>CM066312.1:22045695-26845695 GCA_033807775.1 Saussurea involucrata
CCTGTGAAGGATGCGGTTTCTTCTTGTGGATCTTCTTGGACTTATGGATGCCAAGGGGGATAGTAGATTGTTTCCTCTTTTTAAGAGAGGTGGTTGTAGCAGTCTGGGTATCAGCGGAGGGTTGTGCTGCTAAAGGAGCTGCTGAAAGAGAAGAAGTGGGGCAGAGAAGAGAAAGTAGAGTAGAGACTTACCTCACCCTCGATGAGTTTGAAGTCAAGCACCCTGGGGAGAACTTGAGAGAGCTTGTAGTCTCCCTACTTAGGGTAGAGGTTGCCCAGAGCCAGTTGTAGGATGGCTGAGATGAAACGCGGGTAGGGAACGGTGGTGGAGCGTTCAGGCTTTTCGACCTGGTCCACCAGTTATTCAAAGATAATGCGGGCATAGTCCACATTCATACCCTTCAGCAGAGCATAAGCCATGGCAACCTGAGTCTTTGAGGCTTGATCAGTGGAGCCTGTTTGTGCTGTCATGCAGCTTATGATGTGGGCGAAGATGAAGTTTAATTCAGCGGACATCTTGTTTTTTAGTACTTTGGTATGCTTTTTGTCAGGCTCCCCACTGCGGGCTGTGTCCCACAAGTAGTGCATGAGGTCAAGGAAGGCTATCAGTTCAGCCTCATCTTCAGTGGTGTTGGGGTCAGTGAGAGGAACAAATGGGTTAGTTTTGGTACTACCAGGGAGATTCAGTGCCTGGCGGATGGCTGCAGGGGATATGGCTCCTTGACCCAGTTTGGTTTGAAATCCGATCACTGAGTATTCCTTTCCAGTTTTCCTGGAGGTAGCAGTGGTACGATGAGCAGTGTACCAGAACTGCTATAGAAGATTGCGGTATGCAGGGGGTGTGATGGTCATAGCAGTGGCTAGAGGGCAGGTTTTGATGACGTTCACTGCGTTAGTTAGATGTGGGGATGGCTTTTTCGTTGGGAACTCCAGCAGGGCATAGGGGTTGTTTGAGGCAAAGACAATTTGGTTCAGCTCACATTTCACATTGTCAGCCCTTGTCAAGACTAGAGTGTTGGTAGCAGCAACGTTTGAAGATGCCATTTCTGTTTAGAACCAAAAGTAGAGAAGAAAAAGATGAACTTCTTAAAATGGAAATGTTTTATCCAAAATAAGGGCTTTGAAGATTTTAAGGTTTGACAATTTCCTTTTTAGGGAAGAAACAATAAAATGTAGGTTTTCTAGTTTTAGAAAAGTTTAAAACTAGTGAAAAACATGTTTTCCAGTTTCCCTTAATGGAAAGGGATTCTGGAAAAACGTTTGAATGTTTAAGTTTAAGTTTTTTTATTTTAAACTCAAAAGAAAAACTATATTTCAAGTTTTGTCCATAAGATCATGAAGAAGATGGTTTTATGTTTGAAAAACGTTTGTTTTGATCCAATGTATCAAGAAGTAGGTCAAAACAAGATATAAAAAGATGAAAAGAAGATATGAACCTGTTTGAGTGAAGGTTGAAGATTCAAGTAACAGGTTTGAGTATCACAAAACCAAGAACAAAGTGCTTGAAGATTTCTTGCTTTAGAGAGTTTGTGCGCGTAAAAGGTATAAATATAAACATGAAGAGTTTATATAGTGAGTGTAGAGAGAGGAATGACGAGCGGGAAAAGTTACTCATCATGACATGGACACGTCCCACGAAGCTTTTTGTGCAAGAATTCAAACGGACGAATATGTCAGAGAAAAAGGCGTGCCATAGGTTATCCATTTTGATGACGTCAGGAATGTCTATTCACTTTCAAAAACGTTTCCCTGAAGGTTTGGAAAACATCAGAGAGGATTTTAAAAGACATAGTCACTGATTAAGAAATTATCAGTGAGCTTTGTTATTTCAAAAGAATCACTGAAGTAAATAATTCAGCGATCAATTTAGTTTTGAAACACAGCATACTGAAGTAAGCTTCAGCGAATGGGAATAGAAAAACATACCTTGGTATCAGCGACTCAGTTTTGTTCAGAGATTAGATGATGAATAAGGAGATAGAATTTCGTTTATCACTGACATAATGCGTAACCACTGAAGTTCTAATCTTCAAGGTTCAGCATACCAAGCTCGTTGATGAGAAAGTTGAATCTTGTCTCATCAAGAGGTTTGGTGAAAAGACCAGCTAACTGAAAGTCAGTAGGGATAAAGTGAAGTTCTATGTCACCATTCATCACATGATCTCTGATAAAATGATACATGATCTCAATGTGTTTAGTATTTGAGTGTAGCACTGGATTATTGGCTATAGCGATGGCACTAGTGCTATCGCAATAGATTGGAATTTTGGAGAGCTGAAGCTCGTAGTCTAATAACTAATTTCTCATCCATAAGACCTGAGCACAACAGCTTCTAGCAGCTACATACTCAGCTTCAGCGGTAGAAGTGGATACTGAACTTTACTTCTTACTTGTCCAACTTACCAGCTTTACACCCAGGAGTTGACAGCCTCATGTGGTGCCTTTTCTATCTAGTTTGCAACCTGCAAAGTTGCTATCTGAATGGGCAGTTAGATCGAACCTTGAGTCTTTGGGATACCAAAGACCTAGGTTGGGAGTATCCTTAAGATATATGAAAATTCGCTTTACAACGATCAGATGAGATTATTTGGGTTCAAATTGATATCGTGCACATAAACAAGTTGCATACATAATATCAGGTTGGCTAGATGTAAGATAAAGAAGAGAGACGATCATCCCTCTGTAGGTAGTGACATTAACAGGCTTCCCTGAAGGATCATTGTTAAGTGTTAGTGGAGGTGCCGTAGGGGTTTTCATAACTGAGCTTTGAGTTAAATCAAATTTTTTCAGCATATCTATGACATACTTACCTTGGTGAATAAACGTACCCTTATCAGTTTGCTTGATTTGGAGTCCAAGGAAATAAGTCAGCTCACCCATCATACTCATTTTATATTCATATTTCATTCTTTCAGCTAAACGAGTACTGATACGAGGTTTTCACACCCCGAGAATCTAACCGCAAGTGTACGGTGTCGAATCAATTAATAACGTACGGTAAGTACGAGTATCGAATCCACGGGAACTAGGAACTAAGTATCACAATTACTACAATCGCTATTAACTGAGCTGTCGAATTTGGAAGATTGGTTTGATTTAAAACTACTTAATTGCAACGAATACGAAATCACAACGAAACAATAAACGACTTAGAAACTTCGATAGAGAGAGAAGTTGAGGGTTGGAAATCCTCAGGTTCTACACATGCAAACACTGACTCAAAACATTTACCAGTTAATCCCCTTAATGATTCCCAAATCTTTTAAGATCACCGTCGTTCTCTTTCGAACAACAACATGTTTTATTTTTGAAAAGGATAAGTTTAAATCTCTCGATCTCACCTATGGATTCCAAAACACATTAAGTACATGATTTATGTTTAAATTGGCTAGATTTTATCTCTCGATATCAACCTAACGGTTTAATTGGGACTAAGACTTATTCGATATATCTCTATCACCGATTTATCGTCTTAGGCATGCAATTCCTAGTTCTTTTTAGCAGTTAATTCTCTCGAACTCGACTGAAAATAATACATCAATTGAAAGCTAGCTAGACTCTCAAAGGCATTAAACACAAAATCACATGCTTCATTAATAACGGAAAAACTGATAAAGCATCAAGTCAATTGTTTACATGCTTAATAAACCGAATTCATTCCAACCCCCAACACGAACCGGTTAGTTCATGTCGGTGGTGGATTCAAGCACAAAAGAAAAGATAACGGAAGTGTATGTAAACATGATTAAGCGTAAAAGGTGAAATCGTGAAAGGTAAGATGATGAACTCCCTTCTCTCGTGCTCATCTCTACTTCGCGTGTTGAACGTCTCCTTGATCGGCTCTCGATCGTGACTCCGAAAGCTCCGAAAAGTCTCCAGAAATCGCCCCAAAATCGCCCCTGGCCGTCGTGTGTGAGTTGCATATTCAATAATGACCTAAAACCCGAATTAAAATACTGAAAATCGCGAAACAGTGGGTTACGCCACTTGCCACGCGACTTGTAAGTCGCGTGGTAAGTCGCGCGTGTCCTTTTTGCAGCGTGGGTCGTCGTTTGGTTCGCGATTCGGGTCCTGGTTCGGTCGTGGGTCTTGGGCTTTCGTTGGCTTCGTTTTGGACTCGACTTGGGCTCTTTTTAGCTTCTTTTCTCGATGATTACCGCCTCTTAGAAAACCTGTATAATTCACTACATAAACCGTAAAATACACGCCTTTTTACTTGAACACAAGCCAATCTCATAGGTTTGAGAACTGAAAATAACGCCAAAAAGTGGCGTTATCAACAACCCCAAACCGAGCGTTGCTTGTCCCCAAGCAAATTAGCGATAAAAATAGAATAAAAGCACACAGTGAACTAATAATGACTGCACAATTCCCAATCGGTACCAAGTGATGCATCGGTGATTTCCCATACCCGTGAATATCTATCTCACTCTCGCCTCATTCTTATTTCGTTTGATCTATGACCTTCCATTGGGAGTTGAACTCGTGACTGTTTTGATTACATTAAGGTTAGATTAGGTCCAAACATGCTAGGGAAAACATTTCGCCTCGACCCTACCTCACGGGATACTCTCTTTGCACTCGAACCTAGGTTATCGCTCGTGTTGTCATGTGTAAGGAGGTTATGTACAAGAATACTCAAACTATTACATGACAACTTTAAAGAAAGACGCACAAATGTCCAAACAGTTGATCTCAGAAGGAATCAAGTAGCAAGACAGGGAATATCAGTAAAGGTAGTCGTAAACCGTAATCACGTTTCCCAGAAGATCATCCAGGTCTTTACACGGGTTGTAACGGGGCTAAGGTTAAGGCTAAGAAACGCAGGGTAAGAGGATCAAAATTCCTTGGCGTGTCAATCATTAGCAGTTCTGAACTTTCTCCTCCACTTTCTATCACTTGGCCCTATTTGTCACTCTTGGAGTCACTTTGACTCACTTATTATGCAGCTCTAAGTGCTATCTAAATACTGTATTTATTCTCTTTTTTTTTGGACTTCATTGGTCCTCTTTTCCATTTCTTGGGTTACATTGACCCAATTTTGTTCTCATGACTGGCCTGTTCTCTTCTCTTCTGCTCTATCTCTCGTAGTTCATTTCTGCCTCTAATTGACACACTTTCGGATAAGGGTTGGCTAAGGCTTTTGGCTAAAGGTTTAATGGTGGGTTTAGAAAGAATTAAGGTGCGTGTTTGGCTGCAAAGGGGGTTATGGATACACACAGAAGGGTAAAAGGTAACGATAGCTAAAACGGGTTAAAACAAAACACATAATGCCTGGAATCATATCTTAAGGTCCACACGATGTGGTCTACTATACCCTTACCCAATATCCCTAGGTTCGTCTTTGCTACTTAATTCAATAATGTAGTGAGATCATTCTACATTTACGACAAGGAATTCAAAAAAGTGTATGTGACTTAAGTGTATGAATCCCTCGAAATGAAAAACGTCTTTTAGGCTCAAAACTCACTATCGGGTGGTCTCCACTAATGTCCCTAATCATGTCCTTTCCCGGTCCTTCCCTAACTGTCACGTCACTATCACAAGATTCTTCCCACAATGGTTGGTCTCAATCATTCAAAACAAAATTTTTTTTAGCTATTATGATCTAGACACTCAGAAGTGCAGGAAATCTACGTGCATACTTGGGCCCGATTGGGCAACCCCAAACCTTACCCACACATTGTCCCCAATGTGCAAGTAAAGTCGTAGGTGATGCGACTCGAATCATTGTGCAGTTATTACAGTTATCAAGAGGACGGGCAAGGCATTACATAGCAAGCAAAAGAAAACCCAAAATTTCTAAAATGGGCACCCCAAACCTAGGTCGTGGCCTAGGTTTGCCAAATAAAAGCCAACCCCAAACCTCGGAGAAACCGAGGTTTGCACAGGGTTTAAATGTGAGTGTGTAGATGTTTAAAAGATGAGGCACCCCAAACCTAAGTGAAACTTAGGTTTGTTGCCTCTCGTGAGACTAAAATAGACTAAAACATCATACACCACTCGTTTAGCAGAAAGAGTTAGAACATACCTGTTTTGCCCGGATGAAGGAGGATTCTTGAAAGGTTGAGCATCAATCGGAGGAGGTAGGGAGAACATGCAAAACAAAACACTCAAAGCATAAGACAAAAGACAAAAGACAAAGAACAAGAGAAGGAAACACACAAAGCAAGAAAGGAACAAAGATTGCACGAACAACGAACGAGACACAACAGGGGACTCCCGCGGTTTATCCCGCGACTTGCAAGTCGCGTGACAAACCGCGTAACCTACTGTTTCAGAAAACAAACAGAGGGCCCGCGGCTTGCTACGCGGTATGTAAGCCGCGGCATAAACCGCGTATGTCCCTGTTCCAGCTATTTTTGATTTTTCGATTTTTATGTTTTTTTTCGGAAATAGAAACACACTCAAACTAAAAATAATAAAAGGAAACAAACCTTGGTGGGTTTCCTCCCACCCAGCGCCGTATTTAAAGTCGTGGCACGACTGTGTGGCTTTCAACTTGGCTCCGTATCCGCAGACTCGAATCGCCCACACTTGCGATTCTTCGCGGATTCTTCTTCATTTGACTTGCCTTTACCATCTCCAGATCTACACCTTCCACTCTCTACTTGACCTCGCTCCTTCTCGAACATTTTGAAGATGACCTTCTCGCCACCAACTCTGAAGGTAATCTCTCCTTCCTCCATGTCTATCAGTGCTCTACTCGTAGCCAGGAAGGACCTCCCCAAAATCAGCGGGACTTCTACATCTTCATCTATATCCAGCACCACAAAGTCCACCGGGAAATAGAACTTTCCGACCTTGATCAACACATCCTCCACCACTCCATACGGGTACACAATCGATCGATCTGCGAGCTTCAGCGTCATGTAAGTCGGGCTCACCTCACCCAATCCGAGTTTCCTGAATATAGAAAGGGGCATCAAATTAATACTAGCCCCTAAATCACACAAAACTTTATTGAAAGAAAATTTCCCGATTTGGATAGGGATAGAAAAACTCCCTGGATCATTGAGCTTCTGGGGAAGCTTATTCTGAAAGATTGCGCTACACTCTTCAGTGAGTGCAACGGTGGCCTGGTGATCAAGTGCCCTTTTCTTTGACAGGATCTCTTTCATGAACTTCATGTAGGAGGGCATTTGTGCCAACGCATCTGCAAAAGGGATGTTAATGGTTAACTTTTTAAAAACATCAATAAATTTCGAAAAATTAACATCATCCTTCTTATTTCTCAGTCTGTTCGGATATGGCATGCTCTGTACTGCCGGCTTGGTCGATGATGTCACTTCTTTCTCCTTCGGCTTCTTGTTCTCTTCGACCACGACCTCTTCTTCAGTCTCTAGCTCAGTCATGTCTATGATCTCGACCTCTTTCTCCTTTGGATCGGTCTCTCTTGTCGGCTCCCCATTCAGCTCCTTGCCATTTCTCAGATAAATGGCGTTGCAATGTTCCCGGTTAGTCTTTTCGGGTTGACTTGGGAAAGTACCAGGAGGTCGGTTTTGTAGGGCCTCGGAAATCTGCCCCACTTGCCTCTCTAAGATCTTGATTGAAGCCGTATTCTGATCGGTTGCAGCTTTGACTGTACTCACCGTGTTCGCTAATCCCTCGACCGTGCTGTCCATTTTCGTCATGAACTTCATCATCATTTCTTCTAAGCCCAGCTTCTTCTCTCCGGATGGTCCTTCGTTCCTTTGGTTGAAACCTGGAGGACGATAAGCATTATTAGTATTGGGAGAATTTGAAGAGTTAGAAAAATTACCTGGTTGTTGACCGGGTTGACTCCACGAGAAATTTGGGTGCTTTTTCCACCCTTCGTTATACGTGTTGGAGAACGGGTCGTTCCTCGGCTGATGATTCCGGTTTTGGAGGAATTGAACTTGCTCGGGATCTTGTGAATTGCCTCCCTTCAGATGGTTCGTGATCATGGCTAATTGAGCCTTTATCTCTTTCAGCTCGTCCGTCTCTTGAGCACTCGCGACTCGTCTAACGGCTGATCGTGGAGTGGAGAAACTGTGTTCGGCCAAGTTCTCGATCAGCTTACATGCTTCTTCATAGGTTTTATCCATCAATGCTCCACCCGATGCGGCAGTGATATCGTTTTTAAACTGAGGGTGAAGCCCACTATAGAATGTCTGGATTATGACCCATCCGTGCAACCCGTGGTGAGGACAATTCTTCAACATCTCCTTGTATCTCTCCCATGCCTCTTATAAAGTCTCTTGTTCCCACTGAGCGAAGTCGGTGATATCGGCCATCAATTGAGCAGTTCTTCCCGGTGGAAAGAATTTTTGAAGAAATGCGGCTTTCAATTGTGCCCAGGTAGTGATCTGATCTGACGGTAAACCTTCTATCCAAATTTCAGCTCGACCCTTTAATGAAAAGCTGAATAACCTTAGTTTGATTGCGTTCTCCTCCATCCCATTAATTTTGAAGGTGCTGCAAATCCTCTCGAATGCACGGAGGTGTGCATGAGGATCTTCGGTTGGTGCTCCTCCATATTGGTTTTGTTGCACCATTACGATGGTGCTCGGCTTTATCTCGAAGTAGTTAGCCGCGGTGGTAGGAGGTTGGATCCCTATACGTGCGGCTGCCACATTTGGATTGGCAAATGACCGCATAGGTACCCTCTCCGGAGGCGGTGGAGGATTATTGCGAAGAGGTGGATGCTCGTTGCGCGGTGGTCTCTCGTCACCCATTTGTAACTGTCGCTTAGCTTTGGTCTCTTGACGTAGGCGACGAGCGGTTCTTTCAATCTCCGGATCAAATTCTTCAATCTCTTTCCCTCGGGTCGTCCTTGGCATAAACCAAGTGGTACCTGAAAGGAAAGAAAGTAAAGTCAGTAATCTAAAAACTGAAAATGATGAACTAAAGCAAATAAAAAAAATGCTCAATCTAATAGCTCTTATAGATGGTAGTGCTATCAGTTACAACTAGTTCCCCGGCAACGGCGCCAAAAACTTGATACGAGGTTTTCACACCCCGAGAATCTAACCGCAAGTGTACGGTGTCGAATCAAGTAATAACGTACGGTAAGTACGAGTATCGAATCCACGGGAACTAGGAACTAAGTATCACAATTACTACAATCGCTATTAACTGAGCTGTCGAATTTGGAAGATTGGTTTGATTTAAAACTACTTAATTGCAACGAATACGAAATCACAACGAAACAGTAAACGACTTAGAAACTTCGATAGAGAGAGAAGTTGAGGGTTGGAAATCCTCAGGTTCTACACATGCAAACACTGACTCAAAACATTTACCAGTTAATCCCCTTAATGATTCCCAAATCTTTTAAGATCACCGTCGTTCTCTTTCGAACAACAACGGGTTTTATTTTGAAAAGGATAAGTTTAAATCTCTCGATCTCACCTATGGATTCCAAAACACATTAAGTACATGATTTATGTTTAAATTGGCTAGATTTTATCTCTCGATATCAACCTAACGGTTTAATTGGGACTAAGACTTATTCGATATATCTCTATCACCGATTTATCGTCTTAGGCATGCAATTCCTAGTTATTTTTAGCAGTTAATTCTCTCGAACTCGACTGAAAATAATACATCAATTGAAAGCTAGCTAGACTCTCAAAGGCATTAAACACAAAATCACATGCTTCATTAATAACGGAAAAACTGATAAAGCATCAAGTCAATTGTTTACATGCTTAATAAACCGAATTCATTCCAACCCCCAACACGAACCGGTTAGTTCATGTCGGTGGTGGATTCAAGCACAAAAGAAAAGATAACGGAAGTGTATGTAAACATGATTAAGCGTAAAAGGTGAAATCGTGAAAGGTAAGATGATGAACTCTCTTCTCTCGTGCTCATCTCTACTTCGCGTGTTGAACGTCTCCTTGATCGGCTCTCGATCGTGACTCCGAAAGCTCCGAAAAGTCTCCAGAAATCGCCCCAAAATCGCCCCTGGCCGTCGTGTGTGAGTTGCATATTCAATAATGACCTAAAACCCGAATTAAAATACTGAAAATCGCGAAACAGTGGGTTACGCCACTTGCCACGCGACTTGTAAGTCGCGTGGTAAGTCGCGCGTGTCCTTTTTGCAGCGTGGGTCGTCGTTTGGTTCGCGATTCGGGTCCTGGTTCGGTCGTGGGTCTTGGGCTTTCGTTGGATTCGTTTTGGACTCGATTTGGGCTCTTTTTAGCTTCTTTTCTCGATGATTACCGCCTCTTAGAAAACCTGTATAATTCACTACATAAACCGTAAAATACACGCCTTTTTACTTGAACACAAGCCAATCTCATAGGTTTGAGAACTGAAAATAACGCCAAAAAGTGGCGTTATCAACAACCCCAAACCGAGCGTTGCTTGTCCCCAAGCAAATTAGCGATAAAAATAGAATAAAAGCACACAGTGAACTAATAATGACTGCACAATTCCCAATCGGTACCAAGTGATGCATCGGTGATTTCCCATACCCGTGAATATCTATCTCACTCTCGCCTCATTCTTATTTCGTTTGATCTATGACCTTCCATTGGGAGTTGAACTCGTGACTGTTTTGATTACATTAAGGTTAGATTAGGTCCAAACATGCTAGGGAAAACATTTCGCCTCGACCCTACCTCACGGGATACTCTCTTTGCACTCGAACCTAGGTTATCGCTCGTGTTGTCATGTGTAAGGAGGTTATGTACAAGAATACTCAAACTATTACATGACAACTTTAAAGAAAGACGCACAAATGTCCAAACAGTTGATCTCAGAAGGAATCAAGTAGCAAGACAGGGAATATCAGTAAAGGTAGTCGTAAACCGTAATCACGTTTCCCAGAAGATCATCCAGGTCTTTACACGGGTTGTAACGGGGCTAAGGTTAAGGCTAAGAAACGCAGGGTAAGAGGATCAAAAATCCTTGGCGTGTCAATCATTAGCAGTTCTGAACTTTCTCCTCCACTTTCTATCACTTAGCCCTATTTGTCACTTTTGGAGTCACTTTGACTCACTTATTATGCAGCTCTAAGTGCTATCTAAATACTGTATTTATTCTTTTTTTTTTTGGACTTCATTGGTCCTCTTTTCCATTTCTTGGGTTACATTGACCCAATTTTGTTCTCATGACTGGCATGTTCTCTTCTCTTCTGCTCTATCTCTCGTAGTTCATTTCCGCCTCTAATTGACACACTTTCGGATAAGGGTTGGCTAAGGCTTTTGGCTAAAGGTTTAATGGTGGGTTTAGAAAGAATTAAGGTGCGTGTTTGGCTGCAAAGGGGGTTATGGATACACACAGAAGGGTAAAAGGTAACGATAGCTAAAACGGGTTAAAACAAAACACATAATGCCTGGAATCATATCTTAAGGTCCACACGATGTGGTCTACTATACCCTTACCCAATATCCCTAGGTTCGTCTTTGCTACTTAATGCAATAATGTAGTGAGATCATTCTACATTTACGACAAGGAATTCAAAAAAGTGTATGTGACTTAAGTGTATGAATCCCTCGAAATGAAAAACGTCTTTTAGGCTCAAAACTCACTATCGGGTGGTCTCCACTAATGTCCCTAATCATGTCCTTTCCCGGTCCTTCCCTAACTGTCACGTCACTATCACAAGATTCTTCCCACAATGGTTGGTCTCAATCATTCAAAACAAATTTTTTTTAGCTATTATGATCTAGACACTCAGAAGTGCAGGAAATCTACGTGCATACTTGGGCCCGATTGGGCAACCCCAAACCTTACCCACACATTGTCCCCAATGTGCAAGTAAAGTCGTAGGTGATGCGACTCGAATCATTGTGCAGTTATTACAGTTATCAAGAGGACGGGCAAGGCATTACATAGCAAGCAAAAGAAAACCCAAAATTTCTAAAATGGGCACCCCAAACCTAGGCCGTGGCCTAGGTTTGCCAAATAAAAGCCAACCCCAAACCTCGGAGAAACCGAGGTTTGCACAGGGTTTAAATGTGAGTGTGTAGATGTTTAAAAGATGAGGCACCCCAAACCTAAGTGAAACTTAGGTTTGTTGCCTCTCGTGAGACTAAAATAGACTAAAACATCATACACCACTCGTTTAGCAGAAAGAGTTAGAACATACCTGTTTTGCCCGGATGAAGGAGGATTCTTGAAAGGTTGAGAATCAATCGGAGGAGGTAGGGAGAACATGCAAAACAAAACACTCAAAGCATAAGACAAAAGACAAAAGACAAAGAACAAGAGAAGGAAACACACAAAGCAAGAAAGGAACAAAGATTGCACGAACAACGAACGAGACACAACAGGGGACTCCCGCGGTTTATCCCGCGACTTGCAAGTCGCGTGACAAACCGCCTAACCTACTGTTTCAGAAAAAAAAATAGAGGGCCCCGCGGCTTGCTACGCGGTATGTAAGCCGCGGCATAAACCGCGTATGTCCCTGTTCCAGCTATTTTTGATTTTTCGATTTTTATGTTTTTTTTTCGGAAATAGAAACACACTCAAACTAAAAATAATAAAAGGAAACAAACCTTGGTGGGTTGCCTCCCACCCAGCGCCGTATTTAAATTCGTGGCACGACTGTGTGGCTTTCAACTTGGCTCCGTATCCGCAGACTCGAATCGCCCACACTTGCGATTCTTCGCGGATTCTTCTTCATTTGACTTGCCTTTACCATCTCCAGATCTACACCTTCCACTCTCTACTTGACCTCGCTCCTTCTCGAACATTTTGAAGATGACCTTCTCGCCACCAACTCTGAAGGTAATCTCTCCTTCCTCCATGTCTATCAGTGCTCTACTCGTAGCCAGGAAGGACCTCCCCAAAATCAGCGGGACTTCTACATCTTCGTCTATATCCAACACCACAAATTCCACCGGGAAATAGAACTTTCCGACCTTGATCAACACATCCTCCACCACTCCATACGGGTACACAATCGATCGATCTGCGAGCTTCAGCGTCATGTAAGTCGGGCTCACCTCACCCAATCCGAGTTTCCTGAATATAGAAAGGGGCATCAAACTAATACTAGCCCCTAAATCACACAAAACTTTATTGAAAGAAAACTTCCCGATTTGGATAGGGATAGAAAAACTCCCTGGATCATTGAGCTTCTGGGGAAGCTTATTCTGAAAGATTGCGCTACACTCTTCAGTGAGTGCAACGGTGGCCTGGTGATCAAGTGCCCTTTTCTTTGACAGGATCTCTTTCATGAACTTCATGTAGGAGGGCATTTGTGCCAACGCATCTGCAAAAGGGATGTTAATGGTTAACTTTTTAAAAACATCAATAAATTTCGAAAAATTAACATCATCCTTCTTATTTCTCAGTCTGTTCGGATATGGCACGCTCTGTACTGCCGGCTTGGTCGATGGTGTAACACCCCCGTTCTAAGGAACGAGAGGTTACTTCTAAACATAATAAACAATATCAAATGTTTTCAAAAATTATAAAGTCTCCAAATAAGAAATAAACTCCAAACCAAAGATTCAAGTAGATCCCAACAAATAAGCAAAACCAAACATAAATATTTACCGAGAGAGCTAGCCTAATAAACGAATGAAATAAATCAAATAATGTCTAAAATTGTAGTAATTCTTTTGAAACCTCTTCCAGTCGGAAACTTAACCACTCATCACACGAAACCTTAGCCACCCCCTTGATTACCTGCCGTGAGGAAAGGAGATAGAAAACACGGCTGAGCCAAATGCTCAGTGCGCGGATGTATGACCATAACAAAAATGAAGTAACACTGAAAGCGTAATAATTCGATCTCATGATATTAGACACAATGGTTTCAAAAATCTAGCGAAAACGATGATTTATACTTTCAACGAATAATATATAGTGTGACAAAAATCTAACTTAACTGACAATATCAAAATCAAATAATTAACATATGATGGGATGAATCGAGCTCGAATAACGCATACACTTGCATATCCACCGACGTGACAAGTGTCAGACATCTGGACACAAAGGCCCGTACGTTGGGTAGCAAATCCACACGTACTAAATGTGAGATGCGGCGTTGGGCACTACACCGACATCCACCCTACAAACATATCACAAAAACTAGGGTCGACCCATACGCCTCCTAAATCACATAATCACATCATAAATCGCTCCTCACAAGAGCACAAAAGAGGAGACGCCGTGGTCTAATCACACCGCCACGGTTAGTGTCACGTCATCGGTGCCACAATGACATGCCTATGGTACCCCCATAGGTGGTTAGTAGCTCGACTTAACCGAAATAATTGTCACCACACATGTGACGTATAACAAATAATGATTTTACGCAAAAGGTGTCGGAGTCAAATAAAAGGTTATTCACACTTATTCAAAAATGGTCTCAACGGATTGAGAGATCGAAATCAAATCAAACCAATTTTTATAAAATGATCGATGGCAAAACGTAAATAAGTCACATTTAAATAACGACGCCATCGACTAATACATTTCGAACAATCGAATTAAATCTCCAAAAGTTGAAAATCAAGTAAAACATCTTATTAGTATTGACATCACGAATACAGCTTTTATAAAAATGTGACCTTGAAGAATTACGAGCGAAATAACGAAACGGTAACGGACAAATCAAATAATCATGAAGCATGTATTGCGAATTAAACGAAAGCTTGAGGGTTCGTAAACTTACTTAAACGAATCGAATGAACGAAAAGGTTTAACTTCAAAAGTGTGTCACGTCACATGTGAACAAATCATACTAATTACAAAAAGAATCAAAAAGACATTTGTTTATACAAAAATGTCGACCAATTCCATTAAAAGCTTTATATTTCCGAACACACTTTATTGACGACTTACGAATGGAAAATGATTTTAAATGGCATGAGATTTAGCAAACCATTAACATAAATACTTGAATGGGATCTTACAAAAGACTTGAAAACAAAAACATATGGAAAGCCGAAACCATAAGTAGGATAGGAATTTCACACTCAAAAGCTTTTCTAAATCGAGTATCACATGTTTTAGCATTTACACGTTTAGAAATCCCAGATTATATCATACTTCCAGTAGGTTTTTGAAAATTATATCTAAACAGAAGTTTTACATAAAAGTCTTGTGATTCCATAAAATCAAGAATGAACTGAATCGGATTTAAAATGAATTATATACGAATTTTTGAAAACAGTCGCGCAGTTTTGGCCTAAACCGAGATCAGTTTCGGAAAACACGGATTTTAGACGTCTTAGAATAAAAATCACAGTTTGCTCGTGTGACAATAAAACGTTGTAGACATCTCCAGGTTTTCAAAAATGTATTACATGAATTTATCCGATAAAAGAGCGATTTGTTATGATTTTTACAAATAACATGAATTTTCAGAGAGAAATTTGGCAGCTTATAAAAACAGATTTTGATCTTTTAAACATATTCATAACTCGATTTATCGCATGAAACACCAACGGAGAACATACCCTACGATAGACGTGATCTAACGATTTACTAATTGGACGGGAACACAAACCAACTTGGTTGTACACCGAATCGAACGAAAGAATCGAAGAAAAGACAAGGAAACCATAGATACAATATATATACAACAAATTAAATAAACGTAACGAATCAACACATATACAACGGATTGAATAAACACAAAGAGGGAGAAAAATAAGGAATCCGTACACATGTAAAACTACTCAAATAAACACAGATTAACGAGAGGGAGAATAGGGAATTCGTACACATGTAAAACTACTCAAATAAACACAGATTAACGAGAGTGAGAATAGGGAATCCGTACACATGTAAAACTACTCAAATAAACACAGATTAACGAGAGTGAGAATAGGGAATCCGTACCTTAACCAATTTCTGAATTTTGCTGATAAACTCCATCATACTTCTTCAACGAATCACTAAAATAATGATCAAAACTTCAAATAAAACTCAACTTCAAATCTAACTTCGAACATAACGATTGTCGCTTGAAACTCCCAATATATTTAGCCTTAACTCTTGTTTTTTTTTCTTCCTTTTTTTTGTTGCTAAACCCAATGCGATATAATGAAGTGAAACAAATCAGGTTATACCAATTAGAGTTCTAATTAAGAAAACCATGGCCGCCGAAATTCCATAGGGTTTTATCCCAAGTTCTTAAAAGTTTTCCTTATTATCAAAACTAGTCCCTCAAATCTTATAAGGTTTCTAAACATGACTCAAACATTTATTTGCATAATATATTTATATAAAATTACGGGATATTACAATCTACTCCTCTTAAAAAAAAATTCCGTCCTCGGAATTCAATTAAGCAAGGATATCATAAACCATTCCTATATCACATCTTTCAAATTATAAACACGTCTGATCTTTCATATAAGAAATCGTTCTAAAAAAATTATTTTACGGCATCAACAACTAAAATCTTCAATAAAATTTCCTCCAAATTATATAAATATCAAAACTCACCTCTACGTAAAAGAATGTGGACCTCCAAATTCATCATCTAATGTCTCCACTTATCAATACTCACAAGCGACAATTCAATCTTAGTACAAACGATGAAACACCCAAAATCATTTAAATTAAGTTGCTAATACCTCAACATGAATATCACTCTAACAAGTAGAAGCTAATATCCACAAAAGGTCACCAAATAACGTATATTTTGACTCTATATATAAAATTTCACAATCACTTTTGAAACTAAATTCTAACTTGAAACATTAGACAAGAACATTCCAACATCTCCAAATAACGTCTTTAACTTATTTGAATCACAAACCAAGATTATCTTAAAACACCTATACAAACGATATTGAAAACCGTTAAACAATAGATAAAAATACCCAAGACTATAAAACACCATAATATATGTCATCCGGCCTTTCCACTAATCCTTATACGATATTCTAACAATTTTCACAATTCTCCTATAACTCATAACTATATCGTCATTACAAGCACTTTCTAAATATACCAAATGGCAACTCTCCTTACACATAATCGAGGTCAATAGTTACAACTAGATCATTCATACGAAGATTCTGAAATATTTATATATATATATATATATATATATAAGCACTTACGACTAGTGGCTTAGCAAACCCATTCACTTACTTACATTGTGTTCTTAAAATCAGATTCCCGAGACATTAAGATAACATCTACATATATTAACCACGAATATTGCATTCAAAGACTTAAATAACATACCACCTACTACAATTTCAGCAATGAAATTCAACAATTTAAATGATAATATAAAACCACAAATCAATAATCGAGCCAATTAGGATAACAAACTAAATTCAACCACCATGCTTCCGCTACACCCTCAGATATCTTCACGTACTCCACCCATACCATCTGTAACGTCTCAGGTCAACCGTACCAGATATTGTCTACTTGTCCATACACTTGGACTCACGGTTTTAAAACGCGTCTAACTTTAAATTTCACGAACAACTACAATTCCTTTGAAAGCAAAAATTCTAATGAGGTTAACACCCCAACAAAATAACTCCTCGGATTAGAATAACAATCTTATAATCCGCTATCTTAATACAAAGCAATTCTTGCATAACTCACTTAGGTTCACCCCCAAATAATTTCCGATCCAAATCCTACAATAAACATAAAATGGACTAATAACCCACAACTTTTCAAAATAACTCAGAGATTCATTTACTTCTCAAAAGAAACAATCCCATACCCACGTGACACTAATCCCAATAACACAACATCAAACATCATAAACATTTACCGTACTAATACTAATTTAGATCCAACGACTTTTCACACCAAACACCCTCAACTATACAATTTTACCAAACCTTCAAAAAAAACAAGACATACACTTTCAATATAAAATTTGCTAACAATTTGCAAGCTTAAATTCGATCACCCGAAATAATTTACCAACACCTTAGCTAGAAATTGCACCAAAACTCTTTCTCATACTCTTCCAAGGAGCCAAATATATATTCAACTAAGAGACAACTTAAAACATAGCTTCTCATTTGTATATCATCCGACCACTTATTCCAACATACCACTTTCACTTTCCTACACTATCATAACATACGAAAGATCACTCATTAACACTTAATAAATTTTGGAACAAGGTTAAACCACCAAAACCATATTTGCATTTGCTATACTAGGTATTCACAAACGGTTCCACTAAAATCCACTATCAATAATCCATTATATCACGCCAAATAATCACAAATAACACTAAATGCTTCAACATACAACACACTTCTCGATCTCTAAACGAAGTTAACCAAACCACTCATAGTCCTTTAAACTTAAGGAATATATCAACTATTCAAATCAAAATTCTCGAACAACTATTAAACACTATTATTCAACTGAATCTGACAATTTCATCAATGTTCATTTGGATCAAAATAAACTTATCCAACTTATAACCCAACCAAATAAGACCATAAATCAGTTGTTTAACGAAAAAAAAATCACCACATACTACTGAAACCTCTTCTTCCTATTTCAACATAAGCACATATTTGCCTATAATTCCCAATATCTAAATTAACTTTACCTTCCAACCTTGACTTTTCACCAAAAACACTCCAACAAAACTTAGATCGTCATATATATCTTACAAAACAATCTAATGCTATTATTTTACATAATCTCAAAACTTGATAACCAATCAAAGATTTACACAACCTTGGCATACAACGCCATTTTCTCGATTATACCATAAAATCCTCATAACCTTCAAAAGACGATACTTTCGCGACATCAAATAATACACTGACATCAAGTTCAAATAAAGTCTTACGACAACTTAATTCCTTGAACACAAAACCATTATTAAACACAACGGCAAACCCGCTATCACATCAGTTTCTTATACCTATGACTTAACATAAAAACGCTAAACATAAGGTCTTAAATATTTACTTAACTTAAATCACCCCATGAGGAAACTCATCACCAACGATCTCTCCTCACATGACCAACAAAATTTCCAATTAATCACAACACTAATAATATAAAATCAATTAACAACTTAGATTCTCAAATCTAAGGGAAGTACCAGGTAAACACCAAACTCCATTGAATAACTTTTCTACACCAATAAAAGCTTACAAACATCAAATTCGTACATGGATACTAATAAAATCAACAAATATTGTCCCACAACTTAAGTCTAGGCAATAAGCAACCTAGTTCACTAAAACTACACTCACAGGTCAAACCTATTTGAGTTTCTACAAGATCGAACCTAGGGCTCTGATACCATATTTGTAACACCCCCGTTCTAAGGAACGAGAGGTTACTTCTAAACATAATAAACAATATCAAATGTTTTCAAAAATTATAAAGTCTCCAAATAAGAAATAAACTCCAAACCAAAGATTCAAGTAGATCCCAACAAATAAGCAAAACCAAACATAAATATTTACCGAGAGAGCTAGCCTAATAAACGAATGAAATAAATCAAATAATGTCTAAAATTGTAGTCATTCTTTTGAAACCTCTTCCAGTCGGAAACTTAACCACTCATCACACGAAATCTTAGCCACCCCCTTGATTACCTGCCGTGAGGAAAGGAGATAGAAAACACAGCTGAGCCAAATGCTCAGTGCGCGGATGTATGACCATAACAAAAATGAAGTAACACTGAAAGCGTAATAATTCGATCTCATGATATTAGACACAACGGTTTCAAAAATCTAGCGAAAACGATGATTTATACTTTCAACGAATAATATATAGTGTGACAAAAATCTAACTTAACTGACAATATCAAAATCAAATAATTAACATATGATGGGATGAATCGAGCTCGAATAACGCATACACTTGCATATCCACCGACGTGACAAGTGTCAGACATCTGGCCACAAAGGCCCGTACGTTGGGTAGCAAATCCACACGTACTAAATGTTAGATGCGGCGTTGGGCACTACACCGACATCCACCCTACAAACATATCACAAAAACTAGGGTCGACCCATACGTCTCCTAAATCACATAATCACATCATAAATCGCTCCTCACAAGAGCACAAAAGAGGAGACGCCGTGGTCTAATCACACCGCCACGGTTAGTGTCACGTCATCGGTGCCACAATGACATGCCTATGGTACCCCCATAGGTGGTTAGTAGCTCGACTTAACCGAAATAATTGTCACCACACATGTGACGTATAACAAAGAATGATTTTACGCAAAAGGTGTCGGAGTCAAATAAAAGGTTATTCACACTTATTCAAAAATGGTCTCAACGGATTGAGAGATCGAAATCAAATCAAACCAATTTTTATAAAATGATCGATGGCAAAACGTAAATAAGTCACATTTAAATAACGACGCCATCGACTAATACATTTCGAACAATCGAATTAAATCTCCAAAAGTTGAAAATCAAGTAAAACATCTTATTAGTATTGACATCACGAATACAGCTTTTATAAAAATGTGACCTTGAAGAATTACGAGCGAAATAACGAAACGGTAACGGACAAATCAAATAATCATGAAGCATGTATTGCGAATTAAACGAAAGCTTGAGGGTTCGTAAACTTACTTAAACGAATCGAATGAACGAAAAGGTTTAACTTCAAAAGTGTGTCACGTCACATGTGAACAAATCATACTAATTACAAAAAGAATCAAAAAGACATTTGTTTATACAAAAATGTCGACCAATTCCATTAAAAGCTTTATATTTCCGAACACACTTTATTGACGACTTACGAATGGAAAAGGATTTTAAATGGCATGAGATTTAGCAAACCATTAACATAAATACTTGAATGGGATCTTACAAAAGACTTGAAAACAAAAACATATGGAAAGCCGAAACCATAAGTAGGATAGGAATTTCACACTCAAAAGCTTTTCTAAATCGAGTATCACATGTTTTAGCACTTTACACGTTTAGAAATCCCAGATTATATCATACTTCCAGTAGGTTTTTGAAAATTATATCTAAACAGAAGTTTTACATAAAAGTCTTGTGATTCCATAAAATCAAGAATGAACTGAATCGGATTTAAAATGAATTATATACGAATTTTTGAAAACAGTCGCGCAGTTTTGGCCTAAACCGAGATCAGTTTCGGAAAACACGGATTTTAGACGTCTTAGAATAAAAATCACAGTTTGCTCGTGTGACAATAAAACGTTGTAGACATCTCCAGGTTTTCAAAAACGTATTACATGAATTTATCCGATAAACGAGCGATTTGTTATGATTTTTACAAATAACATGAATTTTCAGAGAGAAATTTGGCAGCTTATAAAAACAGATTTTGATCTTTTAAACATATTCATAACTCGATTTATCGCATGAAACACCAACGGAGAACATACCCTACGATAGACGTGATCAAACGATTTACTAATTGGACGGGAACACAAACCAACTTGGTTGTACACCGAATCGAACGAAAGAATCGAAGAAAAGACAAGGAAACCATAGATACAATATATATACAACAAATTAAATAAACGTAACGAATCAACACATATACAACGGATTGAATAAACACAAAGAGGGAGAAAAATAAGGAATCCGTACACATGTAAAACTACTCAAATAAACACAGATTAACGAGAGGGAGAATAGGGAATTCGTACACATGTAAAACTACTCAAATAAACACAAATTAACGAGAGTGAGAATAGGGAACCCGTACACATGTAAAACTACTCAAATAAACACAGATTAACGAGAGTGAGAATAGGGAATCCGTACCTTAATCAATTTCTGAATTTTGCTGATAAACTCCATCATACTTCTTCAACGAATCACTAAAATAATGACCAAAACTTCAAATAAAACTCAACTTCAAATCTAACTTCGAACATAACGATTGTCGCTTGAAACTCCCAATATATTTAGCCTTAACTCTTGTTTTTTTTTTCTTCCTTTTTTTGTTGCTAAACCCAATGCGATATAATGAAGTGAAACAAATCAGGTTATACCAATTAGAGTTCTAATTAAGAAAACCATGGCCGCCGAAATTCCATAGGGTTTTATCCCAAGTTCTTAAAAGTTTTCCTTATTATCAAAACTAGTCCCTCAAATCTTATAAGGTTTCTAAACATGACTCAAACATTTATTTGCATAATATATTTATATAAAATTACGGGATATTACAGATGGTGTCACTTCTTTCTCCTTCGGCTTCTTGCTCTCTTCGACCACGACCTCTTCTTCAGTCTCTAGCTCAGTCATGTCTATGATCTCGACCTCTTTCTCCTTTGGATCGGTCTCTCTTGTCGGCTCCCCATTCAGCTCCTTGCCATTTCTCAGATAAATGGCGTTGCAATGTTCCCGGTTAGTCTTTTCGGGTTGACTTGGGAAAGTACCGGGAGGTCGGTTTTGTAGGGCCTCGGAAATCTGCCCCACTTGCCTCTCTAAGATCTTGATTGAAGCCGTATTCTGATCGGCTGCAGCTTTGACTGTACTCACCGTGTTCGCTAATCCCTCGACCGTGCTGTCCATTTTCGTCATGAACTTCACCATCATTTCTTCTAAGCCCGGCTTCTTCTCTCCGGATGGTACTTCGTTCCTATGGTTGAAAACTGGAGGACGATAAGCATTATTAGTATTGGGATAATTTGAAGAGTTAGAAAAATTACCTGGTTGTTGACCGGGTTGACTCAATGAGAAATTTGGGTGCTTTTTCCACCCTTCGTTATACGTGTTGGAGAACGGGTCGTTCCTCGGCTGATGATTCCGGTTTTGGAGGAATTGAACTTGCTCGGGATCTTGTGAATTGCCTCCCTTCAGATGATTCGTGATCATGGCTAATTGAGCCTTTATCTCTTTCAGCTCGTCCGTCTCTTGAGCACTCGCGACTCGTCTAACGGCTGATCGTGGAGTGGAGAAACTGTGTTCGGCCAAGTTCTCGATCAGCTCGCATGCTTCTTCATAGGTTTTATCCATCAATGCTCCACCCGATGCGGCAGTGATATCGTTTTTAAACTGAGGGTGAAGCCCACTATAGAATGTCTGGATTATGACCCATCCGTGCAACCCGTGGTAAGGACAATTCTTCAACATCTCCTTGTATCTCTCCCATGCCTCATATAAAGTATCTTGTTCCCACTGAGCGAAGTGGGTGATATCGGCCATCAATTGAGCAGTTCTTCCCGGTGGAAAGAATTTTTGAAGAAATGCGGCTTTCAATTGTGCCCAGGTAGTGATCTGATCTGACGGTAAACCTTCTATCCAAATTTCAGCTCGACCCTTTAATGAAAAGCTGAATAACCTTAGTTTGATTGCGTTCTCCTCCATCCCATTAATTTTGAAGGTGCTGCAAATCCTCTCGAATGCACGGAGGTGTGCATGAGGATCTTCGGTTGGTGCTCCTCCATATTGGTTTTGTTGCACCATTACGATGGTGCTCGGCTTTATCTCGAAGTAGTTAGCCGCGGTGGTAGGAGGTTGGATCCCTATACGTGCGGCTGCCACATTTGGATTGGCAAATGACCGCATAGGTACCCTCTCCGGAGGTGGTGGAGGATTATTGCGAAGAGGTGGAGGCTCGTTGCGCGGTGGTCTCTCGTCACCCATTTGTAACTGTCGCTTAGCTTTGGTCTCTTGACGTAGGCGACGAGCGGTTCTTTCAATCTCCGGATCAAATTCTTTAATCTCTTTCCCTCGGGTCGTCCTTGGCATAAACCAAGTGGTACCTGAAAGGAAAGAAAGTAAAGTCAGTAATCTAAAAACTGAAAATGATGAAATAAAGCAAATAAAAAAAATGCTCAATCTAATAGCTCTTATAGATGGTAGTGCTATCAGTTACAACTAGTTCCCCGGCAACGGCGCCAAAAACTTGATACGAGGTTTTCACACCCCGAGAATCTAACCGCAAGTGTACGGTGTCGAATCAAGTAATAACGTACGGTAAGTACGAGTATCGAATCCACGGGAACTAGGAACTAAGTATCACAATTACTACAATCGCTATTAACTGAGCTGTCGAATTTGGAAGATTGGTTTGATTTAAAACTACTTAATTGCAACGAATACGAAATCACAACGAAACAGTAAACGACTTAGAAACTTCGATAGAGAGAGAAGTTGAGGGTTGGAAATCCTCAGGTTCTACACATGCAAACACTGACTCAAAACATTTACCAGTTAATCCCCTTAATGATTCCCAAATCTTTTAAGATCACCGTCGTTCTCTTTCGAACAACAACGGGTTTTATTTTGAAAAGGGTAAGTTTAAATCTCTCGATCTCACATATGGATTCCAAAACACATTAAGTACATGATTTATGTTTAAATTGGCTAGATTTTATCTCTCGATATCAACCTAACGGTTTAATTGGGACTAAGACTTATTCGATATATCTCTATCACCGATTTATCGTCTTAGGCATGCAATTCCTAGTTCTTTTTAGCAGTTAATTCTCTCGAACTCGACTGAAAATAATACATCAATTGAAAGCTAGCTAGACTCTCAAAGGCATTAAACACAAAATCACATGCTTCATTAATAACGGAAAAACTGATAAAGCATCAAGTCAATTGTTTACATGCTTAATAAACCGAATTCATTCCAACCCCCAACACGAACCGGTTAGTTCATGTCGGTGGTGGATTCAAGCACAAAAGAAAAGATAACGGAAGTGTATGTAAACATGATTAAGCGTAAAAGGTGAAATCGTGAAAGGTAAGATGATGAACTCCCTTCTCTCGTGCTCGTCTCTACTTCGCGTGTTGAACGTCTCCTTGATCGGCTCTCGATCGTGACTCCGAAAGCTCCGAAAAGTCTCTAGAAATCGCCCCAAAATCGCCCCTGGC
Source organism: Saussurea involucrata (assembly GCA_033807775.1). Lineage (NCBI taxonomy): Eukaryota > Viridiplantae > Streptophyta > Magnoliopsida > Asterales > Asteraceae > Saussurea > Saussurea involucrata. The sequence goes on from CM066312.1 coordinate 22,070,421, forward strand.
CGTCGTGTGTGAGTTGCATATTCAATAATGACCTAAAACCCGAATTAAAATACTGAAAATCGCGAAACAGTGGGTTACGCCACTTGCCACGCGACTTGTAAGTCGCGTGGTAAGTCGCGCATGTTCTTTTTGCAGCGTGGGTCGTCGTCTGGTTCGCGATTCGGGTCCTGGTTCGGTCGTGGGTCTTGGGCTTTCGTTGGCTTCGTTTTGGACTCGATTTGGGCTCTTTTTAGCTTCTTTTCTCGATGATTGCCGCCTCTTAGAAAACCTGTATAATTCACTAGATAAACCGTAAAATACACGCCTTTTTACTTGAACACAAGCCAATCTCATAGGTTTGAGAACTGAAAATAACGCCAAAAAGTGGCGTTATCAAGTACAGAGAGAAGGGTTAGTAGAACCAAATATAATGTCATCAACATATATTTGAACAAGAATAATATGACCTTTTACTTTCCTGAAAAATAAAGTGTTGTCAATTTTACCACGCTCAAATTTTTCAATAAGTAGAAAAGAGGATAAAGTGTCATACCATCTACGTGGAGCTTGTTTCAGTCCATAGAGTGCCTTATCCAGCTTATAGACATAACCTGGATACTTAGGATCAGAGAATCCTGGAGGTTGTTCGACATAGACGACTTCATTCAGCCTTCCATTAAGAAACGCTGACTTAACATCCATCTGATAAACCTTGAAGTCTCTGTGAACAACGTATGCTAGAAATAGACGAATAACTTCGATTCTTGCCACTGGGGCAAAAGTTTCGTTGTAATCTATGCCTTCCTCTTGGCTGTATCTCTGGGAAACTAGACACGCCTTGTTGCGGGTTACAGTTCCATGTTCATCTAACTTGTTTCGATAGACCCACTTAGTGCCTATCACTGACTTGTTAGATGGTCAAGGAACGAGATTCCAAACCTTGTTTCTTTTGAATTCAATCAGCTCTTCTTGCATAACACTGACCAAGTTCGGATCTCTGAGGGCATCATCAACCTTCTTTGGTTCAGTTAGTGAAATAAAATTGACATATAAACAAATGTTACATGAACTACGTCGAGTCTGAACACCTGCATTTGGATCACCAAGAATTTGATCAATTGGGTGATTTATAGTCCATCGCTGAGCAGAAGCATGAACCACTGACTCAAAGTGAACCACTGGATGTGCTGAAGAAGAGGATTCAACGATCTCAGGTAATTCAGGCAGGATAGGTAGAGGTTCAGATGAAAATTCATTCACTGATTGTTGAGAAGTAGATGTAATATCAGAGGTTGATGGTTCAGAAGCAGGCATAGTGTTGATGGGAATAGCTGAAACCCAAGATGTGGAATCAACTTCACTTGTCTGCATGTTGGGAATGATGACATGATCATCATCAACGGTAGGATTGTTGACCTGGGGGTCAGGGTTAAGATTAGCTTCTGAATGTCCAAAATGAGAAAACATCCATTGATTAAGTTCTTCGTTATCAGCAGAAGGTCTGGAGTTCGCTAAACGGGGTTCTTCAAAGGTGACATGAATTGTTTCTTCTATAGTTTGTCATCGTTTGTTGAAGACTCTAGAGGCTTTGGATATAGAAGAATGTCCAAGGAATATTCCGTCGTCAGCTTAGGGATCAAACTTTCCAAGAGCATCTCTGTTGTTTAAGATAAAACATTGACAACCAAAGATGTGAAGAAAGCTGATGGATGGTTTTCTTCCATGAAAAGGTTCATAGGCAGTCACGTTGAACCTCTTGACAATCAGCGATCTATTCTGCGTGAAACATGCGGTGTTGACATCTTCTGCCCAGAATTGAGTAGGAAGATGTGAATCGCTGAGCATTGAACGAGCAACTTCGATGATCGTTCGGCTTCTTCTTTTAGCGACGCCATTTTGTTTTTGAAATACCCTTACTCTCAAAGAAGTTATCAAGGGAACTATTTTTGAATTCAGTCCCATGATCACTCCTTATTGACCGAACAGTGAGGTTGTTCAGGACTTCCATTTTCCTGACAAAAGATATGAGTTCTTCTGAGGTGTCACTCTTAGCACGGAGAAACATCACCCAGGTGTAGCGAGAGAATTCATCTAGAATGACCAGTGTATTTTTTTTCCAGCGATGGATTGAATGTTGACAGGCCAAACAAATCCATGTGGAGAAGTTGAAGAGGAGAGGTCACTGAAGATACTTGCTTGGTCTTGAAGCGTGCTTTTATATGTTTTCCCTTCTCACACGCTGAACATAGAGATTCCTTAGCGTATGAGTGTTGAGGAAGACCAGTGACCAACGCTTTTGAAGAAAGTATTCAACGTCTTGAAGTTTAGATGAGAGAGCCTCTTATGCCAAAGCTAGTTGACATCAGATGAGGCCTTAGAAAGAAAACAATCATTCTCAGTGGTTGTTGAGTCCATGTTTATGACGTAAACATTTTCTAAACGGTATCCACTAAGAGCGATTTTCTTCTTCTTATCAGTGACAAAGCATGCTTCTTTAGTAAAGCAAACTTTGTAGTCATTGTCACATAGCTGACTGATGCTAAGAAGGTTATGCTTAAGTCCTTCTACATATGCGACTCTTCTAAAGGTGGTAGTACCATTAGAGAGTACACCAAACCCTCAGGTATATCCTTTGCCATTTCTACCAAAGGTCACTGAGGGGCCTTTCTCTTCCTTGTAGTCAGTGAACAGGTTTCTTCTACCAGTCATGTGTCGAGAACATCTGCTATCGAGATACCAGATGCCCTTCAAGACCTGCAAACAAAAGAAGATTAGTTTTGAATAGCCACCCACAATACGATGGGTCCACACTTGTTAGTGGCAGAGGATGAGGAAGGATCAACGGTCTTCGCAATATTTGAAGACTCAACGTTAGTGACATTCTTCACTTTTGGTTAACTTCTTAACCTCAGTGGTGGTTTTCACCTTAACCTGATTTGCACCAAGGATGGTCTTCTTTGCCTTGGGGGCATTGATCTTCACCTTAGCTAATTTCTCAGCTTTGGTGGTTGTAGGGCATTTGCTAGCAATGTGATCGGTAAGTCCATAGTTAAAACATTTCCTATAGCTAAAAGAAGCTTTAGGACCAGAGGCATGCTTATTAGATAATTTTAAATGAGCAGGGCCAACACCGAGAATACCTTTGGCATTGGATATTGGATGAACTATAAGTTCTTCAGATTTCTTACTAGTGACATCCACTCTTATTTTAGGAATAGATCGCTAAATGAATTCAGGGATCTTATTCCTAGAAGTGGAGGGATGGTTAGCTGAAGGTTTTGAAACTTTCAGCTTAGGTACATTGGTACCCTTCTGAGGTTTTTGAACAATTTTTTCTTTACCTTTAGAAATTAAGGTAGGTTTTTCCTCAGGGATAGGAGTTTTATAAGAAGAAGAGCACTGAGAAGTAGAAGTGTCAGGGATCGAAGACACGAACATTCCAAATTTAAGCATGGAATGATCAGTGGTTGGTTCCTCAACTTAAGCTATGTAACCAAGACCACTTTTGTCTTTCCCAGGGATCTGAGCACTTAGTATCTCAGTGATTTTTGTTGAGGATTTATACCATCCTTCAACAGTGTCTTTCTCAGCTTTCAGTTCAAGGATATCCTTTTCACGCTCGATACTGATGACTTGATTTACGTAGACCTGATCTTTCAAATTTTCTTCTATGTTTGAAAGCTCTTGAATCTTTAGATGACAGTTTTTAAGCTTTTCAGTTAAGTCTAAATTTATTTGTTCAGCCTTGGTCTTGCCATTCTTGGCATCATATAAATCAATAGTCAAGATATCGATAGCTCTAAGTCTATCAGCTTCAGTGAGAGCCAGAGAAATAGTAGGAGAGAGATGTACATGAGACGTGGTGGCAGAAGTAGAGGGAATTTCAGATTGTTCTTCCTCTTCTTCTTTGATTTCGGCCATTAGACAGAGGTTGGCCTCATCTTCTTCCTCTGAATCTGAATCTTAATCAGACTCAGCCCAGTCATGATCTTCAACGATTAGACCTTTGCCTTTCGTTTTGTAGCTTTTCAGCTTTTCATACTTTTCTTTGAGCCTTTGGTACTTGTCATCTTTACTCCTAGGAGTAAAGGATTTCTTATGGGATGAAGAAGAATGTTTGAGAGATTTAGGCTTGTCAGTGAGGAAAAGAGGTTTAGTTCTTCTGAAGTTACTCTTTCTGGCGAATCTCCTGAAAGAATTTGTCAAGAGAGCCAGAGATTCATCAAGATCTGAAGGGTCAGATTCTGACGAGTCATCAGAGTTTGATTCCAATTCAGTGATCGTGAGAGTGGATCGCTGAGTGGGCACAGACTCTGAGGAGAGTAAAGCAACATGTGTGCTTTTGGAAACTTTTACAAGATTCTTCTTAAGTTGACATGACTGCTCATGATTGAGCATATTGTCAAATAAGGTAGAAAGGTTGATGAATTTTAGATCCTTTGATACTTTGAGACACATGGTATAGTATTCTAAGAACTTTGTCAGGATCTCAGAATTAGCATAGGTCTTACCAACAGTTTTTAAGTCTATTATTAAATAGTTAAATCGTTGATGTACTTTAGAGAGAGTTTCATTCTTACCACAGATGAAACTTTCATACTGGACTTCAGCAATACCTTCATATTGAACACATATAATGTCCCACATGGCCTTTGAGCTCTTTACATTCATGATGGAATGGTAGACTTCATCAGGAAGAGCCATGGAGATGATGGATCTGGCCTTGGTGTCGATGGCCACTTTCTTCTTGTCTTCTTCAGCCTACTGAGAGACCTCCCTAATGATTGTTCGTTCAGGAACAACAGGAGTATTTGCAGTGGCTGGAACAACACCATGGATCACATGAGGAATATATGGTCCATATTCAACGTAGTAAGGTATAGTGGGATCTACACCTTCTAAGAATAGCATCATTCGATTTTTCCAAAGATTAAAGTTATCTTTGCTAAATCGAGGAGGTTTGGCAAGAGAGCCATTATCTATGTAGTTAGTGTTTGTGTTGTTTGCCGTATTGAAGAAATAGCAAGGAAGAGAGTATAAGCAAGATCTTGTTTATGAGATTAAACAATCTGCTCTATTACTACTTGTTGGTCCCAAAGAGTTATACAAGTTTGTAGAAGGGGGGGGGGGGGGGGTTGAATACAAACACATATTTTTATCTTTCTAAATTGTTTATTGATATATATCAAACAATTTACAGTTTGTTGCGGAATAAGATCAAGTATAAAACCTAATCTAAACAACTATGAGAAACACACACATTTCTTGCACTAGAAATAATAGAGAGAAAATAAGAAAACATATGGAGAGATTTTCTTGCACAAAGTAGTTCAACGAGGAAAGTCTAGGCTCTTCACAAATGAAGAAGAGTTTCTTATTTATATTGCATGCATTAAATGCAAGTCAGTACAACCTTACACGTGACAGCGTCTGGTTGGTTGCATGAATTTGACTTTAGCAAACATCCTGGTGGCCGCATGATGAACACAGTAGTTGCAGAGTGGTTTGTACGATCTTGAACAAAAGGGATGTCCGTTCTGACAAATCGTATGGGGCATGCAAGGAGATAAGACAAAAGTAACTTGTAGAACATGCTTCATGATCAGCGCTCACTGAATAGATCTTTATCAACGAATGATAAAGTTCAGCGTTCGTTGAAGTCTTCTACTTGAAACTTCGCGTGAAATGGATAAGTCATGTCCTCGCTCATATCCGCATCACGTCACTAGTAGACTTAGTCACTCGTTCGTCAGCTTGGTCTTCGATTTCAGCTTTGAACTCAGTTGTCGCGAATCTTGTCTTTAGGGATCATAAGCAAACAATTACAAATGAAACTTTCAACGATCATCAGTGAGACTGAACAGGCTCAGGGCTCACGAATGTACATGTATCGCTGAAGTATAAATTAAAGCATGTGATTTTCCATCAGCGATACTAAACAGACTTAGTATAATTTCTTAGATGCTGAAACACTGATACATATTGTTTACTTACAATTTTCACTAAGTAGTTTTGAGAGTCATTATCAAATCACTGAAGGGTTTGGATCAACATGAGGAAGGTTATGAGAAGTAGAATTAGAAGATTCCATACCGTGGATAGAGGATGAAGGTGGATTGGAAGGCTGAGAAACGAGTCGAGCTTGGATTTGCTGGAGCAACGACGTAATGTTCTTTTGATCATTTTCGGTTTGTACCACCGCAGACTTGAGGCTGGTGATGGTGGTGTGGAGATCAGCCACATGAGATGATAAATTGGCATCGGTTTCCTCTAAATCTTTCGTTGGTTTAGGAGGCATTGAGTAAGATAATAAAAGCACCAAATGTTATGATCCCTATTAGAGTTGGGACCAGGGCTGCAGAGGTAGAAGAAGAGAGAAGAATAAAGATAAGATTTTCCACTATGAATTTCATAGGATATTATCCTATCTAAAATACTAAAGGTTGTTACATAATCCGCGTAATCCACGTATATGATGTTGTCACGTGTTTACATATATTTATTCTAGAAGAAGTCTTTCATCCAACTGGGTTCTTGGTTGCTCGTTTGGGCCTTTCTTGTGGTGGGCTTCCTCCAGCCGATTCTGTTTGGGCCTAATCTGTAGTGTGTGTATAAGTAAACTATATATTTGCCACCGATGTTTTTGTTGGTTAATTTTTTGCAAGATGCGGAGATGGGTGTGGGGGAGAGGGATTTATCCCAAGGGCAAGGGGAGGGAAGGAGAAGCTCGACGGCTAGAGGGGGGAAGGATGGTGAAGGTCTGCGGCTGGAGGAGGAGGAGGAGGGACGTCGGTGGCTTGATTTTGAAAAATCTAGATTTGTTTTTCTTTTTTAAAATCAAATCCCTTTTAGTAAATTATTTTTTTTGTTATTAATATATTAAGTTTGTTTCTACAAATGAGTATAATTTAAAAACATAATAATAATAATAATAACAATAATAATAATAATGTAAAAGACAATATTACCCCTAATATAAACGAAAAACCAGTCAGTGGAGTTAACAAGGGACCCAAACGTGAAATCATGTTGACTATACATGTAATTACTTCCTTTGGGAGACCCAATCCAAAATTTACAATAACCACGGGGACGAAATTTGTAATTTACCCTTATCCAAAATAAAATCGATTTAATCACAAAGATAAATATGTTACAATTTCGTTATATGTTTAATCACATATGATAGTTGGTTCGATGATCGTATCAATCATATGTGATAATTGTTGATACTTTTATTAATCATATTTGATTATGTACATTTACATTCTTAGATCTTATTATGATGCAAATATTATGAAAATATATCAATTATACGCGTATTATCACATGTGGTAAAACGTTACTATGTATACTCACACTCATATTATTACATTTGATACGTACCAAAATTCAATAGTGGATTATATGTTAAACGTAACTAATCACATGTGATTCAAAACGCGAAGTCGTGGATCCAAAAAAAGAGAAAAACATAATGAATTAAATTGTGAATATCACATGTGATAATTGACGGAAATTGTAAAAAAATCTTATAAAAAATGTATCTAAAAAGTAGTGAAAAAAGGTCATAAACTTGATAAACATTATGAATTAACCAAAATTAAATAAAGCTATCCCTAAAGTCACAATTGGAGGGATAGGTGGCTTGATGAACTTACATTTATTAGTCCTCGGGTGTTAAAGTGTTTGATTATGGCTATGAGAGGTTAAACTTCAAGTTATGAAATAATCAAAAGTTGTCTTCTTCTCTATTCCAGAAGATGCCAAAAGATGCATCTTGCGGATCAACCTTGTCTTCCTTTATACCTTTAGGGCGTATTTGGTACGAAAACATGACAAAATAAAATATGACAGAACAAGCATTTGGTAAGACATGATTGGAATGAATTGAACTAGAAGTCTGATTTGGTTGACTAGTTTACCCTTATTTAGTTGTTTAGTGTTTTTTTTACCAAATAATCATTCTAAATGAAAATTAACAAGCACAATAGCATAAAAGTGAGAACACGTATCAACAATCTTGAAGTTACTATATCAACAATCATGTATCAACAATCTTGAAGTTGCTATATCAACAATCATGTATATCAATCATGTATCAACAATCTTGTACTTACTTCTTAGAAATGTAAAAAAAAAGTGCTTGGAAAGCAAAATCATTTTTATAATTAGAAACAATTGAGAGCAAATGAGAACAAGAGAAATCGATTACTTGAGAACAAGTGCTTGGAAAGAAAAATAAAATATAAGCAGAGAAAGAGAAATCGATCTCTGTAGAAGTAACCCCATAAATCGATCAAAAATAGCAATGTTACCCCATAAATCGATCTCCATAGAAGGAGAGATGAGAGAAATCGATTACGTGTGCTGATCGATTACTTTGAATTCTGGTGGTGAAGGAGACAGGGAGAAATCGATCTCCGAGGAGAGAAGAGAGTCAATCAAAGGAGGAGAAGTATAGATGAGTGAGACGAAGTCCAAAGGCTGAAAGGCATGAATTAGAAAACTTGAGAGAGAAAACTTGAAGGAGTAAGCTTAAAGGAGAAAGAGAATTAGGTTTGAGTACATTTTGGTCTATCAGATGTTGTTCTAGTTAGTTCCAGGGTTAAGGGTGGAACACATATGATCCAATCTTGTTCTGTTCTCGTTAGTTCCTGTTTGTTCCACTTATTGCCACGCCAAACATGGTACACACGGTAATGTTCATCATACCAAACGCACCCTTAAAGATTGAACATAAGGAGTTGTTGGAGGTAATGGTTATGATTTTTTCAGAACAATACTGCTTAAGATATTTCATAACAACAATGCTCAAGATCTTCAACATATATAAAGAAACAGGGTGTTTCATAAAAAATTGATCTAAGGTTTCATCTAAGTGGCGGGGGAAGGTTTCATCGGACCAACCAGGGGGATGGGTTCATTGAGTTTGTAGAGGAGCGATTAGTTGCAACAAGGCCTCATTGGTAAGGGTGGGAAGGATGGACACCGACTTGGGGTTCATTGAAGATTCATCATAGATGCTTGAGGCTTTCTATAACTTCCACAACCTCTCATGCCACCGTTCCCGTAGCTGTTTTCGGAGATGCACTAGAGATGCTTCTGCTCTGTGTATGGACTTTTAGGGAACATTGTAACAAACTGAATACCACTTAGCCAAATACATAATAAACGTAGTATAGGAACTCTACTAGTAACTTGTGCCATAACAAGTGATCAAATCCGTAATTGACTCTTACTCTTATCAATATTAGTATAAACTTCACTTTTGGTCCTTGTGGTTTGCAAAAAGATCCATAAATCATTTATGTGGCTTCAATAAGTCAAAAAATAATTATTATGGTATGCATTTTGCTTTGAAAATGGTTTCTAACCCTAAATCCGTTAAGAATTCCCGTTAAATGGCACGATTCGGATCTTTAAACCCATTTCCCCAGTTTTCCTTTTTAAACAGTTTAAAGGAGAGAGGGTTTGGTATGGTAGTGAGACCAATAGGGAAACATAATAAATAGGAAGTATGTGAAAGATCCATTAACACACGAAGGTACCGCTTGTGCATCCCCCATCAATTCCTTTTAGTTTCATTCTTGCAAACGTACTCCCCGTTAAGTTCCTATTAGTATCTATGATACAAGTCGGATCCTAGATATAGAAATAAAATCAAATTCTATAAATCTAACAATGATGGAATTTGAATTCTTGCCAAAAGTCAAAATTGACCAACGGAGGAACAATATCACCATTTTTGAAAAGGCGTGAATGCTTTATTTATCACAGGGTAGAGTTGATACTATATGGTAGCCACAAGAAATTCTTAAAATATATATTACATCACATTATATTAGTTGTATATATATATATATATATATATATATATTACCGATTGACAACATCTCAGCTCTCCCCTCTATCCTCCTTTCCCGTTTTTCCGACCACCTCTTCCCTCCCTTCTTCCTCATATCAAAACCCCAATAGAGTTTCATTTAAACCTCCATTGTTTGTCAATTACCCACAAAAGTTTGAGAGAGATGGGCACAACAGTCCTCGAGCATGGGGTTTGTTATCCCTAACACAAAAAATACTAGTCCTCGATAATATCATAAGTGAAAAATTATTAACTCTTTATCGGAATGCTAGACCATTTGCTTTTCCTCTTGACCATATAGAACTTCTCCGTCATCTAAAACCCTTTTAAAATAGGTTCCTTCTTGAAATTCAAAATGTTCAAAACTTTTGCCACAAAATCAGGTTTTAGGCAAAAGATTTGATATAAGTTCTTCTTCAAATTGCTTGATCCATATGGTTGAATGAAAGAAAGTGAATATATATGGATATAATGAGAGAGAGAGAGAGAGAGAGAGAAAGAAAGAGAGAATATTTTTTTATAAATGTTAACACATTTATACACAATTTTTATATAGTTGTGTAAAGAGTTCTTTAATAAAAAAACAAAAGAGCCGAAATGCCCCTGAACTAACGACCTCCAACTAACGAAGTTGGGGCCATGAACCTTTTTTAAAACAAAGTGCATACCACGGTGACTATTTCTTGTTGAAGCAAATGAACGAGTTTCAGATTTTTTTGGCAAATGATAAGATCAAAAAAGTAAATTATAATAACAACAACAATAATAATAACAATAATAATAACAACAATAATAATAACAATAATAATAACAACAATAATAAGAGTAAATTATAGAAATCGTCCATGTAGCATCTTTAATACCATGGTTTCATCCGTGAACTTCGTTTTGTTACTAAAAATCATCGTGGTATGTGTTTTGTTTTGGTTTTGAGCCTTGTTCCTACTCCATCAATCTTTTTCCGTTAAGTGTTATCACATGTACGGGCTATAAAAATTGACCACTTAAAAAAAACAATGACAGAGTATTTATATGGAATCTACAAGTACACATATGATATGAAAGTAAATTACGGAACCAAAATAAACTTATCAACAAATAAAACAACAATATTTAGAGTTATCGTTCTTACCAAGTTTGTCTTAGTTTATCCTCCTTTATAGTTTTTGTCTCCACAAGCTTAGTTTTTTCAATTGTCACAAAAAAACATCTAGTACTTTGTTTTTTCCAAAATAATTCCGTTGACATTGATAAAAACAAAATGGTAACTTATTCGGTCATTTGGATTGTATAATCGTTAAGTAGAGAACTTTGTAACATTTTTTTTGCGTGCTACTCTAATGGAGAACGAAGAGCATGAAAACGGTAGAGCAAGTGATGATCATGCTATTACCATTTCACATGAACACCCACCTTGTAGGTGTTGTCATACACTTGGACATCTGAATATACCCAATCGTCCGAGTATGCGGTAAGCTTTCATTTATGATATTCACATGTGTGAAAAGAACAAAAACAAAAAAAACAAAATTTTGTACCTTTGTGTTGTTTAATAGTCCCTATCGGTGGTGATACTTCATCTTGCCAATAATGACCATGGATGAACCCATGTCCGATAATGGTCCTTAAAATGTCGAAATCTATGACCTTTATAGCTAAAATATTTATGTTATAATTATTTGCATTCAAACAGGTATCATTGATTTATTTATAATGATTATAACCAATAAAACATATAAGTATGGATATATCAAATTACCTTACCAAATATTGTTTATGAAGATGTAAATATTGATTTGAAATCTACCTTAGTTTATAAATTTCTTCTTATATATTAATCTTAGACGTGTTTATGTAATCAGTGACATTATTCATCTTTATCGTTTATTTAATTTACACACAACTATGGATATTTACTGTGATACATCATAGATAATAAAAACTTTAAATACCAAGTACATACCAATGTTTATTCAAAATTTACATTGAATACAAGATGTTATGTGAAAGTGTATGCTTCACAAAGTATGTTTAGGCGTTTATTGTTAAATTTGATTATCATTTGTAACTACTATTTAACTTGTACGTGGTTTATGTTGTATCATATGTCAGGTTTAATGATTGTTCAAGAATGTTGCCTTATGTATTTTTTTGCGTTCTTACCATGTATGGGCTACTGGTTGGACTTGTACAAGTGAAGTTTCAAAACATACGATCTCCTTTCGAAACGCACCATGGCTTGATGGTCGTTTCTGTGTCAGCGCTTTTCACCGCTACCCTTACTTCAGGAATATTGTTTTACACAATCGTTTATTTAGATGAACCATATAACATAAATTTTCATTCGTTAATTTATTACAAGATATTGACAAATATTGTTTTCTTCTCCTCAATTCTTGCACCACTCTTGCTTTTGTTAGTGTTATTTATCCCTCCGAAACTAGAATGGATTGGGTATTCTCTCACATGTGCCATCTTGGTTTTCATGGTAGCATATAACTTTATCGACTACATATGGGCATGCAGTGTTCATGCAAGTCGGGAGCTCAACGAATTGTTCAAGTGACATTGTGATACAAATCATCTCATTAGAACTTTTATGACCTCGTATGTAATGATACAAATGTAACCCTTTGATGAAAATAGATGGTGAGGGCCTCATCAAAATCATCGGGTCATGTAGTACCATAATTTTTAGACTTTATGTTTTATTTGTATTTCATTTGATATTGTGACCTTAAAATATACGTCTTTATCAAGTCACATCATTAGAAGATGTTATGGGATGGATTTTATATTAGGTTAAAAGAAAAAGAAAAAGAAAATTGGAAGTAAAACGGTGGTTAATGCGGGTTAGATGTAACATCCTTAATTTTAGAACATAGTAGAAAATTTACAACTTTTAAAACTCCTTCAATACAAGATAACTTTAATTTAAAATAACATAATGTTTACTCGAAATGAGAACAAGATACGTATCATAGTACTAAACGGAATATCTAATTCCCAATGGAAATCAAATTAAGTTGAGTGTTAGTAAAACCGCCAAATCTGCTATCTTCAAATCGGATGGAGCTTCTAAGCCATAATACCAAAAACTATATAAAGTCACGTATGCAACTCAGATCCTACTAAGACCTGATATACATGTCCATAAGAAAAAGTGTTGGCTTAATGCCTAGTGAGTTAAAGCAATTTTATCTCATAAGCGTATACACAAGGTTCATCTTCATTCTTTATGAAATCAAATCTCTTGATTTTTTCATCAAAACGAAGATTCCAACTACGAGATGCTTGTTTTAATCCATAAATGTACCTTTGAAATTAGCATACATTTTCAGGACAATATGGATGCTTAAATTTTTTTGGTTGTACCATGTGTATGTTCTTGCTTAAAAATCCGGTAAGGAACATAGTTTTAACATCCATTTACCATATCTCATAATCATAGTATGTAGCTATGGCAAGAAGTATCTTGATGAATTTAATCATGACTACCAGAGAAAAACTTTCATCATATCTACCCCTTGAGTTTGAGTGAAACCTTTAGCTACAAACCTAGCCTTAGAGGTATGCCCAATCTCATCCATGTGGATTTTATTTTTGAAAATCGTTTTTCATCAAACAACTTTGCAGCCGATAGGAGCATCTACCAAGTTCCAAACCTGATTGTTCGACATGGATTGTATTTCAGCTTTCATGGCATCTTTCCATTTTCAGATCCGAACCTGATACCGCCTCTTGGAAATGAAGTAACGATGATCGTTTCTTGTGACTAAACAGAAATGCCCACATATACCAGTATGTATGACCCCTAACAGTTCTGTAGCCCTTTCAGATGCGAATCCAACGGTTCTTTTCGGAGTGAAAACGGAGTTAGAACGAAGAATTTTTAACCAGATCAGTACCCAAGTAGAAACGGATCGCGCGGGCTAATGCACGACTCTGGGCCGCGACCTGATAACGCCACTTTTTGGCGTTATTTTCAGTTCTCAAACCAATGAGATTGGCTTGTATTCGAGCAAAGAAGCAGAATTTTATGGTCTATCTAGTGAGATGTGCAGGTTATCCGAAAGAAGGCAATCATCGAGAAAAGAAGTGAAAAAGAGCCCAAAACGAGTCCAAAACGAAGCCAACGGAAGCCCAAAATCCAAGCCCAAGACCCGCGCCCGAACCAGGAACCAGAACCGACCCATGCAGCTTCCACAACGCGTGCGGTTTGTGGCGCGACTTACAAGTCGCAGGCCAAACCGCGGGACCCTCTGTTTCAGTACTATTTAATGCTGTTTTGCCGATTTTAGGTGAGATCTCGTTAACTTCTTGACACACGACGACGGCAGACGACTTGGGGGTGATTTTAGGAGATTTTTCACGTCTTTTAGAGCCACGGTAGAGGATCCATCAAGGAGGAAGTCACGACGCGAAGCGGATTAGAGCCGAGAGAAGGGAGTACATCATCACATTCACCAAGATCACGTTTGCTATGTTTACATTGATTATTTATTTCCTTTCTCTTGTGTTTGAATCCACCACCAACATGAACTAATTTCTAGATGTTGGGGGTTGGAATGAATTCGATTTAAGCGTACAAACATGTGATTAGTGACTTTTATCAGTTTTTCCTATTTTAATGAAGCATGTGATTTAGTTCTTAATGCTTTTGTGAATTTGGCCAATTTACATTTGATTTGTTGTGAACAATTAAGTTCGAGAGAATTGATTGTTAATATAGAACTAGAAATTGCATGCCTAAGGTGAGAAAGGGGATAGAGATATACCGAGTAAGGCTTAGTCCCGTTAACATCTTGAGCTTAATGTATTTTGAATTCCATAGGCGAGATCGAGAGATAAAACTTGTGCTTTTCAAGATAAAACCCGTATTTACTCGAAAGAGAACAACGGTGATTTTTACAAGATTGGGTATTCATTATACGGAATAACTGGTAACTGTGTTGAGTCAAGTGTTTGTATGTGAAAGTCTTAGGATCTCCAACCCTCAACCGTTTTCTCTATCTGAAGTTTCTTAAGCTGTTTATTGTTTTGTGTCTGATTTAGTTTGCTTGCATTTAATTAGTTTAAACCCAACAATTCAAAATTATGACGTTCAGTTAATAGATCTTATAGTAATTGTGATACTTAGTTCCTAGTTCCCTGTGTTCGATACTCGTACTTTCTAGTACTATTACTTGACTTCGACCCGTACACTTGCGGTTAGATTTAGGGGGGTGTGAACCCGCCTATCAAGTTTTTGGCGCCGTTGCCGGGGAACTAGTTGCAACTGATAGCACTACCAGCTATAAGCGCTATTAAATTGAACATTTTTATTTCTGTTATTCTAGTTCATCACTTCAGTTTTTGGATTGCTAGATTTGTTTTCTTTCCGTTTTAGATACTGATTGGTTTATGCCAAGGAAAACCCGAGGGGAAGGAATCGAACAATTCGATCCGGAAATTGAAAGAACTGCCCGTCGATTACGCAAAGAAACTAAAGCGACGAGGCAATTGAAGATGGGCGACGAAGCACATCCTGAGCGACGTCCTATGCGGTCGTTTGCCGATTCGAATGTGGCAGCGGCACGCATAGGCATCCAAGCACCTACCACTGTAGCAAACTCTTTTGAGCTCAAACTGAGTACCATCGTAATGGTACAACAAAATCAGTATGGAGGAGCACCGACAGAAGATCCTCATGCACATCTCCGGGCATTCGAGAGGATTTGCAACACATTCAAGATTAATGGGATGGAAGAGGATGCAATCAAGCTGAGATTGTTCAGCTTCTTACTCAAAGGCCGAGCCATAACTTGGACTGAAAGTATCCCACCGGACTCGATCACCACTTGGGCACAACTGAAGGCTGCTTTCCTCCAGAAATTATTCCCACCAAGCAGAACCACTCAACTTATGGCCGAGATTACTCACTTCGCTCAATGGGACCAAGAGATGTTATATGAAGCTTGGGAGCGTTACAAAGATATGATCAAGAAGTGCCCTCATCATGGGTTGCAAGGTTGGGTAATCATCCAAACATTCTTTAGTGGACTCCACCCACAATTCAAGAACGACATAACAGCTGCATCAGGTGGAGCACTAATGGATAAGTCTTACGAGGAGGCTTGCGACTTGATCGACAAACTGGCGGAGCATAGTTTTTTTACTCCGAGATCAGCCGTTAGAAGAGTCGCGAGTGTTCAAGAATCGGATGAGCTGAAGGAAATAAAAGCTCAACTAGCTGCGATCACGAACCATCTGAAAGGAGGCAGTCCTCAAGAACCTGAACAAGTGCAGTTTTTACAAAACCGGAACAACCAGCCGAGGAACGATCCTTTCTCGAATACCTACAATGAGGGGTGGAAGAAACACCCTAACTTCTCATGGAGTCAACCCGGTCAACAACCACAAGGTAATAATTCCAACTTTTCTACTTCTTCTAATGCTAACAATGTTTACCGTCCTCCAGGTTTCAATCAAAGGAATTTCAACGAGGGACAATCTGGGGAGAAGAAACCGGGGCTGGAGGATATGATGATGAAGTTCATGACCAAGATAGACAGCATGGTTGGAGAGTTAGCGAGCACGGTTAGCACGGTCAAGGCGACAACCGATCAGAACACGGCATCTATAAAGCTCCTTGAAAGACAAGTGGGGAAAATCTCCGAAGCCCTACAAAACCGAGCTCCCGGAACATTCCCGAGCATGACTGAAAAGAAACCAAGGGAAGAGTGTAATGCCATTTACCTGAGAAGTGGCAAGGAGCTGATCAAGGACCCTACACGAGAACCGCCATCAAAGGAAACCAATCCTAAAGAAAAGGAGGTTGAGATTGTGGACATAGATGAGTTGGAAGCTGATGAAGAGGTGGTAATTGAAGAGAACTCAAAGAGTGAAGGAAAGAAGAAAGAGCAGTCAACCACACCAAAGCAAACACCGGTCAAGCCGGTAGTTCCGAAAGTGCCATATCCAAATAGGCTTAAAGCCCAAAGGGAGGATATAAATTTTTCTAAATTTCTTGAAGTTTTTAAGAAATTGCATATTAATATCCCGTTTGCAGATGCCTTGGCACAAATGCCCTCCTACGCGAGATTCTTGAAGGAAATCCTTTCTAACAAAAGAAAGATTGAGCACCAAGCTACCATCGCACTTACTGAGGAGTGCAGCGCGATTATTCAGAACAAGCTTCTCCCAAAGCTTAAAGATCCAGGGAGTTTTTCGATCCCTATTCAAATTGGGAATATTTGTTTTGATAAGGTATTATGTGATTTAGGAGCCAGTATTAATCTAATGCCTTTATCTGTTTTCAGGAAACTCGGATTGGGGGAAGTGAAGCCGACATACATGACGCTTAAACTCGCGGATCGATCGATTGTGTACCCGTATGGAGTGGTAGAGGATGTGCTCATAAAAGTCGATAAGTTCTACTTTCCGGTGGACTTCGTGGTGCTGGACATAGATGAAGACATAGAAGTCTCGCTGATATTGGGAAGATCTTTTCTGGCCACGAGTAGAGCGTTGATCGACATAGAAGAAGGCGAAATGACTCTAAGGGCTAGTGATGAGAAGGCTGTGTTCAAGATGTTCGAAAAGGTACGAGGTCAAGCTGAAGAGGAGCCGCGCAATAAGGAAAAGCCTAAGGAGTGATCGGAAGGAAGGTTGAGCCACGACCAAAACCACGGCGCTAGGTGGGAGGCAACCCACCAAGGTTTGCATTTTCTTTTATCATTTGCATTTTTGAGTGTTTTTATTTATAAATAAAATATATATATATATATATATATATATATATATATATATATATATATATATATATCGAACAGAGACATACGCGACCTTTCACGCGACTTGCAAGTCGCGTGGAAAGTCGCGGGACCCTCTGTCGGGTTTTCTCTTTCCTGCTTTATTTGTTTCGTTTCTTTGTTTTCTTTCGCTTTCTGCTTTGTTTTCTTTTGCTTTTGCATTCTCTCTCTCTCCCTTTTTCTCCGATGTCTCTGATTGGCGCGCGTAATACTTTCAAAAGAATCTCCTCCGTCCGAGCAAACAGGTATGCTCTTAACTCTGTATGTTAACGGGTATGTATGATGTTTGGTTTCTTAGTAGTTAAACGAGATGCAACAAACCTAAGTTTCACTTAGGTTTGGGGTGCCTCATCTTTCAACATCTACACACTCACTTTTATCCGTGTGCAAACCTCGGTTTCACCGAGGTTTGGGGTTGGCGTTTGTTTTGACAAACCTAGGCCACGTCCTAGGTTTGGGGTGCCCATTTTGAAAATGTTTAGGCTAGCTCTTTGATGCTTCTTGTTAATATTTTGTCTTGCCTGTCTGATAACTGCCATAACTGCACAACGATACTTGTCTCATTTGGTATCGCCTACACCGACACTTGCACATTGGGGACAATGTGTGGGTAAGGTTTGGGGTTGCCCAATCGGGCCCACGTTTATGCACGTAGATTTCCTGCACCTCTGAGTGTCTAGATCACTTTAGCTAAATTTTTTGTTTTGAATGATTGAGACCGACCATTGTAGGAAGAATTTTGTGATAGTGACGTGACCATTAGGGAAGGACCGGGAAAGGACATGACTAGGGACATTAGTGGAGACCACCCAATAGCGAGTTTTGAGCCTAAAAGACATTATTCATTTCGAGGGATTCATACACTTGATTCATATACACTTTTTCGAGTTCCTTGTCGTGAATATAGAGTGATCTCGCTATATTATTGCATTGAGTAGCAAAGAAGACCATCGGGATGTGGGGTAAGGGTATAGTAGACCATATCGTGTGGACTTTGAGATATGATTCCAGGCATTGTGTGTATGTTAACCTGTTTTAGCTATCGTTGCCTTTTGACCCATATTGTGTGTACCCATAACCATTTTGTAGCCAAACACTCACCTTATTCGTTTCTAAACCCACCATTAAACCCTAGCCAAAAGCCTTAGCTAACCCTTATCCGAAAGTGTGTCAATTAGAAGCAGTACATGCCAGTTATGAAAATAGATAGAAAAGAGGGCCAATGCAGCCCCAATTTGAATAAAGAGGACCAATGAAGTCCTAAATTAAATTAAAAAAAAAGCAAATAAATACAGTTGGTTAAATAGTTGTTATAGCAGCTAAATAAGAGAGTCAAAGCGACTCCAATAGTGAAAAAGAAGGCCAAATGATAGAATCAAAACCAGAAAAATTCAGAATTGTTAATGATTGACACGCCGAGGATTTTTGTTCCTTTATACCCTTCGTTTCTTAGCCATAACCCTGACCCCATTACAACCCTTGTAAAGACCTGGATGATCTTTTGGAAAATGTGATTAGCGTATACGACTATCTTTACCAATAGTCCCTGTCTTGCTACTTGATTCCCTTCGGAGATCAACTTTTTGGACATTTGTGCGTCTTTCATTAGAGTTGTCATGTAATTTTCGAATATTCTTGTACATAACTTCCTTATACATGACAACATGTGCGAAAACCTAGGTTCGAGTGAAATGAGAGTATCCCGTGAGGTAGGTTCGAGGCGAAATGTTTTCCCTAGTATGTTTGGACCTAGTGCAACCTTAATGTAATCGGAGCTGTCACGAGTTCAACTCACAATGGAAGGTCATAGATCAAACAGAATAAGGATGAGGCGAGAGTGAGATAGGCATTCACAGGTATGGGAAATCACCAGCGCATTATGTGGTACCGATTGAGAGTTGTGCAGTTATTATTTCACTGATATATGCTTCTACTCTATTTTTATCGCTAATTTGCTTGGGGACAAGCAACGCTCGGTTTGGGGTTGTTGATAACGCCACTTTTTAGCGTTATTTTCAGTTCTCAAACCAATGAGATTGGCTTGTATTCGAGCAAAGAAACATAATTTTATGGTCTATCTAGTGAGATGTGCAGGTTATCCGAAAGAAGGCAATCATCGAGAAAAGAAGTGAAAAAGAGCCCAAAACGAGTCCAAAACGAAGCCAACGGAAGCCCAAAATCCAAGCCCAAGACCCGCGCCCGAACCAGGAACCAGAACCGACCCATGTAGCTTCCACAACGCGTACGGTTTGTGGCGCGACTTACAAGTCACGGGCCAAACCGCGGGACCCTCTGTTTCAGTATTATTTAATGCTGTTTTGCGGATTTTAGGTGAGATCTCGTTATCTTCTCGACACACGACGACGACAGACGACTTGGGGCCGATTTTAGGAGATTTTTCACGTCTTTTGGAGCCACGGTAGAGGATCCATCGAGGAGGAAGTCACGACGCGAAGCGGATTAGAGCCGAGAGAAGGGAGTACATCATCACATTCACCAAGATCACGTTTGCTATGTTTACATTGATTATTTCTTTCCTTTCTCTTGTGTTTGAATCCACCACCAACATGAACTAATTTCTAGATGTTGGGGGTTGGAATGAATTCGATTTAAGCGTACAAACATGTGATTAGTGACTTTTATCAGTTTTTCCTATTTTAATGAAGCATGTGATTTAGTTCTTAATGCTTTTGTGAATTTGGCCAATTTACATTTGATTTGTTGTGAACAATTAAGTTCGAGAGAATTGATTGTTAATATAGAACTAGAAATTGCATGCCTAAGGTGAGAAAGGGTATAGAGATATACCGAGTAAGCCTTAGTCCCGTTAAAATCTTGAGCTTAATGTATTTTGAATTCCATAGGCGAGATCGAGAGATAAAACTTGTGCTTTTCAAGATAAAACCCGTAGTTGCTCGAAAGAGAACAACGGTGATTTTTACAAGATTGGGTATTCATTATACGGAATAACTGGTAACTGTGTTGAGTCAAGTGTTTGTATGTGAAAGTCTTAGGATCTCCAACCCTCAACCGTTTTCTCTATCTGAAGTTTCTTAAGTTGTTTACTGTTTTGTGTCTGATTTAGTTTGCTTGCATTTAATTAGTTAAACCCAACAATTCAAAATTACGACGTTCAGTTAATAGATCTTATAGTAATTGTGATACTTAGTTCCTAGTTCCCTGTGTTCGATACTCGTACTTTCTAGTACTATTACTTGACTTCGACCCGTACACTTGCGGTTAGATTTAGGGGGGTGTGAACCCGCCTATCACGTTTAGAAATTGGAAACAAGTGACTTCCCATACGACTTGAAGCCGCGAGAAAAGCCGCGGGAACGGCTTGGAGCATTAAGTCGCGATTTTATATAGTAAGTGGCAATTGGGACTGATTTTGGAGCACCTTAGGGTTACTCTCTCCTGCGATTTTTGGTAAGACTCTTGCCCTAAATCCACTATCTTCATTTATTGAGCTACCTTGTGCATTAATAGAGGTTTAATACACTTCTAGGGTTGAGGATTATCTCAGTGATCTTTGCTAAGGATTTACACCATCTTTCAACAGTAGCTTTTTCAGCTTTCAGTTCAGCAATAGCTTGTTTGCGTTCTATGTTGATGACTTGATTTACATAGACATGATCTTTCAAATTTTCTTCTATTTTTGAAAGCTCTTGTATTTCTAAATGACAAATTTTAAGTTGTTCAACAAGATCGAGATTTTGTTGTTCAGCTTGAGTTTTACCATTTAGAGCGTCATATAAATCATCAGTCATCAAGTCGATAGCACGAAGTCTATCAACATCGATGAGAGCTGAAGAAGAAGGAGAAGAAGTTGATACCTGAGAAGTAGAAGTACAGGGAATTTCAACGGTATCTTCCTCTTCTAGAATTTCATCC
Source organism: Saussurea involucrata (assembly GCA_033807775.1). Classification (NCBI taxonomy): domain Eukaryota; kingdom Viridiplantae; phylum Streptophyta; class Magnoliopsida; order Asterales; family Asteraceae; genus Saussurea; species Saussurea involucrata. The sequence goes on from CM066312.1 coordinate 22,091,955, forward strand.
ATGAGACAGAGATTGGCCTCATCTTTTTCATCTGAATCTGATGACTCATCAGTTTCAGCCCAGTCATGATCTTCAGCGATCAAACCTTTACCTTTCTTTTTATAGCTTTTCAGCTTCTCATATTTTTCTTTGAGCTTCAGGTATTTGTCATCTCTATTCCTAGGATTAGAGGATTTCTTGAACGATGAAGAAGGTTTGAATACTTTTTTTGACCTTCATTCACTAGCAAAGTGTCCTACTTTTTCACAATTAAACAGGTTGCAGTTGCTTTATCAACAGGAGTAGATTTGGGCTTGTCAGTGATATTGAGAGGTTTATTTCTTCTGAAGTTACTCTTTCTAGCAAATCTTCCAAAGGTATTAGTCAGGATTGCCAGAGATTCATCAATTTCTGAAGGGTCAGCTTCTGATGAATCATCAGAGTTAGATTCCAACTCAGTGATAGTGACAGTAGATCGCTGAGTGGGCATTAACTCTGAAGAGAGTAAAGCGACATGTGTGCTTTTAGAATCTTTCAAAAGATTCTTCTTAAGAAGACACGACTGCTCATGATTGAGCATAGTGCCAAATAAGGTACTCAGGGTCATGAAATTCAGATCCTTTGAGAGTTTAAGACACATGGTATAGTTGTCCCAACTTTCAAGAAGACATTCCAAGAATTTTGTCAGGATCTCGGAGTTAGCATAGGTCTTACCAACAGTTTTTAGATCAATAAGTAAACAGTTAAAACATTGGTGAACTTCAGAGAGAGTTTCACTCTTATCACAGACGAAACTTTCATATTGTCTTACCAAGTTTATTTTCTTGGACTCTTGTACATCAGCGGTACCTTTATATTGAACACAGATTGTGTCCCATATGGCTTTTGAGCTCTTGAGGTTCATGATGGAATGGTAGACTTAATCAGGAAGAGTCATAGGGATGATGGATCTGGCTTTTGTGTCGATGGCCACTTTCTTCTTATCATCTTCAGTCCACTGGGAGACTTCTTTGATGATTGTCCTTTCAGGAACGGCAGGAGTGGTAGCAGTGGCAGGAACATAACCATGGACCATGTGTGGAACATAGGGTCCATTTTCCACACAGTAAGGTATAGTGGGATCTACACCTTCTAGGAAAAGCATCATTCGATTCTTCCAAAGATTGAAGTTATCTTTGCTGAATCGAGGTGGTTTGGCAAGAGAACCATTATCTATGTAGTTTGTATTTGTGTTGTTTGCCATATTGAAGAATAACAAGGAAGAGATAGTATAAGCAAAATCTTGTTTATGGAATTAAACAATCTGCTCTTATACCACTTGTTGGTCCCGAAGGATTATACAAGTATACAAGTTTGTAGAAGGGGGTTGAATACAAACACAAGATTTTTATCTTTCAAATTGTTTATTGATATAATCAAACAATTTATAGTTTGTTGCGGAATAATATTAAGTATAAAACCTAATCTAAACAAACTATGAGAATCACACAGAGATTCTTGCACTTAGAAAAGAAAGAAGGAAGTTAAGAAAAACTAACATAGTTTTCTTAAGGCACAAAGAAGATCAACGAGGACGAGCACTTCAGAATGAAGTCAATCCTTCTATTTATACTGCATGCATTAAATGCATGTCAGGATAACTTTACATGTGTCAGCACTTGGTTGGGTGCATGCTTCTGACTTTTGCAAACATGCTTTTGGCCGCATGATGAACATTGTAGTTGGCAGAGTGGTTTGTACGGTTCTGGACAAAGGCATATTCTCTAACAAATCGTAAAAAAGTGTGCAAGGGGATAAGACAAATGTTCCTTGTAGAACATACTTTATGATCAGCGATCGCTGAGTTGATCTTCATCAGTGACGATGATGAAGGTCAGCTCTCGCTGAAGCCTTCTACTTGAAACATCACGTAATTTGGACAAGTCACTAGTTCGTCAGCTTGCTCTTCGATTTCAGCTTTGAACTTTGTTGTCGCGAATCTTGTCTTCAGGGATTACAAATAAACACTTACATGATAAATACTTCAGTGATCATCAACGAGACTGAACAGACTCAGGTCTCACTGATGTACATTTATCGGCGAGGCATAACTAAAAAACAGATGTTTCCCATCAGCGATACTACACAAGCTTAGTATATTTTCATTGATGGTGAAACACTTATACATAATGTTTACAAGTAATTTTCACTAAGTGATTTTAAGGGTCATCATCAAATCACTGAAGGGTTTGGATCAACAATCTCCCCCTATTTGATGATGACAAAGCAACAAAAGAAAATTGCTAAGTTAAAAACATAAGGATATAAAGGACTCATAAATATGTGTCCGCTTTACTGTTTTCAGAGATCTTTTTCAGTACTGATTGAGTAAAGTACTTCACTGAATTTTTTCATTACTTCGTAAAATAAGATTACAAGGAAAGTTAAAAAAATACAAGTACAATGAAATAAATTACAAGTACAAAACGATAACAGCTAATAAGATAGAAGAATACAAAAGTGATCCTATCAGCTAGACGAATTCATCCTTGAAGAGAAGTTCATCAAGGGCATTGGTCTTCGGTATCATCTAGTCAGGGACTTTCTCTCCCTGTTGTCTTCTTAACTTGGCTTCGTTATAGACTTGAGGCTTCAGGTAGAGTTCGACTTGAGATTGATCACACCAATATAGTAGGTCTTTGAGTTGATTCACTAGAGTGATGGGAAACTCAGACCATCGTTGAAAGCACTTATGACCATGAAAGTGTAAGAAGTAAATTCCTAAAGGTTCACTGACCACTTGACGGACTTCGAATTCTTCATCGGGTGGTAGCGGCAGCCTGAGGGCTGATAGATCAGGTGGGGGACCGGGCACTGCTTCACGGGAAAATTTGATCCCTGTTTCATTCCGGATAGCAGGCCCTGAAGATGAATATGCTTTCTTTTTCTTGGTGGGTCTTTGGTTTTGATGAAGTGCAGGAGGAAGAGGCAAGTCGATAGCTGAGGCAAATCGGCTTGTTGATAACTTTCTCGACGTAAGGCTTAAAGATTGACCGTGATCGCTGAATTGCAGCTCGAATTTCCAACCACTCATCAAACCCATAGCTTTCGATTTTTGAAGGGTAGCAAGTCTTCGTATCTCCATTTTCCCTCATCGTCGTTTCTACCACTGGAACACCTCTGACTGTTTTACCTCTTCTGTTGACATGTAAGTTTCGGCTTGGCAGGTACCTGAAGTTGACTTTCTTCTAACACCAATCAAGAGTGGTGTCACTACCTTGTGCCTTATTCTTCTTCTCTTCCCCATCTTGCTCGAGTAGTTCTTGTTGGACTCTGAGGGGAAAACGTTTCAGCTGTTTGTCTTTAACTGAACTCTGGGAAATTTTAAGAGTGAACTCTTTGTCTTTAAGCTCAATTCTTTGTTGTTTAGCAAAGAGTTTTTCAGCTTTGAGGCTTTTAGAGATTTCCTCAGGAGTCAAGAAGTAAAGGCTGATTGGAGGGATGATCCGCTGATTTTCTAGCTTTTGGATCGTAACTACTCTTCTCTTTAATTCATCATCCTCTGATCATTGAGGCAATCAAGAATCTATTGGGGTACGAGAGAAGCTCCTATTCTTCATCTTGTTTATCAGTCTCATTCATATAGGGATAATTGGATTGACATCAGCTTGGACAACTGGGATTATTTGCAGGGAGTGAGCTTCGGTAGTATCCTCAAGCAGGGGAGAGGACTAGCTGAATCATAAGATCAGAGAGTTAGATCTTTTGATGGTAGAAAAAGATATAAAAAATATGGCTAAGTGTTTAAAGGTTTCAAGTGATGAAGAATGGAGGTAGTGAAGGGGTGAAGGATGGAAGCTGTGTAAGGGAAAAGATAATAACATACCTGACTAGTTGGCTTGTTGAGGAGAATAGCCAAGTTGCCTTCAGGATCAAGGCCTTTCTGCTTGCCTTGAGAAGTCTTCTTAGCAGGAGACTTTTGGGTCTTCTCCCCTGCTTCGTTTATAGAAACCCCCCTTTGGTCCTAGAACCCTGATGACAGTGGGTTGGAACCAAAAGTCTTCATCATCATCATCATCTTCATCATCCTTGTTTTCCGGATGGGATGATGGTTCTTCATCAGGGATCTCCACCTCCTCTTCCTCTTCTTCTTCTTCTTCTTCCTCATCAGAAAGGATCTCGACTGGTTCTTGCACGAAGGGAGAGAAGGGTGGAGTAGGAGCCTTTTCCTCATCGCTTTTCTCCCCCTCAGATTGAGAGGGTTCTTCAGCAGTTCCCTCCCCCTTTGCAAGGGAATGGTCTTCATCATTCATCTCCCACTCAACGTGTTGCAGAAGATCTTCTTGGTTCTTCTCCCCCTCTTCAGCAACACGGGGGAAGGGAGGAGCAGCAGCGTCATCGACAACAGCATTGGATTCATGAGCCCTGTCTTCGAGACCAGAGACACCTGAATTAGAGGCCTGGTTTTTTCAACCTAACCTACCCTGTCTTCAAGGCCTGGGATGGCAGGTGTGGCCTGAATAATAAAGTCCACAACCATCCCCAATTTCTCGCGGTCATCCGGCGTGAAGTAGGAGAGGGGGATAGTGGGAGCCCCCCCAGGCGCTCGAGGATAATCTTGGACCCAAGTTCCGATGGGTACCAAAATCTACTTGATCTGTTTTGTAGGTTCATCATGTGTGGTGCATAATGCCTAAAGTATACCATACACATGGCTGGAAAACAGAAGAGAAATGTGCAGATTTGAAGAGGAGTACCTATGCTGAAATATATGCATAATTTCAGGGGGAGAATTTATATTTTTTAGTTTATATCAGTGCTTATTTATAAAGCTTTCTGTATGCTTCTTTGTAGGGGGAGCATACACAATAATGGTTTCTAAACACATCAGATTAGAACCCGAGCATACAAGATAATTGACTTCTGAGTAACTCAGCTCATGACTCGTTCTTCAATGTTTTTGACTTCTAAACACATCAGTTTAGAACTCGTACTTCATTGTTGTAGACTTTGGTTGCTACATATACTAATTTTGTTTCACTTAAGATTTTTTGCAAATTTTGAGGGGGAGCTTATCTGATTTTTAATTAGTCTATCATGATTTGAGGGGGAACTTAAACATATAAATGTAAGTATCTTCTAAACTTAATATGAGATTGTTTGAAAGAAGGACGACTTTCAAGCATGAAAAATGTGTTCTTAAATGTTCAAACCACTTCTCTAATTCAACCAGATTTTAAATGTTTTTCATGATTATCTCAAATTACATCATTGTTTCTGACCATGTGTTTCCAAAGATTAATTCTTGCGTATTATCTTGTCTATGTTGTCAAGTATTCATACACACCGGTTCAGCTTCTTTTTTACTTTGTTATTACCATGTCTCAAAATGAAACATTTTTCGATGGTAATACTTCCGTTTGTATTTCAATTTTGTTGAGCATCATACATTTTTTCAGCGTAAGAACTTAAACGTTTCATTCATAGATTGTTTATATTTGGTCATATAAACAACATTCAATTCTTTGATACCCTATTCCTTAATGATTATCTTTCATATTTGATATGATTGATACATTGTCAGATTCTCAAACAAGTCTTTCGAATTCATTTCATTTCATTATATATTCTTGTTTTGAGAAATCTTCAAAGTTCAAATGCTCAAATATTTCATGATATTATTGAGGAGCATACATTCTGATGACAATGTCATTCAAATGCTGAGATTATTATTTGTTCAAGCTCAACTGTTGAACAACACATCATTTTAGGACAAAATTTCATGGGATCAGTGTGAGATATTACACAACTTCTATGGATTCACGTTAACCAGTGTTTCCTACCCAAGAAGTTATCCTTGAGTGATTGAGGGGTGAGGGGTCTACATCAAAGAGTGGGAGAGATAACTCATACGTTGAGTAATCTCATTGCGCTGAGGTAAAATGTAAATGAGAGTTTGGTTAGAAGTGAGTAGATTAAAAACAAAAAGAGGGTGTGAGAACAGAGTTAAAAGAATAAGAGAACTCTACACCAACCATTTTTCTGAGCTGGGCAGCCACATTACTGATTGGTTCACATTCTTTGGTGACCATCATTGAAACAAACAGTGAGCCCATGCCAACTGTTGCTTTAACCCCACCAGTTACTCGTTTCTTTCTCAACAAAGAAATGTTTCAATTTTCCTTGGGGACGCAACATATAATCTATCTAATCTTCATTCGAAAGGTTTGGATATTGAAAAAGAAGGAAGTTTGCGCCACCTTCGCACTTAAATCATGCACATTGAGTCCGTGGAAAACTTGTTGATGTCTCAACAGTTTACACAATTTGAGCCTACCTATTCAAGATAAGTTGCTTCAATCATTTCTACACTTGCACGTACACACAAGGAATATGTTTTCTTGTCATAACGTTTATAGAAATTCCATTGTGTTTTTTCGATGATTGAATGGAAGCCCTGGAGGAGTGAACTTTGAAAAGCTCCTTTCCAAAGTACATACGTTGTACCAATGGGCTTTGTGCAACTTACAGGCATTTTAACTATTTCATTCGTTGATTCAGGGTTACAACTTTCATATTATCTGAATTTGAAAAGATTTGGATTCAAATATTTTAGAATTGACGGTTTATCAGTTCAAAAGGAGGAGATTGTTTCTGGTACTCAAAGAGATTGCTGAAATTGGAAAAGAGTTTTGATGATCATGACGCTCACAATCATCAAAAAGGGGGAGAAAGCTTAAATATTTCAATTTCCAAGAAAGGGTGCTATTTGTTAAAGTCAAGAAGCTCGAGATAACAAGTCAAGATGTTTCGAGATGATTCGAGAAAGTTCAAAGTCAAAGTTCAAAGATTGTTATTGTTCAAGAGATGAAGATACAAAGACAGTTTATCAAAGACAATTCAAACTTAAAGTTTTATCAAGAATGTTTTAAAGCTCAAAGCCAATTAAACCCCAAACCCGTTCATGATCAAAGACTGAAGATATTTGTCGAAGTTCAAAGCTGCAAAGATCAACGATACGAAGATATGAAGATTTTGTTTTGAAGACTTTGATCAACGCTACAAAGATTTGAAGTTTATGATTCGGGACTTTGTGACTACTTGGTTTTGAAGAGCCAAATGAAGTTTAAAGCAGTCAAAGTGTATTTCTGAAGACAACGCTTATTTGAAGATTCTTCAGAGCTATGTTCGAAGATTGATCTTTTTTCAAAGCAAAGAGAGAGATTATTCAAAGTGCCGAATAGGTGAAAGTATTGAAGATCTGAAGATCAAAGAGCTGAAGTCTACCGTCATAAATTTTTTAAATCTTGAATCCATAGGGGGAGATTGTTAGTGCCAATATGTATTCAAGATTTAGATATATTTCTAATGGTCAAAGTAGTCAGTGTTAGTGAGTTGAGACATTGTAGAGGCATTGCATACGTGTGAGAGGATCTTAATAGAGAGATGACTCTAGAGAGAGAGTCTAGAGAGAGAAAGTAGATCTCATTCCAATATTGTATTTCTCTCTCAATCTATACAAGTTCTAGCATTTAAATCATTGTTACTTGAATTCTCAGAAATCAAATATTGGAGACTTTAAAAACACAATAGAGACACCTGTTGACGTTGATGACGATGGAAATAGTGAAGATAGACAAGAAACATAGTCAAATGATCCTTTGGTCGACAAAGAAGGTAAAACATTGAAATAGTAATAAATGGAAAAATTTTTGGCTAGAAATGTATAGTCTAGTATAATACATTGTTTACATCTGTTGTGAGTTGTGAATTTTAATTGTCCTTAATGTAATCAATCATACATGATATTAGATTAAAACTTGTTAACTATAAGTGTAGAAGGTTAGAAAGCTTATGTGTTGTACATTTTAGGGAAAATGACATGTTGACATTGTCATTAGTCATAAGAAAGTTATAGTACATCGAAATTATGTATGATGGGGCTAAAAGGAGATATAGTACGCCAATCATATGTGATCTATATTGGTTGTTCTTCATTGAAAAAGCATATATTCATGTTTAAGATTAAAAAGACAAGTTTTTTGAATTACTAATCATATGTGATGTAAACATTATTGATTTGAAATTCTGATACTGTTATTAATCATAAGTGATTATAGTTAATTTGTTTAATGTATAATGTTGGTTTGAAAATATCGTGGGTTTTGTGATGGGTACTAAAGTGTATAATATGATTCATTGTGGGTGGTTGAAAATGGGGTGATGGTCTAAGTGTAGAGAGTTTTGGGAGCAATTGGATAAAAATGGGATTTTTAAAGATTTGTATTCATATTCCATATATATGGACATTCAATGCAAGAGTGGGAAGCCATGCAAGGCAGTGAAGTTGTATAAAGAGATGAAAAAGAATGGAATTAAATTAGATGTGGTAGCATACAACACTGTTATCCGTGCGATCGGTGTTTTGGAGGGTGTTGACGTGGCTGTTCATCTTGGTCGTGAAATGCTAGAATTGGGTTGTGAACCAAACGTTGTAACATACAATACGATCATTAAGCTTTTGTGTGAAAATGGGAGGGTTCGAGAGGCATATAAGGTGCTCGATAAAATGTCTAGGAGAGGATGTGCACCAAATGCAATTACTTATCATTGCATTTTTAGGTATCTTGAGAAGCCTAATGAGATTCTTGCATTGCTCGATAGGATGATTGAAAGTGGTGTAAGGCCAACGACGGATACATATGTGTTACTTATAAGGAAATTTGGGAGATGGGGTTTTCTTCGACCGATTTTTATAGTTTGGAAGAAGATGGAAGATGATGGTTTGAGTCCAAATGAGTTTGCTTATAATGGTTTGATTGATGCTTTGGTGGAAAAGGTATGATTGATATGGCAAGGAAGTATGATGAAGAGATGTTTGCAAAAGGGCTCTCACCTAAGTTAAGACTTGAGCTAGTGAGGGGAGAATGTGATGATGGATGATAGACTGACATACTTCTATTGTAGCATACCGCATGTATGTAACATACGGGGGGAGTTCCGGTGATAAGTGCCAAATTTGGTGAGAAGCGTGAGAAGTGGTTATCAACCGTTGGATGAGAAATGAACGAACAATAGGATGTGATGCACCGAGATGGCGAGATGCACCCGATCAATTTCGTTTTAGGATGCAATTTATCGCAGGGTATTTGATTAAAAGTGATCAATGGTTTATAAGTATTTCTCACACTTCTTACCAAAAATGACACTTCTCACATGATCCCATGCGTGTATGTAGCATACTGCATATAGCCAAAATGTTACGGGCCATGTTGCTGAATGGTTTGGTTTAGAATGATTAAGTGGGTCAGAATGATTAAGAGACTCTTATGATATAGTGCAAAATGAAATATGTACTGATGAAATTTAAAAAAAAACACTCGAATCTCTTTAGTTTATACACATGTACTGATGAAATTTGTAGAATTGATTGGTGGGGTTTTTATTTTGTTCAGATTGTTGCCTTAATTATTGATTAATTTTACCTCTCTTTCTGATCTCATATCATTCGATTTGTTGAATTTGTTGATGTGGTTTTGTTTTTGTGAACTTTGGTTTTTGAGATTACACACATACTTAGCAATATAGATTGTGTATGGTACGTGAGATAGGACATGAGGGGACAAAATTCAATGTCCCATGTTTGGTGCGACATGGGACAGAAGCTAGGATTGAACAAGAACTTTTTCTTCATCTACCAAAATATATGAAAAAGCATGGGACAAAAATGTGACATAAACTAAAAAAATGTTAATTTACCCTCATTTGATATATAAACCTAATATGATATTTGTTTTAACGGTCACCATTGTGATAAGAACCAAATTTACTAAATAATTAAAATAAAAGAAATGTAGAAAAAACAATAGTCGATGATTTGATTAACAAGAAAAAGGATAGATAACTAGCTATTAGAGATGCTAGACTCTCCCGAGAACAAACTCATATTTTTCCCCAACCCCTATTCTCCCCTCTTTCCCTATTTATTAACATCTATTATATAATCAAGACCATAATTAATCTTTCTAAAATATGCAACTTATTAATTGGGCTTGGGTTGGGTTAGTGCCGATCATTACCCCCGCTCCCAAAGAACCACCTTGTCCTCAAGGTGGATAGAAAAAAATAAAGCGAACCAACCGGAGATGGTGAAAAATCCCCATCTGATTGTTCTTGGTTTGGCCTTAGCGAAACCCTAATTTTCTAGACTCCAAATGGTCCATCGAAACTATCGTTGTCGTTCGGTAGACTAAGTAATCCGGAGACATTGTTCCTTCTTTAATTTCTCTCTTCTCTTTGAGAAGTATACTTTCATTCCATTCTCTCTTTCCTCCTTATTTTATTCCAGTTGTCGTGACCATAGGATTGCAAAGGCTGAGATCTGAGGTAATTCTCTCATCATGAATATTATGTGTAACATCCGTCGATTTCTGATTGAGAATCTGATTGAAGATCGTCATCCGATCTCGGTACTGTCGTTGGAGATCTGAAACCATGGATTGGATTTCAAGCATCACAATCTTTATGGATTCAACCTCATGTAGATTCAAAGCCATGGATTCGAAACGACTCTGATACCAATTGATAAGAACCAAATTTACTAAATAATTAAAATATAAGAAATGTAGAAGAAACAATAGTCGGATGCTTGATTAATAAGAAAAAAGATAGATAACAAGCTATTACATAATCAATATTTTTCTCCGTACCCTATTCTCCCCTCTTTCCCTATTTATTAACAACTATTACATAATCAATACCATAATTAATCTTTCTAAAATATGCAACTTATTAATTGGGCTTGGGCTAGGGTTAGTGCCTATCATTGATAATAACCAAATTTACTAAATAACTAAAATAAAAGAAATGAACAATAGTCGGATGCTTGATTAACAAGAAAAATTATAAATAACTAGCTATTAGAGATGCTAGACTCTCCCAAGAACAAACTCAATAGTTTTCTCGATACCCTATTTTCCCCACTTTCCCTATTTATTAACAATTGTTACATAATCAATACCATAATTAATCTTTTCTAAAATATGCAAGTTATTAATTGGGATTGGGCTAGGGTTAGTGCCAATCACATTGTTTATTGATACTTCTTATCTCTCCCTAGCTCAATTGGATTTGGTATGCAATCATATGTGTACTCAGAGTATCTCTAACAACTATGTTAATATAGAAAAAAGGGATTTTAGCAATTTTGTTGCTCCAACAATTATGCTATGTTGTATGCTAAAATAGAAAAAAGAGGAGAGACAAAGATATCATCTCAATCCACAACAATTATCCCTATGTAGTAATTGTTGGGATACTTTCTCCAAAAATGTTATAAGGTTTAGTACGAGATGCTCTCGTTTATGTACTTTTGAGGCTTTTGCTATATGTATTTGTGATTAATATTGATTGAAACACGATATCAAAATTTATTTGTGCACAACTATTATATGTTGTTAGTCATAGTTATAGTATGTAACTGTATATGAATTAAGGATTTAAGTAACGGAATTGATTTGATACCGTTCCTAATTTATAAGGCGTGTTTATATAAGCTAAACCTTGTGTATTTAACTTGGGCATCTTGCTCCAAGGTGTACACAATTAATTCGAAGATGATATACTTGTACAAACTAGGGGAGGTTCAAGTCTGACGATCGCAATTCTAGAGTCATAATTCATTTGGGGATTGGACTTCTTGTGGGCGTATGCTCTTATGCTCGCTGCTTGGCGGACCGCTATGTACTTGATTTGCCTTTTGCATGGTACTCTTGAGGCATAGGAATATGGCCTGCTTGAGGGTTTTTTTAAGAAATGGATGATCACTGTAATCTCCTAGCAAGTAAAGACTATAACTTTCGCCCACAGCCTCAAGTAAATGTCCCGGTGGCCATAAGTGCATATGTAAAAGATAGGATTCGAACCGGGGTTGAATTTATCATCCTCTTGTCTTTATACACCATGATACCTACCTTGTGGTTCCGGCTTGAGGGTTGTCAATTACAAAAACCCTTGCACAAACTTTTGCATCGTCTTTTTACCGCATACGGTTTACTACTCGTTTCTTCTTTTCAAAAGCTTTTCTGTTTTTTTTTTCTTTTCAACTTCTTTTTAAGGATTCGATTTTCCCACAAAAAGCATTTTGAAATCACTTTTTTGCAAGCCACTTTATGTTCATTTAGAAGATTTTCTTAAGATAGAGTAGATGAACTCTTCATTATTCAAGAAATACTTGGAATATAATTAATTAGAACACATAATTGAACAAATACAAAACCTATCAAGAAATCAACAAATTGATTGATATAAGCAGACCAAAAGATAGGGATAATGAGCATGTTGCATGGTAAAATGGAGCAATTCTTTATGGTAGCGTATGGTATTGAAGTGGACAAGATAAGAGGACATTACTGGACAAGACAAGATGACAAGACTGGACAGGATCGCATCGGAGACTTAACAAGTGTATGTCGGGTGTTTGGTACGACTAGGAACCGATAGAACATGTAACATCCCCAATTTTTTTTATATATAGGGCATGGTACGGTGTCCTTTTTAAAGAAATTGTTCGTAAATATCATTTCAAAAGCGGAAGCATTTTTGTAAAACCCCTTCAAAAACAGAGTCGCACAATTGCAACGGATAAAATTTAACACCGATTAATTTATTTCGGTGACTATCTATTAACCACCTACTAGGCATGAACAGAAACAAAGTTTTTGCTTTGCTACTTTTGGCTTGTGGTTTTGTGGTATCTGTTTGGTTGTAACTTTGGATTTTCGTTAGTTTGGTTCTTCTCCTTGGTTAGGGTTTGTCCTTTACTTTGGTTGGAGTTCCTGTTTGAGAGGGAGTTCCTCGCCATTTAGGTGTACTTTTTTCTTTTCTGTTTTATATATTGCCAGGAGTGCCGCCTCTTTTCAAAAAAAAAGGCTCCGCATAAACCCCAAGAACTAACGTGCATTACATTATAGAAAAGAAAAATGTGGACAAGTGACTTAGGTGACGTATATACTAGCTTAGCGAGAGAACATATGAAGTTGACAATTAAAAATTGTAGATGAAATATCAAGAAGTAAAACTGAATAGAAAGGAAGAAGTTGTGAGATGAAGAGCATGAGAATTAAGAGGGTGTACAATTTTCATACGAACATGTAAGTTTAAAAAAAAATGCAAATTTGAAATCTCGATGAGGATGTTTGAACTTTGTGGTAGTGATGACTTTGCTAGCATGTGGGTGAGAATTCAAGAAGGCATGCGGGAGAAAATGATAAGTTAGTCATTATGATATTAAATAATATTATAAATGCAAGATGAATATAATTTTACTAGAGAACCCGCATTCATAGTAGAGCATTCATTTTCTTATTAAGGATAGAAAAATCTTTAATAAATGAAATATTTTTGAAAATCAAAAATCCAAGAAAATTCATATGAATAATATTATTCTAAGAGTGTGTCACATCATTGCATGTGGTTCTTCCTTTTATATATATAAATGATTTATGTTTTTTATTAAAAATGTTTATCAACTTATCACATGTTAAATTGAAGTTTTATATAAAAAATAAATTAAATTAGGTTTCAAGAGTAATAACTTGTTTTCAATAAGTTATAATCATTTGACTTGTCAAAAAGTAAATGTCACCGGTTTGACACAGGTATAAACACTTTCTTACCGCTCAAAAATACTTATCACCGTCAAAAAAAAAACTAATCCCAAGCACCCCTAAAACTCAACGACTAAAATTGAAGTTTACTCTAATTTAAACTAGAAAGTAAAACACACAGGATGCTGAAGATTGTCGTTTCCCTCTCCTCCATCGTTTCCAAGATCCGACCACCATTCAACCTGCAACTTTACTCAACCCAATCTAAAAATCCGATGAAACCCTTATCACCTATCTCGTCCTTCGATCATCAAACCACCAAAAGGCCAAACCCAGACCACAATCTTTCAGTACGTGAACAACCCATAGTCGACCAAACCACGATTCTCGAAACTCTAACATGCTATGGCAACGATTGGAAACGCGCAATGGACTTCTTCAACTGGGTTGAATCCGAATACGGGTTCAAACACACCACTGAGACATACAATCACATGATTGATATATTGGGTAAGTTTTTCGAATTCGATCTTGCCTGCCAACTGCTCGACAAAATGCCTGAGAGAGACCATACTACGTTTCGTGTAATGTTTAAGCGTTATGCTTCTGCACACCTTGTTCAAGAAGCAATCAGTACTTTTGATAAGTTGGGAGAGCTTAACTTGAAAGATGAGACATCTTTTTTGAACCTAGTTGATGCATTGTGCGAGTATAAGCATGTGATTGAAGCTGAAGAGTTATGTTTGAAAAAAGATAATAACTTTAATGAAAAGATTGTGGGTTTTGTGATGGGTACTAAAGTGTATAATATGATTCTTCGTGGGTGGTTGAAAATGGGGTGGTGGTCTAAGTGTAGAGAGTTTTGGGATCAGATGGATAAAGATGGGATTTTTAAAGATTTGTATTCATATTCAATATATATGGACATTCAATGCAAGAGTGGGAAGCCATGGAAAGCTGTGAAGTTGTATAAAGAGATGAAAAAGAAAGGAATTAAATTAGATGTGGTAGCATACAACACTGTTATCCGTGCGATCGGTGTTTTGGAGGGTGTTGACGTGGCTGTTCATCTTGGTCGTGAAATGCTAGAATTGGGTTGTGAACCAAACGTTGTAACATACAATACGATCATTAAGCTTTTGTGTGAAAATGGGAGGGTTCGAGAGGCATATAAGGTGCTCGATAAAATGTCTAGGAGAGGATGTGCACCAAATGCAATTACTTATCATTGCATTTTTAGGTATTTTGAGAAGCCTAATGAGATTCTTGCATTGCTCGATAGGATGATTGAAAGTGGTGTAAGGCCAACGACGGATACATATGTGTTACTTATAAGGAAATTTGGGAGATGGGGTTTTCTTCGACCGATTTTTATAGTTTGGAGAGAAGATGGAAGATGATGGTTTGAGTCCAAATGAGTTTGCTTATAATGGTTTGATTGATGCTTTGGTGGAAAAAGGTATGATTGATATGGCGAGGAAGTATGATGAAGAGATGTTGGCAAAAGGGCTCTCACCTAAGTTGAGACCAGAGCTAGTGAGGGGAGAATGTGATGATGGATGATGGACCTACGTAATTCTATTGTAGCATACTGCATATATGTAGCATACGGGTTGAGTTCCGGTGAGAAGTGCCAAATTTGGTGGAAAGCATGAGAAGTGCTTATCAACCGTTGGATGAGAAATGGACAAAAATTAGGATGAGATGCACCGAGATAAGATGCACCGAGATGCAACGGATCAATTTCATTTTAAGCCGCAATTCATGGGAGGGTATTTAATTAAAAGTGATCAACGGTTTATAAGTACTTCTCACACTTCTCACATGATCCCATGCCTACATACTGCATATATGTATAACTTCCTAAAGCCAAAATGTTAGGGGCTGTTTGGCAGTTGCTGAATGGTTTGGTGAATGATTAAGTGGGTCAGAATGATTAAGAGGCTCTTATGATATAGTGCAAAATGAAATATGGTTGTTTGGTAATTGTTCATAATGAAATTGGGGGGCTGAATGGTTAAGGGAGGCCCAAGATACAAAATCATTCAGAGGGTTTTTGAACCATTAAGAGACAGCCTGAAGTAGGTTTTTCTGTACAAGATTGATAACTGAAGTAGTAACCCAAGTGCTGTTGGAGATGATTTTTCGCTTAGATTTGGAGGAAATTTGGTTTCAGTCACTTGTTCTTTCTGGGGTATGCTTGTTTTATCTACTATGGTGAATAACGATTTAACATATGGTGAATGAAGCCCACCACAAGTATTGTCAAATGAGTTGATTTAACATGCTTCTTCGTTAACATACTGCCTTCTTGGGATCCCAGGTTTTGTTAAAAAAAACACTTGAATCTCTTTAGTTTATACAGATGTACTGATGAAATTTGTCGAATTGATTGGTGGGTTTTTTATTTTGTTCAGATTGTTGGCTTAATTATTGATTAATTTTACCTCTCTTTCTGCTCTCATATCATTCGATTTGTTGAATCTGTTGATGTGGTTTTGTTTTTGTGAAATTTGGGGACTTTGGCTTTTGAGATTACACACATACTTAGCAATATAGGTTGTGTATGGTACCTGAGATAGGACATGACGTTTTGTCCCATGTCGGGTGCGACATGGGACAGAGGCTAGGACCGAGACATGAAACTTTTTTTTTCTACCAAAATAGGTGGAACAACGTGGGACAAGTAACTAAGTAAGTGACAAACTAAAAAATATTAATTTACCCTCATTTGATATATAACCTAATATGATTTGTTTTAATGGTTCCTATTGTGATAAGAACCAAATTACTAAATAATTAAAATAAAAGAAATGTAGAAGAAACAATAGTCGATGATTTGATTAACAAGAAAAAGGATAGATAACTAGCTATTAGAGATGCTAGACTCTCACGAGAACAAACTCATATTTTTCCCCATACCCTATTCTCCCCTCTTTCCCTATTTATTAACAGCTATTATATAATCAAGACCATAATTAATCTTTCTAAAATATGCAACTTATTAATTGGGCTTGGGTTGGGTTAGTGCCGATCATTACCCTCGCTCCCAAAGAACCACCTTGTCCTCAAGGTGGAGAGAAAAAATAAAGGGAACCAACCGGAGATGGTGAAAAATCCCCATCTGATTGTTCTTGGTTTGGCCTTAGCGAAACTCTAATTTTCTAGACTCCAAATGGTCCATCGAAACTATCTTTGTCGTTCGTTAGACTAAGTAATCCGGAGACATTGTTCCTTCTTTAATTTCTATCTTCTCTTTGAGAAGTATACTTTCATCCCATTCTCTCTTTCCTCCTTATTTTATTCCAGTTGTCGTGACCATAGGATTGCAAAGGCTGAGATCTGAGGTAATTCTCTCATCATGAATATTATGTGTCACATCCGTCGATTTCTGATTGAGAATCTGATTGAAGATCGTCATCCGATCTCGGTACTGTCGTTGGAGATCTGAAACCATGGATTGGATTTCAAGCATCACAATCTTTATGGATTCAACCTCATGTAGATTCAAAGCCATGGATTCGAAACGACTCTGATACCAATTGATAGGAACCAAATTTACTAAATAATTAAAATATAAGAAATGTAGAAGAAACAATAGTCGGATGCTTGATTAATAAAAAAAGGATAGATAACAAGCTATTACATAATCAATATTTTTCTCCGTACCCTATTCTCCCCTCTTTCCCTATTTATTAACAACTATTACATAATCAATACCATAATTAATCTTTCTAAAATATGCAACTTATTAATTGGGCTTGGGCTAGGGTTAGTGCCTATCATTGATAATAACCAAATTTACTAAATAACTAAAATAAAAGAAATGAACAATAGTCGGAAGCTTGATTAACAAGAAAAATTATAAATAACTAGCTATTAGAGATGCTAGACTCTCCCAAGAACAAACTCAATAGTTTTCTCGATACCCTATTTTCCCCACTTTCCCTATTTATTAACAACTGTTACATAATCAATACCATAATTAATCTTTTCTAAAATATGCAAGTTATTAATTGGGATTGGGCTAGGGTTAGTGCCAATCACATTGTTTATTGATACTTCTTATCTCTCCCTAGCTCAATTGGATTTGGTATGCAATCATATGTGTACTCAGAGTATCTCTAACAACTATGTTAATATAGAAAAAAAGGATTTTAGCAATTTTGTTGCTCCAACAATTATGCTATGTTGTATGCTAAAATAGAAAAAAGAGGAGAGACAAAGATATCATCTCAATCCACAACAATTATCCCTATGTAGTAATTGTTGGGATACTTTCTCCAAAAATGTTATAAGGTTTAGTACGAGATGCTCTCGTTTATGTACTTTTGAGGCTTTTGCTATATGTATTTGTGATTAATATTGATTGAAACACAATATCAAAATTTATTTGTGCACAACTATTATATGTTGTTAGTCATAGTTATAGTATGTAACTGTATATGAATTAAGGATTTAAGTAACGGAATTGATTTGATACCGTTCCTAATTTATAAGGCGTGTTTATATAAGCTAAACCTTGTGTATTTAACTTGGGCATCTTGCTCCAAGGTGTACACAATTAATTCGAAGATGATATACTTGTACAAACTAGGGGAGGTTCAAGTCTGACGATCGCAATTCTAGAGTCATAATTCATTTGGGGATTGGACTTCTTGTGGGCGTATGCTCTTATGCTCGCTGCGTAGCGGACCGCTATGTACTTGATTTGCCTTTTGCATGGTACTCTTGAGGCATAGCAATATGGCCTGCTTGAGGGTTTTTTTAAGAAATGGATGATCACTGTAATCTCCTAGCAAGTAAAGACTATAACTTTCGCCCACAGCCTCAAGTAAATGTCCCGGTGGCCATAAGTGCATATGTAAAAGATAGGATTCGAACCGGGGTTGAATTTATCATCCTCTTGTCTTTATACACCATGATACCTACCTTGTGGTTCCGGCTTGAGGGTTGTCAATTACAAAAACCCTTGCACAAACTTTTGCATCGTCTTTTTACCGCATACGGTTTACTACTCGTTTCTTCTTTTCAAAAGCTTTTCTGTTTTTTTTTCTTTTCAACTTCTTTTTAAGGATTCGATTTTCCCACAAAAAGCATTTTGAAATCACTTTTTTGCAAGCCACTTTATGTTCATTTAGAAGATTTTCTTAAGATAGAGTAGATGAACTCTTCATTATTCAAGAAATACTTGGAATATAATTAATTAGAACACATAATTGAACAAATACAAAACCTATCAAGAAATCAACAAATTGATTGATATAAGCAGACCAAAAGATAGGGATAATGAGCATGTTGCATGGTAAAATGGAGCAATTCTTTATGGTAGCGTATGGTATTGAAGTGGACAAGATAAGAGGACATTACTGGACAAGACAAGATGACAAGACTGGACAGGATCGCATCGGAGACTTAACAAGTGTATGTCGGGTGTTTGGTACGACTAGGAACCGATAGAACATGTAACATCCCCAATTTTTTTTATATATAGGGCATGGTACGGTGTCCTTTTTAAAGAAATTGTTCGTAAATATCATTTCAAAAGCGGAAGCATTTTTGTAAAACCCCTTCAAAAACAGAGTCGCACAATTGCAACGGATAAAATTTAACACCGATTAATTTATTTCGGTGACTATCTATTAACCACCTACTAGGCATGAACAGAAACAAAGTTTTTGCTTTGCTACTTTTGGCTTGTGGTTTTGTGGTATCTGTTTGGTTGTAACTTTGGATTTTCGTTAGTTTGGTTCTTCTCCTTGGTTAGGGTTTGTCCTTTACTTTGGTTGGAGTTCCTGTTTGAGAGGGAGTTCCTCGCCATTTAGGTGTACTTTTTTCTTTTCTGTTTTATATATTGCCAGGAGTGCCGCCTCTTTTCAAAAAAAAAAGGCTCCGCATAAACCCCAAGAACTAACGTGCATTACATTATAGAAAAGAAAAATGTGGACAAGTGACTTAGGTGACGTATATACTAGCTTAGCGAGAGAACATATGAAGTTGACAATTAAAAATTGTAGATGAAATATCAAGAAGTAAAACTGAATAGAAAGGAAGAAGTTGTGAGATGAAGAGCATGAGAATTAAGAGGGTGTACAATTTTCATACGAACATGTAAGTTTAAAAAAAAATGCAAATTTGAAATCTCGATGAGGATGTTTGAACTTTGTGGTAGTGATGACTTTGCTAGCATGTGGGTGAGAATTCAAGAAGGCATGCGGGAGAAAATGATAAGTTAGTCATTATGATATTAAATAATATTATAAATGCAAGATGAATATAATTTTACTAGAGAACCCGCATTCATAGTAGAGCATTCATTTTCTTATTAAGGATAGAAAAATCTTTAATAAATGAAATATTTTTGAAAATCAAAAATCCAAGAAAATTCATATGAATAATATTATTCTAAGAGTGTGTCACATCATTGCATGTGGTTCTTCCTTTTATATATATAAATGATTTATGTTTTTTATTAAAAATGTTTATCAACTTATCACATGTTAAATTGAAGTTTTATATAAAAAATAAATTAAATTAGGTTTCAAGAGTAATAACTTGTTTTCAATAAGTTATAATCATTTGACTTGTCAAAAAGTAAATGTCACCGGTTTGACACAGGTATAAACACTTTCTTACCGCTCAAAAATACTTATCACCGTCAAAAAAAAAACTAATCCCAAGCACCCCTAAAACTCAACGACTAAAATTGAAGTTTACTCTAATTTAAACTAGAAAGTAAAACACACAGGATGCTGAAGATTGTCGTTTCCCTCTCCTCCATCGTTTCCAAGATCCGACCACCATTCAACCTGCAACTTTACTCAACCCAATCTAAAAATCCGATGAAACCCTTATCACCTATCTCGTCCTTCGATCATCAAACCACCAAAAGGCCAAACCCAGACCACAATCTTTCAGTACGTGAACAACCCATAGTCGACCAAACCACGATTCTCGAAACTCTAACATGCTATGGCAACGATTGGAAACGCGCAATGGACTTCTTCAACTGGGTTGAATCCGAATACGGGTTCAAACACACCACTGAGACATACAATCACATGATTGATATATTGGGTAAGTTTTTCGAATTCGATCTTGCCTGCCAACTGCTCGACAAAATGCCTGAGAGAGACCATACTACGTTTCGTGTAATGTTTAAGCGTTATGCTTCTGCACACCTTGTTCAAGAAGCAATCAGTACTTTTGATAAGTTGGGAGAGCTTAACTTGAAAGATGAGACATCTTTTTTGAACCTAGTTGATGCATTGTGCGAGTATAAGCATGTGATTGAAGCTGAAGAGTTATGTTTGAAAAAAGATAATAACTTTAATGAAAAGATTGTGGGTTTTGTGATGGGTACTAAAGTGTATAATATGATTCTTCGTGGGTGGTTGAAAATGGGGTGGTGGTCTAAGTGTAGAGAGTTTTGGGATCAGATGGATAAAGATGGGATTTTTAAAGATTTGTATTCATATTCAATATATATGGACATTCAATGCAAGAGTGGGAAGCCATGGAAAGCTGTGAAGTTGTATAAAGAGATGAAAAAGAAAGGAATTAAATTAGATGTGGTAGCATACAACACTGTTATCCGTGCGATCGGTGTTTTGGAGGGTGTTGACGTGGCTGTTCATCTTGGTCGTGAAATGCTAGAATTGGGTTGTGAACCAAACGTTGTAACATACAATACGATCATTAAGCTTTTGTGTGAAAATGGGAGGGTTCGAGAGGCATATAAGGTGCTCGATAAAATGTCTAGGAGAGGATGTGCACCAAATGCAATTACTTATCATTGCATTTTTAGGTATTTTGAGAAGCCTAATGAGATTCTTGCATTGCTCGATAGGATGATTGAAAGTGGTGTAAGGCCAACGACGGATACATATGTGTTACTTATAAGGAAATTTGGGAGATGGGGTTTTCTTCGACCGATTTTTATAGTTTGGAAGAAGATGGAAGATGATGGTTTGAGTCCAAATGAGTTTGCTTATAATGGGTTGATTGATGCTTTGGTGGAAAAAGGTATGATTGATATGGCGAGGAAGTATGATGAAGAGATGTTGGCAAAAGGGCTCTCACCTAAGTTGAGACCAGAGCTAGTGAGGGGAGAATGTGATGATGGATGATGGACCTACGTAATTCTATTGTAGCATACTGCATATATGTAGCATACGGGTTGAGTTCCGGTGAGAAGTGCCAAATTTGGTGGAAAGCATGAGAAGTGCTTATCAACCGTTGGATGAGAAATGGACAAAAATTAGGATGAGATGCACCGAGATAAGATGCACCGAGATGCAACGGATCAATTTCATTTTAAGCCGCAATTCATGGGAGGGTATTTAATTAAAAGTGATCAACGGTTTATAAGTACTTCTCACACTTCTCACATGATCCCATGCCTACATACTGCATATATGTATAACTTCCTAAAGCCAAAATGTTAGGGGCTGTTTGGCAGTTGCTGAATGGTTTGGTGAATGATTAAGTGGGTCAGAATGATTAAGAGGCTCTTATGATATAGTGCAAAATGAAATATGGTTGTTTGGTAATTGTTCATAATGAAATTGGGGGGCTGAATGGTTAAGGGAGGCCCAAGATACAAAATCATTCAGAGGGTTTTTGAACCATTAAGAGACAGCCTGAAGTAGGTTTTTCTGTACAAGATTGATAACTGAAGTAGTAACCCAAGTGCTGTTGGAGATGATTTTTCGCTTAGATTTGGAGGAAATTTGGTTTCAGTCACTTGTTCTTTCTGGGGTATGCTTGTTTTATCTACTATGGTGAATAACGATTTAACATATGGTGAATGAAGCCCACCACAAGTATTGTCAAATGAGTTGATTTAACATGCTTCTTCGTTAACATACTGCCTTCTTGGGATCCCAGGTTTTGTTAAAAAAAACACTTGAATCTCTTTAGTTTATACAGATGTACTGATGAAATTTGTCGAATTGATTGGTGGGTTTTTTATTTTGTTCAGATTGTTGGCTTAATTATTGATTAATTTTACCTCTCTTTCTGCTCTCATATCATTCGATTTGTTGAATCTGTTGATGTGGTTTTGTTTTTGTGAAATTTGGGGACTTTGGCTTTTGAGATTACACACATACTTAGCAATATAGGTTGTGTATGGTACCTGAGATAGGACATGACGTTTTGTCCCATGTCGGGTGCGACATGGGACAGAGGCTAGGACCGAGACATGAAACTTTTTTTTTCTACCAAAATAGGTGGAACAACGTGGGACAAGTAACTAAGTAAGTGACAAACTAAAAAATATTAATTTACCCTCATTTGATATATAACCTAATATGATTTGTTTTAATGGTTCCTATTGTGATAAGAACCAAATTACTAAATAATTAAAATAAAAGAAATGTAGAAGAAACAATAGTCGATGATTTGATTAACAAGAAAAAGGATAGATAACTAGCTATTAGAGATGCTAGACTCTCACGAGAACAAACTCATATTTTTCCCCATACCCTATTCTCCCCTCTTTCCCTATTTATTAACAGCTATTATATAATCAAGACCATAATTAATCTTTCTAAAATATGCAACTTATTAATTGGGCTTGGGTTGGGTTAGTGCCGATCATTACCCTCGCTCCCAAAGAACCACCTTGTCCTCAAGGTGGAGAGAAAAAATAAAGGGAACCAACCGGAGATGGTGAAAAATCCCCATCTGATTGTTCTTGGTTTGGCCTTAGCGAAACTCTAATTTTCTAGACTCCAAATGGTCCATCGAAACTATCTTTGTCGTTCGTTAGACTAAGTAATCCGGAGACATTGTTCCTTCTTTAATTTCTATCTTCTCTTTGAGAAGTATACTTTCATCCCATTCTCTCTTTCCTCCTTATTTTATTCCAGTTGTCGTGACCATAGGATTGCAAAGGCTGAGATCTGAGGTAATTCTCTCATCATGAATATTATGTGTCACATCCGTCGATTTCTGATTGAGAATCTGATTGAAGATCGTCATCCGATATCGGTACTGTCGTTGGAGATCTGAAACCATGGATTGGATTTCAAGCATCACAATCTTTATGGATTCAACCTCATGTAGATTCAAAGCCATGGATTCGAAACGACTCTGATACCAATTGATAGGAACCAAATTTACTAAATAATTAAAATATAAGAAATGTAGAAGAAACAATAGTCGGATGCTTGATTAATAAAAAAAGGATAGATAACAAGCTATTACATAATCAATATTTTTCTCCGTACCCTATTCTCCCCTCTTTCCCTATTTATTAACAACTATTACATAATCAATACCATAATTAATCTTTCTAAAATATGCAACTTATTAATTGGGCTTGGGCTAGGGTTAGTGCCTATCATTGATAATAACCAAATTTACTAAATAACTAAAATAAAAGAAATGAACAATAGTCGGAAGCTTGATTAACAAGAAAAATTATAAATAACTAGCTATTAGAGATGCTAGACTCTCCCAAGAACAAACTCAATAGTTTTCTCGATACCCTATTTTCCCCACTTTCCCTATTTATTAACAACTGTTACATAATCAATACCATAATTAATCTTTTCTAAAATATGCAAGTTATTAATTGGGATTGGGCTAGGGTTAGTGCCAATCACATTGTTTATTGATACTTCTTATCTCTCCCTAGCTCAATTGGATTTGGTATGCAATCATATGTGTACTCAGAGTATCTCTAACAACTATGTTAATATAGAAAAAAGGGATTTTAGCAATTTTGTTGCTCCAACAATTATGCTATGTTGTATGCTAAAATAGAAAAAAGAGGAGAGACAAAGATATCATCTCAATCCACAACAATTATCCCTATGTAGTAATTGTTGGGATACTTTCTCCAAAAATGTTATAAGGTTTAGTACGAGATGCTCTCGTTTATGTACTTTTGAGGCTTTTGCTATATGTATTTGTGATTAATATTGATTGAAACACGATATCAAAATTTATTTGTGCACAACTATTATATGTTGTTAGTCATAGTTATAGTATGTAACTGTATATGAATTAAGGATTTAAGTAACGGAATTGATTTGATACCGTTCCTAATTTATAAGGCGTGTTTATATAAGCTAAACCTTGTGTATTTAACTTGGGCATCTTGCTCCAAGGTGTACACAATTAATTCGAAGATGATATACTTGTACAAACTAGGGGAGGTTCAAGTCTGACGATCGCAATTCTAGAGTCATAATTCATTTGGGGATTGGACTTCTTGTGGGCGTATGCTCTTATGCTCGCTGCCTAGCGGACCGCTATGTACTTGATTTGCCTTTTGCATGGTACTCTTGAGGCATAGCAATATGGCCTGCTTGAGGGTTTTTTTAAGAAATGGATGATCACTGTAATCTCCTAGCAAGTAAAGACTATAACTTTCGCCCACAGCCTCAAGTAAATGTCCCGGTGGCCATAAGTGCATATGTAAAAGATAGGATTCGAACCGGGGTTGAATTTATCATCCTCTTGTCTTTATACACCATGATACCTACCTTGTGGTTCCGGCTTGAGGGTTGTCAATTACAAAAACCCTTGCACAAACTTTTGCATCGTCTTTTTACCGCATACGGTTTACTACTCGTTTCTTCTTTTCAAAAGCTTTTCTGTTTTTTTTTCTTTTCAACTTCTTTTTAAGGATTCGATTTTCCCACAAAAAGCATTTTGAAATCACTTTTTTGCAAGCCACTTTATGTTCATTTAGAAGATTTTCTTAAGATAGAGTAGATGAACTCTTCATTATTCAAGAAATACTTGGAATATAATTAATTAGAACACATAATTGAACAAATACAAAACCTATCAAGAAATCAACAAATTGATTGATATAAGCAGACCAAAAGATAGGGATAATGAGCATGTTGCATGGTAAAATGGAGCAATTCTTTATGGCAGCGTATGGTATTGAAGTGGACAAGATAAGAGGACATTACTGGACAAGACAAGATGACAAGACTGGACAGGATCGCATCGGAGACTTAACAAGTGTATGTCGGGTGTTTGGTACGACTAGGAACCGATAGAACATGTAACATCCCCAATTTTTTATATATAGGGCATGGTACGGTGTCCTTTTTAAAGAAATTGTTCGTAAATACCATTTCAAAAGCGGAAGCATTTTTGTAAAACACCTTCAAAAACAGAGTCGCACAATTGCAACGGATAAAATTTAACACTGATTAATTTATTTCGGTGACTATCTATTAACCACCTACTAGGCATGAACAGAAACAAAGTTTTTGCTTTGCTACTTTTGGCTTGTGGTTTTGTGGTATCTGTTTGGTTGTAACTTTGGATTTTCGTTAGTTTGGTTCTTCTCCTTGGTTAGGGTTTGTCCTTTACTTTGGTTGGAGTTCCTGTTTGGGAGGGAGTTCCTCGCCATTTAGGTGTACCTTTTTCTTTTCTGTTTTATATATTGCCAGGAGTGCCGCCTCTTTTCAAAAAAAAAGGCTCCGCATAAACCCCAAGAACTAACGTGCATTACATTATAGAAAAGAAAGATGGGGACAAGTGACTTAGGTGACGTATATACTAGCTTAGCGAGAGAACATATGAAGTTGACAATTAAAAATTGTAGATGAAATATCAAGAAGTAAAACTGAATAGAGAGGAAGAAGTTGTGAGATGAAGAGCATGAGAATTAAGAGGGTGTACAATTTTCATACGAACATGTAAGTTTAAAAAAAATGCAAATTTGAAATCTCGATGAGGATGTTTGAACTTTGTGGTAGGGATGACTTTGCTAGCATGTGGGTGAGAATTCAAGAAGGCATGCGGGAGAAAATGATAAGTTAGTCATTATGATATTAAATAATATTATAAATGCAAGATGAATATAATTTTACTAGAGAACCCCCATTCATAGTAGAGCATTCATTTTCTTATTAAGGATAGAAAAGTCTTTAATAAATGAAATATTTTTGAAAATCAAAAATCCAAGAAAATTCATATGAATAATATTATTCTAAGAGTGTGCCACATCATTGCATGTGGTTCTTCCTTTTATATATATAAACTAGTGGTCTGTACCGCGCGTTGCGCGGTATTCAGAATACATGTTGTTTTTAATAGTAGCATAGCTTAATATAAAAATTAAAACGACCAACATGGTAAAATTATAGTTTTGAGTACTAAAAGGTTATTCATCAACAATGCAATTATCTACCGCATTCAACAAACATATACACGAATCTATTCATAAATCATGTAAATTTAATACAAATGTGCATTTGACCTCTACTTTCTTGACTATTGTTAAAAGAGTGTACAATTTTGTTATTTGAATTAACAACCCTATATCTCAAGAATTCGCAACCACCATGAAAAATTTTCATGGTGTATACCAAACCCTCCTTCAACAACTGCTTGAACTTCGACACCAAATCTTCCATACTACTGTATCTATTTAGGTTCTCTGAAGTAAGTTGGTATAAATCAATCTATATTACAAAGTGGGCATACCATTTCAATAAGAACTATATCCAAACTAATTAATTCTTGGTCTTTTTTAGTTCAAAGACTCCAGAATCGGCAAACTCTTACCTTAATCGCTGAACATTCATTAGCTCCCAAAATTTTCAACTTTATTCAATCCATTAAATATCAATAATATGGACGACAAAACCTACCTTTTCCACAAATGTTAAAGAATTTATATTTTATGCATATCAATAAGAATGTATTGTATATTCAAATCATAAAGGGCTTATTGATGGTAAATTTTTTTATCTTTAATAGTAATTGTGTGGAAACCGTGTGCTACGCGGTAGCGTCGGTAATTTGGGTGGTAATATGTAGATAAACATACAGATACATCTTAGTTGATAAATATAACTATAAACAAATCACATTCATATCACTTGTAAAAATTAGAAGAATTTAATTAGTGGAATATATATATATATATAGTGTTAGGTTCATTTGAGAAGTCTAAATATTTTGAGAAATGGAGAAGTAAAAAAACACGGGGAGTGTTCATATATGAATGTTTATATATGAACGTTCATATATGAACGTTCATATATGACTGTTATATGAACGTTTATATATGAACGTTGGAGTGTTCATATATGAATGTTCATATATGACTGTTATATGAACGTTCATATATGACTGTTTATATATGAACGTTCATATATGAACACTCCCGTGTTTTTTTACTTCTCTATTTCTCAAAATATTTAGACTTCTCAATTGAACCCTTCCCTATATATATATAAGTTAAGTAAATAACTTGTAAACTGAATTAAATTAGTAACATTAACGATGGGCCTGAGGATAAATTTTGCATTGTTTGTATAATTTATACCTTTGCACGATGTTTTTCTTTTAGAAAGAGGGGTAGCTCTGACAATTTGTTAAAAATGAACAAATACACACTTAGATGATACGATAACTTCCGACCAAACGTATGTTTACTCTTCAAATGGGAGAGAACCTAAAAGTTGACATGGATTACACGAATTCAAACAGCTAAACAAACAAATGGTTGAAATAATGGTCTAAAGTTCTCTACAATCTTGAAATTTTGCAAAATATATACATTTCCTTCTTGTAACAAAACGGTGAAAGTTAGTGGCCATGTTTTTTCGAACCAGAGTATCATCGGTGCCTAAACAACAAAAAAAAACAATCAAATAATAAGCATAACAAATTTTGTTAATAGATGGTATGGCCATAAGAATAAAGTAATATAAAAAACACATTTTCGTGAATTAAAACCATATCAAAACTATTCTTACACCTTATAAAAAAAGATAGATAGATTATCACACAATGTTTTATTGAATTAATGATAGGTTTCTTCAATTGATTGATGAGAGAAATAATCTCAAATGTGTTTTATCACAACATTAATAGTTTTTTATTATATATTGTCACCGAAATAAAGGGTAATAAAATTGGTTTTTTTATATATTGATTGTTATGTAATAAAAAATGAGAATGAAAGGTTTAGAAATTAATGTGTTCAGATTAAAAATAAATCAAAATGACAAAACAAATATATAAATATGTGTGCACATGCTCATTAATTTTTTTTATCATGTATATTGAAATGTATTAAATTATCATAAGTATTTTATTTATGTATATATATTCATTATAATTAAAAGAAGAATATGAAAAGTTAGATCAGTTAATGAGGTATATTGATATATTATAGTTACAAAAATACATGAATTATCTAATCAATTAATGCGATATAAATATACATGTTTCAAAAACTAAAAAAATAGAAAACAATAATTCAAGCATTCACAAAATTTCAACATACATTTTTTTGCCTTTCTTTTATAATAATATACCGATATTGATATATTGATTGTTGTGTAAATAAAAAATAAATAGTAAATGTCATATTGAACTATATTAAATTGTCATAACTATTTCGTTTGTATGTATTGATTTATGGTAATCAGAAAAGGAATATGAAATGTTAGATTAATAATGAGGTGTATTAATATATATTAAATACGAAAATACATGAATATTTGATCATTTAATGATATATATATATATATATATATATCATTCTCAAAAAACTAAAAACTCGATAAATAATAAAAAACAATAATTCAATCATTCTCAAAATGCCTACACACATTCCTTAACTTTTTTCATAGTAGCATATTGATATTAATTTGCTGATTGTTATGTAAATAGAAAATGAATATATAGTAAATAAAGCTAAAATATTTTAATTAAATTAATTTTCAAACTAATACAATAAAATTTATATAAATAGACTCGTATAAAATAAAAAAAAGAAACGTAAACAAAAAACTTTTTTAATTATATTATATTGATTGTTTTGTAAATAAAAAATAATGGTAAATACATATTAATGTTAAACTAATAAAATAAAAGAGAATAAAAAGATTATTCATATTGATTGTTATGTAAATAAAAATTGAAAACCTAGAGGTAAAAAAAATTGGTTGTTACAAACCAAATTTATGAAACTTTTCGACAAAAAAATCAACCTTTAATCGTGAAAGACTTTTTCACTAAGATTTAAGGATGCTTTTTTGGGAATGAAGTAATAGACACCATAAAAATTCTCACAACAATAACAATGTTAATGTCAATAGAAAAAATCTTAAAATAGTTAAAGAACGCAATTCAATCACATATATATGATTATTGTCAATGACGCTTAAACTTCGGAAAAAATATCAAATCTTGTAATCACAAAATATCAAAATTTATTTGAGTATATATAATTCAATCGTAAACACAATTTGCTATGATAACAACAAATTCAACAATATGGAAAATAAGAAATACATATCACATTTTTTCCAGAATATAATTGTTACATACTTGTTTATAATCTTCCATATCTTCTTTAACTTTCATCTTCTTCATCCTCCACTAAAGGAAGAAATAATCTTCCATATCTTCTTTAACTTTCATCTTCTTCATCCTCCACTAAAGAAAGAAATATGTAATAACAAACTTACAATTTTCAAGAATATAATTTCTAGATACCTTTTTATAGTCTTCCATATCTTTTTCAACTCTCATCTTTTTCATTCTCCACCAAAATAAGTTTTAGAATTTCACTTTGTTTATTATTGCAACATAGAAAAACAAACTTAATTTATTACAAAATATATTTTATTATACACAACTAACCTCAAAATGCTAAAAAAAACTAAGCGGTGTGAGAAGAGTAAACATCTTGTATGTCAAGAAGTATGGACAACAATGGTTGCAATTGCTATAAGTAAGGTATTGTAAGCACGCACATGTACCTGTAAGTCTGTAATTACACTGGCCAGGTGTAATCCCAAACTTACCTTACACGTTTGTCCTTGGCACCTTATTCCTAAGCACATTTATAGTGATCGTTCCTAGAGGCAATCCTATGTCTCGGCTGTGTTCCTCATCTTACAGTTTAAGTTTAGGCCCGAATGGTCACCTAAATCCCTTAAACAAATGCTCTGATACCATTTGTAACGTCCCAAATTCTTAAACACGCAATATCATAAAATAAGCATTTGAATTACATAATTAATCTTGTCTTTGCGTCATTACAAAAACATACTAAGCAAACAATGACAGCGGAAGTCTCTAAACCCACAACCGAGTACTAACTATAGGCATCATAAGCAAAATCTGGAGTTGCTCTAATCTCGCCACATCATTGCATATGGTTCTTCCTTTTATATATATATAAATGATTTATGTTTTTTAATAAAAATGTTTATCAACTTATCACATGTTAAATTAAAGTTTATATAAAAAATAAATTAAATTAGGTTTCAAGAGTAATAACTTGTTTTCAATAAGTTATAATCATTTGACCTGTAAAAAAAGTAAATATCACCCGTTTGACACCGGTATAAACACTTTCTTTTTTTCCTCATCCAACCGCTCAAAAATACTTATCACCGTAAAAAAAAAACTAATCCCAAGCACCCCTAAAACTCAACGACTAAAATTGAAGTTTACTCTAATTTAAACTAGAAAGTAAAACACACAGGATGCTGAAGATTGTCGTTTCCCTCTCCTCCATCGTTTCCAAGATCCGATCACCATTCAACCTGCAACTTTACTCAACCCAATCTAAAAATCCGATGAAACCCTTATCACCTATCTCGTCCTTCGATCATCAAACCACCAAAAGGCCAAACCCAGACCACAATCTTTCAGTACGTGAACAACCCATAGTCGACCAAACCACGATTCTCGAAACTCTAACATGCTATGGCAACGATTGGAAACGCGCAATGGACTTCTTCAACTGGGTTGAATCCGAATACGGGTTCAAACACACCACTGAGACATACAATCACATGATTGATATATTGGGTAAGTTTTTCGAATTCGATCTTGCCTGCCAACTGCTCGACAAAATGCCTGAGAGAGACCATACTACGTTTCGTGTAATGTTTAAGCGTTATGCTTCTGCACACCTTGTTCAAGAAGCAATCAGTACTTTTGATAAGTTGGGAGAGCTTAACTTGAAAGATGAGACATCTTTTTTGAACCTAGTTGATGCATTGTGTGAGTATAAGCATGTGATTGAAGCTGAAGAGTTATGTTTGAAAAAAGATAATAACTTTAATGAAAAGATTGTGGGTTTTGTGATGGGTACTAAAGTGTATAATATGATTCTTCGTGGGTGGTTGAAAATGGGGTGGTGGTCTAAGTGTAGAGAGTTTTGGGATCAGATGGATAAAGATGGGATTTTTAAAGATTTGTATTCATATTCAATATATATGGACATTCAATGCAAGAGTGGGAAGCCATGGAAAGCTGTGAAGTTGTATAAAGAGATGAAAAAGAAAGGAATTAAATTAGATGTGGTAGCATACAACACTGTTATCCGTGCGATCGGTGTTTTGGAGGGTGTTGACGTGGCTGTTCATCTTGGTCGTGAAATGCTAGAATTGGGTTGTGAACCAAACGTTGTAACATACAATACGATCATTAAGCTTTTGGGTGAAAATGGGAGGGTTCGAGAGGCATATAAGGTGCTCGATAAAATGTCTAGGAGAGGATGTGCACCAAATGCAATTACTTATCATTGCATTTTTAGGTATCTTGAGAAGCCTAATGAGATTCTTGCATTGCTCGATAGGATGATTGAAAGTGGTGTAAGGCCAACGACGGATACATATGTGTTACTTATAAGGAAATTTGGGAGATGGGGTTTTCTTCGACCGATTTTTATAGTTTGGAAGAAGATGGAAGATGATGGTTTGAGTCCAAATGAGTTTGCTTATAATGGTTTGATTGATGCTTTGGTGGAAAAAGGTATGATTGATATGGCGAGGAAGTATGATGAAGAGATGTTGGCAAAAGGGCTCTCACCTAAGTTGAGACCAGAGCTAGTGAGGGGAGAATGTGATGATGGATGATGGACCTACGTAATTCTATTGTAGCATACTGCATATATGTAGCATACGGGTTGAGTTCCGGTGAGAAGTGCCAAATTTGGTGGAAAGCATGAGAAGTGCTTATCAACCGTTGGATGAGAAATGGACAAAAATTAGGATGAGATGCACCGAGATAAGATGCACCGAGATGCAACGGATCAATTTCATTTTAAGCCGCAATTCATGGGAGGGTATTTAATTAAAAGTGATCAACGGTTTATAAGTACTTTTCACACTTCTCACATGATCCCATGCCTACATACTGCATATATGTATAACTTCCTAAAGCCAAAATGTTAGGGGCTGTTTGGCAGTTGCTGAATGATTAAGTGGGTCAGAATGATTAAGAGGCTCTTATGATATAGTGCAAAATGAAATATGGTTGTTTGGTAATTGTTCATAATGAAATTGGGGGGCTGAATGGTTAAGGGAGGCCCAAGATACAAAATCATTCAGAGGGTTTTTGAACCATTAAGAGGCAGCCTGAAGTAGGTTTTTCTGTAC
Source organism: Saussurea involucrata (assembly GCA_033807775.1). Classification (NCBI taxonomy): domain Eukaryota; kingdom Viridiplantae; phylum Streptophyta; class Magnoliopsida; order Asterales; family Asteraceae; genus Saussurea; species Saussurea involucrata. Next base: position 22,124,914 of record CM066312.1, read on the forward strand.
AAGATTGATAACTGAAGTAGTAACCCAAGTGCTGTTGGAGATGATTTTTCGCTTAGATTTGGAGGAAATTTGGTTTCAGTCACTTGTTCTTTCTGGGGTATGCTTGTTTTATCTACTATGGTGAATAACGATTTAACATATGGTGAATGAAGCCCACCACAAGTATTGTCAAATGAGTTGATTTAACATGCTTCTTCGTTAACATACTGCCTTCTTGGGATCCCAGGTTTTGTTAAAAAAAACACTTGAATCTCTTTAGTTTATACAGATGTACTGATGAAATTTGTCGAATTGATTGGTGGGTTTTTTATTTTGTTCATATTGTTGGCTTAATTATTGATTAATTTTACCTCTCTTTCTGCTCTCATATCATTCGATTTGTTGAATCTGTTGATGTGGTTTTGTTTTTGTGAAATTTGGGGACTTTGGCTTTTGAGATTACACACATACTTAGCAATATAGGTTGTGTATGGTACCTGAGATAGGACATGACGTTTTTAGTGTTAAGTGTTAAACTTATATAAACACTTTTCGATCGTGCTACGCCTTGGAGCAAGATGCCCAAGTTAAATACACAATGTTTAAGTGTTAAACTTATATAAACACGCCTTATAAATCAGGAACGGAATCAAATCAATTCCCTTACTAAGATCCTTAATTCGTTCACAATTACATACTATAATTATGACTAACAACATATAATAGTGTGCACAAATAAGTTCAGATATCGTGTTTCAATCAACGTTAATCACAAATACATATAGCAAAAGACACAAATACATAAAGAAAAGAATCTCGTACTAAACGTTACACCAAAAAATCCCATGAAGGATCTTATGTACCATATGGGAATTTCATAAAAAAAATCCTTAGACAAACCGAGAAAAGCAATAAATCAATAATGGTGTGCATAAGGCCATCGGAGACATGATGTAGAAGAAACCTTGAGTTCTGAATGGAGATTGCTTTTCGTTTTGAAACTTCAATATGAGGAGTGCTATCCATATTGCATGCACGATGAGAATAGTATTACATAAGCGATCAGAGAACCTGACATAATAAACAAACTAAGAGAATACATACCAGGCTTTTTTTACTCGATATATATATATATATATATATATATATATATATATATATATATATATATATATATATATATATATATATATATATATATATATATATATATATATATATATATATATATATATATATATATATATATATATATATATATAGGGGTGAGTTCAAATGAAAACTCAAATTCAATTGTAAACGTGAGGACAAACCACAACCGTTGATTAATAATCTGGTGAGGAGATCAATGGCAAAAAAACACGGTGACAATTTTGTAAATAAATTGAAAACTCTGTCCATGGCTTAATGAATATTTTGCGCGCATGGGTATTTTCGTCAAATTAGAATAAGCGCCTATTTTTGTTGAATTTTTATTTTCTTTTTTAATTAAAAAACTTTTACCCTCTTAAATTTTAAAATAAATTATCTCAAAAATTACTAACATTTTAATCAAACAAATTACATCAAAAAAACGAGAATTTCGTGCTCTTCGATATGACATCCATCATGATATAGTTTTTTTTCGATTTAACCGTTTTTTACGTGAAATCGTGTACATGTGTTATATTCAGACTGAATATGGAATTATTCAGTCTGAATATAACACATATTCAGACTGAATATAACACATATTCAGTCTGAATATAACACTTATACACGATTTTTTTGTTAAGTTTGGTAAATTATTGAAAGAATACCTGCATAGAGTGATGATTTTCTGGAACTGAAAGGTTTACTGCAGTTTTCATGCTTCATTTTTTGTGCTTGTTGCTTTGTTTTCTTTGGCAAAACTTCAGATCTAGTCATGGTTGTCACTCAAAACTGCTTGTGCTTTGGACCATACCGGACGTGATTTCGGTTGTATGATTTGATTTTTGTAGCAAACCATATGAATCACAATAACAAATTGTGATCTAGTTTGAAACGCAACCTTCTTTGTATCAATGAATCATCCTCTTATCAACATTAAATTATATATTAACCAGCTTATCTTAAAAAGATTGTTTGATTTGGGCAGAGCTTAATTATTGGTAGGAAACTTATTAGAGCAGCATGGAAGGGACTATCTTTTGTTGACATTTCATGAAAAATTAAAGAATACAATTCCCATTTGGCCATTTCATAGTTCATGAAATTAGATATGTGTTATATATATATAACACATAAATATGTGTTATATTCAGACTGAATATGTGTTATATTCAGTCTGAATATGTGTTATATTCAGACTGAATAATTCCATATATTCAGTCTGAATATAACACATATACACGATTTCACGTAAAAAACGGTTAAATCGAAAAAAAACTATATCATGATGGATGTCATATCGAAGAGCACGAAATTCTCTTTTTTTGATGTAATTTGTTTGATTAAAATGTTAGTAATTTTTGAGATAATTTATTTTAAAATTTAAGGGGGTAAAAGTTTTTTAATTAAAAAAGAAAATAAAAATTCAACAAAAATAGGCGCTGATTATAATTTGACGAAAATACCCCTAAAGCTGAATTTTAGGAATGTCTTAAATATGGCTGCGATCAATGGACGGGATTTGTCCTCATGTTTACAATTGAATTTGAGTTTTCATTTGAACTTTCCTCTCTCTCTCTCTCTATATATATATATATATATTTTTTGGAAAGGGTATCCCAGGCACAGCTCGGACTAATCCCTGACAATTTTGAAACTTAAAGATGTTTTATCAATGTTGAGGACGCCTGAGATCGAACCCTGGGTAGATGGGATATTCCACCACATCACTCAGGGCGATCAACCACTGCGCTACAACCTGATTGACTATATATATATTTAGTTCTTGTTATTTGTTAAAACATATTACTAAATAGAAGTGCATTATGACCAGTCCTTTTTAGTCCATAAAAAAGACCTAACCGGGCATTAACCTGCTATTAGCCAAAAATTTAGGACCAAATTTGGACCGGCGGTCCTAACCGGTTCTTGTTGGTTAAAGAAAAATAAAAAGTATGTATATATATATATTGTTGGTCCCGAAGGGTTATACAAGTATACAAGTTTGTAGAAAGGGGGGTTGAATACAAACACAAGATTTTTATCTTTCAAATTATTTATTGATATAGTCAAACAATTTACAGTTTGTTGCGGAATAAGATTAAGTATAAAACCTAATCTAAACAAACTATGAGAATCACACAGAGATTCTTGCACTTAGAAAAGAAAGAAGGAAGTTAAGAAAAACTAAGATAGTTTTCTTAAGGCACAAAGAAGATCAGCGAGGACGAGCACTTCAGAATGAAATCAATCCTTCTATTTATACTGCATGCATTAAATGCATGATAGGATAACTTTACATGTTTCAGCACTTGGTTGGGTGCATGCTTCTGACTTTTGCAAACATGCTTTTGGCCGCATGATGAACAATGTAGTTGGCAGAGTGGTGGACAAAGGCATGTCCTTTGACAAATCGTACAAAAGTGTGCAAGGGTATAAGACAAATGTTCCTTGTAGAACAGACTTCATGATCATCGATCGCTGAGTTGATCTTCATCAGTGAGGATGATGAAGGTCAGTTCTCGATGAAGTCTTCTACTTGAAACATCGCGTAATTTGGACAAGTCTTGGCTTCGCTGATAACCGCATCAGGTCATTAGTAGATTTAGTCACTAGTTCGTCAGCTTGGTCTTCGATTTCAGCTTTGAACTCTGTTGTCGCGAATCTTGTCTTCAGAGATTACAAATAAACACTTACATGATAAATACTTCAGTGATCATCAGCGAGACTGAACAGACTCAGGTCTCACTGATGTACATTTATCACTAAGGCATAACTAAAAAATAAATGTTTCCCATCAGCGATACTACACAAGCTTAGTATATTTTCATTGATGGTGAAACACTTATACATAATGTTTACAAGTAATTTTCACTAAGTGATTCTAAGGGTCATCATCAAATCACTGAAGGGTTTGGATAAAAAATCTCCCCCTATTTAATGATGACAAAGCAACAAAAGAAAATTGCTAAGTTAAAAAGATAAGGATAAAAAAGACTCATAAATACGTGTCCCATTTACTGTTTTCATTGATCTTTTTAGTACTGATGGAGTAAAGCACTTCACTGAATTTTTTCATTACTTCGTAAAATAAGATTACAAGGGAAGTTGAAAAAAATACAAGTACAATGAAATAAATTACAAGTACAAAAAGATAACAACTAATAAGATAGAAGAATACAAAAGTGATCCTATAAGCTAGACGGGTTCATCCTTGAAGAGAGGTTCATCAAGGGCATTGGTCTTCGGTGTCATCCAGTCAGGGACTTTCTCTCCCTATTGTCTTCTTAACTTGGCTTGGTTATAGACTTGAGGCTTCAGGTAGAGTCCGACTCGAGATTGATCACACCAATATATTAGGTCTCTGAGTTGAACCTCGCCCTATATATATATATAGATATATATATAGATAGAGAGAGAGAGAGAGATAGATAGATAAAGAGAGAGAGAGAGAGAGGAGGGTTCATACGAGGATGGGACATAAATAAGAAAATAAAGGGATGCATCTCAGCCCTTAATAAGTAGATGAAGATGCTTTCTTTTTCTTTGTGGGTCTTTGGTTTTGATGAAGTGCAGGAGGAAGAGGCAAGTCGCTAGCTGAAGTAACTTGATCAATCAACTTGTTGATAACTTTCTCGACGTAAGGCTTTAAGCTTGATCCTGATCGCTGAATTGCAGCTCGAATTTCCAACCATTCACCAAACCCATAACTTTCGATCTTTGAAGGGTAGCAAGTCTTCGTATCTCCATTTTCCCTGATCATCGTCGTTTCTACCACTGGAACACCTCTGACTGTTTTACCTCTGATGTTGAAATGTAAGATTCGGCTTGGCAAGTACCTGAAGTCAACTTTCTTCTTACACCAATCAAGAGTGGTGTCACTGACTTGTGCCTTCTTCTTCTTCTCTTCCCCAGCTTTCTTGAGCAGTTCTTGTTGGACTCTGAGGGGAAAACGTTTCAGTTGTTTGTCTTTAACTGAACTCTGGGCAACTTTAAGAGCGAACTCTTTGTCTTTAAGCTCAATTCATTGTTATTCAACAAAGAGTTTTTCAGCTTTGAGGCTTTCAGAGATTTCCTCAGGAGTCAAGAAGTTAAGGCCGGTTGGAGGGATGATCCACTGATTTTCTAGCTTTTGGATCATAGCTTCCCTTCTCTTTAATTTATCATCCTCTGATCGCTGAGGCAATCGAGAAGGTCTGTTGGGATGCGAGAGAAGCTCTTGTTCTTCATCTTGTTTATCAGTCTCATTCACAGAGACTGAGATTATTGGATTGACATCAGCTTGGACAGTTGGGATTATTTGCAGGAAGTGAGCTTCAGTAATATCCTCAGGCAGAGGAGAGGATTAGCGGAATCAAAAGATCAGAGAGTTAGATCTTTTGATGGTAGAAAAAGATAGAAAAAATATGGCTAAGTGTTTAAAGGTTTCAAGTGATGAAGAATGGAGGTAGTGAAGGGGTGAAGGATTGAAGCAATGTAAGGGAAAAGAGAATAACATATCTGACAAGTTGGCTTATTGAGGAGAATAGCCAAGCTGCGTTCAGGAGCAAGGCCTTTCTGCTTGCCCTGAGAAGTCTTATTAGCAGGAGACGTTTGGGTCTTCTCCCCTGCTTCGTTTATAGAAACCCCCTTTGGTCCCGAAACCCTGATGATAGTGGGTTGGAACCAAAAGTCTTCATCATCATCATCTTCATCATCCTTGTTTTCAGGATGGGATGATGGTTCTTCATCAGGGATCTCCACCTCCTCTTCCTATTCTTCTTCTTCTTCCTCGTCAGAGAGGATCTCTACTGGTTCTTGCACGAAGGGAGAGAAGGGTGGAGTAGGAGCCTTTTCCTCATCGCTTTTCTCCCCCTCAAATTGAGAGGGTTCTTCAGCGGTTCCCTCCCCCTTAGCAAGGGAAGGGTCTTCATCATTCATCTCCCCCTCAACGTGTTGGGGAAGATCTTCTTGGTTCTTATCCCCCTCTTCAACAACACGGGGGGATGGAGGAGCAGCAGCGTCAGCAACAACAACATTGGATTCAGGAGCCCTGTCAGAGGCCTGATTTTTTTCAACCTGACCAACCCTGTCTTCAAGGCCAGAGATGACACGTGTGGCCTGAATCATAAAGTCCACACCCATCCCCAACTTCTCGCGGTCATCCGGTGTGAAGTAGGAGAGGGGGACAGTGGGAGCCTCCAGGCGCTCGAGGATCTTGGTCAGCAGAGAGTTTGAATCAATTACCTTCGAGGCCAAGTTATTCACCTCACCCTGGAGCTCGGAGAGATCAGTCTTCAGCTTACCATCCTCGCTGCTGAGGTTGGTGAAGTTGGTGGAGAGATCAGCGATGGTGGTGGTAAGGGTCTGAATGGTCGTAGTGTTGTTGACCACGTAACCTTGGAGAGTCTTCACCTACCCATTCAGCGTAGAAATAGCATCGCTGGAAGTTTTGCTGTCGAGGGAGGTGGCAATCTTTTTCAGCGTGTCTCCAGCATCATTGACCGCTGTAGTGTTGGTGGAGAGGTTGGTGGACAGTGAATCCACTTTATCACTCACATCCTTTAGGGATGTAGTGATTGTGCCCAAGTTAGGACCTGTAAAAGAAAGAAAATTTTGAGCAAAGGAAATCTTAAAAGAGGGAGTGGATTGAGAAGAGACGGCGATGGTTTGGATACCTGTAGGATTGGAGAAAGTAGTGAAGTCCCTGCTTCCCCCAAAATACTCCATGTCGTCAGTGAGTGAGGGGATAGACGAGCCTACAGGTCCTGAAGCGTTGCCGCGCATGAGATTATGTAGCAACGTAACCTTTGTATCAGCGACAGAGAACGCTGGTGCAGAAACCGTGAGATGACCAAAGGAGGAGAAGAAGAAGCGGCTGATAATGTTATGGCAGGTTCAACATTGGTGTCGCTGATGAAGATCTCTTCAGTGCTTTGAGGCACCGAATATGTTGGGGTAGTTACCAGCAGTGCTTCAGCGTACTGAGGCATTGAAGTGGTTGGAGAGGATGGTTCAGCGGATATGGTGGAGCGTACCATGAATTTTTTAATCGATGCCTGTTAAGAGGCGATCGTTGAATCCAAACCTTGAGATGGTTGGGGCTTCTCCTCTGAGGACTTCTTGGTCTTATGGCTGCCAAGTGGGGCTTCATAGGGTATCCTCTTCTTAGAGGACTTGGATGGTGCAGCTTGGGTGTCAGCGGCGGGTTTTTCCGCTGAAGTGGCCGCAGAAGTAGAAGAAGTTTTGAGAAGAGAGAGAAGGGAAGAGAGACTTACCTCGCCTTGGATGGGCTGGAAATCGAGGATCTTTACTCCTAGCTGATGGAGCTTATAATCCACCTGTTTGGGATAGTTCGCCCTGATGAACATTTGGAGGAGAGCAGAGATGAATCGGGGATAGGGAACCCTCATATCCCTTTCAGGTTTTTCGACCTTCTCCCTCAGGTCTTCAAAGATGATTATGGTGTAGTCAATCTTACTCCCTTTCAGCAAGGAGTATCCCATTGCAAGCTGAGTGCGGCTGGCCTGATCGGTAGAGCCAAACTTCGTTGTCATGCACGAGATGATGTGCACAAAAATATAGTTCAACTCGGCAGGCATCTTGGCTTTGAGGATCTTGGTCAGGCGCTTGCCATCTTCTTCAGTGTGCCTCTTCTTGTCCCATGCATATTTCATGAGATCAAGGAATTTGATCAGTTCTTCCTCATTTTCAGGAAGGTTTGGGAGGGTTTCAAAAGATCGTTCAAGAAGGTTCAGTGCAGTGCGGATCGCTGCAGGAGAAATGCCGCCTTGGCCGAATTCGGTCTGAAAACTGATGACAGAGAACTCTTTGCCGGTGCGAGTAGAGGTTTGAGTGGTTCGTTCAGCGGTGAACCAAAATTGTTGTAGGAGATGGCGGTGTGCAGGAGGTGCAATGGTCAGGGCAGTGATAAGTGGTGATTGTTTCAGTAAGGCAACAACATCAGAGAGATGGGTGCAGGGTTTCTTCTTTGGGAATTCCAATAAATCCAGATGGTTGTTGGCAGCGAATGTGATCTGGTGTAGTTCACCAGTCAATTTGGAGGACTTGACCATGGTTGCAGGGCCAGTAGCAGCAGTGTTTGCAGATGCCATTTCTGAACAAGAAGCCAACAAAAATAGAAAGAAGAAGAAGAAACTTCTTAGTATGGAAAGTTTTTCCAATATAAGGGTTTTTGGTTTTTTACAGTTTCCTTTTTAGGGAAAGACAAAGGTAAAAATAGGGTTTTCTAGTTTTGTGAAGTCAAAACTAGTTGAAAAAGATGGTTTTCCAGTTTTCTTTTTGAGAAGGATTCTGGAAAAACGTATGAAGATTTAAGTTTAAGATTTTTATTTTAAACTTGTAAGAAAAACTATATTTCAAGTTTTATTTTAAGAACTTATGAAGAAGTATGAGTTCTTGAAGAAAGCGTTTGTTTTGATCCTTTTAAAACAAAAGATGTTGATCAAAATAAGTTAGAAGAGGATTTAAGAGTAGAAATAGTAAGAGATGTGAACCTGTTTGTTTGAAGGTTTGAAGATCTTAGTAACAGGTTTAAAAAAATATCCAAGAACACAAGTATGCAAAGGAATTCTTTCTTACTTGAGAGAGTTTAGTGCGCACAAAAGGTAAAGATATAAACTTAGAAGGTTTATATAGTGAGAGGAGAGAGAGAGAGAGAAAATGATGAGCGGGAAAAACTTGTGCGATAACACCAACACTTAGACATTTTTCAAAAGATTTTCAAAGATTCCAAAAGTTTTTTTTTGTTTTTTTGTTTTTTTGTTTTTATCACATTAAAAGATGTACTTTTGATGGATTAAGCTCACAAGGTTTAAAAATCAAGGTTTTTCACTCCCCCTTAAATGATGCATAGATTTGTGAAATAATTTTCCATCATTAATGGTTTGTTCAAACAGATAAGAAAAACTAACCTTGATTATGCATACTCTCATAGTATCTACACTCACAAAACTTATCAGTTATGCATACTCCCCCTAAACTTATGCATGTAAGCATTACAATTTCCCCTGAAATCATGAACGCACCTCAAGCAGAAACATGTATCTTATGGAATCAAAAGTAAAGGCATGAAAGAAGAAAAATAACAAATTGAACATGCATTTGAAAAACAACAGAATCATGAGAATTTAAAGGACATATATTGAAAATATAATATGATGAAAATTTAAGTTTATCAATCTGGATAAAATATCTAGATTGAGATACGGAAATTTCCATCTATTAAATGATCAATATAAGGAACTTTAAACTTTCATGTTCAACATGCCAAGCTTGGATACTAAGAAATGAAAGCGTTTTTCATCCAAAGCTTTGGTGAACAAATCAACAAGTTGATATTCAGATGTGACGAAATAAAGTTCAATTGTACCTTTCTCAACGTGATCTTTAATAAAATGATACCTGATATCAATATGTTTCGTTTTGGTGTGTTGGACAGGATTAGCTGAAATTGCAATAGCGCTCTTACTCTCACAGTAAATTGGGATCTTCTCATATTTGAAGCCGTAATCCACAAGTTGGGTCTTCATCCACAAGACTTGTGAGCAACAACTGGTCACGGCTACATATTCAGCCTCCGCCGTTGAAGTTGACACGCAATTCTGCTTCTTACATGCCCAACTCACGAGCTTGTCTCCCAAAATCAGTATATGACCGGAAGTGCTCTTTCTGTCTAGCAGTCTTCCTCCATGATCAACATTAGAGTAATCAGTGAGCTCGTAGCCTGTCCCCTTGGGATACCACAGACCAAGATATGGTGTGCCTTTCAAGTACCGAAAGATGCGTTTGACGGCTCCAGGTGTGATTCCTTCGATTTAGCCTGAAATCTTGCACAAAGACACGTCGCAAACATAATATCCGGTCGAATAGCAGTTAAACACATTAAAGACCCGATCATACCTCTATATGTTCTAAGATTAACATCCTTACCATCAGGATCCCGACCAATCTTGGAACCTGGTGCCATTGGAGTTCCAGTCATTGTACAATTTTTGATCTTAAATTTCTTCAAGATATCAAACACGTACTTCGACTGATTAATGAAGATTCCAGTTGAGAACTGTTTGACTTGTAGACCAAGAAAGAAGTTAATCTCTCCCATCATACTCATTTGGTATCTGGTCACCATAAGGTTAGAAAACCAAGTACATAATGAAGAGTTAGTCGAACCAAAAATTATATCATCAACATAAATTTGAACAAGAAGAATATCACCTTGTTCACTTTTAGTGAATTTTTTAAAGACCCACTTGCTACTGATGATACTTTCTCCTTTGGGTCGAGGTACTAGTCGCCACACTTTCAATGCTTCAAACTGATTTATTTCTTCCTGCATTGAAATCACCCAGTCCGGGTCATCTAAGGCTTGTGAAACCAAGGTTGGTTCAACATTACTCAGAAAACCCTCGTACATACACTCATTGGCAGTTGTTGATCTAGTTTTCACTGGATCAAACACTTCTCCTATTACTTGATGTAAAGGATGACTTCGCGTCCACTTTTTAGAGTGCGGGTGTGGGGAAATTGTGTCTTGATTAGGGTCGAGTAATGAATTGTCGTCTTCCATGATAGGTTCAACTGTCAATGTTGGTTCCGTTTGAGGCACAGACTGTTGATCAGATGTAACAATTGGTACTGCCTCGGGAACTTCTGCATAAGGTACCACAGGTGTGTTGCAAGTACTCTGGTCATTGACATTTGAAACAACATTGGTTGAAGAAACATCATTAGAAAATTCTGGTTGTATTGTTTGTGTAGAATTCATGACTGGAGTATTGTTGAAGAATCAGGAATCGTTGCATCAGTATCAGTTGATGCTTGTTCCATTGAAGGACCAGACATAGTGGCTTGTACAGCATTCTGAGCAACCGTATTCCTGTCAGAAATTTTAGAAGATGAGTTATAACTACCAAAATACTCATCATAAAAGTTCTTAAACAATTGATCAAGTTCATTTAATTGAGATTTAGCGTTGAAGCTTGATCTAGTGGAAGCTGGCCTGATTTGCCAGACGCTAGAACTTCGGTAATTGGGGGTTCTGTACTGCTTTGCACAGAAGCCATATCTTCCGTCTCATCAAATTTGACATTGATGCTCTCAATCACGATTCTTGACGACTTGAAATAAATTATGTATGCCTTTGAGGTAGATGAGTATCCAATGAACACACCCTCGTTCGCCTTAGGACTGATTTGTTCAAGTTGTCCTTGTCATTCAGAACAATGCACCTGCAACCAAAAGCACGAAAGTAATTAATATTTGATTTTCAATTGTTTGTTATCTCATATGGTGTTTTTCCAAACCATCGGTGTATAATTGAGCCATTTTGTGTATAGCAAGCCATTGATATTGCTTCAACCCACAGAAACAAAGGAAGATCAGAATGTGATAACATGGTTCTTGCATCTTTAACTAGAGTACAGTTTCGTCGTTCAACAACCCCGTTCTGTTGTGGTGTTCTTGCCGCAGAGTATTGATGAGTCACTCCCAACGATTTCAAGAAACCATCCAGAATTTTATTCTTGAACTTTGTCACGTTATCTGACCTTATTGTCTGTACCAGTTGTTGTAGATTGACTTGAAGCATCTTGACTAAAGAAATGATTAACTCAGGTGTTTCATCTTTGGAGCGTAGAAACTTTACCCACATATACCTCGAGTAATCATCAACGACCACTAACACATACCGTTTGGCGCTTATACTTTGAGTCCTCATGGGTCCACAAAGATCCATATGCAAGATTTCCAATATTTTCTTTGTGCTTGGTTCAGGTTTCGCCGGATGAGGAACTTTCTTCATCTTACCCTTCTCGCAAGCAGTGCAGAAATTTTCTCTTTCAAACTTCAAGACAGGTAGACCTTTGACTAAATCACATATGATTAGATTTTGAATGTATCTGAAGTTTAGGTGAGATAGATGTATGTGCCATAACCAACTTTGTTCGATGAAAGCTTTAGATAACAGACAAAGATCATTCTTGGGTTTTACCGTTGAAAGATCAATTGTATACAGATTTGACTTTCGAGTGCCAACTATAAGTTCTTCTCTTCCTTCAGACTGAACCGAACATATTTTCTTTTTGAAGTTGACTTCTAAGTCTTTGTCACAAACCCTCAACAAAGTTGACTTTGGTTATTCTGACATTGTCTTTCACGATATCTCCATATCCCAAAATTGGTGAGTACTGGTCGTTACCAAACTTGACTCGACCACCATTTTTCTCTACATAATTAGTGAGAAACTCTTTTCTTCCAGTCATGTGTTTTGAGCAGCCCAAAACTAAGTACCACACATGACTGGTCTACAAAAATCAAATCAAGTGGTTTTAGGTACCCATTTGTAAATGGGTCCTTTTGGGTTAGGATTTGGTACATGTTTGAAATTCGTACCAATGTTGTTTCTAAAAGCTCTTTGATAAATTCCTTTAGAATAAGACTTTTTAACACCAGGAATATCATAGCCAAACCAGTTAAAATAATCACTTTTGCAGATAAAATCATCCACACCACAAAATGAACAACAAATCTTGTCATGTGTAAAATTGATCAATTGTTGCATAGTGCAAATCTTGTATGGAACAACAAGATTTTGTTTATGGCAAGCAACATGATTTATTACAGCAGAATCAAAATTGTTTTTCATTGAATTAAAAGGAACATGGGATGACTTTGTCTAAGCTACATCGTGTGTGGACTTCTTAACTCTCCACTGCTTTTTGTTGTTTCTCAAATAATGATCTGAAACACCAGAAAAATAAGAGTCAGAAGTTTTAGAATTTGGAGTTTGAAAAGATTTAGTACTTTGTGCTTTTCTTTTCTTTCTCTGTAACGATCTTTTAGATTTGGATTTTGAATAATAATCGTTAACATGAAGATTCACCTTTGAAAAAGTTTTTCTTCGGTTCCTCTTCCTTGACTAAGAACTCAGTATGATCTAGAAGTTTAACATTAAAATCAAATTGATCAGGTGTTTCATCTACACCTTTACCTTTTTCCTCACAAGGATTCTCAATATCGTGATCAGAATAGCCATCATTGGTGGTGTGAAAAATACCGTAAGACTTTGGATAAAGAAAATCATTATATTCTTTACGAAAAGCTTTATCTCTTCTGAAGGAATATACTTTTCAGGAATTGCATTGGTTTTCCAAGTCCCAAGATTCAGAATCTTCTTGGTCATCAATCGTCATGCTTTTAAAGAAAGTATTCCCCATAAAAGCCTTGCATGAAGAAACATCTAAATCTGAAGAATGTTTTTCTTTAGAAATTTTCTCTTTAGATTTTTCTTCTTGTTTTGTGTTAATCTCATTTAAGCTGTTTGAAAATACAATAATCATAACTCCCTTCTCGATCTCAAAAGCAATTTTGTCATCATTTCTGGTATCATCAATTTTGCTTTCAAGTTCTACAAGCTTTTGTTCAAGAACCAAAGGTGGAAAGTAGGGTTTTCCTTCAAAAACAGGTTTTGTTTCACTTTCCTTTAGTTTCTCAACTGCATAACTCTGGAAATAGTCATTAGGCAAAGGTTGCTTCCAATTCCAAACAAAAGCCTTCCCATTTTCAGAATTATAACAAAAAGGAAGTTGCATTTTAACTGTTGTTTTTCTTTTTTCTTCTTCCTCGGCTTCATAATCAACACCATCCATTTTAAGCCAATTGGTCTTATATCTACAAAATGTGCCCAACAACTCAACGATATATACTTTTCGAATAATTTATAAAAACAAAATACCAAAAGTGTATTAACATCAAATAATGCCATATGAGCGATAAATCATCAAAATCCACACACTTTATGATTCTTTTATCAAAATATCCAGAAACCCCAAACATATGTATTTCTCAAGATTTTATAAAACCACGTGTACACAAGATGTAATTTCATCAAGTAATCAACAACATTTGGTATATATTAAAGAAAACACTTTAAGGCTACACAATATATATATTTTTGGCATGTACAAAAGTTTTATGAATCAACTTGAACTCACCTTGCTAGGTTATGTTAAACCTAGTTTTCATCCAACCGAGTAATCTTCACTACCTAGATAGACTATGTGTAATCACCAAATCAATGAAAGAATTCTATACAAAATATTTAGACAACCCTTTGACCTTTCCAGCTTATCAAAAATCACCCTTAACGGATTTAAAACCAATTTTATATGAATATTTGAAAATTGATCTTAGTCAATCCCTTCATAAAACAAAGTTGTGCTATTAAACTCGATTTTTGACTTACTTATAGTCTGAATCATTATATATTCAAAACGGTTTGTAGAGGATATCTCAACAGTCCAGAGACATGTTATACGCCTCTAACCGATATATGAGCGATTTATTACGATTTTAACAAGATTTAGACAACACCCAAAAACATGGAAATCTCTGTTGAAAAAAGAAAATTTGTTTCTCAAACTTATATATACTGAAAATAGATACAATACAACCTATAGAGCTCCACATTAAGCTCCAAGAAAAAGAACCACAAGTTTTGGAGTTTTAGCTTGGTAGAGCTAAAATACAAGCTTCAATAGTTCTTTTGAGATCTAATCTTGAAGAAAGTTTTCCATACACCAACACCAACATTTTTTCTTCCTTGAATCTCAACTCAATCCATTCTTGAAAGAAAATAGATTTCTCTCTCTTGGAATCTTTAAATTACCTAAATGATGAAATCTAAGAGGTTTGGGGGGCTTTATACCCCAAATATCTAAGTAACTTTGATTTATAATACTTTGATCACCCAATTTTGCTTAAATGACAAAATGCACCCAAATTTGGTAAAACATCAATTGTCTCGTCATAAAACACATTACACCCATGATGATTATATTTTCCGAAAGCACGAGTGTTACACATTGGAACTCGGTTTTTATCACTGTGAAAATCGACAAGATTCCATTCAAAGTATTGTCACATCATTGCAAGTCCTATAGACTTGCAAGATTGTTGGAAAGATTCATCTATCATCATTAAACGCTGCAAAAGCCGACCAGATTCCATGTTTAGTCTTGTCATGTCACTGCAACTTGTATGCACTTGCAAGAATCGTATAGACTTGACGGATTGTTGCTAAGATTTGGAACGGCGTTATGGCACGTAAAACTACACTGAAGTGGAGATTCAATGGAACATGTGATAGATTAACAATTACAAAGAACTTTATCTGAATCAGTTTCCATTGTTTAATATGCATTCTATAGTGTAATTACTTCATATTGAATACACATTTTTTTCTTTTAGCTATTTATAAATATATTTGTATGTTTATCGTTTTTACGTGACTTTAACTATTGGAAATAATGGATGAAGTATAACTATGAGACGATAAAATGCATGTCACAAACAAATATATTGGTCAAATGATCACAAAAACAAACTATCTTTTATTATTGAAAGCTCATAGAAGAATACTCACAAAACAAATGATTAGTCAAAACTCCTACTATACTTGTTCTTGTCTATGCGCCGTCTCATCCGACATCTCTTATGCTCAGGTGATATTCGGTTCGTAGTATTAAAATTCACCATTTCAAAAGTAAGTAAACGAGAACACTCAACTACATAGAGCCTTTATTTTCATCAATGTTAAGAAAACAATATCATGATAGATTAGAAAACTAAATAGAATCCCTTTTAGGACCTGTATACATTTCTATGTAAATGATTATGAAATCAATAAAGAATCGTGTATATTACAATCATATATACAAATAGTAACCGTACTAAAATATAGGTGAATGAGAAATCATGCGACCTAACTATTTTATTTCCATATCATATGATAACTCATCACAAAACCTTTTGCATTTATTACACGGGATTTGTTGTTGTAGATAACCTCTTGTTCTCTTTAAACGTTTTTATGATATCCCAAATTGCATAAATCTTCTTGCCAAGCGACTTTATATGGTTGCTAAAAGTGTATACAATTATGACTACCAAGAGTAAACCAATGATTGCATAGCCAATCCAATTGAGCTTAGGAGGAATCAAAAGCACGAATATAAGTGAGAGATGTGCAAGAATTCCCGAGAAGCACGAAACACTTATTAGGATCTTTTGTGCGATGATGGAATTTTGTAAAAGATCCTTCGTGTAATACAAAGCCCAAAAAAGCAATAACGTTAAGCATAATGATAATGATGACATGATGCAGAAGAAACCTTGAGCTCTGAATGGAGATTGCGTTTCATTTTGAAACTTCAATTCGAGCAGTGCAATCCATATTGCATATACGATAAGAAAAGGCTTATATAAGCGATCACTAAACCTGAAATATCATACAAAACAAAATTAGAATACATAGCAACACGGTTCATCACCTTTAATTAAAAATGGATCGATTTGCATTATATTTTATCTGGATAAAGTTTTAAACTTAGAAATGAAATGAAGGAAACCAATAATAAGTTATTCAAATTCTTACAATCTTCGAAATCTATTTATTGGAACAAGAATATCATTTAAATGAGATTGATAGATCAATCCAACGTGACATGTTTTGACGAGCATTAAGAGTAACTCATTTTTTACGTGTTGATATGTAGCCCAACCCACCTAACCCACTTATTTTGCCACATCTACTTAAAAATTATCTATTTCTTCAATCACTATTTGTTTCTTAACTGATATATGAAAGAAAACTACATTTAACATAAAGGGTAAAAGTGAATTATGGAAAAAGATATCGAAGTCATTATAAATGACTAAATGAGTTACTACAATCTGGATTAGTAGATGTAAATAACTTTATCAATTGCCATTATATATAATATATTTAAAAAAAAACGTTAACACGATTGTTTGAAACAAGGGAAACATACCTTAGAACAATCAAGATCACAAAGACATGAAAAGAAACTCACCGAGTAGGAAGCTCAAGTAGTTGTAAGGAGTATGAAACAATGGTTTGAGACGGTGTTGCGACTTCTTGATCGTTAACGGAAATTGCAATCTTGAAAACCGATTTGCTCTCATTTACATTTGCCATATTTTGGAGTAGTATTTAGGCATGAGTATCTTGGAATTAATGAAACTTTTTTTATATATGCAACATAAGTGGGTCCATGGGCTTGAATCAAACAATTTGATCACAATTAGTAACTTTGTTCCATCGACAAATAATAGGTATCATCGTCTTCTTTTAAGATGCAACATCACCAAATTTAGGCTTTCAACAGACAACATAAACAATACATACAACAACCAGTGTTTCCATCCATCTTGCACATTAATGCATTTCTGCTACTTTTTGATGTTTCGATCCTACAAGACTGTTCTATATATGTTTATGTAATTATTTTTAATCATTTTCACAAGTCTTATCCTTGAAATAGGTTTCAAATTAAAATTTTGGTATATATTTCAAATAAATTTCATAGCTTTGAAATAAATTTTGAAGATGAACAACGCTTTCTGTAAATGGAGACTAACTAAGATGGACTTATGAATACATTGAAATTTGAAAATGTTTATGTTTAAAGGAGACAAATGATGTTTCTTGAAATATGTTATGGGCGATGATAGTAGTTAACCGGTCGGTGGCAATGAGGAGTGATGAAGTTGATGAAATTTGACGATGATAAATGATGAGGAAACTAATTAATGGGTGTAGTGCAAAACATATTAATGGATTACTATAAAACTTGGTTACGGGAAAAAGAATCTTCAAATGTAAAAACATAAAAGTAAAAGGGGTGTTCATTAATATGTGCATAAGTCAAAGGAGAGGGCAAGTGTAGTTGGATTGGGAGGAAGAGTCAACTACATTAAATTGGGTGGATTAAAATTGGGTATTTTCGACATAACTTTTTTTGATGGAAATTGTTATCCAAAATTTCCGTCGGATTTTAATAAGAATATAAACAAAAAAACTTATAAAGTCATCGATGGATTTTTGATAAATTTTAGATGAAAATTTTCTGTCAATATTTTGTAGAAGATTTTGATAAATTCCATCAATATTCATCATAAATTGTTAAAATAATTAAAAAACTATTTTTTCAAATTTGTTAAATTGGTACGCTCCTCGTTTGAACCCGCCTCTATATATATATATATATATATATATATATATATATATATATATATATATATATATATATATATATATATATATATATATATTTCCGGTGGATTTTCGATAGATGTTAGTTATTTTTCTTGATTAAAATCCGCCGGAAATGGATTATATTTTTTTAAACGTTTTATATATTTAGATAAAGAAATATTTTTTTAGGGAAATTAATTAAAATACCCAAAGTTTGACCAACTGTTACCAAAATACCCAAAAAAAATTTCATTTTGCAAAAATACCCAAAATACCCGCGATCGCGGGCTAGGGTTGACGTGGCACGTATTTTGGCCCCAAATGCCCCGCGAAGCCCCTCAACTTTGGCCGCGGTGCACTTTTGGTCCCTGCCCGCGATCGCAGCCCGCGATGGGCCAATTTTACAGTTTTAGTCCCTGAAAATTTACACTTTTGGTCCTTGAAAATTTACACTTTCAGCCCCTGTACTTAGACGAATCTTGCATGCTTTTACTGTTTTTTTCCACAATTATTGTACTTTGAAGACCGATTTGTGGTTGAAATTCATTTGCATGTTTGAGATTTCATCCATAAATATCAGTAGTATGCAATTCACAATTCACACTTCCTCTTGCTTTCTTTCTTGATTTCTCTCTTGCTTTCTTTCTTTGAATTGATTTCTCTCTTCTCTCTTGATTTCTCTTCTCTCATTTCATCCACAAATGGCATCGTCATCAAACCCTAAGTCTACTCCTGAAAAAATGCCACCTCAAATCGAGGTCGCCATAGCAAAAAAGGAAAAGGAGATAGATGAACTAACAGAAGAGTGGAAAAAAATGATGGACAGGAAGGCAGTCCATTTGAGAAAGATCGAAGAGGAAGACAGGGAGATCAAAAGGATGAAAGGGGATATAAAAGCTCGGGAGGCTCGTGTTCGTCGAGAACAAGAAGCAATTCACCATATTCTGCAAGACTTCGCAATTATTCAAGCGAAGGTAAACGAGAAGCAAGCTTGGATTGATGAAACTAAATCAATTTTTAAGTAGGTGGTGGTTATATTTTTTTTTGTTTTGTATTTTTTTTACTGTGTTGTTATTTGTATTTTTTTTACTGTGTTGTTGTTTTGTATTTTTTGTTGTTGCTAATTTCTCTGAAAAGTAGTTTTTAAGCCGCTGAACCACGGTTAGGTTGGATACATCATGCAAGGTCAAGTCAGAGGTTACCTCATTCGTGGGCCTACTCCTCTTGTAGAATATATGACAACCCTCAACTCATTTGCTAAAGTGTGTGCGGGTTGTGGTACACAATGGCCATACGTGGTTGCAAAAGCAGAAGCCGTTGAAGAAGGGTCAGAAAGATTGAAGATGAAGAGCTTGTTGGATGGAATACAAACTAGCTGTGTTATCAATGTTCATTTAGAAGCATATGTATGTGTGTGTATATATATAATATGAAATGGGGTTTTGACAAGTTGGTATCACTGGACTCATTTAAGAATTGTGAAAATGGGTATTTGACGAATGATGATTCATGTGTGTTTGGAGCTGAAGTGTTTTAAACACACATGAATCATCATTCACCAAATACCCATTTTCACAATTCTTAAATGAGTCCAGTGATACCAACTTGTCAAAACCCCATTTATAAACAATTCTACCTTCTCCTATTGCCATTCACGATATCTATAAACACATTCAAATAATAATAATTTAAAACGATTTAATGAATTAGTTAATATATGATTATTATGTTAATGCGATAGGAGTGTAAAACAAAATTGAAAAAAAATATGAGATGTACCATAAATTAAATAATTAACTATAATGGTGTAATTTGTTAAAATTAAAACGTATCTAATATGAATATATAAACAAACATGTGTACTCAGAGTTAACATTCACTGCCATGGATGCAAGAACAAGGTCAAGAAAATACTAAGAAAAATTGAAGGTCTCCTATTTTCTTTATGTGTGTAAATATATAATACGAATATATATATATATATATATATATATATATATCATTTACAAACTAGCTGTGTTATCAATGTTCATTTAGAAGCATATGTATGTGTGTATATATTTCATTTACAAATCAGTGTTTAGATCAACGGTATCATAAGGGTTTGTTCCATATGGTTCAAGCTGTGACGGGCCCGGGGTGTGACTGACAGAATGTCTCCTTGGCACGGTTGAAGGGGCGGGATTTGGACACTCTCCACGAGTGTGTCCTACGCATTGGCACCGAGTACATCTTCGTTGTATCGAACTTTCACCACGTGATGGACGTCGGTCGTTCTTTCTCGGTCTCCCGGCCCTGTTCTTATCCATTAAAGGTGGATAGCATGGTGGAAGCGGGTCGGGTGGATACACCCATGCTGCAGGGGGTCCAGCTGGGTTTATTACCTCCACGTATGTTTTCCGGTAATATTCGGACGTGAAGAAAGGTACAGCCAAGTCGCTGCAATCTGTACGACCCATATATGTTGCTGCAGCGATGGCATGGCCGCACGGTAACCCAGATTTATCCCATTCGCGACACGAACAAAGGTGGTCTTCCATATTCACAATCGCGTGAATATAGTCATCATGCACCTCGTACTTCCCATACCCGATTGCTCTTACCGGCCATGTCGCCGCACGACACGCCCTGTACTGAACGATATTCTCCGCCGTTGGTGCGAGTGCATTTTGTATCTTAGCTCCTTTTAGGCGTCGAATTTGGTACCACTCTTGTTGAAAGGCCCGAAAGTAGTCCATAAGATTAACAATCGGACATCTACGCACAAAACGGGAGAGTGCATTCACAGACTCTGCACTATTCGAGGTCAGAATGTCATACCGTTGTCCAGGAAAATGGGCCGCGGACCACCTCTCCGGTCCAGCATCGTCAATGACTTTGGCTGCTTCCTTGACACTGTATCGTAGCATATTCATGTACTTGTTAAACTCCCGATCCGTATATGCTCTGCATGCCGCCCAATAGACATCCTTGTAGGTGGTAATACGTTTGTCCTTGGATTTGGCGTTCATCTCCAAATGTCGACAGCATATGGCGTGAGGGGCATTTGGGTACATGGCAGAGATTGCGGCGCTTATGGAAGGAGCCCTGTCAGACATAAACACCAACCCTTGCGGGTCTCCGATAGCTTGTCTCAACATGGACAGAAACCAAGTCCACTCGTCCCCGGTTTCGGACTTGCCTACGCCGAAAGCTACTGGAACGATGGAGTTATCCCCGTCCATGGCAACCGCCAGGAACATCATACCCAAGTAACGGCCCTTTAAATGGGCTGCGTCTATTATCAGGACACGACGTAGATTTTCCAGAAATGTGCGGATCTGCAAAAACATAGGTTAAAATGTTATAGTTTATAATGTGTAAATGTTATAGTTTATAATGTGTAAACATATGACGTGTTAAAATACGTACCGCGGGTCCAAGGGCCACGAAGCACATCTCAAACCGTCCACGTGAATCGGTCCGTAGCTGCGTGACAGTACCAGGGTTCTGCATCTGCAAATTATATAAATATGTCGGGAGTCGTTCATACGACTCCTCGAACGTGCCTCTCACCATAAACAGTGCATGGCAGCGCGCACGCCACGCTTGGTGGTAATCAATCGTGACGCCGAACTGCCGGTGAACGTCGTGGACGATGTCCTTTGGACGCAATGACCTACTAACATCAAGAAATTTGTTTTTCAGGATCGCACCCAAAGTCTTTTTGCCGGCTTGTTTGTGGTGGGGATTAAGTTGCATCCTCGTACAAGTGTGTACGTCGTGCAACTTTCTAATCATTATCGCCCCTCCTTTGGGACCCGTGTGAATCGCGTACAACCTCCACTCACACTTTTCTCTAGCACATTCAACTACGTATTTGATTTTGTCAGATGCCCGCACGCGACTTTGGAAACCCTCTTCCAAGAACTTGAGTCCGATCTGACTTGCTAAGAGATCTTTCGAATCGAATATCTGACCTGATGTTAAACTTTCGCTACGAATATAAGGTGTAGGTTTGTAGCTTTGTGTCTGGGTATGGGAGTCTGGAAGAATAGGGGGCGTATCAAAAAAGTCATTTATCTGACTACATGATTTTCTACTAGGGGTATATTCTTCGTGATCATCATTATCGGTGTCTGATCTGTCTATTTCAGAATTACCCGTTCTGAAAACGTGGGTTTCGTCATCAGCAACTCCAGCAGTACGCCATTCGTGTGGTTGTGGTGATGGTGGTGGTTGTTGTTGTTGAGAATCAGGCTGCTCTATTTGGAGGTCTTCGTCGTCGTCACCCTCCTCGTCACCGTCGTCGTCACCGTCGGATACGCCGGGATACACAAAGAGTAATGGGGGTCTTTCTGAATCGATTGCAAGGTGCAGAAAAGTAGAGATATCCCCATCGTTGGATAAATTCACAAATGACCCATCGCCATTTTTAAACACTAACTTGCAAATATCAGAAGAGTTGATTCCACATTTTTGCATGGCGTATGCAACAAACTTCTGATAAGTATAGTTTACTGACACTTTAACACCATGCTTAGATTTATAAGCAAAATTCCACTCATTGTTATCTTGCACCCATTCACCATCAAAACAGAAATATAGCTTAGCTTTTGCAACAGATGAACTCATTTTTTCAGTAGTATCTCAAACACAAAATATTGCAGAAAGAAATATTGCAACAATGAAATCGTTGTGTGAGAATTATGGATTGAATTTTACGTCTATTTATGAATGAAACAACCAACATATCAGAAAACCAATCTCTCATTTCATCCACAAACTGATATTCCAAAAACATTGATTTAACATTGATTGAAACATGCAATTGAATTTCAACCACATATCGGTCTTTAAATTGCAATAATTGTGGAAAAAAACAGTAAAAGCATCAAGATTCGTCTAAGTATAGGGGCTGAAAGTGTAAATTTTCAGGGACCAAAAGTTGAAAATTTCAGGGACCAAAATTGTAAATTTTGGCCCATCGCGGGCTGCGATCGCGGGCAGGGACCAAAAGTGCACCGCGGCCAAAGTTTAGGGGCTTCGCGGGGCATTTGTGCCCAAAATACGTGCCACGTCAGCGTATACCGCGATCGCGGGACCCCATCGCGGGTATTTTGAGTATTTTTGCAAAATTGAAAAATTTTAGGGTATTTTGGTAACAGTTGGTTTGACTTTGGGTATTTTAATTAATTTCCCTTTTTTTTATCCGGCGGAAACGTTTTATATTTTTTTAAATTAAAAAAGTATATATATTTTTTATATCCGTCGGAAATTGTTATATGTTTTTTAAAAAAATTATAAATTTAAAAGAAATAAATATATATTTTTGTATAGGAAGTCAAAAAAAATTCTAATTATTTAATTAAAAGAAAATTGGAAATTTATAACCGCCGGACACTAAACGGTTAACAGCGGATTTCCTTTTTTTTCTTTTGCTATATAAATTTAAATGTTTAATGATAAATCAAACCAAATTTACTTTAGAGTAAACTCTACTTTTGGTCCCTGAGGTATAGTGATTTTTTTGAAAGCAATCCCTGTGGTTTCATAAGTCGAGTTGTTGTCCTCATGGTTTTGATTTTACGCTAGATTTGGGACCTGGTCACTAACAGGGTTAAAAACAACCGTTAGTTTCAGGGGCATTTTCGTCATTTCACCATTTTGTCCTATTTTTGTAATTGTATTTGTTTCTTCTTAATTCTATCAAAAGTAGCAAACTTTAGGGACCAAATTGTAACACTTCTAATATATATATATATATATATATATATATATATATATATATATTACAACCACCATCCACAACCACCATCCACCACTACCCACCACCACACACACACACACTGATTGATCTCATTTTTTGTTGAGATTAGTTCAATCCAGTTATCATAGATCGATTCTTTGTAAAATTTCGAGCAGACTACAATTTTTAGATTCGAAAAATAGCAAAGAATCAGTGACTTAAAGTAGTCACCGGAATTCTTGCCGGAAACTACTTGTGTCGCCGGAAAATCGTGAAATACACCGGAGTTCTTCATTTTTTGTCGCAAGTGAAAGCTTATCGCAACTTCGTTTTTTTTATCGCAACTGTTTTGTCGCAACCCACCTCTCTTGCCGGAAAATTCATGGTCGCCGGAAAAATGTAGGTTGCCGGAAAATTCATGGTCGCCGGAAAATTAGAAGTAATCCTATTTGGTAATCCTATTTGGTCCCTAAAGTTTGATAACTTTTACAAATATAAGAAAAAACAAAAAACAATTACAAAAACAGGAAGAAAATGTGAAATGACGAAAATGCCCCTGACACTAACGAAGCCATTTAACCCTGTTAGTGACCAGGTCCCAAATCTAGCGTAAAATCAAAACCATGAGGACAACAACTCGACTTATGAAACCACAGGGATTGCTTTCAAAAAAATCACTATACCTCAGGGACCAAAAGTAGAGTTTACTCTTTACTTTATTGTAGAATATATCGGCTGATTTTAATTTTTTGAAATTAAAATACGTAGTATATACATTCGGTTCACATAACGGTTCACAAACACACATATGTTTGTATTCATATTGTGGCACGTATGTATGAGTTCACATGTATATACGCTCAGTTCACATGCATACATATATATTTATGTTCATATGTACAACGAGTAACATATATACATATATGTTTATGTTCATATGTATAGCAAGTCACATACATATAACGGTTCACATACATACATGTTTGTCTTCTACACTAGGTAACAGATCATATACATGACATACTTGATATACATATATAGATGTTGTTTCACATGTAGCGGTTCACATACATATATATTTGCATGTGTTCATATATATAGCGGGTCAAATGTATACATATACACATAATACATATATACATTCACTTCATATATATGGGTTCACATACATACTTATTGATTTTTAATGGAGTCAATTGGGTTTTGATAGATCCATTTGTGTTTTGATGGATCTAACAGGGGTTTATTAGATCCAAATGGTCGTTAATGGATCCAACAGGGGTTTATTGGATCCAAATGACCGTTAATGGATCCTATTGGCGTTTCATTGATTCACTAGATGTTTAATCAACTCAATTGAACTTTAATGGGTTATGTTCGGGGTTTAATATATTCTTTTGGGTTTGGATCGTATTATGCTTTAATGGACCGTATTTGGCTTTAATTGTAACACCCCGAAAACTGAAATGCAAGTTTGGGGTTCACGGACGTCCGCGGGGCCAAGGGTCGGACGTCCGCGATGTGCGGAATTCCGCACACCTTCCGTGGAAGCAACAGAGAAAATGAGGGTTTCGATTCAGCTTGAGTCGGACGTCCGCGAGGGACCATGCGGACGTCCGCGAGGTGTCTGAGATATTTTGTGTTTAAAGAAACCCTTCTCTCTCTCTTTCTCATTTTCATTTCAAACCCCAACTTCCTCTCTCTCTCTCTCTCCCTTTCACTAAAACGATTCCTTCCCCAAAACCTCAAATCCTTCCTCCTCCTCTTCATCTTCACCACTCAAATCAACCCACTTCCACCATTGTTGGACATTTGGGAACTTGAAGCTTTTTGGGAGTCTAGGAGCTTTCTTTTGGAGGATTCAAGTGGTAAAGGTAATCTCTCCCTATCCAAAAGTTTGATTGTTGTTGTTTTCACCTTCTCTTCCATATTTAGGATATTTTGGGTGATTTTGATGAGGTTGGGTTAAGATAACCTCCTAATCTCTTCATTTATGAAGTTAGGGTTTTTGATGTAAATGGGTATTTTGGTGTAAATGGTTGGATGATGATTTCTTATGGTTAGATCTGAATATTCATGGTTGAAACTTATGGATCTAGGTTTTTGGAGGTTTTAGCTTGAAGTTGCAAGATGCTTCAAAGGAGCTTACGTTTGGGGAATTTCTAGATTTAGCCTAAATCTAGCAAGGTGAGTTCAAGTTGATTTGTGAAAACTTTGTACATGCCAAAAATGTTATTTTCCAAATGTTTGTGTGTTTTACTTGAAAATATCAATTGTTGAGTTATTTGATGAGTCTAACTCTTTTGAAGTGTTTATTGTAAAACACCATATTTGGGATTTTTGGATATTTGATGTGTAGAAATCATAAATTTATCATTAAAAGATTTATTACTCAAATTGGAGTCTATTTGATGGTTTAATCATATTTGTATAAATGATTTTATAAACCATTTGGGAGAATGCACGTTTTAGTGTCAATAACCATTTTGAGAATCATAAGGGTGTGAGTCCTTTTGGGAAAACCCTTCTTGTTTAACCCGTGTTGAGTTTTGGGTTAATAACGATTTTATGGTGCTTGTTCACCTAATTGATATTAAATGCATTTTTATGCTAAGATGGCCGTTATTTATGGGTCTAATGAATATTTGAGCATTTTGCTCGGTTTTGACATTGAGATAGTCTTGGGGGACATTTGTCCGATTTTAAATGGCTTGATGTGGAGTCTTATTTATGGTTTGCTTTTATTGCACCATATCGCATTTATTGCGCATTATAATTATTTACATGCCCGGGTGCGTTAGTCATTCCAGGATGGGCTTATTATTATAGACTGTGTTGCATTGGATCCATAGGCACGTGAGTCAGTCTTTATTTGATGGTCTACTGGGTGTTGCGGGATTTGGCCAAACCCCATGTTAGATGACCTTTACCTTCAAGGGTCCACTAGGAGGGCTGGGTCATGGTTGAGCACTTTGGGCGAATGACCTTCGCCATGTCAGGGGCAATGCCATGGTTGTATCCCCGCTTGGGCCGAGCCTTTGGTGGTATTCGTATTGATATTTCACTAAGGTCAGCTGTCTCTTTGGGTGTGACTAGTAAGGCGTCGTATGGGACACTTGGGCTTTTATGCAGTGAAGTAAACTCCAAATGTATATTACCAACTTTTAAGGCATAAATTTACAACCCAAAATATTACATCTCAGAAAGTGCTTATAAACATTAAACGCTAATTATGAACTTAGAACATTTGTTTCTTAAATTGAGTCTGAATACTCCAAAAGTCGCACGCTCGATCTCAAGTCCTGTCCCTATTAGTCACTTGGAACCTGCCGTGTCAGTAAACAAGGACCACGACTGAGCACATGGCTCAGTGAATGGATTATAATATAAATTCGGAAATAATAATAAGCACATCAATAATAAAGCGGAAGACTTAAAATTCAACTGAAGAACGTTTTATAAAACTCAAGATAGTAATTCATTTAATTCAAAAGAGATGATCAGTAATATTCGAAATCAAGAATCTCAATAATGATTCACACTTTAACTTTAAAACGTAATATAAATCAATTCCGTCAATTCATGTTCAAGTGTTCTTGGGGTGGCCAAACCACATGAACTATTGGGTATGCGTGTGGGCACACACACCCGAGTCCCCCGTGAATTTAACCACGATCACATATCCTGTGGGTAAAAATTCTAGGATCGATCCATCCTCCCTGGAGCAACAAAGTTGGCCTAATTCACAGAGTCGGGTTCACAGAAGCTACTATTGCGCCTAACTCTAGTGGATCGAGTCCGGTCCACCTGCATGACGCCATGACTACAAAGCCGTCATAGAAGGCATCCCAAATAATGTGCCCATTAATTGGGTTGTTCTAAAATCATCGAAAATCAAACATATGCCACTTACCCGAATGGCGTTCATAAAAATCAAGTTCAATATACTTCACAAAGTTCACAATCAATTCCATACGAGACACATATAAATGAAAAGCAAAAATGTTCAAAATAATGATTCAATAAACCAAAATCAATGTGTATGTGTGTGTATAATTACAGATTTGTTGATCACGTTCGGTTGATCAATCACAAGACGGTGAACCACCTTTAGGAACGTCAACTACAACAAATAGTTGCCCACGAGTCAAAGGAGTGAAATCCATACCTTAATCGAATTCTGATGTCACGCACGATTAAACAAGACCCACGAAGAATATTTATTTGATTTAACGCCTAAATAAAACATAAACCATTATCACTTTCCCGACGTAAAACTTACACACTAATTTTTCTAATAATATAATTAGATTCTAATGGTTTCGCCCCACACTTGACAGTTTTAAATCTTTTCTTTTTGAGCATTTTTATCATACTTAGAAGCCAAAACAGATTATAAAGTCTAAACAAAAATTGTTGTGTGACCTATTATGATTCTACTCGAATTGGAATCACCCCATTTGGAGCATCCATCGATTTTATACGGATTTTACAAAAACACAGGGACTAATCTGAGTACACTGTGATCAGTCCCAAAAACATGCTGTTTTGAGCCACTTAAATTCAAAACTGGGTTTGTTGGTCCCAAAAGGCTATACAAGTTTGTAGAGGGGGGGGGGGGGGGGGGTTGGATACAAACACACGTTTTTACTTTTCTAAATTGTTTATTGATAAATCTAGACAATTTACAGCTTGTTGCGGAACAAGATTAAGGATAGATCCTAAATCTAAACAAGTTGGAACACTAAGTTTCTTGCACTAAGAAAGAGAAGGAAATTACTAATAATAACCTATCTCAAGAAAGACTACTTGACCAGAGTTAACAAGTTGTGTTTCAAAACTGAAGCGGGGCGTCTTCTTATATACTGCATGCATTTAATGCATGGCAGTTTACACTTTACACGTGGCAGCAGCTGATTGGTTGTAGGATCTGATTTGAGTAGACAACCTTAGTAGCCGCATGGATGAACAGTGTAGTATCAGAGTGGTTGTACGATTTCAGACAATAAGGAGGTTCTTTTCTGACATTTCGTACGGAGTCGTGCAAGGGTGGTTTAAGACAAAAGTACTTTGTACGGAGGACTTCATTATCAGCTTTCGTTGAGTCAGATATTTATCAGCAAATGATAAAGTTCAGCGATAACTGAAGTCTTGTACTTGATACTTCACGTTGAGTGGACAAATCTGAGTCTTCGCTGATCCGCATCAGTTCATTAGGAGACTTGTCGCTGATTCTTGAGCTTGATCTTCGACTTCAGCGTAGAACCTATGTTAACGTGAAACTTGTCTTCAGGGATCATAAGTAAACAACTAACTTATCAGCGATCATCTCATAGACTGAACAGGCTCAGAGCTATATGATGATGAACAGTGTTCGCTGAATATCTAATCTAAAGAGTGAGAGTTCCTATCAGCGGTACTGTAAAGTCTTAGTACTTATCAGCGATAGTGAAACTCTGATACATATTGTTTACTTACAATTTTCACTAAGTGTTTAAGAGAGGGTCATTATCAAATCACTGTGGGTTTGGATCAACAATCTCCCCCTATTTGATTATGACATAGCAACAGAGAAAATTGCTATTTAATGAAAACATAAGGATAAAAAGAACTCATAAAATATTTGTCCCTTTTACTGTTTTCTGGGATCTTTTCTGTACTGATGGAGTAAAGTACATTCGCTGAAATTTTTCTTTAAACTTCGTAAAGATTACATAGGGAAGTGGAAAAATTATAAGTACATCAAATAAAATTACAAGTACAAAAGATGTGGACAGATAAGGATAGAAAGAATTACAAGGCGATCCTATCCGTCAAAAGGTTCTTCCTTGATGAGAAGTTCATCGAGGGTCTTTGATGTGGGAATCATCCAGTCAGGGACATCTACTCCTTGATTCTTTTTGTTCAGAGCTTCTTCAAAAATCAAGGGCTTCAGGTGTCTAGCTTTAATGTCGCGTCTGACTTCACACCAGTATATGAGATCTCTGAGTTGTTCGATGGGAGTGATTGGAAGCTCAGAGATGCGTTGAAAGTGATGATTTCCTTCGTAGTCTAGAAAGAATATACCATAAGGATCACTTACAACTTTGCCAGGAATGAAAGTTTCTCCAGGTGGTAGGGAGGTGTCAAGCGCTGAGATATCAGCATCAGGGCCAAGAACTTCAGCACGAGAGAAACCAATACCTGTTTCATTCCGTATAGGAGGACCTGAGTCTGAGACTTTCTTTTCCTTTGCAGAGACTCTTCTTTGTTGAGGAGGAAGAAAAGTGAAAGGAGGAATATCCACAGCAGAAGAAACCGAGTCGATCTGAGTATTTAAAATTTTCTCGACATGGTTCTTGAACTTTGAGCGCGATCCCTGAATGGCTAATTTCACTTCCAACCATTCAGAGAAACCAAACTTCTCTAAAGTAGTAGCATAGAAGGTTTGCTTGGTTTTGTCTTCTCTGAATACATCAATTTCAACAACAGGAACGTCAACTAACAGTCTTCCTCTGATGTTTACTTTGATGATTTTGGATGGTCGAGATCGATAATTCAGCACTTCTTTACACCATTTCAAAGTCGTATCAGATACTTTCGTCTTTTCTTCAACGATCCTTTGGGCATCATCCCATAGCTGACGTTGGACATCAATGGGAGCTCTTTTCAGCTTGGGGTCTTTCACTGATTTTTGGACAAGCTGGATGGCGAGTTCTCTGTCTTTTTCTTCAGCTTCTCTTCTTTCAGCGATTAACCTTTCAGCTCTGAGGTGATACTTGTATTCCTTTTGTGAAAGTCTGAACTTTGGAGGAATAGAAGGAAGTTGATCACGCTTCAGGATGATTCGCTGATCTTCGAGTCTCTTGATCATTGCATCTCTCTTTTCTTGATCCTCTTCACTCAGCTTTTGAGGAGCCAAGGAAGGTCTGTTTTTGTGAGAGAGTTGCTGTTCTCCAGGTTCATCGATCTCAGTGATTAAATCCAAGACCGGGATTATTTCTTCAGCGTTGGGAGCTGGGATTATTGTTGATGAAGTCGCAGCTGTAGGAACTTCAGCGATATCCTCAAACAGGGGAGAGGACTGACGAACTGGCTTTTGAAGCAAGATCATCAGATTTTCATCGTCTTCAGCGACACCTTTTTCTTTGCCCTTGTCAGCTTCAGACGCTGAAGGCTTTGTCTTGGTCCGCTCCCCTGAAGGTTCGTTTATCGAAATCCCTTTGAGAGCTGTAGTCTTCTGAACAGGCTTGACGATAAAGGAGTCATCATCATCATCATCATCGTCATCATCCTTTGGAGAGGAAGATGGTTCATCATTAGAGATGTCGACAGCTTCATCGTCTTCAGCTTCGTCTTCATCAGATTCAACCTCGTCATCGTAGGGTGAGGTTACATCAGCAGCAGCTTCAATGTTCTGCTCTTCGAGTTGCTCCCCCTCAGATACAGATGAGGGTTTCTCGGTTCCCTCAGGGTTTTCAACTCCCTGAGGTTTTGAAGAAGTAGCATCAGCTTCGGTCTGGGGAAGGTCTTCTTTATTTTTCTTCTCCCCCTCATCATTATGGGAAAGGTCTTCTTTAGGCTTCTCCCCCTCTTCCACATCATGGTGGGGGGAGGTAACGGACTTTTCAGCAGCAGCAGCAGTAGGATTACTGTCTTCTTGGTCAGTAATTCTTTTGCAGTTTTCAATCGCTGCTACTCTGTCTTCTAGGCCAGTAATAGCAGGGGTGATCTTGAAAAGTTCAGCATGATCCGCCGGAGTAAACTGTGAAGGTGCAGGGGCAGGGGCGGTCATGTGATTCAGGATCTGCTGTACCATTGTCTTTACTGAACTTACGTCAGTCTTTACAACAGTCATCTCTCCCTCAAGTTTTCCAACCGATGTTTTCAGCGTTATGACCTCGCTGGACATGGTTTGAACTGTTGTTTTGAGAGAGGTGTAGTCGGTGTAGATGTCAGCAAGAACTTTGGCAAAATCACCAAGAGTACCATCAACCTTCTTCAAATCATCTTTGGAGGCATTTTGTTCAACCACTTTTGTCAGCTTGTTGAGATTCTCTCTAGCGTTTGTTACAGCTGAAGAGTTGTCTGAGAGAGTAGTGGTGAGACCTGTCAGCTTTGTATCCAGGTTCTTCAGAGAGGCGTTGATGTCTCCCAAATTAGGACCTGTAACAGATAAGTACTTATGAACAAAGGAAAGCTCAGAAGTTTGGGGTTTAGTTACAGTGTATATGGGTTGGTGTATACCTGCAGGAGGGTTGGTGAAGTCATCAAAACTTCTGTGTCCTGAAAAGAGTTCCATGTCATCAGCTAGAGTGCGTGTACGCATGGACATTCCTGCAGGTCCTGCATCCATCATTCCTTGAAAAGTATCAGCTTTAGCTTCTGGAAGAATGACGGGTGCTCCAGTGACGGGTGCTTCTGGATTAGAGTCCAATGGAGTAGAGAGAGAAGCGAAGGTTGAGAGGATTTGATGTGGAGCTGATTCAGTGTTGGATCCACTAAGAATCACTTCTTTAGTCCTTTGAGAGACTGAAGGAGGTTGGGTCGATTCCAAGTTTATAACTTCAGCGTTTAGAGACGCTGAAGCTGGGATGGAAGGGGTGGCTTGTTCAGCTGTGGTAGAGCGTACCACTGAACTTTCCATCAGCTCTTTAAGATGAGTTGAGGAGTCTTCAGCATGTAAATGCTGAGGGGTTGCTCATTGGTTTTCTTGATTCTTTTGGAATCAAGTTGGGTAGAAGATTGTTTCCTTTTTCTAGAAGGAGTGGAGGTTGCAGCTGGGGTATCAGCGGTGGGGATTTCCACTGAATGAGCCGCAGAAGTAGAAGAAGGAGGATTGAGAATAGATAAGAGAGTAGAGAGACGTACCTCGTTTGGCAGGGGCTTGAAGTCGAGCACCTTAGGGCCAACCTGAGAGAGTTTCAGGTCTCCTACTTTTGGGTAGTTATCCTTAAGGCCAGTTTGGAAGATGGCGCTGAGGAATCTTGGGTATGGAACCCATGATGGTCTATCAGCAAAATCTACTCTGAGCGCAAGATCGTCGTAGATTATCGAGGCCCAGTCAACATGGAGACCCTTCAGCAATGCATAGCCCATGGCTTGCTGAGGTTGAGCAGCTTGATCAGAGGAGCCACTCTTCGCTGTCATGCAGCTTATCAGGTGTGCGAAGATGAAGTTCATCTCGCTAGGCATCTTTGAATTCTTGATTGCAGTCAGTTTCTTCTCGGCCTTTTCATCTCTCCCTTGATCCCAAACGTACTTCATTGCATCAAAGAATGCAATGAGTGTTTCTCTATCAGCATGTCTCTTGGGGTCAGGGAAAGGAACAAATGGTTTGTCTTTGGTGGCAACAAGGAGATTCAGTGCTTTTCGAATGATAGCAGGGTTGATTTTGATGGTGCCAAAATCAGTGTCACAGAGGATGACATCAAGTAGTTTGGTAGGGTCTTTGGATGATGGTAGCTGAGTGTGTCTGGTGGTATACCAAAATTGGGATAATAGTAACTGATGAGCAGGGGGTGTTATGGTCAAGGCTGTAGAGAGGCAACAGGTTTTCAGAAAATTCACAGCGTCGTCTAGATGCTTGACTTGTTTCTTTGGAGGAAAATCGAACAACGCATAAAGGTTGTTTTTATTTCAAAAGGAAATTTCCTCAAGTTTGAACTTGACCTGAGGAGCCTTGGTGATTTCAAGTTCCTCAGCAGCAACAGTGTTCTCAGCAGTAGGAATATCAGTAGAAGATGCCATTTCTGTTAAACATGAACATAGATAAAGAATACAGTCTTAATGTGGAAAGATTTTCCAATAAGATGTTTTTGAATTTTGTCCATTTCATTCAGCCAAAAATCCCTTTGAGAAAGATTAGGGTTTTTATTGTTTTGAGAAAGAGTTACAAAACGTAGAGATTATGTGTTTTCCAATTTTCATTTGAAGAAGGAATTCTGGAAAAACATATGAAGAGCAAGTTTATGAGTTTTGATATAAACTTGAAGAACAACCATGAAGGTTGTATTCATAAAATCATGAACAGAAAATGATTTCATTTTAAAAAAGTTCTTTTGTTTGATCTGTTAAAAGCAAAGAATAAGATCATAAACAAGTAATGTAGGTAAATAATAAGAGTATTAACCTGGTTCGTCAAGGAAGAAGAAGATGAACAGTTTCTGGAAATTTTGAGAACTCAAAATGCAACAGTAAATCTTTTTCTTGCTTGGAGGAGAAGTTTTTCGTGTAAAGAGAAAAATATAAACCCAGAATGGTTTATATAGAGAGAGTAGAGAGAGAAAATCTTGAGCGGGAAAAGATTTTCATCATGACACAGACACGTGTTTGCATTTGATTGGAAGGTAAACGAAACGTGCAATCGTGTGTCAGAAAAAGAACGTGCCAGGGTTTATCCGTTGCAATGACGTCACAACTGTCCTTTCATATTTTAGGATGTCTCTGAGGTTTTGAAAGCTCATGGACACTTTTGAAAATATGAAGCACGGAATAGAAATATCAGTGTTGGTTTAAGAACTTTCAAGGTATCGCTGTTAAGGAAGAGATATTCAGTGATGCAATTTGTTTTGAAATCTTACATTCACATGCGAACGTCAGCGAGTAAGAGATAAAACATACCTTGATATCAGTGAACCAATTATGTTCAGAGAGAGAGTGATAGAATGGGTTATACAAGTTGATTTTATCCTATCGCTGATCAAATGTGAACCGCTGAAGATTTTACTCTTCAAAGTTCAGCATTCCAAGCTCGCTGATGAGAAAGTTGAATCTTGTCTCATCAAGAGGTTTGGTGAATAGATCAGCTAACTGATAGTCAGTTGGGATAAAATGAAGTTCTATATCACCATTCATCACATGATGCTCTGATAAAATGATACCTGATTTCGATGTGTTTTGTCTTTGAGTGTAGTACTGGATTGTTGGCTATAGCGATGGCACTTGTGCTGTCGCAATAGATTGGAATTTTTGAGAGCTGAAGGTCATAGTCTAGTAGTTGATTTCTCATCCACAAGACCTGAGAACAACATCTTCCAGCGGCTACATACTCAGCTTCAGCAGTTGAGGTGGACACTGAGTTTTGCTTTTTACTTGTCCAACTCACCAGCTTTCCACCTAGGAGCTGACAGCCTCCTGTGATGCTTTTCCTATCCAATTTGCAACCTGCAAAATCACTATCCGAATAGGCAATTAGATCAAACCCTGAGTCTTTGGGATACCAAGGACCTAGGTTCATAGTACCCTTAAGGTAATGAAATATTCGCTTTACAGCGATCATATGAGATTCCTTAGGTTCAGCTTGATATCGTGCACACAAACAGGTTGCGTACATAATATCAGGTCGGCTAGCTGTAAGATACAAGAGAGAGCCGATCATCCTGCGGTACAGCGTGACATTAACAGGTATTCCATTTGAATCCTTGTCTAGTATCAGAGTGGTTGTACGATTTCAGACAATAAGGAGGTTCTTTTCTGACATTTCGTACGGAGTCGTGCAAGAGTGGTTTAAGACAAAAGTACTTTGTACGGAGGACTTCATGATCAGCTTTCGTTGAGTCAGATCTTTATCAGCGAATGATAATGTTCAGCGATAGCTGAAGTCTTGTACTTGATACTTCACGTTGAGTGGACAAATCTGAATCTTCGCTGATCCGCATCAGTTTATTAGGAGACTTGTCGCTGATTCTTGAGCTTGATTGTAATACCCCGGGTAAGACCGTTAGTTGAATTCCCTATTCCGTTAATGTTACTTACTCCATAATTGGTGTTTAGGGTAATTATGGGTAAATCTATAAGCTTAGGGATGTTAGGGTTATATTTGAGAAGTTCAAGGTTCATTTGGTAGTTGTGGTTTGATATTACCTCTTAAGCATCAGATATTATTCTGATAACCTAAATTTAGAAAGTGTGTGTGTGCGGGAGTTCTGGAGGCGAAAAGAAGCAAAAGAGGAAACATACGGAGAAAGCATCGATTGATTAGGTTAAAGTTGATTTTGAGGTAAGTACCTTTACAGTTGGTGCTTGTAATCATAAGTAGAAGATATTTATCGGTTTAGAAAGATCGATTTTATTGTTTGGTATTAGTTTCAATCGAATCTGAGAAAATGGAACCGACTGTGTTCTTGAGAGTCCCGGGGAAGTCCCGGTAGACTCCCGGTCATATCGACTCCCGGTAGTGTGAAGTCCCGGTATAGTCGACTCCCGGTAGTATTAACTCCCGGTATTGTTAACTTCCGGTGATCGAGACTCCCGGTATTGAGAAGTCCTGGTACCCTGACGTCCCGGTACCCTGTAGTCCCGA
This sequence comes from Saussurea involucrata, assembly GCA_033807775.1. Classification (NCBI taxonomy): domain Eukaryota; kingdom Viridiplantae; phylum Streptophyta; class Magnoliopsida; order Asterales; family Asteraceae; genus Saussurea; species Saussurea involucrata. Next base: position 22,161,091 of record CM066312.1, read on the forward strand.
TACACTATGTAGTTCCGGTAGCGGGTTAAGTTCAGTGTGTAATGGGACAGTTGAGGATAGGAACTTGTTAGGCTTTATGTGTTTGGCTAGTAAAGCGGTATATGTATCTTAAATTGTTTCAGATTCTGTGGAGTCGTGGTGAGAGATAAGATAATTTTGAAAGAAACGGCGAGCGTGTTTGATAAGCAAAACAGGTGAGTTTTACTTTAAAAACGTTTTTAACTGGAATACATATACGTATGGTTTAGGAATGTGATAATTGGTGATTATGTGTTTATATGTGCAATATATGTGAATTATAATATATTGAGGTATTATATTTACATGAGTATTATAATGTGTTATAATACGTTGGCTGGGCTTAGGACCGGTGTGTTTGGCTATAGAATCCGTATAGCGTTGTTTGGCTGTAGATGTTGTACAGCGTTGTAAATTTATTAGTTGGCTTGCAACCAACTAATATGGCTAGTAGGAATGAGAAGGGAAGGTATATGATGTGTGAGTTCAAATTGATATATTTGATCGTGCTGTGTGATTTATATAATTAAGGTTTATATAAATGATTTCAAACTAACGGGGATTTTCTCACTTAGACCATCAGGTCTAACCCTCATTTTTGTTTTAAAAATATGTATTCCAGGTGGTGGAACGAGTAAGGGCAAATGATTAGAGTAATTGATGGATAGCTTTTGTGAAGGAATGCAGTATGAAGATTATAACATGTTTAGTAGTCGTATTACAATATTAACCGTTCTATATATAGAAAGTCAAAGTTTGTAGTGGAATGTTTTATTTTGAATTGTAAGAGACAGCGGGAATGTACTTGTAATATGATGAAGTATAAAAAGGGATGATGAAGTATAAAAAGGGAAGAAGGAACATCATGTAAGGTAATTTCAAATTACGCCTGGCCAGTGTAATTATGATCTTACAGGTACATGTTTGAACCAGAATACCTTGTTATATAGGGTATGTGCTTATGTGTGTATTAATTTTGTTTGAATCTACAGAATGGCAAGTGGTACTAGACGAAAGAACCGAGGAGGAGGAAATCCGAATAGTACTAATCCGCCGATAGGAACGGGGGACAGGGGAGGCAGAACTGGGGGCAGAGTCGGGGGTAGAACCGGGGGTAGAGCTGGAGGTCGAGCCGGAGGCAGAGTCCAGCCACATGGTACAAAGTTCGTTACCAGGGATGATCTAATGGCAGAAATGGGAAGACTGTACGCTAGCATACAAACAATGTTTGATCGAAACCGTCATAATGAAACTGAAATACCGGATCCCGGACCAGAAGATGAAAAGCCAATCACACTGACTGTTGTACCAGTACAAAGGAGGTGCGACTACAAAATGTTTTTAAGCTGTAGACCTCCGACCTACTCAGGAGACAGGGATCCCGTGAAAGCAATGAGATGGATGAAGGAAATATAAGCTATTTTTAAGACAAGCAAGTGTGCAGATGAAGATAGGGTATTGTACGGGGCAACAATGTTAAAAGGGGATGCTTTGTATTGGTGGGAATCTTTTATTCATTCTAAAGGATCTGATGTTTACTCTACCCTCTCTTGGGAAGAATTTGTGATAGCCTACAGTAAATAATTTTGTCCCCAAGCAGCCGTCAAACAACTGGAAGGGGAATTTATGAACTTGCAACAAGGAAACTTATCCGTTCGAGATTACACCGCTAGCTTTCTGGAAAAGTCTCGGTTCGCAGAATACTACGTTGCTACGGAGACGATGAAGATGGAAAGTTTTATCTTTGGGCTGAACTCAGAAGTCAGAAGGCTAGTGACTGCAAAGGGACCCGATACCTTCTCAGCTGCAGTTGATGCCGCGGAGAATGTTGAACGAGATATTAGAAGGGATGCTGGCGATAAAAGTATCGGGAAGAGAAAGTGGGAAGGATCACAACACGATCCGAAGAAGTCCCGATTTCAGAGGTATGATAACCGTCCGCCGTTTCGACCAACGGAAAGACCATGTCAGAAGTGCAACCGTGTCCACCAAGGAAATTGCCAAGGTGATTTACGAGCGTGTTATAAGTGTGGGAAGACTGGACACGTCATTAAAGATTGTAAGGTAACGCGGTTATGTTTCTTATGCAATTCTCCGGATCACCTTCAGTCGGACTGTCCGCGGGGGAGGATACAGCAAGGTGGGTCATCGGGCAGGCCAGCGATTGTTAAACCAGTAATACCAAGACTGGAACCGCCAGTAACCAGGGGCCGCGCGTTTCAAATGACCGAGAAAGAAGCGGAGGAAACTCCGGATGTGGTCACAGGTACATTTTTAATAAACTCTACACGTGCTAAGGTGTTATTTGATTCCGGTGCAAACCGATCGTTTGTGTCTCCTGCATTTGCTGCTTGTCTGTGTTTGAAACCTAAAATGCTAGAACATGCTCTATCAGTAGATACGGCAAATGATAATCAAGTATCGGTTAGAGAAGTATTTGATGGCTGTGTGATAAATATAGAGGGGTGTGGAGTGCCGATACAATTGTTTCCGATAACTTTGATAGAGTTTGATGTGGTAGTTGGGATGGATTGGTTACCTGAGAATCAGGCTAACATAGTTTGTGATAAGAAGTTAATAAATGTTGTATTACCTGATAAAAGACCAGTAGTGATTTATGGTGATCGTAGGAATCATCAGTCTTGCCTTATATCGATGGTAAAAGCGCGTAAGTGTGTTAATAAGGGTTGTCAGAGTTACTTAGCTTATGTGATAGACATTAAGCCGGAAAAGAATAGGATGGAAGATATTCCTATTGTTAGTGAATTCCCTGAAGTATTCCCCGAAGACTTGAATAGTCTTCCGCCCGATAGACAAGTAGAGTTCGGTATAGACCTGATTCCTGGAGCCACTCCTGTAGCCCGTGCACCTTATCGTCTGGCACCCCCAGAGATGAAAGAGATGATGGCACAACTACAAGACCTATCTGATAAGGGCTTCATCGGACCTAGTTCTTCGCCGTGGGGAGCACCAGTGTTATTTGTAAAAAAAGAAGGATGGTTCGATGAGAATGTGTATCGATTACCGAGAACTGAATAAGCGCACGATAAAGAACAAGTATCCGTTACCCCGAATTGATGACCTCTTCGATCAGTTAGTTGGAGCTTGCTATTTCTCCAAGATTGATCTAAGATCCGGTTATCACCAGTTGAAAGTTAAAGAAGAAGACGTTCTAAAGACTGCCTTTCGAACAAGGTATGGTCATCACGAATTCTTAGTAATGCCGTTTGGACTGACGAACGCTCCAGCTGATTTTATGGATTTAATGAATCGGGTATGTAAGTCGTATCTCGATAAATTTGTAATTGTATTTATCGATGATATACTTATCTATTCCCGATCCAAGGAAGAGCATGCGCAACATCTTCGTTTGATTTTGGCGCTATTAAAGAAGGAGAAGTTGTACGCTAAATTCTCGAAATGTGAATTTTGGTTACGAAAAGTTCAGTTTCTGGGGCATGTAGTTTCCGAAGAAGGCATTCAAGTTGATCCAATGAAAGTGGAAGCGATTGAAAAGTCGGAACCTCCGAGGACGCCAACCGAAGTACGTAGTTTTCTGGGTTTAGCCGGCTACTACCGGAAGTTTATAAAAGACTTCTCTCGTATCGCAACGCCTTTGACTAAGCTGACCCGGAAGAACCTGAAGTTTGAATGGAAAGCAGAACAAGACGAGGCATTCCGGATATTGAAAGAGAAACTGTGCAGCGCGCCGATTCTATCACTACCTGAAGGTTCGGAAGACTTTGTTGTTTATAGTGATGCGTCAAAGCTGGGATTGGGATGAGTACTTATGCAGCGTGGAAAGGTTATTGCTTATGCTTCTCGTCAATTAAAGGATCATGAAAGACAGTATCCTACGCACGACATGGAGCTTGCAGCAGTCGTCTTCGCGTTAAAGATTTGGAGACATTATCTGTATGGTTCCAAATGTCAGATTTATACCGATCATAAGAGTCTCCAACACCTCTTTGACCAGAAGGAACTAAATATGAGACAAAGAAGATGGCTAGAATTGCTGAATGATTACGACTGTGAAATCCTTTATCATCTGGGAAAGGCAAATGTGGTAGCTGATGCATTGAGTCGTCAAGAAAGGGGTGGAACAATAAAAGTTATTTCGCTACGAACTGAACTCCTACCCAACATATTTGACGAACTGCAGAAGTGTCAAGTGGAGGCTCATCAGGATGAACATCTGAAATCAGAACGGTTAGCGGGGATGTCAGCATTGCTAGTAAAAGATGATCGTGGGTTATTGTGTCTGGGGACAGGGTGTGGGTACATCGTTTGGGTGGGTTACGTAATCGTGTTTTACAAGAAGCTCATCAATCCCGTTTCTCTATTCACCCAGGTACAAACAAGATGTATAAAGACCTAAAGCAATTCTATTGGTGGCCGGGGATAAAAATAGGGATTGCTCAGTATGTGGAAAAATGTGATACTTGTAAGAAAGTAAAGATCGAACACCAAAGGCCGTTTGGTCAACTACAACGGCTAGAAATACCTATGTGGAAGTGGGAGCAGATTACAACAGATTTCATCACGAAGCTACCAAGGACTCCGAAGGGATTTGATTCTATTTGGGTGATCGTCGACAGATTGAAAAAGTCTGCACACTTTCTACCGATAAAGGAAACCGATTCGATGGAGCGATTAGCTAAGTTGTACATTGACGAAATAGTAACTCGACATGGAGTTCCAATCTCGATAATTTTTGATCGTGATAGTCATTTTACTTCAAGATTTTGGAGAAGTTTTCAAAGGGAAATGGGGACACAGATAAAGTTAAGTACGGCGTATCATCCCCAAACAGATGGTTAGAGTGAACGAACGATTCAGACCTTAGAAGATATGCTCCGGGCTTGCATTGTTGATTTTGGGGGATCGTGGGATAAACATTTACCGTTGATCGAATTCGCTTACAACAACAGTTATCATTCCAGCATACAAGCAGCACCGTTCGAAGTACTGTATGGTAGGAAATGCCGAACGCCTCTGTGTTGGAACGAAGTGGGAGAAAAACAGCTAGCAGGACCGGAAATAGTTCAGTTAACCGCCGATAAGGTTACTCAGATTCGAGAAAGATTGAAAGTGGCTCAAGATAGACAAAAGAGCTACGCTGACCGACGTCGAAAGCCTTTGGAATTTCAAGTCGGGGATTACGTAATGTTAAAGGTTTTGCCGTGGAAAGGAGTCATCCGATTTGGACGACAAGGTAAACTTAGCCCAAGGTATATCGGACCGTTTGCAATTACAGAAAGGATCGGTGAAGTAGCTTACCGATTAGATCTTCCACCGGAATTGAGCAGGATCCATAATGCCTTTCACGTATCGAACTTCCTAAAGTATTTGGTTACTCCAGATCAGTCAGTCTCCCTACCAGAGATACAAGTCGATGAAAGACTGAATTACGTGGAAGAGCCGGAAGCTATAGTTGATCATAAAGTGAAAGTGCTGCGGAATAAGGAGATCAGGCAAGTGAAAGTTCAGTGGAGGCATCATAGAGGTCAAGATGCTACGTGGGAATCAGAGACGGAAATGAGAGCCAAATACCCTCATCTTTTTACTTAACTGAATTCCGGGACGGAATTCTTTTAAGGGGGAGATGATGTAATACCCCGGGTAAGACCGTTAGTTGAATTCCCTATTCCGTTAATGTTACTTACTCCATAATTGGTGTTTAGGGTAATTATGGGTAAATCTATAAGCTTAGGGATGTTTGGGTTATATTTGAGAAGTTCAAGGTTCATTTGGTAGTTATGGTTTGATATTACCTCTTAAGCATCAGATATTATTCTGATAACCTAAATTTAGAAAGTGTGTGTGTGCGGGAGTTCTGGAGGAGAAAAGAAGCAAAAGAGGAAACATACGGAGAAAGCATCGATTGATTTGGTTGAAGTTGATTTTGAGGTAAGTACATTTACATTTTGTGCTTGTAATCATAAGTAGAAGATATCTACCGGTTTAGAAAGATTGATTTTATTGTTTGGTATTAGTTTCAATCGAATCTGAGAAAATGGAACCGACTGTGTTCTTGAGAGTCCCGGGGAAGTCCAGGTAGACTCCCGGTCATATCGACTCCCGGTAGTGTGGAGTCCCGGTATAGTCGACTCCCGGTAGTATGAACTCCCGGTATTGTTAACTTCCGGTGATCGAGACTCCCGGTATTGAGAAGTCCCGGTACCCTGAAGTCCCGGTACCCAGAAGTCCCGGTACCCTGTAGTCCCGATACCCTGTGTAGTTCCGGTAGCAGGTTAAGTGTAGTGTGTAATGGGACAATTGAGGATAGGAACTTGTTAGGCTTTATGTGTTTGGCTAGTAAAGCGGTATATGTATCTTAAATTGTTTCAGATTCTGTGGAGTCGTGGTGAGAGATAAGATAATTTTGAAAGAAACGGCGAGCGTGTTTGATAAGCAAAACAGGTGAGTTTTACTTTAAAAACGTTTTTAACTGGAATACATATACGTATGGTTTGGGAATGTGATAATTGGTGATTATGTGTTTATATGTGCAATATATGTGAATTATAATATATTGAGGTATTATATTTACATGAGTATTATAATGTGTTATAATATGTTGGCCGGGCTTAGGACCGGTGTGTTTGGCTATAGAATCCGTATAGAGTTGTTTGGCTGTAGATGTTGTACAGCGTTGTAAATTTATTAGTTGGTTTGCAACCAACTAATATGGCCAGGAGGAATGAGAAGGGAAGGTATATGATGTGTGAGTTCAAATTCATATATTTGATCGTGCTGTGTGATTTATATAATTAAGGTTTATATAAATGATTTCAAACTAACGGGGATTTTCTCACTTAGACCATCAGGTCTAACCCTCATTTTTGTTTTAAAAATATGTATTCCAGGTGGTGGAACGAGTAAGGGCAAATGATTAGAGTAATCGATGGATAGCTTTTGTGAAGGAATGCAGTATGAAGATTATAACATGTTTAGCAGTCGTATTACAATACTAACCGTTCTGTATATAGAAAGTCAAAGTTTGTAGTGGAATGTTTTATTTTGAATTGTAAGAGACAGCGGGACCGTACTTGTAATATGATGTTTCGTTTGTTATATCAATGTTATGTTACATTATTGGATTTATGGTGTATATGGGAATTGGGGTGTTACATTGATCTTCGACTTCAGCGTAGAACCTATGTTAACATGAAACTTGTATTCAGGGATCATAAGTAAACAACTAACTTATCAGCGATCATCTCATAGACTGAACAGGCTCAAAGCTATATGATGATGAACAGTGTTCACTGAATATCTAATCTAAAGAGTGAGAGTTCCTATCAGCGGTACTGTAAAGTCTTAGTACTTATCAGCGATAGTGAAACTCTGATACATATTGTTTACTTACAATTTTCACTAAGTGTTTAAGAGAGGGTCATTATCAAATCACTGAGGGTTTGGATCAACAGGGTTTTAGGCCCTTGATAAGAATTGTATAACACACTTAGGACCTTTCATCTGTAAATTTTAGATCAATCGGACTTATGGCTTGAGAGTTATGCACTGATAAAGAAGCTGATCGGCACATATCAAAACTTCCGATTTCCCAAACTTTTTCCGATTCACTTTTATGATCCAAATACAAATTAACATACTAAACTTCAACATAGAGCTCAATGATTATTTACTTCAGCTTAATCATGAAATTTTATTCTCACAGACATTAAACCGAACATTTGGTAAGCAACTAACCATATAAACACAAAACTCACCATTTTGATTCTAAATTTTACCCTTTTTTATCCTACTTCAATTTTAACCAAACCAAACATTTCTAAACATAAATACTATCAAAATATTGCAATACCACTTCATAGTATAAACCTAAACTCCATTAGGAACCAAAATCAAGGACTAACACAAAAAGTTAACACGAGAGGAAGAATATTATACTTCTAGGAAGATGTTAGGACCATAAATGTCCTATTAAATAGAAAGTTATATAAAGTATTTATAAGAGTTATTTATTTGTAAAAGGCCTTATTGTGTTAATGGGCTTTAGAGGTTAATAGGCTTGCGTCTGTCAAGCCTAGGTATTTAAAGTGTAGTTTAGGTTATTTAGGTTAAGCGATTCAATAGGTTGTTCATGAGCATTGAGAGGGAGAGAGAGTTTATTCTTCAATCCAATCTTGCAACTCTCGTTAATCATTCAATACAAAGAATCGTTTCATCATTTGTTACCTGTTAATATGGGATCTACACGTGGTATCAGAGCTAAATCGGTGATTTGAAGAAAGACATAATTTCGATTTACAGGTTTTAATTTTTACCGTGTTCTTCAAACGGCGCTCGGTAAGAAATTTTTCTGATTTTTAGATTCTTGCTAAATTATTGATCTCTACTTACTCCAATCTATTTCTTTAAGTTATTAATTGATTTTGGTAAACTTTCGTTCTCAAAATCAAAGGTTTTGAGCATCAATTTTGAAAATCGGCTCTTGGTTTAAGTTTACTGTTCTTCAAGAAATCTTTGTGATTACTGAAAAATCGAACGTATTTTGGAATAAATCGCATTGGTTTTGTTGTCTTTGGTGTCTCTATACTGAGTTTGATATCCAAGAAGCACTATCAATCATCTTTGTTGACATTTAGATCCGAGAAAATCGAACAGGTCGAAGTTCCCGGATCATTTTTTCCGATCGTCTTAATTCCCAGTAAGTATTTCTTTCCCGATAATATCTCTTTCCCGGATAAAGTTTTCCCGGCAATCCTTTACCGGGAAAAACCTTTCCCCAGATAATCTTCTCCCGGGAAACCATCATTTTTCCCGATCGTCTTAATTCCCGGTAAGTATTTGCAGTGAGGAAAAGCTATAACCAAATAAGTCAAAAACATAAGCAATCCCAAACACCCCCTAAATGTTGCAAAAGCCGACAAGATTCCATGTGCAGTCTTGTCATGTCACTACAACTTGTATACGCTTGCAAGAATGGTAGAGACTTGAGGGATTGTTGCTAAGATTCGCAACGACGTTATGGCACGTTAAACTACACTGACGTGGAGATTCAATGGAACATTCGATAGATTAACAATTACAAAAAACTTTATATGAATGAGTTTGCATTGTTTAGTTTGCATTGTTTAGTATGCATTCTATAGTGTAATTACTCCATATTGAATACACATTTAATTTTTCTTTTAGCAATTTATAAATATATTTGTATGTTTAGCGTTTTTACTTGACTTTAACTATTGGAAATAATGGATGAAATATAACCGTGAGACGATAAAGTGGATGTCACAAACAAATCTATTGGTCAAATGATCCAAAAAAACAAACTGTCTTTTATTATTGAAAGCTCATAGAAGAATACTCACAAAACAAATGATTAGTCAAAACTCCTACTATACTCGGGTTCTTGTCTATGCACCATCTCATCTGACATCTCTTATGCTTAGGTGATATTCGGTTCGTAGTATTAAAATTCACCATTTCAAATGTAAGTAAACGAGAAAACTCAACTACATAGAGACTTTATTTTCATCAGTGTTATGAAAACAAGATCATGACATATTAGAAAACTAAATAGAATCCCTTGTAGGACGACATGTATACGTTTCTATGTAAATGATAATGAAATCAATAAGGAATTCATGTAGATTACAATCATAAATACAAATAGTAACCGTACTAAAAAATAGGTGGATGAGAAATCATGCGACGTAACTATTTTATTTCCACCATATGTACATATGATAACTCATCACAAAACGTTTTGATGATCTCCCAAATTGCATAAATCCTCTTGCCAAGCGACTTTATATGGTTGCTAAAAGTGTATACAGTTATGACTACCAAGAGTAAACCTATGATTGCATAGCCAATCCAGTTGAGCTTGGGAGGAATCAAAAGCATGAATATAAGTGAGAGATGTTCAAGAATTCCCGAGAAGCAAGAAACACTTATTAGGATCTTTTGTACGATGATGGGATTTTGTAAAAGATCATTCGTGTAAGACAAAGCCCAAAAAAGCAATAACGTTAAGCATAATGATACCGATGACATGATGTAGAAGAAACCTTGAGCTCTGAATGGAGATTGCTTTTCGTTTTGAAACTTCAATTCGAGCAGTGCAATCCATATCGCATATACGATAATAAAAGGCTTATATAAGCGATCACTAAACCTAACATATCATACAAAACAAAATTATAATATGTAGCAACAAGGTTCATCACCTTTAATTAAAAATGGATCGATTTGCATTATATTTTATCAAAAAATGGATCGATTTGCATTATATTTTACCTGGATAAAGTTTTAAACTTAGAAATGAAATGAAGGAAACCAATAATAAGTTATTCAAATTCTTACAATCTACGAAATCTATTTATTGAAACAAGAATATCATTTAAATGAGATTGATAGATCAATCCAACGTGACATGTTTTGACGAGCATTAAGAGTAACTTGTTTTTTACATGTTGATATGTAGCCCAACCCACCTAACCCACTTACTTTGCCACATGTACTTAAAAATAAGGTTCTAAATAGTGCGAGGTATGGTGTCACATTGCGGTTAAACTAGCCTCAATCACTACTTAAAAGCAAGGTGCTAAATACCTATTGAACACAACGTTTTATGACTTGTAGATTCAAGTTTTTAACATGTATACACTCACACATATATGTATATATTATACACATGTTTTCTACTATTAGTAAACGAGTCAATGATATTAAACAAATTAAAATATGTTATATACTAAAAAGGTAAAAAAAATGATATAATGTTTTATAAAACCGCAAATGAGGCAATGACATGCCACAAGTTTAACATGTTATCGAAGACAAGTCTTGAGTCACGGCGCGCAAAGGCAGTTGCCATCACTACAAAAAGAAAGAGTTTGTACCGAAGGATTTTTCACCGGTATTTTCCGGCAGATTACCGACCAGAGATAGGCCTAGAAATTTTTTCAACCGATGACACCATTTGATTATAATAAAACTAATATATGAATAATTTTCACTAAATCAATATTGGTTTATTGGTTAGTTCCTTGTTTTACAAATTTGAGGTCTTATGTCTGAGTCTTGTTATTACAAGTTTTTTAAAAACATAATAAATCTGAAATTAAAAACTAAAAAACTAGAAAAACAACACTAACAAGACTTGAACCCGGAACTGGGTCTAAAGTCGATGAAAGACTTGCAAAACCAACTGTTACCGACGGATTTTCCATCGGTGATTGAAAATCCACGGATAATCACGATTAGTGGTCACATTTTCTCCGGCGATGCGATCCACCGCTAACCTGCCGATGGGGGATTTTCGCAGCGGATTTTCAATGCACGATGATCGAGCCTTTTAAAACAGTGCTTAAAAGTCATTATAACATCTTTTAGTGATTAAAATGATTTCAATCAAGTTACTTTGACAATTTTACTTATAGAGACGATACCAAGTTTCTAGTATTTAAAAGACAAGTATAAAAACATATATATAGTGGAAAAAGTTCATTTTAATTCTCTTTTTAAGGGTTCGAAATGACTTTTTATGTTTTGGAAGAAGACAAATTTATCGTACATATAACATACTATCTTTGACATAAAGGTAATAAGTGAATTATGGAAAAAGATATCGAAGTCATTATAAATGACTAAAAAAGTTACTACAATTTGGATTAGTAGATGTAAATAACTTTATCAATTGCCATTATTTATATATATATATATATATATATATAGGGAAATTAATTAAAATACCATAAGTCAAAGTCAAACTTACCAAAATGCCACAAATCTCTCCCAGTTTGCAAAATACCCCAAATACCCGCGATAGGAGCCCGCGATCGCGGCCAGTGGCATTTTCGTAATATTGTTACCCCGCGATCGCGGGGGAAACCGCTAAAATACCTGCGATCGACACTTTTGTTTGTATTTCATGATTTTTAAACGAAATTTTACACTTTCACCCCCTATACTTATTTATAAATATTACTTTATACATTTTACTTTCATTATTTTAATTTTACATTTAACACATATAATCGTTTATTAACTAAAACACGTTAAAAATACGTTTTAATTTTAACAAGTTACACCATTATAATCGTCTCTTCGATACGTTCGAAATGAGCTCAATCTTGAATTTTTTTGATTTATATATTTTAATATATATCATATATACTACATAAAAATATTTTTAATATTTACAATTCATACCTTTATAGTTAATTATTTAATTTATGATACTCTTATAGTTAATGCGATAGAAGTGTAAAACAAAATTGAGAATACATTAAAAAAATGAATTTCCGCAGATAAAAAATATTTTTTAGGTAGTATATATGATATATATTAAAATATATAAATCAAAAAAATTCAAGATTAGGCTCATTTCGAACGTATCGAAGAGACGATTATAATGGTGTAACTTGTTAAAATTAAAACGTATTTTTTTAACGTGTTTTAGTTAATAAACGATTATATGTGTTAAATGTAAAATTAAAATAATGAAAGTAAAAGGTATAAAGTAAAGTAAGTAAATAAGTATAGGGGTTGAAAGTGTAACATTTCAATTTTTCGACAAAATTATGAAAGTGTAATATTTTTTATGTAGTATATATGATATATATTAAAATATTATTTGTTTATATTCATATTAAAATTGGGTGACATATTTCATGTTTATTCTTATTTGGGAAATTAATTAAAATACCCTAAGTCAAACCCCCTTTTACTGAAATACCCAAAATCTCTCTTATGTTACAAAAATACCCTAAAAATCCGCGATGGAGCCCGCGATCGCGGGCTCCAGGCCACGTGTCACCAATGTTTGCCCACTTTGCCCGCGTTGGTCCCTCAAGAATGCCCGCGGTCCAGCTTTCCCCCCTCAAGAATGCCCGCGAGTGCAGTTTTGGTCCCTGCCCGCGTTTGACTCATTGACCCCCGCGATCGCGGGCTACACGTGTCACCAAAGTTTGCCCACTTTGCCCGCGTTGGTCCCTCAAGAATACCCGCGGTACAGCTTTCCCCCCTCAAGAATGCCCGCGTGTGCATTTTTGGTCCCTGCCCGCGATTGACTTTCTTTGACCTCCCGCGATCGCGGGCTCCTGTGCCACGTGTCGGCACAGGGTTAACCCTAAAATCCCTTTGACGAACCCTAAACCCTAATTGTTTCTTCGGCCGCACTATATAAGGGGGGGGGGGGGACCAAAAACCGGCCACTCTCAATTTTTTTAATCACTCTCTCAATTTTTAATCAAACTCTCTCAATTTTCTCCCACTCTTTCAATTTTGTCGTGTGGAATACGCGTTCGGGTTTTGTGAAGATGTCTCGTATTACATCTTTGGTATGTTTTCCTTATGTTATTTGTTATTTTTTGTATGTTATTTTAAGTTAAGATATATGATTTGTAGGTTGTTATAGTGTTTATAACTTATGTTTGAATATGTTCTATGTTTAACATGATATGTATGGTTTTATGTTTGAATGTGATATTTGTATGTTATAATGTGTATGTTGTTATAGTGTGTTTTTTCATATAAAAATTGTTAAGAGTGTTTTTTTATAAAAAATTGTTAAGAGTGTGTTTTTATAAAAAAAATTGTTAACAATGTGTTTTTTTTTATAAAAACACACTCTTAACATTTTTTTATAAAAACACACCCTTAACAATTTTTTATAAAAACAATTTTTTTATAAAAAATGTTTAAGAGTGTGTTTTTATAAAAAATTGTTATAGTTTTATGGTTTTTATAATGTGTTTTTTTATAAAAAAAATTGTTAATTTTTTTATAAAAACAGTTTTTATAAAAAAAATGTTAAAAATGTGTTTTTTTATAAAAAATTGTTAAGAGTGTGTTTTTATAAAAAAATTGTTATAGTTTTATGGTTTTATGTTTGAATGTGATATTTGTATGTTATAATGTGTATGTTGTTATAGTGTGTTTTTTCATATAAAAATTGTTAAAAGTGTTTTTTTATAAAAAAATTGTTAAAAGTGTGTTTTTATAAAAAAAAATTGTTAACAATGTTTTTTTATAAAAACACACTCTTAACAATTTTTTTATAAAAACACACCCTTAACAATTTTTTATAAAAACAGTTTTTTTATAAAAAATGTTTAAGAGTGTGTTTTTATAAAAAATTGTTATAGTTTTATGGTTTTTATAATGTATTTTTTTATAAAAAAATTGTTAATTTTTTTTTATAAAAACAGTTTTTATAAAAAAATTGTTAAAAATGTGTTTTTTTATAAAAAATTGTTAAGAGTGTGTTTTTATAAAAAAATTGTTATAGTTTTATGGTTTTATGTTTGAATGTGATATTTGTATGTTATAATGTGTATGTTGTTATAGTGTGTTTTTTCATATAAAAATTGTTAAGAGTGTTTTTTTATATAAAAATTGTTAAAAGTGTGTTTTTATAAAAAAAAATTGTTAACAATGTTTTTTTTATAAAAACACACTCTTAACAATTTTTTTATAAAAACACACCCTTAACAATTTTTTATAAAAACAGGTTTTTTTATAAAAAAAAATTGTTAAGAGTGTTTTTATAAAAAATTGTTAAGGGTGTGTTTTTATAAAAAAAACACATTTTTAACAATTTTTATATGAAAAAACACACTATAACAACATACACATTATAACATACAAATATCACATTCAAACATAAAACCATAAAACTATAACAATTTTTTTTATAAAAACACACTCTTAACAATTTTTTATAAAAAAACACATTTTATAAAAAAATTGTTAAATATATGTTTTTTATAAAAAAATGTTAAGAATGACAACTTAGGTCCCTACGGTTTTAAGAATGACAACTTAGGTCCCTAAACTTTTAAGAATGCCAATTAGGTCCTAAACTTTTAAGAATGACAACTAGGGTCCCTAAACCGCACTTTATCTCTATATAACAATATGATACGTTGAAATAAAATAAACCGCACTTTATCTATATATAACACTATTATACGTTGAAATAAAATAAACCGCACTTTATCTATATATAACAATATGATACGTTGAAATAAAATAAACCGCACTTTATCTCTATATAACACTATTATACGTTGAAATAAAATAAACCGCACTTTATCTCTATATAACATTATTATACGTTGAAATAAAATAAACCGCACTTTATCTCTATATAACATTATTATACGTTGAAATAAAATAAACCGCACTTTATCTCTATATAACAATATGATACGTTGAAATAAAATACCACCACACTTTATCTATATATAACACTATTATACGTTGAAATAAAATACCACCGCACTTTATCTATATATAACACTATTATACATTGAAATAAAATACCACCGCACTTTATCTATATATAACAATATGATACGTTGAAATAAAATACCACCGCACTTTATCTATATATAACACTATTATACGTTGAAATAAAATACCACCGCACTTTATCTATATATAACAATATGATACGTTGAAATAAAATACCACCGCAACATCTATATAAAATAAAATAAACTGCAGCATCTATATATAACACTAACTATAACATCTGTGAATGACTATGTAGAAGGATTTCTTTAACATCGACTTGTCGGTAAGGTGCAAAGTTTCCTACATCGAGGAATTAGGAGCGCTCTTTAGGGGATTAGGTGATCGCGCGGATACCCTTGAGACCATCTATAGAGGGACACCGTTCGGGCCATGGATGGATGTGTCTTACTCTGGTGGCGACCCTACGCTAGTACACATGTTTCTACAGTTGGAGGTCGAGGACGCCAACGCTGAGCCGGAGGACATGCATTTTGATTTCTTCGGCTCTCAATTGCATTTTGGGCGTCGTGAGTTCTGTCTAATTACAGGACTACGTTTTGGAGAGGCTCCCCCCCTTCCTCCCTTAGAAGACTGCTCCTTCGTTCCTAGGGTTTGGGGCATTTCAGCATCTCGTTTGAAGCGGAAGGCAGCCCGGGAAATGATGAAAGAGGGCCTTAGTGCCCTAACCGACGACGATGCTGTCCGTGTATGCTTGGTGGTGATCGTGGATATGGGCTTCCTGGGCCGTGAGTATAGCCAGTATGCTTCCGAGACGGTCCTTAGGGCCGTCGAGGACCTTGAGCTGTTTAACAGCTACCCGTGGGGTAGCCATATCTGGACACATTGCTACTCTAATCTGCACCGAGCCATAGGCAGACGCGCCGATCGACATGCAAAGATGAATCTTTGTGGTTTTACATACGCCTTCAAGGTTAGATACGTAGTATAACAATTGTTAATAATACATACAAACTGTTTGGCTTTTCTTTTTACGTACTTGCTCTTCTTGTCTAATTCCAGATATGGATCTTGGAGGTGTTTCCCGCATCAATCCGATATTTCGTCAAGCGCGACGATCGAGTACTTAGGGGAACCCGTTGGGACAAGCGTGTTACCCTAAGTAGGTCGCTTTGGATTGAGTTCTTCAAAGCGTCTAGAAATGTAAGTTCTTTTACTATGTTTACAATTTGCATACGTTAGTCCCGCTTATTAATTTTTTTTATGTTTTATCATATATTTAGCAGCCACTCTTGCCTTTCGATCGCCTTGTGCCTACTGTCGACGAGATGGGCACAGATTGGTACAGAGACAGCGTGGCCTTTATTGACGCAGAGGCGGAAAGGGCTCGACGTCCCCCTACTTCCGAAGATGAGGAAGACGACGACAGGCCCCCTTCCGGTGGATACCAGCCGCCCCCTTCCTCCTCCTACCAGCCGGCCCGTTCCTCCTCCTACCAGCCGACCCGTTCCTCCTCCTACCAGGCGCCCCCTTCCTCCTCCTACAATCCATATCAGGCGACCCCTTCCTACGAGCCACAGCGTGACTCACATGAAGTCCTGTGGGACTACGTCCACGGGCCGCTAGAGACACGTGTATACTATCTGGAGGAAGTCTACAGACAGTTTAGCGCTGTCAATGTTAGTGTTTAACTTAATTTTTTGGCCACGTTTATTTAGTTTGTATATTAATATTACGTTCTAAATTTGTTTTAGCTGTCGAGTACGACACCGATCCCCGCTCCGTTCGGACAGGGGGCACATGCGGCGTTTGCCACCACATCCCATCCGTCATTCCCTGAAAATGTAAGTGACATTGAGTAACCATTATAGTTATATGTTTGTTCCTAAGTTTGTAACTCTTATAATGATCAATATCACGCAGGCCGGGATGTCGGGGGCTGGGATGTCCCAAACGCCGTTCGCCACCACATCCTATTCTACTATCCCGGAGAGTGTAAGTGACACTGAGTAACCATTATAGGTATATGTTTGTTCCTAATTTTGTAACTATTTTAATGATCAATGTCACGCAGGCCGGGATGTCGGGGGCATACACCTCGCAGATGCCGCCGCCGTTCGCCACCACATCATATTCGACTATCCCGGAGAGTGTTAGTGACACTGAGTAACCATTATAGTATATATCGATAATCCTAATTTTGTAACTATTTTAATGATCAATGTCACGCAGGCCGGGATGTCGGGGGCATACACCTCGCAGATGCCGCCGCCGTTCGCCACCACATCAATCACAAACATCTTTGGCGGTTCGGCCGATGACTATTACAGGCCGGAAATGCATACTGTAAGTTATTTTGGTAGTTTTGGTTTAATTGTGAACATTTCCTAAATTGTACTTAAAACATTGAGTAACGTAATTTTCAGACGGGGTCTCCTATTATCCAGGATCACTTCTCGGAGCACTTCTCGGAGCCTGACGATGACTCGATGGATGTTGTAGATCCACCACCACAGGTGACCCCGCTCCCTCTAAAGCGGTCGCATAAAATTTCACAATGGTTTCGTCACCCGTTTGGCCAACAAGGATCTACGACACCACCGCTCGCTAAAAAACAAGCAAAGAAAGCGGGGGGAAAGAAGGGAGGAAAGAAAAAGGGAAAGGTGCCTTCACCGGAGCCTCAACCGGCATCAGAAATATTGAGGATGTGCCGGACTGGTCGCCTCCCCAACTTGACATTCACCCCTTACGGGGGCTTAGAAATCAACCCCTCGTTTTTTGAAAAATTGCTTGCGGATGACTCTGTGAACTCTGACTTAGACGATACGGTTAGTATGAAGTTAAATTATAGTCATATATAATCAAATATATTTATATTACATGTCTAACCATATATTTTTTATGCATAGCACGTCGATTCTTGGGTTAGCCTGTTGCAAAAACATCGTGGCGTAGACACGAGGTGGACCATCATGCACACTATGTTCTTTCAGTGTATACTGATGGAGCATCAAGGTCCCGCCTCCGTGATCGAAATATGCAATGGCTCGGAAGGGACCTCTTGGACTCTCCTCGATAGGGTATGCAAATCGTTTTACTGTTATTTTATTTAATAACATATATGACATATATTGTAATATTTCAGGTGTACATCCCCATATGCTTGCATCCCAGACATTGGCTGCTTGGAGTGTTTGAACTAGACACTATGGTCATGACCCTATATGACAGCGAAAAGGACGGTCTCTGCAAACAACAATTGACAGAGCAGATGCAATCGTTTAAAACAAAACTATATACGTTATTTTCATTGATCGGGGATCATAGACGTCGCGAAGTGTCAAGTATCTTTCGCACAAAGATGGTCGGCCAAGTACCCCAGCAGACCGGGTTATATGCGGATTGCGGTGTATGGGTATGCCGTAATGTCCAAAAGTTGATAAATAACGAGGAGATATGGGTACCCCCTAACGAAACCGACGATGAGGCAATGGATTTCCGCCGACATATGGCGGAGTCAATTTATGCGCATTGTCTAATAGGGCCACGTTAGGTTGTTTATGTAACATTAAATAATTGTTATTTTTAGTATTAACTTATTTTGTTAAAGTATTGTGATTGACTTACTGTTTACTTCATTTGGTTTTTGCTAATTTCATCCATTTACTCAACTTTGAGTATCGATATCTCTTTCACACATACTCTATTTTGGACGCATTATATATCATTTCGAAGATCTCATATAGAAGAACATAAACCTACTAAAAGTTAGTTATATATAACACATATATATAAATTTAAATGCGTCCAAAGTTTAGTAAAACCCATATTTCCAACACCTAGTAAGTAGGTTTATGAAACTTGCGATAATCCTAATACAGAGATTATTGGATGAACAAGCATTTATTTCTTGATTATTGGGGTATTGGTTCTTGTTGTCTGGAAGTGATTCATATGATGCAAAAATTGGTATCATGTAATGTAGAACAATATCTATATTATAGAAACTTGCATTTGATAGTACCATATAAATCTGATCTAAATTCTCATTAATTAGCTATGTTTGACTACTTAAAGACTAATTTTCTGCCTAATGAAAGACCTTTATTCAAGAGCAGACGAATATTGCAGTTACTTTTTCAGTGGAATCATGCAGGCAACTTTTTCAGACGAAATCTATAAACACATTCAAATAATAATAATTTAAAACGATTTAATGAATTAGTTAATATATGATTATTATGTTAATGCGATAGGAGTGTAAAACAAAATTGAAAAAAAAATAAGAGATGTACCATAAATTAAATAATTAACTAAAAGAGTATGAATTTTAAATATAAAAAATATTTTTTTATGTAGTGTATAACTGTATATGATATATATTAAAATATATAAATCCAAAAAAAATTCAAGATTGGGCTCATTTCGGACGTATCGAAGAGACGATTATAATGGTGTAATTTGTTAAATTAAAACGTATTTTTTTAACGTATTTTAGTTAATAAACGATTATATGTGTTAAATGTAAAATTAAAATAATGAAAGTAAAAGGTATAAAGTAAATTTAGTAAATAAGTATAGGGGTTGAAAGTGTAACATTTCATTTTAAATTCGCAAAAATGGACGAAATGGGGTGAACAGTGACAAAAATATCAAAATTTTCATAAATGGTCCCTTGCAATTGAAAAGTCACAAAAATAACCCCATCGCGGGATGAGCGTCGCGGGATTCCATTTTTCAAAAATGGTCCCTGCAAGTTTAAAAAAGTGTCAGAAAGGTCCCTGGCTCGCGATCGCGGGCTCCCATCGCGAATTTTTAGGGTATTTTTGCAAAGTGGGAGAGATTTTGGGTATTTCAGTAAAACATGGTCAAACTTAGGGTATTTTAATTAATTTCCCTTCTTATTTTGAGTGAATTAAACTGGGTATTTTCGACATAACTATTTTTGATGGAAATTGTTATCCAAAATTTCCGACGGATTTTAATATGAATATAAACAAAAAAACTTATTAAGTCATCGATGGATTTCTGATAAATTTTAGATGAAAATTTTCCGTCAATATTTTGTAGAAGATTTTGATAAATTCCATCAATGGTCATCATAAATTGTTAAAATAATTAAAAAACTATTTTTTCAAATTTGTTGAAAGATCTTGTCGATAATCCATCGAAACATATTCAATTCATAAGTAGTTAAAAATCTGTCGCAAAATGTAATTCCAATCCAACAAACATCTGTCGTAAAATGCAACTCACTACTAAACAAACAAGCAAATCCGACGGATTTCCATAAATTAAAAAAGTCAAAACAAGTTGACTTCCGGCGGAAATCCGCCGATAATATATATATATATATATATATATATATAGAGAGAGAGAGAGAGAGAGAGAGAGGCTCCGTAAAATGCAAACCGTTCAATTGTTGCACACCTTACAAACCCATCATATCCCTTGATTTTATAATCCAATGGTCTAGATTAGTTTGGGTAGAAAATGTAAAATTAAGAAACATAGATACACCAATTGAAAATTAAAGGTTGAGGGAAGGGTAAATAAGAGAAATCACATGTGCAGTCAATCTCCAAATCAATCTCGTTCCCTGATATGTCGCCCTTTCATCCCTGGAGTAGCTGAGTTCGATTTTCATCCCTGGAAAATCGCTGAGTTCGATCGATTTCATCCCTGGAATTCGATTTCATCTCTTGAAAATCGTTGAGTTCGATCGATTTCATCCCTGGTATGTCGCCCCTTTGTATTATGGATTTCATCCCTGGAATTCGATTTCATCTCTGGAAAATCGCTGAGTTCGAGGTTTTGTTTTCCCTCCACAAATTTGTGTATATAAATTGCATTTGATGTAGACTGATGTAAGCATGCTCAATTTCTTCATATATGACAAATATGTGAAAAATATATCATAATCTGGTGACATTCAGGTTAGGGTTTTTGTGAATGTTAGTTTAGGGTTTAGTAAAAATAAGAACTTGACCCAGATTCGACCTGTTTTGGATTAGGATATAAAAAAATTTGATTGTTGCATTTGTGAAGCTATAATTCTTGATAGTAGCATATGTAAAAAGGTACTGCCATTTTTCCAAATTCGATTCTTGTTAGTAGCATATATGCTACTGCATGTTGTGTATTATGCATATATGACAGTGTTAAGAAGGTACTGTCATTTTCCCAAATTAGAATATATATATATATAAGAATACTGAAAATATATTAATCCATATATGCAGCAGCATAACTGCATCATTTTTGGTTTGTTTCTTATTAAGCAGCAGCATATATGCAGCAGCATAACTGCAGCGTTTTCGGTTTGTTTCTTATTAAGCAGCAGCATAAATGCATATATGCAGCAGCAAAACTGCATATATGCAGCAGCATAACTGCATATATGCAACAACATAACTGCATCATTTTCGGTTTGTTTCTTATTAAGCAGCAGCATAACTGCATCGTTTCAGTTTGTTTCTTATTAAGCAGCAACATAAATACATATATGCAGCAACATAACTGCATCGTTTTCGGTTTGTTTCTTATTAAAGATATCGCCACCCATGTTAACTTTCATAGATATCAACGTCGTTTTCGGTTGGAAACCTTGAAAATTTCTGGACTGCACAATGGTATAATAGATACCAATGTTGGAAACCAAAAATTATGGACTGCACAATGGAGTATGCTGGACGATGAAGAAGATGGATTTACAAAATTCTGGACTGCACAATAGAGTATGTTGGACGATGAAGAATGACGGAATATATACCAATGTTGGAAACCAAAATTTTTGGACCGCACAATGGAGTATGCTGGACGATGAAGAAGATGGATTTACAAAACTTCTGGACTGCACAATGGAGTATGCTGGACGATGAAGAATGATGGAATAATAGGATAATTACAATTTTTTTGACTGTCACATATGCAATTTCAATTTCACTGTCACCCCTGCATATATGCAATTTCACTGTCACCTGCATATATGCAATTTCATTGTCACGTATGCACTCAACATTCATTTATGCAATTTCACTGCATTTATTTGTTCTATTGTTGCACATCTATTTCTGCATCGTTTTGTGTTTGATTTATGTTGCTCATCTCGCCACCAAACATGTAGTCGAATTCAACAATGATATTTAATCATTCTTTAATTGTTAATAGAAAATTTGTAAAAGGATACGCATAAACAAAAGGAAGAAAAGAAGAAGGATACGCAGAAAAAAAAGGAAGAAGAAGGATACGCAAAAAAAAAGGAAGAAGAATGATATGCAGAAAAAAAGGAAGAAGAAGAAGAAGGATACGTAGAAAAGAAGAAGAAAAGGATATACACGATCAATGTAAATTTCCTAGATGTTATGTTACAATTTAGGAGTTGATTTGATTAGTAAATATTATCTATAATTAACCACAAAATCTGGAATTATCAATTTACTAAATTAACCCTTCAATAAAATAATTAATTTTAATCACTAGATAATGACATGGATAAATGAGTGGTTGAGATTGGTTTTTAAAGGGGTGCAACATCTACTTGGTTTGCATTTGATTTGCCCTCTCTCTCTCTCTCTCTCTCTCTCTCTCTATATATATATATATATATATATATATATATATATATATATATATATATATATATATATATATATATATATATATATATATATATATTTCTGGTCGATTTTCGATAGATGTTAATTATTTCTCTTAATTAAAATCCGTCGGAAATGGATTATATTTTTTTAAACATTTTACATATTTAGATAAGTAAATATTTTTTTTATCCGGCGGAAACGTTTTATATTTTTTTTAAAACTTTTTATAAATTTAAAAAATATATATATTTTTTATATCCGTCGGAAATTGTTATATGTTTTTTAAAAAAATTATAAATTTAAAAGAAATAAATATATATTTTTGTATAGGAAGTCAATTTTTTTTCTAATTATTTAATTTAAAGAAAAATGGAAATTTATAACCGCCGGAAACTAAACGGTTAACGGCGGATTTCCACTTTTTTCTTTTGCTATATAAATTTAAATATTTAATGATAAATCAAACCAAATTTACTTTATTGTAGAATATATCGGCTGATTTTAATTTTGAAATTAAAATACGTATTATAGACATTCGGTTCACATAACGGTTCACAAACACACATATGTTTGTATTCATATTGTGGCACATATGTATGAGTTCACATGTATATACGCTCAGTTCACATGCATACATATATGTTTATGTTCATATGTACAACGAGTAACATATATACATATATGTTTATGTTCATATGTACAACGAGTAACATATATACATATATGTTTATGTTCATATGTATAGCGAGTCACATACCTATAACGGTTCACATACATACATATTTTTCTTCTACACTATACACGCTCAGTTCACATGCATACATATATGTTTATGTTCATATGTACAACGAGTAACATATATCTATTACTACTTTAATATTCATTTAGACCAAAACTCTTAATTACAAGTTGTAATGCACAAGGTACTACATTTTAATGCATTGAACTATAAAATCTCTTAATTACAACATACTATGCACAATGTACAAGTTAAAAGCCTTTTTGTTGTACACAGTCACAAGACAACCTTTTTACACAAAAATGATACGTCTGATCTTCTGAAAAAAGTTGACACTTGGTTTGTTTCCTCTTTAAAACCCAAATTCAAATTCAAAGTTCTTTTCTCTTGAATAAAAATTCAAATTCGAAGAAACAATATCAAAACGATTTTTCATATCCCACCTGTGCCCCCATCCAGCCCCAACCCTATCGTCCCCATTCGACTTCGGCCATAGTTCGACCATGAGCCACCGCCCACCGGCAACCATGAAGGCACGAATTGCCACAGGTTTCGAGTTCGATTTGTGGTTCGATTTCGTCTATGGAATTCGATTTCTGATCTTGCTAAACAGCAACAGGTTTGATTTCCGTTTTTGTTGCTTACGGAGTCTCGTTCCTATTTTTTTTTCCGGCGACGGTTAACAACTTCAGCCTTTGGATTCGATTTCTTCCAGCTTTGGCCTTTGGAACTCGATTTCAGGAGGGATGAGGTTTTTAGGTGGGTTTTTGTAGCTTTGTTTTGAATGAGTTTTTGTAACTTTGTTCTTCCAGCTTTTACCTTTCAATGGGTTTTTGGTAAGTAGTTCTTTATATCAATATTTTATCATCTTGGTGTTTTTATCTTCTCTTTATATTTGTTTCTATATTTCATTCTGTTTGAAAATTATTGTCATTAAATGTATGTTAATGAAACTGCTTTTCGAATTTAATTAGTTCATTGTTTGTGTATATGTATACTTTTTCTGATTATTGCTGTAGAATCCAACATCACCTTCTTAGGTTTGGTGGGTATCAAGAGCGATGGTTTTGGAGCAGTATTCCTCTTTTGGAGCCCAACTTTGTTAATGCTCTAATTGTTTGTTACCTTGAAGTGAGGTAGCTCAATGAATGAGAAACAATATCTTAAGTTGTGAATAGGATCTCAGAAAACAGGAGACTGGAGTTCTCTTTTTTGTAACATTTTTGGTGTTTTATGGTGAAAGAACAGGAGACTGTAGTCTTCACCATCTTTCTGTGTTTGCAGGTCATACCAACATCATTCTTTGCTTTAGGTATGCATTCATTTCTTTTTTTTTCATTGTTGTGTATCTAAATTTTATTCAAAGCACTTGTTAGCGGTTAACCCTTATCAATCTTTTATGTGCCCTTTCTATATAGAGGGTTAGGGTTAGGATCCTCCATGTGAGTTATTCATTTGCTTTTCAAATTATTCTTCAACTACACAGGGATAATTCAATTAATGGTGTTACTATAAAATTATTTCTACCATTTTGCTGGTAACTTTAGTTACTAACTGGTGTGGCTTTGCTAAGGGGCTTTGATATGGTAAGATATAAAAGAAGAACAAGTGACTGTTTATGCTTTCTATACAGGGTTAGGGTTTCGGGAGCACGAATGGGAGAAAACTATTCTCTGTTTCTCGATTTTTGTCTAGGTACAATCTTCATCTTTGATTTCCTCATGATTTGTTGATACGGGTTCGCCTTTGTTCTCTGCCTCTTGGTTTTTGCCGATACTTTAACTTCATTTTTTCAGTTCAACAATGGGTTATGGTCGATAGATGGAAGAATAATTGGACAAACTATTGATGCGGCAACTTACAAAGCCAGCCGACATCTTTGAACACTCGATGCTTTTATGTTGCTCTGATTTGTTTATTAAATCAAAGTTTGTTATAGTAGACTTGTAATATTGAATCATTCCATGATAAGCTCATTCTTAATATGAAGTATGTGATCCTAAATTTGTTCCATAATTGGTTGGTACATGGTAAATGAAAAAAAACATGGTACAATGTTCACCACTAACAGTTTGTAGGTTCAATAGAAATTGACACTTGGTTTGTTTGACTTCAATTATGAATGAATTTTGTTGAAAACTTTACATCTCTCTACATTGTATTATATAATACCTTTGACAGCGTTGCATGGGTGCTGTTTGTTTCTGAGTATTGGTAGGCTTAATGATGATTCATGGAAACATAATTTTAGAGTTGGAATTATTAGGAACCTTTGGAGACTGCTATTAAATGTTCCCCACATCCAAGTATGTTGCTATTTGATGTTCCCCATGTTCAAATAGTTGCTCAATACCACTTATGTTTCTTTCATTTTTTTTGTTGGCCTTCTATTCAACGACCTCTATATCTGCTACCCCCTTCCAATGACCTATTGCCAAATTGCCATATTTATTTGGAAGTGGATCTATAATCAATTTTATAGTAGGATTTGAGTATGATTGAATTCTTGATGGAAATAAATAATTTTTTTGTGTAAATAAGATTGTTTCTTGGAGGAAATTATATGGAGATAGGTTTTGTGAAGTTTGAAGGAAAGTTGAATTTGACAGTAAGAATTCTGATGGACAAATTGTTTTTTGCGACCCTTTTATGCAACATGAGTAAGTGATCAAGTCGTATATTCTCATGTGAGTTGATAGATGAGTTAAATTGGAGAATGGGCATGTGGACTAAATTCTTCTGGGCCAAAAAGTTTATTCTTTGAACTTTGAAGTCCATGTTCTAAATTATCGTATAATAATATTTGCTTATTCTTTATATCATATAACCTAAAAATTTATTTGACTGGTTTAACTTATCATTAGTAGTTTTACAATAAAATTTTACATCCCGTCGACCTGAGCCTTTTTCATTTTCATCTTCCATTTACAATAAAGTTTCATGCCATATTCAGTTAAGAATTTTAAGTTTTGTAATGAGTTTTGAGGGTGGGTTTAGAAGCCCAATACGTGTGCAATTATTTTTCCATTTATCTTGCTACTACACCATATTAACCTTCAACTTTATATATATTAGTTGACTTGCAAATTAATCACGTAGACTCATGAAATAAAATCGAAAGTGATAAAAAAACATGATTTAGGACTAAACTACAATTTTAAAACTGCGATTCACCCGCGCGGCATCGCGCGGGTACACCACTAGTACATATATGTTTATGTTCATATATATAGCGAGTCACATACCTATAACGGTTCACATACATACATGCTTGTCTTCTACACTAGGTAACAGATCATATACATGACATACTTCATATATATATATAGACGTTGTTTCACATGTAGCGGTTCACATACATATATGTTTGCATGTGTTCATATATATAGCGGGTCAAATGTATACATATACACATAATACATATATACATTCACTTCATATATATGGGTTCACATACATACTTATTGATTTTTAATGGAGTCAATTGGGCTTTGATAGATCCATTTGTGCTTTGATGGATCTAACAGGGGTTTATTAGATCCAAATGGTCGTTAATGGATCCAACATGGGTTTATTGGATCCAAATGACCGTTAATGGATCCTATTGGGGTTTCATTGATCCACTAGATGTTTAATCAACTCAATTGAACTTTAATGGGTTATGTTCGGGGTTTAATATATTCTTTTGGGCTTTAATGGATCGTATTGTGCTTTAATGGACCGTATTGGGCTTTAATGGATCATTTTGGGCTTCAATGAACCATTTTGTGCTTTAATGGACCGTTTTGGGCTTCAATGTATTCTTTTGAGCTTTAATGGACCGTATTGAGCTTTAGTGGACCGTATTGGGCTTTAGTGGACCGTATTGAGCTTTAATGGACCATTTTGGGCTTGAATGGATGGTGATGGGCTTAAATGTATCATTTCGGGCGTACATGGACCATATTGGGCTTTAACAAACCATATTAGTCATTAATGGGTTATGTTCGACTTGAATGTATCCTTTTGGAATTTAATTAACCATATTGGGCTTTAATTCACCATTTTAGCTTGAATTGGCCGTTTTGGGGTTAAACGTATCTTCTTCGGCTTGAATGGACCGTAGCGGACTTTAATGGACCGAACTTTTGGGCTTTAATGGACCGTTTTGAGCTTTAATGGGCCGTTTCGGGCTTTAATGGTATAATAATAATAATAATAACAATAACATTAATAATATTAATAAATAATAATAATAATAATATACCAATAATATAATAATACTATAATAATAATTAATAAATAATTATGGTTTCATGCGGATTTCCAACGGACATGTATACATCGACGGATTTCCGGCGGATATATACGTCGGAAACGGAAATTTCAAATTTATTATAAAAATAAGGTGGAGTTTTCGAAATTCATTTAATTTCGGCGGATATATCCGCCAAAAAAATGAGGGTTTTTAATCCCTCTTCTCCCATCCAGTAGCAAAACAGAAAGCAATATCCCCAAACCCCCTTCTCCGCAGCGATGTCCGATTCCAGCACCATCTTCGGCCGATTCCTCGCATCTTCGACCGATTCCTCGCATCTCCAGCCATCGGCGCCTCCCACCTCCCTTGTCCGGCCGAGTTCAAGCATTTTGGATGAAATCTCTTTTTCTTTCACTTTGTTTGAAGAATGTGATTATTGCAAAATAATTTGTGTTGTGTGTAGTATGCATATATATATATATATATATATATATATATACACGTATGTGTGTGTATTTATGTATGTATGTTTTTTTTTCATTTTGTTTGAAGATGGTGAAATTTTTGATTGAAATGGTATATACATGAATTTTTTTGGTTTGATTGAAATGGTATTTATGTGTGATGTGGAGTTAATGATGTGGTTTGATTGAAAATGGTATATAGATAAACTATTTTGCAAATATTATTATGTTAAACATTGTTAATCATTTCATATTGCGTATTAGTATGTGATTAGCTTTGATTTTGATTGGATATATATACTACACACACATACACATATTATTTTGCAATAATCACCATCAGATATATATATATATATGTGTGTATGTGTATGTATATATATATATATATATATATATATATGTGTGTGTGTGTGTGTATATTTATGTATGTATGTTTGTCACATTCGATTATTTTTATTCAAAAATTAAATGTTTATTCCACATTTGATTATTTTTCTTCGTTAGTCATACCAATTGCGAATGTTTGAGTCTTTATATGTGTAAGACCTTTATGTTGGGTTGTAAGTTTATGGATATCTGTAGTATTAGCTCTAATAGGTTATGTTGGGTTGTAAGTTTATGCATATGTGTAGATATAAGGATAAATATGTATAGTGTTGAATATTGATAAATATGGAATATATATATAGATATGTATAGATATGGAGGTATAAATATAGTGTTGAATATGGAGAAATATGGCGTGTGACATAGTGTTGAATATGAATAGATATGGAATGTATGAATGTCTATCTAACTACAGTTTATATTGGATTTGTAGCTATGTCGGCTAATACGGATAGAGGACGGATGTATAAATGAGTAAATAAGAGTGGTGAAATTAATCCTGTGTTCAGTGTTGAAGTAGAACGATTTTTGAATTTTGCTTGCACCAATGAGCAATCTATTCAACCGAGGGGCACAAATGAGGGGGTAGTATTATTTATAAGATGTTCTTGTAAGAAATGTAAACTCATTAAGTATAAAACTAGAGAGCGGTTCATTTAGACTTATCAAAAACAAGATTCATGCTTTCTTATACTCACTGGTATGCACACGGCGAAATAGAATCCTCGGTTCAACAAGCACAACAGGCAATAGTAGACGAAGATAATAACGAGTTTGACTGTGTTCAACAAATGGTGATGGACCAAACTATTCTTGGTACATCAAGTACGTGGGAGGAGCAAGAACCGAATCCCAATGCACCACAGGTCTATGAGATGTCTATGAGATGTTTAGAAGCTGCGGACCAGCCGTTGTATGAGGGATGCCAAAGATATTCAAAGTTACAGGCAGCGACAATGTTTTTGAACTGGAAGGCATACTGCAATGTACAAGAGACAACCTACAATCGTAACATTGCTATGGTGAAAGAAATGCTACTTGACGGTGAACAATTGGTTGGTAGTTTTTACGAGACAAAGAAGATGTTGAAGCAACTTAATCTTCCCAAAGAGAAGATCCATGCTTGCAAAAACCATTGCATGTTATTCTATAAGGAATATGCCGATTATGACACTTGTCAAGTGTGTGGGGAGCCTCGCTACAAGACAACTAGCCGAAACAATAAGGTGCCTCAGTTGGTGTTGACGTATTTGCGTGTAACAGAAAGATTACAACGAATGTATTTGTGTAAGAAAACAGCAAAAGAGATGAATTGGCACCATCAACATCAGACTCAATCGGGAAAGATGGCGCATCCGAGTGATGGGGAAGCTTTGAAATATTTCGACAGGCTACATCCTGATTTTTCTCAAGAGATCAAGAATGTTCGTCTGGGCTTATTGTTGACTGTTTTGACTACACCCTATAAAAACATGTTTCTTTTATAATAAATAAACCTCAACGCAAGTATACATCTTGATTTATTATCGTCCTTAAACAAGTAATAATGGTACTAAGTACCGAATATCGATCCCACAGGGAAGCGTGGAGAAGTTTCTCTTTCAAAGTCCAGTTCGTAAAATTGAGTTTCAAATGGCGAATTCGAAAACAATATTTTTGATGGAGGTTTTGTTAACAATTAACTAGGAATCAGTTATAAAGAGAAGCACAGAGTATAAAGTTCCGTTGGGATGAAATTAATAATGAGATAAAAAGACGAGACGGCATTCCTCGGTTATCTCAAGAGTCCACTATTTTATGATACAACGTATCGGGTGTCAATTGGTCAATTGTGATCCACCATAAAATATAACCTTGATTTAAATAAGTTTGGACAATCATGCAGTACGATACACCTTTTTATTTTATTATCGGTCTCGGTCCCAACTTCACTTTATACCCCGAACTAGGACGGTTAGCCCATCATCGTTCGGTTTCTAATTATAAAAGATGTATGACTTAAAAGACAAATAATGGAGATGGACAATACACAAACAGACTACAATACTTATTAAAGGAAGTACGTAACTTGTAGTGCAAGTAACCAAATCTCGAGAATTTAATTATAGTTTTAGAAAGACGAGTTAACAATAAAAATAAGATTTATTAAATGAGAAGTTAACGACAGCTTTAAATCACAAAGGAAAATCTTGTTTCAAATGTGGAAAATTCAAAACGAGACTTGACGCACAAGTAAAACGGATATCTTTGTATTAAAACCTTTACAACTCCAAGAATTATATTCAACCGTGAACCAATCTAGTTGGGAACCCGAAAGTATTAGTCGGATTGGGATTAATAGTCAAGAACCCAAAAAACGTTGGATGAATTATAAACGGGAATGAAACGTGCAAGTAACGACTTTCTTTATATAAAACTCCTTTCAATTCTATGGACTATACTCAACCGTGAACCAATCTAGTTGGGAACCCGAAAGTATTAGTCGGACTTCCGGTGAGTGATAGTTACAGAATCGTTATCGGAACTTTATATAAATCGAACCGTAGCTTTCTTTTGAAAACCGAAAGGATAAAGATTGTAAAGAACTCGATGGATTCTGCTGCATACAAACGAACATAAACACATACAGGTAATTAGCGGTTAAGTAATGGAAGATAGAACAGAATTGTAACTTGATTATCTAACGTGAGAAGACAATGGTTGAACCGAAAAGGATCAAATCGAGAGTTGTAGTTTCGGTTGATAGAACCGAACACTATAAGGATAATAAAGCTAATAAACTAATTGGATCAACAACTAATTTGAAGATGTGAAACACCACAGCCGGCCACTCCTATAAATAGCAAACCGTGGCTTGAAGAAGAAGAAGAAAGGATCCATGGATCTAATCAATGGATCGGGTAAGATCCATGGGCCTTTCTTGTCCATGGGCCGAACTAGTAATGTAAACAAAAAGCCCAAGTGTTGTTTGGTTAATACAATGTGTAACCGGCCCACAAATCTGCCGGCCCAATTCGGTTTAAGCCGAGCCTAAAATGTGTGTTTATAATTCCGAGTGTTTATGTGCAAAGCCCAAAAAGAGAATCCATCCAAAAAACGTTCAAATCTGCAGCCCGCTATATCTAGTACTGCATTCGTCAAAGACTGGATTCTACATGGACAAATCATCAAACCTGAAATGCACATACATAATTTAGCTTTTTGTTGCATTTTTTTGCATTTTATATAAAAACGGTAAATTTTAGTTTCTGCTTATAATTACTAGAAAACATTATATAAATGACTCAACGGGGAACAAAAACGAGCTCAAAATTGGAATTAAACACCTAAAATAGGGTTAATAAAATAACCCTATCACAACCGCAAATTCGAACTGTTGCTTGCCCTCAAGCAACTTTATTAAGAATGCAATTTGAGCTACTTATTTTGACTATCAAGAATTATTATTCTTCCATAACCACTATACCAACAAACACACTCTTCTCATTATATTCATTTTATGCAATTTGATAGCCATCCATAAAATAATTGCTCAACATCTCACATCAAAAATTACGAGCCATAAGCTAGCCAACTAATTCTTTGATTAATTAGAATCCATTTATGCAACCATGAAGCGATCATGCATTTGGTTTTTTCATTGAATTTTATGCATGCCTTTTCCAAGACTTTTATGGCACAATTATTTTTGCCATATTCTCTTTGTGAGGATTGAAATGTGACACATTGGTCTTTTTGACACTTTTCTGAATGCACTGAAATTTTTGCCGAAGCTATGCTTCGTTTATGAAAATTTTCAAATTTGGTGCATTTTTTACGTTTGGAACACTTTGTGCAAAGAGATGTATGTGTTCATGAGATGATATGGAAAAGAACGTGGAATGTTTACCATATCATCCCCCCTCCCAAAACTTGAAGGGTTCAATGTCCTCATTGAACATTATGTATATAGGCATTGTGTTTGCATGGAGAAAATGTGGTGAATATGGGTGTTGCATGGATTCTAACAAAAATTGGTGAATCAAAGAATTACAAGGCTAGTTCTAGTGATACAAAAATGGAAGAATTGAGACTTAATATTTTATTCAGGCTATCAACGCAAAAAATGAACAAATAAAATCAAGTGTGAATTGTGTGTAAGATGGCATGAAGAAAATAACAATTACTCAACATTCAACAATCCCAGACTCTGTTAAACTAACATGCAAGACTCGGAAACGTAAAACTTTTATTCTAAAGCAATAAGGGATATGATAGAACACGAAACCTACCCTACTCGCGGTGAGTAGGTTTCCGCTCCGCAGGCTTCCACAATAACTCCAAAGGGAATGGGGGTAGATCTTTCACCAACTCGGGATGTTCCTTCATCCACATCGCTCTCTGCAAATCATCATTTGCTTTCTCGTACTGGAACCAACGCTCAACACGCCCCATCACCTCTTTCATCATACTTCTCATCTCAACATTCTCATCGGACATCTGCTCAGTCAATTGCCTTAACTGTTTAGTTATCAAAACCCTATGCTCTTTTAGGGTTGCTTTGATGTCTCCTTTCAGTAAACGGATGCTTGCCTCCAAGGAAGCAAATCCATCACCGTTAGGTTCAGGTCTGAAATGCGTGTTATTCCACATCAATCTTGTTGTTCCCGAAGGGTTATACAACTTTGTAGAAGGGGGTTGAATACAAACACACATATTTTACTTTTCTAAATTGTTTATTGATAAATCATTAACAATTTACAGCTTGTTGCGGAAACAAGATTAAGGATAAACCTAAATCTAAACAAGTTGGAACACTAAGTTTCTTGCACTAAGAAAGAGAAGGAAATTACTAATAATAACCTATCTCAAGATAAGAAAGATGAACTTGTCCAGAGTTAGCAAGTTACTTCAAAATGAAGTGAGTTCATCTTCTTATATACTGCATGCATTTAATGCATGACAGTTTACACTTTACACGTGGCAACAGCTCATTGGTTGTATGTCATTGACCTTTGTTGACATCCTTAGTAGCCGCATGTTCGAACAGTGTAGTATCAGAGTGGTTGTACGATTTCAGACAATAAGGAGGTTCTTTTCTGACATATCGTACGGAGTCGTGCAAGGGTGGTTAAGACAAAAGTACTTTGTACGGAGGACTTCATGATCAGCTTTTCGTTGAATCAGCGGTCTATTATTTTATATCAGTGAATGATAGAGTTCAGCGATAGCTAAAGTCTTGTACTTGATACTTGACGTTGATTGGACAAATCTGAGTCTTCGCTGATTCGCATCAGTTCATTAGGAGACTTGTCGCTGGTTCTTGAGTTTGATCTTCGACTTCAGCGTAGAACCTATGTTGACGTGAAACTTGTCTTCAGAGATCATAAGTAAACAACTAACTTATCAGCGATCACCATAAGTATTGAACAGACTCAGAGTATTATGGTGAACAGTTTCGCTGAATGTTTATTCTAAAGAGTGAGAGTTCCTATCAGTGGTACTGTAAGATCTTAGTACTTATGAGCAATAGTGAAACTCTGATACATATTGTTTACTCACAATTTTCACAAAGTATATAAGAGAGGGTCATTATCAAATCACTGAGGGTTTGGATCAACAATCTCCCCCTATTTGATTATGACATAGCAACAAAGAAAATTGCTATTTAATGAAAACATAAGGATAAAAAGAACTCATAAAATATTTGTCCCTTTTACTGTTTTCTGGGATCTTTTATGTACTGATGGAGTAAAGTATGTTCGCTGAAATTTTTCTTTAGACTTAGTAAAGATTACAGAGAGAAGTGGAAAAATTACAAGTACAGCGAATTAAATTACAAGTACAAAAGAATAACTGATATAATAGAAGAATGAGGCGATCCTATCAGTCAAAAGGTTCTTCCTTAATGAGAAGTTCATCAAGGGTCTTTGATGTGGGAATCATCCAGTCTGGGACATTAACTCCTTGATTTCTTTTGTTCAGCGCTTCTTCAAAAATCAAGGGTTTTAGATGTCGTGCCTAAATGTCGTTCTCGAATTCACACCAGTAGATGAGATCTTTCAGCTGTTCGATGGGAGTGATGTGGAGCTCAGAGATACGTTGAAAACGATTTCGTCCATCCCAGTCAATAAAGAATATCCCATAGGGTTTGCTTATGACTTTCCCAGGGATGAAAGTCTCATCAGGAGGAAGAGATGTGTCGAGTGTAGAAAGGTCAGGTTCAGGACCAAGGACTTCTTTGAGAGAGAAGCCAATACCCGTTTCGTTTCGTATCTGAGGACCATCTTCTGAAGATTTAGACTTTTTCTTTGCAGAGGCCCTTCTTTTTTGACTTTCGAGAGGAGGAGGAGGAGGAATATCCACACAAGAATAGACCATGTCGATCTGTTTGTTTATCAGCTTTTCAAAATAATCCTTGTACTTAGACTGAGACTTATGGATAGCTGATCTGATCTCCAACCATTCAGAGAGACCGTACTTCGTGACAGCTTCAGCAAAGAATTTTTCATACTTTCCGTCTTCTCTGAATATCTCGATCTCAGCGATAGAAACCTTGATGGTTGATCTTCCAGATACGAGTACTTTGATTATTCTGGAAGGTCGAAGTCTGAAGTGTACCTTTTCTTTGCTCCAGGCTAGAGTCGATTGAGACACAGTTCTCTTCTCTTCAACGATCTTTGTAGCGTCTTCCCATAGCTGACGTTGAACTTCGATTGGAACGCTTTTTAGCTTGGGGTCTTTCACTGATTTTTGAGTGAGCTTGATAGCGAATTCTCTGTCTTTTTCTTCAGCTTCCCTTCTTTCAGCGAGTAGACGTTCAGCTCTGAGATGATCTTCGTATTCTTTCCTTGAGATTTTGAACTTTGGAGGAATAGAAGGAAGTTGATCACGCTTCAGAATGATTCGCTGATCTTCGAATCTCTTGATCACTTCATCTCCCTTTTTCTGATCCTCTTCACTTAGCTTTTGAGGAGCCAAGGAAGGTATGTTTCGGCGAGAGAGTTGCTGAACTTCAGGTTCATCGGTCTCAGAGATCAAATCCAAGACCGGGATTATTTCTTCAGCGTTGGGAGCTGGGATTATTGTTGGTGAAGTCGCAACTGTAGGAACTTCAGCGATATCCTCAAACAGGGGAGAGGACTAGCTGAAACGCAACGATCTTACAAGTAAGAACATGGGTAGAATAGAGATAGAGAAAGAATGGGATAGTGTATATAGGTTTGTGGAGAGTAGAGCTGATAAAGTGTATAGAGGAGGGATGTGGAGTAGGGAGTTAGTGTACTTGACAAACCGGCTTTTTAAGCAAGATCGTCAGATTTTCATCATCTTCAGCGACACTTTTTCCTTTGCCTTTGTCAGCTTTAGATGCTGATGGCTTTGTCTTTGTCCGCTCCCCTGAAGGTTCATTTATCTTGATCCCTTTAAGAGCTATGGTCCTCTGAGTAGGCTTGACGATAAAAGAGTCATCATCATCATCATCTTCATCATCATCATTCTTTGGAGAAGAGGATGGTTCATCATCAGATAAGTCGATGGCTTCTTCGTCTTCAGCTTCAGTCTCAGATTCTTCAGCTTCTTCTTCGAGTTGCTCCCCCTCAGATATAGAGGCGAGCTTCTCGGTTACCTCAGGGTGTTCATCTCCCTGAGATCCAGCGGTTGTTTCAATTGTCTTCTCACCCTCTTCACCAAGGGTAAGGTCTTCAGTCTTTTCTCCCCTGATAGATTCATCATGGGAAAGGTCTTCAGCGCTCTTCTCCCCCTCTTTTTCATGATGAGTGGGGGAGGAATGTGACGACTTAGCAGCTGTGGGTTTGTCCCTGTCTTCTTGGCCAGGGACTCCCATACACACTTCAATCGCTGATAATCTATTTTCTAGACCAGAAATACCAGGATTGATCTTTACGAGTTCAGCACGATCCGCGGGAGTGAAATGCTGAGAAGTAGGAGCAGGGGCGGGGGCGGTCGTTTTGCTCAGGATCTGCTCCAATAATGTCTTCATAGAAGTGATGTCGTTCTTCATCGTATTGACATCGGGCTTCACAGAATTCATGTCAGTCTTTACCGAACTGACATCAGTCTTTACAGCAGACATACCACCTTCGATTGTGCCAACCAATGTCTTCAGCGTTGTGACTTCGCTAGACATGGTGTCAACTGATTTCTTTATGTCGAGGTAGTATGTGTAGATGTCAGCGAGAACTTTGGCAAAACTGCTGAGTGAATTATCAACCTTCTCCACGTCAGCTTTGGAGGCATTCTTTCCAACTTCGGTTGTAAGCTTCAAAAGATTTTCTCTAGCGGTTGTTACAGCTGAAGAGTTGCCGGAAAGAGTAGTCGTGAGACCTGTCAGCTTCGTCTCTATTGTTTTCAGAGAAGCGTTGATGTCTCCCAAATTAGGACCTGTAACATAAAAGAACTTGTGAACAGAGGAAAGCTCAGAAGTTTGGGGTTCGGTCACAGTGTATGGGGTTTTGTGTATACCTGCAGGAGGATTGGTGAATTCATCGAAATATCGATGTCCTGAGAAAAGTTTCATGTCGTCAGCGAGAGTGCGTGTACGTATGGTCATCCCTGCAGGTCCTACATCCATAATTCATTGAGTAGCATCAACTTTATCTTCTGGAGGAATGACAGGTGCTTCAGTGATAACTGGAGTAGAGTCCAAAGGAGTAGAGGGAGAAGTGAAGGATAAGACTGGAGGTTCGGTGCGGAGTTCAGCGTTGGATTCGCTGAGAATCGCTTCGTTAGTCTTTGGAGAGACTGAAGGAGGTTGGGTAGATTCCAAGTTTGTAACCTCAGCGTTTAGAGACGCTGAAGTTGGGATTGAATGGGTGGCTTGCTCAGCTGTGGTAGAGCGTACCACTGAACTTTCCTTCAGCCCAACAGGAGGAGTTGAGGAGTCTTTAGCAGGAGAGTGCTTGGGTTGGTCCTTGGTTTTCTTAGTTCTTTTGGAACAAAGTTGGTGTGAGGAGTGTTTCCTTTTCAGAGAAGGAATGGAGGTTGCAGCTGGGGTATCAGCGGTGGGTTTGTCCGCTGAAGGAACTGCAGAAGTAGAAGAAGTAGGAGGATTTAGAAGAGTTAAGAGTGTAGAAAGACGTACCTCGTTTTCCACCGGTTTGAAGTCGAGTACCTTAGGGCCAACCTGAGAGAGTTTCAGGTCACCCTCTTGAGGGTAGCTGTCCTTCAGGCCTTTTAGGAATACGACGCTGATGAATCGAGGATAGGGAACCCATGGAGATCTGTCAGCGATGGAGTCCACTCTGAGTACCAGGTCATCATAGATAATCGATGCCCAATCTATATGTAGACCTTTCAGGAATGCATATCCCATTGCTTGCTGAGGCTGAGCGGCTTGGTCAGAGGAGCCGGTCTTGGCAGTCATGCAGCTGATTAAGTGAGCGAAGATGAAATTCATCTCGCTGGGCATTTTTGACTTCTTGATGAGGGTCAGCTTCTTCTCGGGCTTCTTGTCCCTTCCAGGTTCCTATACATAGCCCATTGCATCGAAGAATGCAATGATGGCTTCCCTGTCTGAGTTTTTCTTGTGGTCAGGGAGGGGAACAAAAGGTTTTTCTTTGGTAGCGATGGGAAGGCTGAGGGCTTTGCGAATGATGGTAGGTGTAATCTTCATGGTTCCATATTCAATATCGCAGAGGATGCAGTCAATTAATTTTGAGGGGTCTTTGGCTGATGGTAGCTGATGTGCAGGAGGTGTTATGGTCAGGACTGTGGAGATGGAACAGTTCTTCAAGAAGTTCACAGCATCATCTAGATGTGTGACTTGCTTTCGAGGAGGAAACTCGAAAAGCGCATAGAGGGTGTTTACCTTAGTCCAATCCATTTTGTCAAGAGAGAACTTGACCTGAGGAGCCTTGATGATGTCCAATTCCTCAGCAGAATCAGTAGCAGTGTTCTCAGCGGTGGTGTTCTTGGGAATGTCAGTAGATGCCATTCTGTATTATCAGTTCAACCAAAGATTAACAAATAAGAATAATCTTAATGTAGAAAGATTTTTCCAATAAGATGGTTCGAATTTTGTCCATTTCATTAAGACAAAATGTCTTAATGAAGATTAGGGTTTTTCTTGTTTTTTTGAAAAAAAAAACGAAATGTAAACCCAAAAAAAATCTTGTTTTCAGTTTCTTTTAAAGATTGGGATTCTGGAAAAACGAATGAAGAACAAGTTTAAGATTTTGCGTTTAAACTTGAAGAACAACCATGAAAGGTTGTGTTCATAAAACCATGAAAGAGATGATTTCATTATAAAAGGTTCTTTTGTTTGATCTTGTGAAAACAAAGAGAAGATCATTAACAAGTTTGAAGAAACAGGTAAAATAAAAGAATTATTAACCTGGTTCGTTGAAGAAGATGAAGTTCTTGAACAAGTTTGAAGTTCTTGAAAAATTCGAGAGCACAAATGCAATAGTGATTTTTCTTGCTTGGAGAAGAAGTTCGCGTAAAATAAAAATATAAACCCAGAATAAGTTTATATAGAGTTTAGAGAAAGAGAAAATCTTGAGCGGGAAAAGATTTTCATCATGACACGGACACGTGTTTGCATTTGATTGGAAGGTAAACGAAACGTGCAAACGTGTGTCAGAAAAGAACGTGCCGGGGCTTATCCGTTGCAATGACGTCACAACTTGTCCTTTCATATTCTTAGGATGTCTCTGAGGTTTTAAAAAACTCAGGGACACTTTTTAAAACATGAAGCACTGAATTTAGAAATATCAGTGAGAAATTTCAAAAATATCGCTGATAAGGAAGAGATATTCAGCGATGCAATTTGTTTTGAAATCTTGCATTTACATGCGATTGTCAGAGAGATAAAACATACCTTGATATCAGCGAATCAAGTTTATTCAGAGAGAAAATGATAGAATGGGTCATACAAGTTGATTTTATCCCGAGGGCTATACAATTTTGTATAATCGTATCGCTGATCAAATGTGAACCGCTGAAGATTTTACTCTTCAAAGTTCAGCATTCCAAGCTCGCTGATGAGAAAGTTGAACCTTGTCTCATCAAGAGGTTTGGTGAACAGATCAGTTAGCTGATAATCAGTTGGGATAAAGTGAAGTTCTATATCACCATTCATCACATGATCTCTGATAAAGTGATACCTGATTTCGATGTGTTTTGTCTTTGAGTGTAGCACTGGATTATTGGCTATAGCGATGGCACTTGTGCTGTCGCAATAGATTGGAATATTGGAGAGCTGAAGGTCATAGTCCAGTAGTTGATTTCTCATCCACAAGACCTGAGAACAACAGCTTCCAGCGGCTACATACTCAGCTTCAGCTGTGGAGGTGGACACTGAGTTTTGCTTTTTACTTGTCCAACTCACCATCTTTTCACCCAGGAGCTGACATCCTCCTGTGGTGCTTTTCCTATCCATTTTGCAACCTGCAAAATCACTATTTGAATAGGCGATTAGATCGAATCCTGAGTCTTTGGGATACCAAAGGCCTAGATTCGCTGTACCCTTAAGATATCGAAAAATTCGCTTTACAGCTTTCATATGAGACATCTTAGGTTCAGCTTGATATCGTGCACACAAACATGTTGCATACATAATATCGGGTCGGCTAGCTGTAAGATACAATAGTGAGCCGATCATCCCACGGTACAGCATGACATTAACATGAATTCCTTTCAAGTCCTTGTCAAGTGTCAGCGGAGGTGCCATAGGGGTTTTCATAGCTGAACTTTCAGTTAAATCGAATTTCTTCAGCATATCTTTAACATACTTTCCCTGATTAATGAAAGTTCCTTTTTCATTTTGTTTAATCTGTAGACCAAGGAAATATGTTTGTTCACCCATCATGCTCATCTTATACTCCTCTTTCATTCTATCAGCGAAACGAGTACAAAGATCAGAGTTAGTAGAACCAAATATAATGTCATCAACATATATTTGAACAAGAATGATATGACCTTTTACTTTCCTGAAAAATAGAGTCTTATCGATTTTACCTCGCTCAAAATTTTCAATATGGAGATAAGTAGAAAGAGTGTCATACCATGCACGTGGAGCTTGCTTTAAGCCATAAAGTGCCTTATCCAGTTTATAAACATAACCTGGACGCTTAGGATCCGAGAATCCTGGAGGTTGTTCCACATAGACTTCTTCATTCAGCTTTCTATTTAGAAACGCTGACTTAACATCCATCTGATATACTTTGAAGTCTTTGTGTACAACATATGCTAAGAATAGACGAATAGATTCTAGTCTAGCTACTGGAGCAAATGTTTCGTCATAATCTATGCCTTCCTCTTGTCTGTATCCCTGAGCAACAAGACGAGCCTTGTTGCGGGTTACAGTTCCATGTTCGTCCAACTTGTTTCGATAGACCCATTTAGTGCCTATCACTGTTTTGTCAGTTGGTCTTTGAACAAGTTTCCAAACTTTGTTTCTTTCGAATTCAGTCAGCTCTTCTTGCATGGCGCTGACCCAGTTTGGATCTTTGAGGGCATCATCTACTTTCTTTGGTTCAGTTAGAGAAATAAAATTGACAAATAAACAAATATTACCTGCACTTCGTCGAGTCTAAATACCAGCGTTTGGATCACCAAGAATTTGATCAATTGGGTGATTTACAGTCCATCGCTGAGCCGGAGCATGAGATGTTGACTCAACCTGAACTGGAGGAGCTGAAGATGAAGCTTCAACGACATCTGGAGTATCAGCCAAGAGAGGAATGGATGCAGTTGTCATTATATTCACTGATTGCTGAGAAGTAGATGGAATGTCTGAGACATTTGGTTCAAAGGCACCTATAGTGTTTATAGGAACAGCTGAGACCCATGATGTTTCAGCTTCACTATTCTGCATATTGGGAATGATAGTAGGACCATCATCTTCCACTGTATGAGTATGAGGAGTGGGAATGTCTTCTGAATCACCAAGATGAGAGAACATCCATTGATTCAGTTCTTCAGTATCAGCGGACGGTTTAGAGTTCGCTGAACGGGATTCGTCAAACGTGACGTGGATAGTTTCTTCTACAGTTTGTCTTCTTCGATTGAAGACTCTGAAGGCTTTGGAGACTGAAGAGTATCCAAGAAAGATTCCATCATCAGCTTTAGGATCAAACTTTCCAAGGGCATCTCTGTTATTCAGTATGAAACACTGACATCCAAAGATGT
The DNA here is from genome assembly GCA_033807775.1 of Saussurea involucrata. NCBI lineage: Eukaryota > Viridiplantae > Streptophyta > Magnoliopsida > Asterales > Asteraceae > Saussurea > Saussurea involucrata. The sequence goes on from CM066312.1 coordinate 22,202,908, forward strand.
GAAGAAAGCTGATTGAAGGCTTTCTCCCATGAAAAAGTTCATAGGCTGTTTTGTTGAATCTTTTAACTATCAGCGACCTGTTTTGCGTAAAACAAGCAGTGTTGATAGCTTCTGCCTAAAACTGAGCAGGCAGGTGAGAATCGCTGAGCATTGAACGTGCAACTTCAATAATTGTTCTATTTCTTCTTTTAGCGACTCCATTTTGTTGCGGTGTTCTCACTGATGAGAAGTTGTGAGAAATACCCTTACTCTCAAAGAAGGAATCAAGAGAACTGTTTTTGAATTCAGTCCCATGATCACTCCTTATTGAGCGAACGGTCAAGTTGTTCAGGGTTTCCATCTTCCGAACAAAGGTGAAGAGTTCTTCAGCGGTGTCACTCTTGGAACGGAGAAACATAACCCATGTATAACGAGAGAATTCATCAACTATGACCAGTGTATATTTCTTTCCAGCGATGGATTGTTTGTTAACAGGGCCAAACAAATCCATATGGAGTAGTTGTAGAGGAGACGACACTGAGGAGACTTGCTTTGACTTAAAGCTTGCTTTGGTCTGCTTCCCTTTCTCACACGCTGAACATAAAGACTCTTTGGCGTATGAGTGCTGAGGTAGACCAGTAACTAACTCTTTTGAAGAAAGAGTGTTCAGTGTCTTGAAATTCAGATGAGAGAGCCTCTTATGCCATAGCCAGTTGACATCAGATGAGGCTTTTGAGAAGAAACAGGAGTTCTCAGTGGTTGTTGAGTCCATGTTTATTACATAAACATTTTACAAACGATAACCGCTGAGAGCTATCTTCTCCTTTTTGTCAGTGACAAAGCAGGATTCCTTGGTAAAGATTACCTTGTTATCCTTGTCGCAAAGCTGACTGATGCTTAACAGATTATGCTTCAGCCCTTCAACATATGCGACTCTTCTGAAGGTTGTTGTACCATTTGAGAGTACACCAAACCCTCGGGTATGTCATTTTCCATTTCAACCGAAAGTCACAGAGGGACCCTTCTCTTCCTTGTATTCAGCGAGCAGGCTTTTCTTTCCAGTCATATGTCTAGAGCATCCGCTATCGAGATACCAGATACCCTTCTTAACCTGCATCACGAAGGAAGATTAGTTTTTCTTTGGTATCCACTTAACCATGTGTACACGTTTGTCAGTGAAAGTAGTTGGAATGGACGATTCTGCAATCTTCGTAGCATTTGAAGATTCAACTTTGTCAGTCTTCACTTTGGTTAATTTCTTAACCTCGGTGGTCTTCTTTGCCATGGGGACAATCTTCACCTTAGCTATCTTTTCAGCTATGGTGGCTGTGGGGCACTTACTAGCAATATGACCAGTGAGTCCACAGTGATAACATTTCCTATAACTAAAAGTAGTTCTAGGACCATTTGAATGTTGAGCTTTTGATTTAGAATTAAGAGGACCAGCACCAAATAAGCTTTTGGCTTTTGAAATGGGAGGAACATTTAGTTCTTCAGATTTCTTACCAAGGATATCCACTCTGAGTCTAGGAGTAGATCACTGAATAGACCCACGCTGAGTAGATCCAGAGATCTGATTCCTTGATCCAGAGGAATATATCACTAAAGCTTTAGAAGCATTCAGCTTTGGTACAGAGGTACCCTTCTGAGGATTTTGGTTCAAAGCAATTCCTTTACCTTTATCTTTACAGACAGAGGTAGGTTTTGGATAAACCGTTTTCTCTTTACCTTTTGAAGATGTAGATATTTCCTCAGGGATAGGTGGTCTAGAGGACGAACACTGAGAAGATGATGTGTCAGCGACTGAGGATACGAAAGTTCCTAATAAGAGCATGGAATGATCAGTGGTTGGTTCTTGAGTTTCATATTTATAACCAAGACCACGTTTATCACTCAGGGGTATCTGAGACTTAATTATCTCAGTGATCTTTGTTGAAGAATTACACCATCCTTCAACAATAGCCTTTTCAGCTTTCAATGCAGCGATAGCTTCTGCTCGTTCGATTTTGACTAGCTGATTTAAGTGCACTTGATCTTTAAAATCTTCTTCAATTTTAGAAAGCTTTTCTATTTGAAGGTGACAGTTTTTAAGCTGTTCAGCGAGATCAAGGTTTTGGTTTTCAACTATCGTTTTGCCATTCATGGCTTCATAGAAACTTCTAGTCAAGAGATCGATTTTACGGAGACTATCAGCTTCATCAATGTTTGCAATATTTGTAAAGAAGGAAGGTGATACCTGAATAGCAGAGGTTGAAGTTGAGGGAATGTCTGAACTTTCTTCCTCATCTTCAATCTTTGCCATAAGACAGAGATTGGCTTCATCATCTTCAGAGTCAGATGATGATTCTTCTTCTTCAGAGGCAGCCCAATTGTAAGCCATCAGGCCTTTGCCTTTCTTCTTAAAGCTTTTCAGCTTCGCATACTTTTCTTTCAGCTTAGCGTATTTGTCATCTTTATTTCTGGGAATAAAGGATTTCTTGGGAAACGCTGAGTTTCTCGATACTTTCTTAGACATGCACTCATTAGCGAAATGTCCAATCTTTTCGCAGTTAAAACAAGTAGCAGTAGCCTTATCAACAGGAGCTGATGATCTTGGCTTATCAGTAATAGAAAGGGGTTTGTTCTTTCTGAACATTTTCTTTTTGGAGAATCTCCTGAACTTTTTAGTTAGGAGAGCCAAAGATTCATCATCATCTGAAGAGTCAGAATCTGATGACCTTTCAGAGTTACTTTCTAACTCAGTGATAGTGACTGAGGGTCGCTGAGTAGAAGGTTCCTCTGAGATTATAACAACAGGGGTGCTTTTGGAATCTTTTACAAGATTCTTCTTAAGATGGCTTGATTGCTCATGATTCAGCATCGTGCCATATAAGGTATCAAGGGTCATTGATCTTAGATCCTTTGACAGCTTGAGACACATAGAATAACTGTCCCAGCTTTCAGGTAAACATTCTAGAAACTTTGTCAGCACTTCAAAGTTAGAATATTCCTTACCAACAGTTTTTAGATCTATTATTAAGCAATTAAAACATTGGGGAACTTCAGAGAGAGTCTCATTCTTACCACAAATGAAACTTTCATACTGTCTTACCAGGTTGATCTTTCGAGAGTCCTGGACTTCAGCAGTACCTTCATACTGAACACAGATTGTGTCCCACATGGCTTTTGAGGATTTCAGGTTCATGACGGAATGGTAGACTTCGTCAGGAAGAGCCATGGATAGTATGGATCTGGATTTTGTGTCGATAGCCACTTTCTTCTTATCTTCGTCAGTCCACGTATGAACATCTTTGGGTACCAGCCTTTCTGGATTAGCAGGTCTATTCTCAGCGGCAGGTACTGCGGCATCAATTCTTACAGGAATAAATGGGCCGTTTTCAAGATAGTAAGGCATAGTAGGGTCTACACCTTCTAAGAAGAGAGTCATCCTATTTTTCAATAGATTAAAATTATCTCTGGAGAATCTAGGGGGTTTTGCAAGTGAACCATTGTCTATATAGTTTGTGTTTGTGTTGGTAGCCATTTTTAGAAATAGCAAGGAAGAGAAATCTTAGTATAGATTAGATCTTGTTTATGAGATTAAACAAATCTGCTCTGATACCACTTGTTGGTCCCGAAGGGTTATACAAGTTTGTAGAGGGGGGGGGGGGGGGGGGTGAATACAAACACACAGATTTTACTTTTCTAAATTGTTTATTGATAAATCATTAACAATTTACAGCTTGTTGCGGAAACAAGATTAAGGATAAACCTAAATCTAAACAAGTTGGAACACTAAGTTTCTTGCACTAAGAAAGAGAAGGAAATTACTAATAATAACCTATCTCAAGATAAGAAAGATGAACTTGTCCAGAGTTAGCAAGTTACTTCAAAATTAAGTGAGTTCATCTTCTTATGTACTGCATGCATTTAATGCATGACAGTTTACACTTTACACGTGGCAGCAGCTCATTGGTTGTATGTCATTGACCTTTGTTGACAACCTTAGTAGCCGCATGTTTGAACACTGTAGTATCAGAGTGGTTGTACGATTTCAGACAATAAGGAAGTTCTTTTCTGACATATCGTACAGAGTCGTGCAAGGCTGGTTAAGACAAAAGTACTTTGTATGGAGGACTTCATGATCAGCTTTTCGTTGAATCAGCGGTCTATCATTTTATATCAGCGAATGATAGAGTTCAGCGATAGCTAAAGTCTTGTACTTGATACTTCACGTTGATTGGACAAATCTGAGTCTTCGCTGATCCACATCAGTTCATTAGGAGACTTGTCGCTGGTTCTTGAGCTTGATCTTCGACTTCAGCGTAGAACCTATGTTGACGTAAAACTTGTCTTCAGAGATCATAAGTAAACAACTAACTTATCAGCGATCACCATAAGTATTGAACAGACTCAGAGTATTATGGTGAATAGTTTCGCTGAATGTTTATTCTAAAGAGTGAGAGTTCCTATCAGCGGTACTGTAAGATATTAGTACTTATCAGCGATAGTGAAACTCTGATACATATTGTTTACTCACAATTTTCACAAAGTATATAAGAGAGGGTCATTATCAAATCACTGAGGGGTGTTGCATGGATTCTAACAAAAATTGGTGAATCAAAGAATTACAAGGCTAGTTCTAGTGATACAAAAATGGAAGAATTGAGACTTAATATTTTATTCAGGCTATCAACGCAAAAAATGAACAAATAAAATCAAGTGTGAATTGTGTGTAAGATGGCATGAATAAAATAACAATTACTCAACATTCAACAATCCCAGACTCTGTTAAACTAACATGCAAGACTCAGAAACGTAAAACTTTTATTCTAAAGCAATAAGGGATATGATAGAACACGAAACCTACCCTACTCGCAGTGAGTAGGTTTCTGCTCCGCAGGCTTCCACAATAACTCCAAAGGGAATGGGGGTAGATCTTTCACCAACTCGGGATGTTCCTTCATCCACATCGCTCTCTGCAAATCATCATTCGCTTTCTCTTACTGGAACTAACGCTCGACACACCTCATCACCTCTTTCATCATACTTCTCATCTCAACATTCTCATCGGACATCTGCTCAGTCAATTGCCTTAACTGTTTAGTTATCAAAACCCTATGCTCTTTTAGGGTTGCTTTGATGTCGCCTTTCAGTAAACGGATGCTTGCCTCCAAGGAAGCAAATCCATCACCATTAGGTTCAGGTCTGAAATGTGTGTTATTCCGCATCAATCTATCCACGTTGGTTTTATCTAAAAACATTTTCTCATTTGAAAACTCATCCGTGGGTAGAGTGATGACGTTTGCTTATTCCATTAAGGCATGTATAATTGTGGGGTACGACATGCGTGCATTCGATCTCTCAATGCCCCTAACAATTATATCAGATATAAAACGACCAAAATTGAATTTTAGTTCAGACATAATGCAGTAAAGAATAAACACCCTAGTCACGCAAAGTGATGCATCATGGGAAGTGGGAAATAACGCGTGCCTAAGAAAATAAAACCATACATTGGTCTCGGGTTTGAGACAATGTGTTAGTAGAAAACGTGTATTTCCCTTAAACTCCCATTCAAAACCATCACGAGTGATAGTATTCAAAATATTTTCAAGGTCCTCATCAGATGCACAATCAATCAATCTCTGAAATTCAGAATACCTGGGTGGTTTAAGTCCCAAAACTTGGTTTATGGCCGTGGCCGAAAAATCAATAGTAGTTTGACGGACTTTTATTTCTACACCATTTGTAACTGCTAGTTCATTGTAGAAATCTCTCACCCAATCCAGATTGAACTTGGTATTCATTTCACATAATCTTTCCCATCCTAACTTTGTGATTGTGTACCCAAATTTTGGGTGTGAAAGAAGTGCACTCACGTGGAATGACTTTGGTGTGTGAAAATTTTTCGAACTAAAATTTGCATGTTGTAATAAAGCTTCATGGCAACTAAACATTTCAGATTTAGATAAGAGAGTATTAGGCGAGTTACCCAATTTAGATTTTCCTTTGTTCATAGTAGTTGGGGGAGTGGGTTGTTGTGGCTCCTCAATCTCTTCGATCCTCATTGTGTTCTCGTCTCCAGCCTCCTTTAGTGTATCGCCCTCCTCTTCATCAATTCTTCTCTTCTTCATCTCCTCAGTGTGAGCTTCTATCACCCCTTAAATCATCTCTTGTACTGAATAGGTGCGACTGGCTCAGCTGGAGTTTGGTGTGGGTTTAGATTAGTCGACGGTTGGAGGTTTGAGGGGGGTAGATTAGGGTTTTGTCGATGACTGAAGGGTATCGATGAGGATGAGGTGGGAGGATAAAGAGGGTTTGGTCTCGTGGTGGGAACAGTTCGAAAGGCTGAATGTGGGTTGGGAATGGCTTCACCTCGAGAGTTAAGGATGATGACTCGAGGGATGGCATGAGACCCACTTGGGTTAGGGTTCTGGTGTTGTTGTCTTAGAGGAGGGAATCCCGGTGGAGGTGATACAGGCCTTCGAAACGTGAGCGTACCATGATCAAATCGGTGAAGAAAGTCTCTGGAGGAGATGAAAGTCCAATCGAAGCTACCGGTGACCATCCGATGACTTTCCGGCGATTCCTAAAAACGAGAGTTGAGGTCGGGGTGACTGAGTTGTTGGACATGGTATTGAACTGTGGGTTTCCAAAACCAGCTCAATTTTGGTTTTGTTGAGGTTGCAATGCCAAAGAGTCTGCGACTGAAGCGAGAGTGAGAAGTGATGATGGTGGATTGTTTTGTCGAGGGGTATTTGGAAATGGTCCGAAGTTCATGTTTCAGTTCATTATGTATGGAATGGAAACAGAATCGAAGAAAAAAGGGTAGAAGACGAAAGGGTGGTGGCTGTTCGGTCTTCGTGAGTATCGCCATCACCATTAGTGATTGGTTTTATACTCGATATGGCAAGTAATCAAGTACACAAAAGGATTTTGGAGAAGAGAACTGACACGTATAGGGATTTGGTGTCAGAATGGAAGCTACATATGCCGGCTATGGTGATGGGTTCAGTCGTCATGGGGAAGAGAAGGAAAATCAGAGGGTTTGTTTGGTTAAGGTTGAAACAGGAAAACAACAAAATCAGATATTGTACTTCTCAAATCCAATTTAAAACTGAAATAGATTTTAAGAAAATATTTAGTTTCAGTTTAGTTTTCTAATAAGATTAGTTCAAACATAACCAAGAAGGAATATGATTTTGTTACCACTTTTTCAAGCCCAAATTTTAAGGATAAAAAAAATTGTGATAGTTGGGCTTAATCGAAATTAATCCATAAACCGGTTGGGCCGAGAATGAGAGCAGTCCAATAATTCCAGCGGGCCGAGAATTCGGTTTTGATTCTATTTCCCGTTTGGGCCACTGTTTGTTTACAAAGACAAATGGTTGGGCCGAAACAATTTCAATTTGGGCCTCCGTTTTATTGCTTATTTGTCTCAAATGGACCAAAATCAGATTTTTAAATCCTTAACCAAAAATTTTACTTCAAATTCCTCCATTTTTTTGTAAAAATTTGGCTAAGAGCCGAATTTTTTTTATTTTCATCCCATAATATTGTAGTTACCAAAACTTCCTTTCATAACCTCTCTCCCAAAACTGTATTAAAAACTAAATTTTTTTTGTTTTCGTCTCTTTTATAAAATAAAACAAGGAAACATTTTGTGTTGCTTTTCTTTTAGAAGTTAAAACAATGGAACATTTTTATTTTATTTTCAAATAAATATGTATACCTTCGTGGATTTAATTAAAAATCCAAGATCTTACCAAAGTGGTTATTCTAGGAGATGAACAACCTCGAGAGGTTGTTGTGTTAGTGAAGAGGGTTCGATAAAAGGTTTTACCCTTTGTCCGTTTACCTTGAAAGTAGTTCCCTTTTCTGGATCGATCAATTCAATAACACCGTAGGGAAAAACTATTGCAATCTGATATGGTCCCATCCACCTAGAATTTAGCTTACCTGGAAATAACCTGAGTCTAGAATTGAATAGCAGGACTTGTTGTCCTTCGAAGAACTCCATTTGAACAATTATTTTGTCATGCCATTTTTTTGTGTTTTCTTTGTAAAGCTTGGCATTTTCATAGGAAAAATTCCTATGCTCTTCTAGTTCACATAATTGTAAAGTTCTTTTTCTTCCAGCCTCGTCTAAACTCATGTTAAGTTCCTTAATGGCCCAATAGGCCTTGTGTTCTAGTTCAACAGGTAAGTGGCAGGCTTTTCCAAAAACCAACTTATAAGGGGACATGCCAATAGGGGTTTTGTAAGCAGTCCGGTAGGCCTACAGGGCATCATCCAATTTGGAGGCCCAGTCTTTTATGTGTGGCTTGACTACCTTAGCTAAAATTCCCTTTATTTCCCTATTGTATAATTCAGCCAAACCATTGGTTTGTTGGTGGTAAGCAGTAGCCACCCTGTGCCGAATGTTGTACTTTTCTAGGACTTCCTCTAATAAGTTGTTTATGAAGTGAGTGCCTTCATCACTAATTAAGGCACGTGGTGTACCAAATCTAGTAAAAATGTGTTTTTTAAGAAATTTGACAACTGTTTTAGCATCATTAGAGTGGCAGGCCATAGCCTCCACCCATTTGGATACATAGTCTACAGCTACCAAAATGTAGGCACAGTTGTTGGACAGTAGAAAAGGTCCCATGAAATCAATGCCCCAAACATCAAATAATTCTACTTCTAAAATTCCATTTAAGGGCATTTCATTCCGTTGAGAGATGTTCCCACTTCTCTGACACTCATTGCAACTTTTGGCAAAGTTGTGAGCATCATTGTTCAAAGTAGGCCAGTAAAATCCTGATTGTAGGACTTTAGCAGCAGTCCTATGTCCTCCAAAGTGACCTCCACATGGACCTGTATGGCAATGATGTAAAATAGATGTCACTTCTTCCTTTGGGATACACCTTCTTATTACCTGATATGCACAAACTTTAAACAGATATGGATTATCCCACAGGAACTTTTTAGAATCAAAAATAAGTTTCTTTCTTTGGTGTTTGTTAAGTTCCTTGGGATGATCCCACAGGCTAGATAATTAACAATGTCTGCAAACCAAGGTAGTGCAGTATGTTGTACAACTAAGATTCTTTCATCTGGAAAAACCTCACAGATATCACTTTTGTGTTCTTTTGTGTCTTGTTTTTCCAGTCTTGACAAGTGGTCAGCCACTTGATTATTTATACCCTTTCTATCAACAATCTCCAAATCAAATTCTTGTAATAACAAGACCCACCTGATTAGCCTAGGTTTTGCATCTTTTTTGGAAATAAGATACTTGATGGCAGCATGGTCAGTGTGCACCGTTACCTTGGCACCCATCAAGTATGATCTGAATTTTCAAAAGCAAAAATCACAGCTAATAGTTCTTTTTCAGTGGTGGTGTAGTTGATTTGAGCTTCATTGAGGGTTTTACTAGCGTAGTAAATGGAATGAAAAACTTTATTTTTTCTGTGGCCCAGAACAGCTCCTACAGCCCAGTCACTAGCATCATTCATAATTTCAAAAGGTAAGGACCAATCAGGTGCAACTATTACAAGAGCAGTGACCAATGCTTCTTTCAGGATTTTAAAAGATTTTTTACAATCTTCATCAAAGTTGAAAGCATGGTCAAGTTGTAGTAGTGAACACAAAGGTTTGGATATTTTGGAAAAATCTTTTATAAACCTCCGGTAAAAACCTGCATGTCCTAAGAAACTTCTGATCCCCTTCACAGTGGTTGGTTCAGGCAAATTTGCAATCACTTCCAACTTTCCCTTATCAACCTCAATACCTCTATTGGAAATGAGATGTCCCAACACAATGACCCTCTTTAACCATAAAGTGACATTTTTCCCAGTTTAAAATCAAATCTGTTTCTTCACATCTTTTAAGACTTTTTTCAAGGTTTTCTAAACACAGATCATATGATGTCCCGTAAACAGAAAAGTCATCCATGAAGACTTCCATGGACTGTTCAAGCATGTCTGAAAAAATAGACATCATACATCTTTGGAAAGTGGCAGGAGCATTACAAAGTCCAAAAGGCATTCTTCTAAAAGCAAAGGTGCCATAAGGGCAAGTAAAAGTGGTTTTCTCTTGGTCTTCTGGTGCAATGGCAATTTGACTATAACCTGAGTAACCATCTAAGAAACAATAAAACTCTTTTCCAGATAGTGTCAGGATCGATTCCAAACAAGAATAATTATACTTATAAATCAGAATTAAAGAATCTTGCGGAATAGAACTTTAATTCAAACACACTCAATGAACAACTAATCAGAAAACACAATCTGTTTGTATTCAATACTTCAACTCACAAGTTTACAACCAAACCTCAATCTTGTTGAACAGGCTCAACAAGACGACTTCTAATTCTCTAGAAATAGGGTTCTAAACCTTGAGGTTAATTCTCTCTAAAACAAAAACGAATTCTTATAATCTCTTCGAATAGCTATCTATCAACATCTATTTATACTAAATAATTACAAGATAACTATCAAAACAAAATTGATCTTCAGAATATTCTTTCTTGCTTATCTTCAATCATTCCATCTTTATCTCCAACATTCTCGCATTCCATAATTATGATCACAAGCAGTATTAACATCGTTATGCACAAGCAGTACTAACATTGTTCCAGCAGCATTAACTTTTACTTGCAGTACTAACTTTGCTCTGGCAGTAGTATTGTTGTTCTGGCAGTACTAACCATACTTGGCAAATCTTCAGTTCCCAACAATCTCCCCCTAACTTGACTTTTTAGGTTGAGATGTCAAGTTCTTCAGATGATGCTTCCAAAACCTAATAATGAACACATAAATCAGGATTCAAACCCAGGCTTTGATTGATAATCCTTCTCACCAAGTATCTTCCCATTTCAGAATCCTTGTTGCAAGCCAACTTAGCATGTAGCATTCCATTCAACCTTTTCTTGCTGTGCTTGTATGCAACATCCACCAAATAATACTCATGATATGTATAGTCAAGTGTGATGACATACACTCCACATTTTTCAATGAGCATCCAGTTGGTAATGGCTTGAAAATTTCTTTCTATCATATACTGAACTGCTTCTGGTTTGAACATTAGGCACAGGTATTCAAGAACCATTTTGGTGATGGACATCCCTTTCTCATTCAGCATATTTCCATACAGCTTCATTCCAACCTTGTACATCTCCTCTACGTCAGATCTAGAGCACATTCTGATAAGTCTTCCCCATGTAGAACAGACCTCAAACTTCCTATCTGCTCTTTTGACTCTAATGTACTCCTTTCTCTGATCTACCAAGGTATCCCAGAAGATGATCTCAGGAGGCATGGAAGATAATGGGTCAACTTTGATTGGATCAGTATCAACCATAGTGATATACATATCACATTGAGCATTACTTGGTTGACCTGATGGAGTTGCTACTTCTTCTTCAGCAACCTTTGTCTCATCTTTCTTTTCTGGAACATCCTCTTCTTTTTCTTCTTCTACAACTGGTTCTACCCTAGGTTTCTTGACAACTTTCTTCTTGGTAGCTATAGACTTGGTTCTTGTTCTTTTCAGTGACTCCAGCTTTTCACCCAGGGTTTCTTCTTGCTTTTTAGGAGTGTCATGTTTGGCTTTAATCAAAGCCTCTGCAACTTCAACTTCTTCCAAAGTAGGCATTTTAGTTTCTGTTGCTTCCTTTGTTTCTGCTGCTTCTTCCTTTGTAGATACTGCTTCTTGCATGGTTTCTGCTGCTTCTTTTGTTTCTGCTGCCTCTGGAATGGTTTCATCAGTATTAACCGTTTCTGCTGTTGGTTCAGTTTCTGCTTCTTTCTGAATTTCAGCAGCATAAACCGTTTCTGCTGTTGGTTCAGTTTCTGCTTCTTTCTGAATTTTAGCAGCATTAACCGTTTCTGCTGCATGATCAGTTTCTGCTTCTTTCTGAATTTCAGCAGCATTAACCGTTTCTGCTGCATGATCAATTTATGCTTCTTTTGCAATTTCTTCAACACACTCATTCTCCCCCTTTTCCTGTGCACTCTCTGTGTTGAATTCAGCTTCTGACTCCCCCTTTTTGGGAGCATCATTGTTGGGGCTTCTTCTTTTAAGAACATACTGAGCTTTCTTCTTCCTGTGCATCAACTTTGTAATCAGCTTCTTATGCTTCTCAAGTTGTGTTTGTTGATATAGGACCACTTTCTTGAGTCCATCTATCTCCTTTTGCTGACTTACAACATCTGTGTTGATATGGGCAATGGTTTCCATCAATTCCTCATATGTATATCTATCCTCACCTTGTTTAGGAGTTTTTACTTCCTTTAAAGGATCATTGGAAATTTTAGTAGGTGTCTTTTGCCTAGCAAAAGCACTGCCTACCCCCGTGGTTTCTTGGCACCTGGGACCTCTGAATGATTTCTCATTCTGAGTTGCCGTGAGGAAGGTCTTAGTTATGTTACCACTGTCCTTCTTTGTGCTAGCAGAAGTAGTGGCAGCCTTGCTACTCACATGCTCAACCTTCTCCTTAGTGAGCACCTTCTTGGGGTTGGGAGACACCCCTGTGGTTTCCCTTTCGATATTCTCTATTGGAGAATGCTCCAATAGAGGGCTTAAAGGCTTTGGGCTTGTAGGAGGTACATCAAGGGAAGGAGCCTTGTGTACCATTCTTCTTGTAAACTTTTTGGTTATGTGAGGAGTGGGTCTTTGAAGAATGGACTGAGGAATTTCTTTGGTGATTGAAGGTGGGGTTTGGCTATCAGTGGGTTGGTCTAATGATGGCCTTGACCCTGATGCCATACCTTCTTGTGTGTGGGACACACCCATCATTGTAGAGAACAATGGAGTGTCAACTCCTTCCGAGTCCCTGGAAGTTCTTCTCATATTTGAGAAGACCTTTCCTTTAGGGGGTTTAGGTACATATACCTCAGTAAATTGAGGCAAATCCGTCAATTCCTGAGTAATCACTGCTTGGACAAACCTTGGGTACATATAAAAACTCTTTTTGGATTCCAGGTTTGACACAAGATCATTGAAAATCATTTGTGAAAAATTAAACTTCCTGGCAGTGGCCAAGCAGACCAGGGCATAAGCAATGGTACTGCTAAACTCACTCCATCCAGTAGTTTTCTTTGAAATGCAATGCATTAAGGTATGAACAAAGAATCGCCATTGTGTAGAAAATTTAGACTTGAAAAACTTAAAGATTCCAATGGGACCTTCATACCCCATTCTCGTTAAAGTTGAGTATAGATCGTCATTAGGAATAGACGTCATACCTGAGGCATCATCCAAACGAAGAGTGATGCGAATAAGCTCCTCTGTAACATTCAAGGGTTTGTCACACACCCTTGTTTTGATGATTTTCTGCCCATCTTCAGATACCACGGTGGCATTTTCCCAGAACTGCTTCTGATGCTCGGTGTAGATTGTCGGGGTCACCGTTAGGGCATAGGATATATGCGTGGACTTGAGGAAATCCACAATGTCGTGAAAACCTGCGGACTGTTTTGGCTTCTGGAGCATGGCAATCTCGTTGTGTTCGTCGATAAACTCCATTGTACCTGAGGATTCTTGACAGAAAACAGAGATTCTTGGGAGAGAATAGTTAGAAAGAGAGAGAGATGAATAGAATTCAAAGAGACGTTATGAACTTTGGCGGGCTGAAAGAGGTATTTATAGCAGTATTAGCCCTAAATTTTCTTTTAAAGCAGTATTAACGATACATGCAGTATTAAGTACGAAGCAGTATTAACTATGTACTGGCAGTAGTAACTATGCACTGGCAGTAGTAACTATGCACTGGCAGTAGTAACTATGCACTTGTAGAACAGACCTGTGATACACTTAACAGGTTGTATCTCAATTGCTCAACATAGTAAACATCCTCAAATGGCATCTTACCTTTTGATACATCACCTTTACCACTTATCTTACCTCCTGCAGGATTATTCCCAAAAGCAACATGTCCTCCATCAATTCTTTTGAAATTCTTGAGGCAGGCCATGTTACCTGTCATGTGCCTGGAGCAACCACTATCAACATGCCAGATGCTCTTCCCCTTGAGCTGTTGGTTGCCCTGCACATAAGATGAATCAATTAGTTTTTATTGGGAACCCAAGCCAAAGTGGTCTTGGGTCTCCCTTGCTCATCAAAGTACTTACATTCAATTTGGATAAGTTTTTCAACCTGAGGAACTTCAGTACTGGAGTACTTTGTCAAGATGATTGGTCTAGCAGCACAAACACTAGAAGCAGTATTATCTTTAGAAGAGGTACTAACAGTGTTAGCAGTACTAACACTGCTAGCAGCAGTATTGCTTCTAGAAGAAGTACTAACAGTGTTAGAAGCACTAACACTGCTAGCAGCAGTATTGCTTCTAGAAGAAGTACTAACAGTGTTAGAAGCACTAACACTGCTAGCAACAGTACTATCTGAGGCAGCAGTACTAACACTAGTGCTTTTAGGAACCCACATTGTGACACATTCTTTTTCAGTCTTTTTCCTCATGTGGCTTTTGGATTTAGCTTGTTTCTTAGCCACATGGTTTCTTACATGCTTCCTATAACCATTTGAAAAAGTTCTTTGAAAATTTATCCTTTGGTTAATAGGATTGAAATAACAGTGTTTGGCAAGGTGATTCAATTTGCCACAGATAAAACAAGGTTTTGGTCGGTTAATCCTTTGCAGATCAACTCCTTGTTTTTGAGCCCACTGATTATTCCAGTTTCTTTGATTTCCCCTCTTTTTATCATGTTTTTGGGGTTCATTCTTTTGAGAATTCTTGCAAGAACAATGTTCACAAGTATTGGAATTCACAACAGTGGTCTGTGTATAATGAACTCCCTTTCCTTTTTCAGATCTTTTCATCTCATTGTTCTTATCCCAGGGACTTCCACCTTCCTCATTAGTCTTGATGTAATTCTCTAAGGGGATCTCACCACTGACATTCTTGTTCCTTTTCTTAGACTCTTCTTTTTCAGTTTTATCCTCAACAACAACTTCATCTAATGGATCTACTTTAGTAGCTCCTTCAGGTAAGTCCTTCCTATCCTTGGTTTCTAACAGGTCTGACCTAGGAGGGATGTATGTGTTGTTGTAGGGTGGGGGTGTGGCATTGTACCCTAGACCTGGTTTCATCTTACTGTGGATTTGAGCATTTATTATGGTGTCCATGACTTTAGAAGCACATGAAAACTTTTCAACATCAAGTTTTACTTTCTCAAGTTCTCCTTTTAATTTCTCACATTCCTCCTTAGACTCTTTCAGTTGGAACTCCAGACCATTCTTTTCCCACTTCCAGTAGTTTGTATCATATGAGTGTTGAAGTTCATTGGTTTGAAAAGCCTTAATTTGTTCTTCAAACCTCTCAACAATCACTACATAATCTCTTCTATCCTTTTCTAATCTCTTAAGGTCATCACACATTCCCTGGTTGTGATCTCTATACTTTTTCACAGTGTCTATACAACCTTGAGAACAGAGATTAGATTTTACCTCAGTAGGAAGATCTGAGACTTCTGCCATGAGTGCATGATTATGAATTGCCTCTTCTGCTTGATCACTCCAATCAAATCCCATTCCTTGTTGAGAAACAAGGGCTTGAACAGAGTTTCTGTTCTGGTTGAAGCTTCCAGTCTGAGCTTGTTGATGGTTGTTTTGAGATACTCCACCTCTGCATTCTCTGGCAAAGTGTCCCATCTTATGACACTTGTAGCATTCCACCTTAGACTTGTCAAACCCAACACCATCTTCTCTTCTTTGGGAAAAGTTGTTTCTCCCAGTCCTCTTTATAAACTTCTTCACCCTCATAGAAAGCATAGCCATCTGCCACTTGATATCCATCTCCTCAAGATCATCAGCATTAATCTGTTCTAAGTCATCATTAATTAATGAGGAGTTAACATGACTAGAAAAGAAAGCTTCTAGTACAGAATCATTGGCCTTCTCCTGATTGACTCCACCAGCAGTACTAACTGATTCAGGGTTAGCAGTAGAATCAGTTGATGCTGATAGGAGTGCAGCATTATACACATATCCTGAGGGCTTCTTCTTGGCTTCAACCTCTGCTTCAAATACCCTAAGATCATTGTAAAGATCATCAAGCTCTTTATCTTCTAACTGGTCATTCTGTCTGAAAGACACAGTATACATTGTCCATTCCTCACCTAATGATCATAGAAACTTCCTGTTTACATCATCAGCCTCCATACGAACTCCAACTGTAGCCAATTCTTCAATCAACTTATTAAATCTATCAAAAGTTTGAGTCATAGACTAATTCTTTATAGAAGTAAAATTTTCATATTGTTGCTTAAGAATTGCCTTCTGGTTCCTCTTGGTGCTCTTGGTACCAGTGAATCTCTTTTCCAATGCATTCCATAAAATCTGAGCATTAGTGCAGTGATGAAATTGGTGCTGATACTCATTGGGAATAGCCAAAAGCAGAGTGCTTAAGGCTTTCATCTCTGTTTGTCTAACCTTTCTTTCTGCATCAGTCTTTGGAGGGGGTCTTTTGCCATCTGGTCCAACCTTTCCTTCAGCACATGGACCATTCTCTATAATATCCCAGATGGAATAATCAGTAAGCAAAATATACTGCTTGATTCTAATCTTCCACATGTCAAACTCATTAGGCCTGAGCATGGGAACCTTTGAAACAAGAGTACAGTTTGATTCAACTGTGTTGTCCATAATGATTGTAGATTTCTAAGAAACCAAGCTCTGATACCACTTGTCAGGATCGATTCCAAACAAGAATAATTATACTTAGAAATTAGAATTAAAGAATCTTGCGGAATAGAACTTTAATTCAAACACACTCAATGAACAACTAATCAGAAAACACAATCTGTTTGTATTCAATACTTCAACTCACAAGTTTACAACCAAACCTCAATCTTGTTGAACAGGCTCAACAAGACGACTTCTACTTCTCTAGAAATAGGGTTCTAAACCTTGAGGTTAATTCTCTCTAAAACAAAAACGAATTCTTATAATCTCTTCTTATAGCTATCTATCAACATCTATTTATACTAAATAATTACAAGATAACTATCAAAACAAAATTGATCTTCAGAATATTCTTTCTTGCTTATCTTCAATCATTCCATCTTTATCTCCAACATTCGCGCATTCCATAATTATGATCACAAGCAGTATTAACATCGTTATGCACAAGCAGTACTAACATTGTTCCAGCAGCATTAACTTTTACTTGCAGTACTAACTTTGCTCTGGCAGTAGTATTGTTGTTCTGGCAGTACTAACCATACTTGGCAAATCTTCAGTTCCCAACAGATAGGCTGTCTAACATTTGGTCTATGAAGGGTAATGGAAAATGGTCTTTTTGGGTGGCTTGGTTAAGCTTCCGGTAGTCCATACATATCCTCCAACCTGACACTACTCTGGTGGGTATAAGTTCATTTTTCTCATTAGTTATCACAGTTACTCCACCCTTTTTGGGTACACATTGCACTGGACTGACACATGTACTACTAGCAATAGGATAGATTATGCCAGCATCAAGCCATTTTAAAATTTCTTTTTTCACAACCTCTTTCATCATTGGATTAAGTCTTCTTTGAGGCTCAACAGAGGTGAAATCTTTGTTTTCTAAAATGATTTTATGTTGACAAATGGTAGGGCTTATACCCTTCAAATCAGCAATGGTCCATCCTATGGCTTTAGTGTGTTGTTTTAACATACTAACCAACTTTTCCTCCTGATCAGATTTTAAAGATGATGAAATAATGACTGGTAACTTCCCTGGCTCTCCTAAGAAGGCATATTTCAAATGTGAGGGAAGTTGTTTTAGTTCTAAGTCTCGAGCACATTCTACGGAAGGCACAAGGGTTTTCCTATCCTTATTTTCTAGAACTTCAATAGCAGAGGTGACCTGTATGTCTTCTAAGTCCTCAAACTCTGCATTATCTTTTTCACTATCAGTTTCTCCTATTCCCATTAGTTCCTCAAAACTTTGATCTTGACACCAAGATTCAATCAAACCTAGGGTAGAACATTCCTCTCTCTCCTCAGGATACTTAAGGGAATCTAACACATTAAAGGTTACCTGCTGGTCTTGAACTCTCATGGTGAGTTCACCCTTCTGAACATCTATCAGAGTCCTACCTGTAGCTAAGAAAGGTCTTCCTAAGATAATAGGAATGTCTTTGTCCGCTTCAAAGTCCAAGATAATAAAATCTGCAGGGAAAATAAATTTATGAACCTGGACAAGGACATCTTCAATCTTACCCTTAGGCCAAGCTATGGACTTGTCTGCTAATAAAAGTGAAACAGTTGTGGGTCGAGCTTCACAATTGCCTAAAGTGTTAAAAACAGATAAAGGCATGAGGTTTACACTGGCACCTAAGTCACATAGGGCTTGTCCTACTTCTTTTCCTCCTATGAAACATGGTATTGTAAAACTTCCAGGATCTTTCATTTTTGGAGGTATTTTATTGGACAACATAGCACTACAACCTTCAGTCAGAGCTACAGTCTCATACTCATTCAACTTTTTCTTTTTGCTTAGAATGTTTTTTAAAAACTTTGCATAAGTTGGCATTTGTTCAATGGCTTCAACCAAAGGCATGTTTATATGCAACTGTTTAAAAACGTCTAAAAACGTTTTGAATTGCAATTCTTCTTTCTCATTTTTCATCCTTTGGGGGTAAGGAATATAAATAGGAATTGTTGTAGGAGGTATAGTCTTTTGAAGAGTAGGTGCTTCTGTTGTAGGTAAGGTTTTATCTTTCTTATCATCACTAGGAACTTTGGGACTGTCACCAGTTTGTGACACATCCCCAACAGGTTTATCTTCGGTTTGATCTTTCTTGGGATCATCAGGAGTTAATAGTGGAATGGTTGGAATGGTAGTGGTGTTACTGGGCCCAACAATATTTTCTGGCCCAATAATTCCACCAGACTGAGCAGTGCTTGAAATTGTACTTTTCTTTTCTTTTCTGGCTCTGCTTTGTTTGTTTTTATTAAATCTTTTTGTATGTTTTCCGGTAAATCCTTACCACTCCTCAAAATTACAGCTTTTACATGCTTTTTCCGATTCTTGGGGGTACTTCAGTATCACTAAGAAGAGAACCGGGAGGACGTTTCCTCCTTTCCAAAGCTATTTGACCCATTTGAGTCTCCAGATTTTTTATGGATGCATGAGTTTGGGACATAAATCCCTTCATCATTGCTTCCAAAGAAATAGATGACTCTGCAGGATGGTTTGATTTTTGATAAAAAAACATGTTGATTATTTTGAGAATTTGCGTGCTGATTGTTTTGAGGTCTATGCTGAAATTGCTGGTTTTGGCCTTGCAACTTAGGTGGTGTTGGATTTAAAGATGGAATGTGCCATGAAAAATTAGGATGGTTCCTCCACTCAGGGTTGTACGTCTGAGAAAAGGGACCTCCTTTATTATTATTATTGTTGTTATTATTATTATTATTATTATGATGACCAACATAATTAATGCGCTCAGGATTTCCAGGACAATGTTCAAAATTATGGCCATCACCACAATATGTGCACTGTATAGATTGGACAGTAGGAGATGGCATCACGGGATTGACTGACACATCATTAAGGTTTCTAATCAAAGATGTCATGTCATTCACTTGTGTGGATATTAATGCGTAGGCATCGGGATCTTGCGCTCCTGTTGTTTTTTTGGTTGGTAATGAACGTGGATCAGCCTACTGACCATTGTTGTTTGAAATCCTCTCAAGGATATCATATCCTTCGTTATAGGTACAAGATGTGAAAGCTTCGTTTGCAGTAGCGTCGAGCATTTGTTTTGCAGTAATATTTAAACCACTGTAAAATGCCTCTAACTGAATGCAGTACGGAATGCCATGATGAGGGAATTTTCTCAAAAGCTCTTTGTACCTATCCCATGCATCAGGATCTGCATCATCGTCCATTTGTTTAAAAGTACAAATTGCATTTCTGGACTTAGCATTCCTCGTGGGTGGAAAATATTCTTTTAAAAATTTCTCCGCCATTTGTGTCCATGTAATTATAGAATCTGGCTTCAAAGAGTTGTACCAAGATCTTGCACTGTCTCTTAATGAGTATGGAAAAAGTTTTAATTTCAGTGCATCATCTTCTACACCAGGAAGCTTAAAAGAATCCGTAATTTCCATAAAAGACCTTAAATGAGACTGAGGATCCTTAGTTGCCAAACCAGCGTACTGGCCGTTAGTTTGTAACATGTGGAACATTATCGGTTTTAATTCAAAATGGTGGGTTTGCAAAGTTGGTTTTAGAATTCCTGAATATAACTGGGTTAAAACAGGAACTGCGTAAGACATAATGCCACCATCCTTTGAATTAGCTAACCGAAAAATGTTTTGTTCCTCATCATCAATATTATTTAATGGCGAGTTTTCTGGATTTCCATCATTATTAGGTTGCCCATCAGGGTTGACAAACGGCGGAACTTCATCCTCACTGTCCGTCATGTACTCCTGTTCAGACATCTCGGGAGAATCTAAGACTCGGTTAGCTCTTTGGATTCTTCTTCGTTGTCTAAATGTACGTTCAATGTTGGGATCAAATTGGAATAATTCACCGAGAGGCAATCTTGGCATACACTATTTTTTTGGTTTTTTTTCAAATAGGTGGTAGAAAAACTTGCTTTTAAAAACTTTACTTTAGACAAAAGAAAAACTTCTAGCTTGCTTCCCCGGCAACGGCGCCAAAAACTTGTTGACTGTTTTGACTACACCCTATAAAAAGATGTTTCTTTTATTATAAATAAACCTCAACGCAAGTATAGATCTTGATTTATTATCGTCCTTAAACAAGTAATAATGGTACTAAGTACCGAATATCGATCCCACATGGAAGCGTGGAGAAATTTGTCTTTCAAAGTCTAGTTCGTAAAAGCGAGTTTCAGATGGAGAATTCGAAAACAATATTTTTGATGGAGGTTTTGTTAACAATTAACTAGGAATCAGTTATAAAGAGAAGCACAAGGTATAAAGTTTCGTTGGGATTAAATTAATAATGGGATAAAAAGACGAGACGACATTCCTCGGTTATCTCAAAAGTCCACTATTTTATGATACAACGTACCGGGTGTCAATTGGTCAATTGTGATCCACCATAAAATATAACCTTGATTTAAATAACTTTGGACAATCATGCAGTACGATACACCTTTTTATTTTATTATCGGTCTCGGTCCCAACTTCACTTTATACCCCAAACTAGGACGGTTAGCCCATCATCGTTCGGTTTCTAATTATAAAAGATGTATGACTTAAAAGACAAATAATGGAGATGGACAATACACAAACAGACTACAATACTTATTAAAGGAAGTACGTAACTTGTAGTGCAAGTAACCAAATCTCGAGAATTTAATTATAGTTTTAGAAAGACGAGTTAACAATAAAAATAAGATTTATTAAATGAGAAGTTAACGACAGCTTTAAATCACAAAGGAAAATCTTGTTTCAAATGTGGAAAATTCAAAACGAGACTTGCCGACAAGTAAAACGGATATCTTTGTATTAAAACCTTTACAACTCCAATAATTATATTCAACCGTGAACCAATCTAGTTGGGAACCCGAAAGTATTAGTCGGACTTCCGATGAATGATAATAATGGAGTCGGATTGGGATTAATAGTCAAGAACCCAAAAACGTTGGATGAATTATAAACGGGAATGAAACGTGCAAGTAACGACTTTCTTTATATAAAACTCCTTTCAATTCTATGGACTATACTCAAACGTGAACCAATCTTGTTGGGAACCCATAAGTATTAGTCGGACTTCCGGTGAGTGATAGTTACAGAATCGTTATCAGAACTTTATATAAATCGAACCGTAGCTTGCTTTTGAAAACCGAAAGGATAAAGATTGTAAAGAACTCGATGGATTCTGCTGCATACAAACGAACATAAACACATACAGGTAATTAGCGGTTAAGTAATGGAAGATAGAACATAATTGTAACTTGATTATCTAACGTGAGACGACAATGGTTGAACCGAAAAGGATCAAACCGAGAGTTGTAGTTTCGGTTGATAGAACCGAACACTATAAGGATACTAAAGCTAATAAACTAATTGGATCAACAACTAATTTGAAGATGTGAAACACCACAGACGGCCACTCCTATAAATAGCAAACCGTGGCTTGAAGAAGAAGAAAGGATCCATGGATCTAATCCATGGATCGGGTAAGATCCATGGGCCTTTCTTGTCCATGGGCTGAACTAGTAATGTAAACAAAAAGCCCAAGTGTTGTTTGGTTAATACAATGTGGAACCGGCCCACAAATCTGCCGGCCCAATTCGGTTTAAACCGAGCCCAAAATGTGTGTTTATAGTTCTGAGTGTTTATGTGCAAAGCCCAAAAAGAGAATCCATCCAAAAAACGTTCAAATCTGCAGCCCACTATATCTTGTACTGCATTTGTCAAAGACTGGATTCTACATGACCAAATCATCAAACCTGAAATGCACATACATAATTTAGCTTTTTGTTGCATTTTTCTCCATTTTATATAAAAACGGTAAATTTTATTTTCTGCCTATAATTACTAGAAAATATTATATAAATGACTCAATGGGGAACAAAAACGAGCTCAAAATTGGAATTAAACGCCTAAAATAGGGTTAATAAAATAACCCTATCACTTATGTACAGATGGTTTCAACCCCAATAACTCGAGCTCAAATCCGTATTCACTATGGCCCATATTTTTACAAACTACAATCTACCGCCTTGGATGTGCATAAAGGAGTCCTACGTCCATCTCGATTTGCTTATTCCCGACAAGAAGAGTCCCAGACAGAACTTGGATGTATTTCTTCGGCCCTTGATCGATGAGTTGAAGACGTTATTCTTGGAGGGTGTCCATACTTATGAATTATGATGCTTTTCGTACGACAAATTTTACAATTAGGGTCGTACTATTGTGGACGGTTAGTGCCTTCCCTGCTTATGCCATGCTTTCTGGTTGGAGCATGCATGGCAAGTTAGCTTGTCCATATTGCATGGGCAATGCATGTGCGTTCCAGTTACGAAGCGGAGGGAAGTCGTGTTGGTTTGACTGTCACCGCAAGTTTCTACCACAGAAACACGCGTTCAGACGTGACATGAAGCACTTTCGTAAGGGACATACCGAACAAGCTGATCCACCCTTAGTGCTAACCGATCAAAAAATATGGAATCAAGTGTGTAGCCTTCCTACGGTTTACGATGGTGTCCCACACGGGTCAAGGCACTATAGAAAGCCTGTGGGTTTTGGGGTAACACACAATTGGGTAAAGTGAAGCATTTTCTGGGAGCTGCCGTATTGGCACACTTTGTTGATACGACAACCTGGATGTAATGCACATTGAGAAGAATGTGTTTGATAATATGTTTCACACGATTATTGACACACCAAAATCGAAGGACAATATCAAAGCAAGGAAAGACATACAAGAATACTACAATCGACCGGAGTTGCATATCAGGGAGGAACGAAATAAAATATTTAAACCGAAAGCTTCATACACTTTGAAAAAAGAGCAAGTAATAAAGGTGGGTGAATGGTTGAAGACGTTGAAATTTCTAGACGACTATGCTTCCAACATAGGGTCATTAGTAAACCTTGAGAAGGGTAGTTTCTATGCCTTCAAGAGTCATGATTGTCACGTGTTCATGCAAAGACTGTTCCCTTTTGCCATTAAAGGGATGACACCAACCAATATATGGGATGCTATCATCGAGTTGTGCACATTCTTTCGTGCAATATGCTCGAAGGTGTTACACGTTGCGGACTTGACTTAATTGAAGACAAGTATAATTTAAACGATCTGTAAGTTGGAAAGAGTCTTTCCACCGGGGTTCTTTAATTCCATGGAATACCTTGTGGTACATCTGGAGGATGAGGCACTAGTTGGGGGTCCGGTTCAATACATATGGATGTCTCTCTACGAGGGACATCTTGGATCCTTGAAAAGGACAGTGAGAAACAAAGCAAAGGTAGAATGGTCGATTGTGGGGGCATATTTGGTGAACGAACTATCTAACTATTGTACGCTGTATTTTAAACCAATCGTAGAGATGCGCCTAAACCGTGAGCCTCAGAATTTTTCCCCTGAATGTGAGTCATCCGACCAGCGCATAAGCATATTTAAAACCCCGTGTTGTTCATTATACAATAAGGTCGGAAGACATTGTCAGCTGGATGATGGAGATATGCACAAGGCTCACACATACATTTTGCTTATCTGTAAGAAGTATTTCCTTTCATCACGATGTTCAATGATTGGATTAGACTTTTGGAGTCGTATACTGATGAAGCGGGGCTCGACAAACATAGAGGTGACCTCTTTGTTGCTTGGTTTGAGAACTACGTAAGTATATATATGAACTTTTATTCATCATCATTTATATGTACTTAATATCATATTACAAATGACATAATACTTAATGTAGGTTACTATATGCCCATGACATGTGTCACACAGAAATGCTACCAATGAGTATGTAAACCTAAAGGGCCGCACAAAAAGAACACGTTTGCTTCCATTAGAAAGAAACTCGTTAAAGTCATGTTTGACAGTTAAATAGTTATTCTTGAAAGAATAACTAAATATTATGTGTAAAATGTAATTATGATAATTACAGGGTTCTATCTGTAAATATGAATAATTATCTTTTAGATAATTATAATAATTATTTAGATAATTATCCAGATAATTATTCGAATTCAAATGATTTGAATTCAAATAATTACAGATAAACATAAATCCTATTTACTGTCAATATAAATAGGATGTCAGGTCATTTGTTTTCGGACGACCAATTCGATTCTCTGAATCCGTGTTGATCCCAATATAGACTTAACAATGATATTAATCTCGATAGTTCGAACAAATATGTATGCAGGAGCGTTTAAAAAGAACTAAAGAGATATGCTCGGTAGAAATCACACACGGAATTAATCAAGTAAAGTAATAATAAACAAGAGTTTAGCTCAAAGATTCACTTATATTTAATTCTTCATAAAACACCAAGAACACCGAAAGTATGTGAAAATATTCTGCTCTAATATGGTGTGTGTGTGTGTGTGTGTGTGGTTGTGCAAAGTTACTAGAAAATCTCTACAAGAGCCTTCTATTTATACTATTCTACAGGGGACAAAAGGTAGACAAGAAGTACTAAGGTACAAGACACCATCGTGGGTCAGAGACCAGGTACAACGTTAATGTAGTGCGCCGTAATCTGCAAAGGCTGCAACCCATTAGAGGTGGATACGTGGAATGTGCAGGGCACGCCTTGTACGAATGATCTTTAGGATCTTCGTACATCAGAGGCACGTGAGAGGCACGATCTTATTTGTCTTGATCTTCAGGAATCTTCAGTCTTCTAAGTCTTCATACCACAGAGGCTCTGTCAAGGGTGACAAAGGCTCTGTGGCCTTGTCCTCTGAGAAAGTCTTCTGTTGAGAGATCTATGCTTGGTGTCTTGGCAGAGGCTCTGTCGATGTTCTATACTTAGACTATTTTATAATACTTCTTTCAACATAGAAGTTGGAACTAACAATCTCCCCCTAAGTATTGAAATATAAAAATTGGAAATTTGCATGTTTTTCTAAGCTAAGAACACAACAAGAGGTATTTGACCTCTGTAGAAGATTTACTTTTCATATATGGTTATGCCAGAGGCACTTACATTCGATTACATTACAAAGTATGAAAAGTAAGCAGAGATAGTTGTGGATGTTAGACTCTGGCATTTGGGAAGTCGTTGATTTTCCCTGTGAGTCCTCCATCTTTGAGTTCACGATATATTCTGATGCAGAGGTTTCTGAAGTTTATAACAGAGTCAATGACCTCTATTAATCTGTTGGCGTGGGATATATCCATGAACTCTGATCCTCTGTGCTCCAGGAGATTGGCTCTGAACTGGAGCAGAGTACTTGTTGCATACTTCTGGCAATCAATCTCTAGGAACAACTTCAACTTTGCAGCAGGATCTCGAAAGACGTACCCAACCTTTGGACTTGTGATAATAGAGTTTGGTCTGATGTCTGCAGAGTAGGGGCAGTCATCTTCTGGTGGTTGGAGATTTATTTTTCTTACTCCAAGGTCGAGTCCTACTTGGAAGTCTGTCAGGCTATATAGCAGAAGCTTTTCGCGCATGGCCTTCTTGATCACACCGTATGCCCTCTGGACTTCAAGTCTGGTGTTGTAGTTCTTCTTTGCCCAGCTCAGAAGTTCGGGTAAGTCATAGGGGCTCAGGTTCATCAGATCTGCATCTGAGAATTTGTTCTCAGATCTATCGGCCCTTTTGACGTGATAGAGGTTGTAGTAAATCTGTATGCCTCTGGTGTGAGAAAGCTTGCAGTATATGACCTTTTCAATCCTTGAATTTGAGAAGACTTGGTTGGCGGGTTTGGCTTTGCTTCTGTAGAAGTCATCTCGTAGCTGCTTATGGAAATCAGCTTTCAAAATGGATGGTGGCAGAGGATCGTTGACGGCTCTGCTGTACAGGTACTTGTACACCACTTCTTCCATTTGTCGTGGAGGTGTAGAGGGTGGTGGCATGGGTTTCCACAGAGCCTCAAGATTGCTGATTAGTGCGGCCACTCTATCTTCTGATGGTTTTGCCTTTAAATCTAGTAAGAGTTTGGATGATAGAGGAGTGATTCCGAAGGCCCAGTCTTTTTCTTCTGGTTTAGGAGTAACAAAGGCATCAAAAAAGCTCTTTAGCAGTTTTTCAGTTGGTTGATGCTTTTCCTTTCTAGGTTTCGGTTCTTCTGTCATAATACCCTTTCCCTTGTCTTTTGCCGTGGGTTTGGTTGTGGTTTCCTCTGTTGGTTTTGGCAATTGTGTTTCTGGGGTTTTTGTTGGAGGTTTTTCTGTTATTTTTGGTGGGGTTGCCTCTGTTGGTTTGACAGGGGACTTGGTTGGTGACGTGGTTTTGGTTTGGGGTTTGGTTGGGGATGCTTCTGCGGTTTTGCTCAGATATTTTCTATGTTTTTGAACTAATGTTTTTGTTCTGGATTTGGCTTTAGGCTCTTCTGTTGTTTTAGGTGTGGGGGATGGAAACTTGATTTCTTATGTTGGTTTAGGTGTTGGGGATGGCAGGTTGGTTTCTTTCGTTGGTTTTGGTGTTAGAGAAGGGAGGTCTTCTTCAGAAGAAGTAAGGATCTGGAATTGCTCAGTTGCAGTGTTTGGTGGATGTTCAGGTGTTTCCATAGAGGTGGGTATTTCCTTTGTGGTCTTCTCCTGTTGTTGATCTTCAGGGGTTGATGGTACTTGGGTTATGAGTTCGCACTGAGTGGTGGTGGTGGAGCTGGTAAACCTCTGTTTTCAGCTCTTTCTTTCCTCTTCTTCTCCCCCTTAGGATGACCTGATGAACCATCAAAATCATCATCAGAATCATCCTGACCTCTATCCGATTTACCTTCTGCTCTGCATGATGTTTGTGGCTTTTTAGGTTTAGAGGCCCCTGCAGCTATCATTTTAGCGCAGAGGTCGTCACATATGCCTAGCAGATAGGCAACTTCTGCTTCCGTGTTAAACCTTAGCTTCCCCACGCTTGCCTGGAAGTCTTTCACATAATTGGCATTTGCGGTGGGTGAAGGCTTTGATGAACTCTGTCATCTCGTTGAGTATCCCCTGACCAAGTTCTGTAATCTGGGCTCTGGTCATGTAGTCAGAGGGCTTCATGGCCTGAGTCTCTCTGGTCGTATGCTCTTGGATTTGCTCTGGGGCCCTTTTAAGATCTTCTGGTGTAAGGCCCGTAGAAGCAGGGGTTTTTTCTTTATTTAGTTGCTCGATGAGGTCTTTGACAGAGGCCTCTAGCGCAGAAGTTGAGGCTTTTTCAGGTTCATAAGCTTTTGTAGCGGCAGAGGTTGTTGCAGCATTGATCATTAGCTTGCTGGCATTCTTCACCTCTGTTGACAGATTGTCAACTTTGGTGGTAAGTTCGTTCAGAGCCTTGGTTGTGGAATCTGCAAGAGAGTCAAAAGAGCTTTTCAACGAGTTGGTCATAGAGGTGACAAGGGTTTGGAACTCAACCCTTGCGACATATGACCCTGGTCTAACCTCTGGGGGAACACATTCTTCCCCAGAGTGTGTCTTTGTTCCTGAGACGCCTTCTTTCACTCCTGTTTGGACGTTGAGAGTGGAAGGACTTCCCTCTAATCCTCGAACAGAGGCTTTTTGAGCCTCAGACTCTATAGAGGTTCTGGTAGAGACCTGATGTTGATCCACTCCAGAGGTGGGGACAGCAGTATCTCTGAGTTGACTTGGGGACTTGTCTAGAATCCCTTCATCTTTGTGCTCTCTAGGCTCCTCTGAAGCGCCGTGGTATCCTATGTGTGTACGTGTGGCATAGGAAACGAATTCCTCTGCGGGGATTTCAGAATGATTTGGGGCAATTGATCACGAACAAGAGGTGAGTCCTTTGGAGAGGACTCCCTCGGAATGGCTTCCCCGGATATTAATGGCATAGAGGAGGAAAAAGGTTCCTCTGTCCGGTTTGCTGGGGTTGGGCTCGAGCTATGCGGCTCTTTTTTAATAACTCCTTCTGCCACTAGACTGGTGGAGTCAGAAGTGTGGGTTGCACTGGGAGGGGGTTGGGGTTGTGTGCCTCTGCTCTCTTCGGCATCTTTTCTTGCTTCCTCCTCTGTCATGCACCCTAACAAAGGAGATTATATCCTAGACTCTATTCCTACCTGAGTGTCGTCTGCTTCTACCATTTCCTCTGTACTCTTTAGTAGTGAGTCGTAGCAGGGATGAGAGGCATGTAAGGTATGTAGTTCTGGGTCCAGAAGTCTTTCTGGAGTGTTTGCCTGAATACCCTCAGGGGTTCTGTCATCTTCCTCCAGATCAGAATCAACCTCTGAGACGATGACAGTTGGGTTTGTGGTGTTCCAATCGGTGAGGGCTTATGCGGTCCATCCAGAGGTATGCAAGGATTCTGCTATGTCAGGACGCTCAAGGAAGGTAGAGAAGTCTGTGGCCTCTACGTATTGGATTGGAGTGGGTGATTGCATAGGTTCTTCAGGTACAACTTCTTCTGCCATTGCCTCCTCTGCGATGCTCTGTAGAGGAGTTCTGTGTTTCTTGGTCTTCTTTCGCTTGGGTTTGGGTGCTCCCTCCTCAGAAGATTTGGTTTTTCTTTTCTTCTTCTTTTCTTTAGGAGGAGGAGGTGCAGAGGATCCAACCACAGTTTGTCCTGGTTGTAAGTGTTGGGATTTTTTGGGAGGTTCAACACTTGTAGAGGTACCCTTTGTTGGTTTCTTGGTTCTGGCAGCCTTCTGCGTTTTGGAGGGGGTAGCAGTGGTTTTACTCTTGGAAGCAGAAGTGTGAAATCCCAGATCTAGCAAACAAACATAATCCAATGTAGAGAGAATCTAGAGAGCAAAGTTGTCATCCATATATTGATCATGAGTTACAAAATGACATATGCATTAAGTGTTTCTCTAAGCTCTAGATTGTTATCTAACTATTACATGACACACCTATTTATACCCATAACATACAAGGTATAAAGGCATTTACAAAGTTGACTTAACAAGATATTGACTTTACATGTATAGATTTAATACAGTAAATCTTGAATACAATAATGCTCTAACAATCTCCCCCTTTGGATTCAAGATTTAAAAAATAAGGCAGCAGTCTTCAGCTCTTGATCTTCAAAACTTTAACTTTGACCGCTTTGAACGTTGAAGCTTTGGCACTCTTCAAACAATTGAATCTTCACAAGTTCACGTTGAACTTTGATGCTTTGATAGTCTTCAAACTCTTGTATTTGATCAGCCTTCACATTTTTGAACATTTAGGTGTAAGCACAATCCGAGTCTCTCAGATCTAAGATAACCATATTAAACAACAATTAAGACTTCACATGATTCGAAATCTTCAACTTTGAGCAATCCGAATCCATATATGAGGGATTCGAACAAATCTTTGTCTTTTACAATGTAAAGTCAATCTTCTTCAATACAATCTTCAACAAATTGTCTTCAAGTCTTGAACGTGAATTTCAGATCTTTGCAGCTTTGAACTTTGTAGCTTTGAAAAACTTTGAAGCTTTGAACCTTGAAGCATTGAAATCTTTGAAGCTTTGAACTCAAACTTTGAATGATTTCTTGAACTTTGTATCTTCATCTCTTTAACCTTGAAATGTCTTCAAGCAACGAACTTTCTCGAACAATCTCAGAATGTCTTCTTGACTTTAGCACATCATTTATCCCCCTTAATCTGTCATTAACAAAACTTCCTTTTCTTTAGGGTGTAATTTCTCCCCTGTTCTTCAATATACTATTTCTCCCCCTTTTTGATGATTGTGAGCATCATGATCATCAAAACCTTTATCAATTCCAGCACGCACTTTGTTTACCTAAGGTAACATTCTCCTCCTTATTGATCTGATAAACCGTCAATTCCAAAAGATATTTATCCGAATCTTTTCAAATTCAGATAAACAGAGGGTGGTAACCCTGAAACAACGGATGAATCAGTTAAAATACCTGTAAGTAGCACGGAGCCACTTAGTACAACGAATGCACTTTGGAAAGGATCTTTTTGATGTTCACTCCCCCAGGGCTTCCATTCAATCATTGAAAAACCACAATGGAATTTCTATGAACGTTATGACAAGAAAACATATTCCTTGTGTGAACGTGCAAGTGTAGAAAGAATAAAGCAACATATGCTTGAATAATAGGCTCAAAGTGTGTAAACTGTTGAGACAGCAACAATTTTCCACGGACTCAATGTGCATGAATGAAGAGCGAAAGTGGGGCAAACTTCCTTCTTTTTCAATATCTAGACCTTCCGAGTGAAGATCAGATAGATTATATGTTGCGTCCCCAAGAAAAATGAAACATTCCTTTGTTAAAGAAATGAGTAGCTGGTGGGGTTAAATGCAAGAGTTGGCATGGGCTGACTGCCTGTTTCAATGATGGTCACTAAAGAATGTGAACCAATCAGTAATGTGGCTTCCCGGCTCAGAAAATGGATGGTGCAGAGTTCTCTTATTCTTTTAACTCTGTTCTCACACCCTCTTTCTGTTTTTAATCTGCTCACTTCTACCCAAACTCTCATTTACATTTTACCTCAGCACAATGAGATACTCAACCGGATGAGATATCTCCCCCACTCTTT
The DNA here is from genome assembly GCA_033807775.1 of Saussurea involucrata. NCBI lineage: Eukaryota > Viridiplantae > Streptophyta > Magnoliopsida > Asterales > Asteraceae > Saussurea > Saussurea involucrata. Next base: position 22,233,962 of record CM066312.1, read on the forward strand.
GATGTAGACCCCTCACCCCTCATTCACTCAAGGATAACTTCTTGGGTAGGAAACACTGGTTAACGTGGATTCATAGAAGTTATGTATGCTCACACACTGATCCTATGAAATTGTCCTAAAAGTTTGTGTTGTTTAACAGTTTAGTTTGAACAAATATATCGGCATTTGAGTAACATTTCCATCAGAATGTATGCTCCTCAATAATATTTGAGCATTTGATCATTGAAGAATTCTCAAAACAAGAATAAAGAATGAATGAGATGAATTCGAAGTACTTGTTGAGAATCTGACAATGTATCAATCATATCAAATATGAATGATGATCATAAAAGGATAGGGTATCAAAGAATTGAAAATTGTTTATATGAACAAATATAAACAATCTTTGAATGAAACGTTTAAGTAATACGCTGAAAGAATGTATGATGCTCAACAACATTGAAATACAAACGGGAGTATTACCATCGAAAATTTGTTTCGTTTGGAGACATGGTAATAACAAATTCAATATGAAGCTGAACCGGTGTGTATGAATACTTGAAAGTATATAGAAAAGATAATACACAAGTATTAACCTTTGGAAACACACGGTCAGAAATGATGTTATCATAATCCAAGATTTTCATGAAAAACATTTAAAATCACACTTCTAAATTCATAAAATCTGTTTGAGAATAGAGAAGTGGTTTGAACATTTAAAGAAAAACATTTTTCATACTTGAAAGTCGTTCCTCTTTCAAACAATCAGAGATTAAGGTCAGAAGATACGTACAGTCAGAAATATTTGAGCTCCCCCTCAAATCATGATATAATGATTTAAAATCAGTTAAGCTCCCCCTTAACATGTGCAAAAGATCTTTATGTAAAATCTGCACAAAGAACAAGACTTGGATTAAAATATCCTTAATCATTAAAACAAGTTCTGAATTACCAGGATTGACGTAAATTCAGAAGTCATAGTCGTTGAAGATCGGGTTCTAAACTGAGATGTTTAGAAGCCATAATTTCTTTGAAGTACGGGTCCTAAACTGATGTGTTTAGAAACCATATATCTTTTTGCTCCCCCTTAATGGCACAAATATTCTTCAAAAAAATTCACCGCTTCTCTTCTGTTTTCAGTCATGTGTGTGGTATATATGTAACATTCAGCACAACACATGAAGAACCTACAAAACAGATTAAGCAGATTTTGGTACCCAACGGGACTTGGGTCCTAGTGTGTTAGGTGTAGATTTCTTAGAAGGAATATTGTAAGTACCGTACCAATAAGAAGTATAATCTTTATGCACAAAATCATTTGATCCCCAGTAAGAACAACATATTTTCTTATGTGCCAACCTAATCAGATGTTTTGCGGAATGAATAGGATTAGGTTTAGCAGAAGATTTACCTTTCGGCGCATTGTTCTTTTTGGCATTTGATGTGGATGCAGATGATTTTGGCATATCTTTCTTTGGAATTGTTGTGCCTTTAACTCTCCATTCCATCTTCACCTTTTTGAAGACTGGAACTTCTTTAAGATTGGAAGTATTAACTTTAGGCACTTTTGGATCCTTATCCGATTTATCAAGCAAATGATTATAAAAGAGATTTGTTGAACGAATCTGATCTTTTGAGAAATCGGTTGATCTATTAATTTGTTTAGAAGAAATGTTTTTAAAACTCGAACTTGAAGCAGTTTTAAAAGAGCATTCAGAATCATTTGAATCAACAAATGGAGTCTGAAAGATAATATCAGGACTAACCTGCTTTGAGACATCAAATTTAAAAATGACGTCTTCAAGTTCTTTAACTTTGTTTATCAAAACATTTTTCTCTTTAAAAGTTAGATCAAATTTCTTTTGGAGATCAGATTTGATCAATTGATCCTTCATAATATCAGCTGATAAACCAGATAATCTTTTGGTAAGATTAAGAATCGCATCTTCAAAATATTTGCGTTCCGATTCAAAATCTTTTTCCAAAAACTTTCTCTTATCAGTTATCTCTTTGAAAGTTTCCTTATTTTTCTTTTTAAGGATTTTATTTTCCTTTTCAAATAGATTTTTCTTTTCCGCAAAATCTTTTCTTTCCTTTTTTCAAAAGATTTTCTAAATCAGAGATTTTCACGGAAAGTTCAAAACTTTTAATCTCAAAAGATTTTCGTTCAGTTTCAAAATCAGCTCTTTCTTTTTCGAGCTTCTCTTTTTCAAGAAATAAAACTTTCTCAAAGTCAGAAACTTGTTTTGAAAGTTTTATACATTTCAGTTCAATTACTTCCTTTTCTTTAAGAACTTTCTTTGAAGAAAGAGACTCTCTTTCACGTTCATTAAGCTTTTTCTTCAATTCAACGTTTTCATCTTCCAACGTTGTTCTTTTCTCTTGGACTTCTTTTAATTGAGCTCGTAAATGTAAGTTCCAGTTCACTCTCTTTTCTTCTCTACTCTTCATATCAGCATTTTCACTTTGAAGAGTTGTTACTTTCTCTTGAAGTTTCTCGATTTGATCGTGCAGACTTGAGTTGTTTTTCTTTGTTTCAAGACCTGCAATATAAACTTCAAGATCAGTAATTCTTTTAAGAAATTTAGCATTTAAAGAAGAAATGTCTAAAATTTGTCTCTTCAGATTAGCATTTTCTTCCTCTTTATTTAAAACAGGAGCTGAAGAATTGAAGTATTAGATTTAAGAGTTTGCTTCAAACCTTCACTACTAGATTTAACAAAAGTTTGATATATTGGAGATATTTCTGTTTTAAGAACTTGCTTCAAACTTTCATTATTAGATTTAACAGAAATTTGTGATATTGGAGGTATTTCTGTTTTAATAGTTTGCTTCAAACCCATTTCTCTTTTTGGTATTGCTAGAAGTTGATCTTTCAGAGAATCAAGTAGAAAGTGTATGAAATACACTATAGAAATTTTTTTATATAAAACTTTTTCTTGAAAAACTCTTAAAGTGTATGAAATACACTAAAGAAAAAAAAATTATATAATTTTTTTTAACACAAACTGTCGGGCAACTGTGTACGACTGTCGGACAGAACGTGTGCGACTAACAAAGTAAACAGTAACTCTCGTACAGAACGTGTACGACTAAGCTGGTGAACAGTAACTCTTGTACAGAACGTGTACGACTAAGCTGGTGAACAGTAACTCTTGTACAGAACGTGTACAACTTGAATTAACTCTCGTACGAAGCTTGTACGACTTGGTCTTATGAACAATAACTGTCGTACAGGCTTTGTGCGACTAAGCCCCGTGAACAGTAACTCTCGTACAAGTCTTGTGCGACTAAAATTGAAGTCGGTCAAGAACTGTGCGACAGTTATGATGATTAGTATCGTGCGACAGTTATGAATATGAAGAACACTTAAGCGTACGACAGTTATGAGTCCGAAAGTCAAAAAAATTTCTAAGTGTCCTAATTTGTTCAAATCAACACCAATTGATTCGAAACTTTGCAGGGTGATTTGCGAGTACACTCTGAACACTTTTTGTTCAGCAAGTAACACCAAGAACACAGTAGAAATCCATTTTCGAATCTGAGCAGTGAACTTTTCGAAAAAATCCCAAAAAAAAACAACTGAAATCCTTCGAAATCTGTTTTCTGATCCTGATAACTTGCACGAATTGATCTAGTGTATCAATTCGTACAAATCTGTGCTCCATCTCGAACCAAAAACACACTCAAATCACAACAATCAAATGTAGTCCGAAAAACCTAAAAAATTGCCCAAAAACTTCAAAAATCTTCACAAATCCTTGCAAAAACTGATTGAATTTCCTGTTTAGCTCTGATACCAAATGTGAAATCCCAGATCTAGCAAACAAACATAATCCAATGTAGAGAGAATCTAGAGAGCAAAGTTGTCATCCATATATTGATCATGAGTTACAAAATGACATATGCATTAAGTGTTTCTCTAAGCTCTAGATTGTTATCTAACTATTACATGACACACCTATTTATACCCATAACATACAAGGTATAAAGGCATTTACAAAGTTGACTTAACAAGATATTGACTTTACATGTATAGATTTAATACAGTAAATCTTGAATATAATAATGCTCTAACAAGAAGTTTCAACCGTGCTTCTCAGAAGATGAAGCTTTTCTTGTACTAGCTCATGCTTTGCTAAGGTTATTGCCCACTCTTCGTCACTCATCCTTTCCACTACCTGAAATCCTACAGGGGCTCCTAGACGCGGGGGTGTCACTGGACTCGGTTCTGGAGTCTTGTGATCGCGTATGTAAACTATCCTTAGTTCCTCATCTCTCGCATATGATAGAAGTTTGGATGGTAGAGGTCTGCATAACTGATATTCGTCCGCATGCCCTGTTGGGCTCATTTTTGCCAAATGATAGGTTTTGACAACTGGCCCTTCCATTGGCCATTTTTCCAGAAGAAGTAGAGGTTCTAGAATTACTCTTAGGGTCCTCTGAAATTGCAGAGCAGGGAGTTCTTTGCTTTTGGGCCCCTTTGCCTTCTGCGTGGAGATTATGTGGTCAATGGTGTTTACAATCTCCTGCATTATGAGTGTGGCGTAGTCCAGAGGCAAATCATAGTATACCCCATACATGATTGCCAGAATCTGGTGAGAGGTTTGGTCAAGGCTGCCCACTTTTCCAGTCAGGCATCGGTTAAGGATAGAAAAGAGTGTGTTCCATGAAGGGGGAAAACGGTTTCTTCTGAAGTCGTTTCTCTTATTCAGATGGGTATTGTATCCCAACATCTCTGCGAAATCACCTAGCTCACTGTCAGAAGGAGTCTCTGCGTAACCCTTGATGCCCAAAAGACATCTGGTGGGTAGGCCAAACTCCAGTGTGAGCATGGTTTTGTTGAACTTTAGTTCAATGTTTTCTGATCTGTCAGGTTTAGATATGTAGCCTTTGATTTGTCTGTTTTCTTCGTCGTAATAGCAGCTCTGTCAGAACTGGTTCAGGTATCTGGCAGGGATCTTTGTGACATTCTTTGTTAGCAGAGGGTCTAGGGGGTGGTTTTCCAGAATGTTTAGCAATACGTGTTGGTCCCGAAAGGGTTATACAAGTTTGTAGAAGGGGGGGGGGGGGGTTGAATACAAACACACGATTTTTACTTTCTAAATTGTTTATTGATATGTATCAAACAATTTACAACTTGTTGCGGAACAAGATTAAGGAATAAACCTAATCTAAACAAGTTAAGAGAATCACTAAGATTTCTTGCACTAGAAATAAGAAGTAAAGAAGATAAGAATACTAAGGTTAATATTCTAACACACAGAATAGTAAGAATATGGAAATGGCCGAGCACTTCATTTCTGAAGTAGGGTTTCCTTTATATACTGCATGCATTTAATGCATATCAGTATTACTTTACACATGGCAGTAGCTGATTGGTTGCATGTTTTGACCTTGGTAGACAACCTAGTAGCCGCATGATGAACAATGTAGAATCAGAGTTGGTTGTACGATTCTGGACAAAAGGGACGTCCATTCTGACAGATCGTACGGAGACGTGCAAGTGGATAAGACAAAAGTAACTTGTAGAGGAAACTTCATGATCAGCGCTCGCTGAATAGATCTTTATCAGCGAGTGATAAAGTTCAGCGTTCGATGAAGTTTTCTACTTGAAACTTCACGTTGAGTGGACAGGTCTTGGCTTCGCTGATATCCGCATCAGTTCATTAGTAGACTTGTCACTGGTTCTTTGGCTTGTTCTTCGACTTCAGCGTAGAACACTTGTTGATGTGAAACTTGTCTTCAGGGATCATAAGTAAACAACTAAGATTATCAACAATCATCAGTAAGACTGAACAAGCTCAGGGCTTACTGATGAACAGTATCGCTGAATATGTAATTTAAAGAACATGAGTTTCCTATTAGCGGTACTGTAGAGACATAGTACTTATCAACGATAGTGAAACTCTAATACATATTGTTTACTTACAATTTTCACTAAGCGTTTCTTAGAGAGTCATTATCAAATCATTGAGAGTTTGGATCAACATTCTCCCCCTATTTGGTTATGACATAGCAATAAAAGAAAATTGCTAAGTAAGAAAACATAAGGATAAAAAGAACTCATAAAATATTTGTCCCTTTTACTGTTTTCTGGGATCTTTTAAGTACTGATGGAGTAAAGTACATTCGCTGGAATTTTTCTTTAAACTTCGTAAAGGTTACAGAGGGAAGTGGAAAGAGTACAAGTACACCAAATAATAATTACAAGTACAAAAGATACAAGCTGATAAAGATAGAAGAATTACAAGGAATCCTATCAGCTATACAGGTTCATCCTTAATGAGAAGTTCATCAAGGGATTTTGTTGTAGGGATCATCCAGTCAGGGACTTCTTGTCCAAGATCCCGTCTTCGCTTTGCTTCTTTGAAGATCAGGGGCTTCATGAAGTGTCCGAGAAGGTCTTCTCTAAATCCGCACCAATAGACGAGATCCCTGAGCTATTTGATATGAGTGATGGGTAGCTCATAGACGCGTTGAAAGCATTCTTGTCCATCGTAGTCTCTGAAGAAAATACCGTAGGGATTGCTTTAGACTTTTCCAGGAACAAAGCGTTCACCAGGGGGCAGGGAGATGTCGAGAGCTGAGAGGTCAGGTTCAGGACCAAGAACTTCTTCGCGTGAAAAGCCGATTCCGGTTTCGTTTCTGATAAGAGGACCTGAGTTGAAGGTATTATCGTTTTCTTTGCAGAGGCCTTTCTTCGTTGAACTGGAGCAGGAGGAGGAATATCCACAGCAGATGTAACCAAGTCGATCTGTTTATTTAAAATCTTCTCGACATGGTTTTTAAAGGTTGAGCGAGAGCGCTGAATGGCTATTCGTATCTCCAACCACTTAGAGAAACCGTACTTGTTGATCGAAGAAGCGTAGATGGTTTCCTTAATACCATTTTCTCTGAATATGTCATCTTCAACAACTGGAACTTTGACCGAGTACCTTCCCCTGATGTTCACCTTGTTGATTCTTGAGACATGGGATCGATAGCTTAGTCTTTCTTTGCACCATTCCAAGGTAGAGTTAGATACCTTGGTCTTCTTCTCGATGATCTTTTGGGCGTCCTTCCATAGTTGTCATTGAACAGCTATGGGAGTCTTCTTCAGTGCAGGATCTTCCACCGATCGTTGAGCGAGCTCAATAGCATAAGCTTTATCTCTTTCTTCATCTCTTCTTCAGCTTTGAAGTGTACAGTGGCTTCTTTTCTTGATATTTTGTATCGAGGAAGGATGATTCGCTGATCTTCAAGCTGTTTGATCATTTCTTCTCTCCTTTTCAGTTCTTCTTCACTTAGCCTTTGAGGAGCTAAGGAAGGTCTTTTGTTGTGAGAGAGCAGTTCTTCTTCAGGTTCTTTAGTCTCAACGAGATCTAAGACTGGGATTATTTCTTCAGCACTCGGGGCTGGATTTATTGTTGTTGCAGCTAGAGGAACTTCAGCTGGATCCTCAAGCAGGGGAGAGGACTAGCTGAAACAATACAATCGTTTAAGTGAGATCATTTGGGATAAGAGATAGAGAAAGAATGAGGTTAAGTGTATAGAGGTTTTATGGAGAGGAGAACTGAGGTTGAGAAGGGATAGAGGAGGGATGCAGTGTAAGGGAAGCGAGTGTATGTTACCTGACAAATTGGCTTCCTGAATAGAATAGCCAAGTTATCTTCGGATGAAACACCTTTGTTCTTTCCTTTGTCAGCTTCAGTCGCTGCAGGCTTTTTCGTTGTCCCTTCCCCTGATGATTCGGTGATGATTATCCCTTTGAGAGCAGGGGCCTTTTTGATTGGCTGGAAGGAGCAATCGATATCTTCATCATCGTCATCATCATCATCATCTTTAGGGGATGATGATGGTTCATCATCAGCGATATCGACGTCTTCATCGTCTTCTTCTTCTTCTTCAGCTTCATCATCATCAGCATATGGTTCTAGGACATCAGCATCAGTGTCCTATTGGAGTTCCACCCCCTCAGATTCATCATTGTGTTGGGAGAACTCGATTCCCTCAGGGTTTTCAACTCCCTGAGGTTTTTCAGCAGCAGCAAAGATAATACCCTCCCCCTCAGAGTTATGGGGAAGGTCTTCTTGATTCATCTCCCCCTCAACATTATGGGGAAGATCTTCTTGATGCTTCTCCCCCTCTTCCACATGATGGATGGGGGAGGTAGTAGGAATATCAGCAGCATCAACATCAGTATGCTTTGGGTCACTGTCTTCTAGGCCAGTGATCCCAACGCAAGTTTCAATCCTTGCTATTCTGTCTTCAAGGCCAGAAATAGAAGTACAGCTCTTTTGAAGATCCTCTCGATCAGCCTGAGTGAAGTGGGATGGTGCACAAGATGGAGCGTTCAGGCGGTCGAGGATTTGCTACAGGAGAGTTGTCGCAGTGCTCACCTCTGATTTTAAAGTAGTCACCTCTCCCTAAACATTTCCTACCACTGTCGTCAACGATGTGACTTCGGTGGACAGGGTGGTGAAGTTGGTGGAGAGGGTGATGTTGGTGGTGTTCAGGGTGTTGATGGAGGTGGAGTTGTCAGCAAGAGCCTGAGAAACGCTGGAAAGATATCCGTCCACCTTTTCCAGATCAGCACTGGAAGCTTTGTCTTTCACCTCGTTGGTGAGAGTCTTTAGAGCCTCTCCAGCGTTTGTAACCACTAAAGAGTTTGAGGAGAGAGTGGTGGTGAGAGATTCCACCTTTGTTGTCAAATCCTTGAGAGAGGTGTCGATATCTCCCAAATTAGGACCTGCAACAGTTAAAAACTTATGAACAAAGGAAAGCTCAGAAGTTGGGGGTCCAGAGAGAGGAGTGTTTAGGATTTTATGTATACCCGCAGGATGGTTGACGAAGTCATCGAAGTGTCGAAAACCTGAATAATGTTCCATGTCGCCTTCTAGAGAGCCTTGACGCATGGAAGAGCTGCAGGTCCTGCGTTTTTATCCATCATCCCCTATAGAGTTTCAGCAGATGTATCGCTGAGGATGACGTTTGTTCCGGAGAGTGGGGGAAAACAGGTGGAGTAAACAAAGAGATGGTGGGAGGAATGAAGGTTGAGAAGAGGGATTTAGAAGCAGGTTCAGCGTTGGAATCGCCGAGAATTACTTCCGCAGTACTTGGAGGTACAGAGGGAGGGAGGTTCTGTTCCAACTTAATAACCTCAGCGTTTAGAGACGCTGACGTTGGTATGAAAGGGGTGGATTCAGCGACTGTGGCAGAGCGTACCACTGAACTTTCCAACGGCTCTTGTGCAAAAAGAGTCGTGGAGTCTTTAGCCTGGGTAGACTTAGGGGGTTGCTCCTTGGTTTTCTTGGCCTTAGGAGCACCAAGAGTGGTTGAAGAGTGTTTTCTCTTTCGAGGAGTGGATGTTGCAGCCGGGGTATCAGCGGTTGGGATTACCGCTGTCGATGTGGTAGTCGTAGAAGTAGAAGAAGTGGGAGGTTTGAGAATAGATAAGAGAGTAGTAAGACGTACCTCGTTTGGCAGGGGCTTGAAGTCGAGAACTTTAGGGCCAACCTGTGAGAGCTTCAGGTCGCCCACCTTCGGGTATTTGTTTTTCAGCCCTTGTGCGAAGAGAGCACTGACATACCGGGGATATGGAACAGTTGTTGGCCTCTCTGTGGCATCCACCCTGAGCATCGTATCGTCGAATATGATCTTTGCCCAATCAATGTGAAGGCCTTTCAGCAATGCGTACCCCATAGCTTGTTGGGGTTTGGATGCTTGGTCAGTTGACCCAACCCTAGCTGTCATGCAGCTGATTAGATGAGCGAAGATGAAGTTCATCTCGTTGGGCATTTTGGATTTCTTGATGGCAGTCAGCTTCTTCTCTGGGAGTTTGTCTCTCTCTGTTTCCCATGCATACTGAATTGCATTAAAGATTGCAATGAAGGCTTCCCTATCAGCGGGGTTTTTGGGATTTGGCAGAGGGACGAATCGTTTTTCTTTGGAACTACCAGGGAGGTTTAGGGCAGACCTGATAGAGCCAGGAGTAATCTTGGAGGAGCCATGTTCGGTGTCAAAGAGGATGACATCGATCTTTTTCTTAGGGTCTTTAGTGGAGGTGATCTGAGCTCTTTTGGCAGTATACCAAAAGTGAGCTAGTAGATTCCGATGAGCGGGAGGTGCGATGGTCAGAGCTGTCGACAGAGGACAGGTCTGAAGGAAAATGACAGCGTCGTCCAGATGATTAATCTTCTTCTTTGGAGGGAAGTTGAAGAGAGCGTAAGGGTTGTTGCTTTGAAAGGTAACTTGATCGAGTTTAAATTCGACATGAGGAGCTTTGATGAGTTCAATACTTTCAGCAGCAGTGGGGGACTGAGCAGTGGGAGCTTCAGTAGATGCCATTTCTGTTTATAGAGTACAAACATGAAGAATATGAAGAGAAGTTCTTAAAATGGATAAAATGTCCAAAATAAGGGTTTTTTACATTCCATTTAGAGAAAGAAATGGAGATTAGGGTTTTTCTAGTTTTGATAAAAAAAATACAAAACATAGAGAATGTTCTTGTTTTCCAGTTTCCATTTAAAGAAGGGATTCTGGAAAAACATATGTAAATGCAAGTTTAAGATTTTTGTTTTAAACTTGAAGAACAATCTAAGAAACAGATTGTGTTCACAAAATCATGAAGTTCATTTGTTTGATCTTTTAAAAACAAGAATAAGATCAAAAACAAGTTTGTCAAGGAAAATAATAAGAATATTAACCTTTGATGTTGAGGATGAAGATGAACAGTTTTTGGAGAAAATAAGTTCAAATGCAACAGTTGTTCTTGCTCGAAGGAGATGACGTTCGTGTAAAAGGTAAAAATATAAACGCAATGGGTTTATATAGTGAGAGTAGAGAGAGAAAAACTATGAGCGGGAAAGTTTTTCATGATGACACAGACACGTCCCTTGAATTTGATTGGACAAGGTATACGAAACGGGCGAACGTGTTAGAGAAAAGCGTGACATGGTCTATCCGTTGTGATGACGTCACAAACGTCCTTTCATATTTTAGGGTGTCTCTGAGGATTTTGAAATTTCAGGGACATTTTTTTAAACATGAAGCACTGATTAGAAGTATCAGTGTTTGATTTTGAAATTTCAACGTATCTCTGAAAGAAAGAGATATCCAGCGATGCAATTTGTTTTGAAATCTTGCATTCATATGCGAATGTCAGCGAGTAAGACAGAACATACCTTGATATCAGTGAATCAAGTTTGTTTAGAGAGAAGGTGATTGATAGGGTTATACAAGTTCATTTTATAAGCACTGATCAAATGTGAACCGCTGAAGATTTTACTCTTCTAAGTTCAGCATTCCAAGCTCGCTGATGAGAAAGTTGAATCTTGTCTCATCAAGAAGTTTGGTAAACATATCAGCTAACTGAAAATCAGTTGTGATAAAATGAAGTTCTATATCACCATTCATCACAGGATCTATGATAAAATGATACATGATTTCGAAGTGTTTGGTCTTTGAGTGTAGCACTGGATTGTTGGCTATAGCGATGGCACTAGTGCTATCGCAATAGATTGGAATTTTCAAGAGCTGAAGATCATAGTCCAGTAGTTGATTTTTCATCCACAAGACCTGAGAACAACAGCTTCCAGCGGCTACGTACTCAGCTTCAGCAGTTGAGGTGGACACTGAGTTTTGCTTTTTACTTGTCCAGCTCACCAGCTTTCCACCTAGGAGCTGACAGCCTCCTGTGGTGCTTTTCCTATCCAATTTGCATCCTGCAAAATCACTATCTGAATAGGCGATTAGATCAAACCCTGATTCTTTGGGATACCAAAGACCTAGGTTGGGAGTACCCTTAAGGTATCTAAAGATTCGCTTTACAGCGATCAAATGAGATTCCTTAGGTTCAGCTTGATATCGTGCACACGAACAGGTTGCATACATAATATCAGGTCGGCTAGCTGTAACATACAGAAGAGAGCCGATCATCCCACGGTACGATGTGACATTAACAGGTTTTCTAGAAGGATCCTTGTTTAGTGTCAGCGGCGGTGCCATAGGGGTTTTCATAGCTGAGCTCTAAGTTAAATCAAATTTCTTCAGCATATCCTTAACATATTTTCCTTGGTGAATGAAAGTTCCTTTTTCACTCTGTTTGATTTGAAGACCAAGGAAATAGGTTAGCTCACCCATCATACTCATTTTATATTCTGCTTTCATTCTATCAGCGAAACGAGTACAAAGGTCAGGGTTAGTGGAACCAAATATAATATCATCGACATATATTTGAACAAGAATAATATGACCTTTTACTTTCCTGAAAAATAGAGTTTTATCGATTTTACATCGCTCAAATTTTTCAATGTGGAGATAGGTAGAGAGAGTGTCATACCATGCACGAGGAGCTTTCTTTAAGCCATAAAGTGCCTTATCCAGTTTATAAACATAACCTGAATGCTTAGGATTTGAGAATCCTGGAGGTTGTTCCACGTAGACTTCTTCATTTAGCTTTCCATTGAGGAACACTGATTTAACATCCATTTGATAAACCTTGAAGTCTTTGTGTACAACGTAAGCTAAGAATAGACGAATGGCTTCTAGTCTTGCCACTGGGGCGAATGTTTCGTCGTAATCTATACCTTCCTATTGCCAGTATCCCTGAGGAACAAGATGAGCCTTGTTGCGGGTTACAGTTCCAAGTTCATCTAACTTGTTTCGATAGACCCATTTAGTGCCTATCACTGACTTGTCAGATGGTCGAGGAACGAGCTTCCAAACTTTGTTTCTTTCGAATTCTGTCAGGTCTTCTTGCATAGCACTGACCCAGTTTGGATCCCTGAGGGCATCATTTGTTTTCTTTGGTTCAATCAGAGAAATAAAGTTAACAAATAAACAAATGTTACCTGCACTTCATCGAGTCTGAACACCAGCGTTTGGATCACCAAGAATTTGATCAATAGGATGATTAATAGTCCATCGCTGACCCGGAGCATACGTCGCTGACTCAATTTGAACTTCTGAAGGAGCTGAAGATGAGGCTTTAGCAACTCCTGGTATATCAGCCAAGAGAGGAAGAGGTTCAGATGTCATTTCATTCTCTGATTGCTGAGAAGTAGATGGCATGTCTGAGACAGAAGGTTCAGAAGCAGCCATAGTGTTGAGAGGAACAGCTGAGACCCATGATGTTTCAGCTTCACTTGTCTGCATGCTTGGGATGATAGTAGGATCATCATCTTCAGCGGGATGAGTATGAGATAGAGGAGTGGGAACATCTTCTGAATCACCAAGATGAGAAAACATCCATTGATTCATCAAAAGTGACGTGGATTGTTTCTTCTACAGTTTGTCTTCTTCGATTGAAGACTCTGAAGGCTTTAGAAACTGAAGAATATCCAAGAAAGATTCCGTCATCAGCCTTAGGATCAAACTTTCCAAGGGCATTTCTGTTGTTCAGTATGAAACACTGACATCCAAAGATGTGAAGAAAGCTAATTGAAGGCTTTCTCCCATTAAAAAGTTCATAGGTTGTCTTCTTGAATCTTTTGACAATCAGCGGCCTATTTTGATTAAAACAAGCAGTGTTGACAGCTTCTGCCCAAAACTGAGTAGGTAGATGAGAATCGCTGAGCATTGAACGTGCAACTTCGATGATAGTTTGATTTCTTCTTTCAGTCCATTTTGTTGTGGTGTTCTCACTGAGGAAAAGTTGTGAGAAATACCCTTACTTTCAAAGAAGTAATCAAGAGAACTGTTTTTGAATTCAGTCCCATGATCACTCCTTATTGAGCAAACGGTCATGTTGTTCAGGACTTCCATTTTCCTGACAAAAGTGATGAGTTCTTCAGGGGTGTCACTCTTAGAACGGAGAAACATTACCCAGGTATAGCGAGAGAATTCATCAACTATGACCAATGTATATTTCTTTATAGCGATGGATTGTTTGTTAACAGGGCCAAACAAATCCATTTGGAAAAGTTGTAGAGGAGATGACACTGAGGAAACTTGTTTAGACTTGAAGCTTGCCTTAGTTTGTTTCCTTTTCTCACACGCTGAACATAGAGACTCCTTAGTGTATGAGTGTTGAGGTAGACCAGTGACCAACTCTTTTGAAGAAAGAGTATTCAGTGTCTTGAAGTTGAGATGGGAGAGCCTCTTATGCCATAACCAGTTGACATCAGATGAGGCTTTTGATAAGAAACAGTAGTTCTCAGTGGTTGTAGAGTCCATGTTTATAACGTAAACATTTTCCATACGGTATCCGCTGAGAGCTATCTTCTCCTTTTTGTCAGTGACAAAGCAGAATTCCTTAGTGAAAATCACTTTGTTATCCTTGTCACATAGTTGACTGATGCTTAGAAGATTATGCTTCAGTCCATCAACATATGCGACTCTTCTGAAGGTTGTTGTACCATTAGAGAGTACACCAAACCCTCAGGTATAGCCTTTTCCGTTTCCACCGAAGGTCACTGAGGGACCCTTTTCTTCCTTGTATTCAGTGAGAAGGTTTTTCTTTCCAGTCATATGTCTAGAGCATCCGCTATCAAGATACCAGATACCCTTTTTAACCTGCAAACAAAGGAAGATTAGTTTGACTTGGGCACCCATTTTACCATGGGCCCACACTTGTCAGTGGTGGTAGAGGAAGTGGAAGGTTCAACAATCTTCGCAGCATTTGAAGATTCAGCTTCAGAACTAGTCTTCACTTTGGTTAATTTCTTAACCTCAGTGGTAGGTTTCACCTTAACCTGATTTGTACCAGGATTGGTCTTCTTTGCCTTGGGGGCAGTGATCTTCACCTTAGCTAACTTTTCCGCTTCTGTGGCTGTGGGGCACTTACTAGCGATATGATTTGTAAGTCCACAGTGATAACATTTCCTATAGCTAAAAGTATCTTTCGGACCATTTGCATGCTTACCCGTTAATTTTAAATGAGTAGGGCCAGCACCAAGTATACCTTTGGCATTGAAAATAAGAGCAACAATCAGTTCTTCAGATTTCTTACCAATAATATCCACTCTGATTCTAGGAGTAGATCGCTGAATAAATCCAGGGATCTTGTTCTTAGAAGTAGAGGGATAAGTCACTGAAGCTTTAGAAGCATTCAGCTTAGGTACAAAGGTACCCTTCTGAGGTTTTTGGTTGAAAACGTTTTATTTACCTTTTCCTTTAAAGATTAAGGTAGGTTTTTCCTCAGGGATAGGAGTTTTTAAAGAGGAACACTGACATGAGGAGGTGTCAAGTACTTAGGATACGAACGTTCCAAATTTGAGCATGGAACAATCAATGGTTGGTTCTAGAGTATCAGCTTTATAACCAAGACCACTCTTATCACTCAGGGGAATCTGAGACCTTATTATCTTAGTGATCGTTGTTGAGGATTTACACCATCCTTCAACAGTAGCCTTTTCAGCTTTTAATGCAGCGATAGCTTCTTCACGTTCGATTTTGACTAGTTGATTTATATGGACCTGATCTTTTAAATCCTCTTCAATTTTAGAAAGCTTTTCTATTTGAAGGTGACAGTTTTTAAGCTGTTCAGCTAGATCAAGGTTTTGATTTTCAACTAAGGTCTTGCCATTCATGGCATCATATAAATTCATAGTCAGCATATCGATTTTTCGAAGACTATCAGCTTCATCAATATCTGAAATATTAGTAAAGAAAGAAGTTGATACCTTGGAGGTAGGAGTTGAAGTGGAGGGAATGTCAGAGTTTTCTTCCTATTCTTCGATTTTTGCCATGAGGCATAGATTGGCCTCATCATCATCTTTAGAGTCAGATGATTCTTCTTCATCAGAGGCAGCCCAGTCAAAGTCATCCATCAGGCCTTTGCCTTTCTTCTTAAAGCTTTTCAGCTTTACGTACTTTTCTTTCAGCTTTTGATATTTGTCATCTCTAGCCCTGGGGTTAGAGGATTTCTTGGAGAAAGCTGAGGGTTTAAAGACTTTCTTTGACCTGCATTCACTAGCAAAGTGTCCTACTTTCTCACAGTTAAAGCAGGTAGTAGTAGTCTTATCAACAGGGGTTGATGACTTTGGCTTGTCAGTGAGTGCAAGGGGTTTGTTCCTTCTGAAGTTACTCTTTCTAGCGAATCTCCTGAACTTATTAGCCAGGAGTGCCAGAGATTCATCAAGATCTGAAGAATCAGCATTTGATGAGCATTCAGAGTTAGTTTCCAACTCAGTGATAGTGATAGATGATCGCTGAGTGGAAGGTGACTCTGAGAGTAAAGCAACAAGTGTGCCTTTGGAATCTTTTACAAGATTCTTCTTAAGATGACACGACTGCTCATGATTGAGCATAGTGCCAAATAAGGTAGAGAGTCATAGATTTTAGATCCTTTGATAGCTTGAGACACATTGAATAACTGTCCCACCTTTCAGGTAAACATTCTAGAAACTTTGTCAGGATCTCAAAGTTAGAATATTCCTTACCAATGGTTTTCAGATGAATAATTAAACAGTTAAACCGCTGATGTACTTCAAAGAGAGTTTCATTCTTACAACAAATGAAGCTTTCGTACTGTCTTACCAGGTTGATCTTTCTTAAGTCCTGGACTTCAGACGTACATTCATATTGAACACAGATTGTGTCCCACATGGCTTTGGAAGTTTTAAGGTTCATGACGGAATGATAGACTTCGTCAGGAAGAGCCATAGAGAGGATGGATTTGGCCTTAGTGTCGATAGCCACCTTCTTCTTGTCTTCATCAGACCAATTGTGAACTTCCTTGGGAACGATTCTTTCGGGAATGGTAGCTCTAGTAGCAGTGCCTGGAACTTCAGGATAAATCCTAACAGGGATATATGGACCATTCTCGATGTAATGGGGCATAGTAGGGTCTACACCTTCTAAGAAGAGTATCATCCTATTTTTCCATAGATTAAAGTTATCTCTAGAAAATCTAGGGGGTTTTGCAAGAGAACCATTATCAATGTAGTTTGTGTTTGTGGTGTTAGCCATTTTGGAAAATAGCAAGGAAGAGAAAAGATTAGTATAAGCAATATCTTGTTTATGAGATTAAACAATCTGCTCTGATACCACTTGTTGGTCCGGAAAGGGTTATACAAGTTTGTAGAGGGGGGGGGGGGGGGTTTGAATACAAACACACGATTTTTACTTTTCTAAATTGTTTATTGATATGTATCAAACAATTTACAACTTGTTGCGGAACAAGATTAAGGAATAAACCTAATCTAAACAAGTTAAGAGAATCACAAAGATTTCTTGCACTAGAAATAAGAAGGAAAGAAGATAAGAATACTAAGGTTAATATTCTAACATACAGAATAGTAAGAAGAAGGAAATGGCCGAGCACTTCATTTCTGAAGTAGGGTTTCCTTTATATACTACACTGATTTAAAGCATATCAGTATTACTTTACACGTGGCAGTAGCTGATTGGTTGCATGTTTTGACCTTGGTAGACAACCTAGTAGCTGCATGATGAACAATGTAGAATCAGAGTTGGTTGTACGATTCTGGACAAAAGGGATGTCCATTCTGACAGATCTGTTGATCCAAACCCTCAGTGATTTGATAATGACCCTCTCTTATATACTTAGTGAAAATTGTAAGTAAACAATATGTATCAGAGTTTCACTATCGCTGATAAGTACTAAGATCTTACAGTACCGCTGATAGGAACTCTCGCTCTTTAGATTAAACATTCAGCGAACACTGTTCACCATAATGCTCTGAGTCTGTTCAGTCCTTATGATGATCGCTGATAAGTTAGTTGTTTACTTATGATCCCTGAAGACAAGTTGCACGTCAATATAGGTTCTACGCTGAAGTCGAAGATCAAGCTCAAGAACCAGCGACAAGTCTCCTAATGAACTGATGCAGATCAGCGAAGACTCAGATTTGTCCACTCAACGTGAAGTATCAAGTACAAGACTTCAGCTATCGCTGAACTTTATCATTCGCTGATAAACAATGGTAAAGCGCTGAATCAACGAAAAGCTGATCAATGAAGTTCTCCGTACAAAGTACTATTGTCTTAACCACCCTTGCACGACTCCGTACGACATGTCAGAAAAGAACCTCCTTATTTTCTGAAATCGTACAACCACTCTGATACTACACTGTTCAAACATGCGGCTACTAAGGTTGTCTACAAAGGTCAATGACATACAATCAATCAGCTGCTGCCACGTTTAAAGTGTAAACTGACATGCATTAAATGCATGCAGTATATAAGAAGATGACCTCGCTTCATTTTGAAGTATGCACTTGCTAACTCTGGACAAGTCATCCTTCTTATCTTGAGATAGGTTATTATTAGTAATTTCCTTCTCTTTCTTAGTGCAAGAAACTTAGTGTTCCAACTTGTTTAGATTTAGGTTTATCCTTAATCTTGTTCCGCAACAATCTGTAAATTGTTAATGATTTATCAATAAACAATTTAGAAAAGTAAAATCTGTGTTTGTAATCACCCCCCCCCCCCCTTCTACAAACTTGTATAGCCCTTCGGGACCAACAAGTGGTATCAGAGCAGATTTGTTTAATCTCATAAACAAGATCTAATCTATACTAAGATTTCTCTTCCTTGCTATTCTCTAAAATGGCTACCAACGCAAACACAAACTATATCGACAACGGTTCTCTTGCAAAACCCCCTAGATTCTCCAGAGATAATTTTAATCTATGGAAAAATAGGATGATTCTCTTCTTAGAAGGTGTAGACCCTACTATGCCTTATTATGTTGAAAACGGCCCATATATTCCTGTAAGAATTGATGTTGCAGTTCCAGCCGCTGAGAATAGACCTGCTATACCAGAAAGGTTGATTCCTAAGGAAGTTCATATGTGGACTGATGAAGACAAGAAGAAAGTGGCTATCGACACAAAATCCAGATCCATACTCTCCATGGCTCTTCCTGACGAAGTCTACCATTCCGTCATGAACCTGAAAACCTCAAAAGCTATGTGGGACACAATCTGTGTTCAGTATGAAGGTACTTCTGAAGTCCAGGATTCTCGAAAGATCAACCTGGTAAGACAGTATGAAAGCTTCATTTGTGGTAAGAATGAAACTCTCTCTGAAGTACACCAACGTTTTAACTGTTTAATAATAATCTGAAAACTGTTGGTAAGGAATATTCTAACTTTGAAGTGCTGACAAAGTTCTTAGAATGTTTACCTGAAAGCTGGGACAATTATTCTATGTGTCTAAAGCTATTAAAGGATCTAAAATCTATGACCCTTTCAACTTTATATGGCACGATGCTGAATCATGAGCAATCGAGTCATCTTAAGAAAAATCTTGTAAAAGATTCCAAAAGCACCCATGTTGCTTTAATCTCAGAGGAACCTTCAACTCAGTGACCCTCGGTCACTATCACTGAGTTGGAAACTAACTCTGAAAGATCATCAGAATCTGACGTTTCAGATAATGATGAAACTTTGGCTCTCCTCGCTAAAAAGTTCAAAAGATTCGCCAAAAAGAAAATGTTCAGAAACAATAAACCTCTCTCTATTACTGACAAGCCAAGATCATCAGCTCCTGTTGATAAGGCTACTGCTACTTGTTTTAACTGCGAAAAGATAGGACATTTCGCTAACGAGTGCAGGTCTAAGAAAGTTTCGAGAAACTCAGCGTTTCCCAAGAAATCCTTTATTCCCAGAAATAAAGATGACAAATACGCCAAGCTGAAAGAAAAGTATGCGAAGCTGAAAAGCTTTAAGAAGAAAGGCAAAGGCCTGATGGCTAACTATGATTGGGCTGCCTCTAATGAAGAAGAGTCATCATATGACTTTGAAGATGATGAAGCCAATCTCTGTCTTATGGCAAAGATTGAAGATGAGGAAGAAAGTTCAGACATTCCCTCCACTTCAACCACTGCTATTCAGGTATCACCTTCCTTCTTTACAAATATTGCAAATATTGATGAAGCTGATAGTCTTCGTAAAATCGATCTTTTAACTAAAAGTTTATATGAAGCCATGAATGGCAAAACTGCAGTTGAAAATCAAAACCTTGATCTCGCTGAACAGCTTAAAAACTGTCACCTTCAAATAGAAAATCTTTCTAAAATTGAAGAAGATTTTAAAGATCAAGTGCACTTAAATCAGCTTGTCAAAATCGAGCGCGAAGAAGCTATCGCTGCATTAAGAGCTGAAAAGGCTACTGTTAATGGATGGTATAATTCCTCAACAAAGATCACTGAGATAATTAAGTCTCAGATTCCCCTGAGTGATAAACGTGGTCTTGGTTACAAAGCTGATACTCAAGAACCAACCACTGATCGTTCCATGCTCTTATTTGGAACTTTCGTATCCTCAGTAGCTGATACTTCATCCTCTCAGTGTTCCTCTTCTAGACCGCCTATCCCTGAGGAAATTTCTACCTCTTCAAAAGGTAAAGAGAAAATGGTTTATCCAAAACCTACCTCTGTCTTTAAAGATAAAGGTAAAGGAATTGCTTTTAACCAAAATCCTCATAAGGGTACCTTAGTACCTAAGCTGAATGCTTCTAAAGCTTTAGTGATTCATCCCTCTGGATCAAGGAATCAGATCTCTGGATCTACTCAGCATGGATCTATTCAGCGATCTACTCCTAGAATCAGAGTGGATGTCTCTGGTAAGAAATCCGAAGAACTGAATGTTCCTCCCATTTCAAAAGCCAATAGCTTACTTGGTGCTGGTACTTCTAATTCTAAATCTAAAGCTCAACATTCAAATGGTCCTAGAACTACTTTTAGTTATAGGAAATGTTATCACTGTGGACTTACTGATAATATTGCAAGTAAGTGCCCTACAGCCACCAAAGCTGAAAAGATAGCTAAGGTGAAGATTATTGCCCCCAAGGCAAAGAAGACCACTGAGGTTATGAAATTAACTAAAGTGAAGGCTGACAAAGCTGAATCTTCAAATGCTGCGAAGATTGCTGAACCTTCCATTCCAACTACTTCCACTGACAAACGTGTACACATGGTTAAGTGGGTACCCAAGAAATACTAATCTTCTTTTGTTATGCAGGTTAAGAAGGGTATCTGGTATCTCGATAGCGGATGCTCTAGACACATGACTGGAAAGAAAAGCATGCTCGCTGAATACAAGGAAGAGAAGGGTCCCTCTGTGTCTTTCGGTGGAAATGTAAAAGGACATACCCGAGGGTTTGGTGTACTCTCAAATGGTACAACTACTTTCAGAAGAGTCGCATATGTTGAAGGGCTGAAGCATAATCTCTTAAGCATCAGTCAGCTTTGCGACAAGGATAACAAAGTAATCTTTACTTAGGAATCCTGCTTTGTCACTGACAAAAAGGAGACGATAGCTCTCAACGGTTATCGTTTGGAAAATGTTTATGTAATAAACATGGACTCAACAACCACTGAGAACTCTTGTTTCTTCTCAAAATCCTCATCAGATGTCAACTGGCTATGGCATAAGAGGCTCTCTCATCTAAATTTCAAGACACTGAACACTCTTTCTTCAAAAGAGTTAGTCACTAGTCTACCTCAGCACTCATACGCCAAAGAGTCATTATGTTCAGCATGTGAGAAAGGCAAGCAAACCAAAGCAAGCTTTAAGTCTAAGCAAGTCTCCTCAGTGTCATCCCCTCTACAACTTCTCCATATGGATTTGTTTGGCCCTGTTAACAAACAATCCATCGCTGGAAAGAAATATACGCTGGTCATAGTTGATGAATTATCTCGCTATACATGGGTTATGTTTCTCCATTCTAAGAGTGACACCCCTGAAGAACTCATCACTTTTGTTAGGAAGATGGAAACCCTGAACAACTTGACCGTTCGCTTAATAAGGAGTGATCATGGGACTGAATTCAAAAACAGTTCTCTTGATTCCTTCTTTGAGAGTAAGGGTATTTCTCACAATTTCTCTTCAGTGAGAACACCGCAACAAAACGGAGTCGCTGAAAGAAGAAATAGAACAATTATTGAAGCTGCACGTTCAATGCTCAGCGATTCTCACCTGCCTACTCAGTTTTGGGCAGAAGCTGTCAACACTGCTTGTTTTACGCAAAACAGGTCGCTGATAGTCAAAAGATTCAATAAAACAGCGTATGAACTTTTTCATGGAAGAAAGCCTTCAATCAGCTTTCTTCACATCTTTGGATGTCAGTGTTTCATACTGAATAACAGAGATGCCCTTGAAAAGTTTGATCCTAAGGCTGACGATGGAATCTTTCTTGGATATTCTTCAATCTCCAAAGCCTTCAGAGTCTTCAATCGTAGAAGACAAACTGTAGAAGAAACTATTCACGTCACGTTTGACGAATCCCGTTCAGCGAACTCTAAACCGTCCGTTGATACTGAAGAACTGAATCAATGGATGTTTTCTCACCTTGGTGATTCTGAAGATACTCCCACTCCTCATACCCATCCTGCTGAAAATGATGGTCCTACCATCATCCCTGATACGCAGAATAGTGAAGCTGAAACATCATGGGTCTCAGCTGTTCCTTTAAACACTATACCTGCTTCTGAACCAAATGTCTCAGACATTCCATCTACTTCTCAGCAATCAGTGAATATAATGACAACTGCACCCATTCCTCTCTTGGCTGATACTCCAGACGTCGCTGAAGCCTCATCTTCAGCTCCTCCAGTTCAGTTTGAGTCAGCGACTTATGCTCCTGCTCAGCGATGGACTGTAAATCACCCAATTGATCAAATACTTGGTGATCCAAACGCTGGTGTTCAGACTCGACGAAGTGCATGTAATATTTGTTAATTTGTTAATTTTATTTCACTAACTGAACCAAAGAAAGTAGATGATGCCCTCAAAGATCCAAACTGGGTCAGCGCCATGCAAGAAGAGCTGACTGAATTCGAAAGAAACAAAGTTTGGAAACTTGTTCGAAGACCAACTGACAAAACAGTGATAGGCACTAAATGGGTCTATCGAAACAAGTTGGACGAACATGGAACTGTAACCTGCAACAAGGCTCGTCTTGTTGCTCAGGGATACAGACAAGAGGAAGGCATAGATTACGACGAAACATTTGCTCCAGTAGCAAGACTAGAATCAATTCGTCTATTCTTAGCATACGCTGTACACAAAGACTTCAAAGTATATCAGATGGATGTTAAGTCAGCGTTTCTAAATGGAAAGCTGAATGAAGAAGTCTATGTGGAACAACCTCCAGGATTCTCAGATCCTAAGCGTCCAGGTTATGTTTATAAACTGGATAAGGCACTTTATGGCTTAAAGCAAGCTCCTCGTGCATGGTATGACACTCTATCTACTTATCTCCATATTGAACAATTTGAGCGTGGTAAAATTGATAAAACTCTATTCTTCAAGAAAGTAAAAGGTCATATCATTCTTGTTCAGATATATGTTTATGACATTATATTTGGTTCTACTAACCCTGACCTTTGTACTCGTTTCCCTGATAGAATGAAAGAAGAGTATAAGATGAGTATGATGGGTGAGCTAACATATTTCCTTGGTCTTCAGATAAAGCAAAATGAAAAAGGAACTTTCATTAATCAGGGAAAGTATGTTAAAGATATGCTGAAGAAATTCGATTTAACTCAGAGTTCAGCTATGAAAACCCCTATGGCACCACCGCTAACACTAGACAAGGATTTAAAAGGAATACATGTTAATGTCACGTTGTACCGTGGGATGATCGGCTCTCTCTTATATCTTACAGCTAGTCGACCCGATATTATATACACAACCTGTTTGTGTGCACGATATCAAGCGGAACCTAAGGAATCTCATATGATCGCTGTAAAGTGAATTTTTCGATACCTTAAGGGTACTGCGAATCTTGGTCTTTGGTATCCCAAAGACTCAGGATTTGATCTAATCGCCTATTCAGATAGTGATTTTGCAGGTTGCAAATTGGATAGGAAAAGCACCACAGGAGGCTGTCAGCTCCTGGGTGGAAAGCTGGTGAGTTGGACAAGTAAAAAGCAAAACTCAGTGTCCACCTCCACAGCTGAAGCTGAGTATGTAGCCGCTGGAAGTTGTTGTTCTCAGGTCTTGTGGATGAGAAATCAACTACTAGACTATGACCTTCAGCTCTCAAATATTGCAATCTATTGCGACAGCACAAGTGCCATCGCTATAGCCAACAATCCAGTGCTACACTCAAAGACAAAACACATCCAAATCAAGTATCATTTTATCAGAGATCATGTGATGAATGGTGATATAGAACTTCACTTTATCCCAACTGACTATCAGTTAGCTGATATGTTCACCAAACCTCTTGATGAGACAAGGTTCAACTTTCTCATCAGCGAGCTTGGAATGCTGAACTTTGAAGAGGAAAATCTTCAGCGGTTCACATTTGATCAGCGATACGATTATACAAACTTGTATAGCCCTCGGGATAAAATCAACTTGTATAACCTATTCTATCATCTTCTCTCTGAATAAACTTGATTCGCTGATATCAAGGTATGTTTTTCTCTCACTGACGTTCGCATGTAAATGCAAGATTTCAAAACAAATTGCATCGCTGAATATCTCTTCCTTAATCAGCGCTATTTTGAAATTTCTAAAACCAACACTGATATTTCTATTCAGTGCTTCATGTTTTCAAAAGTGTCCATGAGTTTTCAAAACCTCGGAGACATCCTAGAATATGAAAGGACAGTTGTGACGTCATTACAACGGATAAACCCCGGCACGTTCTTTTTCTGACACACGTTTGCACGTTTTGTTTACCTTCCAATCAAATGCAAACACGTGTCCGTGTCATGATGAAAAACTTTCCCGCTCGAGTTTCTCTCTCTCTCTAAAAATCTCTCTATATAAACACTTTATGGGTTTATATTTCTCTTTTACGCGAACTTCTCCTCCAAGCAAGAAAACGAAAATTTACTGTTGCATTTGTGCTCTCAAATTTTCAAGAACTTCTTCTTCTTCAACGAACCAGGTTAATATTTCTTTTATTTTACCTGTTTCTTCAAACTTGTTAATGATCTTCTCTTTGTTTTTACAAGATCAAACAACAGAACTTTTTTTAAATGAAATCATCTCTTTCATGGTTTTATGAACACAACCTTTCATGGTTGTTCTTCAAGTTTAAACGCAGAATCTTAAACTTGTTCTTCATACGTTTTTCCAGAATCCTAATCCTCAAAGGAAACTGGAAAACAAGATTTTTATTGGGTTTGCATTTCGTTTTTCAAAAACAAGAAAAACCCTAATCTTCATTAAAACATTTTTGTCTGAATGAAATGGACAAAATTCGAATCATCTTATTGGAAAATCTTTCCACATTAAGATTATTCTTATTTGTAACATCTTTGGTTGAACTGATAATACAGAAATGGCATCTGCTGACATTTCCACTGCTAAGAACACCACCGATGAGAACACTGCTGCTGCTGCTGAGGAATTGGAAATCCTCAAGGCTCCTCAGGTCAAGTTCACTCTTGAAGAACTGGACTGGTCAAAATCCAACAACCTCTATGCGCTTCTCGAGTTTCCTCCTCGAAAGCAAGTCACACATCTAAGTGATGTTATGAGCTTCCTGAAAAACTGTTGCCTCTCTACAGCCCTGACCATAACACCTCCTGCACATCAGCTACTACTATCTCAGTTCTGGTACTCTGCCAGACACTCTCAGCTACCATCCACCAAAGACTCCTAAAAAACAATTGACTGCATCCTCTGTGATACTGATTATGGCACAATGAAAATAACCCCTGCCATTATCCGCAAAGCCCTCAGCCTTCCCATCGCTACAAAAGAAAAACCTTTTGTTCCTCTCCCTGACCACAAGAAACATTCAGACAGGGAAGCCATCACGGCATTCTTCGATGCAATGGGCTATATTTGGGAAACTGGGAGGGACAAGAAGCCAGAGAAGAAGCTGACCCTCATCAAGAAATCTAAAATGCCCAGCGAGATGAACTTCATCTTCGCTCATTTGATTAGCTGCTTGACTGGAAAGACCGGCTCCTCTGACCAAGCAGCTCAACCTCAGCAAGCAATGGGATATGCTTTGCTAAAAGGTCTACATATAGACTGGGCTTCGATTATCTACGATGATCTGGTACTCAGAGTAGACTCGGCCGCTGACCGACCCGCGTGGGTTCCATACCCAAGATTCATCAGCGCCGTCTTCCAAACAGGCCTGAAGGACAGCTACCCTAAAGAGTGTGACCTGAAACTCTCTCAGGTTGGCCCTAAGGTACTCGATTTCAAACCGGTGGAAAACGAGGTACGTCTCTCTACACTTTTAACTCTTCTCAAACCTACTTCTTCGACTTTTGCAGCTCCTTCAGCGGCCAAACCCACCGCTGATACCCCAGCTGCAACCTTCATTCCTTCTAAGAAAAGGAAACACTCTTCTTCCCAACTTGATTCCAAAAGGATCAAGAAAACAAAGGAGCAACCCCAGCAATCTCTTGCTGAAGACTCCTCAACTCATCTTGAAGAGCTGAAGGAACGTTCAGTGGTACGCTCTGGCACAACTGAAAAAGCCACCCATTCTATCCCAGCCTCAGCATCTCTAAACGTTGAGGTTATAAACTTGGAACCAACCCAACCTCCTTTAGTCTCTCCACAGACTGAAGAAGCGATTCTCAGCGAATCCAACGCTGAACTACGCACCCAACCACCATTCTCAACCTTCGCTTCTCCCTCTACTCCATTGGACTCTAATCCAGTTATCACTGAAGCACCTGTCATTCCTCCAGAAGCTAACGCTGATACTCTTCAAGGAGTGATGGATGTAGGACCTGCAGATATGACCATGCATACACGCACTCTCGCTGACGACATGGAACTTTTCTCAGGACACCGAGATTTTGATGAATTCACCAATCCTCCTGCAGGTATACACCAACCCCCATACACTGTAACTGAACCCCAAACTTCTGAGCTTTCCTCTGTTCACAAGTTCTTATATGTTACAGGTCCTAATTTGGGAGACATCAACGCCTCTCTGAAGATCATCGAGACAAAGCTGACAGGTCTCACCACTACTCTTTCCGACAACTCTTCAGCTGTAACAAACGCTGGAGAGAATCTCACAAAGCTGACAACAGTGGTCGCGAAGAATGCCTCCAAAGCTGACTTGGAGAAGGTTGATAAGACTCTCAGCAACTTTGCCAAAGTTCTCGCTGACATCTACACAGACTACCTCGCCATCAAAACCTCAGTTACAACCATGTCCAACGAGGTCACAACGCTGAAGACATCGGTTGGCACACTCGAAGGAGATATGTCTGCTGTAAAAAACGACGTGAGTTCCTTGAAGACTGACGTCAATTCTTTAAAAACTGACGTTGGTTCTGTAAAGACTGACGTAGGTGAGATGAAGACAATGATGAAGCAGATCTTGCACAACATGGCCGCCCCTGTTCCTGCACCTGAGCATTTTTCTACGACGGGTCGTGCTGAACTCATGAAGATCAATCCTGGTATTTCTGGTCTAGAAAACAGATTAACAGCGATTGAAATTTGTCTGGGGATCCCTGGCCAAGAAGACAGGGAACTAGAACCAGTCGCTGAGTCATCCCATTCCTCCCCCACTCATCATGAGGAAGGGGGGGAGAAGAGCACTGAAGACCTTCCCCATGATGAATCTATCAGGGGGGGAGAAGACTGAAGACCTTATCCTCACTGAAGAGGGTGAGAAGACAATTGAAGACACAACCGCTGGACCTCAGGTTGATGAAAACCCTGAGGGAACCGAGAAGCTTGCCTCTGTATCTAAGGGGGGGCAACTCGAAGAAGAAGCTGAAGAATCTGAATCTGAAGCTGAAGATGAAGAAGCCATCGATTTATCTGATGAAGAACCATCCTCTTCACCAAAGAATGATGATGATGACGATGATGATGATGACTCCTTTATCGTCAAGCCTGCTCAGAGGACGACAGCTCTTAAAGGGATTCTGATAAATGAACCTACAGGGGAGCGGACCAAGACAAATCCTTCAGCGTCTGAAGCTGACAAAGGCAAAAACAAAGGCCTCGCTGAAGAAGACAATCTGACGATCTTACTTCCAAAGCCAGTTTGTCAGGTACACTAAATCTTACACTACATCCCTCCTCTATCTATACACTTTATCAGCTCTCCTCTCCAAAAACCTCTATACACAACCACTATCTCTTCTACCCAAGTTCTTACTCGTACGATCGCTGTGTTTCAGCTAGTCCTCTCCCCTATTTGAGGATATCGCTGAAGTTCATACAGCTGCGACTTCACCAACAATAATCCCAGCTCCCAACGCTGAAGAAATAATCCCGGCCTTGGATTTGATCTCTGAGACCGATGAACCTGAAGAACAGCAACTCTCTCGCCAAAACAAACCTGCCTTGGCTCCTCAAAAGCTAAGTGAAGAGGATCATAAAAAGAGAGATGAAGTGGTCAAAAGATTCGAGGATCAGCGAATCATTCTGAAGCGTGATCAACTTCCTTCCGTTCCTCCAAAATTCAGAATTTCTCAAAAGGAATACAAGGAACACCTCAGAGCTGAACGCCTAATCGCTGAAAGAAGAGAAGTAGAAGAAAAAGACAGAGAACTCGCCATCCAGCTTACTCAAAAATCGGTGAAAGACCCCAAGCTGAAAAGAGCTCCAATCGAAGTTCAACGTCAGCTATGGGAAGACGCCAAGAAGATTGTTGAAGAAAAGAGAACTGTGTCGCAATCTACCTTAGCCTGGTGCAAAGAAAAGGTACACTTCAGATATCGACCTGCAAGAAACAATAAGGTACTTGTCAGTGGAAGATCAACCCTCACAGTTTCTATCGCTGAAATCGAGATATTCGGAGAGAATGGACAATACGAAAAATTCTATGCTGAAGCTATCACGCAGTACGGTCTCTCTGAATGGTTGGAGATCAGATTAGCCATCCAGAAGTCTCAGTCTAAGTACAAGGATCATTTTGAAAAGCTGATAAACAAACAGATCGACTTAGTCTATTCTTGTGTGGATATTCCTCCTTCTCCTCTCGATAGTCAGAAAAGAAGGGCCTCTGCAAAGAAAAAGTCTAAACCTTTAGACTCAGGTCCTCAGATACGAAACGAAACAGGTATTGGTTTTTCTCTCAAGGAAGTCCTTGGTCCTGAACCTGATCTTTCTGCACTTGACACATCTCTTCCTGATGATGAGACTTTCATCCCTGGGAAAGTCATAAGCAAACCCTATGGGATATTCTTTATTGACTGGGATGGACGAAAGCGTTTTCAACGAATCCCTGAACTTCCCATCACTCCCATCGAACAGCTGAAAGATCTCATCTACTGGTGTGACTTCAAAAACGACATTCAGGCACGACATCTTAAGCCCTTGATTTTTGAAGAAGCGCTGAACAAAAAGAATCAAGGAGTAAATGTCCCTGACTGATTGATTCCCACATCAAAGACCCTTGATGAACTTCTCATTAAGGAAGAACCTTTTGACTAATAGGACCGCCGCATTCTTCTATTATATCAGTTATTCTTTTGTACTTGTAATTTATTTCGCTTGTACTTGTAATCTTTCCACTACCTTTTGTAATCTGATTCGAAGTTTAAAGAAAGATTTTAGCGAAAGTACTTTACTCCATCAGTACAGAAAAGATCCCAGAAAACAGTAAAATTGACAAATATTTTATGAGTTCTTTTTATCCTTATGTTTATCATTATATAGCAATTTTCTCTGTTGCTATGTCATAATCAAATAGGGGGAGATTGTTGATCCAAACCCTCAGTGATTTGATAATGACCCTCTCTTATATACTTAGTGAAAATTGTAAGTAAACAATATGTATCAGAGTTTAACTATCGCTGATAAGTACTAAGATCTTACAGTACCGCTGATAGGAACTCTTGCTCTTTAGATTAAACATTCAGCGAACACTGTTCACCATAATGCTCTGAGTCTGTTCAGTCCTTATGATGATCGCTGATAAGTTAGTTGCTTACTTATGATCCCTGAAGACAAGTTTCACGTCAACATAGGTTCTACGCTGAAGTCGAAGATCAAGCTCAAGAACCAGCGACAAGTCTCCTAATGAACTGATGCGGATCAGCAAAGACTCAGATTTGTCCACTCAACGTGAAGTATCAAGTACAAGACTTCAGCTATCGCTGAACTTTATCATTCGCTGATAAACAATGGTAAAGCGCTGAATCAATGAAAAGCTGATCAATGAAGTCCTCCGTACAAAGTACTATTGTCTTAACCACCCTTGCACGACTCCGTAAGACATGTCAGAAAAGAACCTCCTTATTGTCTGAAATCGTACAACCACTCTGATACGACACTGTTCAAACATGCGGCTACTAAGGTTGTCTACAAAGGTCAATGACATACAACCAATCAGCTGCTGCCACGTGTAAAGTGTAAACTGACATGCATTAAATGCATGCAGTATATAAGAAGATGACCTCGCTTCATTTTGAAGTATGCACTTGCTAACTCTGGATAAGTCATCCTTCTTATCTTGAGATAGGTTATTATTAGTAATTTCCTTCTCTTTCTTAGTGCAAGAAACTTAGTGTTCCAACTTGTTTAGATTTAGGTTTATCCTTAATCTTGTTCCGCAACAAGCTGTAAATTGTTAATGATTTATCAATAAACAATTTAGAAAAGTAAAATATGTGTTTCTATTCAACCCCCCCCCCCCCCTTCTACAAACTTGTATAGCCCTTCGGGACCAACAAGATCGTACGGAGACGTGCAAGGGGATAAGACAAAAGTAACTTATAGTGGAAACTTCATGATCAGTGTTCGCTGAATAGATCTTTATCAGCGAGTGATAAAGTTCAGCGTTCGCTGAAGTTTTCTACTTGAAACTTCACGTTGAGTGGACAGGTCTTGGCTTCGCTGATATCCGCATCAGTTCATAAGTAGACTTGTCGCTGGTTCTTTGGCTTGATCTTCGACTTCAGCGTAGAACATTTGTTGACGTGAAACTTGTCTTCAAGGATCATAAGTAAACAACTAAGATTATCAGCGATCATCAGTAAGACTGAATAGGCTCAGGGCTTACTGATGAACAGTATCGCTGAATATGTAATTTAAAGAACATGAGTTTCCTATCAGCGGTACTATAGAGACATA
This sequence comes from Saussurea involucrata, assembly GCA_033807775.1. Lineage (NCBI taxonomy): Eukaryota > Viridiplantae > Streptophyta > Magnoliopsida > Asterales > Asteraceae > Saussurea > Saussurea involucrata. The sequence goes on from CM066312.1 coordinate 22,264,864, forward strand.
GTACTTATCAACGATAGTGAAACTCTAATACATATTGTTTACTTACAATTTTCACTAAGTGTTTCTCTGAGAGTAATTATCAAATCATTGAGGGTTTGGATCAACAATACGACATGTTCATCCCCAAAGGCAGTTCTTGAGGGAACAAGATAGTGGTTATTGGGTTTAAGGGGAAGAACATTTTTGAACTGGTCTTGGTCCAAGAAGGTTTGTAGGTGTGTTGTCGGAACAAAGTCCACTGAGTTTCCTGAATGTTCTTGCTCAAGGTTTCTGGCCATAGATTGGTGTTGTGAGTGCTCGGATCGAGCAGGGGAGTTTGCTAGAGAGTTTCTGGTGGAAGCAATTGCTTGTGAACTTGAAGAACTGAGTAGAGAGAAGGAGTTTCAGGTTTTGCAAGGTTTGCCGGAGATAATGAGAAGAGTAAATTCGTAAAGGAAGAAGAGAGGGGGTAAATGAGGTTTTATACTGGTGCAAAAGGGCAGAATCTGAAGCGGTAAATAGTTAAAATTTGATAATCTTTGGGGTCCGCACTTGAGCACTACAGTTGGGTTCGACGTTTCAGAAGAACGTGTGGCACACACGTGCAATGAAATCGTGCCACGTCAGAGGTGCAAGAGTACGACAAGACGTCGTGCGGCTCCCATTAATGCTTGGCGCGTGGGTATTTCTACACCCGGATGTCTGTCACTTTCAGAAATAACCCGCATCTTCAGAACCCTTTTAAAAACCTAAGTATCAGAAACGACAGAAGCTCTGTAGTGGAATGAGCTCTGTGGTCTGAAACCTTTTTCTCATTACCTCTGTGCTTCCACCTTTAACAAAGACATTTGAAAAGACAGTGGAAGTGATCAATAGAGTTTCCGAACAGAATTTTTAGTCACAGAGGCTCTGGCTTACAGAGGCTCTGTTGTGCTCAGCAGAGGCTCTATGACCGAAAATTTCTAATAACGGACAGCTCATAAAACTTTTTGATCATCCAAAGTTTTGACAGTTTTAAACAGGGTTTTTAGGACATATTTGGAAAATGGTGTCCTAGAAAACTGTTTTGGAGAATGGTTTTGTGCGAGATACTTACTCTTTGATTCTCCTTTGCTCGGCAAACGTTCCTGACTCCTGTTGATTTGGTTGACCAATACTCCTCTTTAGCTCCCCCTTGAATGATTAATCTTTGTAGATCATTTAAGTTCTCCTTTTGCTCCCCCTTGACCTATGCTATGATCAGATGTGATGAGTAAAGCATAAAACATAGGTCAAACTCACTAGAGGTTCTGTGGGAAACGTCAGAGGTTCTGAGCAATTCCACAGAAGCTCTGCTGGGTACAGAACTTTTGATGATAAAGAATTTACATACAAAAGGATTTAAAGATATATACATATATATACATATATATATATACAAGAGGATCAAGTCTCACTTACAGAGGTATCAACTCATGTTTAGCATACCTAACTTACCCACCAAGAAAAGGAATCTTTTCTCATCAAGAGCCTTGGTGAATAAGTCTGCAAGCTAGAATTCAGTGGACACAAAGTACATCTCGATTGTTCCTTGTTCAACATGATGCTTCAGAAAGTGGTAGCGGATATCGATATGCTTCGTTTTAGAGTGTTGTACTGGATTGGCAGAGATCGCAATGGCACCCTTTGAGTCACAGAGGATAGGGATCTTCTGTATGTCAAGACCATAGTTCTTTAGCTGAGTTCGCATCCACAGAACCTGAGAGCAACAGCTAGCAACAGCAACGTATTCGGCTTCTGCTGTAGATGTCGACACACAATTATGCTTCTTTGAAGTCCAGCTGACTAATTTACCACCCAGGAATTGGCAACTCCCAGAGGTACTTTTCCGGTCAAGCTTGCATCCTCCATAATCTGAATCTGTGTAGGCCATAAGATCAAAGCCAGAGTTCTTTGGATACCAGAGGCCAAGCATCTTGGTTCCCTTTAGGTATCTAAAGATTCTCTTTACAGCAAGAAGGTGGGATTCCTTAAGGTTAGCTTGATATCTTGCACAGAGGCATGTGGCATACATTGTATCTAGTCTACTGGCTGTTAAGTATAAAAGAGACCAAATCATGCCTCTGTAGAGCTTGCACTCTACAGATTTTCCACTTGGATCGGAGTGTAACTTGGATCCAGTGGACATGGGTGTCTTCATGACAGAGGCATCAGAGAGTGTGAACTTGGAAAGAATGTCAGAGACATATTTTGCTTGATTTATAAAAATTCCCTCTGATGATTGTTTGACTTGGAATCCTAGGAAGAATTTTAGTTCTCCCGTCATACTCATTTCAAACTCACTCTGCATGAGTTTTTTGAAATATGTGCAATGTTGTGCATTGGTAGAGCCAAATATAATGTCATCCATATATATCTGCACAAGAAGATTCTCCTAACCTTTTCTCTTATAAAACAAAGTAGTATCAGTAGTACCTCTTTTGAAATCATTACCAAGGAGAAAGGTTGAAAGACGTTCGTACCATGCTCTTGGAGCCTGTTTTAGTCCATACAGAGCTTTATCAAGATAGTAAACATGGTTTGGGTACTTGGCACTTTCGAACCCTAGTGGCTGCTGGACGTATACTTCCTCTTGAATCTGACCATTCAGAAAGGCGGATTTGACATCTATTTGAAAAACCTTAAAGCCTCTGTGGGCTACGAAGGCTAAGAAGATTCTTATTGCTTCGAGCCGTGCGACAAGGGCAAAGGTTTCATCGTAGTCTATTCCTTCTGCTTGGCAGTATCCCTTGGCCACCAATCTCGCCTTGTTTCTGATGACCACCCCATCCTCATCCTTTTTGTTTCTAAAGACCCATTTTGTCCCTATAGCTTGTTTCCCTCTTGGCAGAGGAACTAAGGTCCATACTTTATTTCGCTCAAACTGAAGAAGCTCTTCTTGTATGGCTTCAACCCAATTTGGATCATCTAGGGCTTCAGAAACACGTTTGGGTTCGATCACACTGATAAAGTTTGTAAAGAAACAAAAATTAGCAGTGGCTGATCTTGTATTGACTTTTTCAGAAGGATCGCCGATAATTTAGCTCTGAGGATGGCTCTTTGTCCACTTTGTCATCCTTGGGAGATGGTCATTAGCATCATCTAGTTGAACCTCTATGGTTGCACACGGTGGTTCAGGTGCAACCTCTATAGTAGATGGTACTTATGTGCTGGAACATGGTTCTTCACCTTGTCGAGGTATTTCAATAAGAGTTGGAATTGATTCCTCTGAGGATATTGAGACTGAATCCTCATTTTCCTCTGGTATTGCTTCCTCTGTTGTAGCTGGAGTGGGTATTTCCAGTGCCTCTGTAGTAGTATTCTTGCTTGCATCATCTTCTGCTCGCTCCCCCTCAACACTTGCATCTGCACGATTTATGGAAGAGGATGAAGTATTTAATGGACTAGTTAGAGATATACCTGAATCAGTCTGGTCGGTAGAAGATGTTTCTCCAGAGGCTCTGGTTGCTCCAGCTGAGGGATCAATATCATCATGGAACATCTCTTCAAATAGCAGATTTAGTTCTGCTTCTCTTGTCTGGGAGATGCCAGAGGATTCCTTTTTTCAGTCCGAGTTCTGAACTGATTTGTTCAGAAGTCTTCTGAAAAGAATCGTCAAAAGAAACGTTGATACTCTCCACAATTGTTTGAGACCGCAGAAGGTAAACTCTGTAGGCCTTAGAAGTGGCAGAGTACCCGATGAACTTCCCTTCGTCAGCTTTCACATCAAACTTTCCTCTAGCTTCTCTGTCGTTTAAGACAAAGCACTTGCATCCAAATACATGGAAGAACTTGATTTTTGGTCGCCTTTGGTTGATCAGATGATACGGTGTTTCGATGTGCCTCTTTACTATTGTTGATCGATTTTAGGTAAAACAAGCGGTTAACACAGCTTCTGCCCAGAAAGATGTGGGCAATCCAGATGCTGTCAGCATAGTTCTTGCAGCCTCCACAAGCGTACGGTTTTTGCGTTCGACCACGCCGTTCTGTTGTGGGGTGCGTGCAGCAGAGAAGTTCTGAGATATGCCTTCTTCTGTAAGCTAAGCTTTAATGACAGAGTTTTTGAATTATGTGCCATTGTCGCTTCTTAACTTTTGAATCCTGCACTCATACAGAACCTGGATTCTTTTCATTAGGTTAATAAGAATGTTTGGAACATCTGATTTATTTCTGACAAATTCCACCCACGTATATCTCGAGTATTCATCAATCAACACCAGCATATACTTCTTGCCTCCTAGGCTCTGTGTAGCAATTGGACCGCAGAGGTCAACGTGTAGCATATACAGAGGCCTAGGGCAAGACACATCAGTCTTGCCTTTATGGGAAGCTCTTTTGAGTTTTCCTATTTTGCAAGCAGAACACAAATGATCTTTACTAAATTTGACATTTGGCAGACCTTTAACTAAATTAAGTTTAACAAGCTTATCTAGAGTATAAAAGTTAAGATGGCAGAACCTGTTATGCCATAACCAAGCTTCTTCGTTTTTACAGGCAATAAGACAGAGCTTGCCCTTTTTGTTCTTGACACTGAAGTTCATGAGGTACAAATCACCCTTTCGTTCGGCTCGCAGAAGTTCGACACCTGTATCTTCCCCTTGCAGAGAGCAGAAGGTTCTTTTGAACATGACATCGAAACCCGTATCGCAAAGTTGGCTAACACTGAGAAGATTGTGCTTAAAGCCATCCACATATGCAACTTTGCATACGGTTATATTTTCCTTTTTAATGACTCCATAGCCTTTTATATACCCCTTCTTATTATCTCCAAAGGTCACCGATCCTCCTCCAAGTTTATCTTTATATGAGGATAGTAGACCTCTGTCGCTAGTCATATGCCTTGAGCACCCGGAGTCTAGGTACCATATCGGCACATACTGCTTCTGCAACATATTCAGAGATTTTTAGGTACCCATTTCCAAATGGGTCCAGGTTTGTTAGGGGTCTTTAAGGTTGCCTTATCATCCTTAGTTTTGGTTTTAACCTCTTTCGAAGAACCATCTGGTTTCTTCTTACCCTTGAATTTTGCATTCTTTTTGGGTCTAGAGAGGAAACAGTGTGGGCTTGAGAAGTGTTGGTTCAATTGATGCATAAGTTCAAAACAATGACAATAATGGATATGCGAAGACATTTGCTTAAACTTTTCATTGAAAACACTGAATATGGGTACAGAGGCTTTATAATTACAATCTTTCCTAGCTTTAGACTTCCTATTACAAGAAGACCTATTTAGGCTAGATTGATGTTTTGAAAATTCTCTCTTGAGAGTAGCCTTTTGTTGACCCAATCCTCTGTAGTGAACTTCAGCTGGTTTCACTGTCACAGAAGCAAAAGATTTGTTATTTTCAACCCACTTACCCTTTTGTTGCCAAGTTAATTTTTCTTGAAATGGCCTTGAGGGTTTTGAAGTTTTTGAACTTGTTGGATTTTGAGAATACTTTTCCTTTTGTTGTTTAATTTTCTCAAGCTCAAGGGAGGTTTTTGCTTGTATACACATGTCCAAAAAGTCCGGGCAAATAGGAACTCTTGTGATTTTCTCCTTATCAGAAATGGTTCTGTTAAGAATACCAGAGGGAAGCCTAAATCCCTCTGTCTCACAAGGAACTATCTCCGACTCATTGGAGTCAGTCTCAGACTCGTCAGAGGATGAGTCATCCTTGTACACAGAGGTTGACTCACCGAGATCTCTGTCGGTAGAGGCAGGACTTTCTGAGCATGTGCCATACTCACTTTCTTCCTTCCTTCGGGAAATATCTTCCAGATCGACAGAAGTATTCATCAAAATTTCCTCAGAGAGATTTTGTTCAACAGAGGGTGTGTAGAGGTTTTCATAAAAATTGTTTTGCCGATTTCCATTAACTCATTTTCAGAATTGTGTTGCAGATTTTCCTCTGAAGAAGCAGGCATAAACTCAGGTGCCTCTGCCGATAGTTTCGTGTCAGAATCTATAGTGCAGACAAAAGCGACCTGGGTCTGAGTCTCAGGGTCACCAAACTTGAAGATTCCTATCTGATCTTGAGTTTTCAGATATCTTTTAGGTTTGGAGTCTCTTTTGACAGAGGCTGATGGTGATAAATCTGCGTTTTGATACCATATATTTATCATCTTCAGAGGTTTCCTCTTGTGAGGTTCCCTAGAGATTTTCTGCCTTTTGCTAACAGAGAGTAAATTTGGAAATCCAGGTTTTCTTGTACTTCCAATACAAAAAAGAGAAGACAAGGACTTGTCTCTTTTGGTTCCAGTATATGGGTCTATATCACAGAAGCCAGTTCCCCTTCTTCCTATTTGTGTATTAACCTTTTCGTATACTTTCTGTGCATCTTGATATTTTTTAATTAAGAGGTCCTTTTGAAAGAAGTTCTTAAGAGCAAGAATGTTCATTCTATCACTCTCATTGTCCAAACTTTCCTTTGTTTTAGCTTTAAGGGCAGAATTGAGTTCTGAAATCTTTTCTTTTAAAGGATTTAGATTTTTGTGCCAATTATTCTCAATCTCTTCCTTTTCTAAAGATATTTTTGCTTTTTCTTGAGTGAGAAGTCTGGCTTCTCTCTCAAAGAATGCAAGCTTTTTCTGAATATTGTCACAAGTCTTTTTCAGTTCAGTGTAATCTTCTGTCAATTTAAGCAAATTAGCTTCAGTTTCATTAGAGTAAGAGTCAGAAGTGGATACCTAACTGTCAGAATCTGGGGAGCTGACTTCTGCCATTTTGCATAACAGGGCGTTCTTCTTCTCACCTTCGTCAGAGGATTCGTCTGACTGCCAGTTTTCCTGATCCACCATGAGCGACTTCTGAGCATAGTATTCTTCCTTCTTTTTATAGAAAGCAGAGTCCATCGGAGGGCAATTTGGTTTGCTCCTGCAGTCTGCAGCATAGTGGCCTGGCTTGCCACAGTTAAAATATCCCTGGTTCTGGGGTGCATTTCCAACTCTGTCACCGGACCTCTGTTGGTCACCACCTCTGTCACTTCTGTCGCTTAACCTCTGTTGGTCATTTGAACCTTCTCTTCCTTGGTTCCTCGATTCATACTTCTCTCCTCGATCGTCTCTCCCATCACGTTCATATCCGGACTTCTTCCGGTACCCTCTGCTACCGAACTATCTTGTCAACAGAGCTAAAGATTTAGCTATTGAGGCCATTGTTGCCTCCTCTTCTTCCACCAATTCCTCTTCCTCACTGTCAACAACCAACACCTTCTTCTTCTTCTCTTCCACAGCCTTCTCTTTCTTTGGCTTCTCCTTTACTTCTGTAGCCTTGCCAACAAGTTCAAGAGGCCCACCAGTTTGGGCTTTTGCCTGAGCAATCTGTGGTTCTTCGGCAGCCAGTGTTCCGTAAAGATCTGACAGAGTCTAGGTGTCTAAGTCCTGATTAGTTTGCAGAGACATAGACAACTGGAGCCATTCTTCGTTTAGGCTCTTTAGGAACATGACGTTGTTCTCTTCAGAAGTTCTGTGAATTCCGAACTTCTTACACTTGTTAATCAGAGAGTTGAACCTGTCGTATGTTGACTGCAGAGATTCTGTCGGCGGAGCTTTGAAAGCATAGTACTCGTTGATGCATTGGGCTCTGCGGTTCTTCTGAGTCATGGCACCTCCTTCCAATTGTTTCTCTAGTTCCTTCCATAGATCGTAAGCAGATTCACATTTTGAGTTCCAGATCAGTGCAACGAACAATAAGAAATCAATAGATAATAACACACGATATGATTTCAATTGGTCATCCACTTTACTTTCAATATTGAGAGAGAATTACAATAAGCTTTGGAAAGTTAAAATGAACAACTAACTTAATTCTAAGCTAATTACAACTTTATATATGGCGGGCCCGTGGTTAACAAGCCCACGGCCCGTTCACTAACTAGGCTCAAATTAAACAAATACACTTCAGCCCGTTCGCGCCAGTTATCAACGTATCTTTTTCGGAGCGCAAAGTGTACCTCGAACATACGGATTGCGCGGCGATAGTCGATACGTTCTTCAACTGTTTCTAAGGCTTTTCGAGTAGTAGTTTCATTCGGATTAGGAGCATACAAGAGCCTTTGATTTTTAGATTCGAAAGAGATGATTTTTCGAAGAGCATCTTGAACTTTGAAGAGCGTGCCGTCGCAGAATCTGCCTACCTGACTGAATCGCAGAAATCTCTTTTCATTATGATCGTTGTTATAGACTATCCCAAATTCTGGTTCCAGAAGCAGTGCGTTCTCGGGATACGTCTTCAGTTCGGGCGGTTTCAAATTCGGCTTTATCAGGTTTACCTTCTTGGCTCTGTTCTCGATTGCCATTTGGAAGTCCGAGAGATAGTACATCATGATGGTACGGACTAGGAATCGACGAACAGCTTCGAGCGCTTTAGTTACTTGAAGCGGTCGGATAGTTCTGGTTCTGAGGTCTTTCAGTATAGCATAGAAGTCGAACGGTTGGAGATTCTTGAAGTCGTCTTCGGAAAATCGCCATTCATTTCCGTCTTCTCGTCGGACGGTGAAAATGGGAAACATGACTTTCAGAATTCTACCTGTTTGGACGTTGAGCACTTCGATGATCATGTGCTTTGTTTGGACTTGGCTAACTGGCAGACACCGCTTCATCGCGTTTACGTACTGGCTTTGGTATTCCGGGTTGGAACTGTAAATACCAAGGCAAAAGGTAGGCTCGATAGGGCGTAACTTGTGAACTAAAAGCCTTATGAAAGATTCCTCCAGGTGAGGAATAAATATCGTGATCTTCTCCCATCGGATCTGTTGCTGTTGAGGAGGACGAAGATCTGAAGCTGTTGGTTGTTGTTGAGGAGTTTTCGGAATATCAGCAGTTGTAGATTTAGGTCTTGCAGAAGTTTCGGCGGCTTGAGCTGAGTGAACGGGAGTACCATACAAATTTTGCAGCAGAAATTGGTCGTAGTCAACATTATCGTCTTCATCAGTAGGAAAGACCAGATTTACCTGGAGATTTACAGCACTGGAGGTTTTTTCATACCATACATCTTCGGTCTACGGGTCGGTCTGTGTGTTTGGATCAATGAGATTGAGTGTAGATCCATCTGATGTATCAAAGTTGACCAATTCCTATGTTGTTCCCTCAGGCTTTTCAACCGTCGGGTCTTCGTCATCGGAAATGTCCATATCAATTATGTTAGGACCGAAAATGTCCTAATTATAAGAAAGTTTTGTAAAGGGCTTATGTTTCTAATGGGCTTGGGCTTAACACTTAGTAGGCCTTGGGATTGACTATATAAAGTGTTAGGAGGCTCATTTGTAATGTGTGGCACAATGTGAGAGCCTAATTATAGAGAGAAAGAGAGAGTCATCATCTTGTACTAACATGATTAAATCTAATATGAGGATGACGTTTGTATCTCAATCTCTCTAAATTACTTGAATTGTTGATGATATTCTGGGATCACAAGTGGTATCAGAGTCGAAAAAGGATGCATAAATCATCGAGTTTTGAGGTTTGAAAGTTTTCCGCCGGAAAAACGAAGTTCGCCGGAATCTGGAATATTCGCCGGAAAACTCATAACTGTCGATCAAGCCTTGTCCGACTTGTTCATAACTGTCGGACAACATAGACATTCATAAACTCATAACTGTCGCACGATACTAACACTCATAACTGTCGTACAACATTTGACCGACTTCACATTTTTGTCGGATAAGACACGTACGACAGTTACTGTTTATTGGGTCTAGTCGTACAAGAGGCGTACGACTTCTACTGTTCATTAGCGCTAGTCGTACAAGACCCATCCGACAGTTACTGTTCACCGGAGTTAGTCGTACAAGACCCATACGACAGTTACTATTCATTCAAGCTAATCGTACAAGACATGTCCGATAGCGGAACCCCCGTGCTAAGTCTCGGGAGGTGGACATTTTTCTTGGAATTGAGCATAAAGCGTGGATGCTACATGACGTTTCCTCCTTCGAGCAAATCCGAACCATGCTCTTAAGACGAATTCCTACTCAACACGCGGTTCATTGACGGATTCTTTGTTATAAATTGTGATTGCACTCATTTTGTCACTCAAAACTCGCTTGTTATCTTTCTTGTGAGCTTATCGGAACGAGCTTGAGTTTCTACTTTTTTAAGATGTGCTCGTGCATCCAGTCGAGGTTATGGCGCACATCGAATCCGATTTTTCAAGGTTGAAAATAAGAAGAGTAGGAGCTTCTTTCAAGGGGGAGCCTAGACTTCATTCGAAGAAAAAGCATTACTAAAGTTTTTCCAAGAAAATCAAGGGGGAGAGGAGCTAAAGCTTTTCAAGTTTGATGTGATTTTGCTTTACAAAACTTTAGGGGGAGAATGTTAGGACCGAAAATGTCCTAATTATATGAAAGTTTTGTAAAGTGCTTACGTTTGTAATGGGCTTGGGCTTAGCACTTAGTGGGTCTTGGGCTTGACTATATAAAGTGTTAGGAGGCTCATTTGTAATGTGTGGCACAATGTGAGAGCCTAATTGTAGAGAGAAAGAGAGAGTCATCATCTTGTACTAACATGATTAAATCTAATATGAGGATGACGTTTGTATCTCAATCTCTCTAAATTACTTGAATTGTTGATGATATTCTGGGATCACAAATTACCATCTCGGCTAAAGGCAACTCGGCTTCGGGTTGTTCTTTAGTTGTAGTTGCCGCAGTTGAAGGTTCCGGTTGAACCATAGTAGCTTCAGTTATGATTGGAACGGACTCAGTTCATCGTTGTCTCTTGTTCTCCCCCTCACGGTGATCAGGATCATCCTGGTCATCGTGCCTTCTCTTGAGTCCGCCAGCTTGACTCTTGCAAGTAGTTTCGAGTGAGGCGACTCTATCGGACAGCGTTTTGAGCTCTTGTTGGACGTCCTTAAGAGTCGTGTCAAGCTGGTCCAATCGGGATGTAACAGATGACGAAGGAGCATTGACCTGTGATTTCAGAATGGAGAGCAGGTCTACTTCGGTAGAGGCATCGGTATCTTGGTGTTGGAGCAGCTGAGTTAGGATCATGGTCTTCAAAGTATCCACCGAATAGATAGGTTGAACGGGAGCCGGTGGTGGTGTCGTTGCAGTTTCGAGTTCGACCATTTTCTCTTTACCTTTGATCAAAGTCTTCAGTTTGTCGAGCTCATTGGTGAGTCGCTGCTCCATGGTCTCGCGGACAGCCTTTAGGGCACCGTCCAGATATCCCTTTGACACAGAGTCGGTGGAAATAACGTCGGGATCACTTAGATTACCCGTTGAGGCATCTACCTTAGAGGTAGAGCCACCTACGTTCACGGTTGGCACATGGGTAGCCGTGGTAGGATTTCCCTCCGATCCTCGCGTTCCGCTTAAATGCGGAGACACTACGGAGGTTCCGATCGGGTCACGAAGAGCCTCGATTTGTGGGATCTCATCTTGTGTCGTAGCCGAAAATGTAATATTTCAAGTGGCGCTAGACTCAATGGTGCACTGAAAGTAGTCGAGACCGGGGGCTGCTGGTCTCTTGTTTCAATACCAGTACTCTCTGATTAAGAGACCAGTAGAAGTTGTGCTTTGTCCCCGTAAGATGTTGAAACATCCGTCTTTTGAGAGATGGGTGAGTGGCTGAGGAGGTTGTGCAATTGCGCCACTGGGTCCACGACGGCTTCTTCAATATCCTGTCCGAACAAATGAGACGGGATAGCAGATGTGGCTACCCGGGCGACACTCGGCTGGATTCGCTCAGAAGCCTCTTTATCTTTACGGCTTAATCTTTCTTGGTTCGCTTTCGACCTTAATTCCCTCCTTCTCACATATTCTAACTCTTCAACTAATTCTCCCTCGGGTCTCCTTGTATCTCTCGTAGTAGGTTGGGTAGTAGGGATGAGAGGTGGTGTTGGTGAGTCGGATGGGATGCCTTCGGTAAAGTCTGGGTTGGGTCCGATACGGGTAGGGATTAAGGTTGCTCGGATAGTGCGATCCGTATCGGATTCAGTGGAGTCAGATTCCACATCCTCAACCTTTCTGGTCGGTGAAGGAGGATCAGATATATACGCCTCGGGGTCACGATGGAGCATCGGTCGAGAGGATGTACCGGCTTGATGGGATTGGCTAGAACTGGGACGCGGATCCAATGCACCGCCCGCTCCGGTTCCCCTTGTAAGATCCCACATTGGTTGGGGAGGGGAACAAAGGTTGCCTTATAAGAGGAACTTGATACCTCCCCTATCAGACGCGTTTTAAAACCGTGAGTCCAGGTGTGCGGACAAAGCGGACAATATCTGGTACGGTTGGCCTGGAATGTTACAGATGGTATCAGAGCTGGGAACCGGACTGGTGTGCCAGCGAGGACGCTGGGCTCCCAAGGGGGGTGGATTGTAAGATCCTACATTGGTTGGGGAGGGGAACAAAGGTTGCCTTATAAGAGAAACTTGATACCTCCCCTATCAGACGCGCTTTAAAACCGTGAGTCCAGGTGTGCGGACAAAGCGGACAATATCTGGTACGGTTAGCCTGGGATGTTACACCCCTTCTGTGTAATATCAACACACCCCACCTGAGAGCCCCAGCTGCCCGGGCCCTTCCTCCTCTGGTCCTAGGACCCTCACGTCCCTCGGTTCTATGTCCCTGGGGAGGTCCCTCCGGCGCTGGTTGGGCCATGGGATTCCCTAACTCTCGCCTATAAGCAACTACACTCGGTGCAGCGGGATCCGCGTGTGCCAGTAGGGCTTCAAGTAATGGCATGGCTATGGCATTGGACGGGTTTCGAATCACCATATATTGTAAATGGAAAGGGAGGCATACCGGATGGTTAAGGCGTCGCGGTATTGCTGGATTCGCGTCCATGTGTTGGCGCACAGCCAGTGAGAGGAATCGAGGGTAAGGGAGGAACTTCTTTTGCTTCGAGCCACCTATTTGTCGAATAGCTTGCACCATTTCGCGCCAGATAATCATTGCGAAGTCGACGTGGCGGTTGTAGCATACTGCATGGAATAGACGAAGGAAGTCGCCGGTGTACTGGTCTATTCCCTTCCATCTGGATGAGAGACACCTGTTCAGTATGGTGAACAAGGTGTACCAGATGGGCGCCAGATATTTGCGAGTGAATGCAGAGGGTCGATCGAGAGCATGGTTATACCCGAGTGCGCGTACTTGAGTACATAGAGTCGCGTCATTGGCCGCGGCATCGTAGCGTTGATGTCCGTCGGCGGTGGCTTCGGGTAGTGATAATAGACGCCGGAAGGACTCAGGTGTGAGCGTGAAGGGGTGGTTGTCTATTCGCGCTGTGATGGTCTGTGAATTGGCCGCCGTAATAACTTGGGCAGAGAGCCACACTTAAAGCACATACAGCAATGGGACGTCGGCTGTGGCAGGGAGGGCCTCACAAAGAGGGTGACGTAATAGGATGTCCACGATCACCCGATGTTGTTCTAGCGGTCTGAACTCAGCGGCGTCCAGCTGGTGGTTGTTGGCTTCCAATTCAATGCCATGGTCAGGGTCGACCAAAGCATTATCAGCTGCTTCGTCGATAAATTCCTCTTGAGGAGGAACTTGCTCTTCAGGATTTTGATGTTGTTCTTGATCCGCCATGTAATATCTGAAACATAACCAAAGTTAGTATTCAAGACGGATGAACAAGAGTCGGCGCGTACCTTTGCAGTAAGTGGCTCAATCTGATACAGATTGAGGACAGGCAGTGAGAAAAAAACAGGTACTGAATTGACAAACACAGGGGTGTCCGGACAAGTTAATGGAACACAAGACTTTTCTTACAAATCATTGTATCCGGACAAAAGGTGTCCGGACAGCAACAGTTTCCGGAAGGGAAGGTGATTTCCTGACAAAATGAGGATTTCGGACAAAATGGTGTCCGGATTCCAATGATTACCGGACAAATAGGATTCCGGACATCTCAACTATTCGGTAGTTGAACTTACCGTAAACCCTGAGGTTTCCGGATGTTGCTTGTTTCCGGATAAAATATCTATATTATGAAGCTTTCCGGACAAATCGTTATTGACTTGATAGTTTCCGGACACGAAGAATGTGTCCGGACGACATTCGGGTGGTTTGATTTTGCCCAAAAGCTTATGCAAAACGTTACCCAATCACCAAAACAGTTATAATAATCAAGTATGATCATACGAGTAAGCGTAAATCGGCCTAAACATCCTGAAGTCGACCTTACAATGTGCGGCCCGAGACAAGGGTTCGGGAACCTGTGTGTCGACCCAATCTATGGTCGATTTGATGGGAGAGGTGAATGAGATTCGACTAGTAATGATCTAGAGGTGGATGGGAGAAACATACCTGATTTTGGAGACGAAAAACTGAGTGAAATGCGCGATTTGTGTGAGAGGCCGAACGAGAGAGATAGTTCGAGAGGTTTAGGGTTTTTGCAAAGTTTTTCGGATAAGTAAATGAAATAGAATCCGGATGCTATTTATACTAAGCCAAGAGTCCGGGTGGGTCATTCGGATTCCTATCCGTTCCGGATAGGGACCCGGTCCGGAAACCTATCCGGACAGATAGGGTTTCCAGATACTTGTCTGGACACTATGGTAGTTTCACAGATACTTCCCTGTTCTTGCAGATTTTACGAAAATTAGTGCTAACAGGAATGTGAAAGAACCTTCTCTCGCTCCCCCTCAAACTGAGCATGGGGATATCTTTGCTCCCCCTCGGATAGTGCAATGTGTGTAATGGAGATGCCGACACCAAAAAACTTTTACACATTTAAAGAAAAATTGTGTCGCTCCCCCTCAAATGATGAGCATCCAGTTAGATGCTCCCCCTCAGAACGTGCGCATAGTGTGAGATGCACACGGGAGTATCCACACACAAAAAAAACTTTTTATCAGTTTAAAAAAAATGTGTGTGACGCTCCCCCTCAACAGTAGAGTAAACTTACCTAATACCGGGTCGTGCTCCCCCTGAACACATGAACACTCGTGAAAGCACAGATAAAAGAAAATAAAATAGACGACAGTATGAGAAAAAGGAAACACACATGGAAAGAAAGGAAACAAACGAAATCTACCTAGTAAATACAGAGACTCAATCTAACTGTGTAACTGATACAAGTAGAATACAAGTGCGAGGAAGTGTATGCTCAATCATCAGGAGTGTAAGCACCGGATGATGAGTAAACAGTTACTCGTAGATGTATGGAACTTGTAACGGGCACACAATCAGATCAAGTCTTCAGATTTAGCATACCTAACTTGGACACCAGAGTATTAAAACGTTTTTCGTCCAACGGTTTTGTAAACAGGTCTGCTAACTGATGCTCAGTATTTACGAAATAGAGTTCGACCATACCTCTTTCAACGTGATCCTTAATGAAATGGTACCGAACGTCGATGTCCTTGGTCTTAGTGTGTTGGACCGGGTTGCTGGATATGGCAATTGCGCTCTTCGAGTCGCAGTAAATGGGCACCTTTACGTATGTGAAGTCGTAGTCCTTGAGTTGGGTTCGCATCCAAATAACTTGAGAACAACAGCTCGTGGCGGCCACGTACTCCGCCTTAGCAGTCGACGTAGGGACGCCCTGCTGCTTCTTTGATGCCCAACTCACCAGGCTATCTCCCAAGAACTGTACATGCCCCGATGTGCTCTTCCGGTCCATCATGCTGCCCGCGTGGTCCGCATCAGAATAAGCGGATAACTCCAAACCTGTCTCTTTCGGGTACCACAAGCCAAGATCAGCAGTACCACGTAAATAACGAAAAATTCGTTTTACAACAATTAAATGGGACTCTTTTGGTTTTGATTGAAATCGGGCGCATAGAAAAGTGGAAAACATGATATCCGCCCTACTCGCAGTTAAATACATCAAAGAACCGATCATTCCCCAACACAGTTTAGTGTTCACATCCTTTCCGTTAGGATCGGCGTGAAGCTTTGTACTGGGTGCCATGGGAGTTTTCATTGGTGAGGACTGTTCCATCTGGAATTTCCTAAGAATATCCCGGATGTACTTAGACTGGTTTATGAATATCCCGGTCGACAGTTGTTTAACTTGAAGACCAAGGAAGAAATTCATCTCACAAAGCATACTCATTTTAAAAAATTGTCCCATGAGTTTGGCAAAGTTCTTTGCATACTAAGGATTTGTAGAATCGAATATTATGTCATCGACATACACTTGTACTAAGACAATATGACCCTTTTCGTTCTTGATAAATAGAGTGGAATCGATCTTACCTCGTGTGAATTCTGATTTCAACAAGAACTCGGACAGAGTGTTGTACCAGGCTCGTGGAGCTTGCTTTAGACCGTAATTCGCCTTGTCTAGAAGGTCGACATGATCAGGCTTCGAATCGTCCACGAATCCTTCCAGTTGCGACACGTATACTTCTTCCTTGATATCGCCGTAGAGGAATGCGGTCTTCACATCCATTTGGAAGACCGTGAAGTTCTTGTGTGCGGCGTATGCAAGGAACATACGTATAGCTTCGATTCTTGCCACCGGAGCGTAGGTCTCATCATAGTCGATCCCCTCTTGCTGTCGGTATCCCTTAGCTACGAGACGCGCCTTGTTGCGTACTACGATGTCGTCCTCATCCTTCTTGTTCTTGAAGATCCACTTGGTGCCGATCACCGTCTTGTGGGTTGGATGTGGGACCAGTCGCCATACCTTGAGGGCCTCAAACTGGTTGAGTTCCTCTTGCATAGCTATGATCCAGTCCGGATCTTCGGGTGCTTCACGGACGTTGGTCGGCTCGATCTTGCTCAAGAAGCCGGAGAGGAGACAGAAGTTGGCTGATGCGCCTCGCGTTTGAACAGGAGTGGAGGGATCACCGATGATTTGATGTAGGGGATGAGCTCTCGTCCAATTAGTGGTGTGTGGAAGCGGCTGTTGAGTTGAATGGGAGGCGTCCGGATCCACATAGTTACCAGATGGAAGGTCTTGTACCGCTTCAAGTGTAGCTGGTTGGTTTCTCGGAGGAGACGGGGGAGGATTCGTCGCAGGTTGAACAACTTCTGGTTTCAAGGAATTCAGAAGTTGATCGTTGATTGTTGCAGATGACGAATAATTAGGAGCGATCTCCGGGTTTGTTACTGGTTCCTCCGGGGGGACTGTAGTATCAGTTGAGGTTGATGATGACGGTTGAGCTGTCTCCACAGTGACGGAAGGCGTGCTTGTCGAAGGCGGCGGACCGGATAGATTCGCCGAATCCTCGATGCGAGCAGCTTCAAGTCGTGGTTGTGCTGAGACATGAGGGGTAGACCCGTTAAAAATATCATCAAAAAAATATTTGAACAATAAATCTAAATCTGAAAGATCAACATTCGATGAAGATGCATGATTCGGATTTACTGTCGTGTGTGCAGATCCCGAACGTGGAAATTCGGAAGCTAGTACGCCAGTTAAACCGGGTTCTGAACTGTTGTGTTCAGAAGCCAAATCTGCGGCTTTGTCGAATGTCACGTTTACACTTTCGATAACGGTTTTAGTTCGTTTGTTGTAAACGCGATACGCCCTAGCCTGCATGGAGTATCCGATGAAAACTCCTTCGTCCGCCTTTGGGCTGAATTTGCCGAGATCGTCCTTGTCGTTTAAGACGTAGCACGTGCATCCGAATGCATGGAAGTACTTGATATTCGGAATGCGTTTGTTGATGATCTCGTACGGCGTCTTGTTGAACCGCTTGTTGATGATGGAGCGGTTTTGCGTATAACAGGTAGTAGACACCGCTTCGGCCCAGAGAAATAGCGGCAGTTTGGATTGGGAAAGCTTGATACGAGCCGCTTCGACAAGGGTACGGTTGCGTCTTTCCACCACTCCGTTTTGTTGAGGAGTGCGTGCGGCAGAAAAGGTTTGCGAAATGCCGACAGGAGTCAGATAATCGTTCACCGTTTGATTCTTGAATTCCATCCCGTTGTCGGTCCTGATAGTCTGAACTGGACTTTGAAGATTTAGTTGGATGGTCTTCAAGTGGTTAATGATCAGCTCCAGAGTTTCGTCTTTCGAGAGATGGAACTTGACCCAAGTGTAGCGTGAGAAGTCATCCACCATCACCAGGACGTATTTGCGCTTGTTGATGCTTTGAACACGCATCGGTCCACACAAATCCATATGGATAAGTTCGAGGGACCGGGACGTGCTCGGAGCTGCCTTCGGCGGATGCGATACTCGCTTCATCTTTCCCATTTCACATGCCCCGTAGAGACGATCCTTCACGAATTGAAGATCGGGCATGCCTTTTACGTGTCCGCCCAACACCAGTTTGTTGATACTTTTGAAGTTGAGGTGCGAAAGACGTCGATGCCAAATCCATGCTTGCTCGGAATTCGCCTTTGACATCAGGCAGACAGGGTTATCGGTCTTCAGGGCTGCGAGGTCGATGGTGTAGAGGTTGGTCTTGCGCTTTCCAACCAGTAGCTCCTTACCGTCGTCATTGAGGATTCTACACCCTTTGGCTTTGAATCTGACCTCGAGATCTTTGTCGCAGAATTGGCCGATACTGAACAAATTGTGTCCCAATCCCGCGACGTGTGATACCTTCTTGATAGTGATCTTGTCTTGGACAATATCGTCGTAGCCCAGAATCGGCGCTTTGTCGTTGTTCCCGAATCTCACGTCTCTGCCATATGTCTCTTTGTAGTTCGTGAGAAGCTCCCTCCTTCCGGTCATGTGCATGGAGCATCCAGAGTCTAAGTACCACACATGACCGTGCTGCAAAAACAAGTTTAGCGGATTTTAGGTACCCATATTTGCATGGGTCTTGGAGGGTTAGATTTGACACCTCTTGGATGAACTTGCTTTGACACAGATTTCCCCATAGGTGTAGGTTTTACACCGTTTGAAGGAACTGGTTTTGGCACAGGTTGCCTCTTAGGTGTAGGTTTTCCACCTTTTAGAGGAACTGGTTTTGTAGCAGGTTGCCTCTTGGGTGCCGGTTTAACCTCAGTAGGAGAAACCCGTTTGGGAATGGGTTTTCTCTCCTTGTGTGGTTTAACCTCTGATTGGGACCCCCGTTTAGTATGGTGTTTCTTTTTATTTTTACGGGGTTTGCTTTTGGGTGTATGATTATATATATGATATGACCCAAACCAATCATCAAAGTCATTCCAACCACAACTAGAACAACACAAACAATCATGCGATAACTGAATCAATTGCTGAATGGAATAAAGTTTAATTGGAAAAGAAACATCGCGTTTAACAAAAGCATTCCTATGATTCCAAGCACAATCGTTTTTGTTCATCCTAGGGTAAAAAAACAGAATTCAAAGACTTTGATGGTGTAGAGGTTGGTCTTGCGCTTTCCAACCAGTAGCTCATCTCCGTCATCGTTGAGTATTCTACACCTTTTGGCTTTGAACCGGACCTCGAGATCTTTGTCGCAGAATTGGCCGATACTGAACAGATTGTGTCCCAATCCCGCGACGTGTGATACCTTCTTGATGGTGATCTTGTCTTGAACAATGTCGCCGTAGCCCATAATCGGCGCCTTGTGGTCGTTCCCAAATCTCACGTCTCCACCATATTCTTCTTTGTAGTTCGTGAGAAGCTCCCACCTTCCGATTATGTGCTTGTAGCATCCAGAGTCTAAGTACCACGCATGACCGTGCTGCAAAAACAAGTTTAGCGGATTTTAGGTACCCATATTTTCATGGGTCCTGGAGGGTTAGATTTGGCACCTCTCGGAGGAACTTGCTTTGACACAGATTTCCCCTTAGGTATAGATTTTACACCGTTTGAAGGAACCGGTTTTGGCACAGGTTGCCTCTTAGGTGTAGGATTTACACCTTTTGGAGGAACTGGTTTTGTAGCAGGTTGCCTCTTGAGTGCCGGTTTAACCTCAGTAGGAGAAACCCGTTTGGGAATGGATTTTTTCTCCTGTTGTGGTTTAACCTCGGATTGGGAACCCCGTTGAGTATGGTGTTTCTTTGTTTTTTTACGGGGTTTGCTTTTGGGTGTATGATTATATATGTGATATGACCCAAACCAATCATTATTATTTATATCATCAAAGTCATTCCAACCACATTTAGAACAACACAAACAATCATGCGATAACTGAATCAATTGCTGAACGGAATAAAGTTTAATTGGAAAAGAAACATCACGTTTAACAAAATCATTCCTATGATTCCAAGCACAATCGTTTTTGTTCATCCTAGGGTAAAAAAACAGAATTGAAAGACTTTGATGTTGCATCCTCGACAGGTTCCTTAGCTAGCCACTTTGGTTTTTCTTGTTTAGCGCGACCATTTTTATCTGTAACAACAGGGACAACATGGTCAGTGACTTTTGAAGAAGCAGTATTTTTGGTAGGCAATAGCTCGGTCTTTTGCCTCAGCTGTGATTGGTTTTGAAAAACAGGTTGAGATTTAGAAATCTTAATCACAGCTGGGGGCCTTTGTTTTAGAACAGCTACCCTTTAGAAAATTGACCGGTCGATTGACTACCGGAGACAAAAAATCAGTATGACTCGGAAGAGGTTTGTCGAAAGGGAACGACTCAAACTCTTCTTCAGAATTGCCTTCGGAGTTCATATATTCAGAAAAATTGACATCCGGAATTACAAGACTTGGATCGGTCGAGGAAGGCGAGGAACACTTAGTGCTTGTGTGCTTTGGGGAATTTGGTGCGGAAGCTAAGAAAAAATCAGAGTTCAAATTCCTTAAAACACTCTTATCTTGAGAATCTTGATCGTCTTGTGTAGAAAATATTTTGCTAATGAAGGCTTTACACGAAGACGTATCAGATGAGCTTGAGGAAAGTTCGGGTGAAATTTGCTTTTCAGATTTGAGTTGGTCAATCTGCTCTTGGAGTTGACCATTTTTCGTATGCTCTTTCATCTCATCTGTTGCCAAAGCAGCCAGTTTTGATGTGAGCTTAGTGATTTCACACCGAAGGATTTCTTGTCCTTCATTTGATACAGATTCGGTTTTGACCGATTTTAGATTCTCAAGTTCCTGGATTAGCGCTTGCCTTTCCTTTTGAAAATTCGACATTTCTTTCTCGAGTGACTCCTCCAACTCGACTATCTTTGTTTCCAAGATGCGAGGGGGAACATAGAGCTTGTACTCATCCGTCTCAGTCTTGGTTTCGGTTGCTTGGACCTCATCCTTTTTGGAGGAATCCTTGGGCGTTGCAACCTTATAGCAATCGAAGTAGTCATTCGAGAGGTACTTTTTTATTTTTCTGATAGGAATGATTTAAAGGTCCATAACAAAATGGAAGTTGCATTTTGGATGTGCGTGTGCGCTTATATTCCTCAGTTTCCTCTTCCTTTTCAGGTTCAAGAGGACCAGTCCATTTAATTGCATATTCCGGATACTCTTTGGCTATTCCAAGACAACCAAAATCATACAATATAGGTCTTTTGGCTATATCCTTTTTCAGGTAGTGCGGGTTATCGTATCCAATTCCCCAGTCTTTGTTGAAATACGTGAACTCCTTTGATTTATTCATATGGATAGTCTGATCCGTTTGACCTCTTTTATGAAGTTTGGTTTCAAGATCAAGAATTTTAGCAACAAATTCCTTGTGTTGAATTTGAAGAGCAGAACATTGATAAACAATTTCTTCTTTCTCATTCATACACTAATCAAACTTAGACTGAAGTTCAGATAATTTGGCCCTTAAGTCCTTAGGTCTTATTGAAAGATTCTTGCATTTGTCTTTTAAGCTAGCATTTTCAGACTTATATTTCTCAGTTATTCTCTTTTGAATATCTAGCTTTTCAGATAGAGATCTGATCTCAAGCAGTTGTTCATTAGAGGTGACCTTAAAGGAATCTGCCTGTTCAACAAGTGATTGCATTTGATTCAAGAAATCTTGTTGGTTAGATTCACATACCTGACTTGACTTTTCGTCATCGGCTGGAGAGTGATATCCCATGAAAGCATTAGCACCATCAGAATCGCTTTCAGCATCAGAAAGACCCAACCAGTAGTCGTCTTCCACAAATAGAGCTACTCCAGCTTCCTTCTGCTCAGCCAAAGCGAGCTTCGCCTTGTAATAGTGAGCATTCTTGACAACAGGCCTCCGACAATATTTCGCAAAGTGACCAAGCTTTCCGCAGTTGTAATAGGTCACGGGTTCATCTTTCTTCTTACTGTCATCTTTTTTCGTCTTCTCCTTCTTCTCATACTTATCTTTCTCATCGGCTTTCTTCTTTCCTTCATACTTGTCCTGATAATCATGGCGCTTGTTGGAGGAGGTGGAGTAGCGCTGATTATTGGACGATGGCTTCTTGTAGAACTTCTGTTGTTGGAAAGATTTGGAAAGCAGGGCTATCGCTTTCTTGAAATCAGATACTTCATCATCAGAGTCACTGTCTTCCTTTTCTTCAGGTTCTGATTCGGAAGAGCTTTGTTTTTTAGCACGTTTGGAGTGACGACCCGAAGATTTCCCTTGTTTGGAGGACATGAGTGCTAGAGGATCAGCAGCTGGCTTGGATGCGGCCTTCTTCTCGTTGAATAATTCCATCACCTCATCTTCATCTTGAAGAAGCATCTCATACAGCTCGTTGATGTCAACTTTCTCCATCAGGTGGTTGTGCTTTACGTGTGAGGCAAATACTTTCCACTCAGGCAGAAGGTTGTTGAGGAATTTAAGTGCATTTTCCGTGTTCGAACGACTAATCTTGTTCTTGTGGAGCTCGTTGAGAAGAATACAAAACCGTTCATAAGTTTGAGAAAGGGATTCACCGGTGCGTTGTTTAAAACTATCAAACTTGGTTATTGAGCTATTAATCTTCAGTTGAATCCCGACTTCGCTCCCACGCATCATCTTTTCCACCTGATTCCACATGCCCTTAGCTGTATCTTTGTAACTGTCGATGGCAGTATAGATCGTGTTGGGGAGAGCTTTAACAAGATACCGCTTAGCATGCTTTTCTCCCTCAAGCATGCCTTTTTCGTCGTCGGTCATATCGGTGAGAGTCTTTTTCACAGTGAGTGTTTTCCCACCTTCTTGAGCTGGTGGAACGGTCTTCATATGTGTAGGAATTGGCCCATCTTCTAACGCACGCCAAATGTACTCGAAGTTGTCCTTTGACTCTATGAAGATTTTGAATCTGTCCCTCCATTGGTTGTACTCACCGTGGTAGAGACAAGGTGGTTTGGAGTCGGTACCGATTGCAAGAGCGTCGTGAGAAGTCATCTTCAGTTGCACTGGAGTGATCGTCAGACGACGTGTTCGATTCAAAGTGATAACCTAACGCAAGGCACTACGAGTGGTATCCTAACGCAGGTTCTACGAATGATTTAAAATAAAACAGGTAAAAATTCAACAGAACTGAACTTACCGGATAGGAATCCGGATGTGATGTCTGATCTAGAAGTATCCGGATCAGATTAAATGAAAAACAGTTCAAAACACAGAAGTATCCGGATAAGATTGAAAGAGTCCGGATAAACTAAGTTTCCGGAAAACACTAGGTTACCGGATGCAAAAGTTTCCGAATGAAATCAGTAAAAATAAAACTTACCGGATGTGAAGAGTTTTCGGATGGACTGCTTTCCGGACGATAGGTTTCCGGATGATACGCTTTCCGAATGGTATGGGTTTCCGGATGAAATCAATTTACCGGATACCTTGAGTTGTCCGGATAAAATGTTTTACCGGAAACTTTGAGTTGTCCGGATAAAATATTTTACCAGAAACTATGGGTTTCCGGAACAATTGCACCCGGAAAGATTAAGAATCAGTGAACTTACCCGAAAAGTGAGTGGTATCCGGAAAGAATAAGCGATTGTCCGAAAAGTGCTGCTAGAGTATCCGGAAACAGCGGTTGTAAATTCCAATTCGATTGGGAATCGACTAGGGTTGCTCAAAATCGTTCCTGAAAGATTAGGAACTCGAACAAACACAAAAATAACACTACCCAAATCGATTTTGAAGCAAAAACAACAAGTTTTGATGGTTAAAAATTCGATTTTTCTCAAGAACACAACCAAAACTTTTGAACTTTAATTTGCTTAAAACTCACTCAAACGATCGAATTAGAATACGAAAACTTGCAGAATGACTAATAAGGATGATACTAACAATATCCAATAAACGAAATCGATCAATTTCAACATAATCAAAAAGTAGATTGTCACCTAAGAACACAGCCGTATGAAATAAGAAACTTACCAAAATTCGAATAGAACACTTTGAATCGATTGTCCGTCTGCTCTGATACCGAATGAGAGTTCCAGATCCGTGCAATGAACAATATGAAATGAATATGTAGAAACAGGTCGGAATGATTTCAACTGGTCATCCAATTTGCTTTCAATATAGAGAGTGTTTACAATATAAATTAGAAAGCTAAAATGAACAACTAGCCTAAAAACAAAGGCTAAGCAAACAATATTTATGGCGGGCCCGTGGTTAACAAGCCCACGGCCCGTTCACTAACTAGGCTCAAAATAAAGAATTACAAATAGCCCCTTGAACTTCTATTCAACATAAATTGACCCTAACATGTTTCTTAAGTGTCACAAATAGGTTTGATTTAAGCCCCGCTTAATTCAATATGTTGATTTATAATTACAACTACTAGTTTCAGAAAAACATTTATTGAGATAAAATCTATTTCATAAATACAAATTCGGTTTGTTGTAATTTGAGAAAATGAAACTAAAATCCTAGTAATACTAGGTACATCAATACACTTGCTAAGTGTTAATGTAAGACCATTAAAAGTTCATATCATATGTCCTTTTGAGCAACACCAACTAACTTAGCTCCATTCGGTCTGGTTTCATCTTCTCTTCACTTCTTTCTTTCTGAAAAGTAGTATTAATTATGAGTATCATACCCAATTCTTAATACCTAGTCAGAAGTGAACAAATCAATGGTAAACATACCTGAAGTTTCGGCTTCATTAGCCTTCTTCTTCCTCATTTCTGCCAATAGGGCTGGACAGTTTCTCTTCCAGTGTCCCTTCTGGTTGCAATTGAAGCAAACTGCATCTTCAGGAATCTTTCCTTTGCCCATTATTTTGTTGGAGCTTCCAACTTTTGTTTTACCCTTGGTAACTCCCCTATTCTTCTTGATTATCCCACTTTTAGACTTGATCATCAAGACTTGTTTTGGTTCGGATAAATCCAACTTGGATTTCATATTTCTCTCAGCAGTTTTAAGCATGCCGTGAAGCTCTGTGAGAGTTTTCTCCAAACAATTCATATTATAGTTCAGAACGAACTGATCATATGATTTTGATAAAGAATTAAGAACCATATCGATTCTTAATTCGTGATCTAGTGGGTATCCAAGACGGGTTAATCGGTCAATATATCCTTTTATTTTCAAAACGTGGGTACTCACAGATGAACCCTCAGTCATCATACAGGCATGCAATGCCTTGACTGTGTCAAACCTCTCTTGCATTGCCTGTAATTGAAACATAGATTTCAAAGAGGATATCATATCCCATGCAGGCATGTCTTCATGTTCCCTTAGAAGCTCAGGAGTCATGGATGCAAGCATCAAACCGCTAACATCCAGTGAGTCATTGAGATGCTTATCATAAGCAGCTCTATCCTCAGCTGAAGCATTTATGTCAGGAGCGTTTGGAAGGGTTTTTTCTAGAACGTACAACTTCTTTTCGTGTTTAAGGACAATCCTCAAGAAACGAAACCAACCGACGAAGTTCGTACCGTTCAGTTTATCCTTACAAAGGATTGACCGTAACGTAAATTGAGATAAATCGGTTGTGTTTGTAATTTGGTTGGAGGTGTTAGCAAACATCTACAAAATAGTTTTAGTAACTTTAATATCTCAAATAAATGAATTAACCTTTCAAAATCATTTGATTTGAGCTAAGATCCATATTTCACCTACTTCCATAAATGGTTAATGCACTGTCTATGGAATTAGGCTATTTAGGTAGGCATCATCCAATTATGTTCAACATAACTCTTAGATGTGGTGGGATTCTATTCAATATATCATATATTGAATTCGGCACGTTTAATCCCACTTCAACGCTTTGAAAATACTCATTGATGGCTAGGCACTTTCTATTATATTCCAAGTAAACTAACCATACTAAGGTATCATGATCCCACCTAAAATCTCAACTTAGGGTTTATTGGGATCAGTCGTCCAAAATACGACTATTTAAGTGAATTGCTAGGCGACTTTCCACCTAAATCTCGTTATCTTGGCACCTTGTCTTACACTACAATCATCCGATATGATTGGCTAGGCACTTACCACACCGAAATCCTGTAAGCTCGACAAGTACCTTAAATGGGTGGCGTTTAGTTTGCATTTTGAAAAGGTTTAATTTTAGAAAACATTCTAATTCGTTTTAAAACGTCTTGATTTTAAAACTTTGTTCTTAAAATCTTGTTTTAAAAGTTCATCCAATTAAGTCGATTGATTTTGATAAACATATCAATTTTAAAATATCATATTTTATGGATTTAAAACTTATTTTGTGTTTGATTTTATTATAAAACGTTTGCAACTATTATAACAATAATAAAGCAATAAAATAAATAAAATGCAAACACAAAATAAACAACCACAACAAACAGATAATATACGGTTTTGCCCCTAATGTGGTGTTGTGAGCCAACACAACAACCACACTCTTTCTAAGGACGTCTTCAAGCTCCCACTGGTCTCGCCATCTTGGTGAACTCTAGAGACTCTGTCTCGACTTCTTGGAACTCCATCTTCGGACTTGATTTACAATTTAAAATAGAAAATACAACATGTCATATTCTATTTTACAACTGAACCTATCTAGAAAATTAAAAATTAAAAATTACATCCAATGCAATTAATACATTTTAATTTTCCAAACATAAAATAAAGAGTAAATTACAATTTTGGTCCCTATGGTTGGCACTCACTATCAAGTTTGGTCCCTATTTCAAAATAATTACACTTGTAGTCATTATAGTTGACACTTTGTTTTACTTTTGGTCACTGTGGTTTCCACTTTATTTCGATTTTGGTCCATTTTACTATCTCTCATTAAAAAAATCTGTTAACTCAAGGGTATTTTAGTCTTTATACTCTATTTGTTTTATTTTAATTTAAAATAATGACATTTATATATTAATATAATGTATATTATATATAATGTATATTATTTGATATTTTATTTAATTTATAATTAAAAAAACCCACCACTTCTATCTTCCCTTCCGATAAGTGACCACACCCCATCCCCTCATCTTCCTGTCTCTTTCTCCGACAAGTATGTTTCCCCTACTGTTCATCTTTCTCTGCCATGAATCAAATCTATTTCTAGAAACCAAAACTAATTTAAAGTTGAACCTGTTGAAGATGTATTTGTTGGTAGACTTGCTGACCAGTTCTCCCTTAAACCAAAGTTGAATCAAACCCATTTCTGCCATGAACAACCACCCTTTCATCCCATTCCAATTCTTTCTATCGATTTCCATTTTCAAGTATACAGACCTACTGCTATTTTCATCTATGATTTCTATCGATGCTATATCAAATTCAAAAATCTCAAAACCCAGATTGTGGCCTCTCAAGTCTCATCGGGTGAGGGTCGACCAGATGGAATCCAAGAACGAATTTATAGGTGATACATATACATACACCTGCAAAATCATCCTGCATCTTGAGAAAAGAGGAGGGTTAGTGGAGTTTTCGTGGTAAGGACCGAGATCGGTAGAAAAAAGAGGGGGGGAGGTGGTAACGGTGGAGGTTTCACGAGGGGTTTACGGTGGAGTTTTCATGGTGGATCGGTTTGACGGTGAACGAAACCAAACTGAAGAGAACGACGATGGGGCTCGGAAACAAAACCATACAACCACTTTGCTTTTTATTTTCTTCTTCAACTGATCTCTCTTTCTGTGGACACAAAATGCATTTTGGTTTTTGATTTGTTTTACCGGAGAAGGAGGGTGTGGTTGTCTGGGAAGAAGATCAGAGAGGGAGGTGGAAGGGAAGAGAGAAGCGGGAGGGAGGGGGTGTTCTCTTAGAGTTGTATCATCGGAGGTTTTCATAGAGAGAGGGAGGCAGCCGAATCTTCTGTCGAATAGGGAGAGGGTGCCGGGAAAAGGGGAGGGATGGAGATATCACAGGGAAAGGCGAAGGGAGGTGAGGGAGTAGAACTCTCACGATGACTGGTTTGTGTTATGTGTCTATATTAAATACAATATAATAATACTAAATGTATAATATAATATACTAAAAGTATATGTATTTAATTGAAATTAAAAAAATAATTAAAAGACCAAAATGCCCCTAAGCTAACATACCTATTTAATACAAGTTAGTTGAGGGACCACCATTGAAAAAGGATGACAACAACAATGACCAAAATTGTAATTAATTTGAGATAAGGACTACACTTGATAGTAGGTGGTAACCACAAGGACCAAAAGTGTAATTTACTCTAAAATAAATCAACCCCGGGTCTTTCGAGGCAAACCATATACTATCCAACAATTTTATTTTAATCATAAAATAAATATATTGGCCATAATTTTAATTAACATAATTAAAATAGCCAATTAAAATAAATAAATTATTATATTGCAAATTAAAATTTAAAATCGGCCCTATCCCTTTTAAACATGGGTTACTAACCCGTGTATTAATTTTAAACATAAAACTAACATGATTGGCAAATTTCTCTAAGTCAAATACCCGGAAGAAATTTTGGAATAGATTTTAACACAACAGAGTTCTCGGGCCCAAAAACCGGCCTAACAAATCAAAACAAAGGTTTCACGGCCCAAAAACATTTTGGCCTAAAACACACCTCTCCAAGACCCGAACAAAACAACAAATTCCAATTTCACAAATTGTAAGGATATTTTTATGTTTCAAATGTCAACCTTAACATTACCAATAACATTATAACCGTGTGGATACAACGTTGGGAAATAATTGTGAACGATGAGCAACCACAGTGCATACTGGCTCTCTAAAGTGGAGCGGTTATTTTCGTACTGAAGCAAGTTTTTCTAAGTTTTGCATAGCCCAATGATAAATGTATTCATCAAAGTGTACCCTAGTTTTGGAGAATATGTTTTTTTTTAGTTTTTACCTCTTTTTTTGACTGGATCTCTCTAAAACAAGTATATAAGAGGGAGGACAATAGACAGCTTCTTCAGAGGACTTTTGTCGAACACGTTCAGTTCAATAAACCACGTAACAGAGTTTCAACACATATATGCACATGGATGTTTCTAAATCATAGAAAAAGCAGGCATTGAGAGATAAAATTCCCCAGATTGTGCAATTCAGCAAGCTTAGCCATGGTGGTACTCTCGCCGCCGGGGATAATGAGCGAGGTCACGTTCTCCAACTGTTCCGCCTTCCTTATCTCCACCCCCTTCACCCCAATCCTCCTTAACGCTGCACACGCACACAAACACACGGTTAAATCGTCAAAAAATTCCCGTGAAACAGCTACATACATACTAATGTATCTGTGTATAAACAAAAAGAGATAGAGAGATAATGAACCGGCGATGTGTTCGTTGAAGGAGCCCTGTAAAGCAAGAACGCCGACCGCCATGTTGACTGTGGTTTTCGAGTTTTGGGCTTCTGGGGGTGGGATGGAGGATGATTGAAATTGGGGGTTTTGTTAAAAAAAAAAAGGTTTCACGGCCCAAAAACATTTTGGCCTAAAACACACCTCTCCAAGACCCGAACAAAACAACAAAATTGGTTTGTGTTTTAAAAGTGTATTGTTATAGAAGCAGATTATAACATTAGAAAAATGGATCACCGGTTACCGCTTAAAAGGAACATGTTTTAAAAAAAAAACTTTGACTAAAGCTTTTAGTCTATGATTTACAATTCAACATAATTGACCAAGAACCCAGATCAAAAAGTGGTCCAAAACATTACTCACAAAAGTATCAATTTTAGGGACCATACAATGACGGTTAATGTCGTGAATTGAGTTTTAAAAAAAAATCTTTACAGTGAAAACTTGTCAATAGACCAAGCAATCAAGTATCCATGGTAAGAAGGAAAGAAAGAAATCAATAGCCAATAAGAGACAGCAGCAACATCCGCCAAGAGAAACCGACGAAGAACAACACAGTCGGTCTGTTTGTTTAATAGAAACCGATCAACGACCAGCAACCATCAGTTGGATCATTGGTGGTCAGCGGCAACAAGTTCGGTG
Organism: Saussurea involucrata; assembly: GCA_033807775.1. Classification (NCBI taxonomy): domain Eukaryota; kingdom Viridiplantae; phylum Streptophyta; class Magnoliopsida; order Asterales; family Asteraceae; genus Saussurea; species Saussurea involucrata. The sequence continues at coordinate 22,294,880 of CM066312.1, forward strand.
GTCAAGAGGCAAACAGAACCGCACCACCAGCCTCAAAGGGCGGCGACTTGGTCTTGTCGTGAAAGAAAACCAAAAACACTGATGTCCAGCGGCGACACCGGTCCAAACTCGGCGATCGACTAGAGAGGATGGCTTGCGACGACGGTCGCTAGGGACCGTAGGCTGCCTATCTGCAACTTGGCATCGGTTGCTCAAAGAAGCACCTCAACGCCGCTTACAAGAGAGGATAATCAGCGGCGAGGATGAACAACGACAGCAGTCACGTTTTCCGGCGAAGAACACAACTAAACGACCGTAAAACCCGGTGACTTGGATAACCAATCAAACCGCTAGAGACCACAGTCCAGCGACGATCGTTGGTCAATCACAATTAGGGCTGTAAACGAACCGAACGTTCAACGAACCGTTCGTGAACTGTTCGGCGGGAAGTTCGTTTATGTTCGTTTATTTAATAAATGAACGAACATGAACACGTTTTTTTGTTCGTTTAGTTAAATGAACGAACATGAACAATGGTCTCGTTCGTTCATTTATGTTCGTGAACGTTCGTTCATTTATGTTCGTTAATGTTCGTTCGTTTACGTTCGTTTATGTTCGTTTACGTTCGTTTATGTTCGTTTATGTTCGTTTATGCTTGTTTATACATAAACATATTTATATAATATGAAATTAATGTGTAAAATCATCAAGTAAATTGATCTTTTAGAATTTATTTTTCATACCTCCTAAGTTAACCCGGTTTTTCATTTTGTTAAAGTATTTTTTACGAACGAAATGATGAGTATGGTGGGTTTTTTTTTGTTCATTTGGGTTCGTTCGCTTATGTTCATTTAAGTTCGTTCGTTTATGTTCATTTAAAGTCGTTCGTTTATGTTCATTTAAATCCGTTCGTTTACGTTCGTTTATGTTCATTTAAGTTCGTTCGTTTACGTTCGTTTAACTCTTAATGAACGAACATAAACGAACACGAACAAACAAAAATTCTTAACGAACGAACATGAACACAAAAAATCTCGTTCGTCTACCGTTCATGTTCGTTCGTTTGTTCGGTTAAGTTAAACGAACGAACATGAACAAACCTCCGTTCGTGTTCGTTCAGTTCGTTTACAGCCCTAATCACAATCGCATGAAAAAAAAACCGAGGGCGACGGTGGCTTCTTGCGGCTATGATTAGAGGACAAGAAAAGAGAGACCTACTAGGGTTTTAAAACCCTTTTGATTCTTTCATTCAAAACGACGGCTTGCTAAAGGGTTAACAAACCCCCTTTTTTATTAATTTTAATTTCCTTTTATTTTTAAATGTATATACATAAACATATATATAGATAATTTTTCTTTCAAATCAAGAAAAAAAACGTCACAATTTAATTTATTTCGATTACCATATAATATTTTGTTCTCCGTTAACTAAATGCTATCAAAGAAGCTCTGATACCATTGTAGGGTTTTGATCCGATTCGTAACCGATAAATGCAGCGAAAGTTAAAATATTTTGGTTACAAAATTATAGAAAACATTTCTAAATCAAAACCCAATCGGATCCAATGAAGCATTTAACTAAATAATCACACACCATAGGGTGTTTAGAATTGTACCTTTTGGGATCTGTTGTGGTTGAACGATCGGGACACTAAGAAATCAACGCATATTTCCTCTAACGGTATCCACACACGAACACGCGAATTCCACCGAGTGCTAGCCCAAAAGAACCCCTTAATTCTAAATACGTGTATGTGTATATTCGGATTGTTAGCTCCAACTTCTATGTTTAAAGAAGTAATGAAAAATAGTCTAAGTATAGAACATCGACAGAGCCTCTGCCAAGACACCAAGCGAAGATCTCTCAATAGAAGACTTTCTCAGAGGACAAGGCCACAGAGCCTCTGTGGTATGAAGACTTAGAAGACTGAAGATTCCTGAAGATCAAGACAAAGAAGATCGTGCCTCTCACGTGCCTCTGTTGTACGAAGATCCTGAAGATCATTCTTACAAGGCGTGCCTGCACATTCCACGTGTCCACCTCTAATGGGTTGCAGCCTTTGCAGATTGCGGCGCACTACATTAACGTTGTACATGGTCTCTGACCCACGATGGTGTCTTGTACCTTAGTACTTCTTGTCTACCTTTTGTCCCCTGTAGAATAGTATAAATAGAAGGCTCTTGTAGAGCTTTTCTAGTAACTTTTCACAACCACACACATACACCAGATTAGAGCAGAATATTTTCACACACTTTCGGTGTTCTTGGTGTTTTATGAAGAATTAAATAGAATTGAATCTTTGAGCTAAACTCTTGTTTATTATTACTTTACTTGTTTAATTCCGTGTGTGATTTCTACCGAGCATATCTCTTTAGTTCTTTTTAAACGCTTCCGTATACATATTTGTTCGAACTATCGAGATTAATATCATTGTTAAGTCTATATTGGGATCAACAATTTGTATTAGAGCGAACTTTGATTTTCAATATCAAAGGATCCACTCTAACAATGATCTCGACTCTTTTTGGTAGAAATTTGGACTGATTTTGACCTGTTCTTCATTTATTTCAAAACAGCCCCTGTTTTCTGCTATTCTCGACCAGTTCGACTTTAGTAAACTAACAGGAACTGTTTCTTCGGTTAAATCTTTCCATTTAGTGCATTGTTCAAGATTTTAAAGCTTTAAACTCATCTCGAAGGGTCTGTCCCATTATTTGAAAACTTTCTGTTCATACTCTGTTTTCCTGGTATTTTCAAACTGCTCAAAATGGCGAACACCAACAACTTCTTTACTGCTGGTTCTTTAACCAAACCCCCCACTTTGCTCAGAGATGAGTACCCCCAATGGAAGATACGAATGATTCATTTCTTTGAGGGTACTGATAAAGATCTCCTCACTTATGTCCGCAATCCACCTCATGTTCCCATGGTTACAGTACCAAGGGTACCAGCCACAGAGGATACTCCAGAGGTTCCTGAGTATGAAAAACCAAAGGCAATGGCCAAATGGTCTACTACAGACTGGGAGAAATACGAACTTGCTCAGAAGGCAAAGCGATTTCTGATAATGGCCATACCAAATGACCTCTTCCAATCTCTAGATGCATGTGTGTTAGGGTCAATTTATGTTGAATAGAAGTTCAAGGGGCTGAAGTGTATTTGTTTAATTTGAGCCTAGTTAGTGAACGGGTTGTGGGCTTGTTAACCACGGGCCCGCCATATATAAAGTTGTAATTAGCTTAGAATTAAGTTAGTTGTTCATTTTAACTTTCCAAAGCTTATTGTAATTCTCTCTCAATATTGAAAGTAAAGTGGATGACCAGTTGAAATCATATCGTGTGTTATTATCTATTGATTTCTTATTTTTCGTTTCACGGATCTGGAACTCACAATTGGTATCAGAGCAGACGGACAATCGATTCAAAGCGTTTATATTGAATTCTGGTAAGTTTTTCTTTCATACGGATGTGTTCTTAGTTGACAATTCAAATTTTGATTCTGTTGAAATTGATCGTTTTCGTTTATTGGAATATGTTAGTATTATTCTTATTAGTGATTCTGCAAGTTTTCGTATTCTAATTCGATCGTTTGAGTGAGTTTTAAGGAAATTAAAATTCAAAAGTTTTGGTTGTGTTCTTGAGCAAAATCGAATTTTTTAACCATCAAAACTTGTTGTTTTTGCTTCAAAATCAATTTGGGTAGTGTTATTTTTGTGTTTGGTCGAGTTCCTAATCTTTCAGGAACGATCTTGAGCAACCCTAGTCGATTCTCAAATGAATTGGAAATACCAGCCGCTGTTTCCGGATAGCAGCCTTACTTTTCGGATAACAGCAGCACTTTCCGGACAATCGCTTCAACCTTTCCGGATACATCACAGCTTCTCGGGTAAGTTCCCTAATTTCAATCTTTCCGGATACAACTGTTTCGGATACCCAGAGTTTCCGGTAAAATATTTTATCCGGACAACTCATTGTTTCACGTAACCTATTCTATCCGGACAACTCGAAGTTTCCGGTTAAATTGATTATTTCTGGACACTCCATCATCCGGAAAGTGTATCATCCGGAAACCCATTCCATCCGGTAAGTTTCGTATTTTCTATTTTCATTCGATAACTATTGTCTTCCAGTAACCCCTTGTTATCCGGAAACCTTAGTCTGTCCGGACACTTCTGTTTTATCCGGACTGTTATGTGTTTTTGAACCGTTTTACACTCAATCTGATCCGGACACTTCCAGATCAGACATCACATTCGGATTCCTATCCGGTAAGTTCAGTTCTATTGAATTCTTACCTGTTTCTAGTATAAATCAGTCGTAGAACATGCGTTAGGATACCACTCGTAGTGCCTTGCGTTAGGTTATCACTTTGAATCGAACACTTCGTCTGAAGATCACTCCAGTACAACTAAAGATGTCTTCACGCGATGCTCTTGCAATTGGCACCGACTCCAAACCACCTTGCCTCTACCAAGGTGAGTACAGCCAATGGAGGGACAGATTCATCATCTTCATAGAGTCGAAGGATAACTTCGAGTACATTGAGCGAGCTTTAGAAGATGGGCCAATTCCTCCACCCATGAAGACCATTCCACCAGCTGCAGCAGGTGACCAGCCTCGTGTCGTGCCAAAGACACTCACCGACTTGATTGATGACGAAAGAGGCATGCTTGAGGGAGAAAAGCATGCTAAGAGGTACCTTGTTCAAGCTATACCCAACACGATCTACACTGCCATCGATAGCTACAAAGACACAACAAAGGGCATGTGGGATCAAGTGGCAAAAATGATGCGTGGGAGCGATATCGGAAATCAACTGAAGATCAACATCGCCATAAACAAGTTCGATGGGTTTAAGCAGCGCACCGGCGAGTCTCTCACCCAGACCTATGAACGTTTTTGTCTCCTTCTTAACGAGCATAACAAGAATCATATCACTCGCTCCAACACGGAAAACGCGCTCAAGTTTCTCAACAATCTGCTGCCAGAATGGAAGACATTTGCATCTCATGTCAAGCACAACCACTTGATAGAGAAAATTGGCATCAATGAACTCTATGAGACGCTTCTTCAAGACGAAGATGAAGTGAATGAACTTCTGAGCGAGAAGAAGACTGCACCCAAGCCAGCTGCTGATCCTCTAGCACTCATGTCCTCCAAACAAGGGAAATCTTCTGGCCGTCACTCCAAACGTGCTCAAAAGCAAAGCTCATCTGAGTCGGAACCTGAAGAAAAGGAAGATAGTGAGTCTGATAATGAACTATCTGAATTCAAGAAAGCTATGGCCATGATCACTAAATCGTTTCAACAACAGAAGTTCTATAAGAAGCCATCGTCCAATAATCAACGCTACTCCACCTCCTCCAACAAGCGCCATGATTATCAGGACAAGTATGAAGGAAAGAAGAAAGCCGATGAGCAAGATAAGTCTGAGAAGAAGGAGAAGACGGAGAAAGATGACAGTAAGAAGAAAGATGAACCCGTGACCTGTTACAACTGCGAAAAGCTTGGTCACTTTGCAAAAGATTGTCGGAAGCCAGTGGTAAAGAATGATCACTACTACAAGGTGAAGCTCGCATTGGCTGAGCAGAAGGAAGCTGGAGCAGCTCTGTTTGTGGAAGACGACTACTGGTTGGGTCATTCTGATGATGAAAGCGATTCTGATGGTGCTAATGCTTTCATGGGATATCACTCTCCAGCCGATGAAGAAAAGTCAAGTCAGGTATGTGAATCTAACCAACAAGATTTCTTGAATCAAATGCAATCACTTGCTGAACGGGCAAATTCCTTTAAGGCCACCTCTAATGAACAACTGCTTGAGATTAGATCACTATATGAAAAGCTAGATGTTCAAAAGAGAATAACTGAGAAATATAAGTCTGAAATTGCTAATTTAAAAGACAAATGCAAAAATCTTTCAATAGCACCTAAGGACTTCAGGGCCAAATTATCTGAACTTCAGTCTCAGTTTGATCAGTGTATGAATGAGAAAGCAGAAATTGTTTATCAATGTTCCGCTCTTCAAATTCAGCACAAGGAATTTGTCACTAAAATTCTTGATCTTGAAAACAAACTCCATAAAAGAGGTCAAACTGATCAGACCATCCATATAAATAAACCTAAGGAGTTCACGTACTTTAACAAAGAATGGGGAATTGGATACGATAACCCACATTATTTGAAAAAGGGTATATCCAAAAGACCCATATCGTATGACTTTGCTTGTTTTGGAATAGATAAAATATATCCGGAATATGCGATAAAATGGACTGGTCCTCTTGAACCTGAAAAGGAAGAGGAAACTTAGGAATACAAGCGCGCACACACGTCTCACATGCAACTTCCTTTTTGTTATGAGCCTTTAAATTATTCCTATCAGAAAAAAAGTACCTCTCGAATGACTACTTCGATTGCTATAAGGTTGCAACGCCCAAGGATTCCTCCAAAAAGGATGAGGTCCAAGCAACCGAAACCAAGACTGAGACGGATGAGTTCAAACTTTATGTTCCCCCTCTCATCTTGGAAGCAAAGATAGTCGAGTTGGAGGAGTCACTCGAGAAATAAAGGTCGAATTTTGAAAAGGAAAAGCAAGCGCTAAACAAAGAACTTGAGAATCTAAAATCGGTCAAAACCGAAACTGTGTCTGATGAAGGACAGGAAATCCTTCGGTGTGAAATCAATATACTCACATCAAAACTGACTGCCTTGGCGACAGATGCGATGAAGGAGCATACGAAAAATGGTCAACTCCAAGAGCAGATTGACCAACTTCAAACTGAAAAGAAGATTTCACCTGAACTTTCCTCAAGCTCATATGACACGTCTTCATGTAAATCTTTCATTAGCAAAATCTTTTCAACACAAGAAGGTTTAGAATCTCAAGATAAGAGTGTTTCAAGGAATTTAAACTCTGATTTTTTCCTAGCTTCCGCACCAAGTTCCCCGAAACACACGAGTACAAAGTGTTCCTCGCCTTCCTCGACCGATCCAAGTCCTGTAATTCCGGACGTCGATTTTTCTGAATACATGAACTTCGAAGGCAATTCTGATGAAGAGTTTGAGTCGTTTCCCTTCGACAAACCTCTTCCGAGTCATATGGATTTTTTGTCACCAGTAGTCAATTGACCGGTCAATTTTCTAAAGGGTTGCCGTTCTAATACAAAGGCCCCAGCTGTGATTAAGATTTCTAAATCTAAACTTGTTTCTCAAACACAATCACAACCGAGGCAAAAGACCGAGCGAGTGCCTACCAAAAATAATGCTTCCTCAAAAGTCACTGACCATGCTGTCCGTGTTGTTTCAGATAAAAATGGTCGCGCTAAACAAGAAAAACCAAAGTGGCTAGCTAAGGAACCTGTCGAGGATCCAGCATCAAAATCTTTCAATACTGTTTTTTACCCTAGAATGAACCAAAACGATTGTGCTTGGAATCATAGGAATGCTTTTGTTAAACGCGATGTTTCTTTTCCAATTAAACTTTATTCCATTCAGCAATTGATTCAGTTATCGCATGATTGTTTGTGTTGTTCTAGTTGTGGTTGGAATGACTTTGATGATTGGTTTGGGTCATATCATATATATAATCATACACCCAAAAGCAAACCCCGTAAAAATAAAAAGAAACACCATACTCAACGGGGGTCCCAATCAGAGGTTAACCCACACAAGGAGAGAAAACCCATTCCCAAACGGGTTTCTCCTACTGAGGTTAAACCGGCACCCAAGAGGCAACCTGCTACAAAACCAGTTCCTCTAAAAGGTGGAAAACCTACACCTAAGAGGCAACCTGTGCCAAAACCAGTTCCTTCAAACGGTGTAAAACCTACACCTATGGGGAAATCTGTGTCAAAGCAAGTTCATCCAAGAGGTGTCAAATCTAACCCTCCAAGACCCATGCAAATATGGGTACCTAAAATCCGCTTAACTTGTTTTTGCAGCACGGTCATGTGTGGTACTTAGACTCTGGATGCTCCAAGCACATGACCGGAAGGAGGGAGCTTCTCACGAACTACAAAGAGGCATATGGCAGAGACGTGAGATTCGGGAACAACGACAAAGCGCCGATTCTGGGCTACGGCGATATTGTCCAAGACAAGATCACTATCAAGAAGGTATCACACGTCGCGGGATTGGGACACAATTTGTTCAGTATCGGCCAATTCTGCGACAAAGATCTCGAGGTCAGATTCAAAGCCAAAGGGTGTAGAATCCTCAATGACGACGGTAAGGAGCTACTGGTTGGAAAGCGCAAGACCAACCTCTACACCATCGACCTCGCAGCCCTGAAGACCGATAACCCTGTCTGCCTGATGTCAAAGGCGAATTCCGAGCAAGCATGGATTTGGCATCGACGTCTTTCGCACCTCAACTTCAAAAGTATCAACAAACTGGTGTTGGGCGGACACGTAAAAGGCATGCCCGATCTTCAATTCATGAAGGATCGTCTCTACGGGGCATGTGAAATGGGAAAGATGAAGCGAGTATCGCATCAGCCGAAGGCAGCTCCGAGCACGTCCTGGTCCCTCGAACTTATCCATATGGATTTGTGTGGACCGATGCGTGTTCAAAGCATCAACAAGCGCAAATACGTCCTGGTGATGATGGATGACTTCTCACGCTACACTTGGGTCAAGTTCCTTCGCTCGAAAGACGAAACTCTGGAGCTGATCATTAACCACTTGAAGACCATCCAACTAATCTTCAAAGTCCAGTTCAGACTATCAGGACCGACAACGGGATGGAATTCAAGAATCAAACGGTGAACGATTATCTGACTCATGTCGGCATTTCGCAAACCTTTTCTACCGCACGCACTCCTCAACAAAACGGAGTGGTGGAAAGACGCAACCGTACCCTTGTCGAAGCGGCTCGTACCATGCTTTCCCAATCCAAACTGCCGCTATTTCTCTGGGCCGAAGCGGTGTCTACTACCTGTTATACGCAAAACCGCTCCATCATCAACAAGCGGTTCAACAAGACGCCGTACGAGATCATCAACAAACGCATTCCGAATATCAAGTACTTCCATGCATTCGGATGCACGTGCTACGTCTTAAACGACAAGGACGATCTCGGTAAATTCAGCCCAAAGGCGGACGAAGGAGTTTTCATCGGATACTCCATGCAGGCTAAGGCGTATCGCGTATACAACAAACGGACTAAAACCGTTATCGAAAGTGTAAACGTGACATTCGACGAAGCCGCAGATTTGGCTTCTGAACATATCAGTTCAGAACCCGGTTTAACTGGCGTGTTAGCTTCCGGACATCCTTGTTTGGGATCTGCACAAGCGACAGTAAATCCGAATCATGCATCTTTATCGAATGCTGACACTTCAGATTTAGATTTATTGTTTAAATACTTTTATGATGACATATTTAATGCTCCTACTTCTAATGTCTCAGCACCACCTCGAATTGAAGCTGCTCATATCGAGGACTCGGCGAATCTATCTGGTCCACCGCCTTCGACAAGCACGACATCTATCACCGTGGAGACAACTCAACCGTCATCATCAACTTCTTCTGATACTACTGTCCCCCCGGAGGAACCAGTAACAAACCCGGAGATCGCTCCTAATGATTCGTCCTCTGCTACAATCAACGATCAACTTCTGAACTCCTCGGAACCAGAAGTTGCTCAACAGACGACGAATCCTCCCCCGTCTCCTCCGAGAAATCAACTAGCTACACTTGAAGCGGTTCAAGACCTTCCATTTGGTAACTATGTGGATTCGGACACCTCTCAATCGACTCAACAGCCACTTCCACATACCACCAAATGGACGAGAGCTCATCCCCTACATCAAATCATCGGTGATCCCTCCACTCTTGTTCAAACGCGAGGCACTTTAGCTAACTTCTGCCTCTTCTCCGGCTTCTTGAGCAAGTACGAGCCGACTAACGTGCGAGAGGCGCTCGAAGATCCGGAATGGATCATAGCCATGCAAGAGGAGCTCAATCAATTCGAGGCCCTCAAGGTATGGCGATTGGTCCCACTTCTAACCCACAAGACGGTGATCAGCACCAAGTAGATCTTTAAGAACAAGAAGGATGAGGACGGCATCGTTGTACGCAACAAGGCGCGTCTCATAGCCAAAGGGTACCGTCAGCAAGAAGGGATCGACTATGATGAGACCTACGCTCCAGTGGCAAGAATCGAAGCCAAACGTATGTTCCTTGCATACGCCGTGCACACGAACTTCATGGTCTTCCAAATGGATGTGAAGACCGCATTCCTCTACGGCGATATCAAGGAAGATGTATACATGTCGCAACCGGAAGGATTCGTGGATTATTCGAAGCCTGATCATGTCTACGTTCTAGACAAGGCGCTTTATGGACTCAAGCAAGCTCCAAGAGCCTGGTACAACACTCTGTCTGAGTTCTTGTTAAAATCAGAATTCACGCGAGGTCAGATCGATTCCACTCTATTTATTAAGAACAAAAAAGGTCATATTGTCTTAGTACAAGTGTATGTCGATGACATAATATTCGGTTCTACTAATCCTCAATATGCAAAGAACTTTGCCAATCTTATGGGACGATTTTTTAAAATGAGTATGCTTTGTGAGATGAATTTCTTCCTTGGTCTTCAAGTTAAACAACTGTCGACCGGGATATTCATAAACCAGGCTAAGTACATCCGGGATATTCTTAGGAAATTCTAGATGGAACAGTCCTCACCAATGAAAACTCCCATGGCACCTGGTACAAAGCTTCACGCCGATCCTAACGGAACAGATGTGAGCCCTAAACTGTATCGTGGAATGATCGGTTCTTTGATGTATCTAACCGCAAGTAGACCGGATATCATGTTTTCCACCTTTTTATGCGCCCGGTTTTAGTCAAAACCGAAAGAGTCTCATTTAATTGTTGTAAAACGAATTTTTCGTTATTTACGTGGTACTGCTGATCTTGGCTTGTGGTAGCCGAAAGAGACAGGTTTTGAGTTATCCGCTTACTCTGATGCGGACCACGCGGGCAGCATGATGGATCGGAAGAGCACAACAGGGCATGTGCAGTTTTTGGGAGATAGTCTGGTGAGTTGGGCATCCAAGAAGCAACACTGCGTTTCTACTCATCATCCGGTGTTTACACTTCTGATTTATTAGGTAGATTTCGTTTGTTTCCTTTCTTTCCTTGTGTGTTTCCTTTCTTTCATACTATCGTCTATTTCATTTGCTTATATCTGTGCTTTCACGAGTGTTCATGTGTTCAGGGGGAGCACAAATCGGTATCAGGTAAGTTTACTCAATTGTTGAGGGGGAGCGTCACACACAATTTTTATCTGATGAAAAGTTTTTTGTGTGTGTGGATACTCCCGTGAGCATTTCAATTCATGTTCATCATTTGAGGGGGAGCGACACCGTGTTTTTCTTTAAATGTTCAAAAGTTTTTTTTGTCGGCCTCTTCATTGCACAAATTTGCACTTTCCGAGGGGGAGCAAGTTTTCCCTATTCTCGCTATGAGGGGGAGCGAGAGATCAATCTGTCAAATTTCTAAGGGTTTATATTTTTTTTTGAAAAGTGAGGGAAAAGAAAAGTTTTTTTTTTGAAATATCAAAGTGTCCGGACAAGTCACCGGATACCCATTATCCCGGATAGCTTTCCGGACTGGATGGGTATCCGGGTAGACCCATCCGGATTACTCAGTCGGTATATATAGGATCCGGATTCCATTCCTATCTCTTATCCGGAAACTATCGCTCAAAACCCTACACCTCTTTATTCTCTCTCGTCCGGGATTTCTCGCATATCACTGTTCGTAGCTCGATTATTGTCCCAACTCAGGTAATATTCTCTATAATCCTTCTACATCGCATTCTTTCCTGATTCATCCACTTCACACCACAGCTCGACTACAGATAGCCGATTGAATGCATCCGAAAACCCCTTTTGGGTCTCTTCGATTTCGGGTTAAATAGGTGTGGTACCGGACGACTTAGTCGACCCAGTATGCTTATATGCGTTCATCGACACTACTTGCATGTTTTTAGAAAGTGTTTGGGACTGTGATTTGCTCATTTAATGTTTTTCGATGTCGTCCGGACACACTCTTCGTGTCCGGGAACGTTCAAAGTTATGATGTTTTGTCCGGAATCTTGCATGAATTAGATATTTTGTCCAGTAACACTAGCCATCCGGAAAACCTAAGTGTCCGGAAACCTCAGGGTTTCCGGTAAGTTCAACTACCGGATTGTTGATGTGTCCGGACTCCCATTTGTCCGGAAACCACTGTCAATCGCAAACCACTTTGTCCGGAATGTCCATTTTATCCGGAAACCTTCTTCCAATCCGGAAACCTTTGCTGTTCGGACACCTTTTGTCCGGATACTATGGTTTGTCCGGAAAGTCTCATTTTCATTCCAAATGTCCGGACACCTCTGTGTTTTTCAGTTCTGTACTTGTTTTCTTACTGCCAGTCCTCAATCTGTCTCAGATTGAGCCATTTACTGCAAAGGTACGCGCCGGAACTTACTTATCCGCCTTCATTACTAATTTATGTTCTGTTACAGATATTCCATGGCGGATCAACAACCACAACAAAATCCGGAAGAGCAGATTCCTCCCCAAGAGGAATTTATCGATGACACAGCTGATAACGCTTTGGTCGATCCTGACCATGGCACTGGGATAGAGCCCAACAACCATCATTTGGACGTCGTTGAGTTCCGACCACAACCACAACACCGTGTGATTGTGGATATTCTAATGTGTCACCCTCTCCGTGAGGACCTCACTGCTACAGATGATGTCCCAGTGCTCTACGTATACCAGGTGTGGCTCTCTGCCCGAGTCATCACAACTGCTAATTCACAGACCATCACGGCGCAGATCGACAACCAACCTTTCACGCTCACACCTAAGTCCTTCCGGCGTCTACTGTCACTTCTCGAAGGCAATGCCGGCGGACATCAACTCTACGACCCCGCGGTCAATGACGAGACTCTGTGCGTTCAAGTCCGCGCTCTCGGATACAACCACGACCTCAACCGTCCTTCCGGGTTCAACAGAAAGTACATGGCCCCCATCTGGTACATACTGTTTACGATTCTGAACAGGTGTCTCTCATCCAGATGGAAGGGCATCGACCAATGCACCGACGACTTCCTGCGATTATTTCATGCCGTGTGCTACAACTGCCACGTCGACTTTGTAATGATCATCTGGCGGGAGTTAGTTACCGCTATTCGACAAATTGGTGGGACGAAACAAAAGAAATTTCTCCCATATCCACGTTTCCTCTCTTTGGCTGTGCGACATCATATGGACACAAATCCAGCAATACCGCGACGTCTTAACCATCCGGTATGTCCTTCTCACCACTTGCAATATATGGTGATTCGTAACCCGTCCAACGCCATAGCCATGCCCATACCTGAAGCCCTACTGGCTCACGCGGATCCCACTGCACCGAGTGTAGTAGCATATAGGGAAGCGTTAGGGAATCCCATGGTCCAGCCAGCGCCGAAGGGACCTCCCCAGGGACACAGAACCGAGGGACGTGAGGGTCCTAGGACAAGAGGAGGAAGGGCCCGGGCAGCAGGGGCTCCCGGGCGGGGTGTGTTGAGAATTCATGGGAGGGGAACTGGAGTGAGCGGTGCAGTGGAAACGCGTCCCAGTACTAGCCAATCCCATCAAGCTGGTACATCATCTCGACCGATGCTCCACCATGACACCGACCCATACCTATCTGACCCGCCTTCACCCTCTCGACATGTGGAAAACGTGGAATCTGACTCCACGAAATCCGATACGGATCGTAACATACGCCTGAACTTAATCCCTATTCGTATCGGCCCGAACCCGGACTTTACCGAAGGAATCCCATCTGACTCACCCACAACCCCAATCATTCCTACTACCCAGCCTACGGGAGACACAAGGAGAGCGGAGGGAGAGTCAGTTGAAGAGTTAAAACATGTGAGAAGGAGGGAATTACGATCGAAAGCGAACCAAGAAAGATTAAGCCGTAAAGATAAAGAGGCTTCTGAGCGACCCCAACCGAGTGTCATCCGGGTTGCCACATCTGCTATCCCGTCTCATCTGTTGGGACGGGGTATTGAAGAAGCCGCCGTGGATCCAGCGGTGCAATTGTACAACCTCCTCATCCACTCATCTGTTTCTCAAAAGACAGGTGATTCAACTTCTCATGGGGATCAAGCACAACTTCTACCGGTCTCTCAATCGGAGAGTACTGGTATTGAAATAAGAGATCAACAGCCCCCGGTCTCGCCTTCTTTCAGTGCACAATTGAGTTTAGTGCCACTTGATATATTACATTCTTCGGCTAGAACACAAGATGAGATCCCACAAATCGAGGCTCTTCGTGACCCGATCGGAACTTCCGTAGGATCTCCGCCTTTAAGTGGAATCCGGGGATCGGAAGGAAATCCTACCACGGCTATCCCTGTGCCAACCGTGAACGTAGGTGGCTCTGCCTCTAAGGTAGATGCCTCAACGGGTAATCTAAGTGATCCCGACGTTATTACCACCGACTCTGTGTCAAAGGGATGTCTGGACGGCGCCCTAAAGGAGTCCGCGAGGCTATGGAACAACGCTTTACCGATGAGCTCGACAAACTAAAGACTCTGATCAAAGGTAAAGAGAAGATGGTCGAACCTGAAACTGCACCAACACCACCACCGGCGCCCGTTCAGCCAAATCTTTCGGTGGATACCCTGAAAACCATGCTTCTAGCTCAGCTGCTCCAACAATCTGAAACCGACGCCTCTACCGAAGCAGACCTGATCTCCATTCTGAAATCACAGGTCAGTGCTCCTTCGTCATCCATAACCACTCAACTGGATCAGCTTGACACGACTCTTAAGGACTTTCAACAAGCGCTCGACACGTTGTCCGAGAGAGTCAAATCACTCGAAGATACCTGCAAGAGTCAAGCAGGCGGTCTAAATCGAAAGCACGATGATCAAGATGATCCGGATCACCGTGAGGGGGAGAATAAAAGACAAAGACTAACCGAGACCGCTCAGATCCTCACTGAAGCTACTGTGGTTCAACAGGAACCCTCAACTGCGGCAACTACAACCGAAGCTGCACCCGAATCCGAGTTGCCTTTAGCCGAGATGGTAATGGATATGGACATCTCTGATGACGAAGACCCCGACGGTTGAAAAGCCTGAGGGGTCAACACAGGAATTGGTCAACCTTGATACATCAGATGGATCTACACTCAATCTCATTGATCCAAACACATAGACCGACCCCGAGACCGAAGATGCATGGTATGAAAAAGCCGCCAGTGCCATAAATCTCGAGGTAAATCTGGTCTTTCCAACTGATGAAGATGACAATGTAGACTACGACCAGTTTCTGCTTCAAAACATGTATGGTACTCCCGTTCACTCAGCTCAAGCCGCCGAAACTTCTGCAAGACCTGAATCCACAACTGCTGATATTTCGACATCTTCTCAACAACAACCGACAACTTCTGATCTTCCTCCTCCTCAACAGCAACAAATCCGTTGGGAGAAGATCACAATATTCATTCCTCACCTGAAAAGGCTGTTCGTTCACAAGATTCGCCCAATTGAGCCTACCTTTTGCCTTGGTATCTACAGTTCCAACCCAGAACACCAACGCCGATACATAAGCGCAATGAAGCGGTGTCTGCCAGTTAGCCAAGTCCGAACCAAGCATAAGATCACCGAAGTGCTTAACATCCAGTCAGGTCGTATTATGAAAGTCGTTTATCCAGTATTCACCGTCCGACGCAAAGATGGTAATGAATGGAAATTTTCCGAAGCCGACTTCAAGCACCTCCGACCGTTTGAACCATCCGACCGCTTCTTGTATCTAAAGCGCTCGAAGCTGTTCGTCGATTCCTTGTCTGTACCATCATGATGTCTTATCTCACGGACTTCCAAATGGCAATCGAGAACAGAGCTAAGAAGGTAAACTTGTTAAAGCTGAATCTGAAAGCACCTGAGTTGAAGATGTATCCCGAGAACGCACTGCTTCTGGAACCAGAATTTAGGATTGTCTACATCAACGAACAGATAGAAAAGAGATTTATGCGCTTTAGTCAGGTAGACAGATTCTGCGATGGCACGCTCTTCAAAGTTCAAGATGCTCTTCGGAAAATCATCTCGTTCGAATCAGAAAATCGAAGGCTATCGTATGTTCCTAATCCGAATGAAATTACTGCTCGAAAAGCCTTAGAAATGGTTGAAGAACGAATCGACTATCGCCGTGCTATCCGAATGTTCTAGGTACACTTTGCGCTCCGTAAAAGATATGTTGATAACTGGCGCGAACTCGAACTTCGATTCAAAGGGGGAGATTGTTAGGGTCAATTTATGTTGAATAGAAGTTCAAGGGGCTATTGTTAATTCTTTATTTTGAGCCTAGTTAGTGAACGGGTCGTGGGCTTGTTAACCATGAGCCTGCCATATATATTGTTTGTTTAGCCTTTGTTTTTAGGCTAGTTGTTCATTTTAGCTTTCTAATTTATATTGTAAACACTCTCTATATTGAAAGCAAATTGGATGACCAGTTGAAATCATTCCGACCTGTTTCTACATATTGATTTCATATTGTTCGTTGCAAGGATCTGGAACTCTTAAAACACATAACCAAACTCCAGACGGACGGAGAGTTGGAATCATGTGATGATTCACATGATAAATGTGTGTTTTGTTAGTCAAGATGACAAAGAACGTTTTTGAAGGAAAACCCTTAGGGGTCATAAGAACTAATAGGAGTGATCCATACTGATGTATGTGAGCCTCAAAGTTCAGTCACAAGATACGGACATCACTACTCCATGTCACTCTACTAAGTCTAGTAGATATGTGTATGTTTACCAAAAGAGAGGAAATGTGAAAGCTTTGATTTTTCAAAGAGTTTCAAAAGAAGTAGTGAATATACTTGGCAAGGATAAGGATGCTTCAGTCAGATTGAGGTTATGAATATCTAAGCCAAGAGATCATCCTAGAGATTGGGATTGTATCCCAAATGACTTCTCCCGGAACACAGCATCTTAATGGTGTGTCAATAGGAGAAAATAATTCCTGTTGAACATGATTCACTCTATGATGGATCTCACGAATCTGCCTAAAAGAGTTTTTCTGATGATGTTTCCTAGAAACAACTACCCAATATTAAATTATGCATCAACCAATGTTGGTCCCAAAGGGGTTATACAAGTTTGCAGAAGGGGGGGGGGGGTTGAATACAAACACATGATATTTATCTTTCTAAATTGTTTATTGATATGTATCAAACAATTTACAGTTTGTTGCGGAACAAGATTAAGGAATAAACCTAATCTAAACAAACTATGAGAACACACAGATTTATTGCACTAGAAATATCGAGATAATGGAGATTAAGAATATTAAGGATAATATTCTTTCACACAGTAGTTCAACGAGAGAGGAAATGGCCGAGCACTTCAAAATGAAGTAGGGTTTCGTTTATATACTGCATGCATTTAATGCACAACAATACATCTTTACACGTGGCAGCCTCTGGTTGGTTGCATGAATTGACTTCAGTAGACAACCTAGTAGCCGCATGATGAACAATATAGTAGCAGAGTTGGTTATACGATTCTGGACAAAAGGGATGTCCGTTCTGACAAAATCGTACGGAGGCGTGCAAGGGGATAAGACAAAAGATGCTTGTAGAACAGGCTTCATGATCAGCGTTCGCTGAATGAATCTTTATCAGCGAATGATATAGTTCGGCGTTCGCTGAAGTCTTCTACTTGAAACTTCACGTAAGATGGACAAGTCTTGGCTTTGCTGATATCCGCATCAGGTTACTAGTAGCTTAGTTGCTGATTCTTTGGCTTGATCTTCAACTTCAACGTAGAACATAGTTAACGTGAATCTTGTCTTCAGGGATCATAAGTAAACAACATAAATTATCAGCGATCATCAGTGAGACTGAACAGGCTCAGGGCTCACTGATGTACAGTGTTTGCTGAATGCATAAATTAAAACATGTTTTCCATCAGCGATACTAAATAGACTTAGTATATTTCTTTGATGGTAAAACACCGATACATAATGTCTACTTACAATTTTCACTAAGTGTTTCTCAGAGTCATTATCAAATCACTGAGGGTTTGGATCAACAATCTCCCCCTATTTGATGATGACATAAAAATAAAGGAAAATTGCTAAGTATAAAAACATAAGGATAAAAAGGACTCATAAAATGTGTGTCCCATTTACTGTTTTCAGGGATCTTTTCAAGTACTGATGGAGTAAAGTACATTCACTGAATATTTTCTTTTAACTTCGTAAACATTACAAGTGGAATGGAAAAATTACAAGTACAGTGAATAATAATTATAAGTACAAAAAGTTACAAGCTGATAAAGATAGAAGAATTACAAAAGGTGATCCTATCAGCTACTCGGGTTCTCTCTTGACAAGAAGTTCGTTAAGAGTGTCAGTTTCAGGAATCATCCAGTTAGGGACTTTTACTCCCTGATCTCTTCTTTTCTTTGCTTCTTTGAAGATCAGGGGCTTCAGGAAGATTGCTCGGATGTCCTTTATGTAGTCACATCAATAGAGTAAATCTCTGAGCTGTTCGATGGGAGCTTTGTGAAGTTCAGAGACTCGTTGAAAGCATGGACGACCATTGCAGTCGTAAAAGAAGATGCCAAAAGGGTTGCTGAGAACCTTTCCAGGGACAAATGTTTCAGTGGGAGGTAGAGAGACGTTGAGTCCAGAGAGATCAGGATTAGGACCAAGAACTGCTTCACGAGAAAAGTTGATCCCCGTTTCATTCCTTATCGGAGGGCATGAGGTTGAGGATTTCTTCTTCTTTGCAGTAGTAGGTCGCTTAGACTGAATTGGAGGAGGTCTTGGAACGTCAACAGCTGAAGCTACCATATCGATCAGTCTGTTTAAGATTTTTTCGACATGGCTCTTGTATGTTGAACGTGAACGTTGAATAGCTACCCTCATCTACAACCATTCAGAGAAGCTAATCTTGTCAATGGCTGACGTGTAGCGAGTTCTCTTGTATCCATTTTCTCTGAGGATTTCGACGTCTACTACTGGAATATTGCTTACCTTTCTCCCTTTTAGGAAAACAAACTTAATCCTTGAAGCGTGACTTCTGTAATGGCACTTCTGTTTACACCAGGCCAGAGTAGAATCACCGACCTTTCTTTTCTCCTGATTGATCCTCTGTGCGTCTTCGATCAACTTTCGTTGGACAGCCACAAGGAATCTTTTCAGATCAGGATCTTCCACTGAACGTGAACGAGTTCTAAGGCATATTCTTTGTCTTTTTGTTCAGCCTTCTTTCGTTCAGCTAGGAGGTATTCAGCTTTCTGGGCTTCAGCGATTTCCTGATTTGATAGGCAGCCTAGGTGCGGAGGGACAATTCGATGATCCTATAGCTTTTGGATCATCGCTGCTCTCTTTGTATGTTCATCTTCACTTTTCTTTTGACGAGCCAAGGAAGGTCTGTTGGGATGGGAGAGTAGTTCTTCTTCTTCATCAAAATTTTCATCGGTCTCATCGAAGTTCAAGACCGAGATTATTTGCTGATATTCAGCTCTAGTGGCTGGGATTATTGTTAAAGTGTCGAGAGCTTCAGCTTGAACCTCAAGCAGGGGAAAGGACTAGCTGAAACAAAATGATCAATGGAGTTAGATCACTTGTGGAAAAAGAGATAGAGAAAATAAAGCTAAGTGTATAGAGGTTTGAGAATGAGAAGGGTTGAGATTGAGAAGGGGTAGAGGAGGGATGCAGTGTATGGGAATAAAAAGTAACATACCTGATAAACTGGCTTTATCATGAGAATGGCCAAGTTGTCATCAGCGAGGCCTTTTTGTTTTCCTTGATTGGCCGCTTTCGCTGGAGATTTAGGTTTGGTCCCCTCCCCTTGTTCTCTTATAACGACTCCCTTTTGAGCAGGGATCGTTGCTTGCTTTCGTTGGAAGATGAAACCTTCATCGTCATCATCATCATCATCATCTTTTGGTGATGATGAAGGTTCGTCATCTTTCAGATCTAGGTCTTCTTCGTCTTCAGCGTCGTCTTCATCAGTCTCTGATTCAACAAGCACTGGAGAGTTTGCCTGTTCTTCGAAATGCTCCCCCTCATAATGAGAGGGACTTCTTTCGGTTCCCTCAGGGTTCTTATCTCCCTGAGGTTCTTCGTCTTTATCCTCCCCCTCGGAAAAATGGGGAAGGTCTTCAGTTGCCTTCTCCCCCTCTTCCACATTTTGGATGGGGGAGGAAGAAGTTGCTGCAGCACCAGTAGTAGTAGCAGCCTTACGATCCCTGTCTTCTGGGCCAGAGATCCCAACTCGGTGTTCCACCTCTGCCATTCTGTCTTCTAGGCCAGAAATAGCAGGGGTACCTTGAAGAATGAAGTCCACTGCCATCTCCATCTTTTCCCGGTCATCCTGAGAAAAGTGGGATATAGGGACAGTGGGAGCTTCCATCCTTTCAAGCATTCTGGTGAGCAGCATGTTGGATTCAGCGACTTTGGAGGAGAGGCTGCTCACTTCTTTCTGGAGACCGGTGTTGCCAGTCTTCAAATTACTCACCTCACCGCTGAGAGATGAAACCCCAGTGGTGAGATCTTTGACAGCAGATGTCAGTGTAGCGATGGAGGAGGTGTTGGTGGCGAGAGCTGTTTCTACCGCCTTCAGGGCTCCATTAACCTTGATTAGGTCAGCTGAGGAGGCCTTGTCAGCAACAGCTTTTTCGAGAGTCTTCAGGGTCTCTCCAGCGTTTGTAACCGCTGAAGAATTGTTGGAGATGGTGGTGGTGAGAGTTTCCACCTTTGCAGCGATCTCCTTGAGGTAGTTGCTGATCGTGCCCAAGTTAGGACCTATAACAGAAATGAACTTATGAACAAAGGAAAGCTTAGAAGTTGGGGGTCCAGAGAGAGGAGCAGTGTATAGGATACCTGTAGGTGGGTTGGAGAATTTGTTTATATCTGGATGACTTGAATAGTAGGCCATGTCTTCCTCCAGCCTGGAAGCACCTGCAGGTCCTTGATTTTGCTGTATCGTTCTTTGCAGTTCAGCAGCAGCATTATCGTCTAGATAGATGACCTTTGTAGTTGATGCAGTAGGGAAGATGAATGGTGAAGAGACCAAAGAATATGAGGGAGGAGCAAAGCTTATGAAGAGGGTGGTGGTAGCAGTGTCAGCGTTGGATCTGCTGGAAATAGCCTTCACAGCGCTTTGAGGCGCTAAGGATTGGGGGTTCTCATCTAGGAAAAGTTCAGCGAAAGGATTCACTGGAACGGTTGAGGAAGGGGTGGCTTCAGCAGATGTGGCGGAGTGTACCATGAAATCCATCGTCGTCTGTAGAGGGACCGACGTGGAGTCTTCAGCCTGGGAAGGCTTGGGTTGCTCCTTTGAAGTCTTCTTGGACTTATGGATGCCAAGAGTGGTAGTGGATTGTTTCCTCTTATTGGAAGAGGTGGTGGTTGCAGCCTGGGTATCAGCGGTTGGGTCGACCGCTGCCGTAGAGGTAGCTGCAGAAGTAGAAGAAGGAGAGTGGAGAAGAGTGAGAAGAGTAGAGAGACGTACCTCATTGGGGACAGGCTCATAGTCCAGCACCTTCGGGCCAACCTGAGAAAGTTTCAGGTCACCAACTTTGGGGTAAGAGTCCTTCATGCCATGGGCGAATATGGCGTTGAGAAAGCGAGGGTAAGGAACCACAGCTGATTTTTCAGACGCCTCCACTTTCTCCATCAGATCTTCAAAGATCATTTTGGCCCAATCGACATGAAGACCCTTCAGTAAGGCGTAGGCCATAGCAGTCTGATGTTTGGAAGCCTGATCATGAGAACCCGTCTTGGCAGTCATACAACTGACGACGTGAGTAAATATGAAGTTCAGCTTGGAGGGCATCTTGTTCTTCAAGACGGTGGTGATCTTCTTCTTAGGGACTCCAAAATGATCAGGGTTCCACATGTATCCCATGCAGTCGAGGAAATGGATGATTTCCACCTTTCCTTGTGGAGTTGAGGGATCAGGGAAGGGAACAAAAGGGTGGTGTTTGGATCCAGGGAGATTCAGCACTGAGCATATTGCTCCAGGTGTGAGCTTTGCTTCGCCCAGTTCAGTTTCAAAAGAGATGGCATCGTATATGCGGTTAGGGTTCTTCGAGGAAGTGACAGTGACACGATGCGCTGTGTACCAAAATTGTTGTAAAAGTCGTTTATGGGCTTGGGGTTTAATGGTCATTGTAGTCGAAAGAGGACAGTTCTTGATGAAGTTCAATGCATCATCAAGATGGGTAACCATCTTTTTCTTGGGAAATTCCAAGAGAGCATAGGGATTGTTGGATTGGAACACAATCTGACTCATTGAGAGTTTCATATTTGCAGCCCTTTGGTAGAGAGGAGCTGAGGGTGCAGTGGTTGCAACAACATCAACTTGGGAAGCCATTTCTGTTCAGAATAACAAAAGAGATAGAAGCAGATGAGACAAAAGCTTAAAATGGTAAAAGATTCCAAAATAAGGATTTTAGGGTTTTCTAGTTTCCATTTTGGGAAAGATGGTAAAAAGAGTTAGAGTTCTTATTTTCCAGTTTCCTTTTAAGGAAGGATTCTGGAAAAACGTATGAAAAGCATAAGTTTAATATTTTTAGTTTAAACTTACAAGAACAACTTGTAAACAGGTTGTGTTCATGAAATTATGAAGAAGATGATTTCATGTTTTAGAAAGTGCATTTGTTTGATCTTTTAAGAACAAGAATAAGATCGAAAACAAGTTTAAAGAAAGAAAATGTGAACCTGTTTTGTTGAAATACGAGGTGATGAATCACAAGTTCGTAGATGCAAGAAAATTCTTTTGCCTTTCGAGAGTTCGAGAGCGTAAAAGGTAAAAATATAAACTCGAATGGTTTATATAGTGAGAGTAGAGAGAGAAACTAATGAGCGGGAAAAGTTTCTCATGATGACACGTGACACGTCCCTTAAATCTTATTGGACAAGAAAACGAAATGGGCGAGCGTGTCAGATGAAAAGTCATGCCAGGGTTTATTCGTTTTGATGACGTCACAAACGTCCTTTCATATTTTCAGTTGTCTCTGAGGGTTTTTGAAAAACTCAGGGACATTTTCAAAATATAGAAGCACTGATTAGAAATATCAGTGAGATTTTCAAAAGAATCACTGAAAGGAAAAGATATTCAGCGATGTAATTGATTTTGAAATTCTGCATGCTGAGGCGAACATCAGCGTTTAAGAGAGAGAACATACCTTGATATCAGCGAATCAATTTTTTTCAGAGATTAGATGAGGAATGAGTGAATAGAATTTATTTATCACTGATCCAATACTTTACCGCTAAAGAATTACTCTTCCAGGTTCAGCATTCCAAGCTCGCTGATGAGAAAGTTGAATCTTGTCTCATTACAAGGTTTGGTGAATAGATCAGCTAACTGAAAGTCAGTTGGGATAAAATGGAGTTCTATATCACGATTCATCACATGATCTCTGATAAAATGATACCTGATCTCGATGTGTTTGGTCTTTGAGTGTAGCACTGGATTGTTTGCTATAGCGATGGCACTGGTGCTGTCGCAATAGATTGGAATTTTGGAGAGCTGAATGTCATAGTCCAATAGTTGATTTCTCATCCATAAGACCTGAGAACAACAACTTCCATCGGCTACGTACTCAGCTTCATCGGTTGAGGTGGACACTGAGTTTTGCTTTTTACTTGTCCAACTCACCAGCTTTCCACCCAGGAGCTGATAACCTCCTGTGGTGCTTTTCCTATCCAATTTGCATCCTGCAAAATCACTATCTGAATAGGCGATTAGATCAAACCCTGAGTCTTTGGGATACCAAAGACCTAGGTTGGGAGTACCTTTAAGGTATCTAAAAATATGCTTTACAGCGATCAAATTAGATTCCTTAGGTTTAGATTGATATCGTGCACATAAACAAGTTGCATACATAATATCAGGATGGCTAGCTGTAAGATACAGAAGAGAGCCGATCATCCCACGGTACGTTGTGACATTAACAGATTTTCCTGAAGGATCCTTGTTAAGTGTTTGCGGTGGTGCCATTGGGGTTTTCATAGCTGAGCTTTGAGTTAAATCAAACTTTTTCAGCATATCTTTGACGTACTTACCTTGGTGAACGAAAGTACCTTTTTCATGTTGCTTGATTTGAAGACCAAGGAAATATGTCAGTTCACCCATCATACTCATTTTATATTCAGCTTTCATTCTTTCACGAAAACGAGTACATAATTCAGGGTTAGTAGAACCAAATATAATATCATCGACATTGTTAATGCCAAAAATCACCTAAAGGATAACTTAAGGTTGATGTGAAACTTTTAACAACTAAAGAAAGAGATCTCAAGACAAAAACACAATCGCAGAAAAAAGTAAATAAGACAAGAGAATTGGTGACGTGGAAAACCCAAACGAGGAAAAAAACCGCGGTCAACTTGTGAGAGTCGATGGTGCACTATGGTCGCCAAACATGGGCGAAATCCTTTGGTAACAAGTGTCGTGTGTACAATAGATTACAATAAGAATAAAAATAAACTTAATCGTAAGCTAAAGTTGTGCGTCGTGCGTAAATCGTACGAAATAAACTGTTGTCGTGCGAATCTTGCGTAAGCGATGTGTGCTCGAATGCTCAGATTGTCACTATTGTATTTCGTAGAAAGAGTAGAAGAATTGAGCTTAGATGTTTGGTCTTAGATGGATGTCAGATTGATGTCCGATAGATATCCGATAGATACTTGTTGAAATGTGAGCATGCCTTTATATAGCTCCTGGCAGCATTGATTGTGTCTTGATGACTGGTTTGTAACCGCTGTCGGGTCTTTAATGTCATTAAGAGCTCGTCCGTTACCGACCGTTGTACCATGATTGCTCGTGGACCTGTGTTAATGGAACAAAGAAAACGGCTGTTGACTGTTAACGGTTAGGATATTCGTACGACCGTCTTAAGTCTTGGATGTCGGTCGTATGGAACATACGACCATTGCAGAAATGTACGACCAAATGTTCGATAGTAAACAACCTGCAAGACCTTATCTTAATACAAGAATGATCTTACATAAATGTCATATGTGTTATTTATCGTCGGTCGTGAGGTGTGGATTTTTACCCAAACAGTTTGCCCCCAAAATTTGAATTTCGGCGTGAAATTCGAATTTTAAATCCAACGAAGTAACTTGACACGTGTCGCATGGGGAGAGGGTCTGGTTGAATCCCAACCGTCTTGGTTCGATTTGGACCGAGTGAGACGAAGTGGTCGTGACGTCATGGCGACGCGTCGGAGGCGTAGAGCCGTTAGAGGACAGATGTCGTTTATCCGCACGTTGCATGCGAAAAGGTGATGGACAGTTGTCGACCATCCACCAGATCGACCTGACACGACATTGCTATAAGTACCGGATCGACCTGACACAACCTGACAGCTGTCGACCATCCACCGGACAGCTTGCGATATTTTTAGAGAGAGATTTTTAGAAAGTTCCAGTTGCCTTTTTCGTGTGTTTGCTATAAAGTGAGAAACAAGTTCGTCTAATCTTCCATTACTTTCATAATGTCGATCGAACCTGCAAGCACCAACGTTGGTCAAGAAGGTCTGTCAGCTTTTAGGACGCTATCGGGCGTCCCAGATGCTTTGCAGCTATATTCGTCGGATCAATTCCGGCCGTCTGAGTGCCCGAATGGGCATTTCGTTTTGTACGAGTACCCATTCAAAGTGGATTTTAAATGGCCGTTTTCTCCCTTGGTAGGGGAGTTTCTGGGTAGGTTTCGTCTTTCGCCTGCTCAGATGATGCCACAGTTTTGGCGAATCATCCATGTGATCGATAGGATCACCGGCGAGTGGACGACTCCGTTCACGGTGGATGATCTTCTAGCGTCTCATATGGTCAAGGTGGACAACTACCACCGTTACAGCATGTTCTCCAAATACAGGGGAGCCCAGGTTCTGGTGTTGAACACCCAAGTAAATGATCGTAGATGGAAGGCCAGGTACGTCTTTGGCAAGATGCAATCGCTTGAGCTCCTGGAGGAGGACACGACATGAGTTTCTGTCGGGTGGAACACCAACAGTAAGTCTTTTTTCTTGTTTATGGTACACTATCTTTGAATCATGCGTTTTTACTAACGTACATTTTTTGTTTAGCCATCACGTTTCCTGAGGTCGGCGTTTCCAAGGAGACGCAGGCGAAGATTGAAAAATTTCGGATGTATAATCCGGAAGACAGATCTTTCTTCGTCCAACGTAGTCTTAGGGACGAGGGTTCAACGACGAGGTCGTCGTGCTGGGAGGGACGGAGACATCTGTCGGGGAAGAAGAAGAGGAAGAAGAGGAGGAAGAGGAAACAACAGGTAATAATCTTACGTCTTACCTGGTTTGTCGTATGTTTTGTTCATAAGTTTATCTTCTCATCGCATCTCCTTTGTTTTGCAGGTGGGTCAGGCGATATGCATTCTCACGGTGTGTCGAAGAAGGAGGCTCAACTCCTCCTAGCCCGTCAGGCCAAGGAGTTGAAACGCAAGGCTCCCCCACCCCCAACGTCGGGGGTGAAGAAATCTAATACGGTTCTCCGGAGGGAACCGTCGTCGAAGGGTGGTGATCCGCCTAGGGTCGCCATTAGTAAGAAGACGAATACGCCACCGAGAGTTATAGACGCGACTCCGGTGAGCGTGGCCTCTCCGTTGATTGGAGAGGTCGCCCCGCCTCCCTCGTCGGATGACAAGGGGAAAGGGAAGATGACGGAGGGGTCCACCGGCGGCATGACGGTGAATTTCACGCTGTCGTCCGACTTCATGTCTGGTGAAGACATGGATAGCGACAAAATCTTCCCGGACCTGGGGAAAGTCCTCCTACCGTCCTTTAAGAAGCGACTTCAGGAGGTTACAGTCGACGAGATGGGGTCGCACGTCGCAAGGCTGACTTTCAAGGTATATACCACCCATCTATTTTATGTGTTTCCGTCGTTTGATTTCTGATGTTTGTTTGTTTAATCGTGCGACTACAGGCGTTCCAGACATCTCTCTGTTTGTATACCCATATGGAGAAGATCCGTAGGGTTACACCCGTTGCCTTGGAAAAAAACGCAAGGCGTAAGAGGAGTCTCGCGTGGCACGGGACCAGGAGAAGCTGGCGATGGAGAGGGTTGAGGTCCTTTCGGCAAGACTCGATGAAGCTCAAGACTTATTTGAGGCAGCGTCGAGAGCGAAGGAGGACCTGCAGAGTCATCTGAAGGAAGTCCTTAAGAAGTCCTCTGCGACTGAGGCGGAGTTAGGAACGACTAAGGGCTCCTTGGCCGAGAACGAAAAACAGGTCAAGGACCTTAAGTCACTCGTCGAGGCGAAAGAGGGGGAGAATGCGTCCCTAGGGGAGCGACTCCAATCCTTTGAGGCTTTGACCTGTTTGAGGGTCCGAGCGGCGATCATGCATCGCCATTTGCGGGGGTTAGACCCTATGGCCGGAGCCGAAGAAGAGGTCGCCACTTACTTGGAGCAGGTCGGGGACAAGGAAAACACCCTATGGTGTGTGATTATTTAGTTAAATGCTTCATTGGATCCGATTGGGTTTTGATTTAGAAATGTTTTCTATAATTTTGTAACCAAAATATTTTAACTTCCGTTGCGTTTATCGGTTACGAATCGGATCAAAACCCTACACTAAAAAATATAGGTTATGATTCGACCAGACCCCTCAATCAGTCATCTGAAAGTTTTGGCACAAAGACCTCTCCTTTGGGCTTGGAGACACCTGAGCTTTTTTGTAAATGGTTACAAGTTCCACACTCAGACTCATGATAGGAATCGCACCATACATAATAGTGGAGTATGCGTGAGAGGCTCGTGTTACTCGGAGTTTGATGAACTATAGATTGTTGGATGAAGTGCTAGAGATAGAATATCATTCGATAATCGGGTACGACGGGTACGGAGGGTTTCCTACCACTCATCTACCACTTGATACACAATTGTGGTATGAAGCTGCTGGGGGATCGAAGAAAGGTCGTTCATTTGGGTTTGGGAACCACCCAGATCCCAATGCGATCTTGGGTGGGTCATCGTCACAGGGTAGTGGGTCATCTTTCCGACAGGTGTCACTTTTTTTCATTAAATTATGTTTATCAATTTCATTTATAATTCATATTAAATATTCTAACGTCTTCTTTATTTTCTAGGAAAGTAAGGACTTAAGGAACTGTGCTTCAAAAGATGTGAATATCTTTATTATTGATTCGAAGGTTGGGTAAACTGCACATAACATCAAGAAAGCATTTGAAAATAAGTAATGGCACCCAAAATGTGCCCAACAACTCAACCATATATATTTTTCGAATGATTTATAAAAACAAAATACCAAAAGTGTATTAACATCAAATAATGCCATATGAGGGATAAATCATCAAAATCGACACACTTTATGATTGTTTTATCAAAATATCTAGAAACCCCAAATATATGTATTTCTCAAGATTTTATAAAACCACATGTACACAAGATGTAATTTCATTAAGTAATCAACAACATTTGGTAAATCTGAAGGAAAAAACTTTAAGACTACACAATATATATTTTTGGCATGTACAAATTTTTTGCGAAACAACTTGAACTCACCTTGATAGGTTATGTTAAACCTAGTTTTCATCCAACCTAGTAATTTTCACTACCAAGATAAACCATATGTAATCACCAAATCAATGAAAGAACTCTACATAAAATATTTAGACAACCCTTTGACCTTTCCAACTTATCAAAAAATACCCTCAACGAATTTAAAACCAGTTTTACACGAATATTTGAAAATTAATCTTAGTCAATCCCTTCATAAAATAGAGGTGTGCTATTAAACTCGATTTTTGACCTACTTATAGTCCAAGTCATTACATATTCAAAACGGGTTGTAGAGGACATCTCAACGGTTCTAGAGATATATTATACACCTCAAACCGATCTATGAGAGATTTTTTACTATTTCAACATGATCTAGACGACACCCAAAAACGTGGAAATCTCTTTTGAAAAAGAAAATGTGCTTATCAAACTTATACGTACTCAAAATATATACAATACAACCTATGTAGCTCCACATTAAGCTCCAAGAAAAAGAACCATAACTTTTGGAGTTTTACCTTGGTAGAGCTCAAATGGAAGCTTCAATAATTGTTTTGAGATATAATCTTCAAGAAAGTTTTCCATCCACCAACACCAACATTTTTCTTCCTTGAATCTCAACTCAATCTATTCTTGAAAGAAAATAGATTTCTCTCCCTTGAAATCTTTGAATGACCTAGATGATGAAATGTAAGAGGTTTAGGGGGTTTTATACCCCAAATATCTAAGTAACTTTGATTTATAATACCTTGATCAGCCAATTTGGCTTAAATGACAAAAGGCACCCAAACTTGCTAAAACATCAATTGTCTCATCAGAAAACACCTTACACCCATCATGATTAAATTTCCGAAAGCACGAGTGTTACACATTGGAACTCACATTTTTGTTGCCAATATTCTCCAATCGTCGATTTTATCACTGTGAAAGCCGACAAGATTTCATTCAAAGTATTATCACGTCATTGCAAGTCGTACTGACGTACAGGATTGTTGTAAAGATTTGCCTATCATTGTTAAATGCTACAAAATCCGACAAAATTACATGTGTAGTCTTTTCATGTCACTGCAACTTGTATGCACTTGCAAGAATCGTACAAACTTGAGGGATTGTTGCTAAGATTCGCAACGACGTTATGGCACGTTACAGCTACACTGAAGTGGAGATTCAATGGGACATTCGATGGATTAACAATTATAAAGAATTTCATCTGAATGAGTTTCCATTGTCTAGTATACATTGTATAGTGTAATTAGTCTATAATGAATACGTAATTTTTTCTTTTAGCTATTTATAAATATATTCATATGTTTATCGTTTTTACGTGACCTTAACCGTGAGACGATAAATTGCATGTCACATACAAATCTATTGGTCAAATGGTCACAAAAGCAAACTGTCTTTTATTATTGAAAGCTCAAAGAAGAATACTCACAAAAACAAATGCTTAGTCAATACTCCTATTATAATCGGGCTCGTCTATACGTCGTCTCATCCGAGTTCTGTTATGCTCAGGTGATATTCGGTTCGTAGTATTAAAATTCACCATTTTAAAAATAAGTAAATGAGAACAATCAACTATATAGAGACTTTATTTTCATCAATGTTATGTGATAAATCCCAAATCTAGCTATGAAGTAATCAAAGATATACAGAGAGAATATAGAGTGAATATGTCATTCATATATTGAACTTGAGAGTACAAATGACAATATGCTTGAAAGTGTTATGGAAATAACAAAGAGATCTTCTTTATATAGTAGGGCCATGACATGTCCATGCCTCTACTCAGAAGATACAGTACAAAAGATTAATACTGTCTTGATAGCTACAAAGTGCTCTAACAATCTCCCCCTTAGCTATCAAGGCAGAAAGGGTCTTCTTCTTCTCCGGAACTCTAGATACGTTTCGATTCTTCTCATAGCCATTCTGAAGTTCAATCTTTCATCAATCTCTTCAATAGCTCTACGTAAGATAATTCTTGGTCTAGCAGACATCCAAGTAATCTTTCGTTCCGCATCATGTCTCTTGAGCCTTTCTTCTAACTGAAGTCTCACAATCTTGAGTGTACCATCTGAATACTTTGCCAGTTCATCAATCCGAATAAAGATCTTATTTGCACCACTTCTAAAAACAATACCAAACTCTGGCTCTTCAATCACAACAAATAAAGGCATCTTTATCAATCCAGACATATCTTGATTAGGCCTTATCAAATTTACCTTAGGTTGATTGCTTTCCACAGCCATCTGAAAGTCATGACACTGTGTGTACAGGACGTCTCAGAAATCTTTTAATGGCATTCAATGCAAGAGTCGCGTTTTCTCTTCTGATCTAAAGATCTCTGAAATGATGGTACATGAACTCAAAATCTTCAATCATTAGATGACAAAAATCAGCTTCAGTAAACCTGTAGTCTCTACAATCCTGCCTTTGAACAACAAACTCCGGATACCACATTTTGTAGTATAATCTGGCAGTTATTTCCTTTATTGTCACAATCAACTTTTTTCTCCTCACATCTTTTTCGTCTGACACTTGTCTCTCAGAAAGTACATGTATTCGAACTTGTATTCGGATGACTGATCTGTAATTCCCAACACGGCGTAGGGATTCAATCTCCTGATTCTATGGACAAACAGTCTTCTTTCAGACTCTTCTAAGAAAGGTGTTCTCAAATACAAAGTTCTTTGCCGCTGTTCAAGTTCAGATAAGTTTCTGCTTCGTGAAGTTGATAGACCAGGTTGATCAGATACTGGTGGATTAGAAGGACCATCTTCATCGTGAGTAGGAATGACAGGTGGTACAAAAGGTGTGGTGAAAGGAGGTTCTGTTTCCTCAGGCTTTGGTTCTTTAAGGAATGGATCATGGAAAGGTTGTGGTTCATGTTGAACGGGAATGGATTGTGAGATTGGTTGAGTTACATGTTGAATAGCAATGGTTTCAGAAATCGGTTCAGATAAGGTTGGTTAAGGTTAAAGGATAATGATGTAACATCAGATTGAGCTTGCATCAAGGTAGTTGAACTAGGTTCGGGTGAGTGTATAGGGCTTACGGTTATTTCTTCAGGTGAATTTGGCCCATATATTTCAGTCAGAATGTCTACTTCCTCTTGTGTGAACCCAACATCTTGATCATCTGGTTCATAAGTAATCATTAAGAGCGGTTCAGCTTCCTCCTTTACTTTCCAATACTTCTCATACTCACTAGCTTTTTCATCAGCTTCATCATCAGAACTGACATCAACCACTTCAACAGTTTCCACAAATCTGTCTACAACTTCCCTTATTTCCTCCTCATTTATCTCAAGATTTTCAACCATCGGTTCTGCATTAGGATCCACATATAACACAATCTGTTTTCTGCTTTCTTCTCCCATTACACCAGATTCAAACATATCAGCTATTTCAGAAACTGATGGATTTTTCTTTTCGCCTTTAGAACTTTCAGACTCAACCCTTCGTTTCTTACTCTTCTCCCCCTCATGATCATGATCATCAGGATCTTGATCATGTCCACGCTTAGTACCCTGGGCTTGAGTCTTACAAGATTGTTTCACCAGTTCTTTCAACTCATCTATGGACTGCTTCATATCGGTCAGAGACTGTACAACTTTAGACTTAAAAGATTTGAACTCCGTGATAGTTACTGTTGGTGTAGGTGTAGGTGTAGGTTGTGGTGGTGGTGGAGGTGGTGGTGGATGTGGAGTAGATTGGAAATTATCGAGTAAGGATAATAGAGTTTTGCTTTGTTGATCTTCAGGACTTATTGACATCAGCTTAGCATAGAACAAATCTCTTAACTCATCAACACTTTGATCAATCGGATTTTGCTGAACTGGAGGAGGTTGAGTTACACGACTTTGCGGAGGAGAAGGAAAAAATATTTCTGGTTGTGGACGTACAGCGGGCTCATCAATCACCGGCCCTTTGCCTTTCAATAAAGCTTTCAATCCTTGTATCTCCCGAATGAATGTTTCCTCAACAGCCTTTAGGGCGCCGTCGAGATTTTTCCTTGTCACGAAGACGGGTAAAGTAACACCGGCACCACTTAGGTTCGCCGTTGACACAACGAAGACGGGTAAACTGTGTGACCTACGCTCAGTGTTGGCATAGTGTTAGCACTGGTAGGATTTCCACTCTGTCCTTATAGTCCTGTGAGAGGATCTACTCTGAGTGTTCCGGATGGGTCACAAAGACTCGCATCAGATGTTCTAGTAAGTGTCCTATTCAAAGAATCAAAAAAATTAGCAATTGGCACTAGACGCTTAACTTGTGCAGGAATAAAGGTCGAGGACCGGGGAGGAGGTCGCTCTGTTTCAATACCCGAAATCTCCAAGTGAGATCCGGATAGAGTATGTGCTATAGCCCCGTGAGAAGATGAGACGACTTCTTGTTGAGAAGAAGTCGAATGGCTGGCTGAGGTGTGCAATTGCGTTACTGGGCGAGTAACGTCTTTTTCAACACCTGATCCCAACACATGAGATCTGGTGGTGGATGTGGCTGCCCTTCCGGTATAGTAGGTTTGGGTAGCTCTCACACTCTCCATATTTTTTTCTTCATTTTCTCTCACAGACTCACATATATTTTCAACTAATTCTCCCTCGATTCTCCTTGTACCTCTCATTCCTTCACTAACTTGAGAAGACATCAAGGGCATGTCATCCAAGTTTAATCCTTCCACATTAACATTTGCTGACAAATTCATTCGTGGAAATTCCAAAATATCAGCAACATCACCAAACATGTTTTTCGCATCAGCATCATCATTACCATCATTACCATCAGAATCATCATCATGTTGTTCCTCCGAGTGATCAGACGCATTGTCAGACTCTGTACTATCATTAGAATACTCAACCAAAGGAACGTGTCCAATATGTTCAGGAACACTTCCTTCAGAATCGTCCTGTACAAGATCATCTAGTTGTGTGTCCTCAAACAATGACCCTGTATCTTCAAGTACAGATGACTGACCCCCACCGGTTCCCCTCTCGGTATTTTCCCTCGACTCTCCCCGTTCAGTAGCCCGTGCATCCTGAACCCTCACCGACTCCTCTCGCCTAAGGGTTGAGTCCTGGGTAGGTCCCTCCGGTGCTGGCCGGACCATAGACTCTCTATAATCTACTATACAATCGGCGTCCTGATCAGCGTATCCAAGGAACCCTTCCGGTAAAGGCATTTCATCATGAAAAACGCGATTTTGCCTTTGAAGATACTGCATAGCTTTTTCTGGTGCAGAAGGAAGATTCAGTCTCCGTGGAATTTCTCTGTTTGACCGCGTCATACTATGGAAAATAATCTGTAAGAACCTCATGTAGGGCACATAAGGTTTGCCTTTGTTCTTTGGTTTATCTTCCACCTTTTGTTGTAGCTCATTCCAAAAGATAATTGCATACTCCACATGTAGATCATACACTACCGCGTGGAACAGCTTTAGAATACTTAGACTCGCATTATCATTTCCGGAATGCTTTAAAGTTAGGCATCTGTTTATCACGGAGAATATCGTATAATACAAAGGCAGTAGGTTTGCCTTTTTGAAGTCTTTGATCTGATTCAATTCACCGATGTATCCCATAGCTCTAATCCCTTCAAATACTTCAGCTTCCGATGCATAAGGGTCAAAAGATGTTCTCCCGGGTCTAGATTCAGGCCCGGGTAACCTCAGAACAAGTCGCAGTCTGTGAAAATCCAGCTTGGTAATGAACTCATCGATTTGTAACAAGAAGATCGGTCTTTGATTCTCCATGGTATGTACAATAGTCTTCCAGGCTTGTTGAAGATACAACATAGGTACACTGACTGTATGAGTCAATGCATATGCCAACGGGTTATTCCGTAAGATTTCTTTGATGACTGGAGAAATGAAAATTTTGTCAAAGTCAACATGATGATTGTTAGCCTTGATCTCCACATAATCTCTTGGAAGGATAATGATATTATTTGGATCAGCTTCAGATACGGATGGATGGACTGAATGTGTGGATGGAAGTGGAACTTCTGGTGTTGGGTCAGGGATAATTGGTATGTTTTCACCAAAACTCTGAACTCTGCTTTGTTCTTCCTGATTTTCTGCCATGTGAACTGTTGTTTTGAAAAACAGTTCTAAAACGGTTATTTTTGGCAAAAATCCCTTTTTCAAAAAAATTTAAAAAAATACTAAGTGTAGAATTCGTAAGCAACTACAATTCGCAACCAACATGACCACAAACAATTTTCAACATGAAGGAAAACACATGTGGAATTCGCAAGACAAAGAATGCGACATATGAACTTCTCGCAAAGAGAAGGATGCGAATTCAGAGGAATTCGCAACACACTCATGCGAATATTGAATAATTCGCAATAAGAAGCATGTGAATAATAAGGAATTCGCATCATGAAGGATGCGAATTTTAACCTTCAAATAATGAGAACAACTATGAAGAATTCGTATCAAGAAAGATGCGATTTCTTGACTTGAAAAAAAAATTGAGTTCAAAGAAATTTTTAACCCAAAGGATGCGAGTTGTGGTTGCTAAAGTGCAATGCGAATTCTATCCTTAGAAACTTTTTCAGATTCAGTTTTAAAAACCCTAGTTCTCGCAATGTTCAAATATGATTCGTTCAAAAATTGATTTTAAAATCAAAATTATGAACACAAATTCATTCTTTTAGATTCGAAAACCAAAAACCCATCAGAAATCTAATCCTAGTTTCTAACATTAAACCCTAAATGATGAACTTTAAAAACTAAAAAAAATTATTTACACAGAGAACAATGAACAGTGACGAACAAAGAATCGTCAAATTGATGGATGTAAACTAATCTAAACTGAAATTTAAACCGATAGAACTACTCTAAGCAAAAATACAAACGGAATGAGACAAAAATGACAAGGAATGAGTACCTGATTTGAGAGAATCGAGAAGAATAAGCGACGATGTTGTGAAGAAGAGGATGAACAGTAAAAAGAACAGGGGTTTCCACAATAGAATGAAAAATGAAAAGTGGGA
Source organism: Saussurea involucrata (assembly GCA_033807775.1). Classification (NCBI taxonomy): domain Eukaryota; kingdom Viridiplantae; phylum Streptophyta; class Magnoliopsida; order Asterales; family Asteraceae; genus Saussurea; species Saussurea involucrata. The sequence goes on from CM066312.1 coordinate 22,330,439, forward strand.
AAAATATCTTCTCAACGTTTGAATTTATACTCACACGTGAGAAGGACACGTGGCACGATTTGATTGGACCCCGCATGTCAACAAGAAAAGACATGATACTGTTCATCTGAAGAATTCGCATGAACAAGGATGCGAATTCCTCCAAGTGAGCAAAAGTTCTCGTTTTGAATCACTATCACCACTTTTCGCAACCAAGAGGATGCGAATACTCACTTTTCGTATCCTTGAGGATGCGAATAGTGTACTTGTCGTATCCTTAAGGATGCGAAAAGCACACTTTTCGTATCCTTAAGGATGCGAAAAGATCACTTCTCGCAACCAAGAGGATGCGAAAAGCACACTTTTCGTATCCTTAGAGATGCGAAAGTAAGTGTTTTTCTTCATAAACTTCAACATTTTCAGAAAAATTTAACTTTTAAACTCTCTCTCATCAGATTAAAACATTTTGAGCCCTTATCTTTTAAGATATATTCCTCTCCTCTCATTCATTTTTTTTTAACATGAACTATACTATATACTTACAGACTTATGCCAATCTGCTCCCCCTAAACAGATGCATACTCAGTTGTCTCGTCTTCAGAGAAATCTGCACAGACAGATGAAAACTTGGTACTCATAGAACATGAGTCCATACTAGTTAGTTATATCACTTTATGAAAAAAATTCTAACTCCCCCTCAAAATATGGATATAATTAAATAAACAAGCACACGAACTCCCCCTCAATGTTTCAAAGAAAGCTAAGAAACGACTAAGTATTCAACATTCCTAGTTTGCTGATTAGAAAATTGAACCTTTTTTCATCTAAAGGTTTTGTAAAAAGATCAGCAAGCTCTAGTTCTGTTGGTACGAAATGCATTTCTATAGTTCCCTTCTCAACATGATCTTTAATAAAATGGTACCTGACATCGATGTGTTTCGTCTTGGAGTGTTGAACAGGATTCTAAGTTATTGCAATTGTGCTTTTGGAATCACAGTATATTGGGATTTTGTTGATTATATAACTGTAATCCTTAAGCTGTGTCTTCATCCAGATTACTTGTGAGCAACAGCTAGCGGCGGCCACATATTATTCTTTCTCCATAGAGGTTGACACACAGTTTTGCTTCTTTGACGACCAGCTTACAAGTTTATCTCCCAAAAACTGACAAGCACCAGATGTGCTTTTCCTATCCATCTTATTACCCGCATGATCTGCATCTGTGTACGCAGTTAGTTCAAACCATGAATCCTTAGGATACCAAAGACCCAAATTCCTTGTGCCTTTGAGATATCTTAGGATTCGCTTGACAGCCACAATGTGAGGTTCCTTTGGGTTAGCTTGAAAACGTGCACAAAAAGATGTTGCAAACAAAATATCTGGTCTACTAGCCGTTAGATATAGTAAAGACTCAATCATGCCACAGTATAACTTTTGATCGACTGATTTACCGGATAAATCAGCGTCTAAAAGCCTACCGGTAGCCATTGGAGTTTTCATGGTGGAAGAGGAATTTAGGTCAAATTTCTTAAGCATATCATTTATATATTTTGATTGATTAATAAAAATGCCTTCATTTGACTGTGTCACTTGGAGTCCAAGGAATTTTTTTAGCTCTCCCATCATACTCATTTGAAAACGGCTTTTCATCACCTCTTCAAAATCTTTACACATATCAGGATTAGTAGAGCCAAATATTATGTCATCAACATATATTTGTACTAACAATAAATCTTTACCTTCCCTCTTGAGAAAAAGAGTTGTATCTATTGTACCTTTGGTGTATCCATTTTCAAGCAGATGAATAGTCAGAGTCTCATACCATGCCCTCGGAGCTTGTTTCAGACCGTAGAGTGCTTTGTCTAAAACGTAGACATGGTTTGGATATTTTGGATCCACAAAACCCTCAGGTTGACTTACATAAACCTCTTCATGAAGTATTCCGTTCAGAAACGCAGATTTGACGTCCATCTGAAATACCTTCACGCTTTTATGCGCGACGTATGCAAGAAAAATTCTGATGGCTTCGATCCTTGCTACTGGTGCGTAGGTTTCATCATAGTCTATTCCTTCTTGTTGATTATACCCTTTTGCAACCAGTCTTGCTTTGTTTCTGACTATAATCCCTGCTTCGTCTTTCTTGTTCCTAAAGACCCATTTAGTTCCAACAATGGTCTTGTCCTTAGGACGCTTCACCAAATGCCAAACTTCATTGCGCTTAAACTCATTTAACTCTTCTTGCATGGCGTTTATCCAATCTGGATCTTGTAATGCTTCCGATGCTTTCTTGGGTTCTAACGAGCTCAGGAAGTTGACATACAAACACTCGTTTGTAGTTGCAGATCGTGTCTTTACACCATCCTTGATGTCACCAATAATATCCTAAGGAGGATGTGCCCTTGTCCATTTGTGTGTACTTGGGAGTGTCGGAATTTCAGCACGAGTGTTGGTTGGGTCATTTTCATCCAAAACTGCAAGAATTTCTTCAGCTGAAGATACAGGAGTCGCTTCAGATATTTGAACTTCTGGTATTTGAACTTCAGATGTAGAAACCTCCGATGATGTGTTTACTGAAACCGGAACTTCATGTTGAATTTCAGGCTCAGAAACTGGAATAGTTGTATTTTCACTCGGAGTCTCGTTTGTTGCACCAGAAGTACTAGCACCGACGTCTTCAGATGGACCGGAGATATTGGCACTCGTCTGTTTTGAAGTTGCATTTACGGAAGAGATAGGTGATTCCATATCTGCACAGTATTCCATAAATGCATCTCGAAATAATAAATCTAATTCTTTAGTATTATTATTATCTAATACAGAATTAGAAAACTTTTTCGCCACAGGTTCTACTCCTTTTTGAGTAGAAACTTCAGATTTATGTCCGAGTTCTGAACTGTGTTGTCCAGAAGTCAAAGTCACACTCTCTTCAAACGTAACATTGATGCTCTCGATGACTGTTTTTGTACGATAATTGTAGATCCGATATGCTTTCGAATTCAAGGAATAGCCAATAAAGATTCCCTCGTCAGCCTTGAATTGGAACTTTGCAAGGTGTTCACGATCTTTTAGGACAAAGCATCTGCATCCAAAAACACGCAAAAAATTGATGTTAGGTTTGCGATTATTGATTATTTCGTATGCAGTTTTATTAAGACATTTGTTAATAATTGTTCTGTTTTGAGTAAAGCAAGCTATGGAAACCGCTTCAGCCCACAAACTTGGTGGAAGACCCGAATAGGCAAGCATCGTCCGAGCAGCTTCTACAAGAGTCCGATTCTTTCTTTCAACCACTCCATTCTGTTGTGGAGTAATTGGTGCAGAAAAATTGTGAGAAATGCCAACAGATTCAAGAAACGATTGTAGAGTTGCATTCTTGAATTCAGTCCCGTTGTCACTCCTTATCTTTTGAACTGGACGTTGTAGAAGGATTTGAATCTTTTTAATGAAATTGATAATCTGCTCAGGTGCTTCAGATTTGAGTCGTAGGAAATCAAGCCAAGTATAGCGTGAGTACTCATCAACCATAACTAAGATATACTTCTTTCCTCCCATTGATTGAGTCCTCGTCGGGCCACAGAGATCCATGTGGATTAATTCCAAAGCGCTGTTGCAGTTAGACAAAGTTTTGGACTTATGCGAGACGTGTTTCATCTTTCCCATTTCACACGCCGGACAGATGGAAACTCTGTCAATCATTAATTCAGGAAGCCCGGAAACTAATCCATCTATTCTGAGCTTGTTGATGCTTCGAAAATTTTGATGCGAGAGTCTTCGATGCCAAAACCAACATTCGTCTTGAGAGGCTGTTAAGTCTAAAATATGTCTTCAAGATTTAATGATAAAGTCAAAGTCAAAGTCAATGTATTATGTGTTTGTGAAAGTCAACCTTAGCTTAATGTCTTGTATAGATCTTAGGTATAAATAGCTTTGTTTAGACTAATCTTGTAACCATTCCATAACTAAGAGAGCATAACTCATATCTTGTAAAATACAGAGCTCATAGAATACAAGATCTATTTTCTCTCTCTACAGTCTCTCTCTAGATCTTGTGTGAATTCTTGGTTGATTGATCATATTGGGACACACAATTGGTATCAGAGCACGTTATTGAAGATCTTCTGAAGAATTTGCACGATTTGAGATCAAAATTGTTAGGTTTTTGAGGAAAATCGATTGATTTTCTTGATTTTTTCAAGAAAATCTCTTTTTCTCAAATTCTTGCAATTTTTGAGATTAATTCGTCTGGATTTTGAGTTCATCGCGTTAGGAATCTGTTTTGGAACAAATCTTATTCAAGATTTGAAGGCTAATTTCACAGATTTGATCATCAATTTGAAAATTTTGGAGTTTTTGTTCATATCGATCGTATCAGTCTGGTTCATCATTCAGATATCAAATCAGTGGTTTTCAACGAAGTTGGTTCATATAATTGTGTTAGAAACTGATTTTCTAACATTTCTGCAAACTTTGGTTGCTTAATTCGAAGTTTTGATGGAGATTTGAAGGATTTCAAGATTTTGTTCAGTTCGATCAATTTTGTCTGATCATTCGTTCAGATTTCGATTCAGTGTTTTTCAGCGAAATTGGTTTACATAATCTTGTTAGAAACCATTTTTCTAACATCTCTGCAAAATTTGGAAGCTTAATTCGAAGATTTGATGGAGATTTGAAAGGATTTTTGAGATTGATCAGGTGTTGCACCAGATTCATGGATTGCGCCAGTTCATATGAGTTTTGCGCTACCTTCTTGCTGGAATAATTCTTGATTTTGCGTCACCTACTAGCTTGCTTCACCAACAACATCTAATTAAAAATAATTCAAACATTGCGGCTACCTTCAATTTGTTTTGCAATACTTTAAATTCAAGGATTTCTTTGTTTAGCCACCTCCTGCTTCTGATATACACCACAAATTCATACAAGATAGTCAAAGATTGCGGCTCATTCTTATATCAATTTTAATTTTGCGCCACACACATGCATACTTTTGCGCCACCAGTAAACAGTAGCCACGTATCATAACTTTGCGCCATGCACTACTGAAGTAAACTTCACTTTGCGCCACCCACATCTCACGCAAACCTAACTTTGCGTCAACCACTGATGAAGAAAACCCCTGGTTTGCGCTAATCTCAGCTGGAGAGAAAATCTCACTTTGCGCCACCTTCATCTAGCGCAAACCTAGCTTGCGCCATCAGTTACTAGAGTAAACTTCGATTTTGCTCCACCTTCCTATCATAATATGCATCATCTACAGCTCAAGAAATCCTACTGATTTTGCGCCATGAACAGTAGCTAACTCAAAGAACTCACAACCTTCTTCCATAAAGCTCACCAGAGTTTTCGTCGGAAAACGTTTATCGCCGGAAAAAGTGGGTCTTCGAAAATCGTCGTGTCATCGAGATTTGTTCATTGCATTTGATTGGTATTCGAATAACGATCTCAACGCAACAAAAATCAGTGATTTTCGTCGAGAAGCGAAGAAGATATCAACGTTTAAAGTTTTCTTTCGGTATTTATCGAAAACTTTCGGTTGCTACGCTTGAGAGTTTGAAAGCGTGTTTTGAGTTCTAATCAGTTAAGGGAGCTTAAGGGATCATAAACGAACAGTTTTGGTCGAAAAGTTTGATTCGATATCGACTTTTGCATATTGGGTTTCAATGAAGATGATGATGAATAGTAAACTAACGGGGTTTCTTTAGTTTCGTTAGCTTTGTGACATTTTTGGTCCTTTTTCCGTTAGAGTCGTTAGTTTTGTTACAATTTTAGTCCTTGTAGTTTATAGTTTAGAATTTTACATTTTTAGTCCCTATATTTTTACCTGCTTTTACTCATAACTGATAAATTTTTCTTGTATTTTGCAGGTTTTCAGAATTAATTTTTTGGAAGACAAATTTCTAATTTGTTTTTCAGATTTTATTTTTGAAATTTTTTCTGACTTTAATTGTTCGATTTTTCAGTAGATAATTTTCATTATAAAGATCTTTTATCGTCAAGCAATCATGAACCTACCACCAGTGCTAATCAAAGATTCTGACTTTGAACGATGGAGAGTTACGTTCATCGACTTTATTGCAAGTAGAGAAAATGGAGAGAATTTGATAAAGTCATTCTCCGAAGGTCCAATGAGCAGAAATAAAATGGAGAATGATTTTACAGAAGAAGAGATTAAAAGAATGAAAGCCGACAAGGAAGCTTCATCCTACTTGATATTCGCTCTTCCGAATCACATCTACAAACGCGTTGAATGTTTCAAGAATAATCCGATGATGATGTGGACGCAACTTGAAAAGATAATGCATGGATCTGAAGTTGTTTTTAAGAGAAATGAAGAAGAAAAGAAAGCTGAAAAAGAGGATACAGAACAGAAATTATCAAATGCTGAAAATGAAGAACTCAAGGAAAAGGTTATAGAGCTTACAAAGAGATTGTCTGACACAGAAAAGTTACTAAAAGAGGAAAGAGAAAACCACAGAAAAGAAAGAGTTTCTCTTTCTCAGAAAGTTTCTGAACTTGAACAGGCGTTAAAGACGGAGAAGAAAGAAAATGAAGAAAAGAAAGCTCTTGAACTCAGATGCAGAAAACTTTCCAAACAAAGTTCAGATTTTGAGAAAGTTTTATTTCTTGAAAAAGAAAAATTGGAGAAGGAAAGAGTTGAGAATGAAAATAAGAGCAAAGTCTTTGAAGCGAACAATGAGAAATTGTCAAAGCAAATTTCTGAGCTTCAAAAAGAATTAGATGAAGAAAGACAAGAGCTGGAAAAGAGAAAGAAAGCTGACTTTCAGGCCAGGAGCGTCAAAGATGAATTTTCTGTTGAAAGGAAGATATTTCAGCAAGAAATACGAAAGCTAACAAAGAATTTGGCAGTGTTATCAACTGATATTATGATAGAGAAGAGGGTTAAGTCTGACATTCAGAAAAAGCTTGATTTGGTGACCAAGGAACGAAATGACTTATCTGACAAAGTGATGTCATTCCACAAATCCAAAAGCTATTCAGAAAGTCCGATTCGTCTTTCTAATCTTTTCTACAATTATTCAGTGGATAACTCTTCCAAGTATAAATATGCTGATCTTCCTTCATACAAGAAAGTCAACATGCAATGGAGAGTTAAAGGTACGTTTCCTGAAAAAGATGTACCAAAATCATCTGTTCCCAACAAGAACACTAACCTGAAAGGTAAATCTTTTGCTAAACCCGGTTCATTATATTCCGCAAATCATTTAATCAGGTTAGCACAAAAGAATTTTTGTTGTTCTTATTGTGGAACTAATGATTGTATTAAAAATAATGATGCTCAATATTGGTACGGTACTTATCATTTTCCTTCTTATAGAGCTCCGCTTAACAAGCCAGGACCCAAGACACGTTGGGTACCAAAATCTACTTAATCTGTTTTTGCAGATTTAAAAGCAAAGCGTTGAACTCTCGGAAGAAGATTACTTGTGCCATTAAGGGGGAGTAAAGAGAATTGGTTTCTAAACACATCAGTTTAGAACCTGGATTTCACAGTTATTGGTTTCTGAATACATCAATTCAGGACCCGTGCTTCAATGTTTTTGGCTTTTGAACATATCAGTTCAAAACCCGTGCTTCAACGACTATGGCTTCTCGACAAATCAGTTCAGGACCCATACTTCAAAGACTAAGACTTCTAAACAAATCAGTTTAGAACTCATATTTCTCAGGTGATATCCTTAACTGTCACATCTTTCAATTCAAGGAACAAGTGGTGAAAGGTAACACTGCAATATGTTTCATTTCTACTGCTTTGAAAATTTGAATCTCAACAAATTTAATTCAATGAGATGAAATTTTTCAATTTTCATTCAATGAATTAAATGTGTGCTAAAAGATGATTTTACAAGTATTGTTGTATTATCTGCGTTATATTTGTTTCAACTTTCACCTCTGAAATAAATCGAAATGTCAGCAAAACATGAATGAAATTATGCTGAATGCTCAAAATTATGTAATTCTGGACTTATTTAGAATATAATGCTCAAAAAGCGTAAATGTTAGAATGATGGATGGAAACGAAAATATGGGTGAAGCACTATGTTTTTAAAACCAAGTGATTGAGATGCATCAAATATATACAAATAAAATCATTTAGTTTGAAAGTTTGTACCTGTGGCCTTTCTGGTTTGGGAGAGTAAGTCCTAAGGGGTGCTCGACACCTAGTCCCTAAGGCCAACTGGTCTGGGATCGGCTGACCCAAATCCTGCTATAGAACCAGATCGAAAGTCATGTTCTACTGGTACAAATGGGTTTAAGATATATCGATGTGGCCTTTCTGGTTTGGGAAAGTAAGTTCTAGGGGTGCTCGATACCTAGTCCCCTAAGGCCAACTGGTCTGCGAGCGGCTGACCCAAATCCTGCTATAGAATCAGATAGAAAGCCATGTTTAACGGTGTATGTTGGTTCCCGTTTTGCTTTAGACAAGATTAACAGATCTATTAGTTCGAGTTTATGTTTGATGCGGAATCGTATTTGAAGAACTAACAGATAAGTTTGTGTAGAAACAATACAGAATATAAAGAAACAGTGATCAAAATATGATATCTCAAAGATTACCGAGTTTCAATATATAATAAGAACATCAAGAACAGATTAAGAACTGTTTAGTGAGAGTGTAATGCTTAACAGGTTTGACGATATAAAGTGTAAGCATGAAACTTAGATTCCTAGATAAGTCCTTAAGATCGTTAAGGAAGATCTCAACAAGAGACTTCCTTTTATACTACTCTAGGGGACCATAAAGCATGAGCTGCTGTTAGAACGGATGGCATGAACAGTAGAACGGATGGCATGAACAGTTGTACGTGTTGTATTGCATTTAATGGCGCAGACGTCTATGTTGTACTAAGCCCTATTGAGTCCACTCAGATTTTGACAGGTGTTGAAGTTGGACAAGGCATGCTATCATGCAAGTTGATGAACAGGTCCTAGTAGCAAGATATTTCTTCAACAGTGGCAAGATATTATAAATATCTTCCAAGTCTTCAGTCTGAACAGCAGAGGCTCTGTAAAGGGTTACAGAGGTTCTGAGGTCTGGTCTTCTGTAGAGCAGTCTTCACCGGGTTCCGAGTCTTGGTCTTCTTTGTGCGTAAGACAGAGGTTCAGTAGGACACCTCTGTAACTTCTGTAGCTTCTTGACCTTGATCTTTCGGAAGTGGCAGAGCCTCTGTAAGAGGCTTTCTTCACTTAGCCTATTTTTCACTACTTCTAAATACTTCTATGATTAGGAAGATTGAAGCTAACAGTGTATCTTATTCTTACTAAACTTTTTGATTAAAAGATGCAAATGAGCACAAAATTAAAAGATGCAAATGTGCACAAAATAAAAGATGCCAATGAGCACAAAAGTAAAAGATGTCAATGTGCACACATCTCTTGAAACTTGGGGATATTACAAAGTCGCGATAAACCCGTAAATTTGTGAAAATCCTGATTTTGGACAAATAGTGTGAGTAGAGCAAAGTATTCTTATATGTTTTAGAATTGCATATGCTTGAAGTTAAACATATTTCGCATGCTAGCACACCAAATAGATTTAATAAAGGGGTTGAAACTGAACATTTTTAACTTGATATGTGATAGGGCAGGTTTTACTGTTGATTTAAAGTTCAAGGGTTGTTTTGTAATAGTTTATTTTGAGCCCTTTAGTGAACGGGCCACGGGCTTGTTAACCACGGGCCCATTGTATTTAATGTAAGATTAGCTTGGAAAAACAAGCTAATCATCTCTTTTACTTTCAACATTGTATTGCTAAATTCTCTCTGAAAGATTAATGAAAGGGATGACCATTGGAAATCATTGTTCTTATTGATTCATCTATTTGATTTCTTATCTGTTGCACGGATCTGGTAATAACAATTGGTATCAGAGCAGACGGACGGATTCGATTCGCAGATTCATTCACTGATTTCTGGTTAGTCTGACTTTTTTCACGTCTGACCATTCTTGAATTTTAAAATATTTGATTCTGGCTAAATTGTTCAATTCTGTTTATTGGGTTGTGTTAGCATTATACTTGTTAGTATTTCTGCAAATTTTCGCATTCCAATTCGATCGTTTGAGTGGTTAATTTAGCAATTTAAGATCAAAAGTTTTGGTAGTGTTCTTGACAAAAATCCGATTTTTAACCATCAAAACTTGTTGTTTTTGCATTGAAATCGATTGGATTAGTGTTACTTTTGTGTTTGGCATTGTTACTAATCTTCCAGGATCGATTTTGGGCAACCCTAATCAAAAATTCGATCGATTTGAGTAAACAGCCGACTTTTCCGGATAAACCAGCCGACGTTTCCGGATAACTTCAAGGTGTCCGGACGTTTGTGTGATTTCCATCCGGGTACCTCCAATTCCATCCGGACTCCTCATTTTTCCGGGTAAGTTCTGCAATCCGGGTAAGTCACTATTCCTTATATTATCCGGGTAACATTTGTATCCGGAAACCCAGTGTTTCCGGACATATCTTATCCGGACAATCCATAGTACCCGGAAACTTCATTGTATCCGGACAACTCTAGTTATCCGGACCCGGTAACTTCGTTTTATCCGGAAACATCTTGTTTCAGTTTTCTATTCGGTAACTTAAGCCATCCGGTAACCTTGGTTATCCGGACAACTCAAGTTATCCGGACTCTTCCTCTTATCCGGACACTTTTGTTTTTATTGATCTACTTGCATCAAATCTGATCCGGACACTTCCAGATCAGATCACTTATTTGGATTCCTATCCAGTAAGTTCTGTTTAGTCCAATCACTTGTAGAACCTGCGTTAGGACATCACTCTTAGTACCTTGGGTTAGGCTTACACTCTGAATCGATCAATCCGTCTGACGATCACTCCGTTGCAACCAAAGATGTCTACTTCTCGTGATGCTCTCGCAATTGGCACTGACACCAAGCCACCGTGTCTCTATCCGAACGAGTATAGCCAATGGCGAGATAGGTTCATGATCTTCATAGAGTCCAAGGACAACTATGAGTACATCAAGAGAGCTCTGGATAATGGCCTAATTCCCAAACCAATGAAGGACATAGCTGCAACTTCAACTGCGGTAGCTCGATGTGAGGCCAAGACTCTTGCTGAAATGACTGAAGATGAAAGAGGCATGATTGAAGGCGAAAAGCATGCTAAGAGATATCTTGTTCAAGCCCTTCCCAACTCGACCTACACTGCCATCGACAGCTACAAAGACACGGCTAAAGGCATGTGGGATCAAGTTGCTAGAATGATGCGTGGGAGCGTGGTTGGCAATCAACTGAAGATAAACAGCGCAATAACCAAGTTCGATGGTTTCAAACAGCACCCCGGCGAATCTCTCACCCAGGCCTATGAACGGTTTTGCCTACTTCTCAATGAACTGAACAAGAACAAGATTGTTCGTTCTAATACTGAAAACGCGCTCAAGTTTCTCAACAATCTGCTACCTGAATGGAAGGTGTATGCTTCTCATGTCAAGCACAACAATTTGATTGTGAATATCAGCATCAACGAACTGTATGAGACACTTCTTCAAGACGAAGATGAAGTGAATGAGCTCCTAGGCGAGAAAAAGACTGAACTAGTGCCATCTGCCGATCCTATTGCTCTCATTTCCTCCAAGCAAGGAAAATCATCGGGAAGTCACTCAAGACGTGCTCCAAAGCAAAGTTCTTCTGAGTCAGAAGATGAAGATAAGGAAGACAACGATTCTAATGATGAAAAGGTTTCAGAATTCAAAAAGGCCATATCTTTGCTTACCAAGTCCTTCGAACAACAAAGGTACTACAAGAAGCCTTCATCCAATAGTCAGCGCTACTCCACCTCCTCCAACAAGCGCCATGACTACAAAGATCGATACGAAGGAAAGAAGAAGGTCAGTGAGCACGACAAGTCTGAGAAGAAGGGAAAGCCAGAGAAAGAAGAAGGGAAGAAAAAAGATGAACCCGTAAAGTGTTACAACTGCGGGAAACTTGGTCATTTCGCGAAGGATTGTCGCCAGCCTACAGTAAAGAACTCTCACTACTACGAGGCCAAACTCGCCTTGTCTCGTCAGAAAGAGGCTGAAGAAGCAATGTTCGCCGAGAACGATTACTGGTTGGAAAGATCTGATGATGAAGGCAATTTTGATGTCGCTGATGCTTTCATGGGATATCACTCCTACGCCGAAGAAGAAACAGCTCCTACAAGTCAGGTATGTGATTCCTGCCAAACAAATTTCTTGACTAAAATGCAAGCATTTACTGATCAGGCAAATTCCTTTCAGGCCACCTCTAAACAACAAAAGCTTGAAATTAGGTCACTAAATGAAAAGCTTGATGTTCAAAAGAGAATAACAGAGAAATATAAGTCTGATTGTGCTAATTTAACTGATAAATGCAAAATTCTGTCATTAGCACCTAAAGACTTAAGAGCCAAATTATCTGATCTTCAGCGTCAGTTTGATCAGTGCATGAATGAGAAAGAAGAAATTGTTTATCAATGTTCTTCTCTTCAAATTCAGCACAAAGAGTTTGTTGCTAAAATTCTTGATCTCGAAACCAAACTCCACAAAAGGGGTCAAACTGATCAAACCATTTTTTTGAACAAACCCAAAGAGTTCACGTACTTCAACAAAGAGTGGGGAATCGGATATGATAACCCACACTACTTAAAAAGGAGAAGATATCAAGACCCAACCCTGTATGATTTTTCTTGCTATGGGTTAGATAAAAAGTATCCAGAGTACGTAATTCAATGGACTGGTCCTCTTGAACCAGAAAAGGAGGAGGACACCGAGGAACATAAACGCACACAAAAATGAGGAATTCAACTTCCATTTTGTTATGAACCTTTAAACTACTCGTATCAAAAGGACAAAAAGTACCTTTCCAATGACTACTTCGACCCCTACAAGGTAGCTAGTCCCAAGGATTCCTCCAAAAGGGATAAGGACCTAGCACCTGCAACCAAGACTGAGACGGATGAGTTTAAACTCTATGTTCCCCCTCTCATCTTGGAAGCAAAGATAGTCGAGTTGGAGGAGTCCATTGAGAAAGAAAGGTCCAGGTTTCAAATGGAAAGACAAGTGTTACTTACAAAACTTGAGAATCTACAATCGGTCAAAACCGACGTTGTGTCTGGTGAAGGACAGGAAATCCTTCGGAGTGAAATCAATCGACTCACATCACAACTGTCTGCCTTGGCAACAGAAAAGATGAAAGAGTACACGAGAAATGGTCAGCCTCAAGAGCAAATTAACCAACTGCTATCTGACAAGACAATTTCACCCGAACCTTCCTCAAATTCATCTGACACATCTTCGTGCAAAGCCTTCTTAGGCAAGATTTCTAGTACACAAGACGATCAAGATTCTCAAGACGAGGGTGTTTTAAGGAATTTGAACTCTGATTTTTTCTTAGCTTCCGCACCAAATTCCCCAAAGCACACAAGCACACAAGCACAAAGAGTTCCTCGCCTTCCTCACCTGATCCTAGTCCAGTGCTTCCCAAGATAATTTTTTCTGACTACATGAACTGCGAGGGTAACTGTGAAGAAGAGTTCGATTCGTTCCCTTTCGACAAACCTCTTCCAAGTCACACTGATTTTCTGTCCCCAGTAGTCAATCGTCCGGTTAATTTTCTAAAGGGTAGCAGTTCTCAAACAAAGGCCCAACTGGGATCAAGATTTCTCAATCAAAACCAACTTCGAAACCTGTTTCCAAAAAGCAATCACAGCCGAGGCAAGAGACCGGACCATTGCCTACCAAAAATACTCAGATTCCTGTTTCCTCAAAAGTCACTGATCATACTGTCCGTGCTGTTTCAGATAAAAATGGTCGCGCTAATAAAGAAACACCAAAGTGGCTAAAGAGGGAATCTGTCAAGAAGGATGCGTCAAAGTCTTCCCCACATGTTTTAATTCTAGAATAGACAAAGACAATTATGCTTGGAATCATTGGAACCATTTTGATGTTTCTTTCCCGTTAAAGTTAATTCTCTTAATCAATTGATTCGGTTATCGCATGATTGTTTATGTTGTTCTAATTGTGGTTGGAATGATTTTGATGATATTCACAATAATGATTGGTATGCGCCTTATTTTGTTGGTAACTTATTTCATAAGAGAAAAACCCACAATAATAAGCAAAAACACCATTCCCAAAGGGGTACCAATCAAGCGGTTAAACCACAGCGGGAGACTCACCCCATTCCTACACGAGTTGCTCCTACTGGGGTTAAACCGGCACCCAGGTGGAAAGCTGCTACAAAATCTGTTCCTCCTAAAGGTGTAAATTCTGCACCGAAGAGGAAACAAGTGCCAAAACCAGTTCCCTCTACCGGTGTAAATCCTACACCTAAAGGGAAAGATGGGACAAAGCAAGCTTCTCCAAACGGTGCCAAACCTAACCCTCCAGGACCCAAGCAAATTTGGGTACCTAAACTTCACTAATCTTGTTTTGCAGCACGGTCATGTGTGGTACTTAGATTCTGGATGCTCCAAGCACATGACCGGAAGGAGGGAGCTTCTCACGAACTACAAAGAAGAATACTGCAGAAACGTGAGATTTGGAAATAACGAGAAGTCACCGATCGTGGGCTACGGCGACATCGTACAAGACAAGATAACAATCAAGAAGGTATCCCACATCGCAGGATTAGGACACAATCTCTTCAGCATCTGTCAATTCTGCGACAAGGATCTCGAGGTCAGCTTTAAAGCCACAAGGTGTAGAATCCTCAACAACGACGGAGAAGAGCTACTGGTTGGGACTCGAAAGACCAATCTCTACATCATTAACCTCGCAGCAATCAAATCCGACAAACCTGTCTGCCTCTTGTCAAAAGCCGACTCTGATCAAGTTTGGCTCTGGCATAGACGTCTTTCACACCTCAACTTCAGAAGTATCAATCAACTAGTGTTAGGCAGACACGTCAGAGGCGTGCCCCAACTTCCGTTCGTGAAGGATCATCTCTGTGGGGCATGCGAAAAGGGAAAGATGAAGCGCGCATCACATCCGCCGAAGGCAACTCCTAGAACGTCCCGGACCCTCGAACTCATTCATATGGATTTGTGTGGTCCAATGCGTGTTCCGATCATCAATAAGCGCAAATACGTGCTTGTGATGGTGGACGACTACTCACGCTACACTTGGGTGACGTTTTTACGCTCGAAGGACGAAACTCCGGAGCTCATTATTTATCACCTGAAGACTGTCCAGAAGAACAAGCTTCAACACGTTCAGTCCATCAGAACTGACAATGGGACGGAGATCAAGAATCAAAAGGTGGATGACTATCTGAGGTCAGTGGGCATCACACACACCTTCTCTGTCGCACGCACTCCTCAGGAAAACGGAGTGGTGGAAAGACGGAACCGTACTCTTGTTGAAGTTGCCCGCACAATGCTTTCCCAAGCAAATCTACCGCTATATCTCTGGGCTGAAGCGGTGTCTACGACATGCTACACGCAAAACCGCTCTATTCTTCTTAAACGGTTCAACAAGACGCCGTACGAGATCATGAATAATCACGTTCCAACAATCGGCTACTTTCACGCATTCGGGTGCACTTGCTATGTGCTGAACGACAAGAATAATCTCAGGAAATTCAGCCCCAAGGCGGACGAAGGAGTTTTCATCGGATACTCCACGCAGGCTAAGGTGTATCACATTTACAACAAATGGACCAAATCCGTTGTTGAAAGCATAAACGTGACATTCGACGAAGCCGCTGATTTGGCTTCTGAACAACTCAGTTCAGAACCCGGTTTAACTGGAGTGCTAGCTTCCGGACCTTCGAGTTCGGGATCTACACAAGCCACAGTAAATCTGAATCTTGCATCTTCATCGAATGCTGACTCTTCTGATTTAGATTTACTGTTTCAATATTTCTATGACGACATACTTAACTCTTCTGCTCCTGTCTCAGCGCAACCGCGACTTGAAGCTGCTCGCAATGAGGATTCGACCGCTTTATCTGGTCCGTCTCCTTCTACGAGTACGCCATCAACAACAATAGAGACAGCTCAACCATCATCATCAGATACGCATGCACCTGGTACTGTAACCCCCCCGGAGGAACCCATACTCTCGGAGATCGCTCCTACTGATTCGTCCTCTGCTACAACTCATACTCAACCTCTGAACTCCTCGAAACCAGAAGTTGTTCAACCATCGACGAATCCTCCCCCACTTCCTCCAAGAAACAAGACTGCTACTCTTGAAGCGGTTCAAGACCTTCCATCTGGTTCGTATGTGGATCCGGATGTGTCTCACTCCACCCAGC
The DNA here is from genome assembly GCA_033807775.1 of Saussurea involucrata. Taxonomy (NCBI): domain Eukaryota; kingdom Viridiplantae; phylum Streptophyta; class Magnoliopsida; order Asterales; family Asteraceae; genus Saussurea; species Saussurea involucrata. The sequence continues at coordinate 22,346,678 of CM066312.1, forward strand.
AGCCGCTTCCGCATTCCACCAAATGGACGAAGGCCCATCCCCTACATCATATTATCGGTGATCCCTCGACTCCTGTTCGAATGCGAGGCGCTTCCGCCAACTTCTGTCTATTTTCCGGCTTCTTAAGCAAGATTGAGCCGACGAACGTACGCGAAGCGCTCGAAGATCCGGACTGGACCATAGCCATGCAAGAAGAGCTAAATCAATTCGAAGCTCTCAAGGTATGGCGACTGGTTCCACGTCCAAAGCACATGACGGTGATCGGCACCAAATGGATCTTCAAAAATAAAAAGGACGAAGACGGCATCGTTGTTCGCAACAAGGCGCGTCTTGTGGCCAAAAGGTACCGACAACAAGAGGGGATCAACTACAATGAGACCTACGCTCCGGTAGCACGCATCGAGGCAATCCGTATGTTTCTCGCTTATGCCGTGCACAAGAACTTCACGGTCTTCCAAATGGATGTGAAGACAGCCTTTCTTTACGGCGACCTCCAAGAAGAAGTTTATGTGTCGCAACCAGACGGATTTGTGGATGACTCGAAGCCTGATCATGTCTACATCTTAGACAAGGCACTTTACGGCTTAAAGCAAGCTCCGCGAGCATGGTACAACACACTGTCAAAGTTCTTGTTAGAAGCCGAGTTCACTCGAGGTACCATTGATTCTACTTTGTTTATCAAGAACGAAAAGGGTCACATAATTCTAGTCCAGGTATATGTCGATGACATCATTTTCGGTTCTACTAGTCCTTTATATGCAAAGAACTTTGCAACTTTCATGGGAAATTTTTTTAAAATGAGTATGCTTTGTGAGATGAACTTTTTCCTTGGTCTTCAAGTTAAACAGCTGTCGACAGGAATTTTCATAAACTAGTCCAAATACATTCGGGATATTCTTCGGAAATTCCAATTGGACCAGTCCTCACCAATGAAAACTCCCATGGCAACCAATACAAAGCTTGACGCCGATCCTCACGGAAAGGCTGTCAACACCAAATTGTATCGGGGAATGATCGGTTCTTTAATGTACCTAACTGCCAGTAGACCGGACATCATGTTTTCGACATTTCTTTGCGCTCGTTATCAGTCAAACCCTAAAGAGTCTCATTACAATGCCGTTAAACGAATTTTTCGTTATTTACGTGGTACTGCTGATCTTGGCCATTGGTACCCGAAAGAAACAGGTTTTGGTCTATTCGCTTATTCTGATGCGGATCATGCGGGATGCATGTTGGACCACAAGAGCACCTCGGGGCACATTCAATTCTTGGGAGATAGCCTAGTGAGTTGGGCATCGAAGAAACAGCAATGCGTTTCCACGTCAACTGCCGAGGCAGAGTATGTAGCCGCCGCAAGCTGCTGTTCCCAAGTAATCTGGATGAGGACGCAACTCAAAGACTACGGCTTTACGTATGTCAAAGTCCCGATCTACTGTTGTAATACCCCGGGTAAGTTCGTTAGTTAAATCCTAGTTCCGTTAAATTTAGTTAACTTTAAAGTTGGATGTTTAGGGTAAGTTTGGGTTAATTTATAAGTTAAGGGTGTTTGGGTCATTATTGAGAAGTTCAAGGTCTATATGGTAAGTATGGATAGATATTATCCCTTAAGCTATATCCAGATATTTTCATTTACAACAATTATCCAGATTTCAATTTAGTGTGTGTGTGTGTTGAGAGAGAGCAAGAAGGAGAAAAGAAGAAAAGCTAGGTTAAGGCTTCAATTGGTATGCTTGGAAGTGAATCTGAGGTATGTCTCTTTGTATTTTATGTTTGTAATTACTTTTAGATAGTTCCTATCGGAGTAGAATAGTCAAAATCACATCTGTTAATGATTCAGTCGATTTCTGGGTGAAAATGGGATAAACAGTCAGAGGTGTCCGGATAATATGAAGGTATCCGGGTAGTTTCTTGGGTGGTGTCCGGGTAGTTTATTGATAGTGTCCGGATGATTTGTTTGATGGTTTCCGGATGATTTAGAGACCGGATGGCATCCGGATTCCTTTGTTGTCCGGATAAATCGTGTTGTCCGGATTAGTCTTGTTGTCCGGATTACTGAGGTTGTCCGAAAAAGTCATGTTATCCGGAAAAGGTGGTGTTGTCCGGGTTGTTTGGGTTGTCCGGATACTTTAGCTGTTTTGGTCACTTTTGAGGATTTGAGTTATCTAGAGTCCTTGGTCTTCTAGTACGTTTTATGTGATCAGTTAGTAAGGGGATATTTGTATTTAATCTATTTGCAGACTCTGTGGATTGAGATTGATAGACTGAATCTTTTGGAGAAAAGCTTGGAAGTGTTTATGGATAAGCGATTGAGGTGAGTTTTGCTTTAAAACGTTTTGAACTGGAATACATATATATGTGTATAAATATATATGAGATGGTTATGTGGTAGGAATATGATTATGTGTATATAAATGACAATATGATGTAATGAGATATATATTGCATTTATATAAGCTTTGCACTACACGAGTGCACTTGTTGCCGGGTTCCGGTGTGCGGACCGGTGTGTAGCCGGGTTCCGGTGTGCGGACCGGTGAGTAGTCGGGTTCCGGTGTGCGGACCGACAGGTAGCCGGGTTCCGGTGAGCGGACCGGTTGTTGATTTATTAGTTGGCTTGCTACCAACTAATATGGCCATTTGTGGAGGAATAAGGTGAATGAGATGTACACGATGCACGAGTCTGGATTGGTATTTAAATACGTGTGGTATGTTTATATTTTACGAAAGAATTACCAAAGGTTTATCTAAACTATTTTGATACAAAGGATTTACACGAAAGGTTTTATAATGATTTTGGAAAGGACCGGGATTAACTCACTAGACCCGTTTGGTCTAACCCTCATTTTGTTTTCAAAAATATGTTTTCCAGGTTAAGGATCGGCAGGAGAGGATGAAGTGTAGGAAGCTTTTGATGAATGTTGATTAGGAAGCTTTTATATATTTTGTAATGTCAAGACTTTTGAGACCGTACTTGGTTTGTTATGTAACTTTTGTTGTAAATCAATGATATGTATGAATGTGTATGTTATGGGATTTGGGTCGTTACAACTGTGACTCAAAGAGCGCAATTGCCATATCAAGCAACCCGGTCCAACACACCAAGACGAAGCACATCGACGTTCGGTATCATTTTATCAAGGATCACGTCGAAAGAGGTACAGTCGAACTCTACTTCGTAAATATTGAGCATCAGTTAGCAGACCTGTTTACCAAAGCCTTGGACGAAAAACGTTTCAAATTTCTTGTGTTCAAGCTAGGTATGCTAAATCTGAAGACTTAATCCGAATGTGTGCCCGTTACAAGTTCCATACATCTACGCGTAAATGTATACTCCTCATGAGTATACACTTCCTCGCACCTGTATTCTGCTTGTCTCGGTTACACAGTTAGATTTTAGTCTCTATATTTATTAGGTAGATCTCGTTTGTTATCTCTCTTTCTTCGTGTGTTTCTCTTATTTCATACTGTCGTCTGTATTTCGTTCACTATCTCTGTGCTTTCACCATATGTTCTCGTGTTCAGGGGGAGCACAATGCGGTATCAAGTAAGTTTCCTCATCCTTTGAGGGGGAGCGACACACACCATTTTTCTTTAACTGTCAAACGTTTTTTTGTGGGCACTCCTGTGTGCATGTTATGGTCATCGTTTGAGGGGGAGCGTCACAAGTTTTTTCTTTAAAAGTCTAAAAAAAAAATTGTGTCGGACTCCTCCACTACACTCTACTGCACTATCCGAGGGGGAGCGATAAATCCCCATGCTCAGTTTGAGGGGGAGCGAGAGAAAGTCCTCTTCCAGTTCAGATTCCTGCAAAATTCCAAGGAAAAGGACCGTTTGAAGTTATCCGGACAGTATCCAGAAACCCCATGGTTTCCGGACAGTATCCGGACTGGGTATGAATCCGGGTCGGCTAAGAACCCGGACACCACCCGGTTATATAAGCCACCCGGACTCCTTCCTTTTTTCATTATCCGGAAAATCGCCCTAAAATCCTAAACCCCTCGACGCCTTTTCTCTCTCGCTCGGACTCTCCCCGCTCACTCGATTTGCACTTCGTATTAGTCCCAAATCCAGGTATGCTTCTCAATGTCACATCGTGTTCATGTTTACCCATGCTTTAATCGCTTAAATGCCCGGTTTATCCACGCGATTTGTTGATCGAACAGTGTCCAAATACCCATTAAGGGTTTCGTCATTTTCGGACTACGGTGTGGGGTTTCGAATGATATCGATGCCCACATAAGCTCATTAGTGACTCTCGACAACATCCGTGGCCTATTACGTGATTGGGATTGCCTGTTTTGCTATTTGAACAATTGAGTCATCGTCCGGACACATTCCTCGTGTCCGGACACGTTCAAACCGATGATAGTTTATCCGGACACATTCAAAGACATGATCATCCATCCGGACACTCCAAACAACCGGAAACCTAGTTGTCCGGAAACCTTAGGGTTTCCTATAAGTTCAACTACCGGGTAGTTTGGTGTTCGGACTCACTTGTTATCCGGATACATCTCGTCACAATAAACACTTGTCCGGGTTGTTCATGTTTATCCGGATAAGTCTATCCAATCCGAACACTCAATTCATCTGGAAACCTAGTTGATCGGAAATCTTAGGGTTTCCGGTAAGTTCAACTACCGTGAACTTTGGTGTCCGGACTCTAACGTTATCCGGAAAAATGGTGTATCAAGGAACCTCTGTCCGGGTTAATCACTCTTATCCGGACTCTTTATATTGTCCGGACACTTTGACACCCTTTATCCGGATACCCCTGTTGTGTCCATTTCAGTACCTGTTTTGTCACTACCAGTCCTCGATCAGTCTCATATTGAGCCACTCACAGCAAAGGTACGCGTCGACACTTGTTCATCCGTCTCAATAACTAACTGTGCTGTTCTTTTATAGATATCACAATGGCTGATCAACAAAATCCACAACACCCTTCGGAAGAGAAGATACCTCAAGAAGAGGAAATCATAAACGACGAAGCAGATGCTTCCTTGGTTGACCCTGACCATGGCACCGAGATGGAGGCAAACAATCACTACCTGGACCCGACGCTTGTTTGGGCAAAAAATCATGTCGCTCAACCGCGACCAGAACAGGTAAGACGTATGATTAAGGACTATATCTTGTATTATGATAAGGTCTCGACAAAGACCCAGAACATCATCGTCATCCCTCATAAAAGGTAAGTCGAGAGTTCCTTACGACGCTCGACCATAGCCTCGACCGATCCGCACGACTATTATATAAAGACGCGCGACCTCGACCAAAGCTAACGTTAACCATAACCGTTTGTTAAGTGTTTAATGCAGGAGTCAAAGTCATTAAGGAGTAACGACTATAACCGACGCAATCATTAAACAGCCGGAGACCGTAACGGACGAAGATCATTACTCCGGCGACCGTTTCCAACCGTTAAGGCCATTAAAGGAGCATTCATGGATGAAGCTAAGGACACGAAGACTATAAATATCAAGCTCAATCAACATTTCAAGACATCAAATATCCGGCGATTAACAACCAAAGCAATATTCAAGAACACCTGAAGTGAAGAACCATTATTCTAAGTATCGCTCTCGACGCACGACAACAGCCCTAGACCATCAGGTCATACTTTGTTTCGTATACGACAAACACTTGTTTTACATTCCAAACACTTGTACTTTACATTTCGAAGCATTCTCTTCATTTGTATTGTAATCACTGTACGATCGACACCAGTATCCAAGGACATCGCCCCTGATTGGCGACCATAGTGCAGCGACGACACCCCCTGTCGTCCGTAGGTTTTTTCCTCGATTGAGGTTTTTCCTGCGTCATCAAATCCCTTGTTTCTTTATTTTATTCCTCGTCGCACGTCTCGTCGAAAGATCCTTTCTTTAGTTGATTAAGTCCACATCGACCTTAAGTTGTCCCTTTGGTGCGATTTTTGGCATTAACAGTTTGGCGCCATCCGTGGGACTACATCTAGAGAAAATCCTCGACGAACGTGCATTCTACTAATAGTTTCTTGGAGTTTCTTCTGTTTTCTGTCGCAGGAAAATGGCGGATAACGGGAATCCAGAACAAGCCGTTATACCAGTACACGCAATCTTAGAAAATGCACAAAACTCCCCAGCAGCTGTCGATGAGTATCATTTGGAGGAAATCGTTCTAGATCAAAGCAAACCCGATCAAAAGATTCTTGTGGGTCCATCCCTTGATCCCCACATTAAAGAAAAACTCATATCCTTTTTGCAGGAACATGCTGATTGCTTCGCCTGGTCACATGAAGATATGGTCGGTATTGACCCCAGTGTCATTGCTCATAAGCTTAACGTCGATCCATCGTTCAAACCTATCAAGCAAAAACGTCGCAAGTTCGCTCCTGAAAGAAATAAAGTAATAAATGATGAGGTCGACAACCTCCTCAAGACAGGAAAGATTCGGGAGGTAAAATATCCTGATTGGCTCGCTAACGTCGTGGTCGTAGCCAAGAAGAATGGAAAATGGAGGGTCTGTATCAACCTCACCGATCTCAATAAAGCATGTCCAAAGGATCCATTCCCGTTACCTTATATTGACGTCATGGTCAATGCAACCGCGGGGCATGAGTTATTAACGTTCATGGACGCCTATTCTGGATACAACCAAATTTTAATGCACGTTGACGACCAAGAGAAAACCGCTTTCATGACGGATCGAGGTATTTATTGTTACAAAGTTATGCCTTTCGGACTAAAAAATGCAGGTTCTACCTACCAACGGCTGGTAAACAAGATGTTCAAAGACCATCTTGGAGACACGATGGAGGTATATATCGACGACATGTTAGTGAAGTCGAAGCAAGCGATTGATCACATCGATCACCTCAGGCAATTGTTCGACATCCTCCGGAAGTATAACATGAAGCTCAATCCGACGAAATGTTCCTTTGGCGTTAGTGCCGGGAAGTTCCTGGGTTATATGGTCACTCTTCGAGGCATTGAGGCTAACCCCGAACAAATCAAGGCCATCATTGAGATCAAATCTCCTCGAAATTTCAAAGAAGTCCAGAAACTCACCGGTCGAGTAGCAGCTCTAAACAGGTTTATCTCCCGATCTTCAGATAAATGTCATCTATTTTATAATGTCCTCAGGAAAAATAGGGGGTTCGACTGGACCAATGATCATGAACAAGCCTTGCAAAAACTCAAGGAATAAATGGCGTCGCCTCCTCTGTTGTCAAAACCTCACGATCATGAGATCCTACAGTTGTATTTGGCTGTCAGCCCAAATGCAGTAAGTGTTGTTCTGACACGAGAAGATGAAAAACAGCAATTGCCGATCTATTATGACCGCGATCAAATCGCAAGCCTTGGCAGATTTTATCGCCGATTTCAGCCCTGAGTTAGAAAAAGAAGCAGAACTCAAAGTGTCCGTTGTGGCGACTCGCGACGACGTACCTTGGATTCTACATGTCGATGGATCATCCAACATTAGAGGCTCTGGATTGGGCGTCGTCTTAAAGTCGCCACATGGGGGAAGATGGTATACTCGATCCGATGCGACTTCAAAACCACCAATAATGAGGCTGAGTATGAAGCCCTGATCATGGGAATGAATATGGCCCACGACTCGGGGGCAACCGTACTGCATGTCAAGAGCGATTCCCTGCTGGTAGTAAATCAGATAAATGGAGAATTCGCAGCCAAGGATTCAAAAATGACAGCATATCTAAGCGTGGCAAAAGAAATTTCCAAAAAATTTAAATCTTATTCTATTGAACAGATTCCGCGAGACCAGAACACTCAGGCCGACGCATTGGCAAACCTTGGGTCCGCTTTAGTTAAACCAATATTTGATGTTATTCCTATGATTCACCTGGCAACGCCGTCCATTGGAAACACAGACATCATCCAGATCGAAGACGAAGAAGATGATTGGTCACGCGACATTCGAAATTTCCTCGTGCACGACCAACTCCCCGAAGACAAAATGGAGGCTCAAAAAATCAGATTCAAAGCATCTAAGTACGTCGTGATCGAAAATAAGCTTTATCGACGATCATCGACGGGCTTAAATTTAAGGTGCGTCATCAGCAAAAATAAAGCCCAGAAAATCTTACAAGAGATGCACGATGACGAATGCGGTAATCATTCAGGAGGTCGTAGTTTAGCTAATCGTATATCCCGACAAGGGTATTTTTGGCCAACACTGCGACAAGACGCCATCAAGTACGTCCAGAGTTGCGACCCATGTCAACGATACTCAGGTATGTCTCATAAACCCTTGGAACCTTTGCACTCGACGCTTATCCCATGGCCCTTCATGAGGTGGGGAATGGATATCGTCGGCAAGCTGCCACCTGCTCCAGGACAAAAGGTATTCCTCCTCGTACTTACTGACTATTTTTCCAAGTGGGTCGAAGCGGCTGCTTTCTCCCAAATCAGGGATAAAGAAGTCATCTCTTTTATCCAAACTAATATCATATGCAGGTTTGGAATTCCGTCCGAGATTGTCTGCGACAATGGATCCCAATTCATAAGCGACAGGACCCAGCAGTTCTGCGATGACAGGAATATCAAGCTAACAACCTCAACTCCCAGATATCCTCAAGCCAATGGACTTGCGGAATCAAGTAACAAAACTATTATAGCTTCGATCAGGAAGCGGTTGAAGTCTGCAAAGGGAAGATGGGTCGAAGAACTCCCTTCGATCCTGTAGGCAAATCGCACGACGCCACGCACGTCCACAGGACAAACCCCTTTCTCTCTCGTCTACGGCTGCGAAGCAGTCCTACCAGTCGAGGTCCAACTCCCAACCTCAAGACACACTTCCATTGAACATAACTTGGTTGATCTAAGTTGCGACCTCGACGCCCTCGAAGAACTCAGAGAATCATCCTTAATCAGAATGGCGTCGCAGAAGCAAGCGGTCGAACAGTATTTCAACAAACATGTCAAGATCAAAGTCTTTCAAGAAGGCGATTATGTTCTTCGCCGAGTGTTCCAAAACACTCAAGAACCCAACGCGGGAAAACTTTCAATCAAGTGGGAGGGCCCGTACCGTATCTCTGAAGTCGTTGGTAAGGGAGCCTATCGACTCCAGACCCTCGACAATCAAGAGATCCCGCGTTGTTGGAATGCGACGCATCTCAAAAGATATTATCTCAAAAGATATTTCTTTTAAGGTTACTTCTTTCTCATACAAATTGTTACATGAAAATAAACATCATAGGATCGAAAGATAATTACGGGAACACACAACATAGATGCCCAAGTTCACGAATCGATCGTCTTATCACAGGGGCATCTAAATTTCGTCGTACGATTGGTAGGTTTTAATGACCTCTCAATAAAAGTTTCTAAACTTTGAAAATTTTTCATATTCATCGATGATATATATTCATGAATGTCAATACAATTCAAAATGTCTGAGTTATATTCATCATATTGCAAATAATGCCTAAGTCGCACGATTCTTCGCTCATTTTACAGACGATAACATGTTCACAGAACGAACAGTTATACAAAGACAGACTAAAACTCATTAAACACTAATAAGCTCGAGCGTAAACTACATAAAACAAAAAATGTGGAGAAGAGTGTCGGTCGTATGTTCTGCCCGGAGTCTTGACCTTCGAGATCGTGGCAGCGTCAAAACATGTTAATGCAAGGATCAAACGAGTATGTTAGGAATTGTTTTCCAACTCCTTACGCCATAATATTCTGAGAATGTGGCTCTTAAGATTAATGTTAAGGCTGGAACATCTGTTTTCTGACGAGTAACCTCCACTCCAATATTGTTCCCGTCTTGACACGCTTAATGAAAAGAAACAGAAGCATCTGTCAAATACGAAGGGGAACACGTTAGCAAAACATAAAAACGAGAGAACATCGATAACACAAGTTTTGAAAGAAAAACTTACAAGGAACGCCAGTTCGGCTAAACACAGCCATATCTCTTCAATAGAGATCCTTTGAAAACACTCCTCGGAAACTAAGGGTTGATGTTTCCCCAGATGCGGAAGTGACTTCATCCTGACGAGGACGAAGTCTAACGAGAGGGACGGCGACATCGCAAAGCCGATCACCATAAATTCCTCCTCGTTCTCTCCCGTCTTTACACCCCCGCCCTTGTCGGCTGACGAAAGGGTTGATGTGGCAGAAAACATCGTCGCTAGGTGCGCAGAATACACAGACATCGTGTTCATCGTAACCAACATCGTCAACGATTCGGGTATCGCAACCCTTGATAGATCTCCAACCACCCAAGATTTGAACAAAGTCGAGATTCTAGAGAAGGGCCTCATCAGAAACAAAAAACTTTTAAAGAAAATCTCTAAAGAAAACAACCCATTGTGATCTCTATTTATGCAGGAAATCACAACAAGTCGAGTCCGCAGATGATCAACACGTGTCCATACCTATCCGAATCTTCGACACCTGTCTTCGACAGCTGGTAAGCATCATCATGCGTCAGTATGATGTCATAACTTTTCAACTTCTCGTTCAGTTAAAGGCGAACCGGTCTACTTTCACGACAACCAGGTAAGTCCCTCAACCCAGGTCACAAGTCTAAGCGTTCGACAAGCAAAATTTAAAACTTAAATTTGACATTCAATTTTCAAATTTTGGGGGCAAACTGTTTGGCAAAAAATCACGTCGCTCGACCGCGACCAGAACAGGTAAGACGTATGATTAAGGACTATATCTTGTATTAAGATAAGGTCTCGACAAAGACCCAGAACACCATCATCATCCCTCATAAAAGGTAACTCGAGAGTTCCTCACGACGCTCGACCATAGCCTCGACCGATCCGCACGACTATTATATAAAGACGCGCGACCTCGACCAAAGCTAACGTTAACCGTAACCGTTTGTTAAGTGTTTAATGCAGGAGTCAAAGTCATTAAGGAGTAACGACTATAACCGACGCAATCATTAAACAGTCGGCGACCGTAACGGACGAAGATCATTACTCCGGCGACCGTTTCCAACCGTTAAGGCCATTAAAGGAGCATTCATGGATGAAGCTAAGGACACGAAGACTATAAATATCAAGCTCAATCAACATTTCAAGACATCGAATATCCGGCGATTAACAACCGAAGCAATATTCAAGAACACCTGAAGTGAAGAACCATTATTCTAAGTATCTCTCTCGACACACGACAACAGCCCTCGACCATCAGTTCATACTTTGTTTCGTATACGACAAACACTTGTTTTACATTCCAAACACTTGTACCTTACATTTCGAAGCATTCTCTTCATTTGTATTGTAATCACTGTACGATCGACACCAGTATCCGAGGACATCGCCCCTGATTGGCGACCATAGTGCAGCGATGACACCCCCTGTCGTCCGCAGGTTTTTTCCTCGATTGAGGTTTTTCCTGCGTCATCAAATCCCTTGTTTCTTTATTTTATTCCTCGTCGCACGTCTCGTCGAAAGATCCTTTCTTTAGTTGATTAAGTCCACATCGACCTTATGTTGTCTCTTTGGTGCGATTTTTGGCATTAACAGCGCTCTACAGACCCAATCCTAACCACCAGGTTATACTGGACATTCTCATGCGCCATCCCATCCGTGAGGCCCTGACCCGCACTACTGACGTCCCCTTGCTGTATGTTCTACAAGTTTGGTTCACGGCACAGGTCCGCACGGCCGGCACTTCACAGACTATCACGGCAATGATCGACAACCAGCCGTTCACCCTGACGCCTGATTCCTTTCGCCGCCTCCTTTCTCTTCCGGTTGCCGACGCCGCAGGACACGAACGGTACGATCCTACTGTAAATGACGATACGCTATGCGCATAAATCCACACACTCGGCTACAACCATGATCTTCCCAAACCTTCAGCGTTCACCCGGAAATACCTAGCCCCCATCTGGTACACCTTGTTTACGATTCTGAATAGATGCCTATCGGCCAGATGGAAAGGTATAGACCAGTGCACCGGCGACTTTCTACGCCTAGTTCACGCCGTCTGCTACAACCACCATGTCGACTTCGCCATGATCATCTGGCGTGAACTTGTTACCGCCATCCGACACATCGGAGGAACGAAACAGAAGAAGTTCCTCCCATACCCGCGTTTCCTATCACAAGCAGTGCGTCAACACATGGACGCTAATCCAGCGATACCCAGCCGTGCTGCACATCCGGTATGCCCTATCCGCCATCTTCAGTTTATGGTTATCCGCAACGCATCTGATGCGGTAGCCATGCCCATCCCTGAAGCCCTACTAGCCATCGTCGATCCCACTGCACCAGGGGTAGTTGCATATAGGGAAGCGTTAGGTGATCCCATGGTCCAGCCAGAGCCGGAGGGACCTGCCCAGGAGACTTAGACACGAGAGACGTTAGGGTCCGAGAGTAAGAGGTGGAAGGGCCCGAAACGCAGGTGTTGTCGGGCGGGGAACGTTAGTTGTGAGAGGAAGGGGAATGAGAGTAGGTGGTGCAGTGGAATCGCAACCCGGTTCCAGCTCAGCCCAAGCCGGTCCATCCTCTAGACTGAGCCTCCATCACTCGACCGAGCCATATATCACCGAACCCCCTTTCACCATCTCACCATGTTGAAGACGTGGAATCTGACTCCACGGACTCCGATACAGACCGTACCATACGCCTGAAACGCATACCTCACAGTATCGGACCCAACCCAGATTACACTATCGGAATCCCTCTTGACTCACCTCCTCATACTGGAACCGGGCCTATTATTAGGACATCTGAGGGAGAACAAGGAGAGGAGTTAGATCAGGCGAGGCGGAGAGAACTGCGTTCAAAGTTGAACCAGGAAAGATCGAGCCGTAAAGAAAAAGAGGCTCATGAGCGACCCCAAACGAGTGACATCCGGGTAGCCACATCTGCTATCCCGTCTCATTTGTTGGGACGGGGTATTGAAGAAGCCTCCGTGGACCCAGCGGAGCCAATGCACGACCCCCTCAGCCACTCATCCGTCTCTCAAAAGACGGATGTTTCAGTCTCATACGGGGATATAGCACAACTTCCACCGGTCTCTCACTCGAAGAGTACTGGTGTTGAAACAAGAGACCAGCAACCCCCAGTCTCGACTTCTTTCAGTGCACCATCGAGTCTAGATCCACTTGTTATTGAAGATTCTTTAACTAGGACACTTGATGCGGAACAACACCAAGTCGCGGCTCTTTGTGACCAGACCGGAACGTCTGTAGTGTCTCCGTCTGCCGGAACACGAGGATCGGACGGAAATCCTACCACATCTATTATCACGCCAACTGTGAACGTAGGTGGCTCTACCCCCGCGGTAGATGTCTCAACGGGTAACCTAAGTGGTCCCGGAGTTAGTAACCCAGACTTTGTGTCACCAGGGTCCCTGGACAGCACCCTTAAGGCTGGACAGCGCGTATAACTATTTTATTTTCATATCATATGATAACTCATACAAAACCTTTTGCATTTATTACATGGGATTTGTTGTTGTAGATAACCTCTTGTTCTCTTTAAACGTTTTGATGATCTCCCAAATTGTATAAATCTTCTTGCCAAGCAACTTTATATGGTTGCTAAAAGTGTCTACAGTTATGACTAGCAAGAGTAAACCTATGATTGCATAGCCAATCCAATTGTGCTTGGGAGGAATTAAAAGCACGAATATAAGTGAGAGATGTGCAAGAATTCCTAAGAAGCAAGAAACACTTATTAGGATCTTTTGTACGATGATGGAATTTTGTAAAAGATCCTTCGTGTAAGACAAAGCCCAAAAAAGCCATAACGTTAAGCATAATGATACCGATGACATGATGCAGAAGAAACCTTGAGCTCTGAATGGAGATTGCTTTTCGTTTTGAAACTTCAATTCGAGCAGTGCAATCCATATCGCATATACGATAAGAAAAGGCTTATATAAGCGATCACTAAACCTAACGTATCATACAAAACAAAATTAGAATATGTAGCAACAAGGTTCATCACCTTTAATTAAAAATGGATCGATTTGCATTATATTTTATCTAAAAATGGATCGATTTGCATTATATTTTATCTGGATAAAGTTTTAAACTTAGAAATGAAATGAAGGAAACCAATAATAAGTTATTCAAATTCTTACAATCATCGAAATCTATTTATTGGAACAAGAATATCATTTAAATGAGATTGATAGATCAATCCAACGTGACATGTTTTGACGAGCATTAAGAGTAACTCGTTTTTACATGTTGATATGTAGCCCAACCCACCTAACCCACCTAACCCACTTACTTTGCCACATCTACTTAAAAATAAGGTTCTAAATAGTGCGAGGTATGGTGTCACATTGCAGTTAAACTAGCCTCAATCACTACCTATTGACCACAACGTTTTATGACTTGTAGATTCAAGTTTTTAACATATATACACACACATATATATGTTTATATTATACACATGTTTTCTACTATTAGTCAACGAGTCAATGATATTAAACAAATTAAAATAGGTTATATACTAAAAAGGTAAAAAATAATAATATAATGTTTTATAAAACCGCAAATGAGGCAATGACATGCCACAAGTTTAACATGTCATCGAAGACAAGTCTTGAGTCACGGCACGCCAAGGCAGTTGCCATCACTACAAAAAGAAAGAGCCTGTACCGAAGGATTTTTCACCGGTATTTTCCGGCAGATTACCGACCAGAGATAGGCCTAGAAAATTTTCCAACCGATGACACCATTTGATTATAATAAAACAAATATATGAATATTTTTCACCAAATCAATATTGGTTTGTTGGTTAGTTCCTTGTTTTACAAATTTGAGGTCTTGTGTCTGAGTCTTGTTATTCCAAGTTTTTTATAAACATAATAAATTTGAAACTAAAAACTAAAAAACTAGAAAAACGACAGTAACAAGACTCGAACCCGGAACCTCGGTCTAAAGCCGATGAAAGACTTGTAAAACCAACTATTACCGACGGATTTTTCCATGGGTGATTGAAAATCCACGGATAATCACGATTAGTGGTCACATTTTCTCCGGCGATGCCATCCACCGCTAACCTGCCGATGGGGGATTTTCGCGGCGGATTTTAATTGCACGATGATCGAGCCTTTTAAAACACTGCTTAAAAGTCATTATAACATCTTTTACTGATTAAAATGATTTCACTCAAGTTACTTTGACAATTTTACTTATGGAGATGATACCAAGTTTCTAGTATTTAAAAGACAAGTTTAAAAAAAACACACACACACACACATATATATATATATATTGGAAAAAGTTCATTTTAACAAGATTTAGACAACACTCAAAAACGTGGAAATCTCTTTTGAAAAAATAAAATGTTTTTATCAAACTTATATCTACTCAAAATAGATACAATACAACCTATATAGCTCCACATTAAGCCGAAGAAAAAGAACCACAAGTTTTGGAGTTTTACCTGAGCTAAAATAGAAGCTTCAATAGTTCTTTTGATTTATAATACCTTGATCAATCAATTTTGCTTAAATGACAAAATGCACCCAAATTTGGTAAAACATCAATTGTCTCATCATAAAACACATTACCCCCATGATGATTAAATTTTCCAAAAGCACGGGTGTTACACATTGGAACTCGCATTTTTGTTGCCAATATTCTCCTAGTCGGATTTTATCACTGTGAAAGTCGACAAGATTCCTTTCGAAGTATTGTCACGTCATTGCAAGTCCTACAGACTTGCAGGATTGTTGGAAAGATTCGCCTATCATCGTTAAACGCTGCAAAAGCCGACAAGATTCCACGTGTAGTCTTGTCAGGTCACTGCAACTTGTATGAACTTGCAAGAATCGTACAGACTTGAGGGATTGTTGCTAAGATTTGCAACGACGTTATGGCACGTTACAACTACACTGAAGTGGAGATTCAATGGAACATTCGATAGATTAACAATTATAAAGAACTTTATCTGAATGAGTTTCCATTGTTTAGTATGCATTCTATAGTGTAATTACTCCCTATTGAATACACATTTTTTTCTTTTAGCTATTTATAAATATATTTGTATGTTTATCGTTTTTAGGTGACTTTAACTATTGAAAATAATGGATGAAATATAACCGTGGGACGATGAAGTGCATGTCACAAACAAATCTATTGGTCAAATGATCACAAAAACAAACTAATATTATTGAAAGCTCATAGAAGAATACTCACAAAACAAACGATTAGTCAAAACTCCTACTATACTCGGGTTCTTGTCTATGCGCCGTCTCATTCAACATCTCTTATGCTCAGGTGATATTCGGTTCGTTGTATTAAAATTCACCATTACAAAAGTAAGTAAACGAGAAAACTCAACTACATAGAGCCTTATTTTCATCAATGTTATGAAAACAAGATCATGACATATTAGAAAACTAAATAGAATCCCTTGTAGGACAACCTGTATACGTTTCTATGTAAATGATAATGAAATCAATAAAGAATTCGTGTAGATTACAATAATAAATACAAATAGTAACCGTACTAAAAAATAGGTGGATGAGAAATCATGCGACCTAAATATTTTATTTCCATCATATGTACATATGATAACTCTTCACAAAACCTTTTGTATTTATTACACGAGATCTGTTGTTGTAGATAACCTCTTGTTCTCTTTAAACGTTTTGATGATCTCCCAAATTGCATAAATCTTCTTGCCAAGCGACTTTATATGGTTGCTAAAAGTGTATATAGTTATGACTACGAAGAGTAAACCTATGATTGCATAGCCAATCCAATTGAGCTTACGAGGAATCAAAAGCACGAATATAAGTGAGAGATGTGCAAGAATTCCCGAGAAGCAAGAAACACTTATTAAGATCTTCTGTACGATGATGGAATCTTGTAAAAGATCCTTCGTGTAAGACAAAGCCCAAAAAAGCAATAACGTTAAGCATAATGATACCAATGACGTGATGCAGAAGAAACCTTGAGCTCTGAATGGAGATTGCTTTTCATTTTGAAACTTCAATTCGAGCAATGCAATCCATATCGCATATACGAGAAGAAAAGGCTTGTATAAGTGATCACTAAACCTAACATATCATACAAAACAAAATTAGAATATGTAGCAACAAGGTTCATCACCTTTAATTAGAAATGGATCGATTTGCATTATATTTTATCTGGATAAAGTTTTTTAAACTTAGAAATGAAATGAAGGAAACCAATAATAAGTTATTCAAATTCTTACAATCTTCGAAATCTATTTATTGGACCAAGAATATCATTTAAATGAGATTGATAGATCAATCCAACGTGCCATATTTTGACGAGCATTAAAACTTATTCATTTTTTACCTGTTGGTATGTACCCCACTTATTTTGCCACATCTACTTAAAAACAAGGTTTTAAATAGTGCAAGGTATGATGTCGCATTGCGGTTAAGCCAGCCTCAATCACTACTTAAAATCAAGGTTCTAAATACCTATTGACCACAACATTTTCAAGGCATGACTTGTAGATTCAAATTTGTATATCATATATATAATTATACACACACACACACATATATATATATATATATAATTTGTATATCGGGGATTGAAAATCCACGGATAATCACGATTAGTGGTCACATTTTCTCCGGCGATGCCATCCACCGCTAACCTGCCGATGGGGGGTTTTCGCGGCGGGTTTTCAGTGCACGATGATCGAGCCTTTTAAAACAGTGCTTAAAAGTCATTATAACATCTTTTACCGATTAAAATGATTTCACTCAAGTTACATTGACAATTTTACTTATGGAGATGATACCAAGTTTCTAGTATTTAAAAGACAAGTTTAAATACACACACACACACACACACACACACACACACATATATATATATATAGAGGAAGGTTCATGTGAGGAGCGCGTCAAAACGTGAGAACGTGAGGAGCACTCCCATGCTTCTGATCACATATGATTTACAACGCTAAAAAATCGGAACTTTCTCGAAAATTCGCGCAAAAGTGGCGCGAGGCGTGGCGCGATGCTGCAGGTCGCGGATCACATGTGATTCAACACTGTAAATCATTAATGATTCATAACTGTCAATTCGAGTCCAGATCAGTTGTGAATCACATGTGATCCACAACTGCGAATCACATGTGATTCATAACTGTCAATTGCTCCTCACGTTCTCTTAAATTGGTACGCTCCTCGTTTGAACCCGCCTCTATATATATATATATATATATATATATATATATATATATATATATATATATATATATATATATATATATATATATAGGGAAAGGTTCAATAGAGAAGTGCAAATATTTAGAGAAATAGAGAAGTAAAAAAACACGGGACCGTTCATATATGAACGTTCATATGAACGTTCATATAACAGTCATATCTGAACGTTCTTATGAACGTTCATATATGAACGTTCATATATGACTGTTTATATATGAACGTTCATATATGATTAAAGATAATTAATCATATATGATTAAAGATAATTTCTCTTTCTTCAGTTTACAAAATTTGTGGTAAGTGACACTCTGAACATAATTAAAGATTTTTTTTCCTTTTTTTTTTTAGAAAAATCACCTGTCCTAAATTTTCATGTTTCATTTTTATCCCTCAATTATATAGATATACACATTATTAAAGAGAAGATGTAAATTTAAATAAAATATATAAAAATCTGATTTGTCTTTATGTTATTGGTTGGATAGTGATAACAAGTGTAACTTTGAAACAACATATTTTTATTATTTCTTGATATATATATATATATATATACTGTTACTAAGACGTGAACATAAATGGGTTTTCAGAAGCAAAAGAAACCGAAGTTATTCTGGGTGTCGGCAATAGCTCCAATGGTGGTTGTAGTAAGTGGATGCGTGTTTGCTTATCTAGCGCATGCTGAGAAACATGGAATCGCAATCGTAAGTTTGTTATTCTTAAATCTTAGAAATATAACATTTATTCTTATCAAAACAGATAAATATATAATTCTAGTAAAAAAAGAATAATTTAAATTAACATTAACACCAACTAGTCACAAATATCCTTTTCAACATCCATAAAATTACAATACCTTTATTTATAATTGAGTAAACTACAATTTTGGTCCCTGGTGTATACATCTTCGATAAGTGCAATTTTCGTCCATGGTCTCCTTATTTTGCTCTGAAAGTAGTCCCTAGCTACAGTAACTTCGTTAAACACCCAGTTAAGTCCCAGTTAAGTCAGGGGTAAAATGGTCTTTTTACTTTATTTATTTATTTTTCTATTAAAATAAATCAAAATAAAATAAAATAAAATAAAATAAGAATATATTTTATATATTTATATTATATATATAGATATATATATATATATATATATATACACTGTGTCTTCTCCACCACTTACAACCACCGCCTCCCACCACTACCCCTGCAGCAGCACCACCTGCAACCACCACTACCGCCGCAACACCACCTCCACAACCACCGCCTCCCACCACTACTGCCGCAGCACCACCAACACCAACAGTCATATGAACAGTCATATATGAACGTTCATATATGAACGTTCATATAACAGTCATATATGAACGTTCATATATAAACAGTCATATATGAACGTTCATAAATGAACGTTCATATAACAGTCATATCTGAACGTTCATATGAACGTTCAGATATGACTGTTTATATATGAACGTTCATATATGAACGGTCCCGTGTTTTTTTACTTCTCTATTTCTCTAAATATTTGCACTTCTCTATTGAACCTAAGGCTATATATATATATATATTGGAAAAAGTTCATTTTAATTCTCTTTTTGAGGGATCGAAATGACTTTTTATGTTTTGGAAGAAGACAAATTTACCATACATATAACATAAACATACTATCTTTGACATAAAGGTAATAAGTGAATTATGGAAAAAGATATCGAAGTCATTATAAATGACTAAAAAAGTTGCTACAATTTGGATTAGTAGATGTAAATAACTTTATCAATTGCCATTATATATTTTTAACAAAACAAGGGAAACATGCTTTAGTTCTGTCATTTTTTAGTTTTGATGTTCTGTTTGATTGGTTTGCTGCTGCTCGATGACATTAGGAGTGGTGATTTTCTGATGTAAATTGCTTATTAATATGTTTTCTTTGTCGTTCAAAAAAAAGGGAAACATGCTTTAGAACAATCAAGATCACAAAAACATGAAAAGAAACTCACTGAGTAGGAATCTCAAGTAGCTGCAGAGAGTATGAAACAATGGTTTGAGACGGTGTTGAAGCGACTTCTTGATCGATAACGGAAATTGCAATCTTGAAAACCGATTTGCTCTCATTTACATTTGCCATATTTTGGAGTAGTATTTGGACATGAGTATCTTGAAGATTTAATGAAACCTTATTTATATATGCAACATAAGCGGGTCCATGGGCTTGAATCAAACCCTTTGAGAAATGTGGGGGAAGGCGATATGCACTCCCTCTCTTGTTTTTTTGCTTATTGTTTTTTTCTTATTGTTTTTTTATCCCCCATAACAAGTGCATTTGCGAATAGGTTTTTTTTATTAATGGCTGTAGTGCAAAACATATTAATGGATAACTATTAGAGCATCTCCAACAGATTTTTTTATAATTGTTCCAAAATAGAGGTTTAAAATTCAAAATCTCTAAAATGAATTACATTTAACTCCAACATATTCTCTATTTTAGAGAATTCAACATCTATTATATTATTAAAATACTATTTAAATTGTGCTAAACACAAAAACTCTCTCTAAGGAAAACCCTAGCCGCTCTCTCTCCTGTAGACAAGCTTCATCTTCTCCATCGGCCTCTCTCTCTCTCTCTTTTCTCTTAACCTAGCCGCCACCACCACCTCCATCTCACCTCCACCATCTCGCCACCTCCACCACCATCAGGCCCTAGTGTGTGACTGAGAAAGAGAGAGAGAGTGCCGCTGCTGCTCCGACGGCCGCCGCCCGCTGATACGACACCGCCGCTGCTTTGCCGCCGCTGCTTCGCCGCCGCTGCTTCGCCGCCGCTGGTGCTTCGCTCCCTTTGTGGCTCTAAATCCCTGTGTGGCTCTAAACCCCTTGTGGCTTTTTTAGTCTTTTGTTTCCAGGCATGAGCAGCATTTAGGAAAACACAACCAAGTAGAGTGGATCATACCCACTTTCATCAAGGAGAAAAACTTCAAAGTGACACCTTCCCACTTTTTATCTTACCTTCAGGCTTTGCTTATGCAAGAATGTCAAGGAATCAGTTTTTTGATTGTCTTCAGTTGGAACGGTTGGGGACTTATCCTTGCGGTGGAAAAACAAGCTTACGAAGCGGCTTATCTGAGTCACTTCCGTTTTTATCTTGTCTTTAACTTTATGTTGTATTTAAGTCCTTTCATTTCTGGTGTATTACTCAGTTATGTAACGTTCCTTACTTTAATGATAGGATTGTTCCGTTCGGGTGACGGTTAGGCCGTTGCACGTTTCGTGACGCAATCATTTTCCTTCAAAAAAAAAATACTATTTAAATTTATCATCCCAATACATTTTTTAGAAAGAATTTATATAAAACAATAGTAACTCAACTCTATTGGTGGGATTGAATAAAAAAATAATTTCTCTCTCCATCTAACAATTTTTAGAGAATTCTCTAAAATTGAAACTTTCTCTAGTTTTCTCTATTTTAGAGAACAATATAGAGAAGCTGTTGGAGCAATATAGAGAACAAAAATACAATTTTCTTTATTTTAGAGAAGCTGTTGAAGATGTTTAAAACTAGGTTACCCAAAAAGAATCTTCAAATGTAAAAACGTAAAAGTAGAAGGGGTGTACATTAAAATGTGCATAAGTCAAAGGAAAAACCCCTTGTGATTGGGACTTTTGAGTGAATAGTGATGTCACTGTTAGAAAATGGGGTATTTTCATACATAATTTTTTTTTATTGAAATTGTTACGGAAAATTTCCGACGGATATCTATAAGAATATAAAAAGAAAGATTTATAAAGTTATCCATGGATTTTTGATAGATTTTAGAGTAAACTCTACTTTTGGTCCCTGAGGTTTAGTCATTTCTTTGAAACCAACACCTGTGGTTTCATAAGTCGAGTTGTTGTCCTCAAGGTTTTGATTTTACGCTAGATTTGGGACCTGGTCACTAACGGGGTTAAATGGCTTCGTTAGTGTCAGGGGCAATTTCATCTTTTCACATTTTCTTTCTGTTTTTGTAATTGTTTTTTGTTTTTTCTTATATTTGTAAAAGTTATCAAACTGTAGGGACCAAATTGTAACACTTCTAATATATATATATATATATATATATATATATATATATATATATATATATTACATCACAGGGACAAAATCAACTTCGTCTTCCTCCTCCCCCAACTACATCTCCGGCCACCACTAGCAACTCCGGCCACCACCAGCAACAAAACCCATGAATCTTCCTCCCTTGTAACACTCTTTTTCTCTCTTCATCTTGTAACACTCTCTTTCTCTCTTCATCTTCTTCCCAAAGCACACACTCACACACACACACACAAAGCACACACTCACACACACGTCATCATTTCACACACAGTACACACCCTCACAACCTAATTCTTGCTAAAAACTTCAAATTAGATGAAACCCATGAAAATGGCGGTGGTGGCTGGAGAAATGGTGTGGTGGCCGGAGAAATGGTGGTGGCCGGAGAACTGTGTGTGTGTGTATGAGGTGTGTGTGTGTGTGTGAGTATGTGTTGTGTGTTGCGTGAGAGAATGTGTGTGTGTGAGTGGTAGTGGTGGATGGTGGTTGTAATGGTGGGTGGTAGTGGTGGATGGTGGTGGTGGATGGTGGGTGGTAGTGGTGGATGGTGGTGGTGGATGGTGGGTGGTAGTGGTGGAGGGTGGTGGTGGATGGTGGGTGGTGGTGGTGGAAAAGGATGAAGAAGGAGATGATGATGATGTTATGGTGAGATGGTGCAGCCATGGATATGGTGATGTGGTTTTGTATTTTTGGTCCTGTCATGAACTTAACCAGTATATATATATATATATTATATATATATATAATATTATAGAAGTAATCCTATTTAGTCCCTAAAGTTTGATATACTTTATAAATATAAGAAGAAACAAATAGAATTACAAAAATGGGACAGAATGGTGAAAAGACGAAATTGCCCCTGACACTAACGAAGCCATTTAACCCCGTTAGTGACCAGGTCCCAAATCTAGTGTAAAATCAAAACCATGAGGACAACAACTCGACTTATGAAACCACAGGTGTTGCTTTCAAAGAAATGACTAAACCTCAGGGACGAAAAGTAGAGTTTACTCTAGATTTTAAATGAAATGTTTCATCAATATTTTGTTGAATATTTTAGACTGCTTTTCGACTGACTTTCAATCGAAAATAATCCGTCTAAAATTTGTCGATAGATTCCATCATAGCCCATCATAAATTGTTAAAATAATTAAAAATTAGAGTAAACTACAATTTTGGTCCCTGAGGTTTACACCTTGATACGAAAATCGTCCCTAAACTTCAATAAGTCTACAAATCATCCTTACTGTTTGAATTTTGCTTTGAAAATGGTCCCTCGTCGTTAACTCCGTTAAAATTATCCGTTAGAGTCAGGGGTATTTTCGTCAAACCATGTTTTTTTCTTTCTTTTTGTAATTTTCCTTTGTTTTTTCTTATTCTTGTAAAAACCATAAAACATTAAGGATCTAATTATAATTTTATTTAAGTTATATTGATATTATATACATATATATATATATATATATATATGTGTGTGTGTGTGTAACTGTGTATATATGTATCTCTGTATGTGTGTATATCTTTGTATATATCTGTGGGTTTTCAACACCAAGACCATCAGACCAAACATCTCCGGCGATTTGTGGCACGAAGCAAGCATCTCCGACGACTTGTGGCACCAAAGGGACGCCGGCGATATGTGTGGGTTTTCAACACCTCTGCTTCTCCTTCCTCCTCCTTCTTCGTGTGGGTTTTGTTCCAGAACTATGTCACGAACCAAAGGGACGAAGGTGTGTGGGTTTGGACGAGATAGAGGAAGAGGGAGAGGGTCGCTTGACGAGATAGAGGGAGAGGAAGAGGGTTTGGACGAGATGGCGGCCGGAGTTGCAGGTTAGGGGAGAGTTTGGACGAGATGGTTTGATTTTCGAATAGAGACAGATAGAGGAAGAGAGAGAGGGTCGCTGGAAGATGGTGACCGGAGGTCGCAGGAGATAGTGACCGAAGGTCGCCGGAGAAGGTCTGTTACAGTTTGGCCCCTATAGTTTAAAAAAAATTGTAAAACTTCTCCATTTAAAGTAAAAAGACGAAAGTACCCTTCACTTAACTGAGTTTTTTAACGGAGTTAACGACGAGGGACCATTTTCAAAGCAAAATCCAAACAGTAAGGATGATTTTTAGACTTATTGAAGTTTAGGGACGATTTTCGTATCAAGGTGCAAACCTCAGGGACCAAAATTGTAGTTTACTCTAAAAATTATTTTTCTCAAATCCGTTGAAAGATTTTCGACAAACCCATCGAAACATATTCAATTCATAAGTTGTCGAAAATCTGTCGCAAAATGTAATTCCGATCTGTCGAACATCTGTCGCAAAATGCAATTTCGATCTGTCTTATTCTAGTCAACGAGTCTAAGTGGTCTATTTTATAAACTTTACACTCATTAAGGGATCTATTCAAATCGATTATAAACCTTAGATCCATCATTACCCATTTAGACCCGTTGACTAGAATAAGTCTCATTATACCTGTTAATACCAAAAATCATCTAAATGATAACTTAAGGTCGGTGTCGAGCTTAACAACCAAAGAAAGAAAATCTATCGACAAATCACACGACCAAATAAAAAAAAGTGGAGTCATGAGCTAGAATCAAACAACTTGAGAAATGTGGAGCCGGACCGACCCTTTTTTCAGATATTAGCCCTTGAAGGTTTTGGTTTTTATACTTTTAGTCCAATTATTTAATAATATAACTTTTTGATCACAATTAGTAACTTTGTTCCATCCATAAATAATAAGTATCACCGTCTTCTTTTAAGATCCCACATCACCAAATTTAGGCTTTCAACGGAGGATATAAAACAATACATACACCAACCAGTGTTTCCGTTCATCTTGCACGTTAATGCATTTCGGCTACCTTTGGTGTTTCGATCAAGACTGTTTTTTATTTGTTTATGTAATTATTTTTTTTATCATTTTCACAGGTCTTATCCTTGGATCATTTTTGTTTTGGGATGTTTTAAATGGGTTTCAAATTAAAATTTCGGTATATATTTCAAAATTTCATAGCTTATGAAATAAATTTTGAAGATGAATAGTATTTTCTGTAAATAGAGACTAATTAAGATGGACTTATGAATTCATTAGAATTTGAAAACATATTAATGGATTACTATAAAACTTGGTCACGGGAAAAAGAATAAAAGTAGAAGGGGTGTTTATTAAAATGTGCATAAAAAAAGGAGAAGGCGGTTGGAGTGGGAACATGGTGACCAACGTGGCATATTAAGCTTACGTGACAACATGACGTAAGGCAGACCATGTCATGTATAAGAGTTAGCAATGAGGTCAATTGTCAAGACCAGAACCCAAAACCATGGCAGCTACCCAAACCCCACCTTCCTTCTTCACTTCTTAATTGTGTATATAAATGAAACAAATTCTCTCTAAATGATCTCCACCGGTAGATAGTTTATTAACGATCATGGAAAGTGATGACCGGAAAACAACAAGACCATGAAGATGATGATGATGGTGATGATGAGAAGAAGATGGAGATGTTCTTTTCCCTCATCAGAAGCTTCAAAGAAGCACGAGATCGGAGAAGACACGAGTTGACGATGGAGATGGAGATGGAGATGGAGATGGAGATGGAGATGGAGATGGAGATGGAGAAAACAACAACAAGAAAACCTAAAAACCCAGAAATTTATTACATCATCATCTGCAACTCCAATCAGAATCACCATCTTCCACTCTCACTAATTGGGTTCCCTCCTTTAAATTGCAAGATTTCACACCTCTAACGTGGCATATTTCATGTTTATTTTTATTTTGAGTGAATTAAATTGGGTATTTTTTAATTAATCTTTTTTGATATTGAAAATTTCCGACGGATTTAAATAAGAATATAAACAAAAAAAAACTTATAAAGTTATCGATGGATTTTTGATAAATTTTAGATGAAAATGTTCTGTCAATATTTTGTCCAAGATTTTAGATTCCATCAATAGTCCATCATAAATTGTTAAAATAATTACAAGTTATTTTTCTCAAATCTGTTGAAAGATTTTGTCAAAATCCATCTAAACATATTCAATAGATAAGTTGTCGAAAATCCGTCGCAAAATGTAATTCCGATCCGTCGAACATCTGTCGCAAAATGCAATTCCGATCTGTCAAAAATATGTTGGAAAGTTTAATGTAAAATATAATAATTGATTGGAACTCGATATGTGTGTGTATATATATGTACATACATAATTATCATACATACATTTGGTCGTTAATGAAATTAACGGATTTATATGTGTTACAATGACGGATTTATATGTGTTAGAATGTGACTTAATGTGTCTAAGTGGGTAATTAATGAAGTGTTATACTTACTCAGACCAAAAACGACTCATTTAGAATCATAATGATCCACATAGGCTCGTTAATGATAATAAGGCCTATTATACCCACATAGGCCAAAACGACCCATTATCGAGGCACTAAGGAGCACCATGACTCGTTATACCTAACTTATACCCATTAAGGTATGTCCATTTTTTTTGAAAGAAAGGTATGTTCAAATTGATTTAGACCTATCACGACCCATTTGTGACCCACTAATTAGACTGGCTAAGAATAATAATGTCCATTATACCCACATAGACAAAAACGACCCATTAAATTTAGTTAAGTACCACCATGACCCGTGATACCTCAATTAGACTTATCAAGGGATCTATTCAAATCGATTATAAACTTTGGACCCATCATGACCCACTTAGACTCGTTGATCAGAATAAGACTCATTATACCTATTTAGACCAAAACTACCCATTAAGGACCATTGTAACAACCTAACTCAACAAATAAGGCATAAACAACAATAATTAAATAACTCGCCGAAACGACCCCGAAATAGTATCCCGAAAACACGAGTACATACAAGGTTTGCGGAAACAACCTATTACACCACTAAGAACGATGATATACTAAGTCTGGTGTGCTAAATAAAACAACTTTCTTCTATTCTCGAACTCCACGCTCACATCTTCTTCTTGCCTTTACTAGAGCCCTCACAAACCTGCTTGTCTGAAAAGGGTTTTTTAGTTTTGGAAAGCGAGGGTTAGACCATGAGGTCCAGTGAGTCCCCTCAAAGAACACGCCACTAACCACAATTATCATTTAAAGCGAAATAACACATTTATACGTTAATTGCCCAAACCCTCCTTAACTCTTTTCAACAACATTAATCCACATTCAAACCCAACCCTCATAGTAATCGATCGATTAAAAAAATGTTATCGTCAAAACCCAACAACTCGGTTTACCTATGAGATAGTGTTAGAGATTACCTTGATGATGGTTGATGCAGAATCCTCTTTCCAAATCAACAATCCCTCCTTGATTCTTCTCTGAAATCGCACCTCTAATCTCCCACACACCTTTCACGGTGTTCTCTTAGAGCATCTCCAACAGCATTGCTAAAATAGAAAAAATAGGTTTTTGTTTGCTATTCTTCTCCAACAACATTGCTATCTTGTTTGCTAAAATAGAGATTTATGGAAAAATCTCTAAATATAGAGAAATCTCTATATTTTTCTAAATAGGAGAGAGAAATTATTATTTTTGTTCAACCCACCAATAACATAAATCTTTTATCATTTTATATTAAGTTTTTCTTTTAAAGTGTATTGGGAATATAAATTAGAGAATATTATATTAATATAATTTGTGTTAAAATCTATAAAATAGCAAAACTGTTGGAGATAAATGTAACTTTTTTTAGAGATTTTAACATTTGATTCTCTATTTTAGAAAAATTATAGAAAAGCTGTTGGAGATGCTCTTAGCCTCCACACTTGCAAAATGATTAGGAGAAAGGGATTTAGGGTTTTAAACCCTTTCCCACTATTTACAAAATTGTCCTTGAACTTCAAGATTACAACAAAATCCACTGATCCTCCAATTTCTGTTACAAAAGGATTCCGGTTATTATAATACCTCCCCCTCAAAAGAAATCCGTTCCCGGAGTTCCATCGTCGAACAAGCTTGGATATTTGGACATCATGTCCGCCCGCCTCTACCTCCCAAGCTGCCTCTTGTCCTTTGTGATAACGTCACTGTACTTTCATAAGGTCAATTTCCTTGATTCTCAACTTCTTGACTCTACGGTCAAAGAATGCCCCCGACGCTATGACAAAGGTCAACTCCTTATCGCTTGCATTCTTTGTAAGGTTATCGTCATCTCAACTTCCAACATCTGCTCTCTATAATAGAGACGTGAAACACACTATGAATTCTTCCAAAATCTCATTGAGCGCAACCAGATCATACACTATCTCTCCAACTCTTTCCATAATTTCGACGAATCCAAAAACATGGACCAACTCCACTTTTCTATCGAATGCACCACCCCATTCTATGGGGATGTCTTCCACATCAAACTGCCCCCTTCTCAAACTCGAGGTTCATAAGTCTTATGCTTTTCAATCCAATCAACTTAGTTCCACTCAGTTGCCCGAACCATTATGATTGAAATCATAGTCGTACCCAATCCTTCGGAACCGCCCCTCGGTGAGCCACAACTTTGCCATGTCGGGAAATTTTGTACAATATACTTGCAATCTCTCCGATCAATTATACCAGATATTGTCCGCTTTGTCCACACACCGGGACTCACGGTTTTAAAACGCATCAAATCAAGTTTTTCTCATACAACTTAACTTCTTTAAAAGATGAAGCTTTGCTGAATTTCACGCCACAACAGCATGAATCCTTTACCAAAATATAACCTCTCAATTTGTCAACTTAGCACAAGGTCAACCTTGTATATCCCACTAAACTCACCGTTATGAGTTTCTTCGTCGGATAACATGCAATTCCAAAATCACTTTCCCCAACACGACATACGTCTAACGTCGGTAGTACTTACTTTCCCGAATCACATTGATCACAACTCATCAGTATTAACCAATTCATACGCTCTCACCACAACATCACCCCTCACTTATACATAGCTAAAAGCGGGAAACCTCCACAATCCATCCTTTGGCGTGTCCACCTATCCAAACTGAACCAATCTTGCTGACACATTCAAATTCTCACTGCAACCCACAAGCGTCCAACTACGTATGAAATAACTGCAAGTTACACTCGCTCAACAAGGAGGAGTGACCATGCTCACACAAAACTATTCCCATTAGCTTAACACTGAACGACAACATTTCTCACAATAACACCAAGACAAATCCAAAGGTCCTTCATTCCGAGTAGAGATGGCCAAATGGGCCCGGGCCCGAAAAAGCCCGCCAAGAGCCTGCCCAAAGCCCGGCCCGCCCAAAGCCCGATCTCGGCCCCCCGGGCCCTAACAGGCCTTGTTTTTGCTGAAAATCTCGGCCCGGCCCGGCCTGGTTCCTATTAAAAAAACTAGCCGTTATTATAGCCGTTTTTTTGGGTTTTTCTTGCCTCCAAAACACTATAAATAGGTAGTGGATGTATTGAGTTTGATACCAACTTACAAAAACGCAATTCTCGCTTACAATTCTCGATTTCTCGCTTTCTCGTGTTCATTTCATACAACTTCTCGTTCTTTCAATTTTTCCATCCTTCACTTAAAATGGCCGGCGGTAGTTCATCAAACCTACAAATTAGAGAAGTTCTTGCCGAGCACGGACGAAAATCCGATGTTTGGAATGATTTCAATATGGTGGTTCTCACCGACGGGAATAGAAAGGCACAATGCAAAAGGTGTGGACTTCTCCTTGCGCTCTCGAGAAACTTGACCTTAAAGAGGCACACCGATGGCGCATGCAAGGCACTCAAGTCCGGAGGTGATTCAAGTCAACCCATACTTGACAACCAAGGTCAAATATGGTCGTACGATAACATGTTGGCCCGGGAATTAACAACAAAACGTGTTATTCAAATGGGGTTGCCGTTCGGACATTTCGTCAATCCGCGTATGACGAAAATGATCCAAAAATGTCTACAACCTCGCTACACTCCGGTAAGCCGTCAAACTCTTAGACGTGATGCATTAAAATTGTGGAAAAATGCTAAAAATGAAATGAAAGACATGTTTAATAAAATGCCTAACAACATTTCTTTAACGTGTGATGTGTGGAGCGCACCACACGGATTGCCACATTCTTATATATGTATAACGACACATTGGATGGAGTCGTGGCACTTGGTCAAACGTGTAATATCGTTTGAAACGTTTGGTTCGCCACATTCGGGTGAACGTCAATTTTCAATTATATAAAAAGCACTTGTTTTTTATAACATTTCAAATAAAATCGTTAGCATTTCATTTGATAACGCTAGTAATAATACTGCATGTGTGGATAAATTAAAATGTGCTTTAACCCCTATGTTTTTGGATGGTGAAATATTTCATACACGTTGTGTTGCCCACATTATTAATTTAGTCGTTCAAGACGGTTTAGGACAATGCAGTGACACGCTAACCAAATTTAGACTTATGTTACGGAGAATTTTTAATAAAGGTAAATCAATGCAAATGAAATTTAGAAAATATTGCGAGGAATGTGGATGGCGAGCTTTGGGACCGGCTCATGATATGCCCGTTCGATGGAATTCGACATATCAAATGATCGAAAATTTGCGTAAAAAAATCCCGATATGACAGTAATCTCAATGAATTACAAATTTATATGAAAACTAATTTCTCTTGGAATGCTCAAGTTGATAGTTTTGAAGAATTAAACATATTAGGATTTTGGCAAGAAAGAGAACAAGCATTTCCGGTTTTGGCATTAATGGCCCGTGATATACTAACAGTCCAAGCTAGTACCGTAGCTTCGGAGTCCGCTTTTTCTCTTAGTGGCAGGATCATTTCGGCCCGTCGGACAAGATTAAGCCCAGAGTCAGTAGAAGCTTGCATTTGTTTGAAGGACTGCTTGGATAGTATTGAAAGAATTCAAGACCGAACGACCCTAGAGACGGAGCTTGATGTAGTGGAAGAAAATATTTTTGAAAACGAAAGTGCCTAACAACTAAGTACCCCGACAAGTACCGATTGTGAAAGTAATGTATCACATTACGACGACGACGAGATCGACCCTGAAGAACCACTCGATGTTGATGAACTCGATGATCTTACGGCTATTAATAGACTTAAAACGACCGGAACTCTTGCATACTATCCACCATACGAGGACGAGGATTAAGAGTATTTTTCTCTATAATTCAATAAATGTACTTATTTAAATGTATTTTTCTTTATAATTTATATAAAATTAATAGAACGTATTTTTCTTTATATATGAAATTCTAATAGAACGTATTTTTAAGTATGTTTGGGTGACCCAATTAAGTATTTTATAGTGGATACGAATAATATTTACTAAAAAAGCAAAAAATACATTTTTTTACGAAGCCCGATTTAGGCCCGGTTTTGGGACCGGCCCCTTGGGCCCGGGCTTGCGAAGAGGCTGATCGGGCCTAGCCCGTAACCACAAAACCCGGCTCGGCCCGGGCTTGTGAATTGTGTTTGGGCCCGGGTCCGCCTAAAGCCCGGTCCAGGCTAGCCCGGCCCGGCCTTTTGGACATGTCTAATTCCGAGTACTACATTCAACTACCTTTTTCCACTTCCTTCTCGAAACATAAAATATGCTTCCAACGAACGGCTCACTAGAAGGTGCACGATTTCGACCAGTTGTACAAGTTAGTTTTCCACAGCCCCTGAACCATAACACACACACAAATCCCCTTTCTCATACTCTTACTAGGAGTTCATGTACCCGCCAAAGACAATCTGTACACACTACTCCACATTTTTGGTGTCACTTGTCAAACTTCCTACTTCCATCTTACCCACTTATTTCGACATATTATCTTCGCCTCCTCATGTTAGCATGGAAGACTCCTTACCAAACATTACTTACCCCCCCTTTTCCGACCTCTCCAAATGCGCCGATAACACATTTTCGTTACTATACTTAACCAAACGGTTTCACCAAAACTCTCACTTGAGGTATTCAACCAATTCATCTCGAAATGACACCCAGTAAACAAAGCCACCACACACTTCTTGTTCCTCAACGGGATTTAGCCTACTCATGAGAATTCCTTGACATACGAGGAATAATTCAACATTCACAATGATTTCATATCTACTACAAAACATCGTAAGCTAACCCATCCAACATCTTTATTAATTTCACAATGGTACAAGATGAACTCGTCCATCAGCTCATTGCAACCAAAAAGCACATGGTTTTTCTTTTAGGTAGCCACCAATTACCGCTTCACCCTTTTTATTCTGCAAAAAACAATACCAAACACCAACCTAAAATCCATACAACCCACCAACATACTTAACACTTTGCATAACTCATCGAAAATCTCTGAACAAGGACTTCCATCAATGCTTATCCTCTATTAACAACACATTGCCACACTAATGACTTGCACGTCCATTATGGCAAAAGGTGCCACTAACTTATCCACACAATCACCATACCACAACATCACACCACAGACAAGGTTCTCACGATCATTCGTACACATAATTAATCTTGCTTTCATACCACCAACATATATTTGAACTAAGGCTATCTCACGATTTGTCTTTCCTCGAATCTTGATGAACCACAAAATCACGATTACCTACTTTACTCAGATAAGTCTTCTTTCCTTGTAGGATCGTTGCGATCCCTAAGTAACCAGTCCAAAAAGATAAGGCACATTCCCTTACAGACCAACATAATTAATGCACACCCACTTCAGTTGTGCAATATACTTCATTCCTATCAGGATCATCAAAACCTCAAAAGAAATCACCTATCCTAGGTAGCGATCTTCCATTCATAACGCCCACACAAGATAGCTAGTATACATCTTTCCCGAACTACCTCTTACGCCCACACACACCAGAGTGATTTTTTCAAATGTTAATCTCCTGATAATGCCTTCAACTTTGGACATTTTAAATAGTAGGTTACTTCAACATCAATAGAAGACATGATGATGCTTACATAATCTTCCCGACAAACAAGGATTTCCAACGGAACCTACTTCTCCCAACGTATCATAATTAACTTTAAACCCCTCCGTCCTCACTTGAAGGAGATTCAAGACTTACTTGGTTCGAGGTCTAACTACAAGACCACCCCAATACTCAGGCTCGACGCCGATAACATTACGTCAATGCATCTCAACGCTACATATAACGAGCTACTAATAGGAGTATCTTGACGACTTCAAACCTTTCACCTCGCACACAACCACCCACCGATAACCACATCTCAAGTTACCGCACGAGAGTATGAGTTACCACAATACAAACATTACTAAAGTCCATTTCCGATACTTCCGTCATTCACCTCTCTTCCCTAATGAGAATACCACGGTCACGAATCAACCGTCAACGACTCGACCGACACATTTCCACTCTCGAAACCCTTCCTTATCTTTAAATACAATACCCGCCACGACCTAGTGAGTTCATAGCTTTCATCCATGACGACACCATAATTTAAATCACTTCACACATCTGAAAAATTCAATAAGTACAGTACTTGGAAACAGTTTGTGTACACACGACCCAACACTAACATGACTACAAAGCCATGCACAACAATCTCGCGGATCTTTCGCATGCAAATTTTGGGTAAAAACTCAACCTTGACCACCAAATGCACGTTGGTACAAATGAAAGTATCTTCAATAACCTTTTCTCACACGATTATAAAATTTCGAGCAAAAATCTCGTACACTAAGCGAGTTAGTTAACTCTCACACTACTTGATATGACTGTTAATGCCAAAAATCGTCCAGAAGGATAACTTAAGGTTGATTGTGGAGCTTAACAACTAAAGATACAAATCGTTCGACAAAGCAATGTGACAAAGACAAAAAAATATAAACAAGACACAAGGAATTTGGTGACGCGGGAAAAATCTCAACGAGGAAAAAACCCACGGATGACTATGATGGTCGTCGATGCACTATAGTCGCCAAACAGGGGTGATGTCCTTGTGTTTCAGGTGACGAGAGTACAATGGTTGCAATACAAATGATAGAAATAAGCTAATTTGTAAAATAAACAGGTGTATCGAATGTAAAAACAAGTGTGTCGTGCGTAGAAAATATGTGTTGTGTGTCGTGCGTCGTGAGCGATCTTTGGAGAGAGAGAGTTCTTTGCTTCGAGTGTTTTCGCTGTGTGTTTCTTGTTCTTGAAATCAGATGTTCAGATGTCCGCAAGTGAGGCTGGGGTCTTTGTATTTATAGTCTTCGTAGTCTTAAATGATCCTTATGAATATCGGGGTAACGGTCGTAACGACCTTTGAAAGTTAATGCTCGTAATTACCCTTGTCGGTTATATTCGTTGGCCATTAATGGTGTTGATCCTGCATTAAACATAGAAATCATAACAGTTGTCATACGTTAGTTTGGTCGAGGTCGTAAGGTATGTTACGACGGTCGTGTGAGCTAGACGACGTCAAGGTCGAGTGTCGTGAGTAACTTTTGATTTAAACTTTAGGTCTGATAATGAAATGTGATTTTAGCTTAAAAAGCGTTGTGTAAGAAATTTGTTTTCTTTTTTCGGCCATGGTCGAGACTGGTGAATTTTTACCCAAACAGTTTGCCCCCAAAATTTAAAATGAAAGAGCAATTTCAAACTTTGAATTTTGAATTTTTGTCAGAAGAAAAATCTTTTGAAATCCTCGTCCAAGGGAATTTCAAGAGACGTGACACGTGTCGAAAGTCATTGGTTTGGGAACTAAATCGGTTCGATCCTAACTAAAGGGGAAGTTGAAAAGGGGATAAGATCGTGATGTCATGCTGACGTGCGATCGTGTTTAACAGCTGTAATTGCCAGGTATCGACGATCTGTCGAGTCTTCGAAAAGGCATCGACACGTGTCGATCATCGAGCGACTCGACCTGACACGATCCTTTACATAAATAGCGACCCTTGGTAGATCTTTTCCAGTTTACGCTTTCAGAATCCTTTTAGAGCGAGATTTCTTCCCGTTTCTTCTGCGAATCCGTTTCAAACCTGCAAAAAATATTGCACTGATTTAGAGTTTTCGAGGATTAGAGCACTATTTAAAGTATGACTCTCATCCTTTGTATGCGTCGTAAGTCTACTACTAGAAAGCCTAGGAAGAATTGGGATCTGTTCGGTTTTTCAAACCTGCAAATCTGGTTAACAGGGTTAGCAATGTCCACTGAACCTGTGAGTTCTATTCGAGATCAATAGGATCTCGATTCTCTTAGGAGTCTAGCGAAGATCCCTGCGGGGATTACAGTGATTAGGGCAGGTCAGATTCGGCCCGATATGTGTCCAGAGGGGTTCGTCGTTATACATGAATACCCTTTTAAAATAGGTTTTGAATGGCCTTACTCGCCTCTGGCCAAGGCATTCATGCTCGAGTTTGATTTAGCACCGGGCCAATTAATGCCCCAATTCTGGCGAGTCATACAAGTGATCGAGCGCCTTACCAAAGACTGGGAGTCTCCCATGAATGTACGCGACCTCCTCTTGGCTTATCAAGTCAAGATGGATGGATGTCGTCGCTACAACCTGTTTTCTAGGCATAAGGGCGATCGTACCCTAGTCCTAAAGACTGCGGTTAATGACCGTAAGTGGAAGACCATGTACGCGTTCGTACGCGTTGCGTCGCTAGACCCTAACAGCGATTGGATTAGGGTCGGCTGGATTATGTCGGGTGAGATTTTTTAACTTCTTGTCGTGTGTCGTGTGTTAGTTTCAACTAATTTCTAACTTGTCTTTTATATGTCGACAGATATTAAGTTTGAGGATGTGAAGCCCTACGCTAACTCTCAAGCAAATATCGACAAGTTCTTGGAGTTTAGTGCTATCGAGCGGTCGTTTTTCACACGACACCTTGTGGACGACGACGACGAAGACTTAGTGTATCTGGGAGAGAATCGGGAGGAGAGACGAGAGGAGGAGGAAGAAGAGGAGGAAGAAGAGAAAGAGGAGTCGAGAGAATAAGAAGAAGAGATGACCGATAAGTGTACCTTACTCTTTACTGCTCGACCTCGATCTTTTCCCTTATGTCTGTCGTGTAATACTCTTTTCTCTTTGTTTTTTCCAGGAGAATCTCAGGCGAAGATATCGTCTGCAGCTGCCAAGAGGGCAGCTCAAGCTGATCTTGCCCGCAAGGGCAAGGAGAAGAGGAAGGGGACCTCGACCACCGGGTCGGGTGTCTTGAAGAGGACAAAGATGACGGTCCCGAGGGAACCGTCTTCAAAGGCTGATGACTCGTCGAGAGTCGTCACGCCTGAGAAGGCGAAGGTATCGGTCGTATCACATGTGAAGACGAATACGTCTTCTGGTGTGATCGATGCAACACCTATCAGTTCGGCGCCTCCGGCACAAACGGCGAAGTCTCCGTCTACCATGTCGACCCCTTCGTCGGCCGACAAGGGCAAGGGCCATGCGACGGGAGAGGCTAAGGTCATGACGGTCAACTTTACGTTGCCGTCAGACTTTATGGCTGATAATGTCCTGGACGGGACGACGCTTTTCCCCCATTTGGGGAAATATCAGCTCCCTTCTTTCAAGGAGCGCTTTCAGGGTGTCCTGGTCGAGGAGACGGGATCCCACGTCGCGGGACTCGCGTTCATGGTAAGTCTTTCTTTCAAGACTTGTCTTTTTTCAATGTTTATAACTTTGTCGAGTGTTCACTAACATGCTTTTTGTGTTTTTCAGGCATTCCAATCCTCCCTTGCCTTGCACTCCAAAACGGAGAAGATAAGGGGTCTGGTGTCCTCTGGTCTCTCGAGAGAGAGAGAATGCGGCGTTGGATAGGGAGAAGGCCACTTTGGCGCGTGTCAAGGAAATGTCAATACAGCTTGACGATGCCCTGAACGAGTCGGAGGCCGTCGGACGTGCAAGGGACGATGCGAACCACTGTCTGAAGCAGTCGTTGTCCTTGATCGCCGACCAAAGTATAATACCCAGGGTAAGTCCGTTGGATAATTTAACAATAATTTATGATGTTCAGGGTAAGTTTGGGGTAAAATATAAGTTAAGGGTGTTTGGGTCATTAATGAGAAGTTGAAGGTCTAGAAGGTACAAATTGATTTTTGATATACACCTTAGGCTATCAGGTGTATCTTTATCCAGTTATAGAAAGAGTGTGTATGTGTGCGGGAGGTCTGAAGGCGAAAGAAAGAGAAAGAGGAAACCGTACGAGTAGGGCTTCAATTGATCGGGTTAAGAAGTAATTTGGAGGTAAGTCCTTTATATATTGTGTTTGTAATTATGAATAGAAGATATCTTTCGGTTTAGAGTATCTAATTTCACGTCTTGAATGGACTCCAATCGATTTCTGGGTAAATAGAACCGACTGTGTTCTTGAGGACTCCCGGTGAAATCCCGGTATAATCAACTTCCGGTGGAGTCCCGGTAATATGGACTCCCGGTAGTGTGGAATCCCGGTAGTGTGAATTCCCGGTAGAGTTGACTCCCGGTATAACAGACTTTCGGTAGTGGAGAGTTCCGGTATTATGAACTTCCGGTATAGGAACTCCCGGTACTAAGAGTCCCGGTACTGTATATGTCCCGGTACCCTGTGTAGTCCCGGTAGTGAGTTAAATACAGTGTGTTATGGAACAGTTGAGGATGGGAAATCGTTAGGCTTTACGTATTTGGTTAGTAAAGCAATTTGTGTATCTTAACTTGTTTCAGATTTCGTGGAATCGTGGTAAGGGATAGGATCGTTTTGAAAGAAGCTTACGAACGTGTGAAATAACCAAAATAGGTGAGTTTTGCTTTGAAAACACTTTTTAACTGGAATACATACATATGTGGAGTTGGGAGTGAAACTGTTGATAATTATGTGCTCGTATGTGAATTATAATATAGTGAGGTATTATATTTACATGTGTATTATAAATGTGTTATAATACGTTGGCCGGGTTTAAGACCGGTGTGATTGGCTATAGAACCTGTATAGCGTTGTTTGGCTGTAGATGTTGTGCAACGTTGTATATTATTAGTTGGCTTGCTACCACTAATATGGCCAGAAGGAATGAAAAGGGGAAGCATAATATATGTGAGTTTATTTGGAGGTATACGATTGTGTTGCGTGATTTATATGATTAAAGTTTATATAATTGGTTTTTAAACTAACAGGGGTTTCTCACTTAGACCATCAGGTCTAACCCTCATTTTGTTTTAAAAATATGTATTCCAGGTGGTGGATCAAGTAAGGGCAAGTAAGTAGAGTAACCGGTGGATGGCTAGAGAGAAGGACTTTAAGATGAAGCTTTTGACTTGTTTAGCATTTGTATTACAACGTTAAATGTTATGCATGTAAATAATACAATATTTGGGTTAAATATGGTTTTCTTTCAATTGTAAGAGACTACTGGACCGTACATGTAATGTGAAGTTCGTTTGTTATATTTATCTATGTTACATTGTGTGATATGTTGTGTACTTGGGATATGGGGTCGTTACAAATGGTATCAGAGCCTTAGTTTAAGGGATTTAGGTATTAGTATCTGTACCTAGACTTAAACTGCATGTGAAGTAGGATGTCCCTATTATTGTAGAACCTCGGGATACTAAGTATAAAAGGTAGAAGGAACATCATGTAAGGTAATTTCATACTACACCTGGCCAGTGTAATTGTGATCTTACAGGTACATGTCTGAACTGGAATACCTTGTTATATGGGGTATATGCTTATGTGTATATTAACCCTGTTTAAATCCACAGAATGGCCAGCGGTACAAGAAATTCGAATCGAGGAGGAGGAAGAAATCCAAATAGAACTAATCCGTCAGTAGGAACCGGGGATAGGGGAGGCAGAACGGGGGGCAGAGTCGGGGGTAGAACTGGAGGTAGAGCTGGAGGTCGAGCCGGAGGCAGAACCCAACAAAATAGTACGGATTTCATTACCAGGGCTGATCTAATGGCAGAAATGGGAAGATTACAAGACAATATTCAAGCTATGTTCAACCAAACTCATAATACTGAAACAGAAGGATCAGACCCTACTCATGAAGAGGAGATGCCAATTACCCCTACGGTCTTACCGGTAATGAGAAAATGTGATTACAAAATGTTTCTTAGTTGCAGACCTCCTACGTACTCAGGGGATCGGGATCCAGTAAAAGCAATGAGATGGATGAAGGAAATTGAAGCTATTTTCAAAACAAGCAAGTGTGCGGATGAAGATAGAGTATTGTACGGGGCATCTATGTTAAAAGGAGATGCATTGTATTGGTGGGAATCTTTTATACATTCTAAAGGATCTGACGTTTATTCTACCCTCTCTTGGGAAGAATTTGTGGTAGCCTACAGGGAACAATTTTGTCCCCAGGCAGCCGTTAAACAACTGGAAGGAGAATTCATGAATTTGCAACTAGGGAACTTATCCGTTCGAGACTATACTGCTAGCTTTTTGGAAAAGTCTCGATTTGCGGAATACTATGTTGCTACGGAGGCGATGAAGACAGAAAGGTTTATCTTTGGGTTGAACTCAGAAGTCAGAAGGTTAGTGACTGCAAAAGGACCCGATACCTTCTCGGTTGCAGTTAATGCCGCGGAGAATGTTGAACGAGATATTAGAAGAGATGTGGGCGATAAAAGCATCGGGAAGAGAAAGTGGGAAGGACCACAATATGATCCGAAGAGGTCCCGATTTCAGAGGTATGATAACCGTCCGCCGTTTCGACCAACGGAAAGACCATGTCAGAAGTGCAACCGTGTCCACCAAGGAAACTGCCAAGGTGATTTACGAGCATGTTATAAGTGTGGGAAGACTGGACACGTTATTAAGGATTGTAAGGTAAACTGTCCACGGGGAAGGATACATCAAGGTGGGTCATCGGGCAGCCCAGTGATTGTTAAACCAGTAGTACCAAGACTGGAACCGCCAGTAACCAGGGGTCGCGCATTTCAAATGGCTGAGAAAGAAGCGGAGGAAACTCCGGATGTAGTCACAGGTACATTTTTGATAAACTCTACACGTGCTAAGGTGTTATTTGATTCCGGTGCAAACCGATCGTTTGTGTCTCCTGCATTTGCTGCTTGCCTGTGTTTGAAACCTAAAATGTTAGAACATGTTCTATTAGTAGATACTGCAAATGATAACCAAGTGTCGGTTAGTGAAGTGTTTGATAGTTGTGTGATTAGTATAGAGGGGTGTGGAGTGCCTATACGATTGTTTCCTATAACTCTGATAGAGTTTGACGTGGTAGTGGGAATGGACTGGTTAGCCGAGAATCAGGCTAATATAGTATGTGATAAGAAGTTAATAAATGTTGTATTACCTGGGAGGGGACCAGTAGTGATTTATGGTGATCGCAGGAATCATCGGTCTTGTCTTATATCAATATTAAAAGCACGTAGGTGTGTTAATAAGGGTTGTCAGAGTTACTTGGCCTACGTGATAGATATTAAGAAGGAAAATAGTAGGATGGAAGATATTCCTATCGTTAGTGAATTCCCTGAAGTATTCCCTGAAGACTTGAACAGTCTTCCGCCTGTTAGACAAGTAGAGTTCGGTGTAGACCTGATTCCTGGAGCCACTCCTATAGCCCGTGCACCGTATCGTTTGACACCTCCAGAGATGAAAGAAATGATGGCACAACTACAAGACCTATCCGATAAAGGCTTCATCAGACCTAGTTATTCGCCGTGGGGAGCACCAGTGTTATTTGTGAAAAAGAAAGATGGGTCGATGAGAATGTGTATTGACTACCGAGAATTGAATAAGTGCACGATAAAGAACAAATATCCGCTACCCCGAATTGATGATCTCTTTGATCAGTTAGTTGGAGCTTGCTATTTCTCCAAGATTGACCTAAGGTCCGGTTATCACCAGTTGAAAGTTAAAGAAGAAGACGTTTTAAAGACTGCTTTTCGAACGAGGTATGGTCATCATGAATTTTTAGTAATGCCATTTGGATTGACGAATGCTCCAGCCGCCTTTATGGATTTAATGAATCGGGTATGTAAGCAGTATCTCGATAAAATTGTAATTGTATTTATCGATGATATCCTTATCTATTCCTGATCCAAGGAAGAGCACGCGCAGCACCTTCATTTGATTCTAGAGCTGCTGAAGAAGGAAAAGTTGTATGCGAAATTTTCTAAATGTGAATTCTGGCTACGGAAAGTACAATTTCTGGGGCACGTGGTTTCTGAGAAAGGTATACAAGTCGATCCGATGAAAGTAGAAGCAGTTGAAAAGTGGGAACAGCCGAAGACAGCAACAGAAGTACGTAGTTTTCTGGGTTTAGCCGGCTACTATCGGAAATTCATAAAAGACTTCTCTCGTATCGCAACGCCTTTGACTAAGCTGACCCGAAAGAATTTGAAGTTTGAATGGAAAGCAGAACAGGACGAGGCATTCCGAATATTGAAAGAGAAACTGTGCAGCGCGCCGATTCTATCACTACCTGAAGGTTCTGAAGACTTTGTCGTTTACAGTGATGCGTCTAAACTGGGATTGGGTTGTGTGCTTATGCAGTGCGGAAAGGTTATAGCTTATGCTTCTCGCCAACTGAAGGATCATGAACGGCAATATCCTACGCACGATATGGAGCTTGCTGCAGTCGTCTTCGCATTAAAGATTTGGAGACATTATCTGTATGGTTCCAAATGTCATATTTATACTGATCACAAGAGTCTTTAACACCTCTTTGATCAGAAGGAACTAAATATGAGACAAAGGAGATGGTTGGAATTGCTGAATGATTACGACTGTGAAATCCTTTATCACCCGGGAAAGGCGAATGTGGTGGCAGATGCGCTCAGTCGTCAAGAAAGGAGTGGAACAATAAAAGTTATTTCGCTACGAACTGAACTCCTACCCAACTTATTTGATGAATTGCAGAAGTGTCAAGCGGAGGCTTATCATGATGAACATCTGAAATCAGAAAGGTTAGCGGGGATGTCAGCATTGCTAGTAAAAGATGATCGGGGGTTATTGTGTCTGGGAAACAGAGTGTGGGTACCTCGATTGGGTGGATTACGTGATCGTGTTTTACAAGAAGCCCATCAATCCCGTTTCTCTATTCACCCAGGTACAAACAAGATGTATAAAGACCTAAAGCAATTCTATTGGTGGCCGGGGATAAAAAGAGGGATTGCTCAGTATGTGGAAAGGTGTGATACTTGTAAGAAAGTAAAGATTGAACACCAAAAGCCATTTGGTCAACTACAACGGCTAGAAATACCTATGTGGAAGTGGGAGCAGATTACCACAGATTTTATCACAAAGCTACCAAGAACTCCGAAGGGATTCGATTCTATTTGGGTGATCGTCGACAGATTGACAAAGTCTGCACACTTCCTACCGATAAAGGAAACCGATTCAATGGAGCGATTAGCTAAGTTGTACATTGATGAAATAGTAACTCGACATGGAATTCCAATCTCGATCATTTCTGATCGTGATAGTCGTTTTACTTCAAGATTTTGGAGAAGTTTTCAAAGGGAAATGGGGACTCGGATAAAGTTAAGTACGGCGTATCATCCTCAAACAGATGGGCAGAGTGAACGAACAATTCAGACCTTAGAAGATATGCTCCGGGCTTGCAATGTTGATTTTGGGGGATTGTGGGATAAGCATTTACCGTTAATCGAATTCGCTTACAACAACAGTTATCATTCCAGTATACAAGCGGCACCGTTCGAAGTACTGTATGGTAGGAAATGCCGAACGCCTCTGTGCTGGAACGAAGTGGGAGAAAAACAGCTAGCGGGGCCGGAAATAGTTCAGTTAACCGCCGATAAGGTTACCCAGATTCGAGAAAGATTGAAAGTGGCTCAAGATAGACAGAAGAGTTACGTTGATCGCCGTCGAAAGCCGTTGGAATTTCAAGTTGGGGATTACGTAATGTTAAAGGTTTCGCCGTGGAAAGGAGTCATCAGATTTGGTCGACAAGGTAAACTTAGCCCAAGGTATATTGGACCATTTGCAATCACAGAAAGGATCGGTGAAGTAGCTTACAGATTGGATCTTCCACCAGAATTGAGCAGGATTCATAATGCATTTCATGTGTCAAACTTCCGAAAGTGTCTGGTTACTCAAGATCAGACAGTCTCCCTACCAGAGATTCAAGTCGACGAAAGACTGAATTATGTAGAAGAGCCAGAAGCTATAGTTGATCATAAGGTTAAAGAGCTGTGGAATAAGGAGGTCAGACAAGTGAAAGTGCAGTGGAGACATCATAAGGGTCAAGATGCTACGTGGGAATCTGAATCGGAAATGAGAGCCAAATACCCTCACCTTTTTGCCTAACTAAATTCCGGGACGGAATTCCTTTAAGGGGGAGATGATGTAATACCCAGGGTAAGTCCGTTGGATAATTTAACAATAATTTATGATGTTCAGGGTAAGTTTGGGGTAAAATATAAGTTAAGGGTGTTTGGGTCATTAATGAGAAGTTGAAGGTCTAGAAGGTACAAATTGATTTTTGATATACACCTTAGGCTATCAGGTGTATCTTTATCCAGTTATAGAAAGAGTGTGTATGTGTGCGGGAGGTCTGAAGGCGAAAGAAAGAGAAAGAGGAAACCGTACGAGTAGGGCTTCAATTGATCGGGTTAAGAAGTAATTTGGAGGTAAGTCCTTTATATATTGTGTTTGTAATTATGAATAGAAGATATCTTTCGGTTTAGAGTATCTAATTTCACGTCTTGAATGGACTCCAATCGATTTCTGGGTAAATAGAACCGACTGTGTTCTTGAGGACTCCCGGTGAAATCCCGGTATAATCAACTTCCGGTGGAGTCCCGGTAATATGGACTCCCGGTAGTGTGGAATCCCGGTAGTGTGGAATCCCGGTAGTGTGAATTCCCGGTAGAGTTGACTCCCGGTATAACAGACTTCCGGTAGTGGAGAGTTCCGGTATTATGAACTTCCGGTATAGGAACTCCCGGTACTAAGAGTCCCGGTACTGTATAAGTCCCGGTACCCTGGTAGTGTGTTATGGAACAGTTGAGGATGGGAAATCGTTAGGCTTTACATATTTGGTTAGTAAAGCAATTTGAGTATCTTAACTTGTTTCAGATTCCGTGGAATCGTGGTAAGGGATAGGATCGTTTTGAAAGAAGCTTACGAACGTGTGAAATAACCAAAACAGGTGAGTTTTGCTTTGAAAACACTTTTAACTGGAATACGTACATATGTGGAGTTGGGAGTGAAACTGTTGATAATTATGTGCTCGTATGTGAATTATAATATAGTGAGGT
This sequence comes from Saussurea involucrata, assembly GCA_033807775.1. Lineage (NCBI taxonomy): Eukaryota > Viridiplantae > Streptophyta > Magnoliopsida > Asterales > Asteraceae > Saussurea > Saussurea involucrata. The sequence goes on from CM066312.1 coordinate 22,391,075, forward strand.
ATTATATTTACATGTGTATTATAAATGTGTTATAATACGTTGGCCGGGTTTAAGACCGGTGTGATTGGCTATAGAACCTGTATAGCGTTGTTTGGCTGTAGATGTTGTGCAGCGTTGTATATTATTAGTTGGCTTGCTACCACTAATATGGCCAGAAGGAATGAAAAGGGGAAGCATAATATATGTGAGTTTATTTGGAGGTATACGATTGTGTTGCGTGATTTATATGATTAAAGTTTATATAATTGGTTTTTAAACTAACAGGGGTTTCTCACTTAGACCATTAGGTCTAACCCTCATTTTGTTTTAAAAATATGTATTCCAGGTGGTGGATCAAGTAAGGGCAAGTAAGTAGAGTAACCGGTGGATGGCTAGAGAGAAGGACTTTAAGATGAAGCTTTTGACTTGTTTAGCATTTGTATTACAACGTTAAATGTTATGCATGTAAATAATACAGTATTTGGGTTACATATGGTTTTCTTTCAATTGTAAGAGACTACTGGACCGTACATGTAATGTGAAGTTCGTTTGTTATATCTATCTATGTTACATTGTGTGATATGTTGTGTACTTGGGATATGGGGTCGTTACACAAAGGGCTGAGTTGGACAAGACTAAGGATTCTTTGGCTGCAAGCAAAGAAGAAGCTAAGGACTATAAGTCCAAGATGTCGGTTCTGGAGGGAGAGGTGATGGAGCTGAAGGACGAGCTGGAGTCCGTCTTTGCCTTGGCTTGACTGACCGCTCGTGCGGCGATCATGCGGCGGCATTTGTCGGGGAAGAATCCCCTTGCCTCTGCGTCGGACGAGCTTGCCTTCTATCTGAGGGACGTCAGAACCGAAAGAGATCTCGACTCGGATGACGAGAAGAGATCGAGGAGGAGGAGATGGACGAGGGCTTCAAGGGCGAAGCTTCGGGCAAGGACGCGGCCGATGATCCTCCCCAGTCTTTGATAGCTTTATTTTTGTTTGTACTGACCGACCGTTGGTGGTCGAGTCGTTCTATGTAACCGACGATTGATAAATGAAATTTATCTTTCTTTTGAACTTGTGCATTACTTTGTCTTATGCATTTTACAAGTAAATACAATATCAACCAAGTAAACATTCATCATATAAAAATGAACATAAAGACATGCGACACATGCATCCATTGTAATACATTGACTAGAACGCAAGTCGTAAGATCTTCAGATCTTTAAATCGTGTAAGCAAATGTAAGTACGTGCGATTAAAGCATTTACCCAAAATATGAAAAAAAAATCTAAGTTAAAAAACTTAGACCGTGGGGTCGTTAGACCTTATGATCGCACAATTAAATCGTGCGATGAACTTTAGTCGTGCGTTCCTGCAATCGTACAATCAAGTCGTCTGATAGACTTGACTGCTTATGTCGTGCGACCCTGCGGAAGTTTACTGAAGTCGTATAATAGACTTAGTAACTTATGTCGTGCGATCCTGCGATAAAACAATGTCAGAGGTTGCTCGTTGGCTAACCAACGACCCTCCGATGCTTAAGTCAGTAATCGTCGTGATGAATAAAAAATCGTATGAAAGAAGGAAAAAGACTTAGAAGAAATACCTTTTCAAATGTGTTGCATTCCAGCTACGTGGGACATCTCGATTGTCGAGGGTTTGGAGCCGATAGGCACCTTTACCTACGAATTCTGAGATACTATAAGGACCTTCCCACTTGGTGGAAAGCTTACCTGCGTTGAGCTCTTGAGTGATCTGGAACACTCGTCGGAGGACGTAGTCGCCTTCTTGAAACACTTTAGCTTTGACGTTCTTATTGAAATGTCATTCGACCGCTTGCCTCTGCAACGCCATTCTGATCAACGCTGATTCTCTAAGCTCTTCAAGGGCATCGAGGTCATAACTTAAATCGACCAGGTTGTGGTCGACGGAAGTATGCCTCGAGGTCGGGAGTCGGACCTCGACCGGCAAGACTGCTTCACAACCATAGACCAAGGAGAAAGGGGTTTGTCCTGTGGACATGCGGGGCGTCGTGCGATTTGCCCACATGACCGAAGGGAGTTCTTCGACCCATTTTCCTTTTGCAGCTTTTAACCTTTTCTTGATCGAAGCAATAATGGTCTTATTGCTCGACTCTGCGAGTCCATTTGCCTGGGGATACCTGGGTGTCGAGGTCGTCAGCTTGATATTGCGGTCTTCACAGAACTGTCGAGTCCTGTTGCTTATGAACTGGGATCCATCGTCTTAGACAATTTCGGACGGGATCCCAAACCTGCATATGATGTTAGTCTGGATAAAAGAGACGACTTCCTTGTCCCGAACTTGGGAAAAGGTGGCTGCTTCTACCCACTTAGAAAAATAATCTGTAAGTACAAGAAGAAATACCTTTTGCCCGGGGGCAGGTGGTAACTTGCCGACAATGTCCATCCCCCATCTCATGAAGGGCCATGGGATCAGTGTCGATTGTAAAGGTTCTGAGGGTTTATGGGACATACCTGAATGTCGTTGACAGGGATCACAGTTCTGGACATACCTGACGGCGTCTTGTCGCAGTGTTGGCCAAAAATAACCTTTTCGAGAGATGCGATTGGCCAAACTACGACCTCCTGAGTGATTGCCACACTCTCCATCGTGCATCTCTTGAAGGATTTTTTGAACTTGATTTTTGCTGGTGATACATCTCAAGTTTAAGCCTGTCGATGATCGTCGATAGAGTCTATCTCCGATCATGACGTACCTGGATGCCTTGAATCTGATCTTCTGAGCTTCCATCTTGTCTTCTGGGAGTTGGTCGTGCATAAGGAAATTTCTGATGTCGCACAACCAATCATCTTCTTGGACTTCGATCTGGACGACATCATCATTTTCGATGGACGACGTCGCCAGGTGGATCATGGGAATACTGTCGAATATTGGTTCGAGTAGTGCAGACCCAAGGTTTGCTAAAGCGTCGGCTTGAGTATTCTGGTCCCTTGGAATCTGTTCAATGGAGAACGATTTAAACATTTCAGAATTTTCTTTTGCTACCTTTAGGTACGCTGTCATCTTTGAATCTTTGGCTGCAAATTCTCCATTCATCTGGTTCACGACCAGGAGAGAATCGCTTTTGACATGCAGCGCGGTTGCCCCCGAGTCGTGGGCCATATTCATTCCCATGATCAGGGCCTCGTACTCGGCTTCGTTGTTAGTGGTTTTGAAGTCGCATCGCACGGAATATACCATCTTGCCCCCCTGTGGCGACTTTAAGATGACGCCTAGTCCTGAACCCCTAGCGTTGGACGACCCGTCGACATGTAAAGTCCAGGGCACGTCGTCGTGAGTCGCCATAGTAAGCACCTCGGGCTCTGCTTCTTTTTCCAGTTCGGGACTGAAATCAGCAATGAAATCTGCCAAAGCTTACGATTTGATCGCTGTCCTGGGCTTGAAATCGATGTCGTAACTGCTGAGATATATGCTTCGTTTTACCAAACGACCTGTCAACTCAGGTTTCCTCAAGACAGACTTAAGAGGAAAGTTAGTCACGACGGTAATAGGATGCGATTGAAATATTGACGCAATTTATTTGCAGCTGTAACAAGCTATAGGAGTAGTTTTTCCATAGAGGAATACCTGGTTTCGGCGTCCAAGAGAGATTTACTTACATAGTAGATCGGCAGTTGCTGCTTTTCATCTTCTCGTGTCAGGACGGCACTTACTGCATTAGGACTAACTGCCAAATACAACTGTAGGACCTCATGATCGTGAGGCTTTAATAGCAAAGGCGGCGACGTCATGTACTCTTTATATTTCTGCAGTGCTTGCTCATGATCGTCGGTCCAGTTGAAGCCTTTATTTTTCCTGAGGACATTATAAAATAGATGACATCTATTTGAGGATCGAGAGATAAACCTGTCCAGAGCTGCCACCCGACCAGTGAGCCTTTGGACTTTTTTAAAATTTCTCGGAGATTTGATCTCGATGATGGCTTTGATCTGGTCGGGGTTGGCCTCGATTCTTCGATGAGTGACCATATAACCCAGGAATTTCCCGGCACTGACACCAAAGGAACACTTCGTCGGGTTGAGCTTCATGCTATACTTTCGGAGGATGTCAAACGACTGCCTCAAATGCTCGACGTGGTCGATCGCTTGCTTCGACTTGACGAGCATGTCGTCGATATAAACCTCCATCGTGTCGCCAAGATGGTCTTTGAACATTTTATTCACCAAACGTGGTAGGTAGAACCTGCATTTTTTAAACCGAAGGGCATTACCTTGTAACAATAAATACCTCGATCTGTCATGAATGCAGTCTTTTCTTGGTCCTCGGCGTGCATAAGGATCTGTTTGTATCCAGAATAGGCGTCCATGAACGTCAATAGTTCATGACATGCTGTCGCGTCGACCATGGCATCGTTATGTGGCAATGGAAATGGGTCCTTTGGACAAGCTTTGTTGAGATCTGTAAAATCGATACAGACCCTCCATTTTCCATTTTTCTTCTGAACGACCACGACGTTGGCAAGCCAATCAGGGTACTTCACTTCTCGAATTTTCCCTGTTTTGAGGAGGTTGTCGACCTCGTCATTTATCACCTTATTCCTTTCAGGAGCAAATTTCCGTCACTTTTGTTTGACAGGTTTAAATGATGGGTCGTCATTAAGCTTGTGGGAGATAACGCTGGGGTCTATGCCGACCATGTCTTCGTGCGACCAGGCAAAGCAATCGGCGTGTTGCTGCAAAAAAGAAATCAGTTTTTCTTTAAGGCAGGGATCGAGGGACGAACCTATAAAGACTTTCTGGTCAGGCTTGCTCTGGTCCAGGATCACTTCCTCCAGACGATAATCGTCGGCTGTCCCAGGAGCATCCTGGACCTGTAATTGCTAGATGGCCTGCTTTTGCGGCTTCAGGGTTGTCTTGTAGCAGTCGCGGACGACTTTTGGCTCACTTTTGATCTCCTGGACTCCCCACGGCGTAGGGAACTTCATGGTCTGATGATACGTCGAGGGAACGACTTTCATGTCATGGATCCACGGTCGACCTAAGATGATGTTATAGGCCGACTAGCAATCAATGACGTTGAACTTGGTCTGCTTGTTGATTCCTCCGGCATAGACAAGCAAAATGATCTCTCCAAAGGTACTCGTCGCGTCTCCATTGAAACCGACCAAGGTTGTCAAGCGTCGGGTGATTTCCGATCGGTCAATTCCCATGGCCTTGATGGTATCAAGGAAGATGACGTTTGTTGAACTGCCTCCGTCGACCAAGACTCGTCGGGTTAAACAATTACCAATCGTGAGTTGAATGATCAACCCGTCATGACGCTTTTGGCACGAATCACCGAGGTCGTCTTGGTCGAATGTAATCTTCATAGCTTCTAACTCCAGATCACCTTTGGGCCTTGATGAACGAGGGGTAGGTCGATCGTCAGGTGCCTGGCTGGCATGACGTTTGGCTACGGAATACGTCAGACCGCATACGTCGGACCCACCCGTGATGCAATTGATGACCTTTGCATGATCGGGAATCGGCGGTCGAGCGTCGTTAGCTGAAGTAACGACGTCGTCGATAATATCCTTGAGATTGCCCTTCGGGACGTGATATGCTAGCTCCTTTTTGAGAGCTATACAGTCGTCCGTCAGATGACCGTGGTCGATGTGGAAATCGCACCACTTTGATTTGTCTTTCTTAACGTCATCTTTGTTGGACTTCTTCGGCCACCGGATGGTCGCCTGGGCGGTCTTCAGGGCCTCAACCAAGTCCTTAGTAGTTCCCTTGAATCCATAGGAGGATATCTTAGGATACCGATGAAACTTGGTCGGGTTTGCGGTCTTGAACTCTGCCTTCGTCTTAAATCGGACGTTCGAGATTTCTCGTGCAGGCTCTGACTTGGACACCGCCTTCGTCTTGAACTCTGGCTTTTTTACACTTAGCGACCTCTTGTCGTCATAATGCTTACGAAGAAAGGCAGCGTCATCCTCCACCCTCATATATGCTAAGGTTCTGGCTCGGACGTTATCGAAATTCTCTGGAGGATATTTGGTCAAGTCGGTGTACAGACCCGAACTGTCGTCTAGACTACGTTTGTAGGGTTCGATCGCGGTCTTGACGTCGCAGTTGCGGACACTGATCATCTCCGTGTTGAACCTATTGACATAGCTCCGGATAGATTCACTGGCCTTCTGCACGACATAATACAGGTCGCTGGTATGCTTCTCCATCTTGCGACTACTGGCGAATTGCTGGGAGAATTGGTTGACTAACTCAGCGAACGACCCGATGGATTTGGGTTTGAGGTTAATCAACCATTGGAGGGCAGGGCCTGTGAGGGTCGCCCCAAAACTCTTGCACATGCAAACTTCCTGGTACATATGCGGGATCGAGACCGTCCACATTAATTGCTTATACTGCGCAATATGCTCCATTGGATCGGTTATCCCCGAATACTTGGGCGCGAAAGCAAGGATGTTATACTTCTTCGGGACGTCGACTGTCGCGATCGTGTCAACGAAAGGTGACGCCTGATACCCCGAACAAGGCTCGACATCGATGGGCACGGCTGCCCCCGGTAGCTTAGCGATTAAGGACAGGACTCGCTCATTCTGGTCTTCCAACATCTTCAACCGATGGGCGACAGGATCATTGGGATCGCAATTCACACCTGTTGGAGGGTTAACCCCTGAACTGGTGCCATTTCCGTACGACGAGCCATTGGCGTCCCCATTGAAAGGGACGAAGTATGACTGAGACCCATTGTGCATGGGTGGTGGCCTCAAATGCTGAGGAGGAATCGGCCCGAACTGGGGATTTGGGATGAACGATCCTTGTTGCTGGTTCTGCATGAATGGACCTTGCTGCTGACTCTGGCCGAACGGTCCTGGTCCTGGATTCTGAACGAATGGTCTTGGACCGTTCTATGGTCCGAATGGATTCCTCAGCCGCGCGATTTCTTCAGCTGCCCTTCGACTTTGCTCAGCAAGGGCATCGATCTGCCGGCGTGCATTTTCAAGCTCCCAATGCATCTGGGCAACGGGTTGCTCCTGATTTTCATGACCTGCCATTTTCCTGGAACAGAAAAAGAGGAAACTCCAAGAAACCGTTAGTAAGACGCACGTTTGTCGAAGACTTTCTCTAGACGGGGCCCCACGGTGGGCGTCAAACTGTTAATGCCAAAAATCGTCTAGAAGGATAACTTAAGGTTGATTGTGGAGCTTAACAACTAAAGATAGAAATCGTTCGACAAAGCAATGCGACAAAGACAAAAAATATAAATAAGACGCAAGGAATTTGGTGACGCGGGAAAAACCTCAACGAGGAAAAAACCCGTGGACGACTATGATGGTCGTCGATGCACTATAGTCGCCAAACAGGGGCGATGTCCTTGTGTTTCAGGTGTCGAGAGTACAATGGTTGCAATACAAATGATAGAAATAAGCTAATTTGTAAAATAAACAGGTGTATCGAATGTAAAAACAAGTGCGTCGTGCGTAGAAACTATGTGTCGTGCGTCGTGAGCGATCTTTGGAGAGAGAGAGTTCTTTGCTTCGAGTGTTTTCACTGTGTATTTCTTGTTCTTGAAATCAGATGTTCAGATGTCCGCAAATGAGGCTAGGGTCTTTGTATTTATAGTCTTCGTACTCTTAAAAGATCCTTATGAATATTGGGGTAACGGTCGTAACGGCCTTTGAAAGTTAATGCTCGTAATTACCCTTGTCGGTTATATCCGTTGGCCATTAATGGTGTTGATCCTGCATTAAACATAGAAATCATAACAGTTGTCATACGTTAGTTTGGTCGAGGTCGTAAGGTATGTTACGACGGTCGTGTGAGCTAGACGACGTCATGGTCGAGTGTCGTGAGTAACTTTTGATTTAAACTTTAGGTCTGATAATGAAATGTGATTTTAGCTTAAAAAGCGTTGTGTAAGAAATTTGTTTTCTTTTTTCGGTCGTGGTCGAGACTGGTGAATTTTTACCCAAACAATGACAACAAAATATTCATACCAGATTCAGTTATAAAACCATGCAATCAAACGTTTTCATGATTTTCACAACGAAAGTTATCTTAACATGAAAGAGGTGAAATGATTCACAAATCACTACGTTCGAAATTTTATCGTGCAACGTAAATAACTTTGTCTTTTTCTTTAAACACACGCTTGCATGCGTCGACTTATATCCAAAACAAGAAACTCATGATGCTCGAATATACTTTTGACATGAAAGGGCTCATGTAGTTCGTTTAAAAAAAGACAATGTAGGAAACCAAATTTGAAATTGGAGGCTATTCACAATAACAAGGTCAATCGTTGTACTCACAACAACTTATCATTGACACCGGGCCTTTGGCCAACGATCGCTTTCTAAACCTTGCAACAACTTGTGGTACAGGTGCTTCATAACCTACCTGTTTGACCACTCCATGTACTTTTCATCTTGACCAATTACCTCACATTATACTCCTACGCATATTTTAATCCAACACTAATATCTTTACTTCATTATTCTTGCCACTGAATCGCTTGACTAAAGAGTCAAGGCTCAAATCCCCCACTCGATCTTGAATTGAAGCTTTCAAGATTCCAACACAGTCTTTCCTTACCATCTCAGCTGATTGAAATATCAACTCTGAGAATGGGGACTCACTAGAAACTAGGAGTTTTACCCTTAATCAACCATTCACCCCTTTCTAACCCAAGAAGTTATGCCCCTTGCTGGCTCATTGACCTTTGAGACAACACGTCTTCTAGAAGGTATAAACATTGCATCATATGCAATCTCTCACGATACACCAACCCTTTGCTATCACTGCAAGATCAGAACCCACTACATACTACCACACCCATTGATCTTCTCAACAAGAGCAATTGAGCACACTCATGCACCTGTAAATTTGCAACTACATTGTCCAGATGTAATTTCAAATTTACCTTACATGACGGTCCTCACTAGGGGTGAGCATAGCCGAGTACCCGACCAATTTTCATGGAACTGAAACCGGAACCGGCGGTTCCTAGAAAGAAAGAACCGGAACCGCTCCCCGTCGGATCTCTTTATTTTGGAACCGGTCCCAAAACCGCTGGGAACCGGTTCCGGGTACCCGCTGTCAATTTTTTTTGAGTAAATTGAATCCCTGTGAGAAATATTTATATTTTTGTAAATCTATATGTCTGTGTTTTAGATGTATAAAGATGATAACAAGAACAAAGGTGCTTAGTTTGCAGCTAATGTGCTGACTTTAGAGGATAGAAAAACGTTTCTCTGCTACATTAAAATCCAATCAATTGAAAGTAAGACGTTACAAATCACTTTTGCAATAGATGTCAACTAAATGTTAATGTTTGTGTTGGATGAAAATCGATAAATGTACAACTAGGAATGGCAACGAAACAACAAATAACAGTATAACACAGCCAATAACTTGTTCAAAGAAAACGGACAACCCATAAGCCAATAACAGTATAACACAACAATTTTAAACAACAAATCGAGAACAACAAATAACATATATGTTTAGCTTGGTTTCTGATAAGATGTAATAGAGAAGAACAACTTGAAATAACGAGAACAACAAATAAAAAATGATGCTCACAACAAATCGAATACCTTAGATTTCGTTTGATCGAGTGGAGGGCTAGATTTCGTTTAATAAATATATAAATATTTTCTATTAAAATATACCGGCTACCCGTCGGTTCTGGTTCTGGGTACCCAGCGGGACCGGGTACCCGTCCCAGAACCGGTCCCGGCGGGTACCCAGCGGGTAGCGATTCCAAAAAAATGAGAACCGAAACCAGAACCAGTCATAATCGGTTCCTTATTTTAGGAATCGGAACCAGAACCAATCACATCGGTTCCGGTTCCGGAACCGGCAGTTCTGGAGCAGTTCCGATTCCAAAGGCGGGTAACCAGTTCCGCTGCTCACCCCTAGTCCTCACTTCCCTATCATTAGTGCACTTAGAATGATCTTCCCTAAAGGCACCATATATCTCAGTTGTGTCTCCCTCTACTCCACAGTTTAAGTTTAGACCCATTCGGTCACCTAAATCCCTTACACTATGGCTCTGATACCAACTGTAACAACCCAACTCAATAAATAAGGCATAAACAGCAATAGTACATACAAGGTTTGTGAAATAACCTATTACACAACTAAGAACGATGATATACTAAGTCTGGTATGCTAAATATAACAGTTTTCTTCTATTCTCGAGCTCTACGCTCACATCTTCTCCTTGCCCTTACTAGAGCCCTCACAAACATGTTTGCCTGAAAAGGGTTTTTTAGTTTTGAAAAGCGAGGGTTAGACCATGAGGTTCAGTGAGTCCCCTTAAAGAACACGCCATCAACCACAATTATCATTTAAAGCAAAATAACACATTTATTAGCAATTCACTTTTCAGAAATCCATCATGCACACACACACACATGTAGATGGAACACTCTTTTGTCATGCACACCTGTGACAACGTGTTGCGGGATTACACCTGCCCTCTACGGAATCACACAAAACAAATTCATGCATTCAAATGGGTCACACCTCCCATGTAAGCCATCACATGTTCCCACCCCAAATGCATGCAATTAAAGTCTACACCCGCAGTTTAATCAAAAGCAGTAATACCATGCATTTCAGAAAATGTTCAGCGTTTTAAAACATGTAAAACATTTGGAGTAGTAAGAAAAACTCATCTGCTGTCCTTGCTTAAATCTTCTCACTTACGTTTCTGGTCTTTAAATTGAACACCTATGATAATAAACGAGAGTGATAAGCCTCCTGATCATCCCTTGAGATTTACTCTCAATTCTCTCTCCCTCTCTCTCTCTGAAAGATCTTTTAACTCGCCTCGCAAAAAGCTCGAATACCCACGAAAGTTAAAGCCAACGGTGTTTGAAAACACAATTCCGGATATCATGTCTGGATTCCACAGTTCCGTGTATCGCATCCGAATTCCCCCCTTACGGGTATCGCTTCTGGATCCCCCCTTTCCGGGTATCGCATCTGGATTCCCACTTTCCGGGTATGGCGATTTCCGGATGCTACGATAACCAACAACGATACTGGTCATGTCCCAAACCAAGGGATTAAGCCAACTTAAATCGATTTCTAAGCCTCCAACTCGAATAAGTTAATTGCCCAAACCCTCCTTAACTTTTTTCAACAACATTAATTCACATTTAAACCCAACCCTCATACTAATTGATCGATTAAACAAAATTTTATCACCAAAACCCAACAACTCGGTTTACCAACAATCAGATATTTTGAGATGGTGTTAGAGATTACCTTGATGATGATTGATGTAGAATCCTCTTTCCAAATCAACAATCCCTCCTTGATTCTTCTCCAAAATCGCACCTCTAGTCTCACACACACAATTCACGGTGTTCTCTTAGCCTCCACACTTGCGAAATGATTAGAAGAAAGGGTTTTAGGGTTTTAACCCCCGTTTCCACTATTTACAAAATAGTCCTTGAACTTCATGTTTTCAACAAAATCCACTAATCCTCCAATTTCTGTTACAAAAAGATTCTAGTTATTACAACCATCATGGCCCATTATACCTCAATTAGACCCGTTAAGATTTATTTAGACTACTTATGACCCATTAAGACAAATCGTGACCTACTTAGACTCGTAAGGACAATAAGCCCCATTATACCTACTTAGATCACAACGACTCATTAACGAGCCATTAAGACATATTGTAGCATGCTTACACCCATTAAGATTCAAAAAATATTGAATACAACCCATTACGATCCGATAAAAACTTGTAAACTAAGTCATTTAATTTAAGGATGTGTATGGGTAGCTTGGAACCCGATCAAAACTAAAAAAAAACATAAAAATCAATATGAAAAGAACACATAGAACGTGTATGAATTGGTTCAGTAGTGGGTTCGAATTTGCTCGATTAGTAAATTAGGCCGTTACATAGCATATATATTTCAGTTTAACTTGCATCTATGATTAAATGTTTAAAAAATACATATGATTAAATGCCTAAGATTAAAGGTTTCTTTTTTTCCAAAAATACAATATTTTAAGACGGATTTTCGCCGGAACAATTAATACGTGTCAAAATTAACTATTTAATACATTTCGTCACATAAAAAATAAATTCTTTCACATCTTTGTTGGATTTTCAACAGAATCTTTAAAATTCGTCGAAAATCTGTCGACAATACGAAATATATAATTATTAAAGTTAATATATTTAAAAAAAATACTTATATTCTTGATTTTAGCTAAGGCAGATTCTGTTTGTAATTTAGATTACTCAATTTGTAATTTTGTTTGGACAAATTTAGATTACTATATTTGTAGTTCTGTGTGGACGCATTTAGATTACTACATATAGGGAGAATAAATATGGGAAAGTAATTAAAATACCCCAAGTTTGAATTCCCTTTACCAAAATACCCTAAATCTTTTTCAGTTTACAAAAATGCCACAAGTGCCCGCGATGGGGCCCGCGATCGCGGGCTAGGGCGTACGTGGCACGGAGGTTCGGCCAAAGTGTCCCGCGGAGCCCCTTTACTATGGCCGCGGTGACATCTTTGGTCCCTCCCCGCGATGGCGGCCCGCGATGGGCACTTGATGGGCAGAAAATTTACAATTTCAGCCTCTGTGTTTGAACGAATCTTGCATGCTTTTACTGTTTTTTTCCACAATTATTGTACTTTGAAGACCAATTTGTGGTTCAAATTCACTGGTTTGTTTTCATCAATGTTGAATCAGTGTTTTTGGAATACCAATTTGTGGATGAAATGAGAGATTGGTTGTCATCAATGTTGGTTGTTTCATCCATAAATAGATGCAAAATGCAATCCATAATCCACACACCGATTCCATATTTCTTTCTTGCTTTCTTTCTTCAATATTTTGTTTTTGAGATACTACTGAAAAAATGAGTTCATCTGTTGCAAAGGCTAAGCTATATTTCTGTTTTGATGGTGAATGAGTGCAAAATAACAATGAGTGGAATTTTGCTTATAAATCTAAGCATGGTATAAAATTGTCAGTAAACTATACTTATCAGAAGTTTGTTGCATATGCCATGAAAAAATGTGGAATCAACCCTTCTGCTGTTTGCATGTTAGTGTTTAAAAATGCTGATGGGTCATTTGTGGATTTATCCAACGATGGGGATATCTCTGGTTTTCTGCACTTTGCAGCAGATTCAGAAAGGCCGCCATTACTTTTTGTGTATGCCGCCGAATCCGACGAAGACGATGACGAAGGTGACGACGACGGTGACGACGACGCTGATGACGAAGACCTCCAAATAGAGCAGACTGATTCTCAGGCGTCCCACGGCCCAACAGTTCATTTAGATCATGCATATGGTCTTAACGACTGTGTTCCTGATTATGTTCCGGAGACGCAACAACAGCAACCACAACCACAAGAAGGACGTTGTGCTGGAGTTGCTGATGACGAAACCTACGTTTTCAAAACGGGTAATGCTGATATAGATAGATCAGATACCGATAGTGATGATCACGAAGAATATACCCCTAGTAGAAAATCATGTAGTCAGATAAATGACTTTTTTGATATGCCCCCTATTCTTCCAGACCAGAATACCCAGTCACAAACCTACGAACCTACACCTTATATTCGCAGTGAAAGGTTAAGAGTAGGTCAGATATTTGATTCGAAGGATATCTTGGCAAGTCAAGTTGGACTTAAGTTCTTGGAAGAGGGTTTCCAAAGTCACACGCCGAAATCTGACAAAAGAAGATACATAGTTATATGTGCCAGAGAAAACTGTGAGTGGAGGATGTACGCGATTCACACGGGTCCCAAAGGAGGGGCGTTAATGATTAGAAAGTTGCACGACGTACACACTTGTACGAGGACGCAACTGAATCCCCACCACAAACAAGCCGGCAAAAAGACTTTGGGTGCAATACTGAAAAACAAATTTCTTGATGTTAGCAGGTCATTGCGTCCAAAAGAAATCGTCCACGATGTTCACCAGCAGTTCGGCGTCACGATTGGTTACCACCAATCGTGGCGTGCGCGATGCCAGACACTGCTTATGGTGAGAGGCACGTTCGAGGAGTGGTATGAACGACTCCCAACATATTTATATAATTTGCAGCTGCAGAACCCTGGTACTGTCATGCAGCTACGGACCGATTCACGTGGACGGTTTGAGATGTGCTTCGTGGCCCTTGGACCAGCGGTACGTATTTTAACACGTCATATGTTTACACATTATAAACTATAACATTTACAAAGGAAAACCACCAATGTTTTTGCAGATCCGCACATTTGTGGCAAATCTACGTCGTGTCCTGGTAATAGACGCAACCCATTTAAAGGGCCGTTACTTGGGTATGATGTTCCTGGCGGTTGACATGGACGGGGATAACTCCATCGTTCCAGTAGCTTTCGGCGTAGGCAAGTCCGAAACCAGGGACAGGTGGACTTGGTTTCTGTCCATGTTGAGACAAGCTATCGGAGACCCGCAAGGGTTGGTGTTTATGTCCGACAGGGCTCCTTCCATAAGCGCCGCAATCTCTGCCATGTACCCAAACACCCCTCACGCCATATGCTGTCGACATTTGGAGATGAACGCCAAAACCAAGGACAGACGTATTACCACCCATAAGGATGTCTACTGGGCGGCATGCAGAGCATATACGGATCGAGAGTTTAACCGGTACATGAATCTGCTACGATTTAGTGCCAAGGAAGCAGCCAAAGTCATGGACGAAGCTGGACCGGAGAGGTGGTCCGCAGCCCATTTTCCTGGACAACGGTATGACATTCTGACCTCCAATAGTGCAAAGTCGGTGAATGCACTCTCTCGTTTTGCGCGTAGATGTCCGATTGTTAATCTTATGGACTACTTTCGGGCCTTTCAACAAGAGTGGTACCAACTTCGACGCCGAAAAGGAGCTGAGATGCAAAATGCACTCACACCAACGACGGAGGAGATAGTTCAGAACAGGGGGCGTCGCGGCGACATGGGCGGTAAGAGAAATCGGGTATGGGAGGTACGAGGTTCAGGATGGCCATGTTCACGCATTGTGAATATGACCGACCACACTTGTTCGTGTCACGAATGGGAAAAATCTGGGTTACCGTGCGGCCATGCCATCGTTGCGGCAAGATATATGGGTCGTAGAGATTGCAGCGACTTGGCTGTTCCTTTCTTCAGGTCCGAATATTACCGGAGAACATACATAGAGGTAATAAACCCAGCTGGACCCCCTAAAGCATGGGTGTCTCCACCCGACCCGCTTCCGCCATGTTATCCACCTTTAATCAATAAGAACAGAGCCGGGAGACCGAGAAAGAACGACCGACGTCCATCACGTGGTGAAGGTTCGATACAGCAAAGATGTACTCGGTGCCAATGCGTAGGACATACTCGTGGAGAGTGTCCAAATCCCTCCCCTTCAACCGTGCCAAGGAGTAGACGCACAAGCACTCAACTAAGTAACACCGCGGGTCCGTCAGAGCTTGAACCACATGGAACTATATCATATGATACTGTTGATCTAAACGTGCCATAAGAATTCAAAAACAGGCTCGTTGCGGGCCCACGTGGATAGAGTACGGCTACCAAAATCTAGCATCATTAACAAGCAAAACCCCATGTTTGTTTATCCGAATGAGGTAACCTCTGACTTGACCTTGCATGATGTATCCAACCTAACCGTGGTTCAGCGGCTTAAAACTCCAATCAGCCAACCTATACGGGATGTCAAGTGCACAGAGATTCGGAATTCTTGTGTACTCGGCTGTTTAGGTGGGGACATTGTACAGCTTTATTCACTAGGCGTAGCCTCAAATTTGGATAAATTTGTACTGTATTTACTAGTATGTGTTTGCTATGAAATAATCTTGTATAACATTTATGAGTTGTATTTTTCACATGAACCACATGGAACTATATCATATGATACTGTTGATCTGAACATTGATTGAGACGATAAATATTGTATATTTAGTGCGTTGTAATTTATCAAACATAACTTATGTGCGTTGATCTGAACATTGATTGGGACCAGTTATCTTTTGAAAGGTACTTGAAACAGAACATGGGATGATGATCATAATGGTAGTAGTCTAAATGGAGAGAATAGTAATGGTTATATAGAACTATATCATATGATAGCGTTGATAAGGACCGAAGTTGTGTTAGAGAAAAGACAGTGACCTAAATTGTGTTAGAGCAAAGACAGGGACCTAAGTGCAGTAAAAGCATCCACATTTGCCTATAAATAACCTAGGCTAGATTAGTCGTAAAACACATAAACGATAACATATTATTCGTTAACGTATTCTTACATGGCATCCCCAAACCTTCATGTTTGGTGCTTTAGACGTTTATCTGAATTGCTTTCAGACACTGGCAAAGAGTTATATGGTTAGTGTTCATGTTTCATTGAGTTTTTTGCTTGTTTCTACGAACTAACTATATTAATTAATTTCATCAACAGATAAATATCCACAGTTGTTCACCATGAAAGTCCACCATGGTGGTTACTTTACGGAACCACCTAAAAGACATTATTTTCGTGGTCTAGAAATTTATGTTGACATGTTAGATATGGAGGATCTTTCTATGCAACTGCTTGAATAGATCACGAAAGAGCTGGAATATGAAGAACCAAAATATAATAGGTTGTATTTTAAGAGGCCGAATGCAGACTTCTTGACTGGACTGGTAGAATTGAGTACCGACGAAGATGTAGCCAACATACGCCAGTATGTTGACGGCCGTACTATGATTGAAGTGTACATCGAGAAAGTGGAGCTTAACACTTTGAGACTCGTCTCGCCAGAGTATGTAAGAAGTAGACCCGGGTTGTCAAAAACCAAACCATCGTCTAGCCGTAGCCTCAAATTTGGATAAATTTGTACTGTATTTACTAGTATGTGTTTGCTATGAAATAATCTTGTATAACATTTATGAGTTGTATTTTTCACATGAACCACTTTTCAGACAAAATTCAGACTACTTAAAAACTACTTTTCAAACAAATTAAAAACCTTTATTCATGAGCAACAAAGTACAAAACAACAAAAAATACAAAACAACAACACAGTAAAAAAAATTCAAAAAAACAAAAAACAAATACAAAACAACTAAAACAACCACCACCTACTAAAAAATTGCTTTAGTTTCATCAATCCAAGCTTGCTTATCGTTTACCTTCGCTTGAAGAATTGCGAAGTCTTGCAGAATATGGTGAATTGCTTCTTGTTCTCGACGAATACGAGCCTCCCTAGCTTTTATATCCCCTTTCATCCTTTTGATCTCCTTATCTTCCTCTTCGATCTTTCTCAAGTGGACTGCCTTCCTGTCCATCATTTGTTTCCACTCTTGTGTTAGTTCCTCTATCTCCTTTTCCCTTTTTGCTATGGCGATCTCGATTTTAGGTGGCATTTTTTCAGCAGTAGACTTAGGGTTTGATGATGAGGCCATTTGTGGATGAAATGAGAGAAATCAAGAGAGAAAGCAACTTAAACAAAGAAAGCAAGAGAGAAATCAAGAAAGAGCATGAAATGAGTGTGAATTATGGATTGCATATCACTCATATTTATGGATGAAGTCTCAAACAAACCAGTGAATTTGAACCACAAATTGGTCTTCAAAGTACAATAATTGTGGAAAAAACAGTAAAAGCATGCAAGATTCGTTCAAGCACAGGGGCTGAAATTGTAAGTTTTCTGCCCATCGCGGGGAAGGACCAAAGATGTCACCGCGGCCATAGTTGAGGGGCTCCGCGGGACACTTTGGCCGAACCTCCGTGCCATGTACGCCCTAGCCCGCGATCGCGGGCCCCATCGCGGGCACTTGTGGCATTTTTGTAAACTGAAAGAGATTTAGGGTATTTTGGTAAAGGGAATTCAAACTTGGGGTATTTTAATTAATTTCCCAATAAATATTTTCATTTTTTCAAAAACTACTGCTTCAAATTTTCAACGGATTTACGATGGTATTAAGTTAAAAATCCCATGAGAACAACATGGAAATTTGTCGCAAAATTTCAATTGCGTTTTGACCAAGTTCCGTCGAAAATCCCGTGAAAAGTTGGGATTTTGGTGGATTTTTCCTTCTAAAATACCCGTATGTTTTGTAGTGTTATGAATTTATTTGTTAACCATGGGTGTCCCCGTCAGCTTACGTGCACCTCTATTAATCCCAAGAGCTTGGAGAACAATCGGGAAAATCTCCAATGACCTTGCACGACTCAAACTAGTGACC
Organism: Saussurea involucrata; assembly: GCA_033807775.1. Taxonomy (NCBI): domain Eukaryota; kingdom Viridiplantae; phylum Streptophyta; class Magnoliopsida; order Asterales; family Asteraceae; genus Saussurea; species Saussurea involucrata. Next base: position 22,409,265 of record CM066312.1, read on the forward strand.
TATTAAGAGGATCCTCAAAGGCCGTTAGTTGAGCTTGGATTTTATTTTGTGTTTAGTTGTTTTTTTATGGCTTGAGTTCTTATACTATGTTTATAACGGATTTGTTCCTTGTGGTATTCAATTTGTATGATCTTGATCCCTCTCAATAACACCGTTAAAATATACACTTTAACTTAGTTAAATCAATATGATCATTTTAGTCCTTTTTGTAATAACTCTAATTTCTTTAAATTTGATATTTTCTGAAATTCTAGGGTCCTTATGGTTGTTATGACTAATAAGAGGACCATGGTGGTAACTTGGTGGTTTAATGAAGATTTTGAAGATAAGATGTAGAATGTGTGTGCGTAGAGGGGATTTTGAGCAAATGGGATTTTGAAGAGATTTTGGCGGGAAGTTGAAGAAAGGAAGGTGTTTGGCTTCTCTCACTTAGATAATCCATGATTCTCATCTTTACTCCTATTCTCTATTGTTAGGAACTTAGATTTAGGTAAAAAGAAAATGGTTTATTGTCGAGGGATTCTTTGATAAATGGAGTTTTCATGTTTAAAATCCTTTTTAGTAACTCATTTAAATATAGGTTTCAGATTTATAAATGAAATGCTTATGAAAAACCTTCAATCTTGATAATATCAATTTGCAGAAGAGTTTTGGATTTGAAATATATGATTTAGGATCTTGGAGTGAAATTGGAAGGATTTATTCATGTTTGGTATGGATTAAATGAGTTTAAGATATGGTTGGGATTCCTTGTATTGGAAGTTGTTTTATCTTGGAAATCGATGTTGGGAAAAGAGATAGGAAGAAAATCAGAGCTTAATTGAGAATTGCGGATCTGGACAACGAATATAGCACTCCACGCGACCATGATTGTGCAACATGTCGCGGACACTCTAGTGAGTTGCACTCCTTGGGTTGCGACCTAACTCACTTGTCGAGTCGCCCAACCCATGTTTTTCTCGTCTTTTTGCATTTTCGAACTCAGGAAGTTATGGATCTTTGGGGATACTCTTAGGATCATTTCAAATGGAGTTTAAGGATATAGTTAAACTTTTTCTTTGAACTAAATTATGAAATTGATGATTCAGGTGTTGATTGTGTCATGTAAACTTCTTGTTTGTTATTTTAAAATAGCGGGACCTCAGATGAATTCTCTTAGCCTATTTTTATTAACTTGTGATCGTTTTTGAACGTTTAATGAACTGACGTGGTTTAGATTTGCACAGCGAAAGTAGGGTACCTTGAGAAAGTGGAATTCTCCTGGGAGTGATATATCTATGTGTCATGAATATGTTTCTTGAGAATATTGGCATCAACTATGGGCCTTATATGAGTACGTCAAAGTGGAGTGATAGACTGATAGCATTGGCTATGAACACTATGTAAAGTACGTGAATTATGTCAACATGGAAATTTGTGTTTACATAGGTGACCTATATTTTATAAATGATGTTATTCTTTGACCGTGAAAGTAAGAGAATTCACTAAACTTTTTGGTTTAACTCTCACTTTTAAAATTAAACCATTTTCAGGTAAACTTCATAGATGATACATCAAAGGAAAAAGGGAAGATGTGATCCTTATTAGAGATTTGGATTAGTGACTCGAGTTTAGACTCATCTTTAGTCTTGAAATAATCTCATACGTGGAACTTTTTATCTGCCCGATGCAAACTCTTTAGATGTATTGAGAAATTTTGATACTCATTTATATCAGGAGCCGGTTTGGCCTATGATGTTAATTCAACATTTTGGGTGTTACACTTTTACACCTTTTTATTGTATTTTTCCTATTAAAAAAAGGAAAAACAATGATAGGAAAAAGATAGTAAAAGAGCCTATTTAAAGTTTAGATAAAAAAGACTAAATACTTTGTGTGTACGTGCGTGCATGTGTGTGTTAGATAAGATTTTTCAATGATCATGCATTCATGCTTAAGAGAAAATAAATATACACACAATTTTGACTAATTTAAAGAGCCTAATAAGACCATCTCAATGAACCGTCTATTTTACTCTCTAAAACATCTTCAATGAACTATCTATTTTACTCTCTATAATAGAGAAATGGATAGTAACTCTCTAAATATAGACAAATACTATTCATAATCTCTATTTTTTAGAGTAGAAAAGAGAATATACATGGGATGTTCTATTTTAGAGTAGAAAATAGAGTAATACATTGGAGAAGACATAAGACATCCTTTATTTCTTTACTCTATAATAAAGAGTAAAATATAGAATTACATTGGAGATGCCTAAAGAAGTTGAGGGGCATTTAAAACTTTTGTATAATTAAATCACTAATCGAAGCCATTAAATCACCAATTCACCCATTTTTCAAAAAAAAAACCCCACTTTCTTTTTAAATACAAATTAGATTAGATTAGTTTTTTTTAAACTAAATTATCTAAAATATAATCATCAATCAATAATTTATTTAAATTAATTATAATAAAAAAACAATAATTTCATTATCTTTAATTTACGATCCATGGTGACATATATATAGGGGTTCTCAGCCTATTTTAGGTTCTCATTTGATTATCGTTCTATGTTAGAATCCAGATCCGTGCAACAATATAGAAATCGAAATATATGAACAATAAGAACAAATGATTTCAACTGGTCATCCCTGTCATTCACTTTCAGAGAGAATTTGCAATACAGTGTTTGAAAGTAAAAAGGATGATTAGCTTGTTTTTTCCAAGCAAATCAACATTAAATACAATGGGCCCGTAGTTAACAAGCCCACGGCCCGTTCACTAATAAGCTCTATTTTAATCAAATACAGTTTAACCCTTGAACTTTAAATCAACCATAAAACCTGCCCTAACAATCTCCCCCTTTGATTTGAAGTTCGAGTTGGCGCTCTAGATCTCTCCAGTTGAAGACATATCTTTTGCGGAGCGCGAAGTGTACCTCGAACAATCTGATGGCGCAGTGATAGTCGATGCGATCTTCAATCATTTCCAAGGCATTCCGAGCAATAGATTCATTCTGATTCGGAACATAAGAATACCTTGGATTCTCAGACTCGTGCTGAATAATCTTTTGAAGAGCATCTCTGACCTTTAGAAGTGTGCCATCACAAAACCTGTCTACCTGACTGAAACGCATGAATTTCTTCTCTTTTTGCTCGTTGAGGTAAACAATCCTGAATTCTGGTTCCAGAAGCATAGCGTTCTCGGGATACATGTTTAACTCAGGTGCTTTCAGATTTGTCTTGATCAGATTTACCTTTTTCGCCTTGTTCTCCATAGCCATTTGGAAGTCCGATAGATAAGACATCATGATAGTGCGGACCATGTATCGACAAACAGCTTCGAGCGCCTTCGTAATCTCTAGCGGTCGGATGGTTCTTGTACGTAAGTCTTTCAGAATAACCAAAAAGTCGAGTGGTCGGAGTTTCTTGAAATCAGCTTCTGAAAATTTCCATTCGTTCCCATCTTCACGTCGAACAATGAAAACTGGGTAGACGATCCTCATAATACGTCTTGAATAGATACTGGTTACCTCTGTGATTCGAAGTTTGGTTCTGACCTGGTTAACTGGAAGACACCGCTGCATTGTGCTGATATATCGGCGTTGGAATTCTGAGTCAAGGTTGTAGATACCCAGACAGAAGGTCGGCTCGATCGGGCGAAGCTTGTGGACGAACAGATTTTTCAAAGATTCTTCCAGATGAGGGATTAGTACCATGATCTTCTCCCAACGGATTTGTTACTGTTGAGGAGGAGGAGGAAGATCAGAAGCTGTCGTGGGAGGAGTAGTTGTCGGAAGATCGGAAGTAGTAGACTCGGGTCTTGTTGATGGTGTTTCGGCGGGTTGAGCATAGTGAACGGGGGTTGCTCCATACAAATTTTGGAGCAGGAACTGATCGTAGTCAATATTGTCGTCCTCATCAGTAGGGAAGACCAAATTTACCTGGAGATTTATGGCACTGGCGGCTTTTTCGTACCATGCATCTTCGGTCTCCGGGTTGGCTTCGCAATCTAGATCTATCATGTCCAGAATCGGTATATCTGACGAGTCAAAATCGACCAGTTCCTGTGTTGAACCCTCGGGCTTTTCAACCGTCGGGTCTTCTTCATCTGAAATCTCCATATCTATGACCATATCTGCTAGTGGCAACTCGGCTTCGGGTGCTTCTGATGTAGTGGCCGCAGTTGGGGGTTCCTGTTGAACCACTGTTGGAGTTTTGGCAGTCATGATCTGTGCGGTCTCGGTTTGGCGTAGACGCTTCTCCCCCTCACGGTGATCAGGATCATCCTGGTCATCGTGCTTGCGTTTGAGACCGTCGACTTGACTCTTACAAGTGTCTTCGAACGAGCGGACCCTCTCAGACAGCGTGGCGAGTGCTTTGTTGTAGTCGTTGAGGGTCGAGTCAATAGCGTCAAGGCGTGATGTGATAGATGAAGATGGAGCAGTGACCTGTGATCGGAGAACGGAGATCAGGTCTACTTCAGTCGAGGCGGTTGTATCTGATTCCTGGAGCAGTTGGGACAATAGCATCGTCTTTAAGGTATCCACCGAATAGATAGGTTGAGCAAACGTCGGTGGATGTGTTGGTGCGGTTTCGGCTTCAACGATCTTTGCTTTGCCTTTGATGGCTTTGGCGATCTCGTCGGTGACATGCTGTTCCAGTGCCTCGCGGACAGCCTTGAGGGTGCTGTCCAGGGACCCTTGCGACACAAAGTCGGGGTGAATAACTCCGGGACCACTTAGGTTACCCGTTGAGGCGTCTACCACAGGGGTAGAGCCACCTACGTTCATAGTTGGCGTGATGTTAGCTGTGGTAGGATTTCCCGCCGATCCTTGTGTTCCACCAAGAGGTGAAGACACTACGGTGGTTCCGGTCGAGTCACGAAGAGTCTCGACTTGGTGTTGCTCAGCTTTGAGTGTCCTAGCCGAAGAATGTTCAATATCAAAAGGTACTAGACTCGATGGTGCACGAAATGAAGGCGAGACCGGGGGTTGCTGGTCTCTTATTTCAACACCAACACTCTCCGAATGAGAGGCCGGTGGAAGTTGTGCTTGTTCCCCGTGTAATATTGAAACATCCGTCTGTCGTGAGACGGATGAGTGGATGAGGGGGTCGTGCAATTGCTCCGCTGGGTCCACGGAGTCTTCTTCAATTCCGCGTCCCAACAGATGAGACGGTGTAGTAGATGTGGATACCCGGATATCGCTCGTTTGGGGTCGCTTATGAGCCTCGTTATCTTTACGGCTCGATCTTTCCTGGTTCAACTTTGAATGCAGTTCTCTCCGTCTTGCATGATCTAGCTCCTCTACTTGTTCTCCCTTAGATGTCCTAGTAACAGGCCCGGTTCCAGTATGAGGTGGTGATTCAAGAGGGATTGGGACATTGTAGTTTGGGTTGGGTCCGATACCGTGAGGTATTTGTTTCAGGCGTAAGGTACGGGTGGTATCGGAGTCCGTGGAGTCAGATTCCACGTCTTCAACATTGTGAGATGGTGAAGGGGGTTCGGTGATATAAGGCTCGTTCGGGTGATGTAGTATTGGTCTAGAGGATGGACCGGCTTGGGCTGAGCTGGAACCGGGTTGCGATTCTACTGCACCGCCTACTCTCGTTCCCCTTCCTCTTTCCCCGCCCGACAGCCCCTGCTTGTCGGGCCCTTCCACCTCTTACTCTCGGACCCTCACGTCTCTCGGGTCTAAGTCCCTGGGCAGGTCCCTCCAGCTCTGGCTGGACCATGGGATTACCTAACTCTCCCCTATATGCAACTACCCCTGGTGCAGTGGGATCGGCGATAGCCAGTAGGGCTTCAGGGATGGGCATGGCTACCGCATCTGAAGCGTTGCGGATAACCATGAACTGGAGGTGTCTGATGGGGCATACCGGATGTGTAGTACGTCTTGGAATGGCTGGATTCGCATCCATGTGTTGACGAACTGCGAGCGATAGGAAACGCGGGTATGGGAGAAACTTCTTCTGTTTGGTTCCGCCGATGTGTCGAATGGTGGTCACAAGTTCACGCCAGATGATCATGGCGAAGTCGACGTGGCGGTTGTAGCACACTGCATGAACAAGTCGCAGGAAGTCGTCGGTACATTGATCAATACCTTTCCATCGGGCGGATAGGCAGCGGTTGAGTATGGTGAAGAGCGTGTACCAAATTGGCGCCAGGAACTTGCGATTAAAGACTGATGGTCGCTGAAGGTCGGAGTTGTAACCAAGGGCACGCATTTGTGCGCATAGTGTGACATCGTTAACGGCAGGATCGTACCGTTCATGGTTGTTGGCAGTGGCTTCCGGTAGAGAAAGTAGTCGGCGAAAGGAATCGGGCGTCAGAGTAAATGGGTGGTTGTCTATCTGCGCCGTGATAGTCTGTGTGTTGCCAATCGTACGGACTTGGGCCGTCAGCCAGACTTGTAGAACGTAGATCAAAGGAACGTCGGCGGTGCGAGTGAGTGCCTCACGGATGGGATGGCGCATCAGAATGTCCAGAATGACCACGTGTTGTGGGTTGGGTCTGAACAGCGTCGGGTCCAAGTAATGATTGTTCGCTTCCAATTCGATGCCATGGTCAGGGTCAACCAAGGCAGCATCTGCAACTTCGTCGATAATCTCCTCCTCCTGAGGAATATGGGCCTCCGGGTTTTGTTGATCCGCCATGTATATATCTGTCAAAACAGCACACAGTTAGGGACTTAGACGGAAGAACAAGTGTTCGTGCGTACCTTTGCGTTGAATGGCTCAATCTGAGACAGATCGAGGACTGGTATGGATGAGACAGGTACGGAATGGACACAACAGCATAGTTTTCCGGATGAAAATGCCAAGGTGTCCGGACAACACATGGTGTCCGGGTAAATGGGTTTTCCGGATAAGATAAGCAAGTGTCCGGATAAAATTGGATTATCCGGACAGAGGTTCCCTGATATACTGAATTTCCGGATAAGATAGGAGTCCGGACATCACACTATCCGGTAGTTGAACTTACCGGAAACCCTAAGGTCTCCGGACAACTAGGTATCCGGGAGTTGAGTGTTCGGATAAAACATCATAGCTGTTGAATGTGTCCGGACACGACGAATGTGTCTGGACGAAACCCTTTATCGAATAATCGACCAAATCGTGGTTCAATGCCAGTGTGAGTGCAGATATATGTGACAAGTATCATTCTAGACTACACAGTGAGCTTATCCTATCTAAATCACCCCTAATGAACCACAAATCGTGTGGACCCAAAACTGGGTTTCGGATCCAAAGAACTCGACCAAATCGGGGTCTGTTTGGGATGTAATATGAACAAAAACAGAGTTGTAATGATCGATAAGGAGGTGCGAACAACATACCTGAGTTTGGGAATGAATCAATTGGTGAATCGGCGATTAGGTGAGATGTCCGGGCGAGAGAGAAAAGAACGAGGGTTTAGGGTTTTTGAAGCAAATGTCCGGATATTGAAAGGAGAGGGGTCCGGGTGGCTTATATAAACTGGGTGATGTCCGGGTTCTTGACCGACCCGGATACATCCGATCCGGATAGTGTCCGGAAATGAGGTTTGTCCGGATCCCATGTGGTGTCCGGATATTGTCCGGATACTTCAGAACAGCCCTGATTCTGTGAATTTTGCAGGGAACTGAACTGGAAGGGATCGTTCTCTTGCTCCCCCTCTAACTTAGTAGGGGATTTTCATTACTCCCCCTCGGATAGTGCAGTAGGGTGCAATGGAGGGGTCCGACACACAAAAACTGTAAGCTTTTAAGATAATACCTGTGTCGCTCCCCCTCAAGCGATGACCATAACTTAGACATAGGAGTGCCCACACACAAAAAAACTTTTGACGTGTAAAGAAAAAAATTGTGGGTGACGCTCCCCTTCAACGAATGAGTAAACTTACCTGATATCGCAGTGTGCTCCCCCTGAACACAATGACAAATGATGAAAGCACAGAGATAATGAAGTAAACAAAACAAACGATGGTATGAAGTAAAAGAAACACACGAAGAAAGAGTTAAACAAAAAAACGGACGAAATCTACCTAATAAATACAGAGACTAAATCTAACTAAGTAACCGAGACAAGTAGAATACCAGTGCAAAGAAGTGTATGCCCAACCATCAAGAGTGTTAACTCCGGATGATGAGTAGACAGATACTCGTAGAGGTATGGAACTTGTAAAGGGTACACATGCGGATTAAGTATTCAGATTTAGCATGCCTAGCCTGAACACAAGATTTTTAAAACGTTTTTCGTCCAAGGCTTTGGTAAATAGGTCTGCTAACTGATGCTCAGTATTTATGAAGTAGAGTTCGACGGTACCTCTTTCGACGTGATCCTTAATGAAGTGATACCGAACGTCGATGTGCTTCGTCTTGGTGTGCTGGACCGGGTTGCTAGAGATAGCAATGGTACTCTTCGAGTCACAGTATATTGGGACTTTGACATACGTAAAGCCGTAGTCCTTGAGTTGCGTCCTCATCCAGATGACTTGGGAACAGCAGCTTGCGGCGGCCACATACTCCGCCTCGGCAGTCGACGTTGATACACACTGCTGCTTCTTCGATGCCCAGCTTACCAGACTATCTCCCAAGAACTGAATGTGTCCCGACGTGCTCTTTCGGTCCAGCATGCATCCCGCATGATCCGCGTCAGAATAAGCTGATAATCCAAAGCCTGTCTCTTTCGGGTACCATAAGCCAAGATAAGCAGTACCACGTAAATAACGAAAAATTCGTTTAACAGCAGTTAAATGAGACTGTTTGGGATTGGATTGATAACGGGCACACAAGAAGGTCGAGAACATGATATCCGGTCTACTGGCAGTTAGGTACATTAAAGAACCGATCATTCCTCTATACAACTTAGGATTCACATCCGTTCCGTGAGGATCGGCGTGAAGCTTTGTGTTGGTTGCCATGGGAGTTTTCATGGGTGAGGCCTGGTCCAATTGGAATTTCCGAAGAATATCCCGAATGTATTTGGACTGGTTTATGAATATTCCTGTCGAAAGTTGTTTAACTTGTAGACCAAGGAAAAAATTCATCTCACAAAGCATACTCATTTTAAAATATCTTCCCATAAGGTTGGCAAACTTCTTGGCATATAGAGGATTACTAGAACCGAAAATGATGTCATCAACATATACCTGAGCCAAGACTATGTGACCTTTTTCATTCTTGATAAATAGAGTAGAGTCTATCGTACATCGTGTGAATCCATACTCTATCAAGAACTTGGAGAGAGTGTTGTACCATGCTCGTGGGGCCTGTTTTAGACCATAAAGTGCCTTGTCTAAGATGTAGACATGGTCAGGCTTCGAATCGTCCACAAATCCGTCTGGTTGCGACACATAAACTTCCTCTTCGATATCCCCGTATAGAAAGGCTGTCTTCACATCCATTTGGAAGACTGTGAAGTTCTTGTGCGCGGCATAAGCTAGAAACATGCGAATTGCCTCGATTCGTGCTACCGGAGCGTAGGTCTCATCATAGTCGATCCCCTCTTGCTGACGGTACGCCTTTGCTACGAGACGTGCCTTGTTGCGTACAACGATGTCGTCTTCGTCCTTTTTATTCTTGAAAATCCACTTGGTGCCGATCACCGTCTTGTGCTTTGGACGTGGAACCAGTCGCCATACCTTTAGAGCTTCGAATTGATTGAGCTCTTCTTGCATGGCTATGATCCAGTCCGGATCTTCAAGTGCTTCGCGTACGGTCGTCAGCTCGATCTTGCTTAAGAAGCCGGAAAATAGACAGAAGTTGGCGGAAGCGCCTCGTGTACGCACAGGTGTAGAGGGATCACCGATGATCTGATGTAGGGGATGTGCCTTCGTCCATTTGGTGGAGTGCGGAAGCGGCTGCTGGGTAGAGTGAGAGGTGTCTGGATCCACATATGCACCTGATGGAAGGTCTTGAACTTGTTCAAGAGTCACAGTCGTGTTTCTGGGAGGAAGTGGGGGAGGATTCGTCGATGGTTGAACAACTTCTGGTTCCGAGGAGTTCAGAGGCTGAGCATCGGTTGTAGCAGAAGACGAATCTGTAAGAGCGATTTCCGAGATTATTGGTTCCTCCCGGGGGATTACAGTGCCAGGTGCAGTCGTATCAGATGATGACAGTTGAGCTGTCTCTATAGATGTTGACGGCGTACTCGTAGACGGGGGCGGACAAGATAAAGCGGTCGAATCCGTATTGCGAGCAGCTTCAAGTCGCGGTTGCGCTGAGACAGATGTGGAAGAATTAATAGTGTCATCATAAAAATATTGAAACAGTAAATCTAAATCAGAAGAGTCAGCATTCGATGAAGATGCATGATTCGGATTTACTGTGACTTGTGCAGATCCCGAACTCGAAGGTCCGGAAGCTAGCACTCCAGTTAAACCGGGTTCTGAACTGAGTTGTTCAGAAGCCAAATCTGCGGCTTCGTCGAATGTCACGTTTATGCTTTCAACAACGGATTTGGTCTGTTTGTTGTAAACGCGATACGCCTTAGCCTGCATGGAGTATCCGATGAAAACTCCTTCGTCCGCGTTGGGGCTGAATTTCCCGATATCATCCTTGTCGTTTAGCACATAGCAAGTGCATCCAAATGCATGGAAGTAGCCGACGGTTGGAACGTGATTATTCATGATCTCGTACGGTGTCTTGTTGAACCGCTTGAGAAGGATAGAGCGGTTTTGCGTGTAGCATGCCGTAGACACCGCCTCAGCCCAGAGATACAGCGGTAGATTTGCTTGGGATAGCATTGTTCGAGCAGCTTCAACTAGGGTACGGTTCCGTCTTTCCACCACTCCGTTTTGTTGTGGAGTGCGTGCTGCAAAGAAAGTGTGTGTGAGGCCCACCGTTCGCAGATAGTCATCCACTTTTTGATTCTTGAACTCCGTCCCGTTGTCAGTTCTGATGGACTGAACGTGTTGAAGCTTGTTCTGCTGTACAGTCTTCAGGTGATCAATAATGAGCTCCGGAGTTTCGTCCTTCGAGCGTAAGAACCTCACCCAAGTGTAGCGCGAGTAGTCGTCCACCATCACTAGCACGTATTTGCGTTTATTGATGCTCAGAACACGCATTGGACCACACAAATCCATATGAATGAGTTCGAGTGTCCGGGTTGTGCTCGGAGTTGCCTTCGGCGGATGTGATGCGCGCGTCATCTTTCCCTTTTTGCATGCTCCACAGAGACGGTCCTTCACGAACGGAAGTTAGGGCACGCCTCTGACGTGTTTTCCTAGCACCGGTTGATTGATACTTCTGAAGTTGAGGTGCGAAGGATGTCTATGCCAGAGCCAAACTTGGTCGGAGTCGGCTTTTGACAAGAGACATGCTGGTTTGTCTGTCTTGAGAGCTACGAGGTCAATGGTGTAGAGATTGGTCTTGCGAGTTCCAACCAGAAGTTCCTCTCCGTCGTTGTTGAGGATTCTACACCTTGTGGCTTTTAAGCTGACCTCGAGATCCTTGTCGCAGAATTGACCGATGTTGAATAGATTGTGTCCTAATCCTGCGACGTGGGATACCTTCTTGATTGTTATCTTGTCTTGTACGATGTCGCCGTAACCCACGATCGGCGACTTCTCGTTATTCCCAAATCTCACGTCTCCGCAGTATTCTTCCCTGTAATTCGTGAGAAGCTCCCTTCTTTCGGTCATGTGCTTGGAGCATCCAGAATCTAAGTACCACACGTGACCGTTCTGCAAAACAAGATTAGTGACGTTTAGGTACCCAAATTTGTTTGGGTCCTGGGGGGTTAGATTTGGCACTACGTGGGGAAATATGCTTTGACTCAGCTTTCCCTTTAGGTGTAGATTTTACACCGTTGGAGGGAACTGATTTAGGCACTTGTTGCCTCTTGGGTGCAGAATTTACACCTTTTGGAGGAACAGATTTTGGGGCAGATTTCCACCTGGGTGCCGGTTTAACCTCAGTAGGAGCAGCCCGTGTAGGAATGGGTCGGGTCTCCCGATGTGGTTTAACCGTTTGATTGAAACCCCTTTTAAAATGATGTTGTTGCTTGTTATTATGGGGTTTGCGCTTATGAAATAGGTTACCAACAAAGTAAGGCGCATACCAATCATTATTGTGAATATCATCAAAATCATTCCAACCACAATTAGAACAACATAAACAATCATGCGATAACTGAATCAATTGATTAAGAGAGTTAACTTTAACGGGAAAAGAAACATCAAAATGGTTCCAATGATTCCAAGCATAATTGTCTTTGTCTATCCTAGAATTGAAAACAGGTGGGGAAGACTTTGACGTATCCTCCTTGACAGATTCCCTCTTTAGCCACTTTGGTGTTTCTTTATTAGCGCGACCATTTTTATCTGAAACAGTAGGGATAGTATGATCAGTGACTTTTGAGGAAGCATGATTGTTGGTTGGCAAAGGTCCGGTCTCTTGCCTCGGCTGTGATTGCCATTTAGAAACTGGTTTAGAAGTTGGTTTTGATTGAGAAATCTTGATTACAGCTGGGGCCTTTGTGTTAGAACATTGACCTTTTTGAAAATCGACCGTATGATTCACCACAGGAGATAAAAAATCAGTGTGACTTGGAAGAGGTTTGTCAAAGGGGAATGACTAAAACTCTTCATCACAGTTACCTTCGGAGTTCATGTATTCTGAAAAATCTATTTTGGGAATATCCGGAATGGGATCAGGTGTGGAAGACGAGGAACACTTTGTGCTTTCGGTTGTGTGCTTTGGGGAATTCGGTGCGGAAGCGTATGAAAAATCAGAATTTAAATTCCTTTTAACACACTCATCTTGAGAAACTTCATTTTCTTGCAAAGAGATATTTCCGATGAAGGCTTTACACGAGGATGTGTCGGATGAGTTAGAGGAAAGTTCAGGTGAAAATTGCTTCGCAGTTTGGAGCAAGTCAAGCTGCACTCGGAGTTGACTATTTATCATATGCTCTTTCATCGTTTCTCTTGTCATTTCAGACAGTTTTGATGAGAGCGTATTGATTTCCCACTGAAATTTTTCCTTTTCCTCACTTGACACACCGTCGGATTTCTCAGATTTGAATTTCTCAATCTCAGAGATTAGCACTTTCTTTTCGTTTTGAAAAATAGACCTTTCTTTCTCAAACGACTCCTCCAACTCGACAATCTTTGCTTCCAAGATGAGGGGGAACATAGAGTTTAAACTCATCCGTCTCAGTCTTGGTTGCAGGTGCTAGGTCCTCATCCTTTTTGGAGGAATCCTTGGGACTAGCTACCTTGTAGGGGTCGAAGTAGTCATTGGAAAGGTACTTTTTGTCCTTTTGATATGAGTAGTTTAAAGGTTCATAACAAAATGGAAGTTGAATTCCTCGTTTTTGTGTGCGTTTATGTTCCTCGGTTTCCTCCTCCTTTTCTAGTTTAAGAGGACCAGTCCATTGAATTGCGTATTCTGGATACTTTTTATCTAATCCAAAACAAGCAAAATCATACAGAGTGGGTACATGTCATCTTCCCTTTTTCAAATAGTGTGGGTTATCATATCCGATTCCCCACTCTTTGTTAAAGTATGTGAACTCTTTAGGTTTATTCAGAAAGATGGTTTGATCAGTTTGACCCCTTTTGTGGAGTTTGTTTTAAAGATCAAGGATTTTAGTCACAAACTCCTTGTGTTGAATTTGAAGAGTAGAACATTGATAAGTAATGTCTTCTTTCTCATTCAAGCACTGATCAAACTGACGTTGGAGATCAGATAATCTGGCCCTTAAGTCTTTAGGTGCTAATGAAAGGATTTTGCATCTGTCTTTTAAATCGGCATTTTCAGACTTATACTTCTCAGTTAATTTCATTTGAACATTAAGCTTTTCAGTTATTGAAATGATTTCAAGCTTTTGTTCTTCATTTGTGGCCTTGAGGGAGTTTGCCTTTTCTGTGATGGTTTGCAGTTGAAGTATGAAGTTTTGTAAGCAAGAGTCACATACCTGATTTGCTGTTGACTTGTCTTCATCCGTAGACGATTGATATCCCATGAAAGCATCAGCACCTTCATAATCGTCCTCATCATCAGATCTGCCTAGCCAGTACTCATTTTCAGCGAACATTGCCTCCCCAGCCTCCTTCTGTCTGGCCAGTGCAAGCTTAGCCTCATAATAGTGAGAGTTCTTCACTGTAGGTTGACGGCAGTCTTTAGCGAAGTGACCGAGTTTCCCGCAGTTGTAGCACTTCACAGGTTCATCTAGCTTCTTCCGGTCACCTTTCTCTGTCTTCTCCTTCTTCTCAGATCTATCTTGCTCTTCTACCTTCTTCTTTCCTTCATACCGATCCTTATAGTCGTGACGCTTATTGGAGGAGGTGGAGTAGCGTTGACTATTGGAAGACGGCTTCTTGTAGAACTGTTGTTATTGAAAGGATTTAGTCAGAAGGGCAATAGCTTTCATTAAGTCTGATGCTTCATCATCATCACCATCACCGTCTTTCTCGTCTTCAGGTTCTGACTCAGAGGAGCTTTGCTGTGGACCGCGTCTGGATTGACTGCTTGAAGATTTCCCTAGTTTGGAAGTCATGAGGGCAATCGGATCAGCGGATGGTTTTGGCTCATTCTTCTTCTCTCCCAGAAGCTCATTCACTTCATCTTCGTCTTGGAGAAGTGTCTCATACAGTTCATTGATGCTGATGTTCTCTATCAAGTTGTTGTGCTTGACATGAGAAGCATACACTTTCCATTCAGGTAGCAAGTTGTTGAGGAACTTTAGTGCATTCTCAGTATTGGAACGAACAATTTTATTCTTGTTCAGTTCATTGAGGAGTAGACAGAAACGTTCATAGGTCTGGGTAAGGGATTCACCGTTGCGCTGCTTGAACCCATCGAACTTGGTTATCGCGCTATATATCTTCAGCTGATTTCCTACAACGCTCCCTCACATCATTTTGGCTACTTGGTCCCACATGCCCTTAGCCGTGTCTTTGTAACTGTCTATGGCAGTGTAGATAGAATTAGGAAGGGCTTGAATCAGATATCTCTTTGCATGCTTTTCACCTTCAGTCATGCCTCTTTCAAATTATGTCATCTCAGCAAGAGTCTTCTCCTCACTTCGAGCTACTGCAGTTGCAGTTGCAGCTATGTCCTTCATTGGCTTGGCAATTGGGCCATGATCCAGAGCTCTCTTGATGTACTCATAGTTGTCCTTGGACTCTATGAAGATCATGAACCTATCTCGCCATTGGCTGTACTCGTTCGGATAGAGACACGGTGGCTTGGTGTCAGTGCCAATTGCTAGAGCATCACGAGAAGTAGACATCTTCGGTTGCAACGGAGTGATCGTCAGACGTGTAGATTGATTCAAAGGGTAAACCTAACGCAAGGCCCTAAAAGTGAAATCCTAACGCAGGGTCTACGAGTGATTTGACTAACCTGAACTTACTGGATAGGAATCCAAATAAGTGATCTGATCTGGAATTGTTCGGATCAGATTTGATGCAAATGGATCAATAACCAAAAACAAAAGTATCCGGATAAAATGAGGATACCGGATAATAGAATTGTCCGGATAACTATAAGAGTCCGGATATCAGAAAGAATCCGGACAGAGTAAGCTTTCCGGATAACAGATACCACACACTTTCCGGATAACTGAGGTTACCGGATGTGAACTGATTCCGGATGTGAAGTTTCCAGGTACAATGGAGTTTCAGGATACTGTGAGGTTTCCGGATACTACGAAGTTTCCGGGTAAAATAGATTTCCGAATACTTTAAGTTATCCGGAACAATAATACCCGGATAGGTTTGAGATTAAGAGACTTACCCGGATGGATGACTTACCCGGAAGATTCGAGAGTCTGGTTGGCTGGAAGATCCCGGATGAGATTAACACAATTATCCGGGAACCTTGTTTCTATCCGGAAAACGCGGCTGAGTTGTCCGGACAAATCGGTTGTTTGCTCAATTCGATTGGATTTTCGATTAGGGTTGCCCAAAATCAATCCTGGAAGATTAGTAACAATGTCAAACACAAAATAACACTAATCCAATCGATTTCAATGCAAAAAGAACACGTTTTGATGATAAAGATTCAATTTTTGATTAAGAACACTACCAAAAACTTTGAACTTATTTTGCAAAATTGACCAACCAAACGAACGAATTAGGATGTGAAAATTTGCAGAATTACTTATAATTATGATGCTAACACAACCCAACAAGCAAAATTGAACAATTTAAGCAGAATCACAGATTTGAAAAATCAAGAAAAGTCAGACGTGGAAAAGTCAAACTAACCAGAAATCAATGAATGAGACTTTGAATCGAATCCGTCTATCTGCTCTGATACCAATTGTAGAATCCAGATTCGTGCAACAATATAGAAATCGAAATATATGAACAATAAGAACAAATGAATTCAACTGGCCATCCCTGTCATTCACTTTCAGAGAGAATTTGCAATACAGTGTTTGAAAGTAAAAAGGATGATTAGCTTGTTTTTTCCAAGCAAATCAACATTAAATACAATGGGCCCGTGGTTAACAAGCCCACGACCCGTTCACTAATAAGCTCTATTTTAATCAAATACAGTTTAACCCTTGAACTTTAAATCAACCATAAAACCTGCCCTAACATTATATATATATATAAGATTCACATATGAATCTTAAACTAATTCAGAATATCGATTATAAATTGTAAATTGGTTCATATACAAATTATAATTACGATTCACGTGTGGATTTATGCTATGATCTACATATTCACATATGAATCTTAAACTTATGCTGAATCTCGGTTATAAGTTCTAAATTGATTTACGTACAAGTTATGGTTTTTGGCAAGCTTCAAGTCATCCCACTTTCTAGTTTCTCCATTTCTATGTTTTCACTTTACAAACTTAGTAGGTGGGTTTCTAACTTTCTATACATGATTAAATTAAAACTTTCAATAATACATCAAATAAAGGGTAATTCTCTTTCCATAACTCAATGCTTATATTAACCTCAAATAAAAAAATTCTAAACATTTATAACCCAAGCCAGATCAAATGACAATTAAAAACAATTAAAATAGCAGAAACACCATAGGGTGTTTAGGGTAGTACCTTTGCAGATCTAGGTTTGTAGATTCTAATGCAACACTTTAGAACCGAACTAGGTTTCCTTTGTTAGCAGTTCACACACAAATACGAGTAGATCTCCCACCTAGTGCTAGCCCAAAAGAACCCAATACTAATGTGTATTACAAAAAAAAAGTTTCTTTTATGTATTTTTATCGGATGGTTAAATCTCTAAGATTCAGTCACTTGTGAATGATTATCTTATCACCCTATTTAATTATATGCACAATTTTATAGTTGGTTCATAACTCAAATAAGGTTTAGTGATTATCTATAATAAATATATAGTTATCTTTAAAACTTTAATGTAACTATACATATTTACAAGACCTGCCAAACGTGTCGTGTCGTGTCGGGTTCAAAGTTAAACGGGTTGAGAGTGCCTAACCCTAACTAGGCATGGCAACGGGGCGGGTATGGGGCGGGGTTCACCATCCCCGGTCCCGGGTTTTTATACCTTCCCCCGGCCCCGACCTCAGGCGGGTACGAGGATTGAAATCCCATCCCCGGTAAACGTTTCGGTCAACCCCGGTCAAGACTCGTTCACCCGTTCCCCGGTTTTTACCCGATTCCCCGACCCGGTCACGACCCAATAAAAAAACAAGAAAAACAAGCGTCTAAATCCCCTTCAACAATGGAAAAATAAGAGACTTTGTGGAGCAAAGTAATACTAATAATGATTTATAATGAAGACACTAGGCAAGTGGCAAAGAGATAACTTAAGCTTAGAGAAAATCTAAACAACAATTTCATGAGATTTCATAGATAGAAGTTAAGAACTATAAATCTACCATCTGAACTCAAAAGCCTAAACTGGCTTAGTGTACTCAATCTCAACTACTACTAAATCTTGATGGTAATAGGTAAATGCAAATTTTAAGATGGAAAATTTTCAAAGAAGATGTTGCAATGTTCTAGGATATATGAAAGTATTGTAATTTTCCTGATATGAAGTGTGTAATTTTAATATGAGAAGTTTAAAAGAAGTGTGTAATTTTTATATATTTATGTTTTAATAAATATATAAAATAAATAATTTTTTAATTACATATATATATACCGGGTCCGGGGCGGGTCGGGGGATAGTCATCCAGGCCCCGATTTTCTAAAAGCGGGTATCCCCGGACCCGGTACCCGGTTTGGCGGGGAATCCCCGGCCCCGGTCGGGTCGGGTGGACTGGGTTCCCCACCGGGTCGGGCCAAATTGCCAGGTCTAACCCTAACCCGACCCGTTTAATAAACGGGTCAGAAAATCCCAATCCTAACCCGACCCGCATAACCCGTTTAACATTTATAAAACTAAAAACTAAATATAAAAAATTCACAAAAAAGTACAAATCCAAAATTCAAATGAAAGCATTCAAAATCTAAATTTTATAGTTCTAACTTATAAGTTCTAATCAAATCCAAAACAATAAAAATCCAAAACATTAAAAAGAAAACTTATTATATATATATATATATATATATATATATATATGGGTTATTCGGGTCATTTTCGAGTTGAAAACTTTGACCCTGACCTTACCCGTTTAATTTTCGTGTCGTGTCAACCCATTTACTTAAATGGGTTGAAATGTATTACCCAAACCCGTTTATTTTGTGTCGAGTTCGTGTCGGGTTAGCGTGTCGTGTCAGTTTTTGCCACCTCTAATATTTACAGATAACACCATGTAATTATCATAATTATTTTTAACACATGTTTCATAATTATTTTTCAAGAATAATTATTTAACAATCAACATGATTTTAGCTGAAGCAAAAGTATTATTTGTGTACGACCCTATCGTTTTACTTACTTAGTTGGTCCCGTAGGGGTTATACAAGGAGGAATAGTTTGTAGAAGGGAGTTGAATACAAACACAAATTTTGGTTTTCTAAATTATTTATTTATCAAATTACAATTTACAGTTTGTTGCGGAATAAGACTAAGTAAACCTAATCTAAACAAACTTGAGAATCACAAAGTGGTGTTGCACTAAGAAGCTAGAGAAAGGATAAGTAGAAAAACAAAGGTTTTCTACGCACTAAGTAGGTCAGAGAGAGATCCTTCAAACTGAAGGGGTATTGCTCCTATTTATACCCACTGCATTAAATGCATGGCATGAGCACTTTACACATGTCAGCATCAGATTGGACGCATGCTTCTGACTTTTATCAAGACATGCTTTGGGCCACATGGTGAATAGTGTAGTGGCAGAGTGTTGTACGATCATGGACAAAAGTAAACTTCTTTTGTTCATCCGTACTTTTGTGCAAGAGGATAAGACAAATAAATCTTGAAAGACAAGTTTCATGATAATCGATCGCTGATGAGGTCTTCCATCAGTGAGTCCTGATGTAAGTCAGCTATCGCTGAAGCTTTGTTCTTGAACTGTCGCGCGTGTAGACTTGTCTTGGTTTCACTGATGTCCACATCAGATCATGAGTAGACTTGTCACTTGTTCATCAGCTTTGTCTTCGATGTCATCGATGAACTCTTTAGTCGCGAAACTTGTCTTTAGGGATTACATCTAACACTATTACATTAGAACTCATCAGCGATACTGAACAGACTCAGTATGTTATTGTTGATGGTGAAACACTAATACATACAGATGTTAAATGCAATTTTCACTAAGTATTTTAAGGGTCGTCATCAAATCACTTAGAGAGTTTGGATCAACAATCTCTCCCTATTTGATGATGACAAAGCAACATAAGAAAATTGCTAATTATTAAAACATAAGGATAAAGAGGACTCATAGTTGCGTGTCCCATTTACTGTTTTAATGGATATTTTCTAGTACTGATGGAATAAAGTACTTTCACTGAAACCTTTCATTAATTCATAATAATATTACAAAGGGAAGCTTAAAGTTTAAGTACAAGTGAAAAATCTATACAAGTACTAGAAGTAAAAACTGATAAATTACAAGAAAACTACACGACAGAATCTATCAGCTAGAGTGGTTCATCCTTGATAAGCATTTCGTTGTACGAGTCTCCTTCAGTGATCATCCAGTCAGGCCCTTTTTCTCTGTTTTGTTTTCTGAGTTTTGCTTCTCTGAAAACATGGGCTTTGAGGAAGATACCTGGTCTTGACAAGTTTCACCACTGGATAAGATCTCTGAGTTGTTCAATTGGGAAGATGGGAATCTATGAGTTTCTTTAAAAGCGCTGGATGCCATTCTAATCGAGAAAGATGATTCTGTAAGGGTCTCCTAACACTTTACCAGGTTTGAAGGGACCTCCTGGTGGTAGTGATAGGTCGAGAGCTGATAAGTCAGGTGATGGTCCAGCTTCTCTTGAAAATTCTATACCGGTTTCGTTTCGATAGGCAGGTTCATCAGAGGTTGATGCTAGCTTTTGTCTTCTCTTTGCAAATCTCTGGTTCTGAAGAATAGCAGGAGGATGAGGTAGTTACACTCTCGCTGAGACCTTGTTGATGAGCAAGTTCAAGAACTTTTCCACACGGGCTTTGTACTTGGACTTGGATATTTGTATTACATTTCTGATCTCTAGCCATTCATCAAATCCGAAGAGCTCCAGCTTAAACATGTACATTGTTTGCAAGGAATCATTTTTTCTGATAACTTGGATAGTCACCATCACTGATTTCTTTTTGCTCTTTCCCGTTACGTTCACAGCAGTGATTCTGCTTGGATGGTATCGATGATCGATCTTCTCTGTGCACCAACTTAATTGAGAACCGCTGACGGTTTTATTTTTTCGGGCTTCGGCTTCCTCCTCAGCTTCTTTCAACAGTTGCTCTTGGACTCTGATCGGGTTCTTTTTCAGTTTCTTATCAGAGACTGAGTGCTACGCTTCCTTAAGGGCAAGTTTAGCATCCTTTTGGTAGGTAGAATAAATCTTCTCAGCTCTGATAGATTCTTCACGTTCTTCCGGAGTCAGAAATCCAAGATCGTCAGTAGTAGTACCTTGTTGAGGAGGGATTTTGAGCTGTTGGCTTTCTAGTTGATGGATGATTGCTGATCTTCTTCTTTGTAGTTCATCCTCAGACCTTTGGATTGGTCGTGAGGGTCTGTTTGAATGAGTCAACAATTTCTCTTCTTCTTCTTCTTCTTCTTCTTCTTCTTCTTCTTCTTCTTCTTCTTGTTCAACAGTCTCCAAGACAGAGACTGGGATTATTGGATTTTCATCAGCAGTAGTCGATGGGATTATTTGGTGCTGATCTCCAGCTCGTCCCTCAAGCAGGGGAGAGAACTAGCTGGATAAAAAGAAGAATGAGTTAGGTTTTTAGGAAGAAAAGATAGATAAAGAGGTTAAGTGTATAGAAGGGGTCGAAGATGAACATGGGTAGAAGCAGGGAAAGGAATGATGGAGAGACATACCTGAGAAGGTTGCTCCCCCTCAGAAGTAAAACATATTTTTAGATTTCCCTTGGCAGCGATTGCTTTCTACTTGCCTTGGTAGGTCTTCTTCATTGGCGTCTTCTCAGCAGATCTCCCCCTGCTTCGTTTATTGTAATTCCTTTGAGAGGAGGAGCACTGATTGGCTTTGGGTTGAACCATAAGATGGATTCTTCATGTCGTCGTCATCATCATCATCATCAGCTCCCCCGGAGTGTTTCTTGGAGTCCTCTAAATCCAAATCTTCGTCAACTTCTTTTCCTCGTCCTCTTCATCAGAGGGAATTTCCACTGTTTCAGGTTTCAGTGGTGGGAGAAGATGGAGAGAAATCTTTATTAAGATCCTCCCCCTCAACATGAGAGAGGTCTTCATTTATTTCTTTATTCATCTCCCCCTCTTTGTCATCATCAGGGGGAGGGTTGACAGGAGCATCTGCAGCTTCAGCATTCACTGCTGCAGATGTGGAATGAGCAGCTTCAAGCTTTTCCACCCTGGCTTCTAGGCCAGGGAAGGCTTCAGTAGCCATTATGACAAATGACGCGACCATGTCCAAAGCGGTCCGACGGTCGATGAAGGAAGGAATGGGAGTAGGCGTTGGTTCCTTCAACTTAGCCAGTACTTCAGTGAGTAGGCTGTTGTTTCCTTCGACCTTGGTGCAGAGGTCGGTGACAAAAGCATTGAGTGAGCTGACAACGTTGCTCAGTGATTGAAGGGAGGTGGTGTTGGCAGCAACATCCGTCTTTATTTTTGTCACCTCCTCCGTACGAGCTGACAGCTGAGAGTTCTCAGCTTTATTAGAGAGGGAGGAGGTGAGTTGCTGAATTGAAGAACCGACAACATTCACGACTGTTGTGTTTTGTTGGAGATCGGTGGAGAGAGAGGCCACATGATCGTTGACCTCTTTGATCGAGGTATTCAGCATCTCCAACATAGGACCTGTAAGATAAAAAGAAGGTTGAACACTAGAATGCTCGAGCTTAGATATTGTAGAAAAAGGGTTTAGGGATGTTGATGTACCTGATGGGGTTGGAAAGAAATCAAACTGATTTCCTCCAAAACACTCTATGTCCCGCTCGAGAGGAGTCTGAGACACATGTGTTTGCTGAGGGTCCTCGAGAGTAGGGATGAGCATCGAGAACCGTTTTCCTGAACCGAACCAGGACCGAATCGGTACCGCATCGAACCCGAACTGGTACCATGTATTCGGTTCCAAACATTCCTCAAAATCGGTATTCGGTACCGGGATTTTCCCGAAAAAACCCGAAACCGAACCGGAATTTTAAATAGCAAAGTTTAAAAAAATAATAATTATGCATATCATCTCCTAAATAAAGTTTATCTTGATTGTTGTTGTTGGTCCCGAAGGGTTATACAAGTTTGTAGAAGGGGGGGTTGAATACAAACACACTATTTTTACTTTTCTAAATTGTTTATTGATAAATCAAGACAATTTACAACTTGTTGCGGAACAAGATTAAGGATTAACCTAATCTAAACAAGTTAAGAACACTAAGTTTCTTGCACTAGAATAAGACAGAAATGAGATAATGAAATTACGAATAATAACCTAACACACAGATAGAAAGAAGAAGATGGCTCGAGCACTTCATTTCTGAAGTAGGGTTCTTCTTATATACTGCATGCATTTAATGCATGGCAGTATTGCTTTACACGTGGCAGCAGCTGAGTGGTTGCATGTCATTGACCTTTGTAGACAACCTTAGTAGCCGCATGGTGCACAGTGTAGAATCAGAGTTTGTTGTACGATTCTAGACAGAAGGGATGTCCGTTCTGACATTTCGTATGGAGACGTGCAAGGGAGGTAAGACAATAGTAACATGCAGAGAGAACTTCATGATCAGCTTTCGTTGAATCAGTACTTTATCAGCGATTGCTGAAGTCTTCTACTTGTAACTTCACGTTGAGTGGACAAATCTTGGCTTCGCTGATATCCGTATCAGTTCATTAGTCGACTTGTCGCTGGTTCTTGAGCTTGATCTTTGACTTCAGCGTAGAACATATGTTGACGTGAAACTTGTCTTCAGGGATCATAAGTAAACAACTAACTTATCAGCGATCATCTCATAGACTGAACAGGCTCAGAGCTACTCGATGAACAGAGTTCGCTAACTATTTAACTTTAAAGAGCGAGAGTTACTATCAGCGGTACTGAAACAGTCTTAGTACTTATCAGCGATAGTGAAACTCTAATACATATTGTTTACTTACAATTTTCACTAAGTGTTTAAGAGAGGGTCATTATCAAATCACTGAGGGTTTGGATCAACAATATCCCCCTATTTGATTATGACATAGCAACAAAGAAAATTGCTAATTAATGAAAACATAAGGATAAAAAGAACTCATAAAATATTTGTCCCTTTTACTGTTTTCTGGGATCTTTTCAGTACTGATGGAGTAAAGTACATTCGCTGAAATTTTTCTTTAAACTTCGTAAAGATTACAAAGGGAAGTGGAAAAATTACAAGTAAAGCAAATAAAATTACAAGTACAGAATATATAGACAGATAAAGATAGAAAGAATTACAAGGCGATCCTATCCGTCAAAAGGTTCTTCCTTGATGAGAAGTTCATCGAGGGTCTTTGATGTGGGAATCATCCAGTCAGGGACCGTTACACCTTGATCCTTTTTGTTCTTTGCTTCTTCAAAGATCAGGGGCTTGAGGTGACGTGCATGAATGTCGCGTCTGACTGCACACCAGTATATTAGGTCTCTGAGTTGTTCGATGGGAGTGATTGGAAGCTCAGATATGCGTTGCAAATGTTGTCATCCATAGCAGTCTAGAAAGAAGATGCCATAGGGTTCACTTAAGACTTTTCCAGGGATGAAAGTTTCTCCAGGAGGCAGGGAGGTGTCAAGTACTGAGAGGTCAGGGTCACGACCAAGTACTTCTTCGCGTGAGAAACCTATACCTGTTTCATTCCGTATAGGAGGACCTGAGTCTGAGGTTTTCTTTTTCTTTGCAGAGGCCCTTCTTTGTTGTGGTGGAAGAAGAGTGGAAAGAGGAATATCCACAGCAGAAGAAACCAAGTCGATCTGAGAATTTAAAATTTTCTCGACATGGATCTTGAACTTTGAGCGAGATCGCTGAATGGCTAATTTCACTTCTAGCCATTCAGAGAAACCAAATTTCTCTAATGTAGTAGCGTAAAAGGTTTGTTTGGTCTTGTCTTCTCTGAATACGTCAACTTCAACGACAGGAACGTCTACGAACAGTTTTCCTCTGATAAGTACCTTGATGATTTTGGATGGTCGAGATCGATAGTTCAGCATTTCTTTACACCATTCCAAAGTCGAGTCAGATGCCTTAGTCTTTTCTTCAACGATCCTTTGGGCATCATCCCATAGCTTATTGGGATAATCTCAATCATACCTCAAGTACTAGATATGTAAAGAGGGCAAAGATGAAAAGGTGTGACTTTTCATATGAAAAGGTGTGAACTTTCAAATGAAAAGGTGTGACCTTTCATATGAAAATGTGTAACTTTTTCATCCTCCAAC
This sequence comes from Saussurea involucrata, assembly GCA_033807775.1. NCBI lineage: Eukaryota > Viridiplantae > Streptophyta > Magnoliopsida > Asterales > Asteraceae > Saussurea > Saussurea involucrata. Next base: position 22,434,148 of record CM066312.1, read on the forward strand.
CGTCATAACCGAACAATTACAATGGTTCATTGGCACCGGTTGATCTAGTATAAATAGGAAGCATATGTAGCAGATTTGAATATACACACAAAATTCAGATTCTCTCATATTCTCTCCTTGTTCTTCATTGTTCTTCAAGAAGGAAGCATAGTTTGATTCGTCGGGTTCGAGAGTTCGATTCTTGAACGGGTTGTTGTATCCTCTAGATAGACGTCCAATCGATACGGTACGAGGGACGAATTTCTGTCTAAGGACACTGCTTGGCAGGCCTCAATCCAAATAACGATCTTCTTCAACTTCGTGATCAAGAAAGTCGAGTTAGTATTTTATCTTGAACTTTTGATTATGTATTTTCATTGATATGTAAATTTCGGATATATATATACATATAAATAATTCAGTATTTCCATTTGATTCAATATTGTGTGTTACGAATTTCAATTCGTGTATCTAAGGTCTAACAATCTTAGACAGAAATTCCATTGACGATGGAAAACTCTTCTTTGTTGAAATCAAATGTGGAGAAACCCGAAAAATTTAAGGGTTCCGATTTTAGAAGATGGCAACAAAAGATGCTCTTCTACTTGACGACTTTGAAAGTGTCTAACATGCTTACCGATCAAGCACCGACACCGCCGGTTGGAGAGGGAGAAAACATCCCATCCCAAATTGAATTGGCTATGTTATATTTGGAACGCCAACGAATATAATTGTCGGAATTTTATTCTTAATGGTTTGGATGATGGTCTTTATGACATATATTCATCCTTCACCACGACAAGAGAAATTTGGGAGTCGTTGGAATCAAAGTACAAGACGGAAGTCGCTTGTTCCAAACGATTTATCGTGGGCAAATTCCTGAACTATAAGATGACGGATTCCAAACCGGTCGTGAAACAAGTAGAAGAAATGCAAATCTTGGTCCATGAATTGGAAGTCGAAGGTATGGGCATCAACGCTAATTTTGTTATCGGTTCAATTATTGACAAGTTACCTCCATCCTGGAAAAATTTTAAACTATATCTTAAACATTTGTCCGAGGATATGAGTTTTGAGCAATTGATACTCAAATTGCGGGTGGAGGAGGACAACCAGATGAACGAGAAAGCGGATGCTATCTCGTTGGAACCAAATACAAACATGGTTACCGGTAACTCATCAAAGACGAAGTTCCAAAAAAAGGAAAGGGAAAGGTGACGGGTTTCAAGCATAATCTCAATGCTTCAAACCCACTATCCGTACAACGAAGGCCTTTCAAAAAGTGTGTGATGAGTTGCTGGGTATGCGGAAAGTCGGGGCATCGAGCCAAGGATTGCCGCCATAGAAGAGACCATAGTGGTCCCGGAGGAGGAGGTGCCGGTGGAAACCCCCATCAAGCCAACGTGGTCAATGCTCCAAATCAATTCGTTGGAGTAATTGAGGCTTTTATGGTTACAAACGTGACCGATTGGTGGGTTGATACCGGTGCCACCAAACATATTTGCAACTCCAAAAACATGTTTGCCATCCACACAAATCTGTTGAAAAGTCTAATCAAGTACTTGGACTTATCCACAACGATTTATGTGATTACAAAGCCACACCCACACGTGGAGGAAAGAACTATTATGTAACACCCTCAAATTTGGAAAGAGCAACTAATTTAAAATTTTCGATATTACATCCGAAACAATAGGTAAAATACCTCCAATTACAAACAATGGTTATCTCCAAGTAATACATACTACATAAGTCTCATTACCAAGACTAAACCCACTTCGGACATCACCTAATCCAAATACAAGTGCTACTTCCCAAGGGTAAATGCGGAAAACATAACTTAAGCTATTTACCTCTCGTGCACATTACTAGCACTCGCCACTTCACAATGTAGCTAGAGCTACCCCAACCTGAGCCTGTTGCACATGCCGACAAATAAAAAGGGTTAGGCTTACGCCTAGTAAGTTCAAGCATTTTATCATGACTATATAAAATCATAGATCAGAAGATATTAGTTTTAGTCATGATTCGGTGAATCTTTAAATGAAAGATTTCGACAAAGATTATCATTTCCAAAAAGGATTTCCCAAGCGGCATAAAAGACTTATTTTCCAACGCATCCAAAATCCATGGGAACCATTCCCGAAAAGTGTAAAGCGTTTTCCAAAATGAGTTACAATCCCAACTCACTCAAATACGTGAATAATTCTAGTTTTAGGCAAAACCTTCAAACACGGTTGACAATACATACTCAATCCTTAAAACATGGAAACCATCCAGTCAAATATAACCTTTATTAAAACATAATACGAAGCTAAACCCACGCAAACGTAAAATGTATTAAAATCCCAATACCAGTTAAAACATTCAATAAGAATGTAACATAAATCCGTCCATCAATCCTGGAAAAACAATCCATATACAGGTAATATAACATCAACAATGTGAATAGATAAAATACCCGAAATCAACACCCTTCGGTGACGGGGGAGACCCGATCTCATCGAGTGTGGCAAACACATAAATTAAACCATGATAAAATAAATGTAGGTAAGCTTCTTGGATGTGGAGAACGGATGACATCAACCATACTAGGTCTTTAGTCAATCCTTGGCATCAATCATACTAGATCTTTAGCCCATCTTAGACATCAACCATACTAGGTCTTTAGTTCATCTCAGACATCAACCATACTAGGTCTTTAGTCCGTCTTTGGCATCAACCATACTAGGTCTTTAGCCCCTCTTAGACATCAACCATACTAGGTCTTTAGTCCAAGCCCTCAAGTTCAACCATACTAGGTCTTTACCTTGGAAAACCCACCATCCAAAACAAGCTTACTTAACTTAACAATTCATACATGACATCAAAAGAATAACCAATGCATTCAAATCATGTAAGCCTCAAATATGATGCAACTCATGCAATGCAACCCCAAGCCCACGTCGAGCTTATTAAAATCGGGCAAATGCCCTCAAGACTCAATTGAGTCCAAAACTGAGCCCTCTATTCAAAGATCTAATGATCATTTATTGACGTCACCTCATGCAAATAAAAATGCAATTAAGCATATAACACATCCTAGACTCCACCCTGAGCATGTAAAATATCAACAACGTGCAATAATATGCAACACGGTGCAATAAAAGCGACCCGTAAATAAGACTCCACATCGAACCATTTAAACCGGACAAATGTCCCAAGACTATCTCAAAGTCAAAACCGAGCAAAGTGCTCCAAGCTTGCTAGACCCATAATGTCGGTCAAAAACGCGTTTAAACATTGTTTAGGCAAGCTATACTACAAATTCATCATTAACCCCAAAACTCATTACGGGTTAAACAAAAAGGGTTTTCCCAAAGGACTCATACCCTTAAATTCTCAAAATGACACAAAACACTTAAAAGTGCATTTCCCAAATGGTTTACAAAATCATTTACACATATATGATTAAACCACTAAACAAACCTCATTTTGAGCAATCAATCTTTTAAAGACAATTTATGGTTTCTAACCATCCAAATATCCAAAAGGCCCAAATATGGGTGTTTTACGCATTTATGAAGATAAACACTTCAAAAGAGTTAAATCAACTAAATAACTCCACCATATACATTTTCAAGTAAAACACACACACATATTTGTAAAATATTCATTTTGACATGTACAACGTTTTCGCAAAGTAACTTGAACTCACCTTGCTAGATTTAAGCTAAATCTAGAGTTCTCCAAACGTATGCTCCTTTGATGAAGTTTGCATCCTCAAGCCAAAACTTCCAAAACCTAGATTTATGAATTCCCAACCATCAATAATACGATCCAACCATAAGGAATCATCATCCACCCATAACATAACCAAAATACCCATCTTATACCAAACCCTAGTTTGAAGATGAAGAAAACGAGATTCCCTTACCCAAACAACACTAAAATCGATCCACAACATCACAAGATGGAAAGAATATGAAATCAATAACAATAACAACTATTGGGTAGGGAGAAATTACCTTAACCATTTGAATCTTCCCAACAACTCTTAATCTCCACAAAAGCTCCAAGCTTCCAAATATGCTCATCAAGGGAGGAAGAGGTTTGATTACAACTTAGATGGTGAAAAAGAGGTTTGATTTCTAAGAGAGCAGCTCCAAAATCGACCATGGAAACAAAGGGGTTCGGTTGAGAGGGTTTGTGAAGAAAGGAAATGAGAGAATTGAGGAAAGGCTAACAAAATCGGGCATTTAAGTGATCTGAACACTCGCGGGCGATAGTGACATAGCGATAGTGACATAGTCACTATCGCCGGGGCACAATCGCTCAACCCCTCATAACTCTCGGTACCACTTGGGCGATAGTGACACGGCGATAGTGACAGTGTCACAATCGCTGGGCACTATAGCTCAAGGTGTGCCGAAACTCGTTTTGGCCATAACTTCCTCGTTCTAGCTCCGTTTTCGCTCCGGGAAGAACCGTTGGACTCGTATTCGAATTCCCCATCCAACAAGACAATAAAATCTAGGATTTAAATCCAAATCCTATTTTCCATATTTTTCTTAAAAGATCGATTCCTCACTGAATCGAAGTTGTACTTATCCGAAAATCACGGGTGTTACAATCCTCCCAACCTTGGAATGATTTCGTCCTCGAAATCTACATCCTTTACAATAATGCTAACCGACTCAACTCCGACCATAAATCATCAATTCCTAACTGGGATCCAAATTTCCCACATAGTCTATAAGGACAATTCCTCGAACAATTTCTTATCAACAGCACCCCTTCAAGTACACCGTACTTATGTCTGGAAGAACATTCCAACCACTGGTAACACTCCTAGTTAAACGACTTCGGTTGTCTCCCAACCTTAAAGTGTTCCATCTTCCTCAATTTTAGTTTTCAACTCTAAATCATTTCACGATTTAATCACTAACGAACCCAACGGAATTATCAATTCCGATCATCCCTACCATTAATTGTCAAATAACTCCACGAGTTCTAATAACTTCAAGAATCCATTCCAAAAAGAACAATCATAAAACCGACAAGTCCTTTAACGATACACTAAGATTATTCCACCAAAACTACTCATCACAATTGAGCATCTTACGGTTACCACTACCATTGTCGTCATCCTTCAAACTTGGCTACAAACCCCCGTTTACACTAACGGTTTCCGATTTCAAGACCACAAAGGTTGACACCTAGTTTTTACCACCTACTCGGAACTCTAATAGGACCCCACACACGAGTTCCATTTACCGAGGTTTCTATACAACTAAGGTTGCCAACAAAACGGCTGTATCAACCTCGAAATACGTTACCGCAAGTCTAATTCTACAATTACCACAAACACAATCACTTTGCTACCGTTATCCTCCGGCCCATAATACCAACACGCGTGGAATACCCAACCTTCCACCGTCGAAGTACTACACGCACTTACCCTTAATTGAGGTATATACCCTTTTTCAAGGTCCTAACGAGTTCAAGGTTTTCAAATGCGTTATTCAATAAATATGCCAATTAATCAAAACCATTCACAAAATATTTTCAACACCAAGATTTTCATCTCAAATAACTCGTGCGAAATAAAACTACTACTATCAGCTCGGTAGTTACGCAAAACTGGACACGCTCGTCCCACATAGGAAAATCATGTTGAAAATCATTTCATTGCAGTTCAGTTTACCCACAAAACGCAAAAGCGTAGTAAACAATTTCTTTTAGATGAAACACCACAGTTCTAGTATGAATTGACTCATGACATGCATGTAAAGTGACTGCTCGACCTTAAACGGGGTGCGACACCAGGTGTGCACGTATTTCAAAAGAGATCTAAACAACATTGACTCCAATATTTCCTCATCAACCATAAAACGACATGAGGCAAGGTTTACCAACAAAATTTTGCGCGCGTCAGTTTATTACAAAAAAACGATGGAGCGGTTTAACAACGCTATTAGTCAAAACACAAAATGACTTGTGCAAATTCCTTAGTTAATACAAAAACCCATACGTTTCCATCACTCGCAAATATCGACTAAAGCATTATACAACTTCACATTGGGGTAGACATGCAAGCTTGTAACATTACCATTACAAATTTCCTTGAAACGAAATTACATGCCTCAAACAGTTCGCGACCAATTTTCCAAAAGAGGAAACTCTTTAAATCAATTTCTCAAAATTTCCCGTCCGGTCCTATAATGCCATTTGAATAAGACGTTCTCGACAAACTTGCACCCAACGGTGCGTTTTCCAAAACATACAAGGAATTAAGTGTTAAAAATTGTTGGCACCAAAAAGGGTTCCAACCTATTTTCAAATCCCAAATTGCACCAACGGTGCGTATCAATGTCCAAAACATAAGAAATCCCGCGTACTATAATTGTATACAAAAATTTTCTAAAATCTTCCTCACTAAGCATTTTCTCAAGGTTTCGTACTTGGAACACAAAACGTCAAAACGTAATTGCTAAAAATGTATTTGTCCAAATACTCCCAACACATGTTTCTCCAAGAAAAACAAAAAGGTTTTCAATTCTTCCAAAATAATCGGCAAATCAAAGTTAACCAAATGTCAACGACTAACACATTTTCATTTTCAAAATGCAAAGCATTGCGAACTGTGCATGATTTCTACAACACCAAAACACCCTTTGACCGAATGGTCATCATTTAAACAAGAGTCTATAAAACATTTTCACATCACAATTCGTTCAACAAAGTGACGAGAAACAATGGTTACCAAGCTATGCATACCCCTAAGTCGATATAATACGTTTCACATAAAAACGGTAATAAACATTTAACTGACCAAAAGCACACCGAGCAATTTATTATAAAATGCCACCAAAATGTTCTTTCATGCATCACTTAAGCCCCGTATAAATCAATCCATACACCGAACTATTTGCAATGAAATACTTCGTAACACAAACTTTTTGAAAGAAAAGATACGCAACACTAGAGTTCCAAACTCATCTTTTCTTAGTCACCTTATGGTATAAAATTAACTTTTCTCAACCAAACTCGAGTGGGACCAAATGCCCAACCAAAACTTGTAAACTTTTCACATAAGCAATTAGAGTATGCACATTGTAAAATTGTACTCACACGACTCAGTATGTCGTAAAACCAAACTCCATGAACCTCCATGGACTCAATGACTCCAAGTCAATAAAACGGCGCTAAACACCATGCTTCCAAAGCCAAATTGCTAAAAGCAAAAATCATAAATAAGACGCCAAAATCCCAAAAATCCCCTTCTAGGGTAATACCACATAAACGACATTGTTTAACAACTCTCATTAAACAAAATCCCCAAAATAATCTCACATAGACATAATGGAAAAATAACTTTCCGTCCAAACTCTAACATATGTGGAGGAGATCCAATGTTAAAGTCACAAGCCGTAGTTATTGCCCAACATCTCAAACATCATTTATATATGATTACCATTACATCCAAAACAAATGTTGAACAACGATGAAATAAGGCAAAACAAATCCCGGCGGAGTTCGCAACTCCCGCGATAAAACGGTTTCATGCACCTTTAAAACCATAATTTGAAATCTTGTGTGCGTGCCAAACATTTCTCAAAATTTATAACACAATCCACATAAGGATTGGAAATACAAGAAACAGTTGATGCAATTTATTTCCAAAATAAACTTCGTGCATGATTTAGTCGGCATTCAACGTCTCCACTCATACTCCTCCAAATCCTCCGGTCTACTATTTTCATCCGGATATTCAAACCTCTTAAGGCAAGTTGGGAAATACATCAATTAACTTTACGGTTTTTCCTCAAATCAAAATCGGCTCAAAAGCCTATGGTTCTAGTCCGACCCTCAATCTTGACCCGAAACGGCCTACATAAAGCAAACATCATGCTTATCGTCACTCCAAGTGACTAATACTAGAATCGTCCATCCATTCCAACAACTACTAGTTCAGAACCTCATTCACTACCCCAACGATCACCACATGAAAGCAATTCGAGCATGCACATGTACTAGTAGGTTCACCATGACACTGACCAGGTGTCACTATGAACACACTGCATATGATTATCCTTGTTGCTCTCGACGTGATTCTCGTTTCTAAAAGCTCCATCAACTTCAAAACATCTTATCTTAAAGTGCCTAAAGGTGAATTTCACTCTCATTTACTTAAACAAACACTAGTTTGAGTCTAGGTATCCAAAATCAACACCTAATTCTCTCAAACTTATGCTCTGATACCAACTTGTAACACCCTCAAATTTGGAAAGAGCAACTAATTTAAAATTTTTGATATTACATCCGAAACAATAGGTAAAATACCTCCAATTACAAACAATGGTTATCTCCAAGTAATACATACTACATAAGTCTCATTACCAAGACTAAACCCACTTCGGACATCACCTAATCCAAATACAAGTGCTACTTCCCAAGGGTAAATGCGGAAAACATAACTTAAGTTATTCACCTCTCGTGCACATTACTAGCACTCGCCACTTCACAATGTAGCTAGAGCTACCCCAACCTGAGCCTGTTGCACATGCCGACAAATAAAAAGGGTTAGGCTTACGCCTAGTGAGTTCAAGCATTTTATCATGACTATATAAAATCATAGATCAGAAGATATTAGTTTTAGTCATGATTCGGTGAATCTTTAAATGAAAGATTTCGACAAAGATTATCATTTCCAAAAAGGATTTCCCAAGCGGCATAAAAGACTTATTTTCCAACGCATCCAAAATCCATGGGAACCATTCCCGAAAAGTGTAAAGCGTTTTCCAAAATGAGTTACAATCCCAACTCACTCAAATACGTGAATAATTCTAGTTTTAGGCAAAACCTTCAAACACGGTTGACAATACATACTCAATCCTTAAAACATGGAAACCATCCAGTCAAATATAACCTTTATTAAAACATAATACGAAGCTAAACCCACGCAAACGTAAAATGTATTAAAATCCCAATACCAGTTAAAACATTCAATAAGAATGTAACATAAATCCGTCCATCAATCCTGGAAAAACAATCCATATACAGGTAATATAACATCAACAATGTGAATAGATAAAATACCCGAAATCAACACCCTTTGGTGACGGGGGAGACCCGATCTCATCGAGTGTGGCAAACACATAAATTAAACCACGATAAAATAAATGTAGGTAAGCTTCTTGGATGTGGAGAACGGATGACATCAACCATACTAGGTCTTTAGTCAATCCTTGGCATCAATCATACTAGATCTTTAGCCCATCTTAGACATCAACCATACTAGGTCTTTAGTCCATCTCAGACATCAACCATACTAGGTCTTTAGTCCGTCTTTGGCATCAACCATACTAGGTCTTTAGCCCCTCTTAGACATCAACCATACTAGGTCTTTAGTCCAAGCCCTCAAGTTCAACCATACTAGGTCTTTACCTTGGAAAACCCACCATCCAAAACAAGCTTACTTAACTTAACAATTCATACATGACATCAAAAGAATAACCAATGCATTCAAATCATGTAAGCCTCAAATATGATGCAACTCATGCAATGCAACCCCAAGCCCACGTCGAGCTTATTAAAACCGGGCAAATGCCCTCAATACTCAATTGAGTCCAAAACTGAGCCCTCTACTCAAAGATCTAATGATCATTTATTGACGTCACCTCATGCAAATAAAAATGCAATTAAGCATATAACACATCCTAGACTCCACCCTGAGCATGTAAAATATCAACAACGTGCAATAATATGCAACACGGTGCAATAAAAGCGACCCGTAAATAAGACTCCACATCGAACCATTTAAACCGGACAAATGTCCCAAGACTATCTCAAAGTCAAAACCGAGCAAAGTGCTCCAAGCTTGCTAGACCCATAATGTCGGTCAAAAACGCGTTTAAACATTGTTTAGGCAAGCTATACTACAAATTCATCATTAACCCCAAAACTCATTACGGGTTAAACAAAAAGGGTTTTCCCAAAGGACTCATACCCTTAAATTCTCAAAATGACACAAAACACTTAAAAGTGCATTTCCCAAATGGTTTACAAAATCATTTACACATATATGATTAAACCACTAAACAAACCTCATTTTGAGCAATCAATCTTTTAAAGACAATTTATGGTTTCTAACCATCCAAATATCCAAAAGGCCCAAATATGGGTGTTTTACGCATTTATGAAGATAAACACTTCAAAAGAGTTAAATCAACTAAATAACTCCACCATATACATTTTCAAGTAAAACACACACACATATTTGTAAAATATTCATTTTGACATGTACAACGTTTTCGCAAAGTAACTTGAACTCACCTTGCTAGATTTAAGCTAAATCTAGAGTTCTCCAAACGTATGCTCCTTTGATGAAGTTTGCATCCTCAAGCCAAAACTTCCAAAACCTAGATTTATGAATTCCCAACCATCAATAATACGATCCAACCATAAGGAATCATCATCCACCCATAACATAACCAAAATACCCATCTTATACCAAACCCTAGTTTGAAGATGAAGAAAACGAGATTCCCTTACCCAAACAACACTAAAATCGATCCACAACATCACAAGATGGAAAGAATATGAAATCAATAACAATAACAACTATTGGGTAGGGAGAAATTACCTTAACCATTTGAATCTTCCCAACAACTCTTAATCTCCACAAAAGCTCCAAGCTTCCAAATATGCTCATCAAGGGAGGAAGAGGTTTGATTACAACTTAGATGGTGAAAAAAAGGTTTGATTTCTAAGAGAGCAGCTCCAAAATCGACCATGGAAACAAAGGGGTTCAGTTGAGAGGGTTTGTGAAGAAAGGAAATGAGAGAATTGTGGAAAGGCTAACAAAATCGGGCATTTAAGTGATCTGAACACTCGCGGGCGATAGTGACATAGCGATATGTCACTATCGCCGGGGCACAATCGCTCAACCCCTAACAACTCTCGGTACCACTTGGGCGATAGTGACACGGCGATAGTGACAGTGTCACAATCGCTGGGCACTATAGCTCAAGGTGTGCCGAAACTCGTTTTGGCCATAACTTCCTCGTTCTAGCTCCGTTTTCGCTCCGGGAAGAACCGTTGGACTCGTATTCGAATTCCCCATCCAACAAGACAATAAAATCTAGGATGTAACTCCAAATCCTATTTTCCATATTTTTCTTAAAAGATCGATTCCTCACTGAATCGAAGTTGTACTTATCCGAAAATCACAGGTGTTACATATTATGTGTCATTTATTGATGATTGCAGTAAATATTGTTATGTATACCTAATACATACCAAAGATGAAGCTTTGAATATGTTTAAGACATACAAGGCTGAAGTTGAAAACCAACTTGATAAAAGAATAAAAATTCTGAGATCCGATAGAGGAGGAGAGTATGAGTCTAAGGACTTTGCAGAATTTTGTTCTCATCATGGCATAGTTCACCAAACCACGGATCCCTATACTCCACAACAAAATGGAGTAGCCGAAAGGAAAAATAGAACATTGAAAAACATGATCAATTCAATGTTGATTACTTCGGGAGCACCACATAGTTGTGGGGTGAAGCATGCTTAACTGCAAATATGATACTTAATAGAATTCCTCATAAAAAGAGCGATAAATCTCCTTATGAACTATGGAAAGGAAAACTTCCTTCCTACAAAAGGATGAAAGTGTGGGGTTGCCTTGCAAAGGTTCAAGTACCTTTACCCAAAAGGACAAAACTTGGACCGAAGACCATTGATTGTGTATATCTTGGTCCGGCAAGTAATAGTGCTGCTTATAGATTTCTGGTCTATAAGTCAAACAATGAAGATATCCACAACAACACAATTATGGAATCAATTGAGGCTGAATTCTTTGAACACATATTTCCTTACAAGGATAAAGGGAAAGAAATCTCTAATCCAAGGAAGAGAGTATGTGAAGTAGAGAACACCGATAGTGTTGAGAAACCAAATGAAGAAGGTACATCAAAGGCTCAAGAAGAAAACCTAGAGCCTAGAAGAAGTAAAAGGGGAAAGATTGCTAAAGACTTTGGACCCGACTTCATGACATATGTTGTCGATGAAGAACATCAATCCTATAAAGCCGCCATAGATTCATCGGAGGCACCTTATTGGAAAGAGGCTATTCAAGGTGAGATAGACTCCATTGTTCAAAATAACACATGGAGATTGGTAGATTTACCACCGGGTCACAAGGTAATTGGTCATAAATGGATCTTCAAGCGGAAATTGAGACCCGATGGCACTATAGAGAAGTACAAAGCTCGACTAGTTGCCAAGGGGTACCGACAAAAGGAAGGTCAAGACTTCTTCGACACCTATTCATCGGTTACTAGGATCACGTCTATACGGACGTTGATTGCGATAGCGGCTATACATAACTTAGAGATACATCAAATGGATGTGAAAACCGCGTTCTTGAATGGTGAATTAGAAGAAGAGATATATATGAAACAACCGGAAGGTTTTGTTGTAAAAGGCCAAGAGAACAAAGTCTGAAAGTTGATTAAGTCTCTTTATGGACTTAAACAAGCGCCAAAGCAGTGGCATGAGAAGTTTGATAACACTATGTTGTCAAATGGTTATCACATAAATGAATGTGACAAGTGTGTTGATGTGAAACAATACAAAGATGCTTATGTTTGTATGTTGATGATATGCTCATCATGGGATCAAACTTGGATGTAATAAACCAAACCAATAAGATGTTAAACTTCACATTTGATATGAAAGATATGGGAGTTGTTGATGTTATCCTTGGTATAAAGATTAAAAAGGATCCAAATGGTTACATCCTTACCCAATCTCACTATGTTGAGAAGGTGTTGCGAAAGTTTGGTCATTATGATGACAAACCGGTTGTGACTCCATTCGATCCTTCAAGTCAATTGAAGAAGAATCTAGGAGATAGTGTTGCTCAGTTGGAATACACTCAAGTTCTTGGAAGCTTGATGTATATCATGAACTGTACACGACCGGATATAGCGTATTGTGTGAGTAGACTTAGTCGGTACTCACATAACCCGGGAAAAGACCATTGGTATGCACTAGTAAGGGTGCTTCGATATTTGAAATACACAATGGGTTATGGGTTACATTATACAAAATACCCTCCCGTTCTAGAAGGGTATTGTGATGCTAATTGGATTTCCAACCATTCGGAGAGTAAGTCCACAAGTGGATATGTATTCACACTTGGTGGAGCAGCGATATCTTGGAAATCTTCCAAACAAACTGTGAATACCAGATCAACTATGGAAGCAGAATTTGTCGCATTAGACAAAGCCGCTGAAGAAGCCGAATGGCTAAAAAGCTTCCTAGAGGGTATTCCGTTGTGGCCAAAACCGGTGACTGCTATTGGTATCCATTGTGATAGTATTGCCGCTCTCACAATAGCGAAGAATCAGATCTACAATGGAGAGTCCCGACACATACGAAGGCGCCACAACATTATAAAGGACTTGTTGAAAAATGGAATCATTTCCATTGACTATGTAAAGTCAAAGAAGAACATTGCCGATCCTTTGACAAAGGGCCCAAGTAGAAAGCAAGTATCCTTCACATCGAGGGGAATGGGCTTAAAGCCAACACAATGAGTTTCCTCGACGGCAACCTAACCTAGCGAAATTGGAGATCCCATGGTCTAGGTTCAATAGGCAAACTAGTCGGGGACAACTCAAGAAGCAATTAAACAAAGGTACGCCTATTCCTATGATATTTTCCTTTGTTTTCCGTTGATGATATAGGGTTGAATGTTACAATCTTAATAATGCTGATAGCTATTATGGTGGAATACAACGGAGTATTCTTGATCAGTATTACCTATGTGAGATTGATGTGGGGTCGCATCTTTGAGGACGGATATGGCTACGTCTTCTAAAATTCTCATGAAGAAAGGATTGTTCATGACCGAAATGAACACAATGGTAAGAGTCAACTATGCATAAACATGATATGTGTGATATTCATTGCCTTGACTTACTACAAAACGTGGTTAGTTCAAGACTCTTCATCACTACCCACAAGGTAGGTCCGATGAATACTCACTAAGAACGGTTCAAGTCACCTAGACACCTTTTTCTGATGCATTTCATGTTTATTTCCTGAATAAGAACAATAAATACTTTGAGAATATCTTATTTTCTATTCAAATGTGGGGTATTGTTAGAGTTTGAATAGAAAATGTGGGGTATTGTTGGGATAATCTCAGTTATACCTCAAGTACTAGATATGTAAAGAGGGCAAAGATGAAAAGGTGTGACTTTTCATATGAAAAGGTTCGACATTTCATATGAAAAGGTGTCACCTTTCATATGAAAAGGTGTGACCTTTCATATGAAAATGTGTAACTTTTTCATCCTCCAACCGTTATAACCGAACAATTACAATGGTTCATTGGCACCGGTTGATCTAGTATAAATAGGAAGCATATGTAGCAGATTTGAATATACACACAAAATTCAGATTCTCTCATATTCTCTCCTTGTTCTTCATTGTTCTTCAAGAAGGAAGCATAGTTTGATTCGTCGGGTTCGAGAGTTTGATTCTTGAACGGGTTGTTGTATCCTCTAGATAGACGTTCAATCGATACGGTACGAGGGGCGAATTTCTGTCTAAGGACACTGCTTGGCAGGCCTCAATCCAAATAACGATCTTCTTCAACTTCGTGATCAAGAAAGTCGAGTTAGTATTTTATCTTGAACTTTTGATTATGTATTTTCATTGATATGTAAATTTCGGATATATATATACATATAAATAATTCAGTATTTCCATTTGATTCAATATTGTGTGTTACGAATTTCAATTCGTGTATCTAAGGTCTAACATAGCTGACGTTGGACATCAATGGGAGTTCTTTTCAGCGCGGGGTCTTTCACCGATTGTTGGACAAGCTGGATGGCGAGAGCCTTATCTTTTTCTCCAGCTTCCTTCTTTTTGGCGAGTAATCTTTCAGCTCTTAAATGATCCTCGTATTCTTTCCTTGATATCTTGAACTTTATGGGAACAGGGATTTTGGAGCGAGGGAGGATGATTCGCTGATCTTCAAATTTCTTTATTATTTCTTCTCTCCTTTTCTGATCCTCTTCACTTAGCTTTTAAGGAGCTAATGAAGGTCTGTTTTTGTGAGAGAGAGGTTGTTGTTCAGGTTCATCAGTCTCAAAGGTCAAATCCAAGACTGGGATTATTTCTTCAGCGATAGGAGCTGGAATTATTGTTGGTGTTGTTGTAGGAGCTTCAGCGGGATCCTCAAACAGGGGAGAGGACTAGCTGAAACACATCGATCGTTTAAGTAAGAAAAGTTGGGAAGAAAGAGATAGAGAAAAGAATAGGGTTAAGTGTATAGAGGTTTTATTGAGAGGAGGACAGAGATTGAGAAGGGATAGAGGAGTGATGCAGAATAAGGGAATACGAGATATTGTACCTGACAAACTGGCTTTGTCTGAAGGATTGCCAGATTGCCTTCTGCAGCGAGGCCTTTGTTCTTGCCTTGATCAGCTTCAGATGCTGCAGGCTTTATCTTTGTCGTCTCCCCTGATTGATCTCTGATTACAATCCCTTTCTGAGCAGGGACTTTCACGACAGGTTGAACGAAGAAGAAAGAGTCATCATCATCATCATCGTCATCATCATCATCTTTAGGGGATGATGATGGTTCTTCATCCTCAAGGTCGAGGTCTTCGTCATCTTCAGCTTCTTCAGCTTCAGATTCATCATCGTAGGGTTCGGTTAAGTCAGCAGCAACTTCAGTTCCCTTATTCTCTTCGAGTTGCTCTCCCTCAGAATCAGAGGGAAGTTTCTCGGCTCCCTCAGGGTTTTCAACTCCCTGAGGTTGTGAAGAAGAAGCAGCAACAACTTTAGTTTTCTCCCCCTCAGCATTATGGGGAAGATCTTCAGCTTTCTTCTCCCCCTCTTCCACATCATGGTTGGGGGAGGAAACAGATTGTGCAGCAGTAGCAGTCATAGGATCACTGTCTTCTAGGCCAGTGTCTCCCATGAGGATTTCAACCACTGCTATTCTGTCTTTTAGGCTAGAAATCGCAGGGCTGATCTTTTGAAGAGTTTCTCTATCGGCTTGAGTAAAGTGAGATTTTGGGGCATCCAGGCGATTGAGTATCTGCTGAAGTAGATCTTTGACCGTCGTAACCTCACCCTTAAGAGTACCAACCTCTGTCTTCAATGATGTGAATTCATTGGACAGAGTGGTGAAGTTTGTTGCGAGGGTGGTGTTGGTGAGGTTGAGATTGTTGACGTTGGTGGAAGTTTCAGCGAGGGCGGTAGCAAAAGTTGCAATGCTGCCATCCACCTTCTCCATATCAGCTTTGGAGGCTTTCATGTCAACAACCTCGGTCAGCTTCTTGAGGTTCTCTCCAGCGTCTGTAACCGCTCAAGAGTTCGTGGAGAGAGTGGTGTTGTAAGATTCCACCTTTGTTTCCAGGGCCTTCAGGGAGGTGGTGATATCCCCCAAATTAGGACCTGAAACAGTTATTAACTTATGAACAGAGGAAAGCTCAGAAGTTTGGGTTTGAGAGAAAGAAGTGTTTGGGATAATGTGTATACCTGCAGGCGGGTTGGTGAAGTTGTCGAAGCCTCGTAACCCTGAGAAAGTTTCATAGTCGTCTTCAATAGTTCCTTGACGACTGGAAGTACCTGCAGGTCCTGTGTTTTGTTCTATCATCCTCTGAAGATGTTCAGCAGTAGTGTCGCTGAGGAAGATGTTTGTTGAGGAGAATAGGGGAAGAGATTGAGTGACCAAAGGAGAGGTGGGAGGAATGATGGTTGAGAAAGTGGGTTGGGTGCGGGGTTCAGCGTTGGATCCGCTGTCAATCACTTCAGTCACTAGAGGGACTGAATGTAACAACCCAAATCCCATAACATACATCATAATACATAACATTCATACATAACATTGATTTACAACAAAAGTTACATAACAAACCAAGTACGGTCTCATTAGTCTTGACATTACAAAATATATAAAAGCTTCCTAATCAACATCCAACAAAAGCTTCCTATACTTCATCCTCTCCTGCCGATCCTTAACCTGGAAAACATATTTTTGAAAACAAAATGAGGGTTAGACCAAACGGGTCTAGTGAGTTAATCCCGGTCCTTTCCAAAATCATTATCAAACCTTTTATGTAAATCCTTTGTATCAAAATAGTTTAGATAAACCTTTCGTAAAATATAAACATACCACACGAATTTAAATACCAATCCAGACTCGTGCATCGTGTACATCTCATTCACCTTATTCCTCCACAAATGGCCATATTAGTTGGTAGCAAGCCAACTAATAAATCAACAACCGGTCCGCTCACCGGAACCCGGCTACCTGTCGGTCCGCACACCGGAACCCGACTACTCACCGGTCCGCACACCGGAACCCGGCTACACACCGGTCCGCACACCGGAACCCGGCAACAAGTGCACTCGTGTAGTGCAAAGCTTATATAAATACAATACATATCTCATTACATCATATTGTCATTTATATACACATAATCATATTCCTACCACATAATCATCTCATATATATATTTATACACATATGTATTCCAGTTCAAAACGTTTTACATCAAAACTCACCTTGAATGCTTAAAATACGCTTCCAAGCCTTTCTCCGAGCTATCCGATCCTTTATCCAAATACCTCAGAATCTGAAACCATTTACATACAAATATCTCCTTACCAACTTATGTATAAGACTTACTAGCAGGTTATGGACTCTAGATACATCTACATAACTTTTATCCTCAAAATTTACCCAAACAGCCAAGTTATCCGGAAACCTCAAAGTATCCGGACAACTTTCCGGACAACACAAAGAATCCGGACAACAAGACTAATCCGGACAGAACAACTTCCCGGACAGCATAAGGAATCCGGACACCAAAGTAATCCGGACGCCGTCCGGTATCCTATTCCATCCGGAAGAGTACAACAAGAAGGACTTACCCGGATAAAACCCTGTCCGGACACCTTCAGAACGTCATTCGGACACCTTCAACAAAACTACCTGGATACATTCATCTTATCCGGGCACCTCTGTCGGTTTACCCCATTTTTGCCCAGAAATCGAAAGGATTTATACCAGAAGGGTTTGTGATGTTCCTACTCCGATAGAACCCTTCCAAAAGCAATTACAAACATAAAATACAAAGGAAATTACCTTATTTTCACTTCCAAATACTCCAACTTGAATCTCTAGCCTTCTTATCTTCTTTTACTTCTTTTCTCCCCAAAACACTCTCACACACACACTTTCAAAAATCTAGATGAATTCTGCTGAAAATGAAATATCTAAATATCCTAAGGGATAATATCCATTCCATATTTACCATTTAAACCTTTAACTATCCACTAATGATCAAATACCCTTAAACTTATAAATTCACCCAATCTTACCCTAAACATCAATTATAAAGTTAATTAAACTTAACGGAATTAGATTTTTAACTAACGGATTTACCCGGGGTATTACACTGAAGGAAGTGGGTTCTGTTCCAAGTTTATAACTTCAGCGTTTAGAGACACTGAAGCTGGGATGGAAGGGGTGGCTTGATCAGCTGTGGCAGAGCGTACCACTGAACTATCCATCATCTCTTCAAGATGAGCTGTGGAGTCTTCAGCATGTGAATGATGGGGGGTTGCTCCTTGGTTTTCTTGATCCTTTTGGAACCAAGTTGGGAAGTAGATTGTTTCCTTTTTTGAGAAGGAGTGGAGGGTGCGGCTTGGGTATCAGCGGTGGGGATTTCCACTGAATGAGCCACAGAAGTAGAAGAAGGAGGATTTAGAAGAGATAAGAGAGTAGGAAGACGTACCTCGTTTGCCAGCGGCTTGAAGTCGAGTACCTTAGGGCCAACCTGAGAGAGTCTTAGATCACCCTCTTTTGGGTATATGTCCCAAAGTCCAAGTTGAAAGATGGCGCTGATGAATCTGGGATAAGGAACCCATGAAGGTCTATCAGCCATATCTACTCTGAAAGCGAGGTCGTCATAGATGACTGAGGCCCAGTCAACATGGAGACCTTTCAGCAGCGCATAGCCCATTGCTTGCTGAGGTTGAGCGGCTTGATTAGAGGAGCCGGAGTTCGCTGTCATGCAGCTTATCAAGTGGGCGAAGATGAAGTTCATCTCGCTTGGCATTTTGGACTTCTTGATGAGGGTCAGTTTCTTCTCAATCTCCTTGTCCCTCCCTGTGTCCCATGCGTAACCCATCGCATCAAAGAATGCAGTGATGGCTTCCCTATCAGCATGGTTTTTGTGGTTTGGGAAAGGAACAAAGCGATTATCTTTGTTGGCAGTGGGTAGGCTGAGTTCTTTCCTTATAATGGCAGGGGTGATTTTTATGGTGCCATATTTGGTGTCACAGAGAATGGTGTCAATGAGTTTCTTTGGGTCTTTGGTAGACTCAATCTGAGCTCTTCTGGCAGTGTACCAGAACTGAGATAGAAGGAATTTATGAGCAGGGGGTACGATGGTTAGGGCTTTGAATAAGCAGCAGGTTTGTAGAAAATTCACAGCATCATCCAGATGTTTGACTTGCTTTTTCGGAGGAAAGTCGAAAAGCGCATAGAGATTGTTGGATTTTGAGAAGTCTACTTTCTCAAGCGTGAACTTGACCTGAGGAGCCTTAGGAAGATTCAGTTTCTCCGTAGCAGGAGATTTATCAGTGGTAGGAGCAGCAGTAGAAGATGTCATTTCTGTTTATCATATCAACCACGAATCATAGAGAAAAAAAATACAGTCTTAATGTGGAAAGATTTTCCAATAAGATGTTTTCGAATTTTGTCCATTTCATTCAGACAGAAATGTCTTAATGAAGATTAGGGTTTTCTTGTTTTAAAAAAGAAATGCAAACCCAATAAAAGTCTTGTTTTCCATTTTCCTTTAGATAAGGATTCTGGAAAAACGTATGAAGAACAAGTTTAATTTATTTGATTTAAACTTGAAGAACAACCATGAAAAGGTTGTGTTCATAAAACCATGAAATAAATGATTTCATTTAAAAAGTTCTTTTGTTTGATCTTTTGAAAACAAGGATAAGATCAGAAACAAGTTAAAACAGGTAAATAATTAGAATATTAACCTGGTTGTCGAAGAAGAAGATGAACAGTTTTATGGAAAAGCTCGAGTTCAATAAGCAACAGTAAATCTTTTCTTTCTTGGAGAAGAAGTTCGCGTAAAGGAAAAATATAAACTCGAAATAGTTTATATAGTGAGATTAGAGAGAGAGAAAAACTAGAGCGGGAAAGTTTTTCATCATGACATGGACACGTGTTTGCATTTGATTGGATGGTAAACGAAACGTGAAAACGTGTGTCAGAAAAAGAACGTGCCAGGGTTTATCCGTTGTGTTGATGTCACAAATGTCCTTTCATATTTTAGGATGTCTCTGAGGTTTTGAAAGCTCAGGGACTATTTTGAAAAACATGAAGCATTGAATAGAAATATCAGTGTTAGTTTTATAAATTTCAAAGTATCGTTGTTAAGGAAGAGATATTCAGCGATGTGATTTGTTTTGAAATCTTGCATTCATTTGCGAACGTCGGCGAGTAAAGAGAGAACATACCTTGATATCAGCGAATCAACTTTGTTCAGAGAGAAGATGATAGAATGGGTTATATAAGTTGGTTTTATCCGATCGCTGATCAAATGTGAACCACTGAAGATTTTACTCTTCAAAGTTCAGCATTCCAAGCTCGCTGATGAGAAAGTTGAATCTTGTCTCATCAAGAGGTTTGGTGAACAGATCAGCTAACTGAAAGTCAGTTGGGATAAAATGAAGTTCTATATCACCATTCATCACATGATCTCTGATAAAATGATACCTGATTTCGATATGTTTGGTCTTTGAGTGTATCACTGGATTGTTGGCTATAGCGATGGCACTTATGCTGTCGCAATAGATTGGAATTTTCGAGAGTTGAAGGTCATAGTCTAGTAGTTGATTTCTCATCCACAAGACCTGAGAACAACAGCTTCCAGCGGCTACATACTCAGCTTCAGCGGTTGAGATGGACACTGAGTTTTGCTTTTTACTTGTCCAACTCACCAGCTTTGACAGCCTCCTGTGGTGCTTTTCCTATCCAATTTGCAACCTGCAAAATCACTATCTAAATAGGCGATTAAATCAAACCCTGAATCTTTGGGATACCAAAGACCTAGGTTCGTAGTACCCTTAAGGTAACGAAAGATTCGCTTTACAGCGATCATATGAGATTCCTTAGGTTCAGCTTGATATCGTGCACACAAATAAGTTGCATACATAATATCAGGTCGGCTAGTTGTAAGATACAGGAGAGAGCCGATCATCCCACGGTACAGCATGACATTAACAGGTATTCCATTTGAATCCTTGTTTAGTGTCAGCGGTGGTGCCATAGGGGTTTTCATGGCTGAACTCTGAGTTAAATCAAATTTCTTCAGCATATCTTTAACATACTTTCCCTGATTAATGAAAGTTCCCTTTTCATTTTGCTTTATCTGAAGACCAAGGAAATATGTTAGCTCACCCATTATACTCATTTTATACTCTGCTTTCATTCTATCAGTGAAACGAGTACAAAGGTCAGGGTTAGTAGAACCAAATATAATGTCATCAACATATATCTGAACAAGAATGATATGACCTTTCACTATTCTGAAAAATAGAGTTTTGTCGATTTTACCGCGCTCAAAATTTTCAATTAGGAGATAAGAGGATAGAGTGTCATACCATGCACGTGGAGCTTGCTTTAAGCCATAAAGTGCCTTATCCAGTTTATAAACATAACCTGGACGCTTAGGATCTGAGAATCCTGGAGGTTGTTCCACATAGACTTCTTCATTCAGCTTTCCATTGAGAAATGATGACTTAACATCCATTTGATATACCTTGAAGTCTTTGTGTACAGCGTAGGCTAAGAATAGACGAATAGATTCTAGTCTTGCTACTGGAGCAAATGTTTCGTCGTAGTCTATACCTTCCTCTTGTCTGTATCCATGAGCAACAAAACGAGCCTTGTTGCGGGTTACAGTTCCATGTTCGTCCAACTTGTTTCGATAGACCCATTTAGTGCCTATCACTGTCTTATCAGTTGGTCTTCGAACAAGATTCCAAACTTTGTTTCTTTCGAATTCAGTCAGCTCTTCTTGCATAGCGCTGACCCAGTTTGGATCTTTGAGGGCATCATCTATTTTCTTTGGTTCAATCAGAGAAATAAAGTTAACAAATAAACAAGTATTACCTGCACTTCGTCGAGTCTGAACACCAGCGTTTGGATCACCAAGAATTTGATCAATTGGGTGATTGACAGTCCATCGCTGAGCCGGAGCATGAATCGCTGACTCAAATTGAACTGGAGGAGCTGAAGATGAAGCTTCAGCAACTTCTGGAATATCAGGCAAGAGAGGAGTAGGTGCAGATGTCATCTCATTCACTGATTGCTGAGAAGTAGATGGAATGTCTGACACATTTGGTTCAGAAGCAGGCATAGTGTTTAAAGGAATAGCTGAGACCCATGATGTTTCAGCTTCACTAGTCTGCATGTTTGGGATGATAGTAGGACCATCATCTTCAACAGTATGAGTATGAGGAGTGGGAATATCTTCTGAATCACCAAGATGAGAAAACATCCATTGATTCAGTTCTTCAGTATCAGCAGAAGGTCGAGAATTCGTTGAACGGGATTCGTCAAAGGTGACGTGAATAGTTTCTTCAACAGTTTGTCTTCTTCGATTGAAGACTCTGAAGGCTTTGGAGACTGAGGAGTATCCAAGAAAGATTCCATCATCAGCCTTAGGATCAAACTTTCCAAGGGCATCTATGTTGTTCAGTATGAAACACTGACATCCAAAGATGTGAAGAAAGCTAATTGAAGGCTTTCTCCCATGAAAAAGTTCATAGGCTATCTTGTTGAATCTTTTGACTATCAGCGACCTGTTTTGCGTAAAACAAGCAGTGTTGACAGCTTCTGCCCAAAACTGAGTAGGCAGGAGAGAATCGCTGAGCATTGAACGTGCAGCTTCAATAATAGTTCTATTTCTTATTTCAGCGACTCCATTTTGTTGCGGTGTTCTCACTGAAGAAAAGTTGTGAGAAATACCCTTACTCTCAAAGAAGGAATCAAGAGAACTGTTTTTGAATTCAGTCCCATGATCACTCCTTATTGAGCGAATGGTCAAGTTGTTCAGGACTTCCATTTTCCTGACAAAGGTGATGAGTTCTTCAGGTGTGTCGCTCTTAGAACGGAGAAACATTACCCATGTATAGCGAGAGAATTCATCAACTATGACCAGCGTATATTTCTTTCCAGCGATGGATTGTTTGTTAATAGGGCCAAACAAATCCATATGGAGAAGTTGTAGAGGAGATGACACTGAGGAAACTTGCTTAGACTTAAAGCTTGCTTTGGTCTGCTTCCCTTTCTCACACGCTGAACATAAGGACTCTTTGGCGTATGAGTGTTGAGGTAGACCAGTGACTAACTCTTTTGAAGAAAGAGTATTCAGTGTCTTGAAGTTTAGATGAGAGAGCCTCTTATGCCATAGCCAGTTGACATCAGATGAGGCTTTTGAGAAGAAACAGGAGTTCTCAGTGGTTGTTGAGTCCATGTTTATTACATAAACATTTTCCAAACGATAACCGCTGAGAGCTATCTTCTTCTTTTTGTCAGCGACAAAGCAGGATTCCTTAGTAAAGATTACTTTGTTATCCATGTCGCAAAGCTGACTGATGCTTAGAAGATTATGCTTCATCCCTTCAACATATGCAACTCTTCTGAAGGTTGTTGCACCATTAGAGAGTACACCAAACCCTCGGGTATTTCTTTTTCCATTTCCACCAAAAGTTACAGAGGGACCCTTTTCTTCTTTGTACTCAGTGAGCAGGTTCTTCTTACCAGTCATGTGTCTAGAGCATCCGCTATCGAGATACCAGATACCCTTCTTAACCTGCATTACAAAGGAAGATTAGTTTGTCTTGGGTACCCACTTAACCATGTGTACACACTTGTCAGTGGGGGTAGAAGAGGAGGTGGAAGGTTCAGCAGTCTTTGCAGCATTTGTAGATTCAGCTTTGTCAGTCTTCACTTTGGTTAATTTCTTAACCTTAGTGGTCTTCTTTGCCTTGGGGGCAATGATCTTCACCTTAGCTACCTTTTCAGCTTGAGTGGCTGTGGGGCACTTACTAGCAATATGATTGGTAAGTCCACAATGATAACATTTCCTATAACTAAAAGTAGTTCTAGGACCATTTGCATGCTGAGCTTTTGATTTTGAATTAGAAGGACCAGTACCAAGTAAACTTTTGGTATTTGAAATAGGAGAAACATTCAGTTCTTCGGATTTCTTACCAATAGTATCCACTTTGATTCTAGGATTAGATCGCTGAATAGATCCACGCTGAATAAATCCAGGGATCTTATTCTTTGAACCAGAAGGATAAGTCACTGAAGCTTTAGAAGCATTCAGCTTTGGTACAAAGGTACCCTTCTGAGGATTTTGATTAAAAGCAACTCCTTTACCTTTGTCTTTAAAGACTGAGGTAGGTTTTGGATAAACAATTTTCTCTTTACCTTTTGAAGTTAAGGTAGAGATTTCCTCAGGGATAGGAGATTTTGAAGAGGAACACTGAGATGAGAAAGTGTCAGGGATAGAGGATACGAACATTCCAAACTTAAGCATGGAACGGTCAGTGGTTGTTTCTAGAGTATCAGCTTTGTAACCAAGACCACGTTTATCACTCAGGGGAATCTGAGACTTAATTATCTCAGTGATCTTTGTTGAGGAGTTATACCATCAATCAACAGTAGCTTTTTCAGCTTTTAATGCAGCGATAGCTTCTTCGCGCTCGATTTTGACTAGCTGATTTAAGTGAACTTGATCTTTAAAATCTTCTTCAATTTTAGAAAGATTTTCTATTTGAAGGTGACCGTTTTTAAGCTGTTCAGCGAGATCAAGATTTTGATTTTCAACAACAGTTTTGCCATTCATGGCTTCATATAAACTTCTAGTCAAGAGATCGATCTTTCGAAGACTATCAGCTTCATCAATATTTAAAATATTGGTAAAGAAGGAAGGTGATACCTTAGAAGCAGAGGTTAAAGTAGAGGGAATGTCAGAATTTTCTTCCTCATCTTCAAGTTTGGCCATGAGACATAGATTGGATTCATCATCATCTTCAAAGTCAGATGATTCTTCTTCGTCAGAGGCAGCCCAATCATAGTCAGCCATAAGGCCTTTGCCTTTCTTCTTAAAGGTTTTCAGCTTTGAATACCTTTCTTTCAGCTTTTTGTATTTTTCATCTCTAGTCCTGGGAGTAAAGTTTTTCTTGGGAAAAGCTGAGGGTCTAGAGACTTTCTTTGACCTGCACTCGCTAGAAAAATGTCCTATCTTTTCACAGTTATAGCAAGTAGCAGTAGCCATATCAACAGGGGTTGATGATCTTGGCTTGTTAGTAATAACAAGAGGATTGTTCTTCTTGAAATTACTCTTTCTAGCAAATCTCCTGAACTTATTAGCCAGGAATGCCAGAGTTTCATCATCATCTGAAGCGTCAGAATCTGATGAATGTTCAGAGTTAGTTTCCAACTCAGTGACAGTGATCGTAGATCGTTGAGTGGAAGGTAACTCTGAGAGTAAAGCAACAGGGGTGATTTTGGAATCTTTTACAAGATTCTTCTTAAGATGACTCTATTGCTCATGATTCAGCATCGTGCCATATAAGGTAGAAAGAGTCATAGATCTAAGATCTTTTGACAGCTTGAGACACATTGAATAACTGTCCCAACTTTCAGGTAAACATTCTAAGAACTTTGTCAGTACTTCAAAGTTAGAATATCCTTACCAACAGTTTTCAGATCTATTATTAAGCAGTTAAAATGTTGGTGTACTTCAGAGAGAGTTTCATTCTTACCACAAATGAAGCTTTCATACTGTCTTACCAGGTTGATCTTTCGAGAGTCCTGGTACTTCAGAAGTACCTTCATACTGAACACAGATTGTGTCCCACATAGCTTTTGAGGTTTTCAGGTTCATGACGGAATGGTAGACTTCGTCAGGAAGAGCCATGGAGAGTATGGATCTGGCTTTGGTGTCGATAGCCACTTTCTTCTTATCTTCATCAGTCCACATATAAATTTCCTTGGGAATCAGCCTTTCTGGAATAGCGGGTCTATTTTCAGCTGCTGGAACTGCAGGATTAATTCTTATAGGAATATATGGGCCGTTTTCAAGATAGTAAGGCATAGTAGGGTCTACACCTTCTATAAAGAGAATCATCCTATTTTTCCATAGATTAAAATTATCTCTGGAGAATCTAGGGGGTTTTGCAAGAGAACCATTGTCAATATAGTTAGTGTTTGTGTTGGTGGCCATTTTCAGAAATAGCAAGGAAGAGAAATCTTAGTATAGATCAGATCTTGTTTATGAGATTAAACAAATCTCCTCTGATACCACTTGTTGGTCTCGAAGGGTTATACAAGTTTGTAGAAGGGGGGGTTGAATACAAACACACTATTTTTACTTTTCTAAATTGTTTATTGATAAATCAAGACAATTTACAACTTGTTGCGGAACAAGATTAAGGATTAACCTAATCTAAACAAGTTAAGAACACTAAGTTTCTTGCACTAGAATAAGACAGAAAGGAGATAAGGAAATTACGAATAATAACCTAACACACAGATAGAAAGAAGAAGATGGCCCTAGCACTTCATTTCTGAAGTAAGGTTCTTCTTATATACAACATGCATTTAATGCATGGCAGTATTGCTTTACACGTGGCAGCAGCTGAGTGGTTGCATGTCATTGACCTTTGTAGACAACCTTAGTAGCCGCATGGTGCACAGTGTAGAATCAGAGTTTGTTGTACGATTCTAGACAGAAGGGATGTCCGTTCTGACATTTCGTACGGAGACGTGCAAGGGAGGTAAGACAATAGTAACATGCAGAGAGAACTTCATGATCAGCTTTCGTTGAATCAGTACTTTATCAGCGAGCGATAAAGTTCAGCGATTGCTGAAGTCTTCTACTTGTAACTTCACGTTGAGTGGACAAATCTTGGCTTCGCTGATATCAGCATCAGTTCATTAGTCGACTTGTCGCTGGTTCTTGAGCTTGATCTTTGACTTCAGCGTAGAACATATGTTGACGTGAAACTTGTCTTCAGGGATCATAAGTAAACAACTAACTTATCAGCGATCATCTCATAGACTGAACAGGCTCAGAGCTACTCGATGAACAGAGTTCGCTGACTATTTAACTTTAAAGAGCGAGAGTTACTATTAGAGGTACTGAAACAGTCTTAGTACTTATCAGCGATAGTGAAACTCTAATACATATTGTTTACTTATAATTTTCACTAAGTGTTTAAGAGAGGGTCATTATCAAATCACTGAGGGTTTGGATCAACAGTTGTTGACATTAATTATTATTGTTTCTTGTTGTATATATAGAGAGATTGAAGAGTTGATAAATGAACAAAATGGAAAAACGAAAATCGTAAAAGAATACCGAAGATTGTTGAACTTTTGATTAATTTTGAACTTTTGATTAGTTTTGAACTTTTGATTAGTTTTGAACTTTTTGATTGTTTGTGATTGGTTTTGAAACACATTTGAAACATTATTAAGGTACTTTGGTTTGCGATTGGTTTTGATACACATTCGATACATTTTAGAATTTTCGGTCCTAAGTGGTCCTAGTACCGATTTTCCCGTCCCGAATCCGAAACCGAACCGGTACCGTATCGGTACACACGGTTCGGTTTTCGATACCACTTTTTAGTCCCAAACAAATTCAGTAGCAATCGGTTCGGTACCGGTCCGGTCCCGATCTCATCCCTACTCGAGAGAATGACCATCATTAAGTCAGCGAGAAGGGATGCGCTTATGTCAGCAACCGAAGTCGCTGACGCAGAAGATGTGTTGACCAAAGAAGTAGTTGGAGAAGCGATTGAAGAAAAGATGGTCGTGATGTGTTGCAAGTAGGCACTGGCGGTGCCATGAATTAAGCCTTCAGTGCTTTGAGGCACTGAGACTGGTGGGGTTGGTGCCAGCATAGAGTCAGCGATGGAGGAGATTGCTGAAGCGGTTGTGTCACGAGCAGAGGTGGTGGAGCATACCATAAAAGTTTCCATGGTTGCTTGTGAAGAGGTAACCCCTGATGTTGTTGTTTTTGTTGTTGATGATGTTGAGGGTTGGGGTTTCACCTTCGTAGATCTCTTGGTCTTTTTGGAGTAACCAAGAGGGTTGCTGATGGTTTCCTCTTTGAAGAGGTGGTTGTTGCAGCTTGGGAAGCCATGGAGGGTTGAGCCGTGGGCATAGCTGCAGAAGAAGAAGAGGTGGAGATGATAAGGTGTCTAAGTTCAGAAAAACTTACCTCGTTTGCAGCGAGCTCGACATCGAGGATACGTACCCCATGTTTAGGTAGTTGGTAGTCACCGTCGGTTGGGTACAACTCTTGTAGGAAATACTGAAGGAGCACCGAGACAAAGCGAACATAGGGAACCTTGACTTCCCTATCAGGCTTCTCGACCTTGATCATCAGGTCATCGAAGATCATCCTGGCATAGTCAATGTTTCTGCCAGTGATGACGGAGTAGCCTAGCTGCAGAGTTGGTCTATCGACCGGTTTTGCCACCAGGTAGTTTAGTTCATAAGGCATCCTTGCCTTAAGAACCTTGGTCAGCTTCTTCTCAGGGAGTCTATGCTTGATCTCCCATTCATAGTCCATCAGGTAAGGAACCTGATCAGCTCTTCATCGAAGGGAACGTCCTCATAGTTTTTATTGTAGGGGAGTTTGAGGCTTGCACGAATGCCTGAGGGAGTGATACTTTCCTCTCTGTGTTCTGTTTGGAACGAGATAACAGTCACACTCTTCCCTGATGGAAGAGTTACCTCAGCCCTTTTTGCAGTATACCAAAACTGCTGAAGGAAATTTTTGTGGGCGGTGGGGTAAACGGTGAGTGCATAGGCGATTGGTGAGCTTTGGATAAAGGTAGAAGCTTCCACAAGGTGTGGTGAAAGCTTGGATTTAGGGAATGGGGTCAGCAGTGTACGGTGGTTGTTTGAGGTGAACTGGACCGTTGAGAGTTTAAATTTGACGTTCTTGGATTTGGTGAAGGTAGCAATTGCTTGAGATGCCATTTCTGTTTGTTAGAACAAGAACAAAGAGAATAAAATAGAGAGTTTCTTAGAATGGAAGGTTTTAGAAGAAAATTCTAAGAATAAGAGAAAAAAGAGGTTTTACCAGTTTCCTTTTTGGGAAAGAAATGGTAGAAATTTGTATTTTACCAGTTTCCTTTTTGGGAAGTTTTCTGGTAATTTACATTAAATAAGAGAGATAAATGGTAGAAAAGTTTAAAAACAGTTTTAAACCTTAAAACCCCTTTTTAGGGTTTTTAAAAAAATCATGAAAAGATGATTTTTAGAAAGAAAAACAGGTTTTTGATCTCATTTAGCAAAGTTTTAGGATCAAAAAGAGGTTTTGGCTACAATGTGCATGAGTTTTAAGAAAAAAGAACCTGAAAGTTTGAAGGTTTTGAAGTTCGAGTTCTTAAGTTCTTTGTTTGCTAAAGTATTCTTGCCTTGAGAGAGTTTGTGCACGTAAAGAGTGAAAAATAAACAAGTGTGGTTTATATAGGTGAGAAAAGATAGAGAAAAGAATGATGAGCGGGAAAAAACTTATCATGACACGGACACGTCCCACGAAGTTGATTGGTCATAAAGTATTACGAACGGACGTGCGTCAGAAAAATGCGTGCCATGGATTATCAGCAAGAATGACGTCACACAAAAGGGTGCCTTTTCATTTTCACAAGATATCACTGATAGAAAATGTCAGTGATAAGTTTTTTGTGTTTTACAAGAATCACTGATGAGAAATATCAGTGATGAGTTTTTATTTTTCAAAACGATCACTGATAGACAGTGTCAGTGATTAATTTTGTTTTGAAAGACATCTCGCTGAAGAAATCTTTAGTGAGTTAGGATAGAGAACATACCTGAGTATCATAGAACATTTACTCAAAGATAAGGAGATGAATATCAGATATAGAACCTTAATCAGTGACATAATACTTTACCGCTGAAGAGTTATTCTTCAAGGTTTAGCATTCCAAGCTCACTGATGAGAAAGTTGAATCTTGTCTCATCAAGAGGTTTGGTAAAGATATCTGCGAGCTGATAGTCAGTGGGAATAAAATGAAGTTCTATATCTCCATTCATCACATGATCTCTAATAAAATGATACTGATTTCAATGTGTTTAGTCTTTGAGTGTAGCACAGGGTTGTTTGCTATAGCGATGGCACTAGTGTTGTCGCAATAGATTGGAATCTTTGATAGCTGATGGTCATAGTCTATGAGCTGATTTCTCTTCCAAAGACTTGAGCACAACAACGACCGGCGGCTACGTACTCAGCTTCAGCGGTTGAGGTGGACACTGAGTTTTGCTTTTTACTTGTCCAACTCACTAGCTTTCCACCTAGGAGTTGACAGCCTTCCATGGTGCTTTTTCTATCTAGTTTGCAACCTGAAAAATCACTATCTGAATAGGCAGTTAGATCAAACCCTTAGTCCTTGGGATACCAAAGACCTAGGTTGGGTGTACATTTCAGATATCTGAATATTCGCTTGACAGCGATCAAATGTGATTTTTTGGGTTCAGATTGATATCGTGCACAAAGACAGGTAGAATACATGATATCAGGTCGACTCGCTGTAAGATACAAAAGAAAGTTGATCATTTCTTTATAGGCAGTGACATTAATAGGTTTCCCATTTGGGTCCTTGTTAAGTGTCAGCGGAGGTGCCATAGGAGTTTTCATAGACGAGCTTTGAGTAAGATCGAACTTTTTCAGCATATCTTTAACATACTTACCTTGGTGAATAAATGTACCTTTATCGCTTTGCTTAATCTGAAGCCCAAAGAAATATGTTAGTTCACCCATCATACTCATCTTATATTCTTTCTTCATTCTTTTAACGAATTGAGTACACAGAGATGGGTTAGTGGGTCCAAATATAATGTCATCGACGTATATCTAAACAAGAATAATACGATCTTTAACCTTTCTAAAAAATAAAGTGTTATCTTTCTTAACACGTTCAAATTTTTCAGCGATAATATAAGAAGATAAAGTGTCATACCATGCACGAGGTGCTTACTTAAAACAATAGAGGGCCTTATCCAGTTTATAAACATATTCTGGATGCTTAGGGTCAGCGAACCCTGGAGGTTGATCAACAAAACCTTCTTCATTCAGCTTTCCATTTAGGAATGCTGACTTAACATCCATTTGGTGGACCTTGAAGTCTTTATGAACTGCATAAGCTAAGAAAAGTCGAATTGCTTCGAGTCTAGCCATTGGGGCAAATGTTTCATCATATTCTATGCCTTCCTCTTGTCTGTATCCCTGAGCAACTAATCTAGCTTTGTTTTGGGTTACAGTTCCAAATTCATCTAACTTATTTCGATACACCCACTTGCTGCCAATAACGATTTTGTCAGATGGTCTTAGGACGAGATTCCAAACTTTGTTTCGTTCAAACTTAGAAAGCTTTTCTTGCATAGCACTGACCCAGTTTGGATATCTGAGGGCATCATCGGTCCTTTTTGGTTCAATCAGTGAAATAAAATTTACAAAGAGACAGATGTTACATGAACTTCGTCGAGTCTGATTACCTGCATATGGATCACCTAGAATTTGTTCGATTGGGTGATTCACTGTCCATCTCTGAGCTGGAGCTTGAATTTCTAGCTCTGAGTGGACTTCTGGAAGTGCTGAGGAAGAGACTTTAGTGATGGTATTGTCAGGTATATCAGGCATATCTGACATATCTGGCATGTCAGGTATGTCAGGCAATAATTATTGAGGTTCAGATGGTATTTCGTTTACTGATTGTTGAGGAGAAGTAGATGGATTTTCAGAATTTAGGGGTTCAAAAGGAGGCAAAGTGTTTAAGAGAACAACTGATACCCAAGAGGAGGATTCATCATCAGCGATAGGGTTATTGACCTGAGGATCAGGATTGAAATAAGCTTCTGGTTCCCCATGATGAGAAAACATCCACTGATTCAATTCTTCGTTTTCAGCAGTTGGTTTAGAATTTGCTGAACGGGATTCATCAAAGGTGACATGAATGGTATCTTCAACAATTTGTCTTCTCTTGTTGAAGACTCTTAAGGCTTTGGATACTGAGGAGTATCCAAGAAATATTCCGTCGTCAGCTTTGTGATCGAATTTTCCAAGAGTATCTATGTTGTTTAAGATGTAACACTGACAACCAAAGATATGAAGAAAGCTGATAGATGGCTTTCTCCCATGGAAAAGTTCGTAGGAGGTTTTGTTAAATCTTTTGACAATCAACGACCTATTTTGAGTGAAACAGACAGTGTTGACAACTTCTGCTTAGAATTGAGTTGGAAGATGAGAATCGTTGAGCATGGATTGAGCAGCTTCGATGATCGTTCTATTTCTTCTTTCAGCGACTCCATTTTGCTGAGGTGTTCTCACCGCTGAGAAGTTGTGAGATATACCCTTGCTTTTAAAGAAGTTATCAAGAGAACTGTTTTTGAATTCAGTTCCGTGATCACTCCTTATTCAGCGAACCGTCATATTATTCAGAACTTCCATTTTTCTCACAAATGAAATGATTTTTTCTGGAGTGTCACTCTTAGATCGGAGAAACATCACCCAGGTATAGCGAGAGAATTCATCTACTATGACGAGAGTGTAATTCTTTCCAGCGATGGATTGTATGTTGACAGGGCCAAATAAATCCATATAGAGGAGTTGAAGAGGATTTGTCACTGACGACACTTGCTTGGATTTGAAACTAGCTTTAGTTTGCTTTCCTTTTTCACACGCTGAACAAAGAGATTCCTTAGCATATGAGTGCTGAAGTAAGTCGGTGACTAGTTCTTTTGAGGATAGAGTGTTTAGTGTCTTGAAGTTTAAATGAGAGAGCCTCTTATGCCATAGCCAATTGACATCTGATGAGGCTTTGGATAGAAAACAAATGTTCTCAGTGGTAGCTGAGTCCATGTTTATGACATAAACATTTTCCAAACGATAATCGCTGAGAGCAAGTTTTCCCTTCTTATAAGTGACTGAACATGCTTTCTTAGTAAAGCATACTTTGAAGTCTTTATTACATAGCTGGCTGATGCTAAAAAGATTATGCTTTTGTCCTTCTACGTAAGCGACTCTTCTGAAGGTAGTTGTACCATTAGTGAGTACACCAAACCCTCTGGTATAGCCTTTCCCATTTCCACCAAAGGTCACTGAGGGACCTTTCTCTTCCTTGTATTCAGAGAGCAGGTTCTTTTCTCGAGTCATGTGTCGAGAGCATCCACTATCAAGATACCAGATACCCTTCGAGACCTACAATCATAAGGAAGATTAAGTTTGAATTGGTACCCACTTTACTATGGGTCCACAATTGTCAGTGGAAGAGGAAGTGGAAGGATCGGCGTTCTTCACAGCATCTGATGTTTCAGCATCAGTGATAACCTTCACTTTGGTTAATTTCTTAACCTTAGTGGTATTTTTCACCCTGGCATGTTTTTCATCTTTGGTGATCTTCTTTGCCATGGAGGCAGACATCTTCACCTTAGCTGATTTCTCAGCTTTGGTGGTTGTGGGGCAAATAATGACATATGAGTTGGACCAAAATCAAATTTGCAAAGCACACATAGATGAATCATTTGGTAATTCAACAATCATTTATCAACAATCATTAACCAAAACAATCTATTTTAATCATGAAACAATTTGTGGGAACAATCTATTTTGGCAAGCATACGGTTGTTTTCACAAAATCAACAAACCAGAAAACTAAACAATCAAGCATTTACAAAATCAATAAACCAAATCAGTAACAAAATCAGTAACCAAAACAAGATGAAATCAAAGACCCAAATCTCAAGCAAAGAACAATCTAAGATGAAATCAAATATGAGAAATCGAGAATCAAAGACGAAATCAAGCAATATGTTTCTCAAGAACCGTTAAGACATCGAGATCTGAAATCGACAGGAGAGGTTGAGGATCGTTAGGGTTATCGATTTACCTGGAGCAGTTGAAGAAGACGATGCAGTTGGAGAAGACGATGCAGTTGGATAAGACGACTCAGGTGTATGGAGGCGACGATGATGGATGGAAAAAATCTTCAATTGCAGAAGGATGGAGAAAATCTTCGATTCAGTTGGAGAAGGGGTTGGAGGTCGATTCAGTTGTGGATGGAGAAGATCCTCGATTGCAGAAGGGGCTGAAGGTCGATTCAGTTGGAGAAGGGGTTGGAGGTCGATCACTGGTATGAGAAATTGAGGGGTGTTTTGGTACACAAGGGACTGTTCTACTTAGTTCCAGGGGGTGGGGTGGGACAACCGTGTACCATGCTTGTTCTATTTAGTCCAAGCGTGTCCCATATATGGTGATACCAAACGCAGGACAAGTGTGTTCTGTCCTGTCCTGTTCCACCCTGTCCACCATACCAAACGCACCCTAAATGAGCAGGCGTGTACCAAGAATGACTTTGGCATCATATATCGATTTCGTAGCCTTTACATCAACCTTTATTCTCGGGGTTGATCTTTGAACATGTTCAGTGATCTTAGCTTTTGAAATGGAAGGTTGATTAGCTGAAGGTTTTGATTTAATCTTCTTTAGCTTTTGCACTTTGGTACCCTTCTGAGATTTTTGAAAAACATATTTTCCTTTATCCTTGAGTTTGGGACTCGCTAGGGATAGGAACAGTAGAAGAAGAGGAATGAGATTATGAGGTGTCAGGGATGGAAGAAACGAACATTCCAAACTTAAGCATGGAACGATCTTTGCTTGGTTCTTCTTTGTCAGCACAAAAACCAAGACTACTTCTGTCATTGACTGGGATCTGAGCACCGATTATCTCAGTGATCTTTGCTGAGGATTTGCACAATCCTTCAACAATAGCTTTCTCAGCTTTCAGTTTAGCAATAGCTTGTTTGCGTTCAATGCTGATTATTTGATTTACATAAACCTAATCTTTTAAACTTTCTTCTATATTAGATAGTTCTTGGATATTTAAGTGACATTTTAAGCTGTTCAATTAAGTCAAGATTTTGTTGTTCAGCTTGTGTTTTGCCATTCAGGGCATTATATAGATCAACTGTAGGCGAATCGATAGCACGAAGTCTATCAGCGTCAATGAGAGTTGGGTTAGAAGAGGTTGATACCTGAGAAGTGGAAGATGTAGAAGGAACATCAACGGGTTCTTCTTTCACTTCTTGGATTTGGGCCATTAGACAGAGATTGGCCTTATCTTCTTCATCAGAGTCTGATTATTCATTAGAATCAGCCCAATCATGTTCTTCAGCGATTAGACCTTTACCTTTTTTTCTTGAAGTTTTTCAACTTTAGATAGTTTTCTTTCAGCTTAAGGTATTTGTCATCTCTGGATTTAGAGGTTGAAAATGTTTGAAGGATGAAGAAGGTTTGAAGACTTTCTTTGACCTGCATTCATTAGCAAAATGTCCTTTCTTTTCACAGTTATACCAGATAGCAGTTGCCTTATCAACATGAGTTGATTTCGGCTTGTCAGTGATAGTAAGAGGTTTATTTCTTCTGAAGTTACTCTTTCTTGCAAATCTCCTGAAGTAGTTTGTCAAGGTGCCAGTGATTCATCAAGTTCTAACATGTCAGTTTCTGATGAATCATCATAGTTTGATTCCAACTCAGTGATAGTGACAGAGGATCGCTGAGCGGGTATCATATCTGAGGAGAGTAAAGCAACAGGTGTGTTTTTAGAATCTTTTGAATCTTTTACAAGATTCTTCTTAAGCTGACACGATTGCTCATTGTAATACCCCGGGTAAATCCGTTAATTTAAATTCTAGTTCCGTTAAGTTTATTTTCTTTATAATTGATGTTAGGGTAAGTTTAGGAGGGTTTATAAGTTTAAAGGGTAAAAGTTTGACCAAAGGATAAATTAAAGGTGTATTAGTTATTAGTGAGGAGTTTAGGGGTGGAAATGGTAAATATATGTAGATAATACCCTTTTAGTTTTCTGATATTTTCATATCAGCTAAATATCCAGAATTTCAGTGTGTGAGTGTGTGTATTGAGAGCAAAAGAAGAAAAGAGAAGAAGTAAAGCTAGGGATTCAACTTGGTACTTTTGGAAGTGAATTTGAGGTATGTTGCTTTGTATTTTGTGTTTGTAAATGTGTTTAGATAGTTTCTATCGGAGTAGAATAACCGATTACACTTCCAGTAGCGATCTCTGTTAATTCTGGGTCGAAAATGATGAAACCGCCAGAGGTGTCCGGACGCAGTATGAAGGTGTCCGGATAGTTTTGTTGAATGTGTCCGGGTAGATTCTTGGGTAGTGTCCGGGTAAGTTATTGATAGAGTCCGGACGATTGGATTGATGGTTTCCGAATGATCTAGAGTCCGGATGGCATCCGGATTCCTTTGTTGTCCGGATTAGTTTGTGGTGTCCGGATTCCTCGTGTTGTCCGGATTCTTTGTATTGTCCGGAAAGTTGTCCGGATACTTTGAGGTTTCCGGATAACTTGGCTGTTTGGGTAAATTTTGAGGATAAAAGTTATGTAGATGTATCTAGAGTCCATAACCTGCTAGTAAGTCTTATACATAAGTTGGTAAGGAGATATTTGTATGTAAATGGTTTCAGATTCTGAGGTATTTGGATAAAGGATCGGATAGCTCGGAGAAAGGCTTGGAAGCGTATTTTAAGCATTCAAGGTGAGTTTTGATGTAAAACGTTTTGAACTGGAATACATATGTGTATAAATATATATATGAGATGATTATGTGGTAGGAATATGATTATGTGTATATAAACGACAATATGATGTAATGAGATATGTATTGTATTTATATAAGCTTTGCACTACACGAGTGCACTTGTTGCCGGGTTCCGGTGTGCGGACCGGTGTGTAGCCGGGTTCCGGTGTGCGGACCGGTGAGTAGTCGGGTTCCGGTGTGCGGACCGACAGGTAGCCGGGTTCCGGTGAGCGGACCGGTTGTTGATTTATTAGTTGGCTTGCTACCAACTAATATGGCCATTTGTGGAGGAATAAGGTGAATGAGATGTACACGATGCACGAGTCTGGATTGGTATTTAAATACGTGTGGTATGTTTATATTTTACGAAAGGTTTATCTACACTATTTTGATACAAAGGATTTACATAAAAGGTTTGATAATGATTTTGGAAAGGACCGGGATTAACTCACTAGACCCGTTTGGTCTAACCCTCATTTTGTTTTCAAAAATATGTTTTCCAGGTTAAGGATCGGCAGGAGAGGATGAAGTATAGGAAGCTTTTGTTGGATGTTGATTAGGAAGCTTTTATATATTTTGTAATGTCAAGACTAATGAGACCGTACTTGGTTTGTTATGTAACTTTTGTTGTAAATCAATGTTACGTATGAATGTTATGTATTATGATGTATGTTATGGGATTTGGGTCGTTACAAATGGTATCGGAGCCCTAGTTTAAGGGATTTAGGTATTTGTACCCGTACCTAGACTTAAACTGCATGTGAAGTAGGATGTCCTTGATATATTAGAACCTTGGGATGCTAAGTATAAAAGGTAGAAGGAACATCATGTAAGGTAAATTCAGATTACACCTGGCCAGTGTAATTGTGATCTTACAGGTGCATCTTTGGACTTGGATACCTTATTATATGGGGTATGTGCTTATGTGTATATTAATCTTGTCTGAATCTACAGAATGGCAAGCGGTACTAGAAATACGACTAGAGAGGGAGGAAGAAATCCTAATAGAACGAATCCAACAGTCGGGACAAGGGGAAGAGGAAGAGAAAGAGGTAGGGGCAGAACCGGAGGTAGAGTTCAGGGGCAAGGTACGGAGTTTATTACAAGAAACGATCTGATGGCGGAGATGGGAAGACTTCAAGCAAATATCCAGACTATGTTCGACCAAGCTCGTCATACTAAAACACCAGATCCTGGTTTGGAAGACGAAATGCCCATTACACCTATGGTCATACCAGTGTCAAGAAGGTGTGATTACAAGATGTTCTTAAACTGTAGACCTCCAACTTACTCAGGAGATAGAGACCCAGTGAAGGCAATGAGATGGTTAAAAGAAATAGAAGCCATCTTCAAGACCAGTAAGTGTGCGGATGAGGACAGAGTATTATACGGAACGACGATGTTGAAGGCAGAAGCTCTGTACTGGTGGGAAGCTCACATTGATTCCACAAGATCGGATGTATACTCTACTTTTACTTGGGACGAATTCACAACAGCATTCAAAGGACAGTTTTGTTCTCAAGCAGCAGTTAGACAATTGGAAGAGGAGTTCATATACCTACACCAGCGAAGTTTATCGGTTAGGGATTACACCGCTCTCTTTCTGGAGAAGTCTCGCTTTGCAGAGTACTATGTTGCCACAGAGGCTCTAAAGATGGAAAGGTTTATTTTTGGATTAAATGCAGAAATTAGAAAGCTAGTGACTGCAAGAGGACCCGATACCTTCTCAGCCGCAGTGGATGCCGCGGAAAATGTGGAACATGATAACCGGAGAGACGTTGGTGATAAGAGTGCTGGGAAAAGAAAACTGGAAGAAACGATGTACGATTCGGAAGAATATGAATCCCCGAGGTTTGATAGTTATTCATCTTTCAGACCAGTTGAAAGACCATGTCTAAAATGCAACCGTGTGCATCAAGGAAACTGTTATGTGGATTTCCGAAGTTGTTACAAATGTGGAAAGACTGGTCACATAGTTAGAGACTGTCGGGTAACTCGATTATGTTTCGTTTGCAATTCCCCGGATCATATTCAGGCAGATTGTCCGCAATGGAAAGCACAACAGAGTAGTATGACGGTAAGACCAACGAGTGGTAGACCGGGAGAGGAACACGGGCCTGAGGTACCGAAAGCAAAGGGTCGAGTTTTTCAGATGACGGAACAAGAGGTGGAAGAAAGTCCTGATGAGGTTACAGGTATATTTCTATAAACTCTATACGTGATAAGGCGTTATCTGACTTCGGTGCAACATGGTTATTGATATTTCCGTGCCTTTGTTGCTTATCTGTGTTAGAGATATAGGTGGGTGTGGGGTGGCTATTTAGTTAGTTCCTATGGTTTTGATTGAGTTCGAGGTAGTAGTGGAAACTAAGTATTCATACCTTTTCGCTTAACCGAATTCCGGGACGGAATTCTTTTAAGGGGGAGATAATGTAATACCCCGGGTAAATCCGTTAATTTAAATTCTAGTTCCGTTAAGTTTATTTTCTTTATAATTGATGTTAAGGTAAGTTTAGGAGGGTTTATAAGTTTAAAGGGTAAAAGTTTGACCAAAGGATAAATTAAAGGTGTATTAGTTATTAGTGAGGAGTTTAGGGGTGGAAATGGTAAATATGTGTAGATAATACCCTTTTAGTTTTCTGATATTTTCATATCAGCTAAATATCCAGAATTTCAGTGTGTGAGTGTGTGTATTGATAGCAAAAGAAGAAAAGAGAAGAAGTAAAGCTAGGGATTCAACTTGGTACTTTTGGAAGTGAATTTGAGGTATGTTGCTTTGTATTTTGTGTTTGTAAATGTGTTTAGATAGTTTCTATCGGAGTAGAATAACCGATTACACTTCCAGTAGTGATCTCTGTTAATTCTGGGTCGAAAATGATGAAACCGACAGAGGTGTCCGGACGCAGTATGAAGGTGTCCGGATAGTTTTGTTGAATGTGTCCGGGTAGATTCTTGGGTAGTGTCCGGGTAAGTTATTGATAGAGTCCGGACGATTGGATTGATGGTTTCCGGATGATCTAGAGTCCGGATGGCATCCGGATTCCTTTGTTGTCCGGATTAGTCTGTGGTGTCCGGATTCCTCGTGTTGTCCGGATTCTTTGTATTGTCCGGAAAGTTGTCCGGATACTTTGAGGTTTCCGGATAACTTGGCTGTTTGGGTAAATTTTGAGGATAAAAGTTATGTAGATGTATCTAGAGTCCATAACCTGCTAGTAAGTCTTATACATAAGTTGGTAAGGAGATATTTGTATGTAAATGGTTTCAGATTCTGAGGTATTTGGATAAAGGATCGGATAGCTCGGAGAAAGGCTTGGAAGCGTATTTTAAGCATTCAAGGTGAGTTTTGATGTAAAACGTTTTGAACTGGAATACATATGTGTATAAATATATATATGAGATGATTATGTGGTAGGAATATGATTATGTGTATATAAATGACAATATGATGTAATGAGATATGTATTGTATTTATATAAGCTTTGCACTACACGAGTGCACTTGTTGCCGGGTTCCGGTGTGC
This sequence comes from Saussurea involucrata, assembly GCA_033807775.1. Lineage (NCBI taxonomy): Eukaryota > Viridiplantae > Streptophyta > Magnoliopsida > Asterales > Asteraceae > Saussurea > Saussurea involucrata. Next base: position 22,474,419 of record CM066312.1, read on the forward strand.
GGACCGGTGTGTAGTCGGGTTCCGGTGTGCGGACCGACAGGTAGCCGGGTTCCGGTGAGCGGACCGGTTGTTGATTTATTAGTTGGCTTGCTACCAACTAATATGGCCATTTGTGGAGGAATAAGGTGAATGAGATGTACACGATGCACGAGTCTGGATTGGTATTTAAATACGTGTGGTATGTTTATATTTTACGAAAGGTTTATCTACACTATTTTGATACAAAGGATTTACATAAAAGGTTTGATAATGATTTTGGAAAGGACCGGGATTAACTCACTAGACCCGTTTGGTCTAACCCTCATTTTGTTTTCAAAAATATGTTTTCCAGGTTAAGGATCGGCAGGAGAGGATGAAGTATAGGAAGCTTTTGTTGGATGTTGATTAGGAAGCTTTTATATATTTTGTAATGTCAAGACTAATGAGACCGTACTTGGTTTGTTATGTAACTTTTGTTGTAAATCAATGTTACGTATGAATGTTATGTATTATGATGTATGTTATGGGATTTGGGTCGTTACAAATGGTATCAGAGCCCTAGTTTAAGGGATTTAGGTATTTGTACCCGTACCTAGACTTAAACTGCATGTGAAGTAGGATGTCCTTGATATATTAGAACCTTGGGATGCTAAGTATAAAAGGTAGAAGGAACATCATGTAAGGTAAATTCAGATTACACCTGGCCAGTGTAATTGTGATCTTACAGGTGCATGTTTGGACTTGGATACCTTATTATATGGGGTATGTGCTTATGTGTATATTAATCTTGTCTGAATCTACAGAATGGCAAGCGGTACTAGAAATACGACTAGAGAGGGAGGAAGAAATCCTAATAGAACGAATCCAACAGTCGGGACAAGGGGAAGAGGAAGAGAAAGAGGTAGGGGCAGAACCGGAGGTAGAGTTCAGGGGCAAGGTACGGAGTTTATTACAAGAAACGATCTGATGGCGGAGATGGGAAGACTTCAAGCAAATATCCAGACTATGTTCGACCAAGCTCGTCATACTGAAACACCAGATCCTGGTTTGGAAGACGAAATGCCCATTACACCTACGGTCATACCAGTGTCAAGAAGGTGTTATTACAAGATGTTCTTAAACTGTAGACCTCCAACTTACTCAGGAGATAGAGACCCAGTGAAGGCAATGAGATGGTTAAAAGAAATAGAAGCCATCTTCAAGACCAGTAAGTGTGCGGATGAGGACAGAGTATTATACGGAACGGCGATGTTGAAGGCAGAAGCTCTGTACTGGTGGGAAGCTCACATTGATTCCACAAGATCGGATGTATACTCTACTTTTACTTGAGACGAATTCACAACAGCATTCAAAGGACAGTTTTGTTCTCAAGCAGCAGTTAGACAATTGGAAGAGGAGTTCATATACCTACACCAGCGAAGTTTATCGGTTAGGGATTACACCGCTCTCTTTCTGGAGAAGTCTCGCTTTGCAGAGTACTATGTTGCCACAGAGGCTCTAAAGATGGAAAGGTTTATTTTTGGATTAAATGCAGAAATTAGAAAGCTAGTGACTGCAAGAGGACCCGATACCTTCTCAGCCGCAGTGGATGCCGCGGAAAATGTGGAACATGATAACCGGAGAGACGTTGGTGATAAGAGTGCTGGGAAAAGAAAACTGGAAGAAACGATGTACGATTCGGAAGAATATGAATCCCCGAGGTTTGATAGTTATTCATCTTTCAGACCAGTTGAAAGACCATGTCTAAAATGCAACCGTGTGCATCAAGGAAACTGTTATGTGGATTCCCGAAGTTGTTACAAATGTGGAAAGACTGGTCACATAGTTAGAGACTGTCGGGTAACTCGATTATGTTTCGTTTGCAATTCCCCGGATCATATTCAGGCAGATTGTCCGCAATGGAAAGCACAGCAGAGTAGTATGACGGTAAGACCAACGAGTGGTAGACCGGGAGAGGAACACGGGCCTGAGGTACCGAAAGCAAAGGGTCGAGTTTTTCAGATGACGGAACAAGAGGTGGAAGAAAGTCCTGATGAGGTTACAGGTATATTTCTATAAACTCTATACGTGATAAGGCGTTATCTGACTTCGGTGCAACATGGTTATTGATATTTCCGTGCCTTTGTTGCTTATCTGTGTTAGAGATATAGGTGGGTGTGGGGTGGCTATTTAGTTAGTTCCTATGGTTTTGATTGAGTTCGAGGTAGTAGTGGAAACTAAGTATTCATACCTTTTCGCTTAACCGAATTCCGGGACGGAATTCTTTTAAGGGGGAGATAATGTAATACCCCGGGTAAATCCGTTAATTTAAATTCTAGTTCCGTTAAGTTTATTTTCTTTATAATTGATGTTAGGGTAAGTTTAGGAGGGTTTATAAGTTTAAAGGGTAAAAGTTTGACCAAAGGATAAATTAAAGGTGTATTAGTTATTAGTGAGGAGTTTAGGGGTGGAAATGGTAAATATATGTAGATAATACCCTTTTAGTTTTCTGATATTTTCATATCAGCTAAATATCCAGAATTTCAGTGTGTGAGTGTGTGTATTGATAGCAAAAGAAGAAAAGAGAAGAAGTAAAGCTAGGGATTCAACTTGGTACTTTTGGAAGTGAATTTGAGGTATGTTGCTTTGTATTTTGTGTTTGTAAATGTGTTTAGATAGTTTCTATCGGAGTAGAATAACCGATTACACTTCCAGTAGTGATCTCTGTTAATTCTGGGTCGAAAATGATGAAACCGACAGAGGTGTCCGGACGCAGTATGAAGGTGTCCGGATAGTTTTGTTGAATGTGTCTGGGTAGATTCTTGGGTAGTGTCCGGGTAAGTTATTGATAGAGTCCGGACGATTGGATTGATGGTTTCCGGATGATCTAGAGTCCGGATGGCATCCGGATTCCTTTGTTGTCCGGATTAGTCTGTGGTGTCCGGATTCCTCGTGTTGTCCGGATTCTTTGTATTGTCCGGAAAGTTGTCCGGATACTTTGAGGTTTCCGGATAACTTGGCTGTTTGGGTAAATTTTGAGGATAAAAGTTATGTAGATGTATCTAGAGTCCATAACCTGCTAGTAAGTCTTATACATAAGTTGGTAAGGAGATATTTGTATGTAAATGGTTTCAGATTCTGAGGTATTTGGATAAAGGATCGGATAGCTCGGAGAAAGGCTTGGAAGCGTATTTTAAGCATTCAAGGTGAGTTTTGATGTAAAACGTTTTGAACTGGAATACATATGTGTATAAATATATATATGAGATGATTATGTGGTAGGAATATGATTATGTGTATATAAATGACAATATGATGTAATGAGATATGTATTGTATTTATATAAGCTTTGCACTACACGAGTGCACTTGTTGCCGGGTTCCGGTGTGCGGACCGGTGTGTAGTCGGGTTCCGGTGTGCGGACCGACAGGTAGCCGGGTTCCGGTGAGCAGACCGGTTGTTGATTTATTAGTTGGCTTGCTACCAACTAATATGGCCATTTGTGGAGGAATAAGGTGAATGAGATGTACACGATGCACGAGTCTGGATTGGTATTTAAATACGTGTGGTATGTTTATATTTTACGAAAGGTTTATCTACACTATTTTGATACAAAGGATTTACATAAAAGGTTTGATAATGATTTTGGAAAGGACCGGGATTAACTCACTAGACCCGTTTGGTCTAACCCTCATTTTGTTTTCAAAAATATGTTTTCCAGGTTAAGGATCGGCAGGAGAGGATGAAGTATAGGAAGCTTTTGTTGGATGTTGATTAGGAAGCTTTTATATATTTTGTAATGTCAAGACTAATGAGACCGTACTTGGTTTGTTATGTAACTTTTGTTGTAAATCAATGTTACGTATGAATGTTATGTATTATGATGTATGTTATGGGATTTGGGTCGTTACACTCATGATTGAGCAAAATGCCATAAAGAGTGCTTAAGGATATATCTTGAGATCGTTTGAGAGTTTAAGACACATGGTATAACTGTCCCAACTTTCAAGAAGACATTCCAAGAATTTTGTCAGGGTCTCAAAATTAGAATAGGTCCTACCAACAGTTCTTAAATCAATTAATAAGCAGTTAAAACGTTGGTGTACCTTAGATAAAGATTCATTCTTACCACAAATGAAACTTTCATATTGTCTTACCAGATTTATCTTTCTGGATTCTTGTACTTCAGATGCACCTTCATATTGAACACAGATTGTGTCCCACATGGCTTTAGACGTTTCGAGGTTCATAACAGAGTGGTAAACCTCATCAGGTAGAGCCATAGATATCACTGATCTAGCTTTGGTATCAATGGCAACTTTCTTCTTGTCTTCATCAGACCTTTTGGAGAGTTCTTTGATGATCTCTCTTTTAGGTATGGCAGGGGTGGTAGCAGTGGCAGGAACTACAGGAGATATGACAGATGGAACATAGGGTCCATTTTCAACATAGTAAGGCATAGTAGGATCTATACCTTCAAGAAAAAGAATCATTTGATTTTTCCAGAGACTAAAGTTATCTCTACTGAATCGAGGAGGTTTTGCAAGAGAACCATTGTCAATGTAGTTTGTGTTTGAGTTAAATGTCATTTGAAGAATAGCAAGGAAGAGAAAAATATAAGCAAGATATTGTTTATGAGATTAAACAATCTGCTATGATAGTTGTTGGTCCCGTAGTGGTTATACAAGGAGTAATAGTTTGTAGAAGGGGGGGGGGGGTTGAATACAAGCACAAAATTTGGTTTTCTAAATTGTTTATTAATAAATAAAATTACAATTTACAGTTTGTTGCGGAATAAGATTAAGTAAACCTAATCTAAACAAACTTGAGAATCACAAAGTGTTCTTGCACTAAAAAGCTAGAGAAAGGATAAGTAGGAAAACAAAGGGTCGTCATCAAATCACTGAGAGAGTTTGGATCAACATACTTGTTTTACATATTTACCATACGCTAAAATATTTAACCTATCTATAACATTACATTTAAAAAAAAACTTAAATGATACGAGACCCCAAAGATCTTTATCACACAATTTTAATGAAGAAAAGGGGCCAACTGGAGCAATGATAGAAGACTGACTTTCTCCTTTGCCTGCTACTCAAAAGAAGATCACATAAGAACATAACCCAAATAAATTTACATTTTAATTTCCAAAATAAACTAAACACAATCATGGGTAATTGGGCCGATATCAATTCCAACGAAAGCAAACATGCATAATACATTAGGCTTGGGTCTAATAAACATAAAATAAATAAGCCCTTAAAATTGGGCCCAAAACCCGTATGAAGGTATCCACACGATCCACCAAAAACCCTTAGCCTATACCAAAGCTCTAGGGTTTCCAAGAAAAACCTTTTTGGTTTTTTGACCGAGCCGCCGGATGAGACGACAGTTAGGGCTGGCTGAAACTGCCCCCGGTCTTGACCAACCGACGCCTAAAAGGAAGCCGAAGCCCAACCCGAGTTGCCCTGCCCGGCGGCCGAAACCGCGAGAAACTTGAACCATTGGTGGCAACTTGTGGTTTTCCCCGTTTTGTTCGTTTTCACCCAATTTTTAGCCCTATTCGGTCGCAAAGGGGCATGATACCACTTTTAGGTTTTACCGAAATCAAAAAATGCAACATATATTACATAAACATTAAAACAAAACAAAAGCTGTAAACCCCAAATTGGCTCGAATCCAATGCATAGAGAAGCAAAACACAACCATAGGTCGTTTCAAGGAAACTACTTTAAATGTTAATTGCCGGAATTCTGGAACACAAGAAACCAACACAAGTTTTCTCTACCGGTATCCATATGTGAGACTGCTTCGATCTTGAACCGGTTGCTAGCCCTTGAACCTAAATCACATAAGAGAAATCATTTTTTTCTTGTTTATGTGTGTTTGTTTTGTCGACCAAAAGAGAAGAGAGGGAGGAGGCAAAAGAATGATATCCTCTTAGCTCTAAATCTAACTATAATTATGTTTATATAATTAATTACTTATTAGACCCAAATAAAACATTACTTAATGAACTTGAACTTTAAGACTTATCCAATTATTATCTTAATAATTAATTAACTATTGTTCTTATGATTTCAATTTAATCTTCTCTCTACCCCTTTGTGGTTTACAATTATTTTACTTTTTTAGAGCATCTCCAATGGGTCACTAAATCTTACACTAAACATTAAATTTGATGTAAATGACACTATTTACATCTCCAACGAGGTCTCTATTTTTCACACTAAATTTAGTGTAATGAATAGTATTACACTATATTTGATGTAACACTATTCATTTACACTACTTTTAAATCACCTTTTTCAATTATATTTTTTGTCCCTCAATTTTAAGATTTATTATTTTTGTTTTTTAAAGTGTTAAAGTTTTAATAGGTTTTATTTGTCATATATAATAAATTATTTTTATATTAATTTTATATTTATGTTTAAATTAAGTAAATGATATACAACATAATAAAATATTCGATAAAAATAAAAAAATATTAAAAGATGAAAACATAATAAATGGAAACGTATTTTTGTTATTTAAAAAATGTTTTGTTTTATGTATTAGAATAATTTAATTAATAATTAATTAAGAAAATATTAAGTTATGATAAAAAAAATATGGGTATAAATTGTAAAGGTATTAAATATAAGAATATTATTGAAAATTTAATAAATTAATACAAAAAGAAATATGACTAGAATATTAGGATTTGATATAAAGAATAGTGTTACCCATTAAGACATGGTTTGGTAAAAAAAGCTAGCTTATTTTTTGGGTATATGTTTGGATGACTATAAACTAACTTTTTAAAATGCTACTTGAAGTAGCTTTTCAATAGCCTTTTGGGAATATTCAATATTGTCTTATTAATTATTATTTATTAACTATTATTATAAATAAATATTTATTTTTAAAATTTAATTATTATTAATTAATAAATATTAATTTAAAATTATTAAATTAAATTTTAGTTATACATTAATATTAACTTTTAATTATTTAGAGTTATTGTTAATCATATAAATTATTTTTATTTATTTTTTAAAATTAATCAATATATTTTAATTATCAATTACTATTATCATTTGATTATTTTTTAATATTGTATGTAACGGTATTTAAAATCATAAGTTAATATATATTTTTTCTAAAACTTGTTTTAACAAATTCAAAATTTGTAGTATATATGTAATAATAAATTTTAAATTCTTTTAATTAACATGTTATATTATTTAATTTTTATTTATTAAATTGGTTGTATTAATTAACATATTATATTACTATAAATTTGTTTTAATATATAATTAAATATTGTAATTGATAATTATTTGAAGATGACCTTTTTGGTCATTTTACATGTATATAAGTTGGTTTGTGCCAAACATGACTTTTTCATCAGCTAGTTTATCAGCTACCAGCTAGCTTATTAGTCAGCAACTTATCAGCTAGTTTGTCAAAAATAGCCTAATTTTTTTTTACTATTAACACTAAAATTTACACTTTACACTAATTTTGATATTTAATGTAAAATATAGTCTAACCAGTCACTTATACTTAAAAAAAGAATTCGTTCAAAAACAATAATAATAATAAATTAGGACTTTAGAAACGAAAATCACAATTTTCAAACCACATCAACAAAAATCGAAATGATTAACAAACCCCAGAGACTAAAATCGTAATTTATCCCATAACTTTTGTCCTTTTTACAGCAAATTGTACGTTACGCATTAAAAGTTGTACTCTAGATGTCTTGTTAACACACGAATAAATCTCCCAATTGGAACCGATTCACACATTTCCGCTTCATCCTCGTAGAGAGAAGAATTTTAGCGAACAGCCATGGATCCTTACGCTGCTCAAGCCTACCACCCTCCATCTTCATCCCAAATTCAACCTCAAATTCAAGATCAATATCTCTACAATCAACAATACGATCAATCTCAATCTCAACATTATCCGTATTATCCCCAAATTCCACAACACCAATACCCTAACCCTAACCCTAATCCCGTTTATCAACCACACCCTGAACAAGAACCCGCTCCGATTCATCCTCCTGGTGTCCCAATTCAGAACGATCCGAACCATATGGCTGCCTACCAGCACGGCTACAATTACCAGAATGACCCTTACTACCCGCAACAACAGCCACAACAGCAGTTGAGTTATTCGGATCCGGGTTTGGTGCATCAGGGGGGTCAGCAGCAATGGCAACAACAGGGGCAAACTGCTGATTATGGACTTACGTCGTTGTACCCACCGGTAACCATGATTAAGATTTCTGATTCAATAATTATTGACTAGGGGTTTCAAATAATTATAGTTTGTTTATTGGGTATTTGATGGATTTGGTTTCTGTTATTCGTTTATAATGTGAGTTTAGTTTCATCTTATTGTTGTTTGATTAGTTGTTCTTAACTTTGAGATGATTGGGGGGGGTGAAATTACTAAAATGACACCCTGAAATGATAGTTCTAGGGTTACATGTGCAAAGCAAATGCACAGATAACAGATTATTGTGGTTTATATGGTTGCAATGGCAAGATTCATAACTACCATCTCTCTCATTTGGTTACTTTGAGTTAATGTGTATTACTTTTAAGGGTACTTGTAATATAAGGTGTGTGGATGCATATTTTTAATATGATTATTGCAACTTGAAGAATCAAAATATGATAATAGCAAGGAACAGTGGGCTAACGTTATGTTTATCTCGTCCAATGAACCCTCTATTTTTCTTTCTACCTCTATTTTATTCTCTAAAACATCTCCAATGAACCCTCTATTTACCCTCTATGATAGAGAAATGAATACTAACTCTATAAATATAGAGAAACATTATTCATAATCTCTATTTTTTCTAAAATAGAAAAGAGAATATACTTGAAATATTCTCTTTTAGAGTAGAAAATAGAGTAATACATTGGAGAATACATAACACGTCCTTTATTTTAGACTCTATAATAGAGAGTAAAATAGAGGATTACATTGGAGATGTCCTAATTCATAAGGCTTCTCTAAATTTTTATTGTAAGTTTATAACCCTAATCACTTTTTTCCAAACCTTTAACGTTGAAGTCGCAATAATATTTTTGTTATAAGTTTATAACCATGATGAACATATTGGTTCTAACCATGCATAGTATTTTTATTAGAGATAATACACACACATACATATTGTGTGTGTATTGCTTGGAATATATACTTTGGTTAACTTGTGCTTATTATATGAATTTATGGATGCTTTTCTTTGACCTGCCAGTTTGCTTTCAATGGTTGTAACAATGTGCCTTGCTTTTCTATATTTAAAGATTCCATAAGCACGGACTTAGTATACTTTTTCTGGTGAACTTCATTTTTAGTTCTATACACAATCATATCATACACCAATTGACACCGAAAAAAGTCTTTAAGCTAAGCAACCTTCCATCTACTATTTGTGAAACAGCAATGATAATAAGTCTTCTTAATCAATCCTCATACTTAGCCTTCTAATAACAAAATATGACTTGCAAATCTAAGCTCTCCTCATATCTTCCCTAGGATTTTGCCATGTGTCATCATTTTGTTATTAGGATGATGAGTTGGCAGAATTTAACATTACTCAAATCATTGAATAATGGGGTTTCAGTTATAAATCTTAGGGTTTATTCAAGTAAGTAGGGATCGTTAAACTACATTTGAAGAGTCACTTTAGTGGGAGACTTTCAAAATAGTCGATAAATGAACAAAGATTTCAAAGGACTAGCATAAATCAGAGAACTATCAGCTGAGCTGGACAGCCTTGAATTTTTGCTAGAAGCCGAGCTCAAGCCCGGGCATTACAACAGATAATTCACACAGGTTCAAGGTTGAGTTCGAAACCAGCGTTCATCTAGTAACAATTTCTCAGATAGAGCTTGAAAACAGCCATTGGAATGACTTAGGTTTAAGCCCAAATGCCTTAACTTAAAAGTTGTTTTTTCCCCTCTGCAGAAGTGATTAGCCACAAGCTCTCGGCTTGGTTGAAGATTTTGCAGGTTGAAATGGTACACGATATTTCTTGTTTTTCTAGAATAGTTTCGACGAAACGAAGAAGAGGCTTCTTCTGTAAGCTTGGCCACAGAACCTTAAAGCAACCATATCCAATATTGTAAAAAATATATTGTTCTGGTTGCTTTATAGTTCTTGTGGGAAACCCTTTTGGTGTTCGACATCTTTTTCTCCCAATGAAGTGTCTAGTTGATTCAGCCAAACTTATGGTCACAATTAAGCCTCTCCGTTACTGCTAAACCTTGACTGCATGGCCTTGCTAGTTACATGTGCCATTCAGCCGAGGGGGCAGTCAAAGTTCTCGTTCTAAACAGTCATCCAACGATCTTTACCTTAAAAGGGTATCATTGGAAAACTGTATTTGCTCCCTTTTCGGATGAACGTTTCTTCACTTCAGGATTTCATATTCAAGCTTCTTGAGGTGTGCTGAATCTCTCATAGCTTCTTGCAGCAGTTTCTTTGTTGATGGGAGACGGATGCTTGAATTTCATGGAAGTTTTACAAGTGGGTTCTTAGTTCTTGGAAACGGCTGAATGTTAATGCAACATTGGATATAAATGTGAAATGTAGCTTACCGGTAATGATGGAAATTACTATTACTCCTGCTTAGTTCCCCCAAGAAGGGATACTGTTTGACTTTCAAGATACATTTCAACTTGAAAATTGATATTGGTTCACTAATTTTTTCAGGGATAATTATAAAGTACATCAAAATACCATAAAACTTGAACCGTTTGGGGTCATATCCGTAATAGAACCCATATCTCTTTGCATTTGAAATGTAGTTTGTTTGACCTCAAAAGTCAACGTTATCCTTCTTAACAGAGGGCATATGCACAAATATACGTATCTTAATTATTAGGCGCCAAAGGTCAACTGGTCTGACCTTGCGATTTTGTAGTTAACTTCATGACCCCTTGAGATTAGTGGAGGCGTGCACAAACTGTTCTGCACACCCACAATTATATATATTCTCTCTCTCTCTATGCTCTAAATTTCTTTCTTCTTTTGTGGTATTTACCTCATGCTATTAGTAACGGTTGTGCTTGAAACGTATGATCCTCTGTGATTTTACATTTATACTTTTTTTTGGAGGGTAGAATCGTCTTTTGCCCTTTTTCTGGCCTGTTTAAGTGAGTTATATGCTTGATATCTGTTGGTGCATGATTTTCAGAATGGACAAGCTCCTCAAAATAGCGGTTCTGGCAGAGGCGGAGGTAGAGGCTTTAGAGGGGGCGGTTCGTCTTTCCGTGGAAGGGGACGTGGTCGAGGAGGGCGTGGTGGTAAAACCACCGTTGGTCAACCGAAACCTTCGTGTATGGCATGGTGTGAGCTCTGTCGAGTTGACTGCAACACTCTCGAGATTCTTGAAAATCATAAGAACGGAAAAAAACATAAAAAGAACTTGAAAGTACAGGAGGAGTTGCAGAAACTTGCAGCCGCCAAAACACAGGAAACTCAAATGGCGGCGGCTGCCGCCGCCGCCCCTGAAAGAGCGGAGAATCCTGGTTTGACTTTGACCAAAGTTGAAAGTCAAACGGTGGAGTCTCGAGAACAAGGGGGTGGTGGGTTAAAGAGAAAATCAGAAAGGAAATCTTCTGCAGATTCTTCGAAGAAACCGAAAGAAATCATACCCTTCATTTGTGAGCTTTGTGATGTGAAGTGTGAATCGGGTCCCACTTTTGACAGTCATCTGAAAGGGAAAAAACATGCGTTTAATCTGCAACGGTTTCAAGAACAACAAGCGAGTTTGGGACAAGCGGCTCTTCAGGCACTTTATCCAGCACTTGAAGCTCTGTATCCTGCGCTTATTCAAGCACTTTCTCAAACCAATGCTAATGCTTCCACTTCTGCTGCAAATGGAGATATAGGACTTGATCAACAAGTTCTTCAATGGCTGCAAGCTTATTTGCCTCAAACCGGGCCCATGGTTCTTCCACAAGGCCCGGCTCCAACTTTTGAAGCCCAGGGTGCAAACCCGCAAGAAGCTAAGATTGAGGAGGGTGTGAACCAGGTGGAACCAACGGTGAAGATTGAAGAGCAAGTGGAACCTGTGGTGAAGATTGATGAGCAAGTGGAAGCAGTGGTGAAGGTGGAAGAGAAAGTGGAAGCAGTGGTGAAGGTTGAAGAGAAAGTGGAATCTGAAAGCAAGGGTGAAGAAACAAAGGAGTGAGATGGTGATTTTTAGTTGTGTTTTTTTGGATTTTAGTAGTTTAATTCGGAGTTGTTTTTGTGTTTAGATGTATATCATATATTGCATCATGATGATACTCTAGTCCTGAATTTGAGTACTCCAAGGTCCAAACAAATAGGAGGCAATTATGCAGACTTTTTACTATGTTTCCTGTGCATGGAGTTTAAGTTTTAAATTTGATATAAACAAACTACCTCATGTATGAATTGGGTTTTCTCAGGCCTATTTGTTTGTTTTTATTTTATTTTATTTTAAAATACCTCTTTCTCATCCCTTTTATGTTTGATTCAGTAAAAGGTAGGACATTTCAAGCCATTTGTTTCTTCAATTTTTTAGGCCCTCTTATGTTTTACTGTGTTCTGAAAAAATAAGAGATAATCTCAACCCGTATTTTTCTCTTATTTGCTCAATACACTCTTGCCTCCAACGACTAGATCGATCTCTGTTGATCTTCAAGGTATGTCGACCTCCAAACTGGGCTTGATAATTTACTAGGTTTGTCATCACACATACATTGTACAAGACGTGTTCAATGCTTAAATTTGTGCTTGATTTTTGAAAGATAAAACTGTATCCTGTGACTTCCCTATTATGTATAACCTATCATATATGTATGTTGTGATTGGCCTCGATCTTGAGTATGAAGGTTCAGTAGGCTTGGATTTAGATCCACGGATAACTAACATAGGAATCTTTGTGAGTATATTGTTTTTTTTTGGGAAGGGTGTCCTAGGCTATGGCCTAGACTAATCCCTTGCAAATTATGTAAGACATCAGCCCTGATTAAACCTCAGTTGCCACAATTGTTGTATACGCCTGGATTAGAACCCTGGGCAGATAGGATATTCCACCGCATCCCCCTGGTTAAGGGCCTTAACCAGTACGACACAACCCTTGTGGTTGAGTATATTGGTCTTCAAAGCTAAATTTCCAGCTTTTGGTCTTCAACCTTCTTATCTTTTCCAATCATGAACCGGCGTACATTAAGCAGTCTAGCTTGCCAAGTTCATTGTATTGTGTGATGGGTAAACAATGCAAAGACATGTATTTTTTAAGGGTGTCAAAGTGTGACACGATCAATACAATTGACTGAATCCCGTGAAATCATTTCAGCAGTTATCTGCTCCGCACTTGGCTACCCAGTGTTTACCGTGGGCACGGGTCATGAACTTCTTTTCTAGGAGAAGAAGCAATGACAGTATATGGGGAATAAGCATCGGCTAACTCTGTGGGGGAGGGTTAAGGATTTGCCCTGGAACCCTAGCCATAACAAATGTGAAGCTATCCGACTTAACTCCAACATAATGACTGATATAACTGTAAAACCCAGAGCGTAAATTGTTACACAGATACCAAATTGGGCATCTTATTTATATTGCCTATAAATATAGGGAATTTGTTGGAACAAAAAAAGGCCTGGCCAATAAGAATTTCCTAGTTAAATTGTGTAATCCTGAGACTAAAAACAAAAAGAATGATAAACTCAGTGGCTACAGTTGTTGCGTACGTCTGGAATTGAACATTTGGCAAATGGGATATTCCACCACATCTCTTAAGGCTTTAACCACTGCAAATATATGTTCTTAACTCTTGGAAATACTTTGTACTTTTGCTGGGTAAACAATGCACAAGTGTAGGTGAAAAAGGAAAAAAGATTGAATTGTGTACACTTCTGGTAGCATTTTCATTTGTTGGATTTCAGATTTGTTGTTTTCTTTTAAATATTTGGATTCCTAGTGTGCACACTCCTGCTACCAAGATTGTTATCCAAATTGTTGGATTTCATATTAGTTGTTTGCTTTTTAATATTTGGATTGGGGAAATTGACCAAAATAACTATTTTAAAAACAAATCTTCAACTTTTAACCATCCAAGTTTTTTTTTACAAAAATAGCCGGAATCCCGCAAGCCTGACACCGCAAGGCTTGCGGTGTCAGCTTTTTCTGACAAAACGAAAAAAAAATATTATTTCTGACAAAACGCAAGGCTTGCGGTGGCTTGCGGTGGGCTTGCGGGATCGTCATTTTTTTAAAAAAATAATATTTTTTTCGTTTTGTCAGAAAAAGCTGACACCGCAAGCCTTGCGGTGTCAGGCTTGCGGGATTCCGGTCATTTTTGTAAAAAAATATTTTGCATGGTTAAAAAGTGAATAGGTGTTTTAAAAATGGCTATTTTGGTAAATTTCCCATTTGGATTACCATAATTGTTCTTCAAACCTAGTAGGAAGCTTGACGGTTTTTTGAAATAATTGATTACTTTTTCTTTGATGAATCTTGATTCTTTCAAGGCCTTTTCCTATTCCTTGAATGTCGTAGGGTTAAAACCAAGAAATATTTGTTGTTTTCTCGATGTTTTCTCACGTTTTGGATAAAACCCTCTCGTAAAAGTATTTTAACAATACTTTGGCTGATATTAGTAGATGCCTTGGTGGTGAAATGGTAGACATGCAAGACTTAAAATCTCGTGCTAAACAACGTGGAGGTTCGAGTCCTCTTCAAGGCATAATATATGTGTGCTAATTAGCGATGGACGAGAATGTACGTGTAATGTGGACAAATGAAGTCATCAAATGTTTTCTAGATACTTGTATAGAAGAGGTCAATAAAATGGGTCAATATGGAAATGGTCTTCGAAAAGAAACATGGGCGAAGTTGGCAATAAAGCTCGACGAAGTGTTTCACGTAATGATCATGCCAAAACAACTGAAAAATCAATATGATTTTTTAAATGCAAAGACTTAAAATTGGTGTACTTAAGACATAGAACATATAATTTTTATGACCCAGAAACAAATATGTTCAACTTATCCAATCAAGAATACCAAAAGGCTAGAAGAATCACAACCATAAGATCATAATCATTTACACCAAAAAGTCATCAACGGCAAGGAGTTGGTCTTACTAGTCTCACGAAAATCCTTTTGGTCTCACCAGGACCTAACCCTAAATATACATACATACCAGTTGTGATGCAACAGAATTACATCCATATGAACGTTAACAATACATACACAGTACAAATTGCCTTAACCATACCACAACGGTCAATTTATTCATTGAAGTCCATATTTCAAAACGAAAGTGCCAAAATAAATTGATCCACGTTTCTGCCGCTCCAAGATCTCAATTCTTATAGCCATCCCTTAAATTATGCGTTCGCACATTTAGTGACTCAAGTTTTGGGCATCTGTGAAACGAAATGCTTGGATCCATGTGAGAATACATGGTTCGAACTACCATAATTTCATTGGTGCAATTGGCTTAACATTTTTTATAAAGCTCACCAAATAAGTCTTTTGTTGCAACAATGAAGAGGTGAGAAGACTGTTCCATATCATTGCTTATGCTAGACCGGGATACTTAAGCAATAAATTAGTGTTTTTGAAAACATTTAATCGTTTTATGCACTGTTCTAAAAAACTCGCCGTACAGCCGTCATGGCGAGCCATGGCACCAAGACTTGTGTTTCACGCCACGTTAAGCCCGTGGCACGCCATGGCCTAATGCGCAGTTTTCGTAATGCAACATTTGGTTTTTTCTTCATGTTTTTAATGTCTTATTTGCAAGTTTTTAATATATATAACCTAATTTAACTTGCTTATTACTATTGACTCATTAGTAACACTACAAAACATATGTTTTGATTTAAAAAATTATATATGAATTAGAAATTTAACTTCTAACACCATAAATCACGCCTTGAAAACGCCATGGCTCCTAAGTCTTGAGGTTGGCCTCACCGACACGCCACGCCTCATGCCATTTAGAACCTTGGTTTTAGGTACAAATATTGAAGGATTTCATTTACATAGAGGACTTATCTCGCATAACATACTTTTCTTTCTTCAAGATCAACAACATCATTGTCGATTGCTCTACAAATACTTGCACCAATGCCATCGGTTACCAATTGTTGGTTCAAATACGAGATGGTGAATTGGAAATTTATTTTGTCAATAAGGATACACAACATAGAACTTCACAAACACAAAATCTGAAATGTAAACAGCGACGATACAGAATTTATACGAGACTCATTCTTATTGGTACTCCTTAAATTTTCAATATAACTATTTAAGTTGCTTTAGTATAAATATGTTGTACCCGCTCAATAATTTTAGTATAGAATGAAAAACCAATACTAAGTCTTTAAGAATTTAAATAAATATTTAGAATGTAAAAGAATTGTTTGGTGTCATTATCTCATGCATTCCCATCCCATCAATACAATTGTCTAAGCATGTTGCCCAAACAAAAACATTTTACATGAAGAGGGAATTCTCATAGTAGTTCATGCATTCACCAATAGCATTCGGTGCATATAAGTTCCACCATGGCGTTACAAAAATTGGAACGAAATCTCAATATGTTTGGTACGTTCATTATCCAAAATCTAAATAGAACTTGTATTATCACATACTAGCGTTGAAGGTGAGACATGAGAAATACCCATAGGCCATATCATATCATATCATATAAGGGTTGAATTCCGATGAGAAGTTGAGGTTAATTTGAGTTACATGAGAAGTGGCTATCAAACCGTTGGATGGGAACTGGACGGACATTAGGATGAGATGCATCGGATTAATACCCTTCTAAGCTGCAATTCATAGGAGGGCATTTGATTAAAAGTGATCAACGGTTCAGATCTAGTTCTCACCGGATGATTTGGAAATATAACCAAAAATCAGTCAACAATAGTAGTATACTAACACCAACAAATACGATGGTGTTGATAACATTAGGGCATCTCCAATGGGTCATACTATATTTTACACCAAATTTCAAAAGTAGTGTAAATTTTAGTGTTAATAGTTGTTGGTCCCGAAGGGTTACACAAGTTTGTAGAAGGGGGGGGGGGTTGAATACAAACACACAGATTTTACTTTTCTAAATTGTTTATTGATAAATCATTAACAATTTACAGCTTGTTGCGGAAACAAGATTAAGGATAAACCTAAATCTAAACAAGTTGGAACACAAAGGTTTCTTGCACTAAGAGAGATAAGGAAATTACTAATAATAACCTATCTTGAGATAAGAGATTGAACTTGTCCAGAGTTAGCAAGTTACTTCAAATGAAGTGGGTTCATCTCTTTATATACTGCATGCATTTAATGCAAGTCAGTATACACTTTACACGTGTCATCAGCTGGTTGGTTGCATGTCATTGACCTTTGTTGACAACCTTAGTAGCCGCATGTATGAACAGTGTAGTATCAGAGTGGTTGTACGATTTCAGACAGTCGGAGGTTCTTTTCTGACATTTCGTACGGAGTCGTGCAAGGGTGGTTAAGACAAAAGTACGTTGTACGGAGGACTTCATGATCAGCTTTCGTTGATTCAGAGTATCATCATTTACTATTCAGCTTATGATGAAGTTCAGCGATAGCTGAAGTCTTGTACTTGATACTTCACGTTGAGTGAACAAATCTGAGTCTTCGCTGATCCGCATCAGTTCATTAGGAGACTTGTCGCTGGTTCTTGAGCTTGATCTTCGACTTCAGCGTAGAACCTATGTTGACGTGAAACTTTTCTTCAGGGATCATAAGTAAACAACTAACTTATCAGCGATCACCATAAGTACTGAACAGACTCAGAGTATTATGGTGAACAGTTTCGCTGAATGTTTAATCTAAAGAGCAAGAGTTCCTATCAGCGGTACTGGAAGATCTTAGTACTTATCAGCGATAGTGAAACTCTGATACATATTGTTTACTTACAATTTTCACTAACTATATAAGAGAGGGTCATTATCAAATCACTAAGGGTTTGGATCAACAATCTCCCCCTATTTGATTATGACATAGCAACAAAGAAAATTGTTATTTAATGAAAACATAAGGATAAAAAGAACTCATAAAATATTTGTCCCTTTTACTGTTTTCTGGGATCTTTTCAGTACTGATGGAGTAAAGTACATTCGCTGAAATCTTTCTTTAAAACTTTGAATCAGGATACAAAGAGAAATGAAAAGATTACAAGTACAAGCGAAATAAATTACAAGTACAAAAGGATAACTGATAAAATAGATGAAAGAGGCGATCCTATCAGCTTACAGAGGTTCTTCCTTAATGAGAAGTTCATCAAGGGACTTTTCAGTGGGGATCATCCAGTCAGGAACCGTTACTCCTTGTTTTCTTTTGTTCAGCGCTTCTTCAAAGATCAAGGGTTTTAGGTGTCGTGCCTGAATGTCTTGTTTGAAGTCACACCACCAAATGAGATCTCTGAGCTGTTCGATTGGAGTGATTGGAAGCTCAGCGATCCGTTGAAAACATTTACGTCCATCGTAGTCAAGAAAGAATATGCCATATGGATCACTGATGACTTTACCAGGGACGAAAAGTTCACATGGTGGCAGAGATATGTCAAGGGCAGATAGATCAGGGTCAGGACCAAGCACTTCAGCGCGAGAGAAACCGATACCAGTTTCATTTCTTATGACAGGACCTGAGTCTGAATCTTGACGTTTCTTCTTTGGAGAGGCCCTTTTTCTTTTCAGCTTAAGATCAGGAGGAGGAATGCCCACACAAGAAGATATCAAATCGATCTGTCTGTTTATCAGCTTTTCGAAATGATCCTTGTACTTAGATTGAGACGTTTGGATAGCTAACCTCATCTCCAGCCATTCAGAGACCATACCTTTTTACAGTGTCAGCGCGAAAGGCTTCAGTTTGGCCATCTTCTCTGAAAAGTTTGATGTCAACAATAGGTACTCCGATAGATGTTCTTCCAGAGATGAATACCTTGTTGATCTTCGCTGGACGATATCTGAAGTGTATTTTCTCTTTACACCAGTTCAGGGTGGTCTGAGAAACTTCAGTTTTCTTCTCCACGATCTTCTGGGCTTCTTCCCACAACTTACGTTGGACTTGAATGGGAACACGTTTCAGCTTGGGGTCTTTGACAGATTCTTGAGTAAGCTTGATGGCGTATTCTCTGTCTTTTTCTTCAGTTTCCTTTCTTTCAGCGATTAGGCGTTCAGCTCTGAGGTGTTCCTTGTATTCCTTTTGGGAAATTCTGAACTTTGGAGGAACTGAAGGAAGTTGATCACGCTTCAGAGTGATTCGCTGATCCTCGAATCGCTTTATCATTTCCTCTCTTCTTCTCTGATCCTCTTCACTTTGCTTTTGAGGAGCTAAGGAAGGTCTGCGTTTGTGCGAGAGTAGCTGTTCTTCTGGTTCATCAGTCTCAGAGATTAAATCCAAGGCTGGGATTATTTCTTCAGCAGCAGCTGGTTTTATTGGTGAAGTCGCCGTTGTGGAACCTTCAGCGATATCCTCAAACAGGGGAGAGGACTAGCTGAAACACAACGATCTTACAAGTAAGAACTTGGGTAGAAATAGAGAGAGAATTTTTTCAAGTGTATTGGCTTGGGTAGTTGAACTGATAGTGTATGATAGAGGAGGGATGGAGTAAGAGATGTTTAGTGTACCTGACAAACCGGCTTTTCAAGCAAGATCTTCAGATTGTCATCTTCAGCGACGCTTTTGCCTTTGCCTTTCTCAGCTCCAGAGGCTGAGGGCTTTGTCTTTGTCCGCTCCCCTGAAGGTTCATTTATTGAGATTCCTTTAAGAGCTTTGATCCTCTGAGCAGGTTTGACGATAAAGAAATCGTCGTCATCATCATCATCATCATCTTCATCATCATCATTCTTCGAAGAAGAGGATGGTTCATCATCAGGGATGTCGATGGCTTCATCATCTTCTGGTTCGGATTCTTCAGCGTCTTCTTCGAGTTGCTCCCCCTCAGATACAGAGGCGAGCTTCTCGGTTCCCTCAGGGTTTTCAACTCCCTGAGGTCCAGCGTTGGTTTCTTCAGCATCCTTCTTCTCTCCCCTGATAGATTCATCATGGGAAAGGTCTTCAGCGCCCTTGGAGAGTTCTTCAGCGCTCTTCTCCCCCTCTTTTTCATGATGAGTTGGGGAGGAATGGGCTGACTCAGCAGGTTTGGTAGGTTCTGTGTCTTCTTGGCCAGAGATACCTACACAAACTTCAATCTTTGCTAATCTGTCTTCAAGGCCAGAAATAGCAGGATTGATCTTCTCGAGCTCAGTGCGATCCGCCGCTGTAAAATGTTCAGATTCAGGGACAGGGGCAGGAGCAGGAGCAGGAGCAGGAGTATTCGCCTTGTGCAGCAGCTGTTTGATCATAGTCTTCATCGAACCAACGTCAGTCTTTACAGAGCTTAAGTCAGTCGTCAGAGTGTTGACATTTGTCTTCACAGCAGACATATCTCCCTCTAGTTGTCCAACCGATGTCTTCAGCGTTGTGACCTCGCTGGACATGGATGAAACTGAATTTTTGAGAGAGGTGTAGTCGGTGTAGATGTCAGCAAGTACCTTTGTGAAGTCGCTGAGAGTCTTGTCAACTAGCTTTATGTCATATGTGGAAGCCTTCTTCTCTACCACCATTGTCAGCTTTGTAAGATTCTCTCCAGCGGTTGTTACAGCTGAAGAGTTGTTGGAAAGAGTGGTGGTGAGACCTGTCAGCTTTGTTTCCACGGACTTCAGAGAGGCGTTGATGTCTCCCAAGTTAGGACCTGTAACATATAAAAACTTGTGAACAGAGGAAAGCTCAGAAGTTTGGGGTTTAGTGACAGTGTATATGGGTTGGTGTGTACCTGCAGGAGGATTGCCGAAATCATTAAAATCACGAGTTCCTGAAAAAAGTTCCATGTCGTCTTCAAAAGTGCGTTGACGAATGGTCATCTCTGCAGGTTAACATATAAAAACTTGTGAACAGAGGAAAGCTCAGAAGTTTGGGGTTTAGTGACAGTGTATATGGGTTGGTGTGTACCTGCAGGAGGATTGGCGAAATCATCAAAATCACGAGTTCCTGAAAAAAGTTCCATGTCGTCTTCAAAAGTGCGTTGACGAATGGTCATCTCTGCAGGTCCTGTGCCTATCATTCCTTGAAGAGTATTTTCTGTAACTTCTGGAGGAATGACAGGTGCTTCAGTGATAAATGGAGTAGAGTCCAAATGAGTGGAGGGAGGAGCGAAGGATAAGAATGGAGGTTGGGTTCTGAGTTCAGCGTTGGAATCGCTGAGAATCACTTCATCAGTCTTTTGAGAGACTGAAGGAGGTTGGGTCGGTTCCAAGTTTGTAACCTCAGCGTTTAGAGACGCTGAAGTCGGGATGGAATGGATGGGTTGTTCAGGTGTGGCAGAGCGTACCACTGAACGTTCCTTCAGCTCTGCAGAAGGAGCTGAGGAGTCTTCAGCATGAGATTGCTGGGGTTGCTCCTTGGTTTTCTTGATCCTTTTAGAACCAAGTGGGGTAGATGAATGTTTCCTTTTCTTAGAAGGAGAGGATTTTGTGGCCAGGGTATCAGCGATGGGTATTGTCGCTGAAGGAGCCACAAAAGTAGAAGAAGAAGGGTTGAGAAGAGTTAAAAGGGTAGAAAGACGTACCTCATTTTCAACAGGTTTGAAGTCGAGTACCTTAGGGCCAATCTGAGAGAGTTTCAGATCGCCCTCTTGCGGGTAGCTGTCTTTCAGGCCATATTGAAAGATGGCGCTGATGAATCGGGGGTAAGGAACCCATGCAGGCCTGTCAGCGGCAGAGTCTACTCTTTGCACCAAGTCATCATAGATGAGAGATGCCCAGTCAATGTGTAGACCTTTCAGCAGAGCGTATCCCATTGCTTGCTGAGGTTGAGCGGCTTGATCAGAAGAGCCGGTCTTTGCAGTCATGCAGCTGATAAGATGAGCGAAGATGAAATTCATCTCGCTGGGCATTTTTGACTTCTTCAGCAGGGTCAGCTTCTTCTCAGGCTTCTTGTCTCTGCCCATTTCCCATACATAGCCCATTGCATAAAAAAATGCAATAAGAGCTTCTTTGTCAGCGAGTTTCTTATGGTCAGGGAAAGGAACGAAAGGTTTTTCCTTTGTAGTGATGGGAAAGTTCAGAGCTTTGCGAATGATGGCAGGTGTGATCTTTATCGGGCCATACTCAGTATCGCTGAGGATACAATCAACTGTTTTGGAGGGATCTTTGGCGGATGGTAACTGAGAATGTCTGGCAGAGTACCAGAATTGGGATAGTAGTAGCTGACTTGCTGGAGGTGAGATGGTCAGGGCTGTTGAAATGCAGCAATTCTTCAGGAAATTCACAGCATCTGTCAGATGTGTGACTTGCTTTCGAGGAGGAAACTCGAGAAGCGCAGAAAGGTTGTTTATCTTGGTCCAGTCTAGTTGATCCAGAGTGAACTTAACCTGAGGAGCCTTGATGATTTCCACTTCCTCAGAGTCGGTAGAGATGTTCTCAGCGGTAGTAGGAATTATAGACGATGCCATTTCTCTGTATTATCAGTTCAACCAAAGATATTAATAAATAAGAATAATCTTAATGTGGAAAGATTTTCCATTAGGATGGTTCGAATTTTATCCATTTCATTCAGACACAAATGTCTTAATGAAGATTAGGGTTTTTCTTGATTTTTGAAACGAAATGTAAAACCCATTTATTCTTGTTTTCCAGTTTTCTATGAAGAAATAGATTCTGGAAACGAATGAAGAACAAGTTTAAGATTTTGCATTTAAATTTGAAGAACAACCATGAAATGGTTGTGTTCATAAAACTACGAAAGAAATGATTTCATTTTACGAAGTTCTTTTGTTTGATCTTGTTAAAACAATGAGAAGATCGGAAACAAGTTATACGCATTCGGTAATAAATAAGAACATATTAACCTTGATGTTTGATGAAGAAGATGAACAGTTGTTCTTGAGAGAAAAACGAGAGCCAAATGCAACAGTGAATTCTTTCTTTGCTTGGAGGAGAAGTTCGCGTAAAAGAAAAATATAAACAAAGAATTTGTTTATATAGAGATTTTAGAAAGAGAAAATCTTGAGCGGGAAAAGATTTTCATCATGACACGGACACGTGTTTGCATTTGATTGGCGAGAAAACGAAACGTGCAAACGTGTGTCAGAAAGAAGAACGTGCCAGGGCTTATCCGTTGTAATGACGTCACAACTGTCCTTTCATATTCTTGGTTGTCTCCGAGGTTTGAAAAACTCAGGGACACTTTTGAAAACATGAAGCACTGAATAGAAATATCAGTGATGGTTTTAGAAATTTCAAAGTATCGCTGTTAAGGAAGAGATATTCAGCGATGCATTTTGTTTTGAAATCTTGCATTTACATGCGATTTGTCAGAGAGAGAAAAACATATCTTGATATCAGCGAATCAAGTTTATTCAGAGAGAAGATGATAGAATGGGTTATACAAGTTGATTTTATCCTATTGCTGATCAAAGTGAATCGCTGAAGATTTTATCCTTCAAAGTTCAGCATTCCAAGCTCGCTGATGAGAAAGTTGAATCTTGTCTCATCAAGAGGTTTGGTGAATAGAGCAGCTAACTGATAATCAGTTGGGATAAAATGAAGTTCTATATTACCATTCATCACATGATCTCTGATAAAGTGATACCTGATTTCGATGTGTTTGGTCTTTGAATGTAGTACTGGATTGTTTGCTATGGCGATGGCACTTGTGCTGTCGCAATAGATTGGAATTTTGGAGAGCTGAAGATCATAGTCTAGTAGCTGATTTCTCATCCACAAGACTTGAGAGCAACAGCTTCCAGCAGCTACATATTCAGCTTCAGCTGTGGAAGTGGACACTGAGTTTTGCTTCTTACTTGTCCAACTTACCAGCTTTCCACCCAGGAGCTGACATCCTCCTGTGGTGCTTTTCCTATCCATTCTGCAACCTGCAAAATCACTATCTGAATAGGCGAGTAAATCAAATCCTGAATCTTTGGGATACCAAAGACCTAGATTCGCTGTACCCTTAAGATATCGAAAAATTCGCTTTACAGCTTTCATATGAGATATCTTAGGTTCAGCTTGATATCGTGCACACAAGCAAGTTGCAAACATAATATCGGGTCGGCTAGATGTAAGATACAATAGTGAGCCGATCATCCCACGGTACAGCGTGACATTGATAGGAACACCCTTAGTGTCCTTATCAAGTGTCAGCGGTGGTGCCATAGGGGTTTTCATAGCTGAACTTTCAGTTAAGTCGAATTTCTTCAGCATATCTTTAACATATTTTCCATGATTAATGAAAGTTCCTTTCTCAGTTTGCTTAATCTGAAGACCAAGGAAATATGTTAGTTCACCCATCATGCTCATTTTATACTCATCTTTCATTCTATCAGCGAAACGAGTACAAAGCTCAGGGTTAGTAGAACCAAATATAATGTCATCAACATATATTTGAACTAGAATGATATGACCTTTCACTTTTCTAAAAAATAGAGTTTTGTCAATCTTACCTC
Source organism: Saussurea involucrata (assembly GCA_033807775.1). Taxonomy (NCBI): domain Eukaryota; kingdom Viridiplantae; phylum Streptophyta; class Magnoliopsida; order Asterales; family Asteraceae; genus Saussurea; species Saussurea involucrata. The sequence goes on from CM066312.1 coordinate 22,498,899, forward strand.
GCTCAAAATTTTAATATGGAGATAAGTAGAAAGAGTGTCATACCATACACGAGGAGCTTGCTTTAAGCCATAAAAATAGAGCAAATGTTTCGTCATAATCTATGCCTTCCTCTTGTCTGTATCCCTGAGCAACAAGACGAGCTTTGTTGCGGGTTACAGTACCATGTTCGTCCAACTTGTTTCGATAGACCCATTTAGTGCCTATCACTGTTTTATCAGTTGGTCTGCGAACAAGTTTCCAAACTTTGTTTCTTTCGAAATCAGTCAGCTCTTCTTGCATGGCGCTGACCCAGTTTGGATCTTTGAGGGCATCATCTATTTTCTTTGGTTCAGTTAGAGAAATAAAGTTAACAAATAAACAAATATTACCTGCACTTCGTCGAGTCTGAATACCAGCGTTTGGATCACCAAGAATTTGATCAATTGGGTGATTTACGGTCCATCGCTGAGCCGGAGCATAAGTCGCTGACTCATCTTGAACTGGAGGAGCTGAAGATGAGGCTTCAGCTACTTCTTGAGTATCAGCTAAGAGAGGAATACTTGTATTTGTCATTTCATTTACTGATTGCTGAGAATTAGATGGAATGTCTGAGACATTTGGTCAACTGCAGGTATAGTGTTTATAAGAACAGCTGAGACCCATGATGTTTCAGCTTCACTATTTTGCAAATTTGGAATGATAGTGGGACTATCATCTTCTACAGGATGAGCATGAGGTGTGGGAATGTCTTCTGAATCCCAAGATGAGAAAACATCCATTGATTCAGTTCTTCAGTATCAGCGGACGGTTTAGAGTTCGCTGAACGGGATTCGTCAAACGTGACGTGAATAGTTTCTTCTACAGTTTGTCTTCTACGATTGAAGACTCTGAAGGCTTTGGAAACTGAGGAGTATCCAAGAAAGATTCCATCATCAGCCTTAGGATCAAACTTTCCAAGGGCATCTCTGTTGTTCAGTATGAAACACTGACATCCAAAGATGTGAAGAAAGCTGATTGAAGGCTTTCTCCCATGAAAGAGTTCATAGGCTGTTTTATTGAATCTTTTGACTATCAGCGACCTGTTTTGCGTAAAACAAGCAGTGTTGACAGCTTCTGCCCAAAACTGAGTAGGCAGGTGAGAATCGCTGAGCATTGAACGTGCATCTTCAATAATTGTTCTATTTCTTCTTTCAGCGACTCCATTTTGTTGCGGTGTTCTCACTGAAGAAAAGTTGTGAGAAATACCCTTACTCTCAAAGAAGGAATCAAGAGAACTGTTTTTGAATTCAGTCCCATGATCACTCCTTATTGAGCGAACGGTCAAATTGTTCAGGGTTTCCATCTTCCGAACAAAAGTGATGAGTTCTTCAGGGGTGTCACTCTTGGAACGGAGAAACATAACCCATGTATAACGAGAGAATTCATCAACTATGACCAGCGTATATTTCTTTCCAGCGATGGATTGTTTGTTAATAGGGCCAAACAAATCCATATGGAGTAGTTGTAGAGGAGATGACACTGAGGAGACTTTCTTTGATTTAAAGCTTGCTTTGGTCTGCTTTCCTTTTTCACACGCTGAACATAAAGACTCTTTGGCGTATGAGTGTTGAGGTAGACCAGTGACTAACTCTTTTGAAGAAAGAGTATTCAGTGTCTTGAAATTTAGATGAGATAGCCTCTTATGCCATAGCAGTTGACATCAGATGAGGCTTTTGAGAAGAAACATGAGTTCTCTGTGGTTGTTGAGTCCATGTTTATTACATAAACATTTTCCAAACGATAACCGCTGAGAGCTATCTTCTCCTTTTTGTCAGCGACAAAGCAGGATTCTTTAGTGAAAATTACTTTGTTATCCATGTCGCAAAGCTGACTGATGCTTAGAAGATTATGCTTCAGCCCTTCAACATATGCGACTATTCTGAAGGAGGTTGTACCATTTGAAAGTACACCATACCCTCGGGTATGTCCTTTTCCATTTCCACCGAAAGTCACAGAGGGACCCTTCTCTTCCTTGTATTCAGCGAGCAGGCTTTTCTTTCCAGTCACGTGTCTAGAGCATCCGCTATCGAGATACCAGATACCCTTCTTAACCTGCAATACAGAGGAAGATTAGTTTTTCTTGGGTACCCACTTAACCATGTATACACGTTTGTCAGTGGAAGTAGTTGGAATGGAAGGTTCAGTAGTCTTCGCAGCATTTGAAGATTCAGCTTTGTCTTTCTTCACTTTGGTTAATTTCTTAACCTCAGTGGTAGGATTCACCTTGACCTGATTTGCACCAAGGTTGGTCTTCTTTGCCTTGGGGGAAATCTTCACCTTAGCTATCTTTTCAGCTTTGGTGGCTGTGGGGCACTTACTAGCAATATGATCAGTGTGTCCACAGTGATAACATTTCCTATAGCTAAACGTAGTTCTAGGACCGTTTGAATGCTGAGCTTTTAATTTAGAATTAGAAGTGCCAGCACCAAGTAAACTATTGGCTTTAGAAATGGGACGAACATTCAGTTCTTCAGATTTCTTACCAAGGATATCCACTCTGAGTCTAGGAGTAGATCGCTGAATAGATCCAGAGATCTGCTTCCTTGATCCAGAGGAAAGGGTCACTGAGGCTTTAGAAGCATTCAACTTTGGTACTAAGGTACCCTTCTGAGGATTCTGGTAAATAACAATTCCTTTACCTTTGTCTTTAGAGACAGAGGTAGGTTTTGAATAAACCATTTTCTCCTTGCCTTTTGAGGAGGTAGGAGTTTCCTCAGGGATTGGTGTAATGGACGAGGAGCACTGAGAAGATGAAGTATCAGCGACTGAGGATACGGACGTTCCAAATTTAAGCATTGAACGCTCAGTGGTTGGTTTTGGAGTATCATATTTGTAACCCAGACCACGTTTATCACTCAGGGGAATCTGAGACTTTATTATCTCAGTGATCTTTGTTGAAGAATTACACCATCCTTCAACAGTAGCTTTTTCAGCTTTTAATGCAGCGATAGCTTCTGCTCGTTCGATTTTGACTAGCTGATTTAAATATACTTGATCTTTAAAATCTTCTTCAATTTTAGAAAGCTTTTCTATTTGAAGGTGGCAGTTTTTAAGCTTTTCAGCGAGATTAAGGTTTTGGTTTTCAACCACAGTTTTGCCGTTCATGGCTTCGTATAAACTTCTAGTCAAGAGATCGATCTTACGGAGACTATCAGCTTCATCAATATTTGCAATATTGGTAAAGAAAGAAGGTGATACCTGAATAGCAGAGGTTGAAGTGGAGGGAATGTCTGAACTTTCTTCCTCTTCTTCAATCTTGGCCATAAGACATAGATTTGCTTCATCATCTTCAGAGTCAGATGATGATGCTTCTTCATCAGAAGCAGCCCAATCATAGTTAGCCATCAGGCCTTTGCCTTTCTTCTTGAAGCTTTTCAGCTTTGCATACTTCTCCTTCAGCTTTGAGTATTTGTCATCTTTATTCCTTGGAACAAAGGTTTTCTTTGGGAAAGTTGAAGGTCTAGTGACTTTCTTAGATCTGCACTCGTTAGCAAAATGTCATGTCTTTTCGCAGTTGAAACAAGTAGCAGTAGCCTTATCAACAAAAGCTGATGATTTAGGCTTGTCAGTTATGGAAAGAGGTTTGTTCTTTCTAAACATTTTCTTTTTGGCAAATCTCCTGAACTTTTTAGTTAGGAGAGCCAAAGATTCATCATCATCTGAGGAATCAGAGTCTGATGACCTTTCAGAGTTACTTTCTAACTCAGTGATAGTGACCGAGGGTCGCTGAGTAGAAGGTTCCTCTGAGATTAAAGCAACAGGGGTGCTTTTGGAATATTTTACAAGATTCTTCTTAAGATGGCTCGATTACTCATGATTCAACAATGTGCCATATAAGGTAGCAAGGGTCATTGATTTTAGATCCTTTGACAGCTTGAGACACATAGAATAATTGTCCCAGCTTTCAGGTAAACATTCTAGAAACTTTGTCAGCACTTCAAAGTTAGAATATTCCTTACCAACATTTTTTAGATCTATAATTAAACAATTAAAACGTTGGTGAACTTCAGAGAGAGTTTCATTCTTACCAGAAATGAAGCTTTCGTATTGTCTTACCAGGTTGATCTTTCTTGAGTCCTGGACTTCAGACGTTCCTTCATACTGAACACATATTGTGTCCCACATGGCTTTTGATGATTTCAGATTCATGACGGAATGGTAGACTTCGTCAGGAAGAGCCATGGATAGTATGGATCTGGCTTTTGTATCTATAGCCACTTTCTTCTTATCTTCATCGGTCCACATGTGTATTTCCTTAGGAATCAGTCTTTCTGGAATAGCAGGTCTATTCGCAGTGGCTGGAACTGCAGCATCGATTGTAACAGGGATGTATGGGCCGTTTTCGAGATAGTAAGGCATAGTAGGGTCTACACCTTCTAAGAAGAGTGTCATCCTATTTTTCCATAAGTTGAAGTTATCTCTGGAAAATCTAGGGGGTTTTGCAAGAGAACCATTGTCTATATAATTTGTGTTTGTGTTGGTTGCCATTTTCAGATAATAGCAAGGAAGAGAAATATCTTAGATTAGATATTGTTTATGAGATTTAAACAAATCCGCTCTGATACCACTTGTTGGTCCCGAAGGGTTACACAAGTTTGTAGAAGGGGGGGGGGGTTGAATACAAACACACAGATTTTACTTTTCTAAATTGTTTATTGATAAATCATTAACAATTTACAGCTTGTTGCGGAAACAAGATTAAGGATAAACCTAAATCTAAACAAGTTGGAACACAAAGGTTTCTTGCACTAAGAGAGATAAGGAAATTACTAATAATAACCTATCTTGAGATAAGAGATTGAACTTGTCCAGAGTTAGCAAATTACTTCAAATGAAGTGGGTTCATCTCTTTATATACTGCATGCATTTAATGCAAGTCAGTATACACTTTACACGTGTCATCAGCTGGTTGGTTGCATGTCATTGACCTTTGTTGACAACCTTAGTAGCCGCATGTATGAACAGTGTAGTATCAGAGTGGTTGTACGATTTCAGACAGTCGGAGGTTCTTTTCTGACATTTCGTACGGAGTCGTGCAAGGGTGGTTAAGACAAAAGTACTTTGTACGGAGGACTTCATGATCAACTTTCGTTGATTCATAGTATCATCATTTACTATTCAACTTATGATGAAGTTCAGCGATAGCTGAAGTCTTGTACTTGATACTTCACGTTGAGTGAACAAATCTGAGTCTTCGCTGATCCGCATCAGTTCATTAGGAGACTTGTCGCTGGTTCTTGAGCTTGATCTTCGACTTCAGCGTAGAACCTATGTTGACGTGAAACTTGTCTTCAGGGATCATAAGTAAACAACTAACTTATCAGCGATCACCATAAGTACTGAACAGACTCAAAGTATTATGGTGAACAGTTTCGCTGAATGTTTAATCTAAAGAGCGAAAGTTCCTATCAGCGGTACTGGAAGATCTTAGTACTTATCAGCGATAGTGAAACTCTGATACATATTGTTTACTTACAATTTTCACTAAGTATATAAGAGAGGGTCATTATCAAATCACTGAGGGTTTGGATAAACAATAGTAAATCTTCTTCTAATGGTAACACTATTTTTTAAAAGTGATGTAAAAGTAGTGTAAATGAATACTATTACACCAAATATAGTGTAATACTATTCATTACACTAAATTTAATGTGGAAAATAGAGACCCATTGGTGGAGATGTGAATAGTGTACATCAAGCTATGCTGTTAATATCGGATATCGGTGTGATATCTATCAAAGACCGATATTCGATATCTCAGATATATCAGTGATATATCGGTCCAAGAATATCAGTTCATTTAATATTTCTTAGAATTATATATATATATATATATATATATATATATGCATCCATAAACATGTCATATGCATTAATTAAAAACATAGTTCAACACCAAAACATCAAGTTAAATAAGGTTTCACAAACCTAACTTCATTTAACTTGAGCCCTTCTAAGAAGCTACAAAGCCCAATACTTGATAAATAATAAAAAATAAAAACCCAACATGAGCCTTCATTAAAAAAAAACCCAAAACAAAAATCCTAAAAAACCGGTAATATCGGCCGATATTTTGACCTAAATATTGGCGATACAGCGGGTCAATATGGCTGACCGATATTTTACCCGATATTTTCCACCGATATTTTCATTGATGTCAGATTTCCGATATATCGCCGATATCTCGTCGAGATATCGCGATTTTAACAGCATAGACATCAGGTTTAATGTTTAGTGCAAGATTTAGTGACCGGAGATGGTATAGTATAACCAAATACCATTCAACTACCAAATAAATCAATCAATTGAAAATGGTATTGTATGAGTTATCAACCAATAAGCATAAGTAACAGTAATACAATACCTGTAACTAGATAAAAATGGTGAAACATGCTCAAATTTAGAGAACAGGGGGGACTGTTGGGATCGATTAGAACACGGGTGCGGCTGGTAGGTCTCGATCGGAAACAACGGTGAAGTAGAGCAGCATCCAACGGTGGAGTCTGCAGTGATTGGTGTTAGAGCAACGGATTTGGTGACTATCGGCGTTAGAACATCGGCGTCGATTGATTTAGGGCAAATAAGATAAAACTGAGCGATTGGGGAAGATGATGTACAAGGAAACAATCGCCGAGCCCTAAAGCTCTGATACCATGATGGAACAACAGTAGGCGCCATGGACGAGAACATAAGTGATAGAGATGATGATGATTGAAGTGAAGAGAGTTTCTCTCGCATTCGATTGGAGAGAGAGAGAGAGATCAATTTCGATCAGAATACAAAGAATTCAAAAATATATATACCTATATTGACTTTACAATATTGATAAAACGGGCCCCTTAAATATGGATAACATTATAAATATACCCATGATAAAATATTACTCTTTTGTGTTAATTAAATGTCTTCAATAAAAAATACACATAGTTATAAGAATGAATAGTTATTACACTTTTGAATCATAAGTTTATCCTTAATAATAAAAAGATAATTTTTCTCTATCACATAATTAAGTGTAGAATGAAAAAATAGATATATATTTTCGAAAGTGAATACTTAATTTTTTTTTCCTGGTAACCATGGGTTTTCGGGCCAACTTAAGTGCACCGACTAATCACCCAGACGACGACGAATAGCCTGAAGTCATCGCAGATAGAGATGATCAAATGGGTTCGGCTTGATAGGGACCGGTTATGGTCTAACGATCCTTAACCGGTTACGATTTTAATCCAAAAACATTGTCCGGCCAGGCCCAACCTCATTTTTTATTTAAAACTTATTTTTAAATGTATTCCTAAGTATATCTTTAAATAAAAACGTATTTGTTAGTGTTTTGATTGCCCCAATTATAATAAAACGTAAATATTTTTTTAATGTATTCGATTGACTCAAGTATGATAAAAGCGTATTTGTTAGTGTATTTGATTAACCAAATTCTTCGAAAAATATATTTTTATAAGTTAAAAATCGATTTAAAAAAAAACTTAAGTGGGACCGGTTTGGGCCCAACCCGGGACTGGTTCTCATAACCGCTCTTATAAAGCCTAATTGGGCTTTCATATTTAGATCGGAACCTGGACCGGTTACGAGATTACCAATTTCGTATAGAATCTTATTCAAAGATACAATATATATATATATATATATATATATATATATATATATATATATATATATATATATATATATATAGGGGTGGTATCGGGTACAAACCAGTTAGTTTGTACAAACTCGTACAAATCATACCTAGCTTCATGATTTTGTAAATTAGGCTTCATGAATATATATATATATATATATATATATATATATATTTTGGCTTCATGAATATATAATTTGGCTTCATGAATATATCATTTGGCATTTTTAACTAATTTTTTTACAAAAATAAGGGTATTTTAGGGTATTTTTGTAAAAAAATTAGTTAAAAATGCCAAATGATATATTCATGAAGCCAAAATATATATATATATATATATATATATATATATATATATATATATATATATATATATATATTCATGAAGCCAAATTTACAAAATCATGAAGCTAGGTATGGTTTGTACGAGTTTGTACAAACTAACTGGTTTGTATTTGATACCCAGCCTATATATATATATATATATAAGGAAGATGTTGAGATGTTAATGTGACATTATAAGATAGTAGTATTTTCAAATTCTGAAATACAATGCATTCTAGTTATAGAATGGAAGAAAAAGGTATGTATAAGGAGGAACTGCTACATTTTAAATCTTAAACCATTTATATGTCTATATTTACAATGAAAATTTTGATAGTTTTTTTTTTCTGGGTACATGTTTGGATGACTATAAGCCTTATAAACTAACTTTTTGAAACGTTGTTTGAAGTAGCTTTTCAGTAGCTTTTTGTGAATATTCCAATATTGTCCCCATTATTTATTAACTATTATTATAAACAAATATTAATATTTAAATTTAATTATTATTAATTAATAAATATTAACTGAAAATTATTTAATTAAATTTTAATTATACATTGATATTAATTTTTAATTATTTAAAGTTATTATTAATCATAAAAATTATTTTTATATATATTTTTAATATTAATCAATATATTTTAATTATCAATTATTATTATCGTTTTAATTATTATTTGATTATTTTTTTCATGTTATAAGTAACGGTTATTTAAAATTATAAGTTAATATATAATTTTTTCTAAAACTTGTTTTAATAAATTCAAAATTTATAGAATATGTTATAATAATTTTTAAATTCTTTTATTTAACATATTATATTATTTAATTTTTCTTTACTACATTGGTTGTATTAATTAACATATTATATATGCTATAAATTTGTTTTATATAATTAAATATTGTAACTGATAATTTTTTGAAGATGTCGTTTTTGGTCATTTTGCATGTTATAAGCTAGTTTCTACCAAACGTGACTTCTTCATCAGCTACCAGCTAGCTTATCAGCTAGTTTGCCAAACATAGCCTTAGAAGATTGTAGTATTCTCAAATTTGGGTTTGCTCTATGTTTTAGTTATCTCACATAGGTGAATCATTTTTCTCACATAGACGACTCGTTATAGAAAGAGAAAAGTGGGTATATGAAAAGAGGAAGATATACATTAGAAATCTTAAACCATGTTAGAAATCAAAACAATGTTCGAGGTAGAAATTAGTGTTAAAAAAGTATTAGTAATAACCATGGTGTAAATATCTATTTGGTTTTGCAAAATTATCAGTAATAAGAAATGCTAAGTGTGTGAGAAATAGAGAAATGATTTTAGCCCTTCATCTGGTCAACATTTGCAGCTTTGACTCTGAAACACCGAATAATTCCTTGCAAGGTCTGCAGAAGATAGAGCGGTAGTTTCGTAAAATACGCGGGACGAGTTCATATGTGAACCTGTGTGATTCACATATGAACTATACGTTCATATGGGAATCAATTAATTAGTTCATATGAGAATAACAAAGATTCATATGTGAATCAGTTAATTAATTCATATATGAATAACAAAGGTTCATATGTGAATCAGTTAAAAAGAGTTCATATATGAATTACACTACTTCACATATGAACATATAATTCATATGTGAATCACACAGGTTGTAACACTCGGATTTTTGGCTTGGAACACTTTGGAAAAAAAATAGCAACAAAAAGAAAGAAAGAGATATTTGACATTTTGCGACGTTTTGCCGTTCCGATCATATATCACGCGTTCGAGCCCGAATTTAATTGATTCAAGATCCTTTGAGAGTTTAACACACATAACTATAATTTTCGTTTATAAGGCCCGAAACCAATGCCGAAGTTGGACGAAAAGTTGAATCTGTTGGAAACAAAATAAAAATATTGAAAGTTTATTGTGACAGATAAGGGAGTCGTGGTAGGTGTCCAGTGTGTGAGGCCCAATGATGTAGCAGTCCAATCTCCAATGTGTGAGGCCAACCTACTGCTAGCCCAATTCATCTCTAGGGCATCGTGTTCTATTTTTTAACAAAAAGAAAAGACATCACAAAGCATTTTATGTCTTTTACAAAAAAAAGGAAAGACAATAGTAGTCATAGAAGAAAGGAAGAAGAGCAGCATCGACTCTATGTGGATTTTTGTGGATCGTTTTATATATATATATATATATATTTATATTTATATATATAGGGGTAGGTTCAAATGAAAATTCATTTTTCATTGTGTACGTGAGGACCAATTTTAACCACTGATCAAGATTTAGAAAACTAATCAATGGTTAAAATATAGTAAGATTAATTGAGAAGTGATTAGGGACAAAACTGGAAATTTCAATCAACGCCTACAATCTTCGACTTTTTATTTTCTTTTTTAATTAAAAAACTTTTATCCCCTTAAAGTTTAAAATAAAATATCTTAAAAATTAATAATATTTTAATCAAACAAATTACATAAAAAAACGAGAATTTCGTGCTCTTCGATATGACATCCATCTCGATATAATTTTTGTTGTTTTAACCGTTTTTACGTGAAATGCTATATATGTGTTATATTCACTATGAATATGTATGCACGCCATCGGTTGTCCACATTCAGTATGAATAACAAATGTGAATTTTCATTCACTATTCAGATAATTAATACAATATTCAGACTGAATAATACAACATTCATGATGAATAATACACTAATTTATGATTCATGTATTATTCATCATGAATCGTGTATTATTCACCCTGAATGTTGTATTATTCATCATGATAAATAATATATGACTGACCTGTGAAGGTGTGGACACATGGACCATTCTCCTTTTTCCTTGATTCACAACCGAAACTTGGTTTTATTCATTATGAATATGTATGCACATCCCCGGGTGTCCACATCCAGTATGAATAACAAAGGTGGACATTCATTTACTATTCATGATGAATAATACAATATTTAGGATGAATTATACAACATTCAAGATGAATAATACACAAATTCATGAATCGTGTATTATTCACCCCGAATGATGTATTCTTCTTCTTTAATGATACATTATTCATGATGAATAATACATGAATGACCCATGAAGGTATGGAGACATGACACACTTTCTTTTGTTCCTCGATTCACAACCGAAACTTGGTTTTATTCATTATGAATATGTATGCACATCCCCGGGTGTCCACATCCAGTATGAATAACAAAGGTGGACATTCATTTACTATTCATGATGAATAATACAATATTTAGGATGAATTATACAACATTCAAGATGAATAATACACAAATTCATGAATCGTGTATTATTCACCCCGAATGATGTATTCTTCTTCTTGAATGATACATTATTCATGATGAATAATACATGAATGACCCATGAAGGTATGGAGACATGACACACTTTCTTTTGTTCCTCGATTCACAACCGAAACTCGATAGGTTCTCGATTCATCTCGATGGGTGTTGGGTTACGGTGATAAAGATAACACCCTAAAAACCGGGTAAAATTAAAACATGCAACTTTCCGGAAAATATACTTCTAAATTTAAACTAAACACCCAAAGGATGGGGGAAAATAAAGTATGGCGCTTACAATCCCAAGAAACGAGCAATTAACAGTTCAACAACCTAATAATCTAAGACATCAATTTCTAGATTACATTCGGGTGTTGTCTAATTGCTACCAAAAATTCAATATTGATCAACTGTCGTATACGCCTCTATATACTCCCAAAAATGCTATTCGCCATCACATCTCTTCACTCAAGCTCGAGGAGCCCCACCGCTTGAAGACCCTAAACACGTACCCGAAAGAAGAAGTGTTAGTCTAACACGATGAGAGTGAGAACTAACAATTTGATATAATAGTAATAATTAATTCAAGGAACGACGGTAAACATAATAAAACTCATAGCGGAGGTCGCTTGGTATCCAATGCTTCATCCATATGTGAAGCTTGACATTTAATAACATTTGCATAAGACAAGGTAACCATATAACCGTTAGTAGTAAATCTCACAAGATAACAAATACGACGGAAACAAGCGCAACCTCGAAGAGTCTATAACTTGCGAGCTCCCAATTTCAACCACTCCAGGTCTATACATTGGGTCACTCTAAATCCCTAAACAAGCACTTTGGAATTACACCTTACTGCCCATGAGACGATGGCCGACCATATAGGCCCACATCTTACTTATCATGGATCCTGATGCCTATTCCGTGCTATGACTCTAGTGCCTATGGATCCATTACACTCAATGACCAACAACAACCCCCATATAGCCCAACAATAACAATCATCATAAGTGTAAGCTTAATTAATAACATTAAAACATACTTTCCACTTGGGAATATTAATATACAACTACCATAAATGACTGTTAAACACCATGATTTCCCAAGTTGGGTTTTGAACTCCATTAAAACATAGAAACCCCTTTTTCATGAACATCATCTTGAAACCCTAATTATTTCCAAAACCCTAATTTTGACCTAGAATGGTCAAAATTATTCTAGGTGATAAAACTAGTAGATTAAGGACAATATCACTTGGAGGTCAAGAGATGTTCACACATTTCATATCTACCACCAATTATTTCAACAAGATCTCATACTATCTCAAAAACCCATTTTAGGTTAAAATGTGTAAATCATGTAATAATGATAGATGATGGTAATAAGATGGAAATCTAGCAATATAACATATATAAAGCATAGAGAGTGAAGATAAGTCACCTTAGAGGGTTTTATAGAAAACCCAAACCCTAAATGATGGAAGAGGAAGCTTTTTGAACACTTGAGTATGCTTGAATGTGTGAAACACTTAATGACCTAGAGATGGAGAAGGGTTTCTCATAAACGTGGTGGATGAAATCCATAAATGAGGAGAGATGATAGGAGGAGGGAACTTACCAACCTTTGAGAGCAAAATCGCACCTAAGCAAGAGTGAAGTCGGTCTTAGATGAGAAATGGAAGAGAATGACCAAAATAGTTGCCAAAACCCGCTGATAAACAGCCCCTCTGCCCCTATTCGCGACATTTCCGTTGGCGACAATGCCCTGGGCATTGTCGCGGGGCACAGTCGCGACCAACACCCTAGCTTTTGTTTGATTTCGCCAAGGTTGTCCCTCATCGCGACATTGACACATGAGACTATGCCCGAGGCATAGTCACCGGTCATAGTCGCTGGCCATAGTCGCCGGCCACACCAAGCTTGTTGTATGAAGGTCCTTTTTCCATTCAAAACCGACTCTCAAGCTTGTGAACTTAAGTTGACTGAATGATAATGCTTGCATGCATGAAAATCGCGCATAGTCACCTAGGATTCCAAGAACGTGCACACACTACCTTTAACGATTGCTTGGCTCGGTTGAAACATTAGGCGACCCGAGGATAAAGGTAGATATAATCTCTATTTCCAACCAGCTAAATTCTGAAAAGTGTACCTCATTGAATAATAGAAGGTTCGGGGTGTTACAATCCTTCCCAACTTGGAAGAGATTTCGTCCTCGAAATCTTAGGCTAAGCGAACAAACGGGGATACCTGCGTCTCATGTGTTCTTCCGCTTCCCATGTCACGTTGGCACCTCGATGATGTTTCCATTGCCCCTTGACCATGGCCACTTCCTTGTGTCTAAGTCCCTTGATCGATCTTTCCAAAATAGCCTCGGGCTCCTCGACACAACGGTTGTTCTCTACCCGAATTTCCGACAATGGTATCACACTTTCTTCCTCCGCTAGACACTTCCATAGATAACATACGTAGACTGTTGGATGGATTCCGTCCATTTCTGGGGGTAAGTCCAATTTGTAGGCTTGCGAACCCACTCGTTCTACAATAGTGAATGGCCCAAGAAAACGGGGACTTAACTTCCCTCGCTTTCCGAAACGAATCAAACCCTTCCAAGGGGATACTTTTAACATCACTCGTTCTCCCACTTGGAACTCTACCGGTCTCCTTTTCTTGTCGGCATAACTCTTTTGTCGGTCTTGGGCCGCCTTCAAACGTTCTCTAATGATTTTGACTTTTTCGGCCATTGCGTGTACGATTTACGGTCCAGCAAATTGTTTCTCCCCCGCCTCTAGCCAACATGCGGGAGTCCTACACTTTCTTCTGTACAAAGCCTCAAATGGCGCCACTTTCAAACTCGAGTGATAACTATTGTTGTAAGCAAACTCTACTAACAGTAGATGAGTATCCCAATTTCCCCCAAAATCAATTACACAAGCCCTCAACATATCCTCCAAGGTTTGAATAATCCTTTCGCTTTGTCCATCCGTTTGTGGGTGATACGCCGTGCTCAAATTCACCCTCGTACCAAGTTCCTCTTATAGTGCTTGCCAAAACCTTGATGTGAACCGACTATCCCGATCGGAGACTATGGATACGGGTACACCGTGCCTCGAAACCACTTCATCAATGTAGAGTTTTGCCAATTTGTTCATCGGCAAGGTTTCCCGCATAGCTAAGAAGTGTGCACTCTTCGTCAACCGGTCCACTATCACCCAAATGGTGTCATGACCTTTCAAAGTCTTCGGCAACTTGGTCACAAAATCCATGGTGATTTTCTCCCACTTCCACTCGGGGATTTCCAAAGGTCGCAAACTGCCATAAGGTAATTGATGTTGAGCCTTCACTTGTGAGCAAGTCGAACACCACTCCACATAATGCGCCACATCCAACTTCATGACTGGCCACCAATAATGTAGCTTCAAATCCCGGTACATTTTTGTACTCCCGAGATGAATGGAGTACTTTGACTTATGCACCTCGTCCATGAGTAGCTCCCGATTCCCACCGATCTTGGGCACCCATACGCGCCCGTTGAACAACTTGACTCCACGACTATCCTCCGTTAGGAGTTGCTTTTGCTTCACCATTACCTCCTCCTTGAGATTTTCTTCCAATAAGGCCTCGGATTGTGCTGCTCTAATCCGCCCACTAAGCTCGACACGATGTCGATCCTTGAGAGGTTGGAGCATAGGCTCCCACTATACTCCTTTCGACTCAAGGCGTCGACGACCACATTTGCCTTACCCGGATGGTAAAGCAATTCACAATCGTAATCCTTGCCTTACCCGGATGGTAAAGCAATTCACAATCGTAATCCTTAAGTAATTCCAACCATCTCCGTTGTCTCATGTTCAACTCTTTTTGATCAAATACGTACTTCAAACTCTTGTGGTCCGTATACAACGTACATTTAGTGCCGTAAGGTAGTGACACCACAACTTCAACGCAAATACCACTGCGGCCAACTCTAAATCATGCGTAGGGTAATTCTTCTCGTGTGCCTTGAGTTGTCTTGAAGCATAGGCGATCACCTTCCCTCTTTGCATTAGTACACATCCCAAACCCATCTTGGATGCGTCGCTATAGACCACGAAATCTTCCAATCCCTCGGGTAGGGATAAAATTGGTGCTTCACACAATTTCTTTTGTAGAGTACGGAATGTTTTCTCTTGCGCTTCGGTCCAAACAAACTTCACGTTTTTCCGGGTCAACGCCGTTAATGAAGAAGCAATCTTAGAAAAGTCTTGAATGAACCTTCAGTAGTAACCTGCCAAACCTAAGAAGCTTCGAATCTCGCCAGGACTCTTAGGAGGTTCCCAATTCATCATTGCCTCGATTTTGGAAGGGTCCACCTTCACTCCATCTCGGGTAACCACGTGACCCAAGAATTGAACCTCGCTCAACCAAAAGTCGCACTTGGAGAACTTCGCGTATAGCTTTTCTTTCCTTAGGACTTCCAACACCTCCCGTAGATGAAACTCGTGATCCACTTCGTAGTTGGAGTACACTAAGATATCGTCTATGAAAACGATCACCGACTTATCGAGGAAGGGCCGACACACCCGATTCATCCAATCCATGAACACCGCCGGTGCATTTGTTAACCCGAAAGGCATCACTAGAAACTCATAGTGACCATACCGAGTCCTAAACGCCGTCTTTGGAATATCGTCTTCTCTAACCTTAACTTGGTGATAACCCGAACGTAGGTCGATCTTTGAGAAGCATCCCGCCCCTTGAAGTTGGTCAAACAAGTCGTCGATTCTAGGGAGCGGATACTTGTTCTTTACGGTTACCTTATTCAACTCTCGGTAGTCGATACACATTCTCATGGTGCCATCCTTCTTCTTAACGAATAAAATCGGAGCTCCCCAAGGAGATGAACTCGGTCTCACAAATCCCTTTTCCAAAAGCTCTTGGAGTTGTGCCATCATCTCTTGCATTTCGGACGGAGCCAAGCGGTAGGGAGCTCTAGCCATCGGAGCCGCCCCCGGTACCAAGTCTATCTTGAATTCCACTTGACGATCCGATGGTAACCCCGACAAGTCTTTTGGAAATACGTCGAGAAATTCGCGTACCACCTTCACGTCCTCGAGCTTCTTCTTCTCCAACTTAGCATCGATTACGTATGCCAAGTAGGACGTACATCCTATGATTAATCATTTACGTGCCTTCAACATGGAGATGATTGCTACATCTCCTTTCCTTCGTTCGCCATAGACTACCACGCAATTCCCATCCGAAGAAGGTATTCGGATTAACTTCTTTGCGCATAAGATTTCGGCTTGATTCCCAGCTAACCAATCCATTCGCACCACATCGAATCCCCCGATTACCATGGGCATTAAGTCTATCGAGAATTTCTTTCCTTCGATTTCCAACGTACAACCCCGCAAAATATCCCGAACCACTACTTGTCCACCATCGGCTATTTCTACCACTATGGCTTCTTCTAAACAACTAGTGGGCATGGAAAAGTTTTGACAAAAGGAGGTCGACACAAACGAAAAACTTGCACCAGAATCAAATAACACACGCGTAGGTACGGAGTTTAGAAGAAACGTACCGGACACTACGTCGTTTGAAGCCTTCGCCTCCTCGGTCGACATTTGAAAAGCTCTCCCCGTTGCTCCTGGAGGTTCCACCTTCGGTCCTCCACTTCCACCCACCTTCAGCTTCGGGCAATCCCTCCTAACGCGGCCCGACTTCTTGCACTCGAAGCACATTGTCCCCCTGACGGGGCAAGAATTGATTGAATGCTCGGTCTTGCCACACTTATAACACTTTCCCGGAACAAAATTGCATGGGCCAAAGTGCTTGCTCCGGCACTTGGAGCACCATCTAGCCTCCTTCTTCGGGTCGGCTCCCCGGTAGTTGTTGTCAAACGTTCTCGGTTTCTTGAAGGGTGCAGATTGCCCTTCCCATCTCCTCTTTTCCGGTACTCTAGCAACTTCTTCCTTGCCTCGACCGTAGGCGTCCTCCACTAATTGAGCTTCTTCCACCGCCTCACGAAGGGTGGAGGCTTTAGATACTCGGACCATTGTCATCATGTTCGATGGGAGACCCTTGATGTAGGCCTTAATCTTCTCTTTCTCCGTCGGGACCAGATGTCCCACCAATCCTAATTTATCCATGAACAAACGGTTGTAATCCTTAACCGTCAAATTTCCCTTCTTCAAATTCCGAAACTCCTCCTCGATCCGGTCCATAGCTCTCTCGTTGCAATATTCCTCCAACAAATTTTCCTTGAAGGTTGCCCAGCTCAGTTTGGCCAATACCGCGTCCTCTAGAGACGCGGAGTAGACATTCCACCAAGTAAGAGCCGCCCCTCTTAACATTTGAGAACTAAACTTTGCCCTTTGGCTCTCCCCACATTCACTAGTACGAAGCTTGCTCCATTTCTCTTATCCAGTTCATACAGACAACTAGATCATCTGCTCCTTTGAACTCGGGCGGTCTACAGCTCAGAAAAGTTTTGAAAGAGAAAGGCTTCCCTGCTTGCCCGATTTCCAATGTCCCCAACCCATCCGTAGGGTTTCCATTGCCAGTGCCCCCAGACCCAGCCACTACAATGTTCTCGGAAACCACCTCGTGCTTACGGTTGTTCGTATCTCGGTCCTCTATAAATTTTAAAAACTGCTCTTGCTGTTGAGCCATGGCCTTGTTCATGGCCTGCATCATTCTGTCCATCATTCGTGTCCCGGCCGTTGCCTCTTCCAAAACAGGGTCAGACGTTTCCAGCTCTCGACGAGGGATATGCTCAGTTCCCCCTCCCAAAACGGTGTTAGTCAGCGGAGGTACTGTTGTCGTTGTTATCCTTGGTTGATCAGCTGTGGACGACGTGGCATCATGGCCCTCCACTCTACTGCGGGTATTAACCATTGGAGTCTGCCACACATTCGAGAATGAGGTGAGAGATAGGCTATAAGAGTTTTAAACATAAAAAAACATACTAATACATGCATCAGTCATCATAACAATAGCAATCTAAGCATACTCATGTAATGATACATTCATAATAGCAGTAGCTAATTGGAATTATGAACATACTTCACATAAGGATTCTCGTCACCAAGGTCACAACTTTCAATTTATGTACTTCCGTCGACTCTAAGACCATCCTATCTTAGGAGTTCTACCCAAGCTCACCAGTTCATACTTAATATTTCCAGCTTAAGTCTAGGCACTTTAACTACATACCTAGTTCACTTAAACTACAGCTCTGATACCAACTTGTAACACCCTAAAAACCGGGTTAAATTAAAACCTGCAACTTTCCGGAAAATGTACTTCTAAATTTAAACTAAACACCCAAAGGATGGAGGAAAATAAAGTATGGCACTTACAATCCCAAGAAACGAGCAATTAACAGTTCAACAACCTAATAATCTAAGACATCAATTTCTAGATTACATTCGGGTGTTGTCTAATTGCTACCAAAAATTCAATATTGATCAACTATCGTATACACCTCTATATACTCCCAAAAATGCTATTCGCCATCACATCTCTTCACTCAAGCTCGAGGAGCCCCACCGCTTGAAGACCCTAAACACGTACCCGAAAGAAGAAGTGTTAGTTTAACACGATGAGAGTGAGAACTAACAATTTGATATAATAATAATTAATTCAAGGAACGACGGTAAACATAATAAAACTCATAGCGGAGGTCGCTTGGTATCCAATGCTTCATCCATATGTGAAGCTTGACATTTAATAACATTTGCATAAGACAAGGTAACCATATAAACGTTAGTAGTAAATATCACAAGATAACAAATACGACGGAAACAAGCGCAACCCCGAAGAGTCTATAACTTGCGAGCCCCCAATTTCAACCACTCCAGGTCTATACATTGGGTCACTATAAATCCCCAAACAAGCACTTTGGAATTACACTTTACTGCCCATGAGACGATGCCCGACCATATAGGCCCACATCTTACTTATCATGGATCCCGATGCCTATTCCGTGATATGACTCTAGTGCCTATGGATCCATTACACTCAATGACCAACAACAACACCCATATAGCCCAACAATAACAGTCATCATAAGTGTAAGCTTAATTAATGACATTAAAACATACTTTCCACTTGGGAATATTAATATACAACTACGATAAATGACTGTTAAACACCATGATTTCCCAAGTTGGGTTTTGAACTCCATTAAAACATAGAAACCCCTTTTTCATGAACATCATCTTAAAACCCCAATTATTTCCAAAACCCTAATTTTGACCTAGAATGGTCAAAATTATTCTAGGTGATAAAACTAGTAGATTAAGGACAATATCACTTGGAGGTCAAGAGATGTTCACACATTTCATCTCTACCACCAATTATTTCAACAAGATCTCGTACTTTCTCAAAAACCCATTTTAGGTTAAAATGTGTAAATCATGTAATAACGATAGATGAAGGTAATAAGATGGAAATCTAGCAATATAACATATATAAAGCATAGAGAGTGAAGATAACTCACCTTAGAGGGTTTTATAGAAAACCCAAACCCTAAATGATGGAAGAGGAAGCTTTTTGAACACTTGAGTATGCTTGAATGTGAGAAACACTTAATGACCTAGAGATGGAGAAGGGTTTCTCATAAATGTGGTGGATGAAATCCATAAATGAGGAGAGATGTTAGGAGGAGGGAACTTACCAACCTTTGAGAGCAAAATCGCACCTAAGCAAGAGTGAAGTCGGTCTTAGATGAGAAATGGAAGAGAATGACCAAAATAGTTGCCAAAACCCGCTGATAAACAGCCCCTCTGCCCCCATTCGCGACATTGCCCTGGGCATTGTCACGACCAACACCCTAGCTTTTGTTTGATTTCGCCAAGGCTGTCCCTCATCGCGACATTGACACATGCGACTATGCCCGAGGCATAGTCGTCGGTCATAGTCGCCGGTCATAGTCGCCAGCCACACCAAGCTTGCTATCCGAAGGTGCTTTTTCCATCCAAAACCGACTCTCGAGCTTGTGAACTTAAGTTGACTGAATGGTAAAGCTTGCATGCATGAAAATCGCGCATAGTCACCTAGGATTCCAAGAACGTGCACACACTACCTTTAACGATTGCTTGGCTCGGTTGAAACATTAGGCGACCCGAGGTTAAAGGTAATTATAATCTCTATTGCCAACCCGCTAAATTCTGAAAAGAGTACCTCGTTGAATAATAGAAGGTTCGGGGTGTTACAAATAATACACAAATTCATGAATCGTGTATTATTCACCCCGAATGATGTATTATTCTTCTTGAATGATACATTATTCATGATGAATAATACATGAATGACCCATGAAGGTGTGGAGACATGACACACTTTCTTTTGTTCCCCGATTCACAACCGAAACTCGATAGGTTCTCGATTCGTCTCGATGGGTGTTGGGTTACGGTGATAAAGAACGTGATGCCTTACGACGTTGAAAAAAGTGTTACGGACTTACGATGCCGATGTGTTGTACACACTTGAACGTACATACATATTCATAATGAATATAACACATATACAACATTTCACGTAAAAAACGGTAAAACTACAAAAAAAACTATATCGAGATGGATGTCATATTGAAGAGCACATAATTCTCGTTTTTTGATGTAATTTGTTTGATTAAAATATTAGTAATTTTTAAGATAATTTATTTTAAACTTTAAGGGTGGTAAAAGTTTTTAATTAAAAAAAGTAAAAAGTCAAAGATGCTAGGCGTGAGTTTAAATTATCTTCTCTTTTTATCCCTAATCACCTTAATTAATAATTATAATTAAAAACTCTATTTAATATGAGTTGTTGGATCAATAGAGATGAAGTGTCCGAGATGAGTTCTCATGTGCACAATGAAAATTGAGTTTTTATTTGAACCTTTTTTCTTTCTCTCTCTCTCTCTCTCTCTCTCTATATATATATATATATATATATATATTGGAGATGCAATGCTAGCTATTCATGGAAAGATTGAAGAAGATTAAGGTTGTTGGTGGTTTATGATTCTTAGTAATTGAAAGGTATAATATCCCTAACTCTTTAATTTAAGGTTTATCTAGTTATTGGGTAAAAATCTAGACGTTTGAGATATTATGATTTCAATGTTATTAAAATTCTTAAATGTTGGATTTGGTTAGTATTTCGCTTATGAATTAAATTAAGGAATTTACTTATGTTGATAAGTTTATTTGGGGTTTAAGTGTTTCAAATATTGTAAGTTTTACATTTAGATGGATTAATTTATGTGAAGTAAGACTTGAATAGTTTTAAATCCGTTGTGAGAGGTCCTTGATGAGTGGGAAAGTTTAAAAGTGGGTCTAGATATTTTATTTAGAGTTCTTTCATTGATTTTGTGGTTACACGTGTTTTATTTAGGTAGCAAGAAGTTTGCGCAAGTTGGATGAAAACTAGGTTTAACGTAACCTAGTAAAGTGAGTTCAAGTTGATTTGTGAAAATTTTGTACATGTCAATACTGTCCATTTTGAAAGATTAAAGTAGTTTACTTGACGTTTATCAGATGTGTTGCTTATTTGATGAAATTTACATTTTGGATACATTTGATTTATAAATATTGTAAAATGTCATTCATTTAGGGTCTTTGAACTTTTTGATAAAGAAATCGTATTGATATGTCTTTATGGTGATTTATTGTAAAATTGGAGGTCCTTTGACGTAAATGCACTTTTAGTGTATTATGTTTTATAAGACGTGTGGAAAATGTATATTATTGAGTTATAAAATATTTTGGAATTATAAAAGGTATAAATTTATTTGGAAAATGATTTATCACATCTCTCAATGGGTTTTTGAGTTAATCATATGGTGGAACATGTAATTGCATAAACGTTGGTTAAATACATTTTATTGCTTATGATTACTTCTATTTTATAGTCAATGGTGTTGTCGAGCTATTGACTCGACTTTGATTTTTAATGAGTCTTGCGGGACATTTGTCCGGTTTAATTTTACTTTACGTCGGGCTTTTGAAGTAATAGGCAATTATGACATATTTATTTGAAATGTTACACGCTTTGAGTGCGTTGTCGTGCATTTGGGGTCATGTAAGTTGTAGACGGTAATGCAATGGATCCATATGCATATGAGTCAGTCATTTGGTTTAATGGGAACTTTATCCCTGTTTTAGAATTGGAAATAATTTTGGTTAGCGGGAGCGAGGTATAGACCGTGGGTGGTTGAACTCGTAGACCGAAAGACCCATTGCGAAGGACTAGAGGTATAGATCGTGGGTTGTTGAACTTGATGTCCTTGCACTTGGGTATTATGCCAATGATGGGACGGTAGTTTTCCACATTGAGGCACGTTTAGACATCGAGGTAAGGTATAAGACCTATGTGCTAATATATTCCTTTGGATTTGGATAACTCAATGTACAAACCTAGAGGGGTTGAAGTTGATACTCCACAAATGTACGCTTAAAGGTGCTGAGCTTGATATGTCTTATGATTATTGAAACACCCTAAAATCACAGTAAATTTAAACCTTGAATTTATCAAAGTATTCTACAACATCTTCCAAACTTTTCATATATATATATATATATATATATATGGAGAGTTAGTTACGAAGATTCATATATACAACTGGACTAATAAAAACAACCTACTAATCTAATCCTTAACATTAAGATCAGATTATACGAGTTGTCTATGCAATCTCCCAAAACATCTTCGTTTACACTAACTTCTCCATCACGCTTCCAAAAATATAACTCTGATATCCCTCGTCACTTATCCCTTCCCGAGCTAGTACCTGGTAAGAAAATTTAATTTGAAAAGATTAGGCTTACGCCTAGTGAGAACATCCAATTTTCAAATCAAAACCTTAATAAGCTTTGAAAACCAAATTTGTAAACAAAGCATATATATTAATCTGATCACAACCTTTCTTACCGTACACTTAACATCTTTCGATGACGAGAATCATACCCGATTCCATGAGTATGACAAACACTAAGTAGGTCATAGTATCATGTTCAAGAGCGCCACAATACGAAATGGAAATTACCATTAGCGCCCGGCCTATTCCTCATTTCCAAGTCAACGGGAATTACGAATAAGCGCCACGCCTATTCCTCGTTTATCAATCACAATACTAAATGAGAATTACCATTAGCGCCCGACCTATTCCACATTTATCAAATAATACTAGTGCCTATGGATCCATTACACTTCCTAGCATATGTGTGTATTAATTCAAACACATATCAACTCGTATCATACTCGCAGTCGTGTTATAATTATGTTCGTACTGTTAATAATCAAAATATGTTTCGTATTCATAAAACATTTGAGCTGCACAACCTTACACAAAAATATACATAAAACTTGTCCGGTGAACTAATCCGGAACCAAGTCCAAAAGCAATCCAGATTCCAAAGAAATCCGGTAACATCCGGAAAATGTATCCGGACTCCAAGTCTGGAACCATCCGAAAACCGCATCCGGTAAAACAATCCGGAACACCATCCGGAATCCGGAACTATCCGGTATCATATCCGGTAAATCAATCCGGAAAACTACCCGGAATCCGGAACTATCCGGTACCCGGTAAATCAATCAGGAAAATTATCCGGTATCCGGAACTATCCGGAATATTCATCTTCCGGACTCGATGATACCCAATTTAATTCAAACAATTTTTATTCCAAAATTTCCAATAACTCTTTTGTGATCATTTCATAGAGATATCAATTCAACAAATCAATTTTATTAAACAAAACATGTAGATGAACTCACCTGAAGATGAAACCCAACTCACAATCTGCACAATTTCGAACTCAACCCAGAATTCTAATTCAAACCTGTTTCATCAATTTCATTCACAAACCCCTTAACATCAGTTTGAACCTGATTATATATCCCCAAGGATTGAATTGAAATAGATGTTTGAATTTCTTACCGTACGAAACCCAAAACTCAATCTTCCTTCTTTCTTTCTTTTTCTCGGAGACCGACTTTCACAAAGATGAAATTGAGATCACCCTCAATTTAGCCGACTTCCTTCAATATCTCAAACATAAAATCAATTTAACCCTATACTATCCAAATTGATGAAACCAACCCCCAAGTTTTGAAATTCACAATTTACTTAAAGACTTTGGCCAATTACACTTTTGACCCTTCAATATCGAAATATAACATAACTTTCAAATTATCATTCTTCATAATAACATACTGTTAGATTAAATTAGCTCCTAATTTAATTAAATGTTTTATAATGAAAAAATGTATGGGCTTTTTAGTTAGCTTTATGGGCTTGAGCCTTTTATTGTAAATGGACCCTTTAAAAAGAAGTTTAGGGTTTCATTTATCATTTGAGAGAGAGGGTTTTAGAAGTTACACACAAAAACACACACTGACTTATTCTCATGAGAGTCATCTAATTGTAAAGTGTGGTGTTCTTCAACATTTCTCCTCCATACTATTCATCAATGAAAATGAGATGAGTTATTTTATCATTATTCTTATTGTTTATCTTATCTATATTTATATATGAACTGTTATTCTATTGTTTGCTTGTCCTAAATGGGACCAACAATTGGTATCAGAGCTGGATTGAAGAAACTCTTCTTCAATCGGTCATCTATAGCAACAATAGAAGATTAGATGATTTATTTGTTGTTTTGGTGCTTAGATTGATTCAATCACATGAGCCTAAACACAAATATTATATCTGCTACTTATTTTCTGTTCTGTGCTTACTGGAAATCCAGACTTTGATTTCATTAAGATTTGGATAAGTTTTGACAGAAAATTAGTTTTTTCTCTTCACAAAATCTGATTCTGCACACCACATGTTTGATGAAATGCCTAAGTGAAGATTTGGTTCTGTTTGGATCAAATCTGATCAGATTTAATACATGTGTGTGTTTTGATTCTTTCTCATTCATTGGTCTTATTTGATAAGCACTAAGTAGATGGTTGATCTATGATCTCATCCTTGTGTGTGCTTAAGTCCATAGCATTTTTTTTGGCATCTTGGTTGTAAGGTTGTTGATCTTTGATCTGACCTTTATTTAAATCCAAGATTGGACTCTCTTTGATCCAGATTTTGTTTATATTCCGCTGCTCATAATCATTTAAATGAAAACAAAATCATTTGGGTCTTGAAAAAGTTGATTGAGAAAGATTTGGTGTTGTGCTATGTATTCAAAGTCTGATCTGAAAAGTTTTTATAACTTTGAGTGTTTCTAATTAGTTTTCTGACCTGATCAATTAGAGATCTGATTATTTGCACTCACGGTTCTAAAAGTTATATGGAGATCGTCTTATTTTCTACATCAAATCAGATTTAATGATAACATGCTGACAGATTTGCGATGCTGTAGTAAATTGATCATATCTCACTGATCAAGACACCAATTGATGTGATTGAAAAGGCCCTGGATTGAAAACACATTGATGAACAACTTTCGTGTTTTGAGATTTCAGAGATTAAAAATTTAGAAGGGTCATATGTATCGTCAAAGTAGACAACAGTGTGCTGACACACCTCTGTTGGACAGAACTGCGCGACTATGGTAAATCAACCGTATCTTATTCTTACGAGCTCCAAAAGAGGTGATTCCAAATGCTCTGAAAAGATAACAAACCAATGCACACTCTTTATGTTTTGAGTTTTTGCAAACTCCAGAGCTATCATGGTCTAAAGTTGTGTCGAAGTTAGTGTGAAACTGCTGGCAGAGGACTTAGAGAAATTCAGCAAGAAGACCACCAGAGCTCACCAGAGCTCTGGTAGAGCTCATCAGAGCTCTGGCAGAAAACTTCTGTTTCACCAGAGGTATACCACCAGACCAGAGGTATACCACCAGACTAGAGGTACACCAGAGGTACACCACCAGAGCAGAGGTACTCCACCAGACCAGAGGTACTTGCTATCAGCTTTGCGCACCTGTCGTATTTTCAACAGAACTCCCTCCTCGAAGCTCCAAATTTGATGCATCCAGACGCGTTGGATTCCTAAGACAAAGAAGAACAATTTTCATGTTTTGAGATTGGTCTGAATCAATGTTCTTTTTGGTCAGAATCTCTGTTAAAGTCAGTATACATCTGCTGGACAGAAAGTTTCTCTCACCAGAGCTCTGTTGAGCTTACCAGAGCTCTGTTGAGCTTACCAGAGCTCTGTTGATTTGTCAGAGGCTGTCCAGAAGCAGAAGCCATCCAAACAGCCATTAAGCCACCGAATTAGTTGCTTCTGTTAAGACCATCCAGAGACTTAAAGATCAAAATATACTTGTGCAGAGTTTTGAATGAGAAATTGATTTTGAGTAGCTTCTGCAATAAAGAAAGATGCGGCTGTCCAGATTAAGCCACTGCTGTAAAGAGCTTAATTGGGATTAATTCATACAGAGCTGATTCACATAATCTCTATACATGCTCAGAAATTCAGATATTGTTTAGAGGACATGCAAGGACTCTGAAAGTCAGATCAGAGATGCTCATATGCACATCCAGAGGAGTCGTTTCAGAGCTTAATCAATAGGCTCTCTGGATCAAATTTTTCAGAAATAAGAGCAGTGAGTAGAGAGGACCAGAAGCAGACTCAAGCATGTTTATTAGAGTTTGTTGGTCCATAAATCAAAACAAGCCAAAAGCCCGGAGCCCGAAATTTTTCAGATTGTTTGACAGCTTTGCGCTGCTTCAGAAACATGCGCACAACGTTTTACTCGGTGCTCCAATTGACACGAGTCCAGCTGAATTGGAAAGATAATTCATAGACGCACAACTTTGATATTCTGAGTTTTCTCAAATTTTGTGAGCTGATATGCCAAAATCAGCTTCAAAGTCTGCTGTAAGGTGCTGGACCGAAAGCATTGCAATTAACTCATGCTCTTTCCGCTTTCAAGAACGGTGTTCTCTTGACGGTTCTTCACGGTTTCATGCTGCTATTGTGACGTACTGATTGTCACTCACTCCTCTATTATTCATGTTTAATGCTCGGTGCTGAATGCTTACTCAACAGTGAAGTTGAGTCATGAAAACTGGACATAATGGGGTTAATTGTCCCGATTTTTCAAGAAAATAAGCCTACATTTGAGGGGGAGCTCGTGATGCTTTGAAGACTCGAAGAATGGAACGCCAAAGTTTCTAAAGAAAGCAAGGGGGAGACTACAAGATGATGCTTTCTTTATAAAACATTAGGGGGAGATTGTTAGATTAAATTAGCTCCTAATTTAATTAAATGTTTTATAAAGAAAAAGTGTATGGGCTTTTTAGTTAGCTTTATGGGCTTGAGCCTTTTATTGTAAATGGACCCTTTAAAAAGAAGTTTAGGGTATCATTTATCATTTGAGAGAGAGGGTTTTAGAAGTTACACACAAAAACACACACTGACTTATTCTCATGAGAGTCATCTAATTGTAAAGTGTGGTGTTCTTCAACATTTCTCCTCCATACTATTCATCAATGAAAATGAGATGAGTTATTTTATCATTATTCTTATTGTTCATCTTATCTATATTTATATATGAACTGTTCTTCTATTGTTTTCTTTTCCTAAATGGGACCAACACATACTTTGATCATGGAAATTCAAGGTGTTACAAATCTCCCCAGCCTGAAAATGATTTCGTCCCCGAAATCAAAGTTAGGTAAATAAATGAGGATATCTATTCTTCATATCCTCTTCCGCTTCCCAAGTCACGTTAGTACCTCTATGATGTTTCCATTGTACTTTAACCATGATCACTTTCTTATGTCGTAGTTTCTTAGTCGTCCTTTCTAAAATTGCTTCAGGTTCCTCCACGCAACGACTCTTCTCATCCACTTTTATTTCAGAAAGTGGTATGACATTTTCTTCTTCGGCTAGACATTTCCGAAGATAACAAACATAGAAAGTATTATGAATTCCTTCCAACTCAGGTGGAAGATCCAGCTGATATGCTTGAAGTCCCACTCTCTTGGTTATAGTGAAAGGCCCAAGAAAACGAGGACTTAGCTTTCCATGCTTTCCAAATCTTATCATGCCTTTCCACGGAGATACCTTTAGCATCACCCGCTCCCCAACTTAGAATTCTTTCGGTCTTCTTTTCGGATCGGCGTAACTCTTTTGTCGATCTTGAGCCGCCTTCATGTGTTTCCGAATCTCTTATCGATCGTTTGCTGCACAATTTCAGGACCATCAAATTGTTTTTCTCCAGCTTCCAACCAACATGCTGGAGTTCTACATTTCCGTCCATATAAGGCTTCAAAAGGTGCCCTTCCAATACTAGAATGATAACTATTATTATACGCAAACTCCACAAAGGGTAAATGCGTATCCCAGTTACTTCCAAAATCGATTACACAAGATCTGAGCATGTATTCCAAAGTCTGAATGGTTCTTTCACTTTGCCCGTCTGTTTGTGGATGATATGCAGTACTCAGATTCACTCTTGTACCCAACTCTTTTTTTTAGTGATTGCCAAAATCTTGAAGTAAATCGGCTGCCACGGTCAGAAACTATAGACACAGGTATACCATGTCTTGATACCACTTCATCAATGTATAACATGGCTAGCTTATCTATTGGTGAAGCTTCTTTCATTGGTAAGAAGTGAGCACTTTAAGTTAAGCGATCCATGATTACCCAAATAGTATCTTTACCTTTTAACGTCCTTGGTAACTTAGTTACAAAGTCCATGGTAATCTTATCTCATTTCCATTCAGGAATCTTTAAAGATTGTAGACTCCCATAAGGTCGTTGATGTTCAGCCTTTACCAACGAACACGTCACACATTTCTCTACACATCGTGCCACATCTAGCTTCATAGCTGGCCACCAATAGTGTAGTTTCAAATCTCTACACATCTTAGTACTTCAGGATGTATAGAATATTTGGACTTATGGGCGTCTTCAAGAATTAACTCTCGGTTTCCCCCAATCTTTGGCACCCAAATACGACCTTGAAATAATTTGTCTCCACGACTATCTTCAGTCAATTGAAGGCGCCGTTTAACCATGACTTCCTCTTTAAAATTTTCTTCTAATAATACATCCGCTTGTGCCATTTTGATCCTTTCAATCAGACTCGACATCACATCAATCCTGGCGTTAGTCGCTTTCAAACATCCACAGTATTCTTTTCTACTTAAGGCATCAGCCACAACATTTGCTTTACCAGGATGGTAATGCAATTCACAATCATAATCCTTAAGTAGTTCTAACCAACGCCGTTGCCTCATATTTAACTCTTTCTGATCAAAGACATGCTTCAAACTCTTATGATCAGTGAAAAGAGTGCACTTCGTTCCATATAAATAATGCCGCCATAGTTTCAAAGCAAACACTACTGCTGCCAGTTCTAAATCATGGGTAGGATAATTCATTTCGTGTTCCTTGAGTTGTCTTTATGCATAAGCAATCACTTTGCCATGTTGCATCAATACACATCCCAACCCCATTTTTCACGCATCACTATATACTACCAAATCTTCTGTTCCTTCTGGTAGTGCAAGTACAGGAGCTTCAAATAGCTTCTTTTGTAAAGTCCTAAAGGCTGACTCTTGCTTTTCAGTCCTTACAAACTTTACATTCTTTCGTGTTAGAATTGTCAGGGAAGTGGCAATCTTATAAAAGTCCTTTATGAATCCTCTATAATAGCATGCCAAACCCAAGAAACTCCGTATTTCTGATGCGTTCTTCGGTGTCTCCCAATTCATCATTGCTTCTTATTTCACCGGATCTACTTTGACTCCTTCAGAAGTAACTACATGACCGAGAAATTGTACCTCCTTTAACCAAAATTCACACTTTGAAAATTTTGCATATATTTTCTCTTTTTCTCAAAACATCCAAGACTTCACGAAGGTGACATTGGTGATCGGCTTCATTCGTTGAATAAAAAAGTTTGTCATCAATGAATACGATGACTGACTTGTCTAAGAATGGTCGACACACCCTGTTCATTATATCCATGAACACAGCAGAAGCGTTTGTCAACCCAAAAGGCATCACGGGAAATTCATAATGCCCATACCTTGTTCTAAACGCCGTCTTTGGTATATCTTCATCTTACCCTTACTTGATGATAGCCCGACCGTAGATCAGTCTTTGAGAAGCATCTTGCGCCTTGAAGTTGATCAAACAAGTCGTCAATCCTTGGGAGTAGATACTTATTCTTAATGGTCATCTTATTCAACTCCCTATAGTCGATGCACATTCTCATAGTGCCATGCTTCTTCTCAACAATTAACACTGGAGCTCCCCAGGGTGATGAACTTGGCCTAATGAAACCTATTTCAAGTAATTCTTGCAGTTGAGACATCATCTCTTTTTCAGCTATTGACTCGACTTTGATTTTTAATGAGTCTTGCGGGACATTTGTCCGGTTTAATTTTACTTTATGTCGGGCTTTTGAAGTAATAGGCAATTATGACATATTTATTTGAAATGTTACACGCTTTGAGTGTGTTGTCATGCATTTGGGGTCATGTAAGTTTTAGACTGTAATGCAATGGACCCATATGCATATGAGTAAGTCATTTGGTTTAATAGGAACTTTATCCCTGTTTTGGAATTGGAAATAATTTTGGTTAGCGGGAGCGAGGTATAGACCGTGGGTGGTTGAACTCGTAGACCGAAAGACCCTTTGCAAAGGACTAGAGGTATAGATCGTGGGTGGTTGAACTTGATGTCCTTGCACTTGGGTATTATGCCAATGATGGGATACTAGTTTTCCACATTGAGGCACATTTAGGCATTGAGGTAAGGTGTAATACCTATGTGCTAATATATTCCCTTGGATTTGGATAACTCAATGTAAAGACCTAGAGGGGTTGAAGTTGATACTCCACAAGTGTACGCTTAAAGGTGTTGTGCTTGATATGTCTTATGATTATTGAAACACCCTAAAATCACAGTAAATTTAAACCTTGAATTTATCAAAGTATTCTACAACATCTTCCAAACTTTTAATATATAAATGGAGAATAAGTTACGAAGATTTATATATACAACTGGACTAATAAAAACAACCTACTAATCTAATCCTTAACATTAAGATCAGATTATACAAGTTGTCTATGCAATATCCCAAAACATCTTCGTTTACAATAACTTCTCCATCACGCTGCAAAAAATATAACTCTGATATCCCTCGTCACTTATCCCTTCCCGAGCTAGTACCTGTAAGAAAATTTAATTTGAAAAGATTAGGCGTACGCCTAGTGAGAACATCCTATTTTCAAATCAAAACCTTTATAAGCATTGAAAACCAAATTTGTAAACAAAGCATATATATTAACCTGATCACAACCTTTCTTACCGTACACATAACATGTTTCGATGACAGGAATCATATCCTGTTCGGTTCATTTTCTATTAAGACCTGAATGGATATAGTTGGCTGAGTAGATATGGTTGTCTGAGTGTTAACATATAAGTTGTTGTTCGGTTGTTCAACTGAATAAATAGTCTGAATGATGAAAATGACTATTTTACCCTTTGTTTTATATTGAACATTTGTAGATCAAATTTTAGAAGGAAAAACCAACTTTAATAGCAACAATTCTTGTAAACCAGAGAATCCAGAAAATCAAATCCAAAACCCAGAAAATCAAAATCAAACCCTGAACATTTGTAGAACCTAAAAAATCAAATCAATCAAATCCAAAAACCCATTTGTAGAACATTTATTGAATAAACACCCTAGTAGTTCGTTTATATATCGAGTTCCATTTTCAGTTCAAATTTTACCTCTGTTGGTCCCGAAGGCCTATACAAGTTTGTAGAAGGGGGGGGGGGGGGGGTTGAATACAAACACACAGATTTTACTTTTCTAAATTGTTTATTGATAAAGCATTAATAATTTACAGCTTGTTGCGGAAATAAGATTAAGGATAAACCTAAATCTAAACAAGTTGGAACACTAAGGTTTTTTGCACTAAGACGGATAAGGAAATTACTAATAATAACCTATCTTGAGATAAGAGATTGAACTTGTCCAGAGTTAGCAAGTTACTTCAAAATGAAGTGGGTTCATCTCTTTATATACTGCATGCATTTAATGCAAGTCAGTATACACTTTACACGTGTCATCAACTGGTTGGTTGCATGTCATTGACCTTTGTTGACAACCTTAGTAGCCGCATGTATGAACAGTGTAGTGTCAGAGTTGTTGTACGAATTCAGATAGTCGGAGGTTCTTTTCTGACATTTCGTACGGAGTCGTGCAAGGGTGGTTAAGACAAAAGTACTTTGTACGGAGGACTTCATGATCAGCTTTCGTTGATTCAGAGCATTATCATTATCTATTCAGCGAATGATAAAGTTCAGCGATAGCTGAAGTCTTGTACTTGAAACTTCACGTTGAGTGGACAAATCTGAGTCTTCGCTGATCCGCATCAGTTCATTAGAAGACTTGTCGCTGGTTCTTGAGCTTGATCTTCGACTTCAGCATAGAACCTATGTTGACGTGAAACTTGTCTTCAGGGATCATAAGTAAACAACTAACTTATCAGCGATCACCATAAGGACTGAACAGGCTCAGAGCATTATGATGAACAGTGTCGCTGAATGTTTAATTAAAAGAGCGAGAGTTCCTATCAGCGGTACTGGAAGATCTTAGTACTTATCAGCGGTAGTGAAACTCTGATACATATTGTTTACTTACAATTTTCACTAAGTATAAGAGAGGGTCATTATCAAATCACTGAGGGTTTGGATCAACAATCTCCCCCTATTTTATTATGACATAGCAACAAAGAAAATTGCTATTTAATGAAAACACGAGGATAAAAAGAACTCATAAAATATTTGTCCCTTTTACTTTTTTCTGGGATCTTTTCAGTACTGATGGAGTAAAGTACGTTCGCTGAAATCTTTCTTTAAAAGTTTGAATCAGGTTACAATGAACAATAGAAAGATTACAAGTACAAGCGAAATAAATTACAAGTACAAAAGGATAACTGATAAAATAGATGAAAGAGGCGATTCTATCAGTTTACCAAGGTTCTTCCTTAATGAGAAGTTCATCAAGAGTCTTTGATGTGGGGATCATCCAGTTAGGGACATCTTCTCCTTGATTCTTTTTCTTCAGAGCTGCTTCAAAGATCAAGGGCTTCAGGTGTCTAGCTTTGATGTCGCGTCTGACTTCACACCAGTATACGAGATCTCTGAGTTGTTCGATGGGAGCGATGTTGAGCTCAGAGATACGTTGAAAGTGATGATTTCCATAGTAGTCTAAAAAGAATATACCATAGGGATCACTTACAACTGTGCCAGGAATGAAAGTTTCTCCAGGTGGTAGGGAGGTGTCAAGCATTGAAAGATCGGCATCAGGGCCAACAATTTCAGCACGAGAGAAACCAATACCCGTTTCATTTCGAATAGAAGGACCTGAATCAGAGACTTTCTTTTTCTTAGCAGACTCTTTCTCTGGTTGAGGAAGAGTAGGAGGAATATCTACACAGGATGAAAGCAGGTCGATCTGTTTGTTTAAGATCATCTCGACATGACTTTTGAACTTTGAACGCGATCCCTGAATGGCTAATTTTGTTTCTAACCATTCAGAGAGACCAAACTTTTCTAAGGTAGCAGCATAGAAGGTTTGTTTGGTTTTGTCATCTCTGTAGATATCCACTTCAACAACAGGAACTTCAGCACACAGTCTTCCTTTGATGTTGGCTTTGATTATTTTGGATGGTCTTGATCGATAGGTCAGCATTTGTTTAGCCCATTCCAAAGTTGTATCAGAGACCTTTGTCTTTTCTCTAACGATTTCTTGAGCATCATCCCAGAGCTGACGTTGAACATCTATGGGAACTCTTTTCAGCTTGGGGTCTTTGATTGATCGTTGAGTAAGCTTGATGGAGTATTCTCTGTCTTTCTCTTCAGCTTCCTTTCTTTCAGCGATGAGGCGTTCAGCTCTGAGGTGTTCCTGGTATTCAGCTTTTGAAATTTTGAACTTTGGAGGAGCTGAAGGAAGTTGATCACGCTTCAGAATGATTCGCTGATCCTCGAATCGCTTTATCATCTCTTCTCTTCTTTTCTGATCCTCTTCACTTAGCTTTTGAGGAGCTAAGAAAGGTCTGCGTTTGTGCGAGAGTAGCTGTTCTTCTGGTTCATCAGTCTCAGAGATTAAATCTAAGACTGGGATTATTTCTTCAGCAGCAGCTGGCTTTATTGGTGAGGTCGCAGTTGTAGAACCTTCAGCGATATCCTCAAACAGGGGAGAGGACTAGCTGAAACACAACGATCTTACAAATAAGAACTTGGGTAGAAGAACTTGGGTAGAAAGAGAAAGAGAAATATGTTTAGGTGTATAGGTTAGGGTAGTAGAACTGATAGAGGAGGGATGGAGTGAGAGATGTTTAGTGTACCTGACAAACCGGGTTTTCAAGCAAGATCATCAGATTTTCATCTTCAGCGACGCTTTTGCCTTTGCCTTTCTCAGCTCCAGAGGCTGAGGGCTTTGTCTTTGTCCGCTCCCCTGTAGGTTCATTTATTGAGATACCCTTACGAGCTTTGATCCTTGGGGCAGGTTTGACGATAAAGAAATCATCGTCATCTTCGTCATCATCATCATCATTCCTTGGAGAGGAGGATGGTTCAACATCAGGGATGTCGACGGCTTCATCATCTTCTGCTTCGGATTCTTCAGCTTCTTCTTCGAGTTGCTCCCCCTCAGATACAGAGGCGAGCTTCTCGGTTCCCTCAGGGTTTTCAATTCCCTGAGGTCCAGCAGTGAGATCTTCAATCTTCTCACCCCTGATTGATTCATCATGGGAAAGGTCTTCAGCGCTCTTTTCTTCAGGATGTTCAGCGTTCTTCTCCCTGGGATGTTCAACGCTCTTCTCCCCCTCTTTCTCATGATGAGTGGGGGAGGAATGTGCAGATTCTTCAGCTGTGGGAGGTTCTCTGTCTTCTTGGCCAGAGATACCTATACAGCTTTCAATCACTGCTAATCTGACTTCTAGGCCAGTTATAGCAGGATTGATCTTTTCAGACTAAGTGCGATCCGCCGCTGTGAAAGTTTCCAATACAGGGGCAGGGGTAGGTTCAGGAGCCGGAGTATTCGCCTTGTTCAGCAGCTCTTCAATCATCGTTTTCATAGAGCCAACGTCGGTCTTTACAGAGCCTAAGTCGGTCTTCACAGCAGACATGTCCCCCTCGAGTTGTCCAACCGATGTCTTCAGCGTTGTGACCTCGTTGGACATGGAAGAAACGGAGTTTTTGAGTGAGGTGTAGTCAGTGTAGATGTCAGCGAGCACCTTGGCGAAGTCTCCGAGAGTTTTATCAAGTAGCTTCAAGTCATCTGTGGAAGCTTTCTTCTCCACCACCGTTGTCAGCTTTGTCAAATTTTCTCCAGCGGTTGTTACAGCTGTAGAGTTGTTGGAGAGTGTGGTGGTGAGACCGGTCAGCTTTGTTTCCACGGACTTCAGAGAAGCGTTGATGTCTCGCAAATTAGGACCTGTAACAGATAAGTACTTGTGAACAAAGGAAAGCTCAGAAGTTTCAGGTTTAGTTACAGTGTATAGGATTTGATTTGTACCTGCAGGAGGATTGATGAACTCGTCAAAGTTGTGGGTTCCTGAAAAATGTTCCATATCCTCTTCGAAAGTACGGTGAGGTATGGTGATCTCTGCAGGTCCTGTCTTTATCATTCTTTGAGAAGCGTCAGCGGTGGCTTCTGGAATGATGGCATCTCCAGTGTTCTTTGGAGGAGAGTCCAAGTGAGTAGAGGGAGAAGCGAAGGATAAGAATTGGGTTCGGGTACTGAGTTCAGCGTTGGATTCGCTGAAAATCACTTCAGCAGTCTTTTGAGAGACTGAAGGAGGTTGGGTAGGTTCCAAGTTTCTAACCTCAGCATTTAGAGACGCTGAAGGCTGGTTTGAAGGGATGGCTTGAATGGGTGTGGCAGAGCGTACCACAAAACTTTCCTTCAGCTCTGCAGAATGAGCTGAGGAGTCTTCAGCAAGAGATTGCTGGGGCTGCTCCTTTGTTTTCTTGATCCTTTTGGAACCAAGTTGGGTTGAAGAGTGTTTCCTTTTCTTAGAAGGAGAGGATTGTGTGGTCGGGGTATCAGCGATGGGTATTGTCGCTGAAGGAGCCACAAAAGTCGAAGAAGTGGGGTTGAGAAGAGAGAGAAGGGTAGAAAGACGTACCTCATTTTCGACAGGTTTGAAGTCGAGCACCTTAGAGCCAACCTGAGAGAGTTTCAGGTCACCCTCTTGCGGGTAGCTGTCCTTCAGGACATATTGAAAGATGGCGCTGATGAATCGGGGGTAGGGAACCCATGCAGGTCTGTCAGCGGCAGAATCTACTCTTTGCACCAAGTCATCATAGATAATAGATGCCCAATCAATGTGTAGACCTTTCAGCAGAGCATATCCCATAGCTTGCTGAGGTTGAGCGGCTTGATCAGAGGAGCCGGTCTTCGCTGTCATGCAGCTGATCAGATGGGCGAAGATGAAATTCATCTCGCTTGGCATTTTTGACTTCTTTATCAGCGTCAGCTTCTTCTCGGGCTTCTTGTCCCTTCCAGTTTCCCAGATGTAACCCATTGAATCGAGGAAAGCAATGATGGCGTCTCTGTCAGCTTGCTTCTTATGGTCAGGGAATGGAACAAAAGGTTTTTCCTTGGTGGCATTGGGAAAGTTCAGGGCTTTGCGAATTATAGCGGGGGTTATCTTTATTGTGCCATACTCAGTATCGCTGAGTATGCAGTCAATGGTTTTGGATGGATCTTTGGCTGAGGGTAGCTGAGAGTGTCTGGCAGAGTACCAAAACTGGGATAGAAGTAGCTGACTGGCAGGAGGTGAAATGGTCAGGGCTGTTGAAATGCAGCAATTCTTCAGGAAATTCACAGCATCATCCAGATGTGTGACTTGCTTTCGAGGAGGAAACTCGAAAAGCGCAGAGAGGTTGTTTATCTTGGTCCAGTCTAGCTGATCCAGAGTGAACTTAACCTGAGGAGCCTTGATGATTTCCACTTCCTCAGAGTCAGAAGAGATGTTCTCAGCGGTAGTAGGAATGGTAGACGATGCCATTTCTCTGTATTATCAGTTCAACCAAAGATGTTAACAAATAAGAATTATCTTAATGTGGAAAGATTTTCCATTAAGATGGTTCGAATTTTATCCATTTCATTCAGACATAAATGTCTTAATGAAGATTAGGGTTTTTCTTGATTTTTGAAAGAAAGGTAAAACCCATTTTTTTCTTGTTATCCAGTTTTCTATTACGAAATAGATTCTGGAAACGAATGAAGAACAAGTTTAAGATTTAGCATTTAAACTTAAAGAACAACCATGAAATGGTTGTATTCATAAAACCATGAAAGAAATGATTTCATTTTTAAGAAGTTCTTTTGTTTGATCTTGTTTAAAAACAATGATAAGATCAGAAACAAGTTATACGCATTTGAAAAATAAGAACATATTAACCTTGATGTTTGATGAAGAAGATGATGAACAGTTCTTGAAGGTTTTAAGAGCACAAATGCAACAGTAATTCTTTTCTTGCGGAGGAAGATTGATCGCGTAAAAGACAAATATAAACCAAGAATTTGTTTATATAGGGAGTTTAGAGAGAGAAAACCTTGAGCGGGAAAAGGTTTTCATCATGACACGGACACGTGTTTGCATTTGATTGGAAGTTTGAACGAGGCGTGCAAACGTGTGTCAGAAAGAAAAACGTGTCGAGGTTTATCCGTTGCAATGACGTCACAACTG
This sequence comes from Saussurea involucrata, assembly GCA_033807775.1. Lineage (NCBI taxonomy): Eukaryota > Viridiplantae > Streptophyta > Magnoliopsida > Asterales > Asteraceae > Saussurea > Saussurea involucrata. The sequence continues at coordinate 22,536,848 of CM066312.1, forward strand.
TCCTTTCACATTCTTTTAGGATGTCTCTGAGGTTTTGAAAGCTCAGGGACTCTTTTTAAGAAAAAAAAACATGAAGCACTGAATAGAAATATCAGTGATGGTTTTAAGAACTTTCAAAGTATCGCTGTTAAGGAAGAGATATTCAGCGATGCATTTTGTTTTGAAATCTTGCATTTTCATGCGTTTGTCAGAGAGAGAAAAACATACCTTAATATCAGCTTACCAAGTTTATTCAGAGAGAAGATGATTGAATAGGTTATACGAATTGATTTTATCCTATCGCTGATAAATGTGAACCGCTGAAGATTTTACCCTTCAAAGTTCAGCATTCCAAGCTCGCTGATGAGGAAGTTGAATCTTGTCTCATCAAGAGGTTTGGTAAATAAATCAGCTAACTGATAATCAGTTGGGATAAAATGAAGTTCTATATCACCATTCATCACATGATCTCTGATAAAATGATATCTGATTTCTATGTGTTTCGTCTTTGAGTGTAGCACTGGATTGTTTGCTATAGCGATGGCACTAGTGCTGTCGCAATAGATTGGAATTTTGGAGAGCTGAAGATCATAGTCTAGTAGCTGATTTCTCATCCACAAGACCTGAGAACAACAGCTTCCAGCGGCTACATACTCAGCTTCAGCTGTGGAAGTGGACACTGAATTTTGCTTTTTACTTGTCCAACTTACCAGCTTTCCACCTAGGAGCTGACATCCTCCTGTGGTGCTTTTCCTACCCATTTTGCATCCTGCAAAATCACTATCTGAATAGGCGGTTAGATCGAATCCTGAATCTTTGGGATATCAAAGACCTAGATTCGCTGTACCCTTAAGATATCGAAAGATTCGCTTTACATCTTTCATATGAGATATCTTAGGTTCAGCTTGATATCGTGCACACAAGCAAGTTGCAAACATAATATAGGGTCGGCTAGCTGTAAGATACAGTAGTGAGCCGATCATCCCACGGTAGAGCGTGACATTGACAAGAACACCCTTAGTGTCCTTATCAAGTATCAGCGGTGGTGCCATAGGGGTTTTCATAGCTGAACTTTCAGTTAAGTCGAATTTCTTCAGCATATCTTTGACATATTTTCCTTGATTAATGAAAGTTCCTTTCTCAGTTTGCTTAATCTGAAGACCAAGGAAATATGTTAGTTCACCCATCATGCTCATTTTATACTCATCTTTCATTCTATCAGCGAAACGAGTACAAAGCTCAGGTTTAGTAGAACCAAATATAATGTCATCAACATATATTTGAACTAAAATGATATGACCTTTCACTTTTGTAAAAAATAGAGTTTTGTCAATCTTTCCTCGCTCAAAATTTTCAATATGGAGATAAGTAGAAAGAGTGTCATACCATGCACGAGGAGCTTGCTTTAAGCCATAAAGTGCCTTATCCAGTTTATAAACATAACCTGGATGCTTAGGATCTAAGAATCCTGGAGGTTGTTCCACATACACTTCTTCATTCAGCTTTCCATTCAGAAACGCTGACTTAACATCCATCTGATGTACTTTGAAGTTCTTGTGTACAGCATATGCTAAGAAAAGACGAATGGATTCAAGTCTTGCTACGGGAGAAAATGTTTCGTCATAATCTATGCCTTCCTCTTGTCTGTATCCCTAAGCAACAAGACGAGCTTTGTTGCGAGTTACAGTACCATGTTCGTCCAACTTGTTTCGATAGACCCATTTAGTGCCTATCACTGTTTTGTCAGTTGGTCTGCGAACAAGTTTCCAAACCTTGTTTCTTTTGAATTCAGTCAGCTCTTCTTGCATAGCGCTGACCCAGTTTGGATCTCTGAGGGCATCATCTATTTTCTTTGGTTCAGTTAGAGAAATAAAGCTAACAAATAAACAAATATTACCTGCACTTCTACGAGTCTGAATACCAGCGTTTGGATCACCAAGAATTTGATCAATTGGGTGATTTACGGTCCATCGCTGAGCCGGAGCATGAGTCGCTGACTCATCTTGAACTGGAGGAGCTGAAGATGAGGCTTCAGTTGCTTCTGGAGTATCAGCTAAGAGAGGAATACTTGTATTTGTCATTTCATTTACTGATTGCTGAGAAATAGATGGAATGTCTGATACATTTGGATCAACTGCAGGTATAGTGTTTATAGGAACAACTGAGATCCATGATGTTTCAGCTTCACTATTCTGCATGTTTGGAATGATAGTGGGACTATCATCTTCTACTGTGTGAGCATGAGGTGTGGAATATCTTCTGAATCACCAAGATGAGAAAACATCCATTGATTCAGTTCTTCAGTATCAGCGGATGGTTTAGAGTTCGCTGAACGGGATTCGTCAAACGTGACGTGAATAGTTTCTTCTACAGTTTGTCTTCTACGATTGAAGACTCTGAAGGCTTTGGAAACTGAGGAGTATCCAAGAAAGATTCCATCATCAGCCTTAGGATCAAACTTTCCAAGGGCATCTCTGTTGTTCAGTATGAAACACTGACATCCAAAGATGTGAAGAAAGCTGATTGAAGGCTTTCTCCCATGAAAGAGTTCATAGGCTGTCTTTTTGAATCTTTTAACTATCAGCGACCTGTTTTGCATAAAACAAGCAGTGTTGACAGCTTCTGCCCAAAACTGAGTAGGCAGGTGAGAATCGCTGAGCATTGAACGTGCAGCTTCAATAATTGTTCTATTTCATCTTTTAGCGACTCCATTTTGTTGTGGTGTTCACACTGACGAAAAGTTGTGAGAAATACCCTTACTGTCAAGGAAGAAATCAAGAGGACTGTTTTTGAATTCAGTTCCATGATCACTCCTTATAGAGCGAACAGTCATATTGTTCAGGGTTTCCATCTTCCGAACCAAGGTGATGAGTTCTTCAGGGGTGTCACTCTTAGAACGGAGAAACATTACCCATGTGTAACGAGAGAATTCATCAACTATGACTAGCGTATATTTCTTTCCAGCGATGGATTGTTTGTTAACAGGACCAAACAAATCCATATGGAGTAGTTGTAGAGGAGATGACACTGAGGAGACTTGCATTGACTTAAAGCTTGCCTTGGTCTGCTTCCATTTTTCACACGCTGAACATAAAGACTCTTTGGCGTATGAATGTTGAGGTAGACCAGTGACTAACTCTTTTGAAGAAAGAGTGTTCAGTGTCTTGAAATTCAGATGCGAAAGCCTCTTATGCCATAGCCAGTTGACATCAGAAGATGCCTTTGAGAAGAAACAGGAGTTCTCAGTGGTTGTTGAGTCCATGTTTATTACATAAACATTTTCCAAACAATAACCGCTGAGAGCTATCTTCTCCTTTTTGTCAGTGACAAAGCAGGATTCCTTAGTGAAAATCACTTTGTTATCCATGTCGCAAAGCTGACAGATGCTCAGAAGATTATGTTTTAGCCCTTCAACATATGCGACTCTTCTGAAGGAGGTTGTACCATTTGAATGTACACCATACCCTCTGGTATGTCCTTTTCCATTTCCACCGAAAGTCATAGAGGGACCCTTCTCTTCCTTGTATTCAGCGAGCATGTTTTTCTTTCCAGTCATGTGTCTAGAGCATCCGCTATCGAGATACCAGATACCCTTCTTAACCTGAAATACAAAGAAAGATTAATTTTTCTTGGGTACCCACTTAACCATGTATACACATTTGTCAGTGGAGCTAGTTGGAATAGAAGGTTCAGCGGTCTTCGCAGCATTTGAAGATTCAGCTTTGTCTTTCTTCACTTTGGTTAATTTCTTAACTTCAGTGGTAGGAGTCACCTTGACTTATTTGCATCAGGGTTGGTCTTCTTTGCCTTGGGGGCAATCTTCACCTTAGCTATTTTTTCAGCTTTGGTGGCTGTGGGGCACTTACTAGCAATATGATCGGTGAGTCTACAGTGATAACATTTCCTATAACTAAAATTAGTTCTAGGACCATTTGAATGCTGAGCTTTTAATTTTGAATTAGAAGTGCCAGCACCAAGTAAACTATTGGCTTTAGAAATGGGACGAACATTCAGTTCTTCAGATTTCTTACCAAGGACATCCACTCTGAGTCTAGGAGTAGATCGCTGAATAGATCCAGAGATCAGCTTTCTAGATCCAGAGGGGTAGGTCACTGAGGCTTTAGAAGCATTCAGCTTTGGTACTAAGGTACCCTTTTGAGGATTTTGGTAAATAACAATTCCTTTACCTTTATCTTTAGAGACAGAGGTAGGTTTTGAATAAACCATTTTCTCCTTGCCTTTTGAGGTAGGAGTTTCCTCAGGGATTGGTGTAATGGAGGAGGAGCACTGAGAAGATGAAGTATCAGCGACTGAGGATACGAACGTTCCAAATTTAAGCATTGAACGCTCAGTGGTTGGTTTTGGAGTATCATTTTGTAACCCAAACCACGTTTATCATTTAGTGGAATCTGAGACTTTATTATCTCAGTGATCTTTGTTAAAGAATTACACCATCCTTCAATAGTAGCTTTTTCAGCTTTTAATGCAGCGAAAGCTTCTGCTCGTTCGATTTTGACTAGCTGATTTAAATATACTTGATCTTTGAAATCATCTTCAATTTTAGAAAGCTTTTCTATTTGAAGGTGACAGTTTTTAAGTTGTTCAGCGAGATCAAGGTTTTGGTTTTCAACCACAGTTTTGCCGTTCATGGCTTCATATAAACTTCTAGTCAATAGATCGATCTTACGGACACTATCAGCTTCATCAATATTTGCAATATTGATAAAGAAAGAAGGCGATACCTGAATAGCAGAGGTTGAAGTGGAGGGAATGTCTGAACTTTCTTCCTCATCTTCAATCTTAGCCATAAGGCAGAGATTGGCTTCATCATCTTCAGAGTCAGATGATGATTCTTCTTTATCAGATTCAGCCCAATCATAGTTCGCCATTAAGCCTTTACTTTTCTTCTTAAAGCTTTTCAGCTTTGAATACTTTTCCTTCAACTTTGCGTATTTATCATCTTTATTCCTTGGAACAAAGGATTTCTTTGGAAAAGCTGAAGGTCTAGTGACTTTCTTAGATCTGCACTCATTAGCGAAATGACCTGTCTTTTCGCAGTTGAAACAAGTAGCAGTAGCCTTATCAACAAAAGCTGATGATTTAGGCTTGTCAGTTATGGAAAGAGGTTTGTTCTTTCTAAACATCTTCTTTTTGGCGAATCTCCTGAACTTTTTAGTTAGGAGAGCCAAAGATTCATCATCATCTGAAGAATCAGAATCTGATGACCTTTCAGAGTTACTTTCTAACTCAGTGATAGTGACCGAAGGTCGCTGAGAAGAAGGTTCCTCTGAGATTAAAGCAACATGGGTGCTTTTGGAATCTTTTACAAGATTCTTCTTAAGATGGCTTGATTGCTCATGATTCAGCAATGTACCATATAAGGTTGAAAGGGTCATAGATTTAAGATCCTTTGACAGCTTGAGACACATAGAATAATTATCCCAGCTTTCAGGTAAACATTCTAGAAACTTTGTCAGCACTTCAAAGTTAGAATATTCCTTACCAACAGTTTTTAGATCTATGATTAAGCAATTAAAACGTTGGTGAACTTCAGAGAGAGATTCATTCTTACCAGAAATGAAGCTTTCGTATTGTCTTACCAGGTTGATTTTTCTTGAGTCCTGGACTTCAGACGTTCCTTCATACTGAACACATATTTTGTCCCACGTGGCTTTTGATGTTTTCAGATTAATGACGGAATGGTAGACTTCGTCAGGAAGAGCCATGGAAAGTATGGATCTGGCTTTAGTGTCGATAGCCACTTTCTTCTTGTCTTCAAAAGACCAGTTATGAATTTCCTTAGGAATGATTCTTTCAGGAATGGCAGCTCTAGTAGTAGTGCCTGGAACTTCAGGATCAATCCTAACAGGGATATATGGTCCATTTTCAATGTAATGGGGCATAGTAGGGTCTACACCTTCAAAGAAGAGTATCATCCTATTTTTCCACAGATTAAAGTTATCTCTGGAAAATCTAGGGGGTTTTGCAAGAGAACCATTGTCAATATAGTTTGTGTTTGAGTTGGTGGCCATTTTCAGATAATAGCAAGGAAGAGAAATATCTTAGATTAGATCTTGTTTATGAGATTAAAAAAATCTGCTCTGATACCACTTGTTGGTCCCGAAGGCCTATACAAGTTTGTAGAAGGGGGGGGGGGGGTTGAATACAAACACACAGATTTTACTTTTCTAAATTGTTTATTGATAAATCATTAACAATTTACAGCTTGTTGCGGAAACAAGATTAAGGATAAACCTAAATCTAAACAAGTTGGAACACTAAGGTTTCTTGCACTAAGAGAGATAAGGAAATTACTAATAATAACCTATCTTGAGATAAGAGATTGAACTTGTCCAGAGTTAGCAAGTTACTTCAAAATGAAGTGGGTTCATCTCTTTATATACTGCATGCATTTAATGCAAGTCAGTATACACTTTACACGTGTCATCAGCTGGTTGGTTGCATGTCATTGACCTTTGTTGACAACCTTAGTTGTAACACCCCGAAATTTCCATTGTAAATTAATAAGAGATAAATTGTATTTTGGTACGATTCATGTGTGAGAAAATTAATTTGGAGGGTTGATTGGCATTTAATTGGAAGTTTGGGGTATAAATTGGAAATTGGGTTAATGACTCATGTAATTATTATGAGGTGTCAGCTGGAGATTAATCAGTATTTGAAATACTGATTTCCTTAGTATTTGTTTAGCAAAAAGGAAATTTAAAATTTGAACAGTGTGATATAGAGGAAACGAGACAGAGAGAAAGATTTCGAGAAAGAGAAGAAGAAAGAAAGCTGTTGATTTGGATTTGTGGTAAGAAACTTGAATCTTCCTACTGATTCTAGTAAGAAGGTTAATTAATTTCATAATTAATTGGTTAGAACTGTTTCTGGAAGATTAAATTGAAGCTGTGAAGATTTCGATCAGAGTTCAGTTTCAAATTGAGGTGAGTTATTCGATTCTCTTTGAAATTAAGCAATGAAAATAGGAATAGATGTGTTATATCTATATTTAAAACCCTTAAAATGCTTAATGGTTAAGAAAAGTCGAAACTGGTTTAAATGGTGAAAGTGACGATGAACAGTAAGGTTTTCGCAACCAAGGTTGCGAGTTCTGAACTTTTCGCAACCAATGGTTGCGAGTTCTAGAGTTTGCGCTATAGAGGGTTGCGAAAAGTAGGGTTTTCGCAACAGTGGGTTACGAATAGTGGAGGTTTTCGCAGCTTTGGCTTGCGAAAAGTAGAGCTTTTCGCTACAGTGGCTTGCGAAAAGTTTGACTTTCAGTAGCAGTTTTGAGGCTTTTATGTGAAATGCAATCTGATATCTATATGCTATTTGTTATACGAATATAACTCAAATATTGATACGAAAGCCATGTTATGAGTAATTGTAAAGGAGTTATTTATGAGCCCGATCTTGTAGTTTACATTTGAGATATTGATCCCCGTGCTAATTAGCAAAGAGGGGAGAGTTGAGAAGTCGAGGTGTCGAGATTATATTTTTATAAATGTATATGGAATATGTTATGGGATATAGCACATAGTATTGTATATACTCATGAAAGAACAGGATCTAATCTTACAATCAATATAGAAAGCAGTAATTGAGAAGTTGTATGATCAAGCCCAATTGTATTCAATGATGAACAGAATTACAGATCTAAGAGAGAGAATCTCAAAGATTACAGAGAATGAATACAAAGTTATATGAGAAAAATCAAACCAGTTAGCAACATAGAGCTAACTACTATTTATACTGCAACGGACATCTTAAAGCTACAGTACAAATAAGAAAGACTAATAAGAACATAACACGTGTCCTAATTAGTTTATAAAATACTAAGTAAAGTATCTCGTCATAAGTTCTGAACAGATAGTTCAGAACTTCTGAACATTCTTCTGATAAAGCTTCTCAGATCTTCTGACTCCTTAACTCAGACATCTGACTTCTCTTTCCACTGACCAATACTTCTGAGCTTTCACAGTCAGACCTCTGACTTCTCTACTCAGAACATCTGAGTCTTCTTATCAGATCTTCAACACTTGGTTTATTGACAAAACTTCAGATCTAACAACTCATGATAGAGTGTAATGGATCCATAGGCACTAGTTTATATGAACACCTGGGATTGACGTGAGTAATCGTAATTCCAATATGTGTATGTTGAATGTGGAATTGACGTGAGTAATCGTAATTCCAGTATATGTGATAAATGTGGAATTGATGTGAGTAATCGTAATTCCCATTTATATGAATTAAGGAATTGATGTGAGTAATCATAATTCCTGAGTGTATGTTAAATATGGAATTGATGTGAGTAATCGTGATTCCTATTTTGCATTATTGAGAAATCATGGGATTGATGTGAGTAATCGTAATTCCTGATTTCTGAGGAAAAATAGAGATTGACATGAGTAATTGTAATCCCTACTTCCTTTCTAATAAATGAGCATGTGTAATTGCGATTTATTAGATAAGAGCATAGATCTAGAATCTGGGATTGATTCGTAGTTGGCTCTGGTTTGTACTAATATGACTTACTGAAGGTTAGTTATAGTTTTGAGATTGGGGTAGGTTCCCGTTGTTGAGATTAAGCACGTGTACAGTAAGGTGGGTGCGAACAGGTTTGATATATCTGTTAATATTTTGTTATTTAATTTTAATTTGATTTGGATAATCTCACTAGGCGAAAGCCTAATGTTTCAAATTAAACTGTCTTACCAGGTACAGGCTCCGGGATATAGTTGGGAAGTGAGATGACAGTTGAAGAACAATCAGATTTGGCGATATCAAGGGTCAGGATATTTTGATGATTTTTGGGACAAGCCCTAGATAATCTAGTTGATCTTATTATGATGTATAATTAGATTGATCAGATTTTTAAGTCAGATGATCTTATGTATATAAAGACTTACTTTTGATCCTTTGGTTTATAAAAGTCTGATATTTTGATGATCATAACATGTGTATTTTGAGGTTTAAATTGGCCCTGAATTTTAGGGTGTTACAGTATGGTATCAGAGCTTTAGTTTAAGCGAACTAGGTATGAATTTGAGATACCTAGACTTAAGCTGTGATGAAATTAAGTTATGATCTACGAGAGATGGGTAAAATTACTAAGACTGGGTAGTCTTAGGATGGACGGAAATACACTAATTTAGTATTGTAACGATGGGGACGAGAATTCTCGTGTATAATATGTTCGCAATTTCAATTAGCTACTGTTATTATGGATATATTGATACATAAGCATGTTTGTTTCTCAATTGTTACAAGAGCTAATTAGTGATAAAGTACGTTTAGTATGTTAGAGTTCTGTTTAACCATTTGTATGGTTATTTGTGTTTGATCAGAGAAATGGTGAATACGCCACCTAGAGAAAGAGTTGGAAACGATGAGGCAGAAGTGAGTAATATGCATGATGCACCTATAGATTTTCTTTCTTTAGGAGGTATGCATACTCCAGCTCAGAGGGTGGGAACTAGCAATGTTAGTCAGACAACAGATTCTAATATAGAGGCAAGAATAATGGAGAACGTGTCAAGAATGATGAATGCTTCGGTAGAAAGACAAGCTGATTTGATGAACGCCTCCATGGAAAGACAAACCGAAATGTTTACAAAGCTATTCAATGACAGAAATATGGAACCGAGACGTCTAGTGATTGATACTGGGGTGATAAATCCGATAGGTAATCCAAGGTTAGAGGCGGAACGTAGGATAGACAGAATTTGTTCTTACAAAACATTTCTAAGCTGCAGGCCGCCTGAATTTAAAGGAGAAGACAGTCCAGTTGCGTGTATGAACTGGCTGCGGGAGATAGAGCAAGCTTTCCGAGCCTGTGAATGTCAGGAAGGATCAAAAGTCAGATTTGCTTCTCAGATGTTAAGAGGTAATGCTTTGAACTGGTGGAATGTTTTGACAACTTCTTTGACGACAACTGTGTTAGATGCTATGACTTGGGGATCATTTAAAGAGAAGATATTGAAAGAATATTGTAACGAACAAGAGATGGATCGAATAGAGGAGCAGTTTAGGAATCTTAAAAAGGGTAACATGTCGGTGAGAAGGTATACAGAGTTATTTATGGAGAAACTGAACTTGGTAGGACATGTGACTCCTACTGAAAAAGATAAAGTTAAAGCCTACCTGAAAGGGTTGCCGGCTGAAATGATGTCCCGAGTGCGAAATTCAAAAGCTGTAACACTCCGGGAAACGATTGAAGAAGCCAAGATAATAGAGGAGATGTATGTTAGAGATAAGGAAGAGAAAGCGCATGTAGGAGAGAAAAGAAAAGGGGAAGTTCGATCGGAATCATCGTATATATCAAAGTCTTTTTCTGATGGCCCACATTTAGAACCTCGTCAAGAATCGAAATGGTGTTCGAAATGTCAAAGTAGGCATTTTGGTCCATGTCAGAGGGCCACGTTTGAATGTTATAAGTGTGGGAAGAGTGGACATTCTATGAATAATTGTCCTATTCGAGGATCGACGTGCTATGAATGCAAACAACCTGGCCATTACCGTCGGGATTGCCCAAAGTGGAAGAAGGAGGGAGATCAAAGTAAGAAATTTGATATTTCAAGGCCAACGGGCCAAGCGTATCATATGACCACTGAAGAAACTTAAAGAATCAAACGACATTGTTTCTGGTACATTCCTCGTTAACTTCATTCTTTCGTGCAGGTTAATTGTTGGTTGTGTCTAAGTCGTTGATTTCTAGTTAATTATATCAGTTGTGGTTTTGATAAGAAACTAAGCAGTTGAATTAAGATCAAGTATTATAGTTGGATAGGAATTTGATGATTATAATGTTACTCAAGAAGACTTGTAAAATTTTCAAGTTGGGGAGCGGGTAATGTTGAAAGGATATGAGTTTTAATAATGTGAAGAATTGAGTCCCTATTCTTTCGGAATCTTTATTTTTGATTAAGTGATTGTAGAAAGATATACTAGAAATTGATGAACTAAGAAGAAGTTGGTATGTCAAAGTGCTTATGGGTTTTTTAGAACGGAGAAAGTTATGAGGAATAGATATTTCTATTTGTTTGCTTAGTTGATTTCGGGGACGAAATCCTTTCAAGTTGGGGAGTATTGTAACACCCCGAAATTTCCATTGTAAATTAATAAGAGATAAATTGTATTTTGGTACAATTCTTGTGTGAGAAAATTAATTTGGAGGGTTGATTGGCATTTAATTGGAAGTTTGGGGTATAAATTGGAAATTGGGTTAATGACTCATGTAATTATTATGAGGTGTCAGCTGGAGATTAATCAGTATTTGAAATACTGATTTCCTTAGTATTTGTTTAGCAAAAAGGAAATTTAAAATTTGAACAATGTGATATAGAGGAAACGAGACAGAGAGAAAGATTTCGAGAAAGAGAAGAAGAAAGAAAGCTGTTGATTTGGATTTGTGGTAAGAAACTTGAATCTTCCTACTGATTCTAGTAAGAAGGTTAATTAATTTCATAATTAATTGGTTAGAACTGTTTCTGGAAGATTAAATTGAAGCTGTGAAGATTTCGATCAGAGTTCAGTTTCAAATTGAGGTGAGTTATTCGATTCTCTTTGAAATTAAGCAATGAAAATAGGAATAGATGTGTTATATCTATATTTAAAACCCTTAAAATGCTTAATGGTTAAGAAAAGTCGAAACTGGTTTAAATGGTGAAAGTGACGATGAACAGTAAGGTTTTCGCAACCAAGGGTTGCGAGTTCTGAACTTTTCGCAACCAATGGTTGCGAGTTCTAGAGTTTGCGCTATAGAGGGTTGCGAAAAGTAGGGTTTTCGCAACAGTGGGTTACGAATAGTGGAGGTTTTCGCAACTTTGGCTTGCGAAAAGTAGAGCTTTTCGCTACAGTAGCTTGCGAAAAGTTTGACTTTCAGTAGCAGTTTTGAGGCTTTTATGTGAAATGCAATCTGATATCTATATGCTATTTGTTATACGAATATAACTCAAATATTGATACGAAAGCCATGTTATGAGTAATTGTAAAGGAATTATTTATGAGCCCGATCTTGTAGTTTACATTTGAGATATTGATCCCCGTGCTAATTAGCAAAGAGGGGAGAGTTGAGAAGTCGAGGTGTCGAGATTATATTTTTATAAATGTATATGGAATATGTTATGGGATATAGCACATAGTATTGTATATACTCATGATAGAGTGTAATGGATCCATAGGCACTAGTTTTCATGATAGAGTAATCGTAATTCCAATATGTGTATGTTGAATGTGGAATTGACGTGAGTAATCGTAATTCCAGTATATGTGATAAATGTGGAATTGATGTGAGTAATCGTAATTCCCATTTATATGAATTAAGGAATTGATGTGAGTAATCATAATTCCTGAGTGTATGTTAAATATGGAATTGATGTGAGTAATCGTGATTCCTATTTTGCATTATTGAGAAATCATGGGATTGATGTGAGTAATCGTAATTCCTGATTTCTGAGGAAAAATAGAGATTGACATGAGTAATTGTAATCCCTACTTCCTTTCTAATAAATGAGCATGTGTAATTGCGATTTATTAGATAAGAGCATAGATCTAGAATCTGGGATTGATTCGTAGTTGGCTCTGGTTTGTACTAATATGACTTACTGAAGGTTAGTTATAGTTTTGAGATTGGGGTAGGTTCCCGTTGTTGAGATTAAGCACGTGTACAGTAAGGTGGGTGAGAACAGGTTTGATATATCTGTTAATATTTTGTTATTTAATTTTAATTTGATTTGGATAATCTCACTAGGCGAAAGCCTAATGTTTCAAATTAAACTGTCTTACCAGGTACAGGCTCCGGGATATAGTTGGGAAGTGAGATGACAGTTGAAGAACAATCAGATTTGGCGATATCAAGGATCAGGATATTTTGATGATTTTTGGGACAAGCCCTAGATAATCTAGTTGATCTTATTATGATGTATAATTAGATTGATCATATTTTTAAGTCAGATGATCTTATGTATATAAAGACTTACGTTTGATCCTTTGGTTTATAAAAGTCTGATATTTTGATGATCATAACATGTGTATTTTGAGGTTTAAATTGGCCCTGAATTTTAGGGTGTTACATTAGTAGCCGCATGTATGAACAGTGTAGTGTCAGAGTTGTTGTACGAATTCAGATAGTCGGAGGTTCTTTTCTGACATTTCGTACGGAGTCGTGCAAGGGTGGTTAAGACAAAAGTACTTTGTACGGAGGACTTCATGATCAGCTTTCGTTGATTCAGAGCATTATCATTATCTATTCAGCGAATGATAAAGTTCAGCGATAGCTGAAGTCTTGTACTTGATACTTCACGTTGAGTGGACAAATCTGAGTCTTCGCTGATCCGCATCAGTTCATTAGAAGACTTGTCGCTGGTTCTTGAGCTTGATCTTCGACTTCAGCGTAGAACCTATGTTGACGTGAAACTTGTCTTCAGGGATCATAAGTAAACAACTAACTTATCAGCGATCACCATAAGGACTGAACAGGCTCAGAGCATTATGATGAACAGTGTCGCTGAATGTTTAATTAAAAGAGCGAGAGTTCCTATCAGCGGTACTGGAAGATCTTAGTACTTATCAGCGATAGTGAAACTCTGATACATATTGTTTACTTACAATTTTCACTAAGTATAAGAGAGGGTCATTATCAAATCACTGAGGGTTTGGATCAACAACCTCCTCTTCTGTTATAACATCTCGATGAAAATTTGATTAGCAATAATAGTAGAATCAGTTCAAATCAAAATCGAGATGTTACCCATCTGCCATATAACTCCATGTTCAGTTCAAATTTTATAAAATCAGTTTAGATTTTACCTCCTCTTCGAGATTTATATCCAAACCCAAAAACCCAAACCCTAGAAAATCAAAATCGAGATGTTATGGCCGACGACGGGGGAAGATGCCATGGCCGGCGACAAGGGAGGAGATGTTTTCACACACCAGATCGGTGTCTTTAAGAAGAGATTGATGAGAGAAGAAAACGGATCTATACAATGCGACCGGGGGGAAGCCATGGCCGACGAGGAGGAGGAGGCGATGGATGGCGATGGGGGAGAAGCATATGACCGGAGATAACAAGTCTGATGGTTGTGGAGGAGGCTGAGGTCGGATTCTTGAAATGGCAGATCTGATACTTGTGGAGATGCATGTTAAAAGGGGATGAAGATAATAGAGGGTGAACTGAAGGGTAAAAAAGGAATAAAAAAGTGAACAAACGGCTGAATACAAAGGACTTTACTTTTGTAGCTGACCGATTCAGCCATGGGCTGACCGAATAAGCCGGTTCCGAATACCTAGATATGGCTGTACGAATCAGCCATATATACCATACAGCCCATTAAGCCACAAACGAACAGCCTCTAAGTAGGTCATAGTATCATGTTCAAGAGCGCCACTACGAATCACCACGGATTCTAGATTATTGCTCATGTCCAAGAAATTACAATTAGCGCCATGCCTATTTTTTGGAGTGGAAGTAGGGATTACAATTAAGAGCCATGCCTATCCCTTATCTTCCCAAAAAAATCGGGAATTACAATTAAGCGCCCTGCCTATTTCACGATTTCACATCACAATACGAAATGGGAATTACCATTAGCGCCCAGCCTATTCCTCGTTTCCAAGTCAACGTGTGGATCCCAGATTAACAAGTGCAATGAATAGAATCAACACAATAGCATACAATAGTCATAAATCTCACTTTGATTACTTGCAGAAAAGACGAATACTGAGAGTAGTCGTACAAGGTAATTAGCATAAGCAATTAGGTCATTAACCCTAATTCTAAAGAAAAAGAAACTATTTATATCCCATAAGGGATAGTTACAAGAAATGACAGAAACGGTCCATGAACTTCTATTCAACTGGCTTCTGAGACCTAACAATCTCCCCCTTTGAATTGAAGTTCGATCTCACGACAGTTAGGGACAAAACGGTTTCTGATAGCAAAAAGAATCTCAAAGTGCCGGATAGAGTTCCTGTATTCCAGCATGTCTTCAATATCTTTGAGCAGCTCTTTGGTAAGATACTTTCTGATGTTGGCGTACTTCTCTGATGAATCTCTTTCCTCTTCTTCAACTATCTTTCTCAGCATGTTCTGAATCTTCATCAAAGTCCTTTCACTGAACTTGTGCAGCTCACTGATCCTCATAAAACATTTCTCTCCCTTATCGTTCAGATACACGATCCCTGTCTCTGGTTTGAGTAAAAGAGTATGTACCTGTACGTCTTCAGCATCAGGAAGAGTCAGATTGGGCTTCAGCACATTCACTTTTCTCTGATTGCTTTCACTTCCCATCTGAAAGTTGTTGATATACGAGAGGGTAATGGTCCACTTCATGAATCTCTTTATCGTTTCAAGGGATTTGGTATAAGACAGTGGTTGGATGGTGCAGGTCTTTAATTCTCGAAGAAGAACCGGGAAATCTTCCAAGTTTAGATTTTTGAAGTCGGCTTCCGAGAATACCCATTCTTTCCCATCATCTCGTTTAACTGTGAACATCGAGAACCAAACCTTCAGGACTTTGTCGGACATGATCTCCACGATTTCAGTGATCCCGTGGTTGGTTCTAACTTCATGTACCATGCTGCTTCTTTTCATCACCTCCAAATACTGAGAACGAATCGGTTATGCCAGTTCTGAAACACCCTGACACATAACTGGGTCGAGTGGTCTGATCCAGTGAACGAATATCTTTTTATGCAATTCTTCTAAGTATGGAACCAGGATTCGGACTCTCTCCCAACGAACTGGTTGAATAGGTTGGGGTTGAGCCGTTTCTGGTTCAAGAATTGGTATTTCATAGGTACCTGCGGTATCGTGTGTGCCATGCTGAGAATCTGTTACTTGTTCACTTTGAAGGAGGAACTGATCATAATCTTCTTCATCCATGAACTCATCATATGAGTAATCCCACAGAGCGTCTGTCTCAGATTGAATGGCCAAAACCTCTTTCTCTCTCCATACTCGTTCAGTTTCCGGATTACCATCTGAGTCTTCATCGATCAAATCCAGAACTGGTCTTTCCGGAACTGTCAGCATCAGGTTTTCTTATGGTTCTCCCTTGGTCTTTTCAACCGCCGGGTCGGCTGATTTTGGCACTTGGTCTCTGATCGGTGTAGATAACTCCATATCCTGAACCATGTTTTGATCATCAGGCAGTTGGTATGGATCAGGTTCGGCTGGAATTTCCGTTAACGGTTCTGTCATTGAGGTTGACAGCTCCATCAATCTATGTCTCTTCTCCCCTTCATCTGATCAGGA
Organism: Saussurea involucrata; assembly: GCA_033807775.1. Taxonomy (NCBI): domain Eukaryota; kingdom Viridiplantae; phylum Streptophyta; class Magnoliopsida; order Asterales; family Asteraceae; genus Saussurea; species Saussurea involucrata. The sequence goes on from CM066312.1 coordinate 22,553,094, forward strand.
CCCTCCTGATCATCATGTTTTCGTTTCAAGCCCAGTGCTTGACCCTTACATGTGTTCTCTAGGCTGTAAACCCTCTCGGATAAGGTTTCGATGGTTCTTTGGACTTCGGTTAAGGTTGTGGTAAGGGTATCTAGCTTTGTGTGTAATTGGGCTTGGGAATATGTATGAGTGGCTGGGGGTTGTGTTTGTGAGCGAAGTAGACTCACAAGGTCAGCTTCAGAGGATGTGTCGGTGTTTGATTGGGACTAGAGATTATCTAGTAATGCGGCTTTTAAGGCATCGATGCTCATGTTCTCCGGGTTCGGTATCGGGTGAGGAAGTGAAAGTTGTGGTTGCGTAGGGGGATCAACTACAGTTTACTTACCCTTTATAGACCGTTTGATGAAGTCCAAATCCTTTGAAAGCTTCTTCAGTATCTCTGGTTGGACAACCTTTAAGGCGCCGTCCAGAGTTTCCTTGGAGACAAACTCCGGGATGCTAACACCTGGAGCACTTAGCTTACCAGTTGTGGTAACTACGGTGGATTGCACCGTAGTACCGCCTACACTCACGGTTGGCGTAAGGATAGTCGTGGCAGGACTTACACCCTGTCCTTGCAAGCCACCGAACGGTAGACTCACTTGGGGTGTTCCGGTAGAGTCACAAAGAATCTCAACATTAGCAGCAGAGGTGTTTTGTGTCCTAGCCAAGGAAAAAATATCCTTAAGTGGCTCTAGAGTCAATCGTGCATACAAAGAAGTCGAGAACCGGGGCAACAGTTCTCTTATTTCAACACCGGAGCTCTTCAAGTGAGAGACCGGTGGCAGTTGTGCTACGTCCCCTTGTGAAAATGAAACAATATCCTATTGAGAGGACACTGAATGGCTGGGGAAGGTGTGTGATTGTGTCGTTAGGCCCACGACGTCTGTTTCAATACCCTGTCCCAACGAATTAGACGGGGTAGCAGATGTGGCTGCCTGGCTTTGTGGAGGGTGGGTGGAGGCAACCTGATGCTCATTGTTTTTCTTACTCCTCCTTTCCCTCACTTGCTCACTAATATTTTCATTTTCAACTAATGCTCCCTTCGCTCTCCTTGTCTCTCCAATTTCAGCTTGGGTGCGAGGGATGGGTTCCATGCAGAACTGGTCATCATTTTGATCATCCAATTCCGTTGATTCATCGCTAGATCCCGAAGACCCTGATTCAAAACCGGACGCCAAACCTGATTCAGAACCAGATTCAGAACCCGACTCTAAGCCAGAGCCCGACTCAGGGCTGGAAGAGGAGGCTGCCTCTTCTTGTGCTTGTTCTCGCATGATGTCGACCACTTCCACCCCGTGTAATTCAGGTTCTTCGATTTGTGGTGGAGGAGGTGTAGTGGGTTGGCGTTGGGACGAGCTAGCTTCGCGTATCAATGTAAAGCCCGTATCCCGGTATGTAATTTCTTTGTTTTAATTTTTTTTAAAGTTTTATTTATCATGGTTTCCGTTAACGGGGTTAGACGAATTGGACCTAATAGTTAAATATGTCAAGACGTGGTTAGTTTGCGAGAAGGATGTAGTGAGGGACCAAAATTGTTAAGGGGCCATAAAGTGAGAGTTTCGGCCCATGCAACCCAAACCAAACCCTTGTATCATTTTTTGGTGTGGTGTTCGTGAGTAACAAGAAAAAAAGGGATGGAGCTCAATATTTTCGTATTTTGAAAACCTAGCTGCAGAAAACTTCTGTTTCCCGGAGATTGAACGGTCGGATCGTCGTGATTTTTGGTGAGCAGCTTCACGACATCTTCATCAACATTCTGGACGGTGGGATCGTGGTTTTGAGGTCCGAAGGTCATGGTTTCGTGAGGTTCTGCACAACAGTAACTTTGTGGTGATTTTTCTCCATTCTTGCTCTATTTTGGTTCCATACATCTTGATGTGCTTATTTCCAAGTGTATGATGGTTTTGTATGCCTCTAGTATAATCTAGAGAAGACTTTGTATTGCTCTAATATTGGTGGTAGTGGATTTGAAGCGGCTCTAGTAGTCCCGTGGTTTTTACTCTTGATTTTGAGGGGTTTTCCACGCTAAAATTTTGGGGTCTCATTGTGGTTGTTGATTGTATGTTTGGGGGTTGTTTTTACTTGCACTTAGAATACCCTATTTGTTTGCATCCTCAAAGGTTCATTCGGGTCTGTTTGGGTTAAGCTATGGCTTAATGGGTTACTAAGCATTATTTGTCATTTTATGTGAAACTGCAGTTTCTGTCCCTGTTTTTGTATCGAGTATAACTTCTGCTAGGAATGTCGGATTGGGATGAAACCAGTGCCAAAAGTTCCCTTTATGAGTCTAGTAAGTTTCTTATGTTTTGCGGAAAAACCAGTTCGGACCTTAGCTAGTGTCAAACCGCTGTTTTGTAATGAAAGGTGCTGTTTTTCACTGTGCAGTTAACCGGTTTTGTAAAATCCATAATAAATTGTAGAAAAATCGTTAGAGCGCGTGCGATATGTCCCTGGAACCCTAAGACATGGGACTTTGTGATTATGGATTAATATTTCGGGATTTATCAGTTTATAAGGGGTTAAACAGGTCCCGAACAGACCTATGTTTTTAGAGTAAAAGCTGGAATGTGTATGTTATAATTTAGTAGTCGTGGTTTTGGGTTGGGGCGTCACTTTGACATTTGTTAACACGTAATTTGGTGGGAGAAGGTGAGTGAAGTTGGCCGGCTTGTGATTGCGGTTGCGGATACTCGCGTTGCTTTAAGGTGAGTTCTCTCACTGTGTAGTTAGGGGTTGTATGCATGTCATAGTAGTTTGTATGTACTACTGTCTTTGTGGTGTGAACTAGTTGTTTGTGGTGTGTAATATTTGATTGGTTTAAATGCTTAGTATAAATGTTTTACATTACACCTCGGTGGGACCGAGGAAGTGGAAAGAAACGTTGTGGGAACTCGGCGTGACGAGTGTGTTACATTACAACTCGGTGGGATCGAGGGCTCGGTGGGACCGAGGAAGTGGAAGGAAACGTTGTGGGAACTCGGTGTGACGAGTGTGTTACATTACAACTCGGTGGGACCGAGGGCTCGGTGGGACCGAGGTGTTGGATACATAATTACTTGTAGATGTTTACTCGTTTTATGTAACTGTGATGTTGTTGCTTATGTGCGGATATGGGTGATGTGTATATAATTCCTATCTGCGCATGTGATGGAATTCACTAAGCTTCGTGCTTACCCCTTCCCAATATCGTATGATTTCAGGTGCGAGTAGCAGTCGGGCATGACGGTACACACGGGCGCAAGGCGAAGGCTGTTTAAGTTTAACTTTTTAAATGGGGATTTAATTATATAACTTTTCCGCTGCTTAAATTTCATTTGACGGTTTTAATTAACGACGTTAATTTTTATTGTAATGGGATTTGTTAACTTATGGTTTGATGTAACGAAATGCATTATTTTTAAAATTTTAAATTCATTGTAATTTTTGGGACGTTACAACTTGGTATCAGAGCACAGCTTGAGTGAATCAGACACATCTCGGTGTGTTTGGTCTCAAGTTGCGGCTATGAAATTTCAATTTCTTTTACTAAAATCTTTTAGAATAAAGGGAAAAGGAAAACCCGTTTGGGAAACGGTGATCGAGGGCGCAGTGTGTACAGTCAGCCGACGCTATTTGGGAAGGTACGGTACTTAGTGTATTTATTGCTTTCTAGGCATAGGGTATGCATGCTAGATTGCCTATGTTGTTTACACTGTACTGTATGATGACTGCTTGCTGGTAGGAATCAATGCTAGTTATAGTAGGTTGTTAAGTGAAGGCCCTATAGGTTGTATGCAGTAAGAATCATATAGCCTTAGAATATTTGATTTAGTTCTATTGCGCAGCTCTTGTTTGAGTCCAACCGTTCTAGGATAGAATTTTGTATTCGAATGTCTATTTGATTCACGCTGCATGCGACTGGGAATTCGCGAGGCAACTCGTTATGGCTAACAGGGATTCCGTTTTAGCAAGGGTAGTGGGATGAGATGAAATTCCTAGTGAGCTGGGAAGAGTGTTTACATATGAGTATGTATGCTAGATTGCTTTCTAGAACATAGGAGTATGTGTGCTAGATTGGTTGGTGCTTATTACACTGTACTGCATGTTTGTTGTTTGCTAATAGGAGTTCATGCTAGCCTTGATAAGTTGTTAAGTGAATGCACTATAGGTTGTATGCGGTAGGAACCAAATAGCCTTAGAATGTCGGATTTAGTTCTATTGCGCAGCTCTTGTTTGAGTCCAACCGTTGTAGGATAGAATCTTATATTCGAATGTCTATCTGGTTTTACACTGTGTGCGACTGTGCATTCGCGAGGCGACTTGTCATGACTAGTGGGGATTTCGTCATAGCAAGGGTAGTGGAGTTGGGTGGAATTCCTAGGGAGCTAGGAAGAGTGTGTACATATGCCGGTGTGGGCATATGTGTATAGTTATCGGCGAGAAACTAGTTGGACCCATCGGATGGAACTCGGAACGAGTGATGATAGGTGTGGAAGGTAGTAGTAGAGCTCCTACTATTGGAAACACAGGATCAATGCTCGAGTCGGGGAAAGTCACGAGGAATCCAAGGAGTTGAGCGTGAGCGTTGTTAGTGTGAGTTATTATGCGCTAATAACTCGTTGTAATATCTACCCGGAATAGCCATCGCAAGGAGGAACGACTATAGTAAACCTACTAGTACAGGTGTGTACTTGTTTTGCTTTGATGGGATGATCGCAGGGGTAGTGTCGAAGGTTATAAAATTAGTAGTTGTTGGAATAAAAGGACGATTCTAGTATTGATCACTTGGAGTGACGATAAGGATGATGTTTGTTTCGGGCCAAGATGGACGATTGTGCTAGAATCATAGGCTTATAGAGCCGACTTTGATTTGAGGAAAAAATCGTAGGGATTATTTGACGTAATTTCTTAACTTGCCTAAGAGGTTTAAATCTCCGGATGACGTTAGTGGACCGGAGAGATTTGGAGGAGTAGGAGTCGAGACGTAGAATGCCGACTAAGTCATTCACAAAGTTTGACTTTGAAATAGATTGCATTAATAAATTCTCGTGTTTCAAATCATTTTATGGATGGTGTTTTGGAATTTTGGGAAATGTTCAGCACACACACACAAGATTTTGAAATATGGTTTGGAAAGTGTATGAAATCGTTTTATCACGGGAGTGCAAACTTTATTAGAATTTGTCTCATTTAGTTATTTTTCCAACGGTTCTTTCGGGTAAGATGATATCCGTGTTTTGTGGTGTTTAAAATGTTGGGCAAGTGACTACGGCTTGTGACTTTAACATTGGAACTCCTCCACATATGTTAGAGTTGAGACGGAAAGTTACATTCCACGATGTCTGTATAAAGCTATTTGAGTGATTTCGTTAAATAAGTTTTGTTTTACGGCATGTTGAGTCGTGTGGGTTTAATTTCACGAGGTGCATATCTTATTTGTTTATGTGACCATTTGGAGAAATCTTGGAAATCAATTTAAAGAACCCCACCTTTTGAGATTTAATGAGGTTTTAGTCGATATTTTCAAATGATGGAAACGGATTGGTTTTTATCTTTAAGTTTGAAACTTACACGAGACAGTTGTGTTTTAACAAAAATATATTTGTAAACCGTTTCATCGTTTTGTATGACTAGCCGGCGCGCGCAAGATTTGTTGGTGAACCCTGTGCCACGACATTGAATGTTGAAAAAGAGAAATTTTGGGGTCAAATGTCGTGGAACTGATTTTGAAATTATGTGCACACTTTTGTCGCACCCGGTGTAAGGTCGAGCGGTTACTTTAAATACATGTCATGAGTCAATTCATGCTAGAACCGTGACGGTTCATTTTCAAAGAAATTATTTATTTCGCTTTACGTTCTGTGAGTAAACTAAGCTGCAATGAAATAGTTTTCAACATGATTTTCATATGTGGGACAAGCGTGTCCATTTTTGCGTAACTACCGACCTGGTAATAGTAGTTTTATTGCTTACGGTCTTTTTGAAATGAAAAAAAAATAAAAAAGAAAAAAAAAATCTTGACTTTGAAAATATATTGTAAACCATTTGGGCAATGCGCTTTTAAGTGTTATGTGTCATTTTGAGAATTTTAAGGGTGTGAGTCATTTTGGAAAACTCTTTTGTTTAACCCGTGTTGAGTTTGGGACTAATGTTGATTTTAGAGTATTGCTTGCTTAAACTTTATTTAAACGCGTTTTGACCGACTATGGGTCTAGCAAGCGTGGAGCATTTTGCTCGGTTTTGACTTTGAGATAGTCAGGGGTCAATTGCACGGTTCTAATGGCTCGATGGGGAGTCTTGTTGTTGGATTGTTTTTGTTGCACAGTTTTGCATTTATTGCACGTTGAGTATTTACATGTTTGGGTGAGTGAGTCATTCCGGGATAGGCATGTTGTTGGTAGACTGTTTGCTTTGGATCCTTGGTCATGACAGTCAGTCGTTGGTAATGGTCGGTTGGGTATCTCGGGGTGGGACCCCGGTATTCTTGTGTTATGACCTTGACTTTCTAGTAGGCACTAGGAAGATATAGTCTTGAGCACTTACCTGGGAGGTAGTTCCGATGCGCCGGGCCTTGAGACGTACCTGGGAGGTAGGCGTTAAGGAGTATTTTGATACAGTGTAACTAGGCTTCCTAGAGCGAGCGTGTGAGATAAGTAAACGGTGGAGGATTGGGTATTCCACACGTGTTAATATGGTAGGCCGAATAGTGTCGGTTAAGGGAAGGATGCCCTTTGTAATTAAGAGAATAAATGCGCAATAACCGTTTTGAAGTAAGTAGTATATTTAGGTGTCGACTTTTGGGCTTGAGGCCAAACACCTTTAGTGTAATCGGAGATTTGTAGCCGATTTGAAAATAATTATGATGATGGTAGTAGTAACCCTGAGATGCTTATTTGTGATGAATGGTTATGGTGGAATGACCTGCGTGGGTGATTATAAGTTTACTGGTTTGATGATCTGTGTGAAATAATTTTGGGAGTCTATTAGAACTCGTGGAAGTTAATCGGCAGTAATGGTAGGAATTATCGGATTCGAGTATCCTGTAGGGTATGTTGGTGAGCACCTTTAGGATGGTTAGAGCTTGCAAGTTGAATCGGGATGTATGGAACATCTAAGGTTGGGAGGCAACCGAAGTCGTTTGACTAGGAATGAATTCAGTTGTTGGAGTGTTCTTCCGATCATATTTCCAATGTCCGTGAAGGAGTTTTGTTAGTAAGAAAAGTATTCGAGAAATTCTAGACGGGGTGAGAAATTTAGATTCTAGTTGAGGAAAGTCCAGTGGCAACACAGAAAGGGCTCCGAGTGGACTTGGGAACCCGAGGTTGAGATGTGGTAAAGCTATCCAGAGCTGTTTGCGGACGTAGACTTCGAGGACGAAGTCTAATCCATGTGGGGGAGAGTTGTAAAGCCCGTATCCCGGTATGTAATTTCTTTGTTTTAATTTTTTTTAAAGTTTTATTTATCATGGTTTCCGTTAACGGGGTTAGACGAATTGGACCTAATAGTTAAATATGTCAAGACGTGGTTAGTTTGCGAGAAGGATGTAGTGAGGGACCAAAATTGTTAAGGGGCCATAAAGTGAGAGTTTCGGCCCATGCAACCCAAACCAAACCCTTGTATCATTTTTTGGTGTGGTGTTCGTGAGTAACAAGAAAAAAAGGGATGGAGCTCAATATTTTCGTATTTTGAAAACCTAGCTGCAGAAAACTTCTGGTTCCCGGAGATTGAACGGTCGGATCGTCGTGATTTTTGGTGAGCAGCTTCACGACATCTTCATCAACATTCTGGACGGTGGGATCGTGGTTTTGAGGTCCGAAGGTCATGGTTTCGTGAGGTTCTGCACAACAGTAACTTTGTGGTGATTTTTCTCCATTCTTGCTCTATTTTGGTTCCATACATCTTGATGTGCTTATTTCCAAGTGTATGATGGTTTTGTATGCCTCTAGTATAATCTAGAGAAGACTTTGTATTGCTCTAATATTGGTGGTAGTGGATTTGAAGCGGCTCTAGTAGTCCCGTTGTTTTTACTCTCGATTTTGAGGGGTTTTCCACGCTAAAATTTTGGGGTCTCATTGTGGTTGTTGATTGTATGTTTGGGGGTTGTTTTTACTTGCACTTAGAATACCCTATTTGTTTGCATCCTCAAAGGTTCATTCGGGTCTGTTTGGGTTAAGCTATGGCTTAATGGGTTACTAAGCATTATTTGTCATTTTATGTGAAACTGCAGTTTCTGTCCCTGTTTTTGTATCGAGTATAACTTCTGCTAGGAATGTCGGATTGGGATGAAACCAGTGCCAAAAGTTCCCTTTATGAGTCTAGTAAGTTTCTTATGTTTTGCGGAAAAACCAGTTCGGACCTTAGCTAGTGTCAAACCTCTGTTTTGTAATGAAAGGTGCTGTTTTTCGCTGTGCAGTTAACCGGTTTTGTAAAATCCATAATAAATTGTAGAAAAATCGTTAGAGCGCGTGCGATATGTCCCTGGAACCCTAAGACATGGGACTTTGTGATTATGGATTAATATTTCTGGATTTATCAGTTTACAAGGGGTTAAACAGGTCCCGAACAGACCTGTGTTTTTAGAGTAAAAGCTGGAATGTGTATGTTATAATTTAGTAGTCGTGGTTTTGGGTTGGGGCGTCACTTTGACATTTGTTAACACGTAATTAGGTGGGAGAAGGTGAGTGAAGTTGGCCGGCTTGTGATTGCGGTTGCAGATACTCGCGTTGCTTTAAGGTGAGTTCTCTCACTGTGTAGTTAGGGGTTGTATGCATGTCATAGTAGTTTGTATGTACTACTGTCTTTGTGGTGTGAACTAGTTGTTTGTGGTGTGTAATATTTGATTGGTTTAAATGCTTAGTATAAATGTTTTACATTACACCTCGGTGGGACCGAGGAAGTGGAAAGAAACGTTGTGGGAACTCGGCGTGACGAGTGTGTTACATTACAACTCGGTGGGACCGAGGGCTCGGTGGGACCGAGGAAGTGGAAGGAAACGTTGTGGGAACTCGGTGTGACGAGTGTGTTACATTACAACTCGGTGGGACCGAGGGCTCGGTGGGACCGAGGGCCCGGTGGGACCGAGGGCTCGGTGGGACCGAGGGCTCGGTGGGACCGAGGTGTTGGATACATAATTACTTGTAGATGTTTACTCGTTTTATGTAACTGTGATGTTGTTGCTTATGTGCGGATAGGGGTGATGTGTATATAATTCCTATCTGCGCATGTGATGGAATTCACTAAGCTTCGTGCTTACCCCTTCCCAATATCTTATGATTTCAGGCGCGAGTAGCAGTCGGGCATGACGGTACACACGGGCGCAAGGCGAAGGCTGTTTAAGTTTAACTTTTTAAATGGGGATTTAATTATATAACTTTTCCGCTGCTTAAATTTCATTTGACGGTTTTAATTAACGACGTTTATTTTTATTTTAATGGGATTTGTTAACTTATGGTTTGATTGTAACGAAATGCATTCTTTTTAAAATTTTAAATTCATTGTAATTTTTGGGACGTTACAATCGACCTTTCAGCACCGCCCGCTTCATGTCCCCTCACGATATTTTCTCTCGACACGCCCTGTCCGGGAGACCTTGCTCTCCGGACCCTACCTCCTCTAGTTCGAGGACCCTCACATCGCTCGGGACGCGTTCCTTAGGCAGGTCCTGCCGGATCTGGCTGGACCATCGGAGCGGCTAAGTTGTTCTCTCGCCTATAGTCTATCACACTCGGTGCCAAAGGGTCTGCGAGAGCTAGCAGTTCAGTGGGTAGTATCATTGGGACTAGGTCTAGTATTGGTTGTTTATTCTAAATCCTAGTCATGCGAGTCGATATGAGTACCTCATGGTCAGCGCGTCGTGGAATAGTTGGGTCGGCGGCCATGAAATGTGCAACGATGAGCTGCAGGAATCTGGGGAACGGGAGGCACGATAGTCTTTTGTTGCCTTGCTTCTTTTGAACCTTGTCGAGTAGCTCGGTCCATAGGATGGATGCATAGTCTGTGTGCCTGTTGTAGGCCACACCGTGGAAGAGTCGTAGAAGGTTCACGGTTGTTTGATCGATTCCCTTGATGATGGAGGATATACACCTGATGAGGATGGTGAACAATGTGTACCATAGTGGTGTAAGATGAACCCTGGAGAAGTGCGATGGGTGGTTGAGCTCCCTAGCATAGCCGAGAGCACGCAGTTCTTGGTAGAGCACAACGTCGGACACAACAACATCAAAGTTAATTCTGCCTAGAACTGATGTCGCTTTCGGAAGACCGAGAATCTGGCGCAGGAGATCTCGAGATATGACCATTGGTGTGTCAGCAATGCGACCGTAAAGGTCAGTGTCTTGGCCACGTGCAACTGAGGTGAGAGACCTCCAGAGTTGCTGCACATATACAGTCGGAACAATTTCAGTTGCCGTTAAATCATTGTTGATTGGGTGGCGTTTGAGAATCTCCACGATTACCGGACATTGACAGATGATGGATGCCATGTCCACGTGGAAGTTGTTTGGATGGAGTGGCAGATTGAGGCCACCTGGAAGTAGTGGGGCATCATCTTGTGGTTGGTTTGGTTGAGCCATGATTATACCTGTAAGAAACGAATGTTAAGTGACCGCTCGCAATTTCAAACCAAAAACAAGTTTTGTGTTTCGTATTCTCAGATTTGAGAGAAACCGAGAGTCGAATACGATCCGAAACAGGTCACTAACCAGGTCTTGACGAACACAGAGTGAGGGCATATCATCAAGTGGAAATAAACACCAAGCAGAAAACATAGTAAATGAATACTCCCAGAATGACCCAACTACTGAACCGAAATGAGATCCGGAACCGGGGTCGGGACCGGGACCCGAAATGAGTACCGAAACCGGGTTATTAACCTATCCTGGTAGACGACCCAGGAGGGCGAATTCGGGAGTCGATCGACCCCGGTGACACAACCCGGTGTCAGACCGGGACTCAACACCAAAGACATCGGGAATCGACCAACCCAGAAGCCGATTCGGGAGATGGCGGAACCCGGAAGTCGCAAGACTCTAGGACCACGCAACCCCGGAAGCGGTATTGGAACCCCAAATCGGGGAGTCGATCAAAATAAAACTCCAAATCGATCGAACTGGACATGAAATCGAAGCTCGATTGTTGAAACTGACTCAAAAATCATGCGATTCAAGGCCGATGTGAGTTGATTTGAATCCAAACAGTTCGAGCCGAAGGGTTTGCGAACCCTAGCGGCGCCGATAGTTCCGAATCGAGCAAATCGATCATCGTTTTCTACAAATCAAACACATCATGACGATCGAGTACTGAAGTTAGACAGATTAGGATACATACCTGTGATTCGAAGATGAAATCGTAGTCTGATCGGAGAAAGAACAAGTGTGTGAGAAGAAGTTGGTTCAGGAGAGGTTTGGCGCGAAGTCTTGAAAGTAATGAGGAACACTTAAACGAAAAACCGGTTTATATATCGTCCGATACCGGGAGTGAGTCCCGGTACCGGATCCTTCCCATCTTCCGGTCTCAACTTATCTTATCTTTAGAAAAATGGCAAAAATCACCCCTGAAGTGTAAGAAAACTTTAAGATTAACGTTGAAGTTATGGAATTTACTTTGTGCCCCCTCAGGTTTTGAAAAAATTCAATTCTCCCCCTCAACTTTTCAAATTTAGCTTTCTCCCCCTCAACTTTGCAGAATGACATCTCTCCCCCTCAACTTTTCAAAAATATGATTCTCCCCTTAAACCTTACAAAAATCAAATTTGCTCCCTCTCACACTTTTAAAGAATAACGGGGAATTTACCTTGGTGACTTGGTCTTTGGTGGACACCTTTCAAAACAACACGTTAGTAGCCCGACAAGTGTAGACGAAAACAAAGACTAAAATAATAGGAATGAAGAAACATGCAGAAAATAGGGAAACAAAGGAAAAACTATTAAATAAATACAGAAGACGATGCACCGATGTGCTTGAAACACCAAGACGTCACTAAGAGGCAAGTGTATCTTTTGAAGAGACAGTTATCCCGTAGTGAAGAGAGGGTGTGACAAGTACAAGGGTGAATTAAACTTTCAAGTTCAGCATACCTAACTTGGACACGAGTTCATTGAACCATTTTTCGTCCAAGGCTTTCGTAAACAGGTCTGCTAATTGATTTTCTGTACATACAAATTAGAGTTCAATCGTATCTCATTCAACATAATCTTTCATGAAATGGTAGAGCACGTCGATATGTTTGGTCTTTGTATGCTGGACCGTATTGCTGGTGATGGCAACAGCACTCTTGGAATCACAGTAAATTGGAATGTTCGAGTACTGGAACTCGTAATCCTTCAGTTGAGTGCGCATCCAGATGACTTGAGAACAACAACTAGCCGCGACCACGTACTCCGCTTCCGCCGTGGATGTGGAGACGCACGTTTGCTTTTTAGAGGCCCAACTAACCAAGTTGTCGCCAAGAAACTGGACGTGACCCGTGGTGCTCTTCCGCTCAAGCATGCTTCCCGCATGATCAGCATTTGAGAATGATGTGAGTTCGAAACCTGTGTCCTTAGGATACCAAAGGCCAAGATCAGCAGTACCTTTTAAATAACGTAGAATGCGTTTGACTGCTATAAGGTGTGACTCCTTCGGTTTAGACTGAAACCGAGCACACAAAAAGGTAGAGAACATAATATCCGGCCTACTTGCCGTCAAATACATCAATGAACCTATCATTCCTCTATAGGTACTAGTATTCACATTCTTTCCATCAGGATTGGCGTGTAACTTTGTACTCGGTGACATGGGAGTCTTCATGGGTGTACAATTATCCATCTGGAACTTCCGAAGAATATCTGCGATGTACTTAGATTGATTGATGAATATCTAGGTCGACAGTTGTTTAACTTGAAGACCGAGAAAGAAATTCATCTGACCCATCATACTCATTTTAAAATGCGATTTCATGAGGACTGAAAAATTATGACAGTATTGTGGGTTCGTGGAACCGAAGATAATGTCATCGACATAGATCTGAATCAAAATAGTATCCTTACCTTCTCTCTTAATGAAGAGAGTAGTGTCGATTTTACCTTTCGAGAAACCCGCGTTTATGAGAAATGTAGACAATGCATCATACCAGGCTCTAGGTGCTTACTCTAGGCCGTACAATGCTTTGTTGAGAAGGTAGACATGATTGGGGTGAGTGGTACTGATGAAACCGTCTGGCTGGGAGACGTACACCTCTTTCTTGAGTTTGCCGTTGAGAAATGCCATTTTCACGTCCATTTGGAAGACGGTTAAATTCTTGTGAGCGACATACGCGAGGAACATCCTGATGGATTCAATTCGGGCGACTGGTGCAAATGTCTCTTCATAGTCAATCCCTTCTTGTTGTCGGTACCCTTTAGCTACTAATCTTGCCTTGTTCCGAACAACGATCCCGTTCTTGTCCTTCTTGTTTTTTGAAGATCCATTTCGTTTCGATAACCGTCTTGTTTTTCGGCGAGGGACCAGGCGCCATACCTTGAGACTTTCAAACTCGTTCAGTTCTTCTTGGATGGCGATCACCCAGTCCAGATCGGTTAAGGCTTTTCTAACCGCTGAGGGTTCAACGTTGCTGAGGAAGATGGAAAAGAGACACTCATTTCCCGTTGCCACCCGTTTTTAAGTGTTGCTTAGTAGTACTAGGGCGGCATCCTTCGGTTTCCACCATATCTCTAGTCTGAACCGGTGCGGATGGATTACCGATGATCTGTTCAGATGGGTTTGCTCGAGTCCACTTTCATGTGTGAGGTAGCGGGTCCATGGACGGTTGAGAATTGTCGGGATCAACATATGAACCTAGGGGTAAGTCGTGTACCACATCTAGAGATGGAGTCAGATGTAACGGTGTGACGGCCGCAGGTTGTGTAGGAGCAGCGGTTGACGAAGATACTTATGTTGTGTCGGTGTGAGAGACACTGTTGCTTGATCCTGGGGATGACGGTGTGGGTTGAACCACCGGGGATGCGGTCTTGGATAGCATCTTCATGCTTGACGATGGCGTCGACTCTATTACGGGTGAAGAGGATGAGTCCTCCGACGATGTTGTGTTGGGGGTTGGTGGAGGACCAGTAATTTGCGATGACACCACCACAACTCCATCTGTGTTCAAAGAATCATCAGTAGATACAAGAGAAAAATGGAAATCATTATAAAAATGTTCAAATAGAAGATCTAATTCAGAACGGTGTGTCTTCGACATATTGGACAAAGAAGGATCTACTTGAGTGTGCTTAGTTTCCAATTTAGAATGATTGGAGGCCAGCACTCCTGTGAGCACGGGTTCTGAACTGACATGTTCAGAAGCCAAGTCGACCAATTCGTCGAAGGACACATTTATGCTCTCATTGACGGTCTTTGTCCTCTTATTGTAGACTTAGAATGCTTTCGAAGACGTCGAGTAGCCGATGAAGATCCCTTCGTCTGCCTTTGGGTTGAGCTTGCCGAGATCATCCTTGCCATTCTTCACGAAGCACTTGCACCCGAATTCATGGAAGTAGTTGATGTTGGGTGTGCGATTTTTGATGAGCTCGTACGACATCTTGTTAAAGCGTCTGTTGACGATGGATCGGTTCTGAGTATAGCATGTCGTGGCGACAACTTCAGCCCATAGGAACATTGGAAGGTTGTGCTGGGTCAGCATAGTCTGTGCCGCTTCCACCAAGGTGCGATTGCGGCGTTCTACTATGCCGTTCTGTTGAGGAGTCCTGGCAGCAGGGAAGTTGTGTGAAATCCCGACCGATGTGAGATATTCACTCATAACACGATTCTTGAACTCGGTGCCGTTATCAGTACGAATTGAGATGATGGCTAGCTGCATGTTGTTCTGGACACCCTTCAGATGGTTGATGATTAACCCGGGAGTCTCATCCTTCGAGCGAAGAAATTTGACCCAGGTGTATCTCGAGAAGTCGTCCACCATCACCAGTACATACTTCTTGTGATTTATGATTTGGACTCGCATAGGACCACATAAATCCATGTGTATAAGCTCCAAAGGCCTAGACGTGCTCGGAACCGCTTTCGGTTTGTGAGTCGCTTTCTTTAATTTGCCCATCTCGCATGCGGAGCAGATATGTTCTTTCTCGAACCTTAGTTCTGGCATTCCTTTGACAAGTCCACCTAGCACCAGCTTGTTTATATTCTTGAAGTTAAGATGGGAAAGCCGTCGATGCCACAACCAGTTCTGTTGAGTAGTTGCTTTGGACAGGAGGCACACAACTTTATCGGTCTTCAGAGAGGCGAGGTTGATTGTAAACAGATTCGTTCTTCGAGTCCCAGCGAGGATCTCCGTTTCGTCTTCGTTACGAATGTTGCATCTCTTCGCCTTGAAGTTGACTTCAAGATTCTTTTCACTGAATTGACCGATGCTAAAGAGGTTGTGTCCCAAGCCTTCGACGTAGGACACTCGCTTAATGGTAAGATTGTCCTGAACTAGATCGCCATAGCCCATAATCGAGGCTACATTGTCATTCCCAAAACGAACGTCACCGCAGTACTTCTCCTTGAAGTTGGTGAGCAACTCCCGTTTACTAGTCATGTGTTTGGAGCAACCAGAATCAAGAAACCACACATGACCGGGCTGCAAAACAGAAATTAAGGGTTTTTAGGTACCCATTTATAAATGGGTCCTGATAAGTTAGGTGCAACACCTTTTCTCGGGGCCCGTTTAGATTTGGGTCCTTTTCGGGATTTAAAAGAACACGAATTAAACACATGATATGTACCAAACCAATCAGATGCATGTTTAGAGTCGACAAAATCATTCATTCCACATATAGAACAACAAACACAATCACGCGAAATCTTAATCAATTGCTGAACTGAATTAAGTTTAAACGGAAATTGAAAACCATGTTCAACAGACTTATTAAAAGCAAAATCATGAGTGTTATTGTTCTTCCTAATATGCGAAAATGAATTAAAAGATTTAGTCTTCTCATGGCGGAACTAAGGTTTCTTTTCTACCCACTCTTGTTGAACAACTCTCCCCCGACCCGTTCTATCTGAAATGGCATTAAAGTTATTATTAGAGGAGCTAGAGTAATAGGGTTGTCTTGTAGATCTTTTATCGGTTTTAGATCGTTTTGTGGACCGATGTTTAGATTTAGATTTTGAAGAAATGGTCTCAGAAACGTTTTTGGAGTTAGAACATTCTCCTTTTTCAAAATTTACCGGTGTTGGCATTTTCTCTAAAAATTTAGTGTGGCTTGCAAGCTTTGGAGCAAAATCAAGTTTTGAAACATCATCCATGACAAACAGAGAAATTCATAAACTCATAAAACCATCGTGCAGAATCAAATGGGGTTTCACCATCAGAGTCAGATGAGGAGCAGTTGAGGGAATCATCCGCAAAGGGATTATTAAAGTCTGGAAAAAGATTCCTTTGAACAGATTCGGTTTGAACCACTTTACCTTTATGTTGGTAACTCAAACTCTTATCATCGGTGTCACGAGACACTCCTAGAAAAGCTTTGCAAGAGAAACTTTCCGAACAAGTAGTTGGCGGGTCAACCAAGATGGTGTCAGGAGAGGCAAGCTTCATTGGAGTATTCACTGGACTTTCCTTAGTCATCCTTCTTGTTAAAGCCTCTGCCGCCAAGGCGGACAACTTAGACGTCAATTTAGTTATCTCGGTTTTATAACTCGTTCTTTTTTATTCGGTTAATGACTCGGTTTTGTTCTGTTTGAGCACGTTTATAGTGGATAAAAGTACAATCCTTTCGGTCTAAAAAATAACCTTGTCCCTCACATTTGATTCTTCGAGTTTGAAAATGATGTTTTCCAAAATCAGAGGTGGACCATATCATTTGAACTCTGATTGATCGTGAGATCCTACATCTGGTGTTACCGTAACTGGAACCGAAGTTTCCACAATTTTGGCAAGAGAACAGATGTCGAAGTAATCTATTGAGAGGTAAGGTGTTTTGGTTTTCAAATAAGACGCATTAAGGGTTTTATACACGAAAGGAACTTGTACATTTATATTTTTTTGAGGTGGCTCATCTTCCGATTTAGAGTCAACATTTTCAGGGTTTTCCCATACTTTTGGTAGAGGAATTCATGTTCGTCTTTTATGGTCTTCCTTTTTCTCATCTTTCTGTGACGGTTTAGTCCACTTGATCTTATACTCAGGGTATTTCTTATCTAGTCCCAAAAAGTTGAACTCATAAAGGGTGGGAACCTTTGATAAGATTTTCTTAAGGTAACACGGATTATCATATCCGAGTCCCCAAAGAGAGTTGTAATACTTGAATCTTTCGGTTTATTCAAATGAATAGTTTGTTCCGATTGACCAAGTTTATAAAGTTTGGATTCTAGATCCTTAAGCTTGTTAGTCAACAAATCATTTTGTTTTTGAACGTTTTCTTGAAGAACAACACTCTTGGAATACTCCTCCTGAGACTTTTCTAACTTTTGTGTGAATTTAGATAGTTGGGTCTCTAGGGATTATGCTCTTTTGAAATGGATGAGCATTCGGATTGATAGTTTTCTATCACGCACTTATCTTCAGCCTTTTCAATAGCTAGCTTGCCTATGGTGTTTTATTTGATTTTAGCATTGGCTTCTAGCTTAGTTATTTGGGCGTCTTCGGCTTTAATCTTTTATTTAAAAGAATCTAAGGTATGCACCATGACTTTCATCTGATCGATAAGTTTAACATTAGAGGAAGCACATACCTAGCATTCAGATTTCTCCTTATTCTTGTTGGAGGATTCATCTTCAGTGTTAGATTCTTCAGGGATACGAGCATCCGCTTCTTCCTCTTCATCTTCAGTCAAGACAAGCCAGTGATCGTCTTCTGCCATCAACGCTTTACTTGCTTCTTTCTGCCATGCCAACAACAATTTGTTCTTGTAGTACTCAGCATTGTGCACTACATGTTTCCGGCATTCTCTAGCAAAGTGTCCTCGTTTTCCGCATTTGTAACACTTCACCGGTTCATCATCATCTCGCTCGTCTGACTTCCCTTCTGTCTTCTTGCCTTCATCATTCTTTTTTCTTCCTTCATCTGACTTTCGCTTCCCGTCAAACTTGTCTCGATAGTCTTGACGCTTCGTGTTGGTAGAGTAACGCTGGTTGTTATTAGACAGCTTCTTGAAGAATTTCTTCCTTGTGTACTCTCTGGTGAGTAAGGAAACAGCTTTCTTGATTCCATTAAGTTCAGGGTCAAAATCACTTTCAGGTTCTTCATCTTCATGCTCAGTCTCACTATGGGTTTGTTCTCGATGGGAGCTTCGTTGAACATGTTTGTCCTTTTTGTGAGATATGAGAGCACGAGGGTCTTCTTTGGTCTTCTCGCTAGACTTCTGATCTCACATGAGTTCACGAACATCATCTTCATCTTGTAACAGCATCTCATAGAGTTCGTGTAGCGGAACATTCTCTAAAGAACGATTGTGACTGTAACACCCCAATCTTTGGAAGGTATCGATCTTTTAAGATAAATATGAAAAATAGAATTTTGGATTGAATCCTAGATTTTATGGTCTTGTTGGATGGAGAATCCAAATACGAATCCAACGGTCCTTTTCGGAGCGAAAACGAAGAAGTTATGGCCAAAACGGTGTTCGGTACCTCCTCCACGACTATGACCCGCGACTATGACACGTGTCTGTCACTGGTCAATATAGCGCCAAGGAACAGAAGGTGGTACCAACCCCGCGACTGTGACACGCGACTATGCCAAAGGGCATTATCGCACGGGGGGACCTGACCCATAAAATCGGGATTTTTCACCCCTTTTCCTCATTTCACTTCACCCACTTCGTTTTTCTCTCTCAAGAACCGAAACCCTTCACCCCCAATGTCAATTTTGAGCCTTCTAGACCCCAAGAATCAAGTTTTCAAGTGTTCCTTCTTCATTTATCATGGTTTTGGAAGCTAAAGCAAGAATCCTTTCATTTCATCTTCCTCATCAAAATTTTCTAGGGTTTCATCCAACCTTTTTTCTTCACTTTGAAGATCGGGAGTTTGTGGTTCATTTTGATGATTCTAGAGGTATTTTGGTTGGTGGATTCAAGTTATGGTTAAGGTAATCTTCTGTTCTCTTCATCTATGGAAATTAGGGTTTTGGTATAAGTTGAGATCTTGATGTAAAAATGTTTAGGGAATGATTCTTTATGGTTGGAAACTTATGGAGCTAGGTTTTTGGAAGATTTGGCTTGAGAATTCAAGTTTCTTCAAAGGAGCTCAAGTTTGGGGAAAATCTAGATTTAGCCTAAATCTAGCAATGTGAGTTCAAGTTGATTTGTGAAAACGTTGTACATGCCAAAAATGTTTATTTTAAAGTGTGTAAGTGTTTTACATGAAATTATCAATTGTCAAAATATTTAATGGGTTTTGATTATTTGAAGTATTTAATTTTATAAATCTTGCAAATTACCCACATTTGGGATATTTGGTTAATTTGATAAATGAATCATAAATGAAAGTGTACAAATGAAGTCTATTCCATGGTATATGCATATTTGGCGTATTTGATTTTATAACCGTTTGGAAAATACATGTTATCGTGTCATGAGGCTTTTGGAAATTAAGTGTAAGATTTCACTTGGAAAATGGTCTGTCTCAACCAATGATGAGTTTTAGGGTAATCTTGTCTTTGAGGTATGTGTTTGCATAAACGCCGATCAATTGAGTTTTATTGTTTTAATTACCTTTATTGTATGATCAAATGGTTTGTTGAGCTAGTTGGCTCGTGTTCGACTTAAAAGAGTTTTGGGGACTTTAGTCCGGGTTGTTTTACTCTATGTTGGGCCTTTGAAGTTTCATATTTTAAGAGTGTTGGACATTCTTTTAAATTACATTCATTTGAGGCATATTTAATCATTAAATTACATGTTTATGAATGTTGGACATTATTTAGAGTCATGTAGTTTAGACTGTGTTGCATTGGATCCATTGGCACGTAAGTCAGTTTTTTGGTGATGGTCGATTGGGTATTTCGGGGTTGGACCTCGGGACCCATGTTTATGACCTTAAACCTTTCAAGTAGGCACTAGGAGGGTTGAGTCCGGAGGTGCTACCTTGGAGGTAGGCACTAGGACCTTCGCAGCTTTGAAGGGGATGCCTTGGAGGTAGTCCTAAGCGTGCCGAGCCTTGTGATGGAATATTGGGGATAAACACTAAGGTCAACTGTCTCTTGAGGTGAAACTTGTTGAGAAGTCGTAGGAACCCTTGGACATTTAGTCACGAGGTGTTGTACGATTAACGTTGTATGAGTGGCATATTTTGTGTTCCTCAATGGATACGGGTCTCCCCCGTTGTCGGCCAACATTATTTTAGGATATTATAACGCCCTTGCTTTATTATCGTTGGTCTTGTGCGATTGACTGCAATTGACGAATTTAATATTGGAATTCCCTTCATGTATATTAAAGTCTGAATGAAGCATGTCACTTCCATATTTTTGGTATTTGGACTTCATTCCATTTTATGCTTGTGTGAGTATTGGGTTTCGTATCACATTTTCGGTGAAGTATTATACTTATATGGATTGTTCTCCCATGATTTATGGGTCGAGTATTATGTCATCATCCGTATTTGAAGGTTTTGCATAATATAGATTTATTCACGTTTTGAGTGAGTTTGGATTGGACTTCATTTTGGAAAACGCTATGTACATTTTGGGAACTTTTCTAATAGATTTCGTGTGCATTGGAAAATGAGTCGTTTACATCCTTGTCCTAAACTCTTTTGGAAATCATAATTTTAGTTGCAATCTTTCATTCAACAAATTATTTAAATCATGTTGTAAACTCTTGAACTCACTAGGCGTTAGCCTAACCTTTTTATTTGTCGGCATATGCAACAGGTTCAGGTTGGGAGTAGTTCAGGTTGGGGGTATTTATCTTTATCCATGTTTTCGGTGACATTTTATATTTATATGGATTATTTTCCATGATTTGTGGGCGGCGTATTTTGCCTCATCCGTGTTTAGATGTTTTGAATAATAGAGTTTTATTCCTGTTATACTATTTGGAAATTAAATATTTATCCGCCTTTTGAGTAAGTGTAACGTCCCAAAAATTACAAGGAATTTAAATTTTTTAAAAGTAATACATTTCATTATAATCAAACCAAAAGTTAACAAATCCCATTACAATAAGAATAAACGTCGTTATTTAAAACCGTCAACAAAGTTTAAGCAGCGGAAAGTTATATAATTAAATCCCCATTTACTAAAAATCAATTTAAACAATCTTCGCCTTGCGCCCGTGTGTACCGTCATGCCCGACTGCTACTCGCACATGAAATCATAAGATATTGGGAAGGGGTAAGCACGAAGCTTAGTGAATTCCATCACATGCGCAGATAGGAATTATATACACATCACCCCTATCCGCACATAAGCAACAACACCACAGTTACATAAAACGAGTAAACATCTACAAGTAATTATGTATCCAACACCTCGGTCCCACCGAGCCCTCGGTCCCACCGAGTTGTAATGTAACACACTCGTCACACCGAGTTCCCACAACGTTTCTTTCCACTTCCTCGGTCCCACCGAGCTCTCGGTCCCACCGAGTTGTAATGTAACACACTCGTCACACCGAGTTCCCACAACGTTTCTTTCCACTTCCTCGGTCCCACCGAGCTCTCGGTCCCACCGAGTTGTAATGTAACACACTCGTCACACCGAGTTCCCACAACGTTTCTTTCCACTTCCTCGGTCCCACCGAGCCCTCGGTCCCACCGAGTTGTATTGTAACACATTTATACTAAGCATTTAAACCAATCAAATATTACACACCACAAACAACTAGTTCACACCACAAAGACAGTAGTACATACAAACTACTATGACATGCATACAACCCCTAACTACACAGTGAGAGAACTCACCTTAAAGCAAAGCGAGTATCCGCAACCGCAATCACAAGCCGGCCAACTTCACTCACCTTCTCCCACCTAATTACGTGTTAACAAATGTCAAAGTGACGCCCCAACCCAAAACCACGACTACTAAATTATAACATACACATTCCAGCTTTTCCTCTAAAAACACAGGTCTGTTCGGGACCTGTTTAACCCCTTGTAAACTGATAAATCCAGAAATATTAATCCATAATCACAAAGTCCCATGTCTTAGGGTTCCAGGGACATATCGCACGCGCTCTAACGATTTTTCTACAATTTATTATGGATTTTACAAAACCGGTTAACTGCACAGCGAAAAACAGCACCTTTCATTACAAAACAGTGGTTTGACACTAGCTACGGTCCGAACTGGTTTTTCCGCAAAACATAAGAAACTTACTAGACTCATAAAGGGAACGTTTGGCACTAGTTTCATCCCAATCCGACTTTCCTAGCAGAAGTTATACTCGATACAAAAACAGGGACAGAAACTGCAGTTTCACATAAAATGACAAATAATGCTTAGTAACCCATTAAGCCATAGCATAACCCAAACAGACCCGAATGAACCTTTGAGGATGCAAACAAATAGGGTATTCTAAGTGCAAGTAAAAACAACCCCCAAACATACAATCAACAACCACAATGAGACCCCAAAATTTTAGCGTGGAAAACCCCTCAAAATCGAGAGTAAAAACCACGAGACTACTAGAGCCGCTTCAAATCCACTACCACCAATATTAGAGCAATACAAAGTCTTCTTTAGATTATACTAGAGGCATACAAAACCATCATACACTTGGAAATAAGCACATCAAGATGTATGGAACCAAAATAGAGCAAGAATGGAGAAAAATCACCACAAAGTTACTGTTGTGCAGAACCCCACGAAACCATGACCTCTTGACCTCAAAACCACGATCCCACCGTCCAGAATGTTGTTGAAGATGTCGTGAAGCTGCTCACCAAAAATCACGACGATCCGACCGTTCAATCTCCGGGAAACAGAAGTTTTCTGCAGCTAGGTTTTCAAAATACGAAAATATTGAGCTCCATCCCTTTTTTCTTGCTACTCACGAACACCACACCAAAAAAATGATACAAGGGTTTGGTTTGGGTTGCATGGGCCAAAACTCTCACTTTTTGGCCCCTTAAAAATTTTGGTCCCTCACTACATCCTTCTCGCAAACTAACCACGTCTTGACATATTTAACTATTAGGTTCAATTCGTCTAACCCCGCTAACGGAAACCATGATAAATAAAACTTTTAAAAAAGAATTAAAACAAAGAAATTACATACCGGGATACGGGCTTTACAACTCTCCCCACTTGGATTAGACTTCGTCCTCGAAGTCTACGTCCGCAAACAGCTCTGGATAGCTTTACCACATCTCAACCTCGGGTTCCCAAGTCCACTCGGAGCCCTTTCTGTGTTGCCACTGGACTTTCCTCAACTAGAATCTAAATTTCTCACCCCGTCTAGAATTTCTCGAATACTTTTCTTACTAACAAAACTCCTTCACGGACATTGGAAATATGATCGTAAGAACACTCCAACAACTGAATTCATTCCTAGTCAAACGACTTCGGTTGCCTCCCAACCTTAGATGTTCCATACATCCCGATTCAACTTGCAAGCTCTAACCATCCTAAAGGTGCTCACCAACATACCCTACAGGATACTCGAATCCGATAATTCCTACCATTACTGCCGATTAACTTCCACGAGTTCTAATAGACTCCCAAAATTATTTCACACAGATCATCAAACCAGTAAACTTATAATCACCCACGCAGGTCATTCCACCATAACCATTCATCACAAATAAGCATCTCAGGGTTACTACTACCATCATCATAATTATTTTCAAATCGGCTACAAATCTACGATTACACTAAAGGTGTTTGGCCTCAAGCCCAAAAGTCGACACCTAAATATACTACTTACTTCAAAACGGTTATTGCGCATTTATTCTCTTAATTACAAAGGGCATCCTTCCCTTAACCGACACTATTCGGCCTACCATATTAACACGTGTGGAATACCCAATCCTCCACCGTCTACTTATCCCACACGCTCGCTCTAGGAAGCCTAGTTACACTGTATCAAAATACTCCTTAACGCCTACCTCCCAGGTACGTCTCAAGGCCCGGCGCATCGGAACTACCTCCCAGGTAAGTGCTCAAGACTATATCTTCCTAGTGCCTACTAGAAAGTCAAGGTCATAACACAAGAATACCGGGGTCCCACCCCGAGATACCCAACCGACCATTACCAACGACTGACTGTCATGACCAAGGATCCAAAGCAAACAGTCTACCAACAACATGCATATCCCGGAATGACTCACTCACCCAAACATGTAAATACTCAACGTGCAATAAATGCAAAACTGTGCAACAAAAACAATCCAACAACAAGACTCCCCATCGAGCCATTAGAACCGTGCAATTGACCCCTGACTATCTCAAAGTCAAAACCGAGCAAAATGCTCCACGCTTGCTAGACCCATAGTCGGTCAAAACGCGTTTAAATAAAGTTTAAGCAAGCAATACTCTAAAATCAACATTAGTCCCAAACTCAACACGGGTTAAACAAAAGAGTTTTCCAAAAGGACTCACACCCTTAAAATTCTCAAAATGACACATAACACTTAAAAGCGCATTGCCCAAATGGTTTACAATATATTTTCAACGTCAAGATTTTTTATTTATATATTTTTTTTCATTTCAAAAAGACCGTAAGCAATAAAACTACTATTACCAGGTCGATAGTTACGCAAAAATGGACACGCTTGTCCCACATATGAAAATCATGTTGAAAACTATTTCATTGCAACTTAGTTTACTCACAGAACGTAAAGCGAAATAAATAATTTCTTTGAAAATGAACCGTCACGGTTCTAGCATGAATTGACTCATGACATGTATTTAAAGTAACCGCTCGACCTTACACCGGGTGCGACAAAAGTGTGCACATAATTTCAAAATCAGTTCCACGACATTTGACCCCAAAATTTCTCTTTTTCAACATTCAATGTCGTGGCACAGGGTTCACCAACAAATCTTGCGCGCGCCGGCTAGTCATACAAAACGATGAAACGGTTTACAAATATATTTTTGTTAAAACACAACTGTCTCGTGTAAGTTTCAAACTTAAAGATAAAAACCAATCCGTTTCCATCATTTGAAAATATCGACTAAAACCTCATTAAATCTCAAAAGGTGGGGTTCTTTAAATTGATTTCCAAGATTTCTCCAAATGGTCACATAAACAAATAAGATATGCACCTCGTGAAATTAAACCCACACGACTCAACATGCCGTAAAACAAAACTTATTTAACGAAATCACTCAAATAGCTTTATACAGACATCGTGGAATGTAACTTTCCGTCTCAACTCTAACATATGTGGAGGAGTTCCAATGTTAAAGTCACAAGCCGTAGTCACTTGCCCAACATTTTAAACACCACAAAACACGGATATCATCTTACCCGAAAGAACCGTTGGAAAAATAACGAAATGAGACAAATTCTAACAAAGTTTGCACTCCCGTGATAAAACGATTTCATACATTTTCCAAAACCATATTTCAAAATCTTGTGTGTGTGCTGAACATTTCCCAAAATTCCAAAACACCATCCATAAAATGATTTGAAACACGAGAATTTGTTAATGCAATCTATTTCAAAGTCAAACTTTGTGAATGACTTAGTCGGCATTCTACGCCTCGACTCCTACTCCTCCAAATCTCTCCGGTCCACTAACGTCATCCGGACATTTAAACCTCTTAGGCAAGTTAAGAAATTACGTCAAATAATCCCTACGATTTTTCCTCAAATCAAAGTCGGCTCTATAAGCCTATGATTCTAGCACAATCGTCCATCTTGGCCCGAAACAAACATCATCCTTATCGTCACTCCAAGTGATCAATACTAGAATCGTCCTTTTATTCCAACAACTACTAATTTTATAACCTTCGACACTACCCCAGCGATCATCCCATCAAAGCAAAACAAGTACACACCTGTACTAGTAGGTTTACTATAGTCGTTCCTCCTTGCGATGGCTATTCCGGGTAGATATTACAACGAGTTATTAGCGCATAATAACTCACACTAACAACGCTCACGCTCAACTCCTTGGATTCCTCGTGACTTTCCCCGACTCGAGGATTGATCCTGTGTTTCCAATAGTAGGAGCTCTACTACTACCTTCCACACCTATCATCACTCGTTCCGAGTTCCATCCGATGGGTCCAACTAGTTTCTCGCCGATAACTACACACATATGCCCGCACCGGCATATGTACACACTCTTCCTAGCTCCCTAGGAATTCCACCCAACTCCACTACCCTTGCTATGACGAAATCCCCACTAGTCATGACAAGTCGCCTCGCGAATGCACAGTCGCACACAGTGTAAAACCAGATATACATTCGAATATAAGATTCTATCCTACAACGGTTGGACTCAAACAAGAGCTGCGCAATAGAACTAAATCTGACATTCTAAGGCTATTTGGTTCCTACCGCATACAACCTATAGTGCATTCACTTAGCAACTTATCAAGGCTAGCATGAACTCCTATTAGCAAACAACAAACATGCAGTACAGTGTAATAAGCATCAAACAATCTAGCACACATACTCCTATGTTCTAGAAAGCAATCTAGCATACATACTCATATGTAAACACTCTTCCCAGCTCACTAGGAATTTCATCTCATCCCACTACCCTTGCTACAACGGAATCCCTGTTAGCCATAACGAGTTGCCTCGCGAATTCCCAGTCGCATGCAACGTGAATCAAATAGACATTCGAATACAAAATTCTATCCTAGAACGGTTGGACTCAAACAAGAGCTGCGCAATAGAACTAAATCGAATATTCTAAGGCTATATGATTCTTACTGCATACAACCTATAGGGCCTTCACTTAACAACCTACTATAACTAACATGGATTCCTACTAGCGAGCAATCAACATACAGTACAGTGTAAACCACATAAGCAGTCTAGCATGCATACCCTATGATCTAGAAAGCGATAAATACACTAAGTACTGTACCTTCCCACTTAGCGTCGGCTGACTGTACACACTGCGCCCTCAATCACCGTTTCCCAAACGGGTTTTCCTTTTTTTTCTTTTATTCAAAAAGATTTTAGTAAAAGAATTTGTAATTCCCTAGCCGCAACTTGAGACCAAACACACCGAGATGTGTTTGATTCACTCAAGCTGTGCTCTGATACCAAGTTGTAACGTCCCAAAAATTACAAGGAATTTAAAATTTTTAAAAGTAATACATTTCATTATAATCAAACCAAAAGTTAACAAATCCCATTACAATAAGAATAAACGTCGTTATTTAAAACCGTCAACAAAGTTTAAGCAGCGGAAAGTTATATAATTAAATCCCCATTTACTAAAAATCAATTTAAACAATCTTCGCCTTGCGCCCGTGTGTACCGTCATGCCCGACTGCTACTCGCACCTGAAATCATAAGATATTGGGAAGGGGTAAGCACGAAGCTTAGTGAATTCCATCACATGCGCAGATAGGAATTATATACACATCACCCCTATCCGCACATAAGCAACAACACCACAGTTACATAAAACGAGTAAACATCTACAAGTAATTATGTATCCAACACCTCGGTCCCACCGAGCCCTCGGTCCCACCGAGTTGTAATGTAACACACTCGTCACACCGAGTTCCCACAACGTTTCTTTCCACTTTCTCGGTCCCACCGAGCTCTCGGTCCCACCGAGTTGTAATGTAACACACTCGTCACACCGAGTTCCCACAACGTTTCTTTCCACTTCCTCGGTCCCACCGAGCTCTCGGTCCCACCGAGTTGTAATGTAACACACTCGTCACACCGAGTTCCTACAACGTTTCTTTCCACTTCCTCGGTCCCACCGAGCCCTCGGTCCCACCGAGTTATAATGTAACACATTTATACTAAGCATTTAAACCAATCAAATATTACACACCACAAACAACTAGCTCACACCACAAAGACAGTAGTACATACAAACTACTATGACATGCATACAACCCCTAACTACACAGTGAGAGAACTCACCTTAAAGCAACGCGAGTATCCGCAACCGCAATCACAAGCCGGCCAACTTCACTCACCTTCTCCCACCTAATTACGTGTTAACAAATGTCAAAGTGACGCCCCAACCCAAAACCACGACTACTAAATTATAACATACACATTCCAGCTTTTACTCTAAAAACACAGGTCTGTTCGGGACCTGTTTAACCCCTTGTAAACTGATAAATACAGAAATATTAATCCATAATCACAAAGTCTCATGTCTTAGGGTTCCAGGGACATATCGCACGCGCTCTAACGATTTTTCTACAATTTATTATGGATTTTACAAAACCGGTTAACTGCACAGCGAAAAACAGCACCTTTCATTACAAAACAGCGGTTTGACACTAGCTACGGTCCGAACTGGTTTTTCCGCAAAACATAAGAAACTTACTAGACTCATAAAGGGAACCTTTGGCACTGGTTTCATCCCAATCCGACATTCCTAGCGGAAGTTATACTCGATACAAAAACAGGGACAGAAACTGCAGTTTCACATAAAATGACAAATAATGCTTAGTAACCCATTAAGCCATAGCTTAACTCAAACAGACCCGAATGAACCTTTGAGGATGCAAACAAATAGGGTATTCTAAGTGCAAGTAAAAACAACCCCCAAACATACAATCAACAACCACAATAAGACCCCAAAATTTTAGCGTGGAAAACCCCTCAAAATCGAGAGTAAAAACCACGGGACTACTAGAGCCGCTTCAAATCCACTACCACCAATATTAGAGCAATACAAAGTCTTCTCTAGATTATACTAGAGGCATACAAAACCATCATACACTTGGAAATAAGCACATCAAGATGTATGGAACCAAAATAGAGCAAGAATGGAGAAAAATCACCACAAAGTTACTGCTGTGCAGAACCCCACGAAACCATGACCTCCGGACCTCAAAACCACGATCCCACCGTCCAGAATGTTGATGAAGATGTCGTGAAGCTGCTCACCAAAAATCACGACGATCCGACCGTTCAATCTCCGGGAAACAGAAGTTTTCTGCAGCTAGGTTTTCAAAATACGAAAATATTGAGCTCCATCCCTTTTTTCTTGTTACTCACGAACACCACACCAAAAAAATGATACAAGGGTTTGGTTTGGGTTGCATGGGCCAAAACTCTCACTTTTTGGCCCCTTAACAATTTTGGTCCCTCACTACATCCTTCTCGCAAACTAACCACGTCTTGACATATTGAACTATTAGGTTCAATTCGTCTAACCCCGCTAACGGAAACCATGATAAATAAAACTTTTAAAAAAGAATTAAAACAAAGAAATTACATACCGGGATACGGGCTTTACAGTAAGTTAGGGAATTGATTTCATTTTGGAAACCGTTATATATTGGAGCTTTCGTTACTGAAATTGTGTGCGTTGGGAAAATGAGTTGTTTGCATATTTATATAATTTTTTTTTTTGGAAAATCATGATTTAAATTGTGCTCTTTTCGTTTAACGAATTATTTTGTTCACCATTTAAACTATTGAACTCACTAGGCGTTAGTCTAACCTTTTTATTTGTCGGCATGTGCATCAGGTTCCGGTTGGAGAATAGTGCTAGCGACACTGTGAAAAGTTTGAGTGCTAGTTGTGTGCTCGAGGAACGGTTAGCTTGGTGAAGTTTTCCGCATTTATATTTGGGAATAGAAATTTGTAATTAGATTAAGTAACACCTGACCTTACTTAGTTTTGGTGTGATCTGGGAGTTTTTGAAGAGGAACACTGAGATGAGGAAGTGTCAGGGATTGAGGACACAAACATTCCAAACTTAAGCATGGAATGATCAGTGGTTGGTTCTTCAGCGTCAACTTTGTAACCAAGACCACGTTTGTCACTCAGGGGAATCTGAGACTTTATTATCTCGGTGATCGTTGTTGAGGATTTACACCATCCTTCAACAATAGCTTTTTCAGCTTTCAATGCAACGATAGCTTCTTCACGCTCGATTTTGACTAGTTGATTTATATGAAACTGATCTTTTAAATCTTCTTCAATTTTAGAAAGCTTTTCTATTTGAAGGTGACAGTTTTTAAGTTGTTCAGCGAGATCAAGGTTTTGATTTTCAACAACAGTTTTGCCATTCATGGCATCATATAAACTCATAGTCAGGAGATCGATCTTTCGAAGACTATCAGCTTGATCAATATCTGAAATGTGTGTAAAGAAAGAAGGTGATACCTTGGAGGTAGAGGTTGAAGTTGATTTCAATTATTGAATGTTGGAGTAATTGTTTTATGTTTTTAAAGTTGAGGTATTTCCATTGATGGTTTTGTAGAATGAATTTTATCGAAGTTTTTATTTAGTTGCGCTTTCCAAAATTGAGGGTGTTACACATGTACACATATGAACTCGTCCCGAGTATTTGTAAAAGTTACGAAACTACCCTTCTATTTTTGGAATAGCCGCAACTTTTGACTAGTCAAAGCTGCAATTATTGACTAGTCAAAGCCGTAATTTTTGACCAGTCAAATCCGATCTTGACCGTATGAATGGCTAGTATTACTTCTATATTTCTCACATATTTAGCATTTCTCATTTGAACCTATGGCTATATATATAGAGAGAGAGGGAGCCTAATTTGTAAACCTATTTTTTCATGTAACCTTTGTAAACTTTGTAAACTAATCCTAGCCCTTGATTTCAGTTTTAGTTTTTTTTTAGTTTTTTTTTTCGCAAAGGGTAATAGGGTCATTTTCCAATTGGTTTATTTTCGGTTAATAGTTTTTTAGTTTAATAAATCCTTTATTTTAGGAAATGATTTGTTACTCTAAATTGCGAATTCTGTTTTCTTCTCCAAAATTCAGTTTTTTTTGTTTTTGTTCGATCATGATGGATGATGATGAATTTCGTGATGAATCCATGTAGGATGATATCTTAGTTGCATATGTTTTTGTAAATATTATCTTTTCTGGCGGTTCTAATCATGAAGACGATGGTTCTAATGGTTAGTTTAGTTTTGGTTGTTTGTGGATAATTTGATTATGGAGTTTCCAAATTGTGATTGTTGTTTAGAATATTCGATGTATATGAAGTTTTCAAACTGGAGTTTTCAAATTGTATGAAACTGTGTGTTTTGAATCACATATGAAATTGTATTGTGAATCACCTGTGAAACTGTTGTGAATGGTTATATGAAACTGGTGTGAAACTGTTGTGTATGGTTATATGAAGCTGTTGTGAATCACATATGAAACTGTGTTGTGAAGCGCAAATGAAATTGTGTTGTGAATCAACGTTTTTTTGTTAATATGAAACTGCGTGTTTTGAATCACATATGAAACTGAATCATTCGTTTCGTTAATATGAAACTGAATGATACGTTTTGTTAATGTGAATAATATGAATTCTATTCTAAACTGTGTATTTGATTTTTTTTTTGAAAAAGGTATGTTTGATATTTATGAACCGAATTTGGTAGTTTCCTAATCTAAACGAAGAAGTTGTATTCCTATATTGCCCTTTCATATATTTCACTTTGACCATCGTACCCTTAATTTCATACAAAGTTTCAAAAATGCCACCGCTTTGATCAGACGCGTCAAGATTTTTGCTACGATTTGGTTTCATAGTTTACACATTTTTCATGGTATAAAAAATAATGGACATATATATATATATATATATATATATATATATATATATATATATATATATATATATATATATATACTAGTTGTGTACCCGTGCAATGCGGCGGGAGCTGTAAATGTAAATGATTTACCCTGCAAACGCTAACTGTTTGGTAAGAGTTGTCGCCCTCAGTTACCATGCAAACGCTAACTGAAGTTTTGCCAGGTAAGATTCTTGGTTCTTACCATATTCATCTGGTAAGGTAGCATGACTTGGTAAACGCTTACCCGGATAACTGTTTAGTAAACATCTCTTTAGTTGGGTAAGATTGTAGCTTATCAAAACAGTATTGTATGTAACAATTTACACACTAATTGTTTATTGCGCAAGAGTCGTTATCCTCACTTAACGGGTAAGACTCCATTCTTATCATCAAGAATTGCCAAGAGAATGACGAATATATTTGTCAAGTTGACTAAAATTAAAATACACCCGTTAAATCAGTGAATGACTTGTCAGTATATTTTGCAACCAAAGTGTCCAGGAGTGTCCATCATTTAGTTAAACTTTTTCAGGGAAAAACGAACATACTTGTTTTTATATTTGTTGCATTTAGACGTCTAAAAATTCAGACTATATGAACGGGTACAAGCATGGAATTCATGTAAATGATACTTGTACAAATATCATATATGGCAAGAATTGTTTGTTATTCGACCCGTTTATTGCTTTTAATTGAATTAATGTGCACATCGATCACTTGAAGTTGTTGTGCTTTGAAATGTCATAACATATTACATATGTGCCGATACTATCAATCTCGATTGAATTCGGCTTAAAGAAAAGCAATTCAAATAAAAACGAAACAGACAAATCAATCTTGATTGTAGCGCCATTGAAATGCAAGTCAGAATCACAGCAATTCCTATGTTAATAGTATTTCCATTTATATGTATGGTTATTGTGGCGATGACCAGAAGAAAAGGTAGTAGCAGATGACAGCGAGCACATGCATAACAGCATAAGAGTAGTAGCAGATGACTGTGAACACATGCATTCTTCTGCAAATTGTTGTACATAGGTTGAGTTCAATTTTTGAAGGAAGTTGTGGTTGGATATTTGCTATTGCAGCCAATTAATTCAATTCTTCAAGGTTGGAGATGCTCAAAAAACATTAATCCTCTAATTAACCCTTTACAATCCATTTTAATATCCTAACAAAACATTATACTTGCAAAAGTAAGTTAAATGGGTGTCCAGACCCCACTCGAGGCTCAATAGGCTGTTATTAGGATATCAATTATAAACAAAGACGAATGATCAGGTTAAAAATTTCATTTATGAGTTGGAAGTTATAATAATTAGTTATCCAAATCCAATTTTTATTCTAAAGTCAAAATTACAATATTTTGAATTTGAAAATCGGTTAAAAAGTTGTTGCAGCAAGAACAATCGTCGGTGGTGTTGGTACCATTGGCAATGCAACTGTACAAGCATCCATTGCATATTGTGCAATGCGATACAAAGAATCAATAAGCTAAAGTGACAACGTGATTGAATAAATTCATCAACGCCTTTGATCATTTGGAAGAAGTAGGAACTTGATCTTCCATTATACAACAGATATGCAACTAAAAGTAGCTAATTATTGAAACTATACTCAATTCATCCATTGCAGAACAATTCTATTAAACACACCAAATAACATCCAAAAAACATGAATCTTACCGTAAGCAAAGCTATTTTTCCTCCCTAAATTGAACTTACACATTTCCAACCTGATAAGACAACAAGGGGACCATTAGAGGATGTCTTAAAAAGATACAAGGTGGGCCAGATTAAGAGCAAGATTGTCACAAATATTCAAGCTTTCAATCTTGCCATACTTGTTGAGCTCCTCAAACAGAACTTCAAGAAATCCCAAAAATTATCAAAGAAACTCGTAAATTAAGTCATCAATACGAATTGTAAACATTGACATGAAAATGATCATTGAAAGATGCTATACACACACACACACACACACACACACATACACACACACACACATATATATATATATATATATATACATATAGACATGAGATCATGTGAGAAGTGTCATAATTGGTGAGAAGCGTGAGAAGTGGTTATGAACCGTTGATCACTTTTAATCAAATACCCTCCCATGAGCGACTTAAAAGGGAATTGATCCGGTGCATCGTATCTCGGTGCATCTCATCCTAATGTTCGTTCATTTCTCATCCGACGGTTGATAACCACTTCTCACGCTTCTCACCGGAACCCAACCATATATATATATATATATATATATGGGAATTGGGAATAGATGCTTGTGAACAGAGGCAAACTAAGATATAAGGATTGTATGATTTAACCTAATACAATAGAGTGAGAGATTGCTTAAAAAGGATATTATGTTTTAGCATGAGTTCACAAAATTCTTAATGTAACAATATCCAAGATGGGGCAAAATATATAGCAACAGCAAGATGATCATGCTTTTACTGAATCAACTCATATCTCCAAGTAAAACAATTAACAAGGAAATTAAAGAACATAATGAAATAATAATGATGTAAAACCATTTATACGATAAAAATGAGAGAGGAAGACCTTGAATGCATAACGAAGGGGGTCCTTTCTTTTACTTTCTCTGCCAAAAGTACTTGATCTTCTTTTTCTCAATTTGAAATAAAAAATGATGATATTTAAGAGCTTGGTACTAAAAGAATCTTCTAGAAGAGCCAAAAATCCAGGATTTAATACAGCCACACCTACGTCTAGCAAGTAACATACAATTTAGTTGCAAGGAATAAAACTTGCAAGCATTTATGGATATCTTGGAGGTTTTTATGGATGTGAAGGTAGAACTTCATATTACTTTAATGATTATAGACCGTTTTCTTCCAGCTCTCTTTCTCTTTCACTCCACATATTAAGTAGCTCCATTGAAGGTGCAGTTCCAATGATGCCAGGATGGCTTAAGCCCTGAAACTGTACACAGTACACCTAATAGTATGATCAACATCAAACACTTCTACAGTTTTATAATTCAATTACCTGGAATACGTGGAGAGTAAGCATGTACTCCTCCAAAATGCCAAATAGCTTTTGTGGCACAAGGAAAATGTTCAGTAGGAAATCCACCACCATTTCTGTCAAAGATCGCTGTGAAACCCCATTCTTCACCAGGTAGAGGACCCAAATTAAATATCTCAACTGCATTTTGGGTATCTTAATGAGAAAATTAGGAATAATAAATCTGTTGGGTATCTACACAATCTAAAGCAAAGTTTTGGAGTGATGTGCATTTTGCACATGTTGTTCATTAATTCACCGAAGAAAATGCAACGTTTGATCATCAAAGCAGGAAACACTTACAGTGGCGCAAAATTTGAACCATCACTGTCATAATCTGCTTCAATCACCATCAGATTTGTTTACTCTACTATTCTAAGTTTTATGTTTCTTCTTGCCAGTTCCTGAACAAATCACTAACCAACTAAGAAAGCAACAACTCATTAATCATAAATCATTAACAATACATAAAATAGGTTTTTGTACCTAAATCAAAGCAAAAACAGAAAGCAACATAATCTCACATTTTCAAAACTAGTATAATCCAACAAAAATCTCAAAAATAGGATGATATACAACGAAGCAAGATGTTTGTTCGTCACATTCAGAAACGCAGAACCCAGAAAGGAAGGAGAAAAAGTAGAAAACAACACAAAAAATAATACATACCTGATTTTCGAATGAGATGGAGAGGAGAAGAATGTATAGGATTCAAGGGCTTGATTGAGAGAAGATAAACCTGATTTTGAAATTTTTGAATTTGAAATTAGTATCCTGGAGGACTGTTTGCAGCAGAGCCGAGATAGAGACATTGGGAGGATACATTCATAAAGAAAGTAATAAGTTTTCTATACGATCAAGAAAGGGACTTTGAAGTTTCCCCAAGCTGTTGATCGATGGTACCGATGAGATTGAATGCATCAATAGCTTGTAAACTATGCTTTACAGTTTGTAATTAAGAGTTTTTCAAAATTCTTGCATAAGATGATGGTACCATGTGTTTAATGAGTTGTATTTAAGACTTTTGCTTAAATGAATATTAAAGTAGTATAGATAGATATACTAGTGGTGTACCCGCGCGTTGCAGCGTCGGTGAATCACGATTCCGAAACATTAGTTCAGCCATGATTCATGTTTCTCTATCACTTTCAGTTTTATCTAATTAGTTTGCGTGGTTAATTTAAAATCCAACTAATAAATAAAGTTCAAGGTTAATATGGTGTATCAACAATATATATTGGAAAAATAATTGCATAAGTATTGAGCTTCTAAACCCATATATTTAGAACTCATTACAAAATTTGCAATTTTTTACCGAACAAAACAAAAATACAATCATTTGTAAATAATGCACATCCTTGTATCCAGAATGTTGTTTAATTTTCATGATGCACTCATTCGTAAATAAGTCCTACAAAAAATACACAATTATTTTAATAGAAACACGTTGTACCAAATGTGTAATAATAAAATTCTTGATTATACTTTATTTATCACGTAAAACTCCTCATAGACAACCTTTGATGTGTAAACTGCAACACGATAAATTTTTTCCCAGGCTTCATTAACACCTTCGTATTGCCCATGAGTTCCATTTATAATGTGTAATCCCTTTATATGTCACACCTATCATGATTAACAGTTAATAATGTGAAATCCCTTTATATGTTTCACACCTCATTTCGTATCATGACACACTGTTTAGATAACAAAAAATAAAAGGGTCACAAGAAGTTCAAGATCTTGCCAAGAACCCTTTACAAATTAAATAAAAAAAGAAATAGGGATCTTTTTAGTGCCAACTATCTTCAAATTCCCTTATAAATACCAACGAAAACTAAAACAAAACCTATGCCCTCAAAAAGCACTATGTGACAACAATCACCACCACAACACCAATCACAGGAAATTAAGACAACCGTAAACATGAAATATATAAGTAGAATTAAGTTAAGCAACTTTTTTTTTGAAAAACAACAAATTTTATTAATAAACCAAATCATACAGCAGGTGCAAAATCATACAATAAGCCACAACACAACCAAATTACACAAAGCCACAAAACCATTACTCGTAGCCACAAACTAACATACAACATCCCACCAAGAGCACCTCCTGCAGCAAAACTTTGGCGACAGTTGCACTGTCATCGTTTGTGAGAGGCAAACTTGATTATAAGTGTTGCTCCTATTTCGCCTTTCCAAACTCGACCAAAACAACAGGCACGCAGCAAACTTCGATCACACTTTATGTCGCTAGCCACTCCGTCCATTCTCTTACCTTATTTTTTTATCTCTTCGCTATCCATTCAAAATCTATCCGCTACGAAAACCTGCAGAAAATTACACACGGTCCCGCCATCACTCCTGCATCCAGAAACAGCGAACATCACCCCTGCGACTGTCCCGAATCAGCCATAAGTCGACCAACATAGCTATCTGTATACAATCAGCCGCCAAACCTTCTAGGTGGCGAAACAACTTTTATATTACTTGTTTCATTATAAAATCTAGCAATAAGCATCCGAGTGGTATTTCAACTACCATTTTGACTACAAACGATTTGAACCATATATTGTTGGATTGGATATCAGTTTGACTACAAATAGTCGGGTTTCTTTTGGTCCACAAAAAAACAAAAAAAAAACAAATATTGGCCGAAAAATAAGCAAAGACAATTAACTTAAATGTATTGAAGAAATAAAACACTAACCACTGAAGCATTCTGAATATGATCATTGCATTCTTGAAAACCAACTTCTAAGCATTGGGAAGGCCTCGAACAACATCGATTCCAATCATGCTAATTGTGTAGTAGAGATATGGAGTGTATAACTCTACATATTGATACATGAGCCTCCAACTTAAGCAACCATATGTGGGAGAAGAAAAACAACACCCCTATTTAATCTACTGCCAACTTGACTAACCATTCAAGGCGTTTTCCAATTAAAATCCACGTATGTGAAAAAAACAACTAACCTGCATAAAAAGTAGAAACTGACCAGAGACGCACTTCTTGATTTGCAGAACCCTTCCCTATAGATCTCAAAGTTTAAAAAGTCACATCTATAACATGCCTAAATGTCAACATAGAACAATGTTGTTGATGAAACCCTGCACACCCAAAAACCCATAATAAAGAATGGACGTGTATAGTAACTAAAATAAAATCATTTGACCAAATTAATACAAAGACCAACAGTCTAGAGATGAAGAGAGCAAAGAGTTGGGGAGAGCACCATACCTATGCAACCCACTTATCCACCATCCATTTGTTTTTTCATTTTTGGTTTTCTTTAAATTTGGGGTAGTTACAGCTGATCAAATGGTAACCGTTGATGATCAAATGGACGCTTCTGATTTGGTTGTAAAGGTTGCATGAATACAATGGGTTGCATAATAACCCACCCCTCTCTCTCTATATATATAATCACGATTTCCACAAGCTATAGGAAGTTGCCATGAAATCAAATCAATATGTGAAGCAAAAAATAACATTGGAATCAACTTCTAAAACTAAAAGACCTGTTATTATATTTAGGAATCAAATAAACCAACCTTAATAGGCCCTCTGGATCAAATGGAGCAAGGCACTAAGCAGGGGCATTTGGTGGTAGGGGTCCATAATCTGGAGAATTGACACTGCATTCCTATAAGTACCGGATAAATCAGCTGCACTAAGAACAATACACACATAGAGTCTACAACATGGATGATATTGGGGAGAGAAGGACCTCGGTTCTCTTGTATACAAGATTTTTATATAGATGACTTTCACCAAGGAGGAGCCAATCAATCAGGCCAACTGCATTGCAGGGGGGTTCTAGACTACCCCTGACTCCACAGTGTACCTATTGAATAAGTATATTAGTAATCCAGTTCAGATTTTGAAGGTCCTGAAACCGATATGGAAATTAAGGAGGTGATAGATAGTGTTGAAACTTGGAAGACTGACTAAGACATGAAAATATATGGCTCCTTTGACGGAAATAATATTATTTAAAAACATCGGTTTGTCATAAGTGTTTTCACAAGCAATATGAAAAGTGAAGCCTCTTGTGTTCTACATCTCAATTAAATAATTCCATTTGTTCTTTCCTTCTTTTTATAGTCTTTTTTTTTGTTCCTGTTAGTTCAATATTGACCACTTATTTAAAGTGGTATTGTTTTTATTTTTAGTTGAAAACATTTGGATGCAGGGGAAGGTCTAAAACTTTGTTCATAAGTTGTTTCCATAACAATCGAGGTAGCTATCAACTCAATCTTGTTATCCATCAACCTTTCTTGTTCATCGCTAATGCAATCTGTTTAGAATCCTACAAGGATTACTCCCTCGATTTTGGTCCTAAAATATATCTGCAGTTCAAAAATATGTTATCAAAAATTATAACAAAACCATGGTCAAAGTCCAAATGCAAAACCATGGTCAAATTCCAAATGCAAAACCATGGTCAAAGTCCAAATGCACAGACAAAAAAACATGCAAGGAAGCAACAATCTATAGTACAACTACACAACATAACTGTAAGTTGGTTCCTGTACTATACACCCCTACTGTTTGTTTACATATTGAATGTTGTGTTCCATTAAAGTGTTATTTTTTTAAAATTCATAATCTTAATGAAACTAAGGTGGTTCATTCAAATTTAAAGTGGTGCAATCAAATGTAAGTACCCAATGGTTAGTGATGCAATGGTGTATATGTAAAGGGTAACTTTTTGGTCCATGTTGGAGCATTTGAGAAACAACCTTAATTATTTGCTTTTAATGGAGCTACTTCTCCTCACAACACAAACCCCACAACTGACCTTCATTTTCATGACCGATTTTTCTTCTTTCTGTTAAAAAATATGTGGGTACTCTTCTGTTTGCATGTTTCGCTTCAATTCAGAGGGAATAGTGATCATCATCTTATTGACTCAACTTTATGTTTCTTCCAAAAATGAAAAATATATTTTCTGCAAAATTGCCATCACCAAAGCTCCTACTCTTATTTTGAATCACACCCTCTCGTTAAAGAACACAGAGAGAGAGATAGAGAGGGGGGGGGGGGGGTTAGTTTGTTTCAAAAGAAGCAGTAATAAAACCGTGAAAAGAAGTCAATGGGGAATTAAATCAAACTGTTGGAAGGTGTGAACCTAAACATAGATCCAAACCAACACCCTCACAAACCACATATGAAACAAAAAAACACAAAATTTCAACGAACAATGAATACAATACATCAGATCAAGACTAAACACATCAGATCGAAAAAGCTTGGAGACCAAAATACACACATCAGATCTAAGAGCTGTGGAGACTAAAATAAACACACCATCACTAAATCGAAGAAGCACACCTCAGAGAAATTTGTAGGGTTTGAAGAAGTTGTAGAGAAATCAAACTTAGGGGCCTATTAATACGCAATTTGGTAGAGGTCAGACTAATTGGGAGCCAGCTGTGTAAGGTCGTCGTCTTTGGAGCCAGGGAGAAAATTGATTTCTCTGATCTTCCATTTTAGTGATTAAAGGAGCAAGTAGCAGGAACACACGGGAAGAAAGATTGTTGGAAGTTATCCAAAATGGTTTAGTATCAGAGGAGAGACTTGAAACAAGAAGGAAGACGCTTTTGAGGGAAAAAGCAATGCGTGCAGATCCTCTTCAGGGTAGTGACCAGATTTAAAAAACTTGTATCAAATACTTGTACATTATGTCTTATAAGTTGTACTTAAGAGATTTCTCAAATTTGTGCTTTAAAATGTTTTACATTATGCTTCAAGGGTTGTAATTAAGAGTTTTGACCAAAACCAATATTAAGGTAGTAATAGATATATAGGCTCCGTAAAATACAAACCTTGCATTTGTTGCACATCTTACAAACCACAGTGTGCATATATGCACATGTGAACAATGTGCATATACATATACATCTGCATACGTGCGAGTATATATATATATATATATATATATATATATATATATATATATAGCCTTAGGTTCAAATGATAAG
This sequence comes from Saussurea involucrata, assembly GCA_033807775.1. Classification (NCBI taxonomy): domain Eukaryota; kingdom Viridiplantae; phylum Streptophyta; class Magnoliopsida; order Asterales; family Asteraceae; genus Saussurea; species Saussurea involucrata. The sequence goes on from CM066312.1 coordinate 22,593,742, forward strand.
TGCTAAATATTTGAGAAGTAGAGAAGTAATCTTGGCCATTTATTCGGTCAAGATCGGTTATAATTGGTTAAAAGTTGCGGCTATTCCAAAAATAGAAGGGCAATTTCGTAACTTTTACAAGAAACACGGGACGGGTTCATATATGAATCTGTGTGATTCACATATGAACTATACGTTCATATATGAACATTTCTAATTCACATATGAACTATACGTTCATTATTGAACATTTGTAATTCACATATGAACTCTTTATAACTAATTCATATATGAATCTTGTGATTCATATATGAACCTTTGTGTTTCATATATGAAACTACCTAACTGTAGGTTCATATATAAATCAGTTGAACCAATTAACTGATTCATATATGAACCTTTGTGTTCATATATGAACCGTTGTGATTCATATATGAAACTAATTAACTGATTCATATATGAACCTTTGTGTTAATATATGAACCTTTGTGATAATCAGAATGGCTAAGAGGCTGTTATGATATAGTGCAAAATGAAATATGGTTGTTTGGTATTTCGTATTTGTTTAGAATGAAATCAGGGAGCTGAATGGTTAAGTGAGGCTCAAGATGCTAAACCATTAAGGGGCTGTTTGGCGGTTGCTGAATGGTTTAGTGCAGAATGATTAAGAGGTCAGAATGGTTAAGAGGCTATTATGATATACTGCAAAATGAAATATGGTTGTTTGGTATTTGTTTAGAATGAAATCAGGGTGCTGAATGGTTAAGGGAGGCCCAAGATGCTAAACCATTAAGAGGCAGATTTTTTTTTGCAAAACAAGATTCACCTCTGAATGATTCAGAGGTTGCCTCTTAATGGAACTATTAAGAGGTAAACAAACAGCCCCTTAATGACTTTAATGCATACGTACTCTTAACCACTTTTGCCTTACATTGGAGACAATAGCCACATCAGACACCAAATCATCTAAAGATCAAGAGAAACAAGTTTAGTTGTCTTATAGTGCAACGTAGGCAATTACAGGTGAGTAAAACAAGAATTTGGTGCAAGTAAGTCTGAACTTCAACATATTTCCCTAGGTTTTCAAACTTGTAGTTAAATACTAGAAATAAGTCCTAGAGATAGGCAAGTTGGATTACTACATACATATTTGATCCTTCAAATCCAACCGCCTTTTGACTAGCATTTTCAATTTGTAATTATTACCGATACTACCTCAGTTCCCCCTACCATGATTATAATGGAATTTGTTGCAAATCTAGAGGCAAGACTAATCTATTTGTGGTGCTTTTATACTCAGAATACATTAAAACTTCACCATATTTTCAATCATGTACTCGAACAAAAATATTTATCAACCGTATACTCATACCTCATAATCATAACAATTACATTATAAGGTCCCAATTCAATTAAATCTCCTAAACTTAAATCATAACCAACGTTCTGTTCCAAACCAACCATTTATGTTGGTTAATCTTTGCCCTACTTTATAAAGCCAATGTAGCTGGCAATTATTTCTAGATTGCTCAAATACATTTGATTTTCGAATTTGAGAATCAAAGTCGACATTCATAGCCAAAAGATAGCTTAGCTATTCACTTATCATTATGAATAGTTGATAAAGCATGAGTAGCAGTTTCTTTACATACGATGATCTTCTTATCTTCTTTGAATCGTAAGTCTTCCCGATTTTTAGTATTTGTATTACATGGGATATTGGTCTTCTGTTTTTAAATATTTATTTTTATATTCATTAACCGAAAATACCAGTTTTTAATCATTGAGTAATTTATTGTTCAATCTTCATTTATTATTATTACCGAAATTTTAAGTACAATATTAGATTTCATATGTGGAAACTTCTATGATTTTGCATCTTCTTAATTACCTTAATATGTATTTTACTAAAACTATAACTTATATTTTAATTATTTAATATCAGTATAACTAAAGTAGTAACTTTCGTATACTTTTACAATCTTTTATCTATTTATCTACCGTTCTTCAAGAACTGTTACATACATACCTACTTGCATCCAATGTTATACGTTCCCTTATGTCTGTCCGAAGATAACATGTTCCCATTTAAGCTAATTAAAGAGAAAACAATTACCAATTCGGTTGAGCTTTTCTATGACAATCGATAAAGCTCAAGGCCAGACAATTCCTAATGTAGGTGTTTATCTACCGGAATCAGTATTCTCATATGGGCAACTTTGCGTGGCGTTGTCCAGAGGGATATCACGGGGCAATACGAAGGTGTTAGTGAAGCCTGTGAAAAAATTCAATCGTGTTGGAGTCTACACCTCACACGTTGTTTATCAAGAAGTTTTACGTGATGAATAAAGTATAATCAGCAATTATATTATTACACATTTGGTACCATATGTTTACACCCCAAACTTTGTTTCTTTCGAATTCTGTCAGCTCTTCTTGCATAGCGCTTACCCAGTTTGGATCTCTGAGGGCATCATCTGTTTTCTTTGGTGCAATCAGAGAAATAAAGTTAACAAATAAACAAATATTGCCTGCACTTCATCGAGTCTGAACACCAGCGTTTGGATCACCAAGAATCTGATCAATAGGGTGATTTATAGTCCATCGCTGAGCCGAAGCATAAGTCACTGACTCAATTTAAACTTCTGGAGGAGCTGAAGATGAGGCTGTAGCAACTTCTGGTATATCAGCCAAGAGAGGAAGAGGTTCAGATGTCATTTCATTCACTGAGTGCTGAGAAGTAGATGGTATATCTAAGATAGAAGGTTCAAAAGCAGGCATAGTGTTGAGAGGAACAACTGAGACCCATGATGTTTCAGCTTCACTTGTCTGCATGATGGGGATGATAGTATGATCATCATCTTCAGCGGGATGAGTATGAGATGGAGGAGTGGGAGTTTCTTCTGAATCACCAAGATGATAAAACATCCATTGATTCAGTTCTTCAGTATCAGCAGAAGGTCTAGAGTTCGCTGAACGGGATTCGTCAAAAGTGACGTGGATTGTTTCTTCTACAGTTTGTCTTCTTCGATTGAAGACTCTGAAGGCTTTGGAAATTGAAGAATATCCAAGAAAGATTCCATCATCAGCCTTAGGATCAAACTTTATAAGGGCATCTCTGTTGTTCAGTATGAAACACTGACATCCAAAGATGTGAAGAAAGCTAATTGAAGGCTTTCTCCCATGAAAACGTTCATAGACTGTTTTCTTGAATATTTTCACAATCATCGACCTGTTTTGAGTAAAACAAGCGGTGTTGACAGCTTCTGCCCAAAACTGAGTAGGTAGATGAGAATCGCTGAGCATTGAACGTGCAGCTTCGATGATAGTTCGATTTCTTCTTCCAGCGACTCCATTTTGTTGCGGTGTTCTCACTGAGGAAAAGTTGTGAGAAATAACATTGCTTTCAAAGAATGAATCAAGAGAACTGTTTTTGAATTCAGTCCCATGATCACTCCTTATTGAGCGAACGGTCATGTTGTTCAGGACTTCCATTTTCCTGAAAAAAGTGATGAGTTCTTCAGGGGTGTCACTCTTAGAATGGAGAAACATTACCCAGGTATAGCGAGAGAATTCATCAACTATGATCAATGTATATTTCTTTCCAGCGATGGATTGTTTGTTAATAGGGCCAAACAAATCCATATGGAGAAGTTGTAGAGGAGATGACACTGAGGAAACTTGCTTAGATTTGAAGCTTGCCTTAGTTTGTTTCCCTTTCTCACACGCTGAACATAGAGACTCCTTAGCGTATGAGTGTTGACGTAGACCAATAACCAACTCTTTTGAAGAAAGAGTGTTTAGTGTCTTGAAGTTGAGATGGGAGAGCCTCTTATGCCATAACCAATTGACACCAGATGAGGCTTTTGAGAAGAAACAGGAGTTCTCAGTGGTTGTAGAGTCCATGTCTATAACAAAAACATTTTCCATACGGTATCCGCTGAGAGCTAACTTCTCCTTTTTGTCAGTGTCAAAGCAGGATTCCTTAGTGAAAATCACTTTGTTATCCTTGTCACACAGCTGACTGATGCTTAGAAGATTATGCTTCAATCCTTCAACATATGCGACTCTTCTGAAGGTTGTTGTACCGTTAGAGAGTACACCAAACCCTCGGGTATAGCCTTTTCCGTTTCCACCGAAGGTCACTGAGAGACCCTTCTCTTCCTTGTATTCAGTGAGCAGGTTTTTCTTTCCAGTCATATGTCTAGAGCATTCGCTATCGAGATACCAGATACCCTTCTTAACCTGCAAACAAAGGAAGATTAGTTTGACTTGGGCACCCATTTTACCATGGGTCCACACTTGTCAGTGGTGATAGAGGAAGTGGAAGGTTCAACAATCTTCGCAGCATTTGAAGATTCAGCTTCAGAACTATTCTTCACTTTGGTTAATTTCTTAACCTCAGTGGTCTTCTTTGCCTCGGGGGCAGTAATCTTCACCTTAGCTAACTTTTCAGCTTTGGTGGCTGTGGGGCACTTACTAGCAATGTGATCGATAAGTCCACAGTGATAACATTTCCTATAGCTGAAAGTAGCTTTAGGACCATTTGCATGCTTACCCTTTAATTTTAAATGATCAGGGCCAACACCAAGTATACCTTTGGCATTGGAAATAGGAGGAACAATCAGTTCTTCAGATTTCTTATCAATTATGTCCACTATGATTCTAGGAGTAGATCGCTGAATAAATCCAGGGATCTTGTTCTTAGAAGTTGAGGGATAAGTCACTGAAGCTTTAGAAGCATTCAGCTTTGATTGAAAACTTTTTCTTTACCCTTACCTTTAGAAATTAAAGTAGGTTTTTCCTCAGGGATGGGAGTTTTTGAAGAGGAATACTGAGATGATGAGGTGTCAGGTACTGAGGATACAAACATTCCAAATTTGAGCATGGAACGATCAGTGATTGGTTCTAGAGTATCAGCTTTAAAACCATGTCCACTTTTATCGCTCAGGGGAATCTGAGACCTTATAATCTCAATAATCGTTGTTGAGGATTTACACCATCCTTCAACAGTAGTTTTTTCAGCTTTTAATGCATCGATAGCTTCTCCGCACTCGATTTTGACTAGTTGATTTATATGAACCTGATCTTTTAAATCTTCTTCAATTTTAGAAAACTTTTCTATTTGAACGTGACAGTGTTTAAGTTGTTCAGCGAGATCAAGGTTTTGATTTTCAACTATGGTTTTGCCATTCATGGCATCATATAAATTCATAGTCAGGAGATCAATTTTCAGAAGAATATCAGCTTCATCAATATCTGAAATATTAGTAAAGAAAGAAGTTGATACCTTAGAGGTACAAGTTGAAGCAGAGGGAATGTCAGAATTTTCTTCCTCTTCTTTAATTTTTGCCATGAGGCAGAGATTGGCCTCATCATCATCTTCAGAGTCAGATGATTCTTCTTCATCAGAGGCAGCCCAGTCAAAGTCAGCCATCAGGCCTTTGCCTTTCTTCTTAAAGCTTTTCATCTTTGCATACTTTTCTTTCAGCTTTTGATACTTGTCATCTCTAGCCCTGGGGTTAGAGGATTTCTTGGAGAAAACTGAGGGTTTAAAGACTTTTTTTGACCTGCATTCACTAGCAAAGTGCCCTACTTTCTCATAGTTAAAGCAGGTAGCAGTAGCCTTATCAACAGGGGTTGATGATTTTGGCTTGTCAGTGAGTGCAAGAGGTTTCTTCCTTCTGAAGTTACTCTTTCTAGCGAATCTCCTGAACTTATTAGCCAGGAGTGCCAGAGATTCATCAAGATCTGAAGAGTCAGCATCTGATGAGCATTCAGAGTTAGTTTCCAACTCAGTGATAGTGATAGATGATCGCTGAGTGGAAGGTAACTCTGAGAGTAAAGCAACATGGGTGCTTTTGGAATCTTTCACAAGATTCTTCTTCAGATGACACGACTCCTCATGATTGAGCATAGTGCCAAATAAGGTAGAGAGAGTCATAGATTTTAGATCCTTTGATAACTTGAGACACATTGAATAACTGTCCCAGCTTTCAGGTAAGCATTCTAAGAACTTTGTCAGGATCTCAAAGTTAGAATATTCCTTACCAACGGTTTTTAGGTCAATAATTAAACAGTTAAACCACTGATGTACTTCAGAGAGAGATTCATTCTTACCACAAATGAAGCTTTCGTATTGTCTTACCAGGTTGATCTTTCTTGAGTCCTGGACTTCAGACGTACCTTCATATTGAACACAGATTGTGTCCCACATGGCCTTGGAGGTTTTCAGGTTCACGACGGAATGGTAGACTTCGTCAAGAAGAGCCATAGAGAGGATGGATCTGGCTTTAGTGTCGATAGCCACTTTCTTCTTGTCTTCATCAGACCAGTTATGAATTTCCTTAGGAATGATTCTTTCAGGAATGGCAGCTCTAGTAGTAGTGCCTGGAACTTCAGGATCAATCCTAACAGGGATATATGGTCCATTTTCAATGTAATGGGGCATAGTAGGGTCTACACCTTCAAAGAAGAGTATCATCCTATTTTTCCACGGATTAAAGTTATCTCTGGAAAATGTAGGGGGGTTTGCAAGAGAACCATTGTCAATATAGTTTGTGTTTGAGTTGTTAGCCATAATGGAAAATAGCAAGGAAGAGAAAAGATTAGTATAAGCAAGATCTTGTATATGAGATTAAACAATTTGCTCTAATACCACTTGTTGGTCCATGAAGGGTTATACAAGTTTGTAGAGGGGGGGGGGGGGGGGGGGGGTTGAATACAAACACACATATTTTACTTTTATAAATTGTTTATTGATATGTATCAAACAATTTACAACTTGTTGCGGAACAAGATTAAGGAATAATCCTAATCTAAACAAGTTAAGAGACTCACTAAGATTTCTTGCACTAGAAATAAGTTAGAAAGGAGATAAGAATATTAAGTATAATATTCTAACACAAAGTAGTATGGAGAAGAAGATGGCCGAGCACTTCATTTCTGAAGTAGGGTTTGTTCTTATATACTACACGCATTAAATGCATATCAGTACAACTTTACACGTGGCAGCAGCTGATTGGTTGCATGTTTTGACCTTGGTAGACAACCTAGTAGCCGCATGATGAACACTGTAGAATCAGAGTTGGTTGTACGATTCTGGACAAAAGGGATGTCCGTTCTGACAGATCGTACGGAGATGTGCAAGGGGGTAAGACAAAAGTAACTTGTAGAGGAAACTTCATGATCAGCGTTCGCTGAATAGTTCTTTATCAGCGAATGATAAAGTTCAGCGTTCGCTGAAGTCTTCTACTTGAAACTTCACGTTGAGTGGACAAATCTTGGCTTCGCTGATATCCGCATCAGTTCATTAGTAGACTTGTCGCTGGTTCTTTGGCTTGATCTTCGACTTCAGCATAGAACATAGTTGACGTGAAACTTGTCTTCAGGGATCATAAGTAAACAACTAAGATTATCAGCGATCATCAACAAGACTGAACAGGCTCAGGGCTTGCTGATGAACAGTGTCGCTGAATGTGTGAATTAAAGAATGAGAGCTAACTATCAGCGGTACTGTAGAGACATAGTACTTATCAGCGATAGTGAAACTCTAATACATATTGTCTACTTACAATTTTCACCAAGTGTTTCTCAGAGAGTCATTATCAAATCACTGAGGGTTTGGATCAACAAACATATTCGGCAGCCAAGCGGCACGCCAGTCAAACGTCGGGTGAACATCCCATTCCTCGATCGTCACGACCGAAGCAAGAGTTGGAGCTGGAGGAGATGCCCATAACGTTCGATCAGGACGACCTCCAGGACAACTGGCAAAAACATCACGACGGATTAATTATCCAACTTACTATTGGCACTGCTCGACTCTGATAGGATTCAACGGAGATTCAACCTGCACTCTGGGAGAAATCATCCTCCCAGTATACACGAAAGGAATCAAAAAACAAACGAAGTTTAACGTTATTGATTGTTCATTAGCTTACAACGTTATTCTCGGTCGACCATGGATCCACGACATGAAAGTGGTCCCCTCGACCTACCATCAGACTATCAAATTCTCAACGTTGTGGGGAGTACAAGAGATCAAAAGCGAACAAAAGACCGTTCGTGATTGATACAAGGCGACATTGAAACCTCAGAAGAAAGGCATCTAGAAATTACAGGCCCAGGATGTCCCTGAGTCCTCCGATGATTATCGTCTCGAGGAAATCATGTTGGACCAGGATAAGCCTGATCAAATCGTCTTTGTAAGGGCATCTCTAGATCCCGTCATAAAGAAAGAAATAATTTCCTTTTTACAGGAGCACGCTAATTGTTTCACTTGGACGCACGAAGACATGGTCGGCATAGATCCCGACGTTATCTCCCACAAGTTAAACGTTGACCCATCGTTCAAACCTATAAAGCAAAAACGCCACAAGTTCGCTCCTGAACGGAACAAAGTAATCAACGACGGGGTCGACAACTTGTTGAAGACCGAAAAGATCAGAGAGGTGAAATACCCCAACTGGATAGCCAACGTCGTGGTCGTATAGAAGAAAAACAGGAAGTGGCGAGTGTGCATTGATTTTACGAACCTCAACAAGGCCTGTCCCAAAGATCCATTCCCACTACCCCACATCGATGCTATGGTCGACGCAACCGCATGACATGAACTTTTAACGTTCATGGATGCTTACTCCGGATACAATCATATATTAATGCATGGCGACGACCAGGAGAAAACTGCTTTTATGACAGATAAAGGCATCTACTTCTACAAAGTCATGCCTTTCGGCTTGAAAAACGCAGGATCGACCTACCAGAGATTGGTTAATAAGATGTTTAAAGACCACCTTGGCAACACAATGGAAGTTTACATCGATGACATGCTTGTCAAATCTAAATAGGCGACCGACCATGTCGATCATTTGAAGAACTCTTTCGACATTCTACGACAATATCGGATGAAGCTGAATCCCACGAAATGTTCCTTTGGAGTCAGTGCCGGGAAATTTCTGGGATACATGGTCACACGAAGAGGCATAGAAGCAAATCCTGATCAGATCAAAGCTTTGATAAACATCAAGTCGCGTAGAAACTTCAAAGAGGTTCAACGACTCACAAGTCTTGTGGCAGCACTGAATCGGTTTATATCCTGATCATCCGATAAATGTCATTTGTTCTACAATGGCTTGAGAAAGAACAAAGGTTTCGACTGGACGAACGATCATGAGCAGGTGCTACAACAATTAAAAGAATACATGGCCGCTCCACCCCTGCTGTCGAAACCAAAGGACCATGAGGTCCTACAGTTATATCTCGCCGTAAGTCCTCACTCTGTAAGTGTCGTCTTAACTAGAGAGGAGGACAAGCAACAATTGCCGATTTATTACGTTAGCAAGTCTCTGCTAGACGCCGAGACAAGATATACGTCTATGGGGAAATTACTTCTGTTGCAAGTTACAGCCGCCAAGAAATTACGACACTACTTCGAGTCTCACCCTATTACTGACGTAACCAATTTCCCTCTCAAGTCATACTTGAGAAAGCCCGATCTAACAGAACAACTAGCGAAGTGGAGCATTTACCTCAGCAGCTACGACATCGATTTTAAGCCTCGTACGGCAATTAAATCGCAAGTCCTGGCTGACTTCGTCGCCGACTTCAGTCCTAAACTAGAAAAAGAAGCGCATAATGAAACCTATATTGTGGTGACTACAAACGACATGACCTAGGTACTCCACGTCGATGGTTCTTTGAACGCCAGAGGAGCAGGTCTTGGTGTCGTCTTAAAGTCCCCATAGGGGGCAAGATGGTCTACTCCATACGATGTGATTTCAAAGCCACCAACAACGAAGCGGGGTACGAAGCCCTGATCGTGGGCATGAGCATGGCTCATGACTTGGGGGCAACTGGACTTCACGTCATAAGCGATTCCTTATTGGTCGTGAACCAAATGAACAGGGAAGCCCTGATCCAAGACTTCACGTCATAAGTGATTCCTTTCTCAGGATAGCCAGAGAAAAATCTAAATTATTCGATCCATTCTCAATCAAACAAATCCCCAGGGATCAGAACACTCAAGCCGATGCACTAGCAAATCTTGGATCAGCACTTAATAAGTCGTCGTTCGATGCCATCCCCATGATCCACCTAACTGTTCCGTCCATCGAGGACACTCGGAAAATTCACGCTCTCGACGTGGAAAATGGTTGGTCGTATGACATCAAGAATTATCTTATGCATGACCTATTACCTGAAGATAAAATAGAAGCTCGAAAAATTCGATTTAAAACTTCGAAATATCTTGTCATCGGTGACAGACTTTATCGACGATCATCGACAGGTCTAAACGTAAGATGCATCGATAGTCCAGAACAGGCACAAAACATTCTGAAAGAAATGCATGATGGCGAATGTGGCAACCATTTTGGTGGTCGCAGTCTTTCTGGTCGGGCACCATTCTGAGGACCAAAGGAATTGCCAATTACTGGATTCCTTAGGGAAGCAATTTCAGAAGCTTCCTTCTGGTTCTGCTTGTTTAGGGCTTGAATCTGACTCCGAGCTGCATTCAATTCTGCATGAAGTTGAGCCATGGGATCTTGGTAATTTTCCATTTTCCTGAGAACAACAAAATCTTCACAAGATCGTTAGAGAGATGTATGCTTGGCTTGATATTTTCTCTAGATGGGGTCCCACAGATGGCGCAAAACTGTTAATGCCAAAAATCACCCAAAGGATAACTTAAGGTTGATGTGGAACTTTTAACAACTAAATAAAGGGATCTCAAGATAAACAACACAATCGCGAAAAAAATGAATAAGACAGGAGAATTGGTGACACGGAAAATCCAAATGAGGGAAAAACCGCGGTCGACTTGTGAGAGTTGACAGTGCACTATGATCGCCAAACATGGGCGAAAGTCCTTTGGTAACAAGTGTCTTGTGTACAACAGATGACAATAAGAGTAAAATTAAACTTAATCGTAAGACAAAGTTGTGCGTCGTGCGTAAATCATGCGAAATAAGCTGTTGTCGTGCGAATCGAATAGTTGCCGTGCGAAACTTGCGTTAGCGATATGTGTTTGAATGCTTCTAATGTAAGAATGTTGAGAGTGTAGAAATGTAGAGTTCGGATGGATGTTGCAATGTTCAACTTGATTCGTTGTGTGAAACTGTCTGATCCCCTTTTTCGGATGTGGAGCAGGCCTTTATATAGCTTTCGTCAGCAATAAATGCGTCTTGATGACTTGTTTTGTAACTGCTGTTAGGTCCTTAATGTCATTAAAATCTCGTCCGTTACTGGTCGTTGTGCAATGATTCCTTGTGGACCTGCATTAATAAACAAAAGAAACGGGTGTTGACTGTTAACGGTTAATGTAATCGTACGACCGTCTTGAGTCTCGGACGTCGGTCGTATAGAACATACGACCAACATGGAAATGTATGACCGACTGCCCGTTTGTAAATAACCTGTAAGACCTTATCTTAATACAAGAATGTTCTTGCACAAATGTCATATGAGTTATCTATCGTCGGTCGTGAGGTGTGAATTTCTGCCCAAACAGTTTCCCCCAAAATTTAAATTTAGGCGTGAAATTCGAATTTTAAATCCGACGAAGTGATTTGACACGTGTCGCATGGGGAGAGAGTCTGGTCGATTCCCAATCGTCTTGGTTCGATTCGAACTAAGGAAGACGAAGTGGTCGTGACGTCATAGCGACGTGTCAGAGGCGTGGAGCCGTTGGAGGACAGGTGTCGTTCAGCGGCATTATGCATGCAAAAAGGTGGTGGACAGCTGTCGATGATCCACTGGATCGACCTGACACGACGTTGCTATAAATATCACGCTCGTGGAGATCTTTTCCTTTTTTACGCTTGAGATATTTACAGAAAGGGATTTTCAGAAAATTTTAGAGAGGTTTTGTTGCCTTTTTCATACGTTCGTTTATAAATCGAGAAAACGTTCGTTTCATCTCCCATCGTTTTCACAATGTCGACAGAACCTGCAAGCACCATTATCGGCCAAGAGGGTCTGTCGGCTTTCCGGTCGTTATCGGGCATCCCGGAGGCTCTGCAGATATACTCGCCGGATCAGTTTCGGCCGTTCGAGTGCCCGAATGGTCATTTCGTTTTATACAAGTACCCGTTCAAGGTGGGTTTCAAGTGGTCGTTCTCCCCGTTGGTTAGGGAGTTCCTGGGAAAGTTCCATCTTTCTCTGGCCCAAATGATGCCCCAGTTCCGGCGAATCGTCCGTGTGATCGATAGGATCACCGGCGAGTGGACGAATCCATTCACAGTGGAGTACCTTCTGGCCTCCCATATGGTTAAGGTGGATAACTACCACTGGTACAGCCTATTCTCCAAGTACAGGGGAGCTCAGGTCCTGGTGTTGAACACATAGGTGAATGACCGCGGGTGGAAGGCCTGGTACGTCTTTGGCAAGACGCAATCGCTCGAGCTCCTGGAGAAGGACACGACATGGGTCTCTTCTAGGTGGAACACCAACAGTAAGTTTGATTCTTTTTTGCTTGTCGTACATAAATTTTGAATCGTGCGTCTTAGCTAATCATGTGTTTCTATTTCAACCATCACATTCCTCGATGCTGGCGTCTCTAAGGAGACGTTGGAAAAGATCGAAAAAGTTCCGAATGTATAGTCCGGATGATAGATCTTTCTCTGTCCAGCGTAGTCTCAGGGACGAAGGTTCGAACGACGAGGTCCAGATACTCGGGGATACGGAGACTTCTGCCGAATAAGAGGCAGAGGAGGAAGCAGAAACAGCAGGTAAATAGTCTTACGTTTTATCTGTTTTGTCGTACGTTTTGCTTGTACGTCTTCCTTATTACCATATTTCTTTTATTTTGCAGGTGGGTCAGGCGATTTGCCTACTCACGGTGTGTCGAAGAAGGAGGCTCAACTTCTCCTGGCCCGTCAGGCCAAGGAGTTGAAACGCAAGGCTCCCCCACCCCCGTCGTCAAGGGTAAAGAAGTCCAAGACGGTTCTCTAGAGGGAATAATCGTCGAAGGGTGGTGATCCTTCTAGGGTCGCCACTTCTAAGAAAACGAAGACACCACCGAGAGTCATTGATGAGACTCTGGTGAGTGTGGCCCCTCCTTTGACTGGAGAGGTCTCCCCTTCTCCCTCGTCGGCCGACGAAGGGAAAGGGAAGATGACGGAGGAATCCACCGGTACGATGACGATGAATTTCACGCTGCCGTCCAATTTCATGTCCGGTGAGGACATGGATAGCGACAAGATCTTCCCCGACCTGGGGAAATTTCTTCTGTCGTCCTTTGAGGAGTGTCTGCAGGAGGTCACGATCGACGAGATGGGATCGCAGGTCGCAGGGCTGACCTTTAAGGTATTCACGACCCCTTTGTCTTATATGTTTCCATTGTATATTTCGTAACGTTTGATTTCTGACGTTTATATATATGATCGTGCGACTACAGGCGTTCCAGACTTTTCACTGTTTGTATGCCCATATGGATAAGATTTGTAGGGTTACCCCCGTTGCCTTGGAGAAAATGCACAAGGTGCAAGAGGAGGCTCGCTTGGCAAGGGGAAAGGAGAAGCTGGCGATGGAAAGGGCTGAGTGCCTTTTCGCGAAGCTCGACGAAGCCCAGGACTTCTACGAGGCATCGATGAGGGAGAAGGAAAACTTTCAACGCCATCTGAGGGAGACCCTTGAGAAGTCCTCTGCGACCGAGGCGGAATTAAAAACGACTAAGGGCTCCTTGGCCGAGAGAGAAAAATAGGTCGAGGACCTTAAGTCGCTCGTCGAGGCGAAAGAGGGGGAGATCGCGTCCTTAGATGAGCGACTCCAATCGTTTGAAGCTCTGATCCGTTTGAGGGTCCGAGCGGCGATCATGCGTCGCCATTTACGGGGGTTAAACCCTATGGCCGGAGCCGAGGAGGAGATCGCCACTTTCTTGGAGCAAGTCGGGGACGAGGAAGAACTCGACCAAGAAGACAAGCTAGAAGAAAGGGACCCGTCGGACGCTGAGGTCGCTGGAGCTGGCGACGAGGAGGTCGCTAAGGAGCAGGACACTCCTCTGCCTTGATTTTTTGTACTTTTGTTTATTTCTTTCGATGTGGGGCGACCATAATTGGTCGTGCCCTGTACTTGTAACTTTTGGATATAAATATAAGTAAATTATTGTTACACTATCGCGTTACTTTACTTTTGCCGTAATAAATAAAATAAATGAGAGGTAAGAAGATTTAAAGAATGAGTGTATAAAGTAGTAAGACGGATGTAAAATTGTACGACTTTGGTACTCGTAACTTTAGAAGAAATCCAGACGACTGGGCCGAAAATTTTCTAAGTATGGAGTTCAAGTCATAAGACTTTGACTCCGAAACTCAGATTAAAAAAGTACCTGTTGTGATCGTAAGATCCACGAGATGAATCACAAGATTCTTTTTAGGACGTATGGGTCATGATTTATCGGTCGTGACATATCAATCGTGACCTTGTAGTCTTTTAGACTTTGTTTCTTACGATATAAATCGTAAGACTGACATTCGTGCGATCCTGCGAGCCTGCAATGTAATATTAGGGGTGGTCATTGGTTTGACCAATGACCCTCCAATGCTTAAGTCAGTAATCGTTTGTCGAAATAAATCGAAAATAAAACGTTAAAAGAAATACTTCTTTAAATGTACTGCGCTCCAGCTACGTGGGATGATTTGGTCGTCGAGGGTTTTAAGTCTGTAAGCACCCTTTCCAACGACTCCAGATATTCAGTAAGGTCCTTCCCACTTAGTGGATAGCTTACCTGCATCTGGTTCTTTGGTGTTTTGGAATATTCGTCGTAAGACGTAGTCATCTTCCTGAAATATCTTGGCTTTGACATTTTTGTTGAAATGCCGCCCAACAACCTGTCGCTGAGATGCCACTTTGACCAAAGCAGACTCTCTTAGCTCTCGAGAGCGCCGAGGTCGTAGCTCAGGTCTACCAAATTATGATCGACGGATGTATGTCTCGATGTCGGGAGCTGCACTTCAATAGGTAAGATGGCTTCACGACCATGAGCCGATGAAAAATGGTGTCTGTCCTGCATGGAATGTTAGTCTGGATAAAAGAGATGGCCTCTCTGTCCCGAATTGGGAGTAGGCAGCTGCTTCTATCCACCTAGAAAAATAATCTGTAAGGACTAACAGAAAGACTTTCTGCCCTGGGGCAGGAGGTAATTTACCAACGATGTCCATTCTCCACCTCATGAAGGGCCACGAGACCAAAGACACGAGACCAAAGACGTATGTAGAGGTTCAAAAGGTTGGTGTATCGTACCTGAGTGTCATTGACGTACGTCACAGCTTTAGACGTACCTTGTGGCATCTTGCCTTAATATCGACCAATAAAGAATTGCTTTTGTCGAGAAATCCGACTGCCCCCAAGTCGTGAGTCGTATTTATGCCTACGATCAGTAGTTTTGCAACTAGAATTCGTGTGGAGTACACTTTAAGACGACACCAAGACACGTTCCTTTGGCATTTGGAGGACCGTCGACATGGACTGGCCAGGTCGTGTCGTATGTAGTCGCCACAGTATGGGTTTCATTTTGTGCTTCTTTTTTCAGTTCAGGACTGAAAGCAGCGACGACATAAGCTAGAACCTGTGACTTAATTGTCGTGCGAGGCTTGTAGTCATTCTAGTATAATTTTTAGCTGTTTTTTTTCTGAGGCTTCAATGTCGCCTTGTAACAATCACGAGCGATCTTTTGCTCACTTTTGATTTCTTGTCTTCCCCATGGCGTCGGGAATTTGATCGTCTGGTGATAGCTCGAGGGGACTGCCTTTATGTCGTGTATCAAGGGCCGTCCAAGTATAACGTTGTAAGCTGACGAACAGTCGATAACATTAAACTTTGTCTACTTGTTGACTCATTTAGCGTACACTAGGAGGATGATCTCTCCCAACGTGTTGGTAGAGTCGCCATTGAATCCTATCAGAGTCGTCGATCGACGGGTGATCTCTGATTTATCGATGCCCATAGCTTTGATCGTGCTTAGGAAGATGATGTTAGCCGAACTGCCTCCGTCGACCAATACTCTTTTGGTCGAGCAGTTGCCAATAGTAAGCTGGAGAATTAGTCCATCGTGATGTCTCTACTAGCTGTCTTGGAGGTCGTCCTGATCGAACGTTATTGGCATCGCCTCCAGTTCCAACTCTTGCTTCGGTCGGGACTACTAAGGAATGGGATATTCTCCCTATGATTGACTGTCGTGCCTCTTGGTTGCCGAATATGTTAAACCACAGACGTCTGATCCACCCGTCACACAGTTGACGACTTTTTCGTGGACGGGGGATGTTTGTCTTATATTGTCGGCTGGCGCAGATTCTTTACTAATCAACCCTTGGAGATGGCCTTTGGGGACGATCCAGGCTAACTCCTTTTGCAAAGCAAAGCAATTATTTGTCGTATAACCATGGTCGCTATCGAAGTCGCACCATTTGGCCTTGTCTTTCTTGTCATCGTCTTTATCGCTTTTCTTGGGCCATCGGACAGATGACTGAATGTTTTTAAGAGCTTTGACCAAGTCTTTCGACAATCCCTTAAATCCGTAAGAGGAGATCTTAGGATATTGAGGGAATCTGGGCGTAGGATTACTTTTCCTCTTATCGAACCGAACATTTGATATCTGGCGTGTTGGCTCTGTCTTGACACTGGTCTTAGACTTGAAATTTGGTTTCTTGATCTCGAGCGACTTTTTGTTGGTAGAATGCTTACGACGAAAAGACATATCGTCTTCGACTCTCATGTAAGCTAGAGTTCTAGCCCGTACGTCTTTGAAATTCTCCGGTGGGTACTTCGTAAGATCGACGTACAGTCCTATAGTGTTGTTGTCTAGACCACACTTATAGGCTTCGATGGCGGTCTTGACATCACAATTTCGAATGTTGATCATTTCTGCGTTGAAGCGGTTGAAATACCCGTGGATGGACTCTCCGGATTTTTGTACGACATAGTACAGGTCGCTGGTCTGCTTCTCTATCTTGCGGCTGCTGGCGAATTGTTGTGAAAACTGGTTGACCAACTCCGCGAAGTTGTTGATGGACTTGGGTTTGAGATTAATCAACCACTGGAGAGCAGCACCTGTAAGAGTCGCGCCAAAACCTTTGCACATGCACACCTCTTGATATTGATGTGGGATTGACGTTGTACACATCAACTGTTTGTATTGGGCGATGTGCTCCGTGCGATCGGTTATTCCCGAATACTTGGGCGTAAAAGCAGGGATGTTGTACTTCTTCGGAACGTCGACATTCGCTATCGTGTCGACAAAAGGCGACACTTGGAATCCTGTGAGGGGCTCGACATCGACGGGGACGGCGACACCGGGCAACTTTGAGAGCAGTGACAACATATTTTCGTTCTGATCCTCCAACAATCTAAGTCATTGATAAGCGGGTTTACACCACCCTAAATCTACCGCAAGTGTACGGGTCGAATCAAGTAATAGTACTTATAAAGTACGAGTATCGAACCAAAGGAACCAGGTGTCAAGTACCACAATGACTGTATAGATTATTAACTAGACTAACGCAAACTGATTTGGGTTGTTGCGTATTGGAATACGAATTAAAACTTAATTAATTCAAATAAGAAAAAGAGTTGGAGGGTCGGATTCCTCAGGTAGACAATTACTTAACTCACAGATTTGATACGATTGACATAACTTCAAGATGACAGGCATAATCACATTCCATCACTATACTTTATCAACCTATAGCAAATATCATTCAACACATTGTATCATCATTCGATCTTAACAAAAGTAGTTGAACAATCAGTAATTAAAAGCCACAAGGAATGAATTATTATATCACTATCTCAAATTCAACCGAGACATGAAAGATTAATCAAACCCAAAAACTTTTCTCAAAGATTAAAGGTTCATAAAATCAAATAACAGTTGATCGGACTATTACAAGCATTAAGAACAATCTTACATGTGCCATCCATCTATATCATATCAATCATACCTACTGTAAAACTAAATAATCATCCAACCATGATTCAAACCAACCCCCCAACATGAACGGATTAGTTCATATTGGGGGTTTCAAAACTCTGAAATGTAAAGATAGAAATGAAAGTAAACATGTTTTGTACTAGGAGATGAAATCTAAGAACTCCCTGAAAAAGCCTAAGCCGCCGATGAACGTACTCGATTCGCCTTTCGATCCTTGTTAATTGATGTTTCTCTCCTTCTGATTGCCTTCAAAAATCGCTTCTTAGCTCCAGAAATCGCCCAGAAAGAGTCTCCAGCCGTTACCTCTCGATAATGCCCTCAACCCTAGCAGATAAATAGAATAAAAACGCTCAGGGCTTCAGCGCGTCTGGCGGCGCGTGTGGAAACGCGCAGAGAACCGCACATGGCAGAGAGCTGCGCGAATGGGAACGCGTGTGGAGACGCGCCTGGAAACGCGCAGGGCACTGTTTGGTCCAGAACTTCAGACTTTTTTTTTTCTTTTTTCGCTCCGATTGTTGTAAACTTGCTCCGATTGATCCGAAACTCTTCCATCATCACTCATTCATAAAAACCTGTACTTTCTCATCAAAAACCATTAAATTCTACTATTTTATTTGGGAACTTACAACAAACAGACCGATTTCGGGATCAAAATAATGTCGTAAAACGGCATTATCAACAACCCCAAACCGAACGTTGCTTGTCCCCAAGCAAAACAGCGACACAAATAAGCATTCAACTATTAACCAACAATCGCAATTTTGACTTGTCGAGAATATCATTAGTGATCTCTAGTCAACTCAACAACCACCACTAGTTATCTGTGAGATGGACACCACCCAGCAGACCTAAATATGAGATTCTAAACAGCACAACTTTGGGAAACGGAGTTATCAAGGACCACACCACACTTGAGTGTACCTAGACTAAACACACACTTAGAGAGGATTTCGCCTTGACCCTACCTCACGGTTTTCTCTCTTCACTCGAGCCCTAGGTTTCACACATGTTGTCATGCTTTCAGAAGTTGGGTACAAGAATTCACAAAGAATGCATGAACAACAATTAAACAATAACGCACAGTTGTACACAAATTGATCTCAAAGGGACTCCATTATCAAGACTAGGACATAGAAACGTTGCTTCGCCACTCTTTACAAACTCTCCATGCTGAATTCAGATCTATAAATAGGTATGGTTGCTGCTTTTGGGTGGAGGTCAAAGGATTTACAATCCTCAGAAGGATGTTTGAGGTTCATTGGGTGTCCTTCCCATTTTTTTTCGCTCATTCTTCTAAACTCTTCATTTAAACTCCCTGAACTGACCCCTCAGTTTTATATCTTTTTTTGGCAAACTCCTTTATGACTGAGTTGCTGGATTTGTGTGTTTTTTTTTATTTTTTTACTTGGGGTGCTACAACGGTTTTTATTTGGGTACTTTTGAGTTATAAAAAGCAGTGGGATTAGCAGCAACCAAAAACTTGATGATTTCAAACATAGTTTGTTCACAAAGATAGGCGAAAGCTTCACTCCTATTCCTATGAATGTCTTTGATAACGGATGCAAGTTATAGCGAGATCAGCTACAACAACGATCAAAGGACTAAATGAAAAGTGTATCGAGTAATGCATAGTCTCTCAGAATCGAAGTTTAGCAAATGTGTGGCTCAACAACTCACGGGTGGTCTCCACTAATGTCTCTAAGTATGCAATCACCTAGATCCAACCTCGTTCTATATTATCCTTTTTAACTCTTCTCCCCAAAATTAGTGCCCTCAAAAACTCACACTACATTACACTAGGAAGGTTGCACACTCATCACTAAAAACACGGTGATTGTTCAATCCACTGAGATCAACGAATGATATAATCGACAAACCACCCCAAACCAGACATATACATTGTCCCCAATGGATCGAATAGTATACATGAAATAATCACGAAATAGCGAATCGGTACAGTCATCCAACTGAAAACACCAAAGAAAAATTAAACAAAATCATCAAAACTATAAAAAGATTACCCCACTACGCGAACGCCTCCTGCTCTATTGGTTGGTTCTTCTTATTGACGCCTTCTTCTTCTCCTTGTATTTGATGGTACTGCTTCATCTTGATTTGAAGGGCTCGGTGCATGCAAATTCCCATCATACCTCATTCCTTCTTCTAGTGCGTCAAACCTCCGATTCAACCGAATCTCCATATGGTACATATGCATCGCTAGTCCCGATATGTCTGTTCCAAGCTCCACTCCTTCCATGTCAGTCGTCGGATTGTAGTCGGCATCATCAGCATCATCCGCATCCATGTCATCCACTTCCGATGGGACGCGCATACGACCTCTCTCTCTATTAGCTGCTTCCCTTCGATTATTCCGATTTACCGCATTTACCTGCGCGTTGTAGGTAAGTCGATCGAAAGGTGGTAGTGGTGGTGTCGTAACAGCGGCATCACATCCGGCGTCCCTGCAAAACCGAGTTATTAAACAAGAAAATGGTAAAATGCCAACATTATTGGTACTCGATGCCGCGTCTATCAGTTGAAGCTGGATTATGTGGCCTATGTCCATTGGGAGGTTGAGCTGGATGTGGTAGAGGATTTTGGCGAAATAAGCATCGACCGTATTGTCATGTGAAGATGGCGCCAGGCTGCACTTCAGAAATTTCATCTACAGTGCAATCTCAGGTCGCAGCTCGTACTTTTTAATGTCATGTTGATGAGGTACCCATAATTCCTTGCCACTCCTCCTTAAAGTTGAGGACATAATCGGGCTGAAATGGGCATCATTGCGGACACCTTGAATTGGAGTTAGACCGAAAGTGGCACCAAGGTTATTGGGGCGAGGTACCCCATAGTGGGTGCAGATCGCCTCCACCGGCATTCGTACCAATCTGCCCCTTACCATTACCGAATGAAATTCATTAAAAGCTGGTGGTATCATGGCTGCGTAAAAATCGCGGACCGGCTCCTCATCGTACGGCTTTGGATCATGAACATACGCGGTCCACCCGCGCTCTCTGGCTATCTCTCTTCCCTGTCGTTTGGTATTTCATCTATTCTTAACTTTCTCTCCGACCAGATTGGTCGGTTTCTAAATTGGTGTCTTCTATGTTCGACCATGCCGTTCACGCGTTCCGTCAGGGCTTCCTTTTCTTCCGGCCGCAACGTTTGGTAGGCGAAGAAACGTCCAGCTTGGGTAGGGTTAGTGCGCACCATAGTTCCTGAAAAGGCACATTCGTTAGATTAGGTTTGTTTTCACCACAGAAAATCATAAAACGATAAATGTCAGGTGAAATCAGTAACCCCAAACCTTGGTGAAACCAAGGTTTGTAGTTGGGGAGTGCTGTGTGAATGGTGTTAAATTGACACCCCAAACCAAAGTTTGGGTTTGCCATTTTAAAGCTAGAATACCCAAACTCATCCACATAAAGATTTTCAAACACCAACCAGCAACATATCACCATGGGTGAACACATTAGCAAGTGTTAATGCCAAAAATCGCACCAAAGGGACAACTTAAGGTCGATGTGGACTTAACAACTAAAGAAAGGATATTTCGACGAGACGTGCGACGAGGATAAAAATAAATGAGACAAGGGATTTGATGACGCAGGAAAAACCTCAAACGAGGAAAAAACCTGCGGACGACAGGGGATGTCGTCGCTGCACTATGGTCGCCAATCAGGGGCGATGTCCTTCGGTACTGGTGTCGGTCGTACGATGGTTACAATACAAATGAAGGAAATGCTTCGAAATGTAAAGTACAAGTGTTTGAAATGTAAAACAAGTGTTTGTCATGTGTGAATACAAAGTGTAAACTGTTGGTCGAAGGCTGATGTCGTGCGTCGAGAACGATAACTTGAGCTGTTCTTCGAGTGTTCTTGAGCTTGAGTGTTAGTTTCTTCGAGCTTGAAAGTGCGTAATGGATAGTTCTCCAGATGATCTCTGCCCGGTCCTCGATTCCCCTTGAGATGATGATTCGACTCTATCTTTATAGTCTTCGGGAGCTTTGATTAGCTCATTGATTACTTCATTAACAACTATAATGGTCGCAACGGGTCTGTAACGGTTGCCGGCGTGAACATTCATAATGGCCTTCGTCCGTTACGGCTATCCTCGGGTAACAGCTTGCGTCGGATAACGGCTTGCGTCGGATATAGCTGTTGCTTCTTTAATGGCTTTGACTCCTGCATTAAACACTTAACAAAACGTAACAGTCATGGTTAACGTTAGTTTTGGTCGAGGTCGCACGTCCTTATATAATAGTCGTGTGGATCGGGCGACGCTATGGTCGAGCGTCGTAAGGAACTCTCAACTTACCTTTCACGAGGGACGACGGTCGTTCTCTGGGTCTTGGTCGGGACCTTATCTTAATCCAAGATGTATTCATGACGTGCGTCTTACCTTTTCTGGTCGTGGTCGTACGACGTGAATTTTTGCCCAAACAGTTTGCCCCCAAAATTTGAAAGAAGGATGGCAAATTCGAGTTTAAATTTTGTCAATCAGACGTGTAGAAAGTAAAGTAAGGGTCAGAAAAATTTACCTTGATCACCTTGGAACTGGACTGGTTCGTCTTTATCTGAACGAGAAGTCGGGGTTGTGATGTCATGCTGTCGTATGATTATGCTTACCAGCTGTTATTTTAGGAATGTCGACGGAGCCCAGAGGTGCTATTAGATATGAAAAAGATCTCGACGACTTTAGAAGTCTAGCGAGGATTCCCATGTGGATTACCATAAGCAAGGTTGGCAAGGTTCGACCGGAAATGTGCCCCGAGAGGTACGTCGTTATATACGAATACCTGTTTTAAGATGGGCTTCCACTAGCCGTATTTGCCTCTGGCCAAGGCAATTCTGTGTGAGTTTGACCTATCATCAGGGCAACTGATGCCCCAGTTTTGGCGAGTCATTCTAGTCACCGAGCGAATTACTTCGCACTTGGAGTGGCGTATAAAGTCATGAGCGACCAATATCGTCGTTATAGTTTACTTTCAAGGCTTAAACGTGATCGTACCTTAGTTTTGAACACTGCTGTCAATGATCGAAAATGGAGGACGAAGTATGTACTTGTGCGGACAATTATTGGATTATATCCGTAGATACTGCACAACTGGCGACGATGTCTCATACTGCGCAACTGGCGACGATGTCTCATACTGCGCATCTGGCGACGATGTCTCATACTGCGCAACTAGCGATGATGTTTTCTGCTGCCACGTCGACCCTTTTGTCAGCCGACAAGGGCGAGGGTGTAAAGACGGGAGAGAATGAGGGAGAGTTTATGGCAACGAACAACTTTGTGTTGTCGTCAACCCTCCTAATTGACTATGTCCTCGTCAGGGCAGAGTCACTTCCGCATTTGGGGAAATATCAGCTCTTATCTTTCAAGGAGCGTTTTCGAAGAATCTCTGTTGAAGAGATTGGACTGTGTTTAACCGAACTGGCGTTCTTTGTAAGTTTTTCTTTCAAAACTTGTGTTATTGATGTTCTTTCGCTGAGCACTTAGTATGTTTCTTTTGTAATTTGCAGATGCTTCTGTTTCCTCTTATTGAATATGTGAAGGCAAAGGAAATGTTGGAGTGGAGATCGATCGTTGAGAAGGATATATTCCTTCCTCCAACCTTAGCATTAATCTTAAGAGCCACATTCTCAGAAGGTCGAGGCGTAAGGAGTTGGAAGACCACTCCTAATATACTCGTTTGATCCTTGCATCAGTTCTTCGGGATTGGCAGGGCTTCGAAGGTCGAGACTTTTGGGCAGAGCTTGCCATCAACGCTCCTCTCTAGATTTAGGATATGCTATGTCTTTTCATGTCTCGATCGTTGGTGGTCGAACCGTCGGTAGTCGAGTTCTTTTGAATGTAATCGACAGTTCTGTAAATGAAACTTTGAACTTTTGTTTGAACTTGCGTTTTATATATTTGGTAAACAAATACCATATCAATTATGAAATTGAATCTGGAAATCATGCGACTAAGGCATTCATTGTAACACAATAACTGGTACGTAAGCCATAAGACTTTTAAATCATGTGTATAAACATAAGCACATGCGACTAAAGCATACTTTCGAAGTATGAAATTTCTCTAAGTTGAGAGGCTTAGATCATGAGATCGTTAGACTTCGCAATCGTATGACTAAGTCGTGCGATTAATTTGAATCGTATGTCCCTGTAAAGGATGATCAAGTCATAGACTTGGTCGTTTATGTCGTGCGACCTTGTGCATTTAAAGTCATATAGTAGACTTAATGACTACTGTTGTGCGATCCTGCGATAAGCTGTCGTACGATTCTGCGATAAACTGTCGTGCGATTCTGCGATAAAACGATGTCAAGGGTTGGTCGTTGGCTAACAAGTGTACACTTCCAAAAAGTAGATAACAAAATTCTCATATTTATCCTTAGTTGATGCAAAAATATATGAGTTGTGAAAAAATGAGAAAAAATCGTATGAAAAAGAGTTAGGAACATACCGTTAGATTCTTTTTTTAGTGGGATATTGCCCCCTGTTGTTTATTATCCTATTCTTTTCGGATGAAAAGATAGGTTTTAAATGACAGGATGACACGGCGATCCGGTGTGATATTGTCTGCGATCGACTATGTTGTCGTGCGACAGGGCACCATAGTAATCTTATCCCTGTGGAAAAGATATAAATTTTGGGATAGAAGAACGAACCTGTCAAGGGCTTGATCTTGCGACTTTAGTTCATTTTCGCGGCTTTAAGGTAAACTTGTAGCACTCACGAGCAACTTTTGGCTCGCTCTTGATCTCCTGGATCCCCCATGGCGTAGGGAACTTCAACATCTGATGGTATGTCGAAGGGACGACTTTCATGGCATGGATCCATGGTTGACCTAAGATGATGTTATAGGCTGACGCACAATCGATGACGCTGAACTTGGTCTGCTTGTTGACTCCTCGGGCAAGGTTATCTCTCTGAAGGTGCTCGTTGTTTCTCCATTGAAACCGACCAAAGTCGTCGAACGTCGGACGATTTCCGAGCGATCGATTCCCATGGATTTGATGGTGTTGAGAAAGATGACGTTTGCTGAGCTGCCCCCGTCGACCAAGAATCGACGAGTTAGACAGTTACCAATCGTGAGTTGAATGATCAACCCATCGTGATTCTTCCGATACGAGTCGCTGGGGTCGACGTGGTCGAACACAATCTTCAGGGCTTCTAGCTCCAAATCTCCTTTGGGTCTAGATGAGCAAGGAATAGGCCTGTCGTCGGGCGTCTGACTGGCATGACATTTGGCTGCGGAATACGTCAAACCACACACGTCTGAACCACCGGTGATGCAATTGACGACTTTAGCATGCTCGGGGGTCGACGGCCGATGGTTATTAGCTGGAGTAGCGTCATCGTCGATGATATCCTTGAGATTTCCTTTTGGGAAGTGATATGATAGCTCCTTCTTTAGCGCGATGCAATCATCTGTCGCGTGACCATGGTCGAAGTGGAAGTCGTACCACTTTGATTTGTCTTTCTTAGCATCGTCTAGGTCGGACTTCTTCGGCCATCGAATGGTCGCTTGTGCGGACTTAAGAGCTTCGACTAAGTCCTTTGCAGACCCTTTGAATCCGTAAGAGGATATCTTGGGATATTGAGGAAACTTAGTTGCAGTCTTGTCGATAAACGGCGACGCCTGAAAGCCAGCTCGAGGCTCAACGTCGATTGGCATGGCTGCCACATGCAATTTGGCGAGAAAGGACAGGACTCGCTCGTTCTGATCTTCTAGCATCTTCAAACGCTGAGCGACGGAGTCATTATGATCGACGGTTGCCCCTGCTTGAGAGTTAACTCCTGAACCGATGCCATTGTCATGTGACGAACCATTGGTATCCCGGTGAACGGGACAGAATATGGCTGCGACCCATGATGAAATTGCTGCGATCCTTGCTGGAAAAGCTGCGATCCATTGTGGAATGGCTGAGGTCCATTTTGAAACGATTGAGGTCCATTCTGAAATGGCTGCTGAAATGGCTGCGACCCCTGCTGGAAAGGCTGCGACCCTTGCAACGGTTGCGACCCATTATTCATGGGTGTCTACCTGAGATGTTGAGGGGGAATTGGTCCGAACTGGGGATTTGGGTTGAACGGCCCTGGTTGCTGATTCTGCATAAACGGACCTGGATGCTGATTCTGCGCGAATGGACCCGACCCTTCACCTAGATTCTGGACAAATGGTCTGGGACCATTCTGATTGAATGATCCTGGAACTGGGTTATGCACGAACGGTCTAGGACCATTTTGAGGTCCAAAAGGATTTCTTAACCGCGCAATCTCCTCAGCTGCCCTATGATTCTGCTCTGCCATTGCATTTAGTTGATTCCTGGCGACTTTGAGCTCCTGATACATCTGAGCAGCGGCTTGTTGTGAATTTCCAAGGGCTGCCAATTATCCTGCAGTAGAAAATAGAAGAAACTCCAAGAAACCGTTAGTAGAATGCACGTTCGTCGAGGATTTTCTCTAGATGAAGTCACACGGATGGCGCCAAACTGTTAATGCCAAAAATCGCACCAAAGGGGCAACTTAAGGTCGATGTGGACTTAACAACTAAAGAAAGGATCTTTCGACGAGACGTGCGACGAGGATAAAAATAAATAAGACAAGGGATTTGATGACACAGGAAAAACCTCAAACGAGGAAAAAACCTGCGGACGACAGGGGATGTCGTCGCTGCACTATGGTCGCCAATCAGGGGCGATGTCCTTCGGTACTGGTGTCCGTCGTACGATGGTTACAATACAAATGAAGGAAATGCTTCGAAATGTAAAGTACAAGTGTTTGAAATGTAAAACAAGTGTTTGACGTGTGTGAATACAAAGTGTAAACCGTTGGTCGAAGGCTGATGTCGTGCATCGAGAACGATAACTTGACCCCTTCTTCGAGTGTTCTTGAGCTTGAGTGTTAGTTTCTTCGAGCTTGAAAGTGCGTAATGGATAGTTCTCCAGATGATCTCTGCCCGGTCCTCGATCCCCCTTGAGATGATGTTTCGACTCTATCTTTATAGTCTTCGGGAGCTTTGATTAGCTCATTGATAGCTTCATTAACAACTATAATGGTCGCAACGGTCTGTAACGGCTGCCGGCGTGAACATTCATAATGACCTTCGTCCGTTACGGCTATCCTCGGGTAACAGTTTGCGTCGGATATAGCTGTTGCTTCTTTATTGGCTTTGACTCCTGCATTAAACACTTAACAAAACGTAACAGTCATGGTTAACGTTAGTTTTGGTCGAGGTCGCACGTCCTTATATAATAGTCGTGCGGATCGGGCGACGCTATGGTCGAGCGTCGTAAGGAACTCTCGACTTACCTTTCACGAGGGACGACGGTCGTTCTCTGGGTCTTGGTCGGGACCTTATCTTAATCCAAGATGTATTCATGACGTGCGTCTTACCTTTTCTGGTCGTGGTCGTACGACGTGAATTTTTGCCCAAACAGCAAGCACATTATATCACATTTAGCACACTGATAACCTAACTCTTTTAACAAAAAATACAAGAACCCCAAACCAAGGTGAAACCAAGGTTTGGTTTTACTTGGACAAAATCACCATTATACCAAGATAGTGCAGATACATGAACCAAACACCATGATTTTTTTTCTCAACAGTAAAATGCCCACAACTTCCCTAACAAAAAATTCATTCATTCAAACCAAACAACAAAATCAGTGAAGTTTTGCATATCTTTAACACATAAACACTTATACACTTGAAGAATTTCAGCAAGTAACTCATAGAGTAAGTGTACCTTGAATGCATGTGCAAAACCCCAACATTGTAGAGAGGAGAGTAAGAATTCATACCTTTGATCTTTAGAAGTTGTGGAATAAGAGTAGAAATTGAATATCTGTGGTGGAATAGATGAAAATCGGCACTAGGAAGTGTTCTTGTAGAGAAAAACGGCTGCAAGAGATGTTAGGGTTTCACAAAATGAGAGAGAGAGAGAGCCGAAATTGGGCATTAAATACATGCAGGGGCGCAGCACGTCTAGGAGCGCGTATGGAGATGCGCCCAGAGGCGCGCAGCGCTCTGAATTATATACTCGAACAGTCCCTTGCGCGAATGTGAGCGTGGATGGGCCAGCACATAGAGACGCGCCTTGTAAAAAATTTCGAAGACTCCAGTGGTCTGCGCGGATGGTAGAGCGTTTGGAGACGCGCGGTGAAACGCGCTGAATACTGTTTCCCGGTTTTCGCTTTTGTTTTTCGATTTCTTAAAGTATCATCCCGCGCGCTCTCAGGGGTCAAAATTACTCCTAAAACACACAAAAACAAACGAAAACACACCAAAAAAAAAGAAAACAAAAATCAAAATTGCGAATTAACCTATGGTGGGTTGCCTCCCACCTAGCGTCGTATTTTCTGTCGTGGAACGACTTCTCCAATCACTTACTCTCCCGGATCGTCTAGATATATGCTTGCAATGCTCGGGATCTCACCTCCTAGGTACGGTTTGACTCGCTGTCCGTTCACCTTGAATCTCTGCTCATCAGCTCCTTCTAACTCCACTGCTCCATATGGGAATACCTCTATCACTTTGAACGGACCAGACCACCTGGATTTTAATTTTCCTGGGAACAAACGTAATCGTCAGTTAAACAGCAAAACATTCATACCTGGAGTGATTACCTTCTCGCGAATGTTCCGGTCGTGGAACTTCTTGGTCCTCTCTTTGTAGATCAAAGCATTCTCGAATGCATCGAGTCTGAATTCCTCAAGCTCAACCAGCTGCAATAATCTATTTTTGACAGCTGCATCTAACTCCATGTTCAATTGCTTAATTGCACAGAATGCTCGACACTCCAATTCCACGGGCAAGTGGCATGACTTCCCATAAACTAGCCGGTATGGTGTAGTTCCCAAAGGTGTCTTATATGCAGTCCGGTATGCCCAAAGAGCGTCATCAAGCTTCAGCGACCAATCCTTGCGTGAAGAATTTACCGTTTTCTCTAAAATGTGTTTCAGTTCTCTGTTGGAGGCTTCGGCTAGCCCATTCGCTTGCGGGTGATATGGTGTGGTTACTCGATGCTTGACCGAGTATTTCTTGAGGACCGCATCAAGATACCGGTTGTAAAAGTGGCTACCCCCATCACTGATTAAGGCCCGCGGAACCCCAAAGCGTGAGAAAATATGCGTCTTTAGAAATTTGATCACAACTTTGGAATCATTCGATGGCGTTGCGATTGCTTCAACCCATCTCGATACATAATCGACCGCAACTAAAATGTACTCGTTCCCGTATGAGTTTGGGAACGGTCCCATGAAGTCTATTCCCCATACATCAAATAATTCCACCTCCATGAAGATCTTCATGGGCATTTCATCCTTCTTCGTTATGTTGCCTGTCCTTTGACACCGGTCACATTTGGAGATGAATTCCCTTGTCTCCTTGAACATTGATGGCCAGAAGAATCCGGATTGTAAAACCTTGGCCACCGTTCTATCAGTACTGAAATGACCCCCACATTCTAATGTATGGCAATGAGTAAGATTGTCGGTCTTCTCTTCATCCGGTACACATTTCCGAATCATCCCATCCACACACATCTTATACAAGTGCGGCTCATCCCAATAATACCTTTTTGGCCTCAAAGAGAAATCTCTTCTTTTGATGCGCGTTCATGTTGTAGGGCACCACTCCTCCTACCAAGAAATTAACCAAATCTGCATACCACGGTTCGGAATGACTAACCTTAAATAATTGCTCATCCGAGAATGTGTCATTGATAGATGTTTTATCCTTCTTCTCTTCCTCATTACCCTCGAGCCTTGATAGGTGATCTGCAACCGTGTTTTCTGTCCCCTTTTTGTCCAAGATCTCCAAATCAAACTCTTGGAGCAGTAGCACCCATCTGATGAGTCTCGGCTTTGCATCTTTCTTAGCCATCAGATACTTCAAGGCTGAATGATCCGTGTATACGATTACCTTTGCTCCCACCAGGTACGATCTGAACTTCGCACACGCATAGACCACCGCTAATAACTCCTTCTCGGTTGTGGCATAGTTAACTTGAGCTTCGTCTAAAGTCTTGCTGGCATAATAAATAATGTGCATTCTCTTGTCTTTCTTTTGCCCCAAGACCGCTCCGATTGTTGTATCGCTTGCATCACACATCACTATGAATGGAAGACTCCAATCAGGTGCTGTAAGAATAGGTGCCGAGATCAACTCCTTCTTCAACCCGTCAAATGCCACAACACAATCATCAGTAAAATCAAATTTGGCATCTTTTAGGAGTAAAGAACATAAGGGTTTAGTGATTTTAGAAAAGTCTTTTATAAACCGCCGGTAAAAGCCGACATGTCCCAAGAAGCTTCGAATCCCTATGACGGAATTCGGATACGGTAAGTTCTCTATCACTGCAACCTTAGCCTTGTCCACTTCTATCCCCTCTTTTGACACTTTGTGTCCAAGCACTATACCTTCCGTCACCATAAAGTGACACTTCTCCCAATTCAAAACCAAGCTCGTCTCCTTGCATCTCTTCAAAACAACCTCCAGATGAGACAAACAAGAGTCAAATGATGGACCAAATACCGAGAAGTCGTCCATAAATATTTCCATAGTGCGCTCCACCATACCCGAAAAGATCGCCATCATACACCTCTGAAATGTTGCGGGAGCGTTACAAAACCCAAATGGCATCCTTCTATAAGCAAATGTTCCATAAGGACATGTAAACGTGGTCTTATCTTGATCTTCGGGAGCAATCGGTATTTGATTGTATCCTGAATACCCGTCTAAGAAGCAGTAATACTCGTGCCCCGCTAGTCTCTCTATCATCTGATCAATGAATGGCAATGGGAAATGGTCTTTCCGGGTGGCGTCGTTCAACCTTCTATAATCAATGCAAACTCTCCACCCCGTGACTGTCCGAGAGGGGATGAGTTCATTGTTGGTGTTTCGAACGACTGTGACACCTCCTTTCTTTGGCACTACTTGGACTGGACTGACCCATGGGCTATCGGGTACTGGATAGATAATTCCAGCATCCAATAGTTTAAGGATCTCTTTCCGAACCACTTCCTTCATGTTAGGATTGAGTCATCGCTGAGGTTGGACGACCGATCGGTGTTCTTCTTCAAGATTTATACGGTGCGTGCAGAAAGTTGGACTTAAGCCTTTTAAATCGGCTATTGTCCAACCAATTGCAGTTTGGTGCTCACGTAGGACTCTTAGCAACTTCTCTTTGGCTTCGGTTTTCAACTTTGATGAAATGATAACTGGGAGTGTCTCCTTCTCCCCTAAAAATGCATATTCAAGATGAGAAGGTAACTGTTTCAGCTGGAGCTTAGGCGGAGTGTGAGATGATGGTTGAGACTTGGGTATTGGCTCACCCAAATCCTCAACAGTCGGTCTTCTTGGGCCTCTATGACTTGGCAATGCATTCAGTTGCATCACACTTTCAACTTCCAAACCATCTATCGTACCCATGATCACACTTTCTAATTGATCTTGACCAAACTGCAATTCACATGATTCTCTAATCGGAGATTCCAAGACATCAATCCGGTAGCATTCACTGTACTGCATTGGTTGCTTTGTTGCTCGAAAAAACGTTAAATACAGCTTCTTCTTCTCCTACCCTCAACGTGAGCTTTCCTCCTTTCACATCAATCGACGCCCCTCCCGTGGCTAAGAACGGTCGACCCATTATCAATGGTATCTCTTTATCCTCATCCATGTCGAGGATCACGAAGTCGACTGGAAGATAAAATTTATCCACCTTGACCAGCACATCTTCAATTACACCATACGGGTATTTGATTGATCTATCAGCAAGCTACAATGTCACTCTGGTCGGTTGCACCTCTCCCAGTCCGAGTCTCCTGAAAATAGACAATGGCATTAGATTGATACTCGCTCCAAGATCACACAAAGCTTTACTAAATTCAGAATTGCCTATTTGAACAGGGATAGTAAAACTCCCTGGATCCTTAAGCTTCGGGGAAGCTTGTGCTGAATGATAGCACTGCACTCTTCAGTAAGTGCAACCGTGGCATGCTCCTCGATTTTTCTCTTGTTGGAGAGAATATCCTTCAGAAATTTCACATAGGATGGCATCTGTGCTAAAGCATCTGCAAAAGGAATGTTAATATGCAGTTTTTTAAACACCTCTAAAAATTTTGCAAAGTTTGCATCATCCTTGTAGGCTTTTAGCCTACTAGGATATGGTATCGATGGTGTGACAGGCTTAGGAGACACTTTCTTGGAAGCAGTCGCATTCTCCTTTCTTCTCTCGCTTTCCGTCTTCTCCATATCCACTTCTTCATCCACTTTTTCTTCTTCCTCATCCTCCGGCTCAACATCACTCACCTTGGTGTTGTCTCCTTCCGGCAAAGGATCTCTCGTGGAGTCTATAGTGAGTTGTTTGCCACTCCTCAGACTGATGGCTTTACATTCTTCTCTAACCTTCTTTTCAGGTTGACTTGGAAATTGTCCGGGAGGTCGGGTTTGTAAGGCCTCAGAAATCTGGCCCACTTGTCTTTCCAGCATTCAGATTGAAGCGGTATTCTGATCTATGGTGGATTTCATAGTGTTCACCGTACCCGCTAATCCTTCCACCGCACCTTCCATCTTTGACATGAATTTCATCATCATGTCTTCCAAACCCGGCTTCTTTTCTATTGATTGCCCCTCATCATGTTTCCTCTGGTTGTAACCTGGGGGGTGATAGCCATTGTTAGACTGAAAAGAATTGGAAGAGGTAGAATTGTTACCATACTGCTGTTGTTGTTGTTGTTGTTGCCCCATCGTTTCCTTGCCCGGGCCTTGTTGAGGTTGACTCCAAGAAAAGTTAGGATGTCGTTTCCATCCCTCGTTATAAGTGTTAGAGAATGGGTCATTCCTCGGCCGATTGTTCCGGTTCTGATTCTGAATGAATTGAACTTGTTCCGGTGATTGATAATCTTGAGGATTCATGAATTGGTCTTGACCACCCATATCATTCTGAACATTCGGTTGCATAGTCGCTCCTCTCATTTGATTAGTCAATGCAGTCAACTGTGCCTTTATAGCCTTCAACTCATCTGTTTCTTGCACGCTTGAAACCTTTCTAACAGCGGACCTTGGTGTGGAATAGCTATGTTCTGCTAGATTCTCTATCAATTCGACCGCTTCCTCATAGGACTTGTTCATTAAGGCTCCACCTGCAGCAGCTGTGAGGTCATTCTTAAACTAAGGATTCAATCCCACATAGAATGTTTGGATAATCATCCACTCTTGTAACCCATGATGTGGACACTTCTTGAGCATCGCTTTATATCTTTCCCATGCTTCGTACAACGACTCTTGATCCCATTGCGAGAAATGCGTGATGTCGGATAACAGTTGAGCCGTTCGCCCCGGTGGAAAGAACTTGTTGAGGAATGCTGTTACCATGTCGTTCCAAGTTCGAATTGATCCCGGTGGTATATTCTCTTCCCATGTAGTGGCTCGATCCCTCAATGAAAACGGGAACAACCGTATCTTGATCGAATCTTGATCAGCCCCATTAACCTTAAAAGTATTGCAAATCTTTTCGAATGCGCGCAAGTGTGCATGAGGGTCTTCAGTTGCTGCACCTCCAAACATGTTCGACTGCACCAATTGGATGGTACCAAGCTTGATTTCAAAATTATTAGCAGCTATCGGAGGTGCATATGGTCCTCATTGTGCATCGCCCATGTTCGGGTTGGCGAAATTCCTCATTGGTACCCTTTGTGGTGGTGGCGGTGGATGATTGACATTGTGATGGACATTGTGATGGATCCCATGATTGGCGTTGTGATTGAGATTATGATTTATCCCATTGTCGACACCATTATTGACATTGTTATTGACATTATGGTTGACGTTGTTGTTGAGACCATGATTCGCGTTATTGTGGTTCTGATTGTTCGCATTTGCATTTGGAATTGGTTGACCATTGTTCAATGGAGGACCATTGTTGATGGGCATCCCCTCTTCCCAATAATCTTGAACGTGGATGTTGACGTCAGCCATTTTGTTTCGTGCTTGTCGTTTCAGGTTTATGGCAGTTCGTTCTATCTCCGGGTCAATCGGTACTAATTCCCGAAATAGTCTCCTTCTTGGCATAAACCAAGAGGTAACCTGAAACAGAGAATATAGAATCTCAAAACCCAAAAATATATGAACTTTCAAAGCACATTATAATAAAATAAAAACAGGGTGTCTAATGTAATAATTTCTACAGCTGGTAGTGATATTCACACAAAACAGGTTCCCTGGCAACGGCGCCAAAAACTTGATAAGCGGGTTTACACCCCCCCTAAATCTACCGCAAGTGTACGGGTCGAATCAAGTAATAGTACTTATAAAGTACGAGTATCGAACCAAAGGAACCAGGTGTCAAGTATCACAATGACTGTATAGATTATTAACTAGACTAACGCAAATTGATTTGGGTTGTTGCGTATTGGAATACGAATTAAAACTTAATTAATTCAAATAAGAAAAAGAGTTGGAGGGTCGGATTCCTCAGGTAGACAATTACTTAACTCACAGATTTGATACGATTGACATAACTTCAAGATGACAGGCATAATCACATTCCATCACTATACTTTATCAACACATTGTATCATCATTCGATCTTAACAAAAGTAGTTGAACAATCAGTAATTAAAAGCCACAAGGAATTAATTATTATATCACTATATCAAATTCAACCGAGACATGAAAGATTAATCAAAACCAAAAACGTTTCTCAAAGATTAAAGGTTCATAAAATCAAATAACAGTTGATCGGACTATTACAAGCATTAAGAACAATCTTACATGTGCCATCCATCTATATCATATCAATCATACCTACTGTAAAACTAAATAATCATCCAACCATGATTCAAACCAACCCCCCAACATGAATGGATTAGTTCATATTGGGGGTTTCAAAACTCTGAAATGTAAAGATAGAAATGAAAGTAAACATGTTTTGTACTAGGAGATGAAATCTAAGAACTCCCTGAAAAAGCCTAAGCCTCCAATGAACGTACTCGATTCGTCTTTCGATCCTTGTTAATTGATGTTTCTCTCCTTCTGATTGTCTTCAAAAATCGCTTCTTAGCTCCAGAAATCGCCCAGAACTAGTCTCTAGCCGTTACCTCTCGATAATGCCCTCAACCCTAGCAGATAAATAGAATAAAAACGCTCAGGGCTTCAGCGCGTCTGGCGGCACGTGTGGAAACGCGCATAGAACCGCGCAGAGCACTGGAATGTGCTTTTGGCAGAGAGCTGCGCGAATGGGAGTGCGTGTGGAGACGCGCCTGGAAACGCGCAGGGCACTGTTTGGTCATGAACTTCAGACTTTTTCTTTTTTTTTTTCACTCCGATTGTTGTAAACTTGCTCCGATTGATCCGAAACTCTTCCATCATCACTCATTCATAAAAACCTGTACTTTCTCAGCAAAAACCATTAAATTCTACTATTTTACTTGGGAACTTACAACAAACAGACCGATTTCGGGTTCAAAATAATGTCGTAAAACGGCATTATCAGTCATTGGGCGACGGGGTCGTTAGGATCGGCGATTGCGCCTGTCGGGGGAATGACTCCTGAGTTTTGAGCTGTCATGCCGACTGTCGGGTGGGAGCCATTTCTATGCGATGAACCATTGGGTTCTCTGTTAAAGGGGAAGTTCATTAGGATCTAATGTGGTATGGCTCCATCGTATAGCGGCGGCGGCCTCAAATGCTGCGGAGGATATTGTCCAAAGGGGGTATTGTTGACAAATGGACCTGGACCTGTCTGGAATGGTGGCCTTGCGAAAGGTGCACCTGTAGGTCGGGGACCGTTCTGAGGTCCAAAGGAATTGCCAATCGCTGGATTCCTTAGGGAAGCAATTTCAGCAGCTGCCTTCTGGTTCTGCTCGTTTAGGGCTTGAATCTGACTCTGAGCTGCATTCAATTTTGCATGTAGTTGAGCCAAAGGATCTTGGTAATTTGCCATTTTCCCGAAAACAACAAAAACTTCACAAGATCGTTAGAGCGATGTATGCTTGGCTTGAGGTTTTCTCTAGATGGGGTCCCACGGATGACGTCAAACTATTAATGCCAAAAATCACCCAAAGGATAACTTAAGGTTGATGTTGAACTTTTAACATCTAAAGAAAGGGATCTCAAGACAAACGACACAATCATGAAAAAAAATAAGACAGGAGAATTGGTGACGCGGAAAACCCAAACGAGGGAAAAAACCTCGGTCGACTTGTGAGAGTCGACGGTGCACTATGATCGCCAAACAGTGGCGAAAGTCCTTTGGTAACAAGTGTCTTGTGTACAACAGATGACAAAAAGAGTAAAAGTAAACTTAATCGTTAGACAAAGTTGTGCGTCGTGCGTAAATCGTGCGAAATAAGCTGTTGTCGTGCGAATCAAACAGTTGTCGTGCGAAACTTGCGTTAGCGATGTGTGTTCGAATGCTTCTGATGTAGCGTTCGGATGGATGTTGCAATGTTCAGCTTGATTCGTTGTGTGTAAGTATCTGATCTCCCCCTTTTCGGATGTGGAGCATGCCTTTATATAGCTTTCGTCAGCAATAAATGCGTCTTGATGACTTGTTTTGTAACTGCTGTTGGGTCCTTAATGTCATTAAAATCTCGTCCGTTACTGGCCGTTGTGCAATGATTGCTTGTGGACCTGCATTAATGAACAAAAGAAACGGATGTTGACTGTTAACGGTTAGTGTAATCGTATAACCGTCTTGAGTCTCGGACGTCGATCGTATAGAACATATGACCAACATGGAAATGTACGACCGACTGCCCATTTGTAAATAACCTGTAATACCTTATATTAATACAAGAATGGTCTTGCACAAATGTCATATGAGTTATCTATCGTCGGTCGTGAGGTGTGAATTTTTGCCCTAACAATCGTACGCAGCAGTTTTGTGAGGATCGTAACATCAAACTTACGACCTCAACCCCACGATATCCCCAGTCTAATGGTATTGCAGAGTCGAATAACAAAGTTATCATCAATTCAATAAAGAAAAGACTCAAGCCCGCGAAAGGAAGATGGGTCGAAGAACTCCCATCGGTCTTATGGGCTAATCGTACGACACCGCCAACATCGACAGGACAAACACCATTCTCATTAGTTTATGGCTGTGAAGCCATCTTACCTATTGAGGTGCAGCTCCCGACATCGAGACATACATCCGTCGACCATAACCTGGTGGACCTAAGATATGATCTCGATGCTCTCGAAGAGCTAAGAGAATCTGATTTGGTCAAAATGGCATCTCAGCGACAAGTTGTCGAACGACATTTTAACAAAAGCGTTAAAGCCAAGATCATTCAGGAAGGTGACTACGTCTTACGATGGGTATTCCAAAAGACCAGGGAACCAAACGCAGGTAAGTTATCCTCTAAGTGGGAAGGACCATACCGAATATCTGAAGTCGTTGGGAAGGGTGCTTACAGGCTTCAAACCCTCGACGACCAAGACATCTCACGTAGTTGGAACGCAGTACACCTAAAGAAATACTTCTTTTAAATTTTTCCTATGATTTATCTTTCTAAATCGATTACTTACTTTGGCATTGGAGGGTCGTTGGTCTTACCAACTGTTAACACCAGATCTATTAGGTAATCAAGTAATCATCCATTGATCTTCAAGAATCTTGAGTTTTACATATGAATGTGAAACTTTCTCTCTCTAAAACACCCTCTTGATATTACAATTATGTCATTAACCTAATGACTTGCTTAACATCTAAGCTAACTAATCCTATTTATACCTAGGATTACAAAGTATTAAATCTAAACTACTTTGACTTTACATGACTTTGACTTTTACATTTGACTTTACAAGCTTTGACCATTACAAGACTTTACAATAAATCTTGAATACAATAATGCTCTAACATTCTCCCCCTTTGGATTCAAGATTTAAAAAAATAAGACAACAGTCTTCAGCTCTGATACCAATTGTTAACACCAAATCTATTAGGTAAACATGTAATCATCCATTGATCTTGAAGAAAATCTAGATATTACATAAGAATTCCAAGCTTTCTCTCTCTATATTCTCTCTCTAAAACTCTCTCTAGAATATTACAATTAAGATCATTAACCTAATGACTTCTTTTTCTTTTTCTCTATCTTCGGCTAAGCATTTATAAAGAAGTGCCTCGTCTTGATATCTCAACAATGAACGATCAAGACGCTTGATCTCATCTTTAGCTTCAAGAAGAGTCCATTTTTTCTATCTCTCCTCTGGATGATACATCTTGATAAGAATTCTGAAAAGAAACACAAAAAAAATTAGATGAAAAATACCAAAAATAATACTACCTAATAGAGTGATCGTCAAAATAAACTTCGCTTAGAAGTTAGAATTATGTGCACACTCGTAAAATATAGAAAAATACAATTAGAGTCAGGAAAATTTCAAAAATAAGATTTGAAAAACAAATTATAAATTTGTCTATCAAAAATTGATTCTGAAAAATTTATGCGGAAATGTTGGACTTTAATCGATAAACCTGCAAAATACAAGAAAGATTTATCAGTTGTGAGCAATTACAGGTAAAAATTGATAAAATTGACAAAGAAATGACTAAAACAAAATTAAACGAAAAAAACAATGACTAAAAATGTAAAAATTCTAAAAACTAACAAGTTTAGGGACTGAATATGTAAAACAATACTAAACTTATACTACAGGGACTAAAAATGACAAACCCTGAAACTATAATTCCAGGAACTAAAACTAACAGGTCTTAAAACTCTAAACTACACTTAACGGACAAACTAACGAAAGGACTAAATATGTTAGAAAACTAACAAAACTAACGGAGTTCCGTTAGTTACTATTCATCATCTTCCTCATCGAGACCCAATCTGCAGAAGTCGATATGAGATCAAACTTTTCGACCAAAACTGTTTGTTTATGATCCCTTAAGCTCCCTTAACTGATTAAAAGTCGAAAATATTTCTCAAAATCCCGAACAAAGCAACCGAATGTTTTCGATAAAAACTTTAAACGATGATATCTCATTCATTTCTCGACGAAAATCAATGAAATTTGTTGCGTTGAGATCGTTATTCGAATGCCAAATGCAACGAAAAAATCTCAATCAAGCGACGTTTTCTGAAGACCCACGTTTTTTCGGCGAAAAACGTTTTTCGGGCGAGAACTCCGGCGAGTTTGTTTTCCGGCGAAAGAAGGATCCGAAATGGTGATTTCGTATCAAGAGTGATCCGAAATGATATGGTTTCGTATCAAGAGTGATCCGAAACCTTGAAGAGTTAAGCACACATACAAACACGTGATGCACACACACTTACACCTTACACTTAAAAACACTCTCATACACACGCTTCATACACGGACATCACATGCACACACACACACTTGTTAATCACACTGATCCGAAATGATATCAACACAGATCCGAAACCTTCACTCAAAAAGGATCCGAAACCAGCTGTCATGTGCAACCCGAAACCATTTTTGCAAGCATACACACAGGCACCTTAAGCACACAAACACACACCACACTTAACAATATGATCCGAAACCATGAATTCGTATGCTTTAAACCCACACACTTCAAAGAATTATGGTTTCGTATCCTTGTGATCTGAATTCTTTTGCAAGCTCTCAAACGCACTGCACAAACACATAAACACACAGCTAAAAAAAATTATGGTTTCGAATGCTTGATGCTTTATGGTTTCTTTGACTTTTCTTCCCAACAATTGCTTCACACACTTCTTAATTTGTTGCACAATAAAACTTCAACCAACAAAATTAATATTTGATTTTAAAGATCAAACAACACTCCAAACACATTTTTAAAACATCTCAACAATTATTTTAGATAAAAAACTCAAATTTGAACACTTTTGCTCAAGAACATGAAGAACACCTCAAGAACATCATCAATCCAAGAATTTCAAAAATGATTTTTATGGATTAAAACTTGAAATTTTTGATTGATACATGTCTAAAAACACATTTTGGAAATGATTTTGCACAGAAATGGATCAAAACATCAACAATTTGCAAAATCAATCTCCAAAAATTTTCACAGCCCACTTTTCTTCAAGAACACAAATTTTTCAAAAATCTTCAAATTGATCAATTCTTGATGTGTTTTTGCGAAATTGATAATGTAAAGCCCATATCCTGGTATGGTTCGTTAATTTAATTTTCTTCTCTTTTGCTCAGTTAAAATAACTGCTTGTATTTAGTAATAATTACGTTTAACGGGAGTAGCACCGTTAGCCTTCAATGTTAATTATTAAGTTAAATTAGTTTAAGGCAAGATGTTGGATTTTGGGGGGGATATTCGTGGATTTAGACAAAATGGGCATGGGTTTCGGCCCATGCAAAAGGGGACCGAGACCCCTTTTCTCCTTCTCGTTTCCTTGCTTTGCACACAAAAGAAATAGTAAACAAACCCTAAGCTATCCCCAAACTCACGGCCGTAGCCCTTCTCCCGTCGCCGCCGCTGTTGTTGCCGGAAACCACCGCCACCACCACTGTTTCGTCGGAGAACGAGAAAGAGAGAGGGACTCCCGGGGTGTGTTACGGTGTTCCTTCGAGAGGTATGAACCATCTTCTCCTCCTCCTTTCTTTCGGTGTCGATCAACCAAGAAACAAATCACCACCGCCGCCGTCAGCTTTGGCTGCCGGCGGTGTCGCCATAACCGTGCCCCACCGGTCGAGTGGTGGCTTGGTACGTAGCGGGTTGTTGGTCGAGAGTAGGTTTAGGCGTGTACGAGTTGTTTTTTGGGTTTGTTTTCCTCGTCTCGCCGGAGTTTCCTTCAAACCGCCACCGCCGTCGGTGGCCGCCGCCGCCGACCACCACTGCCGGAGAGGCAGTGGGTGGCGTTGTATTTCTCAGCCGTAGTCGTTTAAACCCTCCCCTAGGGCCTGACTCGTAATCCTAGTACAAACCGAGAAACTCTAAACCGTTAGCAAAAGTTATCATTTTATGTGTTATGACTAAATCTGTCACGGTCTTGTTTCGTCCATAACTCTTAACTCGTAACTCGGATTGGGGTGAAACCGGTGCCAAAGGTTCCCTTCCCGAGTCCAGTAACGTTTCTGTGTTTCGTGCGAAATCCAGTTCGGAACGTAGCATAGGCCAAATCGTCGTTTTATACTGAAAGGTGCTGTTTTCTCACTGTTCTGCGAACCGTTCTTAGAAAATCCGTAATAAAATGTAGAAAAATCGTTAGGAGGTGTATAATATGTTCTTGGAACCCTAACTCAGAGTACTTTCTGGTTATGTAATTTAATTGAGGATTTTCTGGGTTTAAAGAGGTCGGAACAGGTCCCGAACAGACCTGTTGGGTTAGACCGAAAAGTCGTTTTAGTGACGGTTTAAGCGTGCGTCGTATTTTAGGGTCCGGGTCTCGTGTTAATACATTTTAACGATTGTTTAGGTGTTGGGAAGTGATCTTGGATTTGTGAAGCTTGAATTATTGTTTGTGAGCTAGGCGCGCTTACGAGGTGAGTTCTCTCACTATAACTAATGTCGGTTACTTTTTACATTACGATTTTGTACGTGTGTGGTAGTTTTAATTGTTTGTGAGGCGGGACTAAATAGTGGGGCATCTAGTCGGACCTTTATTGTTATGACTACGCGGGTGGCGTAGGAGTTCGGTGGGGCCGAGGTTTATATACGCGGGTGGCGTAGTGACTCGGTGGGGCCGAGGTTTATATACGCGGGTGGCGTAGTGACTCGGCGGGGCCGAGGTTTATATACGCGGGTGGCGTAGGAACCCGGGGGAGCCGGGTAATGCTTGCACGGTTATTGTGTGCTCGGGTGGACCAGCTTTGTCAGGATCGATTCTTAACAAGAATTAAACTTCTTAGAAACATAATTTAGAGAATCTTGCGGAATAGAACTCTAAATCAATTAAAGAACAATCAATAGAATTCAACACACTGTATATATCAAACTGTATTACTCACAAGCTTTACACCAAACCTCAATCTTGATGAACAGATCTCACCAAGACGACTTCTACTTCTCTAGAAATAGGGTTCTTACACCTTGAGGTTAAATCTCTCTGAAAACAATATTGAATTGCTTTTCACACGTATATTAACTCGTCTATCATGTATATACTAATAGCTATCTATCAATACTATTTATACAGAAATAATTACAAGATAACTACCAAAAGTAAATTGATCTTCTGAATCTTCGTTAAACATATCTTGATCAATTCCTTCTTTGTCTCCAAAAGTATCGCATACCAAACTTATCAAGTCAGCAGTATTAACCTTCATTTCTTCATGAGCAGTACTAACAATCTTCAGCAGTATTAACCGATTTCATCTCCAGCAGTATTAACATTACTCCAGCAGTATTAATCATGAGCAGTACTAACAGATATTCAATTATGCACCAGCAGTACTAACCTTGACTTGCAGTAGTAACTGTGTCTAGCAGTAGTAACCTTGCAGTATTAACTTTCTTCTGGCAGTATTAATGTAGACTTAGCAGTAGAAATCATGGACTAGCAGCACTATCTATACTTAGTTCATTTTCAGTTCCCAACAATCTCCCCCTAACTTGACTTTTAGGAAAAGAAGTCAAGTTCTTCAAATGATGCTACCAAAACTTAGTCATCATATAAGCATAGATCAGGACTTAAACCTAGACTCTGATTTACAATCCTTCTTACCAAGAATCTTCCCATAGCAGAGTCTTTGTTGCAGACCAATTTTACATGTAACATCCCTTTCAGTCTTTTCATGCAGTGTTTGTGGATTTCATCCACCAGATAATACTCCTGATATGTGTTGTCAATTGATATAACATACACTCTACAATTTTCATAGAGCATCCAGTGGGTTACTGCTTGAAAAGGTCTTGCTGTTATGTGCTGAACTACTTCTGGTCTGAACATTAGGCATAGGTATTCTAACACCATCTTTTTGATAGACATACCTCTTTCTGTCAACATGTTACCATAGATCTGCATGCCTACTTTGTACATCTCTTCCAATTCAGATCTTGAGCATCTTCTTATAAATTGTCCCCATGTTCTGTAGACTTCAAACTGCCCATCAGCTCTCTTGAGTCTGATATACTCCTTTCTCTCATCTATCAAAGTATCCCAGTGACTGATTTCAGGAGGTTTTGAATCTAATGGAGTCACTTTGATTGGTTCAGTATCAACCATAGTGATGTACAAGTCACATTGTTCATTGCTAAGTGATTGTGCATTACTGGATTGACCTGTCTTACTATCTCCTTGTCCTTCATCCTTGGCAACTTCTTCCTTTTCTTTCTCTTCTACCACTGGTTTCTCAACAGGTTCTACCCTTTGCTTCTTTACAAACTTCTTTTTAGTAGTCACAGACTTTGTTCTCTTTCTGCTGAAAACCATCTTTGCATCCTTAGTTTCTTCCTGTTTCTTGGCAGTTGGAGGTGTATCATGTTTGGCTTTGATTAAAGCCTCTGCAACCTCC
Source organism: Saussurea involucrata (assembly GCA_033807775.1). NCBI lineage: Eukaryota > Viridiplantae > Streptophyta > Magnoliopsida > Asterales > Asteraceae > Saussurea > Saussurea involucrata. The sequence continues at coordinate 22,637,104 of CM066312.1, forward strand.
ACTTCTTCTACTGTGAGCTTCTCTGTTACTGTTTCAGCTTCTGTTTCTGTTACTGCTTTCTTTGTAGATTGAGCAGCATTAACTGTTTCTGCTGCTTGCTTAGAGTCAGCAGCATTAACAGTTTCTGCTGCTACTTCAGTTTCAGGCTCTTTCGGAACTTCAGTTACTGCTGCCATTACAGTTTCTGCTTCTTTAACAAGCTCTTCCACCTTTTCTGTCTCCCCCTTATTCTGTGCACTGGACTCCCCCTTAAACTGTGCATTATCAATTTCCATCTCAGTCTCCATCTGAACTGTCTCCCCCTCAACTTGTAGACCCTCCATATTCAGTTCTGCTTCTGATTCTGACTCCCCCTTTTTGGGAGCATCATCAGTTGGAATTCTTCTTCTCAGCACAAATCTTGCCTTTTTCTTTCTGTGCAACAACTTGGTGACCATCTTCTTGAGCTTCTCAATTTGAGACTGTTGGTAGGTGACCACAGTCTTCAGTTGCTCAATCTCCTTCTTCTGTGCCATAACATCCAAGTTGACATTTCCAATGGTTTCCATCAATTCATCATAGTTATATCTATCCTCACCTTGTTTAGAAGTGTTTACCTTCTTTAAAGGATCCTTGGAAGTTTTAGCAGAAGCACTAACTGCCCCCTTGGTTTCTTGGCACCTGGGTCCTCCTAATGATTTCTCATTTAGAGTTGCCATGGGGAAGGTCTTATTTATGTTACCACTGTCCTTCTCTGTGCTAGCAGAAGTAGTGGCAGCCTTAGCACCCATATGCTCATCCTTCTCCTTAGAGAGCACCTTCTTGGGGTTGGGAGACACCCCTGTGGTTTCCCTGTTGATATTCTCAATTGGAGAATGCTCCAACTGAGGGCTTAAAGGCTTAGGGCTCTGAGTAGGTACATCAAGGGAAGGAACCTTGTGCACCTTTCTTCTTTGAAACTTGTTGGATAAAACAGGAGTGGGCTTTTGAAGTATGTGCTGAGGGATATTTATAGTGAGTGAAGGTAGGGGATGGCCATCAGTGGGATGATCTAATGAGGGCCTTGATCCTGATGCCATACCTTCAGAGGGGTGGGACACAACCATCATTGTAGAGAACAATGGTGTGTCAACTCCTTCCGAGTCCCTAGGAATTCTTCTCATATTTGAGAAAACCTTCCCTTTAGGGGGTTTGGGAACATATACCTCAGTAAACTGAGGTAAGTCCATCAATTCCTTGTTAATAACTTCTTGCACAAACCTTGGATACATGTAAAAGCTCTTTTTGGATTCCAAGTTTGACACAAGATCAGATAAAATCATTTGGGAGAAATTGAACTTTCTGGAAGTGGCCAAACATACCAGAGCATAAGCAGTGGTACTGCTGAACTCACTCCATCCAGTTGTTTTCTTTGAGATGCAGTGCATAAGGGTATGAACAAGAAATCTCCATTGGAAAAAGAATTTTGACTTGAAAAATTTGAAAATACCAATAGAGCCTTCATACCCCATTCTTTGTATGGTAGAAAAGAGTTCTTCATTAGAAATAGAAGATATACCTGAAGCATCATTCAACTGAAGATGTATGCGAATAATCTCCTCTGTTACTGTCAAGGGTTTATCACAAACCCTGGTTCGAATCTCCGTTTGCCCGTTTTCTGTCACCACAGTAGCATTATCCCAAAATTGTTTTTGATGTTTAATGAATATCTTGGGAGCCACTGTTAGTGCACAGGAGATATGCGAAGACTTGAGAAAATCGACAATTTCATGGAATCCTGCAGATTGCTTCGGCTTCTGAAGCATTGCAATCTCATTGTGTTCATCAACAAACTCTCTTTGAGCCATTGTATCTGAAAATCCTTGAGCAAACACAGAAATTCTTGGAAGAATAGGTTAGAAAGAGAGTGAGAGAGAATCGAGTTCAAAGAGACGTTATGAGCGAAGGCGGGCTTACAGGGTATTTATACGCAGTATTAACCCTAGAATTAACAAAAGCAGTATTAACCACTCAAAGCAGTATTAACTACCGAGCAGTATTAACTGCACAAGCAGTATTAACTGCTGAGCAGTATTAACTACACAAGCAGTATTAACTGCACAAGCAGTATTAACTGCTGAGCAGTATTAACTAAAGATACAGGCAGTAGTAACCATGCACTGGCAGTAGTAACATGCCCTCCATCAATCCTCTTGAAATATTGAAGGCAGGCCATGTTACCTGTCATGTGCCTAGAGCGACCACTGTCAACATGCCAAATGCTTCTCCCCTTAAGCTGTTGATTGCCCTGCACATTAGATAAAACAGTTAGTTTTTGTTAGGGACCCAAGCCATAGTGGTCTTGGGTCTCCCTTGATCATCAAAATACTTACATTCTGTTTTGATGAGCTTGTCAAAGTGAGGAACATCAGTGCTTGAGTACTTTGTTTTGATGATAGGTCTAGAAGCAGTACTAACTGATGCAGAAGTACTAACTTTGTTAGCAGCACTAACATTGTTAGCAGTATTATCTTTTAAGGAGGCATTAACAGTGTTAGCAGCACTAACACTGCTTCCAGAAGTACTAGCCTTCTCAGCAGTATTAACTAACTTAGCAGTACTAACACTAGAAGCAGTATTAATTGTTGAAGAGGTACTAACTGTGTTAGCAGTACTAACACTGCTAGCAACATTATTGCTTCCTGCAGTACTAACATTGTTAGCAGTACTAACTGAGTTGGCAGTATTATCATTAGTACCTTTAGGCATCCATACTCTAACACTTTCTGTTTCTGCCTTTTTCATGTGGCTTTTGGTTTTAACTTGTTTCTTTGCCACAACTTTCCTCACAGACTTTTTATAGCCACCATTCTTTCTGTAACCACCAGGTTTTTGAAAAGATCTTTGAGCATTAAACCTTTGGTTAACAGGATTGAAATAACAATGTTTGGCTAAATGATTTAGCTTACCACAGATGAAACAAGGTTTTGGCCTGTTAATTCTGTTCAGATCAACTCCTTGTCTCATAGCCCACTGGTTATTCCAATTTCTTTGATTACCCCTTTTGTTATCATGTTTTTGGGGCTTAAGCTCTTGAGATTTCTTACAAGAACAATGTTTACAGGTATTGGGAGCCACAACTGTGGTCTGTGTGTAATGGACTCCCTTTTCTGTTTCAGTCCTTTTTATCTCATTGTTCTTTCCCCAAGGATCTCCATCTTTCTCATTGGTCACAATCTCATTGTCTAAGGGAACCTTACTACTAACACTCTTATTCTTCTTAGATTCTTCCTTCTCTGTTTTATCCTTAACTACTACTTCTTCTTCACAAGGATCTATATTAATCTTTAATTCAGGATCCTTCCTATCCTTGGTCTCTAACAAATCAGACTTAGGAGGTATGTAGTTGTTATTGTAGGGTGGAGGTGTGGCATTGTACCCTATCCCTACTTTCATCTTGTCATGGATTTGAGCCTTAATGATGGTATCCATGGTTTTAGAAGCACAGGTAAACTTTTCAACATCAAGTTTAACCTTCTTAAGCTCTTCTTTTAATTTCTCATTCTCCTCCCCAGACACTTTCAGCTTAATCTCATACTCATTCTTCTCCCACTTCCAATAGTTAGTATCATAGGAGTGTTGAAGTTCATTAGCTTGAAAAGCTCTAATCTGTTCCTCAAACCTTTCTACAATCCTAACATAATCTTTCACATCTTTCTCTAGCCTCTGAAGGTTATCACACATACCCTGATTGTGATCCCTATATCTTTTAACAGCATCAATGCAAGCTTGAGAACAGAGTTTAGATTGTACCTCAGTGGGAATATCAGATACTTCTGCCATAAGAGCTTGATTCTGACAGGCTTCCTCAGCTTGATCACTCCAATCAAATCCCATTCCTTGTTGAGAAACAAGGGCTTGAGAGGAGCTTCTGTTTTGGTTTCCATTTTGAGCCTGTTGATGTGATCCTCCACTTCTGCATTCTCTGGCAAAGTGTCCCATCTTGTGACGCTTATAACACTCAACCTTGGACTTGTCAAAGCCTGCACCATCTTCTCTTCTCTGGGAAAAGTTGTTTCTCCCAGTCCTTTTGATGAATTTCTTCACCCTCATTGATAGCATAGCCATCTGCCACTTGATGTCCATCTCTTCCAGATCATCAGCATTAATCTGCTCTAAATCATCATTGATTAGAGAAGAGTGAGCATGACTAGAAAAGAATGCTTCTAGTACAGAATCTGTAGTCTTCTCTTGATTAGTTCCACCAGCAGCATTAACAGAACCTGCAGTATTAACAGAATCAGGGTTAGCAGCATTATCAGAGGATGAAGATAATAAAGCGGCATTATAAACAAATCCAGATGGCCTTCTCTTGGCTTCAACTTCAGCCTCAAATACTCTCAGATCATTGTAGAGGTCATCTAGCTCTTTGTCCTCCAATTGGTCATTCTGTCTGAATGAGACTGTGTACATGGTCCATTCTTCTCCCAATGATCTAAGGAACTTTCTATTGACATCATCAGCATCCATGTGTACACCCACAGTAGCTAATTCTCCAATCAACTTGTTAAATCTGTCAAAAGTTTGAGTCATAGACTCATTCTTTGCAGACATGAAGTTCTCATATTGTTGCCTGAGAATAGCCTTTTGATTTCTCTTTGTGCTCTTTGTGCCAGTAAATCTTTTCTCCAGAGCATTCCACAACATCTGTGCATCCGTGCAGTGTTGGAATTGATGTTGGTACTCATTAGGAATAGCCAAAAGCAGAGTGCTTAAGGCCTTCATCTCTGTTTGTCTGACTTTCTTTTCAGCATCTGTCTTGGGAGGAGGTCTCTTTCCATCTGCTCCAATCTTTCCTTCATCACATGGGCCATTTTCTATGATGTCCCATATTGCATAATCAGTAAGAAGAATGTACTGCTTGATTCTCAGTTTCCACATGTCAAATTCATTGGGTTTGAGCATGGGAACCTTTGAAACAAGAGTACTGTGAGTATCCATTGAATTGTCCATAGCTTCTAAGATACCAATGCTCTGATACCACTTGTCAGGATCGATTCTTAACAAGAATTAAACTTCTTAGAAACATAATTTAGAGAATCTTGCGGAATATAACTCTAAATCAATTAAAGAACAATCAATAGAATTCAACACACTGTATATATCAAACTGTATTACTCACAAGCTTTACACCAAACCTCAATCTTGATGAACAGATCTCACCAAGACGACTTCTACTTCTCTAGAAATAGGGTTCTTACACCTTGAGGTTAAATCTCTCTGAAAACAATATTGAATTGCTTTTCACACGTATATTAACTCGTCTATCATGTATATACTAATAGCTATCTATCAATACTATTTATACAGAAATAATTACAAGATAACTACCAAAAGTAAATTGATCTTCTGAATCTTCGTTAAACATATCTTGATCAATTCCTTCTTTGTCTCCAAAAGTATCGCATACCAAACTTATCAAGTCAGCAGTATTAACCTTCATTCTTCATGAGCAGTACTAACAATCTTCAGCAGTATTAACCGATTTCATCTCCAGCAGTATTAACATTACTCCAGCAGTATTAATCATGAGCAGTACTAACAGATATTCAATTATGCACCAGCAGTACTAACCTTGACTTGCAGTAGTAACTGTGTCTAGCAGTAGTAACCTTGCAGTATTAACTTTCTTCTGGCAGTATTAATGTAGACTTAGCAGTAGAAATCATGGACTAGCAGCACTATCCATACTTAGCTCATTTTCAGTTCCCAACAAGCTTATGCCTTTGGGTGGGATGGTGTAGGTATGCATGTTCATGATTTGTTCGTAGACTTGTATGCTGTTTATGTGCAATTATCTGTTTAGAGGTGGTGTGGAAGTAACTGTGTTATTTATGGTGTCTGAATTCACTAAGCTTCGTGCTTACCCTTTCCCAATAAAATTGTGGTTTCAGGTGCTAGTGGCTCCAAGGCGTGACGAGTACACACTGGCGCGTGGGAAGAGTTGATTACTTTTATGATTTTAATTTTAGACATTTATTCCGCTGTTTATTGTTCGTAAGAATATTAATTATGAGTTTGCAAACGAGATGATTGAATTATTAAATGAGTTTTTATTAATGAAATGTTACTTTAAGTTTTAAAATTCCTTGTAAATTTTGGGACGTTACAACTTGGTATCAGAGCACGGCTTGAGTGAATCAAACGCATTTCGGTGTGTTTGATCTCAAGTTTGCGGCTATAAAATTTTCTTTAAAGTTTTTGGGAAATAAAAAGAAGGGTAAGAACCCGTTGGAGAAACGGTGATCGAGGGCGCAGTGTGTACAGTCAGCCGGAGCCAAAGGGGAAAGGTACGGTACTTAGTGTATTTATCGCTTTCTAGATCATAGGGTATGCATGCTAGATTACCTGTTGTTGACACTGTACTGTATGATGATTGCTTGCCAGTAAGAATCAATGCTAGTTATAGTAGGTTGTTAAGTGAAGGCCCTATAGTTTGTATGCAGTAAGAATCATATAGCCTTAGAATATTTGATTTAGTTCTATTGCGCAGCTCTTGTTTGAGTCCAACCGTTCTAGGATAGAATCTTGTATTCGAATGTCTATTTGATTCACGCTGCATGCGACTGGGTATTCGCGAGGCAACTCGTTATGGCTAACAGGGATTCCGTTGTAGCAAGGGTAGTGGAATGAGATGAAATTCCTAGTGAGCTGGGAATAGCGTTTACATATGAGCACGTATGCAAAATTGCTTTCTAGAACGTAGGAGTATGTATGCTAGATTGCTTGGTGCTTAATACACTGTATTGTATGGTTGTTACTTGCTATTAGGAACTTATGCTAACTTTGATAGGTTGTTAAGCGAATGCACTATAGGTTGTATGCGGTAGGAACCGAATAGCCTTAGAATGTTGGATTTAGTTCTATTGCGCAGCTCTTGTGTGAGTCCAACCGTTGTAGGATAGAATCTTATATTCGAATGTCTATCTGGTTTACACTGTATAAGACTGTGCGTTTACGAGGCGACTCGTCAGGGTTACTGGGGGTTCCACCCTAGCAAGGGTAGTGGGGTATTATGTTTATTCCTAGGGAGTTAGGAAGAGTGTGTATATGCGTCAGTATGGTCATACGTGTATGGTTTTTATTGTTTGGGCGAGCAACTACTTGGATACTCGGGATGGGACTCGGAGCGGACAGTGATAGGTGTAGATGGTAGTAGTCGAGCTCCTACTACCGGAAGCACAGGATCAATGTTCGAGTCGGGGAAAGTCGAGAGGAACTCAAGGAGTCGAGCGTGAGCGTAGTAGAGTGAGTTATTATGTGCTAATGACTCGTTGTAATTTCTTTTCCTAGAATGGTCAACACTAGAAGAAACAACGCGGCTAAACCGCGGGCTGAGGCCGGGATCACTGAGGAACAGATTAGAGAGATGATTGCTACTGAGGTTGCATACGCGATCGGGGAGGCGATCCCCGAGATTATCACTGCTATTCGCGACGAGGTGGTCGTACTGATGGAGGAACGCATAGCGGCGATTCCACCACCGGCGGGCGGACAGCCGCGTGCGAGGGAGTTCCAGTATCGGGACCTCTCTGCTTGTTCTCCGCCTGAGTTCAAGGGAGACCCGAATCCGATTATCAGCATGCGATGGATATCGGATATGGAGTGCGCATTTCTGACTTGTGGCTGCCCCGACAACCTGAAGGTTCGCTTTGCGGTGAACTTACTTCGTGACGGGGCGAAGGATTGGTGTGCTACGGCGTTGACGCTGGCTGAGCGTACTACTTTGACTTGGGAGGAGTTCGTCATTCGATTCCGTGCAGAATACGTACCTCCGGTAGAGATAGAGCGGATTGCTAAGGAGTTTCTAGAGCTCACACAGACGACGGAGACGGTGAAGGAGATGAACCGGAAGTTCACCGAGTTGGCGCTGTTCTGCCCTCAGTATGCGGCTTCTGAGGACATGAAGATGTCTCGGTACAAGGATATGTTACGTACCGAGATTAGAGAGTTTGTGAGCACGGCGCAGTATGCTTCTCTTACTGCAATGATGGAGGCTGCCCGTAGACGGGAACTTGAGTTGGAAACACAGGCGAAGAAGAGAAAGGCGGCACAGGCGGTGACGCCAATCTCTGCGGTACCGAAGAAGTCAAGGTTCACGGATTCACGCGATAGTTCAAGGAGCGGTGGGTTTATGCCCAGGGAGACTAGTGGGAAGAGGACCGATGGATGTTACAAGTGTGGGCAGTCCGGTCATTTCAGCCGGGATTGTAAGATGCCATTTATGGTCTGCTTTAACTGCCAGCAGACGGGCCATGTGAAGGCCAATTGCCCGAACCCGAGGGTAGCTGATGAGAATGTGGCACAGAGGACTACTACGACTGCCCCTTTGCGTATTACTGATGGTCGAATAGGTCAGGCTGGAACCGAAGCAGCCCGAGGTAGAGTTCATCAGCTGACGGTGGAGGAAGAACAGACTACGCCAAAAGGGGCGGCAGGTATAATTCGTCACTTGTTCCTTTTATTGGTCTTTGTATGTTGTTGCATTTTTGGATTAAACTGTGTGATTAAGTATGTTCTTAGTTAACTCGGTGCCTGCTTTAGTGATATCTGATAACGGGGATAATTTATTCTTTGGTGCCTCACACTTTTAATTAACGTTTGGACCGTAGTGTAGGACGGTTAGGGTGTCCACTTGTGGTCGAGATTGCTGTGGTAATATGTGCTTAAAGTATCTTGATACAGTGTAACTAGGTTTCCTAGAGTGAGCGTGGAGGATAAGTAGACGATGGAAGATTGGGTATTCCACACGTGTTATTAGTGTAGACCGAATAGTGTCGGTTAAGGGAATGATGCCCTTTGTAATTAAGAGAATAAATGCGCAGTAACCTTTTTGAAGTAAGTAGTATATTAGGGCGTCGACTTTTGGGCTTAAGGCCAAACACCTTAGTGTAATTGGAGAATTGTAGCCGATTTTAAGGAAATTATGTTGACGGTAGTAGTAACCCTGAGATGCTTACTTGTGATGAATGGTTATGGTGGAATGACCTTCGTGGGTGATTATAAGTTTATCGGTTTGATGATCCGTGTTAACTAAATTTTGGGAGTCTATAGAACTCATGGAAGTAATCGACAGTTAATGATAGGAATGATCGATTTCGAGTATCCTGTAGGGTACATTGGTGAGCACTTTTAGAATGGTTAGAGCTTGAAATTTGAATCGAGATGTATGGAATATCTAAGGTTGGGAGAACAAACGAAGTCGTTTGACTAGGAATGATTCCAGTCGTTGGAGTGTTCTTCCGATCGTAATCCCAGTGTTCTTGAAGGAGTTTTGTTGGTAATAAAAGTATTCGAGAAATTTTTAGACGGTGTAAGAAATTTAGATTCCAGTTAGTGAAAGTCCAGTGGCAACACCGAAAGAGACTTGGGAGCCTGAAGCCGAGATGCGGGAGAACTACCCGGAGCTGTTTGCAGGCGTAGACTTCGAGGACGAAGTCTAATTCAAGCGGGGGAGAGTTGTAAAGCCCATATCCTGGTATGGTTCGTTAATTTAATTTTCTTCTCTTTTGCTCAGTTAAAATAACTGCTTGTATTTAGTAATAATTACGTTTAACGGGAGTAGCACCGTTAGCCTTCAATGTTAATTCTTAAGTTAAATTAGTTTAAGGCAAGATGTTGGATTTTGGGGGGGCTATTCGTGGATTTAGACAAAATGGGCATGGGTTTCGGCCCATGCAAAAGGGGACCGAGACCCCTTTTCTCCTTCTCCTTTCCTTGCTTTGCACACAAAAGAAATAGTAAACAAACCCTAAGCTATCCCCAAACTCACGGCTGTAGCCCTTCTCCCGTCGCCGCCGCTGTTGTTGCCGGAAACCACCGCCACCACCACTGTTTCGTCGGAGAACGAGAAAGAGAGAGAGACTCCCGGGGTGTGTTACGGTGTTCCTTCGAGAGGTATGAACCATCTTCTCCTCCTCCTATCTTTCGGTGTCGATCAACCAAGAAACAAATCACCACCGCCGCCGTCAGCTTTGGCTGCCGTCGGTGTCGCCATAACCGTGCCCCACCAGTCGAGTGGTGGCTTGGTACGTAGCGGGTTGTTGGTCGAGATAGGTTTAGGCGTGTACGAGTTGTTTTTGGGGTTTGTTTTCCTCGTCTCGCCGGAGTTTCCTTCAAACCGCCACCGCCGTCGGTGGCCGCCGCCGCCGACCACCACTGCCGGAGAGGCAGTTGGTGGCGTTGTATTGCTCAGCCGTAGTCGTTTAAACCCTCCCCTAAGGCCTGACTCGTAATCCTAGTACAAACCGAGAAACTCTAAACCGTTAGCAAAAGTTATCATTTTATGTGTTATGACTAAATCTGTCACGGTCTTGTTTCGTCCATAACTCTTAACTCGTAACTCGGATTGGGGTGAAACCGGTGCCAAAAGTTCCCTTCCCGAGTCCAGTAACGTTTCTGTGTTTCGTGCGAAATCCAGTTCGGAACGTAGCATAGGCCAAATTGTCGTTTTATACTGAAAGGTGCTGTTTTCTCACTGTTCTGCGAACCGTTCTTAGAAAATCCGTAATAAAATGTAGAAAAATCGTTAGGAGGTGTATAATATGTTCATGGAACCCTAACTCAGAGTACTTTCTGGTTATGTAATTTAATTGAGGATTTTCTGGGTTTAAAGAGGTCGGAACAGGTCCCGAACAGACCTGTTGGGTTAGACCGAAAAGTCATTTTAGTGACGGTTTAAGCGTGCGTCGTATTTTAGGGTCCGGGTCTCGTGTTAATACATTTTAACGATTGTTTAGGTGTTGGGAAGCGATCTTGGATTTGTGAAGCTTGAATTATTGTTTGTGAGCTAGGCGCGCTTACGAGGTGAGTTCTCTCACTATAACTAATGTCGGTTACTTTTTACATTACGATTTTGTACGTGTGTGGTAGTTTTAATTGTTTGTGATGCGGGACTAAATAGTGGGGCGTCTAGTCGGACCTTTATTGTTATGACTACGTGGGTGGTGTAGGAGTTCGGTGGGGTCGAGGTTTATATACGCGGGTGGCGTAGTGACTCGGCGGGGCCGAGGTTTATATACGCGGGTGGCGTAGGAACCCGGGGGAGCCGGGTAATGCTTGCACGGTTATTGTGTGGTAGGGTGGACCAGCTTATGCCTTTGGGTGGGATGGTGTAGGTATGCATGTTCATGATTTGTTCGTAGACTTGTATGCTGTTTATGTGCAATTATCTGTTTAGAGGTGGTGTGGAAGTAACTGTGTTATTTATGGTGTCTGAATTCACTAAGCTTCGTGCTTACCCTTTCCCACTAAAATTGTGGTTTCAGGTGCGAGTGGCTCCAAGGCGTGACGAGTACACACTGGCGCGTGGGAAGAGTTGATTACTTTTATGATTTTAATTTTAGACATTTATTCCGCTGTTTATTGTTCGTAAGAATATTAATTATGAGTATGCAAACGAGATGATTGAATTATTAAATGAGTTTTTATTAATGAAATGTTACTTTAAGTTTTAAAATTCCTTGTAAATTTTGGGACGTTACAGATAATGCAAATCTTGTTTATAATGATGGAGTAACACTTTGCAATCAAAATCAAACACAAAAACACACAAAAATTGCATAACCCATTTGTGTTCTTCAAGAACTTCAAAAATGGAGATTTTCTTCAAAAATCTTCAAATCTTCATGAATTTGGACGAATTTGTGCACACAATTCAATCTCCCAAAGCTCTGATACCAATTGTTAACACCAGATCTATTAGGTAATCAAGTAATCATCCATTGATCTTCAAGAATCTTGAGTTTTACATATGAATGTGAAACTTTCTCTCTCTAGATTCTCTCTCTAAAACACTCTCTTGATATTACAATTATGATCATTAACCTAATGACTTGCTTAACATCTAAGCTAACTAATCCTATTTATACCTAGGATTACAATGTATTAAATCTAAACTACTTTGACTTTACATGACTTTGACTTTTACATTTGACTTTACAAGCTTTGACCATTACAAGACTTTACAATAAATCTTGAATACAATAATGCTCTAACACCAACGACCACCCCCGGGTTTTACATCGCAGGCTCGCAGGATCGCACGAACGCCAGTCTTATGATCTTCATCATAAGAAACAAAGTCTCAACTACTATTATGTCACGACTATTATGTCACGACCGTCTTATCATGATTCATACGTCACGAACAAAGTCTTCCGATTCATATCATGGATCTTACGATTACAACAGGTGTCTTATCTGAGTTTTAGATTATAAGTCTTATGACTTGAATTCCATACTTAGAAACTTTATTCGGCCTTAGTCGCCAGACTACTGCAAAAGTTATAAGTACCCTTGTCGTACAGTTCTTGTTGCTTTAAACACTCGTTCCTTAAGCAGTGTCATATTTTGTTTATTTTGTTCATTTACGACAAAGAAAAACGCAAGGCGATAGCATAGCAAAAAGTTACTTGTATTCATTTGATCCAAAAATTTATAAGTAAAGGGCACGACCGATTATAGTCGCCCCATCAAAAGAAAAAACAAAAGAAAGCAAAAAGTCAAGGCTGAGGAGGCTCCTTCTCTTGAGCGACCCCCTCATCGCCACCTCCGACAACCTCAGCGTCAGTAGAATCCCCTTCTTTGAGCTTGTCTTCTTGGTCGAGTTCTTCCTCGTCCCCGACCTACTCCAAGAATGTGGCGACTTCCGCTTCGGCTCCGGCCATAGGGTCTAACCCCCGTAGATGGCAACGCATGATCGCCGCCCTGACCCTCAAACGGGTCAGAGCTTCAAACGACAGGAGTCACTCCTCTAAGGAGTCGACCTCCTTCTCCTTCGCCTCGACGAGCGACTTAAGGTCCCTGGCCTATTTTTCGCTCTAGGTCAAGGAAGCCTTAGTCGCTCCAAACTCCGCCTCCGTAGCAGAAGACTTCTCAAGGGCTTCCTTCAAAAGGTGCTGAAGGTCTTCCTTCGCTCTCATCGACACCTCGTAGAAGTCTTGTGCTTCATCGAGCTTCGCCGAGAGGACCTCAGCCCTTACCATCGCCAGCTTCTCCTGCTCCCGTGCCAATCGGGTTTCATCTTGTGCCTTGCAAATTTTTTCCAAGGCAACGGGCGCGACCCTGTGGATCTTCTCCATATGGGCGTATAAGCAGAGATACGTCTGGAACGTCTGTAGTCGCACGATCAAACAAACATAAGACAAATATAAACGACAGGAAATAACAAAAGACGAATGGGTCGTACGTACCTTAAACGTCAGCCCTGCTACTTGGGACCCCATCTTGTCGACCGTAACTTCCTGGAAGGAAGGAAGGAGGAATTTCCCCAGGTTTAGGAAGATCGTGTCACTGTCCGTCTCATTGCCGACCATCAAATCCGTCGGTAACGAGAATTTAACCGACATGGCGTCGGCAGAACTCTCCGTCGTATGTTCCTTCCCCTTGTCGACCGACGAAGGGTATGGATCAACCGACTAGGGTCCGGTTTCCTCGACCTCAGGCGCCGATAGAGGAGCTACACTCACCGGGGTAGCGTCAATCACACCCGGTGGCGTCTTCACCTTCTCAGCAATGGTGGCCCTAGATGGACCACCACTCTTCGATGACGGTTCCCTCTGGAGAACCGTCCTAGATTTCTTCATCCCCGATGACGGGGGTGGGGGAGCTTTCCTCTTTAACTCCTTGGCCTTTCGGGCCAAAAGGAGTTGCGCCTCTTTCCTCACAAGGCCATGCGTGGGTTCCGCCCCAGACCCACCTGCAAAGCACAAACACTGGGAAACATGAAAAAGAGAACTTATGACATGTAAAGGTATGACTGAGTCATATGACTACTACGCATAAATCATTACCTGCAACCTCCGTCTCTTCTTCTCTTCTCTCCACTCCCTCCTCTACAAGGATCTCCGTCCCTCCAAGCACGATAACCTCGTCGTCCGTATTTTCGTCTACAAGACTACATTGAACGAAAAAAGATTGGTCTTCCAGACTATACGACTGGAACCTCTAGATCTTCGCCAAAGATTCCTTTGGATCCTCAACCTCAAACAAACTTGATGACTGAAAGAGAAAATGAAACATAAGACAGATGTAAACGCACGATCAGACATATACAACAAACTCAAAAGAAAACTTATTGTCAACGTTCCACCCAGCAACGACCCACGTCGTGTCTTCCTCCAAAAGCTCAAGTGATTGAGTCTTGCCGAAGACATACCTCGCCTTCCACCCACGGTCATTGACCTCGGTATTTTGCACAAGCACCTGGGTACCCCTGTGCTTTGAAAAGAGACTGTATCGGTGGTATCCGTCTACCTTGACCATGTAAGCCGCCAACAAATCGTCCACGGTAAATGGCACCAACCAGTTGGCAGTAACCCTATCGATCACATAGATGATCCGCCAGAACTGCGACATCATCTGTGAAGAGGACAAACGGAACTTGCCCAAGAACTCCCTAACCAAGGGGGAGAATGGCCAATTGAAACCCACCTTGAATGGGTATTCGTATAGAACGAAGTGCCCATTCGGACACTCGGACGGTCGAAACTGGTCCGATAAGTATAAGTGCAGCGCCTCGGGGACGTCGGATAATGTCTTGAAGGCACTAAGTCCTTCCTGGCTCGCGATGGAACTCGCAGGTTCAATCGACATTACGAAAACTATGAAAGAGATTAGGAAAAATCGTTCGATTTATAAACACTCAGAACTCGCATAAAAAACCGGCAAGAGAATCACTCCGAAATCTATATATGAAAATACCGAAAGCATAGAAAGGAAAGGGTCTCCATAATCGCGATATTTATATGGCAAACGTCGTGTCAGATCGATCCAGTGGATGGTCAACAGCTGTCCACCACCTTTTCGCATGCAACGTCTGGATGGACGACACCTGACCTACAACGGCTCCACGCCTCTGACACGACCCCTTGACGTCATTGACTGTTTTCGTCTCCTTAGTTCAAATCGAACCAGAACGGTTGGGATTCGACCAGATCTTCTCCCCACGCGACACAAGTCGTCTCAGCCATTCGAATTTAAAATTTGAATTTCACGCCTAAAATTCAAATTTTGGGGGCAAATTGTTTGGGTAAAAATCCACACCTTACGACCGACGATAAAAAATACATATGACATTTATGGAAGACCATCCTTGTATCAAGATAAGGTCCTGCATATTTTTTTCGGTCATTTATATCGTCGTATATTTCTGTGACAGTTGTAAGTTTCAAACGATCGACGCCCGAAACTCAAGACGGTCGTACGACCGTACTAACCGTTAATAGTCAAACAATCGTTTCTTTGTCTTATTAATGCAGGTCCAAGAACAATCATTAAACAACGGTCATAACAGATGAAGCTTTTAATGGAAGTTAAAGACCAAGGTAGCGGTTACAAACCAGTCATCAAGACACATTCAATGCTACCAAAAGCTATATAAAGGCCTGCTCCACTCTTCAACAAAAGAAGAAAAAGGGATCTACGCATTCACATCTACTCTCATTTATACATTTTCTACGCAATACAACAATAATCATCAGAGCATTTGAACAAATATCTCTCACGCAAGTTTCGCACGACGAGCAGTTCATTTCGCACGACAGCAGTCTATTTCGCATGATTTATCGCACGACACACAACTTTAGTTTACAATTAAGCTTACTTTTACTCTTGTTGTAATCTATTGTACTCACGAAACTTGTTACCAAAGGATTTCGCCCCTGTTTGGCGACCATAGTGCACTGTCGACTTACCCAAGTCGGTCGCGGTTTTTTCCCTTGTTTGGGTTTTCCGCGTCACCAATTCTTCTGTCCTATTTACTTTCCGTTTTACAATTGTGTTGTTTGTCTTGATATCCCTTTCTTTAGTTGGTAAATCTCTACACCGACCTTAAGTTATCCTTTGGGTGATTTTTGGCATTAACATGTAGTAGATTTAAAATTCATTGGGATTGTTGAAGTATTCTTTGTGTATAAAGAAATTATGATGAGTAAGTTAACTCTGCGTGGAGAACGAGAAATATGTGGTGCTTTCGAGCATTGGTTGTTGTTTCAGGAAGAGTTGGTTGAGTATAGCGAGCGAGAATGGTCGTGAAACCGTTTGGTTAGGCATAGTAACACAGATGTTCTTGACGCGTTTGAAATGATCGAAAATGGATTAAGTGTTGATGGGTGGGCAGTGTTCCATGCTAGCGTAAAGTGGTGAAGACGGTATGTTCGAATAAGTAGGAAAACTCAAGGTAAGAAGGTTGGTAAGTGACACCAAATAGGTGGAGCAATGTTTAAAGCGGTGTTATTGACAGATATATGAATTCCTCGCGTGGGTATGAGAACGTGCATTAATATGTATGTCATTGTTAAAGTGTGGGAAGACTTGAACGGGTTAATAAGTCTTTCCTTGAAAGTGTGTGGTCTATGCCTTCGAGAAAAAAATGGTATAGGTGGTGGTAATGGATGCTCAAGGGTAAGACCGTCAGATTTGAGTGAGCATTAGCATTATGATTATTTGGAAGTGAACATGGTGTTCAACGGTGGGTTATTGAGAATGGTTTTGTGGGAACATGGTCACTTCTTCTTGTTAAGCGAGTGAAACTTGAATGTATGTTATATGGTTGGACGCTTGTGGGAGTGTAGTGAGATTTTGAGTGTGTATCTTCAGGAATGGCTCTGCTTGGATTGGTGGATACTCTGGATGATGAATTGGCGAGGTTTCATGTTGTTAGCTATGTATAAGCATGGGGTAATAACGTGGTCAGAGCGTATGGAGTGGTTAGCATTTATGAGTTGTAGTCAATGTGTTTCGGGAAAGAAAGTATTTTTGTGTTAGACGTATCTTGTGTATGCTATCCGATGGAGAAACTCTTAACTATGAGTTTATTGGGCTATTCAAGGCTGACCTTGTGTTAAGTTGACAAATTGAGTGGTTATATTTTTGGTTAAGAATTCATGTTATTGCGGCGTGGAATTCAGCAAAGTTCCTTCTTTTAAGGAAGTGAAGTTGTATGTGAAAGTCTTGTTTAGACGCGTTTTAAAACTGTAAGTCCGGGTGTGTGAACAAAGCGGACAATATCTGGTACGGTTGGCCTGGGATGCTACAGATAACATCTGGTATAGTTGATCGGGGAGGTTGCAAGTGTATGGTACGAGATTTTCGGACATAGCAAGATTGTGGCTCACCAAGGAGCGGTTCCGAAGGATTTTATACGGCTATGATTTCAATCAGAATGGTTTGGGCAGCGGAGTGAAGCTAAGTTGATTGAATAACATAAGTCTTCTGAACCCCAAGTTGAGAAGCGACAGTTATGCGGAAGACGTCCCCATAGAATGGGTGGTGTGTTCAAGTGAAAAGTGGAATTTGTCCACATTTTTCTTTGGATCCGTAGAAATTATGGTAAGAGTTGGAGGGATAGTGTATGATCTGGTTGTGTTCGATGAGACTTTGGAGAATTCATAATGTATTTCGCGCATCTATTATAGAGAGAAATTGTTGGAAGTTGGGATGACGATAACTTTACAAGGAATACAAGCAATAAGAAGTTGACATTTGTCATAGAGTTGGGGTCAATCATTAACTGTAGAGTCAATAAGTCGAGAACCAAGGAAATTGACCTTATGCAAGTACAGTGGCGATACCACAAAGGAAGGAAGGCAACTTGGGAGGTAGAGGCGGGCATGAGGTCCATATATCTAAGCATATTTGACGATGGAATTCCGGGGACGAAATTCTTTTGAGGGGGAGGTATTGTAATAACCAAGATCTTGAGTTTTGGAGTTTTGTGAAATTTTGATGGAAACTCAAACTTCAAGGGCTAAGTGGTAAATAGTCATATTTGGGTTAAAACCCTAAAACCCTTTCTAATCGGTTTGCGTGGAAGCTAAGAAATAAAACGCAGAGAGAGAGAGAGAGAGAGAGAGTGTGTGTGAAATTGAGTGTGCATTTGGAAGAGAATCAAGAAGAGTTTCAAATTGGAAGGGGGGACTTTACATCAATCTCTCCAAGGTAATCTCTTGCTCTATCTCTTGTGGATTTATTTGAGTAGTAGAGTGAATTGATGGGTGTTAAAGTTGTTTGCTGGTAATCGATTTTCATGAGGGTGAGTATTCAAATCAAATGGTTTATTATTGATGAAAAAGGTTTTATGGATGTTTAATATTTGTGATAAAAGTGTTTTGTATGTTCCTCTACTACCGATAGGGGAATAGATTAATATGGTTCGATTTGGGTGCTGGAAGTTTGGTTCGTCAAAAACCTGTGCATCCGGAAATTGCCCGAGTCTGGGTGAAGTATCAGGACAGGCTTGGTATCCGGATGAAGTTACCGGACGAACTTGGTTTCCGGATAGTGAAAATCCATATTGTGCTTTTCGGATAGTGGCTTTTGGATTGTGGTTTCCGGATAGTGGCTTCCGGATGTGGTCTTCTCGGATTATGATGTTTTCTGGGAATAAGGTATCCGGATGACACGGTTTTGGTTTACAAATAAGAGATGTATCCAGATTGTATTGTGTCCGGATAAGAGTTGTATCCAGATTGTGTTGTTATCCAGATAGATGGTTGATGGTAAACTCTTTGCTTAATTTGAGGTATTCGCTGTAATAACCAGGTTATTTTTGTAAATAAATGAAGATTGGTGGTTGAGGATAAACACCCATAAGTGAAGGGGGTCTTTGTGTAAAGTGCGAAAGAAGGGTTCAAATCCCCAAAACCCTACCCTATCCTCTCATTCTCAGTGTTTTTGCGGCTAAGCTTGGGGTGTGAAGAAGGATTGCCATTTTGGAAGGGGAGCTTAGGAATGAAGGAGCTTCAATTATGGAATCAGCTTCTCCATCAAGGTATTTGCATCTCTTTCTAATCTCTTGCTAGATTTAAAGAGATTCATGTGTGAATTTACAAATTTTGTTGAAACTGATAACCCATTGGGGATAAGGGTTTTTCTTTTACAATCTTTCTATCGAATCAGTGTGAGGAAGGTTAAGGAGTGTTGTGTTATCGTTTTTTAAGGACCCAACTATTTTATTTCCGAGTTACTGTGAAGATTTGAGGTTTTTACCATGTTTTGGGTTCGATACCATAACTAGACATCGCTATTGTCCGAAAGAGTGTCCGGGAGTACTGTCCGAAGAGTGTTATCCGGGATGAGTCCGGGGAGTGCCATCCGGGGAGTGTCCTCTGGGAAGTGTCGTGTCCGGGAAGAATCCGAGAAGGAATTCCGAATACGCACCCGTCTGTCAATTCTGGTAGTACTTTAGTAGCTAGTGTGAAAAGGGGTAGAATGACTCATCTCTTGTGTAATGATAGGAAATTTAGGTGTGGTTTAAGAGTAAGCGTGAAGTTAGTCGAGCACCAGGTGAGTTTTTCTAAACCGAAGCTTGGTGATACGCTATTTAACTGCTTGTTCATTTATATATCGAACTGTATGTTTATACGTGGTTTTATTCTGAATGTATAAAGAAGTGATATCATGATTGTTCTGGGGAGTGTGTCCCATAAGGAATGATTGATTTGATTTTCGTCTAGCTTCTGAGGGTGGGTGTGTGCCCTAATAGGTGTAGACTTGACCCAGCGTGGAACCTCGGTATGCGTGTGTTTGGTCTGAACTGGCAATAGTATAATTGTCTACTACTTTCTGTGAACTCTTTTAGAAATGTTGTGTGTGTTGTGAATCTTGTTATTAGAGGGATCTCACTAGACCTTGTGGTCTAACCCTCGCTTTAAATTCTAAAACCCTTTTCAAGTAACCGGATTTTAGAGAGCATGTCAAATGGAAAAGGGAAGATGTGAGCTGGAGCTTCGTCTAAGTGGAGTAGAAGACCTTCCCTTTATATTTTTATTTAGTTATATATATATTTCTCAGTTGTATCTAGGGTTAATTCCGCGAACCCAAATGTTGAAATTTTGATACTTGTGAAGTGTGGGCCAGGTTTTGGCAATTTGGAATTAATTTAATGGACCTATGTTTTATCTAGTTCTGTGTGGGTTGTTATAGTTGGTATCAGAGCGCTAGTTTAAGAGATTTAGGTGACCGGACGGGCCTAGACTTAAACTGTGGGAATTAGGAAGTACAACTGAGAAAGTAGGAAGGCCTAGGAAGACCTCACTGGGAACGTCAATAATAGGGTGGTGAGAACTATCATGTAAAGTAAGTTCGGAGTTACACCTGGCCAGTGTAATTGCGAATTTACAGGTGCATGATAGTGCTTATTTTGCCTTGTTATTTTGAGATTGTTGCCTTAAGTTGTGTTATCGTGTGATGTTTCAGTATCCAAGAATGTCAGAAAGAAGTTTGAGAAGTAGGTATGTGCCAGTTGTGGGTACAATACCGGTTGGGGGAGAAATCCGCGTGGAAGAAATTCTGGAGGACGGACCGTTGAATCCTTAGAGGCAGGCGGCTACCCGCAGGAGAGGCGGAGGCCGTGGAAGGGGTCGGGGAAGGGCACCCCGACGAGCGGCCACCCATGCAGTAGAAACCGGAGTGGTGACTCGAGGTGGGAGCCAGTCAAAAAGCCCGAGGAAAAATCATAACCAAGCTTTTGTGACCGAGGAAAAGTTCACTGCTAAGATGGGCTAACTGCAAGAGACTCTGCAAGCATTATTGGAGAATCAGGTTAAGACCACGTCGGGGGGATGATCAAAGAGTGGGAACGAGACGAAGACTGAGGCGTCTAGCCTACCTCCGACTATGGTAGGAGATTATTCGCTATCAACTCCATTCGTGGCTAATGAACCGAAGGCAACAAAAGGGTGCACTTTTAAGACTTTTGCATCGTGCAAACCTCCATCTTTCAGTGGGGAGCGCAACCCGGTTTTGGCAATGAGATGGGTATGGGAGATGGAACTAGCTTTCGATACAAGCAAGTGTGCTGAGGGGTATAAGGTATTGTGTGCTATGTCAATGATGAAGACAAATGCTATCTTCTGGTGGGATGTTGAGACGGGTCGTAAGTGTAACACACCCAGTCCCGCGTGGCCGAGGACATGGTGCGTGTCACACTTATAACCCAAACATAAATATAATCTAATTAAGCATTAGGATCGGTATCAAGCAATTAAACCCAAAAGACAATTTAACGGAACTTCAAAACATGATCACAACCGGCTAAATGTATAGCGTATAACACCTGAACAACAACTAAACTATCAAAAGATTCATCGGTTGTAACTTCAAGTCCACTCAGTCAGTTCCCAGTATTTCCCCGGATCTCTTCTACTGAACCTGCCGTTTAAGAAACAAAGATCACGGCTGAGCACAATTGCTCAGTGAACGGATTAAAAAATGGTAACGGGAAATAATATCTGTTAGGTCTTATTTGTTTGTGAAATAGAAATTCAGGGGCTGATATTGCTATTTCTTGTAAATACCCTTTGGGTATAAATAGTTTGCTTTAATCTTTGTTTTAGGTTAATGATCACAATTACTTTTGTTAAAACCTAATGTATGGCTGCTGCCTAATCGTATTGTTCTTCAATATATGAAAGTGAGATTTATGACTGCTGATTCATTATTGTGTTGATTATACTATTATTGTCATTGAATATGGGATCCACAATTGGTATCAGAGCAGAAGGACGTTCGATTCAAAGGTATTTCTCTATTTTCTAATCATTCAACTTTTTGCGACTGTGTTCTTATTCAAAAATTTTCTTGTTTTGATTTTGGTGTTAAAACCCAAAATTGAGGCTTGATAAATTTTTCCTACAGCGTATCTAAGATCATATTGTGTTTCTGAACGTTTTGATTGAACAAAAATCATCAATTTTAGAAAATTGTGATTACTGGGTTTTAGTCTCTGTTCTTATCAAAACCAAGTTTGTGCTTCAAAAATTGCTCATCAATTCGATTTGGTTAGTGTTTTTTTGGCGTTTCCTAGTTGTCTCGTTTGTTACTAAAGATTTGCAGATTATTTCTCGACTCCAGAAAGTGCAGGAATTCGACATCAGGTTAGTATTTCGATTCCCAAAACTTAGTTTCGGAATTGAGGAATTTTGTGTTCCGGTATTGCGTGAGTCCAGAACCCGAATTTCAAGTTCCGGTATTTCCAATTTTCGGTATTCTCAAATTCCGATATTCCTCTCATACGGGATCTCAAGTTCCGATACTGCTGTTTCCCGGTATTGCTGATCTTAGTCTTCCGGTATTTAAATTTACGGGACTTGCTTTTGCATTTGCGGGACCTACTTTTGTAGTTGCGAGACTTGTTTCCCAGTTTCAGAATCTGCAGTTGCGGGACTTCCCAGTTGCGGGACTTCCCCGTTGCGGGACTTGCTTCTAATACCGGAAGCTGCCAATTCCGAATCTTTATTCCAGAACCTGTTTTTCTACACTATTTCAATTTTAATCCAGTATCTGCTCTTTATTTTTTTTTCTCTCCTGTGTTTCTCCTTTTCTTGTCTGATCTCTCATAGAACTGCTGTAGGCTTTCACTCTAATAGGATCTTTGCATTAGTTTGTGTAAGGTTGTGCGTTAGATCACTCCATTGCCTTTGAATCACTATACGTCATACGATCACCGATTTCTCACAATGACTACACAAGACGTGCTCGCTATCGGATCTGAGTTCAAGCCACCAGTTCTATATCGCGGGGAGTACAATGTTTGGAGAGACAGATTTCTGTGCTTCATCCAAACGAAGCCGCTTTATGAGGAGATTCTTCGCTCGCTCAAGGAGGGTCCGACCGTTCCACCGATGATGGATGTTCCTGCTATAGAAGGTGGACCTCCTGCCCACAAAGTGCCCAAACCGTATGACAAACTAACGGTTGAAGAGAAGAGTAAAGCCGATGGCGACACGTTGGCAAAGACTTATCTGGTTTACAGTCTTCCTAACAACATCTACTGTAGCATCGACAGCTACAAGGACACGGCCAAAGGAATGTGGGATCAACTTGCCAAGATAATGCAAGGCAGTCGCGAAGGAAATCAGATGAAGATCACCAACTGTCTCACGCGCTACGGATCCTTCCAAGCTAAACGAGGGGAATCACTCACGGAGACATACGAGCGTTTATGTACTCTTATGAACGACTTGCACAAGAACAGCATCTCCAAGTACAATCTAGAATGCAACATCAAGTTTCTCAATAACCTTCAACCTGAATGGAAGGGCTTTGTTCTACACGTCCGCCACAATCGTTCGTTAGAGAATGTTCCGCTGCATGAGCTCTATGAGATGTTACTACAAGATGAAGATGATGTTACTGAGTTGATGGGAGACAGCAAGTCAAAAGAGAAGACAAAGGAAGACCCTCTTGCCTTAATGTCTCACAAGAAGGAAAAGCAGACTTCACGCAGTTCTCATCGAGAAGAAGCTCCGAGTGACTCTGAGCATGAAGATGAAGATCCAGAAAGTGATTCTGATCCTGAGCTCGATAGCATCAAGAAAGTTGTCGCCTTGTTAACCCAGGAGTACGCACGGAAAAAGTTCTTCAAGAAGCCGACGAACAACAACCAGCGGTACTCCACTAACACAAAGCGTCGGGACTACAAGGACAAGAACGACGGAAAACAAAAGACGGATGATGGAAGAAAGAGGAATGACGACGGGAAGCGAACTGAAGGAAAGTCTGATGATCGAGCTGATGATGAACCCATGAAATGCTACAACTGCGGGAGGCGAGGTCACTTCGCCAAAGACTGCCGGAAGCCTGTAGTATGTAATGCTGAGTACTACAAGAACAAAATGCTTCTATCAAGGCAGAAAGAAGCGGGTCAAGCATTGATGGTGGAAGACGATCATTGGCTCCTCAAGACTGATGATGAGAATGAAGATGCGGAAGCGCATATGTGTTACACTGGCATGAATCCGGAAGAAACTGATTCTGAAGATGACTCTTCCGACAAGAAGAAAGACAAGCACGAGTGCCAGGTATGTGGTTCTTCCAATGCTTACCTGATTAATCAAATGCATGAAATGGTGCGTACTTTAGATTCATTTAAACATAAGGTTAAGACTAAAGATGCCCACATCTCTAAGCTAGAAACCGAGGCTAAGATCAAATATGATACCATAGGCAGGCTAGTGATTGAAAAGGCTGAGGACAAATGTGTGATAGAAAACTATCAAACTGAGTGCTCGGCCTATTCAGAAAGAGCTAAACTCCTCGAGACCCACATATCTGAATATACACAAAAGTTAGAGAAATCTCAGGAGAAGTATTCTAAAAGCGTTTTAGTTCAAGAAAATGTTTTAAAAGAAAATGAAAAGTTGACCACTAAGCTTAAGGAGTTTGAATCCAAACTTTACAAACTTGGTCAATCTGAACAAACCATCCACTTGAACAAGCCTAAGGAGTTCAAATATTACAACTCGCTTTGGGGACTCACATATGATAATCCGTGCTACCTAAAGAAAGTCTTGTCTAAGGTTCCCACTCTTTATGAATTCGATTTCATGGGTCTAGACAAGATATATCCCGAGTACAAAATTAAGTGGACTAAGGCACCTCCAGAAGATGAGGAGTTTGAGGATTTTAAAAGACAAACATCCATACCTCTACCGCCAATAGAGGCAAAACCTAAATCTAAAAATTCTACTTATGAAAATAACACGAAATCGGATGATGCGCCACCTAGGAAGAACATAAATGTACAAATTCCCTTCGTGTACGAAACGCTTAATGCATCGTATTTAAAAAGCAAAATTCCTTATCTCCTAAATAATTACTTTGACATCTGTTCGCTCGCCAAAACGGTTGAAACTCCGGTTCCCGTTCCGGCACCAACAGATGATGATTCTAACAATAAAACAGAGTTAAAACGTTATGTTCCACTTCTAATTTTGGAAAACATCATTTTCAAACTTGAAGAATCTATTGCAAGTGTAATACCCCGGGTAAGTCCGTTAGTTAAATTTTATTTCCGTTAAATTTAGAGAACTTTAAATTTGATGTTTAGGGTAAGTTTAGATTAATTTATAAGTTTAGGGGTGTTTTGGTTATTACTGCTTAGTTCAAGCCTTAAGAGTAAATTGGTCTAAAATATATATACCTTAAGATTCCAGATATTTTCAAAAACAGAAAATATCCAGATTGTGTGTGTGTGTGTGTGTGTGTGTGTGTGTGTGTGTGTGTTTTGAGAAGAGAAGAAGAAGAAAGTGTCTTAAGGTTAAAGCTTCAAGTTGGTGTATTTAAAAGTGATTTTTGAGGTATGTTCCTTTACATTTTATGTTTATAATTGCTAGTAGATAGTTTCTATCGGATTAGAATTATCAAATCTGGACTGGTGTTAATTTCAGTCGATTTCTGGGTTAAAATGGGGTAAACCGACAGAGGTTTTCAGACACAATTTGAATGTGTCCGGTAGCTTCTTTTGGTAGTATCCGGTAGTTCTTCTTGCTAGTGTCCGGACGAGTCAAGTACCCGATAAGTTCCTCTTTCTATAAGTTTCCGGTTAAAATGAGATACCGGATGGTGTCCGGATTGCTTTGGTATCCGGATGTTATCCGGATTGTTTATGTTATCCGGATTGTTTGTGTTGTCCGGAAAGTTGTGTTGTCCGGATTAGTCATGTTGTTCGGATAGTTCTGTAATATCCAGAAACTTTAGCTGTTTGATCACTTTTGAGATTTCAGATACTTTTGAGTATCCAGTAACTTAGTATTTTGTCGCCACTTGGATAGGATAAGAATGAGGACTGGAAATACTATGGACTCGACTTAAGGTTGGGTTGGGGGAAACATTTGAAGATAAGAGTTAGATGGAGTTATCTAGAATTCTTAGTCTTCTAGTAAGTCTTATATGTTTAGTTGGTAAGGAGATAATTGAATGTAAATTATTTCAGATTCTGTGAATTCTGGGTGAAAGACTGAATCTTTTGGAAAAGGCTTGGAAGCGTTTTGATAAGCAAACAGGTGAGTTTTACTTTAAAATGTTTTCAAACAGGAATACATATATGTGGATTGTGAAAGTGATAATTTGTGTAATTATGTGCATATGTATGAAGTATGATATATTGAAGGGTATATTATATTTATACGAGTATTACACTACACGACAGCACGTTGGCCGGGCTTAGGAGCGGTGTAGTTGGTTGTACGGAGGGACAACGGTGTTGGTTGTATTTTAGTACAGCGGAGTAAATTTATTAGTTGGCTCGCAACCATCTAATATGGCCATGGAAATGAGACAGGAAAGTACACGATGCATGAGTTATAATTGGTATTTATATTTGAATGATGTATGTGGTGTTTGTGCAAATGATTTTGAACTAACAGGGATTTTCTCACTTAGACCACTAGGTATAACCCTCATTTTGCTTTAAAAATATGTATTCCAGGTCGTGGATCAAGTAAGAGCAAGTAAGAATGATAATCCGTGACTAGTTTTTGGAAGACTTATGTTTTTGAAGACCATGACGTGTTTGTAGTTATAACTTTGTTATTTAGTAGCAAAACGTTTGTAATGAAATACTTAATATGGTTGTAAAGACTAAGAGACCGTAAATGTTATATGATGTATCTTTTGTTATGTAACGATGTTATGCAATGTATGTTATTTGACGCATGTTTGAGAACCGGGTTGTTACAGATGGTATCAGAGCCCTAGTTTAAGGGATTTAGGTATTCGGATCTATACCTAGACTTAAACTGCATGTGAAGTAGGATGTCCCTATTATGTTAGAACCTTGGGATGCTTAGTATAAAAGGTAGAAGGAACATCATGTAAGGTAATTTCAAATTACATTTGGCCAGTGTAATCATGAACTTACAGGTACATGTTTGAACTGTAAAACCTTATTATATGGGGTATGTGCTTACATGTATATTAACCTTGTTGAAATCTACAGAATGGCAAGTGGTACTCGACGTACAAATAGGGAGGAAGAAGGAAACCCTAGTAGAAATAATCCAACAGTCGGAACAAGGGGAAGAGGGGGAGAACGAGGCAGGGGCAGAACTGGAGGTAGAGTTCAGTCGCGAGGTAATGAATTTGTTACAAGAAACTACTTGATGGCTGAAATAGGAAGACTGCAAGCAAGTATACAGGCTATGTTCGACCGAACTCGTAATACTGAAACTGAAATACCAGATCCTAGTCTGGAAGACGAGATGCCCATTACACCTACTGTCATACCAGTGCCAAGGAAGTGTGATTATAAAATGTTTCTAAGTTGCAAACCTCCAACCTACTCAGGAGAAAGAGATCCAGTGAAGGCTATGAGGTGGCTAAAAGAGATAGAAGCTATCTTCAAAACTAGTAAATGTGCCGATGAAGATAGAGTGCTATATGGAACTGCAATGCTGAAGGCGGATGCGTTATATTGGTGGGAAGCTCTCATTACCTCTAGAGGATCTGATGTGTATTCTACTTTCTCTTGGGACGAATTCACTACAGCTTTCAAGAGACAGTTTTGTCCGCAAGCAGCAGTTAGACAATTGGAAGAAGAATTCATGAACCTGCAACAAGGGAGTTTATCGATTAGGGATTATACTGCTCGTTTCCTGGAGAAGTCTCGTTTCGCAGAGTACTATGTTGCCACGGAGGCACTTAAGATGGAAATGTTTATCTACGGGTTAAAGTCAGAAATCAGAAGTCTAGTGATTGCAAAGGGACCAGAAACCTTCTCAGCCGCAGTAGATGCCGTGGAAAATGTGGAACGGGATAGAGGAAGAGATGTTGGTGATAAGAGTACTGGAAAAAGAAAATGGGAAGGACAACAATATGATCCAAAGAAGTATAGATTTCAGAGATTTGATAGTCGTACACCTTTCAGACCAACTGAAAGACCTTGTCCAAAGTGCAATCGTATTCATCAAGGAAATTGTCAAGTTGATCCTCGAGTTTGTTACAAGTGTGGAAAGACCGACCATATTGCTAAAGACTGTCGGGTAACTCGATTTTATTTCTCATGCAATTCTCCTGATCACATCCAGTCTGATTGTCCACGGGGGATAGTACAGCAGGGTGGTACGTCAGTGAAACCATCGGGTGTTAGACCGGTAGTACCAAGACCAGAGTTACCAAGAGCTAGGGGTCGTGCCTTTCAGATGACAACACAAGAAGCGGAGGAAATTCCTGATGTGGTTACAGGTACATTCTTAATAAACTCTACACGTGCTAAGGTGTTATTTGACTCCGGTGCAAACCGATCGTTTGTGTCTCCTTCTTTTGCTGCTTATATGCATTTAAAGCCTAAAGTGTTAGATCATACATTAATAGTAGATACTGCAAATGATAATCAAGTACCAGTTAAAGAGGTATTTGATAGTTGTGTTATAAATATAGATGGGTGTGGAGTACCTATTCAGTTATTTCCTATAGCTTTGATCGAGTTTGATGTGGTAGTGGGAATGGATTGGTTAGCTGAAAATCAGGCTAGTATAGTTTGTGATAAAAAGTTGATTAATGTTGTCTTACCTGATAAGGGACCAATAGTGATTTATGGTGATCGTAAAAATCATCAGTCTTGCCTTATCTCTATGATGAAAGCTCGTAAGTGTGTTAATAAAGGTTGCCCGAGTTACTTAGCTTATGTGATAGATACTAAGCTAGAAAAGAATAAGTTGGAAGATATTTCTGTGGTTTGTGAATTTCCGGATGTTTTCCCAGAAGACTTGAATAGTCTTCCGCCCGTTAGACAAGTAGAGTTTGGCATAGATCTGATTCCTGGAGCCGCTCATGTTGCTCGTGCACCGTATCGTTTGGCACCTCCAGAGATGAAAGAGATGATGACGCAACTGCAAGATCTTTCAGATAAGGGCTTCATCAGACCCAGTACTTCGCCGTGGGGAGCACCAGTGCTGTTTGTTAAAAAGAAAGATAGGTCGATGAGAATGTGTATTGATTATCGGGAACTGAATAAGCGTACAATCAAGAACAAGTATCCGCTTCCCAGAATTGATGACCTCTTCGACCAATTAGTTGGAGCTTGCTATTTCTCCAAGATTGATCGAAGATCTGGTTATCACCAACTGAAGGTTAAAGAAGAAGATGTTTTGAAAACTGCTTTCCGCACAAGGTATGGTCATTACGAATTCTTAGTGATGCCCTTCAGCCTGACGAATGCCTCAGCTGACTTTATGGATTTAATGAATCGGGTATGTAATCCATATCTCGATAAATTTGTTATTGTGTTTATCGATGATATCCTTATCTACTACCGATCCAAAGAAGAGCACGCACAACATCTTCGTTTGATTCTGGAGTTATTGAAGAAGGAACAGTTGTATGCTTAATTTTCTAAATGTGAATTCTGGCTATGGGAAGTCCAATTTCTCGGACATGTAGTTTCGGAAAAAGGCATTCAAGTTGATCCGATGAAAGTAGAAGCAATTGAAAGGTGGGAACCGCCGAGAACGCCAACCGAAGTACGAAGTTTTCTGGGTTTAGCCGACTACAATCGAAAGTTTATACAAGATTTCTCTCGTATTGCTACGCCTCTGACCAAGCTGACTCGAAAGAATATAAAGTTTGAATGGAAAGCAGAACAGGATGAAGCATTCCGAATATTCAAAGAGAGACTCTGTAGCGCGCCGATACTGTCACTACCTGAAGGTTCCAACGACTTTGTTGTTTACAGTGATGCTTCCAAACTAGGATTGGGATGTATACTAATGCAGCATGGGAAAGTTATTACTTATGCTTCTCGTCAACTGAAAGATCATGAAGGACAGTATCCTACACACGACATGGAACTTGCAGCAGTTGTTTTCGCGCTGAAGATTTGGAGACATTATCTGTATGGTTCTAAATGTCAAATTTTTACCGATCATAAGAGTCTCCAACATCTTTTCAATCAGCGAGAATTGAATATGAGGCAAAGAAGATGGTTAGAACTGGTGAATGACTACAACTGTGAAATTCTCTATCATCCGGGAAAGGAAAATGTGGTAGCTGATGCACTGAGTCGTCAAGAAAGAAGTGGAACAATAAAAGCCATTGCACTACGAGTCGAACTCCTACCTAACATCTTTGATGAATTGAAGAAGTGTCAAGTAGAAGCGTTTCAAGAAGAACACATGAAACAAGAACGGTTGGTGGGTATATCAGCATCACTCGTAAAAGATGATCGTGGGTTACTATGTCTGGGAAACAGAATTTGGGTGCCTCGTCTGTGTAATTTACGTGATCGGGTACTACAAGAAGCTCATCAATCTCGTTTCTCTATTCATCCAGATACAAATAAGATGTATAAAGATCTACGACAATTTTACTGGTGGCCGGGAATGAAAAGAAATATTGCTCAGCATGTGGAAGGTTGCTCCACTTGTAAGAAAGTAAAGATTGAACATCAAAAGCCTTTTGGTCAATTACAACGTTTAGAAATACCTATGTGTAAATTGGATCAGATTACTACAGATTTCATCACGAAGTTACCAAGGACTCCGAAAGGATTTGATGCCATTTGGGTGATCGTTGACAGGTTGACAAAGTCTGCTCACTTTCTACCGATAAAAGAAACCTATTCATTTGAAAGACTAGCCAAATTGTACATCGATGAAAGAGTAACTCGACATGGAGTTCCAATCTCGATTATTTCTGATCGTGATAGTCGTTTTACTTCAAGATTTTGGAGAAGCTTTCAAAAAGAAATGGGAACGCAAATAAACCTAAGTACAGCATATCATCCTCAAACTGACGGTCAGAGTGAACGAACAATTCAGACTTTGGAAGATATGTTACGGGCCTGCATTGTTGATTTTGGGGGATCATGGGATAAGCATTTGCCGTTGATTGAATTTGCCTACAATAACAGTTATCATTCCAGCATACAAGCGGCACCGTTTGAAGTTCTATATGGTAGAAAATGTAGAACTCCTCTGTGTTGGAACGAAGTGGGAGAGAAACAATTAGCAGGGCCAGATATAGTTCAGTTAACTACGGATAAGATTACTCAGATTCGGGAACGATTGAAAGTGGCTCAAGACAGATAGAAAAGCTACGCTGACCGACGCCGAAAACCGTTAGAATTCCAAGTTGGAGATTTTGTAATGCTGAAAGTCTTACCTTGGAAAGGAGTCATTCGGTTTGGGAAACAAGGTAAGCTCAGTCCAAGGTACATCGGACCGTTTGCAATCACAGAAAGAATCGGGGAAGTAGGTTACAGGTTGGATCTTCCGCCAGAATTAAGCAGGATCCACAATGCCTTTCAAGTGTCAAATTTTTGAAAGTGTTTGGTTACGCCAGATCAGGCAGTTTCTCTACCAGATATACAAGTTGATGAAAAGCTGAATTACGTGGAGGAACCAGAAGCCATTGTAGACAGTAAAGTCAAAGTCTTGAGAAATGGTAAGGAGATCAAACAAGTAAAAGTTCAGTGGCGACATCATAAAGGGCAGGATGCTACTTGGGAATCGAAATCAAAAATGATAACTAAGTACCCGTACCTCTTTGCCTAACCGAATTCCGGGACGGAATTGTTTTAAGGGGGAGACTATGTAATACCCCTGGTAAGTCCGTTAGTTAAATTCTATTTCCGTTAAATTTAGTTAACTTTAAATTTGATGATTAGGGTAAGTTTAGATTAATTTATAAGTTTAGGGGTGTTTTGGTTATTATTGCTTAGTTCAAGCCTTGAGAGTAAATTGGTCTAAAATATATATACCTTAAGATTCCAGATATTTTCAGAAACAGAAAATATCCAGATTGTGTGTGTGTGTGTGTGTGTGTGTGTTTTGAGAAGAGAAGAAGAAGAAGAAAGTGTCTTAAGGTTAAAGCTTCAAATTGGTGTATTTAAAAGTGATTTTTGAGGTATGTTCCTTTACATTTTATGTTTATAATTGCTAGTAGATAGTTTCTATCGGATTAGAATAATCAAATCTGGACTGGTGTTATTTTCAGTCGATTTCTGGGTTAAAATGGGGTAAACCGACAGAGGTTTCCGGACACAATTTGAATGTGTCCGGTAGCTTCTTTTGGTAGTATCTGGTAGTTCTTCTTGCTAGTGTCCGGACGATTCAAGTACCCGGTAAGTTCCTCTTTCTATAAGTTTCCGGTTAAAATGAGATACCGGATGGTGTCCGGATTGCTTTGGTATCCAGATGTTATCCGGATTGTTTATGTTATCCGGATTGTTTGTGTTGTTCGGAAAGTTGTGTTGTCCGGATTAGTCATGTTGTCCGGATAGTTCTGTAGTCTCCGGAAACTTTAGCTGTTTGATCACTTTTGAGATTTCAGATACTTTTGAGTATCCAGTAACTTGGTATTTTGTCGCCTCTTGGATAGGATATGAATAAGGACTGGAAATACTGTGGACTCGACTTAAGGTTGGGTTGGGGGAAACATTTGAAGATAAGAGTTAGATGGAGTTATCTAGAATTCTTAGTCTTCTAGTAAGTCTTATATGTTTAGTTGGTAAGGAGATAATTGAATGTAAATTATTTCAGATTCTGTGAATTCTGGGTGAAAGACTGAATCTTTTGGAAAAGGCTTGGAAGCGTTTTGATAAGCAAACAAGTGAGTTTTACTTTAAAATGTTTTCAAACTAGAATACATATATGTGGATTGTGAAAGTGATAATTTGTGTAATTATGTGCATATGTATGAAGTATGATATATTGAAGGGTATATTATATTTATACGAGTATTACACTACACGAGAGCACGTTGGCCGGCCTTAGGACCAGTGGAGTTGGCTGTATGGAGGGACAACGGTATTGGCTGTATTTTAGTACAGCGGAGTAAATTTATTAGTTGGCTCGCAACCATCTAATATGGCCATGGAAATGAGACAGGAAAGTACACGATGCATGAGTTATAATTGGTATTTATATTTGAATGATGTATGTGGTGTTTGTGCAAATGATTTTGAACTAACAGGGATTTTCTCACTTAGACCACTAGGTCTAACCCTCATTTTGCTTTAAAAATATGTATTCCAGGTCGTGGATCAAGTAAGATCAAGTAAGAAGGATAATCCGTGACTAGCTTTTGGAAGACTTATGTTTTTGAAGACCATGACGTGTTTGTAGTTATAACTTTGTTATTTAGTAGCAAAAAA
The DNA here is from genome assembly GCA_033807775.1 of Saussurea involucrata. Classification (NCBI taxonomy): domain Eukaryota; kingdom Viridiplantae; phylum Streptophyta; class Magnoliopsida; order Asterales; family Asteraceae; genus Saussurea; species Saussurea involucrata. The sequence goes on from CM066312.1 coordinate 22,669,997, forward strand.
TTTGTAATGAAATACTTAATATGGTTGTAAAGACTAAGAGACCATAAATGTTATATGATTTATCTTTTGTTATGTAACGATGTTATACAATGTATGTTATTTGACGCATGTTTGAGAACCGGGTTGTTACAGCAAGAGATAAGGTCATTTATGAAACCGAAAGGATTGTACTTTTAGATTTTATCGAAAAGCTTAAAAAAGCTAAACCCGAGACACTACCCGAATCTGAAAGAGCAGTCTATCGAACCGAGATTGCTAAGTTGACGTCTCAACTGGACGTTTTGGCGACTGAAGCTTTAACGTTGAGAATGGCTAAGGAGAATTCTGTGGATACTCCAATGACGCCGGTCACTTCTGAAACAATCTCGTTTGATGATGCTCTGATCTTTTCGGATAGTTCCTCGTGCAAAGCTTTTATCGGAGTGTCTGATGACATAAATTCTAAAGAGTTTAGCTGTAAGAATAAAGGCAAGGCCATCCAATTCGATTCAGTTCAAAAGAATCTTTTCCCGATTTTTGATAATCCGTTTGCGGACAACTCCTCGTACGACTCAAATAGTGAAGTCCCACTTGATTTTGCTCGCAAATTTTCTGAGTTTATGAACTCCACTCCTTGTCATGACGATGATTTTTCTAAGATTGATTTCACTCCTAAGCTTCCTAGTCACACTCAATTTTTAGCAAAAATGCCCGAACCGGTTAATTTTGAAAAGGGTGAATGCTCGAATTCTAAACCCGTTTCTCAGACCACTTCTAAAACCAAATCTAAACGTTGGTCTAAGAAACGCGCTACTACCAATAAGAGCGGTTCGGAGAGAGTGGGTAGAGAAGAATGCTAAGACGCGCACTGAGAAGAACAAGTCATTTACTTCTGCTTTGAATAATAGGAAAAATAATAACAAACATGGTTTGGGTTTGCATAATTCTGTTGAACATGGTTTTCAATTTCCAGTTACACTTGACAATGTTCATCAATTGATTGATTTTTCGCATAATTATGTTTGTTGTTCTGTTTGTGGTGTGAATGACTTGATTGATTCTAGACATGCAAATGATTGGGTTGGTACATATCATATCTTTAATTCTAATGTTAATCGTAAACCCAAACGAAAAAGACCCAACTTTAAACGGGTCTCAACCAAAGGTGCTGCACCTAACACCCAAGGACCCATTTATGAATGGTACATAAACAACATTAATCTCTGTTTTGCAGCACGGTCATGTGTGGTTTCTCGATTCTGGATGCTCCAAGCACATGACTGGTAAGCGGGAGCTACTCGCCAACTTCAAGGATAAGTACTGTGGTGATGTAAAATTTGGCAACAACAACGTGGCCCCGATCATGGGCTACGACGACCTAGTTCAGGACAACTTAACGATCAAGCATGTGTCTTACGTTGAAGGTCTTGGTCACAACCTCTTCAGCATGGCCAGTTTTGTGACAAGGATCTTGAAGTACGGTTCAAGGCGAAGAAATGCACGGTTCTAGCTGACGATGGGACGGAGATTCTCACTGGTACTAGATGAACGAACCTCTACACCATCAATCTCGCCACCGTCAAGACTGACAAAGCCGTATGCCTTATGTCCAAAGCTACTACTCAACAGAACTGGCTATGGCATCGACGGCTATCGCATCTAAACTTTAAGAACATCAATAAGCTGGTGCTGGGTGGACTTGTCAAGGGTATGCCACAGCTGAAATTCGCGAAAGAACATCTCTGCTCCGCTTGTGAGATGGGTAAGATGAAGAAAGTGTCTCATAAGCCAAAACCGGTTCCACGCACGTCACGACCATTAGAGCTGATCCATATGGATCTCTGCGGCCCAATGCGCGTTCAAAGTATAAGTCACAAGAAGTACGTGTTGGTGATGGTGGATGACTTCTCAAGGTACACCTGGGTCAAGTTCCTTCGTTCAAAGGAAGAGACGCCAAGTGTCATTGTCAACCACCTGAATAGAGTTCAGAGTATTCTTCAGCTGACCGTCATAGCGATTCACACGAATAATGGAACGGAATTCAAGAATCGCATCATCGGCGATTTTCTCACTTCGGCGAGGATTTCGCACAACTTCTCGGCAGTCCGAACTCCACAACAGAACGACGTGGTGGAACGTCGTAATCGCACATTGGTGGAAGCGGCGCGCACTATGCTGACACAATACGGGCTTCCTATGTTTCTATGGGCCGAGGCTATCGCGATGGCGTGCTACACCCAGAATAGATCTATCATCCACAAGCGCTTCAACAAGACGCCATACGAGGTCATCAACAAGCGCACCCCCAACATCGGATATTTTCATGCGTTCGGGTGCAAGTGCTTCGTTCTGAATGATAAGGATGATCTCGGCAACCTCAAGCCGAAGGCGGACGAAGGGATCTTCATTGGCTACTCGACATATTCCAAAGCATACCGAGTCTACAATAAGAGGACCAAGAGTGTGATCAAGAGTATTAACGTGACCTTCGACGAATTGGTCGACTTGGTTTCTGGACATAACAGTTCTGAACCCGTGCTTACTGGAGTGCTGGCTTCTGATCTGTCAAGATCGGAACCCAAGCACGCAACAGTAGATCCTTCGTCGTCCAATACGTCAAAGTCACAACCATCTGAGTTAGATCTTCTGTTTCAAGATTTTTATAATGATTTATATCTTCCCCATGTTACTTCTGATGCTTCTTTAAATGCAAATGGAGCTATAGTGGTGTCAACCAACATATCCGGTCCTCCTCCTACCCCCAATGCTACATCATCGAAGGACTCACCCACTTCACCAGTGATTGTGACGACGCCATCTTCAAGTACTCATACGACGACCGCGTCTCCCTCATCAGTGGTTCCAACCACTTCGTCTACCCCCAGAGCAAGCAACGGCTCTGACGCAACTGCCACATCTTCGTCAACTGCTGTTGTATCTCAACCTGCGGCCGCTCCACGTCTTCATCCGGTTCCATCACTTGAAGCAGTTCAGAATCTACCCCTTGGGTCCTACATCGATGCGGATAATTCAAAACCTCTATCGGATCCGCTACCCCACACGAGGAAATGGACTCGAGCGCACCCCCCGGAACAAATCATTGGCAATCCGTCCGCTCCAGTTCAGACTAGACCAACGACGGAACCTGAAGACGAAGCCGCTCCTGCATTGCTGAGTAATACTAAAAAACGGGCGACAACCGGTAATGAGTGCCTCTTCTCTGTTTTCTTAAGCAATGTCGAAACATCGATGGTGAAAGATGCATTACATGACCCGGACTGGATAATGGCCATGCAAGAAGAGCTCAACGAATTCGAGAGTCTTAAAGTATGGCGTCTGGTCCCTCGCCCGAAGAACCGAACCATCATTGGCACGAAATGGATTTTCAAGAACAAAAAGAACGAGAATGGTGTCGTGGTCCGAAACAAGGCTCGTTTGGTCGCTAAGAGGTATCGACAACAAGATGGGATCGACTACGAAGAGACGTTTGCACCTGTTGCTTGAATCGAGGCTATTCGGATGTTTCTCGCGTACGCCGCTCACAAGAACTTTACCGTGTATCAAATGGATGTGAAGACGGCGTTTCTGAATGGCGATCTCAAAGAGGAGGTGTATGTTTCCCAACCGGAAGGTTTCGTAGATCCGGATCATCCAAATCATGTGTATCGACTCGACAAAGCGTTATACGGACTAAAGCAAGCACCGAGAACCTGGTATGATAAACTGTCTACTTTTCTGATCAATTCCGGCTTCTCGAAAGGTAAGAGCGACACAACCCTCTTCATCAAAAGGGAAGGTGAGCATATTTTATTAATTCAAGTCTATGTCGATGACATTATATTTGGCTCGTCGAACCATCAATATTGTCGCAACTTTTCACTCCTCATGAAAGAATATTTTAAAATGAGTATGATGGGTAAGATGAATTTCTTTCTCGGTCTTCAAGTTCAACAACTGTCGACCGGGATATTCATCAATCAATCTAAGTACATCGCGGATATTCTTCGGAAGTTCAAGATGGAACAATGTTCACCCATGCGTACTCCTATGTCACCGGGTACGAAGTTACACGCTGATCCTGACGGAAAGGCTGTGAACACTACTACCTATCGAGGAATGATTGGTTCGCTGATGTATTTGACGGCGAGTCGACCGGACATAATGTTCTCAACCTTTCTATGTGCTAGGTTTCAGTCTAATCCTAAAGAGTCACACATGATAGCAGTTAAGCGTATTATTCGTTACTTGAAAGGTACTGCTAATCTTGGCCTTTGGTACCCGAAGGATACAGGTTTCGAGCTTACGGCGTATTCGTATGTTGATCATGCGAGAAGTATGCTCGACCGGAAAAGAACGACGGGACACGTCCAGTTCTTGGGCGACAAGCTGGTTAGCTGGGCCTCAAAGAAGCAGACTTGTGTTTCCACCTCCACAGCGGAAGCATAGTACGTTGTTGCGGCCAGCTGCTGTTCCAAGTGATTTGGATGAGAACGCAACTGAAGGACTACGGGTATAACTACTACAACATTCCGATCTATTGTGACTCCAAGAGTGAGATAGCCATCACAAGAAATCCGGTGCAACATACGAAGACGAAGCATATAGACGTGCGCTATCACTTCATCAAGGATCATGTGGAGAAAGGTATGGTAGAACTCTACTTCGTGTGTAAGGAGAATCAACTTGCAGATTTGTTTACCAAGGCGTTGGACGAAAAACGGTTCCATGAACACCTGTCCAAGCTTGGTATGCTCAATCTGAAAGTTTGAGTCTCAGCTGTACTTGTCACACCTTTCCTACACTATGGGATAACAGTCTCTCTCGCAGTTACACTTGTCTCGTAGCGTGGCTTAAGTGTTTCAAGCACATCAGTGACTCGTTCTCTGTATATTCGTGTGTAGTGTTTCTTTCGTTTTCTAGTCTTTCGTGTGTCTTTACTTTTATACGTCTAGTCTTTGTTATTCCCGTGCTACTAACCGTTTGTTTTTCAAGTTGTTTCCTCGCATGCCAAGTCCCGAAGGTACGTTTTTGCGAATCTGTGAGGGTCTGATAGAAAGTTTTGTCAAATTGAGGAGGAGAAATAACAGTTTGACAAGTCTAGGGGGAGTTTTTGTAATTTCATCCAATTTTTTTTAGTTAGTTTTTCTTTGAATTGTGTGTTTTAGTTTCTTTATTTTTATAAAATAAAATAAAAAGAAGAAAAAGATAAAATGAAAAAAGAGGTTTTTAAGTTTGAAAAGTTGAGGGGGAGCGATGCTAGTTTTTGAAAATATGATGGGGAGAGTCATTTTTCAACAAGTTAAAGGGGAGACGTGCAATCTTTCAAACATGAGGGACTTAAAGTGTCAAGTCTAAGTTTAAGGGGAAAACTTGAACGTTTTTCAAACTTAAGGGGTAAATTTTGCCAATTGCTCAAAATTGGGACAAAATTGGACCGGGAGGTTTAAGGCATCGGGTACCGGACTCGTATGGACCGGTATAAAAACTGGGGTCTTCTCATATTTTCAAATCTCTCGCGCCTTAAACTATCTCAACCATTTTCTTCCCAAGTATTCTCAAGTGAGGATTTTGCGTCAATCGACCTCAGCTCATCAACAAAATCCAGGTATGTATTCGATTTCCTATCATGCTAGTTTTCTCAAGTGGAAATCAAACCTAAGTGCATTCAAATCGATCGATTTGATCGATTCTGAGTGGGTGCGGCTGTTAGGGTTTCTCATAAACCCTTCGGTTCGTTTCTCATCCCCATCTCGCACAAAACGGATCGATTCAGCCCTGAGTTTGCTTGCTATTTGAGTTTGCTTGCTATTTGTTTATTAGTAACCGATTAGGGAATAGATGGTGTTAATTTTGGATTTGGATGATCTGTTTATCGATTTCGCTTCATGTTCTTCGAGTTCCGGTATGCACAAATGGTTCTAAGTTCCGGTATTTCGATTTCTTATTAGTCCCGATATTAGATTTGCATAAGTTCCGGTATTGTTGAGTCCCGTTATGTTTAATATTTTGAGTTCCGGTGCTTACATTTCTCAAGTCCCGGTATGCTTAAGATTTTAAGTTCCGGTATTTACATTTCCCAAGTCCCGGTATGCTCACGATTTTAAGTCCCGGTATTGATAAAGGATGGGTTCCGGTATTTCTTTGTAAGTCAGTTCCTGTACCACTGTGTGAAATTGTTTTGGGCTTCGGATCACTACATGCACTTACCTAAATTGAGGTTTTGGTCACACTTGCATGCTCACATTTGCACAATTTGGCACCACATTCATCTTGAGCTCTTGCGTTCTAATATACTGTTTATTTGATGTGATTTCTAATTCGGTTGGGAATTGCACATACCCTCATTACGCATACATGCAAGTTAGGATATTGTTGAGGATGTGGTCACATGCACGCACTCATATTGCTCACAAATGCCACAAATGCACAAAAATACTCCAATATGTGCTCTCGCTCAACTCGGATTCGTTAAGATTCGAGTTGTGATCTGTCTTGAACGATACCGACTCTCGGTATTCTAAATTCGAGAATACGGGCCCCAAGACTCTAGTTTACTTTACACAATGCCATGTTTACTCAATTCAAGAATCTTTTCACAGGTCCATGGCTCAACCGAATCCAAATCCGCCACAAAGAAATGCCCCGTTACTTCCCGAAGGTCCGAACCTTCCATTGGTCTCCAACAACTACCACCTGGACCCGGCAACCATCAGCTGCCAATGTCCAGTCATCGTGGAGATTCTGAAGCGCCACACACTCAACCGAGCACTGACGGCTCATGCTCCAGTTCCAGCCGTGTACGTGAATCAACTATGGCGTTCTCTTGAACATGTCGAACTAGGCGAGCATTACATACATCGAGGCCGTATTGGCGTCACCAATATTGTTCTTACTCGAGAAGATTTCAGCCGCATCCTCAACCTGCCCGAAGCGAATGCAATTCCAGGACGAGACGCGTACGACCCTCAAGTATCAGATGAAGTTCTTTGCCGAGACATTCGCGCACTTGGATATCAAGACCGCCTTACTCAACCATCGAGCTTCTCTAGGAACCACCTTCAACCAGTCTAGTACAAGATGTTCACCATATTGAACAGGTGTCTATCAGTCGTGACCAAAGGGATTGATAAGACTTAAGTCATCCTACTCGGCCTATTCCATGCAGTCATCTATAGCCGACACATTGACTACACAACCATTCTTTGGACAGAGCTCGTCGCACAAGTTCAAAAGAAACATGATGGCAGCAAACGGCTCACTTTCCTGCCCTTTCCACGGTTTCTCCAACTGATAGTCGCACACTTCATGGCGATCAACATAAACATACCGCGATGTGCTGATCATGAGGTACTTCTATTTACTAGAATGACTAGAATTCAAAACATACGAGTTCTAGAAGGCATTGTCCCTATGGTTATTCCTACAGACTTACTAGCTATCGCGGACCAAACGGCACTGCGTGTGATAGGATATAGGAGAGAGAACCATTTAGTCGCTCCGATAGACCAGCCAGATCCGGCTGGACCTGCCCAAGGAGCGCAACCTGTCGGACGGGGCATGCATAGAGAAAATATTGTGAGGGGATCAGGAGTGGGCAGTGCCGGGAGGTCCACACGCGGTGTTAGTTCGTCCAGACCCCCTTCCACTCCACCTCGTACTTCGACTCCACCTCGAGTTGATGATCTAGTTCTACATGACGTGGAGATGGAAGGTGTAGCCGAAGTACATGTCACTGAATAGGCAGCCTCCTCTTCTAGCGCTGAGCCCGACTCAGCCTCCGCACCAGCTGACGAATCTCCTTCTGGCTCCGAATCAGAGTCCGAATCCTAGTCTCAATCAGGCTCGGCTTCCGGTACTCACGAAGGGTCAGAGGAATCCGGCAGTGAGGAAACCGAGCCGGATGATGATGATGATGATACTCCTAACCCCGAAACCTTATCTAGAGAGAAAAGGAGAGCGGAGGGAGAATTAGTTGAAAAAGAAACATGTGAGGTTGTGAGAGAAAGGAGAAGTAAGCAAAATAATAAGAGTTTGCGTGTGATGGAGCAATCTTCACAGGTTGCTCCCAACAAGCCTACATCGAGCCAGGCAGCCACATCTACTATCCCTTTACATTTGTTGCATCGAGGTATTGAAGAATACGTCATGGGCCTAGCGACGCAATCGCACACCCTCCCTAGCCACTCCGTTTCCTCTCAAAAGGAAACGGTTTCATATTCTCACGGGGATCAAGCACAACTTCCACCGGGCTCTCACTCGGAGAGTTCTGGTGTTGAAACAAGAGACCAGCCTCCCCCGGTCTCGACTTCTTTGGACGCACAATTGAGTCTAGATCCCTTTGCTACAAATATTCCTTTGGCTAGGACACAGGTCATTCATACTGCTAATGTCGAGAGTCTTTGTGCCTCGACCGGAACGCCCCGGGTAAGTCTACCATTCGGTACCTTGCAAGGACAGGGCGGAAGACCTACCACAGCTATCCTCATGCCAACTGTGAATGTAGGCAGTACTGCGGTGCACTCCACCACAGTTACTACAATGGAACGGCTAAGTGCCACCGGAGTTACACACCCGGAGTTCGTCTCCAAGGAATATGTGGACGGCGCCTTAAAGGCTGTCCAAACTGAGTTTTTGCAGAAGTTCTCCGACGATTTGGCCTTTATCCGAAGGGCCGTTACTGGTAAAAACGTGGCTACCGAAGTTCCCCCAGTGCAACAACAGATCTGAATGCCACCGCCCACTACATCACCCAGTATTCAGAACATGAGCGTCGAGGCTCTCAAAGCCGCCCTATTAGATAAACTTTTTACTCAATCCAATGTCGACGGCTCATCCGAAGCAGACTTAGTAAGCATTCTACGCTCCCACTCCCAACCACCGCCCCCGGCTACACCGATCGACAACAGACTTGACTCACTTACAACGACACTATCCGAAGTAAAGAAAGCCCTCTACAAGCTTTCCGAGAGGGTTTTCAGTCTTGAAGATACATGTAAGGGTCAGGTCCAGAGTTCTAAACGAAGACATGATGCTCAGGATGATCCTGATCAGCATGAGGGGGAGAAGAGAATGCGACTGACCGAGCTGTCAACCTCACCGACAGAAGCTACAACCGTAACTCCAACTGAACCACAACAACAACTACAACCTTCAGAGTCCGAAATGGTTCAAGACATGGAGATACCGACACCGGTCAGAGAAACGACAACAGAGTCAGCAGATCCAACGGTTGAAAAGCCCGAGGATCAATCCGATGATATGTTAGTGCTGACGGTTCCGGAGCGGCCTGTCCTAGAGTTGATTGATGAGGACTCGGCCGACGATCCGGAACTTGAGACTGAATGGAGGCACAAAGCCTTGATAGCTATTCAAGCCGAGACAGATGCCTTATTAGATATTCAGGGCGACGATGATTTGATGACAGACTTCGATTATGATCAGATCCTTCTTCAGAGTGAACATGTATCTTCTTCACAGGCCGATCTAATCGATACTGCATGTTCCTCAGAAATTCATGTTCCAGTTCCAGAAGCGGCTCCACCCCAACCTCCTCAGCCAATCCATTGGGAAAGATTCCTAATTTTGGTTCCGTATCTGGAAGAGACTCATAAGAAACTTTTTGCTAACTGGATTAGGCCTCTCGACCCAGTTAAGTGTCATGGGGTCTCGTTCCTGGATGAGCCGATCAGATCACAGTATGTGGAAGTCATGAAACGAGGCTGAATGGAACACTAGGTTCGCTCAAAGCACAGGATCACTGAAATCGTGGATATTGTATCAGACAGGATCCTGAGAGTCCTTTTCCCGACCTTTACTGTAAAAAGGGATGACGGAAATAAATGGACTTTCTCGGACTTAGATTTCAAACACCTATACCTGAAAGACTTTCCAGTACTGCTCAGAGACTTGAGGACTCGCACAATCCGGCCACTTCCATACACCAAGGCCCTCAAAGCAATCAAAAGGTACACGAAGTGCACAATCACACTCGCCTACATAAAATATTTTCAGTTGGGTTTAGAAAGCAACCAAAGGAAGATCAACATTCTGAAGCCTGATCTGAACCTTCCGAATACGCACAGGTACATACTCTTCTTTCCAAACCAGAAACCGGTTTCGTGTATTTCAACGGCAACGGGGAGAAACGATTCATGCGAAGAAGCGAAGTGCATAAGTTTAGTAAGGGAACTTTGATGAAGGTCCAGATTGAACTGAAGAAGATTATCGAGGAAGAAAAGAAAGCACCTCCAAAGCTATTCGTCAGCCTTCAAAAGTATTTTGCCGAAGACCTTCTCAAAGCTATAGAAGACATGCTTGAATTCAGAAGCAACATCAGATATTTCGAAGTACTTTTTGCCATTCGAAAGCGTTATGTTCCGAACTGGCGTGATCTCGAACTTCAACTCCAAGGGGGAGATTGTTAGGTCTTATTTGTTTGTGGAATAGAAGTTCAGGGGCTGATATTGCTATTTCTTGTAAATACCCTTTGGGTATAAATAGTTTACTTTAATCTTTGTTTTAGGTTAATAATCACAGTTACTTTTGTTAAAACCTAATGTACGGCTACTGCCTAATCGTATTGTTCTTCAATATATGAAAGTGAGATTTATGACTACTGATTCATTATTGTGTTGATTATACTGTTATTGTCATTGAATATGGGATCCAGAATATCACTTCATGGCGGAAACAAACATAATAGTTTGACATAACAAAAATCAAAGCAAAAGTCAATGTATAAAGAGTTATAAAATATTTTTAAACAAAAACACCGTAAGGCATCGTACAAAATACAAAACAAGACCAGTTTCCCAGTTCATAATCACAAAGAGAAATCAACAGGTGAAACCCTCAATGTGTCATAAATCCCAAGGGAGGATCAGTCCACATGGGTCGTGGGATGTAGTGCGGGCACGCACATCCATTCCCGTACGCAACGAATGCGTATCATAATGCGCATATCCTAGGACCAGTCCATACGCCCCCACCCATGCCTAGGTAAAGCTCACACTATAGAGCACCAGTATGGGAACGCTGTGGTTTACGAGCACCATAGAACATCACAATGATCTATGCCCTGACCATCGTGTCATACAAAATTATAACGTCAAGTGTGAAACATGGAAGTTAAGAAAGAAAATAACAACCATAAAATCCATCAAATGATATTTATAGATCAAAATGTTGTTGAAACAATGTTCAATATCAAAACAATTCAATTAAAGTCTAAAATTGACTTTTCCAACCTCACATATGAAAAATAGTGAATGAACATGAATACTTTCAAAGCAACGTTTATCCGAAATAAGTTCATAAACTAGACACCAAATCATGAGATTGTCGTTGTTCAATTGGAATATCGTATTTCGACATAATAAAAGAACTTCGGGTTCGAATTAACATGCACTTACTTTTGTAGTGTCGTGATTTCAATCATGGAATGGATAATCTTATCAAAAGATTATCCTCGTACAAAATGAAATAGGAAATCCGTACCTTCAATATAAGGGTCTCGAGAAAGGTTATCCACGCGGTTGATCCAGTTCCGACAAATTGAATAGCCTATATGACATGCAATGCGTTTAGAATTTATACGTATCAAACTTATGATAATCTAAGTCTAACACCCTTTTGAACCTTCTATATAACTTAAATTTGGGTTCCAACAAATCTTAGTAAGTTTATAAGACAATGCTAGAGGTAAACATGGATGCTAAATAAACTAAACAACCCAAAATAGGCTGCACAGGACAGCACAAATGCAACTCTGTGTTTGGCTTAATTACCTTGTTTAGAAGCCAAACCAGTTGATAAAGTCTAAAACAAAGTTGTTTTTACATCTCTTATGATTCATATGGTTTTAGAATCACCTCGATTGGAGAAACGGCCAATTATCTATGAAATTTATACAAACAGTGTGCAGATCCCGTTTTTCACAGGACCAGCCTCGGGAATTCACTGTTTGGAGCTACTTAGAATCATAATTTCGTATCGGTCAAAACTACAAAGTTGTGTATAACTGAAAGAAATTGTTACCTGTAAATTTTGAGCTTATTTTGATTTACGGTCGATTTTATGCGAATTTTTCAACGTAGGGACAGAAAGCTGGAAATTTATGGAATTATAAATGTTTTTAAGACATTTAATCAAACACCTTGAGGGCATTAAACTTTGGATCTCAAAACCATTTTAATAGTTCCATTCCTTTGTCCATCTTTGGTACCAAAATTTAACCACGCTCTAAATTCAACATTTCTAGCATCTAAAGAACCTAATACCACCATTTCATCAATCTTTTACCTCTAGAAATCCTTAAGACAACAAGAATCAAAATTTTGTAATATTACCTTCAATTTTTAGCCTTCTATCTTCAAAATTGCAAGGAAATCAACTTCTAAACTTCCTTCAACCTAATACATCAAGATTTACACAAAAGGGTTTGAAAATCTTAAAACCCACAAACAAAAATTTGAAGAAAACTGCAAACAAATGGTACCTACATGTAGCTCTCGTCGAGTAGATCATTTCTCCAATTCGGTTTCTCAAGCCCTTCAAGGATCAACCTAAAATTCTAGATAGAAGGAAAGAGATTGAAATATGAAATAGGAGTGAAGGTGGATATGAAGAATACGTATGAGATGTTTAAAGAAAAACAAATTCTTATCTTTTATATAAACTTTGGCAAAATGACGAAAATGGTCCTCCAATGTTGTGAGATTTGAAAATTTTAGACTATGTACAAGTTACTTGAGTTTGGTACAAGTCTTTGATGCGAGGATATTATAGTAAGGGTTGAGAGGTAGCAAAGACGACTACATGGGAAACGTTCACTAGGAGGTTCAAGGCTCAGTTTTGCCCGTTGGCGGTACTAAAGAAGTTGGAATAGGAGTTTCTTGGGCTTGAGCAAGGGTCGATGACTGTACAGGTGTACACCTCTAAGTTCATCGAGAAGGCACGATTCGCGAAAATATATGTGCCTACTGAGGAAAGGCGTGTGGAAAGATACGCCTGGGGATTGAAGAGCAGTGTGAGGGAACTTGTGCAAAGTCGTGGCCCTGCAAACTTTCAGGAGCCGGTCGACGTGGCAGAGTTAACTGAGAAGGAGAAGAATCGACAAATGTCGGAGAGGAATGCGGATAAGAGGAAGTGGGAAGGACCAGTTCGGGATGTGAAAAGGTCTAAGGTCTCTAAGCCCGAGCTGCGGGTGGGGCCTAGGTTCGGTGATAAGCCATGTGGAAAGTGTAACAAAATGCATCGTAGAGAGTGTTCCTTTGAACCTGATGTTTGTTTCAAGTGTGGGAAGTTGGGACACATAGCACGAGAGTGTCCTAACCTGAGGGCTTGCTATTTGTGTTGCTCTCCAGATCATATCAAACCTGATTGTCCACAGCTGAGGAAGGGATCTTTGGTCGGTTTTGGTGGGAGTCAAGGAGGAAGGAGTGGAGAAAGGAAAGAGGAGCCAGCTCGAGCGAAAGCTAGGGCTTTTCATATGTCTGTGGAGGAGGCGGTTGATGTGCCAGATGTGGTGACAAGTACCTTTCTTGTTAATTCGAACTTTGCTAAAGTGTTATTTGACTCGGGTGCAAACCGCTCGTTTGTATCGCTGGTTTTTGCTCGGTGTCTTCATGTTAAACCTAAACGGCTAGAGTGTGGTTTTGAAGTAGGGATTGCGGATGATAGTCGAGTCTTGGTGGGGGAAGTGTATGAGGGGTGTAGCATCGAAGTAGAGGGTCACACTTTTCCCTTGCATTTATATCCAATGGGTATGGGAGAGTTTGACATTGTAGTGGGGATGGATTGGTTGGCAAGTAATAGTGCTAGCATTGTGTGCAATAAGAGGATGATCAATATCGCGTTGTTGGATAAGTCGAAGGTCGTAATCTATGGGGATAGGCGTGAGCGTAAGTCCTGCCTTATCTCAGTGATGAAGGTGAGACGTTGTTTGGAGAAGGAGTGTCAGGGGTTTCTAGCGTATGTGCTAGACGCTAAGAAAGAGAAGAGAGGAATAGAAGATGTTCCTGTGGTGAGTGAGTTCTCGGAGGTATTTCCGGATGACCTGACGGGTTTACCCCCGGATCGTCAGGTCGAGTTTAGGATTGAATTTATGCCTGGTGCGACACCAATAGCGCGTGTGTCGTACCGGTTAGCACCGGCGGAGATGAAGGAAATGATGACGAAATTGCAGGAGTTGCTGGACAAGGGGTTCACACGCCCTAGTTCATCACCCTGGGGAGCGCCGATACTTTTTGTCAAGAAGAAAGATGGGTCTATGCGAATGTGCATAGATTATCGCGAGCTTAACAAAGTAACCGTTAAGAATAAGTATCCGCTTCCGAGGATCAACGATATATTTGACCAGTTTCAAGGGGCGAGCTTTTTCTCGAAGATAGATTTGAGATCCGATTATCACCAGTTGAAGGTAAGAGAAGAAGATGTGCCTAAGACGGCTTTTCGCACGAGGTACGGGCATTATGAGTTTCTAGTCATGCTCTTTGGGTTGACTAATGCTCCAGCGGTATTCATGGATTTAATGAATCGGGTGTACAGTGTGCTGTTAGACAAGTGTGTGATTATGTTCATAGACGACATTCTCATCTATTCCCGATCTCAGAGTGAGCACGAAGAGCATCTTCGCTTAGTGTTGGAGTTGCTGCGGCGAAAGAAGTTATTTGCTAAATTCTCCAAGTGTGAGTTTTGGCTTAGGAAAATCTAGATTTTGGGGCACGTGCTGTCATGAGAAGGTATCAAGGTGGACCCGGCCAAGGTAGAGTCCATTAGAGGATGGGAACCACCGAGATCACCATCGGAGGTAAGGCGTTTCCTTGGCTTAGCAGGATACTATCGGAAGTTCATTCAAGATTTTTCTCATATAGCTACACCCTTGACCGTTTTGACCAAGAAGAGCGCTAAGTTCGAGTGGACGGAGGCTCGAGAAGCAGCATTCAGTAAGCTGTAGGACAAATTGAGTAGCACTCCGATTTTATCTTTGCCTAGTGGAACAAAAGGATTCGTAGTCTATAACGATGCGTCCAAGTTGAGGCTAGGGTGTGTATTGATGCAGGGTGGGAAGGTGATCGCTTATGCATCCCGTTAGTTGAAGGAGCACGAGAACAATTACCCTACTCACGATATGGAGTTAGCAGCGGTGGTTTTTTGCGCTAAAGATATGGAGGCACTATCTTTATGGAGTTAAGTGTCAAATCTACCCCGATCATAAAAGCCTCAAGTATCTGTTTAATCAGAATGAGCTGAATATAAGACAGAGGCGCTGGTGGACTTGTTAATTGACTACGATTGTGAGATCCTTTACCATCTGGGTAAAGTGAACGTCGTGGCTGACGCTTTGAGTCGGAAGGAAAGAAGGGAGACAACTAAGGTGGTGGCATATCGAGTGAAGGTAACTTCTAAGTTAATGGAGGAAATTAAGAAGCTCCAAGAGGAAGCTCTTGTGGAAGAAAAGTGGAAAAGTGAGAGGATTGTCGGTTATGCGGCATCCTTGGTGTGTAACGGGAAAGGTGTGAAATGTTTGGGGAATCGAGCGTGGATTCCTAAGTTGGGAGGTTTGCAGGAGAGTATCTTGGAAGAGGCTCATAAATCGCGATATTCGGTACATCCAGGAACCAATAAGATGTACCGAGATCTGAGGCAAATGTTTTGGTGGTCGGGGTTGAAGAAGGACGTCTCTTACTTTGTTGAGCGGTGTATGACCTATTTGAAGGTCAAGGCAAAACATCAAAGACTTTATGGGGAAATGCAACCCTTAGTGATACCGGTGTGGAACTAGGACTGTATCACGATGGACTTTGTCATGAAGCTACCAAGGACCCCGAAGGGGAACGATGCCATATGGGTGATAGTTGACCGTCTCACCAAGTCGGATCACTTTCTACCTATTTGGGAGAATGATTCGTTAGAAAAATTGGCAAGGTTGTATGTCAATGAAGTAGTGATGAGGCATGGAGTGCCGTCATCCATAGTCTCTGACCGTGATAGTCGCTTCACGTCATCTTTTTGGAGGAGTCTTCAAAGGGAGTTAGGTACACAGCTTTTGATGAGCACTACCTATCACCCTTATACGGATGGACAAAGAGAAAGAACTATACAGACTTTGGAGGACATGTTGCGTGCTTGTGTGATAGACTTCAAGGGCTCATGGGAATCTCATCTACCATTGATCGAATTCTCGTATAACAATAGTTATCAACCCCAGTCTTCAAGCAGCACCATTTGAGGCATTGTATGGGCGTAAGTATAGAACGCCGTTGTGTTGGAATGAAGTGGGGGAGAAGCAGTTGGCAGGACCGGAGATCGTGCAGTTAACTGCCGATAAGATTGGTGTGATTAGAGAGAAGTTAAG
Organism: Saussurea involucrata; assembly: GCA_033807775.1. Classification (NCBI taxonomy): domain Eukaryota; kingdom Viridiplantae; phylum Streptophyta; class Magnoliopsida; order Asterales; family Asteraceae; genus Saussurea; species Saussurea involucrata. Next base: position 22,686,333 of record CM066312.1, read on the forward strand.
GGTGGCTCAGGACCGTCAAAAGGCATATGCTAATAAGAGAATAAAACCGATCGAGTTCATGGTGGGGGACAAAGTGATGCTAAAGGTGTCACTGTGGAAAGGCGTCGTACGATTTGGGAAGAAAGGGAAGCTAAGGCCTAGGTATGTCGGGTCGTTTGCCATCACCGACCATGTGCGTGAGGTGGCATACAAGTTGGAGTTGACTGAGGAACTATGGGGAGTTCATTCGAACTTTCATGTGTCGCATCTGAGGAAATGTTTGGCCGAGGAAAGCATGGTCGTGCCATTAGAAGACATTCATGTGGACGAAAAGCTGAATTATGTTGAGGAACCGGTGGCGATCGTAGATTGCAAGGTCAGCAGATTGAGAACTAAAGATATATCGCTGGTAAAAGTTCAGTGGCGTTTCCACAAGGGAAAGAAGCAACTTGGGAAGTGGAGTCGGATATGAGGACCCGTTTCCCTCATTTGTTCGAAGATGGAATTCCAGGGACAGAATTCTTTTGAGGGGAGGATGCTGTAATAACCAGGTTATTTTTGAAAATAAATGAAGATTGGGGGTTGAGCATAAACAACCATAAGTGAAGGGGGTCATTGTGTAAATTGTGGAAGAAGGGTTCAAATCCCCAAAACCCTACCCTATCCTCTCATTCTTAGTGTTTTTGCGGCTAAGCTTGGGGTGTGAAGAAGGATTGCCATTTTGGAAGGAGAGCTTGAGAGTGAAGGAGATTCAATTGTGGAATCAGCTTCTCCATCAAGGTATTTGCATCTCTCCCTAATATCTTGCTAGATTTGAAGAGATTCATGTGTGCATTTAGAAACTTTGTTGAAACTGATAACCCATTGGGGATAAGGGTTTTTCTTTTACAATCTTTCTATCGAAGCAGTATGAGGAAGGTTAAGGAGTGTTGTGTTATCATTTCCTAAGGACCAAACTATTTTATTTCCGAGTTACTGTGAAGATTTGAGGTTTTTACCAAGTTTTGGGTTTGACACCATAACCAGACATCGCTATTGTCCAGATGAGTGTCCGGGAGTACTATCCGGGGAGTGTTATCAGGGAAGCGTCCGGGGAGTGTTATCCGGGAAGCGTCCGGGGAGTGCCATCCGAGGAGTGTCCGGGGAGTGTTATCCAGGAAGTGTCGTGTCCGGGAAGTATCTGCGAAGGGTTTCCGGATACGCATTGTCTGTCAATTCTGGTAGTACTTTAGTAGCTAGTGCGGAAAGGGGTAGAATGACTCATCTCTTGTGTAATGATTGGAAATGTAGGTGCGGTTTAAGAGTAAGCGTGAAGTTAGCCGAGCACCAGGTGAGGTTTTCTAAACCGAAGCTTGGCGATATGCTATTTAACTGCTTGTTCATTTATATATCGAACTGTATGTTTATACGTGGTTTTATTCTGAATGTATAAAGATTGATATTATGATTGTTCTGGGGAGTGTATCCCATACGGAATGATTGATTTGATTTCCGTCTAGCTTCTGAGGGCGGGTGTGTGCCCTAACAGGTGTTGACTTGACCAAGCGTGGAACCTCGGTATGCGTGTGTTTTGTCTTAATTGGCAAGAGTATAATTGTCTACTACTTTCTGTGAACTATTTTAGAAATGTTGTGTGTGTTGTGAATGTTGTTATTAGAGGTATCTCACTAGACCTTGTGGTCTAACCCTCGCTTTAAATTCTAAAACCCTTTTCAGGTAACCAGGTTTTAGAGAGCATGTCTAAGGGAAAAGGGAAGATGTGAGCTGGAGCTTGCGTCTAAGTGGAGTAGAAGACCTTCCCTTTATTTATTTATTTAGTTATATATATTTCTCAACTGTATCTAGGATTAATTCCGCGAACCCAAATGTTGAAATTTTGATACTTGTGAAGTGTGGGTCAGGTTTTGGCAGTTTTGAATTAATTTAATGGACCTATGTTTTGGCTAGTTCTGTGTGGGTTGTTATATTCGCTAAGGGTGGAAGTGAAGTGTTCGTGTACTTAATCTCGACAACCAGGTGAGTTCCCTTACTCCCCTTTTATGTGAAAATTAATGTGTTCATATTTTTCCATAACTGATTATGGCATCAAGATTTTGATATGTACATTGAAATGAGACATGTTATTTTATAACTGCGAGAACGTTGTACTACATACTCATTGTTAATGCCAAAAATCGCACCAAAGGGACAACTTAAGGTCGATGTGGACTTTAACAACTAAAGAAAAGAATCGTTCGACAAAAGCGTGTGATAAAGATGAAAATATAATCGAGACAAGGAATTTGATGACGCAGGAAAAACCTCAACGAGGAAAAACCTACAGACGACTGTGGAAGTCGTCGCTGCACTATGGTCGCCAATCAGGGGCGATGTCCTTTGGTTTCGGGTGTCGATCGTACAGAGATTACAATACAAGTGAAGGAAAACTTCGAAATGTAAAGTACAAGTGTTTTCTAATGTAAAACAATGTGCGTCGTGTGTTTAAACCGTGTGTCGTGTATGGCTGTCGTGCGTCGAGAGCGATCTTCTATGGATGATTCCTTTGCTTCGAATGAGTGTTCTTCAGAGTTTGAGTATTTGTGCCTGTTGTTCGATGCTCTTGCTATATCTCTCTCCATGTGTTATTCGATGTCCTGAAACTGAGGATTGAACTTGGGATTTGTAGTCTTCGGATGCTTTTAATTGAATCATTAAGATCTTTGATGATTGTTGTAACGGTCGTCGTCTTCAATGTGGGATTAGATGCTCATAACTGATTTCGTCGGTTATAGCTGTTGTCCATTAATAACTTTGACTCCTGCGTTAATCACTAAACAAACATAACAGTCGTATAACGCGTTAGTCGGCCGAGGTCACATGATTCTATGTGTCGGTCGTGCGAAGTAGGCGACGTCGAGGTCGACTGTCGTGAGGAACTCTCGACTTACCTTTTAGGAGGGACGACGGAGGTTTTTTGGGTCTTTGTCGGGGCCTTATCTTAATACAAGATATAGTTCATAACATGTGTCTTACCTTTCTTGGTCGTGGTCGAGGTTGGTGAAATTTTGCTCAAATAGTTTGCCCCCAAAAATTGAAAGTAGGATGGCAAATTCGAATTTTAAATTTTGCTTGTCGGGTGCTCAGGGTCTTGTGTCGAAAATTACCTTGGTTGTCCTGGAACTGAATCGGTTCAATTCAAACTAGAGAGGGAAGTCGAAGAGAGGATAAAGTCGTGACGTCATGCCGACGCACGATGGTACTTACCAGCTGTTGATGACAGGTGTCGATGATCCGTGTAGTCATACGAAAAGACGGGGACGCGTGGCGATCATCAGAGGACTCGACCTGACATGACCGTTTGCATAAATAAAGATCACGATGGATCTTTCCTTGTTTACGACTTTAGAGAGCTTATTTCGGAGAGACATTTTCATGATTCACTTGCTATTTTCCTTTGAATCCCTTCCTAATTTGAGAGATTTTGGCGATAAAGCACTGCTCTTATAATGTCGACCGAACCATTGGGCTCGATCATGAATCAGGCAGATTTAGATGCCTTTAGGTGTTTAGCAAAAATCCCTGCGGATATAGAGCTGATATGTCCAGGGAGTACACGTCCTGAGAGTTGTCCTGAAGGATACTTTGTACTATATGAGTATCCTTTCAAAATAGGGTTTGAATGGCCATTTTCAGCTTTATCCAAGGCTTTTATGCATGATTTCAGCTTGTCGCCAGGACAATTAATGCCCCAACTCTGGAGAATTTTCCAAGTTGTTGAGCGAGTATCCGCAAAGTGGGAGTCACCTATGATCATGAATGATTTCTTGTTGGCTTACCAAGTCAAAAGGGATAAGAACTGACGTTATAGTCCTTATTCCAAGTATAAGGGTGATCGTACTCTGGTTTTGAGAACCGGGGTCAACGATCGTGGGTGAAAATCTAGGTACGTATTTCTTCGTACTGACTCACTCGATTATAAAATATTTTTAAACAAAAACACCGTAAGGCATCGTACAAAATACAAAACAAGACCGGTTTCCCAGTTCATAATCACAAAGAGGAATCAACAGGTGAAACCCTCAATGTGTCATAAATCCCAAGGGAGGATCAGTCCACATGGGTCGTGGGATGTAGTGCGGGCACGCACATCCATTCCCGTACGCAACGAATGCGTATCATAATGCGCATATCCTAGGACCAGTCCATACGCCCCCACCCATGCCTAGGTAAAGCTCACACTATAGAGCACCAGTATGGGAACGCTGTGGTTTACGAGCACCATAGAACATCACAATGATCTATGCCCTGACCATCGTGTCATACAAAATTATAACGTCAAGTGTGAAACATGGAAGTTAAGAAAGAAAATAACAACCATAAAATCCATCAAATGATATTTATAGATCAAAATGTTGTTGAAACAATGTTCAATATCAAAACAATTCAATTAAAGTCTAAAATTGACTTTTCCAACCTCACATATGAAAAATAGTGAATGAACATGAATACTTTCAAAGCAACGTTTATCCGAAATAAGTTCATAAACTAGACACCAAATCATGAGATTGTCGTTGTTCAATTGGAATATCGTATTTCGACATAATAAAAGAACTTCGGGTTCGAATTAACATGCACTTACTTTTGTAGTGTCGTGATTTCAATCATGGAATGGATAATCTTATCAAAAGATTATCCTCGTACAAAATGAAATAGGAAATCCGTACCTTCAATATAAGGGTCTCGAGAAAGGTTATCCACGCGGTTGATCCAGTTCCGACAAATTGAATAGCCTATATGACATGCAATGCGTTTAGAATTTATACGTATCAAACTTATGATAATCTAAGTCTAACACCCTTTTGAACCTTCTATATAACTTAAATTTGGGTTCCAACAAATCTTAGTAAGTTTATAAGACAATGCTAGAGGTAAACATGGATGCTAAATAAACTAAACAACCCAAAATAGGCTGCACAGGACAGCACAAATGCAACTCTGTGTTTGGCTTAATTACCTTGTTTAGAAGCCAAACCAGTTGATAAAGTCTAAAACAAAGTTGTTTTTACATCTCTTATGATTCATATGGTTTTAGAATCACCTCGATTGGAGAAACGGCCAATTATCTATGAAATTTATACAAACAGTGTGCAGATCCCGTTTTTCACAGGACCAGCCTCGGGAATTCACTGTTTGGAGCTACTTAGAATCATAATTTCGTATCGGTCAAAACTACAAAGTTGTGTATAACTGAAAGAAATTGTTACCTGTAAATTTTGAGCTTATTTTGATTTACGGTCGATTTTATGCGAATTTTTCAACGTAGGGACAGAAAGCTGGAAATTTATGGAATTATAAATGTTTTTAAGACATTTAATCAAACACCTTGAGGGCATTAAACTTTGGATCTCAAAACCATTTTAATAGTTCCATTCCTTTGTCCATCTTTGATACCAAAATTTAACCACACTCTAAATTCAACATTTCTAGCATCTAAAGAACCTAATACCACCATTTCATCAATCTTTTACCTCTAGAAATCCTTAAGACAACAAGAATCAAAATTTTGTAATATTACCTTCAATTTTTAGCCTTCTATCTTCAAAATTGCAAGGAAATCAACTTCTAAACTTCCTTCAACCTAATACATCAAGATTTACACAAAAGGGTTTGAAAATCTTAAAACCCACAAACAAAAATTTGAAGAAAACTGCAAACAAATGGTACCTACATGTAGCTCTCGTCGAGTAGATCATTTCTCCAATTCGGTTTCTCAAGCCCTTCAAGGATCAACCTAAAATTCTAGATAGAATGAAAGAGATTGAAATATGAAATAGGAGTGAAGGTGGATATGAAGAATACGTATGAGATGTTTAAAGAAAAGAAAATTCTTGTCTTTTATATAAACTTTGGCAAAATGACGAAAATGGTCCTCCAATGTTGTGAGATTTGAAAATTTTAGACTATGTACAAGTTACTTGAGTTTGGTACAAGTCTTTGATGCGAGGATATTATAGTAAGGGTTGAGAGGTAGCAAAGACGACTACATGGGAAACGTTCACTAGGAGGTTCAAGGCTCAGTTTTGCCCGTTGGCGGTACTAGAGAAGTTGGAATAGTAGTTTCTTGGGCTTGAGCAAGGGTCGATGACTGTACAGGTGTACACCTCTAAGTTCATCGAGAAGGCACGATTCACGAAAATATATGTTCCTACTGAGGAAAGGCGTGTGGAAAGATACGCCTGGGGATTGAAGAGCAGTGTGAGGGAACTTGTGCAAAGTCGTGGCCCTGCAAACTTTCAGGAGCGGGTCGACGTGGCAGAGTTAACTAAGAAGGAGAAGAATCGACAAATGTCGGAGAGGAATGCGGATAAAAGAAAGTGGGAAGGACCAGTTCGGGATGTGAAAAGGTCTAAGGTCTCTAAGCCCGAGCTGCGGGTGGGGCCTAGGTTCGGTGATAAGCCATGTGGAAAGTGTAACAAAATGCATCGTAGAGAGTGTTCCTTTGAACCTGATGTTTTTTTCAAGTGTGGGAAGTTGGGACACATAGCACGAGAGTGTCCTAACCTGAGGGCTTGCTATTTGTGTTGCTCTCCAGATCATATCAAACCTGATTGTCCACAGCTGAGGAAGGGATCTTTGGTCGGTTTTGGTGGCAGTTAAGGAGGAAGGAGTGGAGAAAGGAAAGAGGAGCCAGCTCGAGCGAAAGCTAGGGCTTTTCATATGTCTGCGGAGGAGGCGGTTGATGTACCAGATGTGGTGACAAGTACCTTTCTTGTTAATTCGAACTTTGCTAAAGTGTTATTTGACTCGGGTGCAAACCGCTCGTTTGTATCGCTGGTTTTTGCTCGGTGTCTTCATGTTAAACCTAAACGGCTAGAGTGTGGTTTTGAAGTAGGGATTGCGGATGATAGTCGAGTCTTGGTGGGGGAAGTGTATGAGGGGTGTAGCATCGAAGTAGAGGGTCACACTTTTCCCTTGCATTTATATCCAATGGGTATGGGAGAGTTTGACATTGTAGTGGGGATGGATTGGTTGGCTAGTAATAGTGCTAGCATTGTGTGCAATAAGAGGATGATCAATATCGCGTTGTTGGATAAGTCGAAGGTCGTAATCTATGGGGATAGGCGTGAGCGTAAGTCCTGCCTTATCTCAGTGATGAAGGTGAGACGTTGTTTGGAGAAAGAGTGTCAGGGGTTTCTAGCGTATGTGCTAGACGCTAAGAAAGAGAAGAGAGGAATAAAAGATGTTCCTGTGGTGAGTGAGTTCTCGGAGGTATTTCCGGATGACCTGACGGGTTTACCCCCGGATCGTCAGGTCGAGTTTAGGATTGAATTTATGCCTGGTGCGACACCAATAGCGCGTGTGTCGTACCGGTTAGCACCGACGGAGATGAAGGAAATGATGACGAAATTGCAGGAGTTGCTGGACAAGGGGTTCACACGCCCTAGTTCATCACCCTGAGGAGCGCCGATACTTTTTGTCAAGAAGAAAGATGGGTCTATGCGAATGTGCATAGATTATCGCAAGCTTAACAAAGTAACCGTTAAGAATAAGTATCCGCTTCCGAGGATCAACGATCTATTTGACCAGTTTCAAGGGGCGAGCTTTTTCTCGAAGATAGATTTGAGATCCGATTATCACCAGTTGAAGGTAAGAGAAGAAGATGTGCCTGAGACGGCTTTTCGCACGAGGTACGGCCATTATGAGTTTCTAGTCATGCTCTTTGGGTTGACTAATTCTCCAGCGGTATTCATGGATTTAATGAATCGGGTGTACAGTGTGCTGTTAGACAAGTGTGTGATTATGTTCATAGACGACATTCTCATCTATTCCCGATCTCAGAGTGAGCACGAAGAGCATCTTCGCTTAGTGTTGGAGTTGCTGCGGCGAAAGAAGTTATTTGCTAAATTCTCTAAGTGTGAGTTTTGGCTTAGGAAAGTCTAGATTTTGGGGCACGTGCTGTCATGATAAGGTATCAAGGTGGACCCGGCCAAGGTAGAGTCCATTAGAGGATGGGAACCACCGAGATCACCATCGGAGGTAAGGCGTTTCCTTGGCTTAGCAGGATACTATCGGAAGTTCATTCAAGATTCTTCTCATATAGCTACACCCTTGACCGTTTTGACCAAGAAGAGCGCTAAGTTCGAGTGGACGGAGGCTCGAGAAGTAGCATTCAGTAAGCTGTAGGACAAATTGAGTAGCACTCCGATTTTATCTTTGCCTAGTGGAACAAAAGGATTCGTAATCTACAACGATGCGTCCAAGTTGAGGCTAGGGTGTGTATTGATGCAGGGTGGGAAGGTGATCGCTTATGCATCCCGTTAGTTGAAGGAGCACGAGAACAATTACCCTACTCACGATATGGAGTTAGCAGCGGTGGTTTTTGCGCTAAAGATATGGAGGCACTATCTTTATGGAGTTAAGTGTCAAATCTACTCCGATCATAAAAGCCTCAAGTATCTGTTTAATCAGAATGAGCTGAATATAAGACAGAGGCGCTGGTGGACTTGTTAATTGACTACGATTGTGAGATCCTTTACCATCTGGGTAAAGTGAACGTCGTGGCTGACGCTTTGAGTCGGAAGGAAAGAAGGGAGACAACTAAGGTGGTGGCATATCGAGTGGAGGTAACTTCTAAGTTAATGGAGGAAATTAAGAAGCTCCAAGAGGAAGCTCTTGTGGAAGAAAAGTGGAAAAGTGAGAGGATTATCGGTTATGCGGCATCCTTGGTGTGTAACGGGAAAGGTGTGAAATGTTTGGGGAATCGAGCGTGGATTCCTAAGTTGGGAGGTTTGCAGGAGAGTATCTTGGAAGAGGCTCATAAATCGCGATATTCGGTACATCCAGGAACCAATAAGATGTACCGAGATCTGAGGCAAATGTTTTGGTGGTCGGGGTTGAAGAAGGACGTCTCTTACTTTGTTGAGCGGTGTATGACCTATTTGAAGGTCAAGGCAAAACATCAAAGACTTTATGGGGAAATGCAACCCTTAGTGATACCGGTGTGGAACTAGGACTGTATCACGATGGACTTTGTCATGAAGCTACCAAGGACCCCGAAGGGGAACGATGCCATATGGGTGATAGTTGACCGTCTCACCAAGTCGGATCACTTTCTACCTATTCGGGAGAATGATTCGTTAGAAAAATTGGCAAGGTTGTATGTCAATGAAGTAGTGATGAGGCATGGAGTGCCGTCATCCATAGTCTCTGACCGTGATAGTCGCTTCACGTCATCTTTTTGGAGGAGTCTTCAAAGGGAGTTAGGTACACAGCTTTTGATGAGCACTACCTATCACCCTTATACGGATGGACAAAGAGAAAGAACTATACAGACTTTGGAGGACATGTTGCGTGCTTGTGTGATAGACTTCAAGGGCTCATGGGAATCTCATCTACCGTTGATCGAATTCTCGTATAACAATAGTTATCAACCCCAGTCTTCAAGCAGCACCATTTGAGGCATTGTATGGGCGTAAGTATAGAACGCCGTTGTGTTGGAATGAAGTGGGGGAGAAGCAGTTGGCAGGACCGGAGATCGTGCAGTTAACTGCCGATAAGATTGGTGTGATTAGAGAGAAGTTAAGGGTGGCTCATGACCGTCAAAAGGCATATGCTAATAAGAGAAGAAAACCGATCGAGTTCATGGTGGGGGACAAAGTGATGCTAAAGGTGTCACCGTGGAAAGGCGTCGTACGATTTGGGAAGAAAGGGAAGCTAAAGCCTAGGTATGTCGGGTCGTTTGCCATCACCGACCATGTGCGTGAGGTGGCATACAAGTTGGAGTTGACTGAGGAACTATGGGGAGTTCATTCGAACTTTCATGTGTCGCATCTGAGGAAATGTTTGGCCGAGGAAAGCATGGTCGTGCCATTAGAAGACATTTGTGTGGACGAAAAGCTGAATTATGTTGAGGAACCGGTGGCGATCGTAGATTGCAAGGTCAGCAGATTGAGAACTAAAGATATATCGCTGGTAAAAGTTCAGTGGCGTTTCCACAAGGGAAAGAAGCAACTTGGGAAGTGGAGTCGGATATGAGGACCCGTTTCCCTCATTTGTTCGAAGATGGAATTCCAGGGACGGAATTCTTTTGAGGGGAGGATGCTGTAATAACCAGGTTATTTTTGAAAATAAATGAAGATTGGGGGTTGAGGATAAACACCCATAAGTGAAGGGGGTCATTGTGTAAATTGTGGAAGAAGGGTTCAAATCCCCAAAACCCTACCCTATCCTCTCATTCTTAGTGTTTTTGCGGCTAAGCTTGGGGTGTGAAGAAGGATTGCCATTTTGGAAGGAGATCTTAAGAGTGAAGGAGATTCAATTATGGAATCAGCTTCTCCATCAAGGTATTTGCATCTCTCCCTAATATCTTGCTAGATTTGAAGAGATTCATGTGTGCATTTAGAAACTTTGTTGAAACTGATAACCCATTGGGGATAAGGGTTTTTCTTTTACAATCTTTCTATCGAAGCAGTATGAGGAAGGTTAAGGAGTGTTGTGTTATCATTTCCTAAGGACCAAACTATTTTATTTCCGAGTTACTGTGAAGATTTGAGGTTTTTACCAAGTTTTGGGTTTGACACCATAACCAGACATCGCTATTGTCCAGATGAGTGTCCGGGAGTACTATCCGGGGAGTGTTATCAGGGAAGCGTTCGGGGAGTGTTATCCAGGAAGCGTCCGGGGAGTGCCATCCGAGGAGTGTCCGGGGAGTGTTATCCAGGAAGTGTCATGTCCGGGAAGTATCTGCGAAGGGTTTCCGGATACGCATTGTCTGTCAATTCTGGTAGTACTTTAGTAGCTAGTGCGGAAAGGGGTAGAATGACTCATCTCTTGTGTAATGATTGGAAATGTAGGTGCGGTTTAAGAGTAAGCGTGAAGTTAGCCGAGCACCAGGTGAGGTTTTCTAAACCGAAGCTTGGCGATATGCTATTTAACTGCTTGTTCATTTATATATCGAACTGTATGTTTATACGTGGTTTTATTCTGAATGTATAAAGATTGATATTATGATTGTTCTGGGGAGTGTATCCCATACGGAATGATTGATTTGATTTCCGTCTAGCTTCTGAGGGCGGGTGTGTGCCCTAACAGGTGTTGACTTGACCAAGCGTGGAACCTCGGTATGCGTGTGTTTTGTCTTAATTGGCAAGAGTATAATTGTCTACTACTTTCTGTGAACTATTTTAGAAATGTTGTGTGTGTTGTGAATGTTGTTATTAGAGGTATCTCACTAGACGTTGTGGTCTAACCCTCGCTTTAAATTCTAAAACCCTTTTCAGGTAACCAGGTTTTAGAGAGCATGTCTAAGGGAAAAGGGAAGATGTGAGCTGGAGTTTGCGTCTAAGTGGAGTAGAAGACCTTCCCTTTATTTATTTATTTAGTTATATATATTTCTCAACTGTATCTAGGATTAATTCCGCGAACCCAAATGTTGAAATTTTGATACTTGTGAAGTGTGGGTCAGGTTTTGGCAGTTTTGAATTAATTTAATGGACCTATGTTTTGGCTAGTTCTGTGTGGGTTGTTATATTCGCTAAGGGTGGAAGTGAAGTGTTCGTGTACTTAATCTCGACAACCAGGTGAGTTCCCTTACTCCCCTTTTATGTGAAAATTAATGTGTTCATATTTTTCCATAACTGATTATGGCATCAAGATTTTGATATGTACATTGAAATGAGACATGTTATTTTATAACTGCGAGAACGTTGTACTACATACTCATTGTTAATGCCAAAAATTGCACCAAAGGGACAACTTAAGGTCGATGTGGACTTTAACAACTAAAGAAAAGAATCGTTCGACAAAAGCGTGCGATAAAGATGAAAATATAATCGAGACAAGGAATTTGATGACGCAGGAAAAACCTCAACGAGGAAAAAACCTACAGACGACTGTGGAAGTCGTCGCTGCACTATGGTCGCCAATCAGGGGCGATGTCCTTTGGTTTCGGGTGTCGATCGTACAGAGATTACAATACAAGTGAAGGAAAACTTCGAAATGTAAAGTACAAGTGTTTTCTAATGTAAAACAATGTGCGTCGTGTGTTTAAACCGTGTGTCGTGTATGGCTGTCGTGCGTCGAGAGCAATCTTCTATGGATGATTCCTTTGCTTCGAATGAGTGTTCTTCAGAGTTTGAGTATTTGTGCCTGTTGTTCGATGCTCTTGCTCTATCTCTCTCCATGTGTTATTCGATGTCCTGAAACTGAGGATTGAACTTGGGATTTGTAGTCTTCGGATGCTTTTAATTGAATCATTAAGATCTTTGATGATTGTTGTAACGGTCGTCGTCTTCAATGTGGGATTAGATGCTCATAACTGATTTCGTCGGTTATAGCTGTTGTCCATTAATAACTTTGACTCCTGCGTTAATCACTAAACAAACATAACAGTCGTATAACGCGTTAGTCGGCCGAGGTCACATGATTCTATGTGACGGTCGTGCGAAGTAGGCGACGTCGAGGTCGACTGTCGTGAGGAACTCTCGACTTACCTTTTAGGAGGGACGACGGAGGTTTTTTGGGTCTTTGTCGGGGCCTTATCTTAATACAAGATATAGTTCATAACATGTGTCTTACCTTTCTTGGTCGTGGTCGACGTTGGTGAAATTTTGCTCAAATAGTTTGCCCCCAAAAATTGAAAGTAGGATGGCAAATTCGAATTTTAAATTTTGCTTGTCGGGTGCTCAGGGTCTTGTGTCGAAAATTACCTTGGTTGTCCTGGAACTGAATCGGTTCAATTCAAACTAGAGAGGGAAGTCGAAGAGAGGATAAAGTCGTGACGTCATGCCGACGCACGATGGTACTTACCAGCTGTTGATGACAGGTGTCGATGATCCGTGTAGTCATACAAAAAGACGGGGACGCGTGGCGATCATCAGAGGACTCGACCTGACATGATCGTTTGCATAAATAAAGATCACGATGGATCTTTCCTTGTTTACGACTTTAGAGAGCTTATTTCGGAGAGACATTTTCATGATTCACTTGCTATTTTCCTTTGAATCCCTTCCTAATTTGAGAGATTTTGGCGATAAAGCACTGCTCTTATAATGTCGACCGAACCATTGGGCTCGATCATGAATCAGGCAGATTTAGATGCCTTTAGGTGTTTAGCAAAAATCCCTGCGGATATAGAGCTGATATGTCCAGGGAGTACACGTCCTGAGAGTTGTCCTGAAGGATACTTTGTACTATATGAGTATCCTTTCAAAATAGGGTTTGAATGGCCATTTTCAGCTTTATCCAAGGCTTTTATGCATGATTTCAGCTTGTCGCCAGGACAATTAATGCCCCAACTCTGGAGAATTTTCCTAGTTGTTGAGCGAGTATCCGCAAAGTGGGAGTCACCTATGATCATGAATGATTTCTTGTTGGCTTACCAAGTCAAAAGGGATAAGAACTGGCGTTATAGTCCTTATTCCAAGTATAAGGGTGATCGTACTCTGGTTTTGAGAACCGGGGTCAACGATCGTGGGTGAAAATCTAGGTACGTATTTGTTCGTACTGACTCACTCGATTATGATAGCAGTTGGATTCGTCTAGATTGGAATAAGACGGGTATGTTCGTTGTTCTGAATATTTGTCATTGTGTAGTTTTTATGATCTCCACTTAACCTTCTTCTTTTGTCGCCTTCAGAGATCCAGTTCGATGTCGTGAAGCCTAACGAGGATTCCCAAGCCAATATCAACAAATTCTTCAGTCTAGGGATCGATGATCGATCTTTCTTCGTAGGACAACCGGCGGTCGCGGACGAGGACGTGGTGAACACTGGAAACTCTGAAGAAAAAGAGGACAAACAGGAAGAGATGGCTGGTAAGCGTACTATGGTTTTGTCTGTCTAATGCTTCATGTATTTCCTTACTAGTGCTGACTGAGAGAAAATCGGTATCCAAGAAGAGAGGGGTGCAGATTATGCTTGCCCTTCGAGCCGAAAGAGAGAATGTCTCGACAGCTGGGTCGAGGATTCCAAAAAAAAACAGGAAGACAGTCCTGAGGGAACCGTCTTCGAGGGCTGATGACTCATCGAGAGTTGTCACGCCTAAGAAGGCGAAGGCGTCATCCATCCTTCGCGGTGCGATGGACGCGACACCGGCAAGTTCGGCGCCTCCGGCGACAGTGACGAAACCGGTGTCTAAGGTGTCGACCCCATCGTCTGCCGAAAAGGGCGAGGGGTCGTCGGCCGAAGTTACAACGGTTAACTTTACGTTCTCGTCCAACTTTATGGCGGATAGTGTCCTAGACGGGACGGCGTTGTTTCCTCACTTGGGGAAATATTTGCTCCCATCTTTTAAGGAACGTTTTCAGAGAGCTCCGATCAGGGAAGTGGGATCTCAGGTTGCCAGTTTGGCGTTCTCGGTAAGTCTTTCTTTCAAGACTTGGTTCATTTGTCGTTGTCGTCGTTGGATATTTAACGAACTTCCTACTTTTTACAGACATTTCAGTCTTCTTTGGCGCTATACGCTGAGATGTCGAGAGTCGAAGATCTGGTGGCGTCTACCCTTGAAAGAGAAGATGCAGAGTTAGAAAGGGAGAAGGCGGCTTTGGACAGGGAGAGGTCAGCTTTGGCGCGTGCTGACGAGTTGGCTGTTCAACTTTATGATGCTTTGCACGAACTAGAGGTAGTTAGTCGCACGAATAGAGCAGACGATTCTCCTAAGCTTTAGGATATTTTTATCTTTCCCCTGTTTTTTGTCGGCTGTTAGTAGTCGAATATTTTTGAATGTAAATAGCAAAGGTTATTCAGATTATGAATTTTAAGTTTCTGTCAAACTTTGTGTCTCATAGGTCCAGTAAATAAATACATCGTTAACTGTGAAATCCATTAGATGCATTACACTGAAAATCATGCGACTTAGGCATCCATCGTAACATAACAACTTAGAATGTAAGACATAATGCTCGCAAATCGTGTAAATAATCATAAGAACGTGCGGCTAATGCGTATACTTAGAATATAAAATCTTTCGAAGTTGAGAAATCTAATTCAAAAGTTCGTATGATCTCGCGACCGTATGATTAGATCATACAATGATCTTGGATTACATGTCCCTGTGAGCGGTTGTCTATGTCTTGCGACTTTGCAGAATTCAAGTTATATAATAAACTTGACGTGCGATTATGCGGAAATACGAGATCAGAGGTTGGTCGTTGGCTAGCCAACGACCCTCCGATGCTTAAGTCAGTAATCGTCGTGGAGAAAAATCATATGAAAGAAGAAAAATAAATTAGGAAACGTACCTTCTTAGACTCTTCTTTAGATAACGGAGTATTTGCCCCCCGTCATTTATTATCCTATTCTTTCTAGGAGAGGATAGGTTTTAAATGACGGATCGACACAGAGATCTTGGGAAATACCATCTATGTCTGCGTTGACTGTGTTTTCGAGCGACAGGGCCAGATGGTCGTTTTATTCCTGTAGAAAAGGCATAAGTTTGTTTTTGAGGATAGAAGGACGAACCTGTCGAGACCTTTCGATCGTGCCGAATCTGCTAGACGATTTACTTTCGTGGCTTCAGAGTGGATTTATAGTAGTCACGAGCGACTTTTGGCTCACTCTTGATTTCCTGGATTCCCCACGGCGTAGGTAACTTCAGGGTCTGATGATACGTCGAGGGAACGGATTTCATTCCATGAATCCAAGGTCGACCTAAGATGATGTTATAGGCCGAAGAGCAGACGATGACGCTGAACTTGGTCTGCTTGTTGATCCCTCCGGCGTAGACTGGCAGGATGATATCCCCATAGGTACTTGTTGCTTCTCCATTGAAACCAACCAAAGTCATCGAACGTCGGGTGATTTCCGAACGGTCGATTCCCATGGCCTTGATGGTGTCAAAGAAAATGACGTTCGCTGAACTGCCCCCATTGACCAAGACTCACGGGGTTAAACAATTACCAATCATGAGTTGAATGATCAACCCGTCATGATGCTTATGATATGAATCACCGAGGTCGTCTTGGTCGAATACGATCTTCATAGCTTCCAACTCCAGATCTCCTTTAGGCCTTGATGAACACGGGATAGGTCGATCGTCAGGTGCTTGACTGGCGTGACGCTTGGCTGCGGAATACATCAGGCCACATACGTCGGAACCACCAGTGATACAATTGACGACTTTCGCATGCTCGGGGGTTGGCGGTCGAACGTCGTTAGCTGGGGTAACGACGTCGTCGATGATGTCTTTTAGATTGCCCTTCGGGACGTGTTACGCCAGCTCCTTTTTAAGAGCTATGCAATCATCTGTCGCGTGACCATGGTCGACATGAAATTCGCACCATTTAGATTTATCTTTCTTAGCGTCGTCCTGATCGGACTTCTTTGGCCATCGAATAGTCGCCTGGGCGGTCTTCAGAGCTTCGACCAAATCTTTAGTGGACCCTTTGAATCGATAAGAAGATATCTTGGGGTACTGAGAAAACTTGGTCGCGGTCTTAGCCTCTTCTTTCGTCTTGAATCGGACGTTCGAGATCTGGTGCGCGGGCTCTATTTTGGAAGTTGCTTTTGTCTTGAACTCGGGCTTTTTCACACCTAACGACCTTTTGTCGTCGGTATGCTTGCGACAGAAGGCAGCGTCGTCCTCTACCCTCATATACGCTAGGGTTCGAGCTCGGACGTCTTCGAAATTCTCTGGAGGATATTTAGTCAGGTCAGTGTATAAACCTGAACTGTCGTCCAGACCGTGCTTATAGGCTTCGATCGCGGTCTTGACGTCACAATTGCTAACACTGATCATATCCGCATTGAATCTATTGGTCTTCTGCACGGCGTAATATAGGTCACTGGTCTACTTCTCCATCTTGCGACTGCTGGCGAATTGCTGGGAGAATTGGTTGACCAATTCAGCGAACGACCCGATGGACTTGGGTTTGAGATTGATCAACCATTGGAGAGCAGGACCGGTGAGAGTCGCACCGAAGCTTTTGCACATACAGACCTCCTGATACATGTGTGGGATTAAGATCGTCCACATGAGCTGCTTATACTGGGCGACGTGCTCTGTTGGATCGGTCACTCCCGAATACTTGGGCGTGAAGGCGGGGACGTTATACTTCTTCGGGACCTCGACGATCGCGATCTCATCGATAAAGGGCGACGCCTGAAATCCTGATCGAGGTTCGACATCAACGGGCACGGCTGCCCCAGGTAGCTTGGCGAGCAAAGATAGGACGCACTCGTTCTGATCATCTAGCATATTCAATCGCTGGGTGTTAATGCCAAAAATCGTACCAAAGTACAACTTAAGGTCGATGTGGACTTAATCAACTAAAGAAAGGAACCTCTCAATGAAACGTGCGACGAAGGTAAAAATAAAGAACACAAAGAATTTGATGACGCAGGAAAAACCTCAATCGAGGAAAAAACCTGCGGACGACAAGGGATGTCGACGCTGCACTATGGTCGCCAATCAGGGGCGATGTCCTTGGGTACTGGTGTCGATCGTACAGTGGTTACAATACAAAAGAAGGAAATGCTTCGAAATGTAAAGTACAAGTGTTTTCGGTGTTTAAACAGTGTGCGTCGTGTGTAAAGATGAATTGTCTTGCGTGATTGTCGTGCGTCGAGAGCGATCTTTGAGAGTGAATTCTTCTCTGTGAATGTTCTTCTGAGCTTGAGTGCTTGTGTTTGCTCTCCTCTGATTGATTTGTGTCCCCTTCTCCCAACTGATTGTTGAAGCTTGATATTTATAGTCTTCGGGAGCTTTAATTGGATCATTAAGGACTTTAATGATGTTTGTAACGGTCGTCGTCTTCAATGCGGGATTAGATGCTCATAATTGATTTCGTCGGTTATAGCCGTTGATCTTTAATGTCTTTGACTCCTGCATTAAACACTTAACAAACGTAACAGTTATGTTATGTGTTAGCTTGTTTGAGGTCGCATGGTCTTTATGCGACGGTCGTGCGGAGCGGGAGACGTCGAGGTCGAGTGTCGCGACGAACTCTCGACTTACCTTTCGGGAGGGACGACGGATGTTTTCTGGGTCTTTGTCGGGACCTTATCTTAATACAAGATATGGTTCATAACGAGTGTCTTACCTTTTCTGTTCGTGGTCAAGACCTGTTTGGGCAAAAAATCACGTCGTACGACCGCGACCAAAACAGGTAAAGACGCATGTTATAATCCAAATCTTGTATTAAGATAAGGTCTCGACAAGAACCCAGAAGACATTCGCCGCCTCCCTTAAAAGGTAAGTCGTACGTCCCTCATGACGCTCGACCATAGCGTCGCCCGACGTATTCCGCACGACCACCGCGTAAGATCATTGTACCTTCGATCAAAGCTAACGTTAACCATGACTGTTACGTTTGTTAAGTGTTTAATGCAGGAGTTAAAGATATTAAAGAACAACGGATATAACCGACGCAACCATCAACGATCGATAGTCGTAACGGACGAAGATCATCATGGATATTCACTCCGACAACCGTTACAGACCGTTTCCAGCCGTTGTAGCCGTTGATCAAAACATTAATGGAGCTAATTAATGACGAAAAGACTATAAATAACAAGTGAAGTATTCACATCCAGGACAACGAGTTAACATCCGATACACATTAGCAATCATCAGCGAACATTACCGAAAAACAGAGAGAAGCATTCAAGTTCATAGCCAAGAACACTCAAACTCTGGAAATCGAGTACTGAAGGCCAGAACCCTACATCAAACACAAGAACACTCAAAGAAAAGCTCAAGACATCGCTCTCGACGTACACCAACAGCTTTCGACCAACAGTTGTTTACACTTTGTATTCACACACGACAAACACTTGTTTTACATTTCAAACACTTGTACTTTACATTTCGAAGCGTTTCCTTCACTTGTATTGTAACCATCGTACGACTGACGCCAGTACCAAGGACATCGCCCCTGATTGGCGACCATAGTGCAGCGACGACATCCCTTGTCGTACGCAGGTTTTTTCCTCGTTTGAGGTTTTTCCTGCGTCATCAAATCCCTTGTCTCATTTATTTTTTTCCTCGTCGCACGTCTCGTTGAAAGATCCTTTCTTTAGTTGTTTAAGTCCACATCGACCTTAAGTTGTCCCTTTGGTGCGATTTTTGGCCTTAACAATTTGGCGCCATCCGTGGGACTACATCTAGAGAAATTCCTCGACGAACGTGCATTCTACTAATATTTTCTTGGAGTTTCTTCTGTTTTCTGTTGCAGGAAAATGGCAGCCCCTGGGAATCTGCAGCAAGCCGTCGCTCAGATGTCTCAGGAGCTCGAGGTTGCCAGGAATCAACCCAATGCAATGGCAGAGAAGAATCGCAGAGCAGCTGAAGAGATCGCACGGCTAAGGAATCCTTTTGTGCCCCAGAATGGTCCTAGACCATCCATCCAGAATCCAGGTTCGGGACAAGGCCCGTCCGCGAAGAATCAACATCCAGGTACTTTCGTGCAGAATCAGCAGCCAGGTCCATTCATTCCTCCTCAGCACATTTGACCACCACCCTTGAACCATAGATCCCAACCATTGCAAGGTGGTGCCCAGCCGTTTCAGAATGGATCCCAGCCGCTTTCCCAGCCGTTCCAAAGTGGTCCGCAACCTTTCCAGCAGAGATAGCAGCCATTTCAGCATGGACCACATTCGTTTCAGAATGGACTGCAGCAATTCCACTATGGGTCGCAGCCATATTTTGTTCCGTCCAGCGGGGACACCAATGGTTTGTCGCATGGCAATGGCATTACTCCAGGGACCAATCCCTCGACAGGGGAAAATCCTGATCTTAACGATCCCATCGCCCAACGTTTGAAGATGTTAGAAGACCAAAATGAGCGCGTCCTGTCCTTGCTCGCCAAGTTGCCTGGGGCAGCCGTGCCTGTCGACGTCGAGCCTCACTTGGGGTATCAGGCGTCGCCCTTCATCGACGAGATCGCCACCGTTGAGGTCCCGAAGAAGTATAACATTCCTGCCTTCACTCCCAAGTATTCGGGTGTGACCGATCCAACCGAGCATGTCGCGCAGTATAAGCAACTCATGTGGACGATCTCGATTCCACACATGTACCAGGAAGTATGCATGTGCAAGAGTTTCGGGGCGACTCTCACTGGTCCAGCTCTCCAGTGGTTGATCAATCTCAAACCCAAATCTATCGGGTCATTCGCCGAATTGGTCAACCAATTTTCCCGTCAATTCGCCAGCAATCGTAAGATGGAAAAGCAGACTAGTGATCTATACTATGTCGTGCAGAAAACTAATGAGTCTATTCGAAGTTATTTCAATAGATTCAATGCAGAAATGATCGGTATCCGCAATTGTGACATCAAAACTGCGATCGAAGCTTATAAGCGTGGTCTGGACGATAGTTCGGGTCTGTACACCGACCTGACCAAGTATCCCCCAGAGACTTTCGAAGACGTCCGAGCTCGAACCTTAGCATATATGAGGGTCGAAGATGATGCAGCCTTCTGTCGCAAACATACTGGCGACAAGAAGTCGTTAGGTGTCAAGAAGCCAGAATTCAAGCCGAAAGCCATATCCAGAATAGAGCCAGCGCGTCAAATTTCAAACGTTCGTTTCAAAACGAAGGCAGAAGCTAAGGCCGCGACTAAGTTTACTCAGTATCCCAAGATATCCTCTTACGGATTCAAAGGATCAGCTAAAGAATTAGTTGAAGCTCTGAAGACCACCCAAGCGACCATTCGATGGCCAAAGAAGTCCAACTTGGACGATGCTAAGAAGGATAAGTCAAAGTGGTGCGACTTCCACGTCTACCATGGTCATGCGACAGATGATTGTATCGCACTCAAGAAGGAATTGGCATATCATGTTCCACAAGGTAATCTGAAAGATATCATTGATGATGTCGTTCTTCCAGCTAATAGCCACAGATCGTCAGTGCCCAAGCTTGCAAAGATCATCACTGGTGGTTCGGACGTGTGTGGTCTGACGTACTCCGTAGTTAAGCGTCATGCCAGTCAAGCACCCACCGACCGGCTTATTCCTCGTTCATCCAGACGTAAAGGAGATTTGGATTTAGAAGCCATGAAGATCGTGTTCGACCAAGTCAACCTCGGCGACTCGTACCAGAAGCATCACGACGGGTTGATCATTCAACTCACGGTCGGTAACTGTTTGATGCGACGAGTATTGGTCGATGGGGGCAGCTCAGCAAATGTCATTTTTCTCAACACCATCAAAGCCATGGGAATCTATCGCTCGGAAATCATCCGACGTTCGACGACCTTGGTCGGATTCAATGGAGAAGCGACAAGCACCTTCAGAGAGATAATCTTGCCCGTCTATGCCGGAGGAGTCAATAAGCAAACCAAGTTCAGCGTCATCGACTGTGCGTCGGCCTATAACATCATCTTGGGTCGACCATGGATCCATGACATAAAAGTTGTTCCTTCGACGTGTCATCAAATGTTGAAATTCTCGATGCCATGGGGAATCCAGGAAATTAAGAGTGAGCCAAAAGTCGCTCGTGAATGCTACAAGTCTACCTTGAAGCCGATAAAATAAACTGAAGTCGCAAGATCAAGCTCTCGACAGGATCGCCGTGTCATTCTGTCGTTTAAAACCTATCTTTTTCCTGCCATAAAAGAATAAGGTAACAAACGACAGGGGGCAAATAGAGAGAATCTGAGAAGGTATGTTCCCTAACTCTTTTTCATATGATTTTTTCTCACAAAACGACTACTGACTTAAGCATCGGGGGGTCGTTGGCTACCCGACGACCAACCCCCAACATCGTTTTATCGCAGAATCGCATGACAGCTTATCGCAAAATCGCATGACATAAATGATCAGGCCTTTTCCTCCTAGATCATCTCTTACATAGGGGGCATACGATACAAAATCATCGTACGATCTCATCGTACAACCGCGAAGCCTAAAACAACTCCATACCCTAAATGGATGCTTTAATCGCGTGTTTTTTTATTGTTTTACGTTCTTATTATTGTATTACAATGAGTGCCTTAGTCGCATGATTTCATATGTATCTTATGTTCGACTTTATAATCAAATGTGATTTGAACAAAGCATAAGCAAAAAGACATACTCATTGAGTAAACCATTATATACATATTCGATCCCCAATGGTCGGGCAATAAAAAAAAAGAAAAAAAAAGAGAAAATTCTAAACTACAGGAGGAACGTCGGATGCATCCTTGCCTGAAGGCCCGTCTTGACGATCTTCATCTACCACTTCCCTTGTACGATGGACAACCTGTAGTTCATATTGAGCATCGAAGAGTAGAACAGCCAGTTCGTCAGCACGAGCCGAAGCCAACCTCTCTTTCTCTAACGCCGCCTTCTATCTTTCCAAAGCCGACGCCACCAGTTCCTCGATTTCCGATATTTCGGCGCACAATGCCAAAGACGACTGGAACGTCTGAAAATACACGAGAAAATGTTAAGACAACGTCGAAACAACGAAACAAGTCATGAAAGATTGACACTCGCTGAGAACGCCAGATTGGCAACTTGAGATCTTATCTCACCCGCCGGAACTCCGCGAAAACGCTCCCTGAAAGATGGAAGCAAGCACCCCTCCAAGTGAGGGAACAACGACGTCCCGTCTAGGACACCGTCCGCCATAAAATCATACGGCAATGAAAAATTGACCGTCGAAACCTTGGCCGACGACCCCTCGCCCCGGGCGGCAAAAGATGGGGCTGACATTTTGAACACCGGTCTCGTTGTTGTCGCCAGAGGCACCGAACTTACCGGTGTCGCGTCCATCACGCCTGGACGGCTAAATGACGCCTTCACTTTCTTAGGCAAGATAACTCTCGACGAGTCATCAACCCTCGACGACGGTTCCCCCAGGACCGTACTCCTGGTTCTCTTCTGGCTCGACCCAGCTGTCGAGACATCTCCTCCTCGAAAGGCACGCATGATTTGCTTCCCTCTCGACCTAGAAACTGATTTCCTTTCAGTTGGCACTGACCAGGAAAAATGCGAAGCGTCAGACAGGAATAAGAAATAAATGGTAAAAGACAGGAAACCATAATACACCCACCAGTCGCCTCCTGTCGTCCACTTTCCTCTTCTCCTTCTCCTTCTTCCTCCTCCACAGCGTCCACCACCACGTCCTCGTCCTCGGTCGCCAGTTGCCACGTGGCGAAAGATCGGTCCTCGATGCTATAACTAAGGAATCTGTCAATTTTGGCACGAGAACCTTCATTCGGGTGCAGAACGCCGAACTGAATCTCTGAAGACAACAAAAGGAGAAGAGTAAATAAAAGGTTAGAAAAACCATACTATGATGTAAATCGAAAAAGAGAATACCTCCCATATTCCAGTCGGGATGGATCCACTTGCTGGCGGCGTCCAGCGAATCAACACGTACGAACATATACTTGGACCCCCACCCTCGATCGTTCACCCCAGTATTCAAAACTAAGGCACGATCGCCTTTATATCTGGAATACGGGCTATAACGCCCACGCTTATCTCCCTTAACTTGGTACGCTGCCAAGAAATCATTCAAAGACATAGGGGGGTCCCAATCCGCAGACAAACGCTCAATAACCAAAACAACCCGCCAGAGTTGAGGCATCAACTGCCCCGGTGACAAACCAAAGCATCGCATCAAATTCTTAGTCAAAGTCGAAAACGGCCATTCGAAACCAATCTTGAAAGGATATTCGTATATCACGAAATACCCCTCGGGGCAATCCTTAAGACGAACAGTCCCCGGACTTGTTAGCTCTACTTCTACGGGAATCTTCGCTAGACGCCTAAAGTCGTCTAAATCTTCCTGGCTAACGATGGAACTCTCTGGGTCAGTCGACATTTCTTACCAGAGGAAAGAAGGCAGTGAAAGCTGAAAGGAAGAAGCAATGTGTTATATAAACGCCCTAAATCCCAAACAATCTCCGCTAAATCAAACGGATTCGGAAGAAGAATGACAAGAAGAGCAAAGCGGAATTTCTCTCCAAAATAAACTCAGCGTAAGAAAAGAAAGGATTCGTCACAACCCTTATTTATGCATCAGATCAAGTCAGATCAAGTCCCTTGATAGACAAACACGCGCCTTCGCCCTTTCGTATATCCACCCGGATCGTCGACACCTGTCTTCTACAGCTGGTAAGCATCATCGTGCGTCAGAATGACGTCACGATTCGTTCAACTTTTCAACTTCTCATTCAGTTAAAAGAGAACCGGTCCAGTTCCATGACAACCAGGTAAGTCCCTCAACCCAGGTCACGAGTAGCAAAATTTAAACTTAAATTTGACATTCAAAATTGGGGGCAAACTGTTTGGGCAAAAAATCACGTCGTACGACCGCGACCAAAACAGGTAAAGACGCACATTATAATCCAAATCTTGTATTAAGATAAGGACTTGACAAGAACCCAGAAGACATTCGTCGCCTCCCGTAAAAGGTAAGTCGTATGTCCCTCATGACGCTCGACTATAGCGTCGCCCGACGTATTCCGCACGACCACCGCGTAAGATCATTGTACCTTCGATCAAAGCTAACGTTAACCATGACTGTTACGTTTGTTAAGTGTTTAATGCAGGAGTTAAAGCTATTAAAGAACAACGGATATAACCGACGCAACCATCAACGTTCGATAGTCATAACGGACGAAGATCATCATTGATATTCACTCCGACAACCGTTACAGACCGTTTCCAGCCGTTGTAGCCGTTGATCAAAACATTAATGGAGCTAATTAATGACGCGAAGACTATAAATAACAAGTGAAGTCTTCACATCCAGGACAACGAGTTAACATCTGATACATATTAGAAATCATCAGCGAACATTACCGAAAAGCAGAGAGAAGCATTCAAGTTCATAGCCAAGAACACCCAAACTCTGGAAATCGAGTACTGAAGGCCAGAACCCTACATTGAACTCAAGAACACTCGAAGAAAAGCTCAAGACATCGCTCTCGACGTACACCAACAGTTTTCGACCAACAGTTGTTTACATTTTGTATTCACACACGACAAACACTTGTTTTACATTTCAAACACTTGTACTTTACATTTCGAAGCGTTTCCTTCACTTTTATTGTAACCATCGTACGACCGACGCCAGTACCAAGGACATCGCCCCTGATTGGCGACCATAGTACAGCGACGACATCCCTTGTCGTCCGCAGGTTTTTTCCTCGTTTGAGGTTTTTCCTGCGTCATCAAATCCCTTGTCTCATTTATTTTTATCCTCGTCGCACGTCTCGTCGAAAGATCCTTTCTTTAGTTTTTAAAGTCCACATCGACCTTAAGTGGTCCCTTTGGTGCGATTTTTGGCATTAACAAGACCTGCATTAAAAAGGTTGTTTGACTGTTAACGGTTAGTATAATCGTACGACCGTCTTAAGTCTCGGATGTGGGTCTTATAGAACATACGACTATCGCCAAGATATAAGACCATTTGGTCGTAGGACCAGGATGTCAGGACGATGTTGTCGTAGGACCAGAGCGATATAACACCGATGATAGGAGACTGTCGACGTAAGACCGACGTTCCGTAACTGGCGACATAAGACTAGTGATGTGCGAAGTGCGATACGTGACGTGCGATCATGAGATGTAATATGACTATTGATCCAATATGTCAATTATCGTGGCTATTTAACGTATGTCGGGGATATGATAATAATGGGTATTATCCTTGTCGGTCGGGGGTAATCAATATCCATAGGTCATGTCGAGGGGATTTCCCAAGTCGGTCGAGGGTGTGATTTTTACCCAAACAGTTAGCCCCCCGAGATCTGAATTTCAAAGCCAATGGAATTTCAGATTTCGCACTAAAGTAAAATGCGTTGCTACAGAGACGTTTTATTTTCGCTAAGATCATCAGAGGAAAACTGACTTGGTCAGCCAAAGAAGGCGACGCAAGTTGTGCTTGCCCTTCGAGGCCGGAAAAGGAGAAAGAATGCCCGATAGCTGGGTCGGGAATCTTGAAGAAGACAAGGACGGTAGTCCTGAAGGAACCGTCTTCGCGGGCTGACGTTTCGTCGAGAGTTGTTACGCCTAAAGAGGCGAGGGCGTCATCCAGTCGTTCTGGTGCGATGGACGCGACACCAGCAAGTTCGGCGCTTCCGGCGACAGTGACGAAGCCAGTGTCTAAGATGTTATCCCCAGCGTCTGCCGATAAGGGGGACGGGTCATCGGTCGATGGTGTCCTAGACGGGACGACGTTGTTGGTGTCCTAGATGGGACGACATTGTTTCCTCATCTGAGGAAATATTTGCTCCCATCTTTCAGGGAACGCTTTCCTATCGAGGAGACAGGGGTCCATGTCACCGGGTTGGTGTTCTCGGTCGACGTGGTCCTGTGGTCTAGCGTTCACAGCCGATACGGTCGTTTAGAGACATATGTTCTGGCGCTCGAGCCGATTTGGTCGTTAAAGACCTTTGATCTGGCGTTTACAGCCGATACGGTCGCTAGAGACCTATGATACGTTGTGTCTAGCATTTTTAGCCAGTTATAAGTTTCGCTTTAGTGATAGTCGGTAAAAAGTTTACCTTTCTATTGAACCTGATTCGTACATGTCATGGATAGATGTAATGTCGACTGTAAAAATTCATTAAGTACAAAAATGAACAAGAAGTCGTGCGACTTGGGCATCCATTGTAATACAACGACTAGAACCTAAGTCAATAAACTTTTATATTCCTGAATCGTATAAGCAAACATAAGCGCATGCGATTACAACATTCATTCATGAAGTTTTTCTAAGTTGAAGAACTTAGATTGTGGGGTCGCTAGACCTTACGATCGTGTGATTTGATCATACGATGAACTTTGAATCATATGTTCCTGTGATGGAATGATCAAGTCCTGATTACTTATGTCGTGCGACCTTGCAAGGTTAAGATCGTACGATGGACTTATATATCGTTCGATCCTGCGAGACTAAAGTCATACAATAGACTTTAGCAACTAATGTCGTGCGATCCTGCGGTAAAACAATGTCAGAGGTTGGTCGTTGGCTAGCCAACGACCCTCCGATGCTTAAGTCAGTAGTCGCTATGATGGATAAAAATTATGTGAAAGCAGGAAAAAAGGCTTAGGGGAAATACCTTTTCAGGTGCGTTGCATTCCCACTACGTGGGATATCTTGATTGTCTGCATTGAGCTTTTGAGTGCTTTGGAACACTCGACGGGGAACGTAGTCACCTTCTTGAAAGACTTTAACATTGATGTTCCTGCTGAAGTGTCGCTTGACCGCTTGCCCTTGGGTGTTGAGGTCGACATCTTGATGTCGCGGTCTTCACAGAACTATCGAGCCCTGTTGATTACGAACTGGGATCCTTTGTCGCAGACAATTTCGGATGTCGCTCGACCAATTATCTTCTTGGTCTTCCATCTGGATGACATCGCCATTTTCGATGGATGACGTCGCTAGATGGGTCATTGGAATGCTGTCGAGTATTGGTTCGACCAAAGCATACTCAAGGTTTGCTAAAGTGTCGGTTTGAGTATTCTGGTCCCTTGGAATCATGACTGGTGATTGCGAGATTCAATGTACAAGTTGTCTTCATTGACGACATATGTAATGACTAGCGATCATGAGATTTCGACATGCGAGTCGCTTTTATTGGCGACCGAGAATTTTAACCTGTTTTGTCATGGCTGGCGATCATAAGATAAAAAATGGGAGACGTCTTTTATCGACGAGTATATATCGTAGGATCTGCGTTTTAAGCCATAGAGACTTTCTTTCTTACGATGTAAATCGTAAGACCTGTATTTATATAATTTTGCGAGCCTGCAATATAAAATCGGGGGTGGTCGTTGGTTTGACCAATGATCCTTTGATACTTAAATCAACATTTATATGTTAGATTAAAATAATTGAACGAGGAAAATATACTTGGAGTATATATATATACAGGGTTGTTATACCATATTCCATCCAAGCGGGATGTCACAGTTACCGTAACTTGGAGTCGAGAAGCGCCTTTTTTCCAAGGACTTTTGAAATCGAAATATGGTGTTTCCCATTTTGTAACGGGCGTTCCGAGCCCCCGAGTCCTTCTGATGATGCGATACATGCGATACATCTACCGAGCATTTTTTCTTATCTGGCATTTTCCTGCAATAGAGAACAGAGGAAACTTCCAAAAAACCGTTAGTAAGGCGCACGTTCGTCGAGGATTTTCTCTAGATGAGGTCCCATTGATGGCGCCAAACTGTTAATGCCAAAAATCTCACCAAAGTACAACTTAAGGTCGATGTGGACTTAATCAACTAAAGAAAGGAACCTCTCAACGAAACGTGCGACGAAGGTAAAAATAAAGAAGACAAAGAATTTGATGACGCAGGAAAAAACTCAATCAAGGAAAAAACCTGCGGACGACAAGGGATGTCGTCGCTGCACTATGGTCGCCAATCAGGGGCGATGACCTTGGGTACTGGTGTCGATCGTACAGTGGTTACAATACAAATGAAGGAAATGCTTCGAAATGTAAAGTACAAGTGTTTTCGCTGTTTAAACAGTGTGCGTCGTGTGTAAAGATGAATTGTCTTGCGTGATTGTCGTGCGTCGAGAGCGATCTTCGAGAGTGAATTCTTTTCTGTGAATGTTCTTCTGAGGTTGAGTGCTTGTGTTTGCTCTCCTCTGATTGATTTGTGTCCCCTTCTCCCAATTGATTGTTGAAGCTTGATATTTATAGTCTTCGGGAGCTTTAATTGGGTCATTAAGGACTTTAATGATGTTTGTAACGGTCGTCGTCTTCAATGCGGGATTAGATGCTCATAATTGATTTCGTCGGTTATAGCCGTTGATCTTTAATGTATTTGACTCCTGCATTAAACACTTAACAAACGTAACAGTTATGTTATGTGTTAGCTTGGTTGAGGTCGCATGGTCTTTATGCGACGGTCGTGCGGAGTGGGCGATGTCGAGGTCGAGTGTCGCGATGAACTCTCGACTTACCTTTCGGGAGGGACGACGAATGTTTTCTGGGTCTTTATCGGTACCTTATCTTAATACAAGATATGGTTCATAACGAGTGTCTTACCTTTTCTGTTCGTGGTCAAGACCTACATTAAAAAGGATGTTTGACTCTTAACGGTTAGTATAATCGTACGACCGTCTTAAGTCTCGGATGTGGGTCTTATAGAACATACGACTATCGCCAAGATATAAGACCATTTGGTCGTAGGACCAAGATGTCAGGACGATGTTGTCGTAGGACCAGAGCGATATAACACCGATGATAGGAGACTGTCGACGTAAGACCGATGATCCGTAACTGGCGACGTAAGACTAGTGATGTGCGAAGTGCGATACGTGACGTGCGATCATGAGATGTAATATGACTATTGATCCAATATGTCAATTATCGTGGCTATTTAACGTATGTCGGGGATATGATAATAATGGGTATTATCCTTGTCGGTCGGGGGTAATCAATGTCCATAGGTCATGTCGAGGGGATTTCCCAAGTCGGTCGACGGTGTGATTTTTTACCCAAACACTGGGCGGCGGGGTCATTGGGGTCGAGATTTGCCCCTGCTTGCGGATTGACTATTGAACTGGTGCCATTGCCATGCGACGAGCCATTGGCGTCTCCGTTGAAAGGAACAAAATACGGCTGCGACCCATGCTAAAACGGCTGTGACCCATTCTAAAACGGTTGCGATCCATTCTGAAATGGATGCGATCCATTCTGCATAGGTGGTGGCCTTATATGCTGAGGAGGAACCGTCCCGAACTGGGGATTTGGATTGAACGGTCCCGGCTGCTGGTTCTGCATGAACGGACCTGGATGCTGATTCTGAGCGAACGGACCTGATCCTGGACCTGGATTATACGCGAATGGTCGAGGACCGTTCTGTCCGAACGATCCTTGGCCTGGATTCTGAACGAATGGCCTAGGACCATTCTGAGGTCCAGAAGAACTCCTTAATCGTGCGATCTCCTCAGCTGCTCTGCGACTTTTCTCTGCCATGGCGTTGATTTGATTTCGAGCGACTTCAAGCTCCTGGTACATCTGGGCAATGACATGCTGCTGATTTCCAGGGGCTGCCATTTTCCTGAAATAGAGAACAAAGAAAACTCTAAGAAACCGTTAGTAAGACGCACATTCGTCGAAGATTTTCTGTAGATGAGGTCCCACGGATGGCGCCAAACTGTTAATGCCAAAAATCGCACCAAAGGGACAACTTAAGGTCGATGTGGACTTTTACAACTAAAGAAAAGAATCGTTTGACAAAAGCGTGCGATAAAGATGAAAATATAATCGAGACGGGGAATTTGATGACGCAGAAAAAACCTCAACGAGGAAAAAACCTGCGGACGACTGTGGAAGTCGTCGCTGCACTACGGTCGCCAATCAGGGGCGATGTCCTTTGGTTTCGGGTGTCGATCGTACAGAGATTACAATACAAGTGAAGGAAAATTTCGAAATGTAAAGTACGAGTATTTTCTAATGTAAAACAATGTGCGTCGTGTGTTTAAACCGTGTGTCGTGTGTGGCTGTCGTGCGTCGAGAGCGATCTTCTATGGGTGATTCCTTTGCTTCAAATGAGTGTTCTTCAGAGTTTGAGTATTTGTGCTTGTTCTTCGATGCTCTTGCTCTATCTCTCTCCCTGTGTTATTCGATGTCCTGAAACTGAGGATTGAACGTGGGATTTATAGTCTTCAGATGCTTTTAATTGAATCATTAAGATCTTTGATGATTGTTGTAACGGCCGTCGTCTTCAATGTGGGATTAGATGCTCATAACTGATTTCGTCGGTTATAGCCGTTGTCCATTAATAACTTTGACTCATGCATTAATCACTGAACAAACATAACAGTCGTATAACGCGTTAGTCGGCCGAGGTCACATGATTCTATGCGACGGTCGTGCGAAGTAGGCGACGTCGAGGTCGACTGTCGTGAGGAACTCTCGACTTACCTTTTAGGAGGGACGACGGAGGTTTTTTGGGTCTTTGTCGGGGCCTTATCTTAATACAAGATATAGTTCATAGCATGTGTCTTACCTTTCTTGGTCGTGGTCGAGGTTGGTGAAATTTTGCCCAAACACTCATGATTTACATGCTTTCATGATTATATGCTTGTTTGTGGAGTCGGGTTGCACAGTGGGTGTTAATGCCAAAAATCGCACCAAAGTACAACTTAAGGTCGATGTGGACATTTAACAATTAAAGAAACGTATCTCAAGCAAAATAACACAATTGCGTGGAAAAAGTAAAAGAGACAAGAGATTTGGTGACGCAGAAAACCCCAAATCGAGGGAAAAACTGCGGTCGACTCTGTGAGAGTCGACGGTGCACTATGGTTCGCCAAACAGGGGCGAAAGTTCTTTTGTGACAGATGATATGTGTACAATAGGTTACAAATGAAGTAAAAATACACTTAGTCGTGTGTAAAAAGTGTGCGTCGTGTGTTTAAACGTGCAAAACAAGCTGTTGTTGTGCAATACTTGCGTTAGCGACGTGTGCTCAAATGCGAGAGGGAAAATATTGAAGTAGATGAGAATGCAGTTGTATAGCTAGATGAACTCGTCCTTTTGCTCGAGGTTGGAGTATGCCTTTATATAGGTTTCACCGGTCATTAATGTGCTTTAATGGTTGGTCTTGTAACCACTGCCGACATTTAATGCGCTTTGATGATTGGCTTTGTAACTGCTGTCGAGTCTTTAATGTCATTAAGAGCTCGACCGTTATTGTCCGTTGTACCATAATGGCTTGTAGACCTGCATTAATGAACAAAAGAAATGGCTGTCGACCATTGATAGTTAGTGTAATCGTAAGACCGTCTTAAGTTCTAGACGTCGGTCTTACGGAGCATACGTCCGTCACCGAAATACAAGACCATGTATATGACTGTAAACGTCTTGTAGGACCTTATCTTAATATAAAAATGGTCTTATAAAAATGTCGTAAGACTAGGTCGCAGGACCAGGATGATATAAGATCGACGACAGGAGACTGTTGACGTAAGACCGACGAGTCGTAACTGGCGACACGTAACTGGAGACGTAAGACTAGTGATGTAAGACTAGTAACATTTAACTTGCACCATGTAACACGTGACACGTGTAATATGCGGTGCGTGTCGAGCGATCATGAGATGTAAAGTCACTATCCTGAGTGGATATTGTTTGGGCAAAATTCACCAGTCTTGACCACGACCAGAAAAGGTAAGACACATGTTATGAGCTATATCTTGTATTAAGATAAGGTCCCGACAAAGACCCAAAGAACCTCCGTCGCCCCTCTTAAAAGGTAAGTCGAGAGTTCCTCACAGCATTCGACCTCGACGTCGCCCGTTCCGCACGACCGTCGCACAAAACCGTACGACCTCGACCGACTAACGCGTTATATGACTGTTATATTTGTTCAGTGATTAATGCAGGAGTCAAAGTCATTAATGGACAACGGTTGTAACCGATGAAATCAGTTATGAGCATCTAATCCCACATTGAAGACGACGATCGTTACAGCGGTCATCAAAGATCTTAATGATTCAATTAAAAGCATCCGAAGACTATAAATCCCAAGTTTAATACTCAGTTTCAGGACATCGAATAACACAGGGAGAAAGATAGAACAGAAAATCGGACAACAGAAGCAAAACGCAAACACTTGAAGAATATTCATTCGAAACAAAGAGATCATTCATAGAAGATCGCTCCCGACGCACGACTTTCACTTTCGAACCAAAGTTTACACATTGTTTTCACACACGACGCACACTGTTTTTACATTTCAAACACTTATACTTTACATTTCGAAGTCTTTCCCTTCATTTGTATTGTAATCTATGTACGATCGACACCCGGAACACAAGGATATCGCCCCTAATTTGCGACCATAGTGCAGCGACGACATCCACTATCGTCCGCAGGTTTTTTCCTCGTTGAGGTTTTTCCTGCGTCATCAAATCCTTTGTCTCATCTCTATTTTTTATCTTTGTCGCACGCCTTTGTCGAACGATTCCTTTCTTTAGTTGTTAAAGTCCACATCGACCTTAAGTTGTCCCTTTGGTGCGATTTTTGGCATTAACAGTTTGGCGCCATCCGTGGGACCCCATCTAGAGAAAATCTTCGACAAACATGCGTCCTACTTACGTTTCTTTTGGAGTTTTTTCTGTTCTCTATTTCAGGAAAATGGCGAATAACGAACAATCCGCTAACCCAGCACATGAGGGACTCGAAAATACACAAGATGAACTTAAAGCAGTCAACGTTTATCGCATGGAGGAAGTCATTCTAGATTCAAGCAAGCCTGACCAAAAAGTCTTAATTGGGTCGTCTCTCAATCCTTGCCTCAGGGAAAAGTTAATATCTTTTTGGCAGGAGCATGCTGATTGTTTCGCCTGGTCGCATGAAGATATGGTCGGCATAGATCCCGACGTCATCTCACACAAGCTCAACGTCGACCCATCGTTCAAACCTATCAAGTAGAAGCGACGTAAATTTGCTCCTGAAAGAAATAAGGTGATAAATGACGAAGTCGACAACCTTCTCAAGACAAGGAAGATTCAGGAGGTAAAATACCCCGATTGGCTTGCTAACGTCTGTTTGGGCAAAAAATCACGTCGCTCAACCGCGACCAGAACAGGTAAGACATATGATTAGGGACTATGTCTTGTATTAACATAAGGTCTCGACAAAGACCCAGAACACCATCGTCGTCCCTCATAAAAGGTAAGTCGAGAGTTCCTCACGACGCTCGACCATAGCGTCGCCCGATCCGCACGACTATTATATAAAGACGTGCGACCTCGACCAAAGCTACCATTTACCATAACCGTTTGTTAAGTGTTTAATGCAGGAATAAAAGTCATTAAGGAGCAACGACTATAACCGACGCAATCATTAAACAGCCGGCGACCGTAACGGACGAAGATCATTACTCCGGCGACCGTTTCCAACCGTTAAGGCCATTAAAGGAGCATTCATGGATGAAGCTAAGGACGCGAAGACTATAAATATCAAGCTCAATCAACATTTCAACACATAAAATATCCGGCGATTTACAACCGAAGCAATACTCAAGAACACCTGAAGTGAAGAACCATTATTCTAAGTATCGCTCTCGACGCACGACAACAACCCTCGACCAGCAGTTCACACGTTGTTTCACACACGACAAACACTTGTTTTACATTTTAAACACTTGTACTTTACATTTCGAAGCTTTTTCTTCATTTGTATTGTAATCACTGTACGATCGACACCAGTATCCAAGGACATCACCCCTGATTGGCGACCATAGTCCAGCGACGACATCCCCTGTCGTCCGCAGGTTTTTTCCTCGATTGAGGTTTTTCCTACGTCATCAAATCCCTTGTCTTCTTTATTTTTATCCTCGTCGCACGTTTCGTCGAAAGATTCTTTCTTTAGTTGTTTAAGTCCACCTCGACCTTAAGTTGTCCCTTTGGTGCGATTTTTGGCATTAACAACTTGGCGCCATCCGTGGGACTACATCTAGAGAAAATCCTCGACGAACGTGCATTCTACTAATAGTTTCTTGGAGTTTCTTCTGTTTTTTGTCGCAGGAAAATGGGGGATAACGGGAATCCAGAACAAGTCGTTATACCAGTACACGTAAGCTTAGAAAATGCACAAAACTCCCTAGCAGCCGTCGATGAGTATCATTTGGAGGAAATCATTCTAGATCAAAGCAAACCCGATCAAAAGATTCTTGTGGGTTCATCTCTTGATCCCCACATTAAAGAAAAACTCATATCCTTTTTGCAGGAGCATGCTGATTGCTTCGCCTGGTCACACGAAGATATGGTCGGTATTGACCCCAATGTCATTGCTCATAAGCTTAACGTCGATCCATCGTTCAAACCTATCAAGCAAAAACGTCGCAAGTTCGCTCCTGAAATAAATAAAGTAATAAATGATGAGGTCGACAACCTCCTCAAGACAGGAAAGACTCGGGAGGTAAAATATCCTGATTGGCTCGCTAACGTCGTGGTCGTAGCCAAGAAGAATGGAAAATGGAGGGTCTGTATCGACTTCACCGACCTCAATAAAGCCTGTCCAAAGGATCCATTCCCGTTACCTAAAATTGACGCCATGGTCGATGCAACCGCGGGGCATGAGTTATTAACGTTCATGGACGCCTATTCTGGATACAACCAAATTTTAATGCACGTTGACGACCAAGAGAAAACCGCTTTCATGACGGATCGAGGTATTTATTGTTACAAAGTTATGCCTTTCGGACTAAAAAATGCAGGTTCTACCTACCAACGGCTGGTAAACAAGATGTTCAAAGACCATCTTGGAGACACGATGGAGGTATATATCGACGACATGTTAGTGAAGTCGAAGCAAGCGATTGATCACATCGATCACCTCAGGCAATCGTTCGACATCCTCTGGAAATATAACATGAAGCTCAATCCGACGAAATGTTCCTTTGGCGTTAGTGTCGGGAAGTTCCTGGGTTATATGGTCACTCGTCGAGGCATTGAGGCTAACCACGACCAAATCAAGGCTATCATTGAGATCAAATCTCCTCGAAATTTCAAAGAAGTCCAGAAACTCACCGGTCGAGTAGCAGCTCTAAACAGGTTTATCTCCCGATCTTCAGATAAATGTCATCTATTTTATAATGTCCTCAGGAAAAATAGGGGCTTCGACTGGACCAATGATCATGAGCAAGCCTTGCAAAAACTCAAGGAATACAAGGCGTCGCCTACTCTGTTGTCAAAACCTCACGATCACGAGATCCTACAGTTGTATTTGGCTGTCAGCCCAAATGCAGTAAGTGCTGTTCTGACACGAGAAGATGAAAAACAGCAATTGCCGATCTATTATGTAAGTAAATCACTTTTAGACGCAGAAACCAGGTATTCCTCTATGGAAAAATTACTCTTATCACTAGTCACTGCTGCTAAAAAACTACGTCATTACTTTGAATCACATCCTATTACTGTCGTGACTAACTTCCCTCTCAAATCTGTCTTGAGAAAACCCGAGTTGACAGGTCGCTTAGAAAAATGGAGTATATATCTAAGCAGTTATGACATCGATTTTAAACCCAGGACCGCAATCAAATCGCAAGCCTTGGCAGGTTTTATCGCCGATTTCAGCCCTGAGTTAGAAAAAGAAGCAGAACTCGAAGTGTCCATTGTAGCGACTCGCGACGATGTACCTTGGATTCTACATGTCGATAGATCATCCAACATTAGAGGCTCTGGACTGGGCGTCGTCTTAAAGTCACCACAGGGGGGGAAGATGGTATACTCGGTCCGATGCGACTTCAAAACCACCAATAACGAGGCTGAGTATGAAGCCCTGATCATGGGACTGAATATGGCCCACGACTCGGGGGCAACCGCACTGCATGTCAAGAGCGATTCCCTGCTGGTAGTAAATCAGATCAATGGAGAATTCGCAGCCAAGGATTCAAAAATGACCGCATATCTAAGCGTGGCAAAAGGAATTTCCAAAAAATTTAAATATTTTTCTATTGAACAGATTC
Organism: Saussurea involucrata; assembly: GCA_033807775.1. NCBI lineage: Eukaryota > Viridiplantae > Streptophyta > Magnoliopsida > Asterales > Asteraceae > Saussurea > Saussurea involucrata. Next base: position 22,722,671 of record CM066312.1, read on the forward strand.
CGCGAGACCAGAACACTCAGGCCGACGCATTAGCAAACCTTGTGTCCGCTTTAGTTGAACCAATATTTTATGTTATTCCTATGATTCACCTGGCAACGCCGTCCATTGGAAACGCAGACGTCATCCAGATCGAAGACGAAGAAGATGATTGGTCACGCGACATTCGAAATTTCCTCGTGCACGACCAACTCCCCGTAGACAAAATGGAGGCTCGAAAAATCAGATTCAAAACATCTAAGTACGTCATGATCGAAAATAAGCTTTATCGGCGATCATCGACGGGCTTAAATTTAAGGCGCGTCATCAACAAAAATCAAGCCCAGAAAATCCTCCAAGAGATGCACGACGGCGAACGCGGTAATCATTCAGGAGGTCGTAGTTTAGCTAATCGTATATCCCGACAAGGATATTTTTGGCCAACACTACGACAAGACGCCATCAAGTACGTCCATAGTTGCGACCCCTGTCAACGACACTCAGGTATGTCTCATAAACCCTCAGAACCTTTGCACCCGACGCTTATCCCATGGCCCTTCATGAGGTGGGGAATGGATATCGTCGGCAAGCTGCCACCTGCTCCAGGACAAAAGGTTTGGAATTTCGTCCGAGATTGTCTGCGATAATGGATCCCAATTCATAAGCGACAGGACCCAGCAGTTTTGTGATGACAGGAATATCAAGCTAACAACCTCAACTCCCAGATATCCTCAAGCCAATGGACGTGTGGAATCGAGTAACAAGACTATTGTAGCTTCGATCAAGAAACGATTAAAAGCTGCAAAGGGAAGATGGGTTGAAGAACTCCCTTCAGTCCTATGGGCAAATCGTACGACGCCCCGCACGTCCACAGAACAAACCCCTTCTCTCTCGTCTACGGTTGTGAAGTCGTCCTACCAATCGAAGTTCATCTCCCGACCTCGAGGCATACTTCCGTCGACCATAACTTGGTTGATTTAAGTTATGACCTCGACTCCCTCGAAGAGTTCAGAGAATCCGCCTTGATCAGGATGGCGTCGCAGAAGCAGGCGGTCGAACGACATTTCAATAAGCACGTCAATGTTAAAGTCTTTCAAGAAGACGATTACGTCCTCCGTCGAGTATTCCCAAATACGCAGGAGCTCAACGCAGGTAAGCTTTCTACTAAGTGGGAAGGTCCTTACTGCATCTCCGAAGTCGTTGGTAAAGGAGCCTATCGACTTCAGACCCTCGACAATCAAGAAATCCCGCGAAGTTGGAATGCGACGCATCTGAAAAAATATTTCTTTTAGAGTCGCCTTCCTCTCATACAAAGTTTTTTCAACACAACAGTAAACGTCGTAAGGTCGTTGGTAGTCCGATGACCGACCTCTAACGAACTTTATCGCAGGTACGCACGACATGAGTACCCGAGTGTGTGACTTAATTGTTTTACCACAGGGGCATATATTCTAGAATTTTGTCATACGATACAGTTACATATAAGGTCTGAACGATCCCTCGACCTAAGTTTCTGGAACTCAGAAAAACTTTGTATGTTCTAACACATCAATGATGTATATTTGTGCTTATTAATACAGTCCAAATATATGATTTATGTTTCAACCGTTACATTGCAATGAATGCCTAATTCGCACGATCCTCCGTTTGTTTCATACTTAATGAATTTTATGATCGATATTACATTTATCCACGACATATGTAATTGAAAACACAAGTTCAGCAAAAGAAGGGACTTCATTGAACGATTACATATGAACGACCGATATTCGGACGAGTAAAGACAAAGTCAAAAGTCGTTACATACCAACAACCCGACCACCAATGGTCGAGCATAAAACGCCTAGTTCGTAAACCCAAAAATCTACCCTAGAACTAAAGAAGCACATCGATCGCAAGCTCTGTCCAACAGTCTCGACCTTCGAAGCCCTGCCAATCCCGAAGAACTGATGCAAGGATCAAACGAGTATATTAGGAGTTGTCTTCCAACTCCTTACGCCTTAACATTCTGAGAATGTGGCTCTTAAGATTAATGTTAAGGTTGGAGGAAGGAATATATTCCTCTCGACGATCGACCTCCACTCCAACATTTCCTCTGCCTTCACATATTTTATGAGAGGAAACCGAAACATCTGCAAATTACAAAAGAAACATATTAAATGCTAAGCGAAAGAACATCGATGACACAAGTTTCGAAAGAAAAACTTACAAAGAACGTCGGTTCGGCTAAACACAATCCGGTCTCTTCAATAGAGATCCTTCGTAAACGCTCCTTGAAAGATAAGAGTTGATATTTCCCCAGATGTGGAAGTGACTTTGCCATGACGAGGACATAGTCAATCAGGAGGGTTGACGACAACGCATAGTTGATCGCCATAAACTCTCCCTCATTCTCTCCCGTCTTTACACCCTCGCCCTGGTCGGCTGACGAAAGGGTTGACGTGGCAGAACACATCGTCGCCAGGTGCGCAGAATACACAGACATCATGTTCATCGTAACCAACATCGTCAACGATTCGGTTATCGCAACCCTTGATAAATCTCCAACCACCCAAGATTTGAACAAAGTCGAGATTCTAGAAAAAGGCCTCATCAGAAACAGAAAACTTTTAATGAAAATCTCTAAAGAAAACAACCCATTGTGATCTCTATTTATGCAGGAAATCGCAACAAGTCGAGTCCGCTGATGATCAACACGCGTTCCTACCTATCCGAATCTTCGACATCTGTCTTCGACAGCTGGTAAACATCATCGTGCGTCAGTATGACGTCACAACTTTTTTAACTTCTCGTGCAGTTAAAGGCGAACCGGTCTAGTTCCACGACAACCAGGTAAGTCCCTCAACCCAGGTCACGAGTCTAAGCGTTCGATAAGCAAAATTTAAAACTTAAATTTGACATTCAATTTTCAAATTTTGGGGGCAAACTGTTTGGGCAAAAAATCACGTCGCTCGACCGCGACCAGAACAGGTAAGACGTATGATTAGGGACTATGTCTTTTATTAAGATAAGGTCTCGACAAAGACCCAGAACACCATCGTCGTCCCTCATAAAAGGTAAGTCGAGAGTTCCTCACGACGCTCGACCATAGCGTGGCCCATCCGCACGACTATTATATAAGGACGTGCGACCTCGACCAAAGCTAACATTTACCATAACCGTTTGTTAAGTGTTTAATGCAGGAATAAAAGTCATTAAGGAGCAACGACTATAACCGACACAATCATTAAACAGCCGGCGACCGTAACGGACGAAGATCATTACTCCGGCGACCGTTTCCAACCGTTAAGGCCGTTAAAGGAGCATTCATGGATGAAGCTAAGGACGCGAAGACTATAAATATCAAGCTCAATCAACATTTCAACACATAAAATATCCGGTGATTAACAACCGAAGCAATACTCAAGAACACCTGAAGTGAAGAACCATTATTCTAAGTATCGCTCTCAACGCACGACAACAACCCTCGACTAGCAGTTCACACGTTATTTCACACACGACAAACACTTGTTTTACATTATAAACACTTGTACTTTACATTTCGAAGCATTTTCTTCATTTGTATTGTAATCACTGTACGATCGACACAAGTATCCAAGGACATCGCCCCTGATTGGCGACCATAGTGCAGCGACGACATCCCCTGTCGTCCGCAGGTTTTTTCCTCGATTGAGGTTTTTCCAGCGTCATCAAATCCCTTGTCTTCTTTATTTTTATCCTCGTCGCACGTTTCGTCGAAAGATTCTTTCTTTAGTTGTTTAAGTCCACATCGACTTTAAGTTGTCCCTTTGGTGCGATTTTTGGCATTAACAACGTCGTGGTTGTAGCAAAGAAAAATGGAAAATGGAGGGTATGTATCAACTTTACAGACCTCAATAAAGCCTGTCCAAAAGATCCTTTTCCATTACCTCATATCGACGCCATGGTCGACGCGACAGCGGGGCACGAACTACTGACGTTCATGGATGCCTATTCCGGATACAATCAAATCTTAATGCACGTCGAGGACCAAGAAAAAACCGCATTTATGACGGACCGGGGTATTTACTGTTATAAAGTTATGCCTTTCGGACTAAAAAATGTAGGTTCTACCTACCAGCGTCTAGTGAATAAAATGTTCAAAGACCATCTCGGCGACACGATGGAGGTATATATCGACGACACTGGTCAAGTCAAAACAAGCAATCGACCATGTCGAGCATCTAAGGCAATCGTTCGATATCCTTAGAAAGTATAGCACGAAGCTTAACCCGACGAAATGTTCCTTTGGCGTCAGTGCTGGGAAATTCCTAGGATATATGGTCACTCGTCGAGGCATCGAAGCCAATCCCGACCAGATCAAAGCCATTGTTGTTAATGCCAAAAATCGCACCAAAGGGACAACATAAGGTAGATATGGACTTAAACAACTAAAGAAAGGATCTTTCGACGAGACATGCGACGAGGAATAAAATAAACAAGACAAGGGATTTGATGATGCAGGAAAAACCTCAATCGAGGAAAAAACCTGTGGACGACAGGGGATGTCGTCGCTGCACTATGGTCGCCAATCAGGGGCGATGTCCTTCGGTACTGATGTCGGTCGTACGATGGTTACAATACAAATGAATGAAATGCTTCGAAATGTAAAGTACAAGTGTTTGAATGTAAAAATAGGTGTTTGTCGTGTGAATACAAAGTGTAAACAACTGTTGGTCGAAAGCTGTTGGTGTATGTCGAGAGCGATGACTTGAGCTTTTCTTCGAGTGTTCTTGAGTTCGCTGTAGGGTTCTGGCTTCCAGTACTCGATTTCCAGAGTTTGAGGGTTCTTAGCTATGAGCTTGAATGTTTTTCTCTGCTGTTTGGTGATGTTCGCCGATGATTGCTGATGTGTATCGGATGTTAACTCGTGATCCTTGAGGTGAAGACTTAGCTTGGTATTTATAGTCTTCGCGTCATTAATTAACTCCATTAATGCTTTGATCAATGGCTACAATGGCTGGAAACGGTCGCCGGAGTGATTATCCATAATGTTCTTAGTCCGTTACGGCTGCTCACTGTTAATGGCTTTGACTCCTGCATTAAATACTTAACACACGTAACAATCAAGGTTAACGTTAGCTTTGCTCGAAGGTACAATGATCTTACGCGATGGTCGTGCGGGACGGACGACGCTATGGTAGAGCGTCATGAGGGACGTACGACTTACCTTTTACGGGAGACGACGGATGTCTTCTGGGTTTTTGTCGAGACCTTATCTTAATACAAGATTTGGATTAAAACGTGCGTCTTACCTGTTTTGGTCGCGGTCGTACGACGTGATTTTTTGCACAAACAGTTTGCCCCCAAAATTTGAAAATTGAATGTCAAATTTAAGTTTTAAATTTTGCTTGTCGAATGCTTAGACTTGTGACCTGGGTTGAGGGACTTACCTGGTTGTCGTGGAACTAGTCCGGTTCGCCTTTAACTGAACGAGAAGTTGAAAAGGGGAATGAGGTCGTGACGTCATACTGATGCACGATGATGCTTACCAGCTATCGAAGACAAGTGTCGAAGATCCGGGCGGGTATACGAAAGGACAGGGACGCGTGGAAATCATCCAGGGATTCGATCCAGGCCTATTTTTTGGTCTAAATAGGGATTTTGACGGATCATTTCCTTGTTTCGCCCTCGAAGAGTTTGCGTTGTGATTTCCTTGCCATTCTTTGTCTGATCTCTTCCAAATTTGTGAAATGTTTTGACTTGGTTAAGTTCCTCGAGGTCTAGCGCGCCTATATAAGGTACGATTTCTGTGACTCCTGTAAATTTTGTGCTTAGAAATGTCGAGGGATCCTGAGAGTGTTATTCAAGAGCTATCAGACCTCCGTAACTTTAGAAAGTTAGCAAAAATTCCAGCGTGGGTCGAATTGATCCGTCCAGGTCAGATCCGATCAAATGAGTGTCCCGAGGGGTACATCGTAATCTATGAATACCCTTTTAAGATAGGTTTTGAATGGCCTTTCTCTCATTTAACCAAGGCGTTTATGTTAGAGTTTGATTTAGCACCGAGTCAGTTGATGCCCCAGTTCTGGCGAGTCGTACGAGTGCTCGAACGTGCTACTAAGAAATGGGATTCTCCCATGAATGTACATGACCTCCTTTCGGCTTATCAAGCCAAGATGGACGGATGTCATCGTTGTAGCTTACATTCTAGGTTTAAAGGTGATCGTGTTTTAGTCTTAGGGACAGGTGTCAACGATCGTGGGTGGAAGACCTGATATGTATTCGTGCGTAAGTTGTCTCTTGACTCCGAGAGTGAGTGGATTAGGACGGGCCGGAATACGACAGGTGAGCCTCGTCATTTCATCTAGCGTGCGCTGTAGACGATTTACATATGATTTTTAACTTGTTTTTTGTATGTTGACAGCCATAAACTTCGAGGTCGTGAAGCCAGATGCTAACTCTCAAGCGAAGATCACATCGTTTTTAGAATTTAGCGTCATCAAAAGGTCTTTCGTCGTGCGACACTCGGCGGATGACGACGATTTAGAATCTTCAGGAGAGAACTAGGGGGAGAAGTGTGAAGAGAAAGGAAGAAAAGAGGAGGAAGATAAGTCGAGAGGAAGGAGAGGGATGACGGGTAAGCTTTACTTTCCTTTTCTTCCTATGTTACCTCGAGTCTTTTTCCTTTGCGTGCTTTATGACATTCCTTTTTTCAGGAGAGTCTCAACCTAAAGTGTTGAATGTTTCTGCTAAGAGAGCAGCTGAGCTGGAGCGTCCCCGTCAGGGTAGAGAGAAGAGGCTAAAAGCCATGTCTGTTGGCCCTGAAATTCCGAAGAAGACGAGGACGACGACCCCGAGGGAGTCGTTTGCAGGGGTTGATGACTCATCGAGAGTCGCTTCACCCGAGAAGGTATGGGTCGGATCACCTAAGAAGGTGATTGCCGCGACACCCATTAACTATGCGCTTCCGGCGAAAACAGCGGAGTCCCTGTCTGCCGCGTCGAACCCTTTGTCGACCGACAAGGGCAAGGGCCATTCGACGGGAGGGGAAAAGGTCACGACGGTCAACTTTACGTTGCCGTCGGACTTTTTATCAGGTGATGTCCTAGACGGGACGAACCTGTTCCTTCATCTGGATAAATTCCTGCTTCCATCTTTCAGGGAGCGTTTTGTGGGGTTTCCTATCGATGAGACGGGTGCCCATGTAGCCGGCTTGGTGTTCATGGTAAGTCTTTCTTTCAAGACTTAGTTTGTCTAGGCCCAGACTTCGTTGTCGTTGTCGTTGTTTTATTTATCAATGTATGATTTCACAGGCACTACAGGCGTCTTTGGCTTTACGCGGGGGAACGGCGAAAATAAAGGATCTCTTGTCTGCGTCTCGTGAAAGAGAGAAAGCGGCGTTGGACAGAGCGAGCGTCTCTTCAAGTCGTGCTGAGGATTTTTCGATGCGGCTTGCCGAGGAAGATCTTAGTCATCGCCTGATGCAATCTTTGTCCATGAATGCCGAGCAAAAGGAGGAGATGGATAAAATTAAGGAATCTTTGACTGCTGCTTCGAAAGAGGCTGAGGATTATAAGTCCAAGGTGGAGAGTCTGGAGAAAGAAGTGCAGGATGCAAAGGTCGAGGGTAAATCTGTTTTTGCCATAGCTCGTCTGACTGCTCGGGTGGCGATCATGCGTCGACATCTGCTGGGAAAAGACTCTCTCGCTTCGGCGAAGGAGGAGTTAGACATCTACCTGAACGACGTTGGGTCCACGAGGGATCTTGACTCGGGTGATGAGAAGGACGTTGAGGAGGAGGTGGCAGGCGAAAACCTTCAGGATGGGACCTTGGGCCCGAATGCGACGGATGCTCCTCCTTTGATTTAAGAATTATATTTTGTTTGCTTCGCTGCTCGACCGTCGGTGGTCGAGCGTGTACCTGACGATCTTTTTAATAAATGCACTTTTTGTTTGAATTTGTGTTTTATATACTTGGTAAACAAATATCGCATTAATGGAACGTAAGATTCATAAGAAATCATGCGACTAAGGCCTTTACTCATAATACGATGGTAAGAACGTAAAACAAATATAAACACGCGATTAAAGCATCCATTCAGGGTATGAAAGCTAAGAAACTTAGGCGAAAAGTCGTTTTAATTTCCGCAACCATACGACTGGGTCGTAGAATAAGTTTGTATCATGTGCCCCTGTGGAGGGATGATCAAGTCAAAGACCTGACCGTCGTGCGACCTTGCGAATTTAGAGTCATATCATAGACTTAATTGATTACTGTCGTGCGATTCTGCGATAAAACGATGTCGGGGGTTGGTCGTCGGCTAGCCAACGACCCTCTGATGCTTAAGTCAGTAGTCGTTTTGTGAGAAAATATCGTATGAAAAAGAGTTAGAGAACGTACCATTTTATACTCTCTCTATTTGCCCCCTGTCGTTTGTTACCTCATTCTTTTTGGCAGGAAAATATAGGTTTTAAACGACATAACGACACGGTGATCCTGTGAAATATTGTCTTGCGTTGACCATGTTGTCGTGCGACAAGGCACCATAGTAGATTTATCCCTGTGGAAAAGATATTAATTTGGGGATAGAAGAACGAACCTATCGAGAGCTTGATCTTGCGACTTCAGTTTATTTTCTTGGCTTCAAGGTAGACTTGTAGCATTCACGAGCGACTTTTGGCTCACTCTTGATCTCCTGGATTCCCCATGGCGTCGGGAATTTCAACATTTGATGATACGTCGAAGGAACAACTTTCATGTCATGGATCCATGGTCGACCTAAGATGATGTTATAGGCCGACGTACAGTCGATGACGCTGAACTTCGTTTGCTTGTTGACTCCTCCGGCATAGACGGGCAAGATTATCTCTCCGAAGGTGCTTGTCGCTTCTCCATTGAAGCCGACCAAGGTCGTCGAACGTCGGATGATTTCCGAGCGATCGATTCGTATGGATTTGATGGTGTTGAGAAAAATGACATTTGTTGAACTGCCCCCGTCGACCAAGACTCGAAGAGTTAAACAATTACCGATCGTGAGTTGAATGATCAACCCGTCGTGATGCTTTTGGTACGAGTCGCCGAGGTCGACTTGGTCGAACACTATCTTCATGGCTTCTAGTTCCAAATCTCCTTTGGGTCTGGATGAACGAGGAACAGGCCGGTCTTCGGGTGCTTGATTGGCATGACGCTTAGCTGCGGAATACGTCAGACCACACACGTCCGAACCACCAGTGATGCAATTGATGATCTTTGCACGCTTGGGCATTGACGATCGGTGGCTATTAGCTGGAAGAACGACATCATCAATGATATCTTTGAGATTACCTTGTGGAACATGATATACCAATTCCTTCTTGAGTGCAATACATTCATCCGTCGCATGACCATGGTCGACGTGGAAGTCGCACCACTTTGATTTATCCTTCTTAGCGTCGTCCGAGTCTGACTTCTTCGGCCATCGGATGGTTGCTTGGGTGGTCTTCAGAGCTTCGACTAAGTCTTTAGCTGACCCTTTGAACCCATAAGAGGAGATCTTGGGGTACACGGGGAATTTAGTCGCGGTCTTAGCTTCTGCCTTCGTCTTGAAACAAACGTTTGAAATTTGACGCGTTGGCTCTGTTCTGGATAAGGCTTTCGGCTTGAATTCTGGCTTCTTGACACCTAACGGCTTCTTGTCGCCAGTGTGTTTGCGATGAAAGGCTGCATCGTCTTCGACCCTCATATATGCTAAGGTTCGAGCTCGGACGTCTTCGAAAGTCTCTGGGGGGTACTTGGTCAGATCGATATATAGACCTGAACTATCGTCTAGACCATTCTTGTAAGCTTCGATCGCAGTTTTGATGTCACAATTGCGGATACTGATCATTTCAGCATTGAATCTATTGAAATAACTTTCGATAGACTCATTGGTTTTCTGCACGACATAGTACAGATCACTAGTCTGCTTTTCCATCTTACGACTGCTGGCGAATTGCCAGGAGAATTGGTTGACCAATTCGGCGAACGACCCGATAGATTTGGGTTTGAGATTGATCAACCACTGGAGAGCTGGACCAGTGAGAGTCGCCCCGAAACTCTTGCACATGCATACTTCCTGGTACATGTGTGGAATCGAGATCGTCCACATAAGCTGTTTATACTGCGTGACATGCTCGGTTGGATCGGTCACACCCGAATACTTGGGAGTGAAGGTAGGAATGTTATACTTCTTTGGGACCTCGACGGTGGCGATCTCGTCGATGAAGGGCGACGCCTGATACCCCGAGTGAGGCTCGACGTCGACAGTCACGGCTGCCCCAGGCAACTTGGCGAGCAAGGATAGGACGCGCTCATTTTGGTCTTCTAACATTTTCAAACGCTGGGCGACGGGATCGTTGAGGTTAGGATTTTCCCCTGTCGAGGGATTGGTCCCTGGACTAGTGCCATTACCATGTGACGAACCATTGGTGTCCCCGTTGAACGGGACAAAATATGGCTGCGACCCATAGTGGAATTGTTGCGGTCCATTCTGAAACGATTGTGGCCCATGCTGAAATGGCTGCGATCTCTGCTGGAAAGATTGCGGACCACTTTGGAACGGCTGGGAAAACGGCTGGGATCCATTCTGAAACGGCTGGGCGCCACCTTGCAATGGTTGGGATCCATTGTTCAAGGGTGGTGGTCGGATGTGCTGAGGGGGAATCTGCCCAGACTGGGGATTCGGAATGAACGGACCCGACTGCTGATTCTGCATGAATGGTCCTGGATGCTGATTCGGCATGGACGGGCCTGGTCCCGAACCTGGATTCTGGATGAATGGTCTAGGACCATTCTGGTGTCCAAAAGGATTCCTTAGCCGCGCGATCTCTTCAGCTGCTCTGCGATTCTGCTCTGCCATTGCATTGAGTTGATTCCTGGCAACTTCGAGCTCCTGATACATCTGAGCGACGGGTTGCTGCGAATTTCCAGGGGCTGCCATTTTCCTGCAACAGAAAATAGAAGAAACTCCAAGAAACTATTAGTAGAATGCACGTTCGTCGAGGATTTTCTCTAGATGAAGTCCCACGGATGGCGCCAAACTGTTAATGCCAAAAATCACACCAAAGGGACAACTTAAGGTCGATGTGGACTTAAACAACTAAAGAAAGGATCTTTCGACGAGACATGCGACGAGGAATAAAATAAACAAGACAAGGGATTTGATGATGCAGGAAAAACCTCAATCGAGGAAAAAACCTGCGGACGACAGGGGATGTCGTCGCTGCACTATGGTCGCCAATCAGGGGCGATGTCCTTCGGTCCTGATGTCGGTCGTACGATGGTTACAATACAAATGAAGGAAATGCTTCAAAATGTAAAGTACAAGTGTTTGAATGTAAAAACAGGTGTTTGTCGTGTGAATACAAAGTGTAAACAACTGTTGGTCGAGAGCTGTTGGTGTACGTCGAGAGTGATGACTTGAGCTTTTCTTCGAGTGTTCTTGAGTTCGCTGTAGGGTTCTGGCTTTCAGTACTCGATTTCCAGAGTTTGAGGGTTCTTAGCTATGAGCTTGAACGTTTCTCTCTGCTGTTTGGTGATGTTCGCCGATGATTGCTGATGTGTATCGGATGTTAACTCGTGATCCTTGAGGTGAAGACTTAGCTTGGTATTTATAGTCTTCGCGTCATTAATTAGCTCCATTAATGCTTTGATCAATGGCTACAACGGCTGGAAATGGTCGCCGGAGTGATTATCCATAATGTTCTTCATCCGTTACGGCTGCTCACTGTTAATGGCTTTGACTCCTACATTAAATACTTAACACAAGTAACAGTCAAGGTTAACGTTAGCTTTGCTCGAAGGTACAATGATCTTACGCGATGGTCGTGCGGGATGGGCGACGCTATGGTCGAGCGTCATGAGGGACGTACGACTTACCTTTTACGGGAGACGACGGATGTCTTCTGGGTTTTTGTCGAGACCTTATCTTAATACAAGATTTGGATTATAACGTGCGTCTTACCTGTTTTGGTCGCGGTTGTACGACATGATTTTTTGCCCAAACAATTGTCGAGATCAAATCTCCTCAAAATTTCAAAGAAGTCCAAAGGCTCACTGGTCGGGTAGCAGCTCTAAACAGGTTTATCTCCCGATCTTCAGATAAATGTCATCTATTTTACAACGTCCTCAGGAAAAACAGAGGCTTCGATTGGACCAACGATCATGAACAGGCATTGCAAAAGCTTAAGGAATACATGACGTCGCCTCCCTTGTTGTCGAAATATCGCGATCATGAAATCTTGCAACTATGTTTGGCTGTTAGTCCAAATGCGGTAAGTGTTGTCCTAGCACGAGAAGATGAAAAACAACAACTACCAATCTATTATGTAAGTAAATCTCGTCTGGACGCAGAAACCAGGTATTCCTCTATGGAAAAATTGCTCTTGTCGCTAGTCACAGCTGCTAAAAAACAGCGACATTATTTCGAGTCGCATCCCATTACTGTCGTAACTAACTTCCCTCTTAAGTCTATCTTAAGAAAACCTGAGTTGACAGGTCGCTTAGCAAAATGGAGCATATATCTCAGCAGCTACGACATTGACTTCAAGCCCAGGATCGCGATCAAGTCGTAAGCCTTGGCAGACTTCATTGCTGACTTCAGCCCTGAATTGGAGAAAGAAGCAGAACTCGAGGTATCGACTATGGCAACTCACGACGACGTGCCCTGGATCTTACACGTCGATGGGTCATCCAACATTAGAGGCTCATGACTAGGCGTCGTCTTAAAGTCGCCACAGGGGGGCAAGATGGTATACTCAGTTCGATGCTATTTGAAGACTACCAACAACGAAGTTGAATACGAAGCCCTGATCATAGGAATGAATATGGCCTACGACTCGGGGACAACTGCGTTACATGTCAAAAGAGACTCTCTCCTGGTGGTGAACCAGATCAATGGGGAGTTCGCGGCCAAAGATTAAAAAATGACAGCATATCTAAAGGTGGCAAAAGAAATTACCGAAAAATTTAAATCTTTTTCGATTGAACAAATTCCAAGGGACCAGAATACTCAAGCCGACGCTTTAGCAAATCTCGGGTCTGCTTTAGTCGAACCTATATTCGACGCCATTCCCATGATCCATCTGGCGACATCGTCTATCGAAAACATCGATGTCATCCAGATCGAGGACGAAAAAGATGATTGGTCGTGCGACATCCGAAATTTCCTTATGCACGACCAACTCGCAGAAGACAAGATGGAAGCCCGGAAGATCAGGTTCAAAGCATCTAAATATACCATAATTGGAGATAAGCTATATCGACGATCATCGACAGGATTAAACCTAAGATGCGTCATTAACAAGAGTCAGGTCCAAAAAATCCTTCAAGAGATGCACGACGGCGAATGTGGCAATCATTCCGGTGGTCGCAGTTTGGCTAATCGTATCTCTCGACAAGGGTATTTTTGGCCAACATTGCGACAAGACGCCGTGAAGTACGTCCAGAACTGTGACCTTTGTCAGCGACATGCAGGTATGTCACATAAACCTTCTGAACCTTTGCACTCGACACTTATCCCATGGCCCTTCATGAGGTGGGGAATGGATATTGTCGGCAAGCTACCCCTAGCCCCGGGGCAAAAGGTATTCCTCCTTGTACTCACCGATTATTTTTCCAAGTGGGTTGAGGCGGCTGCTTTTTCCCAAATCAGGGACAAGGAAGTCAACTCTTTTATCCAGACTAACATCATATGCAAATTTGGGATTCCATCCAAAATCGTCTGTGACAACGGATCCCAATTCATAAGTGACAGGACCCAACAATTTTGCGAAGACAGGAGTATCAAGTTAACAACCTCGACTCCCAGATACCCTCAGGCGAACGGACTTGCTGAATCAAGTAATAAAACCATTATAGCTTCGATCAAGAAAAGGTTAAAAGCTGCAAAAGGAAGATGGGTCGAAGAACTCCCTTCAGTCCTATGGGCAAATCACACGACACCACGCACGTCCACAGGACAAACCGCTTTCTCTCTCGTCTACGGTTGCGAAGCAGTCCTGCCAATCGAAGTCCAGCTCCTAACTTTGAGGCATACTTCCGTCGACCACAAGATGATTGATTTAAATTATGATATCGACGCCCTAGAGGAGCTTAGAGAATTAGCCTTGATCAGAATGGCATCTCAGAAGCAAGCAGTCAAGCGACATTTCAATAAACACGTCAAAGTCAAAGTCTTTCAAGAAGGCGACTACGTCCTCCGTCGAGTGTTCCAAAACACTCAAGAGCTCAATGCCGGCAAGCTTTCTATTAAATGGGAAGGTCCTTACCGCATCTCCGAAGTCGTTGGTAAAGGAGCCTATCGACTCCAGACTCTCGACAATCAAGAAATCCCACGCAGTTGGAATGCGACGCACTTGAAAAAGTATTTTTTCTAAAATCACCTTCCTCTCATGCAACTTAATTGTTTTATCACAGGGGCACATGATTCAAATTTCATCATGAAATTGGGTTACACGATCATAAGGTTTGAGCGACCTCTCGATCTGAGTTTCTGGATTCAGAAAAATTTTGTACGTTCTAACACGTCAATAATTGAGCCTATCAGTACAAGTCAAACGTATGATATTTCAATCGTTATATTGCTATGAATGCCTAAGTCGCACGATTCTTCGCTCGTTCTACACTTAACAAATTTATACGATTGATATTACATCTATCTACGACATATGTAAATCAAAATAAAAATTCGACAAAGGGATGAAATTCATTTACGAAACGAACGATTACATAGGAGCGACCGACGGTCGGGTATACAAAGTTAAAATGGCTCGACCACCAACGACCGAATATGAAAGACATATTTCATAGAACCAAAGTTTATTCTAACACTAGGGAAGAGTGTCGATAGCATACTCTGCCCCGAATCTTGACCTTCGAATTCGCGTCACGCAAAGGAGCCTATGCAAGGATCAAACGAGTATGACAGGGTCGTTTCCCAACACTTTATGCCACGACATGAAGAAAAGCCCATAGTAATTTTGAGAATGTGGCTCTTAAGATTAATGTTATGGTTGGAGGACGGAATAAGACGCCTTCGACGATCGACTTCTGATACGACAACTTCTCTGTATTCACGTATCGAACGAGCAGAGACCGAAACATCTGTCACAACGAATATGTCAAACTAAGAAAAACATCGAAAACATGGGTTTTGAAAGAAAAACTTACAATGAACGCCTATATGGCTATATGTGGTCTCGTTTTTATGATGGAGATCCCTCGGAAACACTCCTAGAAAGAAAGGAGATGATATTTCCCCAGATGCGGAAATGACTTCGTCCCGTCAAGGACACAGTCAGTCAAGAGGATCGACGACAACGTAAAGTTGATCGTCATGACCTCCTCCTCACCCTCTCCCGTCCTTATACCCTTTCCCCCGACGGGTGACGAAAGGGTCGACGTAGATACAGAGGACATCGTTGCCAGATACGCAAGATCCACGAACGTCACGTCTATCGCAATCAAAGTCTTCACGGACTCGGACATAATCATTCTCAAAGAGTCTCCAATCTTTGAAGGC
This sequence comes from Saussurea involucrata, assembly GCA_033807775.1. Taxonomy (NCBI): domain Eukaryota; kingdom Viridiplantae; phylum Streptophyta; class Magnoliopsida; order Asterales; family Asteraceae; genus Saussurea; species Saussurea involucrata. Next base: position 22,738,146 of record CM066312.1, read on the forward strand.
TTGAGAGACATCGAGAAACTATACCTCGTATGGACACTCAAAAACTTCGAAAAGCATTGAGCAAAGAACAGCAAGGGATCAAAGAGAATTCCGCACTAGGAAATTTTCCAAGAGGATATAAAAAGAAATAATCCGTTATGATCCCTATTTATGCACTCGATCGCGTCAGGTCAAGTCCTCAGATGATCGCCACGCGTCCTCGTCTTTTCGTATGACCACACAGATCGTCGACACCTGTCATCGACAGCTGGTAAGCACCATCATGCGTCGGCATGACGTCACGGCTCCATCCGCTCTTCGATTTCCCTACCTAGTTTGAATTGAACAGATTCAGTTCCAAATCAACCAAGGTATATTTCAACACAAGACCCTGAACACCCGACAAGCAAAATTTAAAATTCGAATTTGCCATCCTACTTTCAAATTTTGGGGGCAAACTGTTTGGGCAAAATTTCACCAGTCTCGACCACGACCAGAAAAGGTAAGACACATGTTATGAGCTATATCTTGTATTAAGATAAGGTCCCGACAAAGACCCAAAGAACCTCCGTCGCCCCTCTTAAAAGGTAAGCCGAGAGTTCCTCACAACATTCGACCTCGACGTCGCCCGTTCCGCACGACCGTCACACAAAACCGTACGACCTCGACCGACTAACGCGTTATATGACTGTTATATATGTTCAGTGATTAATGCAGGAGTCAAAGTCATTAATGGACAACGGCTATAACCGACTAAATCAGTTATGAGCATCTAATCCCACATTGAAGACGACGACCGTTACAGCAGTCATCAAAGATCTTAATGATTCAATTAAAAGCATCCGAAGACTATAAATCCCAAGTTTAATCCTCAGTTTCAGGACATCGAATAACACAGGGAGAAAGATAGAACGGAAAATCGGACAACAGAAGCAAACGCAAACACTCAAAGAATATTCATTCGAAGCAAAGAGATCATTCATAGAAGATCGCTCTCGACGCACGAATTTCACTTTCGACCAACAGTTTACACATTGTTTTCACACACGACGCACACTGTTTTTACATTTCAAACACTTGTACTTTACATTTCGAAGTCTTTCCCTTCACTTGTATTGTAATCTCTGTACGATCGACACCCGGAACACCAAGGACATCGCCCCTAATTGGCGACCATAGTGCAATGACGACATCCACTGTCGTCCACAGGTTTTTTCCTCGTTGAGGTTTTTCCTGCATCATCAAATCCTTTGTCTCATCTCTATTTTTTATCTTTGTCGCACGCCTTTGTCGAACGATTCCTTTCTTTAGTTGTTAAAGTCCACATCGACCTTAAGTTGTCCCTTTGGTGCGATTTTTGGCATTAACAGCTATTGACACAGGATGTCGTTTAATAATCAACTATCATATATCGGGGATAAGGAAATAATGGGTATTACCTTCATCGATCGGGGGTATGACTTTTGTAGGCATTAGGGTAATCGAAGTCCATGGGTCATGTCGAAGGAATTCCCCAGGTCGGTCGAGGGTGTGATTGTTTACCCAAACAGTTAGCCCCCCGAGATTTGAATTTCAAAGGCATTTGAATTTCAGATCTCGTACCAAAGTAAAATGTGTTTATACGGAGACGTGTCGCTTTTGCTAAGAAAATCGACTTGGTTAGCTAAAATCGTGAGTCCAGCCGATGGTGTTTAAGTAAGTTGCGATGATCGAATGATGACCTTTAATGCGCAAGATACTTGTGGTATTCATCTGAAGGTCGTAAGACGACCTTAAAACGTAAGGAACCGATAGCGATCGTAAGACGATCTTTATCAAAATGAGATGTGTGGGTCAGGAGTCAATCATAAGATGATTGGTCCGAAATAAAGCTTGGCGGCGATCATAAGATGATCGAACCAAGATAAAATTTAAGGATCTTGTGATACAGTCGTTAAAGACTTATGTTCTGGCGTTCCGAGCCGATACGGTCGTTGTAGATTTTTGATCTGGCGTTTAGAGCCGATATGGTCGTTATAGACCTATGATCTGGCATTTCGAGCCGATACTGTCGTTATAGACTTTTGATCTGGCGTTCCGAGCCGATATGGTTGTTATAGACCTATGATCTGGCGTTTACAGCCGATACGGTCATTAGAGACCTAAGATCTGGCGTTTACAACCGATACGGTCGTTAGAGACCTAAGATCTGGCGTTTCGAGCCGATACGGTCGTTAGAGACCTATGTTACGTTGTGTAAGTTTTGCTTTAGCGATAATCGGTAAAAAATTACCTTTCTATTGAACCTGAGTATTATGTCAACTCATACATGTCATGGACAAATGTAATGTCAACTGTAAAAATTCATTAAGTACAAAAATGAACAAGAAGTCGTACGACTTGGGCATCCATTGTAATACAACGATTAGAACGTAAGTCATAAGACTTTTTGAATCGTATAATCAAACATAAGCGCATGCGATCAAAGCGTTCATAAAAATTTTCTAAGTTAAAGAACTTAGCTTGTGGGGTCGCTAGACCTTACGATCGTGTGATTTGATCATACGATGGACTTGAATCATGTGTTCCTGTAGTTATACAATCGAGTCGTCTAATAAAACTGATTGTTTATACCGTACGATTATACTGAAGCCGTATGATAGACTTAGTAACTTATGTCATGCGATCCTGCGATAAAGCAATGTCAGAGGTTGGTCGTTGGCTAGCCAACGACCCTCCGATGCTTAAGTCAGTAATCGTCGTGATGAATAAAAAATTGTATGAAAGAAGGAAAAGGATTTAGAAGAAATACCTTTTCAGATGCGTTGCATTCCAGCTGCGTGAGATATTTCGACCGTCGAGGGTTTGGAGCCGATAGGCACCTTTACCCACGACTTCTGAGATACGATAAGGACCTTCCCACTTGGTGGAAAGTTTACCTTCATTAAGCTCTTAAGTTCATTGGAACACTCGTCGGAGGACGTAATCGCCTTCTTGAAAGACTCTTGCTTGTGATTATACGGTTAATCTTGCGACTTGCCTTTATTGGCAATCATGAGATTAAAATATGCGAGTCGTACTTATTGGCGACTTTTGCGTTTTGACATGTGTCTTACCATGACTGGTAATTGTGAGATTCAATGTACAAGTCATCTTTATTGACGACATATGTCATGACTAGCGATCGTGCGAGTCGCTTTTATTGGCGACCAACAATTTTTAACCAGCGTTTGTCGTGACTGACGATCATAAGAAAATGTGAGTCATCTTTTACTGAGGACTATAAATTGCGACCTGCGTTTGCCTTGACTAGCGATTGTAAGAAAAAAGGTAAGTCATCTTTTACCGACGATTATATATTATAGACCTGCGTTTTTAAGTCGAAGAGTCTTTGATTTCTCACGATGTAAATCGTAAGACCTGTATTCATATGATCTTGCGTGCCTGTAATGTAAAATCGGGGGTGGTCGTTGGTTTTGACCAATGATCTTTTGATGCTTGAATCAACGATCATATATTAGATCAAAAAAAAATTAAACGAGGAGAATATACTTAGAGTATATATATAGAGTTGTTCTAAGTGGGACGTCACAGTTACCGTAACATGGAGTCGATAAGCGTCTTTTTCCGAGCACTTTTGAAATCAAATGTGGTATTTTTCAGTTTGGTTTTTCAGTTTGTGAAGGGTACTCCGAGCCCCCGAGTCCCTTGGATGATGCGATACATACGATACTTTTGACGAAACATTTTTTTAGGGCTTGAATCTGGTTTCGAGCCGTATTCGATTTCGATTGAAGTTGAATCAGGGGATCTTGATAGTTTGCAATATACCTGGAAAAAAAAACTTTACAAGATCGTTAGAGCGATGTGTGTTGGCTTGAGATTTTCTCTAGATGGGGTCCTACGGATGGCGCCAAACTGTTAATACCAAAAATCGCACCAAAGTACAACTTAAGGTCGATATGGACATTTAACAACTAAAGAAACGTATCTCAAGCCAAATAACACAATTGCATGGAAAAAGTAAAAGAGACAAAAGATTTGGTGACGCGGAAAACCCCAAAACGAGGGAAAAACCGCAGTCGACTCTGTGAGAGTCGACAGTGCACTATGGTTCACCAAACAGGGGCGAAAGTCCTTTTGTGATAGATGATATGTGTACAATAGGTTACAAATGAAGTAAAAATACACTTAGTCGTGTGTAAAAAGTGTGCGTCGTGTGTTTAAACGTGCGAAACAAGCTGTTGTCGTGCGGTTTGAACTGTTGTCGTGCGGTTTGAACTGTTGTCATGCGGTACTTGCGTTAGCGACGTGTGCTCGAATGCGAGAGAGAAAATATAGAAGTAGATGAGAATGCAGTTGTATAGCTAGATGAACTCGTCCTTTTTCTCGAGGTTGGAGTATGCCTTTATATAGGTTTCACCGGTCACTAATGTGCTTTAATGGTTGGTCTTGTAACCGTTGCCGACATTAAATGCGCTTTGATGATTGGCTTTGTAACCGCTGTCGAGTCTTTAATGTAATTAAGAGATCGACCGTTATTGTTCGTTGTACCATAATGGCTTGTAGACCTGCATTAATGAACAAAAGAAACGGCTGTCGACCATTGATAGTTAGTGTAATCGTAAAACCGTCTTAAGTTCTTGACGTCGATCTTACGGAGCATACGTCCGTCACCGAAATACAAGACCATGTATATGACTGTAAATGTCTTGTAGGACCTTATCTTAATATAAAAATGGTTTTATAAAAATGTCGTAAGACTAGGTCGCAGGACCTGGATGATATAAGATCGACGACAGGACACTGTTGACGTAAGACCGACGAGTCGTAACTGGCGACACATAACTGGAGACGTAAGACTAGTAACGTTTAACTTGCGACATGTAACACGCGACACGTGTAACATGCGATGCATGTCGAGCGATCATGAGATGTAAAATCACTATCCTGAGTGACTATTGACACAGGATGTCGTTTAATAATCAACTATCGTATGTCGGGGATAAGGCAATAATGGGTATTACCTTCATCGATCGGGGGTATGACTTTTGTATGCATTAGGGTAATCGAAGTCCATGGGTCATGTCGAAGGAATTCCCCAGGTCGGTCGAGGGTGTGATTTTTTACCCAAACAGTGGGGTTGGTTGTACCTTGGATTATTGAGAATCCTTGGGAGTTTGGTGAGTCGTGTGCCTATAATTTGTTTCTCGCGCACACGGATATGGCATCTACTGGGGGGCCATGGGGGTCTACTGGGGGGCTCGAGTGTGGACATCACGGGGAGGTGATGGCATGGAGTCCACTGTGCTAATACCCTTATATGGCGATTGTTATGTTAAACTCTTATTTTATTTCATATTATAATAGTTTGCGTGTTTTAAAGATGAGATTTGTTTAAACTGTTTTCGAGAGGGAATTCACTAGACCTCATGGTCTAACCCTCGTTTTCCAAAACTAAAACCATTTTCAGGCAAGAGTGGTAGTAGTGCTTCCTCTAAGGGTAAAGCGAAGGCCCGAAGGTAGAGGCAGAAGATTTGAGTTTAGAGCAATGTAGCTCCTTATTAACTTAGCTTGTTAGCTTAGTTAGTTTCTCGGTTGTGGAAGTTTGTTTCTGCTGCAAGTTTTGTAGCTCTGACTTGGTTTATGTTATGTATTTGGGACCCGTTTGAGATGTTAAATTATTGTATTGCATGTTGAAGATTTGGGTTGTTACATTAACCCAATAACAAAAGTTTCGTAGGATTCTTTTATATATTTATATTGATATTGATTTTCAAGCCATCACCCCCTCCTTTTACATACTCAACTATATTTTCCAATATTTCTCTTTCTCGTCAATGTGAGATAACCAATCTCAACCACATTTTGAGGATACTAAATTCTCATTTGCCATGTTAATACCTTCCGACCTTCATTTGTAGATTTATATTTCCCTTAATGAATTGAGATTGCTAAATTCTCGTTGTGTCATTTTGATACCTTATAGCATTTCTTTATATATTTATATTGATATTAATTTTTCAAGTCATCCGCTCTTTCATGCACAACTATAATTTTTAATATTTTTCTTTCTCATCAATATGGGAAAATGGTATGTGCGAAATATGTGATTTAATCGCAGTGGGATGCAAACTATCCACAGTGGGAAGCACAAGTGTACACTGACCACTATGATCGTCACAACAACTAATAGTTGGTAAAATACTAGAATCGTATCCACAGGGACTGGGCAATCAAGACAATACGGTTCTCATGAGCTTCCTTTTACAAGTTTCAGTTACAGAAGAAGCAATAAGTTGGTTTGTTTGGTGAGATGCTATTTTAACGAGTTACTTAAGATTTTAAAAGAAGGAATGTAGGTTAGATTTTCCCTATATTTTATATTAAATACTTGATCCAAAAGAGTGATCCTTGTACTTGTGCGAAGTGGTCATTCCCGTTAGAGAAGCCCGGTTACTCAAATACTCACACCTTTAAGTAAAAATCCCATACTCTTAGTACTTACTGTTTTGTCAATGGTAATCTCAAAAATGGACCTTTTCAGGTCTCGATGGAATGTGTAGAGACAAATACTCTAACTGTTTTTAAATACCCAAACTAGCTTGCCCACTACTCCAGTGGGTTGAGATTAGCTCACTGTGTAGACCTCACTTTCGTAAGTGTCATAAGAATTCTTTCGAATTCCCTAGCATCATCCAAGCTCGTGTCACTGCGTTCTACTCATTTCTGAGTTGAGAACTAGACTTTAGATCCTTACAAGTGATCGGCTTGTTCGCATCATTGGGCAATAATCGAGAGTGAATGACCAAAACAATAAATATTCGAAGCATGAAGATTACTCAAGCATTTTTCATAAAATCCAGGTACTTCTCTTTCCAACATCCTAAGGGATGTTTAGCTCATAATTACCGAAGTAAAGAAAACAAGAGATGAGAAGTTGCACATAAGTAAACTGAAAGTGACTTCGATAAAAACCGCAGTGGGCAACGTGGGTACAACACTGCGACAATTTACTTTAAACTATAGATTACACTAAGAATTAAAATACAGAAATTGAAGAGTTACTGCAGTAAACTCTAGGGCTAAAAACTACAACTAACTTGCACTAAATGTGGTAGATGGAATTGATGATTTAAATGAAACCCAACACCTCTTTATATACTTAGAGGAAAAGTTGGACCAACAAAAGATGGGTAAATGTCTAGAGGCTAAAAATTTGAAGTGGAAGACACAAAATTCAGTTTCCATGAGTAAAGCTTCTCTCCACAAGTTTGTAGCCTTTTACCCAAGGTCTCTTCACCTTTTCCAAAAAGTCAACTTTAAGTACCATTGGTTTCAATAAACAATTCAATTTGCCATCTCTAAGGGAACATGCTTGTGCTTTTCTTCCCATGCCTCTGCCATAGATCCTTCCATTCTCCAGGATTTACTTCCATGCTAAGATTTGATTTTTCTTTGTTTTCTTCTTGGCTCGCCAGTGGGATCCGGAGTGGGCACTTCGCAAGTCACTGCAGATTTATCGTGAAAAAACAACAAAACTCTACCAAATGGTTTATAAAAACTGTGGTCCACTCTTTTTGCTCATTTTTAGGAATATTACCAAGAATGGATGTTTTTAGAAGAAAAATGGCTAAAATTTGACAAAAGAAAATAAAAATAACAGGAAATAATTGTTAATGCCAAAAATCGTCCAGAAGGATAACTTAAGGTTGATTGTGGAGCTTAACAACTAAAGAATGGAAATCGTTCGACAAAGCAATGCGACTAAGACAAAAATGTAAATGAGACGAAAGATTTTGGTGACGCGGGAAAAATCTCAACGAGTGAAAAAACCCGCGGACGACAATGATGATGTCGTCGCTGCACTATGGTCGCCAAACAGGGACGATATCCTTATGTTTCAGGTGTCGAGAGTACAATGATTACAATACAAGTATAAGAAATAAGCTAATTTGTAAAGTAACAAATGTATCGTGTGAAAAAACAACTGTGTCGTGCGCAAGAACTATGCGTCGTGCGTCGTGAGCGATCTTTTTGAGAGAGATAGTTCTTTGCTTCAAATGCCTTTTTCGCTGTGTAGTAGATGTTCTTGAGAATTCAGTTCTCCGCAAATGAGGATGGAATCCTTGTATTTATAGACTTCGAATGTTTTAATGATTCCATAAAAGCTTCGGGTAACGGTCGTAACGGCTGCTGGATTTAATGCTCGTAATCATCTTCGTCGGTTATGTCCGTTGGCCATTAATGGTGTTGACCCTGCATTAAACAGTAAAAATATAACATAAATGTCATATGTTAGTCGGTCGAGGTCGTTAGGTTCCTTACGACGGTCGAGTGTCGTGAGCAACTTTCGATTTTAACATTAGTCAAACGATAAAGTGTTTATGATTTTATCTTATTATGGGAAAGTGTAGTAAATGTTTTCCCTTCTTTGGTCGTGGTCGAGACTGGTGAATTTTTACCCAAACAGTTTGCCCCCAAACTTTAAAATGAAAAGCAATTTCAAATTTTGAATTTTGAATTTTTGTCAGAAGAATATCTTTTAAAATCCTCGTCCAAGGGAATGTCGAGGGACATGACACGTGTCGAAAGTCGTTGGTTTGGAACTAAATCGGTTCGATCTCAACTGAAAAGGAAGTTGAAAAATGGGATAAGATCATGACGTCATGCTGACGTACGATCATGCTTAATAGCTGTAAATGCCAGGTGTCGACGATACGTGTGCGCATACGAAAAGGCGAAGGCACGTGTCGATCATCGAGTGACTCGACCTGACACAGTTGTTAACATAAATAGAAACCCATGGTGGATCTTTACTACTTTACGCTTTCAGAGAGTTTTAGAGTGAGATTTCTTCTCGATTCCTTGCCATTCTTCAGCGAATCATTTCCAAACCTGCAAAATCTTCGAACCTTGCCATTCTTAGCCTTTGTTTGCGTCTTAAGTCTATAGCGAGAAAACCTAGGAAAAACTGGGATCTCCGGGGTTTTTTAGACTTACAAATCTGGTTAACGTGGTTAGCAATGTCCACCGAACCTGAGAGTTCTATTCGTTATCAAGAGGATCTTGACGACCTTAGGATTCTAGCAAAAATACCTGTGGGGATTACACTGATTAGAGCAGGTCAGACTCGACCTGATATGTGTCCAGAGGGGTTCGTCGTTATATACGAATATCCTTTTAAGATAGGTTTCGAATGGCCTTATTCGCCTTTGGCCAAGGCATTCATGATCGAATTCGATTTAGCGTCGGCCTAATTGATGCCTCAATTTTGGCGAGTCATACAAGTGATCGAGCGCCTTACCAAAGACTGGAGTCTCCCATGAATGTGCGCGACCTCCTCTTGGCTTATCAGGTTAAGAGGGATGGATGTCGCCGTTACAACCTGTTTTCTAGGCATAAGGGCGATCGTACCCGGGTCCTAAAAACTGCGGTTAATGACCGTAAGTGGAAGACCAGGTATGCGTTCGCGCGCGTATCGGCGCTCGATTCTGAAAGCGGCTGGATTAGGACCGGCTGGAATATGTCGGCTAAGATTTTATACCTTTTGTCGTGTTTTGCATGCAAGTTCCAACTTTTTTCTAATCTGTATTTTACGTATCGACAGATATTAAGTTTGAGGACGTAAGCCCTACGCCAATTCTCAAGCAAAGGTCGACGCATTCTTGGAATTTAGCGCTGTCGAGCGGTCGTTTTTCACACGACACCTTGTAGACGACGACGACGAAGACCTGGTGTATCTGGGAGAGAATCGGGGGAAGAAACGCGAGGAGGAGGAGGAAGAAGAGAAGACAGCGGAGACAGAGGAGGAGTCGAGAGAAGAAGAAGAAGAAGAGATGACTGGTAAGTGTACCTTACTCTTTTCTACTCGACTTGTGTCTGTCGTGTAACGTTCCTATCTTTATTTTTTCCAGGGGATTCTCAGGTGAAGGTGTCGACTGCTACTGCCAAAAGGGCAGCTCAATCTGAACTTGCTCGTAAGGGCAGGGAAAAGAGGAAGGTGACGTTGACCACCGGGTCGGACATTTTAAAGAAAACGAGGATGACGATCCCGAGGGAACCGTCTTCAAGGGCTAATGACTCATCGAGAGTCGTTACGCCTGAGAAGGCGAAGGTATCAGTCGCATCACCCGTGAAGACGAAGACGTCTTCTGGTGTGATTGATGCAACACCTATCAGTTCGGCGCCTCCGACGAAAACGGCGAAGTCTCCGTCTACCACGCCGACCCCTCCGTCGGTCGACAAGGGCAAGGGCCACGCGACGGGAGAGGATAAGGTCACGACGGTCAACTTTACGTTGTCGTCAGACTTTAGGGCCGATAATGTCCTAGACGGGACGAATCTTTTTCCTCATCTAGGGAAATATCTTCTCCCTTCTTTCAAGGAACATTTTGAGGGAGTCCCGATCGAGGAGACGGGATCTCACGTTGTCGGACTGGCGTTCATGGTAAGTCTTTCTTTCAAGACTTGTTTATCTGTTGTGGTTTAGAACTTCGTCGTGCGTTTACTAACTTGTGTCTTATGTTTTTCAGGCGTTCCAGTCTTCTCTTGACTTGCACTCCGAAACGGTGAAGATAAGGGGTTTGGTGTCCTCTGCTTATGAGAGGGGGAATGTGGCATTGGACAGAGAGAAGGTCGGTTTAGAGTGTGCCGAGGCTATGTCCAAACGTCTCGATGAGGCCCTGGAGAGTTAGAGGTCGTCGGACGTGCAAAGGATGAAGCAAACCACCGCCTGAAGCAGTCCCTGTCCATGATCGCCGACCAAAGGGAGGAGCTGGACAGGACTAAGGAATCCTTGGCTGCGAATGAAAAAGAAGCTGAGGATTCCAAGTCTAGGGTGGCGGAGCTGGAAAAGGAGGTGAAGGAGCTCAAGGACGAAGCGACGTCCGTCTTTGCTCTTGCTCGACTGACCGCGCGGGCGGCGATCATGAGGCTACATCTGTCAGGGAAGATTCCCCTTGCCTCGGCATCGGAGGAGCTTGCCTTCTACCTGGGGGAAGTCGGATCTACAAGAGACCTCGACTTGGATGACGAGAAAGAAGTCGAGGAGGAGGAGACGGATGAAGGCTCTAAAGGCGAGGCTTCCGGTAAAGATGCGATCGACGATCCCCCTCAGTGTTAGGAAATATTTTCTTAGCTTTTGTTTTTTATCGCTCGACCGTTGGTGGTCGAGTCATTCGGATGTAACTGATCGAACATTCAATGAATGAAACGTACATTTCTTTTGAATTTATTTTCGTGAAAAATATCAATCGTGAAATTCACTAAGTATAAAATGAACAAGAAGTCATGCGACCTAGGCATCCATTTTAATACAACGATTAGAACATAAGTCATAAGACTTTTAAACCGTGTAAGCAAACATAAGTATATGCGGTCAAAGCATTCATTCAGAACATGAAATTCTTCTAAGTTAAAAACTTAGATCGTGGGGTCGTTACACCCTATGATCGAGCAATTAAATGTACAATGAACTTGTATCATGCGTCCTTGCTATAAGGTAGTCAAGTCATAAAGTAGACCTATTTTCTTATGTCGTGCGATCCTACGAGAGTGAACTAAAGTCGTACGATAGGATTAGTTACTTATGTCGTGCGATCCTGTGATAAAACAATGTCAGAGGTTGGTCGTTAGCTAACCAATGACCCTCTGATGCTTAAGTCAGTAATTGTCGTGATGAATAAAAAATTCGTCTGAAAAAGAAGAAAGACTTAGAAGAAATACCTTTTCAAATGTGTTGCGTTCCAGCTACGTGGGACATCTTGATTGTCAAGGGTTCAGAGCCGATAGGCACCTTTACCCACGACTTCTGAGTTTCGATAAGGACCTTCCCACTTAGTGGAAAGCTTACCTGCATTGAGCTCTTGAGTGCTCTGGAACACTCGTCGGAGGACGTAGTCGCCTTCTTGAAAGACTTTAACTTTGACATTCTTATTGAAATGTCGCTCGATCGCTTGCTTCTGCGACGCCATTCTGATCTCTGCTGATTTGTTGGTCCCGAAGGGCTATACAAGTTTGTAGAAGGGGGGTTGAATACAAACACACAGATTTTACTTTTCTAAATTGTTTATTGATAAATCATTAACAATTTACAGCTTGTTGCGGAACAAGATTAAGGATAAACCTAAATCTAAACAAGTTGGAACACTAAGTTTCTTGCACTAAGAAAGAGAAGGAAATTACTAATAATAACCTATCTCAAGATAAGAAGATGAACTTGACCAGAGTTAGTAAGTTACTTCAAAATGAAGTGAGTTCTTCTTCTTATATACTGCATGCATTTAATGCATGGCAGTTTACACTTTACACGTGGCAGCAGCTGATTGGTTGTATGTCATTGACCTTTGTAGACAACCTTAATAGCCGCATGTTTGAACAGTGTAGTATCAAAGTGGTTGTACGATTTCAGACAATAAGGAGGTTCTTTTCTGACATATCGTACGGAGTCGTGCAAGGGTGGTTAAGACAAAAGTACTTTGTACGGAGGACTTCATGATCAGCTTTTCGTTGATTCAGCGTTTCATCATTGTTTATCAGCGAATGATAAAGCTCAGCGATAGCTGAAGTCTTGTACTTGATACTTCACGTTGAGTGGACAAATCTGAGTCTTCGTTGATCCGCATCAGTTCATTAGGAGACTTGTCGCTGGTTCTTGAGCTTGATCTTCGACTTCAGCGTAGAACCTATGTTAACGTGAAACTTGTCTTCAGGAATCATAAGTAAACAACTAACTTATCAGCGATCACCATAAGGACTGAACAAGCTCAGAGTATTATGGTGAACAGTGTTCGCTGAATGTTTAATCTAAAGAGTGAGAGTTCCTATTAGCGGTACTGTAAGGTCTTAGTACTTATCAGCGATAGTGAAACTCTGATACATATTGTTTACTTACAATTTTCACTAAGTATTAAAGAGAGGGTCATTATCAAATCACTGAGGGTTTGGATCAACAATCTCCCCCTATTTGATTATGACATAGCAACAGAGAAAATTGCTATTTAATGAAAACATAAGGATAAAAAGAACTCATAAAATATTTGTCAATTTTACTGTTTTCTGGGATCTTTTATGTACTGATGGAGTAAAGTACTTTCGCTGAAATCTTTCAATAAACTTCGTATCAGATTACAAAGGGAAGTGGAAAGATTACAAGTACAAGCGAAATAAATTACAACTACAAAAGAATAACTGATACAATAGAAGAATGAGGCGATCCTATCAGTTTATAGAGGTTCTTCCCTAATGAGAAGTTCATCAAGGGTATTTGATGTGGGAATCATCCAGTCAGGGACTTTTACTCCTTGATTCTTTTTGTTCAGAGCTTCTTCAAAAATCAAGGGTTTAAGATGTCGTGCCTGAATATCGTTCTTGAAATCACACCAGTAGATGAGATCTTTCAGCTGTTTGATGGGAATGATGGGAAGCTCAGAGATACGTTGAAAACATTTTCGTCCATCATAGTCAATAAAGAATATCCCATAGGGTTTGCTTATGACTTTCCCAGAGATGAAAGTCTCACCAAGAGTAAGAGATGTGTCAAGTGCAGAAAGGTCAGGTTCTGGACCAAGGACTTCATCAAGAGAAAAACCAATACCTGTTTCGTTCCGTATACGAGGACTATCATCTGAAGATTTAGACTTTTTCTTTGCAGAGGCCCTTCTTTTCTGACTTTCGAGAGGAAGGGGAGAAGGAATATCCACACAAGAAGAGACTAAGTCGATCTGTTTGTTTATCAGCTTTTCAACATGATCCTTGTACTTAGATTGAGACTTCTGGATGGCTAATCTGATCTCCAACCATTCATAGAGACCGTACTTCGTGATGGCTTCAGCATAGAATTTTTCGTACTGTCCATTCTCTCTGAATATCTCGATTTCAGCGATTGAAACTTTGAGGGTTGATCTTCCAGCGATGAGTACCTTGATGATTCTGGCAGGTCGATATCTGAAGTGTACCTTTTCTTTGCACCAGATTAAAGTAGATTGAGACACAGTTCTCTTTTCTTCAACGATCTTCTTGGCGTCTTCCCATAGCTGACGTTCAACTTCGATTGGAGTTCTTTTCAGCTTGGGTCTTTCACTGATTGTTGAGTAAGCTGGATGGCGAGTTCTCTGTCTTTTTCTTCAGCTTCTCTTCTTTCAGCGATTAACCTTTAAGCTCTGAGGTGATCCTTGTATTCCTTTTGTGAAAGTCTGAACTTTGGAGGAATGGAAGGAAGTTGATCACGCTTTAGAATGATTCGTTGATCTTCGAACTTCTTTATTATTTCTTCTCTTCTTCTCTGATCCTCTTCACTTGGTTTTTGAGGAACCAAGGAAGGTTTGCTTTTGTGAGAGAGCAACTGTTCTTCAGGTTCATCAGTCTCAGAGATCAAATCCAAGACTGGGATTATTTCTTCAGCGTTGGGAGCTGGGATTATTGTTGGTGAAGTCGCAGTTGTAGAAACTTCAGCGATATCCTCAAACAGGGGAGAGGACTAGCTGAAACGCAGCGATCTTACGAATAAGAACTTGGGTAGAACAGAGATAGAGAAAGAATGTGGTTGTGTATAGAGAGGTTTTATGGAGAGGAGAGCTGATAATGTGTATAGATAGAGGAGGGATGTAGTATAAGGAAGATTTAGTGTACCTGACAAACCGGCTTTTTAAGCAAGATCGTCAGATTGTCATCTTCAGCGAGGCCTTTGCTTTTGCCTTTGTCAGCTTCAGACGTTGCAGGCTTTGTCTTGGTCCGCTCCCCTGAAGGTTCTTTTATCGAGATCCCTTTAAGAGTTGTAGTCTTCTGAGCAGGCTTGACGATTAAGGAGTCATCATCATCATCATCATCATCGTCATCATTCTTTGGAGAAGAGGATGGTTCATCATCAGATAAGTCGATGGCTTCTTCATCTTCAGCTTCAGATTCAGATTCAGATTCTTCAGCATCTTCTTCGAGTTGCTCCCCCTCAGATACAGAGGTAAGCTTCTCGGTTCCCTCAGGGTTTTCATCTCCCTGAGGTCCAGCAACAGCTTCTTCAGGTTTCTTCTCACCCTCTTCAGTAAGGGTAAGGTCTTCAGTCTTCTCCCCCTCGATAGATTCATCTTGGGGAAGGTCTTCAGAGTTCTTCTCCCCCCCTTCCTCATGATGAATGGGGGAGGAATGCGATGACTCAACAGCTGGTTTTGGTTCCCTGTCTTCTTGGCCAGGGATCCCCATATAATCTTTAATCGCTGCTACTCTGTCTTCTAGGCCAGTAATAGCAGGAGTGATCTTCAAGAGTTCAGCACGGTCCGCCGTAGAAAAATTCGAAGGTGCAGGGGCAGGGGCGGTTATGTTATTCAGGATCTGCTGCATCATTGTCTTCATTGAAGCAATGTCAGTCTTTACAAAACTCACGTCAGTCTTTAGTGAACTCACGTCAGTCTTTAATGAGCTAACGTCATTCTTTACAGCGGACATGTCTCCCTCGAGTTTTCCAACCGATGTCTTCAGCGATGTGACCTCGCTTGACATGGATTAAACTGATGTTTTGAGAGAGGTGTAGTCTGTATAGATGTCAGCGAGAACTTTGGCAAAGCTGCTGAGAGTGTGACCAATCTTTTCCAAATCAGCTTTGGAGGCTTTTTGTTCCACCACTATTGTCAGCTTGTTGAGATTCTCTCCAGCGTTTGTTACAGTTGAAGAGTTGTCTGAGAGTGTAGTGGTGAGACCTGTCAGCTTTGTATCCAGGTTCTTCAGAGAAGCGTTGATGTCTCCCAAATTAGGACCTGTAACATATAAGTACTTATGAACAGAGGAAAGCTCAGAAGTTTGGGGTTCAGTTACAGTGTATATGGGTTGGTGTATACCTACAGGAGGGTTGGTGAAGTCGTCAAAACTTCTGTGCCCTGAAAAGAGTTCCATGTCGTCAGCTAGAGTGCGTGTACGCATGGTCAGTACTGCAGGTCCTGTATCCATCATTCCTTGAAGAGTATCAGCTTTAGCTTCTGGAGGAATGACGGTTGCTCCAGTGAAAACTGGATTCAAGTCCAATGGAGAGGAGAGAGAAGCGAAGGTTGAGAATGTTGGTTGGGTGCGGGTTTCAGCGTTGGATCCGTTGAAAATTACTTCTTCAGTATTTTGAGAGACTGAAGGAGGTTGGGTAGATTCCAAGTTTATAACTTCAACGTTTAGAGACACTGAAGCTGGGATGGAATGGGTGGCTTGTTCAGCTGTGGCAGAGCGTACCACTGAACTTTCCTTCAGCTCTTCAAGATGAGCTGAGGAGTCTTCAGCAAGAGATTGCTGGGGTTGCTCCTTGGTTTTCTTAGTTATTTTGGAACCAAGTTGGGTAGTAGAGTGTTTCCTTTTATGAGAAGGAATGGAGGTTGCATCTTGGGTATCAGCGATGGGTTTGTCCGCTGAAGGAGCTACAGAAGTAGAAGAAGGAGGATTGAGAAGAGTTAAGAGTGTAGAGAGACGTACCTCGTTTTCCACTGGATTTAAGTCGAGTACTTTAGGGCCAACTTGAGAGAGTTTCAGGTCACCCTCTTTTGGGTAGTTGTCCTTCAGGCCTGTTTGGAAGACGGCACTGATGAATCTTGGATATGGAACCCATGGTGATCGGTCAGTGGCAGAGTCTACTCGGAGTACAAGATCATCGTAGATTATCGATGCCCAGTCTATATGTAGACCTTTCAGCAATGCATATCCCATTGCTTGCTGAGGTTGAGCGGCTTGATCAGAGGAGCCGGTCTTTACAGTCATGCAGCTTATCAAATGTGCGAAGATGAAGTTCATCTCGCTATGTAACGTCCCAAAAATTACAAGGAAATTTAAAATTTTTAAAACATACAATTCATTATAAAACAACCATGATTTAAATATTCACGTCTTAAATAAAATTAACGTCGTTACTTCAAACCATCAACAAAGTTTATGCAACGGAAAATTTCATAACTAAATTCAAGGGTTCGAAAGTGAAAGTTTAATAATATTTGACACTCCGCGCTCCATGTGTGTACTGTCACGCCCGACTGCCGCCCGCACCTGAAATAACAACACATTGGGAAAGGGTAAGCTAAACGCTTAGTGAATTCAATCACGCACGTAGGTAGCAACCCCACGCATATCGCCCCTACTCGCAAGTAGGCAACATCACCATCATCACGAATATCAAACCACATAATGATTATTATATAAGCACGAACCTCGGTCCCACCGAGTACACAAAATACATTAATACAAGCTCAGTCCCACCGAGCCCTCGGTCCCACCGAGTAATTAATACAAGCTCAGTCCCACCGAGCCCTCGGTCCCACCGAGCCCTCGGTCCCACCGAGTAAAAATTGTTGTACTAGCTTAGTCCCACCAAGCCCTCGGTCCCACCGAGCCCCTCAGTCCCACCGAGGTGTACACATGCATATATATATTCCACATACGAATCTAATAAATCACAACCAGTTATCACATCCCATCTAATTCACGTAAGCACATAAATACACGTAATCACACGTAACACAGAATAACGACATACATGAAATTCCTAACTACGCGGTGAGAGAACTCACCTCAAGGCTAAGCAACGTGCTCACGAAACGCAACACCAACACGGCAATCTTCTTCACTTTCTCCCACCTAAATACGTATAAAAAGTCAACGGAAATTCCCGACCCATAACACGTTTACTAGCTTTCAAACGACTAAATATTCCAGCTTTTTCTTAAAAGTTACGGGTCTGTTCGGGACCTGTTTTACCCCCTTAAAACTGATAAATACAGAAATTAAAATTCATAAATACGAAGTTCTCAGTCTTACGATTTCAGGGACGTATCGCACGCGTCCTAACGACTTTTCTATAATTTACTATAGATTTTACAAAAATGTTTCGCAGAACAGCGAACACCCGGACCTTTCAGTACAGCATGGCAACTTCGCCCTAGCTATGGTCCGAATTGGTCTTTCCACAAAACAGAGGAAACTTAATAGACTCCGAAACGAAACTTTTGGCACTGGTCCCATCCCAAACCGACATTCCAAGCAACAGTTATGCGTAAAACAAAACAGGGACAGAAAGCTGGAAGTTTTTTCGGACCAGCTGTATAAACAGCCCCATATGGCCTAGCTACGGGCTAAATTAGATTTTCGACAAGACACGAAAAACCTTCCCAACTCAGTTTGGAAATTTTGGGCACCAATTTCACGGCAAAACGAATTACGAGTCAAAAGTTATGGCCTTCGAAAAAACAGGGCAGATTCCAGAATTTTACATAAAATGACGAATCACCAAACTTGCGGCCACTGTTTCACCTAGCTAGAGGCCAAACCAGTTTTCCGCTAAAACACGGAAAACGTGCCCGACCCCGAGCTTGAACCGTGGGTACCAATTTCGGCTCAATCGGAGTTATGACGGAAAAGTTACGCACGATTGAAGAACTGGACAGAACACTAAAAATTACATAAAAAGGTAACTATTGAATTTTTACACCATTAAGCCATGTCTTAATCAAACAGACCCGGAAACCTACAAGCTTATTGAGACAAGGGCCATGCCACGCTGGGCAGCATCCGAGCACCACCCACTGCCGCCTCCGGTGGCGGTGGTGGCTGGTGGCGGTTTACGGCGGTGCTTAGACAACAAAAGAACAACCGAAAAAGATTAAACGGAACTACCTCACCGCGTCTCCTTTCTCTTCTTTTCCGACCAAACCCGACGTCTTCTTCCTCTCTTTTTCCGGCAACCACGCGGCGGCAGCCTCCTCCCTTTCTCTTCTCCGGTCGGCGACCACCCTCCCTTTCCCTTTCGATTTTCTTCTTCCTCGTCGATCTCTCTCTCTTTCTCTTGCACTCACTTCGCCGGTGACAACAATGGGAAGGAGATGGGGAGAATGACTTGCGATTGGGGTGGTGCTACTGTGAAACCGAAGGGGAAGGGGGATAGGGCGACCCTTCGGCTGACCCCTTTCCAAACTTTGGGTGAAAGTCCCTACTAGCCCCTTAACTTATCCCTTTCCTTGCAAGAACCCAAGAGTTGTCACAATTAACCTTTTGGTCCGATTCGACTAAACCTCGTTAACTAAAATATTAACAATAATTAGAATAATTAATAAATAAAATATGTACCGGGACACGGGCTTTACAACTCTCCCTCGCTTGAATTAGACTTCGTCCCCGAAGTCTACACCCGCAAACAGCTCCGGATAGTTCTCTCGCATCTCCGCTTCAGGTTCCCAAGTCCACTCGGAACCCTTTCGGTGTCTCCATTGAACCTCCACCAAACCAACAACCTTGTTCCGCGAGGTTCTTCTGCCGACTTTGTGCAGTAACCAAACGATCCCGAACCATCCGAATTGTCTCGGTCGTCTTCAGCACGATGTCAGTACTCCCTAACACCCGATGCCCAACCTCGCCCCAACAAACGGGCGTCCTACATTTCCTACCGTACAACAACTCGTATGGCGGCATGCCAATACTAGAGTGGTAGCTGTTGTAGTAGGAAAATTCCGCCAAGGGTAAGTACCGATCCCAACTACCTCCAAAATCAATGACACAAGCTCGAAGCATATCCTCGAGGGTCTGAATGGTTCGCTCGCTCTGTCCGTCCGTCTATGGATGAAAGGCCGTGCTAAAGTGCAATCGTGTACCCATCTCCGACTGGAACTTCTCCCAAAACCGAGAGGTAAAACGAGTATCCCTATCGGAGACAATCGAAACTGGCACCCCGTGCCTGGCCACGATCTCACGCACAAACACCTCCGCAAGTTTCTTCGCCGAGAAGCTCTCCCTGATGGCCAAGAAGTGTGCACTCTTGGTCAGACGATCAACGATCACCCAAATGGCATCGTTCCCACAGGGAGTCCTCGGGAGTTTCGTTATGAAGTCCATGGTAATCTCTTCCCATTTCCAAACCGAGACCTCCAACGGTTGCAATTTCCTATGTGGTCGTTGATGTTCCGCCTTGACCTTCCGACAGGTCATACATACCTCCACACATCTAGCAACATCCCGCTTCATACCGAGCCACCAGTAACCTCCACACAATTCTCTGTACATCTTTGTAGCTCCCGGGTGAATCGAGAACTTGGACTTATGAACTCCTCTTCAAGAAGTTCCTGCAACTGGTCGAAAAGATCGTCAATCCTTGGAAAAGGATAACGATCCTTTACCGTAAGCTTATTCAGCCTCCTTCGCTTCCCCAACTCGCGTGTCCATCACATAAGCCAAGTATCCCTGCCCACTATGCTGGAGGTACCTCTGAGCTCTCGCAGCCAAACCTATGGCCGTAGTCTGCCTAGACGAATTTCCCTGAACTAACAGTTCTCCCCCGCTTGGGGTTCGAACTCGCACTTGTTTGTGACGACAAACAATCTCCGCGTCAAACGTATCCATCCAGTCCATGCCCACAATCACACAAAGTTCCCGCATAACAATCGGGACCAGGTCTATGGGAAACCGCACTCCTGAGATCTCTAGGGTACACCCACGAAACACGTCCGTGACCGTCAAAGTCCTAACATCAGCCACCTCGACAACAAGAGGATGACTCAATCGTCCTACAACTCGACCCAAACCCTCGCTAAAAGTGTGAGACACAAAAGAGTGAGTAGCCCCGCTATCAAACATCACAACCGCAGGCACCGAGTTAACTAGGAACGTTCCTAACGTATAACTGAACCACAAATAAATACATGACATGGAACGGAAAGACAAGAAGAAAGAAGCAAAAGGGATATACCTGTAACCACTTTAGGCGTCGCTTGCGCCTCATCCACCGTCAACTGATGAACTCTACCTTGAGCCGCCCCCGCCCCCGGCTGACCAGCTCGACCATCAGTGATGCGTAATGGGGCATTCCCAGGCGCCCTCTGTGCTCCACCCCCAATAGCTACCCCTGCGTTAGGGCAGTTGGCCCTTACATGGCCCGTCTGATTACAGTTGAAGCAAACCACTAACGGAACCTTACAATCCCGGCTGAGGTGACCGGGTTGGCCACACTTAAAACACCCCTCAACTCTCCTCACTCCGGTATCTCGGGGCTTAAACCCGCCACTCCCAGAACCCGCGCGCGTATCTGTGAACCTCGACCTTTTCGGCACTGCCGAGATGGGCGTCACTGGCTGTGCCGCCTTCCGCTTCTTAGCTTGGGTCTGCAGCTCAAGCTCCCTCCTTCGAGCGGCGTCCATCATGGCGGATAACGAAGTGTACTGTGCTGTGCTAACAAATTATCGGATCTCCGTGCGTAGCATATCTTTATACCTTGACATCTTCATCTCTTCCGAGGCGGCATACTGAGGACAGAATAATGCCATCTCGGTAAATTTCCTGTTCATCTCTTTTACCGTCTCTGTTGTCTGGGTGAGTTCTAGGAATTCCTTAGCGATTCTCTCCATCTCTACCGGCGGTACATACTCTGCACGGAAACGAGTGACAAACTCGTTCCAGGTCAAGGTAGTGCGTTCGGCAGCCGTCAATGCTGAGGCGCACCAATCCTTCGCGCCGTCACGAAGTAGATTTACTGCAAAACGGACCTTTAGGTTGTCCGGGCAGCCACTGGTCAAAAATGCGAACTCCATGTCAGATACCCATCGCATACTGGTAATCGGATCCAGGTCTCCCTTAAACTCTGGCGGGGAACAGGCGGAGAGATCCCGGTACTGGAACTCTCGGTTACGGGGATGACCCTCCGCAGGCAGTGGAATAGCTGCAATACGCTCCTCCAGTAGGATCACCACCTCCTCTCGAATAGCGGTGATGATCTCGGGGATTGCCTCCCCGATCCCGTGGGAAACCTCAGTAGCAATCAGTTCCCTAATACGCTCCTCAGTAATCCCTGTCTCGGCTCGCGACTCCGCCGCGTTGTTCCTTCTAGTATTGACCATTCTAGAAAGAGAAATTTCAGAGATATATAAGCACATATAACTCACCCTACCACGCTCATACTCCACTCCTTGACTTCCTCGTAACTCTCCCCGACTCAAGCATGGATCCTGTGCTTCAGATAGTAGGAGCTCTACTACTACCCTTCACACCTATCCTTACTCGTTTCGAGTCCTGTCCCGAGACATTCAAGTAGTCGATTACCACAAATAAACACATATAGCCAATCCAGCCCGTACAAACACCTTTCCTAACTCCCTAGAAAGGTCATATCACCCACTATCCCTTGCTAACACGGAAACCCCACTAACCCTGACGAGTCGCCTCGTGAATGCACGGTCGTATACAGTGTAAAACCAGATAGACGTTCGAATAAGAGATTCTATCCTAGAATGGTTGGACTCAAACAAGAGCTGCGCAATAGAACTAAATCTAATATTCTAAGGCTATTCAGTTCCTACTGCATACAACCTAGAGTGCATTCGCTTATCAACCTATCAAAGCTAGCATGAGTTCCTATAAGCGACAAAACCAGCATACGGTACCATACAGTTCACATAAGCAATCTAGCATGCATACACTATACCCGAAAAGCGATAGATACACTAAGTTCCTTACCTTCCCAGTTGGCGTCGGCTGACTGTACACACTGCGCCCACGATCATCGTTTCCAAACGAGTTTTCTTTTCTCATTTAAAACAAATTTTTTTTGATAAAAGAATTAAAAGATCTCTTAGCCGCAACTTGAGACCAAACACACCGAGATGTGCTTGATTCACTCAAGCCGTGCTCTGATACCAAGTTGTAACGTCCCAAAAATTACAAGGAAATTTAAAATTTTTAAAACATACAATTCATTATAAAACAACCATGATTTAAATATTCACGTCTTAAATAAAATTAACGTCGTTACTTCAAACCATCAACAAAGTTTATGCAGCGGAAAATTTCATAACTAAATTCAAGGGTTCGAAAGTGAAAGTTTAATAATATTTGACACTCCGCGCTCCATGTGTGTACTGTCACGCCCGACTGCCGCCCGCACCTGAAATAACAACACATTGGGAAAGGGTAAGCTAAACGCTTAGTGAATTCAATCACGCACGTAGGTAGCAACCCCACGCATATCGCCCCTACTCGCAAGTAGGCAACATCACCATCATCACGAATATCAAACCACATAATGATTATTATATAAGCACGAACCTCGGTCCCACCGAGTACACAAAATACATTAATACAAGCTCAGTCCCACCGAGCCCTCGGTCCCACCGAGTAATTAATACAAGCTCAGTCCCACCGAGCCCTCGGTCCCACCGAGTAAAAATTGTTGTACTAGCTTAGTCCCACCAAGCCCTCGGTCCCACCGAGCCCCTCAGTCCCACCGAGGTGTACACATGCATATATATATTCCACATACGAATCTAATAAATCACAACCAGTTATCACATCCCATCTAATTCACGTAAGCACATAAATACACGTAATCACACGTAACACAAAATAACGACATACATGAAATTCCTAACTACGCGGTGAGAGAACTCACCTCAAGGCTAAGCAACGTGCTCACGAAACGCAACACCAACACGGCAATCTTCTTCACTTTCTCCCACCTAAATACGTATAAAAAGTCAACGGAAAGTCCCGACCCATAACACGTTTACTAGCTTTCAAACGACTAAATATTCCAGCTTTTTTTTAAAAGTTACGGGTCTGTTCGGGACCTGTTTTACCCCCTTAAAACTGATAAATACAGAAATTAAAATTCATAAATACGAAGTTCTCAGTCTTACGATTGCAGGGACGTATCGCACGCGTCCTAACGACTTTTCTATAATTTACTATAGATTTTACAAAAATGTTTCGCAGAACAGCGAACACCCGGACCTTTCAGTACAGCATGGCAACTTCGCCCTAGCTATGGTCCGAATTGGTCTTTCCACAAAACAGAGGAAACTTAATAGACTCCGAAACGAAACTTTTGGCACCGGTCCCATCCCAAACCGACATTCCAAGCAACAGTTATGCGTAAAACAAAACAGGGACAGAAAGCTGGAAGTTTTTTCGGACCAGCTGTATAAACAGCCCCATATGGCCTAGCTACGGGCTAAATTAGAATTTCGACAAGACACGAAAAACCTTCCCAACTCAGTTTGGAAATTTTGGGCACCAATTTCACGGCAAAACGAATTACGAGTCAAAAGTTATGGCCTTCGCAAAAACAGGGCAGATTCCAGAATTTTACATAAAATGACGAATCACCAAACTTGCGGCCACTGTTTCACCTAGCTAGAGGCCAAACCAGTTTTCCGCTAAAACACGGAAAACGTGCCCGACCCCGAGCTTGAACCGTGGGTACTAATTTCGGCTCAATCGGAGTTAAGACGGAAAGGTTACGCACGATTGAAGAACTGGACAGAACACTAAAAATTACATAAAAAGGTAACTATTGAATTTTTACACCATTAAGCCATGTCTTAATCAAACAGACCCGGAAACCTACAAGCTTATTGAGACAAGGGCCATGCCACGCTGGGCAGCATCCGAGCACCACCCACTGCCGCCTCCGGTGGCGGTGGTGGCTGGTGGCGGTTTACGGCGGTGCTTAGACAACAAAAGAACAACCGAAAAAGATTAAACGGAACTACCTCACCGCGTCTCCTTTCTCTTCTTTTCCGACCAAACCCGACGTCTTCTTCCTCTCTTTTTCCGGCAACCACGCGGCGGCAGCCTCCTCCCTTTCTCTTCTCCGGTCGGCGACCACCCTCCCTTTCCCTTTCGATTTTCTTCTTCCTCGTCGATCTCTCTCTCTTTCTCTTGCACTCACTTCGCCGGTGACAACAATGGGAAGGGGATGGGGAGAATGACTTGCGATTGGGGTGGTGCTACTGTGAAACCGAAGGGGAAGGGGGATAGGGCGACCCTTGGGCTGACCCCTTTCCAAACTTTGGGTGAAAGTCCCTACTAGCCCCTTAACTTATCCCTTTCCTTGCAAGAACCCAAGAGTTGTCACAATTAACCTTTTGGTCCGATTCGACTAAACCTCGTTAACTAAAATATTAACAATAATTAGAATAATTAATAAATAAAATATGTACCGGGATACGGGCTTTACACGCTGGGCATTTTTTATTTCTTGATGAGGGTCAGCTTCTTCTCAGGCTTCTTATCCCTCCCAGTTTCCCACACATAGCCCATTGCATCGAAGAATGCAGTGATGGCTTCCCTATCAGCATGTTTCTTGTGGTCAGGGAGAGGAACAAAAGGTTTTTTCTTTTGTGGCGATGGGAAGGCTCAGGGCTTTGGGGATAATGGCAGGGGTGATTTTTATGGTGCCAAAATCAGTATCACAGAGGATGCAATCGATTTTCTTTGAAGGATCTTTGGCTGATGGTAACTGAGTGTGTCTGGCAGAATACCAGAACTGAGATACCAGTAACTGATGTGCAGGAGGTGTTATTGTCAGGGCTGTCGAGAGGCAACAATTTTTCAGAAAATTCACAGCATCATTCAGATGTGTGACTTGCTTTCGAGGAGGAAACTCGAAAAGCGCATAGAGGTTGTTTGACTTTGTCCAATCAAGTTCTTCAAGAGTGAACTTGACCTGAGGAGCCTTGGTGATTTCCAATTCCTCAGCAGCAGCAGCAGCAGTTCTCAGCGGTAGAAATGTCAGCAGATGCCATTTCTGTATTATCAGTTCAACCAAAGATATAACAAATAAGAATAATCTTAATGTGGAAAGATTTTCCAATAAGATGGTTCGAATTTTGTCCATTTCATTCAGACAAAAATGTCTTAATGAAGATTAGGGTTTCTCTTGGTTTTGAAAAAGAAATGCAAACCCATTAAAAGTCTTGTTTTCCAGTTTCCTTTGAGAATTAGAATTCTGGAAAAACGTATGAAGAACAAGTTTAAGATTTTGCGTTTAAACATGAAGAACAACCATGAAAGGTTGTGTTCATAAAACCATGAAAGAAATGATTTCATTTTTGAAAAAGTTCTTTTGTTTGATCTTGTAAAAACAAAGAATAAGATCATAAACAAGTAATGTAGGTAAATAACAAGAGTATTAACCTGGTTCGTTGAAGAAGAAGAAGAAGATGAATAGTTTCTGGAAATTGATAGCTCAAAATGCAATAGTAAATCTTTCTTGCTTGGAGGAGAAGTTTTTCGCGTAAAGGAAAAATATAAACCCATAATGTGTTTATATAGTGAGATTAGAGAGATAAAATCTTGAGCGGGAAAAGATTTTCATCATGACACGGACACGTGTTTGCATTTGATTGGTAGGTAAACGAAACGTGCAAACGTGTGTCAGAAAAAGAACGTGCCAGGGCTTATCCATTGCAATGACGTCACAACTGTCCTTTCATATTTTAGGATGTCTCTGAGGTTTTGAAAGCTCAGGGACACTTTTGAAAACATGAAGCACTGAATAGAAATATCAGTGTTGGTTTTAGAAATTTCAAAGTATCGCTGATTAAGAAAGAGATATTCAGCGATGCGATTTGTTTTGAAATCTTGCATTTACATGCGATTGTCAGTGAGAGAAAAACATACCTTGACATCAGCGAATCAAGTTTATTCAGAGAGAAGATGATAGAATAGGTTATACAAGTTGATTTTATTCTATCGCTGATCAAATGTGAACCGCTGAAGATTTTACTCTTCAAAGTTCAGCATTCCAAGCTCGCTGATGAGAAAGTTGAATCTTGTCTCATCAAGAGGTTTGGTGAACAGATCAGCTAACTGATAATCAGTTGGGATAAAATGAAGTTCAATATCACCATTCATCACGTGATCTCTGATAAAATGATACCTGATTTCGATGTGTTTTGTCTTTGAGTGTAGCACTGGATTGTTGGCTATAGCGATGGCACTTGTGTTGTCGCAATAGATTGGATTTTTTGAGAACTGAAGGTCATAGTCTAGTAGTTGATTTCTCATCCACAAGACCTGAGAACAACAGCTTCCAGCGGCTACATATTCAGCTTCAGCTATGGAAGTGGACACTGAGTTTTGCTTTTTACTTGTCCAACTCACCAGCTTTCCACCCAGGAGCTGACAGCCTCCTGTGGTGCTTTTCCTATCCATTTTGTAACCTGCAAAATCACTATCTGAATAGGAGATTAGATCAAACCCTGAGTCTTTGGGATACCAAAGACCTAGATTTGCAGTACCCTTAAGGTATCGAAAAATTCGCTTTACAGCGATCATATGAGATTGCTTAGGTTCAGCTTGATATCGTGCACACAAACAGGTTGCGTACATAATATCGGGTCGGCTAGCTGTAAGATACAAGAGAGAGCCGATCATCCCACGGTACAGCGTGACATTAACAGGTATTCCAGAGGGATCCTTGTTTAGTGTCAGCGGTGGTGCCATAGGGGTTTTCATAGCTGAACTCTGAGTTAAATCGAATTTCTTCAGCATATCTTTAACATACTTTCCCTGATTAATGAAAGTTCTTTTTTCATTTTGCTTTATTTCAAGACCAAGGAAATATGTTAGTTCATCCATCATGCTCATTTTATACTCTTCTTTCATTCTATCAGCGAAACGAGTACAAAGATCAGGGTTAGTAGAACCAAATATAATGTCATCAACATATATCTGAACAAGAATGATATGACCTTTCACTTTCCTGAAAAATAGAGTTTTGTCGATTTTACCTCGCTCAAAATTTTCAATATTGTAACACCTTAAAATTTAAACGATAAATATAGGGGATTTCCGGAAAATGGGTGATTTTAAACCTCAAAATATATACCAACTATAACCCTTAAATGCAACGGGATAGTTTGGACAAGGATTAAACATAGGAGTATTGAGACATAAAACACAACAACCTATTAATCTAGAATTAAAGTAAGCTAGATTAATCCGGGTGTCACTATATCTCCAAAAAGTCTCTCATCTCGAATTCCCAAAAGCCCGACCCTCCAAGCTCCTAGCCTGGTCGGCAACTCAACAAGATCTAGACACCGCTAGTGGGACCTGTAATCCACAAACATGCAACATCAAGTGTTAGACAAAAGTCTAGCGAGATTACAAGAATTACACGTTTATATAATTGTGACAAGAAGACACAAAATAATGTCACCGGCTCCGTGTGATCTCAAATTTCCACAATTCAATTCGTTAAGCGTTCCCACCTGAACATAAATATATAACCGAGAAATATTTCTTTCGCAACAAAATACAGGAGAGACCCGTTGCCGTCGGGGTGACAAGAACACGGGAATGGAGTCACCCACGACGTTATCGGATAGCACCTCAAGTCCCGGTCCTAGTTCCCATGCCATAAAGACATCACAACCTCAAACCATCTCGTACCATGCCTTTAGTGCCTACTCCGTCGAGTTACACCTCAAGGACTTATGGGACCACATTGCATATCCGAACTAGTCGAGTTACACCTCAAGGACCCCAACGTCCTCCATTGCCTACTCGCTAGTGATCCAATAGGCCAACAATAACATGAACAATTAGTCCATAAGGTCTAAATCCTCGTGCACAAGGAGATAGACATCCAATAATTCTGTACTATAGTAAAGGAAACAAATAAAATAATTCATAGGAGTTCTAGCACAAAGACAATCCTCGCATATCAATTACCTAGCATGTGAAATTCAACCTCATGAAGATACCAAATATTTACGACCCAACATATGTATATATGCACATACATACACATCTACTTTTATTTTTGCATATATAATAATACACACATATATACATATATATATAGGGGTGGGTTCAAATAAAAACCAAATTTCAGTTGTAAACGTGAGGACAAACCACAGCCCTTGATTAAAAAATCGGAGATCAGATCAATGAATAAAAAACACGGTGGCAATTTTGTAAATAACTTGAAAACTATGTCCATGGCTTAGTGAATTTTTAGCGCGCAGGGGTAAAATTGGAATCAACCCTCTTTTGTTGACTTTTTATTTTCTTTTTTAATTAAAAAACTTTTACCCCCTTAAATTTTAAAATAAATTATCTCAAAAACTACTAACATTTTAATCAAACAAATTACATCAAAAAAACGAGAATTTCGTGCTCTTCGATATGACATCCATCATGATATAGTTTTTTTTCGATTTAACCGTTTTTAAGTGAAATCGTGTATATATGTTATATTCAGACTGAATATAACACATATTCAGACTGAATATAACACATATTCAGACTGAATATGTGTTATATTCAGACTGAATATAACACATATTCAGTCTGAATATAACACATATTCAAACTGATGTGTTTATATCAAAGAAAGGTAAGCATGAAAATGAGGTTTGAATAAACAAAAATGGTGTAATTATTCAAAAGGTCCTCCTAAACTACCCATCATCGAGGCTTCTGATCCATATACATTATGCTGCCCATCATCCAGTATTCTCCTCCATTAAAAGGTGTACCCCATTGACAAACATCATACTTGCACATTTAACATTTAATGGAACATAATAAACGAAATCAAATACGAGATCTTGGTTACATGAATGATCATAATAGATCACTTGCAGAGGGGCATGCTAAAATGATTCCCATTTGAGTTTTAATTTATTCCTAAGTTCATAATCTTTTATATATATATATATATATAGTGGTTTGTATAGTTTGTTAGAATTGTTTGGTTTACAATTGAAACGCACAATATATATATATATATATATATATATATATATATATATATATATATATATATATAGAGAGAGAGAGAGAGAGAGAGAGAGGGGGAGGTTCAAAGAAAAACCTCAAAAAACGAAAAACTGAAGAACACATATAAATACATTAGTCTGAATATGTGTTATATTCAGTCTGAATATGTGTTATATTCAGTCTGAATATGTGTTATATTCAGACTGAATATGTGTTATATTCAGTCTGAATATGTGTTATATTCAGTCTGAATATAACACATTATTTGTTATATTCAGTCTGAATATAACACATATTCAGTATGAATATAACATGAATGCATAATACAATATTTAGGTTCATGGTTTACATGAATATGGATTCATGCATTTATAATCATGTACGCATCAGTTATTCATAAAATAAATGACATTCATCACTGGTGTGTACGCAGTGAATTATATACAATAGGTGAATTACGATTCTTGAATAAACAATCATATGGTGCATATGGATGCATAAAAGAAAATATATTTATTGGAATGGCTATAATTTTTTTAAAAGGTTAAGAACAGTGATAGGTTTAAATTGTATATGAAGCGAAATTCATTTTCCTACTGATTCATAAATAGGTATACCATACCAAGTTTTTTAGGTTGACCATGATTGTTATTCACGATTACAATTACCTTGTTGCAGTTGTAGAGATTCTGATGAATAAACTCAACATGGATGAAAAAGGCATTCTAAATAATGAAACTGGAGGTATGATGAAAATGATTAACTTATCATCAATGTGGCATTTTGAAACATATTTGAAATAACTATAATATATCCAACAGGAAAACATGTTGATGGAAGCAACCCCAAAGCTGTTGGAGGTACCAAAAAGAAAGGTGTGACTAAAATTTGGCATTTGTTAGATACAAAATAATATGATTGTCATTAGATACAAAATAATATTTGGCTATAATTATAAGTTAATTATAAGTCTGAATATATGTTATATTCAGTCTGAATATGCGTTATATTCAGACTGAATATGTGTTATATTCAGTCTGAATATGTGTTATATTCAGTCTGAATATGTGTTATATTCAGACTGAATATGTGTTATATTCAGACTGAATATGTGTTATATTCAGTCTGAATATGTGTTATATCGTGAAATCGTGTATATGTGTTATATTCAGTCTGAATATAACACATATACACGATTTCACGTAAAAAACGGTTAAATCGAAAAAAAAAACTATATCATGATGGATGTCATATCGAAGAGCACGAAATTCTCGTTTTTTTGATGTAATTTGTTTGATTAAAATGTTAGTAATTTTTTAGATAATTTATTTTAAAATTTAAGGGGGTAAAAGTTTTTTAATTAAAAAAGAAAATAAAAATTCAACAAAAATATGCGCTGATTCTAATTTGACGCAAATACCCCTAAAGCTGAATTTTAGGAATGGCTCAAATATGGCTCAGATCAGTGGATGAGATCTGTCCTCACGTTTACAACTGAAATTTGGTTTTTAGATGAACTTTCCTCTCTCTCTCTATATATATATATATATATATATATATATCTAAACTTACCCATATATATATATATATATACTTATACATACATATGTAAATATGTGTATGTATATGTACATATATGTACATATATAACCATGAACACAAATATATATATAATTATACACACATACATAAGAATGAGTACAAATATATATATATATATATACTACCTACACAAGAACACACGTTTATACATTGAGATGAACACAATGTGAATGTATACATGTAATCAGCAAATCCCATCACTTAGTAAACCCTAGTCTCTTAGACAAGGTCACAATCTCATGAATCAACCCACATTTTTATAAAAGGAACTTCATAGTTAATAAGGGGAAGAAGATGCTCACCAAGAAAGGGTTTGTAAGAGAAAACCCCAAGAAATGCGGAAACCCTAGATTTAACAAAATCAACCAATTAGATTTCCATAGCTAGTGCAAATCATAACCCAAGAAAAGATTAGAGTTTAAGACCACTTACTTAAAGGTATTTGAGAGGAAACCCTAGGATATTAGAATCCTAGCTTTTGGAGATTTAACTTGCAACTTAACTTGAACTGTTAGAGATCTTTCTAAAAGGCTAGAAGGTATGAAGCTAGGAACCTTAGAATTCCTTCATTAAAGGTAGATAGTATATATGGTGGAGGATTGAATGAGAGAGATGATGGGAGGGTGTAAGGGTAAAATCGCTGCAGAAGGGAGAGAAAGAGAGAGAGAGAGAGAGAGAGAGAGACTTTTCTTTTTGTTTCAACAAAAGAAAGGGTTTCACCAAATTAAAAGAATCCATCCGCTGCCCTGGACTCCAACCAATCAGCTGTCGGCGATAGTGACAAGGGCGGTTGTGACCATGGCAATATCGCCGGGTCACTTCCACCGGGGATGTACCGAGGGTGATCAACATACGCAGCAGGCCTTCCCTGCGAGTTTGACACCGCGAGAGTGCCACGGCATTCTCACCGGCACTCTCGCCCATGACGTACCGACGGCTGAAAAGAAAAGCTTTCGAGACCCACGTGCATGCAAAACTAAATCTGAGGTGAAAGTGATGAGTGTGGTCACGTGAGAGCCATGGGGTTCAAGGTCCCACTTGCTAAGTCTAGGAAGAAAATAACAATTCCAACCACACCCATTTGAAGTTCATGAAAACCAATTTGACACAATAGACTTACGTGGCATTTCCTACTCAATACTTGCATGCCCATACACATGCATGCACACACTCACGAGGTCCTCAACATATAAAATTATAGAAGTTATTTGCTTAATTATTCATATATATATTATCTTTTATCTCTTTCTTTAAAAAGCAAGTCTAAAATATGGAATGCTCAAGGCGAGGTGTAACCCAACTAATTTGCGTCGAACGGAAAATACGGGTAAGTGGCTTATCGCGAGATTCGGGGTGTTACAAATATGGAGATAAGTAGAGAGAGTGTCATACCATGCACGAGGAGCTTGCTTTAAGCCATAAAGTGCCTTATCCAGTTTATAAACATAACCTGGACGCTTATGATCTGAGAATCCTGGAGGTTGTTCCACATAGACTTCTTCATTCAGCTTTCCATTTAGAAACACTGACTTAACATCCATCTGATATACTTTGAAGTCTTTGTGTACAGCGTATGCTAAGAATAGACGAATAGATTCTAGTCTTGCTACTGGAGCAAATGTTTCGTCGTAATTTATGCCTTCCTCTTGTATGTATCCCTGAGCAACAAGACAAGCCTTGTTGCGGGTTACAGTTCCATGTTTGTCCAACTTGTTTCGATAGACCCATTTAGTGCCTATCACTGTTTTGTCAGTTGGTCTTCGAACAAGTTTCCAAACTTTATTTCTTTCGAATTCAGTCAGCTCTTCTTGCATGGCACTGACCCGGTTTGGATCTTTGAGGGCATCATCTATTTTCTTTGGTTAAATCAGAGAAATAAAGTTAACAAATAAACAAATATTACCTGCACTTCGTCGAGTCTGAACACCACCGTTTGGATCACCAAGAATTTGATCAATTGGGTGATTTACAGTCCATCGCTGAGCCGGAGCATAAGTCGCTGACTCAACCTGAACTGGAGGAGCTGAAGATGAGGCTTCAACAACTTCTGGAGTATCAGCCAAGAGAGGAGTGGTTGCATTTGTCAGTTCATTCCCTGATTGCTGAGAATTAGATGGAATGTCTGAGACATTTGGTTCAGAAGCAGGTATAGTGTTTAAAGGAACCGCTGAGACCCATGATGTTTCAGCTTCACTATTCTGCATGTTTGGAATGATAGGAGGACTATCATCTTCAACTGTATGAGTATGAGGAGTGGGAATATCTTCTGAATCACCAAGATGAGAAAACATCCATTGATTCAGTTCTTCAGTATCAGCGGACGGTTTAGAGTTCGCTGAACGGGATTCGTCAAACCTGACGTGAATGGTTTCTTCTACAGTTTGTCTTCTATGATTGAAGACTCTGAAGGCTTTGGAGATTGAAGAATATCCAAGAAAGATTCCATCATCAGCCTTAGGATCAAACTTTCCAAGGGCATCTCTGTTATTCAGTATGAAACACTGACATCCAAAGATGTGAAGAAAGCTAATTGAAGGCTTTCTCCCATGAAAAGGTTCATAGGTTGTCTTATTGAATCTTTTGACTATCAGCGACCTGTTTTGCGTAAAACAAGCAGTGTTGACAGCTTCTGCCCAAAACTGAGTAGGCAGGTGAGAATCGCTGAGCATTGAACGTGCAACTTCAATAATTGTTATATTTCTTCTTTCAGCGACTCCATTTTGTTGTGGTGTTCTCACTGATGAAAAGTTTTGAGAAATACCCTTGCTCTCAAAGAAGGAATCAAGAGAACTATTTTTGAATTCAGTCCCATGATCACTCCTTATTGAGCGAACGGTCAAGTTGTTTAGGGTTTCCATCTTCCAAACAAAGGTGATGAGTTCTTCAGGGGTGTCACTCTTAGAACGGAGAAACATAACCCATGTATATCGAGAGAATTCATCAACTATGACCAGCGTGTATTTCTTTCCAGCGATGGATTGTTTGTTAACAGGGCCAAACAAATCCATATGGAGAAGTTGTAGAGGAGATGACACTGAGGAGACTTGCTTTGACTTAAAGCATGCTTTGGTTTGATTCCCTTTCTCACACGCTGAACATAAAGATTCTTTGGCGTATGAGTGTTGAGGTAGACCAGTGACTAACTCTTTTGAAGAAAGAGTGTTCAGTGTCTTGAAATTTAGATGAGAGAGCCTCTTATGCCATAGCCAGTTGACATCAGATGAGGCTTTTGAGAAGAAACAGGAGTTCTCAGTGGTTGTTGAGTCCATGTTTATTACATAAACATTTTCCAAACGATAACCGCTGAGAGCTATCTTCTCCTTTTTGTCAGCGACAAAGCAGGATTCCTTGGTAAAGATTACTTTGTTATCCATGTCGCAAAGCTGACTGATGCTTAGAAGATTATTCTTCAGCCCTTCAACATATGCGACTCTTCTGAAGGTTGTTGTACCATTTGAGAGTACACCAAACCCTCGGGTATGTCCTTTTCCATTTCCACCAAAAGTCACAGAGGGACCCTTCTCTTCCTTGTATTCAGCGAGCATGCTTTTCTTTCCAGTCATGTGTCTAGAGCATCCGCTATCGAGATACCAGATACCCTTCTTAATCTGCATTACAAAGGAATATTAGTTTTTCTTGGGTACCCACTTAACCATGTGTACACGTTTGTCAATGGAAGTAGTTGGAATGGAAGGTTCAGCAGTCTTCGCAGCATTTGAAGATTCAGTTTTGTCAGTCTTCACTTTGGTTAATTTCTTAACCTTAGTGGTCTTCTTTGCCTTGGGGGCAATGATCTTCACCTTATCTATCTTTTCAGCTTTGGTGGTTGTGGGGCACTTACTAGCCATATGATCAGTAAGTCCACAGTGATAACATTTCCTATAACTAAAAGTAGTTCTAGGACCATTTGAATGCTGAGCTTTTGATTTTGAATTAGAAGGACCAGCACCAAATAAGCTAATGGCTTTAGAAATGGGAGGAACATTCAGTTCTTCGGATTTCTTACCAAGGACATCCACTCTGAGTCTAGGAGTAGATCACTGAATAGATCTACGTTGAGTAGATCCAGAGATCTGATTCCTTGATCCAGAGGGATAGGTCACTGAAGCTTTAGAAGCGTTCAGCTTAGGTACTAAGGTACCCTTCTGAGGATTTAGGTTAAAAGCAATTCCTTTACCTTTATCTTTAAAGACAGAGGTAGGTTTTGGATAAACCATCTTCTCTTTACCTTTTAAAGAGGTAGGAGTTTCCTCAGGGATTGGCGGTCTAGAAGAGGAACACTGAGAGGATGAAGTATCAGCGACTGAGGGTACGAAAGTTCCAAATAAGAGCATGGAACGATCAGTGGTTGGTTCTAGTAGATTAGCTTTGTAACCAAGACCACGTTTATCACTCAGGGGAATCTGAGACTAAATTATCTCAGTGATCTTTGTTGAGGAATTATACCATCCATCAACAGTAGCTTTTTCAGCTCTTAATGCAGCGATAGCTTCTTCGCGCTCGATTTTGACAAGCTGATTTAGGTGAACTTGATCTTTAAAATCTTCTTCAATTTTAGAAAGATTTTCTATTTGAAGGTGACAGTTTTTAAGCTGTTCAGCGAGATCAAGGTTTTGATTTTCAACTATTGTTTTGCCATTCATGGCTTCATATAAACTTCTAGTCAAGAGAACGATCTTTCGAAGACTATCAGCTTCATCAATATTGGCAATATTGGTAAAGAAGGAAGGTGATACCTGAGTTGCAGAGGTTGAAGTGGAGGGAATGTCTGAACTTTCTTCCTCATCTTCAATCTTGGCCATAAGACAGAGATTGGATTCATCATCTTCAGAGTCAGATGATGATGATTCTTCATCAGAGGCAGCCCAATCATAGTTAGCCATCAGGCCTTTACCATTCTTCTTAAAGCTTTTCAGCTTCGCATACTTTTCTTTCAGCTTAGCGTATTTGTCATCTCTATTCTTGGGAATAAAGTTTTTCTTTGGAAACGCTGAGGGTATAGAGACTTTCTTTGACCTGCACTCGTTAGCGAAATGTCCTATCTTTTCACAGTTAAAACAAATAGCAGTAGCCTTATCAATAGGAGCTGATGATCTTGGCTTGTCAGTAATGGAAAGAGGTTTATTCTTTCTGAATATTTTCTTTTTGGCGAATCTCCTAAACTTTTTAGTGAGGAGAGCCAAAGATTCATCATCATCTGAAGAGTCAGAATCTGATGACCTTTCAGAGTTACTCTCGAACTCAGTGATAGTGACCGAGGGTCGCTGAGTGGAAGGTTCCTCTGAGATTAAAGCAACAGGGGTGCTTTTGGAATCTTTTACAAGATTCTTCTTAAGATGACTCGATTGCTCATGATTCAGCATCGTGCCATATAAGGTAGAAAGGGTCATTGATTTTAGATCCTTTGATAGATTGAGACACATAGAATAACTGTCCCAGTTTTCAGGTAAACATTCTAAAAACTTTGTCAGCACTTCAAAGTTAAAATATTCCTTACCAACAGTTTTTAGATCTATTATTAAACAGTTAAAACGTTGGTGTACTTCAGAGAGAGTTTCATTACCATAAATGAAGCTTTCATACCGTCTTACCAGGTTGATCTTTCGAGAGTCATGGACTTCAGAAGTACCTTCATACTGAACATAGATTGTGTCCCACATAGCTTTTGAGGTTTTCAGGTTCATGACGGAATGGTAGACTTCGTCAGGAAGAGCCATGGAGAGTATGGATCTGACTTTGGTGTCGATAGCCACTTTCTTCTTATCTTCGTCAGTCCACATATGAATTTCTTTAGGAATCAGCCTTTCTGGAATAGCAGGTCTATTCTCAGTGGCTGGAACTGCAGCATCAATTCTTACAGGAATATATGGGCCGTTTTCAAGATAATAAGGCATAGAAGGGTCTACACCTTCTAAGAAGAGAATCATCCTATTTTTCCATAGATTAAAATTATCTCTGGAGAATCTAGGGGGTTTTGCAAGAGAACCATTGTCAAATATAGTTTGTGTTTGTGTTGGTAGCCATTTTCAGAAATAGCTAGGAAGAGAAATCTTAGTATAGATTAGATATTGTTTATGAGATTAAACAAATCCGCTCTGATACCACTTGTTGGTCCCGAAGGGCTATACAAGTTTGTAGAAGGGGGGGTTGAATACAAACACATAGATTTTACTTTTCTAAATTGTTTATTGATAAATCATTAACAATTTACAGCTTGTTGCAGAACAAGATTAAGGATAAACCTAAATCTAAACAAGTTGGAACACTAAGTTTCTTGCACTAAGAAAGAGAAGGAAATTACTAATAATAACCTATCTCAAGATAAGAAGATGAACTTGACCAGAGTTAGCAAGTTACTTCAAAATGAAGTGAGTTCTTCTTCTTATATACTGCATGCATTTAGTGCATGGCAGTTTACACTTTACACGTGGCAGCAGCTGATTGGTTGTATGTCATTGACCTTTGTAGACAACCTTAGTAGCCACATGTTTGAATAGTGTAGTATCAGAGTGGTTGTACGATTTCAGACAATAAGGAGGTTCTTTTCTGACATATCGTACGCAGTCGTGCAAGGGTGGTTAAGACAAAAGTACTTTGTACGGAGGACTTCATGATCAGCTTTTCGTTGATTCAGCGCTTCATCATTGTTTATCAGCGAATGATAAAGTTCAGCGATAGCTCAAGTCTTGTACTTGATACTTCACGTTGAGTGGACAAATCTGAGTCTTCGCTGATCCGCATCAGTTCATTAGGAGACTTGTCGCTGGTTCTTGAGCTTGATCTTCGACTTCAGCGTAGCACCTATGTTGACGTGAAACTTGTCTTCAGGAATCATAAGTAAACAACTAACTTATCAGCGATAACCATAAGGACTGAGCAGGCTCAGAGTATTATGGTGAACAGTGTTCGCTGAATGTTTAATCTAAAGAGTGAGAGTTCCTATCAGCGGTACTGTAAGGTCTTAGTACTTATCAGCGATAGTGAAACTCTGATACATATTGTTTACTTACAATTTTCACTAAGTATTAAAGAGAGGGTCATTATCAAATCACTGAGGGTTTGGATCAACATGATTCTTTAAGCTCTTCAAGGGCGTCGAGGTCATAACTTAGATCGACCAGGTTATGGTCGACGGAAGTATGCCTCGAGGTTGGGAGCTGGACCTCGACTGGAAAAACTGCTTCATAACCATAGACCAAAGAGAAAGGGGTTTGTCTTGTGGACGTGCGAGGTGTCGTGCGATTCGCCCACAGGACTGAAGGGAGTTCTTCGACCCACTTTCCCTTTGCAGCTTTTAACCTTTTCTTGATCGAAGCAATGATGGTTTTATTGCTCGACTCTGCAAGCCCGTTTGCCTAGGGATACCTTAGGGTCGAGGTCGTTATCTTGATATTGCGATCTTCACAGAACTGTCGAGTCCTGTTGCTTATGAACTGGGATTCATTGTCGCAGACAATTTCAGATGGAATCCCAAACCTGCATATGATGTTAGTCTGGATAAAAGAGACGACTTCCTTGTCTCGTACTTGGGAAAAGGCAGCTGCTTCTACCCACTTAGAAAAATAATCCGTAAGTACAAGGAGAAATAGCTTTTGCCCTGGAGCAGGTGGTAGCTTGCCGACAATATTCATTCCCCACCTCATGAAGGGCCATGGGATAAGTGTCGAGTGTAAAGGTTCAGAAGGTTTATGAGACGTACCTGAGTGTCGTTGACAGGGATCACAGTTCTGGACATACCTGATGGCGTCCTGTCACAGTGTTGGCCAATAATATCCTTGTCGAGAGATACGATTGGCCAGACTGCGACCTCCTGAGTGATTGCCACACTCTCCATCGTGCATCTCTAGAAGGATCTTCTAAACTTGGCTTTTGCTGATGACGCATCTTAGGTTTAATCCTGTCGATGTCGATGATCGTCGATAGAGTCTATCTCCGATCACGACATACCTGGATGCTTTGAATCTGATCTTCCGAGCTTCCATCTTGTCTTCTGGGAGTTGGTCGTACACAAGGAATTTTCTGATGTCGCACGACCAATCATCTTCTTGGTCTTCGATCTGGACGACATCGTGATTTTCGATGGACGACGTCGCCAGATGGATCATAGGAATGCTATTGAATATTGGTTCGACCAATGCAGACCCAAGGTTTGCTAAAGCGTCGGCTTGAGTATTCTGGTCTCTTGGAATCTGTTCAATAGAAAAAGATTTAAACTTTTCGGATTTTTCTTTTGCTACCTTCAGGTACGCTGTTGTTTGGGCAAAATTTCATAGGTCTCGACCACGACCAGAAAAGGTAAGACTCATGTTATGAGCTATATCTTGTATTAAGATAATGTCCCGACAAAGACCCAAAGAACCTCCGTCGCCCCTCTTAAAAGGTAAGTCGAGAGTTCCTCACAACACTCGACCTCGACGTTGACCGTTCCTCACGACCGTCGCACAAAACCGTACGACCTCGACCGACTAACGCGTTATATGACTGTTATACTTGTTCAGTGATTAATGCAGGAGTCAAAGTCATTAATGGACAACGGCTATAACCGACGAAATCAGTTATGAGCATGTAAACCCACATTGAAGACGACGACCGTTCCAGCAGTCATCAAAGATCTTAATGATACAATTAAAAGCATCCGAAGACTATAAATCCCAAGTTTAAACCTCAGTTTCCGCACATCGAATAACACAGGGAGAAAGATAGAACAGAAAATGGGACAACAGAAGCAAACGTAAACACTCGAAGAATATTCATTCGAAGCAAAGAGATCATTCATAGAAGATCGCTCTCGACGCACGACTTTCACTCTCGATCAACAGTTTACACATTGTTTTCACACACGACGCACACTGTTTTTACATTTCAAACACTTGTACTTTACATTTCGAAGTCCTTCCCTTCATTTGTATTGTAATCTCTGTACGATCGACACCCGGAATACCAAGGACATCGCCCCTAATTGGCGACCATAGTGCAGCGACGACATCCACTGTCGTCCGCAGGTTTTTTCCACATTGAGGTTTTTCCTGCGTTATCAAATCCTTTGTCTCATCTTTATTTTTTATCTTTGTCGCACGCCTTTGTCGAACGATTCCTTTCTTTAGTTGTTAAAGTCCACATCGACCTTAAGGTGTCCCTTTGGTGCGATTTTTGGCATTAACAGTTTGGCGCCATCCGTGGGACCCCATCTAGAGAAAATCTTCGACAAACGTGCGTTTTACTAACGGTTTCTTGGAGTTTTCTTTGTTCGCTGTTTCAGGAAAATGGCAGCCCCTGGGGATCATCAGCATGTCATTGCCCAGATGTACCAGGAGCTTGAAGTCGCTCGAAATCAAATCAACGCCATGGCAGAGCAAAGCCGTAGAGCAGCTGAGGAGATTGCATGGCTAAGGAATCCCTTTGGTCCTCAGAATAGTCCTAGGCCATTCGTTCAAAATCCAGGCCAAGGATCGTTCAGTCAGAATGGTCCTCGACCATTCGCGGATAACCAAGGTCCAGGATCAGCTCCGTTCGCTCAGAACCAACATCCAGGTCCGTTCATGCAGAACCAGCAGCCGGGACGGTTCAATCTGAATCCCCAGTTCGGGACGGTTCCTCCTCAGCACATAAGGCCACCACCCATGCAGAATGGATCGCATCCATTTCAGAATGGATCGCATCCATTTCAGAATGGATCGCAGCCATTTCAGAATGGGTCGCAGCCGTTTCAGAATGGGTCGCAGCCACATTTTGTTCCTTTCAACGGAGACGCCAATGGCTCGTCATATGGCAATGGCACCAGTTCAGGAATCAATCCGCAAGCAGGGGCAAATCTCGACACCAATGACCCCGTCGCCCAGCGATTGAAAATGCGAGAAGATCAGAACGAGCGCGTCCTATCTTTGCTCGCCATGTTACCTGGGCAGCCGTGCCCGTCGACGTCGAGCCTCGATCAGGATATCAGGTGTCTCCCTTCGTCGATGAGATCACGACCGTTGAGGTCCCAAAGAAATACAACGTCCCCGCCTTCACGCCTAAGTATTTGGGAGTGATTGATCCGACAGAACACGTCGCGCAGTATAAGCAGATCATGTGGACGATCTCGATCCCACACATGTATCAGGAGGTCTGTATGTGCAAAAGCTTCGGTGCGACTCTCACCGGTCCTGCTCTCCAATGGTTGATCAATCTCAAACCCACGTCCATCGGATCGTTCGCTGAATGGGTCAACCAATTCTCCCAGCAATTCGCCAGCAGTCGCAAGATGGAGAAGCAGACCAATGACCTGTATTACGTCGTGCAAAAGACCAATGAGTCTATTCGCAGTTATTTCGATCGATTCAATGCGGAGATGATCAGCATTCGCA
Source organism: Saussurea involucrata (assembly GCA_033807775.1). NCBI lineage: Eukaryota > Viridiplantae > Streptophyta > Magnoliopsida > Asterales > Asteraceae > Saussurea > Saussurea involucrata. The sequence continues at coordinate 22,779,563 of CM066312.1, forward strand.
ATTGTGACGTCAAGACTGCAATTAAAGCTTATAAGCGTGGTCTGGACGACAGCTCAGGTTTATACACTGACCCGACCAAGTATCCTCCGGAGAATTTCGAAGACGTCCGAGCTCGAACCCTAGCGTATATGAGAGTAGAGGACAACGCTGCCTTTCGTCGCAAGCATACCGACGACAAAAGGTCGTTAGGTGTGAAAAAGCCCGAGTTCAAGACAAAAGCAATTTCCAAAATAGAGCCCGCGCGCCAGATCTCGAACGTCTGATTCAAGACGAAAGCAGAGGCTAAGACCGCGACCAAATTCCCTCAGTACCCCAAGATATCCTCTTATGGATTCAAAGGATCCACTAATGATTTGGTCAAAGCTCTTAAGACCGCCCAGGCAACCATTCGGTGGCCTAAGAAGTCCGATCAGGACGACGCTAAGAAAGATAAATCTAAATGGTGTGACTTTCATGTCGACCATGGTCATATGACGGATGATTGCATAGCTCTCAAAAAGGAACTAGCGTATCATGTCCCGAAAGAAAATCTCAAAGATATCATCGACGACATCGTTACCCCAGCTAACGACGTTCGACCGCCAACCCCTGAGCATGCAAAAGTCGTCAATTGTATCACCGGTGGTTCCGACGTATGTGGTCTGACGTACTCCGCGGCCAAACGTCATGCCAGTCAAGCGCCTGATGATCGACCTATCCCGCGCTCATCGAGACCCAAAGGAGATTTGGAGTTGGAAGCTATGAAGATCGTATTCGACCAAGACGACTTCGGCGACTCGTATCAGAAGCACCATGACGGGTTGATCATTCAACTCACAGTTGGTAATTGTTTAACCCGTCGAGTCTTGATCGATGGGGGCAGTTCAGCGAACGTCATTTTCATTGACACCATCAAGGCCATGGGAATCGATCATTCGAAAATCATCCGACGTTCGACAACTCTGGTCGGTTTCAATGGAGAAGCGACGAGCACCTTTGGAGATATCATTTTGCCAGTCTATGCCGGAGGAATCAACAAGCAAACAAAGTTCAGTGTCATCGATTGTGCGTCGGCCTATAACATCATCTTAGGTCGACCATGGATCCATGAAATGAAGGCCGTTCCCTCGACGTATCTTCAGACTCTGAAGTTCCCTACGCCGTGGGGAATCCAGGAGATAAAAAGTGAACCGAAAGTCGCTCGTGATTGTTATAAAACCACTCTGAAGTCGCGAAAATAGACCTTCAATTGTGGCGACTCACGACGACATTTAGTGTATCGTCTTAAAATCGCCACAAGGGGGCAAGATGGTAGCAATAATCAAGACGTCCCACGTAGTTGGGCACGACGCGTCAGAAAAGGTACATCTTCTAAACCCTTTTCTATTTTTCATACGATTTTTTAACAACGATGGTTACTTACTTATGCATCAGAGGGTCGTTGGTTAGCCAACGACCAACCTTTGACATTGTTTATTCCGCAGAATCGCACGACAATAAACAAACGACTCTAGTTTTGCAAGGTCGCACGACATAAACGATCAGGTCTATGACTTGATCAATCCTTCTACAGGGGCACACGATTCAAATTAATCGCACGACTTAGTCGTACGATTGCGAAGTCTAACGATCTCATGATCTAAGTTTCTTAACTTAGAAAATTTTCATACTCCGAATGTATGCTTTAGTCGCATGTGCTTATATTTATATACACGATTTAAAAGTCTTATGGCTTACGTCCCAGTTATTGTGTTGCAATGATGCCTAAGTCACACGATTCTTTGTATATTTTATACTTTATGAATTTGACAGTCGATGCGATATTTGTTTGCCAAATATATAAGATGCAAGTTCAACAAAAATCTAAGCTTCATTCATAAACTGTCGATTTACAATCCAAAGGAAAGTGGTTCAACCACTAATAATCAACAAAAGCAAGGAAAGGTTAAAAGTTTCCTAAAGCTTAGGAGAGTCGCCCGCCTCTTTCGCGCGACTAACAGCCTTTAGCTCGTGCAAAGCGTCGTAAAGTTGAATGGTCAACTCGTCGGCACGCGCCAAGGATGACTTCTCCCTGTCTAAAGCCACCCTCTCCCTTTCTAGCGCCGCATCCTCTCTTTCAAGACCATACGCCACCAGATCTTTGACTCTCGACATCTCAGCATATAACGCCAAAGAAGACTGAAATGTGTCTAAAAAGTAGGAAGTTCATTAAATATCCAACGACAACAGCGACAAATGAACCAAGTCTTGAAAGAAAGACTTACCGAGAACGCCAAACCGGCAACCTGAGATCCCACTTCCCTGGTCGGAGCTCTCTGAAAACGTTCCTTGAAAGATGGGAGCAAATATTTCCCCAAGTGAGGAAACAACGTCGTCCCGTCTAGGACACTATCCGCCATAAAGTTAGACGGTAACGTAAAGTTAACCGTCATAACTTCGGCCGACGACCCCTCGCCCTTGTCGGCAGATGATGGGGTCGACACCTTAGACACCGGTTTCGTCACTGTCGCCGGAGGCGCCGAACATGCCGGTGTCGCGTCCATCGCACCGTAAAGGATGGATGACGCCTTCGCCTTGTTAGGCGTGACAACTCTTGATGAGTCATCAGCCCTCGAAGACGGTTCCCTCAGGACTGTCTTCCTGGTTTTCTTTGGAATCCTTGACCCAGCTATCGAGACATTCTCTCTTTCGCCTCGAAGGGTACGCATAATCTGCACCCCTCTCTTCCTGGATACCGATTTCCTCTCAGTCGGCACTGGTAAGGAAACACACAAAGCATCAGACATACTAGATAAACGGAGAAAATAAAAAAACTACGGTACACTTACCAGCCATCTCTTCCTGTTTGTCCTCTTTTTCTTCAGAGTTTCCGATGTTCACCACGTCCTCGTCCGCGACCGCCGGTTATCCTACGAAAAAAGATCGATCATCGATCCCTAGATTCAAGAATCTATCGATCTTGATTTGGGAATCCTCGTTAGGCTTCACGACATCGAACTGGATCTCTGAATGCGACAAAAGAAGAAAGTTAAGTGGAGATCATAAAAACTACTCAATGACAAATATGCAGAACAACGAACATACCCGTCTTATTCCAATCTGGACGAATCCAGATGCTATCAGAATCGAGTGAGTCAGTACGAACAAATACGTACCTAGATTTCCACCCACGATCGTTGACCCCGGTTCTCAAAACCAGACAACGATCACCCTTATACATGGAATAAGGACTATAACGCCAGTTCTTGTCTCTCTTGACTTGATAAGCCAACAAGAAATCATTCATGATCATAGGTGACTCCCACCCTGCAGACAATCGCTCGATGACTAGGAAAACTCGCCAGAGTTGGGGCATTAGCTGCCCTGGCGACAGACCAAAATCTCGCATGAAAACCTTGGATAAAGCCGAATACAGCCATTCAAACCCTATTTTGAAGGGATACTCATATATTACAGAGTATCCTACAGGACAACTCCCAGGATGTGTACTCCCTGGACATATCAGTTCTATCTCTGCATGTATTTTCGCTAAACACCTAAAGGAATTTAAGTCTTCCTGACTCGTAATAGAACTCTTTGGTTCAGACGACATTATTTGTCAGAAAAAAGAGAGGAGCAATGCAGATGAAGGTGAGAAAGTAATGCCTTATATAGGCACTCTAAGCCTTGAATCACTATAGTCTCCCGCAAATTTGGAAGGGATTCGAAGAAGAACAGCAAGAATATCAAGAGGAAATCTTTACTTAGAACTCTCTGAGATCGCAAACAGAAGAAGATCAATCATGATATTTACTTATACAAATGATCATGTCAGGTCGAGTCCTCAGATGATCGCCATGCGTCCCCGTCTTTTTGTATGACCACACAGATCGTCGACACCTGTCATCGACAGCTGGTAAGCACCATCGTGCATCGGCATGACGTCACGACTCCATCCTCTCTTCGATTTCCCTCCCTAGTTTGAATTGAACCGATTCAGTTCCAAAACAACCAAGGTAATTTTCGACACAAGACCATGAACACCCGACAAGCAAAATTTAAAATTCGAATTTGCCATCCTGCTTTTAAATTTTGGGGGCAAACTGTTTGGGCAAAATTTAATAGGTCTCGAACACGACCAGAAAAGGTAAGACTCGTGTTATGAGCTATATCTTGTATTAAGATAAGGTCCCGACAAAGACCCAAAGAACCTCCGTCGCCCCTCTTAAAAGGTAAGTCGAGAGTTCCTCACAACACTCGACCTCGACCTCGCCCGTTCCGCACGACCGTCGCACAAAATCGTACTACCGACTAACGCGTTATATGACTGTTATACTTGTTTAGTGATTAATGCAGGAGTCAAAGATCTTAATGATTCAATTAAAAGCATCCGAAGACTATAAATCCCAAGTTTAATCCTCAGTTTCAGCACATTGAATAACACAGGGAGAAAGATAGAACAGAAAATGGGACAACAGAAGCAAACGTAAACACTCGAAGAATATTCATTCAAAGAAAAGAGATCATTCATAGAAGATCGCTCTCGACGCACGACTTTCACTCTCGATCAACAGTTTACACATTGTTTTCACACACGACGCACACTGTTTTTACATTTCAAACACTTGTACTTTACATTTCGAAATCCTTCCCTTCATTTGTATTGTAATCTCTGTACGATCGACACCCGGAACACCAAGGACATCGCCCCTAATTGGCGACCATAGTGCAGCGACGACATCCACTGTCGTCCGCATGTTTTTTCCTCGTTGAGGTTTTTCCTGCGTCATCAAATCCTTTGTCTCATCTCTATTTTTTATCTTTGTCGCACGCCTTTGTCGAACGATTACTTTCTTTTGTTGTTAAAGTCCACATCGACCTTAAGTTGTCCCTTTGGTGCGATTTTTGGCATTAACAGCTGTGATTTTTGAATCTTTAGCCGCGAATTCTCCATTCATCTGGTTCACGACCAGGAGAGAATCGCTTCTGACATGCAGCACGGTTGCCCCCGAGTCGTGGCCATATTAATTCCCACGATCAAGGCTTCGTAATCAGCTTCGTTGTTGGTGGCTTTGAAGTCGCATCGGACTAAATACACCATCTTGCCCCCCTGTGGCGACTTTAAGACGACGCCTAGCCCTGAACCTCTAGTGTTGGACGATCCGTCGACATATAGAGTCCAGGGTACGTCGTCGTGAATCACCACAGTAGACACTTTGAGCTCTGCTTCTTTTTCCAGCTCAGGGCTGAAATCAGCAATGAAGTCTGCCAAAGCTTGCGATTTGATCGCGGTCCTGGGCTTAAAATCAATGTCGTAACTGCTGAGATATATGCTCTATTTTGCCAAACGACTTGTCAACTCAGGTTTCCTCAAGACAGACTTAAGAGGAAAGTTAGTCACGACAGTAATAGGATGCGATTCAAAGTAGTGTCGCAATTTTTTAGCGGCGGTGACTAGCGACAAAAGCAACTTTTCCATTGAGGAATACCTGGTTTCGGCGTCCAAGAGAGATTTACTTACATAGTAGATCGGCAGTTGCTGCTTTTAATCTTCTCGTGTCAGGACGGCGCTTACTGCATTAGGACTAACAGCCAAATATAGCTGCAAAGCCTCATGATCGTGAGGTTTTCACAGCAAAGGAGGCGACGTCATGTACTCCTTGAATTTTTGCAGTGCTTGCTCATGATCGTCGGTCCAATCGAAGCCTTTATTTTTCCTGAGGACGTTATAAAATAAATGGCATCTATCTGAGGATCGAGAGATAAACCTTTTCAGAGCTGCCACCCGACCAGTGAGCCTTTGGACCTCTTTAATATTTCTTGGAGATTTGATCTCGATAATGGCTTTGATCTGGTCGGGGTTGGCTTCGATTCCTCGTCGAGTGACCATGTAACCCAAGAATTTCCCGGCGCTGACACCAAAGGAACACTTCGTCGGGTTGAGCTTCATGCTATATTTCCGAAGGATATCGAACGACTGCCTCAAATGATCGACGTGGTCGATTCCTTGCTTTGACTTGACTAGCATATCGTCGATATAAACCTCTATCGTGTCGCCAAGACGATCCTTGAACATTTTATTCACCAGGCGCTGGTAGGTAGAACCTGCATTTTTTAGTCCGAAAGGCATAACTTTATAATGCAGTTTTCTCCTGGTCTGTCATGAATGCAGTTTTCTCTTGGTCCTCAACGTGCATCAAGATCTGATAATAGTTCATGTCCTGCTATCGCGTCGACCATGGCATCGATATGTGGCAACGGAAAAGGATCTTTTGGACAAGCTTTGTTGAGATCTGTAAAATCAATACAGACCCTCTATTTTCCATTTTTCTTCTCTACGACCACGACATTGGCAAGCCAATCGGGGTACTTTACTTCTCGAATTTTCCCTGTCTTAGGGAGATTGTCGACCTCGTCATTTATTACCTTATTCCTTTCAGGAGCAAATTTGCGGCGCTTTTGTTTGATAGGCATAAATGACGGGTCGACATTGAGCTTATGGGAAATGATGTTGGGGTCTATGCCGACCATGTCTTCATGCGACCAAGCAAAACAGTCGGCATGTTCCTGCAAAAAAGATATCAGTTTGTCTTTAAGGCAGGGATCGAGGGACGAACCTATAAAGACCTTATGGTTAGGCTTGCTCTGGTCCAGGACGACTTCCTCCAGGCGATAGTCGTCGGCTGTCCCAGGAGCATCCTAGACCTGTAATTTCTAGATGGCCTGCTTCTGCAGCTTCAGAGTGGTCTTATAGGAGTCGCGAGCGACTTTCGGCTCACTTTTGATCTCCTGGACTCCCCACGGCGTAGGGAATTTCATGGTCTGAGGATACATCGAGGGAATGACTTTCATATCATGGATCCATGGTCGACCTAAGATGATGTTATAGGCCGACGCACAGTCGATGACGTTGAACTTGGTCTGCTTGTTGATTCCTCCAGCATAGACAGGCAGGGTGATCTATCCAAAGGTACTCGTCGCGTCTCCATTAAAACCGACCAAGGTTGTTGAGTGTCGGGTGATTTCCGATCGATCGATTTCCAAGGCCTTGATGGTATCAAAGAAGATGACGTTTGTTGAACTGCCTCCGTCGACCAAGACTCGTCGGGTCAAACAATTACCAATCGTGAGTTGAATGATCAACCCGTCATGATGCTTTCGATAAAAGTCACCGAAGTCGTCCTGGTCGAATGAAATGTTCATGGCTTCTAACTCCAGATCTCCTTTGGGTCTTGAGGAACGAGGAACAGGTCGATCGTCAGGTGCCTGGCTGGCATGACGTTTGGTTGCGGAATACGTCAGACCGCACACGTCGGAACCACCAGTTATGCAGTTGACGACCTTTGCATGGTCAGGAGTTGGGGGTCGAACATCGTTAGCTGGAGTAATGACGTCGTCAATGATACTCTTGAGATTGCCTTTCGGGACGTGATATGCTAGTTCCTTTTTGAGAGTTATACAGTCGTCCGCCATATGACCGTGGTGGACGTGGAAGTCGCACCACTTTGATTTATCTTTCTTACCGTCGTCTTTGTCGGACTTCTTCGGCAACCAGATGGTCGCTTGGATGGTCTTCAAGGCTTCGACCAAGTCCTTAGTAGCCCCTTTGAATCCGTAGGAGGATATCTTAGGGTACTGAGGAAATTTGGTCGCGGTCGCGGTCTTGAACTCCGCTTTCGTCTTGAATCGGACGTTCGAGATTTGTCGTGCAGGCTCTAACTTGGACACTTCCTTCGTCTTGAAATCTGGCTTCTTTACACCAAGCGACCTCTTGTCGTCAGTGTGCTTTCAAAGAAAAGCAGCATCGTCTTTCACCCTCGTATAGGCAAAGGTTCTGGCACGGACATCTTCGAAATTCTCTAGAGGATACTTGGTCAGATCGGTGTATAGACCCGAACTGTCGTCTAGACCGCGTTTGTAGGCTTCGATCGCGGTCTTGACGTCGCAGTTGCGGACACTGATCATCTCTGCATTGAATCTGTTGAAATAACTCCGGATGGATTCTCCGGTCTTCTGAATGACATAATACAGATCGCTGGTCTGCTTCTCCATTTTGCGACTACTGGCGAATTACTGGGAGAACTGGTTGATTAACTCATCGAACGACCCGATGGATTTGGGCCTGAGGTTAATCAACCACTGAAGGGCAGGACCCGTGAGGGTCGCCCCGAAACTCTTGCACATGCAAACCTCTTTATACATGTTTGGGATCGAAACCGTCCACATTAACAGTTTATACTGCGCGATGTGCTCCGTTGGATCGGTTATCCCCGAATACTTAGGCATGAAAGAGGGGATATTATACTTCTTCGGGACGTCGACGGTCGATATCGTGTCGACGAAAGGCGACGCCTGATATCCTGAGTGAGGCTCGACATCGACGGGCACAGCTGCCCCCGGCAGCTTAGCGAGTAGAGATAGGACACGCTCATTCTGGTCTTCCAGCATCTTCAACCGCTGCGCGACGGGGTCGTTAGGATCGGGATTCGCACCGGTTGGAGGGTTAATCCCCGAACTGGTGCCATTTCCGTACGACGAGCCATTGGTGTCCCCATTGAAAGGGACAAAGTACGACTGGGTCCCATTGTGCATGGGTGGTGGTCTCAAATACTGAGGCGGAGTCGGCCCGAACTGGGGATTTGGGATGAACGATCCCTGCTGCTGTTCTGACCGAACAGAACTTGCTGCTGATTCTTACCGAACGGTCCTGGCCCTGGATTCTAAACGAATGGACCCGGACCTGGATTCTGGATGAATGGAGCGGATCCTGGATTCTGACTGAACGATCCTGGACCTGGATTCTGAACGAATGGTCTGGGACCGTTCTGTGGTCCGAATGGATTCCTCAGTCGCGCGATTTCTTCGGCTGCCCTTCGACTTTGATCAGCAAGGACATTGATTTGATTTTGCGCAACTTCCGACTCCTGATACATCTGGGCAATGAGTTGCTCTTGATTTCCATGGTCTGCCATTTTCCTGGAACAGAAAGAAGAGGAAACTCCAAGAAACCATTAGTAAGACGCAAGTTTGTCGAATACTTTCTCTAGATGGGGCCCAAGGTGGGCGCCAAACTGTTAATGCCAAAAATCGTCCAAAAGGATAACTTAAGGTTGATTGTGGAGCTTAACAACTAAAGAATGGAAATCGTTAGACAAAGCAATGCGACTAAGACAGAAATGTAAATGAGACGAAAGATTTTGGTGACGCGGGAAAAACCTCAACGAGGAAAAAATCCGCGGACGACAATGATGATGTCGTCGCTGCACTATGGTCGCCAAACAGGGGAGATATCCTTATGTTTCAGGTGATGAGAGTACAATGATTACAATACAAGTATAAGAAATAAGCTAATTTGTAAAGTAACAAATGTATCGTGTGAAAAAACAAGTGTGTCGTGCGTAAGAACTATGCGTCGTGAGCGATCTTTTTGAGAGAGATAGTTCTTTGCTTCAAATGCCTTTTTCGCTGTGTAGTAGATGTTATTGAGAATTCAGTTCTCCGCAAATGAGGATGGAATCCTTGTATTTATAGTCTTCGAATGTTTTAATGATTCCATAAAAGCTTCGGGTAACGGTCGTAACGGCTGCTAGATTTAATGCTCGTAATGATCTTCGTCGGTTATGTCCGTTGGCCATTAATGGTGTTGACCCTGCATTAAATAGTGAAAATATAACAGAAATGTCATATGTTAGTCGGTCGAGGTCGTAAGGTTCCTTACGACGGTCGAGTGTCGTGAGCAACTTTCGATTTTAACTTTGGTCAAACGATAAAGTATTTATGATTTTATCTTATTATGGGAAAGTGTAGTAAATGTTTTCCCTTCTTTGGTCGTGTTCGAGACTGGTGAAATTTTACCCAAACAATAATAACTCTAAAAATAGAGTTATCACAACCTCAAACATAAACCATTACTTGTCCCCAAGTAATAAAAATAAAGAAAAAAAATAAAATGCACGTTGAGCTTTCAGGGACTTACAGATTTCTCATTTTGAATTAATGTTGATCTCCCTCCATGGATGCTTCTTTTACCCCATGACTAAAATTTCACTTTGTGCATTCGACGATATCTTACCCCTGTTCACAATTGATCAATAGGACTTGCTTGGGTTTGAAGGATTTATGGCTTTGAATGTGTTTCCCAACGGTTTTGTAGCAAACAATTCCAAACTTGAACCGAAAATCTCGCTTTGAGATTTTTATTTTAGGAAGTGAGTGTTTCTGTGTTTTGCAAAGGTAGGTACGTACACTTCAGGCTATTATTTGGGTACGGCTATTTTTTGTGAGAGTGGGTATTCTGATGGTCCAGAATAGGCACACCATCGTTTTCTAGGAGTGAGCACTCTGATGGTCCAGAAAAGGCACACCATCATTTTCTTGGAGTGACGCTCCGATTTTCTTTGTTTTTGTGTTTTTTTTGGAGGGGGGTACTGTTTACCTACCTCAAACTTAAGACTTCACAGTGTCCTCATTGTGAATAAAGACTGGAAGTCACACTAGAAGTCCCACCTCAAACTTAAGATCTCACAGTGTCCTCACTGTGACTTGGAAAGTGGGTTCAAAGAGGCAATTGGGTACAAAATGTCGAGTTTGGGCAAGTGAATGCAAAAACGGCCTATATCATTTCAACGTGACAAGTTGAGGATCAGAACCTACAAAAGTGAATTTTTAGGTTGGGAGCCGAAAGTTGTGCACCTTGAAATGGAAGATGATCAAAAATCATTCAAACAAGAGATATGTTAGTACCCAAAAGCACCTACTTGACAGTAGGTGATCCATGCATCATTAACAAAAATTAAAGAGTAGCAAATTGTCAATAGCCAGCCATAGGCAAATACCAAACAGACGGAAAATTAAGATTGTTTTTTAGCATCAAAAGGGAAACCACAGCCCCTACAAACCATTCAACGAGTGGGGGTTGCTTTTGGTGAGCTTTCGGCGAAATCATCACTGGAGAGATCATCACTGTCATTTGTTGGACAGATACCTTCAGGAAAAGCAGGGATTTGTGCGACCAGTTCGGGATCGGCACCTTGATATATCTGATTTATTACCGCATCCCGCTCTTGAGTGTACATCCAGAAGGATTCGGTGGCTCTGTCCATTATTCCTTGTCGATCCTCTAAGGCGGTGAGACGGTCAATGATGGCTTTGAGTGCAGCCAAGATATCAGCCATAGGATTGTTGGTGCTTCCTGAAGTGGGATTGGGGAGTGGGTTGGTGGCAGATATCACTGGGACTTCCTCAACAGTGGGTTCATCAGTGGGAGCGGTAATTGCTCTCCCCATCTTCTTTATAGTCACCACGCTGATATTGTTGGCGGAAATGATCCAATCATCATCTGGAGCAGATGGCACTCCAGCATCGATTAGTAGAGAAGTAATGAGACAATGGAGTGGGAGGATTACCTTTTTACAAGTACGGGCCTGGTAGCTCGCGGACTGCATTAGAATTTCTAAATTGATCGTTTTGCCAGCGAGGATGCAGTATAGAAGGTTGCATTTGTGCATCGATAGAGTGGTATCATGTGTAGTGGGCGATAGGGAGTGGCGTAGGAATTGGAACCATACAGCAGCATCGGTAGTGAGGGAGCTAGCGTGTAGGCACATCCGATTGCCATCCTTGTCCCAAGGTTTACCTTCGATTGCCAGAGTTTTCAAAATGGCCTCCTCATCAACCGGGGTCATTCTTTGCAAGAATTTAGCAAAGGTGCATGAAAGTGGGGTCCTTATTCCAAGGACCCGATTGATCGTGGATGCGCCATAATGCATCTTACGACCCCGGACTGTTACGAATGTGGCCTTGGTTTGAGAGGCCTCGGCATAAAATTCTTTTACCAAAGAGGCGTTGGCCCTTTTATTGGCAGTGGCCAATGTTGCCCAATCTTGCTGCATAACCCTCTTTTTGACAAAAGGGTTGGCCTCGACATAGTCAGGGTCAAAACCCCTCTCCAGGTTCAACTTTAGCTTAACAATACAGTCATAGTGGGCAGCAACCGCAGGGGTTGTGAAATGCCTGGGAATGCCACTGGGGGCATGCTCAGTGCCCACTATGGATTCATGAGGGTTTTGAGTTGAAACTTGTTCATCACCAGCATCAGACTCATATGATGATGAACTTAAAAAGGGAGCAAGACCCTTACCTTTTCCAGATGGTGCCCTCTATGATTTTCCGGCCGCAGATTTTTCTGAAATGGTCACCGCAGATCGGGTGACCATGCCTCTCTTCCTCAAAGCCTTCTTAATGGGGTTTTCCTCACTGTGGGTTGCCTTTTTAAGAGCCTCCAAATTGATGGTGTTTCCGATTTGCAGGTTTTGATCAGTGTATATTTGTTCCTCTGTTCTTCGCAACCCCTCCTCTTCTTGGAATACCGCAGCTTCTGCCTCTCTCTATCGTTGTTCTTCCTCTTGTCTTACTCGCTCTTCTTCCTCTTTTCTTACTTTCTCTTCCTCTGCCCTTTTCCTTTCTTCTTCTATCAATCTTTCTTTCTCAACCCTTTTTCTCTCCTCTTCCTCTTTTAGCAACCGTTTGGCTTCTTCTTTTTTCAATCTCTCTTCCTCTTCCCTTTTCGATCTTTCTTCCTCCTCCCGCTGCAACCTTTCTTCTTCTTCTTTCCTTTTCTTCTCGACCTCCTCTTTCTTTTTCTGAAGAGCAAGAAGTTTCTGCTCAAACTCCTCTCTCAACTGCAGCATTTCATCTTCAGTTTGTTGTTCCTCGATATTGAAATCACTCAGACTTGCGTCTAAGGCTTTTGACGAGGATGTTGTTTTTGATCCTTCTTGCTTTGATGATTCAGCATCTGGCGCGACAGTCAATACTATGTGCTCGTCGGAAGATGGCGGAGGCTCGTTTAGGTCGCGGGGGATGTTTTCCAGCGGGTTATCGGTGGTGGTCATACGGCGACGCGTGGCACGGATGGGTTCGTTGGAGTTGGGCACCGGCCGTTTACTCCTTGCCATTGATGAGGGTTTTCTTTTCTTGTTGTTGAGTGAAAATATGGGAAGGAAGAGGGTGTTTTTGAATTTTTGAGAGCAAAAAGGTATGTTTTGGGGGTTTAGTGTAGAAAGGGATTATTCATTGGGTAAGATTTTTAGGAGGGAGCGGTTATTTAGAGGTCATGAGTGTTTTTCTTGGAAATAGAGGGATTAGGGTGAGGTGGCAGGAAAAAGGTGATGGGGTGTAAGAAAAAGGTGATGGTTATTCAGTTTCATTGGCCACCAAACCGTCACATCCATATGTCAGGCATGCAGTGGGATGCGCAGTGGCATGGTCGATGTCACTGCGAAGCATTTTCTTCAAAAATCGGCAATTCATCCTACACACATTCAAAATGAACTAAAACCAGGAATTAAAAATACCAAATATAATAAAAAGACAGCAAACAACTGAAATAAAATATTTACACAAGGTTTGGAGTTTTCTTAACCAGAGTAGAGTGGGATGGAGAGTGGGCACTGTCGCTCAGAAAGTGCTTCACTCTTTGCCCATTGACTTTAAATGTCTGACCAGACTGTGGGGACATTAACTCAACAGTTCCGAAGGGACTTACCTTGACCACTGTGTATGGTCCCGTCCATCGAGATTTGAGCTTACCAGTAAATAATTTGAGACGGGAATTGAACAATAGTACTTGTTGGCCTTCGACGAACTCCCTATGGTTGATTCTCCGGTCATGCCACATCTTGGTATTTTCTTTGTACATGTCAGGATCGATTCTTAACAAGAATTAAACTTCTTAGAAACAGAATTTAGAGAATCTTGCGGAATAGAACTCTAAATCAATTAAAGAACAATCAATAGAATTCAACACACTGTATATATCAAACTGTATTACAAGCTTTACACCAAACCTCAATCTTGTTGAACAGGCTCAACAAGACGACTTCTACTTCTCTAGAAATAGGATCTATGATCTTGAGGTTAATTCTCTCTCAATAGCTAAACAACCTTTTTTAATAATTGTTCTCTGTATCGTGTATCTTGTATATTCTGTATCTTCACGTATGTTCTAATAGCTATCTATCAATACTATTTATACAAAAGTAATTACAAGATAACTATCAAAAGTAAATTGATCTTCTGAATCTTCGTTAAACATATCTTGATCAATTCCTTCTTTGTCTCCAAAAGTATCGCATACCAAACTTATCAAGTCAGCAGTATTAACAATGATTTGGCTCAGCAGTATTAACGCCCTTCAGCAGTATTAACCTTCACAATCTTCTAGCAGTAGTAACTCAGCTCAGCAGTACTAACCATGTCTAGCAGTAGTAATTTGGTCTAGCAGTACTAACCGTGTCTAGCAGTAGTAACTTCGTCTAGCAGTAGTAACCTTGACTAGCAGTAGTAACGAAGACTGGCAGTAGTAAAATTGTCTTGGCAGTACTAACCATACTTAGCATATCTTCAGTTCCCAACAATCTCCCCCTAACTTGACTTTTAGGAAAAGAAGTCAAGTTCTTCAGATGATGCTTCCAAAACTTAGTCATCATATACGCACAGATCAGGACTTAAACCTAGACTCTGATTTGCAATTCTTCTTACCAAGAATCTTCCCATAGCAGAGTCTTTGTTGCAGACCAACTTTACATGTAACATCCCTTTCAGTCTTTTCATGCTGTGATTGTATATTTCATCCACCAGATAATACTCCTGATATGTGTTGTCAATTGATATAACATACACTCCACAATTTTCATAGAGCATCCAGTTGGTTACTGCTTGAAAAGGTCTTGCTGTTATGTGCTGAACTACTTCTGGTCTGAACATTAGGCATAGGTATTCTAACACCATCTTTGTGATAGACATGCCTCTTTCTGTCAACATGTTGCCATAGATCTGCATGCCTACTTTGAACATCTCTTCCAGGTCAGATCTTGAGCATCTTCTTATGACTTGTCCCCATGTTCTGTAGACTTCAAACTGCCCATCAGCTCTCTTGAGTCTGATATACTCCTTTCTCTCATCTATCAATGTATCCCAGTGACTGATTTCAGGAGGCTTTGAGTCTAATGGAGTCACTTTTATTGGTTCGGTATCAACCATAGTGATGTACAAGTCACATTGTTCATTGCTAAGTGATTGTGCCTTACTGGATTGACCTGTCTTACTATCTCCTTGTCCTTCATCCTTGGCAACTTCTTCCTTTTCTTTCTCTTCTACCACTGGTTTCTCAACAGGTTCTACCTTTTGCTTCTTTACAAACTTCTTTTTAATAGCCACAGACTTTGTTCTCTTTCTGCTGAAAACCATCTTTGCATCCTTAGTTTCTTCCTGTTTCTTGGCAGTTGGAGGTGTATCATGTTTGGCTTTGATTAAAGCCTCTGCAACCTCCACTTCTTTTACTGTAAGCTTCTCTGTTACTGTTTCTGCTTTCTTTGTAGATTGAGCAGCATTAACTGTTTCTGTTGCTTGCTTAGAGTCAGCAGCATTAACAGTTTCTGCTGCTACTTCTGTTTCAGGCTCTTTCTCTGTTACTGCTGCTTTTTCTGTTTGGCCTTCAGCAGCATTAACTGTTTCTGCTGCTTGTTCAAACTCAGCAGCATTAACTGTTTCTGCTGCTGTGGTTTCTGCTGCTGTTGTAGTTTCTGCTGCTTTAACAAGCTCTTCCACCTTTTCTGTCTCCCCCTTATTCTGTGCACTGGACTCCCCCTTAAACTGTGCATTATCCATTTCCATCTCAGTCTCCATGTGAACTGTCTCCCCCTCAACTTGTGGACCCTTCATATTCAGTTCTGCTTCTGATTCTGACTCTGACTCCCCCTTTTTGGGAGCATCATCAGTTGGAATTCTTCTTCTCAGCACAAATCTTGCCCTTTTCTTTCTGTGCAACAACTTGGTGACCATTTTCTTGAGCTTCTCAATTTGAGACTGTTGGTAGGTGACCACAGTCTTCAGTTGCTCAATCTCCTTCTTCTGTGCCATAACATCCAAGTTGACATTTCCAATGGTTTCCATCAATTCAGCATAGTTATATCTATCCTCACCTTGTTTAGAAGTGTTTACCTTCTTTAAAGGATCCTTGGAAGTTTTAGCAGAAGCCTTCTGCCTAGCAGAAGCACTAACTGCCCCCTTGGTTTCTTGGCACCTGGGTCCTCCTAATGATTTCTCATTTAGAGTTGCCATGGGGAAGGTCTTATTTATGTTACCACTGTCCTTCTCTGTGCTAGCAGAAGTAGTGGCAGCCTTAGCACCCATATGCTCATCCTTCTCCTTAGAGAGCACCTTCTTGGGGTTGGGAGACACCCCTGTGGTTTCCCTGTTGATATTCTCAATTGGAGAATGCTCCAACTGAGGGCTTAAAGGCTTAGGGCTCTGAGTAGGTACATCAAGGGAAGGAACCTTGTGCACCTTTCTTCTTTCAAACCTTTTGGTGATTGTGGGAGTGGGTCGTTCAAGGATGGACTGAGGGATGTCTTTTGAGATGGAAGGTTGGGATTGGTCATCAGTGGGTTGATCTAATGAGGGCCTTGATCCTGACGCCATACCTTCAGAGGGGTGGGACACAACCATCATTGTAGAGAACAATGGTGTGTCAACTCCTTCCGAGTCCCTAGGAAGTCTTTTCATATTTGAAAAACCTTCCCTTTAGGGGATTTGGGTACATATACCTCAGTAAACTGAGGTAAGTCCATCAATTCCTTGTTAATAACTTCTTGCACAAACCTTGGATACATGTAAAAGCTCTTTTTGGATTCCAAGTTTGATACAAGATCATTAAAGATCATTGCTGAAAAATTGTACTTTCTGGCAGTGGATAAGCAGACCAAGGCATATGCAATGGGACTGCTGAACTCACTCCATGTCAGGATCGATTCTTAACAAGAATTAAACTTCTTAGAAACAGAATTTAGAGAATCTTGCGGAATAGAACTCTAAATCAATTAAAGAACAATCAATAGAAATTCAATAAACTGTATATATATCAAACAGTTATAACTCACAAGTTTTACACCAAAACCTCAATCTTGTTGAACAGACTCAACAAGACGATTTCTACTTCTCTAGAAATAGGATCTATGATCTTGAGGTTAATTCACTCTTGAATGAATATCGAATTCTGTATACTATCTATCTTCTGTTTTTTTTTTTTTTCTAATAGCTATCTATCAATACTATTTATACAAAAGTAATTACAAGATAACCATAAAAAGTAAATTGATCTTCTGAATCTTCGTTAAACATATCTTGATCATTTCCTTCTTTGTCTCCAAAAGCATCGCATACCAAACTTATCAACTCAGCAGTATTAATGATGATTTGGCTCAGCAGCATTAACAACCTTCAGCAGTATTAATCTTCACAGTCTTCAAGCAGTAGTAACTCAGCTCAGCAGTACTAACCATGTCTAGCAGTAGTAATTTGGTCTAGCAGCACTAACTTCATCTAGCAGCATTAACTTCATCTAGCAGTAGTAACCTTGCCCAGCAGTAGTAACGAAGAACTGGCAGTAGTAATGAAGACTTAGCAGTACTAACTATACTTAGCATATCTTCAGTTCCCAACAATCTCCCCCTAACTTGACTTTTAGGAAAAGAAGTCAAGTTCTTCAGATGATGCTTCCAAAACTTAGTCATCATGTACACACAGATTAGGACTTAGGCCTAGACTCTGATTGAGAATCCTCTTTACCAAGAATCTACCCATTGCTGAATCCTTGTTGCAGGTCAGCTTAGTGTGTAACATTCCTTGCAGCCTCTTCATGCTGTGATTGTATATTTCATCTACAAGATAGTATTCTTGAGTTGCAGAGTCAAGGGAGATGACATATACTCCACAGTTTTCATAGAGCATCCAGTTGGTAATGACTTGAAACTGTGTGTTTAACCTATGCTGAACTGCTTCAGGTTTGAACATTTGGCACAAGAATTCAAGTACCATTTTAGAAATTGACATCCCTGGCTCAGTCAGCATGTTTCCATATATCTTCATCCCAACTTTGAACATCTCTTCTAAGTCTGATCTTGAGCAAGTTCTGACAATTTTTCCCCAAGTAGAAAATACTTCAAATTTTCCATTAGCTCTTTTTATCCTAATGAACTCCTTTCTACCATCTTTCAAAGTGTCCCAAAAGATGATTTCAGGGGCCTTAGATGATATTGGTTCAGCCTGAAGTGGAATTGGGTTAGAGTCAACACTGGTAATGTACAAGTCACATTGGGCATCCGTTTGTGATTGCACATTGCCTGATTGCCCTGATGGAGTTGCCACTTCTTCTTCAGCAACTTTTCCATCAGATTTCACTGTTTCCTCCTGGGCCTCTTCTGCAGATGACTCCACCCTTGGCTTCTTTTCATTTTTCTTCTTTGAAGTTATGGGCTGGGTTCTTGGTCTTTTCTTGGACATCATCTTGGTTCTTTTAAGAGTTTTGACAGCCTCAGGAGTTGGTTTAGTTGCTTTAAGTTTTTCAGCAGCAATAACCATTTCTGCTGCTATGGCTGTTACTGCTTCTCTTAGTACATGTAGTGATGCTGCTTCAATACAGTTCTTTACAATCCAGTAAATTTCTTCATCTATTTCAGCTTGAGATGTAGTTACTGCTTCCTGCTCAGTTTCTGCTGCTTTGACTGTTTGGCCTTCAGCAGCATTAACTGTTTCTGCTGCTTGTTCAAACTCAGCAGCATTAACAGTTTCTGCTGCTGTGGTTTCTGCTGCTGTGGTTTCTGCTGCTTTGGTTTCTGCTGCTTTAACACACTCTTCCCCCTTTTCTGTCTCACTGGTCTCCCCCTTAACCTGTGCATACTCCATTTCCATCTCAGTCTCTATGTGAACAGTCTCCCCCTCAATATGTTGACCCTTCAGTTTCAGTTCTGCTTCTGACTCTGACTCCCCCTTTTTGGGAGCATCATCAGTTGAAGTTCTTCTTCTTAGCACAAATCTTGCCTTTTTCTTTCTGTTCAGCAACCTGGTGACCAGCTTTTTGAGCTTCTCAATTTGAGACTGTTGGTAGGTGACCACAGTCTTAAGTTGCTCTATCTCTGTCTTTTGTGCCATTACATCCAAGTTGATATTCCCTATGGTTTCCATCAATTCCTCATAGTTATATCTATCCTCACCTTGTTTAGAAGTGTTTACCTTCTTTAAAGGATCCTTGGAAGTTTCAGCAGAAGCCTTCTGCCTAGCAGAAGCACTACCTGCCCCCTTGGTTTCTTGGCACCTGGGTCCTCCTAATGATTTCTCATTTAGAGTTGCCATGGGGAAGGTCTTATTTATGTTACCACTGTCCTTCTCTGTGCTAGCAGAAGTAGTGGCAGCCTTAGCACCCATATGGTCATCCTTCTCCTTAGAGACCACCTTCTTGAGGTTGGGAGACACCCATGTGGTTTCCCTGTTGATATTCTCAATTGGAGAATGCTCCAATTGAGGGCTTAAAGGCGTAGGGCTTTGAGTAGGTACAACAAGGGAAGGGGCCTTGTGCACCTTTCTTCTTTGAAATCTTTTGGTGATTGTGGGAGTGGGCTGTTCAAGAATGGACTGTGGGATGTCTTTTGAGATGGAAGGTTGGGATTGGGCATCAGTGGGTTGATCTAATGAGGGCCTTGATCCTGATGCCATACCTTCAGAGGGGTGGGACACAACCATCATTGTAGAGAACAATGGTGTGTCAACTCCTTCCGAGTCCCTAGGAAGTCTTTTCATATTTGAAAAAACCTTCCCTTTAGGGGATTTGGGTACATATACCTCAGTGAACTGAGGTAAGTCCATCAACTCCTTGTTAAGAACTTCTTGCACAAACCTTGGATACATGAAAAAGGTCTTTTTGGATTCCAAGTTTGATACAAGATCAGTAAAGATCATTGCTGAGAAATTGTACTTTCTGGCAGTGGATAAGCAGACCAAGGCATATGCAATGGGACTGCTGAACTCACTCCATCCAGTAGTTTTCTTGGAAATACAGTGCATCAGGGTATGAACAAGAAATCTCCATTGGTTGAAAAATTTTGATTTGTAGAATTTAAAAACACCAATGGGACCTTCATACCCCATTCTTTGTAAAGTAGAAAAGAGTTCTTCATTAGGAATAGAAGTTATACCTGAAGCATCATTCAACTGAAGGGAGATGCGAATAACCTCTTCAGTGACTTTCAAGGGTTTATCACAAACCCTTGTTCGAATGGTTTTCTGCCCTTCTTCAACACTAACAGTGGCATTCTCCCAAAATTGTTTCTGATGTTCGATATAGATTGTTGGGCTCACTGTGAGTGCATAGGAGATGTGCGAGGATTTTAGAAAATCGACAATATCGTGGAATCCCGCAGCTTGTTTCGGCTTCTGAAGCATGGCTATTTCATTGTGCTCATCCACAAACTCCATGATGCCTAAGGATTCTTGAAAGAAAAGCACAGAGATTCTGGGGAGTCTAGGTTAGAACGAGAGAGAAGAAGTAAATGCGAAGAGTCGTTATGAACATGGGCGGGCAAACAGGGGTATTTATATGCCCTAGATTGTCAGAAGCAGTATTAACTACCTCGCAGTATTAACTGCCGAGCAGTATTAACTGCCAAGCAGTATTAACTGCCAAGCAGTATTAACTACCTAGCAGTATTAACTACCGAGCAGTATTAACTACCGAGCAGTATTAACTACCTAGCAGTATTAACTACCTAGCAGTATTAACTACCAAGCAGTATTAACTACCGAGCAGTATTAACTGCCAAGCAGTATTAACTGCCAAGCAGTATTAACTACCTAGCAGTATTAACTACCGAGCAGTATTAACTACCGAGCAGTATTAACTACCTAGCAGTATTAACTACCTAGCAGTATTAACTACCAAGCAGTATTAACTACCGAGCAGTATTAACTCCACTAGCAGTATTAAATGCACTAGCAGTATTAACTACTGAGCAGTATTAACTACTGAGCAGTAGTAACTGCACAAGCAGTAGTAACTACTAGAATACCGACAGTAGTAACTTCTGTACTGGCAGTAGTAACCACACTTACACTTTTCTTCACTTGGTAATCAGAGGAAAACAGAGGATCCTGAGAAGGAAAGTTAGTAGCACCAAATATATGAAGAAATATAGGTATAAAAACAGAAAGTCATGAATTTATTCTAGGTTGATCATGCCCACACTTGTTACCAAAAAGGTGAATCTACCCACATCAAAAGCTTTTGTGAATAGATCAGCAAACTGGTCATTTGTATGAACTTTAGCAACCTGAATTAATTTCTTTTCATTGCAATCTCTTATAAAGTGATACCTTATCTCTATATGCTTTGTTTTTGAGTGTTTGACTGGATTATTAACAATGCTAATAGCACTGTTGTTATCAATGAAGATTGGTGTGTGAAGAAAAGTTACCCCATAGTCCAACATCTGATTCTGAATCCATAGAACCTGAGAGCAGCAGCTTGCAGCAGCTATGTACTCAGCTTCTGTGGTAGATAAGGACACTGTGGTTTGTTTCTTACACTGCCAAGATACTAGTCTTGTACCCAAAAACTGACATCCACCTGAAGTAGACTTCCTATCCATGTTGGCTCCTCCCAAATCACTATCTGAATATGCAAGCAAGTCAAAAGAGGATTCATGAGGATACCAGAGACCTAATCTAGGTTGCCCTTTTAAGTATCTGAATATTCTCTTGACAGCATGAAGGTGTGATTGCTTAGGAGAAACCTGAAATCTGGCACAAACACAAACTGAAAACATAATGTCAGGTCTAGAGGCTGTGAGATACATGAGAGATCCAATCATTGATCTGTAATGATGGACATCCACATCCTCCCCCTCAAGATCTGCAGTGATCTGTTTATGTGTTTCCATTGGAGTGCTTGCTGACTTTGAGTCTGATAAACCAAACTTGTCCAGGATGTCTTTCACATACTTGGATTGGCTAATAAAAATTCCATCTTTCCTCTGTTTTACCTGAAGCCCAAGAAAGAATGTAAGTTCTCCCATGGAGCTCATCTTGAAGCTTTTGTGCATCAATTCTTCAAACTCTTTACACATTTGATCATTGGTGGATCCAAAGATGATATCATCCACATAGATCTGAACAAGTAAAGTACCTCTCTTTCTCCTCTTGATGAACAGGGTCTTGTCAATGACTCCTCTTTCAAAGTCATTTTTCAAGAGATAGGTAGACAAAGTGTCATACCATGCTCTTGGGGCCTGATGCAAACCATATAGAGCCTTCTTCAGCTTGTATACTCTGTCAGGGTGCAATGGATTCTCAAATCCAGGGGGTTGACAGACATATACTTCTTCCTCAATGCTTCCATACAGAAATGCACTTTTGACATCCATTTGGTACACTTTGAACTTCATGTATGAGGCATAGGCTAGAAATAACCTGATTGCTTCAATCCTTGCCACAGGAGCAAAGACTTCCTCATAATCTATTCCTTCTTCCTGAGTGTACCCTTGTGCAACCAGTCTAGCTTTGTTTCTGATTACAATCCCTCTGTCATCCTTCTTGTTCCTGAAAATCCACTTGGTGCCAATTGCTCTATGACCTTTTGGAAGGTCTACCAAGTCCCAAACATCCTGTAATTTGAACTGTAGCAGCTCCTCTTGCATTGCCTCTATCCAGCTTGGGTCTTTCATGGCATCATAAGCCTTTTTGGGCTCAATCTGGGACAGAAAGCAAGTAAGAACAGTGTTAACTGTATTTTGCTGCTCTTGCAACTCTTGGAGTCTGCTTTGCTTTCTAGTCATCATGGGAGATGCAATGTCTCCAATTACCAACTCAGGAGGATGATTTTTCTGAGTTCTTGTTTGATGACCAGCTTCCTCTTGTAAGTCCTCATCCAGATTAGACTCATTTAATTCTGGATTTGTTTCTGCTTCTTCAGTCACCTCAGATTCTCTGGAATTTGAACCTGAAGACTGATTTTCCTCTGCTCTCCTCTCTTCTTCATTCTGAATAGGTTCAGTCTCCTCATGGTGTTCACAGAATTCCACAGGATCAATGGAAGGGATTGGAAATATCACAGATTGAATTCTGTGTTCTGATGATGGTGTATCCCTTTGTCCTGCATATACATCACCACTGAAACCCAAAGAATTAGTGAGTGAATCAATGTCAAATAGCCAATTAGGACCTGAACCAATAGGATTTGGTGTGTTCTCATTGCATTTGACATTGTCACTTTCTTCAATTATTCTAGAAGAGGTATTAAAAACTCTGTAGGCCTTACTTTGAGATGAATACCCAACAAGAAAACCATCATCTGCTTTGCTATCAAACTTGCCTAAGTGAGATTTGGTATTGAGAATAGTACAAGGACATCCAAATGGCTTGAAAAATCCAATATATGGTTTCCTTTTATGGAAAAGCTCATAAGGTGTCTTGTTTTTAGGCTTTACAACTAAAACTCTGTTTTGAACATAGCAGGCAGTATTAACTGCTTCTGCCCAAAAAGTAATTGGTAACTTTGAGTCAGCTAACAGAGATCTAGCAGCCTCAATCAGTGTCCTATTCCTTCTCTCAGCAACACCATTTTGTTGTGGAGTCCTAGGAGCACTGTATTGTCTCTCAATTCCTTTTTCTTCACAAAAGGTGTTTAGATCAGAATTTTTAAACTCAGTTCCATTATCTGATCTAATGACTTTCACTCTTTTATTTGATTGGTTTTCAATTTTGAGAATGAAAGATTTGATCAGTCCACTTGTCTCATCTTTAGTTCTCAGAAAATATACCCAAGTAAATCTAGAATAATCATCAACAATAACTAAGCAGTATGATTTCTTGCCAATACTCATCACATTGGTAGGACCAAACAGATCCATATGTAACAGTTGAAGAGGATTTGATATAGTGTTTATCTCTTTGGACTTATGAGAAGTTTTGTGTTGTTTGCCTTTGAGACAAGCAACACAATGATCATCACATGAATATACTTTGGATGGCAAACCCCTTACAAGGTTATTCTTAACAAGTTTATTTATTGTTTTAAAGTTCATGTGACACATCCTTCTGTGCCAGAGTGATGATTCATCTAAAGAAGCTTTTGAAACTAAACAATTTAGAGATGAATCAGATGAAACACTTTCCAAATCTAAACAATAAACATTATCCTTCCTAGGAGTTCTCAGAAGTATCATGTTTTCATCAACCACTTTGTATCCAGGAGCAAGGATAATGCATTCAGAGTCTGTAAACAATATACTATGCTTCTTGTCACAAACCTGTGATACACTTAACAGGTTGTATCTCAATTGTTCAACATAGTATACATCTTCAAAGGTCATCTTACCCTTTGAAACATCACCCTTACCACTTATCTTTCCACCAGCAGGATTATCCCCAAATGCAACATGTCCTCCATCAACCTTTTTGAAATTTTTGAGGCAGGACATGTTACCTGTCATGTGCCTGGAGCAACCACTATCAACATGCCAAATGCTCTTCCCCTTGAGCTGTTGGTTGCCCTGCACATTAAGATAAATCAGTTAGTTTTATTTGGAACCCAAGCCGAAGTGGTCTTGGGTCTCCCTTGCTCATCAAAATACTTACACTTGGTTTTGATGAGATTTTTAACTTTTGGTACTGCTGTGCTGGAATACTTTGTCAAAATTATTGGTGTAGCAGCACTTGCAGCAGTACTAACAGTGCTAGCAGTACTAACAGTGCTAGCAGTATTAACCTCAGAAGTACTAACAGAGGTAGCAGTATTAACCGAGTTAACACTGCTAGAAGCAGTATTAACAGAGTTAATACTGCTAGCAGCAGTACTATCTGAAGAAGAAGCACTAAAAGTATTAGCAGCACTAACATTGGACTGAATACTAGCAGTATTAACACTGCTAGCAGCACTAACTTTGGAATGATTTCTAGCAGTATTAATACTGCTAGCAGCACTAACTTTTGAAGCAGTACTAGCAGTGTTAGCAGTACTAACACTGCTAGCAGCAGTATTGTTTTTAGTGCTTTTTGGAACCCACATAGTATCACATTCCTTTTCAGTCATTTTCTTTATGTGGCTTTTGGGTTTATCTTGTTTCTTTGCCACATTTTTCTTTGTAGACTTTTTATATCCACCATTCTTTCTGTAACCACCAGGTTTTTGAAAAGATCTTTGAGCATTAAACCTTTGGTTAACAGGATTGAAATAACAGTGTTTGGCTAAGTGATTTAGCTTACCACAGATGAAACAAGGTTTTGGCCTGTTGATTCTTTTCAGGTCAACTCCTTGTCTCATAGCCCACTGGTTATTCCAGTTCCTTTGATTTCCCCTTTGATTATCATGTTTTTGGGGCTTGTTCTCTTTGAATTTCCTGCAGGAACACTGTTTACAAGTATTTGAGTTCACAACTTTGGGCTGTGTGTAATGAACTTCCTTTTTCTCTTCAGTCCTTTTGATCTCTGTGTTCTTGACACATGGACTCTCACATTCCTCATCAGAGTCTACTTTGTCAGTCTCATCCTCAACAACTATTTCTTTTTCACAAGGATCTATATCAATCTTTAATTCAGGTTCCTTTCTATCCTTGGTCTCTAACAAATCAGACTTAGGAGGTATGTAGTTGTTATTGTAGGGTGGAGGTGTGGTATTGTATCCTATCCCTACTTTCATCTTGTCATGGATTTGTGCTTTAATGATGGTGTCCATGGTTTTAGAAGCACAGGTAAACTTTTCAACATCAAGTTTAACCTTTTTAAGCTCTTCTTTTAACTTTTCATTCTCCTCCCCAGACACTTTCAGCTTAATCTCATACTCATTCTTCTCCCACTTCCAATAGTTAGTATCATAGTGGTGTTGAAGTTCATTAGCTTGAAAAGCTCTAATCTGTTCCTCAAACCTTTCTACAATCCTAACATAATCTTTTACATCTTTCTCTAGCCTCTTAAGGTCATCACACATACCCTGATTGTGATCCCTATATCTTTTAACAGCATCAATGCAAGCTTGAGAACAGAGTTTAGATTGTACCTCAGTGGGGATATCAGACACTTCTGCCATAAGAGCTTGATTCTGACAGGCTTCTTCAGCTTGATCACTCCAATCAAATCCCATTCCTTGTTGAGAAACCAGGGCTTGAGAGGAGCTTCTGTTTTGGTTTCCATTTGGAGTCTGTGATCCTCCACTTCTGCATTCTCTGGCAAAGTGTCCCATCTTGTGACACTTATAGCATTCAACCTTTGACTTGTCAAAGCCTGCACCATCTTCTCTTCTTTGGGAAAAGTTGTTTCTCCCAGTCCTTTTGATGAATTTCTTCACCCTCATTGATAGCATAGCCATCTGCCACTTGATGTCCATCTCTTCCAGATCATCAGCATTGATCTGCTCTAAATCATCATTGATTAGAGAGGAGTGGACATGACTAGAAAAGAATGCTTCTAGTACAGAATCTGTGGTCTTCTCTTGATTGGTTCCACTAGCAGAATTAACAGAACCTGCAATATTAACAGAATCAGGATTAGCAGCAGTATCAGAGGATGAAGATAATAAAGCAGCATTATAAACAAATCCTGATGGCCTTTTCTTGGCTTCAACTTCAGCCTCAAATACTCTCAGATCATTGTAGAGGTCATCTAGCTCTTTGTCCTCCAATTGGTCATTCTGTCTGAATGAGACAGTGTACATGGTCCATTCTTCTCCCAATGATCTAAGGAACTTTCTGTTGACATCATCAGCATCCATGTGTACACCCACAGTTGCTAATTCTCCAATTAACTTGTTAAATCTGTCAAAAGTTTGAGTCATAGACTCATTCTTTGCAGACATAAAGTTTTCATATTGTTGCCTGAGAATAGCCTTTTGATTTCTCTTTGTGCTCTTTGTTCCAGTAAATCTTTTCTCCAGAGCATTCCACAACATCTGTGCATCTGTGCAGTGTTGGAATTGATGTTGGTACTCATTAGGAATAGCCAAAAGCAGAGTGCTTAAGGCCTTCATCTCTGTTTGTCTTACTTTCTTTTCAGCATCTGTCTTGGGAGGAGGTCTCTTTCCATCTGCTCCAATCTTTCCTTCATTACATGGGCTATTTTCTATAATGTCCCATATTGCATAATCAGTAAGAAGAATGTACTGCTTGATTCTTAGTTTCCACATGTCAAATTCATTGGGTTTGAGCATGGGAACCTTTGAAACAAGAGTACTGTGAGAATCCATTGAGTTGTCCATAATTTCTAAGATACCAATGCTCTGATACCACTTGTCAGGATCGATTCTTAACAAGAATTAAACTTCTTAGAAACAGAATTTAGAGAATCTTGCGGAATAGAACTCTAAATCAATTAAAGAACAATCAATAGAAATTCAATAAACTGTATATATATCAAACAGTTATAACTCACAAGTTTTACACCAAAACCTCAATCTTGTTGAACAGACTCAACAAGACGATTTCTACTTCTCTAGAAATAGGATCTATGATCTTGAGGTTAATTCACTCTTGAATGAATATCGAATTCTGTATACTATCTATCTTCTGTTTTTTTTTTTTTTTTTCTAATAGCTATCTATCAATACTATTTATACAAAAGTAATTACAAGATAACCATAAAAAGTAAATTGATCTTCTGAATCTTCGTTAAACATATCTTGATCATTTCCTTCTTTGTCTCCAAAAGCATCGCATACCAAACTTATCAACTCAGCAGTATTAATGATGATTTGGCTCAGCAGCATTAACAACCTTCAGCAGTATTAATCTTCACAGTCTTCAAGCAGTAGTAACTCAGCTCAGCAGTACTAACCATGTCTAGCAGTAGTAATTTGGTCTAGCAGCACTAACTTCATCTAGCAGCATTAACTTCATCTAGCAGTAGTAACCTTGCCCAGCAGTAGTAACGAAGAACTGGCAGTAGTAATGAAGACTTAGCAGTACTAACTATACTTAGCATATCTTCAGTTCCCAACACTCCATCCAGTAGTTTTCTTGGAAATACAGTGCATCAGGGTATGAACAAGAAATCTCCATTGGTTGAAAATTTTTGACTTGTAGAATTTAAAAACACCAATGGGACCTTCATACCCCATTCTTTGTAAAGTCGAATATAAGTCATCAGAAGATAGAGAGGTTATACCTGAGGCATCATCCAAGTGAAGAGAGATGCGAATAACCTCCTCTGTGACTTTCAAGGGTTTATCACAAACCCTTGTTCGAATGGTTTTCTGCCCTTCTTCGAAACTAACAGTGGCATTCTCCCAAAATTGTGTCTGATGTTCGATATAGATGGTTGGGCTCACCGTTAGGGCATAGGAGATGTGCGAGGATTTGAGAAAATCGACGATATCGTGGAATCCCGCAGCTTGTTTCGGCTTCTGAAGCATGGCTATTTCATTGTGCTCATCCACAAACTCCATGATTCCTGAGGATTCTTGAAAGAAAAACACAAAGATTCTGGGAGACTAGGTTAGAACGAGAGAGAAGAAGTAAATGCGAAGAGTCGATATGAACTTTGGCGGGCAAACAGGGGTATTTATATGCCCTAGATTATCAAAAGCAGTATTAACGACATAAGCAGTATTAACGACTGAGCAGTATTAACTGCAAGGCAGTATTAACTACACAGCAGTATTAACTACCAAGCAGTATTAATTGCCTAGCAGTATTAACTACCGAGCAGTATTAACTACCAAGCAGTATTAACTACCTAGCAGTATTAACTACCTAGCAGTATTAACTGCACTAGCAGTATTAACTGCACTAGCAGTATTAACTACTGGGCAGTATTAACTGTGCACTAGCAGTATTAACTGCACAAGCAGCATTAACTACTAGAACACAGGCAGTAGTAACTTTGCACTGGCATCACTTGTCAAATCCTCAAATGTCATCTTACACATCACTTTTACCACTTCTCTTACCTTCTGCAGGATTATTTTCAAAAGTAACATGTCCTCCATCAATTCATTTGAAATATTGAAGGCAGGCCATGTTACCTGTCATGTGCCTAGAGCAACCACTGTCAACATGCCAAATGCTTCTCCCCTTAAGTTGTTGATTGCCCTGCACATCTGATAAATCAATTAGTTTTTATTGGGAACCCAAGCCGAAGTGGTCTTGGGTCTCCCTTGCTCATCAAAGTACTTGCACTTGGTTTTGATGAGATTTTCAAATTTAGGTACTGCAGTACTGGAGTACTTTGTCAAAATTATTGGTGTAGCAGCACTAGCAGCAGTATTAACCTCAGAAGTACTAACAGTGCTAGCAGTACTAATACTGGGAGCAGCAGTATTGTTAGCAGCAGTATTAACCTCGGAAGTACTAACAGAGGTAGCAGTATTAACAGAGTTAATACTGCTAGCAGCAGTACTATCTGAAGAAGAAGTACTAAAAGTATTAGCAGAACTAACATTGGACTGATTACTAGCAGTATTAACACTGCTAGCAGCACTAACTTTGGAATGATTACTAGCAGTATTAACACTGCTAGCAGCACTAACCTTTGAAGCAGTACTAACAGTGTTAGCAGTACTAACACTGCTAGCAGCAATATTGTTTTTAGTGCTTTTTGGAACCCACATAGTACCACATTCCTTTTCAGTCGTTTTCTTTATGTGGCTTTTGGGTTTATCTTGTTTCTTTGCCACATTTTTCTTTGCAGACTTTTTATAGCCACCATTCTTTCTGTAACCACCAGGTTTTTGAAAAGATCTTTGAGCATTAAACCTTTGGTTAACAGGGTTGAAATAACAGTGTTTGGCTAAATGATTTAGCTTACCACAGATGAAACAAGGTTTTGGCCTGTTAATTCTGTTCAGATCAACTCCTTGTCTCATAGCCCACTGGTTATTCCAGTTCCTTTGATTTCCCCTCTGATTATCATGTTTTTGGGGCTGGTTCTCTTTAGATTTCATGCAAGAACACTGTTTATAAGTATTAGAGTTCACAACTTTGGGCTGTGTGGAATGAACTCCCTTTTCCTTTTCAGTCCTTTTGATCTCAGTGTTCTCAACACATGGACTTTCAGATTCCTCATCAGAGTCTACTTTGTCAGTCTCATCCTCAACAACTACTGTTTCTTCACAAGGATCTATATTAATCTTTAATTCAGGATCCTTCCTATCCTTGGTCTCTAACAAATCAGACTTAGGAGGTATGTAGTTGTTATTGTAGGGTGGAGGTGTGGCATTGTACCCTATCCCTACTTTCATCTTGTCATGGATTTGAGCCTTAATGATGGTATCCATGGTTTTAGAAGCACAGGTAAACTTTTCAACATCAAGTTTAACCTTCTTAAGCTCTTCTTTTAATTTCTCATTCTCCTCCCCAGACACTTTCAGCTTAATTTCATACTCATTCTTCTCCCACTTCCAATAGTTAGTATCATAGTGGTGTTGAAGTTCATTAGCTTGAAAAGCTCTAATCTGTTCTTCAAACCTTTCTACAATCCTAACATAGTCTTTCACATCTTTCTCTAGCCTCTTAAGGTTATCACACATACCCTGATTGTGATCCCTATATCTTTTAACAGCATCAATGCAAGCTTGAGAACAGAGTTTAGATTGTACCTCAGTGGGAATATCAGATACTTCTGCCATAAGAGCTTGATTCTGACAGGCTTCCTCAGCTTGATCACTCCAATCAAATCCCATTCCTTGTTGAGAAACAAGGGCTTGAGAGGAGCTTCTGTTTTGGTTTCCATTTGGAGCCTGTTGATGTGATCCTCCACTTCTGCATTCTCTGGCAAAGTGTCCCATCTTGTGACACTTATAACACTCAACCTTGGACTTGTCAAATCCTGCACCATCTTCTCTTCTCTGGGAAAAGTTGTTTCTCCCAGTCCTTTTGATGAATTTCTTCACCCTCATTGATAGCATAGCCATCTGCCACTTGATGTCCATCTCTTCCAGATCATCAGCATTAATCTGCTCTAAATCATCATTGATTAGAGAAGAGTGAACATGACTAGAAAAGAATGCTTCTAGTACAGAATCTGTAGTCTTCTCTTGATTGGTTCCACCAGCAGCATTAACAGAACCTGCAGTATTAACAGAATCAGGATTAGCAGCATTATCAGAGGATGAAGATAATAAAGCAGCATTATAAACAAATCCAGATGGCCTTTTCTTGGCTTCAACTTCAGCCTCAAATACTCTCAGATCATTGTAGAGGTCATCTAGCTCTTTGTCCTCCAATTGGTCATTCTGTCTGAATGAGACTGTGTACATGGTCCATTCTTCTCCCAATGATCTAAGGAACTTTCTATTGACATCATCAGCATCCATGTGTACACCCACAGTTGCTAATTCTCCAATCAACTTGTTAAATCTGTCAAAAGTTTGAGTCATAGACTCATTCTTTGCAGACATGAAGTTCTCATATTGTTGCCTGAGAATAGCCTTTTGATTTCTCTTTGTGCTCTTTGTGCCAGTAAATCTTTTCTCCAGAGCATTCCACAACATCTGTGCATCTGTGCAGTGTTGGAATTGATGTTGGTACTCATTAGGAATAGCCAAAAGCAGAGTGCTTAAGGCCTTCATCTCTGTTTGTCTGACTTTCTTGTCAGCATCTGTCTTGGGAGGAGGTCTCTTTCCATCTGCTCCAATCTTTCCTTCATTACATGGGCCATTTTCTATGATGTCCCATATTGCATAATCAGTAAGAAGAATGTACTGCTTGATTCTCAGTTTCCACATGTCAAATTCATTGGGTTTGAGCATGGGAACCTTTGAAACAAGAGTACTGTGAGAATCCATTGAATTGTCCATAGCTTCTAAGATACCAATGCTCTGATACCACTTGTCAGGATCGATTCTTAACAAGAATTAAACTTCTTAGAAACAGAATTTAGAGAATCTTGCGGAATAGAACTCTAAATCAATTAAAGAACAATCAATAGAATTCAACACACTGTATATATCAAACTGTATTACAAGCTTTACACCAAACCTCAATCTTGTTGAACAGGCTCAACAAGACGACTTCTACTTCTCTAGAAATAGGATCTATGATCTTGAGGTTAATTCTCTCTCAATAGCTAAACAACCTTTTTTAATAATTGTTCTCTGTATCGTGTATCTTGTATATTCTGTATCTTCACGTATGTTCTAATAGCTATCTATCAATACTATTTATACAAAAGTAATTACAAGATAACTATCAAAAGTAAATTGATCTTCTGAATCTTCGTTAAACATATCTTGATCAATTCCTTCTTTGTCTCCAAAAGTATCGCATACCAAACTTATCAAGTCAGCAGTATTAACAATGATTTGGCTCAGCAGTATTAACGCCCTTCAGCAGTATTAACCTTCACAGTCTTCTAGCAGTAGTAACTCAGCTCAGCAGTACTAACCATGTCTAGCAGTAGTAATTTGGTCTAGCAGTACTAACCGTGTCTAGCAGTAGTAACTTCGTCTAGCAGTAGTAACCTTGACTAGCAGTAGTAACGAAGACTGGCAGTAGTAAAATTGTCTTGGCAGTACTAACCATACTTAGCATATCTTCAGTTCCCAACAGTACAACTTTTCATTTTCATAGGAATGGTATCGCAACTCTTCCAGCTCATGCAATTGTAAAAACCTCTTTAAGGGCCAAAAACGCCTTGTGTTCCAATTCAATCGGTAAATGGCAAGCTTTGCAAAATACCAATTTAAACGAAGACATTCCCAAAGGAGTCTTGTAGGCCGTACGATAGGCCCAAAGAGCGTCATCAAGTTTGGTTGACCAATCCTTGCGATGTGGTTTAACAACTTTTTCTAAAATGCCTTTGATTTCTCGGTTTGAAAGTTCTGCTAAACCGTTGGTCTGCAGATGGTATGCGGTGGCCACTCTATGATGTATATTATATTTAGCAAGGACCGAGCTCATGACTTTGTTCACAAAATGGGTGCCTTCGTCACTGTTCCAAATCGAGTGAAAATATTTTTATGCAAAAATTTCACCACATTATTTGCATCGTTGGAGTGACATGCAACACCTTCCACCCATTTTGAAACATAGTCTACCGCAACCATGATATAAAAATTATTGTTTGAGTTTGGGAAAGGACCCATGAAATCGATCCCCCAAACATCAAAAAGCTCTACCTGTAAGATGTTGTTGAGAGGCATTTTGTTCTTTTGTGATATATTCCCGGTGCGTTGACATTGCTCACAATTTTTCACAAATTCGTAGGAGTATTTAAACACAGTGGGCCATAAGAACCCACTTTGCAAGATTTTTGCAGCAGTACGGTTTCCACCAAATTGGCCACCGTAGTGGGATGTATGACAACCATGGAGTATTTGATACTGCTCACTCTAGTGGACACACCGCCACAATATTTAGTCTGTCCCTATCTTATATAAGAAAGGGTAGTCCCAAACATATTGACAAGTATCATGTAAAAACTTTTTAAATGGTTGTCCACTCATCCCGTGGGGCTTTAGTCCACTTGCTAAAAAGTTTGCAATGTCAGCGTACCAAGAAATATTATTGTCGTGATGTTGAGCTGCCAACAATTGTTCATCGGGAAAACTTTCCTGGACCGGAGTGTGTTCCACAGTGGTCACTACCTTCTCGAGCCTGGACAGATGGTCAGCTACCTGATTGTTTGTTCCTTTCCTATCAATTATCTCAAGGTCGAATTCTTGCAGTAATAAAACCCAACGAATCAAACGGGGCTTGGAATCAGCCTTGTTGATCAAGTATTTTATTGCTGCATGATCAGTGTGTACTATGACCTTTGTTCCTATCAAGTAAGACTTGAAACGATCAAAAGCAAACACCACTGCAAGTAATTCTTTTCTCAGTGACCGTGTAATTGATCTGAGCTTCAATTAATGTTTTACTTGCATAATAAATGGGGTGAAAGATTTTGTTTTTCCGCTGTCCTGAAACAGCCCCCACAGCCCACTCACTGGCGTCACACATAACTTCGAATGGGAATGACCAGTCAGGAGTGGTCACTATGGGTGCAGTAACTAAGGCTTTCTTGATTGTTTCAAAAGCATCACGACATTCTTGGGTGAATTTAAACTCTTTTTCATGTTGCAAAAGGTTACACAGGGGTTTAGTTATTTCGGAAAAATCTTTAATGAACCCCCTATAGAAACCGGCATGACCCAAGAAACTTTGAATACCTTTTACAGTTGTGGGTTCAGGAAGTTGTGCCACTACTTCAAGTTTGGCTTTGTCAACCTCTAACCCTCTCTTTGAGACAAGATGACCTAGGACAATACCCTCTTCGACCATAAAATGACATTTTTCCCAATTTAAAATAAGGTCATGGGTCTCATATCTCACTAGGCTTTTCTCCAAATTTCCCAGGCAGTTGTCAAATGATGTTCCTATCACAGAAAAGTTGTCCATAAATACTTCTATGGTGTCCTCAATCATGTCGGTGAAAAGGGACATCATACAACGTTGGAAAGTGGTTGGGGCATTACATAATCCAAATGGCTTCCTCCGGAATGCAAAAGTACCATAGGGACAAGTAAAGGTGGTCTTTTCTTGGTCCTCAGGGGCGATATGGATTTTGTTGTATCTGGAGTATCCATCTAGAAAACAATAGAATTCATTTCCCGCTAACCTATCAAGCATTTGGTCGATGAAAGGTAGGGGAAAATGGTCTTTCTTGGTGGCTAGGTTCAGTTGTCTATAGTCCATGCATATTCTCCACCCAGTAACAGTTCTAGTGGGAATGAGCTCGTTCTTTTCGTTTTCCACTACGGTTGTTCCTCCCTTTTTGGGGACACATTGAACGGGGCTCACCCAACTACTACTAGCTATTGGGTAGATAATACCAGCGTCTAACCATTTTAAAACTTCTTTCTTGACCACTTCTTTCATTATGGGGTTCAACCTTCTTTGGGGCTGGACTTTTCCAGGGTGGTCACTGTTGGTGATTTTAGTAAAATCATCATGTTCATTTTGTGTAGTTGGATTCACAAAGGTAATAATGGGGTTGTTAGCTAAGCTATAACATGAGTTAGGAGGTGTGGAGTACACACTCGTGTAAGCTAACTAGAACCTGGGATTCTTGGACGGATAAAATTGGCGTGTTACAAAGTGGTTTTCAGAGCTGGGCATCGGGGCCAGTACCCGCGCTAGTTGGGTAGCGCCAGAAGTGGCGCCAAGCACTGGATTGTGCTTTGGCGCTCATTTCGGCGCTAGTTGGGTCACGCCAAAAGTGGCGCCGAGCTCTTGACAGAATGTGGCGCGCATTTCGGCGCCAGTTAAGTGGCGCGGAAAGTAGCGTCGGCGTCTGGTTTGTCCTCTTCACTTGGTAACTGCCATTTTTTGTAACCGACCTCTTTAAACCCACAATCAATCTCATTAAATGAGAGATTATTACCAGTATTCAATATAGGTAGGTTACGATTCTCTAAAGGGGTATATATATGGATCGATTTCTGCCTTAATCGATACACACTGAAAATCAAAGATTATCCTCGAGAGAATTTCGTGATACCCGGGCAGAATAGGGTCGAAATATCTCTTACGGAAAGCGAGCTCTATGCGATCTCTGGTTATATCCTAGCTATACTAATCGTCACACTATTTCTTATCTCTTCCACGATACACAAATCCCCCAACAATCGTAAGAGATATTTCCTTCGTGAAGAGATATGGCGGGTGATCAAACCGTGAGAGACATGACTTCCAAGTTCACAAAACTTGAGAAGTTTGAAAGCGTGGATTTCCGTAGATGGCAGAAGAAGATGCACTTCTTGTTGACGACGTTGAAGGTGGTGTATGTGCTAAGCACCCCGATACCGGAGATAATGGAAAACGAGACGCTGGAGGTTACCCGGCGTCGCGACAAGTGGGAGAATGACGACTACATCTGTCGTGGCCACATCTTGAACGGTATGTGTGATTCCCTCTTCGATATCTATCAAAATGTGGAATCCTCCAAAGAGCTATGGGACTCTCTCGAGTCCAAATACATGGCCGAGGATGCTTCTAGTAAGAAGTTCCTCCTTAGTAATTTTAACAATTACAGTATGGTGGACTCAAGGCCGGTGATGGAGCAATACAATGAGCTCCTTCGCATTCTAGGCCAATATGCTCAAAATAATATGAAGATGGACGAATCCATCTCCGTATCGAGCATAATTGATAAATTGTCTCCCTCTTGGAAAGACTTTAAACACATGTTGAAACACAAGAAGGAAGAGTTATCTCTTGTGCAACTCGGTAGTCACTTGCGCATAGAGGAATCTCTTCGGGCGCAAGAGGCTGAGAAACCTAAAGTAAAGGAGGTTTCTGCACCTTCGGTGAACATGGTGGAAGATGGAAAGACTAACAAGTTCAAAGGAAAACGGAAGTTCAATGATGCTAAGAAAGGGCCCAATAAAAAGGTTACTTTAACCTGTTGGACCTGTGGGATGACCGGCCATCTCAAGCGGGATTGTCGGGTTGTCAAGAATAAGGGTGGAGCAAGCACGAGTGGAAGTGGGCAAGGATCCAAGGATCAAAACCCACGACAAGGTCAGTTTCTTGACTTTGGTTTTAAATCAAATTTGAATTATGTACCACTAATTTCCGAATCATTTTATGTGCAGGATGATGATGTTGCTTGGTGGATCGACTCGGGTGCTACAAGTCATGTGTGCAAAGATCGCCGTTGGTTCATCTCTTTGGAACCGGTTGAAGACGGATCAATGCTTCGCATGGGGAACGAGTCGATGGCTCCCATTCTTGGAAGAGGCTTAGTTAGGCTAGAATTTAGTTCTGGCAAAGTAGTTGAACTTCTTAATGTTTTGTTTGTACCGCGAATTCGAAATGAATTTGGTTTCCGGTAGTATTTTGAATAAGTTAGGGTATAGGCAAGTTTATGAGTCAGACAAGTTCATCTTGTCAAAGGGTGGCTCTTTTGTAGGATTTGATTATTTGCTTAATAATATGTTTAAGTTAAATTTGAATGAAAGAATGTTGTTTCAAATTTTGTGTATGATGCAATTGAATTGCTTTATGTTGCTTTATAAATCGTTTTATGTTGCATATGAATTTGTTTTAAAATTTTGTTTATGTTGCAAATGAATTTTGTTTAAAATTCTGCTTATGTTGCAAATGAATTTTGTTTAAATTTCTATTTATGTTGCATATGAATTTTGTTTAAAATTCTGTTTATGTTGCATATGAATTTTGTTTAAAATTATGTTTATGTTGCATATGATTATTTGTTTAAAATTCTGCTTATGTTGCAAATGAATTTTGTTTAAAATTCTATTTATGTTGCATATGAATTTTGTTTAAAATTCTGTTTATGTTGCATATGAATTTTGTTTAAAATTCTGTTTATGTTGCATATGATTTTTTGTTTAAAATTCTGCTTATGCTGCAAATGAATTTTGTTTAAAATTCTATTTATGTTGCATATGAATTTTGTTTAAAATTATGTTTATGTTGTATATGAATTTTGTTTAAAATTCTGTTTATGTTGCATATGATTTTTTGTTTAAAATTTTGCTTATGTTGCAAATGAATTTTGTTTAAAATTATATTTATGTTGCATATGAATTTTGTTTAAAATTTTGTTTATGTTGCATATGAATTTTGTTTAAAATTCTGTTTATGTTGCATATGATTTTTTGTTTAAAATTCTGCTTATGTTGCAAATAAATTTGTTTTAAAATTCTGTTTATGTTGCAAATGAATTTTGTTTAAAATTCTGTGTTATGTTGCAAATGAATTTGTTTAAAATTCTGTTTATATTGCAAGTGAATTTTTGTTTAAAAATTCTGTTTATGTTACTGTATGAATTGCTTGATGGATTTTGGGGTGAGGCCATGTTAACGGCTTGTTTCTTGTTGAATCGAGTTCCCAATAAAAGGAACAAGATTTCCCCATATGAACTTTGGTTCAAGAAAAGGCCGAACTTGAGTTATATTCGAGTTTGGGGTTGTCGAGCGGTTGTTCGACTACCCGAACCCAAACGAAAGACTTTGGGTGAAAAGGGTATTGATTGCATCTTTGTTGGATATGCCAAGCATTCCAAAGCTTATAGGTTCTATGTTATTGAACCAAATGATTCTATAGCGATTCACACCGTTATAGAATCGAGAGATGTAATTTTGATGAGACTAGATTCTCTTCAATGCCGAGGCCAAAGGACATAGTTCCAAGTACTAGTGAAACTAGTGAGGTTGAAGAACAAGCAATTGTTCCAACCGAATCTCCGATGCTTCGAAGGAGCAAAAGAGGAAGAATTGAAAAATCCTTTGGTCCCGATTTCTAAGTATACTTGGTAGAGGGATCAAGAGATGAGATTGGATCCCAATTCCTTTACTGTTATAGTGTTGAGGAGGATCCAAAATCATTTGATGAGGCTATGAAGTCTCAAGATGTTGCCTTCTGGAAAGAATCAATACATGATGAGATGGACTCCATCATGGGGAACAATACTTGGGTATTATCGGACTTGCCACCGGGTTGAAAACCTTTGGGTTGCAAGTGGATCTTCAAAAGGAAGATGAAAGCGGATGGATCAATCGACAAGTTCAAATCTCTATTAGTGATCCAAGGCTTTAGGCAACGGGAAGGCATAGATTATTTTGTTATTTATGCCCCGGTTGCAATGATCTCCACGATTAGATTATTGATAGCTTTAGGTGCTATTCACAATTTAGTGATTCACCAAATGGATGTCAAAACGGCATTCTTGAATGGTGATTTGGTAGAGGAAGTTTACATGAAACAACCGGAAGGTTTTATTATGCCCGGGATGGAGCATAAGGCTTGTAAACTTGTAATGTCATATGTCGGGTTTCCTTCAATATTGGAGGGATAATTGGATGCAAGTTGGATCACCAATTTGGAAGATCACTCTTCTACGAGTGGTTGGGTGTACTTTCTTGGGGGAGGTGCCATCTCATGGACTTCCAAGAAGCAAACTTGCATCACGAGTTCGACTACGGAGTCGGAATTTATGGCATTAGCCGCTGCCGGTAAAGAGGCGGAATGGCTAAGGAATTTGGTCCATGAAATTCCATTATGGCCGAAACCAATATCACCCATTTCTATCTGTTGTGATAGTGAGGATACTTTGGCTAAAAGCCTATAGTCAAGTGTATAATGGAAAGTCTAGACACTTAGGTGTTAGACATAGCATGATTCGTGAGCTAATCACGAATGGGGTGATTTCGGTTGAATTTGTTCGGTCGCAACAAAATCTAGCGGACCACTTGACGAAGGGGTTAGCTAGAGACTTGGTTCACAAGTCGGTTATAGGGATGGGATTAAAGTCCATCTAAATCTCTAACGGTGAGATACCCAATTCCCTTCTAATACAACGTTAGAAGTTGAATTCAATGGGAAAGCTCACTCTAAGAGATTGGAGCACAAGATGATCATCCCAAGGTGTGTGCTCGGTACTGCAAGTGAAGGAGGTAATTGTTCTTTTGTAAAAATGCATGTGCAGGTGCATGAAGAAAAGAACTACCTATATGAGTGTGAAGTGTGGCCGCTTCAAAAAGCTTGGACTTGGCTTTGATACACTCACGAATGGATAAGGACACATGGCATGTATAGTGTCAAGTTTATACTTTAGAGAGTTTTTAAATTCATGTGTATGTTATTTTCTGGTACTCAAATGGGTTGACGGGTTCAATCCATAGGACACCCGGATTCTCGAGTATTTGAAATGTGTAATGTACTAAGATGGAAATTCAATCTTTTAGATATTTTCATTTATGCATGAGTTTGTTTATCTGTATTGTACTTTATTTTGTGAATCAAGGATTGCACTAAAATGGGGGAGGAATGTTGGTGATTTTAGTGAAATCATCATGTTCATTTTGTGTAGTTGGATTCACAAAGGTAATAATGGGGTTGTTAGCTAAGCTATAACATGAGTTAGGAGGTGTGGAGTACACACTCGTGTAAGCTAACTAGAACCCGGGATTGTTGGACGGATAAAATTGGCATGTTACAAAGTGGTTTTCAGAGCTGGGCGTCGAGGCCAGTACCCGCGCTAGTTGGGTAGCGCCAGAAGTGGCGCCAAGCACTGGATTGTGCTTTGGTGCTCATTCAGCACTAGTTGGGTCACGCCAAAAGTGGCGCCGAGCTCTGGACAGAATGTGGCGCGCATTTCGGCGCCAGTTAAGTGGCGCGGAAAGTAGCGTCGGCGTCTGGTTTGTCCTCTTCACTTTGTAACTGCCATTTTTTGTAACCGACCTCTTTAAACCCACAATCAATCTCATTAAATGAGAGATTATTACCAGTATTCAATATAGGTAGGTTACGATTCTCTAAAGGGGTATATATATGGATCGATTTCTGCCTTAATCGATACACACTGAAAATCAGAGATTATCCTCGAGAGAATTTCATGATACCCGGGCAAAATAGGGTCGAAATATCTCTTACGGAAAGCGAGCTCTACGCGATCTTTGGTTATATCCAAGCTATACTAATCGTCTCACTATTTCTTATCTCTTCCACGATACACAAATCCCCCAACAGTCACTCTCCAAGTTAATCTTATGTTGACATAGGGAAGGGCTAATACCTCTAATGTCCTCTATGGTCCAACCAATTGCCCTCTTATGCTTTATCAACAAATCAATCAGAAGTTGTTCTTGTTTCTCACTAAGTTTGGAAGAGATAATAACAGGGAATTTATTATCCTTAGCGAGATAAGCATATTTTAAGTGAGATGGCAATGGTTTTAGCTCTAACTCGGGAGGTTGTTCTATTGAATGGGGTTGAACATTTTTGTCCTTAAAGTCCAGAGGTTCAAAGGCTGCCACAACTTCGTTACACTCATCCTTAAAAGTGTCATCACTCTTAGAGTCGGAGTACTCACTCTCACTGCCCACTGTGTTCACTGTGTCAAAACTTGGGGTACCACTAATCGAACTCAAAGCAAAACATTCTTCGGTTTCTATGAACTTAAGGGACTTGAAGACGTTAAATGTTACTTCTTGGTCATGGACCCTCATAGTGAGTTCTCCTTTGTGTACATCAATCAAAGTACGTCCGGTTGCAAGAAACGGACGCCCTAAGATGATTGGTATATCTTTATCGACCTCATAATCTAGAATTAGAAAATCGGCAGGGAAGATAAATTTATCCACTTGGACCAAAACGTCTTCTATTTTTCCTTTGGGGTAGGCAATGAACCGATCGGCTAGTTGTAATGTCACGGTTGTGGGTCTAGCCTCTCCAATACCTAACTTGTTAAAAATGGACAACGACATCAAGTTTATACTAACTCCCAAATCACAAAGTGCTTGACCTACGTCTTGTCCTCCTATCGTGCATGGAATGGTGAAACTACCCGGGTCTTTCAACTTAGGTGGAATCTTGCTAGTAAGGAGGGCACTACATTCCTTAGTCAAAGCCACAGTCTCAAATTCACCCAACTTTCTCTTTTTGTTCAAAATATCTTTCAAAATTTAACATAGCTTGGCATTTGCTCAAGAGCCTCTACCAAGGGTATGTTAATGTGAAACTGTTAAAAAATGTCTAAGAATTTTTTAAATTGAACATCGACATTTTTACTCTTCATTCTTTCAGGAAATGGTACACTTCGTGGGTCAATTTGAGTTTGTTGTGGTGCTTGCTTTGGAATAGTGGGTTTCTGTGTGATCTCAAGAGTGAGAAGCTCAGGGACATCGGTCCTCACTGTGGGTTTGTCAGTGACTTTAGGAGTGGCCACTGCGGCTTTAGGGGCAGTGGGTATTTGAGACGGGTCTTCAGAGTCGAAAATGACATAATTCAAACCCTTTCCACTCCTAAGTGTTATGGACTTGATTTGTTCTTTTCCTATTACCCTAGCGTGTTCGGTGTCACTAGGTAACGTCCCTGGTGGTGTGTTCTTAACTTCGACGGCTAGTTGTCCTACTTGAGTCTCTATGTTCCTTATGGCTACTTGAGTTTGATTCATGAAACCTTTCAGTATTGATTCAAGTGATGGTTGGGCCTCAGTGGTGTGAGTTGGTCATGGTTGGAACTGTTGTGAGGACTGCCCTTGGTGAAAGTTTTGTGGGGGATGCCCACTGTGATGTTGGTGAAATCCAGGGGGTTTTGTGGTCTTTGCTGGACATGACTCGCCCCGTGGGGTTGGAGTCCTGGATTACCAGCCCAAGAGAAATTCGGGTGATTTCTCCATCCTGGATTATAAGTCTGTGAAAACGGGTTGTTCCTCGGGTT
This sequence comes from Saussurea involucrata, assembly GCA_033807775.1. Classification (NCBI taxonomy): domain Eukaryota; kingdom Viridiplantae; phylum Streptophyta; class Magnoliopsida; order Asterales; family Asteraceae; genus Saussurea; species Saussurea involucrata. The sequence continues at coordinate 22,821,508 of CM066312.1, forward strand.
AGTTCCTGAAACATTAACGGCCTCAGGATTTGCAGGACAATAATCAAAAACATGTTCCTCTCCACATAGAGAACAGTTCTTAGTGAGATGTGCTGCGGAATTGACTTGTCCTCTATTTTGATTCAGAACCAGCTTAGTTAAGGCTACCAATTGTGCATTCATGGTTTTAAGTGCCTCGGACTCAATGGTGTTGGTCTTTGGCATGGGTGCTCTAGGATTTGACCACTCGGTGTTGTTGTTGGACACTTTTTCTAAGATTTGATACCCTTCATTGTAGGTTTTACTTGTGAAAGTTCCACCTGCTGTTGCATCTAAGATGATTTTGGCTGCATTGGAAAGACCATTGTAAAAGGTCTCCAATTGGATGCAATGTGGGATGTCGTGATGTGGGCACTTTCGAAGTAACTCTTTAAAATGTTCCCATGCATCCGAAACAGCCTCATCTTCTACTTGTTTAAACAAAATAATATCATTTCGAAACCTTACATTCCTTGTGGGAGGAAAGTATTTTTGTAGAAATTTGTCAGCAAGTTCTTGCCAAGTGGTTATCGAATTAGGTTCATGTGAATTCATCCAAGCTTTCGCCTTATCCCTTAATGTAAAAGGGAAAAGTTTCAGCCTTAAGGCTTCATCAGTCACACCTTGCAGTTGAAAGGAATCAGTCATTTCCAAAAAAGATTTTAAGTGCGAGTGTGGATCCTCAGATTGTAATCCTCCAAATTGACCCATGGATTGGATCATTTGAAACATGATTGGTTTGAGTTCAAAGTGTTATGAAATAATGTTGGGCCTTAGAATCCCGGAGCTTATGTCACTAACTCCGGAAGTAACATAGTCCCGTATTTTTCGATCTTTGCTATCGGCAATCGTCACTGTGGTCTCCACTACTGGTGGGTTAATGGGTCTTTCACCTCCCACACCTGCCATATTTTTAGTGGGGTTCACAGGGGGTTGTCGATTTGTGTTTTTGTTTTTACATCTTCTTCGAAAAGTTTTCTCTATTTCAAGATCGATTGGTACCAAAGGTTCGTGTTGTTGCCTTGGCATGCAACACGAACAGCTTAGAAAAACGAGTTACTCGGGCTCGAACAAAAACTAACGTCTTGAGATTTAAAATCACGCCAGTCCCTGGCAACGGCTCCAAAAACTTGGTACGTGCGAAATATGTGATTTAATCGCAGTAGGATGCAAACTATCCACAGTGGGAAGCGCAAGTGTACACTGGCCACTATGATCGTCACAGCAAGTAATAGTTGGTAAATACCATAATCGTATCCATAAGGACTGGGCAATCAAGACATAACGGTTCTCATGAACTTCCTTTTACAAGTTTCAGTTACAGAAGAAGCAATAAGTTGGTTTGTTTGGTGAGATGCTATTTTAACGAGTTACTTACGATTTTAAAAGAAGGAATGTAGGTTAGATTTTCCCTAGATTTTATATTAAATACTTGATCCAAAAGAGTGATCCTTGTACTTGTGCGAAGTGGTCATTCCCGTTAGAGAAGCCCGGTTACTCAAATACTCACACCTTTAAGTAAAAATCCCATACTCTTAGTACTTACTGTTTTGTCAATGGTAATCTCAAAAATGGATCTTTTCAGGTCTCGATGGAATGTGTAGAGACAAATACTAGTGTTTTTAAATACACAAACTAGCTTGCCTACTACTTCAGTGGGTTGAGATTAGCTCACTGTGCAGACCTCACTTTCGTAAGTGTCATAAGAATTCTTTCGAATTCCCTAGCATCATCCAAGCTCGTGTCACTGCGTTCTACTCATTTCTGAGTTGAGAACTAGACTTTAGATCCTTACAAGTGATCGGCTTGTTCGCATCATTGGGCAATAATCGAGAGTGAATGACCAAAACAATAAATATTCGAAGCATGAAGATTACTCAAGCATTTTTCATAAAATCCAGGTACTTCTCTTTCCTACATCCCAAGGGATGTTTAGCTCATAATTACCGAAGTAAAGAAAACAAGAGATGAGAAGTTGCACATAAGTAAACTGAAAGTGACTTCGATTAAAACCGCAGTGGTCAACGTGGGTACAGCACTGCGACAAATTACTTTAAACTAGAGATTACACTAAGAATTAAAATACAGAAAATTGAAGAGTTACTGTAGTAAATTCTAGAGCTAAAAACTACAACTAACTTGCACTAAATGTGGTAGATGGAATTGATGATATAAATGAAACCCAACACCTCTTTATATACTTAGAGGAAAAGTTGGACCAACAAAAGATGGGTAAATGTCTAGAGGCTAAAAATTTGAAGTGGAAGACACAAAATTCAGTTTCCATGAGTAAAGCTTCTCTCCACAAGTTTGTAGCCTTTTACCCCAAGGTCTCTTCACCTTTTCCAAAAAGTCAACTTTAAGTACCATTGGTTTCAATAAACAATTCAATTTGGCATCTCTAAGGGAACATGCTTGTGCTTTTCCTCCCATGCCTTTGCTATAGATCCTTCCATTCTCCAGGATTTACTTCCATGCTAAGATTTGATTTTTCTTTGTTTTCTTCTTGGCTCGCCAGTGGGATCTGGAGTGGGCACTACGCAAGTCACTGCAGATTTATCTTGAAAAAGAAACAAAACTCTACCAAATTGTTTATAAAAACCGTGGTCCACTCTTTTTGCTCATTTTTAGGAATATTACCAAAAATGGATGTTTTTAGAAGAAAAATGGCTAAAATTTGACAAAAGAAAATAAAAAATAACAGGAAATAATAACTCTAAAAATAGAGTTATCAGAAAATGTAACTCAACTAAAATTCATGATTTGAGCATACTATATTTTAAGTATGTCATGTTAATACCTTACAACCTTCATTTATATATTTGTATTGCACGGTAACGAAAACTTATTGTGAGAAAATCTGTACTAATTTAAGATAAAACGCAATTTGATAATCAACGACTAATTAGATGTAATATAAGACAATGGATTTTTTAGGCCGATCTGTTTAGATGTAAATTATTTTCATTGATATTGTTTCTTGTAATAAAAAGAATTCATACATTTTCTTATTTTTTGGTTGCAAAATAATGTTTCGACATTAAAGTTAAAAGTTGTACAAAAATGGTTAGTTGCAAAAATATGTGCAACATTAATCGTTATGATGGGCGTATACAAAATTAGTTTTTTTTTCTTTCTAATTTGCAATTTAGCTTATAAAATTTATTTTGCAACTTAATTATTAACATATTTGAAATAGGTTGCACAAAAAAACTTATAATTAACGACAATATACATATACTTAATTTGTAATACCCCGGGTAAGTTCGTTAGTTAAATGTTAGTTTTGTTAAATTTAATTAAACTTTATCATTAATGTTTAGGGTAAGTTTAGATTAAATTATAAGTTAAAGGTGTTTTGTCATTAGTGATTAGCTTAAGGACTAATTTGGTAAATATGAGTTAGATATTACCCTTAAGACTATTCAGATATTTTACAAACTAAAAATCAGTAAGTGTGTGTGTGTTTGGGAAGAAAGGAAGCAAAAGAAGAAAAGAAAGCTAGGGATTCAAACTTGGTTCATTTGGAAGTGAAATAGAGGTATGTTGCTTTTTAAATTATGTTTATAATTGCTATTAGGTAGTTCCTATCGGATTAGAATCACTGATTTCACGTTTGGTATTAAACCTGTCGATTTTGGGTTAAAAACAAGCAAACCGACAGAGGTTTCCGGACACAAGATGAATGTGTCCGGTAGATTCTTTAGCTGTGTCCGGTAGTTTTCCTTGCAGGTGTCCAGTAGTCGAAGTGTCCGGGTAAGTTACTTTTCCATAAGTTCCCGGTTAAATTAAGATACCGGATGGTGTCCGGATTGCTTTGGTGTCCGGGTGTTATCCGGATTATTCATGTTGTCCGAAAAGTTATGCTATCCGGATTGAATGAGCTGTCCGGAAAGATGTGTTGTCCGGATAGTTTGGGTTGTCCGGAAACTTGAGCTGTTTTGGTTATTTTTGAGATTTTGATGCTTTTAAGTGTCCAGTAATACTGTGTTTTTTGTTGGACTTTGGATAGAGTATAAATGAAGACTGAAAATACTATGGACTTCACTTAAGTTCGGGTTTGGGGAAAGATATTTGAGGAATTAAGTTATTCTAAGTTCTTAGACTATTAAGTAAGCATTATGTATTCATTTGGTAAAGAGGAGTGCGTATTTGATTTGTACAGATTCTGTGAATTTGAAGTGAAAGCAGAGTCGTTTTGAGAAAAGCTTGGAGAACGTTTTGATAGACTAACAGGTAAGTTTTACTTCAAAATGTTTTCAAACTGGAATACATATATGTGTGTATTGAATATGTGATTATGTGTTTATGTTTGAAATATAATATGTGGAGATGTATATTATATTTACATGAGTATTACACTATACGAGAGTGTGTTGGCCGGGCTTAGGACCGGTGGTGTTGGCTGTAATATTCGTACAGCGGTGTTGGCTGTAATTGTCGTACAGCGGAGTTAATTTATTAGTTGGCTTGCAACCAACTAATATGGCCATGGGAATGAGACAGGAAAAGTACACGATGCGTGAGTTATGATTGGTATTTATCTTTTGTGATATATATATATATATGGTATTTGTGCAAATGGTTTTAAAAATGACAGGGATTTTCTCACTTAGACCATTAGGTCTAACCCTCATTTTGTTTTAAAATATGTATTCCAGGTCATGGAGCAAATAAGGACAAGTGATACGAAAGATCTAGAAATTTCTTTTGAAGACTCATGAAGTGTTTTGTAACTATCATGTTCAGTATTTGTTATGTAAAAGTTTGTACTGACAGACTTAGTTTGTTAAGCTAAGGGACCGTAAATGCAATATGATGTATCTTGTTATGTAACGACGTTATGCAATTTATGTTATATGTGTATATTTGGAATATCAGGTTGTTACAGATGGTATCAGAGCCCTAGTTTAAGGGATTTAGGTATTCGTATATGTACCTATACTTAAACTGCATGTGAAGTAGGATGTCCTTATTATTATAGAACCTTGGGATATTAAATATAAAAAGGTAGAAGGAACATCATGTAAGGTAATTTCAGATTACACTTGGCCAGTGTAATTGTGATCTTACAGGTACATGTTTGAACTGGAATACCTTGTTATATGGGGTATGTGCTTATGTGTATATTAAGCTTGTCTGAATCTAACTGAATGGCAAGTGGTACTCGACAAACGAATCGTGGGGGAAGAGGAGATCATGATAGAACAAATCCAACAGTTGGAGCAAGAGGAAGAGGGGGAGAAAGAGGTAGAGGCAGAACAGGCGGCAGAGTTCAGTCGCGAGGTGCTGAATTTGTAACAAGGGACGATCTAACAGCTGAAATGGGAAGGTTACAAGCAAATATTCAAGCCATGTTTAACCAAACTCGTAATACTGAAACGGAAAGACCAGATCCTAACCTGGAAGATGAGATGCCTATCACACCTACTGTCGTACCAGTAATGAAAAAGTGTGATTATAAAATGTTTCTCAGTTGCAAGCCTCCTACGTACTCAAGAGATCGGGATCTAGTAAAAGCTATGAAGTGGCTGAAGGAAATAGAAGCTATCTTCAAGACTAGTAAATGCGCTGAAGAGGATAGAGTACTTTATGGAACCGCAATGTTAAAAGGCGATGCTTTATACTGGTGGGAAGCTCATATTTCTTCGGGAGGGTCTGACATATATTCTACCTTCTCTTGGGAAGAATTTGTTATAGCTTTCAGGAAACAGTTTTGTCCTCAAGCCGCAGTTAAACAATTGGAAGGGGAGTTTATGAACTTGCAGCAAGGGAATTTGTTAATTCGGGACTACACCGCTCGTTTTCTGGAAAAGTCTCGTTTCGCGGAATACTACGTTGCCACGAAAGCAATGAAGATTGAAAGGTTTATCTTTGGGTTGAATGCAGAAGTCAGAAGTTTTGTGATTGCTAAAGAACCAGAAACCTTCTCAGCCGCAGTAGATGCCGCGGAAACCGTAGAACAGGATAAAGGGAGGAACATTAGTGATAAAGGTATGGGAAAACGAAAGTGGGAAGGACCACCGTAAGATCCAAAGAAGTCCAGGTTTCAGAGATACGATAACCGTCCACCTTTCCGACCAGCGGAAAGACCTTGTCCGAAATGCAACCGTATCTACCAAGGAAATTGTCAAGTTGATCCTCGGATTTGTTATAAGTGTGGAAAGATCGGCCATATTGCTAAAAACTGTCAAGTAACGCGGTTTTGTTTCTCATGTAATTCTCCGGATCACATTCAGTCGGATTGTCTGCGGGGAAGAATACAGCAGGGTGGTACATCAGGAAGACCAACGGGTGTTAGACCAGTAGTACCAAGACTAGAACCACCAAGAACAAGGGGTCGTACATTTCAGATGACAGCAAAAGAAGCAGAGAAAACTCCAGATGTGGTTACATGTACATTTTTCATAAACTCTACACGTGCTAAAGTGTTATTTGACTCCGGTGCAAACCGATCATTCGTATCTCCTTCATTTGCTGCTTATATGCATTTAAAGTCTAAAGTGTTATATCATGCTTTGATGGTAGATACTGCAAATGATAACCAAGTATCGGTTAAAGAAGTTTTTGATAATTGTGTGATAAATATAGAGGGGTGCGAAGTACCTATACAATTATTTCCTATAGCTTTGATCGAGTTTGATGTTGTAGTGGGGATGGATTGGTTAGCCGAAAATCAAGCTAACATAGTTTGTGGTAAGAAAATAATTAATGTTGTCTTACCTGAAAGGGGACCGATAGTAATTTATGGTGATCGTAGAAATCATCAGTCTTGCCTTATATCAATGATAAAAGCTCGTAAGTGTGTCAGCAAGGGTTGCCCGAGTTACTTAACTTCTGTGATAGATACTAAGCTAGAAAAGAATACGTTTGAGGATATTCCTGTTGTTAGTGAATTTCCAGAAGTTTTTCCCGAAGACTTGAATAGTCTTCCTCCCATTAAACAAGTAGAGTTTGGTATAGATCTGATTCCTGGAGCCGCTCCTATTGCTCGTGCACCGTATCGTTTAGTGCCACCAGAGATGAAAGAAATGATGACGCAACTACAAGATCTTTCCGATAAGGGCTTCATCAGACCCAATTCTTCGCCTTGGGGAGCACCAGTTCTATTTGTGAAAAAGAAGGATGGTTCGATGAGAATGTGTATTGATTATCGGGAACTGAACAAGCGCACGATCAAGAACAAGTATCCGCTTCCCAGAATTGATGACCTCTTCGATCAATTAGTTGGAGCTTGCTATTTCTCCAAGATTGATCTAAGATCCGGTTATCACCAATTGAAGGTTAAAGAAGAAGACGTTTTAAAAACTGCTTTTCGCACAAGGTATGGTCACTATGAATTCCTGGTGATGCCGTTTGGATTGACGAATGCTCCAGCTGCTTTTATGGATCTAATGAATCGGGTATGTAAGCCATATCTCGATAAATTTGTTATTGTATTTATCGATGATATCCTTATCTACTCCCGATCCAAAGAGGATCATGCACAACATCTTCGGTTAATTCTGGAATTGTTGAAGAAGGAACAGTTATACGCTAAGTTCTCTAAATGTGAATTCTGGCTATGGGAAGTTCAGTTTCTGGGGCATGTAATTTCCGAGAAAGGTATCCAAGTTGATCCGACGAAGGTAGAAGCAATTGAAAAGTAGGAACCGCCGAAGACGCCAACGGAAGTACGAAGTTTTCTGGGTTTAGCCGGTTACTATCGAAAGTTTATAAAAGATTTTTCTCGTATCGCTACGCCTCTCACTAAGCTGACCCGGAAGAATATAAAGTTCGAATGGAAAGCATAACAGGATGAAGCATTCCGAATATTGAAAGAGAAACTCTGTAGCGCACCGATACTAGCATTACCTGAAGGTTCCGATGATTTTGTTGTTTACAGTGATGCTTCCAAACTGGGATTGGGTTGTGTACTAATGCAGCGTGGAAATGTTATTGCTTATGCTTCTCGTCAGTTAAAAGATCATGAAAGACAGTATCCTACACACGACATGGAACTTGTAGCAGTTGTTTTCGCGTTGAAGATTTGGAGACATTATATTTTCGGCTCTAAATGTCAAATTTATACTGATCATAAGAGTCTCCAACATCTTTTCGATCAGAAGGAACTAAGTATGAGGCAAAGAAGATGGCTAGAATTGGTGAATGATTACGACTGTGAAATTCTTTATCATCCGAGAAAGGCGAATGTGGTAGCTGATGCACTAAGTCGTCAAGAAAGGAGTGGAACAATAAAAGCTATTTCACTACGAGCTGAACTCCTACCTAACATCTTTGACGAATTACAGAAGTGTCAAATAGAAGCTTTTTAAGAAGAACATTTGAAACCAGAACGGTTAGTGGGTGTATCAGCATTGCTTGTAAAAGATGATCGTGGGTTGTTGTGTTTGGGAAACAGAATCTGGGTGCCTCGTTTGGGTGGTTTACGTGATCGGGTATTACAAGAAGCTCATCAATCTCGTTTCTCTATTCATCCAGGTACGAATAAGATGTAAAAAAAATTAAAACAATTTTATTGGTGGTCGGGAATAAAAAGGAGTATTGCTCAGCATGTGGAAGGTTGTACTACTTGTAAGAAGGTAAAGATTGAACATCAAAAGCCGTTTGGTCAGTTGCAACGATTAGAAATACCTATGTGGAAATGGGAGCAGATTACTACGGATTTCATCACGAAGCTACCAAGGACTCCGAAGGGATTTGATGCCATCTGGGTGATCGTTGACAGATTGACGAAGTCTGTTCACTTTTTACCGGTAAAAGAAACCTATCTGTTGGAAAGATTAGCTAAGTTGTACATTGATGAAATAGTAACTCGACATGCAGTTCCAATCTCGATTATTTCTGATCGTGATAGTCGATTTACTTCAAGATTCTGGAGAAGTTTTCAAAGAGAGATGGGGACACAGATAAAGTTAAGTACATCGTATCATCCTCAAACAGACGGTCAAAGTGAACGAACGATTCAGACTTTGGAAGACATGCTACGGGCTTGCATTGTTGATTTTGGGGGATCATGGGATAAGCATTTACCGTTGATTGAATTTGCCTATAATAACAGTTATCATTCCAGCATACAAGCGGCACCGTTTGAAGTTCTGTATGGTAGAAAATGTCGGACTCCTCTGTGTTGGAACGAAGTGGGAGAGAAACAGTTAGCAGGGCCATATATAGTTCAGTTAACCGCGGATAAGATTACTCAGATTCGAGAACGATTGAAAGTGGCTCAAGATAGACAGAAAAGCTACGCTGACCGACGTCGAAAGCCGTTAGAATTCCAAGTTGGAGATTTCGTAATGTTAAAAGTCTCGCCTTGGAAAGGAGTCATTCGATTTGGCAAGAAAGGTAAGCTCAGTTCAAGATACATCGGGCCGTTTGCAATTACAGAAAGGATTGGTGAAGTAGCCTACAGGTTAGATCTTCCGCCAGAGTTAAGCAGGATTCACAACGCGTTTCATGTATCAAATTTTCGAAAGTGTTTAGTTACGCCGGATCAGGTCGTTTCTCTACCAGATATACAAGTTGATGAAAAGCTAAATTATGTGGAAGAACCTGAAGAAATAGTTGACCACAAGGTTAAAGTGTTGCGAAACAAAGTAATCAGACAAGTGAAAGTTCAGTGGAGACATCATAGGGGTTAGGATGCTACTTGGGAATCAGAATCAGAAATGAGAACTAAGTACCCGTACCTTTTTGCTTAACTGAATTCCGGGACGGAATTCTTTTAAGGGGGAGATGATGTAATACCCCGGGTAAGTTCGTTAGTTAAATGTTTGTTTTGTTAAATTTAATTAAACTTTATCATTAATGTTTAGGGTAAGTTTAGATTAAATTATAAGTTAAGGGTGTTTTGTCATTAGTGATTAGCTTAAGGACTAATTTGGTAAATATGAGTTAGATATTACCCTTAAGACTATTCAGATATTTTACAAACTAAAAATCCGTAAGTGTGTGTGTGTGTTTGGGAAGAAAGGAAGCAAAAGAAGAAAAGAAAGCTAGGGATTCAAACTTGGTACATTTGGAAGTGAAATAGAGGTATGTTGCTTTGAAAATTATGTTTATAATTGATATTAGGTAGTTCCTATCGGATTAGAATCACTGATTTCACGTTTGGTATTAAACCTGTCGATTCTGGGTTAAAAACAAGCAAACCGACAGAGGTTTCCGGACACAAGATGAATGTGTCCGGTAGATTCTTTAGCGGTGTCCGGTAGTTTTCCTTGCAGGTGTCCAGTAGTCGAAGTGTCCGGGTAAGTTACTTTTCCATAAGTTCCCGGTTAAATTAAGATATCGGATGGTGTCCGGATTGCTTTGGTGTCCGGGTGTTATCCGGATTATTCATGTTGTCCGGAAAGTTATGCTATCCGGATTGAATGAGCTGTCCGAAAAAGATGTGTTGTCCGGATAGTTTGGGTTGTCCGGACAGTTGAGCTGTTTTGGTTATTTTTGAGATTTTGATGCTTTTAAGTGTCCAGTAATACTGTGTTTTTGTTGGACTTTGGATAGAGTATAAATGAAGACTGAAAATACTATGGACTTGACTTAAGTTCGGGTTTGGGGAAAGATATTTGAGGAATTAAGTTATTCTACGTTCTTAGACTATTAAGTAAGCAATATGTATTCATTTGGTAAAGAGGAGTATGTATTTGATTTGTACAGATTCTGTGAATTTGAAGTGAAAGCAGAGTCGTTTTGAGAAAAGCTTGGAGAACGTTTTGATAGACTAACAGGTGAGTTTTACTTCAAAATGTTTTCAAACTGGAATACATATATGTGTGTATTGAATATGTGATTATGTGCTTATGTTTGAAATATAATATGTGGAGATGTATATTATATTTACATGAGTATTACACTATACGAGAGTGTGTTGGTCGGGCTTAGGACCGGTGGGGTTGGCTGTAATATTCGTACATCGGTGTTGGCTGTAATATCCGTACAGCGGTGTTGGCTGTAATTGTCGTACAGCGGAGTTAATTTATTATTTGGCTTGCAACCAACTAATATGGCCATGGGAATGAGACAGGAAAAGTACACGATGCGTGAGTTATGATTGGTATTTATCTTTTGTGATATATATATGGTATTTGTGCAAATGGTTTTAAAATGACAGGGATTTTCTCACTTAGACCATTAGGTCTAACCCTCATTTTGTTTTAAAATATGTATTCCAGGTCATGGAGCAAATAAGGACAAGTGATAGAAAAGATCTATAAATTTCTTTTGAAGACTCATGAAGTGTTTTGTAACTATCATGTTCAGTATTTGTTATGTAAAAGTTTGTACTGAAAGACTTATTTTGTTAAGCTAAGGGACCGTAAATGCAATATGATGTATCTTGTTATGTAACGACGTTATGTAATTTATGTTATATGTGTATATTTGGAATATCGGGTTGTTACATAATTGAAATAGTTTGACATAATCTAATATTCACAACCAACACTCGCTATCTAAAGATAGTTTTTAGTCCAACAATTCGATGTATAGAAAATTGTGTAAACAAAAACTTATTAGGTATAGAAATAGTATGAATGTGTTTGAATATATAATAAAATATTAATTGGTTATTAATATACATTAGTATATGGAATAATCTTTTATAAAACACTAATGATTTCTATGTTAACATAAACAAATACTAAATCATCATTAATACAAATTCATAGTTATAAATCAATATAAACAAATGTATTTAAATACTAATCAATGAATATTATTTACTATCATTTAATTTTAAAATTTAAATGCACAATATTAATGTTACAAATTCATAACTAAAATTAATTAAACATTAATTAATATAAATTAGTATGAGATAATAAACAATTACCGGAAGAATAATCATTTTTATAAATAATATAAAACAATTAGTAAATTATTCTAATATTTTGTTTTGACTAAGATAGCACGTTAACTCAAAAAAAACATTCGAATACAACATGTGTAGCTAGTGGTTAAAGATTAATTTTTGACAGAGACGGATAAATAGAGTAACTTTTTTGCTAAAATAGGAGGAACTTTTTTCCTATAACTTACCAACGTTTTAAAGTTGATTTTAGGTAGGAGTTTGGTTGTGTGCGTGAATAAGCCTGTTTGAAATATAAATAATTCATAATAAATGTTTAAACAGCAAAAATTCTAACAAAAAATGAAAGCATAAACAAAAATTGGTGATTCTATTAATATATTTTGATGAGCAAGTTTCCAAATTATTGCTTGAAGTGAAAATAAAATGTGGTTTTTCTTTAATAAATATCTGAAAGAAGATTACCAAATCCTGAATTTATCATATTTACGTGACGATTGACAAACTTGAAAGAATCTCTTCTTTATAGTGAGGCTCAAAAAACCCTTCGAGCATAACAGTCACAAACGATAAAGAGGTAGAAAAAAATGTGTTTTACTTTGCCAAATATCTAAAAGATGAAGGAAAAAAAATCCTAAAAAATGTGTTTTGGTCTCACGGAAATAGGCTGGTCTCACACGATCTCAAGTATATATATATATATATATATACTAGTGGTGTACCCGCGCGATGCAGCGCGGGTGAATCACAATTCCGAAACATTAGTTTAACCCTGAATCACGTTTCTTTATCACTTTCGATTTTATTTCATGAGTTTACGTGGTTAATTTGCAAATCAACTAATATATAAAGTTGAAGGTTAATATTGTTTATTAGTAAGCTCGAATGGAAAATAACGTATTAGGCTTCTAAACCTATAAACTCAGAACTTATTACAAAACTTGAAAATCTTGATTGAACAAAGAAATACAATCATTTGTAAATAATGCTCATCCGTATATCCAGAAAGCTGTTTAGTTTCAGTGATGTACTCATCCGGCGAATTTCCTGCAAAAAGCGTGCAATGATTTTAATAGAAATATATGGTACCAAATGTGTAATAATACAATTGTTTATTATACCTTATTCATCACGTAAAACTTCTTGATAGACGACGTTTGAGGTGTAGACTCCGACAAGATTGAATTTTTTCACAGGCTTCACTAACACCTTCGTATTGCCCCGTGATATCCCTCTTGACAACGCCACGTAAAGTTGCCCGTGTGAGAATACTGATTCCGGTAGATAGACACCTACATTAGGAATTGTTTGGCCTTGAGCTTTATTGATTGTCATAGAAAAGCTAAGCCGAATTAGAAATTGTTTTCTCTTTAGCTTAAATGGGAACATGTTATCTTCAGATGGACATAGGGGAATTCTCGGAAGAAATACTTTCTTTCCAGCATGCTGACCAACAGCTATTTCTGCATCAATGACGTTTTGTTGAAAGCCCCTGCATATCAATCTACTGCCATTACATAATCCATTCGAGGGATCGATATTCCGCAACAATATTATTGGGCATCCAATCTTGAGACGAAGGTAATGAGGAGGCAAACCACTAACAGTTAGAGAGTTTAAGAACTCCATCGGATAGATGTTATTCTTATCATCTTCTGCTTCGTCGAAACTGTAGTATATTTTTTCATCCCCATAAAACTTGTCGATCAACTGATCATTAATCTCATCGACATTCTCATTTTTAGTTGATAGTATCGCCCTCGAAATGATATAATTCGAATCAGCTCCGTTGATTTGCAGAGATGGAAAGATTGCGTCAATCAAAGCATCTTTTGATTTAACTTTATCAGTATAGGGAATGGTCATGTCATCCGGTATGCGAATAAAGCTTTCATCCACCGTTTCTTCATCTCCATCACTCACGGTTTCAATTATTCATGTATGTCATAGACTCGCAATTAAAACAAAGTTAGTATAATTATCGTTTTACGTTCAATTTTGAATATATATCAAAGACCATCTTTATAATAATAATAATAATAATAATAATAATAATAATAATGTATGATTCTTCTTCTTCTTCAAATATGAATGGATTCATTAATATCATTATCTGATTAAATAATATATGTAAAACATGTGTTACATGATATACAAATTTGTCACATTAGGTCACACCTTGAAAAATGTTGCATTCTCGTCGTGGCGTATAATGCTCAAAGTTATACCTTGCCGCCACACCACACCTCACGCCATTTAGAACCTTGGTTTAACCCATAAGTAATGCATTTTGAGACCTCGAAATCCAGTTCTTGATATTTTGGTTTAATAAATATTTGATTTTGACTGGCTTCTCGCATATCTGGATTCATCCCGATTTCCGTCATGCATCAGTAAACATAGAGCAAAACAAACAAATCCAATAAATCATTAAATCTTACATGAAGTTGGGTTTACATGAAAACCCATTAAAATTATGTGAAGGTTTGTCGTAAGATGTTAGAATTTTGAAGATGCTATACATATTGTGTAAAGGTTACAGCATTCACATGAAAGAAAAAATTTATCAGGAGAATAAAATGTAACATATGAATGAAAACTAATATAATAAAAATGTAGATGGAGCATAGGTGGATGAAAGTTAAAAGAAGAAAGTAACCCTATATATATATATATATATATATATATATATATATATAACGAAAGTGTTAACAATCCTTTACAGAAACAAAATGAAAGTCTTAATCATACCATCATTCTGACCCTCATTACCATAAAATATAGCATACACTTTTGACATGTGTTTACAGAATGAAATTACTCTTTTGTCCTCCATAGTATCTCATCACCGTCTCATTTCATCTATTGGTGGGGCTGCAAATCTCACATCCGCAGGGCGTGCCACAACCACAGGTTCAATAGCAAAAAGCGACTTGATAAATGATGGGGTTTTTAAAGGGCGTCGCCCACTCATTCTTGGATATACGTCCTCAAGAAAGTAGTAGGCATGACCCGCGATCATTCCCTGTGAGATTAAATAAACAAAACACGATGAATGGTGTTTAAGATCTCCTAACATACACAACCTTTCTTTACGTCTACTTAAACAACCTTGAGGGCCATTTTAACCGACAAATAACATTTCAAAATATATAGTTATGATATAAGAGAAAAGACATGTATATTAATTAACATTTCCAAATAATATGGAGGGACTTACAAGTAGATCTGCCCAAGCACTTGCACCAACAAGAACAGAGAAGCCCAACAAAAACCTGTATTAAACAAAACAAGATCATTGAACTCAAATGAAGCAAATCTCTACTCAATTTTGTAAAAGAGATTAGAGATATATACATTCCATTTATACTTGCAAACCATTCATACCATAAAATGTTCATTATAAAATCTAAAAGATAATTATTGACAAGAGCTACTAACTAACCCATGGTAGGTAAGCCGCTGTAAAAGTGAAGAGACCCAAGAAGCTCATATGAATAAATGGATTTCTCTTGCTCCAAACATAAACCTGCAAATGGGAGAAATTAGAAATTCATGTTGCTCTGAAACATATTAACTTAGGGGCTGTTTTACCTCTTAATAGTTCCATTAAGAGGCAACTTCTGAATCGTTAAGAGGTGAATCTGGTTTGGCAAAAAAAAGTCCGCCTCTTAATGGTTCTAAAACCCTCTTAATAATTTTGTATCTTGGGCCTCCCTTAACCATTCAGCGCCCTAACTTCATTCTAAACAATTACCAAACAACCATATTTCATTTTGCACTATATCATAATAGCCACTTAATCATTCTGCACCAAACCATTCAGCAACAGCCAAACAGCCCCTTAGTAATGCAAAATACAAAACAAGTGGTTACCATCATAAACGTCAATGAATTGCTGAGAAAGATGATTTTGGCAAAAGATTCAGACACGTAAGGTATCATCCCACCAACAAGTACGATGCTGGTCAAGATAGTAGCCCCAAATAAGAGCATATAAAAGAAGTCTGCAGTCCTTCCCCTGAATGAATTTTCTTCTAGAAGCTTGCAGTATCGAGCCAGAAAGAACATGTGGAAAAGGAAGTCCAAATCTGTAACGCACACAAGTTAGAAAAATAATTCTTATGTGGATGGATTTACATATGCTCATATCCTATGACTAAAAGTTAGTGTCGCAATATATGGCTCATCATATGAAAGAATATAGCATAAAAAACATAAAAAGGTGTCATCTTAATTTGATTATAGTATCTTTTTCTTAATAACATAAACCAAGCATGTGTAAGAATGCTTACCCATCTTCCGAAAATAGAGGAAATTAATGATAAGCCTCCAGATTTGGTATTGCTTAATGACAAGCCTCAAGTTGTATGGTGAAATGATCTGCAAAAACATTTCACAAGAACCAAGTTCAATAACTAATTCTGGTCTCCTCAAAAAACTGTGCATTTCTTTAGCACACAACACTTGGAATCATCATTAAGACGCTATAAAGACATAATGTGTGGTAGAATCAAATCAATTTATTGAGTTAGCAACAGAGTCAACAAAAAACCCATGAACATAAACATATATGAAAGGCAAAAAGAAAGCAATTCAGATAGATAAAACCTACAAAAATAGCAAATAACACAAGCCAGATTCCTAAAACTGAATTCAAGTTTAAAATAATTCATCAGATTCCAAAAATAACCAGACTCCTCAAAATAAAAAGCAGAGGAAGAGGAGAGATACCATGCCAGCAGGATTGACTTATGAAAAATAAGCCTAAGTGAATGCAGTGTGCATCAAGATGAACTCCAACAAACAAGATCTTCACAACCCCAATCAGATTGAGTTGAAAGAACTCCAATCCACACCAATGATGCTTACCAGGAAAACCAAAAACCTGCTGCAAATAACACAAGCCAGATTCCATAGTAGATAGCAAATAACACAAGCCAGATTCCTAAAACTGAATTCAAGTTCAAAATAATTCATCAGATTCAAACCGAAAACCTAAATTCAAACAAAACCAAAGATTCAAATCGAAAACATAAGTTTAAACAAAACCAAAAGAAAATCACAGAAAACATACCTAAAAGTTTTCAATCGATAGAAAATCAGAGATGTATAAGAGGATTGAGTGGAGCGATGACAGGTCTTTGAATCTCAGTCTTTGGGAATCGTCACGTCGAGAGGAGCAATGATTTATCTTTGAACCCATATTCTTGATTTATACGCAATATGAAGAAGGCGTGCAAGTAGTAGAAGAAGAAGTACTGATGGAACCTTTAGGTATGGTCTTAGGCCTTCCGTACCCCAGCGGGGAAGGGGCTCGGGATGGGGGATGTGGCAGCGGGGTGAGGGCGGGGTTGGGCTACGGCCCGGGATGGAGTTGCGGGGCGGGATGGTGAGCGGGGTTGGGTTCCCGAGCCATCCCGAGGGTTTTATAAAAAATAAAAAAAAATTTAATTAAATTTTTAAAAAAATAACCGTTGAACGGCTCTTTCTTAAAAAAAAAAATTCTCAATTTAATCCCACTATATATTTAACCCTCAACCTCTTATTTCTCACACCTCTCAACCTCTTATTTCTCACACCTCTCAACCTCTTATTCTCTCAACCTCTTATTTCTCACACCTCTCAAACTCTCTCAAATTTTCTCAACCTCTATATATTAAACAATATGGATTCGCCACAACCCGGTTCACCAACCGCATCATCATCATCCGTAGACACCGACGAGTTGTTGAATCTACAAAGGGAAATTTTTCGACATGCTGCACAATCGCTGTATGGTAGCACCGCCTCATCGTCAACAAGAGAGAGGGCCGCAAACATTGAAAGAGGTCGAGTAACTGCAAACGAGCGGCTTATGCGGGACTACTTTGGCGTCAACCCGATTTATACACCGGATATGTTTAGGCGGCGGTTCAGGATGAGCAGACAACTATTCGAACGAATAGTTGAAGATTTAGAAGTAGGGTATCCGTATTTTAGACTTCAGTTTGACGGGTTAGGCAAACAAGGTTTTTCTCCGATACAAAAGTGTACTTCCGCTATTCGGCAATTGGCGTATGGAGTAGCTGCTGACGCACTTGACGAGTACATCCGTATGGGAGAGAAAACGTCACGAGATTGTCTGTACAAATTCTGCGTGGGCAAATTGTCCGAATGCATGGCGAGGTCAATTCATGAGAGGTGATCATGAGCACCCGACAATCATGCTAGAAGCAGTGGCCTCTCAAGATCTATGGATCTGGCACGCATACTTTGGTGTTGCCGGTTCCAACAATGACATCAATGTTCTCAATCAGTCGCCCATCTTCAACGATGTATATGATGGAAAAGCACCCGACTGCCCTTTTGAGGTGAATGGAGCCACCTACAAGCATGGATATTATCTAACGGATGGGATATATCCGGAATGGGCTACTTTCGTAAAATCATTTACGTGCCCACAAGACTCTAAACGACAAAAGTTCAAGTCCGCGCAAGAATCCGCACGTAAAGATGTTGAACGAGCTTTTGGCGTGCTTAAACAACGTTGGCATATACTTCATAACCCGGCACGCGGATGGGAACCGGCAATATTGAGAAACATTATGTACGCTTGTGTCATATTACACAATATGATACTCGAAGACGAAAACCATGCTATTTGTGGTGACGTGGAAAACGACTTTTTCACGAATGATATCGAAAGCCAAATCAGTGAGACACAACGCGCGGCAAATGTTCGAGAAGTCATAAACCGGGAAACTCATAATAACCTTCGGTCGGATTTGGTCGAACATATTTGGCGTATCCAAGTTCCCAACAATGACGACGAGTAGATTTTTAAATTTATTTTGTAATTTTTAATTTTTTAATGAATGATATGAATTTTAATTTTTATTATTTATCTTATTTTTATTTATTAAATATATATATATATATATATATATATATTTATTTTGTTAAATAATTAAATGTATAAATAAAAGAATTAAAATAAATGAGGTGGCAAAGGGGTTTGAGGGAATGGGGTACGGATGTTTAGGGATCGTGAGGGATGGAGTGAGGGATGGAAGAAAAGCTGATGTGGCGATGATGTGGAGGGGAATCTTTCACAGATAGGAGGGATGGGGTACGGATGGCCTTAGAAATAGGTAAAAGTATGGATGTATTGTTGGGGAAGAAACCAGTTTTTAGCGTGTGAATCTTTCCAAACATTTAGCATGGGCTTTGAGAGGATTTGTTATCAGAAAGTATGGGCTGAGGGTAGGAGTCAGAAAGCATGGCTCCAATTGTCATATTTTCTTATTGTAGTTTTAAAATCCTTGCATCTAGGGCTTGTACATAAGGCATAAAAACTTGTAATTAAGAGTTTTTTGAATTTCTTGCTTTAGAAGGTTGTACATTGTGTTTTAATAGTTGTCTTTAAGACATTTGGTTAGCATGCTTATATATGTAGTATAGATATATATATATATATATAGGGTTAGGTTCATTTGTTAACGTCACCTTTTGTGCTAACTTTGTTAACTCCTAACAACCAATAGGAAGCCATTTTACATGGTGGTTTCAAATGTGTATATAACCATTAAATAGGGGCATGGATGGAATTCCATGTATTTGCTTTATGGCATTGATTTATTAAGGGAGTTACAAACATCAAAATTTCCTTGATTCTAGCTATATTATTAATTCTCAAATATTTTGTAAGTTTTTAGTATAAAATTAGTGTATGAACTCATATTGTTGCATCATGAACATGAGCGGTCAAGGTGTTTTTAACGACGTTGAGGAGAGAGTAGACGTAGATGTTCATTTGATTGATGATGATGAAACACACCGCGATCAAATTGGTCATTTGGACATTTGTGAACAATTTGATTATGAACATGTGTTGAACATTTATGAACATGTGTTCAACAAATGTATGAGATCTTCATCTAATCTGGTTGTATAAGTTTATAGTTCATGTGTGTTCATGAGTGGGTTTATAGTTCATATAAACAAATTTATCAGATCTTCATGTAATTTGGTCGTATGGGTTAATAGTTCATGTGTGTTCATGTGTGGATAAATTGTTTATGTGTGGATACATTGAACATGTGTTGTTCATCGTTAACTAATGTGTTAACATCAAATACCCCTAACACTGATTTTCATTTCATTAAATAACCCATGGCCCAATTTATAATTAATGTGTTGATTACTTTTGATCTCATCCGCAGTTTTAACATCAAGGGCTAAGATCTTGGTTAACAAAGTTAGCATGAAGGGGGGTATGGCGGATTTTTTGGGTTTCCGTTAAACCGCTACTAAATTCATAATTTAAATAAACACATAAAAACACAATACATACTTACAGTGATTAGAGGTGATGAGCGGAAGCACCAGAGGTGTATAGACAGCGGAGATAGGAAGAGAGAGTTTAGAGAGCCATGAGAGAAATGCTTTCTATTATTTCTCGGGTTTTTCGGTGTGTTTTACAAATTAGAGAAAGACCGTCTTAAATAGGCCTAAAGAAACTGTACATGATTCCTAAATAATTATCAAACGACAAAACCAATACAGGTTTGTCAAAAAGAAATGTCCTATCGTTCTAAAAAGTAAAACTTTTACAAAGAAGTCAAAACGCAAATAGTAAAAGCATATACATATAATGAACATACATTCATATGGGACAATGCATATATGCATACTGGTTCTGCACATATGCAAACTGTGGTTTGTAAGGGGTGCAACAAATACATGGTTTGTATATATATATATATATATATAGGGAAAGGTTCAATAGAGAAGTGCAAATATTTAGAGAAGTAGAGAAGTAAAAAAACACGGGTTCGTTCATATATGAACGTTCATATATAAACAGTCATATATGAACGTTCATATATGAACGTTCATATAACAGTCATATATGAACATTCATATATTGTCAAGATCGATTCTTAACAAGAATTAAACTTCTTAGAAACTGAATTTAGAGAATCTTGCGGAATAGAACTCTAAATCAATTAAAGAACAATCAATAGAAATTCAATAAACTGTATATATATCAAACAGTATTACTCACAAGCTTTACACCAAACCTCAATCTTGTTGAACAGGCTCAACAAGACGATTTCTACTTCTCTAGAAATAGGATCTATGATCTTGAGGTTAATTCACTCTTGAATGAATATCAAATTCTATTTCACTCGTATATTTTTCGTGTATACTAATAGCTATCTATCAATACTATTTATACAAAAGTAATTACAAGATAACTATCAAAAGTAAATTGATCTTCTGAATCTTCGTTAAACATATCTTGATCAATTCCTTATTTGTCTCCAAAAGCATCGCATACCAAACATATCAAGTCAGCAGTATTAACAATGATTTGGCTCAGCAGCATTAATGATGATTTGGCTCAGCAGCATTAACGACCTTCAGCAGTATTAACCTTCACAGTCTTCAAGCAGTAGTAACTCAGCTCAGCAGTACTAACCATGTCTAGCAGTAGTAATTTGGTCTAGCAGTACTAACTTCGTCTAGCAGTAGTAATCTTGGTCTAGCAGTACTAACTTCGTCTAGCAGTAGTAATCTTGCCCAGCAGTAGTAACGAAGAACTGGCAGTAGTAATGTAGACTTAGCAGTACTAACCATACTTAGCATATCTTCAGTTCCCAACAATCTCCCCCTAACTTGACTTTTAGGAAAAGAAGTCAAGTTCTTCAGATGATGCTTCCAAAACTTAGTCATCATGTACACACAGATTAGGACTTAGACCTAGACTCTGATTGAGAATCCTTTTTACCAAGAATCTACCCATTGCTGAATCCTTGTTGCAGGTCAGCTTAGTATGTAACATTCCTTGCAGCCTCTTCATGCTGTGATTGTATATTTCATCCACCAGATAGTATTCTTGAGTTGCAGAGTCAAGGGAGATGACATATACTCCACAGTTTTCATAGAGCATCCAGTTGGTAATGGCTTGAAACTGTGTGTTTAACCTATGCTGAACTGCTTCAGGTTTGAACATTTGGCACAAGAATTCAAGTACCATTTTAGAGATTGACATCCCTTGCTTAGTCAGCATGTTTTCATATATCCTCATCCCAACTTTGAACATCTCTTCTAAGTCTGATCTTGAGCAAGTTCTGACAATTTTTCCCCAAGTTGAAAAGACTTCAAATTTTCCATCTGCTCTTTTTATCCTAATGAACTCCTTTCTACCATCTTTCAAAGTGTCCCAAAAGATGATTTCAGGAGCCTTAGATGATATTGGTTCAGCCTGAAGTGGAATTGGGTTAGAGTCAACACTAGTAATGTACAAATCACATTGGGCATCCGTTTGTGATTGCACATTGCTTGATTGCCCTGATGGAGTTGCCACTTCTTCTTCAGCAACTTTTGGATCAGATTTTTCTTTCACTGTTTCCTCCTGGGCCTCTTCTGCAGATGACTCCACCCTTGGCTTCTTTTCATTTTTCTTCTTTGAAGTTATGGGCTGGGTTCTTGGTCTTTTCTTTGACATCATCTTGGTTCTTTTAAGAGTTTTAACAGCTTCAGGAGTTGGTTCAGCTGCTTTAAGTTTTTCAGCAGCAATAACCATTTCTGCTGCTATGGCTGTTACTGCTTCTCTTAGAACATGTAATGATGCTGCTTCAACACTGTTCTTCACAATCCAGTATATTTCTTCATCTATTTCAGCTTGAGTTGTAGTTACTGCTTCCTGCTCAGTTTCTACTGCTTTGTCTGTTTGGCCTTCAGCAGCATTAACTGTTTCTGCTGCTTGTTCAAACTCAGCAGCATTAACAGTTTCTGCTGCTGTGGTTTCTGCTGCTGTGGTTTCTGCTGCTTTAACACACTCTTCCCCCTTTTCTGTCTCCCCCTTATTCTGTGCACTGGACTCCCCCTTAAACTGTGCATAATCCATTTCCATCTCATTCTCCATGTGAACTGTCTCCCCCTCAATTTGTGGACCCTTCATTTTCAGTTCTGCTTCTGACTCTGACTCCCCCTTTTTGGGAGCATCATCAGTTGAAGTTCTTCTTCTCAGCACAAATCGTGCCTTTTTCTTTTTGTGCAGCAACTTGGTGACCATCTTTTTGAGCTTCTCAATTTGAGACTGTTGGTAGGTGACCACAGTCTTCAGTTGCTCAATCTCCTTCTTTTGTGCCATAACATCCAAGTTGATATTCCCTATGGTTTCCATCAATTCCTCATAGTTATATCTATCCTCACCTTGTTTAGAAGTGTTTACCTTCTTTAAAGGATCACTGGAAGTTTTAGCAGAAGCCTTCTGCCTAGCAGAAGCACTACCTGCCCCCTTGGTTTCTTGGAACCTGGGTCCTCCTAATGATTTCTCATTTAGAGTTGCCATGGGGAAGGTCTTATTTATGTTACCACTGTCCTTCTCTGTGCTAGCAGAAGTAGTGGCAGCCTTAGCACCCATATGGTCATCCTTCTCCTTAGAGACCACCTTCTTGGGGTTGGAAGACACCCCTGTGGTTTCCCTGTTGATATTCTCAATTGGAGAATGCTCCAACTGAGGGCTTAAAGGCTTAGGGCTCTGAGTAGGTACATCAAGGGAAGGAACCTTGTGCACCTTTCTTCTTTGAAACCTTTTGGTGATTGTGGGAGTGGGTTGTTCAAGAATGGACTGAGGGATGTCTTTTGAGATGGAAGGTTGGGATTGGTCATCAGTGGGTTGATCTAATGAGGGCCTTGATCCTGATGCCATACCTTCAGAGGGGTGGGACACAACCATCATTGTAGAGAACAGTGGTGTGTCAACTCCTTCCGAGTCCCTAGGAAGTCTTTTCATATTTGAAAAAACCTTCCCTTTAGGGGATTTGGGTACATATACCTCAGTAAACTGAGGTAAGTCCATCAATTCCTTGTTAAGAACTTCTTGCACAAACCTTGGATACATGAAAAAGCTCTTTTTGGATTCCAAGTTTGATACAAGATCATTAAAGATCATTGCTGAAAAATTGTACTTTCTGGCAGAGGATAAGCAGACCAAGGCATATGCAATGGGACTGCTGAACTCACTCCATCCAGTAGTTTTCTTGGAAATACAGTGCATCAGGGTATGAACAAGAAATCTCCATTGGTTGAAAAATTTTGACTTGTAGAATTTAAAAACACCAATGGGACCTTCATACCCCATTCTTTGTAAAGTAGAAAAGAGTTCTTCATTAGGAATAGAAGATATACCTGAAGCATCATTCAACTGAAGAGAGATGCGAATAACCTCTTCAGTGACTTTCAAGGGTTTATCACAAACCCTTGTTCGAATGGTTTTCTGCCCTTCTTCGAAACTAACAGTGGCATTCTCCCAAAATTGTGTCTGATGTTCGATATAGATTGTTGGGCTCACCGTTAGGGCATAGGAGATGTGCGAGGATTTGAGAAAATCGACTATATCGTGAAATCCCGCAGCTTGTTTCGGCTTCTGAAGCATGGCTATTTCATTGTGCTCATCCACAAACTCCATGATTCCTGAGGATTCTTGAAAGAAAAACACAAAGATTCTGGGGAGACTAGGTTAGAACGAGAGAGAAGAAGTAAATGCGAAGAGTCGTTATGAACATTGGCGGGCAAACAGGGGTATTTATATTCCCTAGATTATCAAAAGCAGTATTAACGACATAAGCAGTATTAACTACTGAGCAGTATTAACTACCTAGCAGTATTAACTACCGAGCAGTATTAACTACCAAGCAGTATTAACTACCAAGCAGTATTAACTACCTAGCAGTATTAACTCCCTAGCAGTATTAACTGCACTAGCAGTATTAACTACTGAGCAGTATTAACTACTGAGCAGTATTAACTGCAAGGCAGTATTAACTACACAGCAGTATTAACTGCCAAGCAGTATTAACTACCTAGCAGTATTAACTACCGAGCAGTATTAACTACCAAGCAGTATTAACTACCAAGCAGTATTAACTACCTAGCAGTATTAACTACCTAGCAGTATTAACTGTACTAGCAGTATTAACTACTGAGCAGTATTAACTGTGCACTAGCAGTATTAACTACTGAGCAGTATTAACTACACAAGCAGTATTAACTGCACAAGCAGTATTAACTACTAGAACACATGCAGTAGTAACTCTGCACTATGCATCACTTGTCAAATCCTCAAATGTCATCTTACACATCACTTTTACCACTTCTCTTACCTTCTGCAGGATTATTTTCAAAAGTAACATGTCCTTCATCAATCTTTTTGAAATTTTTGAAGACAGACCATGTTACCTGTCATGTGCCTAGAGCAACCACTGTCAACATGCCAAATGCTTCTCCCCTTAAGCTGTTGGCTGCCCTGCACATCTGATAAATCAATTAGTTTTTGTTAGGGACCCAAGCCATAGTGGTCTTGGGTCTCCCTTGATCATCAAAATACTTACATTCTGTTTTGATGAGCTTGTCAAAGTGAGGAACATCAGTGCTTGAGTACTTTGTTTTGATGATTGGTCTAGAAGCAGTACTAACTGATGTAGAAGTGCTAACTTTGGCAGCACTAACATTGCTTCCAGAAGTACTAGCCTTCTCAGCAGTATTAACTAACTTAGCAGTACTAACACTAGAAGCAGTATTAATTGTTGAAGAAGTACTAACTGTGTTAGCAGTACTAACACTGCTAGTAACATTATTGCTTCCTGCAGTACTAACATTGTTAGCAGTACTAACTGAGTTGGCAGTATTATCATTAGTACCTTTAGGCATCCATACTCTAACACTTTCTGTTTCTGCCTTTTTCATGTGGCTTATGGTTTTAACTTGTTTCTTTGCCACAACTTTCCTCACAGACTTTTTATATCCCCCACTCTTTCTGTAACCAGCAGGTTTTTGTAAATATCTTTGAGCATTAAACCTTTGGTTAACTGGATTGAAATAACAGTGTTTGGCTAAGTGATTTAGCTTACCACAGATGAAGCAAGGTTTTGGCCTGTTGATTCTGTTCAGGTCAACTCCTTGTCTCATAGCCCACTGGTTATTCCAGTTCCTTTGATTTCCCCTCTGATTATCATGTTTTTGGGGCTTGAGCTCTTGAGATTTCTTACAAGAACAATGTTTACAGGTATTGGGAGCCACAACTGTGGTCTGTTTGTAATGGACTCCCTTTTCCTTTTCAGTCCTTTTGATCTCATTGTCCTTATCACATGGACTCTCAGATTCCTCATCAGAGTCTACTTTGTCAGTCTCATCCTCAACAACTATTTCTTTTTCACAAGGATCTATATTAATCTTTAATTCAGGTTCCTTTCTATCCTTGGTCTCTAACAAATCAGACTTAGGAGGTATGTAGTTGTTATTGTAGGGTGGAGGTGTGGTATTGTACCCTATCCCTACTTTCATCTTGTCATGGATTTGAGCTTTAATGATGGTGTCCATGGTTTTAGAAGCACAGGTAAACTTTTCAACATCAAGTTTAACCTTTTTAAGCTCTTCTTTTAACTTCTCATTCTCCTCCCCAGACACTTTCAGCTTAATCTCATACTCATTCTTCTCCCACTTCCAATAGTTAGTATCATAGTGGTGTTGAAGTTCATTAGCTTGAAAAGCTCTAATCTGTTCCTCAAACCTTTCTACAATCCTAACATAATCTTTCACATCTTTCTCTAGCCTCTTAAGGTCATCACACATACCCTGATTGTGATCCCTATATCTTTTAACAGCATCAATGCAAGCTTGAGAACAGAGTTTAGATTGTACCTCAGTGGGAATATCAGATACTTCTGCCATAAGAGCTTGATTCTGACAGGCTTCCTCAGCTTGATCACTCCAATCAAATCCCATTCCTTGTTGAGAAACATGGGCTTGAGAGGAGCTTCTGTTTTGGTTTCCATTTGGAGCCTGTTGATGTGATCCTCCATAACACTCAACCTTGGACTGGTCAAAGCCTTCACCATCTTCTCCAATCTTTCCTTCATTACATGGACCATTTTCTATGATGTCCCATATTGCATAATTAGTAAGAAGAATGTACTGCTTGATTCTCAGTTTCCACATGTCCAATTTATTGGGTTTGAGCATGGGAACTTTTGAAACAGGAGTATTGTGAGTATCCATTGAATTTTCCATAGCTTCTAAGATACCAATGCTCTGATACCACTTGTCAGGATCGATTCTTAACAAGAATTAAACTTCTTAGAAACTGAATTTAGAGAATCTTGCGGAATAGAACTCTAAATCAATTAAAGAACAATCAATAGAAATTCAATAAACTGTATATATATCAAACAGTATTACTCACAAGCTTTACACCAAACCTCAATCTTGTTGAACAGGCTCAACAAGACGATTTCTACTTCTCTAGAAATAGGATCTATGATCTTGAGGTTAATTCACTCTTGAATGAATATCAAATTCTATTTCACTCGTATATTTTTCGTGTATACTAATAGCTATCTATCAATACTATTTATACAAAAGTAATTACAAGATAACTATCAAAAGTAAATTGATCTTCTGAATCTTCGTTAAACATATCTTGATCAATTCCTTATTTGTCTCCAAAAGCATCGCATACCAAACATATCAAGTCAGCAGTATTAACAATGATTTGGCTCAGCAGCATTAATGATGATTTGGCTCAGCAGCATTAACGACCTTCAGCAGTATTAACCTTCACAGTCTTCAAGCAGTAGTAACTCAGCTCAGCAGTACTAACCATGTCTAGCAGTAGTAATTTGGTCTAGCAGTACTAACTTCGTCTAGCAGTAGTAATCTTGGTCTAGCAGTACTAACTTCGTCTAGCAGTAGTAATCTTGCCCAGCAGTAGTAACGAAGAACTGACAGTAGTAATGTAGACTTAGCAGTACTAACCATACTTAGCATATCTTCAGTTCCCAACATATATGAACGTTCATATATAAACAGTCATATATGAACGTTCATAAATGAACGTTCATATAACAGTCATATCTGAACGTTCATATGAACGTTCATATATGAACGTTCATATATGACTGTTTATATATGAACGTTCATTTATGAACGACCCGTGTTTTTTTACTTCTCTACTTCTCTAAATATTTGCACTTCTCTATTGAACCTAAGGCTATATATATATATATATATATATATATATTGATTGGATGGGAGATGAAAAGCTTGGTTGAGGGATTTGGAGGAGAAGATGGACGGGTGATATTTTTTTGTAACGGATGAGTGGTTTTTAAATGAACATTGATGGAAAAGTAGAGGAAAAGAGCCCAAATAGAGGACAAAGGAGAAAAAAGAAAAATGGATTTAAAGGGCTTAAAAGAGGCCACATCAACACATTTGGTTTCTTCTTTAATATATATATTGATATTGATTGATTGTTGTTACCAACTCTTAGGTAGCGTTTGGTTCGCACTTTCTGGATAAATTTGATGAAATTGGAATGTTGAATTTCATTGACCAAATTTCATTCATTTGTTTGGTTCGTTCTTTTTCACATAAGGAATCTATGAATTCCATCAAATTGCACAAATGAGAAATTTAACATTCCTTAGCAACTATGAGACATTTTGATGGAATGGAAAGATGTATTTTTATAATCCCAAATATGTCCTTTAACCTAAACATAACTTATTTAATTTAATTTAACACTTTAGTATTTTATTTTATTTTTTATTTTTTATTTTTTATTTCTATTTAATATAATTTAATACATTTGTTTTGTATTTTATGTTCTCAGAATATATTTAACTAGTGTTTGACATCGCGCGTTACGCGATGATCAAAAAACATGTCAAGTATGATATAGAAAAGTTAAGATACTACAAATCAACTCAAAACCTGAGAATGCCAAATTCTCATTGTACATTGGTTAATACCCTTCCAATATTCAAAAACATCTTTCCTCCTTTCATACACTCAATTATCTATTCCAATATTTTAGTTTATCGTCAATGTGGGATAAACAAAGCTCAACTACAATTTATTATTTGAGAAAATACTAAATTCTCATTGTATCATTCGATACCTTATAGCCAACACTTCTTTCACATTCATTTTTATGTGTTTATATTTATATTCATGATTGTATTGATTTGATTCTAATGAACATTTAATCAATCGAAAGTGAAAGGTGTTACTTTTTAATAAAATATTTTTATCACATAGCTTTAAAATTACCATTTAATCCCAAATTTTGATGGCAAGTGTGGCATTTTTAGCCACCAACTTTTTTTTATCTTGAAGGCATTTTCCCTCCTTTACCTACCTACCTCTTTCCAATGTTTGTATCATTTGTTGATGTCATGTGAAATACTGAAAATATGTGAAGTGTGTGACTAACCCAAGAAGGTTTTGTAGGATTTCTATATACATTTGTATTGAAATCTATATTCAAGTCATCCCCCTCCTTTTATATATTCAACTATATTTTCTAATATTTCTCATTCTCATCAATATGTGATAACCAAATTCAACCATAATTTGAGAATACTAAATTCTCATTTGCCATGTTAATACTTTATAGCCTTCATTTGCATATTTATATTTCCCGTACTTATCAATGTTGGATAACCCAAAGCTCAACGACAATTCATGATTTGAGATTGCTAGATTCTCATTGTGGCATTTTAATATCTCAGTCTTTCTTTATATTTTTATGTTGATACCGTTTTTAAAGCATCACCCTCCTTTCGTATACATAACTACATTTTTTGATATTTTTCTTTCTTATCAACGTGGGATAACCCAAACTCAACTACAATTCATGATTTGAGCATACTATGTTTTCATTATGTCATGTTAATATCTTATCGCATTCATTTATATATTTGTGTTGGACGGGAGCGGAAATTTATTGTTAGAAGATCCATACTAAGTTAATATAAAATGCAATTTGATGATTGACAACTAATTAGATCTAATATAAGACAATACATTTATTGGGGCTGTATACATGTAAATTATTGTGGTTATACACAAAGTTAGTCTTTCTAATTTTTCCTTTTAGTTTATAATGTTTGTTTTGCAACATAACTATTAAAACATTCTGAAATAGGTTGCATATAAGAATTACAATTAACATTCATATAAATGTACTTATGTAAAGAGAAAAAATGATTTCATGCATAAAATATTAAGGACATGTCTAACTTGGAAAATTTTGTTATCATTGTGGAGCCCAAAAAAAATTCATGTCTATTGTCATCCTACTTAATTAGTTTTTGAGATATCAATAGATGGAGAGATGAATTAATTAAAATGAATGTTAATAGGAAGTTGGATAGTTTGAGGTTAAAGTTAATTAAAATGGAAATAAAATTACCAAATGACCCTTCTTATGATGAAATAAAAAAAATTCATTTAAGGGTAGAAAAGTCTTTAACTTATTGGTATTTTAAAAAATTCAAAACAATGAGAAAATTCATTTAGGAGAATACTACTCTATCATTGTGCCACATCATCATTTGTGGGTTTTCCTTTAATATATATATAGATTTAATTCTAACATCCATCGCATTGACGGCAATAGAGTACTCCAAAATTTGATGTAATGAACTTCATTTTTTAAACGAGCATGAGTATACTTAATTATCTAGACCTCATTGACCATAATGGTTGTAAAAAATCCAACAAATGTGTACGATTTAACTAAGGGGCGTTTATTAAAAGTTTATTCGAGCAATCACTTGCTAAGTCATATTACCTTATCGGATGAATACGTCGATGACCAAGAATCTAACCCGGTAAGAGCTAATGCAATGACTGAGAGTCTTATCCGGTAAGTGATGGCGAAGACTCTTACCACGGTTAGCACTTACCGGGAATTTTTTTGTATACGATACTGTTTTGATGGACTAAAATCTTATTCAATAAGTAAATGATAGTATTGAAATTTACCGTTGAACGCTTACCCAGGTAAGCATTCGGTAAACGGACCCTAATTTTCTTCTCCACTTAGCTAGACTCACTTGTCATGTTCATGACGCGCGGTGTAGTTCGTAAAATGTCTTTCAAGCCCCACTTGTCTTGCCTTTACGTTTACGACAATCCCCTAATAAAGCATCATAATCACATGATGATAATCTAATTACTCTTATTATGAGAGTCAATGACATGCCACGCATCACAAAGTGCAATTGGTTACATGTTCATGCACTTACAAAACATTACATATTCTTGCATGTTGTCGTTATTACAACATTTAAATAAAAATATATACCTCACATAATAAAATAATCAGTTTTGTATACAACTCCGTAAAAGTAACACATGAAATCACCTTCACTGTTAAGCTACTCTTGTTCTGCCCTTTTAACCTATTTAACATGCATCATTACACATTCCTAGAATACCACCATAAAAACATCTCAATAACATTTCATGGTATCCTCTGTCATGAAAACCACAAGGGTTGTGACGTACTGGTTAAGGCCCTGGAGGATGTGGTGGAATATCCCATCTGCCCAGAGTTCTAATCCAGGTGTACACAACAATTGTGGCCACTAAGGTTTAATCAGGTCATAATTTGCCTAGGATACCCTTCCCCAAAAAACGCCTGTCATGAAACTATTTAGACATAAGTTGTTATATTATTAACAAAAAATAATTTTTGCATACATTTTTTCATAAACATTCTCTACAAAACATCATAAAGCATGATGTGAGGTGCGCTGGAAGTGGAAACATTTTTTATTTCAAAATTTCGTATTAAGATGGATTTGATTTCAAGCCTTCTCTTTGCTTTACAGAATTTATCTTTCTATCTATCAGTGAAGACTGAATTTAGGATTTGGCAATTATTGATGGAATTCCTTCCTTCTTTCTTGAAGTGACAGAATTCTTTATTTATTTCAGGAATTTATTTCAGATATGACGGAAGTATACGTTACAATTTGATATACTATTTACTGTCACATCGGCAAAAAGTACTGATTTGATATTAACAATTAACAAAAACCAATTTCCTTTAAATAAAATCATACTCACAACCATCAAAAATTTTAAATTAGAATTTATGCATGACACATTTACAATTGGTTTGCATTTCATTTGCAATTACCTTAGTGGATGGTCTTAGAATGTTCCCTAGAATTTGTAATTTAACGATATATAAAAATGCATAAAATATTCCAATATTTCTTTCTTATTACACGCAATGTAAAAGTGTGTATAAAACCTTCTCATAAACATTTCTAGGACTTTATATTTAACAAAACACAACTAAAATACCCTCTACGCGACAAAAATATAAATTTTATAGCCTAAACGTGAATTCTACAAAATATTATGTCTAAGTAGTGACTAAAATGTCACAAAAAAATTCTTAAAACAATGACATAAATGTCATATTTTGAAGTCTATGGATTTTTTTTTTGAGTCAAGTCTATGGACTTTTCTATGACTTTGATAAAGGTAAGTTTTGGAAATTATGTCAAGATTGTCATCTTATAACATTCAAGGGTGCAATTATAATTTCTCATTTTGTAATGTTTATTAGACTATGTTTAGTGGTGAACTTTGGCATTCTCAACCAATCTGAAAACAAATAAGACAAAACACTTTTTTTTTAAAATAAATAGAAAAGGAAATGTCCAACCCAATCCCATCCGATCCTCACTAACCAAGATTGTGCAAGATTGGTGTTTTATTTTTAAAAGAAATTGACACATGTCATAATTTTATTGATTGGTTTAGATTTTTATTGAATAAAACTTATTTTATTAGAAAATTGACTTTAACAAATAAATTAAAAATTAAAAAATATACCAAAATTCATGGTTTTCAATTCCCTACAAATAGAGACCAGTGTTGACATATTTTCACCACACCAATTTTTCTCTTCATTTCAATCCTCTTGTTATCTTGCTACTTTTCTTTCAATTATTTGCTATGGTATAAAAAATAAAAAATGTCTCCCAATTATTGTATGGTATAAAAAATAAAATAAATAATTTTTGTAAAATAATATTGTAGATTAGATTAGATTGTTGGGGATTGTGGTTGGAGTATGAAAATTTTGAGATTGGATTGGAGTTGAATATTATGTAAGTGGATGAGAGAGAAAGTAATATTTTAATTGAGATTTGATTGTTTGAGATTGCCATTAAACATAGTCTTAGGTGGCGTTTGGTTCGTGGAATGTTTTAGGATGAAATGGAATCTGTCAAAGGAATTTGACTTTGAGGGAATTGGAATGGAATGTTGTTAGGTTTGACCACATGTTTGGTTGACAAAATGTAGTATTGGAATTGGAATGAATTTTTGGTAAATGACCAAAATACCCTTTTAATATAAGTTTAATTTTTTTGAACAAATAAGAATTGGAATGAAATTTTCTCTGAAATTTAGCTAGGGTTTGGCCATCGCCGCTGCCCACCTTCGTCGGCTCTTCCCGTCGCCGCTGCCCACCTTCGTCGGCGCTTCCCGTCGTCGGCGTCCATCCCGTCGGCTCTTGTCGTCGCCGGCAACTGCAGATCTGACAAATACTCCGTCGCCGCTGCCCACCTTCGTCGGCTCTTCCCATCCCAGGTAACTCGCCGTCGCCGCTGCCCACCTTCGTGACTCCCTCTCCTTCGTCGGCTCTTCCCATCCCAGGTAACTCGCCGTCGCCGCTGCCCATCAGTTTAACAGAGTGTGCAATGGAGAAGACGAAGAGAGAGCAAGGGTAATTTTGGAATTGACCATTTCTACAATTCCATTCCTTACAATCCCAAGCCTGATCGATGGAATGAAAAATACTCATTTTATGGAATTGAAAGAATTTTAAACATTCCATTCCATTACAAACCTTGAACCAAACGTCGGAATGGAATCTGGTCAACGAAATTGACCATTCCAATTCCACCAATTCCATCAGATTCCATCCAACCAAACAGCCCCTTAGGGATGCAATTATAATTTCCAAAAAGTGATCTCTGCAGTCATAAATCTTTGACACATCAACTTTTTCTCTGTCATATTAGCTTTCTCTTTCCTACATATTTTATAAATTTTTCCATCTCAATCATTGACCGGTCCACAATTTATATAATAAAAAACAAAAATAATAAAAATTATAATAGTTAAGAATGACTTATTATAAATTAAAGACAATAATTAAAAATCATAATAGTTAAAAATTACTTATTAAGTAAATTTACCTATTATAATTAAAAGACAATAAAAAGTTAAAAAATCGCTAAAATAGAAAGATTATGTGTTCAAAGTTTATAAATTTATTAATAATCAAACTATATTTCACCGTTAACATATATAAAAAATAATACCATATCAATTATCAAAAACTAAAATATTTAATTAATAGCATTTAATCTATAATGGAATACAAATCGGTCCTTAAGTATGGACCTTTCTCTTCCACGTGGATGAGAAGCGGTCCTTCCCATTGGTGCACAAGGTCCCCTACCGGTCTTGGAGATGCCCTGAGGTCATGCATTAGAAATTGGAAAAATTTGAGTTTTGATATTGATGTGTGTAAGAAAATGTAACAACTCATTCTAAAACAGGACATGCATATCATTAAATCATAAACATTACAAAACTGGGTCCCAAAATTTTATTACATCTGTCTCAAAGCTTAGGTTGGCGGAAACAACCTATACACAACTGAGAATGACTAACTACTAAAAAACATGAGTGGCACTGCCTTTATCTGCATTAATCTCAAGTCCTGCCCTGCTTACTTGCCAGAGCCTCCTACTACTCGCTTACCTGAAAATGGTTTAGTTTTTGAAAAGCGAGGGTTAGACCAGAAGGTCTAGTGAATTTCCTCAGAAATCAACATATAACAACAGTATAGAAAACAATTTTTATAAAAGTCATTAACAGTCTCCACATAATGCATCAATCATGGTACTGCACAGTGTTCAAGGATCTCATTAGCTAACCGCGATCGGGGCCCAAGCAGACCCCCCTCTCGCCTCATATCGGGGACCAAGCAGACTCCCCTCTATCCAAGTAGGAAGGAAACGAATTCCCTCCTACAAGCTCGTCACAAATGCCCAAGGGATCATCGGATCCCGAGGTACTCAGATCCCACTGTGCAGACCGACTCCACATAACATACACATAGCTCATCATAAATCATGAAACGTGAAACCTTTATAAATATTTATAAATCATTTCATGTTGCTAAATAGTCCTTTAATTAAAACATACTTTTCATGGGAAAGCATACGAAACATTTGGTAAACAATTCATGCTCATAAATGAACCATAATCAGTAAAATATTTACATCTCATTTCGTGTAAAAAGGAGTTTAGGGAACTCACCTGGCGATTTAGCAATTCCTTCTCACAAGCTTTAGATTTAAAGGAAACACCTATGATATTTAAAAAAATAGGAATAGTGAGTCCCAAGTAAATCTTAGTCCGAGAAATTTTCTATTTAACCCGACTCTCAACTAACCCTGGAATCCGGGCCCAAATAATAATTCCAGAATATTAATTAATTACCGGATCTCCTTTGGTTTTAGCCTAAAACTACAAATTTCCGGATCCCTTTCATTTGATACCGGGTCCGCTAGACCAAGCCCAAGTTACATTTAATTCCGGCCCAAGACCCAAGAGTCTGTCATGCTAAGCCCATAATCCGGTTCTATGTGTAGCCCATTCCGGATCCAGTGGAGTTGATCCACTTCCGGATCTGTCCAGCCCCAATTAAAATTACCGGATCCAATTGTAAATACCAGATCCCTTGACATCAACTCCGGATCGTTATTTAATTCAATTTCGGGCTTCCAATCATGGCCCAATTCCGGGTCATTTATTAATTAAGTTGTGGCCCAAAGCAAATAAAAAAAATGATACCGAAACTATTCCCATTCCGGATACAATTTGCTAAATTCTGGATCCAAATTTACACAACTTCCGGATCCATTTCCCTTTTAGTCAAATACCGGTTCTACTATTGTAATAACCGAGACCAAATTGTAAGAGTTTCAAGTCTTGTGGAAGAATTTAATAAAGGTAGAAGTTGAGGGGCTAGTTGCTAAATTAGGAATAGGGTATAAAAACCCAATGATTTGGCACAAAACCCTAGGGAAAATCATTTGGTTGGTGTTGGCGGCTGTTGTAAAGAGAAGGCAAAGAAAAAGGATTTTAGAGCTCAAGTGCAAGTTGGAAGGAAGAACATCAAATCATCTAATTGAAACGAGAAATATAGTGGAGTGTGTTTCTGCAAGTGTTTCCAACAGGTAATTCCTAAACTAAGAATCTAATTGCTGTTGTTATGTTGATTTTAGGTTTTGAGAGTTCTTTCTTGTTAAAGTCATTTGAGGCCTAAAAGGGAGATTTAAGCACCCTTAAATCGTGATTAGTTAGTAGAGCTTTGTGGGTTATGGTTATAGAACATGTATGTGGCTAGTTATGGCTTAATCATCCTGTTTGTGGAACGTTTAGCAAGATTCTGGCCTCTGAACTCGTCCAGTGTTCGTCCGGAAAGCTTAAGGTTATGAAGGTGTCCGGGCGAGTGTCCGGTAGGCAGATGTGTCCGGTAAGCTTAAGCGTCCGGAAAGCATAATTTCCCGGTAAGTAGAAAGTATCCGGATGTAGAGTCATCCGGAAAGTTGAGTCATCCGGGAAGTAGGGTCATCCGGACAGTCGGGTTATCCGGAAAGCTGAAATGTCCGGAAAGTGTTGGTGTCCGGTAAATTAGTATCCGGATAGTGGGTTAGCCAGCTTCTAAGTTTTATGCTTTCACTCAGGTAGATCGTTTGGAAGTGCGGATCGGAGTAGAAAAGGAAAGTAAGCGTATCAAGTGAGTTTTCTAACTAAAATACGTGACCTTTTACGTGTTTTCTAAAGTAAGCACATGATGAGAAATGCCATGTTTATTTATATGCTTTTAACTGAATGCATGTTTGTTTAAAGATTTATGTGAAATGTATGCATACATTGTGTTAGACGTAGACTGGCTAAGACGGGAGGTAGACCCGCCAGTACTCATGCCGGGAAGGTGACCCGTTTATGCCATGGAAGGGTGTATCCAGTAAGGCAGCGTGAGACTGACTCGTTGGCACCTTCGGGTGACTTCAGGGTGCCGTTTACGAGTACGGGTTCATCCGCGATGTTTTTATGAAAAGCTATGTGAAAGTTTTGTATCTGAAAGTTATAAACTGTTTTTAAATGCTTTTGAAAACCGTCAGGATGGACTCACTAGCTTATGGAATCAAACATCTAACCTAATAGCTTAGTTAATGCATCCAATAAATTTACATTGAATCAAATAGGAATAACATCCGACCGACTTTTCTTTCTTTCTAAACAAAATCAACAACGGTACAACCCTAACTTCCCAAATTCTCTAATCAGATTAGCAAGTGATGAGAGAAAAGGGATTACCTCAAATGGAGCTGAAATCCACACCCAAATCCTTCAATTTCAACTTCTTCTTGAGAAGATTCAATTTCTTCCTTTCTCTGCTCTCTCTCTCTTCTAGCCGCCACACACACAAACAGTCAGTGAAATGAAATGAGAGACCTAGGGATTTGGGTCCTTAAGTATCTATCATTAATTGCAAATAGCCCCTTTCCAATAACTTTTATTTATGGGACATTGGCCACTAAACTTCCGAATCTAACGAAAAACTCGGTTGTTACATCACTCCCTCCTTAAAAGTATTCTGTCCCCGGAATTCCTTATTGGAAAAGATGCAGGTACTTTGTCCTCATCACCGATTCCAATTCCCACGTCACTTCTGGACCTTTACTAGTCGGACCTCTTTGTTTCCTAGCTTTGCGACTCTTACTGTTCACGATTTCTATCGGTTCTTTGACATAAGTCAACTTCTCATCGTTAGTATTTCTTGCAAGGTCGCCACCATCTCAACTTCCAACATTTGTCCTCCAAAATAGAGACGTGCATCGCACTATGAATTCTTCTCATATCTCGTCGGGTACCACAAGATCGAACACTACCTACTCAACTTCCATAACTTCAACGGTTCCCAAACACGTAGTCCACTTCGCTTTTCTCCCAAACCGTCCTGTTGTAAAACATAATTGTACTCCATACTTCAGAACCGCCTCGGTGAATCACCACTTGCTATGCCGTGCCATCTCGCACCATATACTTGTAACCTCTCCGAACACTATACTCGCTTAAGATCTACCTGATAAACCCAAGGGCAGTCGCACCTCAATTTGCTCGCTTCCGCCCACATCGGGACTCACAGTTATAAAACACGTCTAAAATAAGGTCTCTCATACATCCTTACTTCCTTAAAACAAGGAACTTGGCGGAGATCCCTCACTACAAGAACAAGAATCTTTGACCATGGAAAAATCACTCACTTGCCAACTTGGCACAGGTCAACCTTGTATATCCCGGCAAACTCACACTCAAGAGTTTCTTCATTGGATTACATTCAATTCTAGATTACTTCTCCCAACCGACATTTGTCTATTGCCGAAAACACCTCTTCTTCTCGAAACACATCGGCTACGGCTCGTCAACCATTTCGTACGTTCTCACCACTTCATCACTCCACACTTATACCTAGTTAAAAGCAGGAACCTCCAAAATCCCTCGTTGGAGTATTCACCTATCCGAATTGAACTTATCCTGAAGACACATCAATTTCTCACTGCTTTTGAGTAAGACTTCGTGGATTCGAAGAGGATGAATGATTGCTTTTGAGTAAGACTCCTGTTTCTAGAGAGTCCCAGTTCTAGAAATCGCGGGATAGATCATTTCGAATGGTAAGGAAGGACAGTGTCGAGATCTTGGATGTGTCAATTCAAGAGCGGGCAGAGGATTAGAGCCCTGACTCTCTAGTCGAGTTGTACAGTGGCAGGATCATTGAAGAGAGATTTCTGTAGAGGATTGAAAGCGTGTCGAGGTAGAATGTGAGATAGGTAATCAAGACGAAAATAGTACGAAATGGTTGAGAAAGTGGACCGTTGAATGTATATAGCAAGTTGTTGCAAGGCTGAGAGGGCGACCACTGGTCGAAAGTAGAATATCAATGCTAAGCTGCGTGAGTAAAGCGACTGACCTTGTTTGAGCGAGTAGCCTTCAATTGCATGTAGAGTTTCATGCATCGAGTTCGTACATGTGTACGTGAGATTTTTCATAAGTAAAGTAAATGTGTAAATATCAAATTTGATCGGATATGAGTCGGCGTGTGCAAGCGTATGTTTAAAGAAAAATGCAAATCCATTTACATCGCACAATGAAGTCTTGAGGTTTACGATTTGCAAAATATTCCACTCTTTTCATGATAAGCCCAGAAAACGTTTGAATGCAAAACTTTTATAACCAAAATGAGTATTGACATGTTGAAGTTATATAATTGAGTGTGAGAACCGACTGGTTTACTTCGTGTCGGTATTTCCTTCCAGAATTTTGTTGTATGAAAAGATTTTCATCCAAATGTATTTCTGTCGTAACAACATATTTTTGGTTGAGTAAGGTTAAGTTTTACGGAAAGTTGCATGCAAACGATTCTCGAGATCGTTGTGCAGGGCATGGAGTTATGAGAATGTTGGGGTCGTGTGTACCCAAGTTGTTTCCAAGTATTGTTTCGTTAAAATGATAAAAAGTGTGAAATGATTTATTTATCGCGTTGTCATGCATGAAGGCTATGAACTCACTAGGTCGTAGAGTACTACATTTTAAGCTAAGGAAGAACTCCTGGAGTGGAGAGGTGTTGGACAATCAGGGGGTGTTTGTAGTTTTGGTATTTGTGTTCAAGAGGAGAGGTGAGCAGTGGAAGAGTCGGAAGTGGACGTTAGTGTCGGTTGTATGAGGGTCTGTACCCTTGTGCAGTGACTGGAAATACAGTTGCCGAGGGACGGTTGTGTTCAGGGAAGGACTAGAAGTCATCAAGGTGTTGGTATTAGCAACTCGTTATGAGTAGTGTGGTGAAGTAGGAATGAAATATCCTCGACGTCGAATAAGAGCTTTAAAGTGATCTTGTAATATTGACGT
The DNA here is from genome assembly GCA_033807775.1 of Saussurea involucrata. Classification (NCBI taxonomy): domain Eukaryota; kingdom Viridiplantae; phylum Streptophyta; class Magnoliopsida; order Asterales; family Asteraceae; genus Saussurea; species Saussurea involucrata. The sequence goes on from CM066312.1 coordinate 22,861,193, forward strand.
TACACGAGTGAGTTGAATTGAGGACGACGGGATGTGAATTTGATTTTGATTGTGTTATGTTGGAGGGTTAGGTTCAGTAAGGGACCCTTGTTGAAGAATAAGTTAAGGAAGTATCAGCAGGTCAACTATTGACGCTGAAGTCGGCGGTTATGTAAAGTGTATGAGGCCGAAGACTTGAATCGGAAGGTTGAAAGTTGAAAGACCACCTTGTAGGGGTGGTAAGTTAGTGAAAGACTGATGTTTTAGATAAGCGTTTTACTTATGAGGTGGATGGTTCGTAAAGGATGAAGTATTTAGCACAAACGAAGTGACTACATAGATTATGTCGATCTGTGAGGAAATGTACCATGTCGATGTAATGGTTTGAAATTACAAAGAGCTAGCAAGAAACGAGTATGTTTGAGTTAATCAGAAACTCGAGTTCAACTATAGCTGGGGAGAGGCAATGTAGCGAGTTAGACTCGGTTATTTATGCGGGAGGTCTTGAAGATAAGTTTGAGTTGTGTACGAGCGACCATGAGAAACCTGGTCTGCAATAAGATGTTATGGGTAGAGAATGTTCAGATGAGTAGTGGCATCAATTGCCAAGATAAATGTGCCAGCCAGTGTGTAATGAGATGGTAGGAAGAGGAAGCATAGGATGGAAGCCTTTTCGGGGGTTCTAGATGAGGTGTACAATTGGTTAATCGAGTTGTTGGAGCACGTGGTCTGTAAGTTGGCGTTGTGAATTGGCTTTTGTCGGTATAGAATGTCGGAGCGGTAGCGGATGGTTACCCAAATGAGAAATCTAGTGTCTTTGGTCGTGGGAGTCGCTAAGTAAGTATATTTTGGAATCACTGGAAGATTAAAGAAGATGCTGGATGAGCGAGTCTAAGAGGTGGTGTAGTAGATGCTAAACCTTTAAGGAATGTGAATTGTTTCCTTTTGTGCGAAAGGATTAGTTCGAGAAGGTAACGATTAGAAATCAAGGAGCGTGTAGTGACTTCGATCACCGGTGTCATTTCGAGATAACTAGTTTGGATGCCTCAGGTTAGAATTTTGGTTATGTGTAATAATGAGAAAGTGTTATCAGCATGTGGAAAGATCGGAAAAGAGAGGCAAGTAATGTTAGTGGACGGTGCTCCATGCTAACGTGGGGAGGTGAAGATCGTATGTCGGAATAAGTGAGTAGGTTGGAAGTAGTAAGTTTGATGGTAGCACCGAGAGGTGGATTAGTGTGTGTGGATTGTCATCAGTAAGTGTGTGAACTCCTAGAAAGGGTATAGAGGAAGTGGATTCGTGCATGTCTTTGTGCGGGAAAGAAGCGGAAAAAGGGCGGTTGAATGGGTTTGAGTTGGTGATGTTGTGAGAAACGTTCAAACGAACTGGTCGTTTAGTGTAAGCTATAGAGAAAAGTAGGGTGTGATCATGGTTACTCCGCCTAGTTGATTGGGAGTAACCGAAGTTATGTTATATCAATAGACGCTTGTGGCAAGCAGTGAGAAACTGATTGTAACGTCCCAAAATTTACAAGGAATTTAAGAAAATTTAAAACATACATTTCATTATAAAAATTCCCCCAATCTAATAATTTGCAAACCAAATTGAAATACTTCGTTTACCAACCATCCAAAAAGTTATGCAGCGGAAAATGTTATAAACAAAGTCTAGAGGTTTAAAAGTAAAAATAAAAAACATCATCATCACCCCGCGCTTGTGTGTACCGTCAAGCCTGTCTGCCCCTCGCACCTGAGATCACAACATAAGGGAAAAGGGTAAGCTGAAGCTTAGTGAATTCAAACACACACGTAGGTAGTAACCCACGTATATCGCCCCTACTCGCAAGTAGGCCACATCACTATCACCTTGAATACAGCCACAATCAATTATCATATAAAGACAAACCTCGGTCCCACCGAGCAACTAGATAAATTAATTATAAGCTCAGTCCCACCGAGCCCCCGGTCCCACCGAGTAAAACAAAATATAACTAAGCTTAGTCCCACTAAGCCCTCGGTCCCACCGAGTAAACAATACAAATAAGCTTAGTCCCACCAAGCCCTCGGTCCCACCGAGTGAGCAAAATATAAATATACAAATCGCCAATCATTAACAGTTACCACATACCAATTATCTCATGCAACCACATAATTACACGTAACAACCAATAACACAAAAACAACATACATGAAATTCCTAACTACGCGGTGAAAGAACTCACCTCAAAAGCGCGTCTAGCTCGTAATCAAAAGTCCAAGCTCCACAATCCAAACATCACTTCCCAATACCTAAACGAACGTTAACATGCATTAATACGAGACCCGGACCTAAAGACGCGACGCACGCTACAACCGTCACTAAAATGACTTTTTCACCTAACTAAACGGGTCTGTTCGGGACCTGATTCGACCCCCCTTAAACCCAGAAAATCCTCAAACATTTTACATCACCAGAAAGTGCTCTGAGTTACGGTTCCAAGGACATATCGCACGCGCTCTAACGATTTTTCTACAATTTATTATAGATTTTACAAGTCCGGTTAACTGCACAGCGAAAAACCGCACTGTTCGATATAAAACAGCAATTCGACCCTATTTACAGTCCGAACTGGGTTTTGCACAAAACACAGAAAAGTTGCTAGACTCGAAAAGGGAACTTTTGGCACCAATTTCACCCCAAACCGAGCTACGAGTAAAAAGTTATAAGCTACGCAAGAACAGGGCAGATTCCAGAATCCTTCACATGAAATGACGAACCGCTGAACTTGCGGCCACTTTTTCTCCTAGCTCGAGGCCGAACCAGTTTTCCGCTAAAACACAGAAAACGTGCCCGGTCCCGAGCTCGAAGCGTGGACGCCAGTTTCGGCTCAATCGGAGTTATGATGGAAAAGTTACGCGCGAGACAAAACTGATCAGGAAGCTAATATTCACATAAAATGACGATCTAAAGAAAAACGGTCTACGCGTTTGATTTAAACGATCCGAGTTACGGTTTAACTAACAAGCGTTAAAGACTACGATACAACCCCCAAACACCACCCACTGCCGCCTCCGGCAGTGGTGGCAGGCGGCGGCGGCAACCACCGCCGTTGATGGCGATCGGAACGACCACGAAAAAGAAAAAGAAAGAAACGCTTACCTCTCGCGATCGCCACCGCCACACCCCGAACCTCTGCTCTCTCTCTCTTCCCGGCGACAACAGCCAGAACTCCGGCGGCACAGCACAATTCCGGCGACACAGCAACTGCTCCGGCGAAGCAGCAGCAATTTTCCGGCGAGGTAGCAGCAGTTTCGGCGTCTCTTTCTCTCGATCACTTCTATCTCTCTCGATTATGCTCTCTCTCTCTCTCTCTCGTATACTGCTCTCTCTCCCTCTTGATGATGCGGCCAGAAACCAAGTCGACAAAACAGAAAAAGGGGTAGGGGAAGGGGTCACCGGCGGTAGGAGGGACCTCTCACTTTTCTCTCTCGGTTTCAAAAAAATTTCAAACTTAATTCCCTTTTTTTTTTGTATGATTTTGCTATTCTCCAAATACTAACTCCAAAACACAAATGTGGGTTTACTTCCCGGACACGTATGATTTGCTATCCTCAAAAACAATTCCAAAAACACAAAAGTGTTTGGTTTACTTGCATGGGCCGGCCCCACCCATGCCAACTTAGCCCAAAACAGATTTGGTCCCTCGAGAACCCATAATAGTTCCCTAAGCTCCCTACCAGAAAAAATTTTACAGTTAGGTTCGACTCTTCTAACCCCGCTAACAAAAAAATCACACTTAAATAAATTTAAGGGAAAATAGATAATAACAGAAAATACCTACTGAAATACGGGCTTTACAACTCTCCCCCGCTTGGATTAGACTTCGTCCTCGAAGTCCACGCCTACAAATAGTTCCGGGTAGTTCTCTCGCATCTCGGCCTCGGGTTCCCAGGTCCATTCTGAACCTTTACGGTGTTGCCACTGGACTTTCACCAACCCAATGACTTTGTTCCGCAGAGTCTTTGTCTTTCTCCCAACAATGGCTATCGGCTTCTCCACGTAATTGAGTCTTTCGTCGATCTGAATGTCCTCGAGAGGAATCACGGCAGACTCATCTACTACACACTTCCGTAACTGAGAAACATGGAAGGTGTTGTGGATCAAACTTAACTCATCCGGTAGTTCTAATCGGTAAGCTACTTTCCCCACACGGGCGATGATCCGGTAAGGTCCAATATAACGAGGCCCTAGCTTCCCTCGCTTACGAAACCGGATCACCCCTTTCCAGGGTGAAACCTTCAATAACACATAGTCGCCTATCTGAAACTCCAAGTCTGATCGCCTTTTATCGGCGTAGCTCTTCTGTCGACTCTGAGCAGTAACCAAACGATCCCGCACGATCTGTATCATCTCGGTCGTCCTCAACACAATGTCAGTGCTCCCTAGCACCCGATGACCCACTTCGCCCCAACAAACGGGCGTCCTGCACTTCCTACCGTACAACAACTCGTACGGCGGCATGCCAATACTAGAGTGATAGCTGTTGTTGTAGGAAAATTCAGCTAGAGGAAGGTGCTGATCCCAACTACCTCCAAAGTCGATGACACAAGCTCGTAGCATATCCTCGAGGGTCTGAATGGTTCGCTCGCTCTGACCGTCCGTCTGTGGATGGAAAGCCGTACTAAAGTGTAACCGTGTTCCCATCTCTGACTGGAACTTCTCCCAAAACCGGGAGGTAAAACGAGTGTCCCTGTCGGAGAAATTGAAACTGGCACCCCGTGCCTGGCCACGATTTCACGGACAAACACCTCCGCAAGCTTCTCCGCCGAGGAGCTCTCCCTAATAGCCAAGAAGTGGGCACTCTTGGTCAGACGGTCAACGATCACCCATATCGCATCGTTCCCACGGGGAGTCCTGGGGAGTTTCGTTATGAAGTCCATAGTAATCTTTTCCCATTTCCAAACCGGGACCTCCAACGGTTGCACCTTCCCATGTGGTCGTTGATGTTCCGCTTTGACCTTCCGACAGGTCATACAAACCTCAACACACCTAGCAACATCCCGCTTCATGCCGGGCCACCAGTAACCTTCACGCAAGTCTCTGTACATCTTTGTAGCTCCCGGGTGAATCGAGAACTTTGACTTATGCGCCTCATCCATCAGCACCTGACGGTTCCCACCGAGGAGTGGAACCCAAACCCTACCATGTCGAGTTAACAACCCACGACTATCACGAATAAAATTCGGGATTTCCCCCGACACTCTTTCCCGCTTCGCATTCTCCTCTAAGACAGCCACCTCCTGAGCGCTTCTTATTGACTCCAAGATAGGGGCAACCACTGTCAATCGCTGACATAAACCCCTCAATGGCTCACCGGCCGGGTGTCGGCTGAGTGCGTCCGCGACCACGTTCGCTTTTCCCGGGTGGTAAAGTATCTCGCAGTCATAATCCTTCACTACATCGAGCCACCTTCGCTGGCGCATATTAAGATTCTGCTGATCCATCAAGTACTTGAGACTTTTATGGTCTGTGTAGATCGTACACTTGACACCATAGAGATAGTGCCTCCAAATTTTAAGGGCAAACACCACCGCTCCCAGCTCCAAGTCGTGAGTCGGGTAATTTGCTTCGTGAGGTTTCAGCTGCCTAGAAGCATAGGCTATGACTTTGCCGCGCTGCATAAGTACGGCACCCAAACCTTGATGTGATGCGTCGCAGTATACCACCAAATCCTCCATTCCCTCAGGCAAGGTTAGCACAGGAGCCTCGCACAACCGCCTGCGTAGCTCCTCAAACGCCTTCTGTTGCTCTTCACCCCAGCTGAAAGCCGCAGACTTCCTCGTCAACCGCGTCATCGGCAACGCGATCTTGGAGAAATCCTGAATAAACCTTCGGTAATACCCCGCCAAACCTAAGAAGCTCCGCACCTCGGTAGGAGTCTTCGGTACCTCCCACCGTAACACTGCTGAGATTTTAGCTGGGTCAACCATGATACCATCCTGGTTCACGACATGTCCTAAGAACTGGACCTCTCGTAACCAGAATTCGCACTTAGAAAACTTTGCGTATAACTTCTCTCGCCTCAAAACCTCCAACACTTCTCGAAGATGTACCTCATGCTCCTCCTTGGACTTGGAATACACCAGAATGTCGTCGATGAATACAATCACCGATCTGTCCAACATCGGACTACACACACGGTTCATGAGGTCCATGAATGCTGCCGGTGCATTGGTGAGCCCAAAAGGCATCACCACGAACTCGTAATGACCGTACCGTGTACGGAAGGCCGTCTTCTCCGTGTCTTCACTCCGGACCCGCATCTGGTGGTACCCTGACCGTAAGTCGATCTTAGAGAACCACGAGGCTCCCTGAAGCTGGTCGAAAAGATCGTCAATCCTCGGCAACGGATAACGATTCTTTACCGTAAGCTTATTCAGCTCCCGGTAATCTATACACATTCGCTGTGACCCATCCTTCTTCTTCACAAATAAAATAGGTGCTCCCCACGGCGAACAGCTCGGTCTGATGAACTCCTTTTCGAGTAGTTCCTGTAACTGGGCGTGCAGTTCTTTCATTTCCGGTGGGGCCAGGCGATAGGGTGCCTTGGCCACCGGAGCAGCACCCGGGATCAGATCGATCCGAAACTCTACCTGTCGTTCGGGAGGTATCCCCGGCAAATCCTCAGGGAATACGTCGATGAACTCCCGTACAACTGGCACATCTTCCGCAGACTCCTTCACCTCCCCAACTCTCGTGTCTAACACATATGCCAGGAACCCCTGACCACTATGCTGAAGGTACCTTCGAGCTCTCGCAGCCGAACATATAGCCGTCGTCCGCCTAGACGAATCTCCCTGCACTAACAGTTCTCCCCCGCTTGGGGTTCGAACTCGCACTTGCTTGTGGCGACAAACAATCTCTGCATCGAACTTATCCATCCAATCCATACCCACAATCACACAAAGCTCCCGCATGGCAATCGGGATCAGGTCGATGGGAAACCGCACTCCTGAGATCTCTAAAATGCATCCGCGAAACACGTCCGTGACTGTCAAAGTCCTATCATCGGCCACCTCAACAACAAGAGGATGACTCAAACGTCCTACCACTCGGCCCAAACCCTCGCTAAAAGTGCGTGACACAAATGAGTGAGTAGCCCCGCTATCAAACATCACAACCGCAGGCACCGAGTTAACTAGGAACGTACCTAACATATAATTCCGACACAAATAAATAAATAACATGCAAAGGAAAAACAAGAAGAGGGAAACAAGAGAATATACCTGTAACCACTTTAGGCGTCGCCTGCGCCTCATCCACCGTCAACTGGTGGACTCTGCCTCGCGCCGCTCCTGCCCCCGACGGGCATGTTCGACCATCGGTAATACGTAACGGGGCATTCCCAGGCGCCCTCTGTGCTCCACCCCCAGTAGCTACCCCTGCTCTAGGACAGTTGGCCTTTACATGGCCCGCCTGATTACAGTTGAAGCAAACCACTAACGGTACCTTACAATCCCGACTAAGGTGACCGGATTGGCCACACTTGAAACACCCCTCAACTCTCCTCACTCCGGTATCTCGGGGTTTAAACCCGCCACTTCTAGAACCCGTGCGCGTATCTGTGAACCTCGATCTCTTCGGTACTGCCGAGATGGGCGTCACCGGCTGTGCTGCCTTCCGTTTCTTGGCTTGGGTCTCCAGCTCAATCTCCCTCCTCCGAGCAGCGTCCATCATGGCAGACAGCGAAGCATACTGAGCCGTACTAACAAATTCCCGGATCTCCGTGCGCAACATATCCTTATACCGTGACATCTTCATCTCTTCCGAGGCAGCATACTGTGGGCAAAATAATGACATCTCAGTGAATTTCTTGTTCATTTCCTTTACCGTCTCTGATGTCTGTGTGAGTTCTAAAAATTCCTTCGCGAGTCGTTCCATTTCTACCGGCGGTACATACTCTGCACGGAAACGAGTGACAAACTCGTCCCAAGTCAAGGTAGTGCGCTCGGCAGGCGTCAATGCCGTGGCGCACCAATCCTTCGCGCCGTCACGAAGTAGGTTTACTGCGAAACGGACCTTTAGGTTGTCCGGGCAGCCACTGGTCAGGAAAGCAAATTCCATGTCGGACACCCACCGCATGCTGGTAATAGGATTCGGGTCTCCTTTAAATTCTGGCGGGGAACAGGCAGAGAGATCCCGATACTGGAACTCTCGAGTACGAGGCTGGCCCTCCGCAGGCAGGGGAATAGCCGCAATACGCTCCTCTAGAAGAGTCACCACCTCATCTCGAATAGCGGTGATGATCTCGGGAATCGCCTCCCCGATCGCGTGGGATACCTCCTCGGCAATCAGCTCCCTAATACGCTCCTCAGTAAGTCCTGCCTCAGCCTGCGGCGCAGCCGCGCGGTTCCTTCTAGTGTTGACCATTCTAAAAAAAAATTCAGAGAGTTATTAACACAACTAACTCACCCTACCACTCTCACGTTCCACTCCTTGGCTTCCTAGCGACTCTCCCCGACTCGAGCATGGATCCTGTGCTTCAGATAGTAGGAGCTCGGCTACTACCCTTCACACCTATCCTTACTCGTTTCGAGTCCTGTCCCGGGACGTCCAAGTAGTTGGTTACCACAAACAACACGTATACACATTCCAGTAATTGCTAACACTTTACCTAGCTCTCTAGAATAGTCATATCACCCCACTACCCTTGCTAAGACGGAAATCCCACTAACCCTGACGAGTCGCCTCGTGAATGCACAGTCGTATACAGTGTAAAACCAGATAGGCGTTCGAATAAAAGATTCTACCCTAGAACGGTTAGACTCAAACAAGAGCTGCGCAATAGAACTAAATCCAATATTCTAAGGCTATTCAGTTCCTACCGCATACAACCTAAAGTGCATTCGCTTAACCACCTATCAGAGCTAGCATGATTTCCAATAAGCAAGTAATAAGCATACAGTACCATACAGTTCACATAAGCAATCTAGCATGCATACCCTATGCCTAGAAAGCGATATTTACACTAAGCTCCTTACCTTCCCAGCTGGCATCGGCTGACTGTACACACTGCGCCCACGATCACCGTTTCCCAAACGGGTTTTCTCTTTTCATTTAATTTTAAAAAGATCAAATAAAAGAATTTAAAATCTCTTAGCCGCAACTTGAGACCAAACACACCGAGATGTGCTTGATTCACTCAAGCTGTGCTCTGATACCAAGTTGTAACGTCCCAAAATTTACAAGGAATTTAAGAAAATTTAAAACATACATTTCATTATAAAAATTCCCCCAATCTAATAATTTGCAAACCAAATTGAAATACTTCGTTTACCAACCATCCAAAAAGTTATGCAGCGGAAAATGTTATAAACAAAGTCTAGAGGTTTAAAAGTAAAAATAAAAAACATCATCATCACCCCGCGCTTGTGTGTACCGTCAAGCCTGTCTGCCCCTCGCACCTGAGATCACAACATAAGGGAAAAGGGTAAGCTGAAGCTTAGTGAATTCAAACACACACGTAGGTAGTAACCCACGTATATCGCCCCTACTCGCAAGTAGGCCACATCACTATCACCTTGAATACAGCCACAATCAATTATCATATAAAGACAAACCTCGGTCCCACCGAGCAACTAGATAAATTAATTATAAGCTCAGTCCCACCGAGCCCCCGGTCCCACCGAGTAAAACAAAATATAACTAAGCTTAGTCCCACTAAGCCCTCGGTCCCACCGAGTAAACAATACAAATAAGCTTAGTCCCACCAAGCCCTCGGTCCCACCGAGTGAGCAAAATATAAATATACAAATCGCCAATCATTAACAGTTACCACATACCAATTATCTCATGCAACCACATAATTACACGTAACAACCAATAACACAAAAACAACATACATGAAATTCCTAACTACGCGGTGAAAGAACTCACCTCAAAAGCGCGTCTAGCTCGTAATCAAAAGTCCAAGCTCCACAATCCAAACATCACTTCCCAATACCTAAACGAACGTTAACATGCATTAATACGAGACCCGGACCTAAAGACGCGACGCACGCTACAACCGTCACTAAAATGACTTTTTCACCTAACTAAACGGGTCTGTTCGGGACCTGATTCGACCCCCCTTAAACCCAGAAAATCCTCAAACATTTTACATCACCAGAAAGTGCTCTGAGTTACGGTTCCAAGGACATATCGCACGCGCTCTAACGATTTTTCTACAATTTATTATAGATTTTACAAGTCCGGTTAACTGCACAGCGAAAAACCGCACTGTTCGATATAAAACAGCAATTCGACCCTATTTACAGTCCGAACTGGGTTTTGCACAAAACACAGAAAAGTTGCTAGACTCGAAAAGGGAACTTTTGGCACCAATTTCACCCCAAACCGAGCTACGAGTAAAAAGTTATAAGCTACGCAAGAACAGGGCAGATTCCAGAATCCTTCACATGAAATGACGAACCGCTGAACTTGCGGCCACTTTTTCCCCTAGCTCGAGGCCGAACCAGTTTTCCGCTAAAACACAGAAAACGTGCCCGGTCCCGAGCTCGAAGCGTGGACGCCAGTTTCGGCTCAATCGGAGTTATGATGGAAAAGTTACGCGCGAGACAAAACTGATCAGGAAGCTAATATTCACATAAAATGACGATCTAAAGAAAAACGGTCTACGCGTTTGATTTAAACGATCCGAGTTACGGTTTAACTAACAAGCGTTAAAGACTACGATACAACCCCCAAACACCACCCACTGCCGCCTCCGGCAGTGGTGGCAGGCGGCGGCGGCAACCACCGCCGTTGATGGCGATCGGAACGACCACGAAAAAGAAAAAGAAAGAAACGCTTACCTCTCGCGATCGCCACCGCCACACCCCGAACCTCTGCTCTCTCTCTCTTCCCGGCGACAACAGCCAGAACTCCGGCGGCACAGCACAATTCCGGCGACACAGCAACTGCTCCGGCGAAGCAGCAGCAATTTTCCGGCGAGGTAGCAGCAGTTTCGGCGTCTCTTTCTCTCGATCACTTCTATCTCTCTCGATTATGCTCTCTCTCTCTCTCTCGTATACTGCTCTCTCTCCCTCTTGATGATGCGGCCAGAAACCATGTCGACAAAACAGAAAAAGGGGTAGGGGAAGGGGTCACCGGCGGTAGGAGGGACCTCTCACTTTTCTCTCTCGGTTTCAAAAAAATTTCAAACTTAATTCCCCTTTTTTTTTGTATGATTTTGCTATTCTCCAAATACTAACTCCAAAACACAAATGTGGGTTTACTTCCCGGACACGTATGATTTGCTATCCTCAAAAACAATTCCAAAAACACAAAAGTGTTTGGTTTACTTGCATGGGCCGGCCCCACCCATGCCAACTTAGCCCAAAACAGATTTGGTCCCTCGAGAACCCATAATAGTTCCCTAAGCTCCCTACCAGAAAAAATTTTACAGTTAGGTTCGACTCTTCTAACCCCGCTAACAAAAAAATCACACTTAAATAAATTTAAGGGAAAATAGATAATAACAGAAAATACCTACTGAAATACGGGCTTTACACTGATGAGCCTTCAGGATAAGTCAATTCGGATAGGTGAACACTTCAATGAGGGATTATGGAGGTTTCCTACTATTAGGCACGTTAAGTGTGAAATGACGAGGTGGTAAGAACGTACGAATTAGTTGTCGAGTTGTAGCCGATGTGATTCGGGAAGGGATTATGATCTGCATAGACGTATGTCGGTTGGAAAAAAAAAGAAAAAAAGAAGTGAGCTAGAATTTCAGGTACACCGAGGAGAGGACTCCTGAGTGTGAGCTTGTTGGGATGTACAAGGTTGGCCTTATGCCAAGTTGTCAGTGAGTGAGTTTTCCTGGTAGAAGATTCCCGTTGTTGTGGCGGGAAACTTCGTCGAGTTCTTTCTCTTAAGGAAGTAAAAATGTATGAGAGACCTTAAGTAGACGTGTTTTAAAACCGTGGGTCCCGGTGTGTGGACGGAAGCAAGAAAATGGAGGCGCGGTTGGCCTTGGATTTATCAGGTAGTTTTAAGCGAGTATAGTGATCGAAGAGGGTACAAGTAAATAGTGCAAGATGGCACGATTTAGCAAAGTGGTGACTCACCAAGGGTGGTTTCCAAGTCTGGGGTGCGGTTACGTTTCTCATCTGAACGGTTTGGGGTGATCGAGTAGAACTGAGTTGGTTGGGTTGGAAAACATAAGACTCTTGAACCTCGAAGTTTAAGAGATAGGTAAGGTGGACTAAGTCTGTGGATCCGACAAAGTTATGAAAGTTGGATAGATAGTGCGCGATCTTGAGGTATTCGATGAAATTCATGGAGGAATTCATAGTGTGATGCACGTCTCTTTTATGGAGAGCCGATGTGGGAAGTGAGAAGATGCCGACCTTGCAAGAAATGCAGACGATAAGAAGTTGACTTTTGTCATTAGTGAGCGAGTTAGAGTAGCGGCATACAAGTTAGACTTGTCGGAGGAATTAAAGGGTATTCATCCGAAATTTTATGTATCGGACTCAAAGAAGGGTTTGTTAGAAGTCGAGGTGGTTGTTCCTTCGGGGGACATCGGTATAGATGAGAGGTTGACTTATGTAGAAGAACCGTTAGATAGTGTTAGACAGTAAAGTACGAAAGACAAGGAATAGAGAAGTTCGATTGGTTAAAGTTCTGTGGAGGTATCATAAGGGACGAGAGGCTACTCGGGAAGTGGAAGCGGACATGAAGTCCAATTACCCCATCTTTTCGAGAATGGAATTCCGGGGACGGAATTCTTTTGAGAGGGGGAGTGTTGTAATAACCGAGACCAAATTGTAAGAGTTTCAAGTCTTGTGGAAGAATTTAATAAAGGTAGAAGCTGAGGGGCTAGTTGGTAAATTAGGAATAGGGTATAAAAACCCAATGATTTGGCACAAAACCCTAGGGAAAATCATTTGGTTGGTATTGGCGGCTGTTGTAAAGAGAAGGCAAAGAGAAAGGATTTTAGAGCTCAAGTGGAAGTTGGAAGGAAGAACATCAGATCATCTAATTGAAAGGAGAAATAGAGTGGAGTGTGTTTCTGCAAGTGTTTCCAGCAGGTAATTCCTAAACTAAGAATCTAATTGCTGTTGTTATGTTGATTTTAGGTTTTGAGCGTTCTTTCTTGTTAAAGTCATTTGAGGCCTAAAAGGGAGATTTAAGCACCCTTAAATCGTGGTTAGTTAGTAGAGCTTTGTGGGTTATGGTTATAGAACATGTATGTGGCTAGTTATGGCTTAATCATCCTGTTTGTGGAACGTTTAGCAAGATTCTGGCCTCTGAACTCGTCCAGTGTTCGTCCGGAAAACTTCAGGTTATGAAGGTGTCTGGGCGAGTGTCCGGTAGGCAGATGTGTCCGGTAGGCTTAAGCGTCCGAAAAGCATAATTTCTCGGTAAGTAGAAAGTATCCGGATGTAGAGTCATCCGGAAAGTTTAGTCATCCGGACAGTCGGGTTATCCGGAAAGCTGAAATGTCCGGAAAGTGTTGGTGTCCGGTAAATTAGTATCCGGATATTGGTTAGCCAGCTTATAAGTTTTATGCTTTCACTCAGCTAGGTCGTTTGGAAGTGCGGATCGGAGTAGAAAAGGAAAGTAAGCGTATCAGGTGAGTTTTCTAACTAAAATACGTGACCTTTTACGTGTTTTCTAAAGTAAGCACATGATGAGAAATGCCATGTTTATTTATATGCTTTTAACTGCATGAAAGTTTGTTTAAAGATATATGTGAAATGTATGCATACATTGTGTTAGACGTAGACTGGCTAAGACGGGAGGTAGACCCGCCAGTGCTCATGCCGGGAAGGTGACCCGTTTATGCCATGGAAGGGTGTATCCAGTAAGGCAGCGTGAGACTGACTCGTTGGCACCTTCGGGTGACTTCAGGGTGCCGTTTACGAGTGCGGGTTCATCCGCGATGTTTTTATGAAAAGCTATGTGAATGTTTTGTATCTGAAAGTTATAAACTGTTTTTAAATTCCTTTGAAAACCGTCAGGAGGGACTCACTAGAACTCATGGTCTAACCCTCGCATTTTCCAAACTAAACATTTTCAGGTAAGCAAGCGGTAGGAGGCTCTAATAAGTGAACAGAGCAGGTCAGGAGAACGGAAGAGACTAGGTTAATGCAGCCCTTTAGATTATAGAATCTATTCTCAGTTGTATAGGTTGTTTCCGCCAACCTAATTTTGTTTATGTACGAGATTTGCGGGACCCGTTTTTAGGATGTTTTATTTTATATGAATTGCAAGGCTTTATTTTAGTTTGGGTCGTTACAACTATCAACCCAATTCCGGAACTATGGGTTCCGGATTTAACTTCAGCCCAATACCCCAATACCGGAACTATGGATTCCGGAATTACACACACTCCGGGATTCTGGGTTTTATTGTCGAGAAATCCTTTTACCACAACAAAAACGATCAACCCAGTCACATTCAATTTGAAATCAATTTATGGAATCAAACATCTAACCTAATAGCTTAGTTAATGCATCCAATAAATTTACATTGAATCAAATAGGAATAACATCCGACCGACTTTTCTTTCTTTCTAAACAAAATCAACAACGGTACAACCCTAACTTCCCAAATTCTCTAATCAGATTAGCAAGTGATGAGAGAAAAGGGATTACCTCAAATGGAGCTGAAATCCACACCCAAATCCTTCAATTTCAACTTCTTCTTGAGAAGATTCAATTTCTTCCTTTCTCTGCTTTCTCTCTCTCTTCTAGCCGCCACACACACAAACAATCAGTGAAATGAAATGAGAGACCTAGGGATTTGGGTCCTTAAGTATCTATCATTAATTGCAAATAGCCCCTTTCCAATAACTTTTCTTTATTGGACATTGGCCACTAAACTTCCGATTCTAACGAAAAACTCGGTTGTTACATCATCCCTCCTTAAAAGTATTCTATCCCCGGAATTCCTTATTGGAAAAGATGCAGGTACTTCGTCCTCATCACTGATTCCAATTCCCACGTCACTTCTGGACCTTTACTAGCCGGACCTCTTTGTTTCCTCGCTTTGCGACTCTTACTGTTCACGATTTCTATCGGTTCTTTGACATAAGTCAACTTCTCATCGTTAGTATTTCTTGCAAGGTCGCCACCATCTCAACTTCCAACATTTGTCCTCCAAAATAGAGACGTGCATCGCACTATGAATTCTTCTCATCATATCTCGTCGGGTACCACAAGATCGAACACTACCTACTCACCTTCCATAACTTCAACGGTTCCCAAACACGTAGTCCACTTCGCTTTTCTCCCAAACCGTCCTGTTGTAAAACATAACTGTACTCCATACTTCGGAACCGCCTCGGTGAATCACCACTTGCTATGTCGTGCCATCTCGCACCATATACTTGTAACCTCTCCGAACACTATACTCGCTTAAGATCTACCTGATAAACCCAAGGGCAGTCGCACCTCAATTTGCTCGCTTCCGCCCACATCGGGACTCACGGTTATAAAACACATCTAAAATAAGGTCTTTCATACATCCTTACTTCCTTAAAAGAAGGAACTTGGCGGAGATCCCTCACCACAAGAACAAGAATCTTTGACCAGGGAAAAATCACTCACTTGCCAACTTGGCACATGTCAACCTTGTATATCCCGGCAAACTCACACTCAAGAGTTTCTTCATTGGATTACATGCAATTCTAGATTACTTCTCCCAACCGACATTTGTCTCTTGCCGAAAACACCACTTCTTCTCGAAACACATCGGCTATGGCTCGTCATCCATTTCGTACGTTCTCACCACTTCATCACTCCACACTTATACCTAGTTAAAAGCAGGAACCTCCAAAATCCCTCGTTGGAGTATTCACCTATCCGAATTGAACTTATCCTGAAGACACATCAATTTCTCACTGCTTACCACAAGCGTCCAGTCATATAACATAACTTCGGTTACCCTCACTCGATTAGTAGGAGTAACCATGGACACACCAATCTATTCTCAATAGGCTAGTACTGAACGACCAGTTTGCTTGAACATTTCTCACAACATCACCCACTCAACTCATTCAACTGCCTTTATCCACTTTTTTTCTGTGGAGGTATCATAAGGGACGAGAGGCTACTCGGGGAGTGGAAGCGGACATGAAGTCCAATTACCCCATCTTTTCGAGAATGGAATTCCGGGGATGGAATTCTTTTGAGGGGGGGAGTGTTGTAATAACCGAGACCAAATTGTAAGAGTTTGAAGTCTTGTGGAAGAATTTAATAAAGGTAGAAGCTGAGGGGCTAGTTGGTAAATTAGGAATAGGGTATAAAAACCCAATGATTTGGCACAAAACCCTAGGGAAAATCATTTGGTTGGTATTGGCGGCTGTTGTAAAGAGAAGGCAAAGAGAAAGGATTTTTGAGCTCAAGTGGAAGTTGGAAGGAAGAACATCAGATCATCTAATTGAAAGGAGAAATAGAGTGGAGTGTGTTTCTGCAAGTGTTTCCAGCAGGTAATTCCTAAACTAAGAATCTAATTGCTGTTGTTATGTTGATTTTAGGTTTTGAGCGTTATTTCTTGTTAAAGTCATTTGAGGCCTAAAAGGGAGATTTAAGCACCCTTAAATCGTGGTTAGTTAGTAGAGCTTTGTGGGTTATGGTTATAGAACATGTATGTAGCTAGTTATGGCTTAATCATCCTGTTTGTGGAACGTTTAGCAAGATTCTGGCCTCTGAACTCGTCCAGTGTTCGTCCGGAAAACTTTAGGTTATGAAGGTGTCCGGGCGAGTGTCCGGTAGGCAGATGTGTCCGGTAGGCTTAAGCGTCCGGAAAGCATAATTTCTCGGTAAGTAGAAAGTATCCGGATGTAGAGTCATCCGGAAAGTTGAGTTATCCGGGAAGTAGGGTCAACCGGATAGTCGGGTTATCCGGAAAGCTGAAATGTCCGGTAAATTAGTCTCAGGATATTGGTTAGCCAGCTTATAAGTTTTATGCTTTCACTCAGGTAGATCGTTTGGAAGTGCGAATCGGAGTAGAAAAGGAAAGTAAGCGTATCAGGTGAGTTTTCTAACTAAAATACGTGACCTTTTACGTGTTTTCTAAAGTAAGCACATGATGAGAAATGCCATGTTTATTTATATGCTTTTAACTGCATGAAAGTTTGTTTAAAGATTTATGTGAAATGTATGCATACATTGTGTTAGACGTAGACTGGCTAAGAAGGGAGGTAGACCCGCCAGTGCTCATGCCGGGAAGGTGACCCGTTTATGCCATGGAATGGTGTATCCAGTAAGGCAGCGTGAGACTGACTCGTTGGCACCTTCGGGTGACTTCAGGGTGCCGTTTACGAGTGCGGGTTCATCCGCGATGTTTTTATGAAAAGCTATGTGAAAGTTTTGTATCTGAAAGTTATAAACTGTTTTTAAATTCTTTTGAAAACCGTCAGGAGGGACTCACTAGAACTCATGGTCTAACCCTCGCATTTTCCAAACTAAACATTTTCAGGTAAGCAAGCGGTAGGAGGCTCTAATAAGTGAACAGAGCAGGTCAGGAGAACAGAAGAGACTAGGTTAATGCAGCCCTTTAGATTATAGAATCTATTCTCAGTTGTATAAGTTGTTTCCGCCAACCTAATTTTGTTTATGTACGAGATTTGCGGGACCCGTTTTTGGGATGTTTTATTTTATATGAATTGCAAGGCTTTATTTTAGTTTGGGTCGTTACAACTATCAACCCAATTCCGGAACTATGGGTTCCGGATTTAACTTCAGCCCAATACCCCAATACCGGAACTATGGATTCCGGAATTACACACACTCCGGGATTCTGGGTTTTATTGTCGAGAAATCCTTTTACCACAGCAAAAACGATCAACCCAGTCACATTCAATTTGAAATCAATTTATGGAATCAAACATCTAACCTAATAGCTTAGTTAATGCATCCAATAAATTTACATTGAATCAAATAGGAATAACATGCGACCGACTTTTCTTTCTTTCTAAACAAAATCAACAATGGTACAACCCTAACTTCCCAAATTCTCTAATCAGATTAGCAAGTGATGAGAGAAAAGGGATTACCTCAAATGGAGCTGAAATCCACACCCAAATCCTTCAATTTCAACTTCTTCTTGAGAAGATTCAATTTCTTCCTTTCTCTGCTTTCTCTCTCTCTTCTAGCCGCCACACACACAAACAATCAGTGAAATGAAATGAGAGACCTAGGGATTTGGGTCCTTAAGTATCTATAATTAATTGCAAATAGCCCCTTTCCAATAACTTTTCTTTATTGGACATTGGCCACTAAACTTCCGATTCTAACGAAAAACTCGGTTGTTACATCACTCCCTCCTTAAAAGTATTCTGTCCCCGGAATTCCTTATTGGAAAAGATGCAGGTACTTCGTCCTCATCACCGATTCCAATTCCCACGTCACTTCTGGACCTTTACTAGTCGGACCTCTTTGTTTCCTCGCTTTGCGACTCTTACTGTTCACGATTTCTATCGGTTCTTTGACATAAGTCAACTTCTCATCGTTAGTATTTCTTGCAAGGTCGCCACCATCTCAACTTCCAACATTTGTCCTCCAAAATAGAGACGTGCATCGCACTATGAATTCTTCTCATCATATCTCGTCGGGTACCACAAGATCGAACACTACCTACTCAACTTCCATAACTTCAACGGTTCCCAAACACGTAGTCCACTTCGCTTTTCTCCCAAACCGTCCTGTTGTAAAACATAACTGTACTCCATACTTCGGAACCGCCTCGGTGAATCACCACTTGCTATGTCGTGCCATCTCGCACCATATACTTTTAACCTCTCCGAACACTATACTCGCTTAAGATCTACCTAATAAACCCAAGGGCAGTCGCACCTCAATTTGCTCGCTTCCGCCCACATCGGGACTCACGGTTATAAAACACATCTAAAATAAGGTCTTTCATACATCCTTACTTCCTTAAAAGAAGGAACTTGGCGGAGATCCCTCACCACAAGAACAAGAATCTTTGACCAGGGAAAAATCACTCACTTGCCAACTTGGCACATGTCAACCTTGTATATCCCGGCAAACTCACACTCAAGAGTTTCTTCATTGGATTACATGCAATTCTAGATTACTTCTCCCAAGCGACATTTGTCTCTTACCGAAAACACCTCTTCTTCTCGAAACACATCGGCTATGGCTCGTCAACCATTTCGTACGTTCTCACCACTTCATCACTCCACACTTATACCTAGTTAAAAGCAGGAACCTCCAAAATCCCTCGTTGGAGTATTCACCTATCCGAATTGAACTTTTCCTGAAGACACATCAATTTCTCACTGCTTACCACAAGCGTCCAGTCATATAACATAACTTCGGTTACCCTCACTCGATTAGGAGGAGTAACCATGGACACACCAATCTATTCTCAATAGGCTAGTACTGAACGACCAGTTTGCTTGAACATTTCTCACAACATCACCCCCTTCCTCTATACTCTTTCCAGGAGTTCACACACTTACTGATGTCAATCTATACACACTACTCCACCTTCTTGGCGTTACTGCCAAACTTGCAGCTTCTAACCTGCTTACTTAGTCCAACCTACTATCTTCATCTCCCCACGTTAGCGTGGAGCTCCGCCCACCAAACATTACTTGTCCCTCTCTTCCGACCTTTCCACATGTTGATAACACTTTCTCATTATTACACCTAACCAAACGGTTGCACCCAATATTCTAACTTGAGATGTCCAACCAGGTTACCTCAAAATGACACTAGTATTCGAAGTCACTATACGTTCTTTGATCTCCAATTGCTACCCTTTCGGATAGTTCCTTTACACATGAGAAATAATTCACATTCTCTAAAGATTTCGCATCTACTACACCACATTCTTGACTAAACCCCCCATCATCTTCTTTAACTTCTAATGATACCCAAAATATGCTTACTTAGCGACTCACACAACAAAAAACGCTTGGTTTCTCATTTAGGCAATCACCCACTACCGCTCCGACATTCAAATCCGATAATAGCCATATCACAACGCCAACTTACAACCACGTGCTTCAACAAATTGATCAACAAGTCGTACACCTCATTCTAAATCCCCGAAAAGACTTCCATTTGATGCTTCCTCTTTCTTACATCACATTTCTACAACACTGGCTGGCACATTTACCTGGCAATTGCTGCCACTACACATCCGTACATTCTTCACCCATAACATCACACTGCAGACCAGATCTCTCATGGTCATTCGTACACAATTCAAACTTGCCTTTATATTCTCCTGCATAAATAACCGAGTCTGTCTCGCTACTTTATTTTTCCCCACCTCTAGTTGAACCACAACTCACGAGTTCCCAATTAACTCAAACATAATTGTTTCTTGCTAGCTCTTTACGATCCAAGCCATTACATAGACAGGGCACATTCCCTTACAGATCAAAAAAATCTACACACCCACTTCGTTTGTGCTACATACCTTATCCTTCCAACATATCATAATCAACTTCATACCACGTCGTCCTCACTTGAAGGGGTAAAATTTCAAGACTTACCCGTGAACTGTCAAAATTACAAGACCACCTCAAAACTCATAACCGACGCCGAGGACATTTCATATCTGCCTCACAACATTACTCATAACGAGTTGCTAATGCCAACACCTTGATGACTTCAAGATCTTCCTCCGGACATAACCGTCCCTCGACCACTTTATTTCCAGTTATCAAATAAGGGTACAGACCCTCAACAACCGACACCTAGGTCCACATCCGGTTCTTTCCTCCCTCGCAATCCTTTCTTATCTCAAAATGTAATACTCTACAACCTAGTGAGTTCATAGCCTTCATGCCTTACAATGTGATAAATAAATCATTTTGCACATTTTATCAATTTAAATAAACAACACTTGGAAACAACTGGGGTACACATGACCCCAACACTCTCATAACTCTGATGCCCTACACAACGATCTCGAAAATCGTTCACACGCAACTTTCAGTAAAACTCCATCTTACGCAACCAAAGCGACGTTGTTGCAACATAATCTATTGAATGAAATCTCCTTATACGGCAAAATTTTGAAAGAACTACTGACACGAATTAAACCAGCCGACTCCCACACTCATTTATGTGATGTCGACCTGTCAATACTCATTTTGGTTATAAAAACTTTGCAGGCAAACGTTTTCTTGACTTTTTGCAACGGTTTACTTATCATGAAAAATAGTGGAATATTTTGCAAATCGTTAAGCTCAAAATTTCATTGTGGGACGTAAATGAAATCGCCTTTTCTTTAAACATACGCTTGTACACGCTGACTCATTTCCGATCAAAATTGATATTTACACATTTACCTTAAATCGTGAAAATTTCATGTTACACATAAGAACACAATGCATGACACTCTACTTGCAATTGAAGGCTACTCACTCAAACAAGGTCAACCGCTTTACTCACGTAACTTATCATTGACACTCTACTTTCGACCAGTGGGTTATGGGCCCACGTACTCAACCATTTCATACTATTTTCATCTTGATAAATTACCTCACATTCTATCTCTACACGTTTTCAATCCCCTACTGATATCTTCTTTCATTGATCCTGCCACTAGAAAGCTCGACTAAGAAGTCAGGGCTCTAATCTTCTACTCGCTCTACAATTGACACTTTCAAGATTTCGACACCGCCCTTCCTTACCATCCCGACTGATCTATCCCACGATTTCTAGAATTGGGACTCTCCCGAAACAGGAGTCTCACTCAAAATCAATCACCCATCCTCTTCGAACCCACGAAGATCTACCTCTAGACGGCTCATAACATTCCAAGTAACATTTCTTCTCTACGATGTATACATACATCACATCATAAATGATCACTCATGATACTTCCCCAACAATGGGTCTCAGACTATCCCTCCGGGGTCTTGCTGACCTTCTTAATTACTGGAACACGACATATAAGTTAGCTTAAGACTACAACTTCATAATAATAAGGTAGATTAAGCACATACATGTACCTGTAAGCTCGCAATTACACTGGCCAGGTGTAATCCCAAACCTACCTTACATGCCTGTCCTCGGTACCCTATTAGTTCTATCTATATAATAGTGCCCTCCTAACGCATTTCTTGATTCTCAGTTGTGATTTCTACTTCCAAAGTTTAAGTTTAGGCCCGTCCGGTCACCTAAATCCCTTAAACTATGGCTCTGATACCATTTGTAACAACCCATTCAAAAACAGGACATGCATAGCATTAAATCATAAACATTACAAAACTGGGTCCCAAAATTTCATTACATCTGTCTCAAAGCTTAGGTTGGCGGAAACAACTTATACACAACTGAGAATGACTAACTACTAAAAAACATGAGTGGCACTGCCTCTATCTGCATTAATCTCAAATCCTGCCCTACTCGCTTGCCAGAGCCTCCTACTACTCGCTTACCTGAAAATGGTTTAGTTTTTGAAAAGTGAGGGTTAGACCAGAAGGTCTAGTGAATTCCCTCAGAAATCAACATATAACATGTAACGACCCAGTCTAGAATAAGCACGCAAATCATATAAATTAGAACATCCCAAAAATGGGTCCCAAAATTTCTTACATAAGTCTCAAAATAGGTTGGCGGAAACAACCTATACACAACTGAAAATGAACTAGCTACTACAAGTATAAGTGGCACTGTCTCTATCTGCATCTGTCCTCTATCATGCTTTTGCTCACTTACCTGAGCCTCCTACTATCTGCTTACCTGAAAAGGTTTAGTTTGGAAAAGCGAGGGTTAGACCATGAGGTCTAGTGAGTCCCTCCTGACAGTTCTCAAAATCATTTTAAAAGCTTTGCATAACTTTCATATATAAACTTTCAATAATAAACTTTCACATAACTGGACATTAAAAACTTCCACGGATAAATCCGCTCCCGTAAATGGCACCCTGAAGTCACCCGAAAGTGACAACGAGTCAGTATCACGCTGCCTTACTGGGTATCACTTCCCATGGCATCAACGGAACCTCCCCCCGACGTGAGTACTGGCGGAACCTCCCCCCGACTTAGCCAATTTACGTCTACACATAAAAGCATTCACGGAATAGGTCCGCCCCATAAATCATACACGAATCTCATTTAAAACTGTTAAACAACTTTCATGCAAATTTAAAGCATAAGAATAAAACATGGCATTTCTCATCATGTATTCACTTTAGAAAAACACGTTAAAAGGCACGTATTTTAGTTAGAAAACTCACCTGAGGCTCTTACTTCTCGTTCCTAAACAGTTCCAAACTTCCAAATCGACTTCCCTGAATAAACGGGCATAAAACAACAACTCAACAAAAGTATCCGGACAACTCAGTTTTTCCGGACAACCCTACTTTTCCGGACGCTAAAGAGTCCGGACACCCAACTAACCGGACAACAACCTAGTCCGGACAACACCCTTATCCGGGTAACTACTACATTCCGGACGATACCCCTTTCCGGATATCGAACTTACCGGATACTAGACTTTACCGGACATAATACCTACCCGGGTAGCTTTCCTATCCGGACAGTCTCCACACCCGGAGACCTTCTAACGCATCGAGGATTCCGGACGTCCGAGAAGGTTTCCGGACGTCGACCTGGACCCTTTTTGAGGCTGAAATCTACTGGATTGCTCGATTCTCTCGAAGTAAAGATTAGCAATAGCAACAACATCACTAAACTTAACAACTACTGAGTTCTTAGTAATCGAAACACACTATAAGACCCGATTTCTCTCATTTTAGCTTCAAACTTCACTTTTGAACAAAAACCCCAAGACTAACCATTCTGCTCCCTAATCAAAGGTAAATCGATGAAACAAGAGAGTGTTACCTGGTTGATTGCTTGCGATAAACGACATCCAAATGCTATTTCTTCTTCAAATCCCAAGGTTTGATGGCTCCTTTCATCCAAATGCACCAAAAACCCTCAAGGACCTCTCCTCTTCTTTCCCTCACAAATTCAGCCGACACACACACACTAAAATCAGTAATATGGAATGTCCTCTAGGGTTTTGTGCCCTTTTATACCCCAACTCCTATTTACCAACTAGCCCCTCAACTTCTACTTCTGCTTAAAACTCCACACCAAACGCAAAACATTTCGAAAAAGGCCTGGGTCGTTACAACACTCCCCCCTCAAAAGAATTCCGTCCCCGGAATTCCATTCTCGAAAAGGTGAGGGTAACCGAACATCATATCTGATTTTACTTCCCACGTTGCCTCTCGTCCCTTATGATAACTCCACTGAACTTTTACTAGCCAAACTTCTATGTTCCTCGTTTAGCAAACCTTACCACTCACGATTTATATCGGTCCTTCTACGTAAGTCAACCTCTCATCTATACTGATGTCCCCTCAAAGGAACAGCCACAACGACCCCTGACAAACACTTCTTTAAGTCTAAGACATGAAATGTCGAATGAACACTCTTTAATTCTTCTGATCAGTCTAACTTGTATGCTGCTGCTCTAACTCGCTCACTAATGACAAGGTCAACTTCTTATCGCCTGCATCTCTTGCAAGGTCGCCATCATCTCACTTCTCACATCGGCTCTCCACAAAAGAGACGTGCATCACACTATGAATTTCTTCTCAAATTCACATCGAGTACCTCAAGATCGCGCACTATCTATTCAACTTTCATGCTTCGACGAATCCGCAGACTTAGTCCAACTTACCTCTCTCTTAAACTTCAAAGCTCAAAGCCTTATATTTTTCAACCCAACCACTCTTTTCTACCCGGTTGCCTCAGACCGTTCAGATGGAAAACATAACCACACCCCATACTTTGAAGCCGCCCTCGACGAGACACCACTTGCTAAAACGTGCCATCTTGCCCTACCTACTTGTACCCTCTTCGATCACTATACTCGCTTAAAACTACCTGATAAAACCAAGGCCAACCGCGCCTCCATTGCTCGCCTCCGTCCACACATCGGGACTCACGGTTTTAATCACGTCTAAATAAGGTCTCTCATACATTTATACTTCCTTAAGAGAAAGAACTTGGCGGAAATTCCTGCCACAGCAACGAGGATCTTCCACTAGGAAAACTCACTTACTGACAACTTGGCACAAGGCCAACCTTGTACATCTCGACAAGCTCACACCTAAGAGTCCCCTCCTCGGGTTACATGTAATTCTAGATCACTTCTTCCAACTGACATACGTCTATGGCGATCATATTCCCTTCCCGATTCACATCGGCTACAGCTCGGCAACTAATTCGTACCTTCTCACCACACCAACATTTCACACTTAACGTGACTAAAAGCAGAAAACTCCCATGATTCCTCATTGAAGTGTTCACCTATCCGAATTTACTTATCCCGAAGGCTCAACGATTTCTCACTGCTAGCCACAATTGTCCAGTCATATAACATAACTTTGGTTTCCCCCCACTCAACTAGGAGAGGTAACCATGATCACACCCTACTGCTTTTAAGAGCTTTCACTGAACGATCAGTTCGCTTGAACGTTTCTCATAACATCACCAACTCAACTCATTCAACTGCCCCTTTTCCACTTCTTTCTCGCACAAAGACATGCACAAATCCCCTTCCTCAAAACTCTTTCCAGAGGTTCAGACACTTATCGATGGCAATCTATGCACGCTACTCTACCTCTCGGTGTTACTGGCAAGCTTACTACTTCTAACTTTCCCCTTTATTCCGACGTACTATCTTCACCTCTCCACAGCAACGTGAAGCACCGCCTCTCAAGCATTACTTGCCTCTCCCTTCCGACCCTTTTCACTTGCTGAAACATTCTCTCATTACTATACGTAATCAAACGGTTGCATCAAAAATTCTAACTTAAGGTTTTCAATCAAGTCATCTCGAAACGACACCTGTGATCGAAGTCATTACACATCCTTTGATCTCTCACTAATACCTCCTCGAATAATTCCTCCATACATAGGAAACAATTCACATTCCTCAAAGATTTCACGTTTACTACCCCACATCTTCGACTAACCCATCCATTGCCTTCTCTAAAACTTCCAAAGATTTCGACAACATTCTTACTTAGCAACTCACACAATCAAAAACACTTGGTCTCTCATTTGGGCAATAACTCTCTTCTGCTCCGACATTCTATTCTGAAACAAGCCAAATCACAACGCCAACTTACAAACCACGTGCTCCAACAACTTGATTACCCAAATGTACACCTCACCCGAAACCTCCGAAAAGGCTCCCATCTGATGCTTCCTCTTCCTAACGTCACACTACTACAACACTGACCGGCACATTTACCTAGGCAATTGCTGCCACTACTTGACCGTACATTCTCCACCCATAACATCTCGCTGCAGACCAGGATGTGTAAACCCCCCATCATCTTCTTTAACTTCTAATGATACCCAAAATATGCTTACTTAGCGACTCACACAACAAAAAACGCTTGGTTTCTCATTTAGGCAATCACCCACTACCGCTCCGACATTCAAATCCGATAATAGCCATATCACAACGCCAACTTACAACCACGTGCTTCAACAAATTGATCAACAAGTCGTACACCTCATTCTAAATCCCCGAAAAGACTTCCATTTGATGCTTCCTCTTTCTTACATCACATTTCTACAACACTGGCTGGCACATTTACCTGGCAATTGCTGCCACTACACATCCGTACATTCTTCACCCATAACATCACACTGCAGACCAGATCTCTCATGGTCATTCGTACACAATTCAAACTTGCCTTTATATTCTCCTGCATAAATAACCGAGTCTGTCTCGCTACTTTATTTTTCCCCACCTCTAGTTGAACCACAACTCACGAGTTCCCAATTAACTCAAACATAATTGTTTCTTGCTAGCTCTTTACGATCCAAGCCATTACATAGACAGGGCACATTCCCTTACAGATCAAAATAATCTACACACCCACTTCGTTTGTGCTACATACCTTATCCTTCCAACATATCATAATCAACTTCATACCACGTCGTCCTCACTTGAAGGGGTAAAATTTCAAGACTTACCCGTGAACTGTCAAAATTACAAGACCACCTCAAAACTCATAACCGACGCCGAGGACATTTCATATCTGCCTCACAACATTACTCATAACGAGTTGCTAATGCCAACACCTTGATGACTTCAAGATCTTCCTCCGGACATAACCGTCCCTCGACCACTTTATTTCCAGTTATCAAATAAGGGTACAGACCCTCAACAACCGACACCTAGGTCCACATCCGGTTCTTTCCTCCCTCGAAATCCTTTCTTATCTCAAAATGTAATACTCTACAACCTAGTGAGTTCATAGCCTTCATGCCTTACAATGTGATAAATAAATCATTTTGCACATTTTATCAATTTAAATAAACAACACTTGGAAACAACTGGGGTACACATGACCCCAACACTCTCATAACTCTGATGCCCTACACAACGATCTCGAAAATCGTTCACACGCAACTTTCAGTAAAACTCCATCTTACGCAACCAAAGCGACGTTGTTGCAACATAATCTATTGAATGAAATCTCCTTATACGGCAAAATTTTGAAAGAACTACTGACACGAATTAAACCAGCCGACTCCCACACTCATTTATGTGATGTCGACCTGTCAATACTCATTTTGGTTATAAAAACTTTGCAGGCAAACGTTTTCTTGACTTTTTGCAACGATTTACTTATCATGAAAAATAGTGGAATATTTTGCAAATCGTTAAGCTCAAAATTTCATTGTGGGACGTAAATGAAATCGCCTTTTCTTTAAACATACGCTTGTACACGCTGACTCATTTCCGATCAAAATTGATATTTACACATTTACCTTAAATCGTGAAAATTTCATGTTACACATAAGAACACAATGCATGACACTCTACTTGCAATTGAAGGCTACTCACTCAAACAAGGTCAACCGCTTTACTCACGTAACTTATCATTGACACTCTACTTTCGACCAGTGGGTTATGGGCCCACGTACTTAACCATTTCATACTATTTTCATCTTGATAAATTACCTCACATTCTATCTCTACACGTTTTCAATCCCCTACTGATATCTCCTTTCATTGATCCTGCCACTAGAAAGCTCGACTAAGAAGTCAGGGCTCTAATCTTCTACTCGCTCTACAATTGACACTTTCAAGATTTCGACACCGCCCTTCCTTACCATCCCGACTGATCTATCCCACGATTTCTAGAATTGGGACTCTCCCGAAACAGGAGTCTCACTCAAAATCAATCACCCATCCTCTTCGAACCCACGAAGATCTACCTCTAGACGGCTCATAACATTCCAAGTAACATTTCTTCTCTACGATGTATACATACATCACATCATAAATGATCACTCATGATACTTCCCCAACAATGGGTCTCAGACTATCCCTCCGGGGTCTTGCTGACCTTCTTAATTACTGGAACACGACATATAAGTTAGCTTAAGACTACAACTTCATAATAATAAGGTAGATTAAGCACATACATGTACCTGTAAGCTCGCAATTACACTGGCCAGGTGTAATCCCAAACCTACCTTACATGCCTGTCCTCGGTACCCTATTAGTTCTATCTATATAATAGTGCCCTCCTAACGCATTTCTTGATTCTCAGTTGTGATTTCAACTTCCAAAGTTTAAGTTTAGGCCCGTCCGGTCACCTAAATCCCTTAAACTATGGCTCTGATACCATTTGTAACAACCCATTCAAAAACAGGACATGCATAGCATTAAATCATAAACATTACAAAACTGGGTCCCAAAATTTCATTACATCTGTCTCAAAGCTTAGGTTGGCGGAAACAACTTATACACAACTGAGAATGACTAACTACTAAAAAACATGAGTGGCACTGCCTCTATCTGCATTAATCTCAAATCCTGCCCTACTCGCTTGCCAGAGCCTCCTACTACTCGCTTACCTGAAAATGGTTTAGTTTTTGAAAAGTGAGGGTTAGACCAGAAGGTCTAGTGAATTCCCTCAGAAATCAACATATAACATGTAACGAACCAGTCTAGAATAAGCACGCAAATCATATAAATTAGAACATCCCAAAAATGGGTCCCAAAATTTCTTACATAAGTCTCAAAATAGGTTGGCGGAAACAACCTATACACAACTGAAAATGAACTAGCTACTACAAGTATAAGTGGCACTGTCTCTATCTGCATCTGTCCTCTATCATGCTTTTGCTCACTTACCTGAGCCTCCTACTATCTGCTTACCTGAAAAGGTTTAGTTTGGAAAAGCGAGGGTTAGACCATGAGGTCTAGTGAGTCCCTCCTGACAGTTCTCAAAATCATTTTAAAAGCTTTGCATAACTTTCATATATAAACTTTCAATAATAAACTTTCACATAACTGGACATTAAAAACTTCCACGGATAAATCCGCTCCCGTAAATGGCACCCTGAAGTCACCCGAAAGTGACAACGAGTCAGTATCACGCTGCCTTACTGGGTATCACTTCCCATGGCATCAACGGAACCTCCCCCCGACGTGAGTACTGGCGGAACCTCCCCCCGACTTAGCCAATTTACGTCTACACATAAAAGCATTCACGGAATAGGTCCGCCCCATAAATCATACACGAATCTCATTTAAAACTGTTAAACAACTTTCATGCAAATTTAAAGCATAAGAATAAAACATGGCATTTCTCATCATGTATTCACTTTAGAAAAACACGTTAAAAGGCACGTATTTTAGTTAGAAAACTCACCTGAGGCTCTTACTTCTCGTTCCTAAACAGTTCCAAACTTCCAAATCGACTTCCCTGAATAAACGGGCATAAAACAACAACTCAACAAAAGTATCCGGACAACTCAGTTTTTCCGGACAACCCTACTTTTCCGGACGCTAAAGAGTCCGGACACCCAACTAACCGGACAACAACCTAGTCCGGACAACACCCTTATCCGGGTAACTACTACATTCCGGACGATACCCCTTTCCGGATATCGAACTTACCGGATACTAGACTTTACCGGACATAATACCTACCCGGGTAGCTTTCCTATCCGGACAGTCTCCACACCCGGAGACCTTCTAACGCATCGAGGATTCCGGACGTCCGAGAAGGTTTCCGGACGTCGACCTGGACCCTTTTTGAGGCTGAAATCTACTGGATTGCTCGATTCTCTCGAAGTAAAGATTAGCAATAGCAACAACATCACTAAACTTAACAACTACTGAGTTCTTAGTAATCGAAACACACTATAAGACCCGATTTCTCTCATTTTAGCTTCAAACTTCACTTTTGAACAAAAACCCCAAGACTAACCATTCTGCTCCCTAATCAAAGGTAAATCGATGAAACAAGAGAGTGTTACCTGGTTGATTGCTTGCGATAAACGACATCCAAATGCTATTTCTTCTTCAAATCCCAAGGTTTGATGGCTCCTTTCATCCAAATGCACCAAAAACCCTCAAGGACCTCTCCTCTTCTTTCCCTCACAAATTCAGCCGACACACACACACTAAAATCAGTAATATGGAATGTCCTCTAGGGTTTTGTGCCCTTTTATACCCCAACTCCTATTTACCAACTAGCCCCTCAACTTCTACTTCTGCTTAAAACTCCACACCAAACGCAAAACATTTCGAAAAAGGCCTGGGTCGTTACAACACTCCCCCCTCAAAAGAATTCCTTCCCCGGAATTCCATTCTCGAAAAGGTGAGGGTAACCGAACATCATATCTGATTTTACTTCCCACGTTGCCTCTCGTCCCTTATGATAACTCCACTGAACTTTTACTAGCCAAACTTCTATGTTCCTCGTTTAGCAAACCTTACCACTCACGATTTATATCGGTCCTTCTACGTAAGTCAACCTCTCATCTATACTGATGTCCCCTCAAAGGAACAGCCACAACGACCCCTGACAAACACTTCTTTAAGTCTAAGACATGAAATGTCGAATGAACACTCTTTAATTCTTCTGATCAGTCTAACTTGTATGCTGCTGCTCTAACTCGCTCACTAATGACAAGGTCAACTTCTTATCGCCTGCATCTCTTGCAAGGTCGCCATCATCTCACTTCTCACATCGGCTCTCCACAAAAGAGACGTGCATCACACTATGAATTTCTTCTCAAATTCACATCGAGTACCTCAAGATCGCGCACTATCTATTCAACTTTCATGCTTCGACGAATCCGCAGACTTAGTCCAACTTACCTCTCTCTTAAACTTCAAAGCTCAAAGCCTTATATTTTTCAACCCAACCACTCTTTTCTACCCGGTTGCCTCAGACCGTTCAGATGGAAAACATAACCACACCCCATACTTTGAAGCCGCCCTCGACGAGACACCACTTGCTAAAACGTGCCATCTTGCACTACCTACTTGTACCCTCTTCGATCACTATACTCGCTTAAAACTACCTGATAAAACCAAGGCCAACCGCGCCTCCATTGCTCGCCTCCGTCCACACATCGGGACTCACGGTTTTAATCACGTCTAAATAAGGTCTCTCATACATTTATACTTCCTTAAGAGAAAGAACTTGGCGGAAATTCCTGCCACAACAACGAGGATCTTCCACTAGGAAAACTCACTTACTGACAACTTGGCACAAGGCCAACCTTGTACATCTCGACAAGCTCACACCTAAGAGTCCCCTCCTCGGGTTACATGTAATTCTAGATCACTTCTTCCAACTGACATACGTCTATGGCGATCATATTCCCTTCCCGATTCACATCGGCTACAGCTCGGCAACTAATTCGTACCTTCTCACCACACCAACATTTCACACTTAACGTGACTAAAAGCAGAAAACTCCCATGATTCCTCATTGAAGTGTTCACCTATCCGAATTTACTTATCCCGAAGGCTCAACGATTTCTCACTGCTAGCCACAATTGTCCAGTCATATAACATAACTTTGGTTTCCCCCCACTCAACTAGGAGAGGTAACCATGATCACACCCTACTGCTTTTAAGAGCTTTCACTGAACGATCAGTTCTCTTGAACGTTTCTCACAACATCACCAACTCAACTCATTCAACTGCCCCTTTTCCACTTCTTTCTCGCACAAAGACATGCACAAATCCCCTTCCTCAAAACTCTTTCCAGAGGTTCAGACACTTATCGATGGCAATCTATGCACGCTACTCTACCTCTCGGTGTTACTGGCAAGCTTACTACTTCTAACTTTCCCCTTTATTCCGACGTACTATCTTCACCTCTCCACAGCAACGTGAAGCACCGCCTCTCAAGCATTACTTGCCTCTCCCTTCCGACCCTTTTCACTTGCTGAAACATTCTCTCATTACTATACGTAATCAAACGGTTGCATCAAAAATTCTAACTTAAGGTTTTCAATCAAGTCATCTCGAAACGACACCTGTGATCGAAGTCATTACACATCCTTTGATCTCTCACTAATACCTCCTCGAATAATTCCTCCATACATAGGAAACAATTCACATTCCTCAAAGATTTCACGTTTACTACCCCACATCTTCGACTAACCCATCCATTGCCTTCTCTAAAACTTCCAAAGATTTCGACAACATTCTTACTTAGCAACTCACACAATCAAAAACACTTGGTCTCTCATTTGGGCAATAACTCTCTTCTGCTCCGACATTCTATTCTGAAACAAGCCAAATCACAACGCCAACTTACAAACCACGTGCTCCAACAACTTGATTACCCAAATGTACACCTCACCCGAAACCTCCGAAAAGGCTCCCATCTGATGCTTCCTCTTCCTAACGTCACACTACTACAACACTGACTGGCACATTTACCTAGGCAATTGCTGCCACTACTTGACCGTACATTCTCCACCCATAACATCTCGCTGCAGACCAGGTCTTCCATGGTCATTCGTGCACAACTCGAACTTACTCTCACGTTCTCCTGCATAAATGACCGAGTCTATCTCGCTACTTTGTCTCTTCCCCAACTCTAGCTGAACCACAACTCGCGAATTTCTGATTAACTCTAACATACTCGTTTCTTGCTCGCTCTTTTGCGATCTCAAATCAACACATAGACATGGCACATTCCCTCACAGATAGACATAATTTATACACCTACTTTGTTCGTGCTAACTACTACATCTTTTACGTACCATCCACCTCGCAAGTAAAACGCTTATCTAAACAACATCCTTTCACTAGCTCAACACCCCTACAGGGTGGCCCTTCAACTTTCAACCTTCTAATTCTAGTCTTCGACCTCATACACTTTACACAACTGCCGACACTAACGTCAATAGTTGACCTGTTGATACTTCGTTGATACTTCCTTAACCTATTCTTCAACAAGGGTCCCCTACAGGGCCTAATCTTTCCAACACCAACCTCTTAATCAACTTCACCTCCCGTCGTCCTCATTTCAAACTGACTCGCGTAATGTCAATATTACAGGATCACCTTAAACTCTTATTCAACGTCGTGGATATTTCATCTCTACTTCACCACACTACTCATAACGAGTTGCTATACCAACACCTCGATGACTTCTAGTCCTTCCCTGAACACAACCGTCTCTCGGCAACTGTACTTCCAGTCACCGCACGAGGGTACAGACCCTCATACAACCGACATTAAAGTCCACTTCCGACTCTTCCACTGCTCACCTCTCCTCTAGAACGCATCTACCAAAGCTACAAACATTCTTTCCTGATTTGTCCATCACCTCTCCACTCTAGGAGTTCTTCCTTAGCTTAAAATGTAATACTCTACGACCCATTGAGTTCATAGCCTTCATGCCTGACAACGCGATAATTGAATCATTTCACACTTTTGATCATTTTAAAGAAACAACACTTGAAAACAACTTGGGTACACCCGACCCCAACATTCTCATAACTCTAATGCCCTGCACAACGATCTTGAGGATCGTTTGCATGCAATCTTTCTGTAAAACTTAATCTTACTCAACCAAAAATGTGTTGTTACGACAGAAATAAATATTGGATGAAAATCTTCCCAAACGACAAAATTTTGAAAGAAATTTACCGACACGAAGTAGACCAGTCGGTCCTCACACTCATTTATATAACTTCGAAATGTCAATACTCATTTTGGTTATAAAAGTTGTGCATTCAAACGTTTTCTTGGCTTATCATGAAAAGAGTGGAATATTTTGCAAATCGTAAACCTCAAGACTTCATTGTCCGATGTAAATGGATTTGTATTTTTCTTTAAACATACGCTTGCACACGCCGACTCATATCCGATCAAATTTGATATTTACACGTTTATACTTTCCTTATGAAAAATCTCATGTACACATATACGAACTCAATGCATGAAACCCTACTTGCAATTGAAGGCTACTCACTCAAACAAGGTCAAACGCTTTACTCATGCAACTTATCATTGACACTCTACCTTCGACCAGTGGTCGCCCACTCGGTCTTGCAACGATTTGCTATACATACATTCAACGGTCCACTTACTCAACCATTTCATACTATTTCGTTTAGATCAACTATCTCACTTTCCACTTCTACATGGTTTCATTTCACTATAGGTATCTTATTTCATTTATCCTGCTAATGGAAAGCTCGACCAAGAACCCAGGGCTCCATTGATACCTTCAAGGCTTTGACACTGACCTTTCTTACCATCCTGACTGATCTATCCCATGATTTCTAGAAATGGGACTCTCCCGAAACAGGAGTCTTACTCAAACCCAAGCATTCTTCCTCTCTGAATCCATGAAGAGCTACCTCGAGACGACTCGTAATACTCTAAACAACATTTCTTCTCTACGATGTATACGTACATCACATCACCATGACTTCTCATGAAACTTCCCCAACGAGGGGTCTTAGTCTACTCCTCAGGGATCTTGCTGACATTCTAAAGTACTGGAACACGACATAAACACTAGCTTTTGACTACCACTTCGAAATAATAAGGCAGGTTAAGCACATACATGTACCTGTAAGTCCGCAATTACACTGGCCAGGTGGAATCTCAAACTTACCTTACATGACGGTCCTCAGTGCCCTATTAGTCCTATCTCTGTAATAGTGTCCTCCTAACGCATTTCCTGTATCCACAATAGTGCCCTCCTAACGCATTTCCTGATTCTCAGTTGTGATTTCTACTCCCAAGTTTAAGTTTAGGCCCGTCCGGTCACCTAAATCCCTTAAACTATGGCTCTGATACCAATTGTAACGACCCAGTCTAGAATAAGCACGCAAATCATATAAATTAGAACATCCCAAAAATGGGTCCCAAAATTTCTTACATAAGTCTCAAAATAGGTTGGCGGAAACAACCTATACACAACTGAAAATGAACTAGCTACTACAAGTATAAGTGGCACTGTCTCTATCTGCATCTGTCCTCTATCATGCTTTTGCTCACTTACCTGAGCCTCCTACTATATGCTTACCTGAAAAGGTTTAGTTTGGAAAAGCGATGGTTAGACCATGAGGTCTAGTGAGTCCCTCCTGACAGTTCTCAAAATCATTTTAAAAGCTTTGCATAACTTTCATATATAAACTTTCAATAATAAACTTTCACATAACTGGACATTAAAAACTTCCACGGATAAATCCGCTCCCGTAAATGGCACCCTGAAGTCACCCGAAAGTGACAACGAGTCAGTATCACGCTGCCTTACTGGGTATCACTTCCCATGGCATCAACGGAACCTCCCCCCGACGTGAGTACTGGCGGAACCTCCCCCCGACGTGAGTACTGGCGGAACCTCCCCCCGACTTAGCCAATTTACGTCTACACATAAAAGCATTCACGGAATAGGTCCGCCCCATAAATCATACACGAATCTCATTTAAAACTGTTAAACAACTTTCATGCGAATTTAAAGCATAAGAATAAAACATGGCATTTCTCATCATGTATTCACTTTAGAAAAACACGTTAAAAGGCACGTATTTTAGTTAGAAAACTCACCTGAGGCTCTTACTTCTCGTTCCTAAACAGTTCCAAACTTCCAAATCGACTTCCCTGAATAAACGGGCATAAAACAACAACTCAGCAAAAGTATCCGGACAACTCAATTTTTCCGGACAACCCTACTTTTCCGGACGCTAAAGAGTCCGGACACCCAACTAACCGGACAACAACCTAGTCCGGACAACACCCTTATCCGGGTAACTACTACATTCCGGACGATACCCCTTTCCGGATATCGAACTTACCGGATACTAGACTTTACCGGACATAATACCTACCCGGGTAGCTTTCCTATCCGGACAGTCTCCACACCCGGAGACCTTCTAACGCATCGAGGAGTCCGGACGTCCGAGAAGGTTTCCGGACGTCGACCTGGACCCTTTTTGAGGCTGAAATCTACTGGATTGCTCGATTCTCTCGAAGTAAAGATTAGCAATAGCAACAACATCACTAAACTTAACAACTACTGAGTTCTTAGTAATCGAAACACACTATAAGACCCGATTTCTCTCATTTTAGCTTCAAACTTCACTTTTGAACAAAAACCCCAAGACTAACCATTCTGCTCCCTAATCAAAGGTAAATCGATGAAACAAGAGAGTGTTACCTGGTTGATTGCTTGCGATAAACGACATCCAAATGCTATTTCTTCTTCAAATCCCAAGGTTTGATGGCTCCTTTCATCCAAATGCACCAAAAACCCTCAAGGACCTCTCCTCTTCTTTCCCTCACAAATTCAGCCGACACACACACACACTAAAATCAGTAATATGGAATGTCCTCTAGGGTTTTGTGCCCTTTTATACCCCAACTCCTATTTACCAACTAGCCCCTCAACTTCTACTTCTGCTTAAAACTCCACACCAAATGCAAAACATTTCGAAAAAGGCCTGGGTCGTTACATAACAACAGTATAGAAAACATTTTTTATAAAAGTCATTAACAGTCTCCACATAATGCATCAATCATGGTACTGCACAGTATTCAAGGATCTCATTAGCTAACCGCGATCGGGGCCCAAGCAGACTCCCCTCTATCCGAGTAGGAAGAAAACGAATTCCCTCCTACAAGCTCGTCACAAATGCCCAAGGGATTATCGGATCCCGAGGTACTCAGATCCCACTGTGCAGACCGACTCCACATAACATACACATAGCTCATCATAAATCATGAAACGTGAAACCTTTATAAATCTTTATAAATCATTTCATGTTGCTAAATAGTCCTTTAATTAAAACATACTTTTCATGGGAAAGCATACGTAACAGTTGGTAAACAATTCATGCTCATAAATGAACCATAATCAGTAAAATATTTAGCATCTCATTTCGTGTAAAAAGGGGTTTATGGAACTCACCTGGCAATTTAGCAATTCCTTCTCACAAGCTTTAGATTTAAAGGAAACACCTATGATATTTAAAAAAATAGGAATAGTGAGTCCCAAGTAAATCTTAGTCCGAGAAATTTTCTATCTAACCCGACTCTCAACTAACCTTGGAATCCGGGCCCAAATAATAATTCCGGAATATTAATTAATTACCGTATCTCCTTTGGTTTTAGCCCAAAACTACAAATTTCTGGATCCCTTTCATTTGATACCGGGTCCGCTAGACCAAGCCCAAGTTACATTTAATTCTGGCCCAAGACCCAAGAGTCCATCATGCTAAGCCCATAATCCGGTTCTATGTGTAGACCATTCCGGATCCAGTGGAGTTGATCCACTTCCGGATCTGTCCAGCCCCAATTAAAATTACCGGATCCAATTGTAAATACCGGATCCCTTGACATCAACTCCGGACCGTTATTTAATTCAATTTCGGGCTTCCAATCATGGCCCAATTCCGGGTCATTTATTAATTAAGTTGTGGCCCAAAGCAAATAAAAAAATGATATCAGAACTATTCCCATTCCGGATCCAATTTGCTAAATTCCGGATCCAAATTTACACAACTTCCGGATCCATTTCCTTTTTAGTCAAATACCGGTTCTACTATCAACCCAATTCCGGAACTATGGGTTCCGGATTTAACTTCAGCCCAATTCCCCAATACCGGAACTATGGATTCCAGAATTACACACACTCCGGGATTCTGGGTTTTATTGTCGAGAAATCCTTTTACCACAACAAAAACGATCAACCTAGTCACATTCAATTTGAAATCAATTTATGGAATCAAACATCTAACCTAATAGCTTAGTTAATGCATCCAATAAATTTACATTGAATCAAATAGGAATAACATCCAACCGACTTTTCTTTTCTTTCTAAACAAAATCAACAACGGTACAACCCTAACTTCCCAAATTCTCTAATCAGATTAGCAAGTGATGAGAGAAAAAGGATTACCTCAAATGGAGCTGAAATCCACACCCAAAGCCTTCAATTTCAACTTCTTCTTAAGAAGATTCAATTTCTTCTTTTCTCTGCTCTCTCTCTCTCTCTCTCTCTCTCTCTCTCTCTCTTCTAGCCGCCACACACACAAACAATCATTGAAATGAAATGAGTGACCTAGGGATTTGGGTCCTTAAGTATCTATCATTAATTACAAATAGCCCCTTTCCAATAACTTTTCTTTATTGGACATTGGCCACTAAACTTCGGATTCTAACGAAAAACTTGGTTGTTACAGAAGTAAATTAATAGATAAAGATATATGTAAAAATACATAAGGGTGCATTTAGATGAGCTCATTTCTAAAATGTCGACCCAAAATGGATTCCGACTATGGTCAATGTCAACGTCGTCGCAACAGTGGTTGTCCATTTGACCAAATGGTTTATGTTTCGAACCAATAATAGCATCCTCCAAAGAACAAACATTCAAAAGTTACAATCTCCAAAAAAAAATCGTGTTCATCTTCAATAGCTCCTTCATTTTAGATATTACAATATAAATTAGTATTACAATATTGAATATCTTTCATAAAAATATTATTTTTCTCTTTTATACATTTAAATTCCATGATTCTTATTGTTAAAAACTATAAAAAATAGTTTATCTTTCATAATAATAATTATTATTGGAGAGTTTTAAAAGAAACATTTTTTTATTTATTTAAAATATAGGTATTAATGGGAGAGAGACTTTAGCATAGGTAAATTGAACAAACTATTTTTTATTAATATATAAGTATTAATAGAGAGAGGAAAACTTTAACGGAGGTTCTTAATTAGTATTAAGACAACCATTAAATAATTATTTATGGTATAATAGTTTTCAAAATAAGAATCAAAAAACTTAATTTAAAAAAAATAAAAATTTAACATTAACAACTTTTCATTTATGAGAGGTCATAAAACTATTGATGATATTATAATATTTCATAACTTTGATAAATATTATTTCTTTATATACAACATTTAATTTCAAAGTTTATTATTAATGGGTATATAATAAAAAATATATTTATCTCTTATGATAATTATTTCTTGAGAACTATTTAAATTTGAAAAATATCACACTGTTTTTCTGCTACCTTCTCCATTTTAAAGAATAATTTTAAATAAAATATTATAACAAAAAATTTGTCCACAATCTTTATTTTCTTCAATTTAAAGAATGGAAATTAATTAAAATACCCTAAGTCAAATCACGTTTTACTGAAATACCTAAAATCTCTCTCATGTTACAAAAATACCCCAAAAATCCGCGATGGAGCCCGCGATCGCGGGCTCCAGGCCACGTGTCACCAAAGTTTGACCACTTTGCCCGCGTTGGTCCCTCAAGAATGCCCGCGGTCCAGCTTTCCCCCCTCAAGAATGCCCGCGTATGCAGTTTTGGTCCCTGCCCGCGTTTGACTCTCGTTGACCCCCGCGATCGCGGGCTACACGTGTCCAAAGTTTGCCCACTTTGCCCGCGTTGGTCCCTCAAGAATGCCCGCGGTCCAGCTTTCCCCCCTCAAGAATGCCCGCGTGTGCATTTTTGGTCTCTGCCCGCGTTTGACTTTCTTTGACCCCCGCGATCGCGGGCTCCTGTGCCACGTGTCGGCACAGGGTTAACCCTAAAATCACTTTGACGAACCCTAAACCCTAAATGTTACTTCGGCCGCACTATATAAGGGGGGGGACCAAAAAACGGCACTCTCATTTTTTTAATCACTCTCTCAAATTTTAATCAAACTCTCTCAATTTTCTCCCACTCTCTCAATTTTGTCGTGTGGAATACGCGTTCGGGTTTTGTGAAGATGTCTCGTATTACCTCTGTGGTATGTTTTCCTTATGTTATTTGTTATTTTTTGTATGTTATTTTAAGTTAAGATATATGATTTGTATGTTGTTATAGTGTTTATAACTTATGTTTGAATATGTTCTATGCTTAGCATGATATGTATGGTTTTATGTTTGAATGTGATATTTGTATGTTATAATGTGTATGTTGTTATAGTGTGTTTTTTCATAAAAAAATTGTTAAGAGTGTTCTTTTATAAAAAAATTGTTAACAATGTTTTTTTTTTATAAAAACACACTCTTAACAATTTTTTTATAAAAACACACCCTTAACAATTTTTTATAAAAACAGTGTGTTTTTATAAAAAATTGTTAAGAGTGTGTTTTTATAAAAAATTGTTATAGTTTTATGGTTTTTATAATGTGTTTTTTTATAAAAAAATTGTTAATTTTTTTTTATAAAAACAGTTTTTAAAAAAAATTGTTAAAAATGTGTTTTTTTATAAAAAAATGTTAAAAGTGTGTTTTTATAAATAAATTGTTATAGTTTTATGTTTGAATGTGATATTTGTATGTTATAATGTGTATGTTGTTATAGTGTGTTTTTTCATATAAAATTGTTAAGAGTGTTTTTTTATAAAAAAATTGTTAAAAGTGTGTTTTTATAAAAAAAATTGTTAAAAATGTGTTTTTTTTATAAAAACACACCCTTAACAATTTTTTTATAAAAACACACCCTTAACAATTTTTTTATAAAAACACACCTTTAACAATTTTTTATAAAAACAATTTTTTTATAAAAACACACTTTTAACAATTTTTTTATAAAAAACACTCTTAACAATTTTTATATGAAAAAACACAGTATAACAACATACACATTATAACATACAAATATCACATTCAAACATAAAACTATAACAATTTTTTTATAAAAACACACTCTTAACAATTTTTTATAAAAAAACACATTTTATAAAAAAATTGTTAAGAATGTGTTTTTTATAAAAAAATGTTAAGAATGACAACTTAGGTCCCTACGGTTTTAAGAATGACAACTTAGGTCCCTAAACTTTTAAGAATGCCAATTAGGTCCTAAACTTTTAAGAATGACAACTAGGGTCCCTAAACCGCACTTTATCTATATATAACAATATGATACGTTGAAATAAAATAAACAGCACT
The DNA here is from genome assembly GCA_033807775.1 of Saussurea involucrata. Classification (NCBI taxonomy): domain Eukaryota; kingdom Viridiplantae; phylum Streptophyta; class Magnoliopsida; order Asterales; family Asteraceae; genus Saussurea; species Saussurea involucrata. The sequence goes on from CM066312.1 coordinate 22,902,364, forward strand.
TTATCTCTATATAACAATATGATACGTTGAAATAAAATAAACCGCACTTTATCTATATATAACACTATTATACGTTGAAATAAAATAAACCGCACCTTATCTATATATAACACTATTATACGTTGAAATAAAATACCACCGCACTTTATCTATATAAAACACTATTATACGTTGAAATAAAATACCACCGCACTTTATCTATATATAACACTATTATACGTTGAAATAAAATAAACCGCACTTTATCTATATATAACACTATTATACGTTGAAATAAAATACCACCGCACTTTATCTATATATAACAATATGATACGTTGAAATAAAATAAACCGCACTTTATCTATATATAACACTATTATACGTTGAAATAAAATACCACCACACTTTATCTATATATAACACTATTATACGTTGAAATAAAATACCACCGCACTTTATCTATATATAACAATATGATACGTTGAAATAAAATAAACCGCACTTTATCTATATATAACACTATTATAAGTTGAAATAAAATACCACCGCACTTTATCTATATATAACAATATGATACGTTGAAATAAAATAAACCGCACTTTATCTATATATAACACTATTATACGTTGAAATAAAATACCACCGCACTTTATCAATATATAACAATATGATACGTTGAAATAAAATAAACCGCACTTTATCTATATATAACAATATGATACGTTGAAATAAAATATCACCGCACTTTATCTATATATAACAATATGATACGTTGAAATAAAATAAACCGCACTTTATCTATATATAACAATATGATACGTTGAAATAAAATAAACCGCACTTTATCTATATATAACACTATTATACGTTGAAATAAAATAAACCGCATTTTATCTATATATAACAATATGATACGTTGAAATAAAATAAACCGCACTTTATCTATATATAACAATATGATACGTTGAAATAAAATAAACCGCACTTTGTCTTGAGGTGTCTTTTCACAATGGTTGATCGATTTTGAGTATAACACGCAGTAGAAATTGCTTCTGCCCAAAAGTTCATTGATAATCCGCATGCTGACATCATAGTTCTTGCGGCTTCCACAAGTGTTCGATTTTTTCTTTCGACAACACCGTTCTGTTGTGGAGTGCGAGCTGCAGAGAAGTTCTGTGATATTCCTTCTGTTGAAAGATAGGCTTCAATGACAGAGTTTTTAAATTTTGTGCCATTGTCACTTCTTAACTTCTGTATTCTGCAATTATAAAGAACTTGGATTCTTTTCATTAGATTTATCAATATATTTGGAACATCTGATTTCTTTCTAACGAATTCAACCCATGTGAAACGCGAATACTCATCAATTAGGACAAGTATGTATTTCTTGCCACCTAGGCTCTGTATGGCAATGGGACCACAGAGGTCGACATGAAGCATGTACAGAGGTCTAGTGCAAGATACATCTGTTTTGCCTTTGTGGGAAGCTCTTTTGAGTTTTCCCATCTCACAGGCAAAACATAAATGATCCTTATTGAATTTAACATTTGGCAAACCTTTAACTAGATCAAGTTTGACCAGTTTTTCCAATGTGTGAAAATTCAAGTGACAGAACCTGTTGTGCCATAACCAGGCTTCTTCACTTTTGCAGGCAACAAGGCAAACTTTGTCTTTGTTCTTTGAGTTGAAGTTCATTAGATATAGATCACCTATTCTTTCAGCTCGCAGAAGTTCCATACTTGTTTCTTCACTTTGTAGAGAGCAGAAAGTTCTTTTGAACAACACATTGAATCCTGTATCACAAAGTTGACTTACACTGAGTAGGTTGTGCTTAAGGCCATCCACATATGCAACTTTGTATACAGAAACGTCTTCTTTCCTTACGACTCCATAGCCTTTTATGTGTCCTTTCTTGTTGTCTCCAAAAGTCACAGATCCACCATCTTGTGTTTCTTTGTACGTGGATAGTGCACTTCTGTCACCAGTCATGTGCCTTGATCATCCGGAGTCTAGATACCAGATTGGCACATACTTCTTCTGCAGGACAATCACAGAGATTTAGGTACCCATATCCATATGGGTCCAATATTGTTAGAGTTTTTCAAGTTTGCCTTGGCATTCTTGAAATACATTTTGTTCTCTGCAGAAGAGTCAGATTGTTTCTTTGTGGGATTTGACTTTTGAATTGTCGTAGAGAGTAAACAGACTTGACTTGAAAAATGATTATTAAGTTTAGACATAAGATCAAAGCAATGACAGTATTGAATATGAGATGTAATTTGCTTGAACTTTTCATTGAACTTTTTAAACTCAGCCACAGAGGCATTACATTCTTTCTTTACATTAAATTTCCTATTACTAGAAGATCTATGAATACTCGAATGTTGTTTGCAAAAGCTCTGTTTAGGACCTGCCTTCTGTGGGTTGCTTCTGTGGTGAACTTCTTTCATCACTGTCACAGAAGAGAAAGATTTATTAACCTTGGGTTTTGAAAATCTAGAACTTATAGGATCAATAGAGGTCTTCTGTAACATTTTAAGCTCAGCAGAGGTTTTGATATGTAGATTCAATTTTAGAAAATCTTGGCAGATTGGAATCTCTGTGAGTTTCTCTTTTGGAGAAATAGTTCTGTGAGGAACTTCAGAGGAGAATTTGACATCCTCTGTGTCACAGTGAATTATCCCTGATTTGAAATCAGTCTCTGAGTTGTCAGAGGATGAATCGTCCTCGTATACAGAGGTTGAGTCAATTCTTTCAATAGAGGCTGGATTTTCTGAGCATATATCGTACGAGCTTTCTTCCTCTGTAGAATAGTTTTCATAGATTGCAGAGGTTTCTAATAAGATTTCTTCAGTGAGAGTTTTATCTATAGAAGATGTACAGAAATTTTCTAAAACGCTTGATTTCCATATTTCCAAAATTTCTTTTTCAATTAAATTTTTAAAGTTTTCTTCTGAAAAAATGGGTTTAAACTCAGGAGCTTCTGCTGATAATTTCTTTTCAACGTTTATCAAACAGACAAAAGCAACCTGTGTTTGGGTCTCTGGTTTACCAAACTTGAAGATACCAATCTGATCTTGTGTTTTCAGATATTTCTTTGGTTTGATACCTCTATTGACAGAGGTTGAAGATGATGAGTCTGTGTTTTCAAACCACACGTTAATCATCTTCTTATGTTTCTTCAAGTAAGGATCCACAGAGATTTTCGCTCTTTTGCTTACAGAGATTAGATTTGGAAAATCTGGTTTGTTCGTTTTTCCAATCACAAATAAAGAGGACAGAGGTTTGTTTCTTTTGCCTTCAACACCTAGGGTGATATCATCATACCCTATACCTCGTCTTCCTATTTGTGAGTTTACTTTTTCATAAACTTTCTGTGCATCTTTATAGTTTTTAATCAAAACTTCTCTTCTGAGTAAATCTTGCCATAATACCTCTCTTTCTCTTTGAAAGTATTCTTTAAGAGCTCTTATGTCAGTAGTTTCGCTCCTTGAAACTGAAAGTTCTTTTGTTTTATCTTTTAAAGTATTGGTTAATTCAGAAATTTGTTTTTTTAAAGGATCTAGAGTTTTGTTCCAATTCTTTTCTATTCTCTCTTTTTCTTCAAAAATCTTTGCTTTTTCTTGAGTGAGAATGTTGGTCCCGAAAGGCTTAAACAAGTTTGTAGAAGGGGGGGGGGGGGGGGGTTGAATACAAACACACTATTTTACTTTTCTAAATTGTTTATTGATAAATCATTAACAATTTACAGCTTGTTGCGGAAACAAGATTAAGGATAAACCTAAATCTAAACAAGTTGGAACACTAAGGTTTTCTTGCACTAAGAAAGATAAGGAGATTACTAATAAAATCCTATCTTGAGAGATTTGAACTTGTCCAGAGTTAGCAAGTTACTTCAAATGAAGTGAGTTCATCTCTTTATATACTGCATGCATTTAATGCAATCCAGTATATACTTTACACGTGTCATTAGCGGATTGGTTGCATGTCATTGACCTTTGATGACAACCTTAGTAGCCGCATGAATGAACAGTGTAGTATCAGAGTGGTTGTACGATTTCAGATTTTCGGAGGTTCTTTTCTGACATTTCGTACGGTGGCGTGCAAGGGAGGTTAAGACAAAAGTACTTTGTACGGAGGACTTCATGATCAGCTTTCGTTGATTCAGTGATTATCATTTACTATTCAGCAGATGATAAAGTTCAGCGATAGCTGAAGTCTTGTACTTGATACTTCACGTTGAGTGGACAAATCTGAGTCTTCGCTGATCCGCATCAGTTCATTAGGAGACTTGTCGCTGGTTCTTGAGCTTGATCTTCGACTTCAGCGTAGAACCTTTGTTGACGTGAATCTTGTCTTCAGGGATCATAAGTAAACAACTAACTTATCAGCGATCACCATAAGGACTGAACAGACTCAGCGATATGGTGAACAGTGTTCGCTGAATGTTTAATCTAAAAGTGCGAGAGTTCCTATCAGCAGTACTGTAAGATCTTAGTACTTATCAGCGATAGTGAAACTCTGATACATATTGTTTACTTACAATTTTCACTAAGTATTTAAGATAGGGTCATTATCAAATCACTGAGGGTTTGGATCAACAATCTCCCCCTATTTGATTATGACATAGCAACAGAGAAAATTGCTATTTAATGAAAACATAAGGATAAAAGGAACTCATAAAATATTTGTCCCTTTTACTGTTTTCTGGGATCTTTTCAGTACTGATGGAGTAAAGTACATTCGCTGAAATCTTTCTTTAAATCTTTGAATCAGGTTACAATATGAATAAGAAAGATTACAAGTACAAGCGAAATAAATTACAAGTACTGAAGGATGACTGATACAATAGAGAAAATGGTGATTGTTGTCAGCCTTCAAAGGGTTCTTCCTTAATGAGAAGTTCATCAAGGGTTGTCTTTTCAGTTGGAATCATCCAGTCAGGAACCTTTTCTCCTTTATTCTTTAGCTTCAGAGCAGCTTCAAAAATCAAGGGTTTTAGGTGTCGTGCCTGAATGTCTTTTCTGAAGTCGCACCAGTAGATGAGATCTTTGAGCTGTTCGATTGGAGTGATTGGAAGCTCAGCGATCCGTTGAAAGCATTTACGTCCGTCGTAGTCAAGAAAGAATATTCCATAAGGATTACTGATGACTTTACCAGGGACGAAAAGTTCACATGGTGGCAAAGAGACATCAAGGGCAGATAGATCAGGATCAGGACCAAGTACTTCAGCGCGAGAGAAACCAATTCCAGTTTCATTTCGTATGACAGGACCTGAGTTTGAATCTTGACGTTTCTTCCTTGGAGAGCCCTTTTTTCTTTTCGGCTTTAGATCAGGAACAGGAGGAATATCCACACAAGAAGATATCAAATCGATCTGTCTGTTTATCAGCTTTTCGAAATGATCCTTGTACTTAGATTTTGACGGTTGGATAGCTAACCTCATCTCCAGCCATTCAGAGAGACCATACCTTTTTACAGTGTCAGCACGAAAGGTTTCAGATGAGTCATCTTCTCTGAACAGTTTGATGTCAACAATAGGTACTCCGATGGAGGTTCTTCCAGAGATGAATACCTTTATGATCTTCGCTGGACGATATCTGAAGTGGATTTTCTCTTTACACCAGATCAGGGTGGTCTGAGAAACTTCAGCTTTCTTTTCCACGATCTTCTGGGCTTGTTCCCAAAGCTTTCGTTGGATTTGAATAGGAATACGCTTCAGCTTGGGGTCTTTGACAGATTCTTGAGTGAGCTTGATGGCGTATTCTCTGTCTTTATCTTCAGCTTCCTTCCTTTCAGCGATGAGGCGTTCAGCTCTGAGATGATCTTGGTATTCAGCTTTTGAAATTCTGAACTTAGGAGGAACTGAAGGTAGTTGATCGCGCCTTAGGATGATTCGCTGATCCTCAAATCGCTTTATCATTTCTTCTCTCCTCTTTTGAGGAACTGAGGAGGGTCTGTTTCTGTGCGAGAGAGGTTGTTCTTCTGGTTCATCAGTCTCAGAGATTAAATCTAAGACTGGGATAATGTCTTCAGCGGTAGCTGGAATTATTGGTGAAGTCGCAACAGATCTTTCAGCGATATCCTCAAACAGGGGAGAGGACTAGCTGAAACGCAGCGATCTTACAAATAAGAACTGGGTAGAAGAACTTGGGTAGAAAAGATAGAAAAAAAATGTGGATGTGTATGGTGTTTGTGGAATGGATAACTGATTTTTCAGAGATGATCAGGGAAGGAAAAATAAGTTTAGTGTACCTGACAAATCGGCTTTGCAAGTAGGATCGCCAGATTATCATCTTCAGCGATGCCTTTGTCTTTGCTTTTCTCAGCGCCAGAGGCTGAGTGCTTTGTCTTTGTCTTCTCCCCTGAAGGTTCTTTTATTGAAATACCTTTAAGAGCTTTGGTTCGAGGAGCAGGTTTGACAACAAAGAAATCATCGTCATCTTCATCATCATCATCATCGTTCCTTGGAGAGGAGGATGGTTCAGCTTCAGGGATGTCGAAGTCTTCGTCTTCTTCTGCTTCAGATTCCTCAGCATCTTCATCGAGTTGCTCCCCCTCAGATATAGAGGCGAGGTTCTCGGTTCCCTCAGGGTTTTCATCTCCCTGAGGTCCAGTAATCCGATCTTCATTACCCTCTCCCCTGATAGATTCATCATGGGAAAGGTCTTCAGCGCTCTTCTCCTGTTCAGCGCTCTTCTCCCCCTCTTTCTCATGATGGGCGGGGGAGGAATGGGTAGATTCAGCATTGGTGTTGTCTCTGTCTTCTGGGCCAGAGATTTTCACACAACCTTCAAGCTTAGCTATTCTGTCTTCTAGGCCAGAAATAGCAGGCGTGATTTTCTTCAGCTCTTGGCGATCCTCTGCGGTGAATGAGTCCAAAACAGGTGCAGGGGCCGGAGCAGGAGCTGGATTATTTGCCTTGTTCACCAGCGTCTCGATCATTGTCTTGACAGAACCAAGGTCGGTCTTCACTGAGCCCAAGTCGGTCTTGACCACTGACATATCACCTTCGAGTGTACCAACCGATTTCTTCAGCGTTGTAACTTCGCTGGAAATGGTGGAAACTGATGATTTGAGGTTGGTGTAGTCAGTGTAGATGTCGGAGAGCACTTTGGCAAAGTCGGCGAGAGTTTTATCAAGGTCTTTGATGTCATCAGAGGAGGCCTTCTTTTCCACCACAGTAGTCAGCTTCGTTAGATTCTCTCCAGCGTTTGTTACAGCTGTAGAGTTATTTGATAGACCGGTGGTGAGATCCGTAAGTTTCATCTCCATAGACTTCAGAGACTGGTTGATGTCTCCCAAAAAAGGACCTGTAACATATAAGTACTTGTGAACAAAGGAAAGCTCAGAAGTTTCAGGTTTAGTTACAGTGTTTAAGGTGGGATCTGTACCTGCAGGAGCGTTGACGAACTCATCAAAGTTTCGAGTCCCTCCATAGTGTTCCATATCTCCCTCAAAAGTTCCGTGAGGAATGGAGATCTCTGCAGGTCCTTTCTTCGTCATTCGCTGAGAAGCTTCAACGGCTTCTTGAATGATGGCATCTCCAGTTTTGACTGGAGGAGTGTCCAAAGAAGTAGAGGGAGGAGCGAAGGATAAGAATTGGGGTTGGGGTTCAAGTTCAGCGTTGGATTCGCTGAGAAGTACTTCATCAGTCTTTTGAGAGACTGACGAAGGTTGGGTAGATTCCAAAGTTCTAACCTCAGCGTTTAGGGACGCTGAAGTAGGTTTAGAAGGGATGGTTTGAATTGGTGTGGCAGAGCGTACCACGGAACTTTCCTTCAGCTCTTCAGAATGAGCTGAGGAGTCTTCAGCATGCAACTGCTGGGGTTGCTCCTTGGTTTTCTTGATCCTTTTGGAATCAAGAGGGGTAAGAGATTGTTTTCTTTTCTTAGAAGGAATGGATTTTATGGCCGGGGTATCAGCGATGGGTATTGTCGCTGAAGGAGCCACAAAAAGCGGAGAATTAAGAAGAGTGAGAAGAGTAGAGAGACGTACCTCGTTGGCGACAGGCTTGAAGTCGAGAACTTTAGGGCCAATCTGAGAGAGTTTCAGATCACCCTCTTCAGGATAGCTGTCCTTCAGGCCATATTGAAAGATGGCGCTGATGAATCGCGGGTAAGGAACCCATGCTGGTCGGTCAGCGGAAGAATCAACACGTTGAATGAGGTCTTCATAGATGATGGGGGCCCAGTCAATGTTGAGACCTTTCAGCAGTGCGTAACCCATGGCCTGCTGAGGTTGAGCGGCTTGATCAGAAGATCCGGATTTCGCTGTCATGCAGCTGATCAGGTGAGCGAAGATGAAGTTCATCTCGCTGGGCATCTTGGATTTCTTTATCAGCGTCAGCTTCTTCTCAGGTAGCTTGTCTCTTCCAGTCTCCCAGATGTAACCCATCGCATCAAGGAAAGCAATGATTTCTTCCCTGTCAGCGTGCTTCTTGTGGTCAGGAAATGGAATGAAAGGATTTTCTGAGGTAGCGTTAGGGAATTTCAGAGCTTTGCGGATTATTGCGGGGGTTATCTTGATGGTGCCATACTCAGTATCGCTGAGTATGCAGTCGATGGTTTTAGATGGATCTTTGGCTGAGGGTAGGTTGGTGTGTCTGGCAGAGTACCAGAATTGGGATAATAGACGCTGACTGGCAGGAGGTGTGATTGTCAGTGCTGTGTATATGGGGCTATTCTTCAAAAAAATCACAGCGTCGTCTAGATGGGATACCTGCTTCCGAGGAGGAAACTCGAGAAGCGCTGAAAGGTTGTTTGCCTTTGTCCAGTCTAGTTGATCCAGCTCAAACTTAACCTGAGGAGCTTTGGTGATTTCCAGTTCCTCAGAATCACTGGAGATGGACTCAGCGGTAACATTCAGCTTTGAAGTTGCCATTTCACTGTATTATCAGTTCAACCAAAGATGTTAACAAATAAGAAATATCTTAATGTGGAAAGAGAATTTCCATTAAGATTTTTCGAACTTTGTCCATTTCATTCAGACAAAAAGGTCTTAATGAAGATTAGGGTTTTTCTTGTTTTTAAAGAAAACGAATATAACACCTATAAGCCTTGTATTCCAGTTTTTTTTTTTAAAAAAATGGATACGAAAGAAGAACAAGTTTAAGATTTTAGATTTAAAACTTGAAGAACAACCATGAAATGGTTGTGTTTATAAAACCATGAAAGAAAATGATTTTATTTTTGAGTTCTTTTGTTTGATCTTGTGTAAAACAATGATAAGATCGAAAACAAGTTATTTGCATTTGATAAGAGATAAGAACATATTGACCTTGAGTTTGATGAAGAAGATGATGAACAGTTCTTGAAGATCGAGAGCACAAAATGCAACAGTGTTCTTTTCTTGCGGAGAAAGATTGATTCGCATAAAAGACAAATATAAACTTTGAGAGAGTTTATATAGGAAGAGAGTAGAGAGAGAAAAACTTGAGCGGGAAAGTTTTTCATCATGACACGGACACGTGTTTGCATTTGATTGGATAGACAACGAAACGTGCAAACGTGTGTCAGAAAAAGAAACGTGCCTGGTGTTATCCGTTGCAATGACGTCACAACTGTCCTTTCACATTCTTTCGTTGTCTCTGAGGTTTTGAAAGAAAAACTCAGGGACTCTTTGGAAAATATGAAGCACTGAATAGAAATATCAGTGAGGGTTTTAAGAAATTTCAAAATATTATTCAGCGATGAAAGAATTTGAAATCTTGCATTTTCATGCGTTTTGTCAGAGAAAACATACCTTGATATCAGTTTAACCCAATTTATTCAGAGAGAAGATGATGAAATGGATTGTACTAGTTTATTTTATCCAGAGCCTATACAAGAATGTATAAACGTATCGCTGATTAAATGTGAACCGCTGAAGATTTATCCTTCAAAGTTCAGCATTCCAAGCTCGCTGATGAGAAAGTTGAATCTTGTCTCATCAAGAGGTTTGGTAAACAAATCAGCTAACTGATAATCAGTTGGGATAAAATGAAGTTCTATATCACCATTCATCACATGATCTCTGATAAAATGATATCTGATTTCTATGTGTTTTGTCTTTGAGTGTAGCACTGGATTGTTTGCTATAGCGATGGCACTTGTGCTGTCGCAATAGATTGGAATTTTGGAGAGCTGAAGATCATAGTCTAGTAGTTGATTTCTCATCCACAAGACTTGAGAACAGCAGCTTCCAGCGGCTACATACTCAGCTTCAGCTGTGGAAGTGGACACCGAGTTTTGCTTCTTACTTGTCCAACTTACCAGCTTTCCACCCAGGAGCTGACATCCTCCTGTGGTGCTTTTCCTATCCATTTTGCAACCTGCAAAATCACTGTCTGAATAGGCGGTTAGATCGAATCCTGAATCTTTGGGATACCAAAGACCTAGATTCGCTGTACCCTTAAGATATCGAAAGATTCGCTTTACAGCTTTCATATGAGATATCTTAGGTTCAGCTTGATATCGTGCGCACAGACATGTTGCAAACATAATATCGGGTCGGCTAGCTGTAAGATACAGTAGTGAGCCGATCATCCCACGGTACAGCGTGACATTGACAGGAACACCCTTTGTGTCCTTATCAAGTATCAGCGGTGGTGCCATAGGGGTTTTCATAGCTGAACTTTCAGTTAAGTCGAATTTTTTCAGCATATCTTTAACATACTTTCCCTGATTTATAAAAGTTCCTTTTTCAGTTTGCTTAATCTGAAGACCAAGGAAATATGTTAGTTCACCCATCATACTCATTTTATACTCATCTTTCATTCTATCAGCGAAACGAGTACAAAGCTCAGGGTTAGTAGAACCAAATATAATGTCATCAACATATATTTGAACTAAAATGATATGACCTTTTATTTTTCTAAAAAACAAAGTTTTGTCAATCTTACCTCTCTCAAATTTTTCAAGGTGGAGATACGTAGAAAGAGTGTCATACCATGCACGAGGAGCTTGCTTCAAGCCATAAAGTGCCTTATCCAGCTTATAAACATAACCTGGACGCTTAGGATCTGAGAATCCTGGAGGTTGTTCCACATAAACTTCTTCATTCAGCTTTCCATTTAGAAACGCTGACTTAACATCCATTTGATGTACAGTGAAGTTTTTGTGTACAGCATATGCTAAGAAAAGACGAATAGATTCAAGTCTTGCTACAGGAGCAAAGGTTTCGTCATAATCTATACCTTCCTCTTGTCTGTATCCCTGAGCAACAAGACGAGCTTTGTTGCGAGTTACAGTACCATGTTCGTCCAACTTGTTTCGATAGACCCACTTAGTGCCTATCACTGTTTTGTCAGTTGGTCTCCGAACAAGTTTCCAAACTTTGTTTCTTTCGAATTCAGTCAGATCTTCTTGCATAGCGCTGACCCAGTTTGGATCTCTGAGGGCATCATCTATTTTCTTTGGTTCAGTTAGAGAAATAAAGTTAACAAATAAACAAATATTACCTGCACTTCTACGAGTCTGAATACCAGCGTTGGGATCACCAAGAATTTGATCGATTGGGTGATTTACAGTCCATCGCTGAGCCGGAGCATGCGTCGCTGACTCAGTCTGAACTGGAGAAACTGAAGATGAGGCTTCAGCTACTTCTGGATAATCAGCTAAGATAGGAATGCTTGCATTTGTCACTTCATTCACTGATTGCTGAGAAATAGATGGAATTTCTGAGACATTTGGATCAACTGCGGGTATAGTATTTATAGGAACAGCTGAGACCCAAGATGTTTCAGCTTCACTATTCTGCATATTGGGAATGATAGTAGGACCATCATTTTCAGTTGTATGAGTATGAGTAGTGGGAACATCTTCTGAATCACCAAGATGAGAAAACATCCATTGATTCAGTTCTTCTGTATCAGCGTTCGGTTTAGAGTTCGCTGAACGGGATTCGTCAAACGTGACGTGAATAGTTTCTTCTACAGTTTGTCTTCTTCGGTTGAAGACTCTGAAGGCTTTGGAAACTGAGGAGTATCCAAGAAAGATTCCATCATCAGCCTTAGGATCAAACTTTCCAAGGGCATCTCTGTTGTTCAGTATGAAACACTGACAACCAAAGATGTGAAGAAAGCTGATTGAAGGCTTTCTCCCATGAAAAAGTTCATAGGCTGTCTTTTTGAATCTTTTGACTATCAGCGACCTGTTTTGCGTAAAACAAGCCGTGTTGACAGCTTCTGCCCAAAACTGAGTAGGCAGGTGAGAATCGCTGAGCATTGAACGTGCAGCTTCAATAATTGTTCTATTTCTTCTTTCAGCGACTCCGTTTTGTTGTGGTGTTCTCACTGACGAAAAGTTATGAGAAATACCCTTGCTCTCAAGGAAGGAATCAAGAGAACTGTTTTTGAATTCAGTTCCATGATCACTCCTTATTGAGCGAACAGTCATATTGTTCAGAGTTTCCATCTTCCGAACAAAGGTGATGAGTTCTTCAGGGGTGTCACTCTTAGAACGGAGAAACATTACCCATGTATAACGAGAGAATTCATCAACTATGACCAGCGTATATTTCTTTCCAGCGATGGATTGTTTGTTAACGGGGCCAAACAAATCCATATGGAGTAGTTGAAGAGGAGATGACACTGAGGAAACTTGCTTGGACTTAAAGCTTGCCTTGGTCTGCTTCCCTTTTTCACACGCTGAACATAAGGATTCTTTGGCGTATGAATGTTGAGGTAGACCAGTGACTAACTCTTTGGATGAAAGAGTATTCAGTGTCTTGAAGTTGAGATGTGAGAGTCCCTTGTGCCATAGCCAGTTGACATCAGAAGATGCCTTTGAGAAGAAACAGGAGTTCTCAGTGGTTGTTGAGTCCATGTTTATAACGTAAACATTTTCCAAACGATAACCGCTGAGAGCTATCTTCTCCTTTTTGTCAGAGACAAAGCAGGATTCCTTGGTGAAAATCACTTTGTTATCCATGTCGCAAAGCTGACTGATGCTCAGAAGATTATGCTTCAGCCCTTCAACATATGCGACTCTTCTGAAGGATGTTGTACCATTTGAAAGTACACCATACCCTCGGGTGTGTCCTTTTCCATTTCCACCGAAAGTTACAGAGGGACCCTTCTCTTCCATGTATTCAGCGAGCAGGCTTTTCTTTCCAGTCATGTGTCTAGAGCATCCGCTATCGAGATACCAGATACCCTTCTTAACCTGCAATACAAAGGAAGATTAGTTTTGCTTGGGTACCCACTTCACCATGTATACGCGTTTGTCAGTGGAAGTGGTTGGAATGGGTTCAGCAGTCTTCGCAGCATTTGAAGATTCAGCTTTGTCTTTCTTCACTTTGGTCAATTTCTTGACCTCAGCGGTATGAGTCACCTTGACCTGACTTGCAACTGGTTTGGTCTTCTTTGGTGCTATCTTCACCTTAGCTATCTTATCAGCTTTGGTGGCTGTGGGACACTTACTTGCAATATGATCGGTAAGTCCACAGTGATAACATTTCCTATAACTAAAATTAGTTCTAGGACCACTTGTGTGCTGAGCTTTTAATTTGGAATTAGAAGTGCCAGCACCAAGTACACTATTGGTTTTTGAAATAGGACGAACATTCAGTTCTTCAGATTTCTTACCAAGGACATCTACTCTGAGTCTAGGAGTAGGTCGCTGAACTGATCCAGAGGTCTGATTTCTAGAACCAGATGAATGAATCACTAAGGCTTTGGAAGCATTCAGCTTAGGTACTAAAGTACCCTTCTGAGGATTTTGATAAATTACAATTCCTTTACCTTTATCTTTAGAGACAGAGGTAGGTTTTGAATAAACCATTTTCTCCTTACCTTTTGAGGAGGTAGGAGTTTCCTCAGGGATTGGTGTAATCGACGAGGAGTACTGAGATGAAGAAGTGTCAGCTACTGAGGATACGAACGTTCCAAATTTAAGCATTGAACGTTCAGTGGTTGGTATTGGAGTATCATATTTATAACCCAGACCACGTTTATCACTCAGAGGAATCTGAGCCTTAATTATCTCAGTGATCTTTGTTGAAGAATTACACCATCCTTCAACAGTAGCTTGTTCAGCTTTTAATGCAGCGATAGCTTCCGCTCGTTCAATTTTGACTAGCTGATTTAAATGGACTTGATCTTTAAAATCTTCTTCAAATTTAGAAAGCTTTTATATTTGAAGGTGGCAATTTTTAAGCTTTTCAGCGAGATCAAGATTTTGGTTTTCAACCACAGCTTTGCCGTTCATGGCTTCGTATAAGCTTCTAGTCAGTAGTTCGATTTTACGGAGACTATCAGCTTCATCAATATTTACAATATTGGTAAAGAAGGAAGGTGATACCTGAATGGCAGATGTTGAAGTGGAGGGAATGTCTTAACTTTCTTCCTCTTCTTCAATCTTGGCCATGAGACATTGATTTGCTTCATCATCTTCAGAATCAGATGATGAGGCTTCTTCATCAGAAGCAGCCCAATCATAGTCAGCCATTAGGCCTTTTCCCTTCTTCTTAAAGCTTTTCAGCTTTGCATACTTCTCCTTCAGCTTTAAGTATTTGTCGTCTTTATTCCTTGGAACAAAGGATTTCTTTGTAAAGGCTGAAGGTCTCATGATTTTCTTTGACCTGCACTCGTTAGCGAAATGACCTGTCTTTTCGCAGTTAAAACAAGTAGCAGTAGCCTTATCAACAAAAGCTGATGACTTAGGCTTGTCAGCTATAGAAAGAGTTTTGTTCTTTCTAAACATTTTCTTCTTGGCGAATCTCCTGAACTTTTTAGTTAGGAGAGCCAAGGATTCGTCATCTGAAGAATCAGAATCTGATGATCTTTCAGAGTTACTTTCTAACTCAGTGATAGTGACCACGGGTCGCTGAGTAGAAGGTTCCTCTGAGATTAAAGCAACAGGGGTGCTTTTGGAATCTTTTACAAGATTCTTCTTAAGATGGCTAGATTGCTCATGATTCAGCAATGTGCCATATAAGGTAGCGAGTGTCATTGATCTTAGATTTTTTGACAGCTTGAGACACATGGAATAATTGTCCCAGCTTTCAGGTAAACATTCTAAAAACTTTGTCAGAACTTCAAAGTTAGAATATTCCTTACCAACCGTTTTAAGATCTATAATTAAGCAGTTAAAACGTTGATGTACTTCAGAGAGAGTTTCATTCTTACCAGAGATGAAACTTTCGTATTGTCTTACCAGGTTGATCTTTCTTGAATCCTGGACTTCAGACGTTCCTTCATACTGAACACATATTGTGTCCCACATGGCCTTCGAGGATTTCAGGTTCATGACGGAATGGTAGACTTCGTCAGGAAGGGCCATGGATAGTATGGATCTGGCTTTTGTATCTATAGCCACTTTCTTCTTGTCTTCATCGGTCCAATGATGGATTTCCTTTGGAATCAGCCTTTCTGGAATAGCAGCTCTAGTTGCAGTGGCTGGAACGGCAGGATCAATCGTTACAGGGATGTGTGGACCGTTTTCAAGATAGTAAGGTATAGTAGGGTCTACACCTTCTAAGAAGAGTGTCATCCTATTTTTCCATAAGTTGAAGTTGTCTCTGGAAAATCTATGGGGTTTTGCAAGAGAACCATTGTCGATATAGTGAGTGTTTGTGTTTGAGTTGGCCATTTTCAGATAATAGCAAGGAAGAGAAAATATCTTAGATTAGATCTTGTTTATGAGATTAAACAAATCTGCTCTGATACCACTTGTTGGTCCCGAAAGGCTTAAACAAGTTTGTAGAAGGGGGGGGGGGGGTTGAATACAAACACACTATTTTACTTTTCTAAATTGTTTATTGATAAATCATTAACAATTTACAGCTTGTTGCGGAAACAAGATTAAGGATAAACCTAAATCTAAACAAGTTGGAACACTAAGGTTTTCTTGCACTAAGAAAGATAAGGAGATTACTAATAAAATCCTATCTTGAGAGATTTGAACTTGTCCAGAGTTAGCAAGTTACTTCAAATGAAGTGAGTTCATCTCTTTATATACTGCATGCATTTAATGCAATCCAGTATATACTTTACACGTGTCATTAGCGGATTGGTTGCATGTCATTGACCTTTGATGACAACCTTAGTAGCCGCATGAATGAACAGTGTAGTATCAGAGTGGTTGTACGATTTCAGATTTTCGGAGGTTCTTTTCTGACATTTCGTACGGTGGCGTGCAAGGGAGGTTAAGACAAAAGTACTTTGTATGGAGGACTTCATGATCAGCTTTCGTTGATTCAGTGATTATCATTTACTATTCAGCAGATGATAAAGTTCAGCGATAGCTGAAGTCTTGTACTTGATACTTCACGTTGAGTGGACAAATCTGAGTCTTCGCTGATCCGCATCAGTTCATTAGGAGACTTGTCGCTGGTTCTTGAGCTTGATCTTCGACTTCAGCGTAGAACCTTTGTTGACGTGAATCTTGTCTTCAGGGATCATAAGTAAACAACTAACTTATCAGCGATCACCATAAGGACTGAACAGACTCAGCGATATGGTGAACAGTGTTCGCTGAATGTTTAATCTAAAAGTGCGAGAGTTCCTATCAGCAGTACTGTAAGATCTTAGTACTTATCAGCGATAGTGAAACTCTGATACATATTGTTTACTTACAATTTTCACTAAGTATTTAAGATAGGGTCATTATCAAATCACTGAGGGTTTGGATCAACAGAGAAGCCGTACTTCTCTCTCATTGAAGGTGAGTCTTTTCTGAATAATTTGATTTATCTCTTTCAGTTCAATTAATTCAATGTTAATTCTAAGTGTTTTATCATCTACAGAGGTAATACAAGAGTTGGAATTTGAAGTAGATACCTCAGAGTCAGTGCAGGAGTCGACTTCTGCCATGCCACAGAAGAGGGCATTGGCGGTATGTTCATCGTCAGAAGTAGAGTCTGACTGGAAGTCTTCTGTGTTCTCCTCAGAATGTCCTTTTGCCATTAAGGATTTTTGAGCATAATACTCGGCTTTCTTTTTGTAGAAAGCAGAGTCCCTCTGTGGGCGATTTGATCTGCTTCTGCATTCATTCGCAAAATGGCCTGGTTTGCCGCAGTTAAAACATCCTTGAGGAGTGTTTCCTGTTCGATCATTGGACTTCTGTAGGTCTCCGCCTTTCTCTGATCTACATTCATTTGCATAGTGACCAGGTTTGCCGCATTTGTAGCATTCTTGCTGTGTGTGGCTTACCGAGTCATCTGACCTCTGTCGGTCATTTCCTCTGTAATGTCTTTCGCTTGACCTCTGTTGGCCACTCGATTCTTCTTCTCTTCTGTCATCTCTTCTGTTTTCTCTATCATATCTTTCATTTCCGGAACCTCTTCTGTTTCCTCTGAACTCTTTTGTCAATAGAGCTAAAGATTTAGCTAGTGACGCAAGAGTTATTTCTTCTTCTGCTTGCTCTTCTTCTTCACTGTCTATTATCGCCATCTTCTTCTTCTCCTTCTTCTTCTCCTCTGTGGCTTTTTCATTTCTTGGTCTCTGTGCATCTTCTTTAGTTTTACTAACCAATGCATATGGTACAATGGTTAGTGTTTTAGCCTGTGCTATCTGAGGTTCTTGTGCGGCTAATGTTCCGTAAAGATCAGAGAGAGTCCAGGTGTCTAGATCCTGATTTGTCTGTAGGGACATAGACAGCTGGAGCCATTCTTCATTTAGACTTTTTAAAAACATGACATTGTTTTCTTCAGAAGTTCTGTCAATGCCTGATTTTCTGCAATTGTTGATTAGAGAGTTGAATCTGTCGTATGTTGTTTGCAGAGATTCTGTTGAAGAGGCTCTGAATGCATGATATTCATTGATGTACTGTGCTCTTCGGTTTTTTTGTGTTTTAGCACCTCCTTCCAACTGTCTTTCCAGTTCTTTCCACAGATCATGCGATGTTTCACATGAATCCAAGGATTGAAAGAGTTCGTTGGGTATTGCCATAATCAATGTCCTCTTGGTTTTCTGAGCAACTTCATCTTCTGCTTTATCTTCGGTTGACCACTCCCCTTTTGGCTTTGGTTTTTGATGTTCGGGGATTTCGGCAGATTCAGCAGTAGCAGGTATACGAGGTACTACTGTCATGGGAATAGGAGGAGGATTGTACAGATATTGTACTTGATTTTTTTCAGTGCCCTCGAAAAAATGGACCATTCTTATTTTCCACTGAGGATACTCATCTCGAAGGAGACTAGGAGGTTTAGTGAGAGAACCAGTAGTAAAGAAATTATTTGTATTTGTCATTTTTGAAGATTTTAGAAAGAAGGTATGACTAAAGAGTTACTTCTATGAACTTGAAGATTTTCTGAGTTTAAGAAGTTTCCAGACACAATAATATCTATCACGAATCTTGATAAGTGGATCACTTGATATTGAAAATCAAGAGAGGCTCTGATACCAATTGTTGGAACCCAGATTCACTTAATCAAGATTAACAGTCTATTAGTTGAGTTTAGAGTTTGATGCGGAAGCGTATTAAACTAACAGATATGTTTGATAGATATTAGAACGCACACATATAAAGAAAACAGTAAAGAATGAAAAGGATTTCTTGAACTGTTACTGTTATTCAATATATAATAAGAACACGAAGAACAGATTAAGAACTGTTGGTGTGTGTGAGAATATAACACTCAGATATTTGACAAATAAAGCTTGAGAGTATTAGTGATTCCTTGTGTATTCGTTCTTAGGAAGATCTCAACATGAGACTTCCTTTTATACTACTCTTAGAAGACTATGAAGTAGGTCACTGTTCCTTTTACGGCATGAATAGTGAACTGGATGGTGTGAACAGTTGTTTGAGTCATGCGCATTTAATGGAGCAGATGTACTATTGGTAAATGCATTAAATGGCGCAGACGTCTATTTTGTACCATGCCCTATTGAGTCCACTCAGAGCTTGACACGTGTTTTGACAGTACTTTTCCATGCAAGTTGATGAACGTATCCAGTAATATCTTCCAAGTCTTCATAGCAGACCACAGAGGCTCTGTAAGGCATTACAGAGGTTCTATGGTCTGACCTTCTGTGGAGCAGTCCACTTGTTTCCGAGTTGATCTTCTTCTTGCGCACTACAGAGGTTCTGTGATTACCTCTGTAGCTTCTGTGGCTTTCTGGACTTGATCTTCTGGAAGAAGTGGCAGAGCCTCTGTGAGAGGCTTTTCTATACTTAGCCTATTTTTCACTACTTCTAAGTATTTCTATGATTAGGAAGATTGAAGCTAACAATAACAATATGATACGTTGAAATAAAATAAACCGCACTTTATCTATATATAACACTATTATACGTTGAAATAAAATACCACCACACTTTATCTATATATAACACTATTATAAGTTGAAATAAAATACCACCGCACTTTATCTATATATAACAATATGATACGTTGAAATAAAATAAACCGCACTTTATCTATATATAACACTATTATACGTTGAAATAAAATACCACCGCACTTTATCTATATATAACAATATGATACGTTGAAATAAAATAAACCGCACTTTATCTATATATAACAATATGATACGTTGAAATAAAATATCACCGCACTTTATCTATATATAACAATATGATACGTTGAAATAAAATAAACCGCACTCGTTGAAATAAAATAAACCGCACTTTATCTATATATAACACTATTATACGTTGAAATAAAATAAACCGCACTTTATCTATATATAACAATATGATACGTTGAAATAAAATAAACCGCACTTTATCTATATATAACAATATGATACGTTGAAATAAAATACCACCGCACTTTATCTATATATAACAATATGATACGTTGAAATAAAATAAACCGCACTTTATCTATATATAACACTATTATACGTTGAAATAAAATATCACCGCACTTTATCTATATATAACAATATGATACGTTGAAATAAAATAAACCGCACTTTATCTATATATAACACTATTATACGTTGAAATAAAATACCACCACACTTTATCTATATATAACACTATTATACGTTGAAATAAAATACCACCACACTTTATCTATATATAACAATATGATACGTTGAAATAAAATAAACCGCACTTTATCTATATATAAGACTATTATAAGTTGAAATAAAATACCACCGCACTTTATCTATATATAACAATATGATACGTTGAAATAAAATAAACCGCACTTTATCTATATATAACACTATTATACGTTGAAATAAAATACCACCGCACTTTATCTATATATAACAATATGATACGTTGAAATAAAATAAACCACACTTTATCTATATATAACAATATGATACGTTGAAATAAAATATCACCGCACTTTATCTATATATAACAATATGATACATTGAAATAAAATAAACCGCACTTTATCTATATATAAAAATATGATACGTTGAAATAAAATAAACCGCACTTTATCTATATATAACACTATTATACGTTGAAATAAAATAAACCGCACTTTATCTATATATAACATTATTATACGTTGAAATAAAATAAACCGCACTTTAATTAAAATACCCAAAGTCAAACCAACTGTTACCAAAATACCCTAAAATTTTTCAATTTTGCAAAAATACCCAAAATACCCGCGATGGGGTCCCGCGATCGCGGGATACGCTGACGTGGCACGTATTTTGGGCACAAATACCCCGCGAAGCCCCTAAACTTTGGCCGCGGTGCACTTTTGGTCCCTGCCCGCGATGGCCCGCGATGGGCCAAAATTTACAGTTTTGGTCCTTGAAATTTTCAACTTTTGGTCCCTGAAAATTTACACTTTCAGCCCCTATACTTAGACGAATCTTGATGCTTTTACTGTTTTTTTCCACAATTATTGCAATTTAAAGACCGATTTGTGGTTGAAATTCAATTGCATGTTTCAATCAATGTTAAATCAATGTTTTTGGAATATCAGTTTGTGGATGAAATGAGAGATTGGTTTTCTGATATGTTAGTTGTTTCATTCATAAATAGACGTAAAATTCAAGCCATAATTCTCACACAACGATTTCATTGTTGCAATATTTCTTTCTGCAATATTTTGTGTTTGAGATACTACTGAAAAAATGAGTTCATCTGTTGCAAAAGCTAAGCTATATTTCTGTTTTGATGGTGAATGGGTGCAAGATAACAATGAGTGGAGTTTTGCTTATAAATCTAAGCGTGGTGTAAAAGTGTCAGTAAACTATACTTATCAGAAGTTTGTTGCATACGCCATGCAAAAATGTGGAATCAACTCTTCTGATATTTGCAAGTTAGTGTTTAAAAATGGCGATGGGTCATTTGTGGATTTATCCAACGATGGGGATATCTCTACTTTTCTGCACCTTGCAGTCGATTCAGAAAGACCCCCATTACTCTTTGTGTATCCCGGCGTATCCGACGGTGACGACGACGGTGACGAGGAGGGTGACGACGACGAAGACCTCCAAATAGAGCAGCCTGATTCTCAACAACAACAACCACCACCACCACCACCATCACCACAACCACACGAATGGCGTACTGCTGGAGTTGCTGATGACGAAACCCACGTTTTCAGAACGGGTAATTCTGAAATAGACAGATCAGACACCGATAATGATGATCACGAAGAATATACAACTAGTAGAAAATCATGTAGTCAGATAAATGACTTTTTTGATATGCCCCCTATTCTTCCAGACTCCCATACCCAGACACAAAGCTACGAACCTACACCTTATATTCGTAGCGAAAGTTTAACAGCAGGTCAGATATTCGATTCGAAGGATCTCTTAGCAAGTCAGATCGGACTCAAGTTCTTGGAAGAGGGTTTCCAAAGTCGCGTGCGGGCATCTGACAAAATCAAATACGTAGTTGAATGTGCTAGAGAAAAGCGTGAGTGGAGGTTGTACGCGATTCACACGGGTCCCAAAGGAGGGGCGATAATGATTAGAAAGTTGCACGACGTACACACTTGTACGAGGACGCAACTTAATCCCCACCACAAACAAGCCGGAAAAAAGACTTTGGGTGCGATCCTGAAAAATAAATTTCTTGATGTTAGCAGGTCATTGCGTCCAAAGGACATCGTCCACGACGTTCACCGGCAGTTCGACGTCACGATTGATTACCACCAAGCGTAGCGTGCGCGCTGCCATGCACTGTTTATGGTGAGAGGCACGTTCGAGGAGTCGTATGAACGACTCCCGACATATTTATATAATTTGCAGATGCAGACTGTCACGCAGCTACGGACCGATTCACGTGGACGGTTTGAGATGTGCTTCGTGGCCCTTGGACCCGCGGTACGTATTTTAACACGTCATATGTTTACACATTATAAACTATAACATTTACACATTATAAACTATAACATTTTAACCTATGTTTTTGCAGATCCGCACATTTCTGGAAAATCTACGTCGTGTCCTGATAATAGACGCAGCCCATTTAAAGGGCCGTTACTTGGGTATGATGTTCCTGGCGGTTGCCATGGACGGGGATAACTCCATCGTTCCAGTAGCTTTCGGCGTAGGCAAGTCCGAAACCGGGGACGAGTGGACTTGGTTTCTGTCCATGTTGAGACAAGCTATCGGAGACCCGCAAGGGTTGGTGTTTATGTCTGACAGGGCTCCTTCCATAAGCGCCGCAATCTCTGCCATGTACCCAAACGCCCCTCACGCCATATGCTGTCGACATTTGGAGATGAACGCCAAATCCAAGGACAAACGTATTACCACCTACAAGGATGTCTATTGGGCGGCATGCAGAGCATATACGGATCGGGAGTTTAACAAGTACATGAATATGCTACGATACAGTGTCAAGGAAGCAGCCAAAGTCTTTGACGATGCTGGACCGGAGAGGTGGTCCGCGGCCCATTTTCCTGGACAACGGTATGACATTCTGACCTCGAATAGTGCAGAGTCTGTGAATGCACTCTCCCGTTTTGCGCGTAGATGTCCGATTGTTAATCTTATGGACTACTTTCGGGCCTTTCAACAAGAGTGGTACCAAATTCGACGCCTAAAAGGAGCTAAGATACAAAATGCACTCGCACCAACGGCGGAGAATATCGTTCAGTACAGGGCGCGTCGTGCGAAGACATGGCCGGTAAGAGCAATCGGGTATGGGAAGTACGAGGTGCATGATGACTATATTCACGCGATTGTGAATATGGAAGACCACCTTTGTTCGTGTCGCGAATGGGATAAATCTGGGTTACCGTGCGGCCATGCCATCGCTGCAGCAACATATATGGGTCATACAGATTGCAGCGACTTGGCTGTACCTTTCTTCACGTCCGAATATTACCGGAAAACATACGTGGAGGTAATAAACCCAGCTGGACCCCCTGCAGCATGGGTGTATCCACCCGACCCGCTTCCACCATGCTATCCACCTTTAATGGATAAGAACAGGGCCGGGAGACCGAGAAAGAACGACCGACGTCCATCACGTGGTGAAAGTTTGATACAACGAAGATGTACTAAGTGCCAATGCGTAGGACACACTCGTGGAGAGTGTCCAAATCCCGCCCCTTCAACCGTGCCA
Source organism: Saussurea involucrata (assembly GCA_033807775.1). NCBI lineage: Eukaryota > Viridiplantae > Streptophyta > Magnoliopsida > Asterales > Asteraceae > Saussurea > Saussurea involucrata. Next base: position 22,925,787 of record CM066312.1, read on the forward strand.
AGGAGACATTCTGTCAGTCACACCCCGGGCCTGTCACAGCTTGAACCATATGGAACAAACCCATATGATACTGTTGATCTAAACACTTATTTGTAAATGATATATATACACACATACATATGCTTCTAAATGAACATTGATAACACGGCTAGTTTGTAAATGATATATATATATTCGTATTATATATTTACACACATAAAGAAAATAGGAGACCTTCAATTTTTCTTAGTATTTTCTTGACCTTGTTCTTGCATCCATGGCAGTGAATGTTAACTCTGAGTACACATGTATGTTTATATATTCATATTAGATACGTTTTAATTTTAACAAATTACACCATTATAGTTAATTATTTAATTTATGGTACATCTCATATTTTTTTTCAATTTTGTTTTACACTCCTATCGCATTAACATAATAATCATATATTAACTAATTCATTAAATCGTTTTAAATTATTATTATTTGAATGTGTTTATAGATATCGTGAATGGCAATAGGAGAAGGTAGAATTGTTTATAAATGGGGTTTTGACAAGTTGGTATCACTGGACTCATTTAAGAATTGTGAAAATGGGTATTTGGCGAATGATGATTCATGTGTGTTTAAAACACTTCAGCTCCAAACACACATGAATCATCATTCGTCAAATACCCATTTTCACAATTCTTAAATGAGTCCAGTGATACCAACTTGTCAAAACCCCATTTCATATTATATATATACACACACACACACATATGCTTCTAAATGAACATTGATAACACAGCTAGTTTGTATTCCATCCAACAAGCTCTTCATCTTCAATCTTTCTGACCCTTCTTCAACGGCTTCTGCTTTTGCAACCACGTATGGCCATTGTGTACCACAACCCGCACACACTTTAGCAAATGAGTTGAGGGTTGTCATATATTCTACAAGAGGAGTAGGCCCACGAATGAGGTAACCTCTGACTTGACCTTGCATGATGTATCCAACCTAACCGTGGTTCAGCGGCTTAAAAACTACTTTTCAGAGAAATTAACAACAACAAAAAATACAAAACAACAACACAGTAAAAAAATACAAATAACAACACAGTAAAAAAATACAAAACAAAAAAAAATATAACCACCACCTACTTAAAAATTGATTTAGTTTCATCAATCCAAGCTTGCTTCTCGTTTACCTTCGCTTGAATAATTGCGAAGTCTTGCAGAATATGGTGAATTGCTTCTTGTTCTCGACGAACACGAGCCTCCCGAGCTTTTATATCCCCTTTCATCCTTTTGATCTTCCTATCTTCCTCTTCGATCTTTCTCAAATGGACTGCCTTCCTGTCCATCATTTTTTTCCACTCTTCTGTTAGTTCATCTATCTCCTTTTCTTTTTTTGCTATGGCGACCTCGATTTGAGGTGGTATTTTTTCAGGAGTAGACTTAGGGTTTGATGACGATGCCATTTGTGGATGAAATGAGAGAAGAGAGAAATCAATTCAAAGAAAGAAAGCAAGAGAGAAATCAAGAAAGAAAGCAAGAGGAAGTGTGAATTGTGAATTGCATACTACTGATATTTATGGATGAAATCTCAAACATGCAAATGAATTTCAACCACAAATCGGTCTTCAAAGTACAATAATTGTGGAAAAAAACAGTAAAAGCATGCAAGATTCGTCTAAGTATAGGGGCTGAAAGTGTAAATTTTCAGGGACCAAAAGTGTAAATTTTCAGGGACCAAAACTGTAAATTTTGGCCCATCGCGGGCTGCGATCGCGGGCAGGGACCAAAAGTGCACCGCGGCCAAAGTTGAGGGGCTTCGCGGGGCATTTGGGACCAAAATACGTGCCACGTCAGCCCTAGCCCGCGATCGCGGGATCCATCGCGGGTATTTTGGGTATTTTTGCAAAATGAAATTTTTTTTGGGTATTTTGGTAACAGTTGGTCAAACTTTGAGTATTTTAATTAATTTCCCCGAAATAAAATACCACCGCACTTTATCTATATATAACAATATGATACGTTGAAATAAAATAAACCGCACTTTATCTATATATAACAATATGATACGTTGAAATAAAATAAACCGCACTTTATCTATATATAACATTATTATACTTTGAAATAAAATAAACCGCACTTTATCTATATATAACAATATGATACGTTGAAATAAAATAAACCGCACTTTATCTATATATAACAATATGATACGTTGAAATAAAATACCACCGCACTTTATCTATATATAACAATATGATACGTTGAAATAAAATAAACCGCACTTTATCTATATATAACAATATGATACGTTGAAATAAAATAAACCGCACTTTATCTATATATAACAATATGATACGTTGAAATAAAATAAACCGCACTTTATCTATATATAACAATATGATACGTTGAAATAAAATACCACCGCACTTTATCTATATATAACACTAACTATAACATCTGTGAATGACTATGTAGAAGGATTTCTTTAACATCGACTTGACGGTAAGGTGCAAAGTTTCCTACGTCGAGGAATTAGGAGCGCTCTTTAGGGGATTAGGTGATCGCGCGGATACCCTTGAGACCATCTATAGAGGGACACCGTTCGGGCCATGGATGGATGTGTCTTACTCTGGTGGCGACCCTACGCTAGTACACATGTTTCTACAGTTGTAGGTCGAGGACGCCAACGCTGAGCCGGAGGAGATGCTTTTTGATTTCTTCGGCTCTCAATTTCATTTTGGGCGTCGTGAGTTCTGTCTAATTACAGGACTACGTTTTGGAGAGGCTCCCCCCCTTCCTCCCTTAGAAGACTGCTCCTTCGTTCCTAGGGTTTGGGGCATTTCAGCATCTCGTTTGAAGCTGAAGGCAGCCCGGGAAATGATGAAAGAGGGCCTTAGTGCCCTAACCGACGACGATGTTGTCCGTGTATGCTTGGTGGTGATCGTGGATATGGGCTTCTTGGGCCGTGAGTATAGCCAGTATGCTTCCGAGACGGTCCTTAGGGACGTCGAGGACCTTGAGCTGTTTAACAGCTACCCGTGGGGTAGCCATATCTGGACACATTGCTACTCTATTCTGCACCGAGACATAGCCAGGCGCGTTGATCGACATGCAAAGATGAATCTTTGTGGTTTTACATACGCCTTCAAGGTTAGATACGTAGTATAACAATTTTTAATAATACATACAAACTGTTTGGCTTTTCTTTTTACGTACTTGCTCTTCTTGTCTAATTCCAGATATGGATCTTGTAGATGTTTCCCGCATCAATCCGATATTTCGTCAAGCGCGACGATCGAGTACTTAGGGGAACCCGTTGGGACAAGCTTGTTACCCTAAGTAGGTCGCTTTGGTTTCAGTTCTTCAATGCGTCTAGAAATGTAAGTTCTTTTACTATGTTTACAATTTGCATACGTTAGTCCCGCTTATTTATTTCTTTTATGTTTTATCATATATTTAGCAGCCACTCTTGCCTTTCGATCGCCTTGTGCCTACTGTCGACGAGATGGGCATAGATTGGTACAGAGACAGTGTGGCCTTTATTGACGCAGAGGCGGAAAGGGCTCGACGTCCCCCTACTTCCACATCTGGCGAAGATGAGGAAGACGACGACAGGCCCCCTTCCTCCTCCTACCAGCAGGCCCGTTCCTCCTCCTACCAGCCGGCCCCTTCCTCCTCCTACCAGCCGGCCCGTTCCTCCTCCTACCAGGCGCCCCCTTCCTCCTCCTACAATCCATATCAGGCGGCCCCTTCCTACGAGCCACAGCGTGGCTCACATGAAGTCTTGTGGGACTACGTCCACGGGCCGCTAGAGACACGTGTACACTATCTGGAGGAAGTCTACAGACAGTTTAGCGCTGTCAATGTTAGTGTTTAACTTAATTTGTTGGCCACGTTTATTTAGTTTGTATATTAATATTACGTTCTAAATTTGTTTTAGCTGTCGAGTACGACACCGATCCCCGCTCCGTTCGGACAGGGGGCACAGGCGACGTTTGCCACCACATCCTATCTGTCATTCCCTGAAAATGTAAGTGACATTGAGTAACCATTATGTTTGTTCCTAAGTTTGTAACTCTTATAATGATCAATGTCACGCAGGCCGGGATGTCGGGGGCCGGGATGTCAGAAACGCCGTTCGCCACCACATCCTATTCTACTATCCCGGAGAGTGTAAGTGACACTGAGTAACCATTATAGTTATATGTTTGTTCCTAATTTTGTAACTATTTTAATGATCAATGTCACACAGGCCGGGATGTCGGGGGCATACACCTCGCAGATGCCGCCGCCGTTCGCCACCACATCATATTCTACTATCCCGTAGAGTGTTAGTGACACTGAGTAACCATTATAGTTATATATCGATAATCCTAATTTTATAACTATTTTAATGATCAATGTCACGCAGGCCGGGATGTCGGGGGCATACACCTCGCAGATGCCGCCGCCGTTCGCCACCACATCAATCACAAACATCTTTGGCGGTTCGGCCGATGACTATTACAGGCCGGAAATGCATACTGTAAGTTATTTTGGTAGTTTTGGTTTAATTGTGAACATTTCCTAAATTGTACTTAAAACATTGAGTAACGTAATTTTCAGACGGGGTCTCCTATTATCCAGGATCACTTCTCGGAGCACTTCTCGGAGCCTGACGATGACTCGATGGATGTTGTAGATCCACCACCACAGGTGACCCCGCTCCCTCTAAAGCGGTCGCATAAAATTTCACAATGGTTTCGTCACCCGTTTGGCCAACAAGGATCTACGACACCGCCGCCCGCTAAAAAACAAGCAAAGAAAGCGGGGGGAAAGAAGGGAGGAAAGAAAAAGGGAAAGGTGCCTTCACCGGAGCCTCAACCGGCATCAGAAATATTGAGGATGTGCCGGACTGGTCGCCTCCCCAACTTGACATTCACCCCTTACGGGGGCTTAGAAATCAACCCCTCGTTTTTTGAAAAATTGCTTGCGGATGACCCTGTGAACTCTGACTTAGACGATACGGTTAGTATGAAGTTAAATTATAGTCATATATAATCAAATATATTTATATTACATGTCTAACCATCTATTTTTTATGCATAGCACGTCGATTCTTGGGTTAGCCTGTTGCAAAAACATCGTGGCGTAGACACGAGGTGGACCATCATGCACACTATGTTCTTTCAGTGTATACTGATGGACCATCAAGGTCCCGCCTCTTTGATCGAAATATGCAATGGCTCGGAAGGGACCTCTTGGACTCTCCTCGATAGGGTATGCAAATCGTTTTACTGTTATTTTATTTAATAACATATATGACATATATTGTAATATTTCAGGTGTACATCCCCATATGCTTGCATCCCAGACATTGGCTGCTTGGAGTGTTTGAACTAGACACTATGGTCATGACCCTATATGACAGCGAAAAGGACGGTCTCTGCAAACAACAATTGACAGAGCAGATGCAATCGTTTAAAACAAAACTATATACGTTCTTTTCATTGATCGGGGATCATAGACGTCGCGAAGTGTCAAGTATCTTTCGCACAAAGATGGCCGGCCAAGTACCCCAGCAAACCGGGTTATATGCGGATTGCGGTGTATGGGTATGCCGTAATGTCCAAAAGTTGATAAATAACGAGGAGATATGGGTACCCCCTAACGAAACCGACGATGAGGCAATGGATTTCCGCCGACATATGGCGGAGTCAATTTATGCGCATTGTCTAATAGGGCCACGTTAGGTTGTTTATGTAACATTAAGTAATTGTTATTTTTAGTATTAACTTATTTTGTTAAAGTATTGTGATTGACTTACTGTTTACTTCATTTGGTTTTTGCTAATTTCATCCATTTACTCAACTTTGAGTATCGATATCTCTTTCACACATACTCTATTTTGGATGCATTATATATCATTTTGAAGATCTCATATAGAAGAACATAAACCTACTAAAAGTTAGTTATATATAACACATATATATAAATTTAAATGCGTCCAAAGTTTAGTAAAACCCATATTTCCAACACCTAGTAAGTAGGTTTATGAAACTTGCGATAATCCTAATACAGAGATTATTGGATGAACAAGCATTTATTTCTTGATTATTGGGGTATTGGTTCTTGTTGTCTGGAAGTGATTCATATGATGCAAAAATTGGTATCATGTAATGTTGAACAATATCTATATTATAGAAACTTGCATTTGATAGTACCATATAAATCTGATCTAAATTCTCATTAATTAGCTATGTTTGACTACTTAAAGACTAATTTTCTACCTAATGAAAGACCTTTATTCAAGAGCAGACGAATATTGCAGTTACTTTTTCAGTGGAATCATGCAGGCAACTTTTTCAGACGAAATCTATAAACACATTCAAATAATAATAATTTAAAACGATTTAATGAATTAGTTAATATATGATTATTATGTTAATGCGATAGGAGTGTAAAAAAATTGAAAAAAAAAATAAGAGATGTACCATAAATTAAATAATTAACTATAAGAGTATGAATTTTAAATATAAAAAATATTTTTTTTATGTAGTGTATAACTGTATATGATATATATTAAAATATATAAATCCAAAAAAATTCAAGATTGGGCTCATTTCGAACGTATCGAAGAGACGATTATAATGGTGTAATTTGTTAAAATTAAAACGTATTATTTTAACGTATTTTAGTTAATAAACGATTATATGTGTTAAATGTAAAATTAAAATAATGAAAGTAAAAGGTATAAAGTAAATTTAGTAAATAAGTATAGGGGTTGAAAGTGTTACATTTCATTTTAAATTCGTAAAAATGGACGAAATGGGGTGAACGGTGCCAAAATATCAAAATTTTCATAAATGGTTCCTTGCAATTGAAAAGTCACAAAAATAACCCCATCGCGGGATGAGCCCGCGATCGCGGGATTCCATTTTTCAAAAATGGTCCCTGCAACTTTATAAAAGTGTCAGAAAGGTCCCTGGCCCGCGATCGCGGGCTCCCATCGCGGATTTTTAGGGTATTTTTGCAAAATGGGAGAGATTTTGGGTATTTCAGTAAAACATGATCAAACTTAGGGTATTTTAATTAATTTCCCCAACAAAAGAAAATTTGTAGAAATGGAGAATCTATAATCAAAATGTTAAAAGAAACTTAAGTTCAACTGCAACAGGTTTTAACATTACAGATTACAATATTAATTATATTATTTAAATATTAAATAGGGAAATTAATTAAAATACCCTAAGTCAAACCAAGTGTTACCAAAATACCACAAATCTCTCCCACTTTGCAAAAATACCCCTTTTTCCACGATGGGAGCCCGCGATCGCGGGCCAGAGACCATTTCTGACACTTTTTTAAACTTGCAGGGACCATTTTTGAAAAATGGAATCCCGCGATCGCGGGCTCATCCCGCGATGGGATTGTTTTTGTGACTTTTCAATTGCAAGGAACCATTTTTGAAAATTTGACCCGCGTAGACACTGTTCACCCCCGCGTAGTCCACTGTAGCACCCGCGTTCTTCCAATTTGATAAATTTGATTTGGAATGTTACACTTTCAACCCCTATACTTATTTACTAAATTTACTTTATACCTTTTACTTTCATTATTTTAATTTTACATTTAACACATATAATCGTTTATTAACTAAAATACGTTAAAAAATACATTTTAATTTTAACAAATTACACCATTATAATCGTCTATTCGATACGTTCGAAATGAGCCCAATCTTGAATTTTTTTGGATTTATATATTTTAATATATATCATATACAGTTATACACTACATAAAAAAAATATTTTTTATATTTAAAATTCATACCCTTATAGTTAATTATTTAATTTATGGTACATCTCTTTTTTTTTCAATTTTGTTTTACACTCCAATCGCATTAACATAATAATCATATATTAACTAATTCATTAAATCGTTTTAAATTATTATTATTTGAATGTGTTTATAGATATCGTGAATGGCAATAGGAGAAGGTTTCACGAGAAGAATATGAAATGGGGTTTTGACAAGTTGGTATCACTGGACTCATTTAAGAATTGTGAAAATGGGTATTTGACGAATGATGATTCATGTGTGTTTGGAGCTGAAGTATTTGCAGTTACAGAGTATGCACAAAAGAATCGATGTATTTCCAACGTAACTTAGATTAAAATTATCTCCTTCAGTTTAGTCCCGTCCCGTCCCATCCAGTTCAGTCTCGTCCAGTTCCGTCCCGTCCCATCTAGTATGCGTACCAAACGCTACCTAAGAGTACCATAAATTAAATAATTAACTATAAGGGTATGAATTTTAAATATAAAATATTTTTTATGTAGTGTATATGATATATATTAAAATATATAAATAAAAAAAATTCAAGATTGAACTCATTTCGAACGTATCGAAGAGACGATTATAATGGTGTAATTTGTAAAAATTAAAACGTATTTTTTAACGTATTTTAGTTCATAAACGATTATATGTGTTAAATCTAAAATTAAAATAATAAAAGTAAAAGGTATAAAGTAAATTTAGTAAATAAGTATAGGGGTTGAAAGTGTAACATTCCAAATCAAATTCATCAAATTGGAAGAACGCGGGTGCTACAGTGGACTACGCGGGGGTGAACAGTGTCTACGCGGGTCAAATTTTCAAAAATGGTCCCTGGAATTTTTCAAAAATGGTCCCTTGCAATTGAAAAGTCACAAAAACAATCCCATCGCGGGATTCCATTTTTCAAAAATGGTCCCTGCAAGTTTAAAAAAGTGTCAGAAATGGTCCCTGGCCCGCGATCGCGGGCTCCCATCGCGGAAAAAGGGTATTTTTGCAAAGTGGGAGAGATTTGTGGTATTTTGGTAACACTTGGTCAAACTTGGGGTATTTTAATTAATTTCCCTATTAAATATGTTAGATAAAATTTTATTTATTTTTCTAGATTTAATTTCAAATATTCTTATCCATGTGAATAATAAAAAAGCATATATTGTTATTGTTGTAAAGAATAAAAAAGGGAATTTAATTAAAATACCCAAAGTTTGACTTTGACTTACCAAAATACCCATTTTCTCTTTGATTTTACTAAAATACTCATTTTTTCCGCGAAGGGGTCCGCGATCGCGGGCTAGGGCTACTTGTCACCCCCTGTTGGGGCAAAGTGTCCCGCGGAGCCCCCCAACTATGGTCGCGGTGACACTTTTGGTCCCTCCCCGCGGTGGTTGTCCGCGATAGGCCCGCGGTGGGTAAAAAAATTTACAATTTTGGTCCCTGTATTTGAACGAATCTTGCATGCTTTTACTGTTTTTTTCCATAATTATTGTACTTTGATGACCAATTTGTGGTTGAAATTCACTGGCATGTTTGAGATTTCATCCATAAATATCAGTAATATGCAATCCATAATTCACACCCATTCCACCCGTCTTTCTTTCTTTCTTGCTTTCTTTCTTCAGTAAACAAATGACATCGTCATCTAACCCATCGTCTACACCTGAAAGAATACCACCTAAACTCCAGAAGGCGATAGCAGCAAGGGAAAAGGAGATAGACCAACTGACAGAAGAGTGGAAACAGATGATCGCCAGGAAGAATGTCCACTTGACAAGGATCGAAGTGGAAGAAAAGAAGATCAAAAGGATGAAAGGGGATATAAAAGATAGGGAGGCTCGTATTCGTCGAGAAAAAAAAAGAAATTCACCACATCACGCAAGACTTCGCAATTCTTCAAGCGAAGGTAAGCGAGAAGCAAAGTTGGATTGATCAAACTAAAGCAATTTTTGAGTAGGTGGTCATACGGGTGTTGCTTTAGTACTTTGTTGTTTATGTGTTGTTGTTTCGTTCCTTTCCTGCTTGTATGTTGTTGTTTAATTTGTCATGAATAAAGGTCTTTAATTTATCTGAAAAGTAGTGTTTAAGTAGTCTGAAATTTGTCTAAAAAGTGGTTCATATTAAAAATACAACTCATAGATGTTATACAAGATTATTTCATAACAAACACATACTAATCAATACAGTATAAAACATGAAGGTTTGGGGATGCCACTTTTGAAAAATCTTCTCCAATGATTTTGATTGTTTTGATTTGCAATTTACACTTTCAACCCCTATACTTATTTACTTACTTTACTTTATACCTTTTACTTTCATAATTTTAATTTTATATTTAACACATATAATCGTTTATTAACTAAAATACGTTAAAAAATACGTTTTAATTTTAACAAGTTACACCATTATAATCGTCTCTTCGATACGTTCGAAATGAGCCCAATATTGAATATTTTTTTATTTATATATTTTAATATATATCATTATAATCGTCTCAATATAACCATTACTATTCTCTCCATTTAGACTACTACCATTATGATCATCATCCCATGTTCTGTTTCAAGTACCTTTCAAAAGATAACTGGTCCCAATCAAGGGAAATCAACGTTCAGATCAACGGTATCATATGATGGGCCCTGCGTGTTACTTACTTGGCTGACTGAACGTCTACTCGGCACGGTTGAAGGGACGAGATTCAGACACTCTCCACGAGTATGTCCTACTGCTTGGCACCGAGTACATTTTCGTTGTATTGAACCTTCATCACGTGATGGACGTCGGTTGTTCTTTCTCGGTCTCCCGGCTCTGTTCTTATCGTTTAACGGTGGATAGCATGGCGGAAGGGGGTCGGGTGGATACACCCATCCTTCAGGGGGTCCAACTGGATTTATTACCTCTACGTATATTCTCCGGTAAGTTTCGGACGTGAAGAAAGTTACAACCAAGTCACTGCAATCTCTACGGCCCATATGTCTTGCCGTAGCGATGGCATGGCCGCACGGTAACCCATATTTTTGCCATTGGAAACACGAACAAACATGGTCGGTCATATGGACAGTCGCGTGAAGATGGTTATCCCGAACCTCGTGCCTCCCATACCCGATTTCGCTTACCTTCCATGTTGACGCGTGACGCGTCCTGAAGAGAACTATCTCCTCCGCCTTTGGTGTGAGTCTATTTTGCAGCTCAGCTCCTTTTCGGCGTCGAAGTTGGTACCACTCTTGTTGAAAGGTCCGAAAGTAGTCCATAAGATTAACAATCGGACATCTACTCGTAAAACGGGAGAGTGCATTCACCGACTCTGCACTATTGGAGGTTAGAATGTCATACCGTTGTGCAGGAAAATGGGTCGCGGACCACCTCTCCGGTCCAACATTGTCCATCACTTTGGCTGCATTCTTGGCACTAACTCGTAGAAGATTCATGTACCGATCAAACTCCCGATCCGTATATGCTCTACATGCCTCCCAGTAGACATCCTTGTAGGTGGTAATACGTTTGTCCTGGTTTTTGGCGTTCATCTCCAAATGTCGACAACAATAGGCGTGAGGGGCGTTTGGGTACATGGCAGAGATTGTGGCGCTTATGGAAGGAGCCATGTCGGACATAAACACCAACCCTTGCGGGTCTCCGATAGCTTGTCTCAACATGGACAGAAACCAAGTCCACTCGCCCCCGGTTTCGGACTTGCTTACTCCGAAAGCTACTGGAACGATGAAGTTATCCCCGTCTATGGCAACCGCCAGGAACATCATACCCAAGTAAGGGCCCTTTAAATGGGCAGCGTCTATTACCAGGACACGACGCAGATTTGCCAGAAATGTGTCTCTCACCAATACGACTCCTCGAACGTGCCTCTCACCAATAGCAGTGCCCTGCATCGCGCACGCCAAGCTTTGTGGTAACCAATTGTGACGCCGAACTGCTGGTGTACATCGTCCATGATGTCCTTTGAACGCAATGACCTGCTAGCATCAAGAAATTTGCTTTTCAGTATCGCACCCAAAGTCATTTTTAGAGGGTTCTTTAAATTTGGAGAATTTTACTAACTTTTTATATTTTTTTTACTTTGAAAAATCATTTAGAGCAAAGAATCTTTAAAAACAACATTTTCTATATTTTAAAGGATCTAGAGATGTTATAAATATTACTAGGTGCAATTTTTCATGTATACATTATTTAAATGCAAAATTAATGATATTCCTGATATTTAATTTCTAAATCATAAATTTTTTAGCTATCTTTTTTGTTTGCTCACACTATTTTATGAAAATCATATATAACATGTATGAAGAGTTATTTTACATTGTCATTTACAAAATAAAGTTTAGTATAAAGATTCAAATTGTAAATATGACATTATATAATTCCCATTAAGAGTAAGGGGACACTTGGTTTGTTTTGGGAATGAAAATTTGAAAATGGAAAATGTAAAGAGAATGCCAATTAATAGAACTAGGAATAAGTTTTACCCTATGCTCTTAATTTGTTGACATAGAATATGGTATTTATTCATTCCATTACATCAGACATAACTAATAATTTCATTTTCATTCCCCACCACTTATTACACCGAATCAAGCACCACCTAAAGGTCATAATAAGTTGGAGTGTTGCTAAAATATCATTATTAAACCCAAAAACGCTAAGGGATGGTTAGTGGTTGAAGTTTTATGTGCCTTTAAATATTGCCCCAGTTCTAGGTCTTAACGAGTTGAATAACAAATATTTTGGAGACACTCAAAAAGAAATCAAACTCAAACTCAAATAGTTTTTCTATGTTTGAGTTCGAGTTCAAGTTTGATGTTTGTTTAACAGTTTTTAGTTACACAATATGATTTAAACTTCAAGTTGTATAGGTTACCGGGTCGATCTCAAAGCCTAGCACTAACAACAAATTTTTTTGAAAGTGGATGCTCATATAGCTTGCGTCGACCGGTAAAATTTATTTGATTTTTCTAGCAAGCTGGACGAATATGCGGTTTACATAACTAAACTATGTTAGGTTGAACAACCTTTATTTTGTGTTCAAAATCAACTAAAGCCCGAGAATTACTAAGCTTGAGCTCAAGATAAACGAACTCGAACTCGAACTCGAGTAGCTCGTTAAATGCTCGAATCTTTAACAACCCTATATGGCACTATACACATGCACAAGTTAACACCTAGTGCATGGCAACCGACTAATCAAATGCACATGGCAAAACACTGAGCATAAAAAATGTGAGCTCTCAAGTTTGAAAAAGAATATACCACTTAATACAGGGACTGATATTGTAATTAAAGAGAGTACAAGGGGTTAATTGCAAATTACCCTAAAAAGGTTTGAAAAGAGTTGATGTTGTAACTTGTAACGCTTTATTCAGTTATTGGGATTCATAGCGTAAATTAATGAAACTGCAAGGGTTTAAATGCACATTACCCTAACAAGTTAAATATTTAGGTTTTTAGTCCAACATTTTTACTTACAAATATATGTTGTACCGTACAAATTTCAACATTGGGACTGGAACCCAATTGGCCAATTCGTTAGTCAAATTTTAAGTTTAAAGCCAGAGTAGTGTACAAGTTTCGATCCACAAAGTACAACTTTCCATAACCACGTTATCATAGATATTAATAATTTCAGCTCTGGAAAAAGCAATCCGCCATTACTAAAAAGCTTAAAAACAGTAAAGACAAAAGACGAAAATAAAGCAGACAAATAGAAACAGAGCAGAAACTAGGAAGTCAAAACTAAAACCTCTCAGGTCTCCTTCCATTAATTACATGTCTTTAAATGAAGCTGTAACAGTTGCAAAATAAACAAAATTTTGGAAAAGAACTCTGAAATTAGAGTCAGAAAGATTTATATTTTGTTAAATATGAAGCTAAAATTAGAACCCCCATTTTGACCATTTGTTCATAACATCCACAAAAAGAAAAGGGAAATACTCAAATAACCAAAATAAATTGCAAAATTGGCATTCTAACCATTTCTCTTCGAATTTTACACAAATAGCCAATGAGTTCTTAATCCGCATCCACACTCTAGGTCCGCAATTGCAGACCTAGGACATATGTCGACTCCCCAGCAACACTAATCAGTTCGATTTTCCTTAAAAGAATTTTTTTGACCCAGGTCCTGAATTGCTGTTGCGGATTGAGCACTCACCGACTATTTATACAAAATCCGGAGAGAAATGACTAGTACGCCAATTTCCCAAAAGAAATTTTTTACCTTTTTTATCTCTGCCATTAATGGGATTTCACGAATTCACCATCAGAAACCGCAGAAACTTCAATTTGACTAACGTCATCATCTTCAATTGGAGCAGGGAGATTAAGATCAATCAAATTAATCCTCTGTTTTGTAACTGGTTTATCTGCAGTTATGGCGGAAGATGAAGCTGTGACTGTAAAATGTGATCGTTTATGGCCGCCGAGTGCTTGCCCTGAAGCAAAAACCTTGAAACAAAATGGACATTCATAAATTCTATCTTCAATCGAAACATTTTGTGATTCATGATTACTGTTATAACGACTGAGTTTGACTTTTTTGTGACTCGCTCTATGCCCACCAAGTGCTTGATATGATTTGAAAACTTTTTGACACGTGTCGCATTTGTATTTCATCCTCGCCGGAGTTCGTTTCACGTTCAAAATCTCTCTCTCCGATTCCGATTCCGATTCCGATTCCGATTCCCATACGGCGTCGTTTTGATTTCTTTCTTTTTTTTCATCATCGTTCCATCGATCTCGTGATAACATCATTAGACAATAAGCTACATCTTCTTCCGGCGAGAAATTTGAGATTGAACTCACCGGCTCCGATTCGTTCACGATCATCAATTTTGATTTCTTCAGAGATTGCGTTTGATTTTGAGATTTGTTGTAACGATTAAGTTCTTGAAAATGTCGTTGATCATCGAACCAGGAAATCTCCGGTTTCCGACTCCGTTTTGATCGTCGCCGGACGTTATGGTTTCTCGACGATTCCGTTTCGCTTTCTCTGTCTTGTAGAACCACAGAACAGGCGGCGCCGCCGTCTGCGGCGGCGACATTTGTTGTAATCGTAACTGTAAATCCACCGGCGAACGAGACTTCTGAATCAGCTAATCGGAAGCTGTTTTTGTTAGGATTCTTCTTCAATTCGTAACTGTCGTAATCTTCTTGATCATTCTCGTGTTCATCTTCCGACGAAGAAGACGGTGGCGCCGGCGACTGTTGTGGTGGTTTAGATAAATGAGATCTCATATGAGCGCCTAAAGCTTTACCATTTGCAAAGCTCTTAAAGCAGAGCTTGCAGTTGTGTTTCTCCATGAAAGTATTATGTTTTCTCTCTCTCTCTCTCTCTCTCTAAAAGTATGTGTTTTCTCTCTCTAAAAGTATATGTTTCTGTGGGTTTGTATGCAATTTAAGTAAAGAGTGTGTTGAAACTTAAAAGAGTAGGTGACAAGCATCCCTTTACCAAGACTAATTTATATATTTACAAAAACAATTAATGTAATTTTGATATTTTTTATTGTTTGAAATTGTGGTTTTTGATAAACTTTGGTTACTTAGAGCATCTCCAACAGCATTGCTAAAATTTTGCTAAAATAGGAAATGAAAAGTCAAAATTACTAAAATTATTTCCTTTCAACTCCAACAGCATTGTTAATTTTTTTTTCTAAAATAGAGAGTTTTCTATATTTAGCAAACCATAGAGATTTTTTTGGAGATTTTCTATTTTAGCAAAACATATAGCAAAGCTGTTGGAGATGAATATCAAACCAAAAGCCACTTTTTTTTATTTTAGAAATGCTGTTGGAGATGCTCTTAATAAGGTAATATATTAAATGATGGGGGTTTAAGAAAAATCTTAAAATATTAAAAATTTAAGAAGCATCTTGCTAATCGTTTATCTAGACAATATGTGTGTATTTATACAAGTAATTAAAACTGATTTTTGGTTCTTATGCATGTGTACATAATATATATGTGTATGTTACAAATTTTTCGTATATACATATGCATACTGTTTAGATGAATGATTATCATGATGTTTTTTTGTTTTTCATTTATTTTCGATTTCTCCTGAATCGTGAGCATATATTAAATAGGGAAATTAATTAAAATACCCAAAGTCCAACTTCGAGTTACCAAAATGCCACAAATTTCTCCCATGTTACAAAAATGCCCCAAAAATCCGCGATGGAGCCCGCGATCGCGGGCCTCAGGCCACGTGTCACCAAACTTTGCCCACTTTGCCCGCGTTGGTCCCTCAAGAATGCCCGCGGTCCAGCTTTCCCCCCTCAAGAATGCCCGTGTTGGCAGTTTTGGTCCCTGCCCGCGTTTGACTTCCTTTGACCCCCGCGATCGCGGGCTAACCCGCTACTTTTCCCCCCTCAAGAATGCCCGTGTTGGCAGTTTTGGTCCCTGCCCGCGTTTGACTTCCTTTGACCCCCACGATCGCGGGCTACCCCGCTACTTTTCCCCCCTCAAGAATGCCCGTGTTGGCAGTTTTGGTCCCTGCCCGCGTTTGACTTCCTTTGACCCCCGCGATCGCGGGCTAAAGTGCCACGTGTCGGCATAGGGTTAACCCTAAAATCACTTTGAGGACCAAAACCCTAATTGTTTTCTTCGGCCGCACTATATAAGGGGTGGGGGGACCAAAAACCGGCTCTGTCTCTTTTTTTATAACACTCAATTTTTTACTCCCACTCTCTCTCAAATTTCTCCGACTCTCTCAATTGTGTCGTGTGGAACACGTTCGCGTTTTGTGAAGATGTCTCGTATTACCTCTATGGTATGTTTCTTTTATGTTATTTGTTATTTTTTGTATATTATTTTAAGTTAAGATATATGATTTGTAGGTTGTTAGAGTGTTTATAACTTATGTTTGAATATGTTGTATGTTTAACATGATATGTATGGTTTTATGTTTGAATGTGATATTTGTATGTTATAATGTGTATGTTGTTATAGTGTGTTTTTTCATAAAAAAATTGTTAAGAGTGTTTTTTTATAAAAAAATTGTTAAGAGTGTGTTTTTATAAAAAAAAATTGTTAACAACAATGTGTTTTTATAAAAAAAAATTAAAAACGTGTTTCTTATAAAAAAAATTGTTAAGAGTGTGTTTTAATAAAAAAATTGTTAAAAATGTGTTTGTTTTATAAAAACACACTCTTAACAATTTTTTTATAAAAACACACCCTTAACAATTTTTTATAAAAAAACTGTTTTTATAAAAAATTGTTAAGAGTGTGTTTTTATAAAAAATTGTTATAGTTTTATGGTTTTTATAATGTGTTTTTTATAAAAAAATTGTTAATTTTTTTTATAAAAACAGTTTTTAAAAAAAATTGTTAAAAATGTGTTTTTTTATAAAAAATTGTTAAGAGTGTGTTTTTATAAAAAAATTGTTATAGTTTTATGGTTTTATGTTTGAATTTGATATTTGTATGTTATAATGTGTATGTTGTTATAGTGTGTTTTTTCATAAAAAAAATTGTTAAGAGTGTGTTTTTATAAAAAAAATATTAACAATGTCTTTTTATAAAAAAAAATTAAAAACGTGTTTTTTATAATAAAATTGTTAAGAGTGTGTTTTTATAAAAATTGTTAAAATGTGTTTTTTTATAAAAAATTGTTAAGGGTGTGTTTTTATAAAAAAAATTGTTAAGAATGTATTTTTTATAAAAAATTGTTAAGAATGTGTTTTTATAAAAAATTGTTAACTATGAGTTACAGGATGTGGTTAGTATGAAGTTTAACTATAGTCATATAATCAAATATGTTTATATTACATGTCTAACCATCTATTTTTTATGTATAGCACATCGATTGTTGGGTCTCGCTATTGCAAAGACATCGTGGAACAGACACCAGGTGGACCATAATGTATAGTATTTTCTTTGCCTACCTGGTGCTCCCCCATCAAGGTCCCGCCTCCGTGGCCAACTCATGCAACGGCGTGGAAGGGGTTTCTTGGGCTCTCCTCGATGTGGTATGTAAATCGTTTTACTCTTATTTTATTTAAGTTGTTTTGTTGCTAACTAAGTTGTCTAATATTGTAATATTTCAGGTGTACATCCCAATATGCATTCATCCCAAACATTGGCTGCTTGGAGTGTTTGAGCTTGACGCTATGACCATGACCATATATGACAGCGATAGTGCCAATCTCTTCAGAGACCAATTGGAAGGCCAGATGATAAGGTTTAAAGATGTGTTATTTGACTTCTTTTGTCGGGTCAAGGACACGAGGCGTCGCGATAGGTCAGAGCTCTTTCGCCATAAGTTCGCCAAGAATACACCCCAGCAGGCCGGGATGAATGCGGATTGCGGTGTCTGGGTATGTCGTAATGCCAGCATCTTGATAAATAACGATGTGGTATTTGTACACCCTGACCAGACCGAGGCCGAGGCCAAGGCATTTCGCATACATATGGCGGAGTCCATTTATGCGCATTGTCAAATAAATCAAAGTTAGGTTGTTTATGTAACCTTAAATAATTGTTATTTTTAGTATTAACTTATTTTGTTAAAGTATTGTGATTGACTTAGTGTTTACTTCATTTGGTTTTTGTTAATTTCATCCAATTACTCAACTTTGAGTATCGATATCTCTTTCACACACACTCCATTTTGGACGCATTATATAACGTTTCGAAGCTCTCATATAGGAGAATATAAACAAACATGGGGTTTTGTTTGTTAATGATGCTAGATTTTGCTAGCTGTGTTATCAATGTTCATTTAAAAGCATATGTATGTGTGTATATATATAATATGAATATATTTATCATTTACAAACTAGTTGTGTTATCAATGTTCATTTAGAAGCATATGTATGTGTGTATATATATAATATGAATATATATATATATATATTACAAATCAGCGTTCAGATCAACAGTATCATATGTGTTTGTTCCATATGGTTCAAGCTGTGACGGGCCCGGGGTGTGACTGACTGAATGTCTCCTTGGCACGGTTGAAGGGGCGGGATTTGGACACTCTCCACGAGTGTGTCCTACGCATTGGCATCGAGTACATCTTCGTTGTATCGAACTTTCACCACGTGATGGACGTCGGTCGTTCTTTCTCGGTCTCCCGGCCCTGTTCTTATCCATTAAAGGTGGATAGCATGGTGGAAGCGGGTCGGGTGGATACACCCATGCTGCAGGGGGTCCAGCTGGGTTTATTACCTCCACGTATGTTTTCCGATAATATTCGGACGTGAAGAAAGGTACAGCCAAGTCGCTGCAATCTGTACGACCCATATATGTTGCTGCAGCGATGGCATGGCCGCACGGTAACCCAGATTTATCCCATTCGCGACACGAACAAATGTGGTCTTCCATATTCACAATCGCGTGAAACAACCAACATTGATGACAACCAATCTCTCATTTCATCTACAAACTGGTATTCCAAAAACACTGATTTAACATTGATTCAAACATGCAAATTAATTTCAACCACAAATCGGTCTTCAAAGTACAATAATTGTGGAAAAAAACAGTAAAAGCATGCAAAATTCGTTTAAGTACAGGGGCTGAAAGTGTAAATTTTCAGGGACCAAAAGTGTAAATTTCCAGGGACCAAAACTGTAAAATTTGGTCCATCGCGGGCCATCGCGGGCTGCGATCGCGGGCAGGGGCCAAATGTGCACCGCAGCCAAAGTTGAGGGGCTCCGCGGGGCACTTTTGGCCAAAGTTCGTGCCACGTCAGCCCGCGATCGCGGGGGTCAAAGGAAGTCAAACGCGGGCAGGGACCAAAACTGCCAACACGGGCATTCTTGAGGGAGGAAATCTGGACCGCGGGCATTCTTGAGGGACCAACGCGGGCAAAGTGGGCAAAGTTTGGTGACACGTGGCCTGGGGCCCGCGATCGCGGGCTCCATCGCGGATTTTTGGGGCATTTTTGTAAGATGGGAGAGATTTGTGGCATTTTGGTAAGTGGTGGTCAAACTTAAGGTATTTTAATTAATTTCCTTATTAAATAAGGGTATATAAATAATTTATTTTATAATTAATTTAAATAATTTTATTACTAATAATTTCAAATTGACGATTTGACTCTTAAATCGTCAAATGATATAAATGAAAGTAGGTTACTAAAACACTAGAGTAAAACTAGTTATTTTAGCTTCAAATTTTTAATAACTAAATTTAAAGCATTTTGAAAAAAAAAGCCTATAAAAGAAATTTTACTGATATTAGTGAGTACTTATTAGTATAGAGAATAATATTTTAAAATTGGTTACTTCAAAAAAAAATTAAAATTGGAAGTTATAACATATAAATTAGTTTTTGAAGTTCTAAGTTTAAACTTTTTTTTTTATTTAAGAAATTCTAGGTTTAAACTTTATAAAGTTGAATTGGTAGTTTGTTTAAATACTAAGGGGGCGTTTGGTTCGCTGAAATGTTTTTGGATGGAATGGAATCTGTTAAAGGAATTTGACTTTGAAGGAATTAGAATGGAATGTTGTCAAGTTTGACCAGCTGTTTGGTTGACAGAATTGGAATGGAATCTGTTAAAGGAATTGGAATCTGTCTGTTTGGTTCACAGAATGTAGCTTTGGAATTGGAATGAAATTTTGGTAAATGACCAAAATACCCTTTTGATAATTTTAATTGTTTTTTTTCAAAAGCAATTGTTTTTTTTGGTGGTGGCGGTGGTGGTGGTGGTGGCGGCGGCGGCGGTGGCGGGGGCGGCGGTGGTGGCGGTGGCGGCAGCGGCGATGGCGGTGGTGGTGGTGGCGGTGGTGGTGGTGGCGGTGGTGGCGGCGGCGGCGGTGGTGGTGGTGGCGGCGGTGGTGGCGGTGGCGGTGGCGGTGGCGGTGGTTGTGGCATGGGGGTAGTTTTGGTATTATGAAAACAAACAATTCCATTCCATTGAATTCCTTGCTTTAAGGTGTGGAAAGTTTTTTTGCTAAATATTGGAATTCAATGGAATTGTAGACATTCCATATGCCCAAAAGATTGAACCAAACGTTGGAATGGAATCTGGTCAATGGAATGTCACATTCCAATTCCACCAGATTCCATCAAATTCCAGCGAACCAAACGCCCCCTAAGGGTTGAGTTTAGTAATATTAGAAGCGTATTCGTGTAATATAGTTAAATAAATCTTGATTTTAATATATTTTTTTATATAATTTTGAGAGAGTACTAATGTTTTTATAAATTTGTTTAATTTAATTTTTTGTTTTTAGATTTAATAATGTTAGAGCTCAAGGATTATTCTAATTATATTTTAGATTTTTTGTATTTAAAATGAGATGTTTATTTTATATTTGATTTATCAGTTAGTTATGAATTCCAACATGTAAATTTTTAAAATTTATACTTATGCATCTTTACTTGTAATTTTGAATAACCAGTACTTAATCTATAAAAACTTGTTTTTAGAGTTTTTCCAAATGCTTTATAATATAGTATAGATGACCAAATACTCTATAAATTTCTAATTCTTTTAATAAAAATTTCATTAAATTTCTATTATTGATTTAAATAGAAATTCCACATAATAACACACTATACATGTACATAATTAGTCATTCTTAAAACACACATCATAATACCAATACACATTGGGAAATACAAACAACTATTAATTTTAATTAAATAATAAAAAATCAAATAAAAAAAATGGTACAATGGTTTCGCTTATAAGTTTTCCAAAGAGCTTTTTTAAGGGTTTTATAGATTTTCCATATAAGAAAAAGTATATGATTCTTCATTAAAGCTTTTTACCACACTGAGGAAGACATTTTTTTTCAATATTCTTTTGATTTCAATGATGCAACAATTAATTTCGTTATTTTATATTTTATATTTTATCATTAACTATATTATTAAAATATAAAATATATTTAATAATTTAATAAACTTTTAGACAATTTTTATATAAAATTAAAATGTTTCTAAATTGATAATTTTTAACAATATATCTTATAAAATTTTAATTAGGGAAATTAATTAAAATACCCAAAGTTTGACCAACTGTTACCAAAATACCCAAAAAAAAAATTCATTTTGCAAAAATACCCAAAATACCCGCGATGGATCCCGCGATCGCGGGCTAGGGCTGACGTGGCACGTATTTTGGCCCCAAATGCCCCGCGAAGCCCCTCAACTTTGGCCGCGGTGCACTTTTGGTCCCTGCCCGCGATCGCAGCCCGCGATGGACCAAAATTTACACTTTTGGTCCCTGAAAATTTACACTTTCAGCCCCTGTACTTAGACGAATCTTGCATGCTTTTACTGTTTTTTTCCACAATTATTGTACTTTGAAGACCGATTTGTGGTTGAAATTCATTTACATGTTTGAGATTTCATCCATAAATATCAGTAGTATGCAATTCACAATTCACACTTGTTCTTGCTTTCTTTCTTGATTTCTCTCTTGCTTTCTTTCTTTGAATTGCTTTCTATCTTGATTTCTCTTCTCTCATTTCATCCACAAATGGCATCGTCATCAAACCCTAAGTCTACTCCTGAAAAAATGCCACCTCAAATCGAGGTCGCCATAGCAAAAAAGGAAAAGGAGATAGATGAACTAACAGAAGAGTGGAAAAAAATGATGGACAGGAAGGCAATCCATTTGAGAAAGATCGAAGAGGAAGACAGGGAGATCAAAAGGATGAAAGGGGATATAAAAGCTCGGGAGGCTCGTGTTCGTCGAGAACAAGAAGCAATTCACCATATTCTGCAAGACTTCGCAATTATTCAAGCGAAGGTAAACGAGAAGCAAGCTTGGATTGATGAAACTAAATCAAATTTTAAGTAGGTGGTGGTTATATTTTTTTTTGTTTTGTATTTTTTTACTGTGTTGTTATTTGTATTTTTTTTACTGTGTTGTTGTTTTGTATTTTTTGTTGTTGTTGTTAATTTCTCTGAAAAGTAGTTTTTAAGCCGTTGAACCACGGTTAGGTTGGATACATCATGCAAGGTCAAGTCAGAGGTTACCTCATTCGTGGGCCTACTTCTCTTGTAGAATATATGACAACCCTCAACTCATTTGCTAAAGTGTGTGCGGGTTGTGGTACACAATGGCCATACGTGGTTGCAAAAGCAGAAGCCGTTGAAGAAGGGTCAGAAAGATTGAAGATGAAGAGCTTGTTGGATGGAATACAAACTAGCTGTGTTATCAATGTTCATTTAGAAGCATATGTATGTGTGTGTATATATATAATATGAAATGGGGTTTTGACAAGTTGGTATCACTGGACTCATTTAAGAATTGTGAAAATGGGTATTTGACGAATGATGATTCATGTGTGTTTGGAGCTGAAGTGTTTTAAACACACATGAATCATCATTCGCCAAATACCCATTTTCACAATTCTTAAATGAGTCCAGTGATACCAACTTGTCAAAACCCCATTTATAAACAATTCTACCTTCTCCTATTGCCATTCACGATATCTATAAACACATTCAAATAATAATAATTTAAAACGATTTAATGAATTAGTTAATATATGATTATTATGTTAATGCGATAGGAGTGTAAAACAAAATTGAAAAAAAAATATGAGATGTACCATAAATTAAATAATTAACTATAATGGTGTAATTTGTTAAAATTAAAACGTATCTAATATGAATATATAAACAGACATGTGTACTCAGAGTTAACATTCACTGCCATGGATGCAAGAACAAGGTCAAGAAAATACTAAGAAAAATTGAAGGTCTCCTATTTTCTTTATGTGTGTAAATATATAATACGAATATATATATATATATATCATTTACAAACTAGCTGTGTTATCAATGTTCATTTAGAAGCATATGTATGTGTGTATATATATCATTTACAAATCAGTGTTTAGATCAACAGTATCATATGGGTTTGTTCCATATGGTTCAAGCTGTGACGGACCCGGGGTGTGACTGACAGAATGTCTCCTTGGCACGGTTGAAGGGGCGGGATTTGGACACTCTCCACGAGTGTGTCCTACGCATTGGCACCGAGTACATCTTCGTTGTATCGAACTTTCACCACATGATGGACGTCGGTCGTTCTTTCTCGGTCTCCCGGCCCTGTTCTTATCTGTTAGTCCCAGATGGCTTAACAAGTATTGTAGAAGGGGGGGTTGAATACAATACACAAAAATTTCACAATTTTAATTCTTATATTTGAAAAACTTTCAAAAGAATTACACACAGAAAACTTAAGATTGTTGCGGAAAAGAACAGATAAACTATTCTAACAATCTTACACAAAGTATACAACAAAACAACTAAGAACACTAAGAGCAAAGCTATTGAGTTTTAAGGCTTAAAAGAAGGTTTCTTGCACTGAGAGAATTTCTTTTTAAAGCGTGAGAATTGCATGAAGAGCACTTCTCCTTTTATAGTGCCAAGGAGTGCCCAAGCATTAAATGCTTGGGACACTTGTCATCTTCACATATGCTGATAATGTTGACTTCAGGAGAACTGTGAAGTCCTTGTCACTTTTCACTAGGTGCAGACAGAGTAGCTTGAGCAGATAATAGGGACCTTAGCTGAAGGTGGATAAAAAGACAAACTGTCACTTTTCTCTGCTGGAGGATATTGTCCCATAATAAATGATCTTCTGTCTTGAGCCTTTAGCACCGAAGTGGTTTCCACAGAGATTTGACAAGTCTTCGGTGGAAAGAAGACTAGTCCACCGAAGTTGCAAGTAGGATTCGGTGGTAACTAGTCCACCGAAATTACGAGCATGTTTCGGTGGTGAGAGGACCACCGAAATTACAAGTATACTTCGGTGGTGAGAGGACCACCGAAGTTACATGTATATTTCGGTGGTGAGAGGACCACCGAAGTTACATGTATATTTCGGTGGTGAGAGGGCCACCGAAGTTACATGTATATTTCGGTGGTGAGAGGAGCACCGAAAGGGTCATCGGTGGGAGAAGGCCACCGAAGATGTCCTATAACTTCGGTGGAGAGAAGGCCACCGAAATGTCAAGGGATTTCGGTGGTGATGACTTGTTTGAAAGTTGCCGAGAGTCTTCTATTTTCCACAAGTAGAGAGTCTTCAAGCTTGGTTTCGGTTGATCTTCGACTTCACCGAACATTTGCTATCTTGTACAAGTCATTCAAAGAACTGAACTAAAATATTCTAAGTAGGAGTTTTAGGGAAAACATTGGTGAGTCAATTTCAAATCCTTGGTGACCCAACAATCTCCCCCTATTTGAATTTGAGCTCCTTATCTTAGAATATTCAAGAGTAAATAAAAGCAAGTGCGTTTTTGACCCTTTTTACTCTTTTGGGTTCTTTTCACATAGACCATTCTTTTTGATCTTTTTGACCTTTTTCTTTTGTATGTGTATGTATACTATGTACAGTATTTACAGGGAACACAAAAAAATGAAGTATGTACGGAAATAAAATTCAAATAGAGATACTTGTATTAAGATAAGTTCTCGTACAATTTTTACAACAAGAGAAATTAACTTTTACAAGTACTAAATGGAGAGAACTTACTTCTTTGAGGTTTTGCGGCGCTTGATTTCATCCAGTAAGTTTCTATAGAACGGTTGAGCTTCGGGGATGTTCGGAAAGAGGTTGTGAATGCCTTCCAGAAATATGGTATCGGCTATGGACATCTGGGCAAATCTGAAGAATGCCCGACGACCGAGACCGTCGTTGAAGAATAATCCTGGTATTGGTGAGAGGCTCAAGGTTGTGGTAGGATAGGGAACAGAGGTGGGAATGGTAAGGTTAAGATTGCTTACATTTGGGATTTTACCTTCTCTTGCCATTTCCTTGAAGACTGAGTCAGGAGGATTTTTGACTTTGGGGAGGATGATCTTCTCTTTCAGAGACAGCAGTTTGGCTCTTTCTTCGGTGGAGAGAATGATGTTATGTTTTCTTTTGATCTCCTTCATCTTATTCATTAGACCATCAATGTATTTGACAAAGATGTCTTTCCTTGGATTTGGACTCCTGACGAGGTGTTGAGTGATTTCATACCATTCCGAGAGACCGAAGAGTTGGAGATGGCTTTCTTTCACACTCTTCATAGAACCATCTTCCCAGTTAATAATCAATCTGATGTCTTGAGGATTTGCCTTGGAGGTGGCAATCTTTACTGAAGAAATTTGTGACCTATAGCTCCGGTGGTGCATGGTCTTTTTGTACCAATTAATTTCTTCATTCTTTTGTTGTTCCAAGGCACTGAGCACCGATTTCTGTGTTTGGATGGCATCGGTGGACTTGACTTTTGAAGCTTCTTCTGTGGCAGCTTTGAGAGAAAGATCTCTGGATTTGTCTAAGTCGATTTGAGCTATTCTTGCTTCCTCAATTTCTTGAGCAGAGAGGCCAAGTTCGGTGGTGATTGGTTTAGAAGCAGGCTTGAGTTTGAGAGTTTCAGCGTCCTTCGGTCGAGCCCCATATTTTGTCAGATCCTTTTTCTTCTTTGCTTCTCTGGCCAATTCTTCGGCCGAAAGAATTCTTTTCCCTTTGTCTTCGGAAGCATTGCTGGACTGCTCCCCCTCAACTGATGCATTAAGGTCAAGAGCTTCGGTGGAGCCAGTATTGGTCGGTGAGAGTGAGACATGTTTCGGTGGAGAAGAGGGTTTCGGTGGAGAGGATGGTTTCGGTGGTGAGGATGGTTTCGGTGGTGAGGATGGTTTCGGTGGAGAGGGTTTCGGTGATGAGGATGGTTTCGGTGGTGAGGATGGTTTCGGTGGAGAGGGTTTCGGTGGAGGCTGGTTACTGGAAAGTTTCTTTATGGATGGAAGTTTCGGTGGAGCCGTGGTTTTCTCCCCCTCAGGAACAGCCGGCAACTTGAAACCTAACTCATAGAAGGCCTTATCAAACTTTGAGTGTAGGAAGGCCAGACTCGTTTCGGTGGTATGGGGAACCAAGGCAAAATCACCGAGATCCATTTCCCACTGGGAACGTTCAGGACTGGGTGAGTCGGTGGAAGGTTTGGAGAGGGACTCCACTGTGGTAGAAAGGGCAGATAATTTTTCCTGAATTGGCCGTAGGGCTTCGGTGATGGCATCAAGAAGAAGATGCGGTAGCTGAGACTCGAGGGTAGAGATGCGGGAATTGGCTTGGGAGATTAAGGTGATGGTAGATTTAAGAAAGGTAGAGGTGCGATCAATGTGCGGGGAAGTGTGGCCACCGATTTCGGGAAACTGGAAGAGTAGTCGGTGGGGGTCAGGCTCGGGAATGGGAATATGGAGGTAAGGCACCAAGTCGTCGGTTTGTAGCATTCGGGGGGGAGCAGATGATCGGGGGGGAGTAGGGGATCGGGGGGGTGATTGTTGCGAGGACGAGGGAGACTCGGTGTGATGTTCTTCGGTGGACGGGATGGTTTGGGGAGAACCAGTGTCCGCTAAAAGAAAATCAAAAAAATCAAAGGGTGCAATTGGGGGGGAACCCTTAGAGGGTTGTGCAATGTCTTCGATCGAAAACTGATCGGGTGTAAAGCTGTGTAGTGTGAAGTCAGAACCCTCGAGCGGAGAGATCTCGAGGTCATCCCCACCACCCAAGGAGTCGAGTGGGGAGGTATGTGGGGGGTTCTCCTGAAATGTAACTGAGGCCTTTCGAGAGGCAACAGAGGAGACGGTGGGGTGTGTAGCGGGTACCCTTGGCCCGGAGGGATGAAGTTCAACAACCGGCGATTTTGGAGAATCGACGGTTGGATGAGTCGGTTGGGCCGATGGTTTCCGAGACCTCTTTGGAAGAGATCCCGAAGGGGAGGGTGAGTGCCTCCGCTTGTGAGAAGGGGTGTGAACCGGGGAAGTCTCCGAGGGATCTCTCGGTGACGTGGTTCGAGAAGCGGGAGCGGAGGTGCCGGTGGCCTTTTGTCGTTTCTTTTGAGTGCCACCCGACGTCACTCGGGACCGGGGAGAAGGGACCACAACATTTGGAGTGACCTCGGGAATTTCCAGGTGGCGAAACCCGGGAATTTCCGCGTCACCCCAACGAAGTTCGGGAGATAGAGCGAAGGAAATCATACCTGGGCGTAATGGGCGATCGGTGGCGAGCGGCTTTGTAACGTCCCAAAAATTACAAGGAATTTAAAAATTTAAAACTTGCATTTAATTATAAAACAATCACAATTTAATAATTCGTAACTCAAATGAAGTTAACGTCGTTAACTCGAACAGTCAATAAAGTTTATGCAGCGGAAATTTCATAAAATAAAATCCAAAGGTTTGAAAGTGTAAATTCCAACAATTCTCGGCGCCCGCGCTTTGTGTGTGTACCGTCAAACTCGACTGCCGCTCGCACCTGAAATCACAACATATTGGGGAAGGGTAAGCTAAACGCTTAGTGAATCCTATCACACACGCAGGTAGCAACCCCACGTATATCGCCCCTACTCGCCAGTAGGCAACATCACCATCACCACGGATATAAATCCACATAACAATTAGCGTATAAATACGAACCTCGGTCCCACCGAGCACACCAAAAATATATCGATACAAGCTCAGTCCCACCGAGCCCTCGGTCCCACCGAGTAAAGACATTGATACAAGCTCAGTCCCACCGAGCCCTCGGTCCCACCGAGCCCTCGGTCCCACCGAGGTGTACACAAGCATACATAATTCACATACACATTCAACAGATCACAACTAGATATCACATCCCAACTAATTCACGTAAACACGTAATAACACATAATAACACGTAACGCAAAATAACGATATGCATGAAATTCCTAACTACGCGGTGAGAGAACTCACCTCGAATGCGCGCCTAGATCACAAACAATAGTCCAAGCTCCACAATCCAAAATCACTTCCCAACACCTAAACGAACGTTAAAATGTATTAACGCGAGACCCGGACCCTAAAACACGACGCACGCTTAAAGTGTCACTGAAATGACTTTTCTGTCTAGCCAAACAGGTCTGTTCGGGACCTGTTCCGACCTCCCCAAACACAGAAAATCCTCAATTACATTACATCACCAGAAAGTGCTCTGAGTTAGGGTTCCAAGGACATATTATACTCCTCCTAACGATGTTTCTACAGTTTAATACGGATTTTACAAAAACGGTTCGTAGAACAGCGAAAACAGAACCTTTCAGTACAAAATGACGATTTAAACTAAGCTACGTTCCGAAGTGGTTTTTGCACAAAACATAGAAAAGTTACTAGACTCGTAAACAAAACTTTTGGCATCAGTTTCATCCCAATCCGACATTCCTAGCAGAAGTTATGCTCGATACAAAAACAGGGACAGAAACTGCAGTTCACATAAAATCATAACACTGTCCTCCGACATGCGATTAACGGTTTAGGGTCAGTCCACGGCGGTTTTGGGGTTCCGCCCGGTGGTTTTAGGGTTTAGGCCGTGGGCCCCACCCTCTGCCACCTCCGGCAGTGGGGCACGGCGGCGGCGGCGGTGTTTTCCGATGGTGATCACACACACACGCACGCAACCCACACTACCCTCTCGCACCACCGTCCTCCTCTCTCTCGATCGCCCTAACATGCACCTACTCGCACACACAACCGTACCAGCACCGCCATGGCCAGCCACCACAGCGGCGGCGGCCCCCCCCACCGCCGGCAGCCATGGCTGCGGCGGTGGTAGTGGCGGTTTACGGCGTTTCCGACGGTGACACCTCAACTTTACACAAGACGGAAAGCTTACCTCAACGCAACATTTTTTCCCGGCGATCGCCTTCTTCCTCCTCTCTCCTCGTCGCCGGCAGCAACCCCTTTCTCTCTCTCGGTTTTTCTCTTCCTCCCTCTCTCTTCCGATTCCTCTCTTTCTCTCTTTTCCTTTCTCGGCCGAATACAACAAGAAGGGGGAGGGGGATGACTAAAAGTCTTTTGGGGGGGTTACTAGAATGAAACCGAAGGGGAAGAGGAAGGGAGGGTCTCTTGGCTGATCCCTTGCCAAACTTTGGTGAAATGCCCCAATTAGCCCCTCAACTTTCCTTTCCTTGCAAAAAACCCAAAAAGGTTGACTCATTTAACTTTTTGGTCCGATTCGACTAACCCCGCTAATGGAAACCACATTAAATCCAACTTAAAAGAAAAGAATTAATAAAAGAAATTACATACCGGGGTACGGGCTTTACAACTCTCCCCCACTTGGATTAGACTTCGTCCTCGAAGTCTAGACCGGCGAATAACTCGGAATAGTTCTCGAATACTTTTCTTACTAACAAAACTCCTTCAAGGACACCGAAATTATGATCGGAAGAACATTCCAACAACTGGATTCATTCCTAGTCAAACGTCTTCGGTTGACTCCCATCCTTAGATGTTCCGCACATCCCGATTCAACTTTCAAGCTCTAACCATTCTACAGGTGCTCACCAATATACCCTACCGGATACTCGAATCCGATCATTCCTACCATTACTGCCGATTAACTTCCACGAGTTCTAATAGACTCCCAAAACTTATTTCACACGGGTCATCAAACCAGTAAACTTATAATCATCCAAGAAGGTCATTCCACCACAACCATTCACCACAAGAAAACATCTCAGGATTACTACTACCATCAACATAATTTCCTTAAAATCGGCTACAATTCCCCAATTACACTAAGGCATTTGGCCTCAAGCCCAAAAGTCAACACCTAAGTGTACTATTTACCTCAAAAATTCTACGCATTTATCCTCTTTATTACAAAGGGCATCATTCCCTAACCGATACTATTCGGCCTACAGTACCCACACGCGTGGAATACCCAACCTTCCACCATCGACGTATCTTCCACACTCGCTCTACGAAGCCTAGTTACACCCCAACGCCTACCTCTCAGGTACGTCTCAAGTCCCGGCACATCGGAGCTACCTCTCAGGTAAATGCCCAAGACTGTATCCTCTTAGTGCCTACTGGAAAGTCAAGGTCATAACACATGAATACCGGAGTCCCACCCCGAGATACCCAACCGACCATTAAGACCGAGCAATTGACCCATGACTATCACGGACAAAATTCGGAATTTCCCCCGAAACTCTCTCGCGTTTGGCATTTTCCTCCAAAACTGCCACCTCCTGAGCACTACCTATCGACTCGAGAAGAGGTGCAACCACTGTTAACCGTTGACACAAGCCCCACAGTGGCTCACCATACAGATGTCGACTAAGTGCGTCCGTAACAACATCCGCTTTACCGGGGTGGTAAAGTATCTCACCATCATAATCCTTGACCACGTCAAGCCACCTCCTCTGACGCATGTTGAGGTTTTTCCGGTCATCAAGTACTGGAGGCTTTTATGGTTAGTGTATACACTTGACGCCATACAAATAGTGCCTCCAAATCTTGAGAGCAAACACCACCAAATCTTACATACCCTCCGGCAAAGTCAACATCGGAGCCTCGCATAACGCCTGCGTAGCTCCTCAAAGCCCTCTGCTGCTCTTCACCCCAACTAAAAGCCGCAGATTTCTTCGTCAATCGGGTCATCGGTAAAGCAATCTTGGAGAAATCCTGAATGGATCTCCGGAAGTACCCTGCTAACCCAAGAAAACTCCGTACATCAGTGAGAGTCTTTGGCACTTCCCACCGCATCACAGCCGTAATCTTGGCCGGATCCACCATAATACCATTATGGTTCACGACATGCCCTCGAAAGTGAACCTCTCGTAACCAGAACTCACACTTGGAGAGCTTAGCATACAGCTTCTCCCGCCTCAAAACTTCCAAAACTTCTCGCAAATGCATCTCATGCTCTTCCTTCGACTTCGATTACACAAGAATATCGTCGATGAACACGATCACCGATCGATCCCACATAGGGCTACATACCCGGTTCATGAGGTCCATGAACGTTGCGGGTGCATTGGTGAGCCCGAGAGGCATCACCACAAACTTGTAAATGGCCATAACGTGAACGAAAGGTCGTCTACTCCGTATCCTCTCTCCTCACCCGCATCCGATGATACCCCGATCTCAAATCAACCTTAGAGAACCACGAGGCTCCCTGAAGCTGATCGAACAAGTCATCGATCCTTGGCGGAGGATAACGATTCTTCACCGTAAGCTTATTCAACTCACGGTAGTCTATACACATCCGTTGGGACCCATCTTTCTTTTTCACAAACACAATCGGGGCTCCCCACGGTGGACAACTCGGCTTGATGAACTCCTTTTCGATAAGTTCCTGCAACGAGTGTACAACTCCTTCATTTCCGGTGGAGCCAGGCGATAAGGTGCCTTGGCCACCGGAGCAGCATCCGGAATCAAATCAATGCGGAACTCTACCTGTCGCTCGGGAGGTATCCCCGGTAACTCCTCGGGAAAATACGTCAGCAAACTCCCGTACAACTGGCACATCCTCCACAGACTTCTTCTCTCCGTCGACGCGCGTGTCGATCACATACGCCAAAAATCCCTGACCACTGTGCTGCAAGTACCTCCGAGCCCTCGCAGCCGAACATATCGCTGAGGTCCGCCTGGGCAAGCCGCCCTGAACTAGCATTTCTCCCCCGCTTGGGGTTCGAACTCGTACTTGTTTGCGACGACAAACAATCTCCGCATCATACGCATCCATCCAATCCATGCCCACAGTCACGTACAACTCCCGCATAGCGATCGGAATCAAATCAATCGGGAACCTCACACCAGAGATCTCCAAAGTGCACCCCCGGTACACGTCAGTAACCGTCAAGGTCCTGTCTTCAGCAACTGCAACCACAAGTGGACAGCCTAACCGTCCTACAACTCGGCCCCAAACACTCACTGACTATGTGAGACACGGAAGTATGAGTAGCCCCGCTATCAATCGTCACCACAGCAAGCACCGAGTTAACCAAGAACGTACCTGTCACCACTTTATACGTAGCTTGTGCCTCCTCCACTCCCAGTTGACGAACTCTACCTCAGGCCGCCTCCATCACTACAGCAAGTGAAGCATACTGCGTGGTACTCACGAACTCCCTGATCTTGGTACGTAACATATCCTTGCACCGTGTCCTCTTCATGTCCTCAAAAGCAGCATGCTAAGGATAGAATAATGTCATTTCTGTAAACTTTCGGTTCACCTCCTTTATGGCCTCCGCAGTCTGATAGAGCTCCAAGAACTCTTTGGCACTCCTCTCCATCTACACTAGAGGCACATGCTCTACACGAAACATACGACGAACTCCTCCCAGGTCAAGTAGTGCGCCCGTTAAGCGTCAAAGCAATAGCACACCAATCCTTCGCTCCGTCTCGTAACAGATTCACCGCGAAGCGAACCTTCTAGTTCCCAGGACAACCACCGGTAAGGAATGTGCACTCTATAACCGATCCCGACCCTCTTGTTCGGGGCTGCCCACCCGTAGGGGGTGGAATCGCCGCGATGCGCTCCTCCATCGACACTATTACCTCATCACGAATGGCGGTAATAATTTCGGGGATCGCCTCCTCAAAATATGCGTCACCTCGACCGCAAACATCTCAGGAATCTGATCAGCAATAATTCCAGCATCAGCATCTGGATCAACATTGTTGTTCCTCCTTAACGAGCTACTATCACACATTAAAACCTGCTAACTACGCTCACACTCAACTCTTCGGATTCTCCGTGACTTTCCCCGACTCGAGCACGGATCCTGTGCTTCAGATAGTAGGAGCTCTGCTACTACCCTTCACACCTATCCTTACTCGTTTCGAGTCCTGTCCCGGGACGTCCAAGTAGTTGCTCACCACAAACAAACACATATGCCCATTCCGGCATATGCAAACACTTTTCCTAGCTCCCTAGAAAAGTCGTAATACCCCACCACCCTTGCTAGAACGGAACCCCCACTAGCCCTGACGAGTCGCCTCATAAACGCACAGTCGTATACAGTGAAACCAGATAGACATTCGAATATAAGATTCTATCCTACAACGGTTGGACTCAAACAAGAGCTGCGCAATAGAACTAAATCCAACATTCTAAGGCTATTCAGTTCCTACTGCATACAACCTAAGGTGCATTCACATAACAACCTATCAAGGCTAGCATGAGTTCCTAATAGCAAGTAACAAGTATACAGTACCACAAAATCCACGTAAGCAATCTAGCATACGTACTCATATGTAAACGCTATTCCCAGCTTACTAGGAATTTCATCTCATCCCACTACTCTTGCTACAACGGAATCCCTGTTAGCCATAACGAGTTGCCTCGCGAATACCCAGTCGCACGCAGCGTGAATCAAATAGACATTCGAATACAAGATTCTATCCTAGAACGGTTGGACTCAAACAAGAGCTGCGCAATAGAACTAAATCAAATATTCTAAGGCTATATGATTCTTACTGCATGCAACCTATAGGGCCTTCACTTGACAACCTACTATAACTAGCATTGATTCCTACTAGCAAGCAGTCATCGTACAGTACAGTGTAAACAACCTCGGCAATCTAGCATGCATACCCTATGCCTAGAAAGCAATAAATACACTAAGTGTTGTACCTTCCCAATTGGCGTCGGCTGACTGTACACACTGCGCCCACGATCACCGTTTCCCAAACGGGCTTTCTCCGTTCATTTATTTTCAAAGATTTTAATAAGAGAGTTTAAAAAAACTTCATAGCCGCAACTTGAGACCAAACACACCGAGATGTGTTTGATTCACTCAAGCTGTGCTCTGATACCAAGTTGTAACGTCCCAAAAATTACAAGGAATTTAAAAATTTAAAACTTGCATTTAATTATAAAACAATCACAATTTAATAATTCGTAACTCAAATGAAGTTAACGTCGTTAACTCGAACAGTCAATAAAGTTTATGCAGCGGAAATTTCATAAAATAAAATCCAAAGGTTTGAAAGTGTAAATTCCAACAATTCTCGGCGCCCGCGCTTTGTGTGTGTACCGTCAAACTCGACTGCCGCTCGCACCTGAAATCACAACATATTGGGGAAGGGTAAGCTAAACGCTTAGTGAATCCTATCACACACGCAGGTAGCAACCCCACGTATATCGCCCCTACTCGCCAGTAGGCAACATCACCATCACCACGGATATAAATCCACATAACAATTAGCGTATAAATACGAACCTCGGTCCCACCGAGCACACCAAAAATATATCGATACAAGCTCAGTCCCACCGAGCCCTCGGTCCCACCGAGTAAAGACATTGATACAAGCTCAGTCCCACCGAGCCCTCGGTCCCACCGAGCCCTCGGTCCCACCGAGGTGTACACAAGCATACATAATTCACATACACATTCAACAGATCACAACTAGATATCACATCCCAACTAATTCACGTAAACACGTAATAACACATAATAACACGTAACGCAAAATAACGATATGCATGAAATTCCTAACTACGCGGTGAGAGAACTCACCTCGAATGCGCGCCTAGATCACAAACAATAGTCCAAGCTCCACAATCCAAAATCACTTCCCAACACCTAAACGAACGTTAAAATGTATTAACGCGAGACCCGGACCCTAAAACACGACGCACGCTTAAAGTGTCACTGAAATGACTTTTCTGTCTAGCCAAACAGGTCTGTTCGGGACCTGTTCCGACCTCCCCAAACACAGAAAATCCTCAATTACATTACATCACCAGAAAGTGCTCTGAGTTAGGGTTCCAAGGACATATTATACTCCTCCTAACGATGTTTCTACAGTTTAATACGGATTTTACAAAAACGGTTCGTAGAACAGCGAAAACAGAACCTTTCAGTACAAAATGACGATTTGAACTAAGCTACGTTCCGAAGTGATTTTTGCACAAAACATAGAAAAGTTACTAGACTCGTAAACAAAACTTTTGGCATCAGTTTCATCCCAATCCGACATTCCTAGCAGAAGTTATGCTCGATACAAAAACAGGGACAGAAACTGCAGTTCACATAAAATCATAACACTGTCCTCCGACATGCGATTAACGGTTTAGGGTCAGTCCACGGCGGTTTTGGGGTTCCGCCCGGTGGTTTTAGGGTTTAGGCCGTGGGCCCCACCCTCTGCCACCTCCGGCAGTGGGGCACGGCGGCGGCGGCGGTGTTTTCCGATGGTGATCACACACACACGCACGCAACCCACACTACCCTCTCGCACCACCGTCCTCCTCTCTCTCGATCGCCCTAACATGCACCTACTCGCACACACAACCGTACCAGCACCGCCATGGCCAGCCACCACAGCGGCGGCGGCCCCCCCCACCGCCGGCAGCCATGGCTGCGGCGGTGGTAGTGGCGGTTTACGGCGTTTCCGACGGTGACACCTCAACTTTACACAAGACGGAAAGCTTACCTCAACGCAACATTTTTTCCCGGCGATCGCCTTCTTCCTCCTCTCTCCTCGTCGCCGGCAGCAACCCCTTTCTCTCTCTCGGTTTTTCTCTTCCTCCCTCTCTCTTCCGATTCCTCTCTTTCTCTCTTTTCCTTTCTCGGCCGAATACAACAAGAAGGGGGAGGGGGATGACTAAAAGTCTTTTGGGGGGGTTACTAGAATGAAACCGAAGGGGAAGAGGAAGGGAGGGTCTCTTGGCTGATCCCTTGCCAAACTTTGGTGAAATGCCCCAATTAGCCCCTCAACTTTCCTTTCCTTGCAAAAAACCCAAAAAGGTTGACTCATTTAACTTTTTGGTCCGATTCGACTAACCCCGCTAATGGAAACCACATTAAATCCAACTTAAAAGAAAAGAATTAATAAAAGAAATTACATACCGGGGTACGGGCTTTACAGGCTTGACGTTGAGGGTTTTGGTGGAGAAGAGGGTTTCGGTGGAGAGGATGGTTTCGGTGGTGAGGATGGTTTCGGTGGTGAGGATGGTTTCGGTGGAGAGGGTTTCGGTGATGAGGATGGTTTCGGTGGTGAGGATGGTTTCGGTGGAGAGGGTTTCGGTGGAGGCTGGTTACTGGAAAGTTTCTTTATGGATGGAAGTTTCGGTGGAGCCGTGGTTTTCTCCCCCTCAGGAACAGCCGGCAACTTGAAACCTAACTCATAGAAGGCCTTATCAAACTTTGAGTGTAGGAAGGCCAGACTCGTTTCGGTGGTATGGGGAACCAAGGCAAAATCACCGAGATCCATTTCCCACTGGGAACGTTCAGGACTGGGTGAGTCGGTGGAAGGTTTGGAGAGGGACTCCACTGTGGTAGAAAGGGCAGATAATTTTTCCTGAATTGGCCGTAGGGCTTCGGTGATGGCATCAAGAAGAAGATGCGGTAGCTGAGACTCGAGGGTAGAGATGCGGGAATTGGCTTGGGAGATTAAGGTGATGGTAGATTTAAGAAAGGTAGAGGTGCGATCAATGTGCGGGGAAGTGTGGCCACCGATTTCGGGAAACTGGAAGAGTAGTCGGTGGGGGTCAGGCTCGGGAATGGGAATATGGAGGTAAGGCACCAAGTCGTCGGTTTGTAGCATTCGGGGGGGAGCAGATGATCGGGGGGGAGTAGGGGATCGGGGGGGTGATTGTTGCGAGGACGAGGGAGACTCGGTGTGATGTTCTTCGGTGGACGGGATGGTTTGGGGAGAACCAGTGTCCGCTAAAAGAAAATCAAAAAAATCAAAGGGTGCAATTGGGGGGGAACCCTTAGAGGGTTGTGCAATGTCTTCGATCGAAAACTGATCGGGTGTAAAGCTGTGTAGTGTGAAGTCAGAACCCTCGAGCGGAGAGATCTCGAGGTCATCCCCACCACCCAAGGAGTCGAGTGGGGAGGTATGTGGGGGGTTCTCCTGAAATGTAACTGAGGCCTTTCGAGAGGCAACAGAGGAGACGGTGGGGTGTGTAGCGGGTACCCTTGGCCCGGAGGGATGAAGTTCAACAACCGGCGATTTTGGAGAATCGACGGTTGGATGAGTCGGTTGGGCCGATGGTTTCCGAGACCTCTTTGGAAGAGATCCCGAAGGGGAGGGTGAGTGCCTCCGCTTGTGAGAAGGGGTGTGAACCGGGGAAGTCTCCGAGGGATCTCTCGGTGACGTGGTTCGAGAAGCGGGAGCGGAGGTGCCGGTGGCCTTTTGTCGTTTCTTTTGAGTGCCACCCGACGTCACTCGGGACCGGGGAGAAGGGACCACAACATTTGGAGTGACCTCGGGAATTTCCAGGTGGCGAAACCCGGGAATTTCCGCGTCACCCCAACGAAGTTCGGGAGATAGAGCGAAGGAAATCATACCTGGGCGTAATGGGCGATCGGTGGCGAGCGGCTTGACGTTGAGGGTTTTGGTGCCCACAACGGGAGATGACCATTCATACGAGAACCGGGGCGAGGAAGAGCGGCGATCGGTCTCCAAAGCTTTGGAAAGCTTGTGTTGTAAAATCATGGAGATGAAGCGGGGAAAAGCAACGTAACACTTCTTGGGAGTTTTGATGACCTCGACAAGCTCTGAGAAGAAATATTGGGCGAAGTCAACTTTCCTTTGGAAGATGAGGGCATGAGCGAGTTTGTTGACGTGTGAGGGCGATTGGTCATGTCCACTTGTTTTGCGTGAGAGGCAATGGATAACGTGAGCGAAGAAGAAATTCCAAATGCCTCCCATTTTGCTGCGAAGAAGAGTACCGGGGCCTTTGGAGCTTTTGGAGGAGTCGTCGAGCACATAACCGGTGGTAAGAACAATGTCTTCATGGATGGTATCCAAATACATGTCTTCATAGTCGGAAAAGGCATCGATCTTGAGAGCTAGACGAACATCATCGACCCCAAAAGTGAGGTCGTGATCACCTTCGGCATTGGTGAAGATGGAGGCGTGAATGGCCTCATTGGAGGGATCGTACACGGAGGATAGCCAGAATTGACTAATGAGCATTTTGCTCATCCTGGGGTTGCATGAGAAGGCATGAAGAAGAGGAGAGCGAGACAGAAATTTAGCGATAGTAGAGAACTCGGGATGAGCGGGATCGGATTCAAGGCGGGCAACGTGATTGCATTGGTTGAAGCGGAGGTCTTCAAAACGTGTAGGAATTTGATATCGAGAGGATGCCATGAGAGAGATATGTTTGGAGGAGAGAGAGATGCAGGTTTGAATTGTGAGAAGGAGTGGGGAAGAAATGAAGGGGGGGTATGTGTATATATAGGGAAATGATAAGGCACTGTGATGATGATTTTGTATGGGAAGAGGGGACATGCGGCTCTTGAGGTGAAAGGGTTGTTGGAAATCGGGACAAGGAGCGGCGGATAGGCGAAGGGTCTGACGCAAAAGCAATTGAGTGGTCACAAGTGGGCTTTGGGAACCGTGTGAATCGGTGTAGACTCGGTGAAGCTTCGGTGGAGGAATCGGTGTTCGCTCGGTGGACGATCGGTGGAAGTTCGGTGGGACTTCGGTGGGACTTCGGTGGGACTTCGGTGGAAGAAAGGTTTACCGAATTTGGATAGTACCACCGAAATGGGGCTTCGGTGATAGAAAGGTTCACCGAATTTGGATAGTACCACCGAAATGAGATGATCACCGATTTGAGATGACCACTGAAATGAGATTTCGGTGGTGGACAGATTTCCACCGATTCTGAAAATTTTCACCGAAATATGCTTCGGTGGTAGGCACGCTTCACCGATACTCGAGATTATTACCGAAATGGAAAAGAGATAGAAAAGATTCGACACATAGGTTTATCCACCGATGAGAGATCGGTGGAGAGAGAGAAGTAGATACGAAGGTGTCCACCGATGTGAGATCGGTGGAGCATGAACACATATTTATTCTTGGAAATTGCACATCCCAAGTTCACTGATGAGAAAGTTGAACCTGGTTTCATCAAGAGGTTTGGTGAAAATATCAGCAAGCTGCAAATCGGTGGGAATGAAGTGTAGTTCAATGTCACCTTTGGAAATGTGATCTCTGATGAAGTGATACCTGATATCGATGTGTTTAGATCTAGAATGAAGAACAGGATTATTTGCTATAGCTATAGCACTGGAATTATCACACAGAATTGGGACTTTAGAAAAGAATTGATTATAGTCCCTTAGTTGGTTTCTCATCCATAGAATCTGAGCACAGCAGCTCCCAGCAGCTACATATTCAGCCTCAGCAGTAGAGGTTGATACAGAGTTTTGTTTCTTGCTGGACCAACTTACTAATTTTCCCCCAAGGAGCTGACAGCTTCCTGTAGTACTCTTTCTATCAATCTGGGAACCTGCAATGTCTGAATCTGAATAACCAATTAGTTCAAAACTCGAGTCTTTGGGATACCAAAGACCCAAGTGCAGTGTGCCCTTAAGATACCGAAAAATTCGTTTTACAGCCTTTAAATGTGATACTTTAGGATTGGCCTGATAACGAGCACATAGACAGGTAGCAAACATAATATCCGGTCTGCTAGCAGTTAGGTAAAGAAGAGAGCCTATCATACCTCGGTAAAGAGTAACATCCACAGATTCACCTTTTAGATCGGCACACAATTTCAAGGGAGGTGCCATGGGAGTTTTCATAGGAGAGCTATCTAGAAAGTTAAATTTCTTCAGAAGGTCACGAATATATTTGCTTTGATTTATAAAAATTCCTTCTGAAGATTGTTTGACTTGGAGGCCTAAGAAAAATGTAAGCTCTCCCATCATGCTCATCTCATATTCACTCATCATGAGAGAGGCAAACTCATCACATAGGCATTCATCAGTGGCACCAAAAATGATGTCATCAACATAGATTTGAACAAGAATAATATTACCTGAGGTTTCTTTGATGAAGAGAGTATTGTCAATTTTACCTCTGGAATATCCATGCTTGAGAAGAAAGTTGGCAAGAGTGTCATACCAAGCACGTGGAGCTTGCTTGAGACCATACAAAGCTTTGTCAAGTCTGTACACAAAGTTTGGATGAGCTGGGTCTTCAAAGCCAGGAGGTTGTTTCACGTAGACTTCTTCTGCAAGTTCCCCATTGAGAAAGGCACTTTTAACATCCATTTGAAAAACCCTAAAATTTCGGTAGGCAGCATGAGCCAGAAAGATCCTTATAGCTTCAAGTCTTGCAACAGGGGCAAATGTTTCATCATAGTCAATGCCTTCTTCCTGTCTGTATCCTTGAGCTACCAATCGGGCCTTGTTCCTGATCACAGTACCATCTTCATCCATTTTGTTCCTGAATACCCACTTGGTTCCAATGATTGTCTTGTTTCTGGGTTTGGGAACCAATCTCCAAACTTTATTTCTCTGGAACTGAGAAAGTTCTTCTTGCATGGCAGTGATCCAACAAGGGTCTGATAGAGCTTCATCCACTTTCTTGGGTTCAGAGAGAGAGAGGAAATTCACATAGAGACAGATATTTCCAACTCCTCTGCGGGTTTGGACACCTGCTTGTTGATCACCAATAATTTGATCTATGGGGTGATCTTTGGTCCATTTTAGAGCAGGGGGTAAAGGTGATGGGGTATGAGGAGTAGAGTGAAATGGAGTAGTAGGATCAGAGGTTTGGTGTAAAATGGGATTTTCGGTAGTGGAAGCCATGAGATTTTCGGTGGGATTAGGGATGGAAGAAGGGCTTTGGTGTAGAGTTTCGGTGGAAATAGGGAGCTTGGTGTGAGAGATGGGTTGATCAATTTCGGTGGGAGAGAGTGATCCAGCTGGGTTTTTTGAGATGGAAGGATTTGAGGGAATAGAGGAGATATCGGTGGAAGTGACTAAGGGAGTATCACCAATACATGATGAAATCCATCTGTGTAAATCATCCTCATCACTTGAAAGTGAGGAACATATGAGATCATCAAACTTGACATGGATGGACTCAACAATGCTTTTTCTTCTGAGATTGTACACCCTATAAGCTTTGGAGGATAAGGAGTATCCAACAAATATTCCCTCATCTGCCTTGGGATCAAACTTCCCAAGATTTTCACGATCATTAAGAATAAAGCAGATACACCCAAAGACATGAAGAAAGCCAATATTTGGTTTTCTACCATGAAAAACTTCATACGGGGTTTTATCATGTCTTTTGGATATTACTGACCTGTTTTGAGTGAAGCAGGCAGTATTCACAGCTTCGGCCCAAAAATAGGTGGGAAGATTTGATTCGCTCAGCATGGATCTAGCGGCCTCACACAGTGTTCTGTTTTTCCTTTCCACCACTCCATTTTGCTGAGGAGTACGAACAGCGGAGAAGTTCTGAGAGATCCCTTTCTCGGTGAAGAAGTCTTCAAGAGCACTATTTCTGAATTCAGTGCCATTGTCACTTCTTACCGAGCGGACAAGCTGGCCATTGAGAACTTCATTTTTCTTGACAAAGTTGATGATTTCTTCAGTAGCATCACTTTTGTACCTGAGAAAGAACACCCAAGTATATCTGGTAAATTCATCAACAATAACAAGAATATACCTTTTGCCTCCAAGACTTGGAGTGCTGACTGGTCCACATAGATCCATGTGCAGCAATTGAAGAGGAAGAGTGATGGAAGAGCATTGCTTCGTCTTGAAGGATGTTTTGGTGAGCTTTCCCTTTTCACATGCATCACACAGCTTCTCTTTGACAAAGTTCAACTTTGGCATGCCCGTCACCAGCTCTTTGTTGGAAATTTTATGCAAGGTCTTGAAGTTTAGATGAGAAAGACGTTTGTGCCACAACCAGTTTCTTTTGGATGCATCATTTGACACAAAGCAGACATTTGAAGAAGAATTGGATTGCCCCATATCTATGACGTAGACATTTTCCATCCGTCTTCCCGATAATACCACATTGAAATGTTTGTCTACCACAGAGCAGACACAAAGTTCAAAGATAACTTTGTATCCAAGATCACACAGTTGGCTAATGCTGAGAAGGTTATGCATGAGGCCGTCCACAAAAGCCACTTTGTTGAAGGTTACAGATCCGTTAGAGAGGGTCCCGTATCCTTTGGTGTAAGCCTTAGAATTATCACCAAAGGTTACAGATGGACCTTTTCCCGGCACATAGTTGATGAGAAGAGACTTGTTTCCCGTCATATGGCGTGAGCACCCGCTGTCTAAATACCAAATTTGATGGTGCTCAAAAGCCTGAGCGTAGGCTGTGGAGCACCCAGTTGCCACTAGAGCCATAGGTGAAGTGGCACTTTCGGAAACTTCCATTTCTTCTGAGATGGCCACGAAGCATCTATTCTGAGAATCACTGTCGGAGGTGTCTTCGTCGTCCCAATCGTGGGTTTCTGCCATGAGACCCTTCCCTTTTCTCTCTAGACCCTCACTCCTTTCCTTCTCTTTCTTGTACTTGGCCTTATATTTCTCGGCACGCTCCTGATGATTTAAGAAGGGTGGTGGGGACTCCTTTTTGGGAAAGGTTGATTTGAAAGGCATGTGTTTGGATTTTTCCCTTTTTGAAGAGGGATTGTCAGAAGAAGTAAATTTGGACTTGGAGATACGCTTGCTTCTACACTCAGATGCAAAATGTCCTTTCTTGCCACAGTTGTAGCATTCCTCATTGGACCTGTCAGAAGAAGTTTTGAAAGATGAAGTTTTTCTAAGACTTCGAGATTTGTTGAAGGGACGAAACTTGTGTTTGGAACCGGCCATCATTGCCATCTCATCCGACAACTGTTCAACCATGATATCCTCACCTTCATCATCAGCATCACTAAGATATGCTTCCGTTTGGTGGGTTACATTTGTTTGGCTGTCATTGTCAGAGTCAGATGAAGGATAGGTGATTCTAGGAAGATTTTGAGAATTCTTGGAACTTTCACTAACAAGAGCTATAGAGGAGCTCTTTATTTCCTTGATGAAAGATTTCCGTTGAAGCTTGGTTTGCTCAAAGTTGAAGAGAGTACCATATAATACGGTTAAGGGCATGAACTCAAGGTCCTTGGTAGTTTTGATGCAAGTACATATATTTTCCCAAAAATCTGGGAGACAATCCATGAACTTGCACAAGACTTCCTCATTATCATAGACTCTGCCCAACAACTTAAGATCATTTAAGAGAGAGTTGAAGCGGTTATAGAAACTAGGAAGAGATTCTCCTTTTTCAAAAGAAAATAGTTCATACTTTCTGATAAGACCAATCTTTTTGCATTTCTTGACTTCCTCTGTACCTTCGTACAGAACACATAGAGTGGTCCACATTTCTTTGGCAGTTTCAAAGTTCACCAAGGAGTGGTAGACCTCATCAGGAAGAGAGAGAGCAATAATAGCTCTTACCTTGGAGTCAAGAGTAACTAAACGTTTCTCCTCATCAGTATACTTTTTAGGATTTTTTAGAATGTACCGACCAGTAGCACTGGATTTTTCCTCATCAGAATCACTTGAGATTTCCTTTTCAAAGGCCTCTTTGCCTGGCCTCTGCGTGTCATAGCGAGCCCAAACTCTGGGGATAATGGGTCCCTCGAGGAGAATGGTTGGATATCTAGTATCCACTCCTTCCATGAACAGCATCATGCGGCTTTTCCACAAAGAGAAGTTGTTGGGATTGAACTTAGGAGGTTTTGAAATAGAGCCATTTTCAGAGAAGTTATTTTGAAAAGAGTTTTCAACAGTAGAAGAAGAAGAGGCAGCCATCGCAGATCAAGTTTATGGAATTAAACTTTCTGCTCTGATACCACTTGTTAGTCCCAGATGGCTTAACAAGTATTGTAGAAGGGGGGGTTGAATACAATACACAAAAATTTCACAATTTTAATTCTTATATTTGAAAAACTTTCAAAAG
Organism: Saussurea involucrata; assembly: GCA_033807775.1. Classification (NCBI taxonomy): domain Eukaryota; kingdom Viridiplantae; phylum Streptophyta; class Magnoliopsida; order Asterales; family Asteraceae; genus Saussurea; species Saussurea involucrata. The sequence goes on from CM066312.1 coordinate 22,970,015, forward strand.
AATTACACACAGAAAACTTAAGATTGTTGCGGAAAAGAACAGATAAACTATTCTAACAATCTTACACAAAGTATACAACAAAACAACTAAGAACACTAAGAGCAAAGCTATTGAGTTTTAAGGCTTAAAAGAAGGTTTCTTGCACTGAGAGAATTTCTTTTTAAAGCGTGAGAATTGCATGAAGAGCACTTCTCCTTTTATAGTGCCAAGGAGTGCCCAAGCATTAAATGCTTGGGACACTTGTCATCTTCACATATGCTGATAATGTTGACTTCAGGAGAACTGTGAAGTCCTTGTCACTTTTCACTAGGTGCAGACAGAGTAGCTTGAGCAGATAATAGGGACCTTAGCTGAAGGTGGATAAAAAGACAAACTGTCACTTTTCTCTGCTGGAGGATATTGTCCCATAATAAATGATCTTCTGTCTTGAGCCTTTAGCACCGAAGTGGTTTCCACCGAGATTTGACAAGTCTTCGGTGGAAAGAAGACTAGTCCACCGAAGTTGCAAGCAGGATTCGGTGGTAACTAGTCCACCGAAATTACGAGCATGTTTCGGTGGTGAGAGGACCACCGAAATTACAAGTATACTTCGGTGGTGAGAGGACCACCGAAGTTACATGTATATTTCGGTGGTGAGAGGACCACCGAAGTTACATGTATATTTCGGTGGTGAGAGGGCCACCGAAGTTACATGTATATTTCGGTGGTGAGAGGAGCACCGAAAGGGTCATCGGTGGGAGAAGGCCACCGAAGATGTCCTATAACTTCGGTGGAGAGAAGGCCACCGAAATGTCAAGGGATTTCGGTGGTGATGACTTGTTTGAAAGTTGCCGAGAGTCTTCTATTTTCCACAAGTAGAGAGTCTTCAAGCTTGGTTTCGGTTGATCTTCGACTTCACCGAACATTTGCTATCTTGTACAAGTCATTCAAAGAACTGAACTAAAATATTCTAAGTAGGAGTTTTAGGGAAAACATTGGTGAGTCAATTTCAAATCCTTGGTGACCCAACATTATCCATTAAAGGTGGATAGCATGGTGGAAGCGGGTCGGGTGGATACACCCATGCTGCAGGGGGTCCAGCTGGGTTTATTACCTCCACGTATGTTTTTCGGTAATATTCGGACGTGAAGAAAGGTACAGCCAAGTCGTTGCAATCTGTACGACCCATATATGTTGCTGCAGCGATGGCATGGCCGCACGGTAACCCAGATTTATCCCATTCGCGACACGAACAAAGGTGGTCTTCCATATTCACAATCGCATGAATATAGTCATCATGCACCTCGTACTTCCCATACCCGATTGCTCTTACCGGCCATGTCGCCGCACGACGCGCCCTGTACTGAACGATATTCTCCGCCGTTGGTGCGAGTGCATTTTGTATCTTAGCTCCTTTTAGGCGTCGAATTTGGTACCACTCTTGTTGAAAGGCCCGAAAGTAGTCCATAAGATTAACAATCGGACATCTACGCGCAAAACGGGAGAGTGCATTCACAGACTCTGCACTATTCGAGGTCAAAATGTCATACCGTTGTCCAAGAAAATGGGCCGCGGACCACCTCTCCGGTCCAGCATCGTCAAAGACTTTGGCTGCTTCCTTGACACTGTATCGTAGCATATTCATGTACTTGTTAAACTCCCGATCCGTATATGCTCTGCATGCCGCCCAATATACATCCTTGTAGGTGGTAATACGTTTGTCCTTGGATTTGGCGTTCATCTCCAAATGTCGACAGCATATGGCGTGAGGGGCGTTTGGGTACATGGCAGAGATTGCGGCGCTTATGGAAGGAGCCCTGTCAGACATAAACACCAACCCTTGCGGGTCTCCGATAGCTTGTCACAACATGGACAGAAACCAAGTCCACTCGTCCCCGGTTTCGGACTTGCCTACGCCGAAAGCTACTGGAACGATGGAGTTATCCCCGTCCATGGCAACCGCCAGGAACATCATACCCAAGTAACGGCCCTTTTGTAACACCCCAAAACAGGGGTTAACAAAAACTTCCATAAAACGGAAGAGTGGTACACATTACTAAAGTAAAAGTATACCTAATTAACATTACATAATCATTAATACAAAGATTTAGTTAATCATAACTACTATTGGACCACTAGCTTATTTGATCACTACTATAGAAATCAAATATCAAAAGAATGCCGGAAAGTTCTATCATCAATCTTCCAATCTTTATCTCTCTAACAATGATCCCATGCTCACAACCCCGTTCTAGACCTTCTTGTGTCCGGAACCACTAAAATCTGTAATACATAAAACACATAACAAGTGTTAGGCTTTTAAAGCGTAAGTGAGATTACACATAGCACATAGAGCATAATCATAGCATGTAGGAATAACAATTCGATACGTTCACAAATTGGATTCCATGGAGAAGGTCCATATCGCTACCTAGTTACATCATAATCGAAGATATACCTTGATCGATACCCCACGGTATTGTCACAAGGCATAACACAACGGAAAACCCCACGGTATCCGAAGGTATGAATCAATTACACTTACCCCACGGTGTGTAAGAATATATCCTCCAATGCCTACTAGGTGCTCCTCCAATTATGTGAATACCAAATATATTAATCCAAATAAGATTCAAGCATATTTAACATATAACAATGGTCCAACCATTTAACATAATCAATACTACTTCCATGTAGTTCATATACATCCATATGTATCAAATCATATTCTATATGACATCAATAATAAACATCCATGTTTACAATTCAATAATAAGTCCATTTTGACCATTAAGCCATCATTACTTCATTAAGACATATATTAAGCCATCTTCATAATCACATACCAATGATATATAATCAAAGTCAAACCCTTAGCACCAACATTTAACATAGTATACTAAGTAATAAACACAAATTATCCACATAACTTACTTGAACTCCTCTTGTTTTCCTCTTAACCATTAAGAGCATACAATTCAAGATTTCATATTAACTATACCAAAATCAAGATGAGAAATGATAGATAAGTATAATAGAATCATTTAGGTACAGATTACTCACCTTTAAAGCCTCAATTGGTATAACCTTACTTGAAGACTTGAACCCTAATACTCCAAATCAATATGAAATGAAGATGCAAGCCCTAAATGGAAATTTAAGTGGTAAGATTCATCTTTGCAATTACTTGTATTGGATTAGAATTAAGAGATGTGAATTACCTTAGAATTTAGATGAAGAATCGTTTGCTAGGTGAAGAGCAGAGTACTGATCAGTTTTTGAGAGTTCTAAGTTAAAAGTGAGATGACTAAGGACTAAGGGGTGGGTTTAACCCCCCTTTGGCACGTCAGGTGCTCGGCGCCGATCACCCGCGCCGATGCATCGGCGCCAACCCATCGGCGCCGGCTTCTGTTTGCCAAACATCTCAACTTCCACTAATTTAGCCGTAACTTCTTCGTTAAAACTCCGTTTTTACCCCGGAAAGTACTGTTGGACTCGTATTCAAATTACCCATCCAACTAATCCATAAAATCTAATATTTAACTTTATCATCTATTTTTCATTTATTTCCTTAAGGAATAAACTTACTGATTTCTATCAGGAGTTATCAAATAACAAGTAACAATCACGGAAATTACTTAGGAAATCAATTATAATTTAAGAAGTCAAAATATAAAGAAATATTAGGACTATTTTTACTCACAAGGATTTTCCGGGTGTTACAATTCTCCCAACCTTAAAACGATTTCGTCCCCGAAATCTATATCCTTTACAACCCAAAGTCAACCGACTCACTATCGACCAAAATTTAACAATTCCTAACGGGAATCTAAGTTCTATCCATACGGTCTATAAAGACAATTCTTCGAACAATTGTTTATTAACAAAGCCCCTATACATACGTTGTACTCATGTACAGATAAACGTTCCAACCATAGAGAAACTCCCAACCATACGACTTCAGTCATCTCCCAACCTTAAAATGTTCTATACATCTTGATTCCAGTTTCTAACTCTAAATCAATTTAAGGCTCAATTAATACTGAGACCAACCGAATCTCTAATTTCAATTGCCCCTATCGTTAACGGCCATTCTCATTCAAAGAGCTCTAATAGACTCCAAAATCCATCTCAATAATTAATCATCAAACGGACAGGTTCACTAATCATACACAAAAGTTAGTTCACTAAAACCACTCATCACAAATGAGTATCTTAAGGTTACTACTACCATCACCATCATTTTTTTTTTTAAAATCAGCTACAATTTCCCGATTACACTAAAGGTGTTTGGCCTTAAACCCAAAAGTTAACACCTAAATATCACCAACCTTTGCACTTTAACCAAACCCACACATGGGTTCCATTCACAAATAAAAATCTAGAAGGAACAAGGATTCTTCTTTCATATTTCCTGAACCTTACTTCTTTCCTCATTAACCGCTCCCCAACTTAGATTTGTAAGCCTCTTTAAAGTAACCGTTTATCATTAAACCTTTATCCGACTATTGCCTAGTCTTCCATACCGTCATTATCCACATCTCAATCTCCAGGTCTCAAAATAACATTAACGTATGCTGCTTGAAAATCCATACTCACTTTAAATTGGGCATACTCACCACTTTTGAATACTTCTATATCTACGGCACCCATCACTACATCTATGACCCACACGTTTCTTCAGTAAAAAGTACTACCACTTCCTCACATCAATATCGTACTATGCGACCACATTGCAACCAAGCACTAAAATATTTTATATCAAAGGTGATAATTCCGTTGAACCTGTAACCTTCCTATCATTACTTCCTACGTTAGCATGAAGTACTAACCTCCAATCATTATTTGTCTCTTTTCCCCAACTTTTCCACATACCGATAACACTTTCTCATCTTTATTAAACTTCCTATGATTCAAAATCATAAACTTATTTAGCGACTCACACAACCCAAAATCACTTTGGATAAACTCATACTACCGCTCGACATTCTATTCCAATAATAGCCAAATCACTACACCATCTTACAACCACATATTCCAACAACTTTATTGACAACTAGCACTTTTCATCTGGAATCCCCGAAAAGACTTTCATCTAATGTCCCCTCTTTATCACTTATTATTACTTCTTTGTGACTCCAAACCATTATATATACATTGCACACTACATCACAAATCAACATAGTCCATACCCTTACTATGTTCGTGCCTATTTCTTCATTATATATACCATCTACATCATAAGTAGAATGTTCATCTACAACAATAGTCTTTCACTATCCTAACACCCCTCCACAAGGTGATCCTTCAACTTTTAATCTTCCGATTCTAACTTGACATTCATACGTGATCTAAAAAAAATCAATGTATTCACATTATGTAGACTTTAATTAATACAATTCATGTAATTCCAACCCCCAAGCCTATGTCAAGTTAATTAAACCGACGAATACCCTTAAGACTCAACCGAATTTAAAACCAAGCCATCCGCTCAAAGGGTCTATTGATCATTTATCAGTTATCAACTCATGAAATTTAAAATACATCTAATCCCACATCATGCAACACACGCCTCGAGACATGATAATCTCACGACCCCTTCATTGCTACTTTCCCAATGAAGTCAATTCATATATGTATCTATATGTACACGTATGTACAACTCTATATACTCCACAATATATTTATATATATTTATATATATATATTATTATTTTGCCATAGGTCACTAGTCCCAAAGGTACTAAAAATACAAGACCATCAAACTGTCCTCACACATAAGACCAATAGTTAAACCAACACTAAAAATGCGATTAAGCATATACCACACCAAAATTATTGCACAACCACAATAAACTTCTAAAAGCGTATTTTGACCACCTAACCTTTACTTCTGTAGCAATTTAACCAAAACCTTTTCTATTCGTGATTTATTCGCCAATCACTCAAAATCCACACATGTGGTGTTTCACAATATATGTATTGTCCGCATTCTATAACATTCTGTAACATTTTCAAGTCCACCGTACACGATATTGTCCGCTTTACGGATACCCTCTGCATAACAGCATGCCGGCACCGCTCACGGTTTTGTTCCTGCCCGCACAGGCATACGCGGGACGCACCCAGACCGCACCCTGTGACAGGCAAAAGGCCTCATACATCCAACACAACTGCGACTTCAATGTCAATAGTCGACCTATCGATACTTCTTTAATCTATTCATCAACAAGGACTGAACTTAATCCTTTCGACAAAACATAATACAATTTACATCTCATCGTCTTCATTTCAAACCTATTCGTGCAATACTAATATCACAAGATCACCATAAATTCTTATTTAACGTCGAGGGTATTTCCTTACTGTCTCACCACACTACTCATAGCAATTTGCTAATTCCATCACCTTGATTACTACTAATCTTTCCTCCGGACACTACTGTCCCTTGCCAACTGTATTTCTAGTTACCAAACAAGGGTATAGACCTTCTTACAACCGACGCTAAAGTCCACTTTCAACTCTCCCATTGTTCACCTTCCTCCTAAACACCATTACCAAAACTTACGAACATTCTCCCATGGTTTATCCAACACCTCTCCATTCTCAGAGTTCTTTCTTAGCTTATAGTAATATTTTACGACTTAGTTCGTTCATAACCTTCATACATAACAATGTATTAAATGTATTATTTCGCACATTTCCTCCTTTTAAAGAACAACACTTGGAGCAACTTGGGTACACATGACCCCAAGATTCTTATAACTTTAGTGTACTGAACCACGATCACGAGAATCATTTGCATACTACTTTCCGCAAAACTTAATCTTTTTCAACCAAAACTATATTGTTATGACCGTAGTATATTTAATGAAAATCTTTTCATACGACAAAAGTTGCAAGAAATTACCGACACAAAATAAGCTAGTCGGTTCTCACACTCATCTATATTTAACTTTTCTTGTAAAGTATAATGTATTTTGCAAATTACTAAACTCAAAATTTGACTGCGCGACGTAAATGGTATTACCTCTTTCTTTAAATACCCACGTGTACCTACTGACTCATCATCAACTAAATTGTTATTTATGCATTTGTTTTGAAATCACAAAAACCCATGTAACACACACTCGAGGACACCATGCATAAAACTCTACTTGCAATTGAAGGCTATTTGCTTAAACAAGGTCTATCGTTTAACTCACGCAACTTATCATTGACGCCCTATTTTCAACCAGTGGTTACCCTCTCAACATTCTAACACTTGTTATATATGCCTTCCAAGGCTCACTTACTCAACCATTTCATACTATTCTCATCTTGATCAAACATCTTACATTCTATTTCCACACATTTTAATCCACTTATTTAAAGTTGTCTCGGCGGACTTTCATGAGTCCCGCCAGTTCCAGGTTGTCCTTCCTATCCTCGATCATTTACCGATCTGTCCTCTAAAGAATTGAAAGACCTTGGTGGCGTTTTTACCATCATTATGCTATAAAACAAAAAATAACCCTGAGAAATGGTTATATGAATATAGACACACGAAACGTACCTTACCGATCATTAGTCACCAGAACAATTTAGAAACAAGTATGCTTATGTAACAATATATTCATAATAACAGTAGCTAATTGCGATTATGAATGTATCATACATGAGAATCCTCATTACCGTCGTTACCGTACTAATTTCACGTATTTCTGTCGACCCTAAGGCCATCACATCTTAATACTTCTACCCACTCTCACGATTCAGAACTTAATTCATCTCAGCTTAAGTCTAAGTATTTTCTCATCATACTTAGTTAACTTAAACTAAAGCTCTGATACCAACTTGTAACACCCCAAAACATGGGTTAACAAAAACTTCCATAAAAAAGAAGAGTGGTACACATTACTAAAGTAAAAGTATACCTAATTAACATTACATAATCATTAATACAAAGATTTAGTTAATCATAACTACTATTGGACCACTAGCTTATTTGATCACTACTATAGAAATCAAATATCAAAAGAATGCCGGAAAGTTCTATCATCAATCTTCCAATCTTTATCTCTCTAACAATGATCCCATGCTCACAACCCCGTTCTAGACCTTCTTGTGTCCGGAACCACTAAAATCTGTAATACATAAAACACATAACAAGTGTTAGGCTTTTAAAGCCTAAGTGAGATTTACACATAGCACATAGAGCATAATCATAGCATGTAGGAATAACAATTCGATACGTTCACAAATTGGATTCCATGGAGAAGGTCCATATCGCTACCCAGTTACATCATAATCGAAGATATACCTTGATCGATACCCCACGGTATTGTCACAAGGCATAACACAACGGAAAACCCCACGGTATCCGAAGGTATGAATCAATTACACTTACCCCACGGTGTGTAAGAATATATCCTCCAATGCCTACTAGGTGCTCCTCCAATTATGTGAATACCAAATATATTAATCCAAATAAGATTCAAGCATATTTAACATATAACAATGGTCCAACCATTTAACATAATCAATACTACTTCCATGTAGTTCATATACATCCATATGTATCAAATCATATTCTATATGACATCAATAATAAACATCCATGTTTACAATTCAATAATAAGTCCATTTTGACCATTAAGCCATCATTACTTCATTAAGACATATATTAAGCCATCTTCATAATCACATACCAATGATATATAATCAAAGTCAAACCCTTAGCACCAACATTTAACATAGTATACTAAGTAATAAACACAAATTATCCACATAACTTACTTGAACTCCTCTTGTTTTCCTCTTAACCATTAAGAGCATACAATTCAAGATTTCATATTAACTATACCAAAATCAAGATGAGAAATGATAGATAAGTATAATAGAATCATTTAGGTACAGATTACTCACCTTTAAAGCCTCAATTGGTATAACCTTACTTGAAGACTTGAACCCTAATACTCCAAATCAAGATGAAATGAAGATGCAAGCCCTAAATGGAAATTTAAGTGGTAAGATTCATCTTTGCAATTACTTGTATTGGATTAGAATTAAGAGATGTGAATTACCTTAGAATTTAGATGAAGAATCGTTTGCTAGGTGAAGAGCAGAGTACTGATCAGTTTTTGAGAGTTCTAAGTTAAAAGTGAGATGACTAAGGACTAAGGGGTGGGTTTAACCCCCTTTTGGCACGTCAGGTGCTCGGCGCCGATCACCCGCGCCGATGCATCGGCGCCAACCCATCGGCGCCGGCTTCTGTTTGCCAAACATCTCAACTTCCACTAATTTAGCCGTAACTTCTTCGTTAAAATTCCGTTTTTACCCCGGAAAGTACTGTTGGACTCGTATTCAAATTACCCATCCAACTAATCCATAAAATCTAATATTTAACTTTATCATCTATTTTTCATTTATTTCCTTAAGGAATAAACTTACTGATTTCTATCAGGAGTTATCAAATAACAAGTAACAATCACGAAAATTACTTAGGAAATCAATTATAATTTAAGAAGTCAAAATATAAAGAAATATTAGGACTATTTTTACTCACAAGGATTTTCCGGGTGTTACACCTTTAAATGGGCTGCGTCTATTATCAGGACACGACGTAGATTTTCCAGAAATGTGCGGATCTGCAAAAACATAGGTTAAAATGTTATAGTTTATAATGTGTAAATGTTATAGTTTATAATGTGTAAACATATGACGTGTTAAAATACGTACCGCGGGTCCAAGGGCCACGAAGCACATCTCAAACCGTCCACGTGAATCGGTCCGTAGCTGCGTGACAGTACCAGGGTTCTGCAGCTGCAAATTATATAAATATGTCGGGAGTGGTTCATACGACTCCTCGAACGTGCCTCTCACCATAAACAGTGCATGGCAGCGCGCACGCCACGCTTGGTGGTAATCAATCGTGACGCCGAACTGCCGGTGAACGTCGTGGACGATGTCCTTTGGACGCAATGACCTGCTAACATCAAGAAATTTGTTTTTCAGGATCGCACCCAAAGTCTTTTTGCCGGCTTGTTTGTGGTGGGGATTAAGTTGCGTCCTCGTACAAGTGTGTACGTCGTGCAACTTTCTAATCATTATCGCCCCTCCTTTGGGACCCGTGTGAATCGCGTACAACCTCCACTCACACTTTTCTCTAGCACATTCAACTACGTATTTGATTTTGTCAGATGCCCGCACGCGACTTTGGAAACCCTCTTCCAAGAACTTGAGTCCGATCTGACTTGCTAAGAGATCCTTCGAATCGAATATCTGACCTGCTGTTAAACTTTCGCTACGAATATAAGGTGTAGGTTCGTAGGTTTGTGTCTGGGTATGGGAGTCTGGAAGAATAGAGGGCATATCAAAAAAGTCATTTATCTGACTACATGATTTTCTACTAGGGGTATATTCTTCGTGATCATCATTATCGGTGTCTGATCTGTCTATTTCAGAATTACCCGTTCTGAAAACGTGGGTTTCGTCATCAGCAACTCCAACAGTACGCCATTCGTGTGGTTGTGGTGATGGTGGTGGTGGTTGTTGTTGTTGAGAATCAGGTTGCTCTATTTGGAGGTCTTCGTCGTCATCACCCTCCTCGTCACCGTCGTCGTCACCGTCGGATACGCCGGGATACACAAAGAGTAATGGGGGTCTTTCTGAATCGACTGCAAGGTGCAGAAAAGTAGAGATATCCCCATCGTTGGATAAATCCACAAATGACCCATCGCCATTTTTAAACACTAACTTGCAAATATCAGAAGAGTTGATTCCACATTTTTGCATGGCGTATGCAACAAACTTCTGATAAGTATAGTTTACTGACACTTTTACACCATGCTTAGATTTATAAGCAAAATTCCACTCATTGTTATCTTGCACCCATTCACAATCAAAACAGAAATATAGCTTAGCTTTTGCAACAGATGAACTCATTTTTTCAGTAGTATCTCAAACACAAAATATTGCAGAAAGAAATATTGCAACAATGAAATCGTTGTGTGAGAATTATGGCTTGAATTTTACGTCTATTTATGAATGAAACAACCAACATATCAGAAAACCAATCTCTCATTTCATCCACAAACTGATATTCCAAAAACATTGATTTAACATTGATTGAAACATGCAATTGAATTTCAACCACAAATCGGTCTTTAAATTGCAATAATTGTGGAAAAAAACAGTAAAAGCATCAAGATTCGTCTAAGTATAGGGGCTGAAAGTGTAAATTTTCAGGGACCAAAAGTTGAAAATTTCAGGGACCAAAACTGTAAATTTTGGCCCATCGCGGGCTGCGATCGCGGGCAGGGACCAAAAGTGCACCGCGGCCAAAGTTTAGGGGCTTCGCGGGGCATTTGTGCCCAAAATACGTGCCACGTCAGCGTATCCCGCGATCGCGGGACCCCATCGTGGGTATTTTGGGTATTTTTGCAAAATTGAAATTTTTTAGGGTATTTTGGTAACAGTTGGTTTAACTTTGGGTATTTTAATTAATTTCCCTTTTAATTAACAACAAACTTTCTATAAAGTAATAATATTCAACAAAATCATTATAAAAATAATGACTTTATAGCAATTGTGAACTTCTAGCAATTGTGAACTTCTAGCAATTATAAATGGTTTCAATTGTTGAAGTATTTAAACACATAAAATAAAGTAAATTGCATTGTTGGTTATCGAGATTTTCATTATTATTAGGGGAAATTAATTAAAATACCCTAAGTCAAACATTGAGTTACTAAAATACCCTAAATTTTTTCAATTTTGCATAAATACCCAAAATACCCGCGATGGATCCCGCGATCGCGGGCTAGGGCTGACGTGGCACGTATTTTGGCCCCAAATGCCCCGCGAAGCCCCTCAACTTTGGCCTCGGTGCACTTTTGGTCCTTGCCCGTGATCGCAGCCCGCGATGGCCCGAAATTTTACACTTTTGGTCCCTGAAATTTACACTTTCAGCCCCTGAAAATTTACACTTTCAGCCCCTAAACTTAGACGAATTTTGCATGTTTTTACTGTTTTTTTCCACAATTATTGCACTTTAAAGACCGATTTGTGGTTGAAATTCATTTGCATGTTTGAATCAATGTTAAATCAATGTTTTTGGAATACCAGTTTGTGGATGAAATGAGAGATTGGTTTTCTGATATGTTGGTTGTTTCATTGATAAATAGACGTAAAATGCAAGCCATAATCCCCACACAACGATTTCATTGTTGCAATATTTCTTTCTGTAATATTTTGTGTTTGAGATACTACTGAAAAATGAGTTCATCTGTTGCAAAAGCTAAGCTATATTTTTGTTTTGATGGTGAATGGGTGCAAGATAACAATGAGTGGAATTTTGCTTATAAATCTAAGCATGGTGTAAAAGTGTCAGTAAACTATACTTATCAGAAGTTTGTTGATAAGCGAAAGAAAGAAGAAAGGTTGATTGTTACCATGGCAGTGAATGTTAACTCTGAGTACACATGTCTGTTTATATAGCAAAAAAGATTAGTAGCAAGAATGGAAGCAGGTTTCTAGCTTTTTAGATATATATATATATATATTATATGTATATATGAAGAAGAAGAAGACTTAAAAAAGGAGACCTTTATCTGTAAGATCTGGAAATGATCATTTCTTGACATTTTTGTTGGAACAAACACATATGATACTGTTGATCTAAACACTGATTTGTAAATGATATATATACACACATACATATGCTTCTAAATGAACATTGATAACACAGCTAGTTTGTAAATGATAAATATATTCATATTAGATATAAACACACATACATATGCTTTTAAATAAACATTGATAACACAGCTAGTTTGTATTTCATCCAACATGCTCTTCATCTTCAATCTTTCTGACCCTTCTTCAACGGCTTCTGCTTTTGCAACCACGTATGGCCATTGTGTACCACAACCCGTACACACTTTAGCAAATGAGTTGAGGGTTGTCATATATTCTACAAGAGGAGTAGGCCCACGAATGAGGTAACCTCTGACTTGACCTTGCATGATGTATCCAACCTAACCGTGGTTCAGCGGCTTAAAAACTACTTTTCAGAGAAATTAACAACAACAAAAAATACAAAACAACAACACAGTAAAAAATACAAAACAACTAAAACAACCACCACCTACTTAAAAATTGATTTAGTTTCATCAATCCAAGCTTGCTTCTCTTTTACCTTCGCTTGAATAATTGCAAAGTCTTGCAGAATATGGTGAATTGCTTCTTGTTCTCGACGAACACGAGCCTCCCTAGCTTTTATATCCCCTTTCATCCTTTTGATCTCCCTGTCTTCCTCTTCGATCTTTCTCAAATGGACTGCCTTCCTGTCCATAATTTTTTTCCACTCTTCTGTTAGTTCATCTATCTCCTTTTCCTTTTTTGCTATGGCGACCTCGATTTGAGGTGGCATTTTTTCAGGAGTAGACTTAGGGTTTGATGACGATGCCATTTGTGGATGAAATGAGAGAAGAGAAATCAAGAGAGAAAGCAATTCAAAGAAAGAAAGCAAAAGAGAAATCAAGAAAGAAAGCAAGAACAAGTGTGAATTGTGAATTGCATATTACTGATATTTATGGATGAAATCTCAAACATGCAAATGAATTTCAACCACAAATCGGTCTTCAAAGTACAATAATTGTGGAAAAAAAACAGTAAAAGCATGCAAGATTCGTCTAAGTACAGGGACCAAAAGTGTAAATTTTCAGGGACCAAAACTGTAAATTTTCAGGGACCAAAACTGTAAAATTTCGGGCCATCGCGGGCAGGGACCAGAAGTGCACCGCGACCAAAGTTGAGGGGCTTCGCGGGACATTTGGGGCCAAAATACGTGCCACGTCAGCCCTAGCCCGCGATCGCGGGATCCATCGCGGGTATTTTGGGTATTTTTGCAAAATTGAAAAAATTTAGGGTATTTCGGTAACAGTTGGTCAAACTTGGGGTATTTTAATTAATTTCCCTTATTATTAATATTCTTCCGAGTTTCAAAACTAAAGTTTTACCATTATGGTTTATCAAAGTGCTCGTTACTCCTTACCTATAACATATGTTAACTTATATCGTTTAGTGAAAGGATTTTTGTCTATCTAGGTTTTGTCTTATTTCTTTTATTAAAAACTAGAAAATCTTTTCTAAAGCAATTCAATAAAATCGTGACATGAGTCACCCACTGTAACAACCCAGTCTAAAAATAAAGCATACATAACATTTAACATAAAACATTTCAATAAGGGTCCCAAAATTTCCAATACATCAGTCTCAAAACTTAGGTTGACGGAAACAACCTATACACAACTGAGAATGTCACTATAGTCTATGAGTAGAAATGTAACACTATCATTCGAAGCGTCCGTACTCTAACTCTGCTCTTTTCCCTTACCAGAGCTTCCTACAACCTGCTTTCCATGAGGTCTAGTGAGTTCCCTCAATACAACAGTTCTCAAAACATATTTAAAACAGTTCATAACTTTCAAAAGCAACTTGAATAAAACTTTCAAATAACTTCACACTCGTAAATGGCACACTGAAGTCACTCGGAAGTGACAACGTGCCAGTCTCACACTGCCTTACTGAGTCACTCCTCCCATGGCATAAACGGGTCACTCCTCCCGGTATGAGCACTGGCGGGCCACACCCCCCGACTTAGCCAATTTACGTCTATTCACAATATATGCATACATCTCAAATAATCTTTCATAACAAGCATAAACATGTAATAAAGCATGCATTTTTATTCGTTTACTTACTTCGGAAAAAAACATCGTAAAACACATATTTTGGTTTAGAAAAACTCACCTGTCCTTACTCGGTGTACTCACTTTTACTTCAAATCTTTGTCAAAACCTATTTAAAAGAAATTACAAGATCGATAAGTTATTTTACCGAACCTCTCAATATCTAACTACATTTCCTGACAAACTGACTAACCAGACTACCAATCCGGAACATTCCAGATTTTACTATTCCGGACTAAAAGTCCCGGATCTCCCCCATCCGGATTCCGATTATTGCATCCGAAATCCGCACCCAACCGAAACTCATTCTGGAGTCTGATTCCGGATCTCTTGAGGGTCCCGGCCCCACAACGGATCAAATTTCGGACTCGGCCCTATACGGATCTAAATTCCGAACTCGGCCCTATACCGGATCTAAATTCTGGACTCCGGTTCCACTGCCGGATCCTATCCGGACCCCGGTTCCTAAACCACTCTGGATTCCATACCTGGTCCCGACTAATCCGTAACGATAATACCGGAACTTGATTTGTTCCGAAAGAAAATATGGCATCTGGAAAATCGGCTTCGAACGAGTTAAATCACAAAAAGACTCTTTCTCAAATCCACTAAACCTCTACATGGGATTAATTTTATAGGGTAAACATGCTAATTGAAAAGAATACAAATGAGTAGTTCATCCTCTCAACCAATACCCAGAAGTCCCAACTTCTTTTACAAACACAATTAACCCAAAGTTTAAATATATATATATATATATATATATATATATATATATATATATATATATATATATATATGCCATCTTTTTTTAATTCTTAAAGATAAGGTGTTAACAAAGAACTCTCTTTTGGTTTTATGGTTGTTTTCTTTTAGGGTATAAGCTATGCAAAGCTTGCCAATCTCCCTCCTATTGTTGGTCTATGTAAGTATATATATAGTTTTCAAGAATCACTAATATTCCAAAGCACGGTTTTTGCCTTTGGCTTGGTTTTCGACATAGATTATCCACGCAAGACCGTATGCAGTCTTGGAGGGATGATGTGATGCTTTGTAGTTTGCGTAACTTGACGCACGACTCTCACAACCATTTGTTTTTTACTTGTCCTTTTTCTAGTTCAATATGGAAGGAGATAAAGGTTGAGATGCATGTACATTCTATTCCGGACATGTGGGACGACATTTGGGAGGAGATCCACCATAGAAGGTGGCGACTGGGAGACGTACGTTCAAAACTTTTGTTTGCAGCTACGACCTATTTCATATGGCAAGAGAGGAATGCACGACTCTTCACGGATAAAAAGCGGAATATTCAGCAGATTCTTGATCAGATTAAGAAGGTGGTTCGATTGCGGCTGATTGGTTTGGGCTTAGAGATGGACGGTTCGAGAAGAGATGGTGCACGACGACTTATGATTGCTTCTTGATGGACTTTATGAAGATGTTGTTGTCTAGTACGACCGTCTTCGAGGTGGCTCATGTAGCTTTGTTGATTTTTTTTGTTATGATGATTATTTTGAGTACGTTATGTTCGTTTTGGCTTTTGGTATTATGGTTTCTTTTGTACTTGCTAGAGGTGTGTTTTTTAGGTGAGTTCTCTTCCTTTGGTTTGGGCATGTCCTTTCCTTGGGTTGAGTTCCCGTTTTGAAGGGAGTCTCTCGCCATTTAGGTGTATTTCTCTTTTTTCTTCTATATATTTGGCAGGAGTGCCGCCCTTTTCCAAAAAAATCTACAACCATTCATTTTATAGATTAAGGGCTAGGGTTAATTGACGTTATTTATTGAAATAGAGAAAAAATTTATAGGCTTCATTAAATAAGAGAGTACTAAAGAATAAAATGGGAAAATGAAATTGATCCTTAATCATGGAAAGCAATAACTTACTCATCAATTGAATTTTATTACACAAATTAACGAATGAAAAGTAAAAAAATAAAAATAGAAATTAAATTATTTTTCAGTCTAGAATTATAATTGTAATTTTGAATAGGAAAAAATAATAATAATAAATGTCTACAAAAAATAAACGGTTAGATACGATTCCTTCCTAAATTAATAGGAATTGTTGAAGGATAAGTGTGTCATCATTAAAAAGATATTACAATAATGGTAAAGTTAGTGATAGATATAGAGCAGTATCGTTCTAATAACATGTTGTAAAACAATCAATATAGAGTTATACTAGAATTGTGTATCTCATGGTTAGGGGTGTAAATGAGACAAGACATACCGCGAGCTATTCGAGATCGACTCGGTTAAAACTCGGTTTACACTCGCCTCGAGTAGACTCGAGTCGAGCTACCTAATACTCGACTCGATAAACTCGTGAGATACTTAATATATTTTATATATAATTAATTTTATAGTATAACTTATAAAATATAATGTAATTTTTTTAATAATAATTAATAATAAGATAATAACTAAAAATTTAAAATAAAAATTAGAGAAACCCTTAAAATGTAAATGAGGTTTTTTGTTGAAGGTGAAGTTTTTCGTCCCTTCAATCAAAAGCCTTGAACTCTATTATATAAATAAGGCTCATTTCTTCCAATTATTCCATAGCTTTTTGCCTTCTTTTTTTGAGCCTAATAGCCTGAGCCCTTTGAGTTGAGCCTGGTGGTATGATTATAAGCGAGGAGTTATTGGAGCATCCCATTGAATACAGAGCCCCTTTAGTTCGTTTTAAGTATTTTTTGACGTTCATTTAATATTTTTAAGTTTTAACGAATGAACACAAATGAACATGCATACACAGATTTTTTAAACGATTGAACGTTAACACCAAAAATTTTGTTTGTTTATTGTTTGTGTCCGTTTGTTTCTGTACATTCGGTTTGTTTTTAGCGCTATTGTTACGCATTAAACGAGTAACGAGTTCGAGTTCGAGTTCGAGTTCGGGCTTGGTTCGAGCTTGAAACAAGTTCGAACTTGATTCGAGCCTGAAATGAGTTCGAGCTTGATTCAAGCTTGGTTTGAGCTTTTGATTCGAGCTTGAAACAAGTTTGAGTTCGAGCTTGGCTATTGGTTATCTGAGTTCTGCAAGTTTGTATTTTCACTACTCGCGAGTTTTCTAGTCGAGTTCGAGCTTGAGAATTGGGTTTCCAGTTTGAGTCGAGTATAATGATTTGAGCTCGACTTGCAAAATTTACACCCCTACCGATGGTTATCTATTTATAACCCGTCCCTATTTAAAGGGCTTATGATTAATGAGAATAGACATATTCTTGATTCTCTCTATATTTATTGTTCTACAACATGTTATCAACACGATACTGCTTTGTCAGCTGCTGAATCGGTATGATGTCATATTTTTTATGGTTTAGTATCATAAGTTCCCTCATATGCGTTGCCATGTTATTCCCTCATGATGTGTTGGCATTTTTTTCTTTCTATTTCTATGTTTTATTTTGCCATATTCATGATGCATTGCCATGTTATTCTTTCTTTTATATTCATGATGCATTGTCATGTTAATCACAATCTCGTCTACTAAAAAACGTTTATGAGTTTGTTTTCTTTTCATGTTATTCCCTTGCATGAAGTTATTTTTTTTGATGAATTATTTAAACATTACAACCTTGTTCTTATTATGTTTATATCTATTTAAAAACAACATTCGATTTTTCTTTAAAAAGGGGGATTTTATATAAAGAACCTTAACATCTAAGCCTTACAATATTTTCAAGTACAAAAGAAATACAAATTAAAGAAAAGGGGGATTTTATATAAGAACCTTAACATCTAAGGGAAAACCGAGATAGGAGATGATCAAAACATAAAAAAAGGAGAGAAGAAGAAGAAACCGAAGCCTAATATAAAGATTTGAGAGTCTTAAAATCAAATCTAGAATCCCCTCGTAGAGTTGTAGCCTAAAATCAAAATCGATTATCTTTTCTCCATCAATGTCTTCATCGTAGAGACCCTGATTTTGATGATCACTTCTTGATTTGAAATAAAATGCTTAAGCTGTGTTCTCTAAACTCCTTTACGCCGGGAGAAGAGAAAAGAAAGGAAATGGATGGAAAAGAAAGGGAGAGAAAACAAAGGAAAAGAAAGAAATTTTTTCATTTGTGTTCTCGAAAAGGAAGGAAAAGAAAGGAAAATAAATATTTTTTCACGTTCTTGAACAGGAGAGAAAGGAAAGGAAATATATCATTTTTACTAATATACCCTTAAAAATATATCTTTTATAAGAAAATATTGGATAGTTTTGTAATTTTAATAATTTCAGTAACTTTTTTTAAAATTATTTTAATTTCTTTCGTTTCCTTTCCTCTCACATTTGGGAGGAAACTCATCATTATTTTTCATCTGTTTCATTTCCTTTATCTCCTAAAAAGGTTTCGAGAACACGAGTTTTTTTACTTTCCACCCATTTCCCTCACTTTCCTTTTCTTTCCTTCCTAAAATGAGTTTCGAGAACATAGCGTTAGCGATGGAGACAAAAAAAAGGGGCTTTGTGGCTTAAAAAAACCCATCATACGACTAACCCTAGAGAATCTACCGTTTTTTGAATAAAAAAAAAGAAGACTAGAAAATCCTGAATTGACAAATCCAAACCCTTATACTTTATATTTCTCTCATTTATGCCTTTTTTTTCTTTTAAATAGTTTATTACATTTAGCATTTGAGCATGTTTTTGTTATTTGTTTATTTATTTTTATGGATTTTTTATAGTTTGAAGTATTTATATAGATTTACTTACATAAATTTTCACATATTCATCTTAATTCATAACTGTTGATCCAAATTCTCTTAGTGATTTGACGACGACCTTTAGAATACTTAGTGAAAATTGCATTTAACATCTGAGTTTGTTCAGTATCGCGGATAGCTGATAGCTTCTAATGTAAAAGTGTTAGATGTAATCCCTAAAGACAAGCCTCGCAACCAAAGAGTTCATCGCTGACATCGAAGACTAAGCCGATGAACAAAGACAAGTCTACTCATGGTCTGAAGCGGAATCAGTGAAACCAAGACAAGTCTACACACGTGCGACAATTTGGCTGCGTTTGGTTGTGGGACAAGAGAGGAACAGAACAGAACAAGGACTTTTGTCCCATGTTTGGCGTGACTTAAGATGGAACAGAACAGAACTAAGTAGAACAAACATGGAACACATGTGTTCCACCAAAAACCATGGAACTAAGTGGAACAAGGAGCTTTTTGACAAAAATACCCCCTTCTTCTTCTTCTTTGTTTCCCACCACCACCACCACCACCACCGCCACCGCCACCACCACCACCGCCGCCACCACCGCCACCACCACCACCACCATCACCGCCACCACCAACGCCACCACCACAGCCACCGCCACCGCCACTGCCGCCACCACCGCCACCACCGCCACCGCCACCGCCGCCACCACCGCCACCACCACCACCGCCACCACCGCCACCACCACCGCCACCACCACCACCACCGCCACCACCACCACCACCGCCGCCACCACCACTAAATAACCCACTGGGGGTAAATTGGTCATTTTGTCAGTCCTGTTCTGTTCTGTCCAGTTTAGTTATGTTCTACCAAACGCTGAACAACTATTCTGTTCTGTCCTGTTCTGTCATGTCCTGTCCTGCAACCAAACGAACCCTTTAAGAACAAGGCTTCAGCGATAGCTAACTTACATCAGGACTCACTAATGAAAGAACCTATCAGCGATCGCTGATCATGAAGCTTGTGGTTCAAGATTTGTTTGTCTTATCCTCTTGCACAAAAGTACGAAGGTACAAAAGGAAGTTTGCTTTTGTCCATAATCGTACAACCACTCTGTCACCTACACTGTCACCATACGGCCAAGAGCATGTCTTTGACAAAAGTCAGAAACATACGCCCAATGAAGATCTGACACGTATAAAGTGCTCGTGCCATGCATTAAATGCATGTGGTATAAATAGGAGCAACATCCTTCATTTTGAAGGATCTCCTGACTTCTTAGTGCAAGTAGAAAAACCCTCTATTTTTCTACTCATCATTCTTTCTATTTTCTAGTGCAAGAACCTTAGTGTTTCTCAAGTTTGTTTAGATTAGGTTTTACTTAATCTTATTTCGCAACAAACTATAAATTGTGTTTTGATTTATCAATAAACAATTTAGAAAAGTAAAATTTGTGTTTGTATTCAACCCCCTCTTCTACAAACTTTCACCCTTGTAAAACCCCTTCGTGACCAATAATAACTTTTATCAACTAAACTTTTTGGAAGTAACACTTCCACCCCTTCCATATTGTTATATTTGGTCTTCATGCTAAAAATACTCATCAAAATCCTATAAACTTAATTGTTAAAAGTTCCGTTTGTAAAACAATAATAGATAAAAACCGTATTAAAATTTTAATTGTTTACCTTGAATCATAATTACACTATAAAAGTGAAAACAAACATATGCTTTAAGCTCTTGTCAAAAGCCCTCAAAAATGTCCTAACGATATTAATTCAATATCACCGTTTATCCTTTTGCCACCCCTTCCAAAATGTCATAATGGTATTAATTGAATCTCCCCCTTTGGCCTCATGCTAAAATCTACGAAATTAAAATGTTATTCATGTATTTTACAAAGTAATCGCATGACACCAAAAGATTTTGTTAAAACGGGTATATATAGCCCTAAAGGTTTGTAGGAACTTAAATGATCCACGTGATTCCCCTCCTAACCGGAAATCTAAAATTGGTTTTATTAAAATACTAATATATCATTATCAACAATAGAAATGTTTGCAGATTCCTATTTATAACAATCCCATAATACCATGATAACAAAATTTCATGTGCATCAAAAGTTATGTTTTCATAACATAAAATACCGTATCTCTTGTTTATGTAGATGGCTGAACCAACTCGTCCTGAATTTGATATATTGGATTTAGAAGGACTTGAAGATGGGTATCTGATGTAGAGACTATCTTCATTGGAAAGGACTACACCTACACAATCAACCCCCTACTGACCCTAAAAACAAACCGTCAGAAAAAGTACAAGCAAATGACCTAATGTTCTTGAGACGACACACCGATCCCAGCCTTCAGTGGGAGCACCTTCAACTGAAAACCTCCAAAGTATTGTGGGACGCCCTGAAACGAAGATTCAGAATATTCATGACCCTTTACTTCCCGAATTAATCGCACATTGGAATGAAATCCACTACCCTCGATTACAAAAAGGTAAACGATTTCAACAAATAAATGTTGCGTCTCAAAGCACGTTTAAATTTATGTGGCAAGGAATCATGGATGACGACATGATTCAGAAAACGCTTTACACTTTCCCAACATCGACAATCATGCTAATGAATCAGTATCAATTGGAGTATGATAGTAAAAGAAGTACAAACTTTGACAAACTTATTAACCTACTGCAAGTGGCTTGAAGATATAATGCGGTTCTTTTAAATTACAATGCAAACCTGTCATGGCAAAGAAAATTCCTTAAACTAATCATGCAAACGTTAGAGGTGGAAAGAACTCCGAAGGACATGGAGCTAAACATATTGAATCATACACACGTGGCAACTATTCATCATGTAGACGGGCCCGTAGACAGGTTCGGGTATAGGTTCGTGCACGGGGCTGCGGATAGGGTCGCACCAATAGTCGTGGTGGATTTTTCAATTCCTAGCACAGAGATGCAACTGCTGGACCAAGTAATCAAGGACAATCAAAAGAAAAAGCACCATGATCGATCCTGACAAAAGAATAAGAGACGAAACTGAACCTTACTACAGATGTCGCATCGTTGGGCACTGGTATAAAAATTATCGTGCAAGCAACACTATAACAAATTAACAACCATCTATAAGAGACATAGGGAATCCAAAGAAAATGAATCTCACTACCCCGAATAAACAAGTAAAGACCCATAAGTCAATTTAATGGTTGTAGATTTCACAAATATCAAAAGCAATGATCAATCACTAGAGCTCTCGAATTTTAACTAATCTGCCTCACCTTTATTTTTTTTAAAGACAATAGTTATTAGATTTTTTTAGTAAATTTAATATATTTTTGGATTGACGGATTATTGATTAAATAAACTTTAATTTGTTCCTATACAATATCTAAACCATTGATGTAAAAAATACGTAAAACCAACTAAATTATTAAATATTCTCCGTTCCTTGTAGGAGTGTATCGAGGAGAACTTGAGTGCTTAGTTGATTGTGGAACCACACACATAATACAAAGAAACAGACTACTATTTACTGAAATAGTTGATTATAAATCATCAATGACTACAATGATTGGATCATCCAACTTAATATTTGGTCGTTGGACTGTTACTTTCCTGTTGCATAATGGCACTAAAATGACAATTACAGAAGCACTCAACGTTCCTAAAGCTAACAGAATATACACTCAATCGGCTATCATATTGAAACATACTGTGAGAATGAAAATGAATATATGTACATCACGTCTAATGAATATGGAAGGAAACATATATTAGATAAATTAATGTGTCAAAATAGTGGGTTGTATCTTACCATAATTCGGGTTATTGAATCGTATTATGTCCTCAATAATGGAATTTAGAACAGTGACATATACAAGCTTTGGCATGATCGCATGGGGCACCATGGCTGTGATATTGATGATACATGTGCTGAAAAATACACATGGATACCCTTTCTTTCGAATGAAAGGTAAGATGAAACAATTACTTGAATCTACCAAATTACCACCGTTGACTTTTGAAGCAAAAGAAGAAACACCATAGAGCACGATGACATTGAACCACACTAATAAGTTGAAGAATGTCAACAAAGAGCAGACTGGCCTAAAGAAACAATTCAAGCAGAACCAGATTCTTTGGCAAAGTGACAGGTATTTGGTCCGGTAGTGCTAGCCCCACCAAGTGTAAAACATGTAGGACACAAATGGGTCTTTGTCAAAAAGCGTAGTGAGAATAATGAAGTCATAAGATATAAGGCTCGTCTTGTGGCGCAAGGTTTCTCACAACGCCCTGGGATTGGTTATGAGGAGACATACTCCCCAGTAATGGACGTAATAACATTCCACTATCTAATTAGCCTAGGAGTTTCCAAATGGCTGGGAATGAAACTTATAGATGTGGGTACTGCATATATCTATGTGGATCTAGATTCAAAGATATACATGAAAGTGTCTAATGGACTTTCACTACCTGATTCAAGTAAACCACGAAGTGCGTTTGCAATTAAACTAAAGTGTTTACTCTACGGATTAAAATAATCTGGACGGATGTCGTATACCCGTCTGAGTGAATACTTGATTGGGACTGGATATAATAACGAAGATCTGTGCCCTTGAGTTTTTATAAATAAATTCCCTATTTAAGTGTAATAGGCGCATTATTGTACTTAACACAATGTACTCGACCCGATATTGCATTCTCAGTGAACTTGTTAGATAGATTTAACTCCGCGCCAATGCAACGTCATTGAAATCGTAAGAATATCTTTCGACACTTAAAAGTAATCATCGACATGGGCTTATTCTTACCATACAAAGAGAAAAATGGGGTTACAATATCAGTTAAAGTATTAACAAAGAAAGAGATATCCCCTACAGTGAAACCACCAATGATATATTATTAGGCTTTGCTGATGCTGGGTATCTCTCTGTCCCACACAAAGGTTATTCCAAATAGTATATGTGTTTACACATGAGAACACGACGATTTCTTGGGAATATACCAAGCAAACCCTTGTAGCTACCTCATCGAACCATTCAGAAATTGTTGTTTTACGTGAGGCGGTTCGAGAGTCCGTATACCTAAGATCTATCATTACATATATTAGAGGGGCAAGTGGTTTATGTTCAACCACTAAAAATCCTACCTGCATATATGTTAAGACGATAAATGTCCTATTAAATAGAAAGTGATATAAAGAAAAGAATAGTTTGACTTATAATTGTAAAATCCTTTGTATTATGAAATATGTGCTTTAGTGTGTTAATGCGCCATGGGCTTTAGGATTTAAGCCCTTGGTATTTAAAGTTGTTTTCTTAATCTTTAGGGAGAGATTAGCTAGAGGAGTTATGTGCCTAATAGAGATATAGAGAGAGTTTTCCATTCAAACCTTTTGTACCTCTCTAATCATTCAATAGCAGTTAATCATTCGTTTTGCTACATTGTTACTTGTTAAACTGGGATCTACACATGGTATCAGAGCAAAGACAAGATTTTGATTCAAAGGTATTTAATTTTTCACTCTGGGTTCTTCAAACGGCACCCCACTGCATAAATTTTCACTCTGGGATTGCGGCAAACCCGGTAAGTTCTCTTTCCCGGATTCCTCTCACTACACCCGGTCCTACCAAATCTAATAATCCGGAATTCGAATTACGAGATTCCTAGTCGCTGGTACCGAATTGAGTCTCATCCGGATTACACTAGATCCGGAATCAAATCCGGAGATCCCTACCGAACCCCTATACCCGGATTTTACATACCCGACTCCACTACCCGGATTCCAATCCGGGCTCCATCAACCGGATTCATATCCGGGTTCCAGTTTCTGTATCCGGATTTTACTTATCCAAATTCCTTTTATCCGGATTTTCTATCCAGGAAACCACACCCGGATCGCATATCCGGGAGCTCTCGGACCTTATAGTTTAGCGGAACCCCCGTGCTAAGTCACTGAAGGGGGACAATTGAGTATTTTGTGATACTGTCTGATTTTTTTGGATCATATCTGAATTATCTCACAATCACTCAAGTAAAAATGTCTTATCCAACCTATTCTGAGCTTAAGGAGAAACTTTCTCATTTAGAAGCTAAGGTAGAAACACAACATAATGTCATTGATAAACCGAAGGTAGAAAATGCTGGTTACTTATGCATAATTGAAAATTTCAAAGTTAAGTGTGATGTGATTTCTAAAGAATATGAGTTTTTAAGGGCCAAAATATCTGAAATAAATGACAAGCTTACCACGTTCGAGAATGAGAGAACTGAGACTGTCTATCAGTGTTCCTCTCTTCAAATTGAAAATAAAGCGTTAACTGAAAAGTTGAAGGATCTAGAAATAAAGTTTTACAAACGAGGACAAACAAATCAAACGCTTCACATGAATAAACCTAAGGAATTCAAAGATAATAATGCTCTATGGGGAATAGGATATGACAATCCTTGTTATCTAAAGAACATCTTATCCAAGGTTCCAACTTTGTACGAATTAAATTTTCTGGGCCTTGATAAGAGATATCCAGAGTATAAAATCAGATGGACAAAGTTGTCTGATGAGGATGAGGAACAAGAGATCTTAAAAAGAAAATATAGCATTAATATGCAACTTCCTTTCGCTTATGAAGAACTTAATTCATCTTATGAGAAAAACAAATTCGCTTACCTTTCAAATGACTACTTCGACATTTACTCTGTTGCCAACACCAAAGCAATTCGTGTTGAAGTTGAGGCAACACCTAATGAGCTCGAGGCGGAACCTTCTGATTGCAAACTATATGTTCCCTCTCTGAGTTTAGAAAAGAAAATTGTTCAGCTTGAAGAGTCACTTGAACGGGAAAGAATAGCTTTTGATAATGAAAGGACATTGCTTTATCTATATTTAAAGATTTTGAGCATAATAAAACCAAAAAGTTATCTGATGAAGAAAGGGCAGTGTTTCAAACCGAGAGTGCTAAACTTACGTCTAAACTGTCTGTTATGGCAACAGAGATTTTAAAAGAAAAGGTTGATAAGGCCGATATTCAATATCCGCCTGAACAGATTTATACCCCGATCACAGAAAGCATCCTTGAATCAATCTCATTTGAACTTGCCTTCATTATTTCAGATACCTCTTCATGCAAGGCCCTTTTAGGTGACATGTTTTCCAACTTTGATGAAAAGGTCTTGAATAATTCTGATAAAGGAGAAGAAGCTCAAACAGATTTTTGCAAAAGGAATCTAATCTTTGATTTTGTAAATCTATTCGCTGTCGATTCCATGCAAAGTCTAAATCCCACAAGTTCCTCATCTAAACCAGATAATAATGACAAGTCTGATCCTGAACTCGAATTCTCCGCATTTATGAATTCCACTGTCTGTTCAAATGATGAAATTACTAAGTTTAACTTCGTGCCTAAACTATCTAGTCATGTTCAATTTCTCGATAAAAGGAGTGAACCGGTCAATTTTCACAAAGGCGAATGTTCCACATCTGCCTCTCAAAGGGTTTATGTGCCCAAATCTTCAAAACCAAAATCTAAAAGAATGTCACACAAACAAAAAAGGACAGTAACTCAAATAGAAGACATTCTTACTACTCCAGTTCTTCCGATAGTGACTTTAATGATATTTCAGATAATAATGATCGGAGAAAAAGGTCCAAACAAGTTTGGGTAATGAAGCGGTCTAAGGAAAGCACAACGAATACAAATTCATTTAATCCACTTTCGCATGTTAGGACATACAATCATAATCATGATGCTTTTAATTCTCGTACGTCTGTTGAACAAAGTGTGATGTTTCTTTTAAGACTTTATTCAATTCAACAGTTACTTCAACTTTCTCATGATGGTATTTGTTGTTCTGCATGTGGGTTGAATGATTTTGTTGACCGTAAATATGCATCTTATTGGTATGGTACCTATAGTATCCCCGGTCGTCACTCTAATAAGGCATCTAACCATCAACGATCCATCAAATCATGGATACCAAAATCTTTCTTATCTGTTTTGCAAGGACGTCATGTGTGCTAAAATTCGGAATATTCTTTCCACATGACTTCATTCAAAGGTTATGCCACTTTTGAGGGGGAGTATCATGTCATTGACACATACGTGAATTTTTAGTGAATTCAAATAACCGTAATAATCAATTCTAAAAAACTTAGTTGTGTTTGTTTTTCTTCGATTTTAAATTCCAGAATTGCCATGTGTTATATTTTCTTGTTTTAGTGATTTCCATGTCTCATACGCTTGTTGATTTTTTCGATGGAAATACACTCGTTTGAATTCCTATTTGTTTTCAAAGTTCGTCGTTTCATGTTAATGATTCAATTCTTTTTTGACATATTAATTGTGTTCTGATCATTGTTTTAGTTATTGCATATACTGTGCTTACTGAGTCATTCTGGTTCGCGTTTGAATTTGTTCTTTGAAATTCATTATCATCATGACTTTTGAATAATTGAGTTCAGAACTTGTTCTTAAATGGTTTGACTTTTAAACATTTCAGTTTAGAACTCCTATTTCACTGTTTACAAAACTGTTCAATTTGGTAAATGAAATGAGTGATATGATTTATATTGTTTCTATGGTTTATCCACAACTGGAAGTACCTACCCAAGAAACACATCCAATTATAGACATCAGTGAGGGGTATAACTTGATAGATGAGTTTGGAGTGAAAAGAATTTGGTGAGGATGTGACAGGACTTAAAAGAATATAATGGTCCTTACCAAACCGAGTCAGTTATCCGAGTAACCACACAATCTATTCATTCTCGTTCTTTGGAGATGAATATTGAAACAGACATGGACCCAGTGTCGATACCTTGTGTCACCCCACCTAGCCACTCAAGTATCTCACAAAAGATGCTTGTTTCATATATTCACGGAGGTTTAACACATAATCTATCTATTCCTCACTCAGATGTCTTAGTATTGAAAAAGGAAGCTCCGGTCTCCGAACTTCATATTCTAATAACTGAGTCTATTGATTTTTAACTTGCGTCCCAGGTTAAATCAAATTTTTAGCCAAATCGATATGAATTATTTCTTTCACACAAGCACGAGTCTTTGTGATTCCATTAGCATATCTTCGTGATATTGCCGGAACAGTTTGAGAAGTAATTTTAAGATTTTACTGCAGTGATAACTGGAAATCCTATCAGAGAGACCCCAATGCCAACTCCAAAGGAAACACGCGTTTGCTTTCCTTTGACACATCCCGAACAAAACTCCACGCTAGCAGGTACAGAGACTTTAATGAGCTTTCACTTGCACAAAATCTCCAAGTTCTTCTCGGATGCGTGGCCCAAACGAAGATGCCATAAGCGAGCAACGTCGAGATTCTGAGAAATATCGGCCACATACAATTCAGAAGAAATAGTCTCGCCAATCAAATGGAAAAGATTATTTTTCGCCTGTTCGCCTTTCATTACGATAATACTCCCTCTGGAGATGCACAAACTCCCATCTTCAATACGAATGTTGCAACCCATTTTGGACAGTTGTCCAACAGAGCTCAAGGAATGAGTCATGGATAGAACAAATTTGACATTATTCAATGTCCGAATACACCCATCGTACATCTTGATCCGCACAATACCGATACCCCGAGTGACACACGAAGTACTGCTTCCCATATAAATATTGTTACCTTCAACTTTTTCGAAGACAGTCCCAAAATGGTGTCATGTGGCAAGATGCACCGGTATCTAACACCCATCGCCTGTCACCTTGTGATGGTGTAACTGTGGCAGAGAAGCCATCTTGATCCTCTTTGGCTGCAACATGTGAGGTGTCTGCATTGTCTTTGTTTTTAAGACTCGGACAATCCTTCACCCTATGACCTGGCTTGTGGCAATAATTACAGTTGCCACGCGTCTTTGATTTCTCCTGAGAACCAGGTCGGCGAGACAGAGAACACCCACGGTTTCTTCCTCTTGAAGACTGCTGATCGTCTCGACCTCTGTCAGCAAATAGGCCTTGACTGTAATTATTCTCTCTGGGATTATTACCAATCCGCATATGAATTCTTTGATCTTTAGAAATCATTCATGTTTTCACATCAGACAAAGAAAAAGTTTCTCTTCCATAAATAAAACTGTTAGTGAATTGGGAATATTTTTCGGGAAGAGAATTCAACATGATCATAGCAAGCGCTTCTTCATCTTTTGCAAGAAGCGCATCCGTTGCCTTCAACTTCATGATGACGTCTTCGAATTCGGTCATGTGCGCTTTAATTATTGTGCCTTCCTTTATTTTGAAGAAGAGACACGGCCGCATCAGTAACAATTTGTTGGTCAAAGTTTTCTTGAGATATAAATTCTCAAGCTTGCTCCAAATACCTGCAACTGTCTTTTCAGACACAATCTCAGATATAACATTATCTCCAATAGCCATCTACAAAGTAGTAAATGTCCACGCTTCCATTTCTTTAGCCTTAAGGTCAGACATATTAGGGTCTAACTCATCTTTAGCAAATACTACGGGATGGACTCTATTTTTCCTAAGTGACGCGGATGTTGTGAACTGCCATTTACCAAAGTCACCGTTCCCATTCCAAGTCTGTATACGAATCCCAGCCCCCGAAAATTAAAGGTACCTTCTTGGTACGAATTTTGGGACTGGTTAGAAGGACAAGCTCCAAATGGGTTTTCTACTTCAGCCATAGAGAAAATAAAATGTGCAAACTAGTTTATGTATATTTTCTACACAAACCCAAATCTAGATCCGAAACTCTGATACCAATTGTTAGCAAAATTTATCGTGCCAAAATACGAGTTGCTCACAAACGATTTCTAAGGTCCCAAAACGATTAGAAATCCAAGTGCACAATAAACCCAACAACGAATGCGGATAAAAATAATCTAGATGTTGCACAATAATTCTCTAACGTAAAAAATAACCCACACGATATATATATACATATATATATATATATATACATAGGGTCGGGTTCAAATGAGGAGCGCATCAAAACGTGAGAACGTGAGGAGCACCGTCCATGTACAAAATCACATGTGATTCACAACACAAACCGCGGGACAAGCCGCACGCTTTTGCAAACCGCGTAACAAACCGCGCGTGTCCAAAATGTTAATCACATATGATTTTTAGTCCTGTGTTGTGAATCACATGTGATTTTGTACATGGACGGTGCTCCTCACGTTTTGATGCGCTCCTCACATGAACCCTCCTCTATATACATATATATATATATATATTCGTATAGATAAAAACGATGAAAGCATTAGTATCTATAAATATATTTATATGTAGCGAGATATATATATATATATATATATATATATCAATGGTTGATATATATATAGAGAGAGATCACAACAAATAACACCGAGATTTAACGTGGTTCCACTGTCATTGTGATAGTGTACGTCCACCGAAGAGAGAGAGAGAGAGAGAGAGAGAGAGAGAATATTATTACCCACCAAGAGAGATTACAACGTGTTATCGAGATCCTTCGATCAACTAATCAACTTCCAAAATCTTCCTCGATATATATATATATATATATATATACACACATATATATATAGATAGACACCACCGAGAGGAAGAAAAACAAAGGAAGAAGACGAGATGAAATCTAAGATGACTTCACTCTTTTACAAGTGTTTTGAGATTTTTTGGTGTAATTTTTCCTAAAGCAAGCACCCCCTTTTATAGTTGAAATCAAGAGAATATTCCATGGAATATTCTTGCAATTTGGCAATTGGTTGGCATGCCATGACATGTGGTAGCATATGGATGCTATAGCATGCTAGCATATGGATGTCTTCTACTTGGAGCTCAACAAAGATATGGCTCTAATTAATCCACATTTCTCATGCATCACAACTTGTACGTCGTGCTTCGAGAATTACACAACAACTTAAATGAAAAACTGATTTGTTATTCAACAACCGTCCCTATATATATATATATATAGAGAGAGAGAGAGAGAAAGGTAAGTCGATGGAAAACCTCAAAAGATGGAAAAATGACGAACACACTAGTAACGTTTTATCTAGACGATATGCACTTGTGCATACAAGTAAATTAAGTTTTCTTTTGGTTTTTATGCACGTGTGCATTATGCACATGTGCATATGTATTGTATATGTTACAAACTACTTGTGTGTACAACTGCATATCGTCCAGATGAAGGCTACTAGGGTGTTTCTGTTGATCCAAGCTCTCTCAGTGATTTGACGATGACCCTTTATACTTAGTGATAATTACATTAAACTTCTGTATGTATTAGTGTTTCACCATTAGCAGTCATACG
Organism: Saussurea involucrata; assembly: GCA_033807775.1. Lineage (NCBI taxonomy): Eukaryota > Viridiplantae > Streptophyta > Magnoliopsida > Asterales > Asteraceae > Saussurea > Saussurea involucrata. The sequence goes on from CM066312.1 coordinate 23,001,677, forward strand.
CTGAAGTACATTAAACTTCTGTATGTATTAGTGTTTCACTATCAACGATCATAAGCTAAGTCTGTTCAGTTATCACTGAGCACTTCATGTGTAAACAGTTTATGTAATCACTAAAGACAAGTCTCACGCCGAAAAGAATTCATCTTTGAAGTCAAAGACCAAGCTGATGAATAAAGACAAGTCCACTCATGATCTGAAGCGGTATTCAGTGAAACTAAGGCAAGTATACAACGCGTGATAAATCAATAAGCTTCAACAATAGTTGAGAACTCCATCAGTGTCTCACTGAGAAAGGAATATTAGCAATAGCTGATCATGAAGCTTGATCATCAAGATTTGTTTGTCTTATCTACTTGCACAAAGATACGAGGGTACAAAAATAAACCTGCTTTTGTCTATAATCGTACAACCATTCTGCCATCTACGCCGTTCACTATGCGACCAAAAACATGTCTCTAAAAAGACAGAAGCCTACGCCCAAAAACATTTGGACACGTGTAAAGTACCCCCGTCTTATATTTAATGCATGGTGTATAAATACGAATGAAACCCTCATTTTTAATGGAGCACTTCTCTCCTAAGTGAACCATTGCAGATTACGTTTTTTTTGCAATCTCCTTGTTCTTCATCTCTCTAAGAGTGCAAGATTACCGTGTCATTCTAAGTTTGTTTAGATCAGGTTTGCAGTCCAAGATTACTGCAATCTCCTTGTCTAATTCCACAACAAACTGTAAACAACAAAATACCCTTGGTTTAATCGAGTCTTTTCACACCTGTTACCAACGACTGGAATCTGAGTGTTTTTGCATACCACAATGACGAAATTGTGGTTTCCAATGAGCGTTTCTGCAAACCATAATAATAATAATAGTAATAGCAATAGTAATAATAATATGATGTAGTATTTCTTTCTCTTCATATATTAAACAAAATGTAAATAATATTGAATCAAATAATTTATATAAAATATTTCATTTATTTAAAAACAAATGAATTAACACATTCTCTAAATTATACTACAACGTTTACATTGTAATCTAATACTAATTATTGTTGGTAAAAAGAATGAAACGGTAAACTAGGAATAAATTAGAGAGTGTAATAAAAAAGGATGCAAGTAGGCAAACATGTAACATGCGATGGAGCTTTTGCCCGTTTCTATTCATTATTTTTTTCCATTTTTTCCTCCATAAGGAATGAATTTTTGGTGATTATACGTATACGTTTTTAAATTCTTTTATGGTAAATGGTTTAATTTTGACCCAGTCATTAATTTTGAGGTGACGGATAAAGGATGTTATTTTTACAATTTGCCTAAAATTCTCCTACAAATAAGGTATGTGTCACATTATGAATGAATATATAAATAATGTTGATATTATATCAAAAACAATAAGATTAACAAAAGCTCGAGCTAGGGTCGAGTTTTTATAAACGGGACTAGTTAAGTCTATTGAACCTTTTCATTTAAATGATTAAGTTGTAAAAAAAAGAAGAATCAATATACATATATATATATATATATATATATGTTGGAACTTAGTGTATAAAAGAGGAACTTTGTTCCACATAGGAGCCACGATAAAAACTGGAATACTTAATAAACTTCAACCAATAAGCATTAAATGAATCATTTAATTGCTTGGCTTTGGAGTGTGATGTTCTTGGTGGGCTCTCTTTGACATGAATATATATATATAGAGGAAGGTTCAAACGATGAGCGTACTTATTTACGAAAAACGCGAGGAGCGCCTTCCATGTATTGGATCACATGTGATCCACTACTCCTGAAAAAATCGGGTAGCGGGCGACCTAGTTCGCGTGGAAGTCGCCCGGATCACATGTGATTTTAGGCGTGAATCACATGTGATCCACTACATGGGTGGAAGCCCCCCGATCAGGTGTGAATCACATGTGATTTTGTACGTGAATCACATGTGATTCAGTACATGAGCGGTGCTCCTCGCGTTTTCTTAAATTGTTACGCTCCTCGTTTGAACCCGCCTATATATATATATATATATATATATATATAGGGGAGGGATCAAGGGAAAACCACTCTTAGATTGAAAACTTTACAAACCATTGTCAACCAATCAGAGATTTTCTTGTTTTTTTATTTTAATTAATTTTTAGGGGTAGTGTAGTCTTTTTGTTATCAATCACTAATTATGGAAATTATATAAAATTTTAATTAATTATTTTATTAAATCCGTATTTGGAATGCATCCCTATAATTTTGGTAACTAAGATTATCATCATCTAATCCCTTGTAGTGTGCAGATTTTTATGCTAATAATTTCAGGAAATGAAAGCATCATTATCATGATTTTCCATGCGATTGTAGCAACTTTTATTGGAATAATATTGAAGATGGAAAAACAGTGCTGCATTATTGTTGATCCAAACCCTCAGTGATTTGATAATGACCCTCTCTTATATACTTAGTGAAAATTGTAAGTAAACAATATGTATCAGAGTTTCACTATCGCTGATAAGTACTAAGATCTTCCAGTACCGCTGATAGGAACTCTCGCTTTTTAAATTAAACATTCAGCGAATACTGTTCATCATTAATGCGCTGAGTCTGTTCAGTCATTATGATGATCGCTGATAAGTTAGTTGTTTACTTATGATCCCTGAAGACAAGTTTCACGTCAACAAAGGTTCTACGCTGAAGTCGAAGATCAAGCTCAAGAACCAGCGACAAGTCTCCTAATGAACTGATGCGGATCAGCGAAGACTCAGATTTGTCCACTCAACGTGAAGTATCAAGTACAAGACTTCAGCTATCGCTGAACTTTATCATCTGCTGAATAGTAAATGATAATCGCTGAATCAACGAAAGCTGATCATGAAGTCCTCCGTACAAAGTACTTTTGTCTTAACCACCCTTGCACGCCTCCGTACGAAATGTCAGAAAAGAACATCCGAAAATCTGAAATCGTACAACCACTCTGATACTACACTATTCATCCATACGGCTACTAAGGTTGTCAACCAAGGTCAATGACATGCAACCAACCAGCTGATGACACGTGTAAAGTATATACTGACTTGCATTAAATGCATGCAGTATATAAAGAGATGAACTCACTTCTTTTGAAGTAACTTGCTAACTCTGGACAAGTTCAAATCTCTTATCTCAGATAGGTTATTATTAGTAATTTCCTTATCTCTCTTAGTGCAAGAAACCTTAGTGTTCCAACTTGTTTAGATTTAGGTTTATCCTTAATCTTGTCTCCGCAACAAGCTGTAAATTGTTAATGATTTATCAATAAACAATTTAGAAAAGTAAAATTTGTGTGTTTGTATTCAACCCCCCCCCCCTCTACAAACTTGTATAGGCCTTCGGGACCAACAAGTGGTATCAGAGCAGATTTGTTTAATCTCATAAACAAGATCTAATCTAAGATATTTCTCTTCCTGGCTATTATCTGAAAATGGCCTCCAACACAAACACACATTATATAGACAATGGTTCTCTTGCAAAACCCCCTAGATTTTCCAGAGATAACTTCAACTTATGGAAAAATAGGATGATGCTCTTCTTAGAAGGTGTAGACCCTACTATGACCTACTATCTTGAAAACGGCCCACACATCCCTGTAACAATTGATCCTTTAGTTCTAGCCACTGCAAATAGACCTGCTATTCCAGAAAGGCTGATTCCTAAGGAAATACACATGTGGACCGATGAAGATAAGAAAAAAGTGGCTATAGATACAAAAGCCAGATCCATACTTTCCATGGCTCTTCCTGACGAAGTCTACCATTCCGTCATGAACCTGAAAACATCAAAAGCCATGTGGGACACAATATGTGTTCAGTATGAAGGAACGTCTGAAGTCCAGGACTCAAGAAAGATCAACCTGGTAAGACAATACGAAAGCTTCATTTCTGGTAAGAATGAAACTCTCTCTGAAGTTCACCAACGTTTTAATTGCTTAATTATAGATCTAAAAACTGTTGGTAAGGAATATTCTAACTTTGAAGTGCTGACAAAGTTTCTAGAATGTTTACCTGAAAGCTGGGACAATTATTCCATGTGTCTCAAGCTGTCAAAGGATCTTAAATCAATGACCCTTTCTACCTTATATGGTACATTGCTGAATCATGAGCAATCTAGCCATCTTAAGAAGAATCTTGTAAAAGATTCCAAAAGCACCCCTGTTGCTTTAATCTCAGAGGAACCTTCTACTCAGCGACCTTCGGTCACTATCACTGAGTTAGAAAGTAACTCTGAAAGGTCATCAGATTCTGATTCTTCAGATGATGATGAATCCTTGGCTCTCCTAACTAAAAAGTTCAGGAGATTCGCCAAGAAGAAAATGTTTAGAAAGAACAAACCTCTTTCCATAACTGACAAGCCTAAATCATCAGCTTTTGTTGATAAGGCTACTGCTACTTGTTTCAACTGCGAAAAGACAGGTCATTTCGCTAATGAGTGCAGGTCAAAGAAAGTCACAAGACCTTCAGCTTTCTCAAAGAAAAACTTTGTTCCAAGGAATAAAGATGACAAATACTCAAAGCTGAAGGAGAAGTATGCAAAGCTGAAGAGCTTTAAGAAGAAAGGAAAAGGCCTGATGGCTGACTATGATTGGGCTGCTTCTGATGAAGAAGCATCATCATCTGACTCTGAAGATGATGAAGCAAATCAATGTCTCATGGCCAAGATTGAAGAAGAGGAAGAAAGTTCAGACATCCCCTCCACTTCAACATCTACCATTCAGGTATCACCTTCTTTCTTTACCAATATTGCAAATATTGATGAAGCTGATAGTCTCCGTAAGATCGATCTCTTGACTAGAAGTTTATACGAAGCCATGAACGGCAAAACTGTGGTTGAAAACCAAAATCTTGATCTCGCTGAAAAGCTTAAAAACTGCCACCTTCAAATAGAAAAGCTTTCTAAAATTGAAGATGATTTTAAAGATCAAGTCTATTTAAATCAGCTAGTCAAAATCGAACGAGCAGAAGCTATCGTTGCATTAAAAGCTGAACAAGCTACTGTTGAAGGATGGTGTAATTCTTCAACAAAGATCACTGAGATAATTAAGGCTCAGATTCCTCTGAGTGATAAACGTGGTCTGGGTTATAAATATGATACTCCAAAACCAACCACTGAACGTTCAATGCTTAAATTTGGAACGTTCGTATCCTCAGTCGCTGACACTTCATCATCTCAGTGCTCCTCGTCCATTACACCAATCCCTGAGGAAACTCCTACCTCCTCAAAAGGTAAGGAGAAAATGGTTTATTCAAAACCTACCTCTGTCTCTAAAGACAAAGGTAAAGGAATTGTTATTTATCAAAATCCTCAGAAGGGTACCTTAGTACCAAAGCTGAATGCTTCTAAAGCCTCAGTGACCTACCCCTCTGGATCTAGAAAGATGATCTCTGGATCTATTCAGCGATCTACTCCTAGACTCAGACTGGATGTCCTTGGTAAGAAATCTGAAGAACTGATGTTCGTCCCATTTCTAAAGCAAATAGCTTACTTGGTGCTGGTACTTCTAATTCTAAATTAAAAGCTCAGCATACAAGTGGTCCTAGAACTACTTTTAGTTATAAGAAATGTTATCACTGTGGACTCACTGATCATATTGCTAGTAAGTGCCCCACAGCCACCAAAGCTGAAAAGATAGCTAAGGTGAAGATTGCCCCTAAGGCAAAGAAGACCAACCCTGGTGCAAATCAGGTCAAGGTGAATTCTACCACTGAAGTTAAGAAATTAACCAAAGTGAAGAAAGACAAAGCTGAATCTTCAAATGCTACGAAGACCGCTGAACCTTCTATTCCAACTACTTCCACTGACAAACGTGTATACATGGTTAAGTGGGTACCTAAGAAAAACTAATCTTCCTTTGTATTGCAGGTTAAGAAGGGTATCTGGTATCTCGATAGCGGATGCTCTAGACACATGACTGGAAAGAAAAACCTGCTCGCTGAATACAAGGAAGAGAAAGGTCCCTCTGTGACTTTCGGTGGAAATGGAAAAGGACACACCCGAGGGTATGGTGTACATTCAAATGGTACAACCTCCTTCAGAAGAGTCGCATATGTTGAAGGGCTGAAGCATAATCTTCTGAGCATCAGTCAGCTTTGCGACATGGATAACAAAGTGATTTTCACTAAGGAATCCTGCTTTGTCACTGACAAAAAGGAGAAGATAGCTCTCAGCGGTTATCGTTTGGAAAATGTTTATGTAATAAATATGGACTCAACAACCACTGAGAACTCCTGTTTCTTCTCAAAGGCATCTTCTGATGTTAACTGGCTATGGCACAAGAGGCTCTCGCATCTAAATTTCAAGACACTAAATACTCTTTCCTCCAAAGAGTTAGTCACTGGTCTACCTCAGCATTCATACGCCAAAGAGTCTTTATGTTCAGCGTGTGAAAAAGGGAAGCAGACCAAGGCAAGCTTCAAGTCAAAGCAAGTCTCCTCAGTGTCATCTCCTCTACAACTACTCCATATGGATTTGTTTGGCCCTGTTAACAAACAATCCATCGCTGGAAAGAAATATACGCTGGTCATAGTTGATGAATTCTCTCGTTACACTTGGGTAATGTTTCTCTGTTCTAAGAGTGACACCCCTGAAGAACTCATCACCTTTGTTCGGAAGATGGAAACTCTGAACAATATGACTGTTCGCTCAATAAGGAGTGATCATGGAACTGAATTAAAAAACAGTTCTCTTGATTCCTTCCTTGAGAGTAAGGGTATTTCTCACAACTTTTCGTCAGTGAGAACACCGCAACAAAATGGAGTCGCTGAAAGAAGAAATAGAACAATTATTGAAGCTGCACGTTCAATGCTAAGCGATTCTCACCTGCCTACTCAGTTTTGGGCAGAAGCTGTCAACACTGCTTGTTTTACGCAAAACAGGTCGCTGATAGTTAAAAGATTCAAAAAGACAGCCTATGAACTCATTCATGGGAGAAAGCCTTCAATCAGCTTTCTTCACATCTTTGGATGTCAGTGTTTCATACTGAACAACAGAGATGCCCTTGGAAAGTTTGATCCTAAGGCTGATGATGGAATCTTTCTTGGATACTCCTCAGTCTCCAAAGCCTTCAGAGTCTTAAACCGTAGAAGACAAACTGTAGAAGAAACTATTCACGTCACGTTTGACGAATCCCGTTCAGCGAACTCTAAACCGTCCGCTGATACTGAAGAACTGAATCAATGGATGTTTTCTCATCTTGGTGATTTAGAAGATGTTCCCACTCCTCATGCTCACACCGTAGAAAATGATGGTCCTACTATCATTCCAGATATGCAGAATAGTGAAGCTGAAACATCTTGGGTCTCAGCTGTTCCTATAAACACTATACCTACAGTTGATCCAAATGTCTCAGAAATTCCATCTATTTCTCAGCAATCAGTGAATGAAGTGACAAATGCAAACATTCCTCTCTTAGCTGATAATCCAGAAGTAGCTGAAGCCTCATCTTCAGTTTCTCCAGTTCAGACTGAGTCAGCGACGTATGCTCCGGCTCAGCGATGGACTGTAAATCACCCAATCGATCAAATTCTTGGTGATCCCAACGCTGGTATTCAGACTCGTAGAAGTGGAGGTAATATTTGTTTATTTGTTAACTTTATTTCTCTAACTGAACCAAAGAAAATAGATGATGCCCTCAGAGATCCAAACTGGGTCAGCGCTATGCAAGAAGAGCTGACTGAATTCGAAAGAAACAAAGTTTGGAAACTCGTTCGTAGACCAACTGACAAAACGGTGATAGGCACTAAATGGGTCTATCAAAACAAGTTGGACGAACATGGTACTGTAACTCGCAATAAAGCTCGTCTTGTTGCTCAGGGATACAGACAAGAGGAAGGCATAGATTATGAAGAAACATTTGCTCCAGTAGCAAGACTTGAATCTATTCGTCTTTTCTTAGCATATGCTGTACACAAAAACTTCACTGTACATCAGATGGATGTTAAGTCAGCGTTTCTGAATGGAAAGCTGAATGAAGAAGTTTATATGGAACAACCTCCAGGATTCTCAGATCCTAAGCGTCCAGGTTATGTTTATAAACTGGACAAGGCACTTTATGGCTTAAAGCAAGCTCCACGTGCATGGTATGACACTCTTTCCACTTATCTCCATATTGAAAATTTTGAGCGAGGTAAGATTGACAAAACTCTATTTTTTAGAAAAGTGAAAGGTCATATCATTCTAGTTCAAATATATGTTGATGACATTATATTTGGTTCTACTAACCCTGAACTTTGTACTCGTTTCGCTGATAGAATGAAAGATGAGTATAAAATGAGTATGATGGGTGAACTAACATATTTCCTTGGTCTTCAGATTAAGCAAACTGAAAAAGGAACTTTCATTAATCAGGGAAAATATGTTAAAGATATGTTGAAGAAATTCGACTTAACTGAAAGTTCAGCTATGAAAACCCTATCGCACCACCGCTGACACTTGATAAGGACACAAAGGGTGTTCCTGTCAATGTCACGCTGTACCGTGGGATGATCGGCTCACTATTGTATCTTACAGCTAGTCGACCCGATATTATGTTTGCAACATGTCTGTGTGCACGATATCAAGCTGAACCTAAGATATCTCATATGAAAGCTGTAAAGCGAATCTTTCGATATCTTAAGGGTACAGCGAATCTAGGCCTTTGGTATCCCAAAGACTCAGGATTCGATCTAACCGCCTATTCAGACAGTGATTTTGCAGGTTGCAAAATGGATAGGAAAAGCACCACAGGAGGATGTCAGCTCCTGGGTGGAAAGCTGGTAAGTTGGACAAGTAAGAAGCAAAACTCAGTGTCCACTTCCACAGCTGAAGCTGAATATGTAGCCGCTGGAAGCTGTTGTTCTCAAGTCTTTTGGATGAGAAATCAACTACTAGACTATGATCTTCAGCTCTCCAAATTTCCAATCTATTGCGACAGCACTAGTGCCATCGCTATAGCCAACAACCCAGTGCTACACTCAAAGACAAAATACATCGAAATCAGATATCATTTTATCAGAGATCATGTGATGAATGGTGATATAGAACTTCATTTTATTCCAACTGATTATCAGTTAGCTGATCTGTTTACCAAACCTCTTGATGAGACAAGATTCAACTTTCTCATCAGCGAGCTTGGAATGCTGAACTTTCGAGGATAAAATCTTCAGCAGTTCACATTGATCAGCGATAGGATAAAATCAACTTATATAATCCATTTCATCATCTTCTCTCTGAATAAACTTGATTCGCTGATATCAAGGTATGTTTTCTCTATCTGACAAACGCATGAAAATGCAAGATTTCAAAATAAATTGCATCGCTGAATATCTCTTCCTTAACAGCGATTTTTTGAAATTTCTTAAAACCTTCACTGATATTTTCTATTCAGTGCTTCATGTTTTCAAAGAGTCCCTGAGTTTTTCAAAACCTCAGAGACAAACAAAGAATGTGAAAGGACAGTTGTGACGTCATTACAACGGATAACACCAGGCATGATTTCTTTCTGACACACGTTTGCACGTTTCGTTCAAACTTCCAATCAAATGCAAACACGTGTCCGTGTCATGATGAAAATCTTTTCCCGCTCAAAGATTTTTTCTTTCTAAAATCTCTATATAAACAAACTCTTGGTTTATATTTGTCTTTTACGCGATCAATCTTCCTCCGCAAGAAAAGAATTACTGTTGCATTTGTGCTCTCAAATCTTCAAAGAACTGTTCATCATCTTCTTCATCAAAACATCAAGGTTAAAATGTTTTTTTTTTCAAATGCTTAACTTGTTTCTGATCTTATCATTGTTTTAAACAAGATCAAACAAAAGAACTTTGTAAAATAAAATCATTTCTTTCATGGTTTTATGAACACAACCATTTCATGGTTGTTCTTCAAGTTTTAAATCTAAATCTTAAACTTGTTCTTCATTCGTATCCAGTTTTCTTTTAGAAACTGGAATACAAGACTTTATGGGTTTTACATTTCTGTCAAAAATCAAGAAAAACCCCAATCTTCATTAAGACATTTATGTCTGAATGAAATGGACAAAATTCGAATCATCTTAATGGAAATTCTTTCCATATTAAGACAATTCTTATTTGTTAACATCTTTGGTTGAACTGATAATACAGAGAAATGGCAACTTCAAAGATCAAGGTAACCGCTGAGAACATCTCCGCTGACTCTGAGGAAGTGGACATCATCAAAGCCCCTCAGGTTAAGTTCAAGTTGGATCAACTAGATTGGACTAAGGTCAACAACCTCTCTGCGCTTCTCGAGTTTCCTCCTCGAAAGCAAGTCACACATCTGGATGATGCTGCGAATTTCCTGAAAAACTGCTGCATTTCAACAGCCCTGACCATCACACCTCCCGCAAGTCAGCTACTACTATCCCAGTTCTGGTACTCTGCCAGACACACTCAGCTACCCTCCGCCAAAGATGCATCTAAAACCATCGATTGCATACTCAGCGATACTGAGTATGGCACAATTAAGATAACCCCCACAATCATTCGAAAAGCCCTGAACCTTCCCAATACTACCAAAGAAAAACCGTTTGTTCCATTCCCTGACCATAAGAAGCATGCTGACAAAGAAGCTCTTATTGCATTTTTTGATGCAATGGGTTACATCTAGGAAACTGGAAGGGACAAGAAGCCCGAGAAGAAGCTGACGCTGATAAAGAAGTCCAAAATGCCCAGCGAGATGAATTTCATCTTCGCACACCTGATCAGCTGCATGACAGCGAAGACCGGCTCCTCTGATCAAGCCGCTCAACCTCAGCAGGCTATGGGATACGCACTGCTGAAAGGTCTACATATTGACTGGGCATCTATCATTTATGATGACCTAGTACAAAGAGTAGATTCTGCTGCTGACAGACCTGCATGGGTTCCCTTCCCCCGTTTCATCAGCGCCATCTTCCAATATGGCCTGAAGGACAGCCATCCTCAAGAGGGTGACCTGAAACTTTCTCAGGTTGGCCCTAAGGTGCTTGATTTCAAACCTGTCGACAATGAGGTACGTCTCTCTACCCTTCTCTCTCTTCTTAACCCTAATTCTTCGACTTCTGTGGCTCCTTCAGCGACAATACCCATCGCTGATACCCCGGCCACAAAATCCTCTCCTTCTAAGAAAAGGAAACACTCTTCAACCCAACTTGATTCCAAAAGGATCAAGAAAACCAAGGAGCAACCCCAGCAATTCCATGCTGAAGACTCCTCAGCTCATTCTGAAGAGCTGAAGGAAAGTTCTGTGGTACGCTCTGCCACACACGTGCAAGCCATCCCTCCAATCCAGACTTCAGCGTCTCCAAACGCCGAGGTTAGAAACCTGGAAACTACCCAACCTCCCTCAGTCTCTCAAAAGACTGATGAAGTGATTCTCAGCGATTCCAACGCTGAACTCAGAACCCGAACCCCATTCTTATCCTTCGCTTCTCCCTCCACTCACTTGGACACTCCTCCAAAGAACACTGGAGATGCCATCATTCCAGAAGCCACCGCTGACGCTTCTCAATGAATGATGAAGAAAGGACCTGCAGAGATCACCATACCTCACCGTACTTTCGAAGAGGATATGGAACATTTTTCAGGAACTTGCAACTTTGACGAGTTCATCAATCCTCCTGCAGGTACAAATAAAATCCTATACACTGTAACTAAACCTGAAACTTTTGAGCTTTCCTTTGTTCACAAGTACTTATCTATTACAGGTCCTAATTTGGGAGACATCAACGCCTCTCTGAAGTCCGTGGAAACCAAGCTGACAGATCTCACCACTACTCTTTCCAACAACTCTTCAGCTGTAACAAACGCCGGAGAGAATTTGACAAAGCTGACAACGGTGGTGGAAAAGAAAGCTTCCACAGACGACATCAAGATTGTTGATAAGACTCTCAGCGATTTCGCCAAAGTGCTCGCTGACATCTACACTGACTACACCTCACTCAAAAACTTCGTTTCCTCCATGTCTGGCGAAGTAACAACGCTGAAGACATCGGTTGGAGCACTAGAGGGTGATATGTCAGCTGTAAAGACTGATTTAGGCTCTGTAAAGACCGACGTTGGTGAGATGAAAACGATGATCCAGCAGCTACTCAACAAGGCAAATACTCCAGCTCCTGAACCGACCCCTGCCCCTGCATTGGAAACCTTCACAGCGGCGGATCGCACAGAGCTGAAGAAGATCAATCCTGCTATTTCTGGCCTTGAAGACAGATTAGCTAAGATTGAAGTACGCGTAGGTCTCTCTGGCCAAGAAGACAGAGAACCTAGCCATGCTGCTGAATCTACCCATTCCTCCCCCAATCATCATGAAAAAGAGGGGGAGAAGAGCGCTGAACATCCCGAGGAGAAGAGCGCTGAAGATCTTGAAAAGAGCGCTGAAGACCTTTCCCATGATGAATCTATCAGGGGAGAGAAGAATGAAGATCTTATCGCTGGACCTCAGGGAGATGAAAACCCTGAGGGAACCGAGAAGCTCGCCTCTGTATCTGAGGGGGAGCAACTCGAAGAAGACGCTGAAGAATCCGAAGCAGAAGATGATGAAGCCGTCGACATCCCTGATGATGAACCATCTTCTTCTCCAAAGAAAGATGATGATGATGACGAAGATGACGATGACTTCTTTATCGTCAAACCTGCCCCAAGGATCAAAGCTCTTAAGGGGATTTCAATAAATGAACCAACAGGGGAGCGGACAATGACAAACCCCTCAGCCTCTGGAGCTGAGAAAGGCAAAGGCAAAAGCGTCGCTGAAGATGACAATCTGATGATCTTGCTTGAAAAGCCGGTTTGTCAGGTACACTAAACATCTCTTACTCCATCCCTCCTCCACACTATAAGTTCTACTACCCTAGCCTACACATGAACATATTTATCTTTCTCTTTCTACCCAAGTTCTTCTACCCATGTTCTTATTTGTAAGATCGCTGTATTTCAGCTAGTCCTCTCCCCTGTTTGAGGATGTCGCTGAAGGTTCTACTACTGCGACTTCACAAATAAAGCCAGTTGCTGCTGATGAAATAATCCCAGTCTTAGATTTGATCTCTGAGACTGATGAACCAGAAGAACAACCTCTCCCGCACAGAAACAGACCTTCCTCAGCTCCTCAAAAGCTGAGTGAAGAGGATCAAAAGAGAAAAGAGGAAATAATAAAGCGATTCGAGGATCAGCGAATCATTCTAAGGCGTGATCAACTGCCTTCAGTTCCTCCTAAGTTCAAAATTTCAAAAGCTGAATACAAGGAACACCTCAGAGCTGAACGCCTCATCGCTGAAAGGAAGGAAGCTGAAGAGAAAGACAGAGAATACGCCATCAAGCTTACTCAACGATCAATCAAAGACCCCAAGCTGAAAAGAGTTCCCATTGATGTTCAACGTCAGCTCTGGGATGATGCTCAAGAAATCGTTAGAGAAAAGACAAAGGTCTCTGATACAACCTTGGAATGGGCTAATCAAATGCTGACCTATCGATCAAGACCATCCAAGATAATCAAAGCCAACATCAGAGGAAAAATGTTCGTTGATGTTCCTGTTGTTGAAGTGGATGTCTACAGAGATGACGAAACCAAGCAAACCTTCTATGCTGCTTCATTAGAAAAGTTTGGTCTCTCTGAATGGTTAGAAACGAAATTAGCCATTCAGGGATCACGCTCAAAATTCAAAAGCCATGTTGAGATGATCTTAAACAAACAGATCGACTTGCTTTCATCTGCTGTGGATATTCCTCCTACTCTTCCTCAACCGAAGAAAGCCTCTGCTAAGAAGAAGAAAGTTTTTGATTCAGGTCCAATCATTCGAAATGAAACAGGTATTGGTTTCTCTCGTGCTGAAGTTCTTGGCCCTGATGCTGATCTTTCAATGCTTGACACCTCCCTACCACCTGGAGAAATCTTCATCCCTGGCACAGTGGTAAGTGATCCATATGGTATATTCTTCTTAGACTATGATGGAAATCATCACTTTCAACGTGTCTCTGAGCTCCAAATCGCTCCCATCGAACAACTCTGAGATCTCGTACACTGGTGTGAAGTCAGACGCGACATCAAAGCTAGACACCTGAAGCCCTTGATTTTTGAAGCTGCTCTGAAGTTAAAGAATCAAGGAGTAAATGTCCCTGACTGGATGATCCCCACTAAAAAGACCCTTGATGAACTTCTCATTAAGGAAGAACCCTTTGAAAACTGATATAATCTCCTTTTTCTCTATTTTATCAGTTATCCTTCTGTACATGTAAATTATTTCGCTCGTACTTGTAATCTTTCTGTTCTTCATTGTAACCTGATTCAAATATTTTAAAGAAAGATTTCAGCGAACGTACTTTACTCCATCAGTACTGAAAAGATCCCAGAAAACAGTAAAAGGGACAAATATTTTATGAGTTCTTTTTATCCTTATGTTTTCATTAAATAGCAATTCTCTTTGTTTCTATGTCATAATCAAATAGGGGGAGATTTTTGATCCAAACCCTCAGTGATTTGATAATGACCCTCTCTTATATACTTAGTGAAAATTGTAAGTAAACAATATGTATCAGAGTTTCACTATCGCTGATAAGTACTAAGATCTTCCAGTACCGCTGATAGGAACTCTCGCTTTTTAAATTAAACATTCAGCGAACACTGTTCATCATTAATGCGCTGAGTCTGTTCAGTCATTATGATGATCACTGATAAGTTAGTTGTTTACTTATGATCCCTGAAGGCAAGTTTCACGTCAACAAAGGTTCTACGCTGAAGTCGAAGATCAAGCTCAAGAACCAGCGACAAGTCTCCTAATGAACTGATGCGGATCAGCAAAGACTCAGATTTGTCCACTCAACGTGAAGTATCAAGTACAAGACTTCAGCTATCGCTGAACTTTATCATCTGCTGAATAGTAAATGGTAATCGCTGAATCAACGAAAGCTGATCATGAAGTCCTCCGTACAAAGTACTTTTGTCTTAACCACCCTTGCACGCCTCCGTACGAAATGTCAGAAAAGAACCTCCGAAAATCTGAAATCGTACAACCACTCTGATACTACACTATTCATCCATACGGCTACTAAGGTTGTCAACCAATGTCAATGACATGCAACCAACCAGCTGATGACATGTGTAAAGTATATACTGACTTGCATTAAATGCATGCAGTGTATAAAGAGATGAACTCACTTCTTTGGAAGTAACTTGCTAACTCTGGACAAGTTCAAATCTCTTATCTCAGATAGGTTATTATTAGTAATTTCCTTATCTCTCTTAGTGCAAGAAACCTTAGTGTTCCAACTTGTTTAGATTTAGGTTTATCCTTAATCTTGTCTCCGCAACAAGCTGTAAATTGTTAATGATTTATCAATAAACAATTTAGAAAAGTAAAATTTGTGTGTTTGTATTCAACCCCCCCCCCCCCCCCCCCCTTCTACAAACTTGTATAGGCCTTCGGGACCAACAATTATATTTGTTTTCACACCCATGTTTCATACATATTGAATTCACATAGCATGTTTCATACATTTTTATTTCACATAGCAGGTTTCACACACATGTTGTGTTTGATCCTTTTTTCCATGCAATAATAGCTTTTTCTATAGTAATAAGAATAAAGATGAAAAAACAATGATCTTTTTTCCTTGCGATAGCAGCAATTTTTCATCAAAACATGTTTCATCACACATGTTTCATTCTCATATCAACACAGGTTTCATCACACATGTTTCATTTTCATATCAGTTTCATCAAACAGGTTCATCACAAATGTTTCATCACACAGTTTCATCAAGCAGGTTCATCGGGTTTCATCAAATCAAATCAGGTTCATCAAAAACAGGTTTCATCATCCTGGAAGATTTCTTTGCAACCCTCTTTTTCAACGTAGCAGCAGATCCTTCGTCCCTTACTAACTCGTTGTCGTACTCGTCCACGAGGTTTTCAGCGTTGTTTTTGAACCGACTAAATGAGTATTTTTTCCGTATTCGCTCGCTTGTCTTCCTCCCTGTTTCAGTTTAGTAGCAGAAAACAATGGGTTAATGACGGAGTCGATGATGTATGCGATGAAATCTGTCAAAAAACCGTAGATATTATACCTCCACCTAGTCGAATCATCGTGTGAATGCTTTGAAATCGATGTAGAAGATGCTACGGAATCGACACCAAGAATAAGATGATCGTGGCTTTTGTTTCCAGGTTAATCGGTAAACTATTTAGGTTTGTTTCATCAAATAGGCTCCTGAAATGAGGGACATGATATATTGTTTCTTCAATTTAACAAACTTCCCTATATTAAATTCGATGACAAAAGTACAAATTTGCCCTTTATTGAATTTTTCTGTTAATTAAAATAATTATTTAATTTCATTATTACCAAATTTAGACCAATTTAATCTAAACCATTGATTATACTAATCTATGGTGATAAAGTGGGTTTCATTGTTTGCAAATTAACAATGGTTTGCATTTGAAACCACCTATATATATATAGGGTTGGGTTCACGTGAGACCAACTTGTTTTCGTGAGACCGTGAGACCACAAAATAACACTAAAACTTCACAACGATTCATTGTGAAAGTAAGCAAAACAACGAACCTTCACAACAAAAACACTGTGAAGGTTTACCTTCACAATACCTTCACAGTCTTTTACTATGAAGGTTTAGTGTTAATTTTTTGGTCTCAAGGGTCTCACGGAAATGGCTTGGTCTCACATGATCTCAAGTCTATATATATAGGGTGGGTTCTATTTACAAACCAAGCAATTTGTACAAATTTTGCAAACCACTATATTAGGAAACAATATATATATATATATTAATGGTAATTATTATAATTCATTAATAATGATTGTGATATATATGGAAGATGATAATGTTCATTAATTATGATCATGACTTTAGATTAGGAAACATAATAAAATCAGATATTGATTAGAGTTGATGAACGGCTAAGATTGGTTTGCAGGGTTTGTACAATCTATATAGAGGTGGATTCATTTGCAAACCACTCTTATGTGGCAAACTATGAAACCCATCTCTACACCATAGATCATTTCATCAACGGATGAGATTAATTGATGTTAATTATGGTAATAGTTAATTATTTTTGATTTTTATAATTAAGAATAAATTAATGAAAGGGTAAAATTGTACATTGTAATACCACCTCAATTAAGGAAATTGGATTCCTACCGTAATCAATTAATTTGGTGTTTGATTTTAGAATACATCATAAACCGATTTCATCGAAGAAACAAGCATTCCGTTACAGCGATGAAACGAAGCTGTAATGGCAATGAATGTTGACGGCGATGAAACGAAGCTGCAACGGAGATGAACGGCGATGAAACGAAGCTGCAACGGAGATGAACGGCGATGAAACGAAGTTGTAACAGAGATGAAACGAAGCTGCAACGGAGATGAACGGCGATGAAACAAAGTTGTAACAACGATGAATGTTGACGAATGGCGATGAAACGAAGCTGTAACATTGATGAACGTTGACGAATGGCGATGAAAGGAAGTTGTAAAGGAGATGAACGAAGATAAAACGGAGATGAACGGTGATGAACGAATATAAAATGGGGATAAAACGGAGATGATACCTCCGAGATCACAATCATCTTCAACCCTGAAACCCTACCCTTTCCTTTTTTATCCTTGGTAATTTTCTGTTTATGCTCCCTTCATCTTTGATACCCCTTGGAAGCTTTGAAACCCTCGAATTGCCAACTTCTTGATGTACTTATCTTGATCCTTCTTGAAAAAGTCATCATCGTAAGTACGGAAATTTTTTAAATAGTGGACGCCACATTCACAAACCAAACCAAACCAATCTTTATTAAAAAACTAATTTCTCTCTCTTCTACCTATCCAATCTTCAATTCCAATCCAATCTAACTTTTTTTATACTTTATTCACAATCCAAACCAATCTTAAAAATTATATTATAAAAATTATATATTTAATATTTTAGAATATATATATATCTTTTAACTTTAAATAAAAAAATAAATAAAAATAATTTCATATTTTAAAACATAATTATAAATATAAAAAACTTACAATTGAAAATAAATAAAAGAAAATACATAAAGAAGTACGAAATTACATATTTAAAAGAAGGAAATAACATAGTTAATTATTAGGTATTGAAATGAAGAGAAAGATTGGTGTGTTGAAAATATGTCAAGATTGGTCTCTATTTGTAGGGAATTGAAAAATATGACTTTTGGTATATTTTTTAATTTTTAATTTTTTTTATTAAAGTTATCTTTTTAATCAGATAAGATTTATCCTAATAAAATCTAAACCAACCAATTAGATTTTGACACCTATTATATCATTTATCTAAAAAATCTACTTTTATTAATAAAATAATAGTCAAACAAAGTTTGCTGGAGCAAACGGTTCGGCTGGGTTTGGTTTGCCATAAAATGATTTTTCTTTTTTTTAAATAATTTTTTTTTGTCTTATTCAATGATGGTTTGGTTTGGTTTGTTGATGGAAGTAGTCTATGAAACCAAACATGGTGTTAATTAATAAAAAAGGAAAATTTGTTTAAAAGATTAAAAAATTAATAATATCCCTAATTAAACGGTAGCAATATAGTATAAATCCAAAAAAATTGCAAATGGATAAATACCTAAAATAAAACTATCTAAAGAGAATGACAATTATGTCCCTAACATTAAAAGAAACTGGAAAAAAGAAGAAAATCACTGATTGGCCGGTTTTGGTTTGTAAAGTTTTCATTTTAAGAGTAGTTTTCAAATGATCGCTCCCATATATATATATATATATATATATATATATATATATATATATATATATATATATATATATATATATATATATATATATATATATATTAAATGCCAACGATTGGGTCTTGGAGTCTCGATGGAGTCGATATCATCGATTGTGAATGTGTGGTGCAAGCAAGACGGAGACGACGCAGGTTACGACACACCCAAGACTGCGCGTGGGAGACTCTGGAACAGAACCCGGCTGTTGAGTAAAGGTGGTTGGATTGGTTTGTCGAGTTATCAAACTATATTGGAGAAACCACTGTTGCTGGTGATTTCAGGGAAGAAGATGAAAAGTACTTGGAGAGCAAAAATTTCGGGAAGTGTTTATGAGATTGTAAAATGAATTAGGGCTCACGTTATATATTTTATTATGTAAAAATATTGAAGTTTTTTTTCCAGAAACGACATTGATTGAATGGAAATGAACCATTTCTGACAACTGTCGCTGGACTTCGACACATGACATGGTGGTTCCAAGAAAAAGACACATCACAAATCGTCATCGAAGGAATATGATAGAGACATTACAATCTCTTTGATATATGACCCGCATAATACTCAATAGACGCAAAACCACACAAGCATTTTTGTCCAGAAGAGGCTCTGTACGAATATAGCCTCTAGATATTGACTATTTGTGCTTCTGGACACAAAACTTTAGAGATCCCTAAAAACACTTGTAAACCGACTCCTGGTAGTGAAAGCATTCATAAACTTTCAATTTTCCTTTCTAGTGGCTCTGGATAGTACATTTAGAAGCTTTGCATTCTCAAATCTTGAGTTAGTGAAATATTTCAAAGTAATTTAACTAGAAGAGGTTTTGTCCTCTTGAAAAGCATTGTTTCTTCTTGAGTTTAAAAAGACATATCTCTATATTGATGATAGACCGTGAATCATACTTGCTCCCCTTTAATTATACATACTTATGCTCCCATTGAAAAATACACATAAGAATGTCGATCATCAAGCATAAAGTATCTTTCAAGAAATACTAAAGATAGCTTTTAGAGGCTCTAGACTATGGAACTGGAAGCTCTAGTCAATATATGTGGACTCAGAAAAAATTGCTTAAGAAATTACTATTGAGGAGTTGATAGTACAAATAGAGGATCGGGACAAAGTGGTACATACGATACATCACGGATATAAGAGATTCATGGTTGTCACAATTAAAGATTCCACACTCAAGTTTCTAAAGGCTCTTAACAGTACATCCAAAAGCTCTGCCTAACTTGCTAATCAAGTATTGAATATGTTTTCATCGATCAAAAGCCTTTGTGAAAAGATCAACAAGTTGGTAGTTTGTTGGGACAAAGTACATTTCAAAATCATATGTTTAAGATAAACAAATGCATAACTGTTATTCCTCGCTTGGTCACGCTCACACCTGTAACCTAAACTAGGGCACACACCCGCCCTGAGGAACAAACGAAATCTGTTCAATCATTCCACATGGGACACACTCCCCATATTCAATATAGAATCGCTTTATAGCATGCATAGACAAATCAAGTACAACCACACAGTCCAAAGTATAAATGTACAAGTAATTTAAACAAGTACCATCAAGGTTTTGTTCAGAAAGACTCACCTGAAGTCCTGCTAGGAGTTCTTACTTGCAACCGTTTATCCTCTACTCGCGCCTACAATTTCACCCAACACACAATACTAATTAAGTCTCACATCACTCTCGAATTTCGCTAACAACAGAAAGCACTGGATAAGAGTTACCCGAGTTTCAGATCCAAATTCGGATTCCGACACACTCCCGGATCCATCCGGATTCCGGTACGGAAAGACTAGTCCGGACTCCCCCTAACTCCGGATATCCCATCCGGTTCTGGATACCTTCCGGACTCCCCAATCGATTCCGGATTAGCGAGTCCCGGACTCTGGGGTTTCCTACGAACGCTAAAATTCTGAACATCTGAATTGACTACTCCACAATTTCCACCATTCTAAACCTTCTGATTGGATTTGCAAAGGAGAAAGAGAATTAGATTACCTTGAGAATGGTGATGAATCTACACACAACTTGGAGAAATCTCAATTGCTTTTACTTTTTGATGAATCTTGCACCCACTAATCGCCCTTTCTAGCCACACACTGATTTTGGTAAAATTTAGGGTTATTAGGGTTTTTACTCTTATTTATACCCTTTGCCAAAGAACACCAAACTCTTCCTCTTTCACACTTTACACTTTACACCCTAAACTTATTATTTATTCACAAAAGGACCCGGTTATTACAATTTTGTAAGGTGTGATATAATTTTTAATATATAAATAACTGATGATTGTTTATGCAGCCTAAAAGTTAAATACGCATAAAAATGAAACTTAAACGAAAAACCCTAAATTGTTAAATACTTACTTCCATTCTTCGTACACGAAGAGTCGAATGTAAATTCTTGAAAAATTGGGAAAATAGTGAGTAGAGATTCAAGAGATTTACTCCGGATTTTACACTCTTGGTATCATTTTCTATAAGCTCTATAGATTTTGTATCAATTGTTTTTTTTATTACTTTACATGAATTTATTTTGTTTTACTTTATTATTCAATTCACTAACACACAAGTGTGTGTATCTATGTATATATATGTCGCCTTAGGGTACGCCTTGAAAAACATCGCGGTCTCGCCGTAAATAGTAAGGCTTGAGGCTTGACCTCGGCGCCACGCCACGCCTCACGTCATTTAGAACCTTGGTTACAATGTAAAAGAAGACTTAGGTGGAGCCACATGGGTTAATGTGGTGATGAAGCTAAGCCTCGGTGCTACCAGATTTGTTGTTGAACAAGTGCTCCTTTAAGGTGGATTAAATGTGCGCAAAGCTGCCAATATATTTTTACCCGATTTTCACCGTTTCAAAGGGTTTTTAGAGTTTTTTTTTTATGATTCCAAGGAACTTTTAAGCCGTTCGGATGATTTCGCGTTACTTTTCAGATTTTTTGGTTGGTTTGGCTAATTTATTTTTGTTTTTTAGTTGATCTTGAGGAGCTTATTTTGATTTTTTGGTAGATATACCTAGTAATTTTTAATAGCCTAGAGCACCTTTCAAAGTTTAAACTTTAAAGGCTTACCTTTCATAGCAAAAAATAATTATGTTTGTAAAAATAAGTCGACCAGATACACAGAGCCCTGATCAGACCTTAATTAATAGATCCCGTATATTATAACAAGTCACAACAAGTTATTTAAAATCGTGTTAAAAAGTATCACTATTTTCCAAACGAAATTTAAGTCATTAAACTTAAAATAACAACTTCAATTAAAATATCCTATTGTAAAATAGTTCCCATTTTCTGTTTTAGAAGAAAACATGTTTCGACCAAAAGGGGGCGTGGTATGTGCGTCCACACCAAACAGGTCACGTGCATGGTAAGCAGGGTGCACCGACGTTGTTCACGGGGCCGATCATGATCCGGACTTGAAGGAGTTTGTATCAATGGTATGGTCCACGGGAAGTACAGTGGGGACTCATTCTAATCATTAGTAGTAACACACTCACCGTCGTGTATAGGGAAGAGAAAATGGTGATCCGATGACGTCATCCAGATCGTTCATTTGACATGCAGCAATCATGATCCAACGGCCTACCTTTTTCTCCCCTTTCCCACTCTTGTTGGACTATCAAATTAATCTACTTTGAAAACATGGAGTATCATATTCGTAGGCACATCCTGTAATTTTCTTGGTACGGTGTTATAAAATAAGTTGAAAATTTTGGTCCTTTCGATAGATTTTAGAAAAGATTATTTAAATCAAGGATTCTAAGCGATCAGATTCGGATGCAACACTTGATATATTTTAAAAAAAAATTCTTTTCATCTTCAAACAATCAAGAAAAAGAAAAAAAAACACATTAACAAACTAACACTAAATTGTATAAAATTAGCCTCAAATATTAATATTACAAATAAATATCAACTAACACTAAATTTATAAAGAATACATCATGTAGTTAAGTGTTTTTTTTATTTGCTTGGACTTTTCAAACCTGAAGTCTCACGGTTTCACATTAAATGAATAAATATAACTAACCTTTAACAATTTTTTTATGTGGGTGCATGGGCTACCATAGCCCATAAGGTGCATCCGCCTATGATCATATTGCTCGTTTCAAGTAGTTCTAGGTGGCCTGGGTCGGACGGTTTACGACATTTATATAATCTAATTCAATTATAATGGGTTGAAAAAATCTCAATTCCATCTAACTCATTCAAAATTATAGCTAAAAACAAAATCAACCTTTGCGGTTTGAGGTGATCAGTTGAATTTTCAGTTGACGCGACGGTTAGTAGTATACATAAATTTGACAAATGAATATGAAAAATATTGTTAAAATTATATCCTACGAAGTTAATATATTTAATCTTTAAGTCTTATAATCAAACTTCAAAAGTTCAAATGATAGATAATACTTCGAATCATCAATTAAGTACGGCTGTTTTGTACTTCTCTAACAACAATGTTGTTTTCGCTTTAAGTTTGTTTATCTTATATATAATCCAGCAACAAATTAAATCAACAAACTGCAGCAACTCGACTTGGAGATTAGGGTTTTAGATTTGATTGATCAATTATCCGACCTGGAAATGAGAGAACCAGTAGCAAACGACTAGCAAGAGTAGTGTAACTGTGTTAGGGTTTCTAGGCGATAGAATTCTAGACTTGATCAATGAATATAGAGTTATGAACCGGATCCTGTTATGTGCCTTAGGCTATAAGGACTTCATCGATTGGCAGTTTGGACCGGTTTGGGTTGAGTTGAACTAGGCCTTACCCAATTTCAACCTCTTAATTGGCAGTTTGGTTATTTATCGGGTCGTGTTTAATTGGATTGTTAGTGGGTTGGGTTGGTTTAGGTTGGACGGATTGAACTGATCGACGTTTTTTTTGTACAACCCTAATGTTAAGTTCTAAAAAGTTAAGAGTGATTTACTCTTTGGTTGATGTGGTTGGTATTTTTTAAAGGTTTTTGCATCTTTTTAGAAAAATAAATAGATGATGTCTATATAGTCACATTTTTTTCAACGACATAGATCACTACTAGAAAATTGAGTATCATCGACGACAATTATTGACGGTAAAAACAGTTGGTATTTACTGAGGTATCTTTTCTATTTTATTTTATTTCATATTTACTTTTATCAAGTAGTCGGACAAGCGTCGATAAAGTTAGTGATGTATCAATGATTTTTTCACAATATATTTTTTAGTTTAGTTTTAGTTCAATATTAATATGTCATCGAAAACCGTCAGAACTTTTAATGATATGCCGACGGTAAAACTTTTCTATTTCCTATTTTATTTATCTTTAATATGTCGACGGAAAACCGTCGAAAATTTTAATAATAACCGACAGTTTATCGATGGTAACATTTTTTATTTTATTTTTATTTATTTTTAACATGTCGTCGTGAAACCGTCGGACAATTAAATAATATAGCAGTGGTTTGTCGATGGTAGGATTTAAATATGTCGTTGAAAAACCGTCGGAAAATAATTTGGTTCTTTGCATTCATTAATATGATAACCGAAGTTCTATGATCTTTTGATGATATATTTATAAATTATAATCAATTATAATATATTTAGAGTCGAGTTTAAAATAGAACCGTGACCAAACAAGAAAACATGGGAAAGGAGAATTCACATGTGATTTTATACCAACCTCGTGTCTAAGTTGACCACACATATAGTTGTGTTGTATAATCACATATAGTTTGTCCGTTTTTGTGTTATCTAATTTTGACCAATACTCTGCTTTGATCATCCCTCTATTTATTTAATATTTTTATTTATGTTAATCACATTATTTTAATATTTTTAATAAATAAAAAAATGTTAATGAGTTAAAAACTTCAAATCTCAGAAGCCCAAGGGCCTTTTGTGATCAATTTTGAGCCTTAAAATGTTAAACTTTCTTTTATACGCCACCCTAAAAGAAGTTCCACCTCTCGGCCATGAAACTGAATCACCCTCTCGAAATTGAACTAGAAGCCTCTGGCTTATAAAATCGAATCATCCTCAGGAAATCGATGTCGCGTGCTCTTGATTCCAACTTCAATCCCTACTAATTTCCACTTTCATGTCTTGCAAATCATATGGTTGTTGGTCCGAAGGGAGTCAACAAGGCTAAAATAGTTTGCAGAAGGGGAAAGGGGTAAATACAAACACACGTTTACTTTTCAAGTTCTATTTAATGACTATAAGAGAAAAGCAATACATACGAACTTACAGATTGTTACGGAATACGATAAGGAAGAATCCTAATTTAGACATTCTTATATTGATCTTAGAGCACTAAAAATCTTTAAATAACAAAATAGAGAGAACAAGGTTTCTTGCACAAAAGAGATAAAGATAAGAAAATAACACCGAAAAGTGTTGGAGAAGGAGAGTCCTCTCAGCTATTTATACCATATGCATTTAATGCACATTGGTAGGTACAATCCATGTGTAAGAAGATGAGTAGAATGTATGAACATTTTTTTATCAGGGAAAACAGTCTTTGGCCACATATGAACAATGCTTTAGGTAGTTGGTGAGCATGGAGGAAACATTAACGCAATTTGTATTGTACCTTTTGTCAGAATGAAGCATGGGGTATATTTTGTGCAAGATAGGATATGTAACACCCCGATCTTTGGAAGGTATCGGTCTTTTAAGATAGATGTGAGAATTAGGATTTTTGGATTGGATCCTATCTTTTATGGCCTTGTTGGATGGAGAATTCAAATACGAATCCAACGAGCCTTTCCGGAGCGAAAACGGAGCTAAAACGAAGAAGTTATGACCAAAACAGTGATCGGGCAATAAATCGGGAAACCAAGGTCAAGTGGACGTCCGCATGGTGCAAGTGGACGTCCGCATTAGTGGAAGTCCGCTTCTGCTTCCGCAGAAGCAGCAGAAAGTTCACCCTGATGAAAGTGTACATCCACATGAGGCTCCAAAAGGACGTCCGCATTGTGTCTGACATGATTTTCTACCTTTTCTTCAAGAAAACCCTCCCCTGTCTCATAATTCACTTGAAAACTCGAAATAAACTCTCCCTTTCCCTCAAAACCGTTTTTCCTCCCTAAGAAACCCTAAATCTTTCATCTCCTCTTCATCTTTCTCTCCCAAATCAAACCCCACACCATTTTTATGAACCTTAACCTTTCTAGAACCCTTTAACTTCATCTTGGTTTCATCCAACCTTTTTTTCCCCATTTCGAAGATTTGGAGTGTGTGGTTCATTTTGGTAATTCTAGAGGTATTTTGGTTGGTGGATTCAAGTTTTGGTTGATGTAATCTTCTCTTTTCTAGTTAGGGTTTTGGTATAAGTTGAGATCTTGATGTAAAATGTTTGGGGAATGATTCTACATGTTTGGATCTGAATATTTATGGTTGAAAACTTATGGATCTTGGTTTTGGAAGATTTGGGCTTGAAGATTCGTGTTCCTTCAAAGGAGCTTACGTTTGGGGAAAATCTAGATTTAGCCTAATCTAGCAAGGTGAGTTCATGTTGATTTGTGAAAACGTTGTACATGCCAAAATGTTTATTTTAAAGTGTTTGTGTGCTTTATATAAAATTATCAGTTGTTGAGTTATTTAGTGTGTTTTGATTAATCAAAGTGTTGAGCTTCACAAATCTTGTAAAACACCCACATTTGGGGATTTTGAGCGATTGATAAATAAATCACGAATGAAAGTGTTTTGTTAATTTATTGCATAAGTGAAGGTTGGTTGGTCAAAATACACTTTTAGTGTTTGTTGATATTATGCAATAGTTATGATATGTTACGTTTTAAAAATGTGAACGTGTGAGTTGCGGATTTTGGTCAATCTCGACCTTATGAACATTTTGAGAGTTGTAAAACTTTTTATTTTCGTCCGAAGGCCAAATGAGAATTAAGAGGAAAAGATTTTGGGTAACGATGTATTTTGGTTTACGTAACCATGTGGGCAACGCGTATTTAGCCAAACGTTTATTTTTCCTTTAAGGGTTTGATTTATACTCAAATGGATCTTTGGAGTGTTTGCCGGTTTTAGTAGCTCGAGATGGAGCCTTGGATGAGTTATGCGCTTATTTGCGTTTTATTTGAGAATGTGCCCCTTTCGAGCGTTTTGTCTTTATATGTGAAGACCATTTGACAATTATGCATTCTTGGTACTTTTAGGTCTAATAAACCATTGCGAGTTATATACATTATCATGTTATAAAGGATTTGAGTATACATACACACACACACATATATATATATATATATATATATATATATATATATATATATGCATATATGTTTTGACTTCATTGGGAAAGTGGAAATGAAGGGGTTTTGAGTTAATCATGCCTCGGAGCATGTGTTTGCATGATGTGGGTTAGATACACTTCATTTGCATGAGTTGACTTTTAACAAATGATCATTGGATCTTTTGAGCTTATGGCTCAGTTTTTTACTCTGTTGGGTCTTGAGGGCATTCGTCCGATTTTGATTGCTCGATGTGGAGCTTGGGTTATGATTTGCATGAATTGCATCGTATTGGGAATAGATGATTTGAATACGTTTGTTATTCTTTTGGAGTCATGTATAAATTTCTAGATTAAGTAAGCTTGTTTTGGATGGTGAGATTCCAAGGTAAAGATTCGGTCGTGTTGAACTTGGTGGTTTTAGGCTAGAGATCCAGTTTGGGTTGATCCCTCAATAGACTAGAGATCCGATTTGGGTTGATGTCTCCGTGGTTTAACGATCCGGTTTGGGTTGATGTCTCACTAACCTAGAGATCTGGTTTGGGTTGATGCCTCACTTGACTAAAGATCCGGTTTGGATTGATGTCACAATAGACTAAAGATCCAGTTTGGGTTGGTGTCTCCTTAGAATAGAGACTCGGGTTGAGTTGATGTCTCCAATGGACTAAAGATCCAGTTTGGGTTGATGTCCAAAATTGTCTAAATACCTGGATAGCGTTAAGATGTTTGAGCATCTAGATGACGATAGTGTGATCGGAGGAATTGGAGGAGTGTGACCTTGAGACGTTGAGTGCCGACAAAATTCATGCATGAAGTTTAATTTTTTTGAAATAATTTGCATCAATTGTTTCTTGTGTTTCAAATCGTCATGTGGACTGGATGATGAAATCTTGGAAAAACGTTTGACACACACAAGAATTTAAACCATGATTTTAAACATGCATGAAATTAATTTATTGCAGGCAATTGCAAACCTTGTCGAGACTTGGTTTATTCTTTGTTGTGTCCAATGCTACTTTCGGATACTGTGATATTCATATTTTAATGTCGTTTATGGTTTTGAACAAGTAACTGCGACTTACGACTTTAACATTGGATCTCCTCCACATATGTTAAGGTAGGGGTGAGCAAAACCCGACCGACCCGAAACCCGATGTACCTGAACTTGAGCCACCCGATTAACCGAAACCCGAACTTGCCCGAACCCGAAAGAATATATCGGGTATTACGGTTCGGTTTGGGTTGGGTTTACCCAACCCGAACCCGACCGAAACCCGAACTTTTTAAAAAAATATTTTTTTTTCAATAAATCGTAAATATATATTTATAATTTATAATTTATAATTTATAATTTCTGTTTCTATTTTTCTGTTTATAATTTATAATTTCTCGATTTTGTTTTTTAAAAATGTTTGAATTTTTTTTGTTACCGTGTATGAGAAGTGTGAGTGTATGTTGTGTGTGTTCTGTGTGTATAAACTGAGTATGTGTGCTGTGTGTGTGTGTGTGTGTGTGTGTTTAAGCTGTGTGTGTGTGTTTAATTGTGATGTACGTGTGTGTGTGAGGTGTGTGTGTCTGTGTTTGATTTTGTTTAACAGCAACTTCTCGCATGCTCTTTCAATCAAAGAACTCGCCATTTCTTCAAGAGCCTGCAAAGCAATAATAACCAAATCGACAAAATGTATTTATACCCCAAAACCCGAAACCCGAACCGATCCACCCGAAACCCGAACAGACCCGAAACCCGAAACCCGAAACCCGAACAATACTTTGGACGGGTTTCGGGGCCTGTATCATCCACCCAAAACCCGATCGGGTTGGGGGTTTTTGGGCCGAACCCGACCCGACCCGACCGATGCACAGCCCTATGTTAAGGTTTGGACGGAGAGTTACCTTCCCTTGTTTCGGTGTTGCGCTTTAATGGGAATTTTAATTTTTGCGAGTCTTGACCAAAAAGTGTTGTTTCGCCTTATATTGCAACCAAAAAGGAGATTTTTGGAATTATGATGATTCGTTCATAACGTTGCTTTATGCGATTTGATTATTGAAAACGACAACTTTGGCACCATTTAATTGATTGGATGTCGTTGAGTTTCTTCGAGCTTTATGGAAGTTTTGTGAAGTATAATGGAGTTTTGTTTTACGACGTTTTGCGGTGCATGGGTGACACTTTGTAATGTGCATACTTGGATGATTGTGTGCGTTAATTTATGGGTTTTAGTGAGTATTGTGTCTCATGCGAGTTTTGTTGAGAAATATTACTTTATGTCGTATTGCACCAAAAAGAGTGGTTTTTGGAGTTTTAATGCCACATGGCTTCTCCTTTGAGATTTGTGGTAGCATATTTCGTTGCAACTTGTTAGGTGTACGAATTGATTTATACGTGGCGTGAGTAATGCATATACGAGCATCATGATAGTACATCTCTAACGTTTCGTTTTATGCACTTTCGGTTGTTGGCACTTTTGATGTCCTTTCTCACAAATACACTATATTGATTTGTTGATATGCATAGTATTGTAGCCACTATTTTGGGGCGTTAATGCGCATCGTTTGTGCATTTTAAGATATGAAGTCTATTTGAATTATTTTATGTGTTAATCAAATTATGTGCACCTATCGTTTTCCGAAGTCCTGAGAAAAACACATTGATGTGTGCGGGCCTGATCAGATGGTTTTATTTCCTTGTCATTATATGACTGAATGAGAAATTTTGAAATTTGATTTAATGAATTTCCCCTTTGAAAATTTAGTATTGACTATCTGTTACGTGCTATACTATTTCAGAGAGACTACTAGGGAAGTGTTACAAATTCGCATGCATAATTTTGATTTGAGATTCCTTTACGATATTTTAGCCGATATTTCCAAATGATGAAAGTAACTTGTTATTCGACTTAAAACTGGAAAAAGACCCAAATCATTTCGTGTTTTTAACTAAGGTGTGTATATGGATTTTTTTGTTTCTCTGCGAACAAACTGACACATGCGAAGTTTGTTAACAAATTTCAGTTCATGTCGTTTTATGGTTAAAAAAGAATTTTGGGAATTGATGTCGTGTAAATCCTTCTTTTGAAGTTCGTACAAACATTATGTTGAACACTATGTTAATGTAGGAAATTACTTTACGTGTTTGGCATAAGTAAATCTGTGATAGGACCCTAGCGGTTCATTTTAAAAGTTGTTGAGTACGTTTTTGCGTTTCGTTAGTAACTTGAATTACGATGAAATAGTTTTCAAAATGATTTTTCATATGTGGGACGAGTGTGTTCATTTTTGCACAACTACAGGGTAGGTAGTAGTAGGTTTTTACGTGTACGATATATTGTTATAAAAACCTTCATGTTGAAAGATCTAACGAAAATTTTATTGGTATAATTATCGAGTCTGTCACTTGAAAACCATGAACTCATTAGGCTTGGGAAGGTTAAGCGATCCCAGTTAAGGGTGAGGGCGTGTAGAACCTTTAAGTGAAAGATGGGGTTTCTGACGCGTTTTAATAGCGTGAGTCGTATGGTGTCGTTTGTGAGGTCTAATTATTTCTTGTTGGTAACTGAAAGGTGGGGCTCCCGATATCTTCTGATAATGCTTATGGTAACCGTTCAATTCGGGAACCTTGTTTTGGGTTTGTCAAATTTGCATAACAGACGTATAGGACCCTTTAGACACCATGGGGATAACCTTGGTTTTATCGGGATGCTCGACGAATGAAACTCGTTTGTGTGGAGTTCTGTTGTGGTTCAAAGCGCATTGTTTTGGCTTGGTGTCAAGTTTTGGATTTCGAGGCCAAGAACCGCTAGTGTAATTAGAGGGTTGTAGTCCAATTTTAAAGAATAGTGGTATCGGTTGTATTGATCTTAAAAAATTCAACTGTGATAAGTAGATTTAGTGGGATGACCTTTCTTGAATGGTAAAATAATTTGTCAATTGGATGATTGGTAATTGGATGTATTCTTGGAGTTGTATTATCGATGAGTCGGTGGCGACCGTCTGTGTTGGAGTCTAATGGATCTCGGTAGAATTAAGTGACAGTTCAGCAACGGGAACAATTGGATTTGGGGATTTTGTTGGTTTCAGAGTGATCAACCGTGGATTAATTGAGAGTCAGGATCTGCAGTTGGGTAAGTATGGAACACCTAAGGTTGGGAGACATCCGAATCCATGCGGTTAGAAATTACTCTAGCAAGTTGAACATTCATTCGGATGTAAGGGTAACGTATATGGGTTGACCTTGGTTGTAAGGGAACTAAATTTCAAGGACGAAATCTCTTTTAAGGTTGGGAGGATTGTAACACCCCGATCTTTGGAAGTTATCGGTCTTTTAAGATAAATATGAGAATTAGGATTTTTGGATTGGATCGTATATTTTATGGTCTTGTTGGATGGAGAATTCAAATACGAATCCAACGAGCCTTTCTGGAGCGAAAACGGAGCTAAAACGAAGAAGTTATGACCAAAACAGTGATCGGGCAATAAATCGGGAACCATGGTTAAGTGGACGTCCGCATGGTTCAAGTGGACATCTGTAATACCCCGGGTAAGGTCGTTATTTAAACCCTCTTATCGTTAAATTGAATAAGTTTATAATAATATATTTAGGGTAAAAATTTGGTTAATTTGTAAGTTTAGGGTGTTTAGACTATTATTGATTAGTGTAAGGGCTAAAAGGGTAAATGTGGATAGATATTATCCTTAGAATGTCCAGGAAATCTTAATTATTCAGCAAAAATATCAAAGGGTGTGTGTGTGTTTTGGAAGAAAAGAAGAAAGGAAGAAAAGCTAGCTTAAGAGATCATTTGGTGTACTTGGAAGAGATTACAGGTATGTTTCCTTTACAATTTATGTTTGTAAATGTTAATAGGAAGTTTCTGTCGGATTAAAATCATCAAAATCGATCTGGTATAAATCACAGTCGGATTCTGGGTAGAAATAGGGCAAACAGTCAGAGGTGTCCGGACACTATGAATGTGTCCGGGTGGTTTTGTTGGGAGTGTCCGGGTAACTTGTTGGTGGTGTCCGGATAGTGTTCTGCAGATTTCCGGACGAGTTATTTATCCGGGTAAGTCTTCTTTTCATTAAGTTCCGGTTAAAAATGGGTTACCGGATAGTATCCGGATTTCTTTAGTGTCCGGATGTTAACCGGATTAGTTGTGCTGTCCGGAAAAGCTGTGCTGTCCGGAAAAGTAGTGTTGTCCGGATAAACTTTGGTTTCCGGATACCTTGGCTGATTGATCAAATTGATGAGTTTAGATGCTTTTAAGTGTCCAGTAGCCTGAGTATTGTTAATTCATGGATAGGGAATGATCTAGGATCGAATGTACTGTGGACTCGACTTAAGTTCGGGTTTGGGGGTAACATTTAGGGACTAGAGTGTTTTAGAGTTCTTAATCTTGGTAAGACTTGTGTGATCAAAGTAGTAAGACAATACTTGTATATGATTGTTTCAGATTCTGTGAAATTGAAGTGAAGCTGAATTGTTTGAGAAAAGCTTGGTGGACATTTTGATAAGTCAAACAGGTGAGTTTTTACTTTAAAAATGTTTTTTAATGGAATATGTATATGTGTGGATTGGGAATGAAATAGTTGATGACTATGTGTTTATATGTGAATTATAATATAGTGAGGTATTATATTTACATAAGTATTATAATATGTTATAATACGTTGGCCGGGTTTAAGACCGGTGTGTTTGGCTATAGAATCTGTATAGCGTTGTTTGGCTGTAGATGTTGTACAACGTTGTATATTATTAGTTGGCTTGCTACCACTAATATGTCCAGGAGGAAATGAGAAGGAAAGGTACACGATGTGTGAGTTTAAATTGGATATATGTAACTATGTGGCGTGATTTATATGATTGAAGTTTGTATAAATGGTTTTTAAACTAACAGGGGTTTCTCACTTAGACCAACAGGTCTAACCCTCATTTTGTTTTAAAAATATGTATTCCAGGTGGCGGATCAAGTAAGGGCAAGTAAGTAGAGTATGAGATGGATGGCTAGTAAGGAAGACTATAAGACGAAGCTTTTGACTTATTTAGTAGTTGTAATGGAATGTTAAGTGTTATGGATGCAAATAGCACAAGGATTGTATTTCAAATGTTTTCTTTCTATTTGTAAAAGACTACCGGACCGTACATGTAAAGTGAAGTTTGTTTGTTATATCTAATTGTGTTATATTGTGTGATATGTCGTGTATATGTGATAAGGGATGTTACAAATGGTATCAGAGCCTTAGTTTAAGGGATTTAGGTATTTGTATCTGTACCTAGACTTAAACTGCATGTGAAGTAGGATGTCCCTATCATTATAGAACCTTGGGATGATGAAGTATAAAAGGTAGAAGGAACATCATGTAAGGTAATTTCATATTACACCTGGCCAGTGTAATCGTGATCTTACAGGTACATGTTTGAACTGGAATACCTTGTTATATGGGGTATGTGCTTATGTGTATATTAATCTTGTTTAAATCTACAGAATGGCAAGTGGTAAAAGAAATTTGAATCGAGGAGGAGGAAGAAATCCAAACAGAACTAATCCGCCAGTAGGAACAGGGGACAGGGGAGGCAGAACAGGGGGCAGAACTGGA
Organism: Saussurea involucrata; assembly: GCA_033807775.1. Lineage (NCBI taxonomy): Eukaryota > Viridiplantae > Streptophyta > Magnoliopsida > Asterales > Asteraceae > Saussurea > Saussurea involucrata. The sequence continues at coordinate 23,035,274 of CM066312.1, forward strand.
GGTAGACTTCGAGGTGGAGCTGGAGGTAGAACCGGAGGTAGAACTCAACAAAATAGTACGGATTTCATTACCAGAGCTGATTTAATGACAGAAATGGGGAGATTACAAGACAATATTCAAGCTATGCTCAACCAAGCTCATAATACTGAAACAGAAAGACCAGACCCTACTCTTGAAGAGGAGATGCCAATTACCCCAACGGTCTTACCGGTAATGAGAATGTGATTACAAAATGTTTCTTAGCTGCAAGCCTTCGACATTCTCAGGGGATCGGGATCCGGTGAAAGCAATGAGGTGGATGAAGGAAATTGAAGCCATTTTTAAAACGAGTAAGTGTGCGGACGAAGATAGAGTATTGTACGGGTCAGCCATGTTGAAAGGAGATGCGTTGTATTGGTGGGAATCGTTTATTCATTCAAAAGGACCCGATGTTTATTCTACCCTCTCTTGGGAAGAATTTGTGATAGTCTACAGGAACGCATTTTGTCCCCAAGTAGCCGTCAAACAACTGGAAGGAGAATTCATGAATTTGCAACAAGGAAGCTTATCCGTTCGAGATTATACTGCTAGCTTTCTGGAAAAATCTCGATTTGCAGAATACTATGTCGCTACAGAAGCGATGAAGATAGAAAGGTTTATCTTTGTGTTGAACTCAGAGATTAGAAGGTTAGTGACTGCAAAGGGACCCGATACCTTTTCAGCTGCAGTTGATGCAGCGGAAAATGTTGAACGAGATATGAGAAGGGATACGGGAGATAAGAGTATCGGAAAGAGAAAGTGGGAAGGACCACAATATGATCCGAAGAGGTCCCGATTTCAGAGGTATGATAACCGTCCTCCGTTTTGACCAGCGGAAAGACCATGTCCGAAGTGCAACCGTGTCCATCAAGGAAACTGCCAAGGTGATTTGCGAGCATGTTATAAGTGTGGGAAGACTGGGCACGTCATTAAGGATTGTAAGGTAACGCGGCTATGTTTCTTATGCAATTCTCCGGATCATTTCCAGTCAAACTGTCCGCGAGGGAGGATGCAGCAAGGTGGGTCATCAGGCAAGCCAGCAAATGTTAAACCAGTAGTGCCAAGACTGGAACCGCCAGTAACCAGAGGTCGCGCATTTCAGATGACTGAGAAAGAAGCGGAGGAAACTCCAGATGTGGTCACAGGTACATTTTTGATAAACTCTACACGTGCTAAGGTGTTATTTGATTCCGGTGCAAACCGATCGTTTGTGTCTCCTGCATTTACTGCTTGTCTGTGTTTGAAACCTAAATTGTTAGAACATGCTCTATTAGTGGATACTGCAAATGATAACCAAGTGCCGGTTAGTGAAGTATTTGATGGTTGTGTGATTAATATAGAGGGGTGTGGAGTGCCTATACAATTGTTTCCTATAACTTTGATAGAATTTGATGTAGTAGTGGGAATGGACTGGTTGGCTGAGAATCAGGCTAATATAGTGTGTGACAAGAAGATAATAAATGTTGTATTGCCTGAGAGAGGACCGGTAGTGATTTATGGTGATCGTAGGAATCATCAGTCTTGTCTTATATCACTAGTAAAGGCACGTAAGTGTGTGAATAAGGGTTGTCAGAGTTACTTGGCTTACGTGATAGATGTTAAGCCGGAAAAGATTAGGATGGAAGATATTCCTATCGTTAGTGAATTCCCTGAAGTATTCCCTGAAGACTTGAACAGTCTTCCGCCAGTTAGACAAGTCGAGTTCGGTATAGACTTAATTCCTGGAGCCACTCCTGTAGCCCGTGCACCGTACCGTTTGGCACCTCCAGAGATGAAAGAGATGATGGCACAACTACAAGATCTATCCGATAAGGGTTTCATCAGACCTAGTTCTTCGCCGTGGGGAGCACCAGTGTTATTTGTGAAAAAGAAAGATGGGTCGATGAGAATGTGTATTGACTACCGAGAATTGAATAAGCGCACGATAAAGAACAAGTATCCGCTACCCCGAATTGATGATCTCTTTGATCAGTTAGTTGGAGCTTGGTATTTCTCCAAGATTGATCTAAGGTCCGGTTATCACCAGCTGAAGGTTAAAGAAGAAGACGTTTTAAAGACTGCTTTTCGAACGAGGTATGGTCATCATGAATTTTTAGTAATGCCATTTGGATTGACGAACGCTCCAGCTGCCTTTATGGATTTGATGAATCGGGTATGTAAGCCGTATCTCGATAAATTTGTAATTGTTTTTATCGATGATATTCTTATCTATTCTCGATCCAAGGAAGAGCACGCGCAACATCTTCGTTTGATTCTAGAGCTGTTGAAGAAGGAAAGGTTGTATGCAAAATTTTCAAAATGTGAGTTCTGGTTACGGAAAGTACAATTTCTGGGGCACGTGGTTTCTGAGAAAGGTATACAAGTCGATCCGATGAAAGTAGAAGCAGTTGAAAAGTGGGAACAGCCCAAGACAGCAACCGAGGTACGCAGTTTTCTGGGTTTGGCCGGTTACTATCGGAAATTCATAAAGGACTTCTCTCGTATCGCAACGCCTTTGACTAAGCTGACCCGAAAGAATTTGAAGTTTGAATGGAAAGCGGAACAGGACGAGGCATTCAGAATATTGAAAGAGAAACTATGCAGCGCGCCAATTCTATCACTACCTGAAGGTTCTGAAGACTTTGTCGTTTACAGTGATGCGTCTAAATTGGGATTGGGTTGTGTGCTTATGCAGCGTGGAAAGGTTATAGCTTATGCTTCTCGCCAACTGAAGGATCATGAACGGCAGTATCCTACGCACGATATGGAGCTTGCTGCAGTCGTTTTCGCTTTAAAGATTTGGAGACATTATCTGTATGGTTCCAAATGTCAGATTTATACTGACCACAAAAGTCTTCAACATCTCTTTGATCAGAAGGAACTAAATATGAGACAAAGGAGATGGTTGGAATTGCTGAATGATTACGACTGTGAAATCCTTTATCACCCGGGAAAGGCGAATGTAGTGGCAGATGCGCTCAGTTGTCAAGAAAGGAGTGGAACAATAAAAGTTATTTCAATACGAACTGAACTCCTACCCAACATATTTGACGAATTGCAGAAGTGTCAAGTGGAGGCTTATCAAGATGAACATCTGAAATCAGAACGGTTAGCGGGGATGTCAGCATTGCTAGTAAAAGATGATCGGGGGTTATTGTGTCTGGGAAACAGAGTGTGGGTACCTCGTTTGGGTGGGTTACGTGATCGTGTTTTACAAGAAGCTCATCAATCCCGTTTCTCTATTCACCCAGGTACAAACAAGATGTATAAAGACCTAAAGCAATTGTATTGGTGGCCGGGGATAAAAAGAGGGATTGCTCAGTATGTAGAACGGTGTGATACTTGTAGGAAGGTAAAGATCGAACATCAAAAGCCATTTGGTCAACTACAACGACTAGAAATACCTATGTGGAAGTGGGAGCAGATTACCACGGACTTTATCACAAAGCTACCAAGAACTCCGAAGGGATTCGATTCTATTTGGGTGATCGTCGACAGGTTGTCAAAGTCTGCACACTTCCTACCAATAAAGGAAACCGATTCATTGGAGCGATTAGCTAAGTTATACATTAATGAAATAGTAACTCGACATGGAGTTCCAATCACGATCATTTCTGATCGTGATAGTCGTTTTACTTCAAGATTTTGGAGAAGCTTTCAAAGGGAAATGGGGACTCAGATAAAGTTAAGTACGGCGTATCATCCTCAAACAGATGGACAGAGTGAACGAACAATTCAGACCTTAGAAGATATGCTCCGGGCTTGTATTGTTGATTTTGGGGGATCGTGGGATAAGCATTTGCCGTTAATCGAATTCGCTTACAACAACAGTTATCATTCCAGCATACAAGCGGCACCGTTTGAAGTACTGTATGGTAGGAAATGTCGAACGCCTCTGTGTTGGAACGAAGTGGGAGAGAAACAATTAGCGGGGCCGGAAATAGTTCAGTTAACCGCCGATAAGGTTACACAGATCCGAGAAAGATTGAAAGTGGCTCAAGATAGACAGAAGAGTTACGCTGATCGCCGTCGAAAGCCGTTGGAATTTCAAGTTGGGGATTACGTAATGTTAAAGGTTTCTCCGTGGAAAGGAGTCATCAAATTCGGTCGACAGGGTAAGCTTAGCCCAAGGTATATTGGACCATTTGCAATCACTGAAAGGATCGGGGAGGTAGCTTACAAATTAGATCTTCCACCAGAGTTGAGCAGAATTCATAATGCATTTCACGTATCAAACTTCCGAAAGTGTTTAGTTACTCAAGATCAGGCAGTCTCCCTACCAGAGATACAAGTCGACGAAAGACTAAATTATATAGAAGAGCCAGAAGCTATAGTTGATTATAAGGTTAAAGTGCTGCGGAATAAGGAGACCAGGCAAGTGAAAGTTCAGTGGAGGCATCATAGAGGTCAGGATGCCACGTGGGAAACCGAATCGGACATGAGAGCCAAATACCCTCACCTTTTTGCTTAACTGAATTCCGGGACGGAATTCTTTTAAGGGGGAGATGATGTAATACCCCGGGTAAGGTCGTTATTTAAACCATCTTATCGTTAAATTGAATAAGTTTATAATAATATATTTAGGGTAAAAATTTGGTTAATTTGTAAGTTTAGGGTGTTTAGACTATTATTGATTAGTGTAAGGGCTAAAAGGGTAAATGTGGATAGATATTATCCTTAGAATGTCCAAGAAATCTTAATTATTCAGCAAAAATATCAAAGGGTGTGTGTGTGTTTTGGAAGAAAAGAAGAAAGGAAGAAAAGCTAGCTTAAGAGATCATTTGGTGTACTTGGAAGAGATTACAGGTATGTTTCCTTTACAATTTATGTTTGTAAATGTTAATAGGAAGTTTCTGTCGGATTAAAATCATCAAAATCGATCTGGTATAAATCACAGTCGGATTCTGGGTAGAAATAGGGCAAACAGTCAGAGGTGTCCGGACACTATGAATGTGTCCGGGTGGTTTTGTTGGGAGTGTCCGGGTAACTTGTTGGTGGTGTCCGGATAGTGTTCTGCAGATTTCCGGACGAGTTATTTATCCGGGTAAGTCTTCTTTTCATTAAGTTCCGGTTAAAAATGGGTTACCGGATAGTATCCGAATTTCTTTAGTGTCCGGATGTTAACCGGATTAGTTGTGCTGTCCGGAAAAGCTGTGCTGTCCGGAAAAGTAGTGTTGTCCGGATAAACTTTGGTTTCCGGATACCTTGGCTGATTGATCAAATTGATGAGTTTAGATGCTTTTAAGTGTCCAGTAGCCTGAGTATTGTTAATTCATGGATAGGGAATGATCTAGGATCGAATGTACTGTGGACTCGACTTAAGTTCGGGTTTGGGGGTAACATTTAGGGACTAGAGTGTTTTAGAGTTCTTAATCTTGGTAAGACTTGTGTGATCAAAGTAGTAAGACAATACTTGTATATGATTGTTTCAGATTCTGTGAAATTGAAGTGAAGCTGAATTGTTTGAGAAAAGCTTGGTGGACATTTTGATAAGTCAAACAGGTGAGTTTTTACTTTAAAAACGTTTTTAATGGAATACGTATATGTGTGGATTGGGAATGAAATAGTTGATGACTATGTGTTTATATGTGAATTATAATATAGTGAGGTATTATATTTACATAAGTATTATAATATGTTATAATACGTTGGCCGGGTTTAAGACCGGTGTGTTTGGCTATAGAATCTGTATAGCGTTGTTTGGCTGTAGATGTTGTACAACGTTGTATATTATTAGTTGGCTTGCTACCACTAATATGGCCAGGAGGAAATGAGAAGGAAAGGTACACGATGTGTGAGTTTAAATTGGATATATGTAACTATGTGGCGTGATTTATATGATTGAAGTTTGTATAAATGGTTTTTAAACTAACAGGGGTTTCTCACTTAGACCAACAGGTCTAACCCTCATTTTGTTTTAAAAATATGTATTCCAGGTGGCGGATCAAGTAAGGGCAAGTAAGTAGAGTATGAGATGGATGGCTAGTAAGGAAGACTATAAGACGAAGCTTTTGACTTATTTAGTAGTTGTAATGGAATGTTAAGTGTTATGGATGCAAATAGCACAAGGATTGCATTTCAAATGTTTTCTTTCTATTTGTAAAAGACTACTGGACCGTACATGTAAAGTGAAGTTTGTTTGTTATATCTAATTGTGTTATATTGTGTGATATGTCGTGTATATGGGATAAGGGATGTTACAACATCCGCATTAGTGGAAGTCCACTTGTGCTTCCGAGGAAGCAACAGAAAGTTCACCCTGATACAAGTGGACGTCTGCATGAGGCTCCATGTCTGACGTGATTTTCCCCATTTTCTTCAAGAGAACCCTCCCCTCTCTCATAGTTCACTTCAAAACTAGAAATAAACTCTCCCTCTCCCTCAAAACCGCTCTTCCTCCCCAAGAAACCCTAAATCTTTCATCTCCTCTTCATTTTTCTCTCCCAAATCAAATCCCACACCATTTTTATGAACTTTAACCTTTCTAGAACCCTTTAACTTCATCTTCTTCATCAAGTTTATAGGGTTTCATCCAACCCTTTTTCTCAATTTCGAAGATTTGGAGTGTGTAGTTCATTTTGGTGATTCTAGAGGTATTTTGGTTGGTGGATTCAAGTTGTGGTTAAGGTATTCTTCTCTTTTCTTCATCTATGAAAGTTAGGGTTTTGGTATAAGTTGAGATCTTGATGTAAAATGTTTGGGGAATGATTCTACATGTTTGGATCTGAATATTTATTGTTAGAAACTTATGGATCTAGGTTTTCGGAAGATTTGGGCTTGAAGATTCGTGTTTTATTCAAAGGAGCTTACGTTTGAGGAAAATCTGAGTTCAAGTTGATTTGTAAAAACATTGTACATGCCAAAATGTTTATTTTAAAGTGTTTGCGTGTTTTATATAAAATTATCAGTTGTTGAGTTATTTAGTGGGTTTTGATTAATCAAATGTGGAGCTTTACAAATATTGCAAAACACCCACATTTGGGGATTTTGAGTGATTGATAAATAAATCACGAATGAAAGTGTTTTGTTAATTTACTGCATAAGTGAAGGTTGGTTGGTCAAAATACACTTTTAGTGTTTGTAGATATTATGCAATAATTATGGTATGTTACGTTTTAAAAATGTGAACGTGTGAGTTGGGGATTTTGGTAAATCTCGACCTTATGAACATTTTGAGAGTTGTAAACCTTTTTGTTTTCGGCCGAAGGCCAAATGAGAATTAAGAGGCAAAGATTTTGGGTAACGATGTATTTTGGTTTACGTAACCGTGTGGGCAACGCGTATTTAGCCAAACGTTTATTTTGCCTTTAAGGGTTTGATTTATACTCAAATGGATCTTTGTAGTGTTTGCCGGTTTTAGTAGCTCGAGATGGAGCCTTGGATGAGTTATGCGCTTATTTGCGTTTTATTTGAGAATGTGCCCCTTTCGAGCGTTTTGTCTTATATTTGAAGACCATTTGACAATTATGCATTCTTGGTACTTTTGGGTCTAATAAACCATTGAGAGTTATATACATTATCAGGTTATAAAGGATTTGAGTATACGTACACACACACACACACACACACACACACATATATATATATATATATATATATATATATATATATATCTATACTACATATATAAGCATGCTAGCAAAAAGTCTTAAACACAACCTTTTATGCATGATGTACAAGACTTTAAAGCATAAAACTCAAAAAACTCTTAATTACAAGATATAATGCATTGAGTACAACTTGAATTACTTTTTGTTTTTACGCAAACACAAAAGTCGGACCATACCCGAGAACAACCATACCCTTCTTCTACCTCTTCACCATACCTACAACCATACCCTTCTTCTACTACTGTTCCACCATACCCACAGCCATACCATTTTTGTTCTACCTATTCACGTTACCTTCAGTACTTGCACGCATAAAGGATTTCTTCGCATATAAATCAAGAGTTATATGCTGTCTCCACCGAACACTCCGCCTCTGTTGCCTAGAGAATGCTTGCGAACCCTGTTGGTCGCCGTCCCATGCTGTTAGTCGCCGTCCTCTGTTGCTTATCGACGGTATGATGTATCTCAATCATTTGTTGTGTGTTGTTTTGCTTTTAATTTGTTTATCTATTTCAAGGTCGTTAGTATGTTTAGGGTTTTGATATGTTTATCTTCTCTACTGGTTATCATTGTTTTTCTCCAATATCGACTTGTTCCAAGATTAGGTTTGTGTCTTGTGATTATAACAACTTTGTGTTTAAAATTAGTGGAATTTGTAGCATTGCTGTAGATAACTGGTAAAAGAGCGGAAGGGGAAAATGGCTGTTTGGTAATAATCAGTTTAACAAGACTGGGTACAAAAATCTGTTTTATGTCTATGTGTGTGAATTGTTAATGATTTTAATGAGTTGTTGACTTCTTTTGGTGAGTGATTTGTTCAGGAACTCCCCAGAAGAAACAAGGAAACTTGGAACAGTAGAGTAGACAAATAGGTAATTGGGGATTTGAAATTTTCCTAAGAAAATGATGTATTGTGGAAATCTCAAAAGGGATATTACTGCAATTCAATATATTTTCTGTGGTTTACTGATTTGGTGCCCTAATTTTGACATACAATGCTATCTTTGTTGGGTTCTGTTCAGGTACTTTTGCTCTTTCGGTTTGTATCCCGCTTCCTTCCATCTCTCCTCTGCTGATTTTATTAGAGGTTTTTTTCCTTCTTTGCTAATTCTTATATCTTAAGTACATATCCATTTTGGTGCAATGAATTTTGAGTGTTCTACATGCTTCTAACAACTGGACAAGCATCCTTCCATACCACATTTAAGACTAAAGTATGTAAATATACTATTTAATTGGAACCATTTTTTCAAAACTAAAAATTGTTATAAACTGTGGAACCCTTAATTCTCTCTCCAAACAAGCCCTGTAGAGAGAGGGGAGACCCCTACTAATATACAAGTGGTGTATGAGATTAGCCGATATGGGACTCCTACACGCCCCCTACAAAGAAGGCTAGGTTAAGTGCCGTTGCCTGGGTGGTGCTTGATGCTTACTCTGATGCCATGTTAGAATGTGTAGAACCCCTAATTCTCCCTTCAAAAGAGCTACATGTGGGTTGGCCTGTGAACAGCCGATGTGGGACGTTAACAAAAATGACACCAAGATAATTGTAATTAGAAGGAAAAGAATGCAATAGGCCAATAGCACACGGTTCATGCTGGTAAAAAAATAAGAGGGCGTGTCATCAGGTTGTTATGTAAAGTTCAACAACTACATCAATTTACTATGGTACTACTTATGCTTACTATCATTATTCTGCTAACCACTACACCACAATAAATTCCTTTTTGTTACATATATATAATATATCATATATGTATGTCATCTTCTTTTTGGGGTTTGCTTGAAATTGTATTGGTTTCCTTTTATATAACCGTCGACATAGATGAAATATAGAAAACAAAAACCAAAAAACTCATAAAAGTAAAGCATCTTTAGACAAGCCTTTATTTCTGTTTACAAAAGACAAAGCCTTTGATTGTAGGCTTTCTTTGTATTAGTGTATAGGTTGATCAATCTTCATTATTGTTAAAGAAATTGATTTTCATTTGTTATAGAGGCCAAGGGTGTGCATACTAGGTGGCGGATTTGGAGGCCTATATACAGCTTTAAGGTTGAATTCACTCACATGGCCTGATGACAAGAAACCTCAGGTAACAGTGATGAAGTTCAAACATGCTATCTTATTCAAGACTCTTCTTTCTTTCTCAACACGTTGTGTTTGTTTTTTCTGTTATTTAGTCTATAATTTCATTTTACACAGCTCATTTGTCTACGCTCATGATTTTTAATTTAAAATAGTAGTGAGTCACAAAAAGCCACAGATTTCTTCTATCTCAAGTTTAAAATGGTATTAACACCTGTCCTAATTTAGTTTCATGTTACCAATCTTCCACAGGACACTTTTGTTTAAAGAGTTTTCGAACAGATTCAAGGATCACAAGCCTAAGCTATCAAGGACAGAGGTATCTGGTGGAAAAGCCTAAGGAGCCGTTTACCACAAGTAAAATTTAAACTATCACTTACTTACCGGGCACCAAATCGATTTTGTATGCAACAATTCACTTGGTAAGCGCTAACCGTGCTAAGACTTTCGGTCTTTGCATTCACTCTTACCGTGTAAGATTTATGGTCCCTTCCCATATTAATTTGGTAGGTAATGTGACCCCTAAGTTAAAAGTGTTTCTTAAAATTCCATGAACAATTTTTATTTAGAGTTGTTCAGTTGCTATAGAGCTATAACGTTGATCAGATTTGTTGGTCTTGACACTAATAAGGATCAGATTTGGTGCTTTAATTGTGGTAAAATTTTGATTCGGAAGTTGATGCCTACTCAGACATGTTAATTGATTGCATACATCTTTAATTGAACTCACCATGTTAGTAAGGATCAAAGATGTATGCAATCAATTAACATGTTTGTTTTCCAATCGATCAACAGGGTCGTTTTCGACTAGCAGGTTTGTTTTCTAATAGTGGTCTTCAAGTCGAGGAGCTTCGAGTAACAGGTTTGTAGTCGATCAGGGAGTGATTAGCAGGTTTGTTAAACGCGCGACAACTCTTTCTTCATTTGCTACCAACAGCAAAAGAAGCCAAAACAGAAATCTTGTATGAGTAGAGTAGAGTAGAACATGATAAGGAAACATGAGATGTGCTGGTTATTTACAAATGTTAGTGAAGAACTTGCTGTGTGAAGAAGTATTATACATATAATAGAAAACAACCACATGTTTTATTACCTTCATTGATGATACCATTATTTGTTTCTAACTGTGTTATTTGTTCAAACTCTTGTATTCCAAAGAAATATGTTTTTATTGGTGGATGAAAGTGTTTTTCTTCTCCATGGACTTGATAACTTGTTTGATGCATAGTATCATTGTGGCTATTGGGTGGATAAGTAAGGGTCGTTACCGGGTCACTCACATACATTTCTGGATGAATATGGAAAGGCTCGAGAATCTTACCGGGTAAGAGTGATAGCAATGACTGAGAGTCTTACTCGGTAAGCGAGAGTGACGACTCTTACCCGGTTAGCGATTACCGGGTAAATTGTTGCATACAATGCCGTTTTGATTTTTTACTCGATAAGACAAGTGAGAATGTTGACGTTTGTATTTTAACCAAAGAGATTTGTTTATGTACAATGTTTTTTCATGTCAACTAAAAATGACTTTGTTTGATCATAGAGAAGTCATATTAGCATTACTTAATGGTTCTTTTTTCTTTTCTTGGAATCAAGCTCTTATGTTTTGTTGATGTCAATGTGGGTGAAGTTCACGAGTCTCCAACAGTTTCATACTTCTCTAAAGTAGGGATGAAAAAGTCATGAGTTTTTGGAAAAAATTACATTCAACTCTAATAGTTTTTAATTTTTAACTTTGGGGATTCAAATTTTAATTTTATTAATAAACTATACAATACATTTACTATCTAAAGTAACTTCTGGAACATTTGAATAAAAAGAACATTTTTCAAACATTCTGGTCGACCAAATAACCGAGACCTTTATATTCATCTGCTCGACCAGTCATTTTGGTCGAGGCTAAGTTATTGTTTTAGTGTTGTGATTCACCCGCGCTGCATCGTGCGGGTACACCACTAGTATATATATATGCATATATGCTTTGACTTCATTGGGAAAGTGGTAATGAAGGGGTTTTAAGTTAATCATGCCCCAGAGCATGTGTTTGCATGATGTGGGTTAGATACACTTCATTTGCATGAGTTGACTTTTAACAAATGGTCATTGGATCTTTTGAGCTTATCGCTCGGTTTTTGACTCTGTTGGGTCTTGAGGGCATTCATCCGATTTTGATAGCTCGATGTGGAGCTTGGGTTATGATTTGCATGAATTGCACCGTATTTGGGATTTGGGAATACATGATTTGAATACGTTGGTTATTCTTTTGGAATCATGTATAAATTTCTAGATTAAGTAAGCTTGTTTTGGATAGTGAGATTCCAAGGTAAAGATCCGGTCGGGTTGAACTTGGTGGTTTTAGGCTAGAGATCCAGTTTGGGTTGATGCCTCAATAGACTAGAGATCCGGTTTGGGTTGATGTCTCCGTGGACTAAAGATCCGGTTTGGATTGATGTCTCACTAGGCTAGAGATCTGGTTTGGGTTGTTGCCTCCTTAGAATAGAGACTCGGTTTGAGTTGATGTCTCCATGAACTAAAGATCCAGTTTGGGTTGATGTCCAAAATTGACTAAAGGCCTGGATAGGGTTGATGTCATATGTTTTTCCCATCCATGAAACATGCTTGTAATTTGTAATTGTGGTTTAACTTGTGTGTTCGCCACATTCGATGAAATCGGGTGTCCCCCGTAACCGAAGGGTGTTGTTTCGGGTATTTTGTTTATTCATGTTGTTGGCTTCGTATTATATGCGTATGGATTATTTTTCCATGATTTATAGGCGGTACTTTATGCCTCATCCTTGTTTGGATGTTTCGACTATTGAAGTTTTATTCGCATAGATTTTATTTGGAAATTTAATATTTATTTACATCTTGAGTGAGTTTTGGATTTGAGTCCATTGCTGAGAAATGGTTTTCATTGGAAACTTTTGTCACGGAATTTGTATGCGTTTGGAAAATGGGTTGTCTGTATATTTAATACAAATCCGTTTTCAGAAATCATGATTTAAGTTGAATACTTTTGTCTAACAAATTATTTAATCATGATGTAAACTCTTGAACTCACTAGGCGTTAGCCTAACCTTTTTATTTGTCGGCATGTGCAACAGGTTCAGGTTGAGAATAGCTTTAGTGACACTATGAAGAGATGAGTGATAGTAGTGTGCTCGAGAAGTGAATTGCTTAGTGAAGTCTTCCGCACTTATTTTGGGATTAGCAACTTGTACTTGTGTTAAGTAACACCCGACTTTATTTGGTCACATAGTATGACTTGAGTTATTAATTGTGGGAGTTGTTATGTTTTAAATTTTGATGTATTTCCAAGGATGGTTTGTAGAAAGGATTTTTATCCTCATTTGGTTATTTTATCGAAATTTTAGTTAGTTGCTCTTTCCACTTTTGAGGGTGTTACAGGATAAGACAAAAAAACTTGATACACAAGATAAGAAAGTTATACTTAGGAAAGATCATCAAACGTGATTTACTCAGGGATACTAACGCATGCTCTGTCTGTTCATTTGTTCCGTTCTAATCTAATATTTCTATTGTGTACAATTCCAGGGTGCATTTCAGTGTCATGATAGTTGAGGACAAAGACATGGTGATCTAGTGGGGCAATGGATATCTCTAAGGATCTTAGAAATGTCATATTGCCTTCAAGATCAAAGAAGAAGATACCATGGCCATGTTTGAAGAGAATGCGTCCTTGTATCTTAGGAATTTCAAAAGGAAGAGAGAGATCCAACATAGATAGATCATGCATGGTTGCTTTGGACAGAACTTAATCTAGAGTGAACTTAGTCTGATTATCATTTTGGAGAGATGGCCCGTCTTCAGTGGTAGATCTTTGGCGAGTCTTCTGGGGCTTTGAAGGAATATTGACAATGAACTTCACTTTGTCAAGAAGTCTCTTCAGTTCTTTATTGATTATTCCCTTGTATTTGGATTTTGATTTCTGAACGCCACTTCGAATATATATCCATTTAGAGAACCCATACTTGTGAAGATAAGAGGGATAACCGGTGATGCACGTGTTGTCGTCTCTGAATATGTTTAGTGAGATTATAAGTCTTCTTTCTTTTGTTCTTCCTGAGATGGTCACATGAGTGATCTTAGCTTTAAGGAGGCGTACTGATCAACTTTCAGTTTGCACCATTTTATCTCCTTGGCTTTTAGGATCTCTTTTCCATCCTTGTCCTTTTTCATCTTCTTTTAAAAGGACACCTTGTGCAATGATTAGGTTCATTCTTTTGAACTTACCAGCAAATGAGTATCGATAACAAGTGATTTGGCTAGCTCTAAGCTTTGTTTTAGGAGTTGATTTTGTTTTTTCTAGCTATTCCTTCTTCTTGTTCAACTTCAGATAGAAATCAGAATTCGTTCTTAAAGGTACGAAGATGAATATTTACTCTACTAGTATTCAACTCAACTAGGCGAGCTTCTGTTTGAGCCTTTCTAGCACACTCTTCAACTTTAGTGGTCGGTTCCTTATCTTGATGTTAATCTTCTAGGAACTAGACTAACATTGTCTTTTTCATCAGCTGTTGAGGGAGGAGTTGAAGAGGCTTCGGTAGAGGATGAGTTTATAGTTGGTTCAGGTAGAGGTTGAGAGGGAAGGGAAACTGATAAAGGTAACATAGTTTCATAAGATGAAGCTAAAAGATTAGTTAAGGTTTGAGGTAGAAGAGAGAATACGATAGATGGGTTAGGCTTAGAAGATATTTATTGGAGTTAGAGATAGAAAGGTTTCATGGATAACCATTCTCGATGGTGAAGAGGGTTGGATTGTTGTTGGTGGTTGGGAGTAGGGGTATCCATGTCATGAATAAAAGATATTACGAGGGAAAGTAGGTAGTTATCATGTGTGTAATGTGTTACATGTATGGGGATGTGTTTAGACTCCTCCTCAACAAAATCACTAGGATCAGATCTTCAACTGCCATACCTTTACCCTTGTCAACTGATCTCTAAGAAGGTTGCTCCCCCTCAGATGGTTGCCTGATAACTATTGTTGAGCTAATCTCAACGTGTGATCCTTGAATTTTGGTGACAACAAATTCATCAAGTGATGGTGAAGAATGATGACATCCCAAAGACGACTTTTAGGACTTGTTGCGGCCATTACGAATTCTTAGTAATGTCGTTTGGTTTGACTAACGCATCAGTGGTGTTTATAGGTTTGTTGAACCGATTTTGTTGACCTTTACTTGACAAGTTAGTGATCGTATTCATCGATGACATACTTGGCTATTCCAAGAATGAGTCGGATCACGAGTAACACCAACTGGAAGCCCTGGAAGTGGTAAGGAAAGAGAAGTTGTATGCGAAGTTCTCCAAGTGTGACTTCTGGTCGAAAGAGGTCCAATTCTTAGGTCATGTGGTCACTCGAGATGGAGTGAAGGTTGATCCATCAAAGATCGAGGCAATGACGAATTGGGAACCTCCCAAGAGTCCGTCAGAGATCCGAAGCTTCTTGGGTTTGGCGGGCTATTACCAGAGATTTATTCAAGACTTCTTCAAGATCACTTCTTCCTTGAAGACCCTGACAAAAAAAATGTGAAATACGTATGGATCGAGACGCAAGAGAAAGCATTCAAGACTTTAGAAAAGAAGCTTTGTGAAAAACAAATCTTATCCCCACCAGAGGGATCTGAAGTTTTCGTGGTCTATGGTTACGCTTCGAAATGGTTTGGGTTACGCTTTAATGGAAAGAGGCAAGATGACCGCCTACGCATCACGACAACTGAAAGTGCATGAAAAGAACTATCCTACCCATGATTTAGAGTTAGCAGCAATGGTGTTTGCTTTGAAGTTGTGGCGACATTATTTTTATGATACAATGTGTACTCTCTACACTGATCATAAGAGTTTGAAGTACGTCTTCAAACAGAAGGAGTTGAACATGCGACAAAGAAAATGGCTTAAACTACTCAAGGATTATGATTGTGAGTTGATTTACCACCCTCTTAAAGGAAATGTGCTAGCCGATGCTTTGAGTTGGAAAGACTATAGTGGAAGCATCTGAGCCACCCTTTCGAGAATCAATTTAGTGTCAAGCCTCATCGAAAGAATCAAAGCCTCACAATCCGAAGCGTTGTTAGGAGAAAATCTCAAAGAAGAAGTGATGATGAAACAATGTTTACTATTGACGTAGGATAGTCGTGGAGTAAAGTTAGGTGCCAAAGATTGGAGGCAATCGAGAGTTTCTCTTGGAAGATGCTCACAACTCCAAGTATTCCATTCATCTAGGTAGTACAAAAATGTATAGAGATTTGAAGCTAAATTATTGGTGGTCGGTCATGAAGTTAGACGTGGCGAATTACGTAGAACGTTGCATGACGTGTATGCAAGTAAAATTCAAACACCAACAGCCGTATGGGGGAATTCAATCAATAGAAATTATTGAATAGAAGTGGGAGTACATCACAATTGACTTTGTGACTAAATTGCCAAACACTCTAAGAGGTCACGACACCATTTGGGTAGATGTTGACCGTTTGACCATTAGTGCTCACTTTTCGGCCATGCAAGACACACTATCTATGAATAAGTTGGGGAAACTGTACATTGACGAGGTTATCCTGAGGAATTGAGTGTCGTTATCTATTTACCGGATAGAGATAGTCGATTCACTTCAAATGTTTAGGACAACCTTTAAAAGGAGTTAGACACGAGAATGAAATTCAGCACGACGTATCACCCTCAAACTTACGGACAAAGTGAAAGGACCATTTAAAATCTTTAAGATATGGTCTGGTCTTGTGTCATTGACTTTGTAAGAAGTTGGTATTAACACCTACCATTGGTGGAATTCATAGTATCAGGATGGCTCTGTTTAAGGCCTTGTATGGCCGAAAATGTAGGACTCCTATTTGTTGGCTTGAAGCGGGAGAGAAGAAACTTGTCGGTCCCGAGATAGTGCATGAGAGGACCAAAAAGGTTAAGGGTATTTGTGAGAGATTGAAGGCAGAACAAGATCATAAAAAAATCTACGTCCTTAAGTAAATACGACCTATGGAAATCCAAGTGGGATATTGGGTGACGCTTAAAGTGTCTCCGTAGAAATGGATAATCCAGTTCGGGAAGCGCGGGAAGCTGAGTCCATGTTTCCTTGGACCGTTCACTGTGTGGCGCCACTTCAAACTTACCAACTAGAGTTACCATAAGAGATGATGGGAATCCACAGCGCCTTCCATGTTTGTTACCTACGAAAGTATTTGGTGGAAAATGAGAGTGTCATCCTCTCTCGTGGATCTGGGAAGATAAAGACAACCATTGTGTTGAAGAACCCGACGCTATTCTAGAGAGAAAGTCAATAAAGTTTCATCACAAGGAGGTCATGATGGTCAAATTTTAATGAAAACATCATCATGGCGCCAACGTGACATGGGAAACCGAGGAGGATATGAAGAGGCGATATCCCAATATGTTTAAGTAGTGAAGGTTTCGGGGACGAAATCAATTCCGAGGTGAAGAGGACTGTAACGCCTGAAATTTTGGTAAGTATAAGTCGTTTTTCCAATACTTTAATGTTATATATTTATCGTTGGTTAGACGTTATATGAAGAAATTCATTAGGCACCTATCGGACCGAGTGCGTCTTGTGGATCAAAAAATCAATTTTTGGGATTTTTGCACTGAGAGAGATTGTGATCACGACAGTGACACAAGGCACAATCGCCATGCCACTCTCGCTGCACATGGCACCCTCTCGGTAGAAACCACGTGAAAATGCTAGCGAGTTTGAAACGACCATTCTCGTTGTGTCACTCATGCACATAAGGAGGCACCTAAGGTACAAGTTGGGCGATAGTGCCCTGTGAGTGTGGCAGGGATTCTATCGTCGTGTTACTCTTGCCGACAGGTAAGTGGGGATACTTATGGATTAGATCTGATTATTTAGGCAGAAAATCATTTTGGTTTTGGTCTTGTGTGTTTTGACTCTCTACATTTAAGGCGATTCTTCCATCCCGCTCGTCTCATGTTGATCCAAGCCCTCAGTGATTTGATAATGACTCTCTAAGAAACACTTAGTGAAAATTGTAAGTAGACAATATGTATTAGTTTCACTATCGCTGATAAGTACTATGTCTCTACAGTACCGCTGATAGGAAACTCATGTTCTTT
The DNA here is from genome assembly GCA_033807775.1 of Saussurea involucrata. Classification (NCBI taxonomy): domain Eukaryota; kingdom Viridiplantae; phylum Streptophyta; class Magnoliopsida; order Asterales; family Asteraceae; genus Saussurea; species Saussurea involucrata. The sequence continues at coordinate 23,053,091 of CM066312.1, forward strand.
AAATTACACATTCAGCGAAACTGTTCATCAGCAAGACCTGAGCCTGTTCAGTCTTATTGATGATCGCTGATAGTTTTAGTTATTTACTTATAATCCCTGAAGACAAGTTTCACGTCAACAAATGTTCGACGCTGAGGTCGAAGATCAAGCCAAAGAACCAGCGACAAGTCTACTAATGAACTGATGCGGATATCAGCGAAGCCAAGACCTGTCCACTCAACGTGAATTTCAAGTAGAAGACTTCAACGATTGCTGAGCTTTGTCACTCACTGATAAAGTACTGTTCAACGAACGCTGATCATGAAGTTTCCTCTACAAGTTACTTTTGTCTTATCTCCTTGCACGTCTCCGTACGAACTGTCAGAACGGACATCCCTTTTGTCCAGAATCGTACAACGAACTCTAATTCTACACTGTTCATCATGCGGCTACTAGGTTGTCTACCAAGGTCAAAACATGCAACCAATCAGCTGCTGCCACGTGTAAAGTTGTACTGATATGCATTTAATGCATGTAGTATATAAGAAGAACCCTACTTCAGAAATGAAGTGCTCGGCCATCTTCTTCTCCCTACTACTTTGTGTTAGAATATTATACTTAATATTCTTATCTCATTTCTAGCTTAATTCTAGTGCAAGAAATCTTAGTGCTCTCTTAACTTGTTTAGATTAGGTTTACTTCTTAATCTTGTGCCGCAACAAGTTGTAAATTGTTTGATAAATATCAATAAACAATTTAGAAAAGTAAAATCTATGTGTTTGTATTCAACCCCCCTTCTACAAACTTGTATAACCCTTTCGGGACCAACAAGTGGTATCGGAGCAGATTGTTTAAACTCATAAACAAGATCTTGCTTATACTAATCTTTTCTCTTCCTAGCTATTTCTCATAATGGCTACTAACACAAACACAAACTATATTGACAATGGTTCTCTTGCAAAACCCCCTAGATTTTCCAGAGATAACTTTAATCTGTGGTAAAATAGGACGATACTCTTCTTAGAAGGTGTAGATCCTATTATGCCTTATAACATCGAAAATGGCCCATATATTCCTGTTAGGATTGATCATGAAGTTCCAGGCACTACTACTAGAGCTGCTATTCTTGAAAGAATCATTCTAAGGAACCTCATAATTGGTCTGATTAAGATAAGAAGAAAGTGGCTATCGACACTAAAGCCAGATCTATCCTCTCTATGGCTCTTCCTGACGAAGTCTACCATTCCGTCATGAACCTGAAAACCTCCAAAGCCATGTGGGACACAATCTGTGTTCAATATGAAGGTACGTCTGAAGTCCAGGACTCAAGAAAGATCAACCTGGTAAGACAGTACGAAAGCTTCATTTGTGGTAAGAATGAATCTCTCTCTGAAGTACATCAGCGGTTTAACTATTTAATTATTGATCTGGAAACCGTTGGTAAGGAATATTCTAACTTTGAAGTTCTGACAAAGTTCCTAGAATGTTTACCTGAAAGCTGGGACAGTTATTCAATGTGTCTCAAGCTATCAAAGGATCTAAAATCTATGACTCTTTACCTTATATGGCACTATGCTTAATCATGAGCAATCGTGTCATCTTAAGAAGAATCTTGTAAAAGATTTCAAAAGCACACCTGTTGCTTTACTCTCAGAGTCACCTTCCACTCAGCGATCAACAATCACTTTCACTGAATTGGAAACTAACTCATAATGCTCATCAGATGCCGACTCTTCAGATCTTGATGAATCTATGGCACTCCTATCTAATAAGTTCAGGAGATTCGCCAGAAAGAATAATTTCAAAAGGAACAAACCCCTTGCACTCACTGACAAGCCAAAAACATCAACCCCTGTTGATAAGGCTACTGCTACCCGCTTTAACTGTGAGAAAGTAGGACATATTGCTAGTGAATGCAGGTCAAAGAAAGTCTATAAACCCTCAACTTTCTCCAAGAAATCCTCTAACTCCAGGGCTAGAGATGACAAGTGTCAAAAGCTGAAAGAAAAGTATGCAAAGCTGAAAAGCTTTAAGAAGAAAGGCAAAGGCCTGATGTGTAACGACCCGGAATCCCATACATAGTTAAAATAGCATACATTGCATAACGTCGTTAAAACAAGAGACACATTATATAACAAATACGGTCCCCTAGTCTTTACAAACATTCAGTACATCATTATAAACGTTTACATAGTAAATTTCATCATTAACAACATGCTATATCTACTATACACATCATAGTCTTCCACTACATAGTCCTCCCAAAAGCTATTCTCGGTTTAACTTCCTTATCTGCTCTTACTCGATCCACGACCTGGAATACATATTTTTAAAACAAAATGAGGGTTAGACCTTGAGGTCTAGTGAGAAAATCCCCGTTAGTTAAAAACCATTTGCACAACATCATACACATAATTCATATAAGAATACCAATTAAGACTCAGGCATCATATATCTTTCCATCTCATTCTCTTGGCCATATTAATTGGTTGCGAGCCAATTAATTAATTTACACCGCTGTACTGAATACAGCCAACACCACTGTCCCTCTGTACAGCCAACATACACCGGTCCTAAGCCTGACCAACTAGCACTCATGCAGTGTAATACTCATATAAACACCATATGCACATTATTACACTTATTCCACATATATGTATTCCAGTTGAAAACATTTTAAATAAAAACTCACTTGTTTGTCTTATCAAAACGTTCTCCAAGCTTTTCTCAAACAATTCAGCTTCACTTCAATTTCACAGAATCTGAAACAATCATATACAAGTATTGTTTTACCACTTTGAACACATAAGACTTGCTAGGACTAAGAGATTTAGATAACTCTATCTAACTCTTATTCTCAATTGTCTTCCCCAAGCCCGAACTTATGTCAAGTCCATAGTATTTTAGTCCTCATTCATATTCTATCCAAAAGTCAACAAAACACAGGCTACTGGATACTCAAAAGTATTTAAACTCTCCAAAATGACCAAACAACAAAAGTATCCGGATATCATAAGTTATCCGGACAATACAACTTTTCCGGACAGTATTGGTATTCCGGACAGCATGCCCTTTCCGGACAACTAAAACAATCCGGACAACTAAAACAATCCGGACAACATCCGGATACCAAAGAAATCCGGATACCATCTGGTATCTAATTCTTATTCGGAAAACATAGGAAAAGGAACTTACCCGGATAAAATCCCCGTCCGTACACCTTTAGAACATTACCCGGACACCACCAACAAAACTACCCGAACACCTCTGCCGTTTTATCCCAATTTTACCCAGATTTGTCAGATTTTAACCTCAGGCCCAAATTTAACGATTCTACTCCGATAGGAACTATTAACTAGCAATTATAGACATAATTTACAAAGGAAACATACCTTAATTCACTTCCAAGCACACCAAATGAATCCCTAGCTTTACTTCTTCTCTTTTCTTCTTTTGCTCTCAATACACACACACACACTGAAATTCTGTTTTTGTGAAGTATCTGAATTGTCTAAGTGATAATATCAACTAAATTTACAATCTTAACCCCTAAACTATTTATTAATGACCAAGACACATTTATCCTAAAAATTAACCCAAACCTACCCTAAACCTTAACTTTTAAAGTTAACTAAATTTAACGGAAAGAGGATTTAACTAACGAACTTACCCGGGGTATTACATGATGGATGACTTTGACTGGGCTGGCTCTGATGAAGAAGAATCATCTGACTCTGAAGATGATGATGAAGCCAATCTCTGCCTCATGGCTAAAATTGAAGAAGAGGAAGAAAATTATGACATTCCCTCTACTTCAGCCTCTGCTCCTAAGGTATCAACTTCTTTTTTTACAAATATTTCAGATATTGATGAAGCTGATAGTCTTCGGAAAATCGATCTCTTGACTATGAATTTATATGATGCCATGAATGGAAAAACCGTCGCTGAAAATCAAAACCTTGATCTCGCTGAACAACTTAAAAACTGTCACCTTCAAATAGAAAAGCTTTCTAAAATTGAAGAAGATTTAAAAGATCAGGTTCATATAAATCAGTTAGTTAAAATCGAATGTGAAGAAGCTATCGCTGCATTAAAATCATTAAAACCTACTGTTGAAGGATGGTGTAAATCCTCAACAACGATCACTGAGATAATAAAGTCTCATATTCCCCTGAGTGAAAAACGTGGTCTTGGTTACAAAGTTGACATTGAAGAACCAACCACTGATCATTCCATGCTTAAATTTGGAATGTTTGTGTCCTCTATCCCTGACACTTCCTCGTTTCAGTGTTCCTCTTCAAAAATTCCCATCCTTGAGGAAAAACCTACCTTGATTTCTAAAGGTAAAGGTAAAGAAAAAATTTTCAATCAAAAACCTCAAAAGGGTACATATGTACCAAAGCTGAATGCTTCTAAAGCTTCAGTGAGCTATCCCTCTACCTCTAAGAACAAGATCCCTGGATTTATTCAGCGATCTACTCCTAGAATCAGAGTGGATATTATTGGTAAGAAATCTGAAGAACTGATTGTTCCTCCCATTTCCAATGCCAAAGGTATACTTGGTGCTGGCCCTACTCATTTAAAATTAACGGCTAAGCATGCAAATTGTCAAAAAGCTACTTTTAGCTATAAGAAATGTTATGACTATGGACTTACCAATCACATTGCTAGTAAGTGCCCCATAGCCACCAAAGCTGAAAAGTTAGCTAAGGTGAAGATCAATGCCCCCAAGGCAAAGAAGACCAATCCTGGTGCAAATCAGGTTAAGCTGAAATAAACCACTGAGGTTAAGAAATTAACCAAAGTGAAGAATAGTTCTGAAGCTGAATCTTCAAATGCTGCGAAGATTGCTGAACATTCCACTTCCTCAACCACCACTGATAAGTGTGGGCCCATGGTAAAATGGGTGCCCAAGTCAAACTAATCTTCCTTTGTTTGCAGGTTCAGAAGGGTATCTGGTATCTTGATAGCGGATGCTCTAGACACATGACTGGAAAGAAAAACCTGCTCACTGAGTATAAGGAAGAGAAGGGTCCCTCAGTGACCTTCGATGGAAATGGAAAAGGCTATACCCAAGGGTTTGGTTTACTCTCAAATGGTATAACAACCTTCAGAAGAGTCGCATATGTTGAAGGACTGAAGCATAATCTTCTAAGCATCAGTCAGTTGTGTGACAAGAAGATGTTTATGTTATAGACATGGAAAATGTTTATGTTATAGACATGGACTCTACAACCCCTGAGAACAGGGTTTCTTCTCAAAAGCCTCATCTGATGCCAACTGGCTATGGTATAAGAGCCTCTTTCATCTAAACTTCAAGACACTGAATACTCTTTCCTCTAAAGAGTTGGTTACTGGTCTACCTCTACACTCATTGTTGATCCAAACCCTCAGTGATTTGATAATGACCCTCTCTTAAACACTTAGTGAAAATTGTAAGTAAACAATATGTATTAGAGTTTCACTATCGCTGATAAGTACTAATTCTTTACAATACTGCTGATAGGAACTCTCACTCTTTAGATTAGATATTCAGCGAACACTGTTCATCATCTTATAGCTCTGAGCCTGTTCAGTCTATGAGATGATCACTGATAAGTTAGTTGTTTACTTATGATCCCTGAAGACAAGTTTCACGTTAACATATGTTCTACGCTGAAGTCGAAGATCAAGCTCAACAACCAGCGACAAGTCTACTCATGAACCGATGCGGATATCAGCGAAGCAAGACCTGTCCATTCAACATGAAGTATCAAGTAGAAGACTTCAGCAATCGCTGAACTTTATCATTCGCTGATAAAGATCTGACTCAACGAAAGATGATCATGAAGTCTCCCTGCATGTTACTATTGTCTTACCTCCCTTGCACGTCTCCGTACGAACTGTCAGAATGAACATCCCTTTTGTCTGTAATCGTACAACAACTCTGATTCTACACTGTGTACCATGCGGCTACTAAGGTTGTCTACAAAGGTCAATGACATTCAACCACTCAGCTGCTGCCACGTGTAAAGCCATACTGCCTTGCATTAAATGCATGCAGTATATAAGAAGAACCTTACTTCAGTTTTGAAGTGTGCTCGGACCATCTTCTTATTTCTCTCTTATTGTTAAGTTATTATTCGTAATTTCTTTAACTCTTTCTAGTGCAAGAAACTTAGTGTTTCTCAAGACTTGTTAAGATTAGGTTTATCCTTAATCTCGTTCCGCAACAAGTTGTAAATTGTCTTGATTTATCAATAAACAATTTAGAAAAGTAAAAACGTGTGTTTGTATTCAACCCCCCCCCCCCCCCCTTCTACAAACTTGTATAGCCCTTCGGGACTAACAAGTGTTATCAGAGCAGATTTTTTTAATCTCATAAACAAGATCTGATCTATACTAAGATTTCTCTTCCTAGCTATTTCTTAAAATGGCTACCAACACAAACACAAACTATATTGACAACGGTTCTCTTGCAAAACCCCCTAGATTTTCCAGAGATAGTTTTAATCTATGGAAAAATAGGATGACTCTCTTCTTAGAAGGTGTAGACCCTACTATGCCTTACTATCTTGAAATTGGCCCATATATTCCTATAAGAATTGATGCTGCAGTTCCAGCCGCTGAGAATAGACCTGCTATTCCAGAAAGGCTGATTCCCAAGGAAATTCATATGTGGACTGATGAAGATAAGAAGAAAGTGGCTATCGACACCAGAGCCAGATACATACTCTCCATGGCTCTTCTTGACGAAGTCTACCATTCCGTCATGAACCTGAAAACCTCAAAAGCTATGTGGGACACAATCTGTGTTCAGTATGAAGGTAGTTCTGAAGTCCAGGACTCTCGAAAGATCAACCTGGTAAGACAGTATGAAAGCTTCATTTGTGGTAAGAATGAAACTCTCTCTAAAGTACACCAATATTTTAACTGCTTAATAATAGATCTGAAAACTATTGGTAAGGAATATTCTAACTTTGAAGTACTGACAAAGTTCTTAGAATGTTTACCTGAAAGCTGGGACAGTTATTCTATGTGTCTCAAGCTGTCAAAGGATCTAAAATCAATGACCCTTTCTACCTTATATGGCACGATGCTGAATCATGAGCAATCGAGTCATCTTAAGAAGAATATTGTAAAAGATTCCAAAAGCACCCCTGTTGCTTTAATCTCAGAGTCACCTTCCACTCAGCGATCGACTATCACTGTCACTGAGTTGGAAACTAACTTTGAAAGATCATCAGACTCTGACGTTTCAGATAATGATGAAACTCTGGCATTCCTGGCTAATAAGTTCAGGAGATTTGCTAGAAAGAGTAATTTCAAGAAGAACAAACCTCTTGCTATTACTGACAAGCCAATATCATCAACCCCTGTTGATAAGGCTACTGCTACTTGCTATAACTGTGAAAAGATAGGACATTTTGCTAGCGAGTGCAGGTCAAAGAAAGTCTCTAGACCCTCAGCTTTTCCCAAGAGAAACCTTACTCACACGACTAGAGATGAAAAATACAAAAATCTGAAAGAAAGGTATTCAAAGCTGAAAACCTTTAAGAAGAAAGGCAAAGGCCTTATGGCTGACTATGATTGGGCTGCCTCTGACGAAGAAGAATCATCTGACTCTGAAGATGATGATGAAGCCAATCTATGTCTCATGGCCAAACTTGAAGATGAGGAAGAAAATTCTGACATTCCCTCTACTTCAACCTCTGCTACTAAGGTATCACCTTCCTTCTTTACCAATATTTTAAATATTGATGAAGCTGATAGTCTTCAAAAGATCGATCTCTTTACTAGAAGTTTATATGAAGCCATGAATGGCAAAACTGTGGTTGAAAATCAAAATCTTGATCTCGCTGAACAGCTTAAAAACTGTCACCTTCAAATAGAAAATCTTTCTAAAATTGAAGAAGATTTTAAATATCAAGTTCACCTAAATCAGCTAGTCAAAATCGAGCGCGAAGAAGCTATCGCTGCATTAAAAGCTGAAAAAGCTACTGTTGATGGATGGTATAATTCCTCAACAAAGATCACAGAGATAATTAAGTCTCAGATTTCCCTGAGTGATAAACGTGGTCTTGGTTACAAAGCTGATACTCTAGAACCAACCACTGACCGTTCCATGCTTAAATTTGGAATGTTCGTATCCTCTATCCCTGACACTTTCTCATCTCAGTGTTCCGCTTCTAAACCGCCTATCCCTGAGGAAATCTCTACCTTAACTTCTAAAGGTAAAGAAAAAGTTGTTTAGCCAAAACCTACCTCAGTCTTTAAAAACAAAGGTAAAGGAATTGCTTTTAACCAAAATCCTCAGAAGGGTACCTCTGTACCAAAGCTGAACGCTTCTAAAGCTTCAGTGACTTATCCATCTGATTCAAAGAATAAGATCCCTGGATTCATTCAGCGTGGATCTATTCAGCGATCTACTCCTAGAATCAAAGTGGAAATTATTGGTAAAAAATCCGAAGAACTGAATGTTCCTCCCATTTCAAAAGCCAATAGCTTACTTGGTGCTGGTCCTTCTAATTCAAAATCAAAAGCTCAGCATGCAAATGGTCCTAGAACTACTTTTAGTTATAGAAAATGTTATCATTGTGGACTTACCAATCATATTGCTAGTAAGTGCCCCACAGCCACCCAAGCTGAAAAGATAGCTAAGGTGACGATCATTGCCCCCAAGGCAAAGAAGACCACTGAGGTTAAGAAATTAACCAAAGTGAAGACTGACAAAGCTGAATCTTCAAATGCTGCGAAGACTGCTGAGCCTTCCACTTCCTCTTCTACCACCACTGATAAGTGTGTACACATGGTTAAGTGGGTACCCAAGACAAACTAATCTTCTCTTGTAATGCAGGTTAAGAAGGGTATCTGGTATCTCGATAGCGGATGCTCTAGACACATGACTGGTATGAAGAACCTGCTCACTGAGTACAAAGAAGAGAAGGGTCCCTCTGTAACTTTTGGTGGAAATGGAAAAGGACATACCCGAGGGTTTGGTGTACTCTCTAATGGTACAACAACCTTCAGAAGAGTCGCATATGTTGAAGGGCTGAAGCATAATCTTCTAAGCATCAGTCAGCTTTGCGACAAGGATAACAAAGTAATCTTTACTAAGGAATCCTGCTTTGTCGCTGACAAAAAGGAGAAGATAGCTCTCAGCGGTTATCGTTTGGAAAATGTTTATGTAATAAACATGGACTCAACAACTACTGAGAACTCCTGTTTCTTCTCAAAAGCCTCATCTGATGTCAACTGGCTATGGCATAAGAGGCTCTCTCATCTCAACTTCAAGACACTGAACACTCTTTCTTCAAAAGAGTAAGTCACTGGTCTACCTCAACACTCATACGCCAAAGAGTCCTTATGTTCAGCGTGTGAGAAAGGCAAGCAGACCACAGCAAGCTTTAATTCAAAGCAAGTTTCCTCAGTGTCATCTCCTCTACAACTTCTCCATATGGATTTGTTTGTCCCTGTCAACAAGCAATCCATTGCTGTAAAGAAATATACACTGGTCATAGTTGATGAATTCTCTCGATATACATGGGCTATGTTTCACCGTTCTAAGAGTGACACCCCTGAAGAACTCATCACCTTTGTTCGGAAAATGGAAACCCTGAACAACTTGACTATTCGCTCAATAAGGAGTGATCATGGGACTGAATTCAAAAACAGTTCTCTTGATTCCTTCTTTGAGAGTAAGGGTATTTCTCACAACTTTTCTTCAGTGAGAACACCGCAACAAAACGGAGTCGTTGAAAGAAGAAATAGAACAATTATTGAAGCTGCACGTTCAATGCTCAGCGATTCTCACCTGCCTACTCAGTTTTGGGCAGAAGCTGTCAACACTGCTTGTTTTACGCAAAACAGGTCGCTGATAGTCAAAAGATTTAATAAAACAGCCTATGAACTTTTTCATGGGAGAAAGCCTTCAATTAGCTTTCTTCACATCTTTGGATGTCAGTGTTTCATACTGAACAACAGAGATGCCCTTGGAAAGTTTGATCCTAAGGCTGATGATGGAATCTTTCTTGGATACTCCTCAGTCTCCAAAGCCTTCAGAGTCTTCAATCGAAGAAGACAAACTGTTGAAGAAACTATTCACGTCACTTTTGACGAATCCCGTTCAGCGAATTCTCGACCTTCTGCTGATACTGAAGAACTGAATCAATGGATGTTTTCTCATCTTGGTGATTCAGAAGAAATTCCCACTCCTCATACTCATACCATTGAAGATGACAGTCCTACTATCATCCCAAACATGCAGAATAGTGAAGCTGAAACATCATGGGTCTCAGCTGTTCCTTTAAACACTATACCTGCTTCTGAACCAAATGTCTTAGACATTCCATCTACTTCTTAGCAACCAGTGAATGAGATGACATCTGCACCTACTCCTCTCTTGGCTGATATTCCAGAAGTTGCTGAAGGTTCATCTTCAGCTCCTCCAGTCAAATTTGAGTCAGCGACTTATGCTCCTGCTTAGCGATGGACTGTAAATCACCCAATTGATCAAATCCTTGGTGATCCAAATGTTGGTGTTCAGACTCGATGAAGTGCAGGTAATATTTGTTTATTTGTTAACTTTATTTCTCTAATTGAACCAAAGAAAATAGATGATGCCCTCAAAGATCCAAACTGGGTCAGCGCCATGCAAGAAGAGCTGACTGAATTCGAAAGAAACAAAGTTTGGAAACTTGTTCGAAGACCAACTGACAAGACAGTGATAGGAACTAAATGGGTCTATCGAAACAAGTTGGACGAACATGGAACTGTAACCCGCAACAAGGCTCGACTTGTTGCTCAGGGATACAGACAAGAAGAAGGTATAGACTACGACAAAACATTTGCTCCAGTAGCAAGACTAGAATCTATTCGTCTATTCTTAGCATACGATGTACACAAAGACTTCAAAGTATATCAAATGGATGTTAAGTCAACATTTCTCAATGGAAAGCTGAATGAAGAAGTCTATGTGGAACAACCTCCAGGATTCTCAGATCCTAAGCGTCCAGGTTATGTTTATAAACTGGATAAGGCACTTTATGGCTTAAAGCAATCTCCACGTGCATGGTATGACACTCTATCCTCTTATCTCCTAATTGAAAAATTTGAGCGAGGTAAAATTGACAAAACTCTATTTTTCATAATAGTGAAAGGTCATATCATTATTGTTGAGATATATGTTGATGACATTATATTTGGTTCTACTAACCCTGATCTTTGTACTCGTTTCTCTGATAGAATGAAAGAAGAGTATAAAATGAGTATGATGGGTGAGCTAACATATTTCCTTGGTCTTCAGATAAAACAAAATGAAAAAGGAACTTTCATTAATCAGGGAAAGTATGTTAAAGATATGCTGAAGAAATTCGATTTAACTCAGAGTTCAGCTATGAAAACCCCTATGGCACCACCACTGACATTAAACAAGGATTCAAATGGAATACCTGTTAATGTCACGCTGTACCGTGGGATGATCGGCTCTCTCTTATATCTTACAGCTAGCCGACCCGATATTATGTACGCAACCTGTTTGTGTGCACGATATCAAGCTAAACCTAAGGAATCTCATATGATCGCTGTAAAGCGAATCTTTCGTTACCTTAAGGGTATTATGAACCTAGGTCTTTGGTATCCCAAAGACTCAGGGTTTGATCTAATCGCCTATTCAGATAGTGATTTTGCAGTTTGCAAATTGGATAGGAAAAGCACCACAGGAGGCTGTCAGCTCCTGGGTGGAAAGCTGGTGAGTTGGACAAGTAAAAAGCAAAACTCAGTGTCCACCTCAACTGCTGAAGCTGAGTATGTAGCCGCTGGAAGCTGTTGTTCTCAGGTCTTGTGGATGAGAAATCAACTACTAGACTATGACCTTCAGCTCTCGTAAATTCCAATCTATTGCGACAGCACAAGTGCCCTCGCTATAGCCAACAATCCAGTGCTACACTCAAAGACCAAACATATCGAAATCAGGTATCATTTTATCAGAGATCATGTGATGAATGGTGATATAGAACTTCATTTTATCCCAACTGACTATCAGTTAGCTGATCTGTTCACCAAACCTCTTGATGAGACAAGATTCAACTTTCTCATCAGCGCGCTTGGAATGGTGAACTTTGAAGAGTAAGATCTTCAGTGGTTCACATTTGACCAGTGATAGGATAAAACAATTATATAACCCATTCTATCATTCTATCTCTGAACATAATTGATTAGCTGATATCAAGGTATGTTTTCTCTCTTGCTCGCTGACGTTCGCATGTAAATGTAAGATTTCAAAACAAATTGCATCGCTGAATATCTCTTCTTTAACAGCGATACTTTGAAATTTCTTAAACTAACTGATATTTCTATTCAATGCTTCATATTTTTTCAAAATAGTCCCTGAGCTTTCAAAACCTCAGAGACATCCTAAAATATGAAAGGACGTTTGTGACATCATCACAACGGATAAACCCTGGCACGTTCTTTTTCTGACACACGATTGCACGTTTCGTTTACCTTCAAATCAAATGCAAACACGTGTCCGTGTCATGATGAAAAACTTTCCCGCTCGAGTTTTTCTCTCTCTCAAATCTCTCTATATAAACTATTTCGAGTTTATATTTTCTCTTTACGCGAACTTCTTCTCCAAGAAAGAAAAGATTTATTGTTGCTTATTTCCAGAAATCTGTTCATCTTCTTCTTCGATTACCAGGTTAATATTCTTATTATTTACCTGTATAACTTGTTTCTGATCTTCTTATTGCTTTTAACAGATCAAACAAAAGAAACTCTTTCTAAAATGAAATCATTTATTTCATGGTTTTATGAACACAACCTTTTCATGGTTGTTCTTCAAAGTTTAAAACTCAAAATCTTAAACTTGTTCTTCATTCATTTTTCCAGAATCCTTATCTAAAGGAAAATGGAAAACAAGACTATTACTGGGTTTGTTTTTCTTTTTCAAAACAAGAAAACCCAAATCTTCATTAAGACATTTCTGTCTGAATGAAATGGACTAAAATCAAAAAACATCTTATTGGAAAAGCTTTCACAATAAGACTGTAATTTTTTTATTATTCATGGTTGATATGTTAAACAGAAATGGCATCTTCTACTCCTGCTCCTACCGCTGAGAAATCCACGGCTGCAAAGAAACTGACTCTCATCAAAGCTCCTCAGGTCAAGTTCAAGCTTGAGGAAATCAATTTTTCAAAATCGAACAATCTTCATGCGCTTTTCGAGTTTCCTCCTCGAAAGCAAGTCACACATCTGGATGATGCTGTGAACTATCTCAAAACATGTTGCTTATCCACAGCCCTGACCATTACACCCCCTGCTCATCAATTCCTACTTTCTCAGTTCTGGTATACTGCCAGAAGAGCTCATGTACCCCATGCCAAAGACCCAACGAAGATCGTTGACTCCATTCTGTATGACACAAAATTTGGCACCACCAAAATCAACCCTGCCATAATTAGGAAAGCACTGAGCCTTCCTACCTCTACCAAAGAAAACCGCTTTGTCCCTCTCCTAAATCACAAAAACCATGATGATAGGGAAGCCATCATTGCATTCTTCGATGCAATGGGTTACACATGGGACACTGGAAGGGACAAGAAGCCTGAGAAGAAACTGACTTTGATCAAGAAGTCCAAAATGCCCAGCGAGATGAACTTCATCTTCGTACATCTGATAAGCTGCATGACAGCGAAGAGTGGCTCCTCTGATCAAGCTGCTCAACCTCAGCAAGCAATGGGCTATGCATTGCTGAAAGGTCTAAATGTTGACTGGGCCTCAATCATCTACGACGACCTTGCGTTCAGAGTAGATATGGCTGAAAGATCTGCATGGGTTCCTTACCCTAGATTCATCAGCGCCATCTTTCAACTTGGCCTTGGCGAAAGGTACCCAACAGAGGGTGATCTGAGACTCTCTCAGGTTGGCCCTAAGGTACTCGACTTCAAGCCACTGGAAAACGAGGTACGTCTTTCTACTCTCTTATCTCTTCTCAATCCTCCTTCTTCTACTTCTGCAACTCATTCAGTGGAAATCCCCACCGCTGATACCCACGCTGCACCCTCCACTCCTTCTCGAAAAAGGAAACAATCTACTTCCCAACTTGGTTCCAAAAGAATCAAGAAAACCAAGGAGCAAACCCCCCAGCATTTACATGCTGAAGACTCCTCAGCTCATCTTGAAGAGCTGATGGAAAGTTCAGTGGTACGCTCTGCCACAGCTCATCAAGACACACCTTCCATCCCTGCTTCAGCGTCTCTAAACGCTGAAGTTATAAACTTGGAAATGAATCCACCTCCTTCAGCCTCTCTACAGACTGAAGTGATTGACAGCGGATCCAACGCTGAACCCCGCACCCAACCATCATTCTCATTCCTCATTCCTCCTACTCAATCTTTGGTCTCTCCATCAATTTTCCCAACCTTCTCAGGGACACCCTTCATCGTACATGGCTCAGCTGCAGACACTCTAAATACGATGATGGATACAAACTTAGGATCTGCAGGCACCTCCATGCGCCAAGGTACTCTTGAAGGCGACATGGAATATCATTCAGGACCCAAAGGGTTCGACAACTTCGCCAACCCGCCTGCAGGTATAAGGGACACTCCTCTCTCTCTCTACCCCAAACTTCTGAGCTTTCTTCTGTTCATAAGTTAATAACTGTTTCAGGTCCTAATTTGGGGGATATCAACACCTCTCTGAAGGCCCTGAAAACAAAGGTGGAAAATTACAACACCATTCTCTCCACAAACTCTTCAGCGGTTACAGACGCTGGAGAGAATCTCAAAAAGCTGACCGAGATCGTCGATACAAAGGCCTCCAAAGATGATCTGGAGAAGATGGATGGTAGCATCGCTCAATTTGCTACCACCCTCATTGACAATGCAACCGCCACCACCTCTCTTTCAACAAACTTCACCTCTCTGTCCAATAAAGTCACATCATTAAAGACATAGGTTGGTTCTCTTAAGGGTGAAGTTTCCACGATCAAGACTGACGTCTCCGCCATCAAAGAAATTGTTCATAAAGTGCTCGATCGCCTGAACGCCCCAACTTCAAATTTTACTCAGGTCGATCGTGTAGCTCTTGAAAAGATCAATCCTGCTATAACTGGCCTGGAAGTCAGATTAGCAAAGATTGAAAACTGTGTTGGGATCTCTGGCCTGGAAGACAGAGACCAAATACACACTGCTGCTGACCAATCTGTTACCTCCCCCAACCATGATGTGGAAGAGGGGGAGAAGAATAAAGAAGACCTTCCCCATAATGCTGAGGGGGAGGGTATTGAAACTGTTGCTGGTACTTCTACTTCACGACCTCAGGGAGTTGAAAACCCTGAGCAAACCAAGAAAGCTTCCTCTGAATCTGAGGGGGAGTAACTCGATGAGCAACATAAGGAAGCTACTGCTGACGTGACCGAACCTTATGCTGAAGAGGTCGAGTCTGAAGAAGAAACTGAAGATGATGAACATGTCGACATCTCTGATGAAGAACCATCATCATCCCCCAAAGATGATGATGATGACGATGATGATGACGACTTCTTCTACGTCCATCCTGTTGCAAAAGCCCCTGCTCAAAAAGGGATCAAGATAAATGAACCTTCAGGGGAGCGGACCAAGACAAAGCCTGCAGCGTCTGAAGCTGACAAAGGCAAAAAGAAAGGCCTCGCTGAAGAAGACAATCTGACGATCTTACTTCAAAAGCCAGTTTGTCAGGTACACTACCTTCTATTCCCTTACACTGCATCCCTCCTCTATCCCTTCTCAATCTCAATCCTTCTATCCTTAAAACCTCTATACACTTAACCACATTCTTTTCTCTATCTCTTTCTTCCCAACTTTTCTTACTTAAACAATCGCTGTGTTTCAGCTAGTCCTCTCCCCTGTTTGAGGATCCCGCTGAAGCTCCTTCGACTACACCAGAAATAATCCCAGCCACAAGAGCTGAAGAAATAATCCCAGTCTTGGATATAACCACTAAGACTGATCAACCTGAAGAACAACTGCTCTCTCACCAAAATAGACCTTCCTTGGCTCCTCAAAAGTTGAGTGTAGAGGATCAAGAAAAGAGAGATGCAATGATCAAACATATTGAAGATCAGCGAATCATTCTTTCTCGTGACAAAATCCCTGCTCCCACAAAGTTCAGGATCTCAAGGAAAGAATACGAGGATCATCTAAGAGCTGAAAGATTACTCGCCGAAAAGAAGAAAACTGAAGAAAAAGATAAGCTCTCGCCATCCAGCTTGTCCAACAATCGGTGAAAGACCCCGCGTTGAAAAGAACTCCCATTGATGTCCAACGTCAGCTATGGGATGATGCTCGAAGGATCGTTGAAGAAAAGACTAAGGTATCTGATACGACTTTGAAATGGTGTAAAGAAATGCTGAACTATCGATCTCGACCATCCAAAATCATCAAAGTAAACATCAGAGGAAGTCTGTTCGTAGACGTTCCTGTTGTTGAAGTTGATGTATTCAGAGAAGACAAAACCAAGCAAACCTTCTATGCTGGTACTTTAGAGAAGTTTGGTTTCTCTGAATGGTTGGAAGTGAAATTACCCATTCAGGGATCACGCTCAAAGTTCAAGAGCCATGTCGAGAAAATTTTAAATACTCAGATCGACATGGTTTCTTCTGCTGTGGATATTCCTCCTTCCACTATTCTTCCTCCTCAACAAAGAAGAGTTTCTGCAAAGGAAAAGAAAGTCTCAGACTCAGGTCCTCCTATACAGAATGAAATAGGTATTGGTTTCTCTCGTGCTGAAGTTCTTGGCCCTGATGCAGATCTCTCAACGCTTGACACCTCCCTACCACCTGGTGAAACTTTCATCCCTGGCAAAGTTGTAAATGATCCCTATGGTATATTCTTTCTAGACTACCATGGAAATCAACACTTTCAACGCATCTCTGAGCTTCCAATCACTCCCATCGAACAGCTCAGAGATCTCATATACAGGTGTAAAGTCAGACGCGACATTAAGGTACGTCACCTCAAGCCCCTGATCTTTGAAGAAGCAAAGAACAAAAAGGATCAAGGTGTCACTGTCCCTGACTGGATGATTCCCACATCAAAGACCCTCGATGAACTTCTCATCAAGGAAGAACCTTTTGACAGATAGGATCGCCTTGTAATTCTTTCTATCCTTATCTGTCTACATCTTCTGTACTTGTAATTTTATTTGATGTACTTGTAATTTTTACACTTCCCTATGTAATCTTTACGAAGTTTAAAGAAAAATTTTAGCGAATGTACTTTACTCCATCAGTACTGAAAAGATCCCAGAAAACAGTAAAAGGGACAAATATTTTATGAGTTCTTTTTATCCTTATGTTTTCATTAAATAACAATTTTCTCTATTGCTATGTCATAATCAAATAGGGGGAGATTGTTGATCCAAACCCTCAGTGATTTGATAATGACCCTCTCTTAAACACTTAGTTAAAATTGTAAGTAAACAATATGTATTAGAGTTTCACTATCGCTGATAAGTACTAAGACTTTACAGTACTGCTGATAGGAACTCTCACTCTTTAGATTAGATATTCAGTGAACACTGTTCATCATCTTATAGCTCTGAGCCTGTTCAGTCTATGAGATGATCGCTGATAAGTTAGTTGTTTACTTATGATCCCTGAAGACAAGTTTCACGTTAACATATGTTCTACACTGAAGTCGAAGATCAAGATCAAGAACCAGCGACAAGTCTACTCATGAACTGATGCGGATATCAGCGAAGCAAGACCTGTCCATTCAACGTGAAGTATCAAGTTGAAGACTTCAGCAATCGCTGAACTTTATCATTCGCTGATAAAGATCTGACTCAACGAAAGATGATCATGAAGTCTCCCTGCATGTTACTATTGTCTTACCTCCCTTGCACGTCTCCGTACGAACTATCAGAACGGACATCCCTTTTGTCTGTAATCGTACAACAACTCTGATTGTACAATGTGCACCATGCGGCTACAAAGGTTGTCTACAAAGGTCAATGACATGCAACCACTCAGCTGCTGCCACGTGTAAAGCCATACTGGCTTGCATTAAATACATGCAGTATATAAGAAGAACCTTACTTCATTTTTGAAGTGTGCTCGGACCATCTTCTTATTTCTCTCTTATTGTTAAGTTATTATTCGTAATTTCTATAACTCTTTCTAGTGCAAGAAACTTAGTGTTTCTCAAGACTTGTTAAGATTAGGTTTATCCTTAATCTTGTTCCACAACAAGTTGTAAATTGTCTTGATTTATCAATAAACAATTTAGAAAAGTAAAAACGTGTGTTTGTATTCAACCCCCCCCCCCTTCTACAAACTTGTATAGCCCTTTGGGACCAACACTCATACGCTAAGGAGTCTCTATGTTCAGCGTGTGAGAAAGGGAAACAAACTAAGGCAAGCTTCAAGTCTAAGCAAGTTTCCTCAGTGTCATCTTCTCTACAACTTCTCCATATGGATTTGTTTGGCCCTGTTAACAAACAATCCATCGCTGGAAAGAAATATACATTGGTCATAGTTGATGAATTCTCTCGCTATACTTGGGTAATGTTTCTTCGTTCTAAGAGTGACACCCCTGAATAACTCATCACTTTTGTCAGGAAAATGGAAATCCTGAACAACATGACCGTTCGCTCAATAAGGAGTGATCATGGGACTGAATTCAAAGACAACTCTCTTGATTCCTTCTTTGAAAGTAAGGGTATTTCTCACAACTTCTCATCAGTGAGAACACCGCAACAAAATGGAGTTGCTGAAAGAAGAAATCGAACTATCATCGAAGCTGCACGTTCAATGCTCATCGATTCTCACCTGCGTACTAAGTTTTGGGCAGAAGCTGTCAACACTACTTGTTTTACTCAAAACAGGTCGCTGATAGTCAAAAGATTCAAGAAAACAACCTAAGAACTTTTTCATGGGAGAAAACCTTCAATTAGCTTTCTTCACATCTTTAGATGTCAGTGTTTTATACTGAACAACAGAGATGCCCTTGGAAAGTTTGATCCTAAGGCTGATGATGGAATCTTTCTTGGATACTCTTCAGTTTCCAAAGAATTCAGAGTCTTCAATCGAAGATGAGAAACTGTAGAAGAAACTATCCACGTCACTTTTGACGAATCCCGTTCAGCGAACTCTAAACCTTCTGCTGATACTGAAGAACTGAATCAATGGATGTTTTCTCATCTTGGTGATTCAGAAGACGCTCCTACTCCTCCATCTCATACTCATCCCGCTGAAGATGATGATCCTACTATCATCCCAAGCATGCAGAATAGTGAAGCTGAAACATCATGTGTCTCAGCTGTTCCTATTAACACTATGCCTGCCTCTGAACCTTCTATCTCAGACATACCATCTACTTCTCAGCAATCAGTGAATGAAATGACATCTGAACCTCTTCCTCTCTTGGCTGATATACCAGAAGTTGCTGAAGCCTCATCTTCAGCTCCTCCAGAAGTTCAAATTGAGTAAGCAACTCATGCTCCGGCTCAACGATGGACTATCAATCACCCTATTGAACAAATTCTTGGTGATCCAAACGCTGGTATTCAGACTCGACGAAGTGCAGGTAATATTTGTTTATTTGTTAACTTTATTTCTCTGATTGAACCAAAGAAAACAGATGATGCCCTCAGAGATCCAAACTGGGTCAGTGCTATACAAGAAGAGCTGACAGAATTTGAAAGAAATAAAGTTTGGAAGCTCGTTGTTAGACCATCCGACAAGTCAGTGATAGGCACTAAATGGGTCTATCGAAACAAGTTGGATGAACATGGAACTGTAACCCGCAACAAGGCTCGTCTTGTTGCTCAAGGATACAGACAAGAGGAAGGTATAGATTACGACGAAACGTTTGCTCTAGTAGCAAGACTAGAAGCCATTCGTCTATTCTTACCTTACGCAGTACACAGAGACTTCAAAGTTTATCAGATGGATGTTAAGTCAGCGTTTCTGAATGGAAAGCTGAATGAAGAAGTCTACGTGGAACAACCTCTAGGATTCTCAGATCCTAAATCTTGATACCACTTGTTAGGTCCATGATCTTCATACAATCCAAGTATTGTGTAACAAGATGATGAAGAACATTATTGAAAAGGAAATCTAACCTAGAGAGAACACAAAGTGATTAGAGATCTACATCTTGTATTAATGAATTCACATCTTAGAAACTACAAGTAAAGACCTATTTATAGTCTTCATCACTTGCTACAACAATTAAGCATAAGCCCTTTAACACATCTATTGCTTTACAAAACTTTCTATTATAAAGGACAACTTCAGTGTCCTAACACTAAACATCCAGGTTATGTTTATAAACTGGATAAGGCACTTTATGGCTTAAAGCAAGCTCCTCGTGCATGGTATGGCACTCTCTCCTCTTATATCCAAATCGAAAAATTTGAGCGAGGTAAAATCAACAAAACTCTATTTTTCTGGAAAGTAAAAGGTCATATTATTCTTGTTCAATTATATGTCGATGACATTATATTTGGTTCCACCAATCCTGACCTTTGTACTCGTTTCGCGGATAGAATGAAAGATGAATATAAAATGAGTATGATGGGTGAGCTAACATATTTCCTTGGTCTTCAAATCAAACAGAACGAAAAAGAAACTTTCATTCATCAGGGAAAATATGTTAAAGATATGCTGAAGAAATTCGATTTAACTCAGAGCTCAGCTATGAAAACCCCTATGGTACCGCCGCTGATACTAAACAAGGATCCTTCTGGAATACCTGTTAATGTCACGACGTATCGTGGGATGATCGGCTCTCTCTTGTATCTTACAGCTAGCCGACCTGATATTATGTATGCAACTTGTTTGTGTGCACGATATCTAGCTGAACCTAAGCGATATCATTTGATCGTTGTAAAGCGAATCTTTCGTTGCCTTAAGGGTAGTCCTAACCTAGGTCTTTGGTATCCCAAAGACTCAGGGTTTGATCTAATCACCTATTCAGATAGTGATTTTACAGGTTGCAAATTGGATAGGAAAAGCACCACAGGAGGCTGTCAGCTCCTGGGTGGAAAGCTGGTGAGTTGGACAAGTAAAAAGCAAAACTCAGTGTCCACCTCAACCGCTGAAGCTGAATATGTAGCTGCTGGAAGCTGTTGTTCTCAGGTCTTGTGGATGAGAAATCAACTACTGGACTATGACCTTCAGCTATCAAAAATTCCAATCTATTGCGACAGCACTAGTGCTATCGCTATAGCCAATAATCCAGTGCTACACTCAAAGACCAAACACATCGAAATCAGGTATAATTTTATTAGAGATCATGTGATGAATGGTGATATAGAACTTCATTTTATCCCAACTGACGTTCAGTTAGCTGATATGTTTACCAAACTGTTAGGTCTTAATATGTGTGGAATTAGAAGTTCAGGGACTTGTTTTGTCTTTTCTTGTAAATACCCTTTGGGTATAAATAGTTTGTGTTTTACCTAGTATTAGGTTAATGATCATTATTATTGTTTTGCAAAACCTTTGTACGGCTACAGTCTGCCACCGAATCTTATTCATTCGATCTATCAATACAAGTGAGATTTATGGCTGGCTATTACTGATTGTGTTGATTAATTGTTGATTGCTTATGTATATGGGATCCACAATTGGTATCAGAGCAGAAGGACATTGATTCAAAGGTATTTGTTTTATTTTTCTTGATCATTCATCGCACGCACTGTGTTCATCTCAAGAATTTGATTGCTTCGATTTTGGTGTTAAAACCTAAAATTGAGGCTAGATAAATTCTTCGTATAAGTTTTTCTAAGATATACAAGTGTTTTCAAATCATCTTGTTGAGTAAAAATCCTTGATTTTTAAAATTCTAGATCTGTTTGGTGTTTGCTCCCTGTTCGTGAGAAGTATTAATTTTTCTGGTCAAAAGTGCTAGTTGATTCGTTTCTAGTATTGTTTTCGTGAGTTTTTGGGTTAGTTTCCGTGTTAGTACTAAGTACATGCAGATTATCTCTCATCAAGACTGCAGAAATTCATTGAACCGGGTAAGTTTTTCTTGTTTCTGATTTGGTTTCGAAGTCCCGGTATTAATATCTCCCGGTAGTAATAACTCCCGGTGCTGATAACTCCCGGTAGTGAATATTCCCGATACTGATATCTCCCGGTAGTGTGTAACTCCCGGTGTAGTCATCTCCCGGTAGTGATAACTCCCGGTGCTGATATCTCCCGGTAGTATTAACTCCCGGTGTAGTCATCTCCCGGTAGTGATAACTCCCGGAACTATTTTCTCCCGGTACTTCAACTTCCGGTACTTTAACTTCCGGTACTATTTTCTCCCGGTACTGCCATCTCCCGGTACTATTCTGTGTCATCCAGTAGAATTGTCTTAGGCTACACTCTGTTAGAATTTGCGTTAGGTTTCTCAAAATCCTTTGAATCACATTACGTCCTACGATCACCACTGCAATCTCAATGGCTTCACAAGACGCACTCGCTATCGGATCTGAGTTCAAGCCTCCTGTTCTATATCGCGGGGAATACAATGTATGGAAAGACAGATGTTTGTGCTTCATTCAAACCAAGCCACTTTACGAGGAAATTCTTCGCTCGCTCAAGAAGGGCCCTGTTGTTCCACCATTAATGGATGTTCCAGCTATTGAAGGTGGACCTCCCGCCCACAAAGTGCCCATACCGTATGACAAACTGATGGTAGAAGAGAAACGTAAAGCCGATGGTGACATATTGGCTTAAACTTATCTGGTATATAGTCTTCCCAACAACATCTATTGTAGCATCGACAGCTACAAGGACACGGCCAAAGGAATGTGGGATCAGCTAGCCAAGATAATGCAAGGCAGTCGAGAAGGAAATCAGATGAAGATCTCGAATTGTTTCGCTAGGTATGAATCCTTCAAGGTAAAAAGAGGCGAATCACTCACTGAGACATATGAACGCTTCTGTACTCTTCTGAATGATTTGCACAAGAACAATATCTTCAAGTCCAATCTAGAATGCAACATCAAGTTTCTCAAAAACCTTCAACCTGAATGGAAGGGCTTTGTTCAACACGTCCGCCACAATCGTTCGCTAGAGAATGTTCCGCTGCACGAGATATACGAGATGTTACTTCAAGATGAAGATGATGTTTCTGAGTTGATGGGAGATAACAAGTCTAAGGAGAAGATAAAGGAAGATCCTTTTGCTTTAATATCTCACAAGAAGGAAAAACAATCGTCTCGCAGTTCTCATCGAGAAGAAGCTCCGAGTGAATCCTAACATGAAGATGACGAACCAGAAAGTGATTCTGATCCTGAGCTTGATAGCATCAAGAAAGTTGTCGCCTTGTTAACCCGGGAGTATGCACGGAAAAAGTTCTTCAAGAAGCCATCGAATAACAACCAACGATACTCCACTAACTCCAAGCGTCGGGATTACAAGGACAAAAACGATGGGAAACGCAAGAATGATGATGGAAGAAAGAGAAATGACGATGGGAAGCGCTCTGAAGGAAAGTCTGATGATCGAGATGATGATGAACCCGTGAAATGCTACAACTGCGGGAGGCAAGGTCATTTCGCCAAAGATTGCCGGCAGCCTGTAGTACGTAATGCTGAGTAATATAAGAACAAAATGCTTCTAGCAAGACAGAAAGAGGCAGGTCAAGCATTGATGGCGGAAGACGATCACTGGCTGCTCAAGACTGATGATGAGCATGAAGATGCGGAAGCTCATATGTGTTACACTGGTCTGAATCCGGAAGATACTGATTCCGAAGATGATTCTTTCGACGAAAAGAAGGACAAACACGAGTGCCAGGTATGTGGTTCTTCCAATGCTAACTTGTTAAATCAAATGCATGAAATGGTGCACACTTTGGATTCGTTTAAAAATAAGGTTAAGACCAAAGACGCCCACATCTCTAAGCTAGAAGCCGAGGTTAAGTTAAAATATGATACCATAGGCAGACTAGCGATTGAAAAGGCTGAGGACAAATGTGTGATAGATAATTATCAAACTGAGTGCTCGGCCTATTCAGAAAGAGCTAAACTTCTCGAGACCCAAATATCTGAATATACTCAAAAGTTAGAGAAATCTCAGGAGGAATTTTCTAAAAGCATTTTAGTTCAAGATAATGTTTTAAAAGAAAATGAAAAATTGACCACTAAGCTTAAGGAACTTGAATCCAAACTTTATAAACTTGGTCAATCTGAACAAACCATCCACTTGAACAAGCCCAAGGATTTCAAATATTACAACTCACTTTGGGGACTCGGATATGATAATCCGTGCTACCTAAAGAAGGTCTTGTCAAAGGTTCCCACTCTTTATGAATTTGATTTCATGGGCTTAGACAAGATATATCATGAGTACAAAATCAAGTGGACTAAGGCATCTAAGGAAGATGAGGAGTTTGAGGACTTTAAAAGACAAACCGCCATACCTCTACCTCCAATACAGGCAAAATCTAAAACGGATACTTCCTCTTCGGAAAATAACACGAAATCGGATGATGCGCCGCCTAGGAAGAACATAAATGTACAAATTCCTTTCGTATACGAAACGCTTAATGCATCGTATTTAAAAAGCAAAATTCCTTATCTCTCAAATGACTATTTTGACATCTGCTCTCTCGCCAAAACGGTTGAGACTTCACCTCCTGTTCCGGCAACCGCAGATGAAGACTCTAATGATCAAACAGAGTTGAAACGTTATGTTCCACCTCTGATTTTGGAAAACATTATTTTTAAACTGGAAGAGTCAATTATAAGAGATAAGGTCACTTATGAAACCGAAAGGATTGTACTTTTAGATTCTATTGACAAGCTCAAACAGAATAAACCCGACACACTACCCGAATCTGAAAGAGAGTCCTATCGAACCGAGATTGATAAGTTGACGTCTCAACTGGCTGTTTTGGCATCTGAAGCCTTAACGCTGAGAATGGCTAAGAGGAACTCTGTAGATACCCCAATGACGCCGGTCACTCCTGAAACAATCTCGTTTGATGATGCTCAGATCTTCTCGGATAGTTCGTCGTGCAAAGCCTTTATGGGAGTGTCTGATGACACCAGCACTAAAGATTTGAGCGTTAAAGATAAAGGTAAGGCCATCGAATCCGATTTTGTTCAAAAGGATCTTTTACCAATTTTTGACAATCCGTTTGCGGATAACTCCTTATCTGACTTTGATGGAAACACTTCACCTGATTCTGCAAGAAGATTTTCTGAGTTTATGAACTCCACTCCTTTTCATGACGATGATTTTTCTAAATTTGACTTCGATCCGAAGCTTCCTAGTCACTCTAAATTTTTAGAAAAATTGCCCGAACCGGTTAATTTTGAGAAGGGCGAATGTTCGAATTCGAAAACCGTTTCCAAGACCACTTCAAAAACCAAATCTAAACGTCGGTCTAAGAAACGTGGTACACCCGGTAAAGGCTCATCTAAACAACCCATTTTCTCAAACTTCTCTAACGCTCAAACTAATGTAATTTCAGATAGTACGGGTCGGGGAAAGCGGCTCGCAGAGAGTGGGTAGAGAAGAATGCTAAGATGCGCCCTGAGAAGAACAAGTCATTTACTTCTGTTTTGAATAATAGGAATAATAACGACAAACATGAATTTGGTTGGAACAATTCTGTTGAACATGGTTTTAAATTTCCTGTTAAACTTGACAATGTTCATCAATTGATTGGTTTTTCGCGTAAATATGTTTGTTGTTTTGTTTGTGGTGTGAATGACTTGATTGACTCTAGATATGCAAATGATTGGGTTGGCTCATATCATATTTTTAATTCTAATGGTTCACACAAATCCAAACCAAAAAGACCCAGCTCTAAACGGGTCTCAAACAATGGTGCTGCACCTAACACCCAAGGACCCACTACCAGATGGGTACCTAAACGTGCTTAATCTATGTTTTACAGCCCGGTCATGTGTGGTTTCTCGACTCTGGATGCTCCAAGCACATGACTGGTAAAAGGGAGCTACTCACCAACTTCAAGGAGGAGTACTGCGGTGATGTTCGGTTTGGAAACGATAATGTGGCCCCGATCATGGGCTACGGCGACCTAGTTCAGGACAAACTCACGATCAAACGAGTGTCCTACATCGACGGCCTTGGTCACAACCTTTTCAGCATCGGCCAGTTTTGTGACAAGGATCTTGAAGTGCGATTCAAGGCGAAGAGATGCAGTATTCTAGCTGACGATGGGACGGAAATTCTCGCTGGTACTCGACGGACGAACTTGTACACCATCAATCTCGCCACAGTCAAAACCGATAAAGAAATTTGCCTGATGTCCAAAGCTACTACTCAACAGAACTGGCCATGGCATCGACGGCTATCGCATCTCAACTTCAAGAACATCAATAAGCTGGTGCTGGGCAGACTAGTCAAGGGTATGCCAGAACTACAATTCGCGAAAGAACATCTCTGCTCTGCATGCGAGATGGGTAAGATGAAGAAGGTGTCTCACAAGCCAAAACCGGTTCCGAGCACGTCACGACCATTAGAGCTGATCCACATGGATCTCTGCGGCCCTATGCGCGTTCAAAGCATAAGTCACAAGAAGTACGTCTTAGTGATGGTGGACGACTATTCAAGGTACACCTGGGTCAAGTTCCTTCGTTCAAAGGACGAGACGCCAGAGGTTATAATCAACCACCTCAAGGGAGTTCAAAACAACCTTCAGCTGACCGTAGTCACGATTCGCACGGACAACGGAACGGAATTCAAGAATCATCTCATCAGCGATTTTCTCACTTCGGTGGGGATTTTGCACACCTTCTCGGCAGCAAGGACTCCGCAACAAAACGGCGTGGTGGAACGTCGTAATTGCACTTTGGTGGAAGCGGCGCGCACTATGCTGACTCAGTACGCACTCCCTATGTTTCTATGGGCCGAGGCTATCGCGACAGCGTGCTACACTCAAAATAGATCCATCATCCACAAGCGCTTCAACAAGACGCCTTATGAGGTCATCAATAAGCGCACCCCCAACTTCGGATACTTTCATGCGTTTGGGTGCAAATGCTTCGTTCTGAACGATAAGGATGATCTCGGCAAGCTCAAACCGAAGGCGGATGAGGGGATCTTCATTGGCTACTCGACATCTTCCAAAGCATACCGCGTCTATAATAAAAGGACCAAGAGTGTGATCGAGAGTACTAACGTGACCTACGACGAATTGGTCGACCTGGCTTCTGGACATAACAGTTCGGAACCCGCGCTTACTGGAGTGCTGGCTTCTGATCTCTCTCGATCGGAACCCAAGCATACAACAGTAGATCCTTCGACGTCCAATACGTCGAAGTCACAATCTTCTGAGTTAGATCTTCTGTTTCAAGATTTTTATAATGATTTATTTTTCCCCCAGTTTCTACTAATGCTTCTTTGAATGCAGATGGAACTATAGTGGTGTCGACCGACTTTTCCGGTCCTCCTCCGACCCCCAATGATACATCCTCGGAGGACTCACCTACTTCACCTGTAATTGCGACGACGACACCTCCCTCATCAGTGGTTCCAACCACTTCTTCCCCGGAGCAAGCAACGGCTCGGACGACACTGCCACATCTTCGTCAACCGCTGTTGTATCTCCACTTGCGGCCGTTCCAAGACTACATACGGTTCCATCCCTTGAAGCTGTTCAGAATCTACCCCTTGGGTCCTACGTCGATGCGGATAATTCAGAACCTCTGTCGGTTCCTCTACCCCACACGAGGAAATGGACTCGAGCGCACCCTCCGGAGCAAATTATTGGCAGTCCGACCGTTCCAGTTCAGACTCGAGCTACCTCGGAAGCTGAAGATGACGTTGCACATGCTTTGCTGAGCAATACTCAAACCCGTGCGGCAACCGGTAACGAGTGCCTCTTCTCGGTTTTCTTGAGCAATGTCGAACCGGCATCAGTAAAGGATGCTTTACACGACCCGGACTAGATAATGGCCATGCAAGAAGAGCTCAACGAATTCGAGAGTCTCAAAGTTTGGCGTCTGGTCCCTCGCCCGAAGCACCGAACCATCATTGGCACGAAATGGATTTTCAAGAACAAAAAGGACGAGAATGGTGTCGTGGTCCGAAACAAGGCACGTTTTGTCGCTAAGGGGTATAGACAACAAGAGGGGATCGACAACGAAGAGACGTTTGCACCAGTGGCCCGAATCTAGTTGTAGAACACTACACACGATCGATTTCATCGATCTTCATCGCGACACTGTTAGGGTTTTAGGACTCCCGGTAGTCTCGACTCCCGGTAGTCTCGACTCCCGGTAGTCCCGACTCCCGGTAGACCCGACTCCCGGTAGTCTCGACTCCCGGTAGTCCGACTCCCGGTAGTTCCATGTACCGGTAGTTTTAAGTCCCGGTAGTCCTGAGTCCCGGTATTTCCATGTACCAGTAGTTCCAAGTCCCGATACCTTAAGTTTTTTGAAGTCCCGGTACCTTAAGTTTTTGAAGTCCCGGTAGTTTAACTCCCGGTGCTCAGGCACTGGTATTTCCAATTTTTCAAGTACTGATCTTTGCGAGCTCCGTAAGATTCAAGATTTGCCTATATGCACCTTAACTGTTCTTTTTTCCTTTCATTAAACTCGGATCCTACAAGACTCGAGTTGTGAACGGTCTTGCACTGTACCGACTCTCGGTGTTCCAAATCCGACAATACGGGCCTCGAGACTTAATTATAAGTCAAACAAAGCACTGGTTATTGACTCTTAAACTCGTTTTTACAGGTACATGGCTCAACCAAATCCGAATCCGCCGCCAGGCAATGCCCCGTTACTTCCAGAAGGTTCGAACCTTCCTCTGGTTCCAAACAACTACCATCTGGTTCCGACGAACTTTAACTGCCAATGCCCTGTTATAGTGGAGATTTTGAAGAGCCATACTCTTAACCAAGCGTTGACGGCTTATCCTTCGGTTCCAGCCGTCTACGTACATCAACTATGGTGATCACTCGAACTCATCGTGCGCGGCCAACACTTTGCACTTCGGGCCCGTATCGGCGACTCAGAGTTCACTATCACGGTCCAGACCTTCCGCACCATCCTTGGTCTACAGGCCGCGAATGCAGCTACAGCTCCAGAAGCTTTCGACGGGCAAGTCACTGATGTAGAACTGTGCCGAGACATTCAGGCTCTCGGATATCGAGGTGGCATTCATCAACCTTCGAGCTTCATTCGAACTCACCTCCAGCCTGTCTGGTACACTCTGTTCACCATCCTGAACAGGTGTCTCTCCGCAGTGACGAAAGGCATTGACCGTACGTCAGTCAACATGCTTCACTTATTTCATGCTGTTATCTACAGTCGCAATGTTGACTTCGCGGCGATGCTTTGGACGGAACTCGTGGCTCAGGTGCAAAAGAAGATCGAAGGCAATAGACGACTCTCATTTCTTCCGTATCCACGCTTTCTTCAAATGATTGTCGCACATTTAATGAAATCCGATCACACCATCCCTCGCCGAGCTGATCACGAGGTACTTATTTCTACTCGTATGACTCGTATCCAAAATATTCGAGTCTTAGAAGGTATAGTTCCTATGGTTATTCCTGCTGCCTTACTATCTATCGCGGACCAATCGGCACTAAGTGTGATAGCATATAGGACAGAGAACAACATAGTCTCTCCTATGGACCAGCCAGATCCGGCTGGACCTGCCCAAGGAGCGCGAGTCGAGCAACGTGAGGGTCCACGTATGCGAGGACGAGAGGTCCGACCAGCAGGGGCTATCGGACGGGGCGCGCAGAGAGAAAATATAGTGAGGGGTTCTGGCGTGGGTAGTGCCGGGCGGTCATCACGCGATGCTAGTATGTCTCGACCTAGACCTCATTCACCACCTGCTGAAGGTTCCGCCCTACACGATGTGGAGGTGGAAGGAGTTTCCCGAGTACACACAGCCGAAGAGACAGCCTTCTCTTCCAGCTCCGAATCCGGTTCTTCCTCCGGAACAACTGTCGGCACCGCCTCTAGCTCCGAATCGGTATCCGGATCCGAGTCTCAATCAGGCTCGGCCTCTGGTCACGAAGAAGGGTCTGAGGAATCCGACAGTGAGGAAACCGAATCTGACGACGATGATGATGATGCAACTAACCCCCAAGCCAATATTGGAGAGATAAGGAGAGCGGAGGGAGTTTTAGTTGAAAAAGAAATTGAAAGTGAGCCTGTGCGTGAAAGGAGAAGTAAGTTAAAGATTGACCGTGAGCGTGTGATGGGGAAATCTTCACAGGTTACCCCCAACCAGCCTTCATCTGGCCGGGCAGCCACATCTACTATTCCTTTGCATTCGTTGCATAGGGATATTGAAGAAGACATCGTGGGCCCAGCGACGCACTTGCACAACCCCCCTAGCCACTCCGTTTCCTCTCAAAAGGATCCGGTTTCAACTTCTCACGGGGATCAAGCACAACTTCCACCGGTCTCTCACTTGGAGAGTTCTGGTGTTGAAACTAGAGACCAGCCTCCCCCGGTCTCGCCTTCCTTGGATGCACAATTGAGTCTAGATCCCTTTGATTTTGACATTTCTTTGGCTAGGACACGGGTCATTGATTCTGCTAACATCGAGAGTCATCGTGCCTCGACCGGAACGCCCGGAGCGACTCTACCTTTTGGTAGTTCGCAAGGACAGGGCGGAAGACCTACCACGGCTATCATCACGCCAACCGTGAACGTAGGCGGTACTGCGGTGCAATCCGCCGCAGCTACTACAACGGAAAGGCTAAGTGCCGCCGGAGTTAGTTTCCCGGAGTTCGTCTCCAAGGAATACGTGGACGGTTTCCGAGGATTTGGCGTTCATTCATCGATCTCTCACGGGTAAAGCCACGGCATCTTCGGATCCTCAACCGACTCCCCAACTCAACCTATCCCAACCGTCAACCGCTCCGGGTGTCCAGCACATGTCCGTTGATGATCTCAAAGCCGCCTTACTGGACAAGCTGTTGACCGACTCAAACATTTCCGCCTCAGCTGATGCAGATTTAGTGAGCATTCTCCGCTCGCAAACCCAACCACCGCCCCCTATCGCTCTGACCGATTCAATTACGGCCCAACTATCCGATGTCAGGTAGGCACTCGACAGGCTCACCGAGAGGGTCGCCAGCCTTGAAGACACCTGTAAGGGTCAGGTCCAGAGTACCAAACGAAGACATGATAATCCGGATGACCGTGATCAACATGAGGGGGAGAAGAGAATAAGACTGACCGAGCTGTCATCCGCGGCGGCAGAAACTTCAACGGTAACTCCAACTGAACCACAACAACAGCAACCGTCAGAGTCCGAAATGGTTCAGGACATGGAGATTTCTTCACCGGTCAGAGACAACTTAGAAGAGTCAGCAGACCCGACGGTTGAAAATCCCGAAGGTCCATCGGAAGACACGTTAATGCCAACAGTTTCGGAGAGGCCCGTCCTAGAGCTTATTGATGAGGACTCGACCGGCGATCCGGAACTTGAAACCGATTGGAGGCAAAGAGCGATTGTGGCTATTCAGACAGAAACTGATGCCTTGTGGGAAATACAGGGCGATGACGATTTGATGACAGAGTTTGATTATGACCAACTTCTTCTTCTGGGTGAACAGGTATCTACCGCTTCGGCTGATCTTACTGATACTGCAGGTTCATCTGAAATTATTGTGTCAATTCCAAAAGCGGTTCCACCCCAACATCCTCAACCAGCTCGTTGGGAAAGGTTTCGAATCTTAGTACCGTATCTGGAAGAATCTCAGAAGAAAATCTTCGCTCACTGGATAAGGCCTCTTGACCCTGTAAAATGTCATGGGGCCACGTTCCTTGATGAGCCGATCAGATCGCAGTATGTGGAAGTTATGAAAAGAGGCAGAATGAGACATCAGGTCTACTCCAAGCACAGAATCACCGAAATCGTGAGTATTGAATCTGACAGAATCGTTAAAGTTGTCTTTCCGACCTTCTCAGTAAAAAGGGATGACGGAAATAGTTGGACCTTCTCAGAATCCGATTTCAAACATCTTTGCCTGAGAGATTTCCCAGTACTACTCAGATTTTTGAAGACCCTTACTATTCGGCCTCTACCTTATACTAAAGCCCTCGAAGCTATCCAAAGATTTATGAAGTGGACGATCACATTATCCTACATCGAAGACTTTCAGTTGGGACTCGAAAGTAATCAGAAAAAGATCAACATCTTAAAGCCCAATCTGAACCTCCCTGAAGACGCGCAGGTACACTCTTTACTTTCTAAACCAGAAACAGGGTTCATGTATCTGAACGGAAAAGGGGAGAAACGGTTCATCAGAAAAAGTGAAGTGCATAAATTTAGCGAGGGAACTTTGGTGAAAATCCAGTCTGATCTGAAGAAGATTTTAGAAGAAGAAGTCAAGAATGCTCCTCCAGAGCAATATGTCAATCTTCGCGAGTACCTTGCCGAAGATCTTCTCAAAGCCATTGAAGACCGGCTTGAACTCAGAAGCTGCATCAGATATTTTGAAGTGCTCTTTGCTATCCGAAAGCGCTATGTTCCAGACTGGCGTGAACGCGAACTTCTATTCCAAGGGGGAGATTGTTAGGTCTTAATATGTGTGGAATTAGAAGTTCAGGGACTTGTTTTGTCTTTTCTTGTAAATACCCTTTGAGTATAAATAGTTTGTGTTTTAACTAGTATTAGGTTAATGATCATTATTATTGTTTTGCAAAACCTTTGTACGGCTACAGTCTGCCACCGAATCTTATTCATTCGATCTATCAATACAAGTGAGATTTATGGCTGGCTATTACTGATTGTGTTGATTAATTGTTGATTGCTTATGTATCTGGGATCCACACAAACCTCTCGATGAGACAAGATTTAACTTTCTCATCAGCGAGCTTGGAATGCTGAACTTAGAAGAGTAAAATATTCAGCGGTTCACATTTGATCAGGGATAAAACAAACTTGTATAACCCTATTTATCACCTTCTCTCTGAACAAATTGATTCGCTGATATAAAGGTATGTTCTCTATTACTCGCTGACATTCTCATAAATGCAAGATTTCAAAATAATTTGCATCGCTGAATATCTCTTCCTTTCAGCGATACACTGAAATTTCTAAAACTAACTGATACTCCTATTCAGTGCTTCTATTTTTTCAAAATGTCCCTGAGTTTTTCAAAAACCTCAGAGACACTTTAAAATATGAAAGGACTTTGTGACGTCATCATAACGGATAACCATGGCACGTTTTCTCTGACACGATCGCCCGTTTCGTCTTCCTTGTCCAATCAAATTCAAGGGACGTGTCCGTGTCATCATGAAAAACTTTCCCGCTCATAGTTTTTCTCTCTCTACTCTCACTATATAAACCCATTGCGTTTATATTTTTAGCTTTTACGCGAACATCATCTCCTTCAAGCAAGAATTCTCTGTTGCATTCAAAATATTAACTCAAGAATCTGTTCATCTTCTTCAATTATCGAAAGGTTAAAATTCTTATCATTTACCTTTACAAACTTGTTTTTGATCTTATTCTTGTTTTTACAAGATCGAACAAAAGAACTTTTTAAAATGAAATCATTTCATTTTCATGATTTTATGACTACAATCTGGAAACAAATTGTTCTTCAAAGTTTAAATTGAAAATCTTAAACTTTGACATCTTAATACGTTTTTCCAGAATCCAGTCTTCAAAAGGAAACTGGAAAACATGACATTCACTAGATTTTGTATCTTTGTTCAAAACTAGAAAAACCCTAATTTCTATTTCTTTCTCTAAATAGAAATTACAAAACTCTAAAAACCCTTATTTTGGACATTGTATCCATTTTAAGAGACTTATGTTCATATTCTTCATTCTTATATTATATAAACAGAAATGGCAACATCTACTGAAGCTCCTTCGACTCAGTCTCATACTGCTTCTACAAAGACTGTACTCACTCCCACTCCTCAAGTTGGTTTCAAATTCGAGCAAATCAACTTTCAGGGCAACAACCCTTCTGCCCTCTTCAACTTCCCTCAGAGAAAGAAAATCACACATCTAGACGACACTGTGAATTTTCTCAAAACATGTCCTCTTTCCACAGCTCTAACCATCACTCCTCCAGCCAATAGACACTTACTCGCTCAGTTTTGGTATATTGCCAGAAGAGCTATGATCACCTCCACCAAAGACCCCAAAAAGGAAATCGAAGTCATCCTTTTTTACACTGACCATGGTACCTCCAAGATCACACCTGGTAATATCACGTGTGCCCTAAACCTTCCCGCCAGCACAAAAGAAAAACGCTTTATCCCTCTACCCAATCCCAAGAACCCCACTGACAAAGACGCCATCATTGCATTCTTCGATGCAATGCAGTATGTGTGGGAAACAGGGAGAGAGAAGCTCCCTGAGAAGAAGCTGACCATGATCAAGAAATCCAAAATGCCAAGCGAGATGAATTTCATCTTCGCTCATCTGATAAGCTGCATGACAGCCAAAGTTGGTTCATCTGACCAAGCATCCCAACCCCAGCAGGCTATGGGATATGCACTGCTGAAGGGCCTACACATCGATTGGGCCAAAATCATTTTTGACGACATGATTCAGAGAGTCGAAGAATCAAAGCGACAAAAGACTGTTCCATATCCTCGATTTCTTAGCGCTCTCTTCCTACAAGGGCTCGAGGACAAATACCCCAAGATTCTAGAGTTCACCCCCATGCCAAACGAGGTACGTCTCTCTACTATCTTATCTATTCTCAATCCCCCCACTTCTTCTACTTCTTCGGCTACCTCCACTCCTTCCAAGAAAAGGAAACCCTCTAAATCCCCACTTGGTGCCCCTAAGCCCAATAAATCCTAAACACAGCAACCCCCAAGCCTTTCCAGGCTGAAGACTCCGCGGCTCACTCTTCTCAAGAGCCGTTGGATAGTTCAGTGGTACGCTCTGCCACAGCTGATCAAGCCACCCCTTCCAGACCAACTTCAACGTCTCTAAACTCTGAGGATATAAACTTGGAACTGAACCCCCCTCCTTCAGACTCTCTAAGGACTGAAGAAGTAATTCTCAGCGGATCCAACACTGAACCCGTCACCCAAACACTCTTCTCAACCATCATTCCTCCCACTCTCTCTTTGGACACTCCACCTATATTCCCCCCATTCTCTGCAACAAACATCATCATCCACGATACACCTGCTGAAACTTTAAAGGGGATGATGGATAAAAACACAGGACCTGCGGAAACTTCCAAGCGTCAAGGCTCTCTGGAAGGTGACATGGAAACTTTTTCAGGTTATCGAACCTTCGATGAATGCGTCAACCATTCCGCAGGTATACACAACATCCTAAACACTCCTCTATAAAAATCCCCAACTTCTGAGCTTTGCTTTGTTCATAATTTATTAACTGTTGCAGGTTCTAATTTGGGAGATATCAACAACTCCCTGAAAGACTTGGCAACAAAGGTGGAATCTCTCACCACCACTCTATCTACAAACTCTTCAGTGGTCGCAAACGCTAGAGAGGATCTCAAAAAGCTGACCATAGAGGTCAAAGGCAAAGCCTCCAGTGCTGATCTGGAGAAGGTGGAAGGTAGCATTGGGAAATTTGCTACTACTCTCGCTGAAAACTCCCCCTTCGTCAACAATCTCAACTTGACAAACAACACCCTCTCCACAAACTTCACCACCCTGTACAATGAAGTCACATCATTGGCGACATCGGTTGGAACTCTTCAGGGAGATGTGACCACTCTAAAGACAGAGGTCAACACTTCACTCAGGCTGATCGATAGGATCTTCAAAGAATCAGTCCTGCTATATTTGTCCTAGAAGACAGAATAGCAATGATTGAAACATACATTGGAATCACTGGCCTGGAAGACAGTGATCCAGAGACTGCTGATGCTGCTGCTGCTGAAATTCCAGTTACCTCCCCCATCCATCATGTGGAAGAGGGTGAGAAGAACCAAGAAGCTCTTCCCCATAATGTTGAAGGGGAGACAACTGCTACTGCTACTACTGAATAACCTCAGGGAGTTGAAAACCCTGAGGGAACCAAGAAACCTCCTTCTGAATTTGCGGGGGAGCAACTCGATGAAGCTGAAGCTGATGTCACATAACCCTATGCTGATGAGGAAGAATCTGAAGAAGAAGCTGAAGACGATGAAGACATCGATATCCCTGATGATGAACCATCATCATCTCCTAAAAATGATGATGATGATGACGATGATGATGATGTTGACTTGTTCGTCCAGCTTAAGAAGGCCCCTGCACTAAAAGGGGTATTTCTAAATGAACCTTCAGGGGAGGGGACAACGAAAAAGCCTGCAGCGACCGAAGTTGACAAAGGCAAGAACAAAGGTGTTTCACCTGAAGACAACTTGGCTATTCTCTTCAGCAAGCCAGTTTGTCAGGTAACATACACTCTATTCCCTTATACTGCATCCCTCCTCTATCCCTTCTCAACCTCAGTTCTCCTCTCCATAAAACCTCTAAACACTTAACTCTCATTCTTTCTCTATCTCCTTCTCCCAAATGATCTTACTTAAACGATTGTTGTGTTTCAACTTGTCCTCTCCCCTGCTTGAGGATCCAGCTGAAGTTCCTCCTGTTGCAACTTAAAAAATCCCAGCCACAAGAGCTGAAGAAATAATCCCAGTCTTAGACCTCGCTGAGACTGATGACATTTTTTGAAGAAGAAGAGGAACTCCTCTCACACAACAAAAGACCTTCCTTAGTTCCTCACAAGCTAAGTGAAGAAGACCTGAAAAAGGGAGCAGCCATGATCAAACAGCTAGAAGATCAACGATTTGTGCCTACTCATCTCAACATTCTCTCAAAAGATGAAGTCGTTGAATCTCTCAGAGCTGAAAAACTCTTTGAAGAAAAAAAGAAAGCTGATGATAAAGACAGAGAGTATGCCTTAGAGCTTGCTCAACGTTCTTTCGACGATACAGACTTGCAAAGACTCCCTGTGGATGTCCAAAAGAAACTACTAAAGGACGCACAAAAGACTCACCAAGAAAAGACCAAAGTCAGCGGCACTACACTCGAGTGGTGTAAGAAGATGTGCCATTACAGATAAAATGCCTTAAGGGTGAAAGCTGTAAACGTGAAAGGGAGATACGCTATGAAAAATAATATAAAGGTTACGATTGTTGATGTTCAAGTAGTCAGAGAGAATGGCCAATTCAGAACTGTCTACATGTCAGACCTGGATAAGTTCGGCTTCCCTGAATGGTTGGAAATGAGAATCGCAATTCAGCGATCCGCTCAACTTTCATGACTTATGTTCAAGAAGCCATAACACGCTTATTGGCTTAGTTACCTCAACGGTTGACATTCCTCGACCACCACTTCAGAAG
Organism: Saussurea involucrata; assembly: GCA_033807775.1. Lineage (NCBI taxonomy): Eukaryota > Viridiplantae > Streptophyta > Magnoliopsida > Asterales > Asteraceae > Saussurea > Saussurea involucrata. The sequence continues at coordinate 23,090,329 of CM066312.1, forward strand.
AAATGAGCTACTCCAAGGAAGAAGAAGACTCCTTCCTCTCCAGGCCCGATAATACGAAACGAGACAGGGATTGAATTTTCCCGAGAAGCAGTTCTTGGTCCTAACCTTGACCTCTCTGGACTCAACACATCTCTACCTCCAGATGAAGAATTCGTCCCCGGTAAAGTTATCAGCAATCCACACGACATTTTCTTCTATGACTTCAGTGGTTGCCCGCGCTTTCAACGCATCTCTGAGTTATACAAAACTCCAGTCGAACAACTCAGAGATTTACTATACTGGTGTGAGTACGGACGCAGTCTTCTTGGAGCACTCCTGAAACCCTAAATATACCGCGAAGCCAAGAAAAGAAGGGATCAGGGATTCACTGTTCCTGATTGGATGATTCCAGAGACTGGCACTCTTGATGATCTTGTCAAGAAAGAACCTGAGTAGCTGATATGATCTCTTTTTGTAATTCTTCTATCTTTATCAGCTTGTATCTTTTTGTACTTGTAATTATTATTTGCTGTACTTCTAATTTTTCTACTTCCCTCTGTAATCTTTACAAAGTTTAAAGGAAAATTTCAGCGAATGTACTTTACTCCATCAGTACTGAAAAAGATCACAAAAAACAGTAAAAGGGACAAATATTTTATGAGTTCTTTTTATCCTTATGTTTTCACACTTAGCAACTTTCTTTTATTGCTATGTCATAATCAAATAGGGGGAGATTGTTGATCCAAGCCCTCAGTGATTTGATAATGACTCTCTAAGAAACACTTAGTGAAAATTGTAAGTAGACAATATGTATTAGTTTCACTATCGCTGATAAATAATATGTCTCTACAGTACCGCTGATAGGAAACTCATGTTCTTTAAATTACACATTCAGCGAAACTGTTCATCAGCAAGCCCTGAGCCTGTTCAGTCTTACTGATGATCGCTGATAATTTTAGTTGTTTACTTATAATCCCTGAAGAGAAGTTTCACGTCAAAAAATGTTCTACGCTGAAGTCGAAGATCAAGCCAAAGAACCAGCGACAAGTCTACTAATGAACTGATGCGGATATCAGCGAAGCCAAGACCTGTCCACTCAACGTAAGTTTCAAGTAGAAGACTTCAGCGATCGCTGAGCTTTGTCATTCGCTGATAAAGTATTGTTCAACGAACACTGATCATGAAGTTTCCTCTACAAGTTACTTTTGTCTTATCTCCTTGCACGTCTCCGTACGAACTGTCAGAACGGATATCCCTTTTGTCCAGAATCGTACAACCAACTCTGATTCTACATTGTTCATAATGCAGCTACTAGGTTGTCCACCAAGGTCAAAACATGCAACCAATCAGCTGTTGCCACGTGTAAAGTTGTACTGATATGCATTTAATGCATGCAGTATATAAGAAGAACCCTACTTCAGAAATGAAGTGCTCGGCCATCTTCTTCTCCCTACTACTTTGTGTTAGAATATTATACTTAATATTCTTATCTCCTTTCTAGCATAATTCTAGTGCAAGAAATCTTAGTGCTCTCTTAACTTGTTTAGATTAGGTTTACTCCTTAATCTTGTTCCGTAACAAGTTGTAAATTGTTTGATAAATATCAATAAACAATTTAGAAAAGTAAAATCAGTGTGTTGGTGTTCAACCCCCCCCCCCCCCCCCCTTCTACAAACTTGTATAACCCTTTCGGGACCAACATCTCACTTCATTTATTTCATCTTGAGAAGCTCCAAGATCATTTAAGTATTCATCTTCTAGGACTTACTAGCATTAAGTGTGAAGAACCTCAAGCTTTGAGCAAACTCGAAGAGTTATCATCTTATTAGGGTTTCACCATATTTCTAGGTTTTCATCAAAACGTACCTAGTGAGTACCTCCTACTTCTTCCCAAAACTTTATACATGTTAAAATTCTTTTTTTTTATGATTCCTCAAAGCTTTTATGTCATAATTCTTACTTGAATGATTTTGGAAAAGTCAGGTGAAAACTAGGGTTTTGACCATTATTGGTATTTTGTTGATATGATTATGGAGAGTGATTTTATATACATAAATGACATTAATTAAGTTGCAGGAGTTTTGGAACCCAAATGGATGATGGTGGAACAATGGCCATGTTGAAAAAATACGATATTTACTAATTTAATGTCTTAGTTATACAAAGGTTTATTGTATTGGGTAGATTATGGCATATCTTTCTTATGTAAATATGTATACTATAATGTAATGGATCCATAGGCATAAAAATCGGTTTACTATGTAATTGTGGGATGTGATGCCCAAATTGTAATTTAGAAATACACATTAGCTTATGATGTAATTTCTAAATGAATAAATTTGTCTTGGATGGTGAGGTCCCAAGGTACACACCTGGATAGAGTTGAACATGGGATTCGTGAGCAAAAGACTTGGATGGAGTTGAACTCGTATTTACATTGGACTAAAGACCTGAATAGGGTTAGTGTTCATAATTACTAAAGATCTGGATAGGGTTGATGTCTACGATAGTTCATCCTCGATGTATGCTTGTAATAATGGTTGATGGTTTACTTTTGTGTTCCGTCACGACATATGGTAAATTGGGTCTCCCCCGTCATATTTTGATGTTAGGTTTATTCTCACTAGGCTGCAAGCCTAAATTTTTTTCTTAAATTAACATGTATATCAGGTTCTCTTAGTGACGGGGTTGCAGAGCCATGAGAGGAGAGTTGAATGTCGTTAGAGGCAATCTTTTTGAAATAGTTACTATTGAACAGTTTGGCGTATAGGTGTACACGGGTTGGGTTGGGCGGTTTTTGATGTTTTTACAACCCATCCTAATTACAGCGGTATGGAAATTCTCAACCCAACCCAACTCATTCAAAAGTGTTACCCAACCGAACCCGACCCTTACGGGTTAGCGCGAGTTGGGTTGGGTTGGATTGGCGGGTTAGAAATATATATAAAGTTGACGAATGAAATACAATAAATAATACTAAAAATATACCCAACAAAATTATTAGTTATTACAATCATCCAAATATATATACTAAAAATTCTTAAGTCTTAGAATTAAACTTCAAAAGTTTGAATTATAACATCATATTCAAATCATCAATCAAATGCGATCGTGTTGGACCTCCCCGACTCCAATTAGTTGTTGAACATATTCTTTTTTTTGGGAAGGGTGTCCTAGGCTATGGCTAGACTAATCCCTTGGCAAATTATGACTATAAAACATCAACCCTGATTAAACCTCAGTGGCCACAGTTGTTATGTACGCTTGGAACCCTGGGCAGATGAGATATTTCATCACAACCCCAGGACCTTAACTAGTATGCCACAACCCTTGTGGTTAACATATTCTTTGTTTAACATTTTTTAACTTTTTCTTCAATTTAATCCTTTCATCGCAAAACAACCGATAAATATCTTTGGCAACAGACACTCACTAAGGACACCAAATATCTTTGTTTCACCTTTATTCATTCTTAGCCACAACTTTTTTGACATTTATCTTAAGTGATTCCACAAATAACTTGTCAATTCTATTACTATGATAAACATAACTTTTCCACATTGTGGAGCGTTACGATGCATTATGACGCCTTATTTTGTAAGGTGTAAGATTATTTTTATTATATAACTTGAATAGTAAATGATAATAGTTCGTGGAACAAAGAAACCTAAAAGCTAATAATATATATTAGCAACATGTTGGCGGTTTGGGTTGGGTTGAGTTATGCTAACCCAATTTCAACCATTCTAATTAGCAGGTTGGTAGTTTAGCGGGTTAGCGAGTTAGCGGGTTGAGTTTAATTGGGTTTTTAGTGGGTTGCGTTGGGCGGGTTTCGTGGGTTAACAATTTTTTGTACACCCCTAGTTTGGCGTACACGCATTTTGACAGGTTCTTTTTAAAGACGATAGTGATGCCCATCTTTAATCTTAAGTCTTGTGTAGTTTAGATTAGTAGGTTGTCTTATATTATCTTCATTAGTTTGGGTTGTAAACGCTTTTTCGCCTCTTTTTGAGTGATTAATTTTATATAGATCTCGTTTCCATGTCATTATTAAGGTTTAAATTTACTTCTATTTTAGAGGTGTTACATTAAGGTTTTGAAAAACTAAATACAAGAATGGTTTTTAAGATAGAAAAGAAACTAGAACATGTTTGGTTTCTTGATTATAGAATAAGAAGTTGGTTAGAAAATGAGTAATATACCATAATAGTTTAAATGCATTAAGATTTGCAAAGAAACTGTTAGTGCGTTTTCTTGGTGTTCTAGGGCGAAACTTTGTAACACCTCAAAATTCCGTAATTTTGTACGTTTATTTTGGAGGAACGTTTAGAAATTGGAAAATGTTATTTTAAGTGGTGTTATAATTTGTAATTGAAGTGCAAAAGGGTAATTGACCAAAGTGTTAAGTGATTCGTGAATTTATGAAACCTTGGGTGTTACTTTTGCCAAATAAGTATAGTCTTGTATATATATGCTGAAGTCGGTTGAATTTGAGAAAATATCTCAAATTGATTATCAGAAGAGTCGGTTCAAAGAAGGGCATGAAGAAAGAACTGGGTTTTCGTTTTCTTACGGTAAGGAATTCAAGTAATTCTTGGTTGAAACTTTTGAGGATCGATAATCATAGTTCAATTCGTTTTCTCCAGACTAAATCAGTGATTGGATTAAAGTGTGGAAGTTTGTCTGGCATGGATGTTGACTTGTTTGATGCTACCCCTGCTAAAAAATGGAATATTAGAGATGCAAGAGAGTAATATCAAACAAGTGTGTATATTGAGAGAGTATTATCAGCAATATCAGTCAGAAATAAACCAAGACGCAAGTATACATCTCAGTCTATTATCGTCTTCTAACAAGTAATAATGGTACAAAAATACCGAATATCGATCCCACAGGGAAGCGTGGAGGAGTTTCTCTTTAAAGGTCCAATTATTTAAAAGCAGGTTTCAGATGGCGAATGCGAAGGTAATCTTTGTTTGAGGTTGGTGATTAACAACTAATTGAGGAATTAACAATTATAAGAGGAAAGCACGGGGTATAAAGGTCCAGTGGGATTAGCTTAATAATTAGATATCGAGATGAGACAGTATTCTTCAGTTATCTCAAGTGTCGAATATTTCATGATACAACGTACCAGTTGTCAGTTGGTCAATTGTGATCCACCACAAAATATAACATTTGATTTAAATAACGTCAGACAATCATACCATACGATACACCTTTTTATCTTTTTATTAGTCTTGGTCCCAATTTCTCTTTATACCCCGAACTAAGGCGATTAGCCCATCATCATTCAGATTCCAATTATAAAAGATTTACAAGACTTAAAACAAATAATGGAAATGGACAATACGTTACTTAAATGGAACTTACTTGAGTGGAACGTCGTGATTTGTTGCACAAGTATCTAAGCTTTGAGAAAAGTTACTATGTCATTTAGGGAAATAGTTGGAAAGCATTTAAGATTAATAACTACAAAGTTGATGAGAGAGTTAAGCATTGGTTTTAAAACTAAAGTTGCGAAAGTGAGATTATTAAACTATGAGGAAAATCTTGTTTTAAATGTAAATTAAAAACGAAGAGTTCTTGATGATGTTTGTTAACGGACTAATTATAGAGACTAAAATTAACGTGCTTTCGAGATGAGAGAAAAGATGGGACTTTTGTGAAATCACTTACCAAACCGTGATCCAATTTTACTTGGGAATCCAAAGTGATTAATTCAGACTTCCGGCTTATATTGCAAGTGATATTACGCGAGAACCAAGTTTTATCAAAAGTAGAGAATGAGAGTAAGGAAAGAGAATCGTAAGTTGTTTGCGAGATTAATTAAAAACGTGACTTTTGAAAAACAATTAAAGTTAACTAAGATGAGTTTAAGAGTTTAAGAGTTAGGAAAACGAGTTTAAGAGATTAAGAGTTGTGAAAGCTAAATTAAGAGTTTAAGAGTTAGGAAAACGAGTTTAAGAGATTAAGAGTTACGAAAACGAGTTTAAGAGTTTTTAGGGAAACGAGTTTTTAACACTAAAGTTTAAGTAACATTAACATGAAATTAAGATTAAGATTAAAGTTGCAAACCAAGTCGTTAAGTCAAAAAAGTCGAGAGTTTTGGATCAAACTAGGGGTGTTCGGCATTGATACATCATAAACGAGCCATGATGCCTAGGTAACAAGGAAATTCCAAGTACCAAGCACACCTTAAACACTAACTAAACACTTCTATTTATAGTAATTGTGTGAGTCCATGATCTTCAACACTTCAAGTGATAGCAACAAGATATGGAAGGAGAGAACAATTTATTTATTGAAAAGTAAACTAATCTAGAGAGAAAACACAAGTTTGTTGAAAGCTACAATGTGAATTATGAATTGTTACTTACAACTCTACAATACAAGATCTATTTATACTCCCCTTCCCTTGTTACAACAAGTAAGCCCAAGCCCATTTACATGTCTAAGCCCATTAGGCCCAAATCTATTACTTTACAAAACTTTCTAATTAATTAGGACAACTTAAATGTCCTAACATTCTCCCCCTAAAGTTTTGGAAAGAAAATCATCTTCAAGTCTTTGACTCCTCTCCCCCTTGATTTTCTTGACAAACTTTAGTGGTGTATTCTTCAATTGTAGGCTCGGCTCCCCCTTGAAAGTTACTCTTATTCATGATATTTTAAACTTTGAAAAATCGGATCCAATGTACTCCATAACCCCGACTAAATGCACTAAAATCTTCTTCAAAGTGTATGCATTTAGTGTAAAACAGAGAATTCGTCGTTGGACCACGAGTTGAGTAAGAATTCGGCTTAAAAGCTTGGTCCGAATTTGCTCGAAGAAGGAATGATAAAAACACGCGCTACTCGGTAGGGATTTCGAGGAATCGTACACAAATCGATGTCGTGGTGATGGATTTGTGACAAACGAGATGTAGGAGTGCTGCCACACGAGTTCCATTTAGCAAAATCCACGAAATTTGACGAAACTAACAGAAATTGGTCCAAAAATGTTAGAAATCTAACTGTCCACTAACGGAATCCGTTAAGTTTACTATTCACCATCTTCCAAAAAACCAACTTCACGATCTGCACATTTCACTTTCAATTTTCTTTCAACTTTCACGATCAAAATAGCTTCCAAATCATTTCCTAGCCTTCATTGAACATCCAGAAATGTAGCTCATGAACAAAACCTGATCATGCAACGAGAAACACATGTCGCCGGCGAGTAACAAACTTTTCTGATGATCTAACAACTTTTTCCGGCAACAGTTTCCAACAACCAAAAAAAATCTCGAATTCTTGCTGGAATTCGCACCAAACTGGTGCTAAATGATCTAAACATCAAATCGAGCAAATCTGCAGCGAAATAACATCAAAACTCCGACGAAAACTTGAATTCCGGCCAAAACCGTTTTTCCGGCGAGGTTTCCAACAACTCAAAAATATTCGATTTCATGCTAGAAATTTCACGCCAAATGATTTCTGGATGACTAAAGAATCATAACGAATAGCTCTGAAGAGGTTTAATAGAAATAACGTTTTGCTAAATGAACCAAAACTTCGGCCCATGTGGATGTTCATCTTCGGCGCATAAAAGAAGCAAACATATTTGGCCCATGTATAATACAAAACAAACGGCCCAACCGAGATTTAAGCCCATCCGAAAGTTTAGACCTTCGGCCCAAAAGACGATTACAACATCGATCCATGTTTGATTGTGTTAGGATCCAAGCGCTTACCACTACGCCAAAATCAATTGCTGGTGGAGAAGGCGCAACTTATTTCCATATAGCGTAGCAGCCAGCGCCACGTTTCGATTTAGGAAGATGCTGGTCACTGACCCAACAATCCTCCCCCCAGCATCTGCCAGCACTAACGAGATCTTCGCTAGAAGTCAATGGCTGCACAGCATGCCTTTGGCATTTTAAATGCACTTCATGGGATTCGAACCCGTGACCTGCTCTGATACCAATTGTTAAACCAAGATCTATCAAGATTAGAGAAAGAATCTAGAGAGAGAGTAGAGAGAGAAAGTAGATCTTGTAGAATTAGCTCTCAAAGATACAAAGATATGAATTATGCTCTAAAGTGTTATCTCAAGTGTTACAAGATTACTCTAACCACATGCTTATATACCTAAGACAAACAAGGCATTAAGCTAAGATTGACAACTCTAATTATAAGGACTTTGACTTTGACTTTCTATATTAAATCTTGAAGACATATTTGTCCTAACAGATTGCTTAGCGACCCATACAGAAAAATATATCGAGCCCAACGAAGATTGGTTTAGCAAAAGTTCCAAAACTCGTCACCACAAACGGTCCAAAAAGTCGAAGTCTTCTTTAACGCTCTATGATCCGTCCAACAAGATCCAAAATCGAGACTTTGAATGCGACCGTCTTTTCGTACCTATAAAATACATATAAAATATACTTATTTTTGGGCGATGCATTTTCGTAATTAAATACGAAGCGTAACTAATATTTATTTTTGTTGCATTTAGCTAAGAATGACTATAAATAAAGCGATAAATGCAGGATTTTAGCTCAAAACTAATGTGAAACATGGCTAAAATAGGGTTAATAAAATAACCCTATTACAACCACGAATTCGAACTGTTGCTTGTCCTCAAGCAACTTTATTAAGAAAAATTAAAATTTGAGCTATTTTATTTGTTTTAAATTTGTCGCAATTTCCCAATCTCTCAACATGTGTCTCAATCATCCTTTGATTCCTGTCATTTACATGACATGAATCGATAGCACTTTGTAAAATGACATCTCTCAACTTACTCACAAAAAAATGTCAATCCATAGGCTAGCCGCAAAATTCCTGTTTAATTAAAATCATAATGCAACCGATATCGGGGGTGAGTGTTTGCCTTTTTTGTTTTGGTAAAAATGGTGATTTCTACCAATTTTTCAAAAAAATTCAAATTTGGCACAATTTTCTGCCTTTTCTTTTTGGTGATTTTGAGATGAGACACATTGGTCCCTTCGGTGTCTTTGACACTTTCTTGATGTGAGGAAAAACAAATGCGAAGCTTTGCTTCTTTTTGCATTGTTAAATCCTCTTTTTGTTTTGTGGGTGCGTCGCATTTTGCGAAGGGGTGTGCACTTTAAAATGATATGGTTTCGAATTTTTATAAGAGTTACCATATCATTTCCGCTCCCTAAAATTTAGAAGGGTTCAATGTCCTAATTGGACAACCATTGATCAAAGCGAAAAAATTGGCTTTTTATCGTGTTTGGTGTGGTTACAAAAATGATTTTAACAAAAAAAATTGAAACAAAAAATTCGGGGGCTAGTTCTAGTGACATGAAATGTGCAGGTGAGAAAACTTTCCCATTTACGCGGGCTATCAACCAAGCATGCAAATATCAATCCTCAAAACATGAAATTAACACACGATAAAGTCAAGTAAAAATTACTCGAAATTTGACAATCCAAAATCCCAAATGTAAGCGGTGAAATTAAAGTGCAGTTTATTAAAGTGCGCAAAAATTAAAATGGATAGAGTCTTGAAATTGAACCTGTCCTAATCATGATGAGTAGGAGTATGCTCAACGGGTTCCCATAATAGATGGATGGGAAACGGTAGTAACGTCCTCGCGATCTCCGGGTGTTTTTTCATCAAAATCCCTCTCGTTACGTCGTCCTTTGCCTTCTCAAACTTTAGCCAACGTACTATCATGCAATCTATCCTCTTTAATCTCGCCTCAATCTCATTGTTCCTCTCGCTCCTCTCACTTTCCTGCTGGTCGAGTTTTTTGGAAATCAACACTTGGTGTTCCTTAAGTGTTGTTCGCATCTCAATCTTAAGTGACTGAAACTTTGCTTCCAAAGAAGTAATTCCATCACTATCAGATATGTCCGAATCCGAATGCACACACGTATTGTTACGCATCAATCTATCCACATTTTGTCTTTCCATAACCAAATTTTCTTTTGAAAAAGTATCGGTGGATAGGATGGTAACATTTGCTTTTTTCATAAGTGCATGGATAATGGACGGATGACCCATTCGAGCGTTGCACCGGTCGACACCTCCACGTATATTATTGGAGATTAGACGGCCAACATCGAATCGGTGTCCCTTAAGGATGCAATACAAAATTAAAATACTAACCATGCAAAGACTAGTATCGTGAGTTGTTGGAGCGAGACTATGTCTTAAAAAGAAAAACCAGACATTTGCTTCCGGTTTTAAACAATGCGTGCGAATAATATGTGAATTTCCTGTAAATCCCCATTTGGATCCCTTATGGGCTATTGTTTCTAAAATGTCATCTAGATCCTCATTGGTTAGATTTTTGATCAATCGTTCCATCTCGGAATGTTTAGACGGGACAATACCCAAAAGGTTATTAATGGTCGTGGCCGCAAAATCAACCTCGGTTTTCCTAACAAGGATTTTTACGCCATCCGTGACGGACATTTCGCTATAAAAATCCCTCACCCAGTCAATATTATATTGCCTTGGTGGTTCACAACAAATTTCCCAACCCAACTTTGTGATCAAATAACCAATGTGCGGGTGTGCAAGTAATGTATTAACATGAAATCCACGTGGTGCATGGCATATTTTACGTGCTAAAGTTGGAAATTTAAGCATAGCTTCATGACATGAAAATAAATCGTAACGAGTGATATTTGAGTTTAAAGAGGTACCGACTTTTAGTTTCCCCTTATCAAGACAACGAACTCCTTGAGAGTTATCTGATTCCTTCTCTTCACCATCTCGACCCGCATCTTCTTCCGACACAACGAACTCACCATCTTCGATTTCAACCCAAACCTTTCTTTTCTTGATCAGTTGCATGCTACTTTCCCCAGTGGGTTTTATCCTTCTAGTGTATTTATGAATGGGTGTTACTGGGTCAGTATCAGATGCGTTTTTAGGAGAGATTGGAGTGGGTTTTACGAGTGTAGGGCTTGCAACAGGTGGTTCAATAGTCAGCAAGGGATTTGTGTGGCGATGGTTCGTGGGCAAAACAGTGGGCCACGGGTCTAGGGTTGTTGACTATTGCTGCTCTAATCGGGTCAAATGGGTGAAAAGCTGGTGGGTGATTTGGAAGTGGGTTTCCATGAGAGTTCAACACAACCGCATTTGAAATCGGCTGACGAGGTCCCGGATTTTGCATGTATCCAGGAGCAAATCGAGCATGTTTGAAACCCGGTGGTGGTCGGATATCTGGTCGATAGAACATTGGTCGCGGGCCATAGTTCATCAGGAACTTATTGGTGGCCAAATAGGTGGGATCGTACCCTCCAGATGGTACTCCGGTCACGTAGGTCGGTCGTGGGTTTAACTCAGAAAAACTTGATTTCTGGTCCACGTATTCCTGGAAGAAGGGGTTCGAATATACCTTTCGAGTGCGGGGTTGCGATGAGGATGACTCTTGCATCATTCGCTCCGCTGCAGCAGCTAGTTCTCGGAGTTTCGAGTGGGCAATCGTGCACTGTTGACTCACCGGAGAAAAAGGCGGTGGCAGCATCGGTGGTTTTCGATCGTTGCTGGTAGCCATTAATGATATTCGCCGGTGCGTTGTTCGCGTTCTCTTCCTTCGATGTTGGTTCGCAGCCAAAAAACGAGCTTCGCTCCTGGTGATTCTTCGATTTGCAAAAGAAAGCTTTAGGGTTTTCTTTGGTTGCTTTTTCGCCATGGAAGAGAGAAGAGGGTTTTATATTTGGAAAATGAGAGGTTGAGGGAGATAGACGAGTGACGTCAGCAGGGAGTGTCTGAGGTGAGGTGATCTCTTGACAGAAAAGAGAAATCGGCGGTGGCAGTATATAGTACCAAAGAAAAAATTAGCAGTGTGTGTGTGTTTGTTGCTCGCATGAAGAAGAAAAGAAATACCTACATGTTGTCTTAAATCAAGTACGAGCATTTAATGCTCTTCCAAACAGTACACATCAAACAGTAACTAGATTAGAATTTAGTTAGATTTTTAATAATCCAAAACAAATCCAGTTAAGAAGAAAAAAAATATCTTATTAACTCTTCCTCTTTTTGCTATTGGGCTTGGAACTCGAGTCAAACACTGGGCCGAAAATTTCTTGGCCCAGTTTAGATTTTGAAATTAATTTAAAGACCCAATCGTAATTAAACGTACCCGACCCAATTAATTATAAATCTGAATCAAACGTGGGTTTGACTGAAAATACTCTTCGAGGCCCAGTAGAAATTCAGATTTTCGTTATCGAGTTTCGATCATTTGGGTTGGTTACTTCCCTCGTTTATAAGAATTTGGCCCAAGGCCGAAAATTTCTTATTCCTCTTCTGATTAGAATTTTTCTCTCTAAACTCTGTTTCTCCCTAAAATTTACATCTTTTTGTAAACCTCTTTTTATTTTCCTTTTAAAATAAATTTTCGATTTTATTTTTATAACTACTATTTAGACTTTTCTTGTTTTTAGAACAAAATACGTGATTATATATATATATATATATATATATATATATATATATATATATTTTCGTATTTTTATATTATCTATTTTTATTATATATACATATTTTTATTTTATTTTATTTTCATTCTAGAAAGTGGACAACCTCCACAGGCTTTTGTATCAGATTTTGAGGTTCAACAAATGGTTTTACTCGCTGTTTGTTTACCTTAAAAGTTGTTCCTTTTTCTGGATCAATCAATTTAATCACTCCATAGGGATAAACTTTAGCAATCTGATATGGTCCTGTCCATCTAGAGTTTAATCTACCTGGAAACAACCTGAGTCGGGAGTTGAACAGTAGGACCTGTTGTCCTGCAGAGAACTCTTTTGGACTGATTTTCTTATCGTGCCATTTTTTTGTATTTTTTTTTGTAAAGTTTGGCATTTTCATAAGAAAAATTCCTATGTTCTTCTAACTCGCACAGTTGTAGAGTTCTTCTTCATGTTGAGTTCCTTTATGGCCCAGTAGGCCTTATGTTCTAATTCTACTGGTAGGTGACAGGCCTTCCCAAAGACGAGTTTATACGGGGACATTCCAATAGGGGTTTTGTAAGCGGTCCGGTAGGCCCACAAGGCATCATCCAGTTTAGATGCCCAGTCTTTTCTATGTGGCTTGACTACCTTAGCTAAAATTCCTTTAATTTCTCTATTAGACAACTCAGCCAAACCATTGGTTTGAGGGTAATAAGCAGTAGCCACCCTGTGCTGAATGTTGTATTTGTCCAGGACTTTCTCTAATAGGTTGTTGATGAAATGGGTGCCCGCATCACTAATCAAGGCACGGGGTGTGCCAAATCTAGTGAAGATGTGCTTTTGGAGGAATTTGATAACCGTTTTAGCATCATTAGAGTGACATGCCATAGCCTCAACCCATTTAGATACATACTCAACAGCTACCAGGATGTAGGCACAATTATTTGACAGTGGAAATGGTCCCATAAAGTCAATACCCCAAACGTCAAATAATTCTACTTCTAAAATCCCATTTAAAGGCATTTCATTCCTCTGAGAAATATTTCCAGTTCTTTGACACTCATTACAACTTTTTGCAAAGTTGTAGGCATCATTATTTAGGGTGGGCCATTACAAACCTGATTGTAATACCTTTGCAGCTGTTCTGCTTCCTCCAAAATATCCTCCATAGGGACCTATATGACAGTGATATAGAACAGATGCCACTTCTTCTTTAGGGATGCACCTTCTGATCACCTGATCTCTGCACAAATCTTAAATAAAAATGGATCATCCCAAAGAAACTTCTTGGAGTCAAATATAAGTTTCTTTCTTTGATGCTTATTTAATTACTTGGGAATGATCCCACAAGCTAAATAGTTAACAATATCTGCAAACCAAGGTATTGCAGTATGTTGTACATCTAAAATCCTTTCATCTGGAAAAACATCACTGATGTCATTAGTGTGTTCAGTGTGTTCTTGTTTTTTCCAGTCTTGACAAGTGGTCAGCCACTTGATTGTTCACACCCTTCCTGTCAACGATTTCCAAATCAAATTCTTGTAGTAACAAGACCCACCTTATTAGCCTAGGTTTAGCATCTTTATTAGAAATAAGATATTTGATGGCAGCATGATCAGTATGCACAATCACTTTGGCACCCATCAAATATGACCTGAATTTTTCAAAAGCAAAAACAACTGCTAATAATTCTTTTTCAGTAGTGGTGTAATTAATTTGAGCTTCGTTGAGAGTTTTACTAGCATAGTAAATTGAGTGAAAAACTTTATTATTTCTTTCTCCTAGAACGGCTCCAACAGTCTAGTCACTAGCATCACTCATTATTTCAAAAGGTAAAGACCAATCAGGAGTCACTATTACAGGAGCAGTGACCAATGCTTATTTCAATATTTTAAAAGCTTTTTTACAATCTTCATCAAAAATAAAAGCATGGTCATGCTGTAATAGGGAACACAGAGGTTTGGATATTTTAGAAAAATCTTTGATAAACCTCCTGTAGAAACCTGCATGTCCTAAGAAACTTCTAATACCTTTAATAGTGGTTGGTTCAGGTAATTTTGTAATTACCTCTAATTTGGCTTTATCAACCTCAATACCTCTGTTGGAAATGAGATGACCTAACACAATGCCCTCTTTAACCATAAAGTGACATTTTCCCAGTTTAAAACCAGATCTGTTTCTTCACATCTTTTAAGACTGTTTTCAAGGTTTTGTAAACATAGATCATATGATGTCCCATAAACTGAAAAATCATCCATGAAGATTTCTATGGACTGTTCAAGCATATCTGAGAATATAGACATCATACATCTTTGGAAAGTGGCAGGTGCATTACAAAGTCCAAAAGGCATTATTCTAAAGGCAAAAGTACCATAAGGGCATGTAAAAGTTGTTTTCTCCTGATCTTCAGGTGCAATGGCAATTTGATTGTAACCGGAGTAACCGTCTAACAAACAATAAAACTCCTTACCTGCTAGTCTGTCTAACATTTGGTCAATGAAAGGCAATGGAAAATGGTCTTTCTGGGTAGCCTGGTTAAGCTTTCTATAGTCCATACAGATTCTCCATCCTGACACTACTCTAGTAGGTATAAGTTCATTCTTCTCATTAGTTACCACATTAACTCCTCCCTTTTTGGGTACACACTGTACATGACTGACACAAGTACTACTGGCAATAGGATAAATTATGCCAGCATCCAACCATTTTAAAATTTCCTTTTTAACAACTTCTTTCATCATGGGGTTGAGTCTTCTTTGAGGCTCAACTGAGGTGAAATCTTTATTTTCTAAAATAATTTTATGTTGACAAATAGTAGGGCTTATGTCTTTCAAATCAGCAATGGTCCATCCTATGGCCTTGGTGTGTTGTTTCAACATGTTCACCAATTTTTCCTCCTGGTCAGATTCTAAGGATGACGAAATAAAGCCATTTGACCCACTTAGGTCTCCAGATTTTTAATTGATGTTTGAGTTTGGGACATAAATCCCTTCATCATTGCTTCCAAGGAAGTAGATGATTCAACATGATGGTTTGACTTTTGTTGAAAAACATGTTGATTATTTTGAGAATTCGTGTGCTGGTTGTTTTGAGGTCTTTCATAAAATTGTTACCTTGCAATTTAGGTGGTGGTGGATTTAATGCTGGACTATGCCATGAAAAATTAGGATGGTTCCTCCACTCAGGGTTGTAAGTCTAAGAAAAGGGTCCTCCTTTGTTATTGTTATTATAGTTATTATTGTTATTATTATTACCTATATAATTGATACGCTTGGGATTTCCTGGACAATGTTCAAAGTTGTGGCCATCACCACAGTATGTGCACTGGTTAGACTGAACAGTAGCAGGAGGCATGACAGGGTTGACTGACACAACATTAAGGTTTCTAATCAAAGATGCTATGTCATTCAGCTGCGTAGATATCAATGCATAAGCATTAGGATCTTGTGCTCCTACAGTTGTTTTTCTAAGTGGTAAAGCACGTGGATCAGCCCACTGACCATTGTTGTTAGAAATTCTTTCAAGAATATCATATCCCTCATTATAGTTACAAGAAGTGAAAGCTCCGTTTGTAGTAGCGTCGAGCATTTATTTTGCAGTAATGTTTAAACCACTGTAAAACGTCTCTAACTGAATGCAGTACGGAATGCCATAGTGAGGGCATTTTCTCAAAAGCTCTTTGTACCTATTCCATGCATCAGGAACTGCCTCATCGTCCATTTGTTAAAAAGTGAAAATTGCGTTTCTGGACTTAGCATTCCTTGTGGGTGGAAAAAAAATTTAGAAATTTTTCCGCCATTTGGGCCCAGGTAACTATAGAATCTGGCTTCATTGAGTTGTACCAAGACCGTGCACTATCTCTTAAAGAGTATGGAAAAAGTTTTAATTTTAGTGCATCGTCTTCTACACCAGGAAGCTTAAAGAGTCTGTAATTTCCATGAAAGACCTTAAATGAGAATGAGGATCTTCAGATGCCAAACTAGCGTACTGGCCGTTAGTTTGAAGCATATGAAACATTATTGGTTTTAATTCAAAGTGGCGGGCTTACAAAGTTGGTTTAAGAATTCCTGAATGTAACTGGGTTAAAACAGGAACAACGTAAGACATAATTCCACCATCCTTTGAATTAGCTAACCGAAAAATGTTTTGTTCCTCATCATCAAGATTATTTATAAATGGCGGGTTTTCAAGATTTTCATTATTAATAGGTCGCCCATCAGGTCCAAACTGGGGACCGTCCTCATGGTCTGACGAATAATCACTTTCAGACATTTCTAAAGAATTTAAGACTCGATTAGCTCTTTGAATTCATCTTCGTTGTTTAAAAGTTCTTTCAATGCCAGGATCAAGTTGGAAAATCTCACCGTGCGGCAACCTTGGCATGCACTATAATTAAAATAATATTTTTTTTCTTTTCTCAAAATTGTGTTAAAAAAACTTGCTTTTAAATATTTTACATATAAAAAGAAAAACTTATGGCTTGTTTCCCCGGCAACGGCGCCAAAAATTTGTTGACTTGTTTGATGCTACCCCTGCTAAAAATGGAATATTAGAGATGCAAGAGAGTAATATCAAACAAGTGTGTATATTGAGAGAGTAATATCATCAATATCAGTCAGAAATAAACCATGACGCAAGTATACATCTCAGTCTATTATTGTCTTCTAACAAGTAATAATGGTACAAAAATACCGAATATCGATCCCACAGGGAAGCGTGGAGGAGTTTCTCTTTAAAGGTCCAATTATTTAAAAGCAGGTTTCAGATGGCGAATGCGAAGGTGATCTTTGTTTGAGGTTGGTGATTAACAACTAATTGAGGAATTAACAATTATAAGAGGAAAGCACGGGGTATAAAGGTCCATTGGGATTAGATTAATAATTAGATATCGAGATGAGATAGTATTCTTCAGTTATCTCAAGTGTCGAATATTTCATGATACAACGTACCAGTTGTCAGTTGGTCAATTGTGATCCACCACAAAATATAACATTTGATTTAAATAACGTCAGACAATCATACCATACGATACACCTTTTTATCTTTTTATTAGTCTTGGTCCCAATTTCTCTTTATACCCCGAACTAAGGCGATTAGCCCATCATCGTTCAGATTCCAATTATAAAAGATTTACATGACTTAAAACAAATAATAGAAATGGACAATACGTTAATTAAATGGAACTTACTTGAGTGGAACGTCGTGACTTGTTGCACAAGTTATCTAAGCTTTGAGAAAAGTTACTATTTCATTTAGGGAAATAGTTGGAAAGCATTTAAGATTAATAACTACAAAGTTGATGAGAGAGTTAAGCATTGGTTTTAAAACTATAGTTGCGAAAGTGAGATTATTAAACTATGAGGAAAATCTTGTTTTAAATGTAAATTAAAAACGAAGAGTTCTTGATGATGTTTGTTAACGGACTAATTATAGAGACTAAAATTAACGTGCTTTCGAGATTAGAGAAAAGATGGGACTTTTGTGAAATCACTTACCAAACCGTGAACCAATTTTACTTGGGAATCCAAAGTGATTAATTCAGACTTCCGCCTTATATTGCAAGTGAGATTACGCGAGAACCAAGTTTTATCAAAAGTAGAGAATGAGAGTAAGGAAAGAGAATCGTAAGTTGTTTGCGAGATTAATTAAAAACGTGACTTTTGAAAAGCAATTAAAGTTAACTAAGATGAGTTTAAGAGTTTAAGAGTTAGGAAAACGAGTTTAAGAGATTAAGAGTTGTGAAAGATAAATTAAGAGTTAGGAAAACGAGTTTAAGAGATTAAGAGTTGTGAAAGATAAATTAAGAGTTAGGAAAACGAGTTTAAGAGATTAAGAGTTGTGAAAGCTAAATTAAGAGTTTAAGAGTTAGGAAAACGAGATTAAGAGATTAAGAGTTACGAAAACGAGTTTAAGAGTTTTTAGGGAAAAGAGTTTTTAACACTAAAGTTTAAGTAACATTAACATGCAATTAAGATTAAGATTAAAGTTGCAAACCAAGTAGTTAAGTCACAAAAGTCGAGAGTTTCGGATCAAACTAGGGGTGTTCGGCATTGATACATCATAAACGAGCCATGGTGCCTAGGTAACAAGGAAATTCCAAGTACCAAGCACACCTTAAACACTAACTAAACACTTCTATTTATAGTAATTGTAAGACTTGGTGGCTAAGTTTTGTAAAAATGGAGCATCCATGGGTCATAGATCCGACCCATGGACAACCAAACCTTCGGCCCATGTGGATGTTCATCTTCGGCCCATAAAAGAAGAAAACATGTTTGGCCCATGTATAATACAAAACAAACGGCCCAACTGAGATTTAAGCCCATCCGAAAGTTTAGAACTTCGGCCCAAAAGACGATTACAACATCGATCCATGTTTGATTGCTTAGCGACCCATACAGAAAAATATATCGAGCCCAACGAAGATTGGTTTAGCAAAAGTTCCAAAACTCGTCACCACAAACGGTCCAAAAAGTTGAAGTCTTCTTTAACGCTCTATGATTCGTCCAACAAGATCCAAAATCGAGACTTCGAATGCGACCGTCTTTTCGTACCTATAAAATACATATAAAATATATTTATTTTTGTGTTTTTGCGATGCATTTTCCTAATTAAATACGAAGCGTAACTAACATTTATTTTTGTTGCATTTAGCTAAGAATGACTATAAATAAAGCGATAAATGCGGGATTTTAGCTCAAAACTAATGTGAAACATGGCTAAAATAGGGTTAATAAAATAACCCTATCACAACCACGAATTCGAACTGTTGCTTGTCCTCAAACAACTTTATTAAGAAAAATTAAAATTTGAGCTATTTTATTTGTTGTAAATTTGTCGCAATTTCCCAATCTCTCAACATGTGTCTCAATCATCCTTTGATTCCTGTCAATTACATGACATGTATCGATAGCACTTTGTAAAATGACATCTCTCAACTTACTCACAAAAAAATGCCAATCCATAGGCTAGCCGCTAAATTCCTGTTTAATTAAAATCATAATGCAACCGATATCGGGGGTGAGTGTTTGGCTTTTTTGTTTTGGTAAAAATGGTGATTTCTACCAATTTTTCAAAAAAATTCAAATTTGGCACAATTTTTCTGCCTTTTCTTTTTGGTGATTTTGAGATGAGACACATTGGTCCCTTCGGTGTCTTTGACACTTTCTTGATGTGAGGAAAAACAAATGCGAAGCTTTGCTTCTTTTTTTCATTGTTAAATCCTCTTTTTGTTTTGTTGGTGCATCGCATTTTGCAAAGGGTGTGCACTTTAAAATGATATGGTTTCGAATTTTTATATGAGTTACCATATCATTTCCCCTCCCCAAAATTTAGAAGGGTTCAATGTCCTAATTGGACAACCATTGATCAAGCGAAAAAATTGGCTTTTTTATTGTGTATGGTGTGGTTGCAAAAATGATTTTAACAAAAAATTTGAAACAAAAAATTCGGGGGCTAGTTCTAGTGACATGAAATGTGCAGGTGAGAAAACTTTCCCGTTTACGCGGGCTATCAACCAAGCATGCAAATATCAATCTTCAAAACATGAAATTAACACACGATAAAGTCAAGTAAAAACTACTCCAAATTGGACAATCCAAAATCCCAAATGTAAGCGGTGAAATTAAAGTGCAGTTTATTAAAGTGCGCAAAAATTAAAATGGATAGAGTCTTGAAATTGAACTTGTCCTACTCATGATGAGTAGGAGTACGCTCAACGGGTTCCTATAATAGATGGATGGGAAACGGTAGTAACGTCCTCGCGATCTCTGGGTGTTCTTTCATCAAAATCCCTCTCGTTACGTCGTCCTTTGCATTCTCAAACTTTAGCCAACGTACTATCATGCCATCTATCCTCTTTAATCTCGCCTCAATCTCATTGTTTCTCTCGCTCCTCTCACTTTCCTGCTGGTCGAGTTTTTTGGAAATCAACACTTGGTGTTCCTTAAGTGTTGTTCGCATCTCAATCTTAAGTGACTGAAACTTTAATTCCAAAGAAGCAATTCCATCACTATCAGATCTGTCCGAATCCGAATGCACACACGTGTTGTTATGCATCAATCTATCCACATTTTGTCTTTCCATAACCAAATTTTCTTTTGAAAAAGTATCGGTGGATAGGATGGTAACATTTTCTTTTTTCATAAGTGCATGGATAATGGACGGATGACCCATTCGAGCGTTGCACCGGTCGACACCTCAACGTATATTATTGGAGATTAGACGACCAACATCGAATCGGTGTCCCTTAAGGATGCAATACAAAATTAAAATACGAACCATGCAAAGACTAGTATCGTGCGTTGTTGGAGCGAGACTATGTCTTAAAAAGAAAAACCAGACATTTGCTTCCGATTTTAAACAATGCGTGCGAATAATACGTGAATTTCCTGTAAATTCCCATTCGGATCCCTTATGGGTTGTTGTTTCTAAAATGTCATCTAGATCCTCATTGGTTAGATTTTTGATCAATCGTTCCATCTCGGAATGTTTAGGCGGGACAATACCCAAAAGGTTATTAATGGGCATGGCCGAAAAATCAACCTCGGTTTGCCTAACAAGGATTTTTACGCCATCCGCGACGGACATTTCGCTATAAAAATCCCTCACCCAGTCAATATTATATTGACTTGATGGGTCACAAAAAAATTCCCTACCCAACATTGTGATCAAATAACCAATGTGCGGGTGTGCAAGTAATGTATTAACATGAAATCCACGTGGTGCATGGCATATTTTACGTGCTAAAGTTGGAAATTTAAGCATAGCTTCATGACATGAAAATAAATCGTAACGAGTGATATTTGAGTTTAAAGAGGTACCGACTTTTTGTTTCCCCTTGTCAAGACAACGAACTCCTTGAGAGTTCTCTGATTCCTTCTCTTCACCATCCCGACCCGCATCTTCTTCCAATACAACGAACTCACCATCTTCGATTTCAACCCAAACCTTTCTTTTCTTGATCGGTTGCATGCTACTTTCCCTAGTGGGTTTTATCCTTCTAGTGTATTTATGAATGGGTGTTACTGGGTCAGTATCAGATGCGTTTTTAGGAGAGATTGGAGTAGGTTTTACAAGTGTAGGGCTTGCAACAGGTGGTTCGATAGTCAGCAAGGGATTTGCGTGGCGATGTTTTGTGGGCACAACAGTGGGTGCCACGGGTCTAGGGTTGTTGATTATTGATGCTCTAATCAGGTCAAATGGGTGAAAAGCTGATGGGTGATTTGGAAGTGGGTTTCCATGAGAGTTCAACAAAACCGCATTTGAAATCGGCTGACGAGGTCCCTAATTTTGCATGTATCCAGGAGCAAATCGAGCATGTTTGAAACCCGGTGGTGGTCGGATATCTGGTCGATAGAACATTGGTCACGGGCCATAGTTCATCAGGAACTTATTGGTGGCCAAATAGGTGGGCGAGTCTATGTGCTCTCATTCTTGTAACCAATGTAAAAGCACAAATGTAAGTCATGTTATAAAAGCACAAATGTGTTTGTTGTCAAATTAATAAATTGAATCAAGAAAATTGTGCATTAGATTGGATTGTGTCTGTCTAATGTTTTGATCTAATATTCTTATAAAGACAACATACACATATCAATGTTTCTAAAATGGATATAAGCAAGGAATCATTTCAAACAGGTGAAAAGGAAAATGAGAGCAATTTCATGCATCTATAGATAGATCATATCTATCTTGCAAGTGATGTTGCCTGGCATGGTTAGTAGCACAAATTTAAAAAAGAAGTGCCGACTAACTTTCAAATTATGCTAATTTACTGGCAATTATATGCAAGAGAATAACATACATCATCTCGTTTATACAACAAAGTTGATGTTTCAGAAAGATGAAAAGAATCGTACTGAAGACATCCATTAGTTTTTTTTTATCAAACATCAAAATCGAACAGAGAAGCTTCAAAGTCGATTAAACCCAAATCGATTAGACAAAAATCAACCAAAATCGATTGAACCAATATCGAATGAACCAAAATTGAAGCTTCAAAGTCGATCCAGGTTAAATCGATTGTTGCAAATTAAGAATGACATTTGGGTTTCTTTGTTTATATATACAGAAAATAAACAACAACTTACTGGAAGCAAAGACGCAAATCGATCCAGGTTAAATCGATTAGAAAGATTAGAAATAAAATCTAAAGCAGACCGTACGTGATTAGAAATCGTACCTGAAAATGAGAAGAAACCCATATAACGAAAATCAATTGAACCAATATCGAATGAACCAAAATCGAAGCTTCTCTGTTCGGTTTGGGTGCATGTTAAATCGATGCAGAGATGCAAATTAAGAATGACATTTTGGTTTCTTAACACATAACCAAAATCGATTAGACAAAAATCAACCAAAATCGATTAACCAAAATCGATTGAACCAATACCGATTGAACCAAAATCGAAGCTTTAAGGTCGATTAGACAAAAATCGAAACCGATTGAACCAAAATAGAAGCTTTTAACCAAAAATAAAGAAAAGGGTGTAGAAATTTAACCTGAGAAGAAGAAACCCTGATAGGACTTGGAGAAAATGATTTGAATCCATTGAATCCATTATAAATCGCGTTGGAGGAGTCTTGGAGGGCGGAGTGGAAGCGAAGAGTCGTCTCGAAAAGGCACGGGAGCCTGGGGATGAATGGCAGAAGCGTCCTGTGGGAGAGGAGGCTGGAGGTGTCTTAAAATTAATTAATGATAATGATTAGGGTCCTATAAAATATTCCACTCTTGAAATTAAGTAATTGTGTTTTAAATGGTAGTACATAATGCTAAAAGTGTTGTTTTTAAGAGTTTGGGGGTTATATGCTTTATAAGGTAGTATATATATATATAAATATAAATATATATATATATATATATATATATATATATATATATATATATATATATATATAGTAAATATAAACATATATATGCTAACTGAGAAAACAGTTGAAGGAGATACGTCGATATATTTAAGATTTAATAAATATGCAAATTGGAGACGTCAAGTTATTTGATCATATTTGGTTTAGACATTTTTATATGTAGTATCTAAATATTGTCTGAATCATCGGTTGTATTTTAAAGACATGTTTTCTTTATTTTTATGTTTCTAATTTTGATTTTACCTTGTTTAAACACAACTCGACCAACCCGACCAACCCGATCAACCCGAACGGGTTGGGTTGTACCTTTGTTTGGGTTGGATTGGGTTGAAATTTTTTTAAACCGCCAACATTGGATTGATGTGTCGAAATGTCTTCAACCCGATCAACCCAACCTGTGAGCACCCTACTAGAGGGCATATACCCCCAAGAAATCCACAAAAAAGCACGCTTGTAGGCTTGTAGCTTAAAATTATCTTCTTAACAAAAAGTTACAAATAGGGCCCAACAATTAAAAGGAAGCCCCGAAATCTAGACCTGACAAACGTGTCGTGTCGTCTTCAAAGGTAAACGGGTTGAGAGTGCCTAACCCTAACCCGACCCGTTTAATAAACGGGCCAGAAAATCCTAACCCTAACCCGACCCGCCTAACCAGCCTAACCCTTTTAACCTGTTTAACATTTATGAAACTATAAACTAAATATCGAAATTTCACAAAAACGTTACAAATCCAAAATTCAAATGAAAGCATTAGAAATATAAATTTTATAGTTCAAACTTATAAGTTATAAGCAAATCCAAAACATTAAAAATCTAAAGCATTGAAAAGGTAACTTAATATATATATATATATATATATATATAGAGAGAGAGAGGGATAATAAATTGTAAACCTCTAAATGTATGTATACTATGTAAACTTTGGATTTCATAGGTTCTTTGATGAAGTTGTTTCATGAAATTGTTTATTTTGATGAAAATGTTTCATATCATTCATTTCTTAGTGAAATTGTTTCATATATTTGTGTTTTTTATGTGAAAATGAAAAAATTTCATCAAACTGAGAAAATATATGAAATAGTTTCATAGGAATGAAAAAAATATATGAAACTACATAAAAACACAAATATATGAAAGAATTTCATCAAGAAATGAATGATATGAAGCAATTTCATCAAGAAAGCCTATGAAATACAGAGTTTACAAAGTTTACACGAAAAAAAAGTTTACAAAATAGTGAGCCTATATATATATATATATATATATATATATATATATATAGGTTGGGTATCTTTTGCAAACCAGTGTATTTGTACAAACTCGTACAAACCATACCTAGCTTTATGATTTTGTAAATTTGGCTTCATGAATATTTATATATATATATTTTGGCTTCATTAATATATAATTTGACTTCATGAATATATCATTTGGCATTTTTAACTAATTTTTTTCGATGGAGCCCTAAAATACCCTTATTTTTGTAAAAAAATTAGTTAAAAATGCCAAATGATATATTCATGAAGCCAAATTATATATTCATGAAGCCAAAATATATATATAAATATTCATGAAGCCAAATTTACAAAATCATAAAGCTAGGTATGGTTTGTACGAGTTTGTACAAATACACTGGTTTGCAAAAAATACCACCCCTATATATATATATATATATATATATATATATATATATGTAACACCTCGAAAATCCTAACTCAATCTGTAAACGGATCTATTTGGAATTCTTAAAGGACAAGGTTTTGCTTTGGAGTGTGGAACACGTAATGCTATTTGGATCGCATGAGAAATCGGGCAAAGATTGGGCTCGGTACCTGGACCGCGAGAGTGCCCGACGATTATGACATGGTCACTCCCGCCAGGGCACTATCGCCCAAAGTGTACCAAGAGTTGTGGGAATAGCGGGCGAGTATGCCCGGCGATAGTGACAGTGTCACTATCGCGGTGTCACTATCGCCGTCGGGCTCCAGAGGGTTTTAAACCCACGACTTTCAGCCTTATTTCATTTCTATTCCATCTTTTTCTCTAAACTCTCCCAAACCGAACCCTAACCCTCTAAATCGTTTTTGGAGCTTTTGAAGCCATAAATCTTGCAAACCAAAGCTTCTCTCTCAGTTCTTAACAAGGAATTATGGATGGAGGTTAGAACCCTTCTTCTCACTTTCGTTTTGGTGAGATTTCTACACTTCATAGGGTTTTACCCAACCCTCACCTAAACCTTTTCCTTTCCTTGGATGAAATGAAGATTGAGGCTCACTTTGGTAACAATAGAAGTGTTTGGTTGGTGGATTCACTTGATGGTGGAGGTAATCTTCTCTTCTCTTCATTTTGGAAAATTAGGGTTTCGATCTATTGGTGATTTTGGGTGTAATATGTTGGGGGAAATGATTCTAAGTGTTTGGGGATAAATGTTTACGGCTGGAAATTGTGAATTTAGGTTTTCGGAAGATTTGGACTTGAAGATTCGGACTACTTCAAAGGAGCATACGTTTGGGAAAAATCTAGATTTAGCCTAATCTAGCAAGGTGAGTTCAAGTTGCTTTGTGAAAACTTTGTACATGCCAAAAATGTTATTTTCCAAATGTTTGTGTGTTTTACATGAAAATATCAATTGTTGAGTTATTTGATAAGTCTAACTCTTTTGAAGTGTTTACCTTCATAAATATTGTAAAACACCCATAGTTGGGATTTTTGGATATTTTGATATGTAGAAATCATAAAATATCTTTAAAAGATTTATTACTCAAAATGAGATCTATTTGATTGTTTAATCATATTAGTGAAAATGATTTTATAAACCGTTTGGGAAAAGGCACATTTTAGTGTCAACAGTCATTTTGAGAATTACAAGGGTGTGAGTCCTTTGGGAAAATCCCTTTTTGTTTAACTCGTGTTGAGTTTTGGGTTAATAACGATTTTATGGTACTTGTTTACCTAATTGATATTAAATGCATTTTATGCTAAGATGACCGTTATTTATGGGTCTAATGAGTATTTAAGCATTTTGCTCGGTTTTGACTTTGAGATAGTCTTGGGGACATTTGTCCGATTTTAAATGGCTCGAAGTGGAGTCTTATTTATGGTTTGCTTTTATTGCATCATATTGCATTTATTGCGCATTATTAATATTTACATGCCCGGGTGCGTTAGTCATTCTAGGATGGGCTTATTATTATAGACTGTGTTGCATTGGATCCATAGGCACGTGAGTCAGTCTTTATTTGAGGGTCTGCTGGGTGTCGCGGGATTTGACCGGGCCCCATGCTAAAAGACCTTTGCTTTCAAAGGTACGATAGGAGGGCTGAGTCATGGATGAGCACGGTGGGCGAATATGACCTCCGTCATGTGGGGCAATGCCATGGTTGTATCCCCCTTGTGTCGGGCCTTTGGCGGTATTCTTAGGGATATTTCGCTAAGGTCAGATGTCTCTTTGGACGTAACTTGAAATGCGTCGTATGGGACACTTGGGCTTTATGCAGTGAAGTGTCGTACGATTAACATTATTTGAGTGGCGTACTTTTGTGTTCATCCACTCTCAATGGATACGGGTCTCCCCCGTCGTTGGCCAACCTACTTGGGATTTTATATTGTACCTGTTTTATTATTATTGTTGGTCTTATACGTTTGACTGCGGTTGGATGACTTTAATATTGGATTCCCCTCCATGTGTATTAAAGTCTAAATAAAGCAGGCCATTTCCATATTTATGGTATTTGGAACTTCGCTACATTTTACGTTTTGCGTGAGTATTGCTTCGTATTGCTTCGTATTATGTCTTCAATGAAGGGTTATAATTAAATGAATGGTTTTCCATGATTTATGGGTCGAGTACTTATTGTCAACCATATTTGAAGGTTTTGCCTAATATAGGAAGTATTCACGTATTTGAGTGAGTTAGGATTGGTATTCATTTTGGAAAAACGCTTTATACCTTTTGGGAATATTTCTCATGGATTTTGGGTGCGTTGGAAAATGAGTCATTTACATCCTTTTTGTAAACTCCTTTGGAAATCACACTCTATATTGCAAACTTTCTTTTAAAGAATTATTTAAATCATGCTATAAACTCTTGAACTCACTAGGCGTTAGCCTAACCCTTCTTATTTTTCGGCATGTGCAACAGGTCTCAGGTTGGGAGTAGTTCTAGTGATACGTGTGAAAGGTCGTGTGCTAGTAAAGTGCTCGAGAGGTGAATAGCTTAAGTGATGTTTCCGCATTCATCCTTGGGATTAGCAACTTGTACTTGGGTTAAGTATCACCCGAGGTAGTTTTAGTCTTTGAAATGAGACTCGTGTTATACATTGTTTGATGTTAATCATAGTTTGTAATTTGAGGTATTTCACCTATTGAATTTACAGGAATAAATCCTATTGTTTTCGGATAAAATATCGAATTTTTTAATTAGTTGCTTTTTCCCAATTCGAGGGTGTTACAAGTTGGTATCAGAGCATAAATTTGAGAGAATTAGGTGTTGATTTTGGATCCCTAGACTCAAACTAGCGTTCTTTTAAGTAAATGAGAGTGAAATTCACCATTAGGCACTTTAAGATAGGATGTTTTGAGGTCGAAGTTGCTAGAAACGAGAATCCTGCCTAGAGTGGCAAGGGTAATCATGTACGGTACGTTCATAATGACACCTGGCCAGTGTCATGGTGAATCTACTAGTTACATGTGCGTACTTGAACTACTTTAATGTGGTGATTGTGGGGTAGTGAAGAAGTTCTAAGCTATTAGTCGTTGGAAAAGATTGACGATTCTAGCATTAGTCACTTAGAGTGACAATAAGCATGATATTTGCTTTAAGTGGACCGTTTCGGGTCAAGATTGATGGTTGGATTAGAACCATAGACTTATTGAACCGACTTTGATTCAAGGAAAAACCGTAAGGTTAATTGATGTAATTCCCAACTTGCCTTAAGAGGTTTAAATGTCCGGATGACAATAGTGGACCGGAGGGATTTAGAGGAGTATGGGTTGAGACGTTGAGTGCCGACTAAATTATGCACAAATTTTATTTTGAAAATAAGTTGCATCAATTATTTCTTGTGTTTCAAATCCTTATATGGATTGTGTTACAAATTTTGGAAAATGTTTAGCACACACACAAGATTTCGAATCATGGGTTTTTGAACCTACATGAAATTATTTTATTGCGAGAGTCGCAAACTCCGCCGGGATTTGTTTTACTTTATTTATTATCGTTCAACATTACTTTCGGATACAGTGGTATCCACATTTTATGATGTTTATGATGTTTGGGCAAGTAACTACGGCTTACGACTTTAACATTGGATCTCCTCCACTTATGTTAGAGTTTAGACGGAAAGTTATCTTCCATTATGTCTATGTAAAACTATTTTTGGGAATTTGTTTAATGTGAGTTTATTAAACAGTGTTGTTCGTATGATACTACATTAGAAAGGGGGTTTCTAGAATTTTGGCATTTTAGTCATGACTTTTGCTTATTGCAATTCGACTTTTGGAAGCATAATGTTTGATGCCATTTTGTTGACTTGAGGTCATTGAATTTTATGGAGTTTTGTTTTACGACGTTTTGAGTCGTGTGAGCGTAATTTCAAAAGTGCATACTCCATTTGTTTATGTGAAAATTTATGAGTTATGTTGGGCGTTTTGTCCCACTCGAACTTTGTTGAGAAATGTTAATTTTATGCCATAAGGCGACCAAAGAGATAAGTTTTGGAACTTTAGTGTCGCGTAATTTCTCTTTCAAAGATTTGTGTTAGCACATTTTGTTGCAACCTGTTCAGTATGTGGATTGATTTATACATGACATAAGTAACGCATGAAAGAAAACTTGATGGTATTTTATTACAGTTTACTTAATGCGCTTTCGGTCAGTTGAATGTTTTATTATCATTTTCATGTAAATGCATTATATCGACTAGGGGTACGCATAGCTTGGTAACCATTGTTTCTCGACACTTTGATAAACGAGTCGTGCATGAAAACGTTTTGTTAACTCATTGTGTAAATGAAGGCCTTTTGGCCAAAGTATACGTTAGTGTCATGGAGATCATGCAAAGTTCACAATACGTTACATTTTGAAAACACAAATGTATGAGTCGTTGACATTTGGTCAACTTTGGTTCGAGGAACAATTTGGAAAATTGTAAACCTTTTTGGTTTTGGAGAAATGTGTATTTTGAGTATTTTATAACAAATAAACTTCTAGGCATTGACATTTTAACGTCTCATATTTAGGATACGAAACTTTTGATGTGAAAGCTCCGTAATGGAGATTTTGGAAAATCAATCACCTAAACTTAGAGTGCGTGGAATTGATTATGTTTTGAACGTAATGCGCGTTGTTTGTATGATTTAAGGTCGAAAGTTGATTTGAACCCTTTTTGGTGTCAACAAATTACAAGTACTTATTTTCACCTAAGTTCTGGAAAACACGTTGTTATGTGAAAACCTTGTCAGAAACATTTTACTCATGTGTCATTATATGACCGGATGAGGAAATTTTGGAAATTTATTTCAAGAATTTCACCTTTTGAAATTTTGTCGTGAACTATTTAATGCATGTTATTTCGTTCAAGAAAACTACTAGAAAAGTGTTACAAGCTTGCATGCCTACCCCAATTTGAAGTCCCCTCACGATGTTTTAGTCGATATCATCAAATGATGAAAGCATGTTGATTACTATCTTTAAGTTTGGAACTTACACAAGTCATTTTATGTTTTGACTAACGTGTACTCATGAATCGTTTCATCGTTTTGTATAATAAACCGACGCGCGCAAGTTTTGTTGGTAAACCTTGTTCCATGCCATTTCATGGGTAAATATGAAATTTCGGAATCAAACGCCGTTTGAACTTCTTTTGAAGTACGTGCGAAACTTTTTGTTGCACACCATTTAAAGTGGGCAGTTACTTTACGAGCATGTCATGAGTCAATCCATAATAGAACCATATCGGTTCATTTAAAAGAAGTTGTTTATCACGCTTTTGCGTTTTGTTGATAATCTGAACTGCAATGAAATAATTTTCAATATGATTTTCATATGTGGGACGAGCGTGTCCATTTTTATGCAACTACCAAACTGATAGTAATAGTTTTTATGCGTATGTTTAAATTGATATGAAAATCTTTGTGTTGAAAATTTCTATGAAAAGCTTTCGTTGTTTGGCATATTTGTTAAATAATTCACATGAAAACCTTGAACTCGTTAGGACCTTGGAAAGGTTAAGTAACCCCGGTTAAGAGTAGGCTTGTATAGAACCTCAACTATGAAAAGTTGGGCGTTTAGGCACATGATATGACTATAGGCCGGATGATATCGGTAGCAAAGTCGATGTGCTTGTGGTAATTGGAGGGTTAGATTTGCGATAATGTATTTTGAGGTTGGTATAACCGTTTTGTCGGCAACCCGGTTTTGGGTCTTGGACAATTTTCGCATGAGGGACCCTTTAGACACCGTATTGATAACCCTAGCTTGTGGGAATGCTCGGTGAATGGAACTCGTGTGTTGAATTCTGTTAGAGTTCAACGCTTGGTGGTATGACTAGGTGTCAACCTTTTGGGTTCGAGGTCGGAAACCGTTAGCGTATTCGTAGGGTGTAGTCCGATTTTAAATGAAAAAAATGGTAACGGTTGAAGTAACCCTAAGATGCTCAAGTGTGATGAGTAGATTTGGTAGGGATGATTGCATGTGCGGGCACGAACAAAACCGTGAGCGGTGCCGGTATGCTGATATGCAGAGGGTATCCATAAAGCGGACAATATCGTGTACGCAATCGGAAGGTATGAAGCATTCTAAAGTTGGGAGACAACCGAAGTCGTCTAATTGGGAATTACTCCGGTGGTTGGAGTGTTCTCCCGGACGTAAGTACAGTAAACTTGAGGGGGCATTGTTGGTAAGAAATTGTTTGAGGATTTGTGTTGATAGACTGTGTGGGGGAAAAATTTAGATTTCAGTTGGAAGTTGATGGATTAATGATAACTCTATTTTAAGAGTTATTATTTCCTTTTATTTTTATTTTATTTTGTCAAATTTTAGCCATTTCACTTCTCAAAATCCTCATTCTTGGTAACATTCACGAAAATGAGCAAAAAGAGTGAACCATAGTTTTTAATAAATTATTTGGTGGAGTTTTGTTGCTTTTTCACGAAATATTCGCAGTGACTTGCGCATCCCACTCCAGACCCCACTATCGAGCAGAGAAGAAGACAAAAGAAAATCAACTCTTAGTTGGGAAGTAAGAGTTTTGGAGAATAGAAGGTTCAGTTGCAGAAGGCATGGGATTGAGAAGTACAAAGTGCTCCTAAAAGCATGGCAAGAGGAATTAAATAATAACACCCATGGTACTTTGAAGTTAACTTTTTGGAAAGGTAAAGGGTCCTATGGGTAAAAGAGCTACAAATTGGTGGATTGAAGTGTTGCACAAAGAAGCTGAATTTTATGTTTTCTCACTTCAGTCCTTATTCTCTAGATAAAACCCATCTTTTGTAAAACCCAACCTTTCCTCTTAGTATATAAAGGGGTGTTGGGTTAAATTTAATACATCTTGCATATCTCATCTACCACATTTAGTGCTAGTGTAGTTCTAGTTGTTAGTTCACTTACTGGAGTAGTTCTCTTTAATTTCTTGCATTTAAATTCCTTAGTGTAATCGTTAGTTTCGAGTTACCAGTGGCAGTGACGAGTTCTCGTTCCCCACGGTGGTTTTTAATACAAGTCACTTTCAGTTTACTTATGTGTAAATCTTCATCTTTTGTTTTCTTTACTTCAGTAATTATGGGCTAAGCATCCTTTGGGATGTAGGAAAGAGAAGTACCAAGATTTTCGAGAAAATGTTTGAGTAATCTTTATACTTGGAATATTTGTTGTTTTGGTTATTCACTCTCGATTATTGCCCAATGATGCGAACAAGCCGATCACTTGTAAGGATTTAATGTCTAGTTCTTAACTCAGAAATGAGTAGAACACAGTGACACGAGCTTGGATACTGCTAGGGGATTTGAAAGAATTCTTATGACACTTGCGAAAGTGAGGTCGGCACAGTGAGCTAATCTCAACCCACTGGAGTAGTAGGCAAGCTAGTTGGTGTATTTAAAAACATTTAGAGTATTTGTCTCTACACATTCCATCGAGGCCTGAAAAGGTCCATTTTGAGATTACCATTGACAAAACAATAAATACTAAGAGTATGGGATTTTTGCTTAACGGTGTGAGTATTTTGTAACCGGGCTTTTCTAGCGAAGATGCCCACCTCAAGTACAAGGATCACCTTTCGGATCAGGTATTTAATATAAAATCTAGGGAAAATCTAACCTACATTCCTTCTTTTAAATCTTTAGTAAAATCGTTAAAATAGCTTTTTCACCAAACAAACCAAAAGATTGCTTCCTCTGTAATTGAAACCTGTAAAAGGAGCTCATGAGAACCATTGTCTTGATTGCCCAGTCTCTGTGGATACGATTCTGGTATTTTACCAACTATTACTTGATGTGACGATCATAGTGGACAGTGTACACTTGCGCTTCCCACTGTGGACAGTTTGCAACCCACTGCGATTAATTCAGATATTTCGCACGTACCAAGTTTTTGGCGCAGTTGCCGGGGACTGACGTGATTTTAAATCTCAAGACATTAGTTTTTGTTCGAGCCCGAGTAACTCGTTTTTCTAAACTGTTCGTGTTGCATGCCACGGCAACAACACGGACCTTTGGTACCAATCGATCTTGAAATAGAGAAAACTTTTCGAAGAAGACGTAAAAACAGAAACACAGATCGACAACCCCCTGTGAACCCCACTGTAAACATGGCTGGTGTGGGAGGTGAAAGACCTGTTAACCCACCCCCGTTAGTGGAGACCACAGTGACGATTGCCGATAGCAAAGATCGAAAAATACGGGACTATGCTACTTCCGGAGCTAGTGACTTAAGCTTCGGGATTCTAAGGCCCAACATTGTTGCACAACATTTTGAACTTAAACCTGTGATGTTTCAAATGATCCAAGCCATGGGTCAGTTTGGAGGATCGCCATCGGAGGATCCACACTCGCACTTAAAATCTTTTTTGGAAATGACTGATTCTTTTCAACTGCAAGGTGTGAGTGATGAAGCGTTAAGGTTACGACTTTTTCCTTTTTCATTAAGGGATAAGGCAAAGTCATGGATGAACTCACATGCACCTCATTCGATAACCACTTGGCAAGAACTTGCTGACAAATTTTTACAAAAATACTTTCCTCCCGCTAGGAATGTAAGGTTTCGAAATGATATTATTTTGTTTACGCAAGAAGAAGATGAGGCTGTTTCGGATGCATGGGAACAATTTAAAGATTTACTTCGAAAGTGCCCACATCACGACATCCCACATTGCATCCAATTGGAGACCTTTTACAATGGTCTTTCCAATGCAGCCAAAATCATCTTAGATGCAACAGCAGGTGGAACATTCACGAGTAAAACCTACAATGAAGGATATCAGATCTTAGAGAAAGTGTCCAACAACAATACCGAGTGGTCCAATCCTAGAGCACCCATACCAAAGACCAACACTATTGACTCCAAGGCACTCAAAACCATGAATGCACAGCTCGTGGCCTTAACCAAATTAGTTTTGAACCAAAATAGAGGCCAAGTCAATTCCGCAACACACCTCACCGAAAACTGCTCCCTCTGTGGAGAATAGCATGTTTTTGATTATTGTCCAGCAAATCCCGAGGCCGTAAATGTTATAGGAACCAACCCGAGGAATAACCCGTACTCACATACTTATAATCCAGGTTGGAGAAATCACCCGAATTTCTATTGTGCTGGTAATCCAGGACTCCAACCCCACGGGGCGAGTCATGTCCAGCAAAGACCACAAAACCTCCCTGGATTTCAGCAACATCACAGTGGGCAACCCCCACAAAACTTTCACCAAGGGCAGTCCTCACAACAATTCCAACCACGACCAACTCACCCCGCTGAGACTCAACCATCACTCGAATCAATTCTCAAAGGTTTCATGAATCAAACTCAAGCAGCCATTAGGAACATAGAGACCCAAGTAGGACAACTAGCCGTTGAAGTTAAGAATAGACCACCAGGGACGTTACCTAGTGATACCGAACATGCTAGGGTGATAGGAAAAGGATCTGAACAAGTCAAGTCCATAACACTTAGGAGTGGAAAGGATCCGAAAGATATCATTTTTGAATCTGATGATTCACCTCAAATACCCACTGTCCCTAAACCCACAGTGGCCACTCCTCAAGTCACTATGATTCCCACAGTGAGGACTGATGTCCCTGAGCTTCCCACGTTTGGACCTATACCAAAACATACGGTTCCAAAGCCAACACCACAGCAAACTCAAATTGACCCACGAAATGTACATTTTCCTGAAAGAATGAAGACTAAAAACATCGATGTTCAGTTTAAAAAATTCTTAGACATTTTTAAACAACTTCACATTAACATACCCTTGGTAGAGGCTCTCGAGCAAATGCCAAGCTATGTTAAATTTTTAAAGGATATTTTGAACAAAAAGAGAAAGTTGGGTGAGTTTGAGACTGTGGCTTTGACTGAGGAATGTAGTGCCCTCCTTACTAGCAAGATTCCGCCTAAGTTGAAAGACCCGAGTAGTTTCACCATTCCATGCACCATAGGAGGACAAAAAGTAGGTCAAGCACTATGTGACTTGGGAGCTAGTATCAACTTAATGCCGTTGGCCATTTTCAAAAACTTAGGTATTGTAGAGGCTAGACCCACAACCGTGACATTACAACTAGCCGATCGGTCCATTTCCTACCCAAAGGGAAAAATAGAAGATGTCTTGGTCCAAGTGGATAAATTTATCTTCCTCGCCGATTTTCTAGTTCTAGATTATGAGGCCGATAAAGATATCCCAATCATCTTAGGGCGTCCGTTTCTTGCAACCAGACATACTTTGATCGATGTGCACAAAGGGGAACTCACTATGAGAGTCAATGACCAAGAAGTAACATTCAATGTCTTCAAGTCCCTTAAGTACATAGACACCGAAGATTGTTTTGCTTTGAGTTCGATTAGTGGTACCCAAAGTTTTGACACAGTGCCCACAGTGGGGAGTGAGAGTGAGCACTCCGACTCTGAGAGTGATGACACTTTTAAGGATGAGTGTAACGAAATACTGGCAGCCTTTGAACCTCTGGACTTCAAGGACAGAAATGTTCAACCCCCTTCAATAGAACAACCTCCCGAGTTAGAGCTTAAACCATTGCCTTCCCACTTGAAATATGCTTATCTCGCTAAAGATAATAAACTTCCCGTTATTATCTCTTCCAAACTTAGTGAGAAACAAGAACAACTTCTGATTGATTTGTTGATGAAGCATAAGAGGGCAATTGGTTGGACCATGGCGGACATTAGAGGTATTAGCCCCTCCTTATGTCAACATAAGATTAACTTGGAGAGTGACCACCCTGGAAAAGTCCAACCTCAAAGAAGGTTGAACCCCATAATGAAGGAGGTAGTTAAGAAAGAAGTGTTGAAGTGGTTAGACACCGGTATTATCTACGCAATAGCTAGTAGTAGTTGGGTGAGCCCCGTCCAATGTGTCCCTAAAAAGGGAGGGACGACCGTAGTGGAAAACGAAAAGAACGAACTCATTCCCACTAGGACTGTCACGGGGTGGAGAATATGCATGGATTATAGACAACTCAACCTAGCCACCAAGAAAGACCATTTTCCCTTACCTTTCATCGACCAAATGCTTGATAGGTTAGCGGGAAAGGAATTTTATTGTTTTCTAGATGGATACTCCGTATACAACCAAATCCATATCGCCCCCGAGGACCAAGAAAATACCACCTTTACTTGCCCCTACGGTACATTTGCATTCCGGAGGATGCCATTTGGATTGTGTAATGCCCCAGCCACTTTCCAACGTTGTATGATGGCCATTTTCACCGACATGATTGAGGACACCATAGAAGTTTTTATGGATGACTTTTCTGTGATAGGGACATCGTTTGACAACTGCCTGGGAAATTTAGAGAAAAGCCTAGTGAGATGTGAGACCCACGACCTTATTTTGAATTGGAAAAAATGCCATTTTATGGTAGAAGAGGGTATTGTCCTAGGCCATCTTGTCTCAAAAAGAGGGTTGGAAGTTGACAAAGCCAAGCTTGAGGTAGTGGCACAACTTCCCGAACCCACAACGGTAAAAGGTATTTGAAGTTTTTTGGGTCATGCGGGTTTTTATAGGAGGTTCATCAAATATTTTTCAAAAATAACAAAACCCCTATGTAACCTGTTGCAAAATGAAAAAGAATTTAATTTTACCCAAGAATGTCGTGATGCCTTTGAAACAATCAAAAAAGCTTTAGTAACTGCACCCATAGTGACCACTCCTGACTGGTCACTCGCATTCGAAGTGATGTGTGACGCCAGCGAGTGGGCTGTGGGGGCTGTTCTCGGACAAAGGAAGAACAAAATCTTTCGCCCCATTTATTATGCAAGTAAAACACTGATTGAGGCTCAGATTAATTATACTGTTACTGAAAAAGAATTACTTGCGGTGGTGTTTGCTTTTGATCGTTTCAGGTCGTACTTTATAGGGACGAAGGTCATCATACACACTGATCATGCAACGATAAAATATTTGATCAACAAGGCTGATTCCAAGCCACGTTTAATTAGATGGGTTTTATTGTTGCAAGAATTCGACCTTGAGATCGTTGATAGAAAAGGAAAAAGCAATCAGGTAGCTAACCATTTGTCCAGACTCGAGAAGATAGTGACCACTGTAGATCCCACTCCGGTCAAAGAGAATTTTCCCGATGAACAATTATTATCAGCCCAACATCATGAAAATAATATTCCTTGGTATGCTGACATTGCAAACTTTTTAGCAAGTGGACTAAAACCCCACGGGATGAGTGGACAACCATTTAAAAAGTTTTTACATGATACACGACAATATGTTTGGGACGGCCCTTTCTTATATAAGATAGGGACTGACCAAATATTGAGGCGTTGTGTCCACGGGAGTGAGCAACACCAAATACTCCATGGTTGTCACACATCCCACTATGGTGGCCACTTTGGTGGACACCGCACTTCTGCAAAAATCTTGTAAAGTGGGTTCTTTTGGCCCACTGTGTTTAAGGACTCGTACGAATTTGTGAAAAATTGTGAGCAATGTCAACGCACCGGGAATATTTCGCAAAGAAACGAGATGCCTCTTAACAACATTCTAGAGGTAGAACTTTTTGATGTTTGGGGGATTGATTTCATGGGACCCTTTCCAAATTCAAACAATAATTTTTATATCTTGGTTGCGGTGGACTATGTTTCGAAATGGGTAGAAGCTGTTCCATGTCACTCTAATGATGCCAACACCGTGGTGAAATTTTTGCAAAAAAACATTTTCACTCGATTTGGAACACCACGGGCATTGATTAGTGAAGAAGGCACCCATTTTGTGAACAAGGTCATGAGCTCGGTCCTTGCTAAGTATGATATACATCATAGAGTAGCCACCACATACCACCCGCAAACCAACGGTTTAGCCGAACTTTCAAATCGTGAGATCAAAGGAATTTTGGAGAAAGTCGTTAAACCACATCGTAAGGATTGGTCAACCAAACTTGATGATGCTCTTTGGGCCTATCGTACGGCCTACAAAACTCCATTGGGAATGTCTCTGTTTAAATTGGTTTTTGGCAAAGCTTGCCATTTACCGATTGAATTAGAGCACAAGGCGTTTTGGGCCCTTAAAGAGCTTAACATGAGTGAGGATGCTGCGGGAATTAAGAGATGTTTGCAAATGCATGAACTAGAGGAGTTGCGATATCACTCCTAAGAAAATGCAAAGTTGTACAAAGAAAAGACCAAGATGTGGCATGATCGAAGAATCAACCATAGGGAATTCATGGAAGGCCAACAGGTATTATTGTTCAATTCCCGTCTTAAACTCTTTCCAGGTAAGCTAAAATCACGATGGACGGGACCATACACCGTGGTCAAGGTTAGTCCCTTTGGAACAGTGAAATTAAAGTCCCCACAGTCTGGTCAAACGTTTAAAGTCAATGGGTAGAGAGTGAAGCATTTTCTGAGCGAGAGTACTCACATTCCATCCCACTCTCTACCCCACTCTGATTAAGGAAAGTCAGAACCGCTTATAAATATTTTATTTCAGTTATTTGCTGTATTTTTATTATTTTTGTTCTTTTTAATGTTGTGTGGTAGTTTGTTTTCATGTGTGTAGGAGAGATTGCCATTTTTTTGAAGAAAAAGTCAAACAAGTGCTTCGCAGTGACATCGAGCATGTCACTGCGCTTCCCACTGCCGAAACTGATGCTGAGAGGGGACGGTTTTGGGGGCCCAAGAGCTGACGTACACATCAACTTTTCATACACCATGTGTCTCCTTTTTCTGCCCCTACCCCTATTTCGCCATCTTTCAAGAAAAACTATCATTATCTATCTCTCTCTCTCTCCAAAGTAACCGTTCCCTCCAACATAATATCCAAAAAATACTTTCTTTACACATAAAAGCCTAAAAACACCTTTTCCTCCAATATTCAAAAAAACAAACACATTCTTCTTCCCCATTTTTCTCTCTCTCGAACCAGAAACAAGAAACCCTTCCAATGGCTAGGAGCAAAAGATTAAACCCTAACCCTAACGAACCCGATCGTGATGCGGTCCGCCGTCGAACCCTCGAAGACAACCCGCCGGAAAATGTCACCGGCGATCTGAACGAACCTCCGCCATTGTCCGGCGAACATCCAACAACGACCGACGTAACAGATGAAGGGTCATCCAAGCAAGATGGTTCAAAAGCTGCTTCTTCATCAAAAGCTTCGGATACCAGTATGAAGCATTTTGAGGAGGAGGAATCACAAACTGAAGAGGATATTCCGAAGTTGGAAAGGAGTACAATCGAAGACTTCTTGCACTTCAGAAAAAGAAGGTAGAGGTCGAGAAGAAACGGAAAGAAGAGGAAGAAAGGTTGGCAAAAGAGGAGGAAGAGAGATTCCGAAAAGAAGAAGCCGAACGGTTGGCGAGAGAGGAAGAGGAGAGGAAAAAGATTGAAAAGGAGAAACTTCTTGAAGAAGAGAGGAAACGGGCAGAGGCTGAGAAAATAAGGGCAGCAGAAGAAAGGATAAAAAAGTAAGAACAAGACCAAATCAGACAAGAGGAGGAAAATCGAAGAAAAGAGGTAGATGATGCGACACTCATGCACAAGGAGCAGATTCAGACTGATGAAAACCTCTAAGTCACAAACACTGTTGATTTGGAGGCACTCCAGAAAGCTGCCCACAGTGAGGAAAACCCGATCAAAAGAGCATTAAGGAAGAGAGGAATGGTCACCAGATTTGGGGTGACCATTTCGGAGAAAACACTGAGAAAGAAACCAAAGAAGAAACCATCTGGGAAAGGTAAGGGTCTTGAACCCTCTTTAAGTTCATCATCTGTTGAAACTGATGCTGGGAATGAACAAATTAAATCTGAAAACCCACATAAATCCACATTGGGCACTGAGCATGCACCCAGTGGGGTGCCCAGGCAGTTCACGACTCCAGCAGTCGCTGCCCACTATGAGTGCATTTACAAGCAAATGTTGAACTTAGAGAGGGGTTTTGACCCCGACTTTGTAGAGGCCAACCCGTTTATCAAAGATAGGGTTTTGTAGCAGGATTGGGCGACATTGGCATCTGCCAATCGTCGGGCCAATGCCTCGTTAGTTAGGGAGTTTTATGCTGAGGCCTCCCAGACTAAGGAAACTGTGGTGAAAGTTCGTGGTCGAACCGTGCATTATCATGCCCCTGCTATCAATACGGTCCTTGGAATAAGGACCCCGACTACATGCGCCTTTACATGGTTCTTGAACAAGATAACCCCGGCAGATGAAGATGACATTTTGAAAGAGTTAGCAATTGAGGGAAAGCCCTGGGATAAGGACGCATTAGAAGGTGTCTACACGCTAGCTCCCTCACTACCGAAGCCGCTGTGTGGTTCTAATTTTTGCGTGCCTCCTTATCTCCAACTACTCATGATACGACCTCACTGATGCACAAGTGCGCTTTGTTGTACTGCATCCTTACGGGTAAGCCTATCAACCTGGGAACTCTCATGCAATCTGCCATCTACACAGCTCGCACCCGAAAGAAGGTAATCCTCCCCCTTCCTTCTCTTATCACTTCGTTACTAATAGAGGCTGGAGTACCATCTGCTCAGGAGGACAAGTAGATCACGTCGATGAATAACATTAGCATTGTGACCATCAAGAAGATGGGGAGAGTAATCACTACTCCCCCCCGGAGAACCTGCTGATGAACAACCCACAGTGAGATCCACTGGTACCCCACTCCGCCAGCCCACTCCAGCAAGCAATTCCGAACACGGACCGAAGATCTCGCTTTGAGATTTTTATTTCCCGAAGTGAGTGGTTTGTGTTTTGCATGGGTAAGTTTGTACACTTCAGGCTTTTTATTTTATTTTATTTGGGTATGGCTATTTTTTGTGAGTGTGGGTATTCTGATGGTCCAGAATAGGCACACCATCTTTTTCTGGGAGTGAGCACTTACCCTTGGGAAAATATAAAAAGCCACAAACCCTTTGAACCCAAGAAAGTCCTATTGATCAAATGTGAATAAGGGAAAGATTTCGTTGAGTACAAAAGTGAAGCTTTAATTTTGGAACTGAAAGAAGTATCTGTGGAAGAGTGATCAACACCCATTCAGAGTGAGAAGTCGGTAAGTCCCTGAAAACTCAATTGCATTATTTTAATTATATAACTTTTTTTAGTTTTTCTTTCTTTTTATTACTTGGGGACAAGTAATGGTTTAAGTTTGAGGTTGTGATAACTCTATTTTTAGAGTTATTATTTCCTTTTATTTTTATTTTATTTTGTCAAATTTTAGCCATTTCACTTCTCAAAATCCTCATTCTTGGTAACATTCACGAAAATGAGCAAAAAGAGTGAACCATAGTTTTTAATAAATTATTTGGTGGAGTTTTGTTGCTTTTCCACGAAATATTCGCAGTGACTTGCGCATCCCACTCCAGACCCCACTATCGAGCAGAGAAGAAGACAAAAGAAAATCAACTCTTAGTTGGGAAGTAAGAGTTTTGGAGAATAGAAGGTTCAGTTGCAGAAGGTATGGGATTGAGAAGTACAAAGTGTTCCTAAAAGCATGGCAAGAGGAATTAAATAATAACACCCATGGTACTTTGAAGTTAACTTTTTGGAAAGGTGAAGGGTCCTATAGGTAAAAGAGCTACAAATTGGTGGATTGAAGTGTTGCACAAAGAAGCTGAATTTTATGTTTTCTCACTTCAGTCCTTATTCTCTAGATAAAACTGTTGGTCCCGAAGGGTTATACAAGTTTGTAGAAGGGGGGGGGGGGGGGGTAGAATACAAACACACAGATTTTTACTTTCTAAATTGTTTATTGATATAATCAAACAATTTACAACTTGTTGCGGAACAAGATTAAGGACTAAGCCTAATCTAAACAAGTTAAGAACACTAAGTTTCTTGCACTAGAATTAAGACAGAAAGGAGATAAGAATATTACGAATAATATTCTAACACTAAGAGAGAAAGAAGAAGATGTCCGAGCACTTCTTTTCTGAAGTAGGGTTCTTCTTATATACTGCATGCATTTAATGCATGGCAGTATTACTTTACACGTGGAAGCAGCTGATTGGTTGCATGGGTTGACCTTTGTAGACAACCTTAGTAGCCGCATGGTGTACAGTGTAAAATCAGAGTTGGTTATACGATTCTGGACAGAAGGGATGTCCGTTCTGACACTTCGTACGGAGACGTGCAAGGGGGAAAGACAAAAGTAACTTGTAGAGTAGACCTCATGATCAGCGTTCGTTGATCAGTACTTTATCAGCGATTGATAAAGCTCAGCGATCGCTGAAGTCTTCTACTTGAAACTTCACATTGAGTGGACAGGTCTTGCTTTGCTGATATCCGCATCAGTTCATTAGTAGTCTTGTCGCTCTTTCTTGGGCTTGATCTTCGACTTCAGCGTAGAACCTTTGTTGACGTAAAACTTGTCTTCAGGGATCATAAGTAAACAATTAAACTATCAGCGATCACCAAAAGTACTGAACAGGCTCAGAGCTTTATGGTGAACAGTGTTCGCTGAATATTAAACTTTAAGAGCAAGAGTTCCTATCAGCGGTACTGTAGAGTCATAGTACTTATCAGCGATAGTGAAACTCTAATACATATTGGTTACTTATAATTTTCACTAAGTGTTTAAAGAGTCATTATCAAATCACTGAGGGTTTGGGTCAACAATCACCCCCTATTTGATTATGACATAGCAATGAAGGAAATATGCTAAATATGAAAACATAAGGATAAAAAGAACTGATAAAATATTTGTCCCTTTTACTGTTTTCTGGGATCTTTTGAGTACTGATGGAGTAAAGTACATTCGCTGAAATTTTTCTTTGAACTTCGTAAAGGTTACAAAGGGAAGTGGAAAAATTACAAGTACAGCAAATAAATTTACAAGTACAAAAGATATTAGCTGATAAAGATAGAAGAAATACAAGGAAATCCTATCAGCCTTCAAAAGGTTATTCCTTAACGAGAAGTTAATCAAGGGTCTTTGTTGTAGGGATCATCCAGTCAGGGACAGTTTCTCCCTGATTTCTTCTTTCTTGTGCTTCTTTGAAGATCAGGGGCTTGAGATACCGTGCCTGGAGATCGCGTCTGAATTCACACCAATAGATGAGATCCCTGAGCTGTTCGATGATAGTAATGGGAAGCTCAGAGATGCGTTGAAAACGTTGACGTCCATCATAGTCATGAAAGAATATCCCATAGGGTTCGCTTATGACTTTTCTAGGGATGAATTGTTCACCAGGAGGCAGAGAGGTGTCAAGCGCTGGGAGGTCAGGTTCAGGACCAAGTACTTCAGCACGTGAGAAACCAATACCTATTTCGTCCCGGATAGGAGGACCTGAATCTGAAGATATTATCTTTTTCTTTGCAGAGGCCCTTCTTCGTTGAGTTGCAAGAGGAGTGGGAGGAGGAATATCCACAGCAGAAGAAACCAAGTCGATCCGAGAATTTATAATCTTCTCGACATGGATCTTATATTTTGAGCGAGATCGGTGAATGGCTATTCGCATCTCCAACCATTCAGAGAGACCGAACTTCTTGATTGTATCAGCATAGATGTGTTGCATGGAAC
Organism: Saussurea involucrata; assembly: GCA_033807775.1. Lineage (NCBI taxonomy): Eukaryota > Viridiplantae > Streptophyta > Magnoliopsida > Asterales > Asteraceae > Saussurea > Saussurea involucrata. The sequence goes on from CM066312.1 coordinate 23,133,800, forward strand.
CGTCTTCTCTGAATATGTCAACTTCAACGACATGAACGTCTATGGTCGATTTTCCCTTGATAAGTACCTTGTTGATTCTGGATGGCCGAGATCGATAGTTCAGCCTTTCTTTGCACCATTTTAAAGTAGAATCAGATACCTTGGTCTTTTCTTCATCGATCTTCTGGGCGTCTTCCCATAACTGACGTTGGACTTCAATGGGAGTTCTTTTCAGTTCAGGGTCTTTCACTGATTGTTGGCCAAGCTGGATGGCGAGGGCCTTATCTTTTTCTTCAACTTCCCTTCGTTCGGCGAGTAACCTTTCAGCTCTGAGGTGGTCAGTGAATTCTTTCTTTGAAAGTCTAAACTTTTTAGGAACGGGAACTTTGTCTCGTGGAAGGATGATTCGTTGATCATCAAGCTTCTTAATCATTTCTTCTCTCCTTTTCTGATCCTCTTCACTCAGCTCTTGTGGAGCCAAGGAAGGTCTGTTTTTGTGAGAGAGAAATTGTTCTTCAGGTTCATCGGTCTCAGTGATTAAATCCAAGACCGAGATTAGTTTTTCAGCTCTTGTGGGTGGGATTATTGTTGGTGCAGCAGGAGAACTTTCAGCTGGATCCTCATGCAGGGGAGAGGACTAGCTGAAACACATCGATCGTTTATGTAAGAAGAGTTGGGGAAGAAAGAGATAGAGAAAAGAATATAGTTAAATGTATAGAGGTTTTATGGAGAGGAGAACTGAGATTGAGAAAGGGTATAGGAGGGATGCAGAGTAAGGGAAGAGGAGATATTTTACCTGACAAACTGGCTTTATCTGAAGGATGGCCAGATTGCCTTCTGCAACGAGGCCTTTGTTCTTTCCTTTGTCAGCTTCAGATACTGCAGGTTTTGTCTTAGTCGTCTCCCCTGATGTTTCTTTGATGATAACCCCTTTTTGAGCTGGGGCTTTTCCGATAGGCTGGACGAAGAAGAACGAGTCATCATCATCATCGTCATCATTTTTATGAGTTGATGATGGTTCATCGTCAGAGATATCGACAGCTTAATCGTCTTCAGCTTCTTCTTCATCAGATTCAACCTCGTCAGCATAAGGTTCGGTAACATCAGCAACAGCTTCCTTATGTTGCTCTTCGAGTTGCTCCCCCTCAGATATAGAGGGAGGTTTCTCGATTCCCTCAGGATTTTCAACTCCCTGAGGTTGAGCGGTTGAAGCAGCAGCAACAGTTTCATTTGTCCCCCCCCCCCCCTCCCCCTCAGCATTATGGGGAAGAGGGGAGGTAAATGGAACATCAGCAGCAGTATCATGAGAGTCACTGTCTTCTAGGCCAGTGATTCCCATGAAGGTTTCAATCACTGCGATTCTGTCTTCCAGGCCAGAAACCGCAGGATTGAGGCTTTGAAGATCCTCTCGATCAGCCTGAGTGAAATGCAAAGGGGCACAAGTTGGAGCGTTCAGGTGATCGAGGACTTGCTGAAGGAGATCATTGACCGTAGAGACCTCACCCTTGAGAGTGACCATCTCTGTCTTCAATGATGTGACTTCATTGGACAGAGTGGTGAAGTTTGTTGCGAGGGTGGTGTTGGTGAGGTTGAGATCATTGACGACCGTTGAGTTGTTGGCGAGAGTAGTAGAAAACTGAGCAATGCTACCATCTACCTTCTCCAGATCAGCACTGGAGGCTTTCTTATCAACAACCTCGGTCACCTTTTTGAGATTCTCTCCAGCGTCTGTAACCGCTGAAGAGTTGGTAGAGAGGGTGGTGTTGTAAGAATCCACCTTTGTCAACAGATCTTTCAGGGAGTGTTGAATATCTCCCAAATTAAGACCTATAAAAGTAAATAACTTATGAACAGAAAAAAGCTCAGAAGTTTGGGCTTGAGAGAGAGGAATGTGTATGGTTTTGTGTATACCTGCAGGCGGTTTTGCAAAGTTGTCGAAACCTTGTAGACCTGAGTAGTGTTCCATGTCATCTTCGAGAGTGCCTTGACGCATGGAGGTGCCTGCAAATCCTATATTTGCATCCATCATCATATGTAGAGTATCAGCAGCTGAGTCATGTATGATGACGGGCGTTCCTGAGAACGGTGGGAAAATTGGTGGAGTGTCCAAAGAAATGGTGGGAGGAACAAAGGTTAAGAAAATTTGTTGGGAGCGGGGTTCAGCGTTGGATCCGCTGAGAATCACTTCAGTCTATAGAGAGGCTAAAGGAGGTGGGTTCAGTTCCAAGTTTATAACATCAGTGTTTAGAGACGCTAAGGTTTGGATGGAAGAGGTGGCTTTTTCAGCTGTGGCAGAGCGTACCACGAAACTATCCAGCGACACTTGTACAAGATGAGTCATGGAGTCTTCAGCCGTTGATGGCTTGGAGGGTTGCGCCTTGGTTTTCTTGATCCTTGCGGATTCAAGTTGGGTAGTAGAGTGTTTCCTTTTACGAGAAGGAGTGGAGGGTGCAGCCTGGGTATCAGCGGTGGGGATTTCCGCTGAGGTAGCTGCAGAAGTAGAAGAAGGAGGATTGAGAAGAGATAAGAGAGTAGAGAGACGTACCTCGTTTGGCATGGGGCTGAAGTCGAGCACCTTAGGGCCAACCTGAGAGAGTCTCAGATCACCCTCTTTTGGGTATTTGTCTTTTAGAAAGATGGCGCTGATGAATCGGGGGTATGGAACGCATGTTGGTCTGTCAGCCATGTCCACTCTGAACGCCAAATCGTCATAGATGATCGATGGCCAGTCAACATGAAGACCTTTCAGCAATGCATATCCCATGGCTTGCTGAGGCTGAGCGGCTTGATCAGAGGAGCCGGTTTTCGCTGTCATGCAGCTTATCAGGTAGGTGAAGATGAAGTTCATCTCGCTTGGCATCATGGACTTTTTGATTGCGGTCAGCTTCTTCTCGGGTTTTTCATCTCTCCCTGTTCCCCATACGTACTTCATTGCATCAAAGAATGCAATGATTGTTTCCCTATCAGCATGTTTCTTGGGGTTTGGGAGAGGAACAAAGGATTTTTCTTTGGTAGCGGTAGGGAGGTTCAGTGCACGCCTGATAATGGCACGGTTGATTTTGGTGGTGCCAAATTTGGTGTCACAGAGGATGGTATCAATGAGTTTTGTTGGGTCTTTGGCAGAGGGTACCTGAGCTCGTCTAGCAGTATACCAGAACTGAGATAGAAGAGAACGATGAGCAGGGGGTGCAATGGTAAGAGCGGTTGAAATGGGGCTAGTTTTAAGAAAGTTCACAACATCATCAATATGTGTGACAGGTTTCTTCTGAGGAAAATCGAAAAGCGCATAGTGGTTGTTGTGTTGGAATGTAACCTTGTCAAGTTTGAACTTGACCTGAGGAGGCTTGGTGAGAATTAGTTTCTCAGCAGTAGTAGGGATTTTAGCAGAAGGAACTTCAGAGGATGCCATTCCTGTGTTACACATGTAAACATGAAGAAGATGAACAAAAACAATCTCAATGTGGAAAGATTTTCCAATAAGATGTTGTTGAGTTTTGTCCATATCATTCAGACCAAAGATGTCTTAATGAAGATTAGGGTTTTCCTAGTTTTGACGTAAACCAGTGATACTCTTGTTTTCTAGTTTCTTCTTTTATATAAAAAATAGGATTCTGGAAAAACATATTAAGAACAAGTTTAAGATATTGTTTTAAACTTGAAGAACAACCATGAAAGTTGTGTTCATAAAATCATGAAAAGAGAATGATTTCATTTTAAAAAGTTCTTTTGGTTGATCTTTTGAAAACAAAGACAAGATCAGAAACAAGTTAAAACAGGTAAATAATAAGAATATCAACCTTGTTGTCGAAGAAGAAGATGAACAGTTTCTGGAAACTTGAGTTCAAAATGCAACAGTAATTCTTTTCTTGAAGAAGAAGTTGTTCGCGTAAAGGAAAAATATAAACTCGAATGGGTTTATATAGTGAGAGTAGAGAGAGAAAAACTATGAGCGGAAAACGTTTTTCATGATGACACGGACACGTGTTTGCATTTGATTGGATGGAAAACGAAACATGCAAACGTGTGTCAGAAAAAAAACGTGCCAGGGTTTATCCGTTTGATTACGCCACAAACGTCCTTTCATATTTTAGGATGTCTCTGAGGGTTTTGAAAACTCAGGGACATTTTGAAAACATGAAGCACTGAATAGAAATATCAGTCTTGGTTTTAGAAATTTCAAAGTATTGTTGATAAAGAAGAGATATTCAGCGATGCAATTTGTTGTGAAATCTTGCATTCATTTGTGAAAGTCAGTGAGTGAAGAGAGAACATACCTTGATATCAGCGAATCAATTTTGTTCAGAGAGAAGGTGATAGAAGTGGGTTATACAAGTTCATTGTTATCATTGTTCAAATGTGAACCGCTGAAGATTTTACACTTCAAAGTTCAGCATTCCAAGCTCGCTGATGAGAAAGTTGAATATTGTCTCATCAAGAGGTTTGGTAAAAAGATCAGCTAACTGAAAGTCAGTTGGAATAAAATGAAGTTCTATATCACCATTCATCACATGATCTCTGATAAAATGATACCTGATTTCGATGTGTTTGGTCTTTGAGTGTAGCACTAGATTGTTGGCTATAGCGATAGCACTAGTGCTGTCGCAATAGATTGGAATTTTCGAGAGCTGAAGGTCATAGTCCAGTAGTTGATTTCTCATCCACAAGACCTGAGAACAAAAGCTTCCAGCAGCTACGTACTCAGCCTCAGCGGTTGAGGTGGACATTGAGCTTTGCTTTTTACTTGTCCAACTCACCAGCCTCCTGTGGTGCTTTTCCTATCCAATTTGCAACCTGCAAAATCACTATCTGAATAGGCGATTAGATCAAACCCTGAGTCTTTGGGATACCAAAGACCTAGGTTAGGAGTACCCTTAAGGTATCGAAAAATTCGCTTTACACCGATCATATGAGATTCCTTAGGTTCAGCTTGATATCGTGCACACAAACAGGTTACGTACATAATATCAGGTCGGCTAGCTGTAAGATACAGAAGAGAGCCGATCATCCCACGGTATGTCGTGACATTAACAGGTATTCCATAAGAATCCTTGTTTAGTGTCAGCGGCGGTAACATAGGGGTTTTCATAGATGAACTCTAAGTTAAATCAAATTTCTTCAGCATATCTTTAACAAACTTTCCCTGATTAATGAAAGTTCCCTTTTCATTTTGTTTTATCTGAAGACCAAGGAAATATGTCAGCTCAACCATCATACTCATTTTATACTCTACTTTCATCCTTTCAGAGGAACAAGTACAAAGGTCAGGGTTAGTAGAACCAAATATAATATCATCGACATATATTTGTACGAGAATAATATGACCTTTTACTTTCCTGAAAAATAGAGTCTTATCGATTTTACCACGCTCAAATTTTTCAATATGGAGATAAGTAGAGAGAGTGTCATACCATGCACGTGGAGCTTGTTTTAAGCCATAAAGTGCCTTATCCAGTTTATAGACATAACCTGGATGCTTAGGATCTGAGAATCCTGCAGGTTGTTCCATGTAGACTTCTTCATTCAGCTTTCCGTTTAGGAACGCTGACTTAACATCCATCTGATAAACTTTGAAGTCTTTGTGTACAGCGTAAGCTAAGAATATACGAATAGCTTCTAGTCTTGCCACTGGGGCGAATGTTTCGTCGTAGTCTATTCCTTCCTCTTGTCTGTATCCCTGAGCAACAAGACGAGCCTTGTTGCGGGTTACAGTTCCATGTTCATCCCACTTGTTTCGATAGACCCATTTAGTGCCTATCACTGACTTGTCAGATGGTCTTGGAACGAGATTCCAAACTTTGTTTCTTTCAAATTCTGTCAGCTCTTCTTGCATAGCGCTGACCCAGTTTGGATCTCTGAGGGCATCATCTATTTTCTTTGGTTCAATCAGAGAAATAAAGTTAACAAATAAACAAATGTTACCTACACTTCGTCGAGTCTGAACACCAGCGTTTGGAGCACCAAGAATTTGATCAATAGGGTGATTATTAGTCCATCGCTGAGCCGGAGCATGAGTCGCTGACTCAACCTGAACTGGAGGGGCTGAAGATGAGGCTTCAGTAACTTCTGGTATATCAGCTAAGAGAGGAATATGTGCAGATGTCATTTCATTCACTGATTGCTGAGAAGTAGATGGTATGTCTGAGACATTCGGTTCAGAAGCAGGCATAGTGTTTAGAGGAACAGCTGAGACCCATGATGTTTCAGCTTCACTAGTCTGCATGTTTGGGATGATAGTAGGACCATCATCTTCAACGGTATGAGTATGAGGAGTGGGAACATCGTCTGAATCACCAAGATGAGAAAACATCCATTGATTCAGTTCTTCAGTATCAGTAGAAGGTTTAGAGTTCGCTGAACGGGATTCGTCAAAGGTGACGTGAATAGTTTCTTCGACAGTTTGTCTTTTTCAATTGAAGACTCTGAAGGCTTTGGAGATAGAAGAATATCTAAGAAAGATTCCATCATCAGCCTTAGGATCAAACTTTCCAAGGGCATCTCTGTTGTTCAGTATGAAACACTGAAATCCAAAGATGTGAAGGAAGCTGATTGAAGGCTTTCTCCCATTAAAAAGTTCATAGGCTATCTTCTTGAATCTTTTGACTTCAGCGACCTGTTTTGCGTAAAACAAGAAGTGTTGACAGCTTCTGCCCAAAACTGAGTAGGTAGTTGATAATCGCTGAGCATTGAACGTGCAGCTTCTATGATAGTTTTATTTCTTCTTTCAGCGACTCCATTTTGTTGCGGTGTTCTCACTGAAGAAAAGTTGTGAGAAATACCCTTGCTTTCAAAGAAGGAATCAAGAGAACTGTTTTTGAATTCAGTTCCATGATCACTCCTTATTGAGCGAACGGTCATGTTGTTCAGGACATCTATTTTCCTGATAAAGGTGATGAGTTCTTCAGGGGTGTCACTTTTAGAACGGAGAAACATTACTCAGGTATAGCGAGAGAATTCATCAACTATGACCAGCGTATATTTCTTTCCAGCGATGGATTATTTGTTAACAGGGCCAAACAAATCCATATGGAGAAGTTGTAGAGGAGATGACACTGAGGAAACTTGCTTAGACTTGAAGCTTGCTTTGGTCTGCTTGCCTTTCTCACACGCTGAACATAAGGACTCCTTGGCGTATGAGTGTTGAGGTAGACCAGTGACTAACTCTTTAGAGGAAAGAGTATTCAGTGTCTTGAACTTTAGATGGGAGAGCCTCTTATGCCATAACCAGTTGGCATCAGATGAGGCTTTTGAGAAGAAACAGGAGTTCTCAGTGGTTGTTGAGTCCATGTTTATTACATAAACATTTTCCAAACGATAACCGCTGAGAGGTATATTCTCCTTTTTGTTGGTGACAAAGCAGGATTCCTTAGTGAAGATCACTTTGTTATCCTTGTCACATAGCTGACTTATTCTTAGAAGATTATGCTTCAGTCCTTCAACATATGCAACTCTTCCAAAGGTTGTTGTACCATTAGAGAGTACACCAAACCCTCGGGTATAGCCTTTTCCATTTCCACCGAAGGTCACAGAGGGACCCTTCTCTTCCTTATATTCAGTGAGAAGGTTCTTCTTACCAGTCATGTATCTAGAGCATCCGCTATCGAGATACCAGATACCTTTCTTAACCTGCAAACAAGGAAGATTAGTTTGACTTGGGTACCCATTTCATCATGTGTACACACTTGTCAGTGGGAGTAGAGGAGGTGGAAGGTTCAGCATTCTTCGCATCATTTGAAGATTCAGCTTTGTCAGTTTTCACTTTGGTTAATTTCTTAACCTCAGTGGTCTTCTTTGCTTTGGGAGCATTGATCTTCACCTTAGCTATCTTTTCAGCTTTGGTGGCTGTGGGGCACTGATAACGCCACTTTTTGGCGTTATTTTCAGTTCTCAAACCAATGAGATTGGCTTGTGTGCTAGCAAAAAGGAGGAATTTTATGGTTTATCGAGTGAAAAGTGCAGGTAATCTAAAAAGGCGACAATCATCGAGAAAGAAGCGGAAAAGAGCCCAAAACAAGAACAAAACGAAGCCCAACGGAAACCCAAGACCCGTGCCGACCCAGGACCCAGATCCGCGAACCATAAACTGACCCACGCACCTCAGGAAACCGCGCGGTTTCCTGCGCGGTTTGCAAGTCGCGGCACAAACCGCGTATCCCTCTATTCCAATGCTATATTCGATGTTTTCCGGATTTTAGGTTATCATTCGCACACGGACGGTGGAAGACGGCTGGAGCGCGATTTTTAGAGGTTTTTCACAGACTTTGGAGCCACGATAGAGGATCGATCGAGGAGGAGTTCACGAAGATAATCGGATTAGATCCGCGAGAAGGGAGTCCATCATTACATTCACCACGTCCACAATCATTATGTTTGCACACACTAGTTTCCTTCCTTTTCTTGTGTTTTTATCCACCACCAACATGAACTAATATTTAGATGTTGGGGGTTGGAATGAATTTGGTTTAAGCTTATAGACATTTGATTTGAACCTTTTTCAGTTTTTCCTAATTTAATGAAGCATGTGATTTAATCTCTAATGCTTTTGTGAGTTTGGCCAGCTTTCAATTGTTTTGTTTGTTTTTCAATTAAGTTCGAAAGAATTAATTGTTAACTAGAACTAGAAATTGCATGCCTAAGGTGAGAAATTGGATAGAGATATACCAAGTAAACCTTAGTCCCATTGCAATCTTGAGTTTAATGTGTTTTGAATTCCATAGGTGAGATCGAGAGATAAAATTTGTGTTTTTCAAGATAAAACCCGTTGTTGCTTGAGAAAGAACAACGGTGATTTTAGAGATTGGGTATTCATTATACGGAATAACTGGTAGTTGTTTTAAGTCAAGTGTTTGTACGTGAAAACCTTAGGATTTCCAACCCTCAACTGTTTTCTCTATCCGAAGTCCTTAAGTTATCTACTGTCTTGTTCTTGATTTGTTTACTTACAAGTAATTAGTTTAATACCAACAACTCAAATTTGTGATCGTTCAGTTAATATATCTTATAGTCATTGTGATACTTAGTTCCTAGTTCCCTGTGTTCGATACTCGTACTTTCAGTACTATTACTTGATTCGACCCGTACACTTGCGGTTAGATTTAAGGGGGTGCATACCCGCCTATCATGTTTTTGGCGCCGTTGCCGGGGAACTAGTTGCAACTAATAGCACTACCAGCTATAAGCGCTATTATATTGAACATTTTTATTTCTGTTAATTTAGTTTATCACTCTCAGTTTCTGGATTGCTGATTTTGTTTACTTTCTGTTTCAGGTACTAATTGGTTTATGCTAAGGAAAACCCGAGGGGAAGAAATTGAACCACTTGGTCCGGAAATCGAAAGAACCGCCCGTCAGATACGAAAAGCATCCAAAGCTCAAAGACAATTGAAGATGGGTAACGAGAGACCTCCACGCAATGACCCACCTCCACCACCTCCCGAAAGACGTCCGATGCGGTCGTTTGCCGACCCGAATGTGGCAGCCGCACGTATAGGAGTCCAAGCACCCACCACTGCGGAAAATTATTTCGAGATCAAGGCGAGTACCATCGTGATGGTACAGCAGAATCAGTTTGGGGGAGCGCCAACTGAAGATCCCCATGCACACCTTCGTGCATTTGAACGGATCTGCAATACGTTCAAGATCAATGGGATGGAGGAGAACGCGATCAAGCGTAGGCTATTCAGTTTTTCCTTAAAGGGTAGAGCTGAAATTTGGATAGAGGGCCTACCATCAGATCAGATCACTACATGGGCAGGCCTGAAAGCTGCGGTCCTCCAGAAATTCTTCCCACCGGGAAGAACCGCTCAACTGATGGCCGACATTACCCACTTCGCTCAATAGGATCAAGAGACCCTATACGAGGCATGGGAGCGATATAAAGATATGTTGAAAAAGTGTCTGCATCATGGGTTACACGGCTGGGTAATTATCCAAACGTTCTTTGGAGGACTTCACCCGCAGTTCAAGAATGACATCACTGCTGCAGCGGGTGGAGCTCTCATGAATAAGACATATGAAGAAGAAGTCGAGTTGATCGAGAAGCTTAGCCGAGCATAGCTATGCCACTCCACGATCTTCTATCAAACGGGTAGTTAGTGTTCAAGAATCGGATGAGCTGAAGGCAATAAATACTCAATTAGCCGCTATCACAAACCACTTGAAGGGAAGTAGTCCGGAAGTGTTCCCCGCCCCTCAAGAACCTGAACAGGTTCAATTTTTGCAAAACCGGAACAACCAGCCGAGGAACGACCCTTTCTCGAATACCTACAATGAGGGGTGGAAGAAACACCCTAACTTTTTTATGGAGTCAACCTGGCCAACAACAACAAGGTAATCATCCTAACTTTTCTAATTCTTCTGATGCTAACAATGTTTACCGTCCTCCAGGTTTCAACCAAAGGAAATTCGATGAAGGACCATCCATAGAGAAGAAACCGGGGCTGGAAGATATGATGATGAATTTTATGACAAAGATGGATAGCACGGTTGAAGGTTTAGCAAGCACAGTGAGTACAGTGAAAGCTGCAACTGATCAGAACACCGCATTCATCAAGATCTTTGAAAGACAAGTGGGGCAAATTTCAGAAGTCTTACAAAACCGAGCCCCAGGAACGTTTCCGAGTCAGACTGAAAGGAAACCAAGAGAAGAGTGTAATGCCATTCATCTGAGGAGTGGCAAGGAGATGATCAAGGAGGCGAATGTTGGGCGGAAAGATGATCATTCTAGTGGCATGGTTGATCAGAAAAAGCCAAAGGAAAAAGAGCGACACCTCCATCGAAGCCGGTAGTCAAACCGTTTATACCACCGCTACCATTTCCTAATCGAGTGAAGGCACGTGACGATAAGGAACAATTCAAGAAATTCCTTGACATCTTCAAGAAGCTGCACATCAACATCCCATTTGCATAAGCACTTGCCCAAATGCCAACATATCTCAAATTCATGAAAGAGATCTTATCCAAGAAGAGGGCAGTCGAACACCAAGCTACCATTGCACTTACTGAAGAGTGCAGTGCGATCATTCAGAACAAGCTTCCCCCGAAGCTTAAGGATCCAGGGAGTTTTTTGATCCCTATTCAAATTGGGAATCTTAATGTTGATAAGGTGTTATTTGATTTAGGAGTCAGTATTAATCTAATGCCTTTATCTGTTTTCAAGAAACTTGGCTTGGGTGAAGTGAAGTGAAGCCAACATACATGACACTTCAGCTCGCGGATAGATCGATAGTGTATCCATATGGGGTGATAGAGGATGTTCTCATCAAGGTTGACAAGTTCTACTTTCCGGTGGATTTCATTGTGCTGGATATTGATGAAGATATAGAGATCCCGCTGATATTAGGAAGACCATTTCTGGCCACGAGCAAGGCGATGATCGACATGGAAGAAGGCGAGATGACCTTAAGGGTTGGGGGTGAAAAGGCAGTGTTCAAGATGTTCGACAGCGAAAGAGGTAGAAGCGAAGAGGAATCCGATCACCAAGGAAAGCCGAAGGAGTGATCAGAAGGAAGGTCGAGCCACGACCGAAACCAAGGCGCTAGGTGGGAGGCAACCCACTGAGGTTTGATTTAATTTTTTTTTCTTATGTGCGTTTTTGAGTGTTTTTATTTACAAAAAAAATGGAACAGAGACTTACGCGGTTTTGGCCGCGGCTTAATGCCGCGCGCCAAGTCGCGGGGTTCTCTGAATACCTTGCGAAACAGAGAGTTACGCGGGATGTTGCGCGGTTTGCAAACCACGGCACAAACCGCACGGCTCCCTGTTCTCGTGCGGTGTGTTCCTTTTTCTTGCTTTGAGTCGTTTCGTTTCTTTTCTTTCCTTTTTCTTTCTGTTCTTTTGTTTTTGTGTTCCCCCTTCATCTTCTCCGATGTCTCCCAACCATTTTCCTCAATTTCGCAAAAGAACCTCCTCCGTCCGGGCAAACAGGTATGCTCTAACGTTGTCTGTTAACGAGTGGTGTATGATGTTTTGTCTTCTTGTTAGTTAAACGAGATACAACAAACCTAAGTTTCACTTAGGTTTGGGGTGCCTCACCGTTCAACATCTACACACTCACTTTTAATCCTGTGCAAACCTCGGTTTTACCGAGGTTTGGGGTTGGCTTTAGTTAGCAAAGCTAGGCCACGACCTAGGTTTGGGGTGGCCATATTTGAATATATTTGGGCGTGCTCTTTGATGTTTTTGTATTGATGCTTTGTCCTTCCGGTTGATGACTGTAATAACTGCACAATGATTGGTGTCGCATCGCCTACAACTTTACTTGCACATTGGGGACAATGTGTGGGTAAGGTTTGGGGTTGCCCAATCGGGCCCATGTTTGTGCACGTAGATTTCATGCACTTCTGAATGGTTAGATCATAGTAGCTGAATTTTTGTTTTGAATGACTTAGACCGACCGTTGTGGGAAGAATCTTGTGATAGTGACGTGACCATTAGGGAAGGACCGGGAAAAGACATGCCTAGGGACATTAGTGGAGACCACCAAATAGTGAGATTTGAACCTAAATGACGCCTTTCACTTCGAGGGATTTAAACAGCAAATTCGTATACACTTTATCGAATTCCTTGTCGTGATTATAGAATGATCTCGCTATAATAGTGCATTGAGTAGCAAAGACGACCATCGGAATATTGGGTAAGGGTGTAGTAAATCATAACGTGTGGACCTTGAGAGATGATTCCAGGCATTGTGTGAATGTTTAACCCATTTTTATCTAGCGTTCCTTTCGACCCATTATGTGTGTAACCAAAACCACCTTTGTAGCCAAACACTTGCCACTTTTTTCATTTCAGACCCACCATTAAACCCTAGCCAACCCTTATCCAAAAGTGTGTCAATCAGAAGCAGTACAGGCCAGTCATAAAAAATAGGTAATAAAGAGGGCCAATGAAGGCCACAAAAAAATGCAGTTATTTAGATAGCTTTACAGCAGCTGAGTAAGAGAGTCAAAGCGACTCCGGTAGGGACAAATAGGGCCAAGTGATAGAAATAAAGTAAAGAAGTTTAAAACGGCTAATAGTTGACACGCCAAGGATTTTTGATCCTTTTTACCCTTCGTTCCTCAACCATATAACCCTAACCGCGTTACAACCCTTGTAAAGACCTGGATGATCTTTTGGAAAATGTGATTACGGTATACGACCACATTTACCGATATTCCCTGTCTTGCTACTTAATTCCTTTTTGAAATCGACTTTTTGGACATTTGTGCGTCTTTCTTTAGAGTTGTCATGTGGTTTTCGAGTATTCTTGTACATAACTTCCTATACATGACAACATCTGCGACAACCTAGGTTCGAGTGAAATGAGAGTATCCCGTGAGGTAGGGTCGAGGCGAAATGTTTTCCCTAGTATGTTTGGACCTAGTACAACCTTAATGTAATCGGAGAAGTCACGAGTTCAACTCACAATGGAAGGCCATAGATCAAACAAAATAAGGATGAGGCGAGAGTGAGATAGGCATTCACGGGTATAGGAAATCACCAGTGCATTACGTGGTACCAATTGGGAGTTGTGCAGTTATTATTTCACTGATGTGTGCTGTTATTCTATTTTATCGCTAATTTGTTTGGATACAAGCAACGCTCGGTTTGGGGTTGTTGATAACGCCACTTTTTGGCGTTATTTTCAGTTCTCAAACCAATGAGATTGGCTTGTATGCTAGCAAAAAGGTGGAATTTTATGGTTTATCGAGTGAAATGTTCAGGTAATCTAAAAGGGCGGCAATCATCGAGAAAGAAGCGGAAAAGAGCCCAAAACTAGTACAAAACGAAGCCCAACGGAAACCCAAGACCCGTGTCGTCCCAGGACCCAGATCCGCGAACCAGAAACTGACCCACGCACCTCAGGAAACCGCGCGGTTTGCAAGTCGCGGCACAAACCGCGTATCCCTCTGTTCCAGTGCTATATTCGATGTTTTTCGGATTTTAGGTTATCATTCGCACACGGACGACGGCAGACAGCTGGAGGGCGATTTTTAGAGGTTTTTTAGAGACTTTGGAGCCACGATAGAGGATCGATCGAGGAGGAGTTCACGAAGATAATCGGATTAGAGCCGCGAGAAGGGAGTCCATCATTACATTCATCACGTCCACAATCATTATGTTTGCACACACTAGTTTCCTTCCTTTTCTTGTGTTTTTATCCACCACTAACATGAACTAATATTTAGATGTTGGGGGTTGGAATGAATTTGGTTTAAGCTTATAGACATTTGATTTGAACCTTTTTTCAGTTTTTCCTAATTTAATGAACCATGTGATTTAATCTTTAATGCTTTTGTGAGTTTGGCCAGCTTTCAATTGTTTTGTTTGTTTTTCAATTAAGTTCGAGAGAATTAATTGTTAACTAGAACTAGAAATTGCATGCCTAAGGTGAGAAATTGGATAGAGATATACCAAGTAAACCTTAGTCCCGTTGCAATCTTGAGTTTAATGTGTTTTGAATTCCATAGGTGAGATCGAGAGATAAAATTGTGTTTTTCAAGATAAAACCCGATGTTGCTTGAGAAAGAACAACGGTGATTTTAGAGATTGGGTATTCATTATACGGAATAACTGGTAGTTGTTTTAAGTCAAGTGTTTGTACGTGAAAACCTTAGGATTTCCAACCCTCAACTGTTTTCTCTATCCGAAGTCCTTAAGTTATCTACTGTCTTGTTCTTGATTTGTTTACTTGCAAGTAATTAGTTTAATACCAATAAGTCAAATTTGCGACCGTTCAGTTAATAGATCTTATAGTCATTGTGATACTTAGTTCCTAGTTTCCTGTGTTCGATACTCGTACTTTCAGTACTATTACTTGATTCGACCCGTACACTTGCGGTTAGATTTAGGGGGGTGCATACCCGCCTATTAGGCACTTACTAGCAACATGATTTGTAAGTCCACAGTGATAACATTTCCTATAGCTAAAAGTAGCTTTAGGACCATTTGCATGCTTAGCCGTTAATTTCAAATGAGCAGGGTCAGCACCAAGTATACCTTTGGCATTTGAAATGGGAGGAACTATCAGTTCCTCAGATTTCTTACCAATAATATCCACTTTAAGTCTAGGAGTAGATCGTTGAATAAATCCATGGATCTTGTTCTTAGAAGTAGAGGGATAAGTCACTGAAGCTTTAGAAGCATTCAGCTTAGGTACAAAGGTACCCTTCTGAGGTTTTGGATAAATAATTTTCTCTTTACCTTTAGAAACTAAGGTAGAGATTTCTTCAGGGATAGGAGTTTTTGAAGAGGAACACTGAGAAGATGAAGTGTCAGGGATAGAGGAGAGAAACATTCCAAACTTAAGCATGGAATTATCAGTGATTGGTTCTTTAGTTTCAGCTTTGTAACCAAGACCACGTTTGTCACTCAAAGGAATCTGAGACTTGAGTATCTCAGTGATCGTTGTTGAGGATTTATAGCATCCATCAATTGTAGCTTTTTCAGCTTTTAATGCAGCGATATCTTCTTCGCGCTCGATTTTGACTAGCTGATTTATATGAACTTGATCTTTCAAGTCTTCTTCAATTTTAGAAAGCTTTTCTATTTGAAGGTGACAGTTTTTAAGTTGTTCAGCGAGATCAATATTTTGATCTTCAGCAACAGTTTTACCATTCATGGCGTCATATAAACTCATAGTCAGAAGATCGATCTTTCGAAGACTGTCAGCTTCATCAATATTTGAAATATTGGTAAAGAAATAAGGTGATACCTTAGTAGCAGAGGTTGAAGTAGAGGGAATGTCATAATTTTCTTCCTCATCTTCAAGTTTGGCCATGAGACAGAGATTGGCTTCATCATCATCTTCAGAGTCCGATGATTCTTCTTCATCTGAAGCAGCCCAATCATAATCAGCCATCAGGCCTTTGCCTTTCTTCTTAAAGCCTTTCAGCTTTGCGTACCTTTCTTTCAGCTTTTGGTACTTGTCATCTCTAGACCTGGGGTTAGAGGATTTCTTGGAGAAATTTGAGTTTCTACAAACTTTCTTTGACCTGCACTCGTGATAACGACACTTTTTGGCGTTATTTTCGGTCCTCAAACCAATGAGATTGGCTTGTGTTCTAGCAAAAAGGCCGAATTTTATGGTTTATCGAGTGAAATGTGCAGGTAATCTAAAAAGAGGCAATCATCGAGAAAAGAAGCGAAAAAGAGTCCAAAAAAGAGCTAAAACGAAGCCCAACGGAAGCCCGAGATCCAAGCCCAAGACCCGTGCCCAAACCATGACCCATAACCTGATCCGGACACATCAGGGAAACCGCGCGGTTTGTCCCGAGGTTTGCAAGCCATGGGACAAGTGGCGTAAGTCCCTATTTCAGCTCTATAATTTGGTGTTTTCTGGATTTTAGGTCATCATCTCGACGTGCGACGGTAGGCAGCTTTGGGGCGATTTTCAGAGAATTTTCACAGACTTTTGAGCTACGATAGAGGACCGGTTGAGGAGAAGTTCACCACGCGAAGCGGATTAGAGCCGAGAGAAGGGAGTTCACCATTACATTCATCACGTTCACGATCACTATGTTTGCACACACGATTTCTCTTCCTTTTCTTATGTTTTTATCCACCACCAACATGAATTAATCTTTAGATGTTGGGGTTTGGAATGAATTTGGTTTAAGCTTATGAACAAATGATGTGAGACTTTTATCAGTTTTTCCTTTTTAATGAATCATGTGAATTGAGTTTTAATGCTTTTGTGAGTTTGGCCAACTTTCAATTGTTTTGTTTATTTTCAGTTATATTCGAGAGAATTAATTGTTAACTAGAATTAGAATTTGCATGCCTAAGGTGAGAAATTGGATAGAGATATACCAAGTAAGCCTTAGTCCCATTCAATCTTGATTTTAATGTGTTTTGAATTCCATAGGTGAGATCGAGAGATAAAATTGTGTTTTTCAAGATAAAACCCGATGTTGCTTGAGAAAGAACAACGGTGATTTTAGAGATTGGGTATTCATTATACGGAATAACTGGTAGTTGTTTTAAGTCAAGTTTTTGTACGTGAAAACCTTAGGATTTCCAACCCTCAACTGTTTTCTCTATCCGAAGTCCTTAAGTTATCTACTGTCTTGTTCTTGATTTGTTTACTTGCAAGTAATTAGTTTAATACCAATAACTCAAATTTGCGACCGTTCAGTTAATAGATCTTATAGTTATTGTGATACTTAGTTCCTAGTTTCCTGTGTTCGATACTCGTACTTTCAGTACTATTACTTGATTCGACTCGTACACTTGCGGTTAGATTTAGGGGGGTGCATACCCGCCTATTAGGCACTTACTAGCAACATGATTTGTAAGTCCACAGTGATAACATTTCCTATAGCTAAAAGTAGCTTTAGGACCATTTGCATGCTTAGCCGTTAATTTCAAATGAGCAGGGCCAGCACCAAGTATACCTTTGGCATTGGAAATGGGAGGAACTATCAGTTCCTCAGATTTCTTACCAATAATATCCACTTTAATTCTAGGAGTAGATCGTTGAATAAATCCAGGGATCTTGTTCTTAGAAGTAGAGGGATAAGTCACTGAAGCTTTAGAAGCATTCAGCTTAGGTACAAAGGTACCCTTCTGAGGTTTTGGATAAATAATTTTCTCTTTACCTTTAGAAACTAAGGTAGAGATTTCTTCAGGGATAGGAGTTTTTGAAGAGGAACACTGAGAAGATGAAGTGTCAGGGATAGAGGAGAGAAACATTCCAAACTTAAGCATGGAATTATCAGTGATTGGTTCTTTAGTTTCAGCTTTGTAACCAAGACCACGTTTGTCACTCAAAGGAATCTGAGACTTGAGTATCTCAGTGATCGTTGTTGAGGATTTATAGCATCCATCAATTGTAGCTTTTTCAGCTTTTAATGCAGCGATATCTTCTTCGCGCTCGATTTTGACTAGCTGATTTATATGAACTTGATCTTTCAAGTCTTCTTCAATTTTAGAAAGCTTTTCTATTTGAAGGTGACAGTTTTTAAGTTGTTCAGCGAGATCAATATTTTGATCTTCAGCAACAGTTTTACCATTCATGGCGTCATATAAACTCATAGTTAGAAGATCGATCTTTCGAAGACTATCAGCTTCATCAATATTTGAAATATTGGTAAAGAAATAAGGTGATACCTTAGTAGCAGAGGTTGAAGTAGAGGGAATGTCATAATTTTCTTCCTCATCTTCAAGTTTGGCCATGAGACAGAGATTGGCTTCATCATCATCTTCAGAGTCCGATGATTCTTCTTCATCTGAAGCAGCCCAATCATAATCAGCCATCAGGCCTTTGCCTTTCTTCTTAAAGCCTTTCAGCTTTGCGTACCTTTCTTTCAGCTTTTGGTACTTGTCATCTCTAGACCTGGGGTTAGAGGATTTCTTGGAGAAATTTGAGTTTCTACAAACTTTCTTTGACCTGCACTCGTGATAACGCCACTTTTTGGCGTTATTTTCGGTCCTCAAACCAATGAGATTGGCTTGTGTTCTAGCAAAAAGGCCGAATTTTATGGTTTATCGAGTGAAATGTGCAGGTAATCTAAAAAGAGGCAATCATCGAGAAAAGAAGCGAAAAAGAGTCCAAAAGAGAGCCAAAACGAAGCCCAACGGAAGCCCGAGATCCAAGCCCAAGACCCGTGCCCAAACCATGACCCATAACCTGATCCGGACACATCAGGGAAACCGCGCGGTTTGTCCCGAGGTTTGCAAGCCATGGGACAAGTGGCGTAAGTCCCTATTTCAGCTCTATAATTTGGTGTTTTTCGGATTTTAGGTCATCATCTCGACGTGTGACGGTAGGCAGCTTTGGGGCGATTTTCAGAGGATTTTCACAGACTTTTGAGCTACGATAGAGGACCGGTTGAGGAGAAGTTCACCACGCGAAGCGGATTAGAGCCGAGAGAAGGGAGTTCACCATTACATTCATCACGTTCACGATCACTATGTTTGCACACACGATTTCTCTTCCTTTTCTTATGTTTTTATCCACCACCAACATGAACTAATCTTTAGATGTTGGGGTTTGGAATGAATTTGGTTTAAGCTTATGAACAAATGATGTGAGACTTTTATCAGTTTTTCCTTTTTAATGAATCATGTGAATTGAGTTTTAATGCTTTTGTGAGTTTGTCCAACTTTCAATTGTTTTGTTTATTTTCAGTTATGTTCGAGAGAATTAATTGTTAACTAGAATTAGAATTTGCATGCCAAAGGTGAGAAATTGGATAGAGATATACCAAGTAAGCCTTAGTCCCATTCAATCTTGATTTTAATGTGTTTTGAATTCCATAGGTTGAGATCGAGAGATAAAACTTATGCTTTCAAAATAAAACCCATTGTACCTTGAGAAAGAACAACGGTGATTTTAGAGATTGGGTATTCATTAAAGGGAATAGTTGGTAATTGTTTTGAGTCAGGTGTTTATCTGTGAAAACCTTAGGATTTCCAACCCTCAACTGTTTTCTCTATCCGAAGTCCTTAACTTATCTACTGTCTTGTTCTTGATTTGTTTACTTGCAAGTAATTAGTTAACACCAACAACTCAAAATTGCGACCGTTCAGTTAATAGATCTTAGTCATTGTGATACTTAGTTCCTAGTTCCCTGTGTTCGATACTCGTACTTTCAGTACTATTACTTGATTCGACCCGTACACTTACGGTTAGATTTAGGGGGGTGCATACCCGCCTATCAAGTTTTTGGCGCCGTTGCCGGGGAACTAGTTGCAACTGATAGCACTACCAGATATAAGCGCTATTACATTTAACATTTTTTTCTTTATTTTTATTATTTTGTTCCATCGCTTTTAGTTTTTGGATTGCTAATTTTGTTTCCTTTCCAGTTCAGGTACTAACTGGTTTATGCCAAGGAAAACCCGTGGGAAGGAAGTCGAACCAATCGATCCGGAGATTGAAAGAACCGCCCATCAGATACGAAAAGCATCCAAAGCTCAAAGACAATTGAAGATGGGTGACGAGAGACCTCCTCGCAATGACCTACCTCCACCACCTTCGAAAAGACGTCCTATGCGGTCGTTTGCCGACCCGAACTTGGTAGCCGCATGCATAGGAGTCCAAGCGCCCACTACTGGGGCGAACTACTTCGAGATCAAGCCGAGTACCATCGTGATGGTACAGCAGAATCAGTTTGGGGTAGCGCCAACTGAAGATCCCAATGCACACCTTCGTGCATTTGAACAGATCTGCAATACGTTCAAGATCAATGGGGTGGACGAGAATGGAATCAAACTGAGACTATTCAGTTTTTCCCTCAAGGGTAGAGCTAAAATATGGATAGAGGGCCTCCCATCGGATCTGATCACTACATGGGCAGGCCTGAAAGCTGCGTTCCTCCAGAAATTCTTCCCATCGGGAAGAACCGCTCAACTGATGGCCAACATTACCCACTTCGCTCAATGGGACCAAGAGACTCTATACGAGGCATGGGAGCGATATAAACACATGTTGAAAAAGTGTCCGCATCATGGGTTACACGGCTAGGTAATTATCCAAACGTTCTTTGGAGGCCTTCACCCGCAGTTCAAGAATGACATCACTGCTACAGCGGGTGGAGCACTTATGAATAAGACGTATGAAGAAGCAGTTGACTTGATCGAGAACTTAGCCGAGCATAGCTATGCCACTCCACGATCTTCTATCAGATGAGTGGCTAGTGTGCAAGAGTCGGACGAGTTGAAAGTCATAAAAGCTCAGTTAGCCGCTATCACAAACCATTTGAAGGGAAGTTGTCCGGAAGTGTTCCCCGCTCCTCAAGAACATGAACAAGTTCAATTCTTGCAAAACCGGAACAACCAGTCGAGGAACGACCCTTTCTCGAATACCTACAATGAGGGGTGGAAGATACACCCTAATTTTTCATGGAGTCAACCTCAAGGGCAAGCAGCAATACGGTAATTCATCTAACCATTCTAATTCTTCTCAATCTAACAATGTTTACCGTCCTCCAGGTTTCAATCAAAGGAAATTCGACGAAGGACCATCCGTAGATAAGAAACCGGGGCTGGAAGATATGATGATGAAGTTTATGACAAAGATGGATGGCACGGTTGAAGAGTTAGCAAGCACGGTTAACACGGTCAAGGCAGCTACTGATCAGAACACGGCATCCATAAGGCTCCTTGAAATTCAAGTGGGACAAATTTCTGAAGTCCTACAAAACCGAGCTCCCGGGACATTTTCGAGTCAAACCGAAAGAAAAACCCGGGAAGAGTGCAAAGCCATTTATCTGAGAAGTGGCAAGGAGATGAGCAAGGAGGCAAACGATGTGTGGAAAGATGGTAGTTCGAGTGATATGGTCGATCAACAAGAGCCGAAGGAGAAAGAAGTGACACCGCCATCAAAGCCGGTAGTCACCCCGTATGTACCACCGCTACCGTTTCCAAATCGAGTGAAGGCACGTAACGATGAGAAACAATTCAAGAAATTTCTCGACATCTTCAAGAAGCTGCACATCAACATACCATTTGCAGAAGCACTTGCTCAAATGCCAACATACCTCAAGTTTATGAAGGACTTCGTATCCAAGAAGAGGGAAATTGAACATCAGGCTACCATTGCACTTACTGAAGAGTGCAGTGCAATCATTCAGAACAAGCTTCCCCCGAAGCTTCAAGATCCAGGGAGTTTTTTCTATTCCTATACAAATTGGAGATATTTGTTTTGATAAGGTGTTATGTGATTTAGGAGCAAGTATTAATTTAATGCCTTTATCTGTTTTCAGGAAACTCGGCTTGGGGGAAGTGAAGCCAACATACATGACACTTCAGCTCGCAGATAGATCGATAGTGTATCCATATGGAGTGATAGAGGATGTGCTCATCAAGGTTGACAAGTTCTACTTTTCGTGGTGCTGGATATTGATGAAGATATAGAGGTTCCGTTGATATTGGGAAGACCCTTTCTGGCCACAAGCAGAGCACTAATCGACATGGAAGAAGGCGAGATGACTTTAAGGGTCGGCGGCGAAAAGGCAGTGTTCAAGATGTTCGAGAATGAAAGAGGTAGAAGTGAAGAGGGATCCGATACTCAAGGAAAGCCGAAGGAGTAATCAGAAGGAAGGTCGAGCCACGACCGAAACCAAGGCACTAGGTGGGAGGCAACCCACCGAGGTTTGATTTTTTTTATGTGCGTTTTTAAGTGTTTTTATTTACAAAAAAAATTGGAACAGAGACATACGCGGGATACCCCGCGATTTCAAGCCGCGCGCTAAGTCGCGGGTGTCCCTGGATTGTTTTCGAAGCAGAGAGTTACGCGGGATGCCGCGCGGTTTCAGGCCGCTGCCCAAACCGCGCGGCTCCCTGTTCTCGTGCTGTGTGTTCCTTTATCTTGCTTTGTGTCGTTTCTTTTCGTTGCTTTCGTTAGTCTTTTGCTTTGATTTCTTTTTGGTTCTGCATTCTCCCTCCACCCTCTCCGTTGTCTCCTAACTGGTCGATCCAACTTTTCAAGAGAATCCCCTCCGTCCGGTCAAACAGGTATGTTCTAACTCTATATATTAACGAGTGGTGTATGATGTTTTGTTTCCTTATGAGTTAAACGAGATACAACAAACCTAAGTTTCACTTAGGTTTGGGGTGCCTCACCTTTCAACATCTACACACTCACTTTTAATCATGTGCAAACCTCGGTTTTACCGAGGTTTGGGGTTGGCTTTATTTGACAAACCTAGGTTTGGGGTGCCCATATTTGAAAATCTTTGGGCAAGCTCTTGGATGTTTCGTGTTAATATTTTGTCTTGCCTGTTTGATAACTGCTATAACTGGACAATGATACGTGTCACACCTGTGTATCGCCTACACCGCTACTTACACATTGGGGACAATGTGTGGGTAAGGTTTGGGGTTGCCCAATCGGGCCCACGTTTATGCACGTAGATTTCCTGCACTTTTGAGTGTCTAGATCATAATAGCTAAATTTTTGTTTTGGATGATTGAGACCGACCATTCTGGGAAGAATTTTGTGATAGTAACGTGACCATTAGAGAAGGACCGGGAAAAGACATGACTAGGGACATTAGTGGAGACCACCCAATAGAGAGATTTGAGCCTAAATGACGCCTTTCATTTTGAGGGATTCAAACACCTAATTCGTATACACTTTTTCAAATTCCTTGTCGTGATTATAGAATGATCTCACTATAATATTGCATTGAGTAGCAAAGACGACCATCGGGATATTGGGTAAGGGTATAGTAGACCATATCATGTGGACCTTAAGAGATGATTCCAGGCATTGTGTGCACTTTAACCCGTTTTTGTCTAATGTACCTTTTGACCCATTATGTGTGTACCCAAAACCACCTTTGTAGCCAAACACTCACCACTTGTTCATTCCAGACCTACCATTAAACCCTAACCAGAAGCCTTAGCAAACCCTTATCCGAAAGTGTGTCAATTAGAGGCGGTAATGAACAGCGAGAGATAGAGCGGAAAAGAAAGAGTACAGACCAGCCATGAAAATAAATAATAGATAGAAAAGAGGGCCAATGCAGCCCCAATCAAATAAAGAGGACCAATGATGTCCCAAAAAAAACAGTAGCTTAGATAGCTTTACAGTAGAATAATAAAAGAGTCAAAGCGACTCCAGTAGTGACAAAGAGGGCCAGGTGATAGAAAGTGAAGTAAAGTAGTTCAGAACTGCTAATGATTGACACGCCGAGGATTTTTGATCCGCTTACCCTTCATTTCTTAGCCATAACCCTAGCCCCATTACAACCCTTGTAAAGACCTGGATGATCAACTTTTTGGCCATTTGTGCGTCTTTCTTTAGAGTTGTCATGTGATTTTCGAGTATTCTTGTACATAACTTCCTATACATGACAACATGTGCGACAACCTAGGTTCGAGTGAAATGATAGTATCCCGTGAGGTAGGGTCGAGGCGAAATGTTTTCCCTAGTATGTATGGACCTAGTACAACCTTAATGTAATTGGAGCAGTCACGAGTTCAACTCACAATGGAAGGACATAGATCAAACAAAATAAGGACGAGGAGAGAGTGAGATAGGCATTCACGGGTATGGGAAATCACCAGTGCATTACGTGGTACCAAATGGGAGTTGTGCAGTTATTATTTCACTGATGTATGCTTTTATTCTATTTTATCGCTAGTTTGCTTGAGGACAAGCAACACTCGGTTTGGGGTTGTTGATAACGCCACTTTTTGGCGTTATTTTTGGTCCTCAAACCAATGAGATTGGCTTGTGTTCTAGCAAAAAGGTGGAATTTTATGGTTTATCGAGTGAAATGTGCAAGTAATCTAAAAGGAACCAATCATCGAGAAAAGAGTCCAAAAGAGAGCCAAAACGAAGCCCAACAGAAGCCCGAGATCCAAGCCCATGACCCGTGCCCAAACCATGACCCAGAACCTGATCCTGACACATCAGGGAAACCGCGCGGTTTGTCCCGCGGTTTGCAAGCCACGGGACAAGTGGCGTAAGTTCCTGTTTCAGCTCTATAATTTGGTGTTTTCCGGATTTTAAGTCATCATCTCGACGTGCGACGGTAGGCAGCTTTGGGGCGATTTTCAGAGGATTTTCACAGACTTTTGAGCTACGATAGAGGACCGGTTGAGGAGAAGTTCACCACGCGAAGCGAATTAGAGCCGAGAGAAGGGAGTTCACCATTACATTCTTCACGTTCACGATCACTATGTTTGCACACACGATTTCTCTTCTTTTCTTATGTTTTTATCCACCACCAACATGAACTAATCTTTAGATGTTGGGGGTTGGAATGAATTTGGTTTAAGCTTATGAACAGATGATGTGAGACTTTTATCAGTTTTTCCTTTTTAATGAAGCATGGGAATTCAGTT
The DNA here is from genome assembly GCA_033807775.1 of Saussurea involucrata. Lineage (NCBI taxonomy): Eukaryota > Viridiplantae > Streptophyta > Magnoliopsida > Asterales > Asteraceae > Saussurea > Saussurea involucrata. The sequence continues at coordinate 23,158,559 of CM066312.1, forward strand.
TTAATGCTTTTGTGAGTTTGGCCAACTTTCAATTGTTTTGTTTATTTTCAGTTAAGTTCGAGTGAATTAATTGTTAACTAGAATTAGAATTTGCATGTCTAAGGTGAGAAATTGGATAGAGATATACCAAGTAAGCCTTAGTCCGATTACAATCTTGATTTTAATGTGTTTTGAATTCCATAGGTTGAGATCGAGAGATAAAACTTATGCTTTCAAAATAAAACCCGTTGTAGCTTGAGAAACAACAACGGTGATTTTAGAGATTGGGTATTCATTAAAGGGAATAGCTGGTAATTGTTTTGAGTTAGGTGTTTATCTGTGAAAACCTTAGGATTTCCAACCCTCAACTGTTTTCTCTATCCGAAGTCCTTAAGTTATCTACTGTCTTGTTCTTGATTTGTTTACTTGCAAGTAATTAGTTAACACCAACAACTCAAAATTGCGATCGTTCAGTTAATAGATCTTATAGTCATTGTGATACTTAGTTCCTAGTTCCCTGTGTTCGATACTCGTACTTTCAGTACTATTACTTGATTCGACCCGTACACTTGCGGTTAGATTTAGGGGGGTGCATACCCGCCTATCAACTCGCTAGCAAAATATCATATCTTTTCACAGTTATAGCAAGTAGCAAGTAGCCTTATCAACAAGGGTTGATGATCTAGGCTTATCAGTAATAGCAAGAGGTTTGTTCTTTCTGAAATTTTTCTTTTTGGCGAATCTCCTGAACTTATTGGAAAGGAGAGCCATAGATTCATCAAGATCTGAAGAGTCAGGATCTGATGAGCATTCAGAGTTAGTCTCCAACTCAGTGATAGTGATAGTAGATCGCTGAGTGGAAGGAGACTCTGAGATTAAAGCAATAGGGGTGCTTTTAGAATCTTTTACAAGATTATTCTTAGGATGACTCGATTGCTCATGATTAAGCATCGTGCCATATAAGGTAGAAAGAGTCATAGATTTTAGATCCTTTGACAACTTGAGACACATTGAATAACTGTCCCAGCTTTCAGGTAAACATTCTAAGAACTTTATTAGAAGTTCAAAGTTAGAATATTCCTTACCAACGGTTTTCAGATCTATTATTAAATAGTTAAAACGTTGGTGTACTTCAGAGAGAGATTCATTCTTACCACAAATGAAGCTTTCGTATTGTCTTACCAGGTTGATCTTTTGTGAGTCCTGGACTTCAGAAGTACCTTCATATTGAACACAGATTATGTCCCACATGGCTTTGGAGGTTTTCAGATTCATGACGGAATGGTAGACTTCGTCAGGAAGAGCCATGGAAAGAATGGATCTGGCTTTGGTGTCGAGAGCCACTTTCTTCTTATCTTCATCAGTCCACATATGAATTTCCTTTGGAACCAATATTTCTGGAATAGCAACTCTATTCTCAGCGGCTGGAACCTCATGATCAATTCTGACAGGGATGTATGGACCATTTTCGATGTAATAAGGTATAGTTGGGTCTACACCTTCTAAGAAGAGTATCATCCTATTTTTCCATAGATTAAAGTTATCTCAAGAGAATCTAGGGGGTTTAGCAAGAGAACCATTATCAATATAATTAGTGTTTGTGTTGGTAGTTATTTTAAGAAATAGCAAGGAAGAGAATAGATTATTATAGATAAGATCTTGTTTATGAGATTAAACAAATTTGCTCTGATGCCACTTGTTGGTCCCGGAGGGTTATACAAGTTTGTAGAAGGGGGGGGGGGAGGGTTGAATACAAACACACAGATTTTTACTTTCTGAATTGTTTATTGATATAATCAAACAATTTACAACTTGTTGCGGAACAAGATTAAGGACTAAGCCTAATCTAAACAAGTTAAGAACACTAAGTTTTTTGCACTAGAATTAAGACACAAAGGAGATAAAAATATTACGAATAATATTCTAACACTAAGAGAGAAAGAAGAAGATGTCCGAGCACTTCTTTTCTGAAGTAGGGTTCTTCTTATATACTGCATGCATTTAATGCATGGCAGTATTACTTTACACGTGGCAGCAGCTGATTGGTCGCATAGGTTGACCTTTGTAGACAACCTTAGTAGCCGCATGGTGTACAGTGTAGAATCAGAGTTGGTTGTACGATTCTGGACAGAAGGGATGTCCGTTCTGACACTTCGTACGGAGACGTGCAAGGGGGAAAGACAAAAGTAACTTGTAGAGTAGACCTCATGATCAGCGTTCGTTGATCAGTACTTTATCAGCGATTGATAAAGCTCAGCGATCGCTGAAGTCTTCTACTTGAAACTTCATGTTGAGTGGACAGGTCTTGCTTTGCTGATATCCGCATCAATTCATTAGTAGACTTGTCGCTGGTTCTTGGGCTTGATCTTCGACTTCAGCGTAGAACCTTTGTTGCCGTGAAACTTGTCTTCAGGGATCATAAGTAAACAATTAAACTATCAGCGATCACCAAAAGTACTGAACAGGCTCAGAGCTTTATGGTGAATAGTGTTCGTTGAATATTAAACTTTAAGAGCGAGAGTTCCTATAAGTGGTACTGTAGAGTCATAGTACTTATCAGCGATAGTGAAACTCTAATACATATTGGTTACTTATAATTTACTAAGTGTTTAAAGAGTCATTATCAAATCACTGAGGGTTTGGATCAACAAAAACCCATCTTTTGTAAAACCCAACCTTTCCTCTTAGTATATAAAGGGGTGTTGGGTTCCATTTAATACATCTTGCATATCTCATCTACCACATTTAGTGCTAGTGTAGTTCCAGTTGTTAGTTCACTTACTGCAATAGTTCTCTTTAATGTCTTGCATTTAAATTCCTTAGTGTAATCGTTAGTTTCGAGTTACCAGTGGCAGTGACGAGTTCTCGTTCCCCACTGTGGTTTTAATACAAGTCACTTTCAGTTTACTTATGTGCAAGTCTTCATCTTTTGTTTTCTTTACTTCAGTAATTATGGGCTAAGCATCCTTTGGGATGTAGGAAAGAGAAGTACCTAGATTTTAGAGAAAATGCTTGAGTAATCTTTATACTTGGAATATTTGTTGTTTTGGTTATTCACTCTCGATTATTGCCCAATGATGCGAACAAGCCGATCACTTGTAAGGATTTAAAGTCTAGTTCTTAACTCAGAAATGAGTAGAACACAGTGACACGAGCTTGGATAATGCTAGGGGATTCGAAAGAATTCTTATGACACTTACGAAAGTGAGGTCGGCACAGTGAGCTAATCTCAACCCACTGGAGTAGTAGGCAAGCTAGTTGGTGTATTTAAAAACACTTAGAGTATTTGTCTCTACACATTCCATCGAGGCCTGAAAATGTCCATTTTGAGATTACCATTGACAAAACAATAAATACTAAGAGTATGGGATTTTTGCTTAACGGTGTGAGTATTTTGTAACCGGGCTTTTCTAGCTAAGATGCCCACCTCAAGTACAAGGATCACCTTTGGGATCAGGTATTTAATATAAAATCTAGGGAAAATCTAACCTACATTCCTTCTTTTAAATCTTTAGTAAAAACGTTAAAATAGATTTTTCACCAAACAAACCAAAAGATTGATTCCTCTGTAATTGGAGCTCATGAGAAGCATATTGTCTTGATTGCCCAGTCTCTGTGGATACGATTCTGGTATTTTACCAACTATTACTTGCTGTGACGATCATAGTGGACAGTGTACACTTGCGCTTCCCACTGTGGACAGTTTGCAACCCACTCCGGTTAATTCACATATTTCGCACGTACCAATTTTGGTCGGCGTTGAGTTGACCGTCCTTTGGTTGTAAAGGATCTAGATTTCAAGGGCGAAACCATTCTAAGGTTGGGAGGATTGTAACACCCCGAAAATCCTAAATCAATCTGTAAACAGATCTATTTGGAATTCTTAAAGGACAAGGTTTTCCTTTGGAGTGTGGAACACGTAATGCTATTTGGATAGCATGAGAAATCGGGCAAAGATTGGGCTCGGTACCTGGACCGCGAGAGTGCCCGGCGATTGTGACATGGTTACTCTCGCCAGGGCACTATCGCCCAAAGTGTGCCGAGAGTTGTGGGATAGCGGGCGAGTATGCCCGGCGATAGTGACAGTGTCACTATCGCGGTGTCACTATCGCCGACGGGCTCGAGAGGGTTTTAAACCCACGACTTTCAGCCTTATATCATTTCTATTCCATCTTTCTCTCTAAACTCTCCCAAACCGAACCCTAACCCTCTAAATCGTTTTTGGAGCTTTTGAAGCCATAAATCTTGCAAACCAAAGCTTCTCTCTCAGTTCTTAACAAGGAATTATGGATGGAGGTTAGAACCCTTCTTCTCACTTTCGTTTTGGTGAGATTTCTACACTTCCTAGGGTTTTACCAAACCCTCACCTAAACCTTTTCCTTTCCTTGGATGAAATGAAGATTGAGGCTTACTTTGGTAACAATAGAAGTGTTTGGTTGGTGGATTCACTAGATGGTGGAGGTAATCTTCTCTTCTCCTTATTTTGGAAAATTAGGGTTTCGATCTATTGGTGATTTTGGGTGTAATATGTTGGGGGAAATGATTCTAAGTGTTTGGGGATAAATGTTTACGGTTGGAAATTGTGGATTTAGGTTTTCGGAAGATTTGGACTTGAAGATTCGGACTACTTCAAAGGAGCATACGTTTGGGAAAAATCTAGATTTAGCCTAATCTAGCAAGGTGAGTTCAAGTTGCTTTGTGAAAACTTTGTACATGTCAAAAATGTTATTTTCCAAATGTTTGTGTGTTTTACATGAAAATATCAATTGTTGAGTTATTTGATAAGTCTAACTCTTTTGAAGTCTTTACCTTCAAAAATATTGTAAAACATCCATAGTTGGGATTTTTGGATATTTTGATATGTAGGAATCATAAATATCTTTAAAAGATTTATTACTAAAAATGAGGTCTATTTGATGGTTTAATCATATTAGTGAAAATGATTTTATAAACCGTTTGGGAAAAGGCACATTTTAGTGTCAACAGTCATTTTGACAATTACAAGGGTGTGAGTCCTTTTGGGAAATTCCCTATTTGTTTAACCCGTGTTGAGTTTTGGGTTAATAACGATTTTATGGTACTTGTTTACCTAATTGATATTAAATGCATTTTATGCTAAGATGACCGTTATTTATGGGTCTAAGGAGTATTTGAGCATTTTGCTAGGTTTTGACTTTGAGATAGTCTTGGGGACATTTGTCCGATTTTAAATGGCTCGAAGTGGAGTCTTATTTATGGTTTGCTTTTATTGCACCATATTGCATTTATTGCGCATTATTAATATTTACATGCCCGGGTGCGTTAGTCATTCTAGGATGGGCTTATTATTATAGACTGTGTTGCGTTGGATCCATAGGCACGTGAGTCAGTCTTTATTTGAGGGTCTGCTGGGTGTCGCGGGATTTGACCGGGCCCCATGCTAAAAGACCTTTGCTTTCAAAGGTACGATAGGAGGGCTGAGTCATGGATGAGCATGGTGGGTGAATATGACCTCCTCCATGTTGGAGCAATGCCATGGTTGTATCCCCCTTGTGCCGGGCCTTTGGCGGTATTCTTAGGGATATTTCGCTAAGGTCAGCTGTCTCTTTGGGCGTAACTTGAAAGGCGTCGTATGGGACACTTGGGCTTTATGCAGTGAAGTGTCGTACGATTAACATTGTTTGAGTGGCGTACTTTTGTGTTCATCCACTCTCAATAGATACGGGTCTCCCCCGTCGTTGGCCAACCTACTTGGGATTTTATATTGTACCTGTTTTATTATTATTGTTGGTCTTATACGTTTGACTGCGGTTGGATGACTTTAATATTGGATTCCCCTCCATGTGTATTAAAGTCTAAATAAAGCAGGCCATTTCCATATTTATGGTATTTGGAACTTCGCTACATTTTACGTTTTGCGTGAGTATTGCTTCGGATTATGTCTTCAATGAAGGGTTATAATTAAATGGATGGTTTTCCACGATTTATGGGTCGAGTACTTATTGTCAAGCATATTTGAAGGTTTTGCCTAATATAGGAAGTATTCACGTATTTGAGTGAGTGGGGTTGGTATTCATTTTGGAAAAACGCTTTATACCTTTTGGGAATATTTCTCATGGATTTTGGGTGCGTTGGAAAATGAGTCATTTACATCCTTTTTGTAAACTCCTTTGGAAATCATAATCTATATTGCAAACTTTCTTTTAAAGAATTATTTAAATCATGATATAAACTCTTGAACTCACTAGGCGTTAGCCTAACCCTTCTTATTTGTCGGCATTTGCAACATGTCTCAGGTTGGGAGTAGTTCTAGTGACACGTGTGAAAGGTCGTGTGCTAGTAAAGTGCTCGAGAGGTGAATAGCTTAAGTGATGTTTCCGCATTCATCCTTGGGATTAGCAACTTGTACTTGGGTTAAGTATCACCCGAGGTAGTTTTAGTCTTTGAAATGAGACTCGCGTTATACATTGTTTGAGGTTAATCATAGTTTGTAATTTGAGGTATTTCACCTATTGAATTTATAGGAATAAATCCTATTGTTTTCAGATAAAATATCGAAATTTTTAATTAGTTGCTTTTTCCCAATTTGAGGGTGTTACAATATATATATATATATATATATATATATATATAAACGTGTTATTTGGGTCATTTTCGAGTTGAAATTTTTGACCCTGACCTTACCCGTTTATTTCGTGTCGAGTTCGTGTCGGGTTAGCGTGTCGTGTCAGTTTTTACCAGGTCTACCCAAATCTAATTCATACCATCTCATTTACAACTGTCATATTATTTCATATCAAGAAGTTACCAATTTAAGCATCAATTAATCTCTAATAACCCTATTTTAATTTCTCAAAGCTTTTATGTCATTAGTTCTTACTTGAATGATTTTGGAAAAGTTAGGTGAAAACTAGGGTTTTGACCATTATTGGTATTTTGTTGATATGATTATGGAGAATGATTTTATATACATAAATGACATTTATTAAGTTACAGGAGTTTTGGAACCCAAATGGATGAATGTGAAACAATGGCTATGTTGAAAAAATACGATATTTACTCATTTAATGTCTTAGTTATACAATGGTTTATTGTATTGGGTAGATTATGGCATATCTTTCTTATGTAAATATGTATACTATAATGTAATGGATCAATAGGCATAAAAATCGGTTTACTATGTAAATGTGGGATGTGATGCCCAAGTTGTAATTTAGAAATACACATTAGCTTATGATGTAATTTCTAAATGAATAAATTTGTCTTGGATGGTGAGGTCCCAAGGTACACACCTGGATAGAGTTGAACATGGGATTCGTTAACAAAAGACTTGGATAGAGTTGAACTCGTATTTACATTGGACTAAAGACCTGGATAGGGTTAGTGTTCATAATTACTAAAGATCTGGATAGGGTTGATGTCTACGATAGTCCATCCTCGATGTATGCTTGTAATAATGGTTGATGGTTTACTTTTGTGTTCCGTCACGACATATGGTAAATTGGGTCTCCCCCGTCATATTTTGATACTAGGTTGATTCTCACTAGGCTCCAAGCCTAACATTTTTCTTAAGTTAACATGTATATCAAGTTCTCTTAGTGACGGGGTTGTAGAGCGATGAGAGGAGAGTTGGATGTCGTTAGAGGCAATCTTTTTGAAATAGTTACTTTTGAACAGTTTGGCGTATGGGTGTACACGGGTTGGGTTGGCCGGTTTTGACATTTTTACAACCCATCCCAATTACAGCGTTTTGGTAATTCTCAACCCAACCCAACTTATTCAATAGTGTTACCTAACCCAACCCGACCCTTGCGGGTTAGCGCGATTTGGGTTGGGTTGGGTTGGCGGGTTAGAAATATATATAAAGTTGACGAATGAAGTACAATAAATAATACTAAAAATATACCCAACAAAATTATTATTTATTACAATCATCCAAATATATACCAAAAATCCTTAAGTCTTAGAATTAAACTTCAAAAGTTTGAATTATAACATCATATTCAAATCATCAATCAAATGCGATCGCGTTGGACCTCCCCGACTCCAATTAGTTGTTGAACATATTCTTTTTTTTTTTGAAGGGTGTCCTAGGCTATGCCTAGACTAATCCCTTGGCAAATTATGACTGTTAAACATCAACTCTGATTAAACCTCAGTGGCCACAATTGTTGTGTACGCCTGGAACCTGAGCAGATGAGATATTGCACCACAACCCCAGGACCTTAACCAGTACGCCACAACCCTTGTGGGTAACATATTCTTTGTTTAACCTTTTTTAACTTTTTCTTCAATTTAATCCTTTCATCGCAAAACAACCGATAAATATCTTTGGCAACAGACGCTCTACTAAGGGCACCAAATATCTTTGTTTCACCTTTATTCATCCTTAGCCACGATTTTTTTGACATTTATCTTAAGTGATTCCACAAATAACTTGTCAATTCTATTACTATGATAAACATAACTTTTCCACATTGTGGAGCGTTACGATGCATTACGACGCATTATTTTGTAAGGTGTAGGATTAGTTTTATTATATAACTTGAATAGTAAATGATAATAGTTCGTAGAACAAAGAAACTTAAAAACTAAAAACCCTTAGATATATCTATATATAATTTTATCAAAATAATATATATTAGCGACGGGTTGGCGGTTTGGGTTGGGTTGAGTTATGCTAACCCAATTTCAACTATTCTAATTAGCAGGTTGGTAGTTTAGCGGGTTAGCGGTTTGAGTTTAATTGGGTTGTTAGCGGGTTGGGTTGGGTGGGTTTCGCAGGTTAACGGTTTTTTGTACACCCCTAGTTTGGCGTACACGCGTTTCGACATGTTCTTTTGAAAGACGATAGTGATGCCCATCTTTAATCTTAAGTCTTGTGTAGTTTAGATTAGTAGGTTGTCTTATATCATCTTCATTAGTTTGGGTTGTAAACGCTTTTTTGCCTCTTTTTGAGTGATTAATTTTATATAGATGTCGTTTCCATGTCATTATTAAGGTTTAAATTTAATTCTATTTTAGAGGTGTTACATTAAGGTTTTGAAAAACTAAATACAAGAATGGTTTTTAAGATAGAAAAGAAACTAAAAGATGTTTGGTTTCTTGTTTATAGAATAAAGAAGTTGGTTAGAGAATAAGTAACAAACCATAATAGTTTAAATGCAATAAGATTTGCAAAGAAACTGTTAATTAGTGCGTTTTTTTGATGTTCTTGGGAGAAATTTCAAGAGTTTGGCTCAAGACTTTTGAAAGTGTAAGGAGTAAATGAGAGTAGGAGGTAAGTATTTACAGTGGCTTGAGGAGAGAGAAAGAGGGTAGAGAATGAAATTTGACAGTTTGGAAAAAGTAGAGCAATGATGACAGGGAATGCGTATGGACGTCATGTGTTAGGACATAAGGCCATCCGTATCCCAGGTTCAAACCTTTTGAACCCTCTGCGCCACATCAGCGCCACATCAGCTTTCCACTTTGAACCCTCTTTAACCTTTTTGAACCCACAAATACCGTACCCCAACCTTTTGAACCTCTTGAACCCACATGCCACCTCATCTAATTTTTTAATAAAAAATCATAACATTCATAAAAATAAAAATAAAATTACAAAATAAAAATAAAATTATAAAATAAAATTAAAAATTACAAAATAAAATTAAAAATTACAACATATTAAAAATCTACTCGTCGTCGTTGTTGGGAAGTCGGATACGCCAAATATGTTCGACCAAATCCGACCGAAGGTTATTATGAGTCTCTCGGTTTTTGACTTCTCGAACATTTGTCGCGCGTTGTGCCTCAATGATTTGTGTTTCATCCGCTACCACGGCGTTTCCATCGGCACAAATGGCATGGCATTCGTCTTCGAGTATCATATTGTGTAATATGAGACAAGCGTACATAATATTCGCCAATTTATTCTTATGCCATCCGCGTGCCGGGTACTTAAGTATATGACAACGTTGTTTAAGCACGCCAAAAGCTCGTTCAACATCTTTACGTGCCGATTCTTGTGCGGCCTTGAACTTTATTCGTTTAGCATCATGTGGGCACGTAAACGCTTTTACAAAAGTAGCCCATTCCGGGTATATCCCATCCGTTAGATAATATCCGTTCTTGTAGGTGACTCCATTAAACTCAAAAGGGCACTCGGGTGCTTTTCCGTCATAGACATCGTTGAGGATGGGCGACTGATTGAGAACATTGATGTCGTTGTTGGAACCGGCAACACCAAAGAATGCGTGCCAGAACCATAGATCTTGGGAGGCCACCGCTTCTAGCATGATTGTCGGATGTTCATGATCACCTCTCATGAATTGACCTCGCCATGCGTTCGGACAATTTGCCCACGACCAATGAGTACAGTCTATGTTGCCGAGCATGCCGGGAAATCCGTGTTTAGCTTCATGTGTGGTACAACTTCTGAATATCATCGTAAGTAGGCTTGCGTAAATATTTGTCACCATAGAGTTCAACAATACCTGTGCAGAAAGTGTGCAGACAATCTCGTGACGTTTTCTCTCCCATCCTCAAGTACTCGTCAAGTGTGTCGGAAGCTACTCCATACGCCAATTGTCGAACAGCGGATACACACTTTTGTATCGGAGACAAACCTTGTTTGTGTAGTCCGTCAATCCGTTGTGTAAAATACGGATACACTCCCGATAAATCTTGAACTATCCGTTCGAATAGTTGCCTGCTCATCCTAAACCGCCGTCTAAACAAATCCGGATTATACACCGGGTTTTCGCCAAAGTAGTCCCGCAAAAGCCGGTCGTTAGCATCTACCCGACCTCTTTCTATGTTCCCGGACCTCGGTCTTCTTGACGATGCGGCGGTGCTACCATACCGTCTATCTACAGCTTCTTGCAACAAATCTGCATAACGATCAAATAGTTGACCGAATTCCTCGTCGGTGTCAATGGATGATGAAGAACCGGACGATGAAACGGGTGGCGAATCCATAAAGTTTATATCGGATTGAAAGAAATGAAAGAAAATATTTAAGGATTGAGGTGAGTGTTTAAATTTTGGTGTGAAAAATGGATGAGATTTGAGGTTGATTTATAGTGTTTAAATTGAAAAAAAAATTAAATTGAAAATAGCCGTTTGATATATAGCCGTTGGAATTAAAAATAAAATAAAAATTGAGAAAGTGTTCGGGTAGGAGCGGGGTGGGGAACCCGCATGCCGAACCCGCAGGAACCCGCCGCCCCCGTACCCGGTTGCCGCCCAACCCGCTGGCCACCTGGCGTGAACCCGAGCCCGAGCCCGCTGGGGTACGGATGGCCTAATGACAGTTGTTTTCTTCGATTATTTTAAAATCTGAAGTTACATTCATTGATGTCAATAAATTTAGAAGATATATATTTGTGCCAATAAATATTATTGAATGAAGGGAGAGAGCAAATCCTATGAAAACATTTGAGGGACCAAATCTGTTATAAAAATAAAAAATAATTTTAATGACCAAATTTGTTATGAAAATGAAAAATAGGTCAAAGGGACCAAATCCATCAAAAATGAAAGTTGAGGGAGAGAAAGATTAATTTACAAGATTGTCTCTCAATAACCGAAACTTAATTAATAGTGTTAGTAGGAGAGACTATATCAATTATAAAAATGAAACTATACTGATGTCCTTCGTTACTAACACTTTTCAGGACCTCAAGTGGACCAAATTTGCATTTAACTCTACTATAAACTATCAAATAAGACACTAAAAAGATAATAATAATAACAATCAACTAACGTCTTATAAAAAACGAAGATCGAACCATCACATACCACAAACTTAGAAAAATGGTTATGATTAATAATCCTAAAGCTGAAAATGCATTCATGAGTCAATCCTTGAGTCTAGTATAGGCCACACTCACACTAGCTAGCCACCCTCCACTTTACATGGATGTGGCGACTCTTTACTTGCAAGTAGTTATAAATGTTCTTATCAACATGTTTTATAAGAATTTAATTTATAGTATCAAACTATAAAATGTCATATTTAAAAATAGAGTAAATTACACTTTTGGTCCCTGTGGTTTTCACCTACTATCAAGTATGGTCCCTATTTCAAACTAATTACAATTTTAGTCATTGTGGTTGTCATTTTTTTTCAATGTTGGTCCCTCAGAGTAACTCTGTTAAATAGGGCCATTAATTTAGGGGTATTTTTGTCTTTTAATTTCAATTTCATTTACCTTTTAAATATTAAATATTAAATAATATATTATAATATTATATATTATTAATTATTAATTATTACTTATTTATATAAAACAATGGGTCAAACTAATCAAAACCTCATCTCCCCCCTTTTCCGGTTTCTTCCCATCCCTCTGACTTTCCGGTGAGTCCCCCATCCCCTCCCCCTTTTCCGACACATGGTCTTCTTCTCCGACAGAAAGCTTCGCCTACCTACCCAAAACTTATACAGGTGGTCGACACCAAAGATCAGAACCCATCGGAGATTTTCCATGGCCTTCACCTTCGCCGTTAAAAATGACGGAAAACTTAACACAATGATAGATTTCCTCCACTAGATTGGCCGGAGATCACTTGACACCTGAAAAAGCCGAAACGGCCGGAGTATAGTGTACCACCACCACCATTCTATGCCGCCAGCTCTCACCGCCGTTCAAATCAAAGAGATATAAAAAGGGGTTCATAATCTTTACGAAATAATACGATCAAGTTTTAACGAAATAATACGATCAATTTTGCTTGTAAATGGATGGTGGTAGTCTTGGCTTATTGGGTATTCCGCCGCCGGGAGACGGTGGTGGAGCGCCGTCTGATGGGTCAACAACCGTCGGGTCAATATTGACCACCACCAACAACCAAGATACCGTTATGTCAGTTGAGGTTTCTTCACCATACCCAGTTGTTGTTGATGATAATCTTAAATTAGGGCTTGGGTTGGGTATAGGCGGTGGTGGTGGTTCGAAATCAATGGCGGATGGTGAATATGGTAGAATCTTGACTGCTAAAGATTTCCCTAATTCATCAACTTCTGGTACCAAAAGATCTGCTTCTGATTATGTTTCTCATTCCAGGTAATCAACGACCCCTTTTTTGATTTCTTGAATTCATGTGTTCTTGAATTTTCATTTTCATTTTTTATTTTTCTTTTCAAGATTATGGGCAAATTTGTATGTCTGTTTCTTGATTTTGCTGCAAATTTGTATATCTTTATCTACTTGGTTTGGTTGGTTTGGTTTACTGATTTACCCTTTGGTTTGGTTTACTGCTTTCTTTTTCATCTTCATTTAATTTTGGGTTTGATTTAGTTTTTGAGTTGGGTTTTGATCGGTGTTTCAATATAGATTTTGATTTAGAGTTCTAATGTGGGTTTTAATATTGGGTTTGCTTGAAAAGAGTTGGGTTTCTTGAAATGATGACCGGATGGGGTTGCCGGAGAAGACGACCGGAGGGGATGGTTTTTGGAGAGGGGTTCACAGAATTAGAGGTGGGGTTACGAGACTTGCATATTGAAACCCATTTAAAAATATAGCATAAGAAATAAAATCTTATAAAACAAAAATGAAAAATACTGAAAGACCAAAATACCCTTTAATTTAACTGAGTTTTTTAACAGAGTTAACAAGATTGGTCAAATCAGAAACAAAAAGGCAACCATAGGGACCAAATTTGAAACAGAATAGCAACCACAATGACTAAAATTGTAATTAGTTTAAAATAGGGACTACACTTGATAGTAAGTGAAAACCACAGGGACCAAAAGTGTAATTTACTCTTAAAAATATAATAATAAGTGTATCCAACCCTATGAGCATATATTTTTAACAAACTTTTAAGATATTTTTAAAATAAAGTGTGACATTTTTTTAGAAATGTCATATTAAAGTAGCAAATACGATACTTTATTTAGTGCCATATAAAATATATAATACTACAACTGTGTGCTATAAAATAGTTAATACGACATTTTACTTAGTGCCTTATAAAATAGCTGATTTTAGATTGTTATAAGAAACTTGTTAAAACGTCCAAAAACGTTTTATAAAGAGTTATTTTAATACTTAAAGTTTATTATTTGGTCCTATAAAACATTCTATTAAGACACTTGGACATTTTTTCACATCCTATAAACTCTATTATATTATAGTAACGCTCTCCTTTTGCGTCTAGCTTCTTGCTAGTTTCGCTTTTATAAAATTTGCCGTTCAAAAAAAATAGTGATAAACTGATCATTAAAAAAACTAAACCCAACCAAAAGTATTCAACGTATCCCACTCTCAAGTAGCATATGAGAAGATAGGACATACGTGATATTGTTTTTACGACGAACGTCGATTTGCGACACATTTTGAATAGATAAGTATCGATAACAAGAGTTATACAAGTAGGTAATTAAGACCGTAAATAGTAGTTACAATAAGACCATATTTTCCAAAGGAGAGTGTTCGAATGCATCAAGAGAAGAGAAAACCGAGTGTCGATTTAAATGGCTCTCGGCCCTGTCTGAACTGTAACAGGAAGTGCTAATTAAAAAGAGGCGGGTTCGAGCTTTGGCTTTTAGCGGAGCGAGGAACTAACGCGCATGTATAGTTGTTATCGAATCACAGGGTCAAGAGGAGTACGTTTGACGATCGTTGGTCGCTATCACGATGAAACGGGTTTGCGTCTTGCAAAGGTTTTTTTCTCTCCTGTGTTTAGCATTGGAATTCTGTTCGAATTGTTCTTCTTGTTTTGAAGGTGTTGTACTTTTTCTTTTTGGTGTATTGTTTCGATTACTGGTGTTAATAAAAGTTGGCTTTACTGTTAAAAAGGAAAAACACTCAAACAGTACCAAATATTTAACCTTGCAAAAATAGGGGCTAGGACCATATTTACCCCATTACATGGATACCACAATATATTATTTCTATTTGTAGACTTATGTTGATAAGATATGATGATGGATATCCTCATTTAGAAGGAACACCCTAGAAAGCAACCAACTTCCTTATTGCTAGAAAAGAGTCCAATAGTTTTTATACCATAAGTCAACCTTTAGATTCCCGAAAGCAAGGAGATAAATATTCAATTGATTTCCAACCATTAATATATCAAATGTAGGATGGAAACGAGTTGGCTAGATTGTCTAGTTTTTACTCAAAACGAGAAATGTAAACGACGGTAACAATTTGATACACACATGGGCAGATACATTAACAAGCCCTAGGGTGTACGGGTGCTCAAAAACCCCACCAACCCGATCAACCCAACTTAACTCGACGTGAACAAACCCAACCCAAAGCAACCCGATGTCCAATCGAGTTGTAAAATTTTCAAACCGTATGTATTTGGTTGATATCGGGTTACGAGAATTTGAACCCAACCCAACCCAACCCGATGAACCCGATATACTTTTATTTATTGAATTTAATATGATCGTTAAGTCCTTACTAATATGTACATTAGACAGTACACCTTTACATATCCTATATATATACTAGTTGGCTACCCGCGCAATGCGGCGGGATGCCAAATTTTTTTGTAAATCGAGAATATAAATTAAGTTTGTGATTAGCATACCCCCGCAATACGACAAGATGTAATATTTTCTTAAATGGCATGAGCGTGGAGATGAGATCATGGTTCAAAGCCTCAAACTTTAGAAACCACAGTGAGGACAAGACATTTTTCTACGTAACTTATGATGACAAATTTGGATATTATGTATATATGTACACGTGTTTTTTACTATTATTCAGTAAGTTAAGAGCATCTCGAGCATCTCCAACAGCTTCTCTAAAATAAAGAATATGAGAATTCTGAGCTATAATTTTACTCCAACAGCTTATCTAAAACTATCTCCAAAACATAAAAAAGTTTAAAAAAAAACAAAAACCGCGTTACTAAACCGCACATTGGGCCTTCAAATGTCACAAGCTTAACATGGTGCAACTATACAAGACACAAGCCTTAAACATAGCACCAACCATGACAAGCCTTTTAAAACAGTGACACAAACACACTGATGTGAAAGTTGCATCTAACAATGAAAATAATATTTTTGGTGATTTAAATGTAATAAAATCAACTATTACAATTACAAAATTTACATGCACAAAATTATGTGTGTAGCTACATTGTCTTTATAATTCTAAGCCGACAAACCTCTAAAATATTTACACAAATAAAGAAAATTACAATTTAAAGATAAGAACAACCATCACCTACACACGCCAAAAAAGATGGGCATACTAAATGAATTGGTATTTGATGATTTTAATAAATATATCTTGATTAACAAAATGAAGAACACAAAAACACATGCATTACTCTCTCGAACAAGAAAAAAATAAATACTTTCCCAAAAATGATCTAGCGAAACCAGGAAGCCATTAGAGGCATGGGCTTCTGCTCATGAGGAGCTGAATTCCATTATTCCTCCGAGATGCATGACATCATGCTTGTGTTGGGGGCAGGGGCGGAGCCAGGATATATAATTAGGGGGAGCACTGAGCATAAATAATAAAAAATGATCAAAAATAAATAAAAATTCTCAAAAAATGACAAACCCGAAGAAATTATATATTGATATATATATATATATATATATATAGAGAGAGAGAGAGAGAGAGAGAGAGATCAAACGAGAACAATAACTATTTAAAAAACACGAGAATGAACAAAATCATTAGTGATTTTACATTAACGGGCAAAAAAGTCACACGGACCTAAGCCGCGGCCATAGTCTTTTTTCGTGCGTTAATGTAAAATCACTAATAATTTTGTTCGTTCTCATGTTCTTTTAAATATGTATCGTTCTCGTTTGAACCTAACTCTATATATACAAGTACTCAAATATTTTATAAAAGTGGAATACCAAGCTTCATCTTTGGTACATTTTACCATTTTTACTATCAACCTTAACAAAAATATTATTTTCTCATCTATTGTAGTCCAACAAGTATTAAGTGAGAAGATTAAGGATTTTTTTTACTAAAATGCCCTAACCTAATAATGTATTTTGTATATACTAGTGTAATCGTATTTTAGATTTTGGTTTGAAAATACAAGGTTAAAGTGATAGAAAATGACACATGTAATATTTTCTTTATAACATTACTTTTCCACCCCACTTAGCTTTGTATAAAATTTACAAATTAGAAAGAAATGAGGGGGAGCACATGCACCTCCTGGTGCCTATGTAGCTCCGCCCTTGGTTGGGGGTGTGTCAGAAAGTTATCATCTTCGGCTTCGGCAAATCGGATTCGGCCAAACGTCATTACCATATGAATCAGAAAACAGATCTTAGTTTGCTCATAATCAACATCAAACACATATGGGTAACTTCCAAGAAAATGTGCAACCTGTGTTGCTATACAAGGTAATGAGACTTAACCTGATCTAATATATTGTTTTCTACGAAGACAACATTGAGTAGGACAACGAACAAAACTTTGCAGATTAACAACCAATCCAAGCTGATAAAGCCAATGTGCTTATAACTTATATGGTTACCGAACAATATGCTTACACATATGGTGTAGTCATTATGAAGTTCTGTTGTATCTTTGCAATTTATAACCTTCTGATGACCCAAAAACATGAAACGGTTGCCACCTAGTGTTCCAATGGCCGTCACTATTGCAAGATCATCGTAGCCGCCTCAGTCACCATGAAGCTCAACAAACTGTATATTTTGATACATGACACGGGGTTTTCACACCCCGCGAACCTTACCGCAAATGTACGGGTCGAAGTCAAGTAATAGTACTTTAGAAGTACGAGTATCGAATCACGGGGAACTAGGAACTAAGTATCACAATTACTATAAGCTTTATTAACTAGGCTGTCGAATTTGGAAGATAGGTTTTAAACTAAATTCTAGAAATTCACAACTTAAACGCAACAAAGCAAAGAACAATTTAGGAACTTCGATAGAGAGAAAAGTTGAGGGTTGGAAATCCTCCGGTTCTACACATGCACACAAACAACTCAAACAATTACCAGTTTATCCCCTTAATGATTCCTAAATCTTTTAAGGTCACCGTTGTTCTCTTTCAAGCCACAACGGGTTTTATTTTGAAAAGGATAAGTTTAATCTCTTGATCTCACCTATGGATTCCAAAACACATTAAGTACTCGATTTATGTTAAATTGGCTAGATTTTATCTCTCGATATCAACCTAACGGTTTAATCGGGACTAAGACTTATTCAGTATATCTCTATCACTGATTTTATCGTCTTAGGCATGCAATTCCTAGTTCTATTTAACAGTTAATTCTCTCGAACTCAACTGAAAATAATAAATCAATTAAAAGCTAGCTAGACTTTCAAAGGCATTAAACACAAAATCACATGCTTCATTAATCAAGGAAAAACCAATAAAAGTTCAAATCATCTGGTTACATGCTTTATAAACCGAATTCATTCCAACCCCCAACACGAACCGGTTAGTTCATGTCGGTGGTGGATTCAAACACAAGAGAAAAAGATGAAACTACGTATGTAAACATGGTAACGCGAAAGATTAAAAACATGAAAAATAACGTGATGAACTCCCTTCAATCGTGCTTGTATCTACGTTCCGTGATGATTGTCTTCGTGATCGGCCCTCTAACGTGACTCCGAAAGCTCCGAAAAGTCGCCGGAAATCGCCCCAAAATCGCCCCTGGTCGTCTGCCGAAAGTTGGATACCGAAAACAATGACCTAAAATCGGATTTAAAGCTGAAAATCGTGAAACAGAGGGTTACACGACCTGCCACGCGACTTGCAAGTCGCGTGGTAAGTCGCGCGTGTCTTATATACTGCTTGGGTCGATTTCTGGTTCGCGGGTCGGATCCTGGTTCGGTCGTGGGTCTTGGGCTTGACTCGTGGGCTTCCGTTAGGCTTCGTTTGGAATCGTTTTGGGCTCTTTTTAGTCTCTTTTCTCGAGGAATGCCGCCTTTTAGATAACCTGTGTAAATCACTAGATAAACCGTAAAATACACGCATTTTTACTTGAATACAAGCCAATCTCATTGGTGTGAGAACCGGAAATAACGCCAAAAAGTGGCGTTATCAACAACCCCAAACCGAGCGTTGCTTGTCCCCAAGCAAATTAGCGATAAAACAGAATTAAAGCACATATCAGTGAAAATATAATAACTGCACAATTCCCAATCGGTATCAAGTGATGCATCGGTGATTTCCCATACCCGTGAATATCTATCCCACTCTCGCCTCATTCTCATTTCGTTTGACCTATGACCTTCCATTGGGAGTTGAACTCGTGACTGTTCTGATCACATCAGGGTTAGACTAAGTCTGAACATACTAGGGAAAACATTTCGCCTCGACCCTACCTCACGGGATACTCTCGTTTCGCTCTCGAACCTAGGTTATCGCTCGTGTTGTCATGTGTATGGAGTTTATGTACAAGAACACGCAGTAATTACATGACAACTATAAAGAAAGACGCACAAATATCCAAACTTTTGATCTCAGAAGGAATCAAATAACAAGACAGGGACTATCGGTAAAGGTGGTCCTAGACTCTAATCACGTTTTCCAGAAGATCATCCAGGTCTTTACACGGGTTGTAACGGGGCTAAGGTTAAGGTTAAGAAACGAAGAGTATAAAGGATCAAAAATCCTCGGCGTGTCAATCATTGGCAATTCTGAACTTCTCGTTGCTTCACATTTGCTCACTTGGTCCTTTTTCGTCACTATTAGAGTCGCTTTGACTCACTTATTATGCAGCTCTACTAGAGACTATCTAACTAACGGTATTTATTTACTTTTCGTTTTTTTTTTCAAGTTGGGACTTCATTGGTCCTCTTTATTTATTTGGGGCATCATTGGCCCTTTTTCCTAATTCATGGGTTGCATTGACCCATTTTATTCTCGTGACTGGCCTGATTTCTTTCTTTTCCGCTCTATCTCTCTAAGTTCATTACTGCTTCCGATTGACACACTTTCGGATAAGGGTTGGCTAAGGCTTATGACTAAAGGTGTAATGGGGGTTTAGAAACGAAAGGAGTGAGGGTTTGGCTGCAAAGGGGTGATGGATGCATACAAGGGTAAAAAGGGACGATAGCTAAAAACAGGCTTGACAAAACACACAATGCATGGAGTCACATCTTAAGGTCCACACGATATGGTCTACTATACCCTTACCTAATATCCCGATGTTCGTCTTTGCTACTCAATGTTATGATGTAGTGAGATCATTCTACATTTCACGACAAGGAATTCGAAAAAGTGTATAAGAATTTAAGTGTATGAATCTCTCGAAATGAAAACGTCTTTTAGGCTCAAAGCTCACTATCGGGTGGTCTCCACTAATGTCCCTAGTCATGTCCTTTCCCGGTCCTTCCCTAACGGTCACGTCACTATCACAAGATTCTTCCCACAATGGTCGGTCTCAATCATTCAAAACAAAAATTTTAGCTACTTTGATCTCGACACTCAGAAGTGTAGGAATTCTACGTGCATAACTTGGGCCCGATTGGGCAACCCCAAACCTTACCCACACATTGTCCCCAATGTGCAAGTAAAGTCTTAGGTGATGCGACGCAGTCATTGTGCAGTTATTAAGAAGAGCAGGCAAGGCATCATATAGCATAACATAAAAAGACTACCCAAAGTTTCCAAAAATAGGCACCCCAAACCTAGGTCGTGGCCTAGGTTTGCCAAATAAAAGCCAACCCCAAACCTCAGTAAAACCGAGGTTTGCACAGGGTCTAATGTGAGTGTGTAGATGGCTCAAAAATGAGGCACCCCAAACCTAAGTGAAACTTAGGTTTGTTGCATCTCGTGCAATTAAAATAGACAACACATCGAGCACCACTCTTTTAGCAGAGAAATGATTAGAACATACCTGTTTTGCCCGGCCAGAGGAGATTCTTAAAAGATTGAGCATTTGGAGAAGGAGGGGAGGGCACGCACACACAAAAGAAACAAACAAACGACGAAAGAAAAACAAGAAAACAGAAACACACAAAGCAAGAAAGGAATAAAACTGCACGAAAAACGAAAAACGAGGCAAATGGGACTCCCGCGGTTTAGCCCGTGACTTGCAAGTCGCGTGGCAAACCGCGTAACCCTCTGTTTCAGAAAACCAACAGAGGGCCCCGCGATTTGCTTCACGGTATGCAAACCGCGTGACAAGTCGCGTATGTCCCTGTTTCAGCTATTTTTGACTTTTTCGATTTTTCGATTTTTATGGATTTTTCATTATTTAAACACACTCAAAAATAAAAATAAAACTAAGCACGCAATTAACAAGGAAAACAAACCTTGGTGGGTTGCCTCCCACCCAGCGCCGTATTTAAAGTCGTGGCACGACTATGTGGTTTCAGCTCGGTTTAGTATCCGCGGAATTGGATCGCCCACACATACGGTTCTTCGCGGACTCTTTTACTTTTGGCCCTCCATGACCAGCTTCAGATCCTTCATCTCTTCCAACTCTTACCTTCTCGAACATCTTGAAGATCTCGCTTTGGCCGCCGACTCGGAAGGTTATCTCGCCTTCTTCCATGTCAATCAAAGCTCGGCTCGTAGCCAGGAAGGATCTCCCCAGAATTAACGGGGCCTCTTCATCTTCGTCTATATCTATGACTACGAAGTCGACGGGGAAATATAACTTACCTACTTTGATGAGCACGTCCTCGACCACTCCATACGGGTATCGGATTGATCTATCCGCGAGCTTCAGAGTCATGTATGTCGGGCTTACCTCACCCAGGCCAAGTTTCCTGGAAATAGAAAGAGGCATCAGATTAATACTAGCCCCTAAATCACATAAAACCTTATTAAAAGTAAACTCCCCAATCTGAATAGGGATAGAAAAACTCCCTGGATCTTTAAGCTTCAAGGGAAGCTTATTCTGAAAAATCGCGCTGCACTCTTCAGTGAGTGCAACGGTGGCCTGGTGATCAAGTGTCCTCTTCTTCGATATAATCTCCTTCATGAACTTAGCGTAAGAGGGCATTTGTGTAAGCGCATCTGCAAAAGGGATGTTGATAGTTAGCTTTTTGAAAACGTCAAGAAACTTTGAAAAATTGACATCATCCTTTTGCGCTTTCAATCTGCTCGGGTAAGGTACGCTTGGAGTTGCCGGCTTGACCGGTGGTTTGATTTCTTTCTCTTTCGGCTTCTTGCTCTCTTCAACCACGACTTCTTCTTCATTCTTCTCGTTTTCTTCATTCGAACTCTCTCTATCGGCCTCCAACTCTTACACATCTACCATCTCAAACTCTTCTTCGGCATCCTTTGGTGAAGACTTGCTTACCGGGTCTCTAATCAATTCCTTGCCACTTCTCAGATAAATATCATTGCAATGCTCCCGGTTTTGCCTTTCGGGTTGACTCGGAAGTTTCCCGGGGGCTCGGTTTTGTAGGGTCTCGAAAATCTGCCCCACTTGCCTCTCGAGGATCTTGATGGCGGCGGTGTTTTGCTCGGTAGCCGCCTTGACAGTATTGATTGTGCTCGCTAATCCCTCGACTGAGCTGTCCATTTTTGACATGAACTTCATCATCATGTCCTCGAGTCCCGGCTTCTTCTCCCCGGATGGTCCTTCATTCCTTTGATTAAAACCTGGAGGACGGTACACATTATTAGTATTAGAGAAGTGAGAAGAGTTAGAAAAGTTACCTGGCTGTTGCTGGTCGGGTTGACTCCATGAAAGATTGGGGTGTTTTCTCCACCCCTCATTGTACGTGTTCGAGAAAGGATCGTGTCTCGGCTGGTTCCGGTTTTGCACAAACTGGACTTGATCGGGTGTTTCCGGAGTACCTCTATTCAGCTGATTTGTGATAAGGGCCAGTTGAGCTTTCAGTTCATTCAGCTCATTACTCTCTTGGACACTTGCAACTCGTCTTACCGCTGATCTCGGAGTGGAGAAGCTATGTTCGGCCAAGTTCTCAATCAGCTCGCACGCTTCCTCATACGACTTGTCCATTAGTGCTCCACCCGCGGCAACCGTGATGTCGTTCTTAAATTGCGGGTGGAGTCCACTGAAGAAGGTCTGGATGATGACTCAGCCCTGTAGCCCATGATGAGGACACTTTTTGATCATGTCCTTATAACGCTCCCAAGCCTCATATAGCGTTTCCTGATCCCATGGAGAAAAATGGGTGATCTCCGCCATTAGTTGGCCGGTTCTGCTCGGTGGGAAAAACTTTTGGAGGAAGGCTGCTTTCAACTGTGCCCAAGTAGTGATCTGATCTGACGGTAGGCCTTCTATCCATATTTCAGCTCGACCTTTTAATGAAAAACTGAACATCCTCAGTTTGATTGCGTTCTCCTCCATCCCGTTGATCTTGAAGGTGCTACAAATGCGCTCGAAAGCCCGGAGATGAGCGTGAGGATCTTCGGTCGGTGCTCCTCCATATTGATTTTGCTGCACCATTACGATGATGCTCGGCTTTATTTCGAAATAGTTAGCCGCAGTGGTAGGTGGTTGAATGCCTATCCGTGCGGCCGCCACATTAGGATCGGCCAATGACCGCATCGGAACTCTTTCCGGTGGCGGTGGTGGATTGTTGCGGCAAGGTGGTCTCTCGTCGTCAGACATCTCGAATTTCAGATTCCTTTTGGCTTTCGCTTCCTTACGCATCCGACGAGCGGTTCTTTCGATCTCCGGATCAAATTGTTCGATCTCTTTTCCTCGGGTCGTCCTTGGCATAAACCAAGTGGTACCTGAAAAGAAGACAGTAAAGTCAATAATCCGAAAACTGAAAGTGATGGAATAAAACACGAAATAAAAAAAACGTCCAATCTAATAATGCTTATAGACGGTAGTGCTATTAGCTACAACTAGTTCCCCTGCAACGGCGCCAAAAACTTGACACGGGGTTTTCACACCCCGTTAACCTTACCGCAAGTGTACGGGTCGAAGTCAAGTAATAGTACTTTAGAAGTACGAGTATCGAATCACGGGGAACTAGGAACTAAGTATCACAATTACTATAAGCTTTATTAACTAGACTGTCGAATTTGGAAGATAGGTTTTAAACTAAATTCTAGAAATTCACAACTTAAACGCAACAAAGCAAAGAACAATTTAGGAACTTCGATAGAGAGAAAAGTTGAGGGTTGGAAATCCTCCGGTTCTACACATGCACACAAACAACTCAAACAATTACCAGTTTATCCCCTTAATGATTCCCAAATCTTTTAAGGTCACCGTTGTTCTCTTTCAAGCCACAACGGGTTTTATTTTGAAAAGGATAAGTTTAATCTCTCGATCTCACCTATGGATTCCAAAACACATTAAGTACTCGATTTATGTTAAATTGGCTAGATTTTATCTCTCGATATCAACCTAACGGTTTAATCGGGACTAAGACTTATTCGGTATATCTCTATAACTGATTTTATCATCTTAGGCATGCAATTCCTAGTTCTATTTAACAGTTAATTCTCTCGAACTCAACTGAAAATAATAAATCAATTAAAAGCTAGCTAGACTTTCAAAGGCATTAAACACAAAATCACATGCTTCATTAATCAAGGAAAAACCAATAAAAGTTCAAATCATCTGGTTACATGCTTTATAAACCGAATTCATTCCAACCCCCAACACGAACCGGTTAGTTCATGTCGGTGGTGGATTCAAACACAAGAGAGAAAGATGAAACTACGTATGTAAACATGGTAACGCGAAAGATTAAAAACATGAAAAATAACGTGATGAACTCCCTTCAATCGTGCTTGTATCTACGTTCCGTGATGATTGTCTTCGTGATCAGCCCTCTAACGTGACTCCGAAAGCTCCGAAAAGTCGCCGGAAATCGCCCCAAAATCGCCCCTGGTCGTCTGCCGAAAGTTGGATACCGAAAACAATGACCTAAAATCGGATTTAAAGCTGAAAATCGCGAAACAGAGGGTTACGCGACGTGCCACGCGACTTGCAAGTCGCGTGGTAAGTCGCGCGTGTCTTATATACTGCTTGGGTCGACTTGGGTCGATTTCGGGTTCGCGGGTCGGATCCTGGTTCGGTCGTGGGTCTTGGGCTTGACTCATGGGCTTCCGTTAGGCTTCGTTTGGAATTGTTGTGGGCTCTTTTTAGTCTCTTTTCTCGAGGAATGCCGCCTTTTAGATAACCTGTGTAAATCACTAGATAAACCGTAAAATACACGCCTTTTTACTTGAATACAAGCCAATCTCATTGGTTTGAGAACCGGAAATAATGCCAAAAAGTGGCGTTATCAATACACAAAAGGGTCAATCATATGGGATTCTTTCAAGCAACTTTTTAAGTTATTAACTTAAGAAAAATTAGAATAAAAGCTTGAACTGATGCCAAAATATTAACCAAGATATTTTCTTTTAAAAAATTTGATAGTTTTCAATCTAGTGACTTCAATTAGAGAGAAAGATAGAGACAGAGACCAGGCAATATGAGATAAAGACATTATTGTGAATGTGACTGGGCGACTCTATGTGCTCTCATTCTTGTAACTAATGTAAAAGCACAAATGTAAGTCATGTTATAAAAGCACAAATGTGTTTGTTGTCAAATTAATAAATTGAATCAAGAAAATTGTGCATTAGATTGGATTGTCTCTATCTAATGTTTTGATCTAATATTCTTATAAAGACAACATACAAATATCAATGTTTCTAAAATGGATATAGCCATAGAATCATTTGAAACAGGTGAAAAGGAAAATGAGAGCAATTTCATGCATCTATAGATAGATCATATCTATCTTGCAAGTGATGTTGCCTGGCATGGTTAGTAGCACAAATTTAAAAAAGAACTACCGGCTAACTTTCAAATTATGCTAATTTACTGGCAATTATATGCAAGAGAATAACATACATCATCTCGTTTATACAACAAAGATGCTGTTTTAGAAAGATGAAAAGAATCGTACCGGAGACATCCATTAGTTTTTCTATCAAACATCAAAATCGAACAGAGAAGCTTCAAAGTCGATTAAACCCAAATCAATTAGAAAAAAATCAACCAAAATCGATTGAACCAATATCGAATGAACCAAAATTGAAGCTTCAAAGTCGATCCAGGTTAAATCGATTGTTGCAAATTAAGAATGACATTTGGGTTTCTTTGTTTATATATAGAGAAAACAAACAACAACTTACTGGAAGCAAAGATGCAAACTGATCCAGGTTAAATTGATTAGAAAGGTTAGAAAGAAAATCTGAAGCAGACCGTACGTGATTAGAAATCGTACCTGAAAATGAGAAGAAACCCATATAACGAAAATCGATTGAACCAATATCGAATGAACCAAAATCGAAGCTTCTCTGTTCGGTTTGGGTGCATGTTAAATCGATGCAAAGATGCAAATTAAGAATGACATTTGGGTTTCTCAACACATAACCAAAATCGATTAAACCAATACCGATGGAACCAAAATCGAAGCTTCAAGGTCGATTAGACAAAAATCGAAACCGATTGAACCAAAATCGAAGCTTTTAACCAAAAATAAAGAAAAGGGTGTAGAAATTTAACGTAAGAAGAAGAAACCCTGATAGGACTTGGAGAAAATGATTTGAATCCAATGAATCCATTATAAATCGCGTTAGAGGAGTCTTGGAGGGCGGAGTGGAAGCGAAGAGTCGTCTCAAAAAGGCACGGGAGCCTGGGGATGAATGGCAGAAGCGTCCTGTGGGAGAGGCTTGAGGTGTCTTAAAAGTATTTAATGATACAAGGACACCGTGTCAGGAACATTGACTCGATATTCTTCATTTAAGAGAAAGTTCCTACCACCTATCTGGTACATACTCTTCAGCATCCTAAATAGATGCATGATACCCAAACTCACTGGTCTTGACAAGTGCAACATTGCAATGTTGAGGATGTTCCATGTCTTAGCTTTCAACAGGAAGATTGATTATGAGGTATTGATCTGGAATGAACTGATTGAGCTGGTTGGGGACAAGTCTAAAGCTGCAAAGACCAGAACGTTTGTTCCATTCCAACGGTTTCTGCAAATGCTTATTCATGGGATTATGGAGTCTAACCAAGAGATTCCACGACGACAAGATTATATTCAACGGCGACAACAATGGATGCACTACTTAAAGGTACCATCTAATATTGCATTCGATCACATTGCTGTAATTCTTGTAGATGTTCTAGTCTATGCAGACCAGCAGTCACGATTTGTGACAGCTTATAGGTTAGACAATGCACCTATGGTCCAGCCAGAACCGGAGGGAGTTGCACCGGGTGCAAACCAATTAGGTGGTGAGGGTATTCAAAACATTGAGCAGGATCAAGAACAACGGGTTCTTGATTGGGTTGAGTCCGGTGAGGGGAACTGGAGATGAGGGTGTTGCTGGTCATGCATCTATGTCTCTATTTTCTGACGATGAATCTGCTGATGACACATCTCTCGATTCTCGAGATGATCTGAATAAAGTAATATGTGCCTAATACTGGTGGCAAGGATAGTGATTCCGATGGCGACTCAGATTCAGATCATGATGTCGATGTTTCCTGTATTCCGAAACATGTTGGCCCGAGACCACATGACGATAGTTCTGACTCAGTTTGGAATATTGAGAACACCGCTTCTCATGGTGATATAAGGACGGATGAGGGAGTATTAGTTGAAACAGAAATATAAGTGAGCCGAGAGATTGGGAGAAAAGAATATGGTGAGTGTGAGACAGGATCTGTAAAATAATTAAATAAAGATCTTTCCTAAACCGTGTCTAGCCCGGTAGCCACATCTACTACCGACGTGCGTCTGTCGCCGTTAAGAATTGAAAAAGACGTAGTGGACCCAGCTATGCAAAGCACAACCCCACTCAGCCACTCATCAGCTTCTCAACAAGCTGATGTTTCAGTTTCTCACGGGGATTCAACACAAACTCTATCGGCAACATACTCGGTGCTTGCTGGTATTGAAATAGATAGGTCGTTGCCTCCTCCATCAACTTCATTTCAATGCACATTGAGTCTAGAGCCATTAGGTTATACTACCTTTCCTAGGACACGTCCGCTAGTCAGTTCACCGAAAGTGACACGGTCAATTGGTAGCTTTCGTCCTCCAATCGGAACACCCAGAGTGTCGCCGTCATTCGTTGGTGCTTCACGAGGACCGGGTGGAATTCCTGTCAGTGTTAACACTATGCCAGCGCTGAACACATGTCATGCAGTTTCTTCAACTGTCATGACAACCGGTATCTTATGTAGACTAGGTTCTCAAGTTAGAGCCGAACAGTTACGAGAAATGATGGGACCGCCGCCACATTATGTAACGGTGGACTTTCTGAAAGTAGCGTTGGATTCCTTGAATGTGTCTTATAAGAAGCAAATGGTGGAGATGAACAAAATTGTTAATATGTTGTCTGAGTAAGTACAAAGAGCAGTGAAAGGCAAATCTGTTATGGAAACATCTACCTCTCAGCCTGAAACCGTACCCGAAACACAAACACCATATACTACTCAACCAATACCCCATATTGCTACATCTATACCTGGTACATCTACTCAACCAGAACAACCTATCCCTACCCATGAACTAAAATCCTATCTACTTGCTAGATTACTTGAGCAAGGTGAAAATGTTGATTCTGAAGAAGTTGAACTAGTTGGTCTTTTGAGAAAAGAAACGGAGATCTGCTCTTAGATGCTGACTAAGTCAGACATGCAAGCCATTCATTAATCTATTCAACAACTGACTCAAGCCATGACTTCTGGATTTAAAGCTTTATCAGATAGAGTTGCTGTACTTGAGTTGTCTTGCAAATCTCAAGCTCAGTCTACTAAGAGAAATCATGATGATCAGGATGATCCTGATCACCATGAGGGGGATAAGAGAGCAAGAGTTGATGTTGCTAGTGGTTCTGTAAACGTTGTGCTTGGTGAATCTACTCAGGGTTTGGGAAGTTAATCAGAAAGACAGGCTGATGCAACTTTCATGGAAGTTCTAGATTATGTCACACCTATGGATGAAAAGCCTGATGGTGGTGATAATAGAACTGAGGAGGAAAGGATGGCAGATAGTATGTTTCAAGATATCATCTATATTGATTCTGAAAATGAACCGAAGAGAACTATTACTAAGATCAAGAAGGAATTGGATGATGTTTTTGATGCTGTGAACGTACTATCTCAAGATTCATATGGTGATGATTATGATCAGGTGGTTCAACAACAAGATGATCCAGTAATTGACATTCTTGAACTAGACATTCCTGTAATTCCTGATGGCACAATAAAGATTCAGTTTCAGAGGCTGAAATAAGAATGTCCCAACAGTTGGTTGATAGAGAACCTAACTTGGAGAGAAGATGGCACCAAATAAGAATCTTGACACCATTTCAAGAAGATGTCCGAAGAGATCTGTTCGTGAAAAATGTTCAACCTATAGATCTTGTCAAGCTATATTCTATTGAGAAGATGCCATCACTACACCAGATAGAATTTCTTCATGTGATGAAGAACAAAGATCAGAACATCAATTGGGTAATAACTAACAAGGAGATTGTAAAGATTGTGAAGATAGAATCTAAGAAACTGCTCAACGTTTGGTATCCAGAGTTCACAGTTTTCAGAACGGATGGAAGGCAGTGGTTCTTCACCGAAGCTGATTTTAAAAGTCTAACCAGTGAAGATCTCCTTAGACTATATGATATCCTTGCCAGAACTCCTGATAGGAAGAAAGATGGACTGAAACTTTCCAATCTGTGAAGAGGTTCATGAAGAACATGGTGAAATTTTCTTATCTTGCAAACTTCCAGACGGGATTAGAAGCTGGTCAGATTAGAATCAACATTTTGAAACCCGTTCAGAGATTGTCAGATATTCAAGGTATGCCGGTTTATAAAGTCCTTAAAAACCAGAGTTTGGAATCATGTACTTCAACGTTAAGAAGAAGAAGAAGTTCTTGCATTTTGCTGAAGTGAATAAGTACAGTGATGGGACTTTCAAATTGATAAAGATTCTGCTGGAAAGTAAGCTCAGATTGGATGAAAAGGGCTTAGTGAAACTGGAGCCAAAGCCTAAACAGTTGATTGTCCGTGCCTTGGAATCCATTGATAAAAGGAAGGATTACGGAAACACTCTATGATGTTTTGAGATCATCTTCGGGATAAGGAAGAAGTATATTGCTCCTGATCAATTCCAGTAACTGCCTCATCTTTTGATACAAAGTGGGAGAATGTTAGTGCCAGATTTATTAAGTTGTATCAAGTTAAGGGACCAAAATTGTAATATCTAGGCTTAAGTATAAATAGCCTTGTTCTAGTTCTTTTGTAACTAATGCTTAACTCCTAGTCACTTGTAACTCTCTCTATCTTGTAAACACTATTGGAGATTAATCAAAGAGGGATGACCTGTGATACCTTGTTGTTTGTTTGATTACTTGTCTCTCGGATCACAAAGTACTTAAACAAACTTCAAAAGTCTATAAAAAGAACTTGAAAAACATTAAAAAAAATTGAACTTTTTGGTTAAAAAAACTAGAAAATCTTATAGAAATCTCGTAAAACTTTATATATAATTTATGAAAACTTAATTTTAAAAAAAAACAAATCGGGTCTATGTATAATTGGTCCCGTGTCAGGCCAGGCCCATTTTGGCCATGTATAATCCTATGAGCCATGGTGAACAACCAAAATATCCTCGGTGGTCTTGCAAGACTCGAACTGATAACATCTGAGTAAGGCACAAGCCTTATTGCAAGTTGAGTTAGCACTGCAACGTTAGCCATTGCATTCTATATAAAGCATGACGATTGTGTATGAAATTTATCGGGGAAACATGTAAGTGTAGCGGGAATTAGGATTTTTGAGAATTCAAAGTAACAACCCCGATGCGATATCTCATATAGAGATTGATTTCGTTATGTAATATTTTGAGCCTAATCAGACAGTGTTGTAGGAAATTTGTAGGAATTTGCTTGAGGATAATATCGAAGCATACTAACCATTTAGGCAGAAATCGAGATCCTTAATACCTGAGAAATTGTAATGTTTTGTACATGAAATCTGAGAATAAATGCACCTTGAAAATTAAACCATTACTGAAAGTAAATGAGCAATTACGGGTCGGTTACAAAATGGTATCCGGACAAAAGTCGAGAAGGTGATTTATTTTCTGAAACTCTGAAAGCTTTTAAAGGTAAGGCCTTTGAACTAATCCCGAAAGTGATTTACCTTCAAAATCCAAGTTTTACCTTATGGAATAAAGGCTCATTGAAATATATAGACTTAGAAATTTTAGAAATCATATAACTTTCTAAACCAGACTAAGACTTAACATTTTCCGAAAGCATGTAGCTTTTTGAACATCGTTTCTGAATAACACTTAGTGCATACGTTTAAGTTTGGGACCACCGCCAAGGGTATTACCTCTATGACCCTGCAAAGGGCACGATTCTGTTGCGACCGCCATATGGCAACATCTACCAACCCGGGATTCTGGATAGCTTATATGAGTGTCAACTTTGCACTTACTAGCCCATAATATGGCTTAGAAATTGATAGTGAAAATTGTATGGGTCCACAAAGTGTCCACCCGTGTTGCCACAGTGGCAGTCCAAGGGCACACCAAACACTGTGATCGTCATTAAGTAATAAAGTGGTAATGTAGCAAGATCGTTTCCACATGGACTAGTCAACTAAGAATAAGAGACATTCATGAACTTCTGGTGCTCGTTTTGAGTTTTGAGAACAATATCAATATTTATGCTAAATAACGATTAAAGTGAACTAGTAGTTAAAAGAAGAGGGATGGGTGAAAGCACTATCTAAGACATATGTAGTAACATTGTGGTCAAAAACAATTAGCACAAAAATATTCACAGAACTATTTTTCCGAAAGTGAATTTTTAGAGAAAGTGGCCACTTGTCCCCACAAAGTCACCACTTTTACCAACTCTAGACTTGCCGATTCAACTAAGTAGAACTCTAAGGATCTTAGCTCCACCAGTATGCATATAAATATTCCCAAATCTCCTTGTGACACCTAAATCTCTACGTGGTTATAAAAGACTCTGTTATATCTTTTTGCATCACTCAAGCCGTTTTTCCGGATCCGCCCATCGTTGGGTCTAAGATCTAATGTTAACACTTACAAGTGATCGATTTGTCCGCTTTTGAGTTAAATTCCCGACTCCAGTGACCAAGTCTAAGAGTTATCAATGATGGCAACATTCAAGCGTTGCCTACTAGTCTTAGATTTAGCTCATACCTACACCTAAGCAAGCGTTTAGCTCATAATAAAAGTAAAAGACATGAAAGAATAAGAAGAAGAATATGTAAACATTACTTGGACAAATGAAAGTAAAAAGGTTGTCACCACTATTGTCACCAAGTGGTGAAGCTGTTACAAGAAAAGGAAATTAAAAGGAAACTAAATGCAACTACAACTAAGAACTTAAGAAGAGAATGAGGAGTAAATGTTCAAATTACAAATCTTAGTTTTTCTCCTAGAAGTGATGATTCTAAAATAGTTCCCTAAACCCTCCTCTAATAGTAATTTTGAAGAGAAAAGCTTGATGTGACAAATCCTTACAAACTTCACATGAAAGAGTGATGAAGCTTCATTTGACTTTTCCAATTTGTCTTTTTCCTTGATTATCCCTGTGAAAGCTCGGAATCTTCTTTATTTTTCTTCAAAAATCACCTTCCATAAACGTCCAAGGCTTATCCAAAAAGATCAGCTCAGCGTCGCCACTATGGTGACCAACGTGGCCACTTTACTGCACAAAACGTTTATAAAACCGATTGTTGTTCTCTTGGGATTTCATCACCTTGTTGGAATAGATTAGATCAAGTGAGGGATGAAGAAGGAAAATTAGGCAAGAAAGTGGTAAAAATAAATATGAAAAGAGAAGAAATAACTCTCAAAACTGAGAGTTTTCACATCAACCCTTTCATTCTCTTATGTGTTTTACTGCACAAAATAGTTTGATGATTCAGTAAAATGACCAACTAATAATTTATTTTGCTTACATGCTTTGATGGCTCTTTCATGGATATGGTAGAAAGGATCATTACTCGAACCCCATAGGTTTGACCCAACTGCAAAGAAAAAATCTTTCTCCTACACCCTTGAATTAATTTGACTTCAAAAAAAATTATGAGTTTTTGCTTTCATTTATTTAAGTGAAATAAACAGATTCGCATAAGATCAACATTTTTATATTTTCAAATCTCTATTTAGTCGAAAATCAATTATGCTTAATTTTTCATTCTTCAGTTTCATGATTTTTTGGCCACCTGGTCAAAAAAAATATTCGTCCATAGTTATACCAAGAATGGTCATTGCATTAGGTGATCCTCCCATGTCTTAGTTTCGGCCTCTTTATATGTCAACTATAGTCTCGATCTCCTATAGTTGTATTGGGTGATCCTCCCATGTCATGAATCATTTGGCATGTTTCATGAATCAACAAAAAGTCACATGCAACTACATTTCAACTATAGTGATCAAGATCTTAAACATGTTTTTTTAACCTAGGTTACGGCGAGACAATATAGGGTAGAGCATTTATATCCAACATTTCCGAGGTTTTCAAGTTATTGAAGTAAGAATTGTAAGTTTTCTATTGCAAGTTATTGTAGTTGAGATAGTTAAGTGCCTCCTAAAGTTCAATGTTTTATGTTTGCTAGTATTAAACGCAACTCTAACGAAGGTGTTTAAACATCAATGACACATACTTCTTCCTCAACGACCATTTCGTTGTTGCATCTTTGCCTCAGGTTTGATAAGCGTGTTTGTACATGCTAGGTTACAAGCTTCTTGACTAATTCCATGGAACCATGAAGTTAGCAGTTAGAAAAAGTGGCGCCATATGGACTCAAATAGGTGACGAATGAGGTATAAACCAAAGTATGAGTGGCAGAGCTACACCCAAGGGTTTTTTTTGGGAAGGAAAACTCCAGGCAAATATTATGAAACGAGGGAAAAAAACAACAAAACAAGTCGAGTCTAGGCCCCAGGCCCAAAACCAAAACACCACACCAACTTGGCCACCACACAATATCAAGCCACAAACAACCAAAAACGGCACAACTCACACGAGCTCAAGCGCATACAAAAGAAAATGAACCCAATCCAAAACCAAAAAACCCACCCACACACCAACCAGCAACGAGGCAACTCACGTAGCACCACCATTGGTAGACACCGAACGAGACCGACTTTTCCACGCCACGCGCATATGAACCACATCTGTTATGCTCTTGACCACTTGATCCACCGATCTTTTCTTACCTTGGTAAAGCCTCCCATTTCTTTCGCGCCAAATGAAATAAATAGCCGCTCCAAGACCCAACTTCGCCATAAAATTTAACGGTCAATCACTAGACATAGTTTGGACTATGTCCTCCCACCGGTTCGGCCAAACATCACAATAGAATTCTCTTTTGATTCGGATCCAAACATCCATGGAGAACCTGCATAGAAAAAATAGATGATTGTGCGAATCCATGCCATCTTCGCAAAGGGAACACGTCCAAGCAGCATCCTCCTGGCTACAAACCGCTAACCGATCTTGAGTCGGAAGCCGATTGTAGCATGCCACCCAAACACAAAACGCATGTTTTGGAATATGACCCGAAAACCAAACACAGTTATGCCAAGGCACAATCGGATAAGGCCCATCCAGCTACACCCAAGGGTTACCTTTATCTTAAGTTGAATGCTCGTAGTTTTTCTATTTCAGTTTCTTTTCTTTATGTTTTAGATTTACCATCGATTTTTCGTGGTTTATGTTATTTATTAATTTGGTCTACATAAATCTAGATTTAAAATTTTGAATCATAGGTTTTGGTATTAGATTGAAATCTTAGATTTGAGAAAGTTTTGTAACTTTTTTTGGTTTCGAGGGTCTTGTTTTATTTGCACGAACTAAAACTTTTAATTATTCATAAATTTTGAATTATTCATATCAAGGTTTCAATTTTGGTTTAGTTTGGTCGTCTTCGTAAATTGGTATTTGGTTTTCTAGTTTCGACTCAACCCCAGTTTTTTTAGATTGTGATGGTTACAATATATGTGATGCTAGTGACAATAATGGCGACAATATAAGTGTTAGGTAGAAGATCATGCTAGAAACGACCCAATATTTCTGTTGCTGAAAAGACAATCAAGAATTACGTTTTCATTTTATTGTTTTAGCTTAATATCTAAATCACCCATCAAAGTCGTTTAATGCCCATTAGACTTGTTTAAAAATGCTATATTTTAACCAAAATATTAAATATTTGGGTAAAATTTATCAGAACATGCTAATTTTCGATTCAACTTTCCCTTTCACATTTTTTTGGCTCAGTGCCTTCATGGATTTCATCATCCATGTAGGGTTCATATTTTGAATGGTTGAAATGTAAAAATTATACGTTGATTATTTGCATCATCAATTAATTAAATGACAAACCTATTCTTACACTCTTTGATACTTTGGTAAAACATACATACTAATAAAATGGAAAATTATGTGAAAATGTAACATACTTTCTATTGATTTCTATTTTAAATAACATACTTTGTAACAACCCAAAATCCATAACATACATAATATTTAAAATATCCCAAACATGGGTCCCGATACAATTCATAATCATCCAAAGTTTACATCATGACAGCGGATATACACTCGACAGCCAAAAATTCTAATATCTAACATAATACTAAAGGTAGAGAACTATAAAACTCTAAACTTGATTGCCTTCGTCTCTAATCCTTCATACCATGAGCTCTAGTAAATTCCCTCTCGAAAACAGCTTAAACAAATCTCATCTTTAAAACACGTAAACTGTCATAATATGAAATAAAATAACAGCTTAACATAACAACCTCCATATAAGGGTATTTGCATAGTGGTCTCTCCGCCCATCACCTCAACGTGATTTCCACACTCGGGGCCCCCAGTAGATCCCCACTGACCCCAGTAGATGCCAATTTCGTGTGTGCAAGAAATAGATTCAAGGCACACGACTCACCAAACTCCCAAGGATTCTCAATAATTCAAGGTACAACCAACCCCACTATGCAACTCGACTCCACATACAAGCATATAATCATGAAAGCATGTAAATCATGAGTATGCAGTTAAACGTTCTTGCAGTTATAAAATAACATGTCTCATTTTAATGTACATATCAAAATCTCGATACCATAATTAGTTATGGAAAAATATGAATACGTTAATTTTCACATAAAAAGGGCGTAAGGAAACTCACCTGGTTGTCGAGATTAAGTATTCGAACGCTTCACTCCCAACCGAACCGAACACCTAATATTTACCAACAATCCAACGTTAGAACTCCTATCCAAATGATACCACAGTCTAGAAGAAACTCGTATCCGGAAACCTCCCTAGCCGAACAACTATCCGGATACAATATCCGGACCACTGTCCGGATACCTCTCCCAGAAACCCTCACCCGGAAACCCTCATATCCAGGTACTAAAATAATCCGGAAGCAACTACACAATTCCGACCGCACGCCCGGATACCTCCGTCTGGAAACCTTACCGGATTCCCAAGAGATCCGGGTATCGAAACGCGTCCGAAAAGCATAACAATCCGGATAAAACTCGTTCGGAAACTAACTATCTGGATCAGGCGACACCCGGATAGTCGCGCACAGTAAACCCCAAAAATCCCTTAAATCGATTGAAATAATGGTTTTTGCCTTTAACTCATTTAAATACATGATTGGGCTAATGTTATCTCCTTAAACAACCAATTTAATCCAACATTCAACCATTAATCACCTAAATCAAACCAAAACCCCATTATTACCTTTTTAGAGATGAACACAGTGATTTTAACAAGTTATATCCAGACTAAATCATACTCTAAGCACCAAAATTATTGAGGGATGAATGTAAGGCTGACCTTGGAGATGATGACTTCTCAAGAACTCCTCCAATTCCTTATCCCAACTCTTCACAACTAGTGCTTGTTGCTCTCCTTTCTCGATTTCCAGCCGTAGTGTCACAATGAGAAGAAATTAGGGGTTTTACCTCCTATTTATACCTTGCTTTATTTATGATCCAAACCCTTAAGTTTCTCTTTTCATCTTTTAACCGCACACCCAAAGCTTTTGCATTTTTAGGATATGGTTATTACATACTTTCAAAACCATTATAGTGGTACTTGAGATATGACATCTCAAACATTTATGTATCTAAATGATCGGCTTAAACATTAATCGGTTACCATGCTGATGTGACAAATGACATGACATACAATCAACCATTATTTGATGACATGCACTTTTTATACGATAAATTGATTATTAAGTATATTTCTTTAGCTTTTATTTGAACTTAAAATTTTAGATTTGCTCCTTGAAACAAACTATTTATGTTAATGGTCCCTAACTTTTTAATTTCATAATATTCAAAGGTCCCTTGAATTAATACCATCAATTAACATCCGATAGAAAAAGAAAATAATTGTTTGGGCAAACTATAAGGACCAAAGAGTAATTCACTATAAAATTTATTGTAATTTAACGATTTTATTTAAAAACTAATTATTAAAACATTTGTATTCACATATTTATTTTAAAAAAAGAAATTAACATATAATAATCAAAATATTTTTTAGTCTGTACATAAAAATATTTTTACTAAAATAAATTTTTATTAAAAATTATTTATTGAGATACTTATTTAAAAATATACTTTTATTGACATATTAATTTAAAAAACAATTATTCATGTATTAACTTTTAAAAAGAAGTATTCATATATAATAATCAAAATACCTTTTTGTTTATTTAAAATATCTATAATAAATACCCTTTTCAAATAAAACACGTGAATTACAATTAATTTTAGAGTGACTTATATTGTTGGTCGCTATAGTTTGCCTCTTCTAACAATTAGGGCATCTCCAAAGGTTTTGCACAAGGTCTTGCAAGATGACATGGCATGTCATGTGACTAGCAAGGTCTTGCAAATGTAGCAACTCCTTTCATAATTAGAAAGACCTTTCACAAACAAGTATATATTAAACAAATCTATTTTTGTTTAATTTAATTAATTAATTTGTTTGTTTAAACATTATTTATTAATATGTTTATTAAATTTAATTCATTTATTAGTTTATTTGAACATTATTTTTTATTATTTTTATTAAAATTTCTTACCCACGCTTTATTTAAAAAAATGATATTTTTATGCAATGTTTTTTACTTAAACTACTAAAATAAAAGTACATTAATATAAAAATTACGAAAATACAAATACTAATAGATAAACGTACACAGACATCAATTGCAAACCGATTTAGTGGAAGAGATTTGGAGTCGATTTGGAGAAGAAGAAAATAATTAGTAATGTAATGTTTATTGTGTATTTTGTGTAATATTTGTATTTTTGTAAACGTTGCATGCTTTCAATATATTTATGTATTTTATTTGTTAATTAAATTATATTTACACAAAATATAGTAAAAGAAAACAGAAGTAAAATTTTAGTTATCTATATTTTATAATTAATTTATTAGTTATATTAGAATTATCTATATTATTTATATTATAATTTATTACTTTAGAAAGGATTTTGGTCTTGCATGGGTATGGAAGGTGTTATTGCAAATGTAACGACCAAATCCAAACATGTATCATATAACACCATTTACATCTCAATATAAGATAACAAAGATACATATTATATCACATAAGGTCCGAAAATCTTAAAACTGTACATTACATATATGAGTACAATTTTTTTTTGCTAAAATATTACAATACTATCCATACAAAACGATTAAGGAAAACTTCTAAATCGCAAACATCCTTCAAAAGCACGTTATACTTTATCATTGCCTTTAAATTTTCCTTGACCTGGAATATATATTTTGAAAACAAAATGAGGGTTAGACCAATTGGTCTAAGTGAGAAAATCCCTGTCAGTTTAATAATTATTTTGTAAAACACAGATATACAACAAGTATACAAATACCAAGCATGACTCGTATGCACTGTGTACAACTCTTTCACATGGCCATGTTAGTTGGTTGCGCTAAACCAACTAATCAATTTACTTCGCTGCACTAATATACAACCAACTCCGCTGTCCTTCGTACAACCAATACTCCACCGGTCCTAAGTCCGGCCAAGGTGCAATCGTGTAGTGTAATGCTTATATAAATACAACATACATCTCAATATATCATATTTCAATCATAAGCACATCATCACACTACCTACCACATTCTCATTCATTATATATGTATTCCAGTTTGAAAATGGTTAAAGTAAAACTAACCTAATTGCTTTCAAAATACTTCCAAGCTTTTCTCAAATAAACCGAGGATTCGATCTCTCACCAAAAGTCATAGAATCTGAAATAAATTGAATACCAATATCTATTTACCAATCAAACACATAAGACTCGCTAGCAGGCTAAGAATTCTAGATAAACCTATCATACTCTTATCCACAAATGTCCCTCTTCGGCGACTTAGCACGGGGGTCCGGGAAACCCAATTCGGGAAAGTCCCGATTCTGGGAAACCCGATCCCAGGAAACAAATTATGGGAAATCCGATCCTGGGAAACCAATTCCGGGAAATTCAAAGAACCTTGGCGCTTCGACTCAACCCAGAATCGATCGAAACTACTAAAAATTCATGAAATTAACAATTCTACACCGATAAGAATCTAGTACTAACTGTTAGAAATACAAAGTGAAAAGAAATTTTACCTCAAAATCGATTACACAACTCTTCTTCGGCCCTAGC
Organism: Saussurea involucrata; assembly: GCA_033807775.1. Taxonomy (NCBI): domain Eukaryota; kingdom Viridiplantae; phylum Streptophyta; class Magnoliopsida; order Asterales; family Asteraceae; genus Saussurea; species Saussurea involucrata. The sequence continues at coordinate 23,198,153 of CM066312.1, forward strand.
CGATCGACCGCTTCTTCTGCTATCTCTCAACTCCAAAAATACACACACAGAAAGAAATTGAAACCGACTTAATTAAGGAAATAGGAAGGAGATTGTTCTATATATATGGATGTCAACTTGCGATTGAGGGTTTGAACTTTACTAAAATGACGGATACACCGTTAAACTTATAAATCGACCCAAATCACCCTAAATTAATAAACGAACTTACCCGAGACATTACAGCAAAGCTGATGTGACACTTCAAAAAGGAGTTTGGTCTTGCAGGGGTGCGGATGGTCTTACTAACCGACAGTGTTAAATCGAAGAACCTTGAGTGTGATGAATTTGAAAAGTTAGAGACCATCAGTGTAGATAGTATGTTTTACGAACTAAATCCAAACTTTGAGCAAAGTACAGAACCACCAATGTAATTCACTCTTTTATAAATTGTTGGGAATTGAAGATTTGCTAAGTATGATTAGTACTGCCAGAACTACATTACTACTGCCAGAACAACCTTAATACTGCCAGAGCATAATTAATACTGCTAGAGTGAAGTTACTACTGCAAGACAAAATTAATACTGTTGGAACTCTGTTAGTACTGCTGATGCATTAATGCTGCTGGATCAAAGTTAGTACTGCTTGTCATGGTTAGTACTGCTGGATCAAGTTAGTACTGCTGGATCAAGTTAATACTGCTGGAACAAGTTAATGCTGCTGGAATGAGTTAATACTGTTGGAATGAATTAGTGCTGCTGGAGAATATTAGTACTGCTCATGCTGAATGAAGATTAATACTGCTGATGTGATAAGTTTGGAATGCGAAGATTTTGGAGATAAAGATGGAATGGATGAAGTTATGCTTAAAGAAGATTCAGAAGATCAATTTATTTTTGATAGTTATCTTGTACTTATTGTGTATAAATAGATGTTGATAGATAGCTATTCGATACAGAAAATATACAAGCGATATACGAGAGTCTAAGAATACGTTTTTGTTTTGAGAGAGATTTAACCTCAAGGTTTAGAACCCTATTTCTAGAGAAGTAGAAGTCGTCTTGATTGAGCCTGTTCATCAAGATTGAGGTTTGGTTGTAATCTTGTGAGTCGAAGCATTGAATACAAACAGTTTGTGTTCTCTGATATATTGTTCTTTGATTGTGTGAATTAAAGTTCTTTTCCGCAGATTCTTTAATTCTGAATTCTAAGTATTATTAGTCTTGTTAAGATTCGATCCTGACAAGTGGTATCAGAGCCTGTGTTTCTTAGAATTCTACAATCATTATGGACAATTCTTTTGAATCAAACAGTACTCTTGTTTCTAAGGTTCCCATGCTCAGACCCAATGAATTTGACATGTGGAAAATTAGAATCAAGCAGTACATTCTGCTTACTGATTATTCCATCTGGGATATCATAGAGAATGGTCCATGTGCTGAAGGAAGAACTGGACCAGATGACAAAAGACCTCCTCCAAAGACTGATGCAGAGAGAAAAGTCAGACAAATAGAGATGAAGGCCTTAAGCACTCTGCTTTTGGCTATCCCCAATGAATATCAGCATCAATTTCAACACTGCACTGATGCTCAGATTCTGTGGAATGCATTGGAAAAGAGATTCACTGGCACCAAAAGTACCAAGAGGAATCAGAAGGCAATTCTCAAGCAGTAGTATGAAAACTTTACTTCTACTAAGAATGAGTCTATGACTCAAACTTTTGATAGATTTAATAAGCTGATTGGAGAATTGGCCACAGTAGGAGTCAAGATGGAGGCTGATGATGTTAACAGAAAGTTCTTAAGATCATTAGGTGAAGAGTGGACAATGTATACTGTGTCCTTCAGACAGAATGACCAACTGGAAGATAAAGAGCTTGATGATCTTTACAATGATCTTAGAGTCTTTGAAGCAGAGGTTGAAGCCAAAAAGAAGCCCTCTGGATATGTACACAATGCTGCACTTCTTTCAGCATCACCTGATTCTACTGCTAACCCTAAATCAGTTAGTGCTGCTGGAGGAGTCAATCAGGAAAAGACCAATGATTCAGTACTAGAAGCCTTCTTTTCTAGTCATGTTAATTCCTCATTGATTAATGATGACTTAGAACAGATTAATGCTGATGATCTTGAAGAGATGGATATCAAGTGGCAGATGGCTATGCTGTCTATGAGGGTGAAGAGATTCATAAAGAGGACAGGGAGAAACAACTTTTCCCAAAGAAGAGAAGATGGTGCTGGATTTGACAAGTCCAAAGTTGAATGCTACAAGTGTCACAAGATGGGACACTTTGCCAGGGAATGCAGAGGTGGAACATCTCACAACAGCCATCAACAAACTCAGGCTGGAAGCTCCAATCAAAACAGAAACTCTATTCAAGCTCTTGTCTCTCAACAAGGAATTGGATTTGATTGGAGTGATCAAGCAGAAGAGGCCATCCAAAATCAAGCACTTATGGCTGAAGTTTCAGATCTTCCCACTGAGGTAAAATCTAATCTCTGTACTCAAGCTTGTATAGACACTGTTAAAAGGTATAGAGATCACAATCAGGGAATGTGTGATGACCTTAAGAGACTAGAAAAGGACAGAAAAGACTATGTAGTAATTGTAGAGAGGTTTGAAGAACAGATTAGGGCTTTTCAAGCCAATGAACTTCAACACTCCTATGATACAAACTACTGGAAGTAGGAAAAAGATGGTCTAGAGTTCCAGCTTAGAGAATCCAGGGAAGAGTGTGAGAAACTAAGAGGAGAACTTGAGAAAGTAAAACTTGATGTTGAAAAGTTTTCAAAAGCTTCTAAAGTTATGGACACCATAATAAATGCTCAAGTTCACAGTAAGATGAAAACAGGCCTAGGGTACAATGCCACACCTCCACCCTACAACAACACATACATCCCTCCTAGGTCAGATCTGTTAGAAACCATGGATAGTAAGGACTTACCTGAAGGAGCTACTAAAATAGATCCATTAGATAAAGTTGTTGTTGAGGATAAAACTGAAAAAGAAGAGGCTAAGAAAAGGAATAAGAATGTCAGTGGTGAGATTCCCTTAGAGAATTACATCAAGACTAATGAGGATGGTGGAAGTCCCTGGGATAAGAACAATGAGATGAAAAGATCTGAAAAAGGAAAGGGAGTTCATTATACACAGACCACTGTTGTGAACTCTAATACTTGTGAACATTGTTCTTGCAAGAAATCTCAAGAGAATAAGCCCCAAAAACATGATAAAAAGAGGGGAAATCAAAGAAATTGGAATAACCAGTGGGCACAAAAGCAAGGAGTTGATCTGCAAAGGATTAACAGACCAAAACCTTGTTTTATTTGTGGCAAATTGAATCATCTTGCCAAATACTGTTATTTCAATCCTATTAACCAAAAGAAAAGTTTTCAAAGAAGTTTTCAAAAATCTTCTGGTTATAGGAAGCCTGCAAGGAATAATGTGGCTAAGAAACAAGCTGAATCCAGAAGCCACATGAGAAAACAGACTGAAAAGGAATGTGTCAATATGTGGGTCCTCAAAAGCACTAATGTTAGTACTGCTACCTCAGATAGTACTGCTGACAAGGATAGTGCTGCTAGAAGCAATACTATTGCCAATACTGCTGCTAGCAGTGTTAGTGCTGCTAACTCTGTTAGTGCTGCTAACTCTGTTAGTGCTGCTAACTCTGTTAGTACTTCTTCTAAGGTTAATACTGCTTCTAGTTTTAGTGCTGCTAGACCAATCATATTGACAAAGTTCTCCAGTACTGCAGTACCTAAGTTTGAAAATCTCATCAAAACCCAGTGCAAGTACTTTGATGAGCAAGGGAGACCCAAGACCACTTTGGCTTGGGTTCCCAATAAAAACTAATTGATTTATCTTATGTGCAGGGCAACCAACAGCTCAAGGAGAAGAGCAACTGGCATGTTGATAGTGGTTGCTCCAGGCACATGACAGGTAACATGGCCTGCCTCAAGAATTTCAAAAGAATTGATGGAGGACGTGTTGCTTTTGGGAATAATCCTGAAGGAGGTAAGATAAGTGGTAAAGGTGATGTGTCAAAAGGTAAGATGACATTTGAGGATGTTTACTATGTTGAGAAATTGAGATACAACCTGTTAAGTGTATCACAGGTCTGTGACAAGAAACATAGTATATTATTTACTGATTCAGAATGCATTATTCTTGCTCCTGGATTCAAGGTAGTTGATGAAAACATGATACTATTGAGAACTCCTAGAAAGGATAATGTGTATTGTTTAGATTTAGAAAGTGTTTCATCTGATTCATCTCTAAACTGTTTAGTTTCAAAAGCTTCAATAGATGAATCATCACTTTGGCACAGAAGGATGTGTCACATGAACTTTAAAACAATGAATAAACTTTTTAAAAATAATCTTGTTAGTAGTTAATACTGCTTTGAAGTTAATACTGCTTAGTAGTTAATACTGCTTAGTAGTTAATACTGCTTGTGTAGTTAATACTGCTGTGTAGTTAATACTGCTCAGTCGTTAATACTGCTAAGTAGTTAATACTGCTGTGTAGTTAATACTGCCTTGCAGTTAATACTGCTCAGTCGTTAATACTGCTAAGTTGTTAATACTGCTTTTAAAGAAAATCAGGGCTAATACTGCTATAAATACTCTTTCAGCCCGCCAAAGTTCATAACGTCTCTTTGCATTAAATTTTTTCTCTCTCTCGTTCTAACCTTTTCTCCCTAGAATCTCTGTGTTTTCTATCCAAATCCTCAGGAAGAATGACGACAATGGAGTTTGTCGATGATCACAATGAGATTGCGATGCTTCAGAAGCCAAAGCAGGCCGCAGGATTTCATGATATTGTGGATTTTCTCAAGTCCTCACACATCTCTCATGCCCTAACAGTGTGCCCAACCATATATATCGAGCATCAAAAGCAATTTTGGGAGAATGCCGCTGTTATTTTCGAAGATGGGCAGAAAATCATTCGAACAAGGGTTTGTGACAAACCCTTGAAGGTCACAGAGGAGGTTATTCGCATCACTCTTCACTTAGATGATGCCTCAGGTATAACCTATCTATCTAATGATGAACTTTTCTCGACCTTACCAAGAATGGGGTATGAAGGTCCCATTGGCGTTTTTAAATTCTTCAAGTCAAAATTCTACACCCAATGGCGATTTCTTGTTCATACTCTTATGCACTGTATTTCAAAGAAAACAACTGGATGGAGTGAGTTTAGCAGTACCATTGCTTATGCCTTGGTCTGCTTAACCACTGCCAGAAAGTTCAATTTTTCAGCAATGATTTTTAATGATCTTGTGGCAAACCTAGAATCCAAAAAGAGATTTTACATGTATCCCAGGTTTGTCCAAGAAGTACTTAACCATGAATTGACGGATTTGCCTCAGTCTGATGAGGTATATGTGCCAAAACCCCCTAAAGGGAAGGTTTTCTCAAATATGAGAAGAATTCCTAGGGACTCGGAAGGAGTTGACACACCATTGTTCTCTACAATGATGGTTGTGTCCCACACCACTGAAGGTATGGCATCAGGGTCAAGGCCCCCATTAGACACACCCACGGATGACCAATCCCAACCTTCCATCACCAAAGACATCCCACAGTCCATTCTTTTAAGACCCACTCCCAAAATCACCAAGAAGTTTGAAAGAAGAAAGGTACACAAGGTTCCTTCCCTTGATGTATCTCCTAATAGTCCAAAGCCTACAAGACCTCTATTGGAGCATTCTCCAATAGAGAATATCAAAAGGGTAACCAAAGGGGTGTCTCCCAACCCCAAGAAGGTGCTCTCTAAGGAGAAGGATGAGCATGTGGGCTGCAAGGCTGCCACTACTTCTGCTAGCAAAGAGAAGGACAGTGGTAACATCACTAAGACCTTCCCCACGGCAACTCAGAATGTGAATACATTCAGAGGACCCAGGCGCCAAGAAACCATGGGAGTAGGCAGTGCTTTTGCTAGGCAAAAGACACCTACTAAAATTTCCAGTGATCCTTTAACGGAGGTAAACACTCCTAAACAGGGTGAGGATAGATATACTTATGAGGAATTGATGGAAACCATTGCCAACATCAACATTGATGTCATGAATCAGCAGAAGGAGATTGATGAGCTTAAAAAGGTGATTCTTTATCAACACACCAAGATAGAAAAAAATAAGAAGATGATCACCAAGCTGCTGCAAAGAAGAAAGAAAGCTCAGTATGTTCTGAGAAGGAGAAGATCAACCACTGATGCTTCCAAAAAGGGGGAGTTAGAAACTGAACTAAACATGGAGGATGCAAAGGTTGAGGGGGAGGCTGAGCAGGTTGCAGAAGTTGCAAAGGAAGCAGAAAGTGAGAAAGCAGCAGTAACTGAAGCAGCAGAAACCACAGAAAAAGCAGTAGAAACAGTTAATGCTGCAGTATCTGAGATTGAAGCAGAAGTAGGTGAAATTATACATAGTCTTGTTGATGCAGCAGTATCTGACAGTGAGAAGGAAGCAGTATCTGTATCTACAGTAACTAAATCTGAGATTGAAGCAGAGGTATTTGAGATTGTGAAAGAAGCAGTATCAAAGATATTAAAAGAAGCAGTAACAGGAAGAGCAGCAGAAATGGTTAATGCTGCCAGTCAAAAAGCAGAAGAAACCATTCAAGCAGCAGAAATGGTTAATGCTGCTGAAAAACATAAGGCAACAGAAACCATTCCTGAAGCAGCAGAAACAAAGGAAACAGCTGAAACCATTCCTGAAGCTGTTAAAACACTCAAAAGAACCAAGATGATGTCAAACAAAAGACCAAGAACAAAGTCTATAGCTTCAAAGAAGAAAGTTGTAAAGAAGCCTAGGGTGGAACCCAGTGTAGAAGAAGCTAAGGAGGAAGTTGTGAAAGAGAAAGCTGATCATAAAGTTGCTGAAGAAGAAGTGGCAACTCCATCAGGTCAACCAAGCAATGTACAATCACCAACAAATACTCAATGTGATATGTATATTACTGTGGTTGATTCTAGTCCTATCAAAGTTAAACCATTAGCTTCTATGGCTCCTGAAATCATCTTCTGGGATACTTTGAAAGATCAGAGAAAGGAGTACATTAGAGTATAAAGAGCAGATGGGAAGTTTGAGGTCAGTTCTACATGGGGAAGACTTTTAAGGATGTGCTCTAGATCAGACTTGGAAGAGATGTTCAAGGTGGGAATGAAGCTTTACGGAAATATGCTGACTGAGAATGGAATGTCCATCACCAAAATGGTACTTGAATATTTGTGTCTAATGTTCAATACAGAAGCAGTTAAGTATTTGACAGAAAGGCAATTTCAAACTGTTACCAACTGGATGCTTATTGAAAACTGTGGTGTGTATGTCATAACACTTGACTATGCATATCATGAGTATTATTTGGTGGATAAAATATACGAGCACAGCATGACAAGGTTGAAAGGAATGCTAAAAACTAAGTTTGTGAGTAACAAAGATTCTAAGATGGCAAGATACCTGGTAAGAAGGATCTTAAATCAAAGTTTGGGATTGAATCCTGACTTGTGTGTTCAAGATTAAGTTTTGGAAGCATCATCTGAAGAACTTGACTTCTCAACCTGAAAAGTCAAGTTAGGGGGAGATTGTTGGGAACTGAAGATTTGCTAAGTATGATTAGTACTGCCAGAACTACATTACTACTGCCAGAACAACCTTAATACTGCCAGAGCATAATAAATACTGCTAGAGTGAAGTTACTACTGCAAGACAAAATTAATATTGCTGGAACTCTGTTAGTATTGCTGATGCATTAATGCTGCTGGATCAAAGTTAGTACTACTTGTCATGGTTAGTACTGCTGGATCAAGTTAGTACTGCTGGATCAAGTTAATACTGCTGGAACAAGTTAATGCTGCTGGAATGAGTTAATACTGCTGGAATGAATTAGTGCTGCTGGAGAATATTAGTACTGCTCATGCTGAATGAAGATTAATACTGCTGATGTGATAAGTTTGGAATGCGAAGATTTTGGAGATAAAGATGGAATGGATGAAGTTATGCTTAAAGAAGATTCAGAAGATCAATTTATTTTTGATAGTTATCTTGTACTTATTGTGTATAAATAGATGTTGATAGATAGCTATTCGATACAGAAAATATACAAGCGATATACGAGAGTCTAAGAATACGTTTTTGTTTTGAGAGAGATTTAACCTCAAGGTTTAGAACCCTATTTCTAGAGAAGTAGAAGTCGTCTTGATTGAGCCTGTTCATCAAGATTGAGGTTTGGTTGTAATCTTGTGAGTCGAAGCATTGAATACAAACAGTTTGTGTTCTCTGATATATTGTTCTTTGATTGTGTGAATTAAAGTTCTTTTCCGCAAATTCTTTAATTCTGAATTCTAAGTATTATTAGTCTTGTTAAGATTCGATCCTGACATAAATGAATTTCTATTGTACAAGTACTTAAAGCTTGTACAAACAATGATGCATCAAAATTCAAAAAGATCAACCCAAAGCTTTTGCTTCCTGCCTTTCTCCTTCGCGTACACCAAACAACCTAAAGTATTTGATCTCCTCCATTCCTCCCCTCTTCCACTCGACTTTCTTTTAACTTCCTTTCCTTCTTCTTTACCTCTACTTTGATTGCTTGAACCATGTATGTGATATGACTATGACATAGATATGAACACAAAACAGAGCCATTTTGATCCTAGGATGAAATTTCTATGCATAACAAAACAAACACCGGAAACTTGACACGGTAATTCATGGACGATTTCTTTCCTTTTTGGGAGATCTAGTTTCAGATCGGCGTCTATTAGCTTGAAAGTCTACGCTTTCGAAAGTTTTGAGAGACGATTTCTTTCCTTTTCAAAGATATTGCTTATTTTAATGGGTACATTAATAGTAAGGAGGGTGATGCAGAAGAAAGAGGTTGAACAAGATACGAGGAGGAGGGTGACTTGTATGCCATGTCATTTTCCACATCAACATATAATAGTGACTTGTAGGCCATGTCATTTACTACATCATCATGTTAACTTGTTGATGTTTAAACGGGTCACTCGGGTACTTAAATATTTGAGATATCACATCTCAGATACCACTATAAAATTTTAAAAAAATATGGTATAAAAAATAGGAATCAAATTAAAATATATTACCTTTTCATGGAATTTACCTTTAACAAAACAACCAAGCTATGTATTTTGGGCCTAAAAAATATGGTTCCATTGGGCTTTCGATAACCCACATAATATCATTATTTGGGATTCCCTTTTTAATTTCTAACACAAAGCATATTTTCTGTACGACAACAAAAATAAATGACGTTGTTAAATTCAATTTAACATAAATAAAGAAAATAAAAAATAATTCTCGTATGTGTTAAATTCAACATATTTATAAGAAAATATATCCTTTCACGTTATATTTTATTCTTAATGGATAAAAAAGGTAAAACCAAAAAAGATTAGGTGATACCATAACAAATCGAATGATTTAAAAGTCGTCGAAATATATTAAGGGGGCGTTTGGGATTGCTTATTTAAAACAACTTATGCTTATTTTTTAAAGTACTTATCACCTTATGTGATGACAAAAAGTAGTTTTTATAGAAAGAGGTAATAAAGTAAATAAGAAATAAGCTTTAAATAAGTTAGAACGGAATAACTTATCAAAAACAATTTATTTGCGGTGTAGAAACGTCATAAGCACTTTTTGTTTTTATCAATCCAAACACTATAAATGACTTATTTGCAGTGTGGAAAAACAATAAGCAAATAAGTCAAAAATCCCAACACCCCCTAAGCTGTTTAAAAGCCATTAAATTGTTTTATTTAAAAAATCAATCATTACTTTCGTAATAACATATATAATCATATTTAACATATAAGTTATTAATGAAATTGTCAATGGCATGTAGCTCAGTTGACAATGAGTGGGGGCAAAAGGTATCGGGTTCGAACCCAAGACACCCCCATAGAGTGAGTCAGGTATGCCCCCCATTATGGATAGACAACCGATTGTGGGCCGGTTGGGGTTGCCGATATCAACCTATTGTACAAAAAAATTTATTAATGAAATTAAAAAGTTTAAGAGGCCATCTAATGTGACTATATTTGGCAAACTAGCTGATAGATTAGTTGTCAACAAAAAGGAAATGATTGTTGGTTAATAAATTAGATGTTGGTTAATAAACTAGTCATGCTTAATAAAAACTCGATAATAATCTAAATAACAATATAAAATAGCCTAATACAGGAAATATAATTAAAACGTAAAAAAAACCCTAATAAGTTATCTAAAATTGCTTTTTTCATTTTAAATTTATTGTCTTATCAAATAGGACTTCTATATTGTAAAAGTTAGCTTCTTAACAGCTTCCTCAAAATGGGGAAAATGGAGAAAATGGGGATTTTAGACTAAAATTGTGCTCCAACAGCTTTTCCAAAACTATACCTAAAATGGAGAAAGTTGGAGAGAGAAGGTTTTTTCTCCAAATATGGAGATCATTCCAAAAATGATTACCAAGTGAGAGGACCAATAGGAAACTTTGAAAATAAATATGTAGAGAGAGAAATAATATTTTAATATTTTAATTAATGTTTGATTCTCCAAAATGGGGAAGCTGTTGAAGATGAATGTATATTTTTTGGGGATTTTGGCTTTTGATTCCTCATTTTGGAGAAATTATGGGGAAGCTGTTAGAGATGCTCTTAGAGCATCTCCAATGGCCATTTGAAAATGACTTGAAAATAACTTGAAGAAGACTTGAACATTGGAGTGATGACTTAAAGATAGTTTTACTAATCAAAGACTTGGTCTTTCTCAAATCTTTGAAAAATTAAATGTGAGAGACAAGAGAAAGAGAGAGTACATTATGGTGGGACCAACATAGCTTTTATATTTTTTTATTACTTTCAAGTCTTTCATTTTTTTTACCATTGTGGATGCCCTTATTACTAAACATGGCATTTTGGATCAGAGATGACAAAAAAGAAAAAAAAACATGTACTCGGTACGGAACGGAACAAAGTCTAGCTGAGAAATCTTTGATTTGACAGGAGATAAGTAGGAGTGAACATGGTACGGTATCATGTTCTTTTTTCATATACCATGTACCAACCAGTTACAATTGGTACACAAAATCTTATATAATGTATCAACCGATTATACTTGAATTGGTACCAACTTTTTTCGGTTGGTACATGTTGGTACGGTTTTGTATCAACATCTCAAAAACTGAATTATGAATTAATTAGATTGACATATTTACCAACTAGATGTAGATGCACTAAACACGTCGAGCATTAATAGCATGTTGATATGCGTTGTACCATTTATCATTATCTATACAAACTTTCAAATAATCTTCATATAACACAAACATTCACTAATAGTCTAATACAAGCGATAATTAAGGAGCGAATGGACCATGAAGAGTGGAGGTGTAGACGAGTTATCAAAGTTGTTAAGGATAAGCGAATGAATTCAATCAAGTTCTATATATCAATTTGTATTACAACTTAACAAAATGTAAAACAAGATAATTTAAAATTTTATATTCATTAAACTTTAATTAATATATAATTAAAAAAATAAGTCTGTACGGTACGGTATTACCGTGGTACACGACTTCTAATACCACGTACCAACCAAATTTAAATAGTTGGTACGGTATACCAACCAATTAGGTTGGTACCAACTAAATTGGTACCAATTAAATTGATACGGTTGATACGAGAATTGGTTGGTTTATCTCGGTACAAAATTGTGTAAGACCCCACATTGGTTGACACCCACTAGAGATAAGCAGCTAGTCCTCCAATTTACCTTTAGGTCAACAAATTTTAAAGTATAAATAATATACATAAACATGTATGTTTATAATTCATATATTATCTAATAATATTTTGAATTATTATATATTTTAGTTAATCGATATATCCTGTAAAAACCCAACTTTCAAAATAAAGCATGCATAAATATATATCAAGTAAACAGCCAAAACGGCCCCAAAATTTACGGAGTACAACCATTACAAAATAGGTTTGCGGAACAACCTATATACAGCCGAGAATTTCTAAACAAGTCTCAAAATAAAGGAAAATATTAATAACTATCAGCTAATCCTCGCTCCTAGCTTAGGCCTTCTTCTTGCCCTTGCCCGAGCCTCCTACTAAAAGCTTTTCTGAAAATGGGTTTAGATTTGAAAATACAAGGGTTAGACCATGAGGTCTAGTGAGGTTCCTCAGGAAAACTTCCACGCCACAACAATATAAAAATCAATTTATAAACAATAAGCGTACCAAAACATTTAACTTTCACCAACAGAAAACATCCAAGATATGGCACACTGATGCTCCATACACTGGTGGCAACGTGTCAGTCTCATACTGCCTTATTTGGAACACACCCGCCATGGCATAAACAGGACATACCCCCCGGTATGAGCACTGGCGGGACACCCCCCCCCCCCCCCCCCCCGACTTAGCCGTATCATATCCACCATTAAATGTATGCATACATAATAGTTTAACTTTCCCAAACATGGCAATCAAGCAATTTCATATACGACAGATAAAACTTGCAGTTTCATAACATAACATGCGTTTAAATATAGTATATCAATTTACTCATTTTCAGTTGGGAAGACTCACCTGTTGTCCTTGCTCAAAACTTCTTACTTATGCTTCGGATCTCTAGATGGGACACCTATGATTTAAGGAAAACGAGAGTGATAGGTCAAATGTCTGACACTCGAGATTATTCCTGAACAATTCCCTAAATAATCCTTGCTTAACTCGCGCTTTTCCGGACCTCCATTCCGGGTCTCACAATTCCGGACTCCACTTTCGGACCTCTCACTTCTGGACTCACACTTCCGGACTCACTTTCGGACCTCTCACTTCCAGACTCACACTTTCGGACTCACTTCCGGGAAGCCGGTATCCGGATTCCCATTCCGGGAAACATATCCGGACTACGTATGACTTCGGTTCGATTTCTACCTAAGCACCCCAAAACCCAACCCAGACCGATATGAACACCTTCCGAAATCATTAGGGTCGATTGCAGAAAACATTAGATCATTACTAGGTAGCAGAATCAAATTCCCAACCAACACTAACCACAATTGAATCTTCTTTTACTCTAAAAACTCTTTAAGTATAAAAATCCACCCACAACCGCAAAAAGAATGTGAGATTAGGAGTTTACCTTCCCGATTCAGCACTCTCCTTGCTTTCTTCCAGGAATCGCAGGTAGTAGCTTGATTTCTCCCCTTTTCTCTCACACATACACAGCCGCTCAAAAGAAATGGCAATACATAGGGTTTTGTGCCAAAATTGAGGGTTTTATACCCTCCTTCCACAATTTACACTTCAGACCCCAAAGTTTAGAAATTTCACTTTTCTCCATTAATCTCATATTCCTTTCAATTAAAACTTTGGTTATTACAATACCTTCCCCTCAAAAGAATTCCGTCCTCGGATTTCCATGGTCGAAAAGATGAGGGTACTTAGATCTCATGTCCGATTCCACTTCCTACATTGCCTCTTGTCCCTTATGATACCTCCATTGAACCTTTACCAATCTGATCTCCTTATTTCTCAGTTTTCGGACTTTACTGTCCACAATCTCTACTAGTTCCTCCACATACGTCAAGCTTCCATCTACACTGATATCTCTTAACGGTACTTCCACATCCAACTAAGTTAAACACTTCTTCAAATTTGAAACATGGAACGTTAGATGCACTCCCTTTAATTCCTCCGGTAAATCCAACTTGTAGGCTACTGTTCCAACTCGTTCTACGATGACAAAGGGGCCCACATACCTTGGCCTTAGCTTCCCTTTCTTTCTGAAACGAAATACGCCTTTCCAAGGCAAGACTTTTAGCATCACCTTATCACCATCCTGAAACTCGATAGGTTTCCTTCTTTTGTTTGCATGCTTCCTTTTCCGATCCTGCGCGACCCTCATTTTCTCGTGGATTAACTCTATCTTATCAGTTGTCGCTTGCACCAATTCTGGAGCTACTAGTTGTCTTTCCCCCGCCTCGTTCCAACATAACGGCATCCGACACTTACGTCCATATAAAGCTTCAAATGGCGCCGCTTGGATACTCGCGTGATAACTGTTCTTATACGAAAACTTTATCAGGGGCAAATGCACTTCCCACGACCCTTTAAAATCTATCACACATGCTCGGAGCATATTCTCCAATGTCTGTATGGTTCTCTCACTTTGGCCATCAGTCTGATCGTGGTAAGCGGTACTCAACTTCAGTTGTGAGCCCAACTCTCGCTGAAGACTTCTCCAGAACGAAGATGTAAACAGACTATCACGGTCGGACACAATAGATCGTGGCACTCTGTGTCTCGACACGATCTCATTTATATACAACCTTGCCAACTTCTCCAATGGATCTGATTTTCTAATTGGAAGGAAATGTGTGGATTTGGTGAGACTGTCCACAATCACCCATATTGCATCGTGGCCCTTTGGTGTCCTTGTTAATTTAGTGACAAAATCCATGGTGATGTTATCCCATTTCCACACTGGTATATCCAAAGATTGAAGTTCCCCGTATGGTTGTTGATGTTTTTCTTTGACCTTCAGACACGTCACACATCGTTCCACAAAGTGAGCGATGTCCTTCTTCATTCCTGGCCACCAATAAAACTGCCTTAAATCCTGATACATCTTATTCATCCCTGGATGCACGAAATATTATGACCTATGCCCTTATTCCAGAATGTTTACCCTCAAATTTCCCAACTTAGGAACCCACACCCGGTTCTTCAAGCGCCTTAAACCACAACTATCAACACTTAGCAAGGACGTAACTTCAACGATTCTTTCACTATTTACATTTTCTTCTAGCAACGCCTCCTCTTGAGACTTCTTGACCTTAACCAGAAGATCTGAAGTCGCTTCGACCCTGAAGGCCACTACTTTGGTCGATTCCCCTCGCTCCTTCTGACTCAACGCGTCGGCAACCACATTCGCTTTACCCGGGTGGTAAAAGATTTCACAGTCATAATCATTCAGTAGTTCCATCCATCTTCTCTGTCTCATGGTTAACTCTTTCTAATCGAATAGATGCTTAAGACTCTTGTGATCAGTGTAGATATGGCACTTAACTCCATATAAGTAGTGTCGCCATATCTTTAAAGCGAACACCACTGCCGCCAGTTCCATGTCGTGCTTAGGGTAGTTCTTTTCGTGATCTTTCAACTGTCGAGACACGTAAGCGATCACCTTCCCTTTTTGCAGCAAGACACATCCTAACCCAAGCTTGGACGCATCACTGTAGATAACAAATCCTTCAGATCCGTCGGGTAATGACAGAATCGGAGCGCTACTCAGACTTTCTTTCAAATCATCAAAAGCGACCTCCTGAGCCTCGGTCCAAACGAATTTAACGTTCTTCCTCGTCAATGCGGTCAACGGAGTGGCTATACGTGAGAAGTCCTGAATGAATTTCCGGTAGTAGCCCGCCAATCCGAGAAAACTTCTTACTTCCGATGGCGACTTCGGCGTTTCCCAATCCTTAATTGCTTCAATCTTGGTTGGGTCTACTTTGATACCGTCCGCCGAAACCACATGACCCAAAAACTGAACTTCTCTCAACCAGAACTCACACTTTGAGAACTTAGCGTATAATTTCTCACGCTTCAACAGTTCTAACACTGCCCGAAGGTGCTCCTCGTGATCACTCCGATATCGGGAGTAGATCAGAATATCATCAATGAAGACGATTACACATTTGTCCAACAACAAACTACACACTATGTTCATCAAGTCCATGAATACTGCTGGGGCGTTAGTCAGGCCAAAGGGCATAACTAAAAACGCGTAGTGTCCATATCTTGTGCGAAAGTCCGTCTTAGGCACATCTTCCTCCTTCACCTTCAACTGGTGATATCCAGACCTTAAATCTATCTTTGATAAGACACCTTATTGAGTTTCCGATAGTCTATACACATCCGCATAGACCCATCCTTCTTATTAACGAATAGCACTGGAGCTCCCCAAGGCGATGAGCTTCGGCGAATGAAACCCTTGTCGAGTAACTATTGCAACTGCGTCATCATCTCCTTCATTTCTGCTGGTGCCAAGCGATAGGGCGCACGCGCAATTGGTGCCGCCCCAGGCATCAAATCTATTCTAAACTCCACTTGACGATCTGGGGGCAGACTTGTCAAGTCATCCGGAAACACTTCCGGGTACTCACTTACTATAGACACATCCTCCACTCCCTTCTTCTCTTTCTTAGCATCAAGCACATACGCTAAATACCCAAGACACCCCTTTCCCAAACATCGCCTAGCTTCCATCATGGATATCATACACGACTTCCTATCCCTACGATCCCCATAGATTACTGCTTCCTTCTTATCAGGCAAGGCGATACGAATCAACTTCTTATTACATACAATGTTAGCGTCGTTATCGTCTAACCAATCCATTCCTATTATCACATCAAACTCCCCCATACCCATCGGGTATAAACGCAACGGAAATAAATGGACGTCTATGTCAATGCTACACCCTTCATAGACCTCCTTCAACCAGACTCGACTATCATTCGCTACTTTTACTTCAAACCCAAAGTTCAACCTCTTGGGTTTCACTTGCAAATTCCGAATAAAATTCGGCGACCCAAAACAACGATTTGCGCCTGAATCAAACAATACTATAGCAAATGTCGAGTCAATAGGGAAAATACCTGTCACCACATCAGGCGTATTCACCGCTTCCTCCGCACACATGTGAAATGCCCTCGCCTTCGCGCGAGCATGCTTCACCTTTCTATCCCCGTCCCTTCCACTGTTATTACCACCATAGCTACCAGCAAATCCCCTCTTTAGTTGTGGGCAATCCATCTAGATGTGGTCTGACGAACCACATTGGTAACATGATCTCAGACTACGGAAACCCTGTGCCATGTGCCCCGTCTTCCCACACTTATAGCATCCTTCTTTATCTGACAAACATTCCCCTTTATGCATCTTGTTACATTTACCACAAGGCCTCTCCCCCACTCTTTATTCTACCCGTAACTCGGTTCTAGGAGCATTCGGCCTCTTCGCATCACGGTTAGGCCCGTCCCATTTCTGTTTATCGCCAACTCTCTCTGTCATCTGTCTGTTCTTTTCCTTCTCTGTAAGTTCAGCTGTATCCACCGCCGCTTGGAAAGTAGTGGGATCCTTTACCTGGACCAGTTCTCTCACGCTGCTCTTTAACCCCCAAACGTACCTCTCTATGCTCCTCTCCTCAGTAGGCACATACAATTATGTGAATCGAGTTTTTTCAATGAACTTAGATGTGTACTCCTGCACTGTCATTGTTCCCTGCTCTAACCCCAGAAATTCTTCCTCAAGTTTCTTAACTGCCGCCAACGGGAAGAATTGCGCCTTAAACCTCTTAGTGAACATTTCCCACGAAGTCGACTTGGCCACCTCGGACCCTTTCCTACTGGTTTCCACGTCCCACCAAAAGATAACATCATATTTCAGCATCGACATCGCATACAGTACCTTGTCTCCCTCATCACACTTACTGGTATCAAAAGCCAACTCTATTTCTTGAATCCATCTCATGGCCATCACTGGGTTACACTCTATGCCAAAAAAAGGAGGTTTGCAGGATACAAAAGTTTTAAAAGTGCATCCTTTCGTTGCCTCAGATTCGCCAGTTACAAACGGAGTCGATAGTGAATTATCTCCCACTTCAGTCGGAGGTAAGATAGACGCTTTGGCCTTCGTCTCATTCCCATTCTTAGTTAGACCATCCGACGTCGACTTAACCCGATTACCCAACAACGCTTGCAGTGTTTCTTGCAGTTTGCTCATCTCAGCAGTAAACTTTTCCTCAGTCACAAATACTTGGTTTCGGTTTCGCCCCGGACTCTTCGACTGGCTTCCTCCTCCCACTGAGGCGGTACTTTCCTGGTGGAACGGTTCACGCCCTTCTGGTGCCCCGCACTCTTAGCCCGATGGGCAGTCGGCACCTTCTTCCTCCCTAGAGTCACCACGCCAGCTCCCTCCGGTGGCAGCTTGCTGGGGCGGTCTTCCCCATCCTCTTCCACGGCCTCCGCCCCTTCCACGGGTGTCCGCCCGCCTCGAAGGATTCACTGGCCCATCCTCCAGGACTTCTTCCACGCAGATCTCTCCCGCAGTCAGGATCGTACCCACCACCGGCACAGACCTACTTCTCAAGGTTCTTTCAGACATTCCTGGTTACTGTAACACGCCAAAAATAAACAACTTAAGACAACAGCTCCAGAATAATAAGGCAAATTAAGCACATACATGTACCTATAAATACGCGGTTACACTGGCCAGGTGTAACTCCGAACTTACCTTACATGACCGTCCTCACTACCCTATCATTCGTGTCCCTGTTGAGGTCCTCCTAGGATTTCCTAATTTCTCAGCTCTGATTTCTACTTCCACAGTTTAAGTCTAGGCCCGTCCGGTCACCTAGATCTCTTAAACTATGGCTCTGATACCAACTGTAACAACCCAACTTCCAAAATAAAGCATGCATAAATAAATATAAAGCAAACAGCCAAAATGACCCCAAAATTTACGGAGTACAACCATTACAAAATAGGTTTGCGGGAAAACCTATACACAGCCGAGAATTTCTAAACATGTCTCGAAATAAAAGAAAGTATTAATAACTATCAGCTAATCCTCGCTCCTAGCTTAGGCCTTCTCCTTGCCCTTGCCCGAGCCTCGTACTAAAAGCTTCCCTGAAAATGGGTTTAGATTTGAAAATGCGAGGGTTAGACCATGAGGTCTAGTGAGGTTCCTCAGGAAAACTTCCACGCCACAACAATCTAATAATCAATTTGTAAACAATAAGCGTACCAAAACATTTAACTTTCACCAACGAAAAACATCCAAGATATGGCACACTGATGCCCCATACAACATGTCAGTCTCATACTGCCTTATTTGGAACACACCCTCCATGGCATAAACGGGACACCCCCCCTCGATATGAGCACTGGCAGGACACCCCCCCCCCCCCCCCCCGACTTAGCCGTATCATATCCACCATCAAATGTAGCATACATAATAATTTAACTTTCCCAAACATGGCAATCAAGCAATTTCATATACGACAGATAAAACTTGCAGTTTCATAACATAACATGCGTTTAAATATAATATATCACTTTACTGATTTTCAGTTGGGAAGACTCACATGTTGTCCTTGCTCAAAACTTCTCACTTATGCTTCGGATCTCTAGATGGGAAAACAATGATTTAAGGACAACGAGAGTGATAGGTCAAATGTCTGACACTCGAGATTATCCCTGCTTAACTCGAACTCTCCGATCCGAAACCAGGGTTCCGGATCGCGCTTTTCTGGACCTCCATTCCGGGTCTCACACTTCCGGACTCCACTTCTGGACTCCACTTCCGGACTCACACTTCCGGGAAGCCGGTATCCGGATTCCCATTCCGGGAAACATATCCGGACTACGTATGACTTCGGTTCGATTTCTCCCTAAGCACCCCAAAACCCAACCCAGACCGATATGAACACCTTCCGAAAGCATTAGGGTCGATTGCAGAAAACATTAGATCATTACTAGGTAAGAGAATCAAATTCTCAGCCAACACTAACCACAATTCAATCTTCTTTTACTCTAAAAACTCTTAAACCACAAAAGGAATGTGAGATTAGGAGTTTACCTTCAAGGATTTGATGTTTGAGCTATTCCCGATTCGGCACTCTCCTTGCTTTCTTCCAAGAATCGCAGGTAGTAGCTTGATTTCTTCCATTTGCTCTCACACATACTCACCTGTTCAAAAGAAATGGCAATACCTAGGGTTTTGTGCCAAACTTGAGGGTTTTATACCCTCCTTCCACAATTTACACTTCAGACCCCAAAGTTCAGAAATTTCACTTTTCTTCATTAATCTCATATTCCTTTCAATTAAAACTTTTATTACATATCCAATAGTAGGTAAAACCGATCGAAAGCCCCGCTTTTACCAGCATGACAACAAGCGGTGGCTTGGCAGTGATCTTTGTCGTAGTGGGGGTAGAATTAGTAACGATTAATTATTAAATTTATACAATAAGATCAAACTATTTGTTTTGAGGAAAGAAAAAAAAGCATTTTGAGACATATAAAAGAAAAAAATGAATATTTACGATAACTTGTTTTTCATTATATCTTTTACCCAAATTTAGTATTTCACCAAACTGAAAAAAAAAGTGTTCCATATTTTTTCCTTCATTTACTAATTTGTAATATTTTTATTGAAAGGAATCAACTTTCAAGACATTCATTTTAGAATTTGAGAAACACCTTTTATTTATTTAACGAATTCGTTTACCTGATAACCTATAAATAATGATGTTTGCTTATACCTCTTAATCTATGGCTGAATTTGCATCTAAATTACTTAATCAGAAACCGCATTTCTGTCAACATATGCAATAGTTGCTCTGTGTAAAACTTAACTAAAAGTAAGTCCTTTTGATTGATAATTGACATTCATCAATTGCTATGTTATTGTTAATGTAGGTCAGTGATGCAAAGTTTTCATATACTGATAATGGGTTAATAATTTCGAAATTATCCACTAATTGGTCGTTTTTATTTAAAACTTGCCGGTTGACATATTCTAAATTATGGGTCTTTTCTAATGAATTTGCTCCGATGTGTTGTTAAATTATAGATAAAACGGGAAATTTGCATCTTAGCACTTCACTTGAAATTATTGCATTATGGCTATTATCTATGCAAATATGTGCTCTCTCATATGTTGATGTCAATTGCATTTGGCCAAGCACTTTCGTATTTTCAACATCACTAAATGTTTTGAATCATGGTTCTGAGACCCAAGATCTCGTATTGTTGTAATATGATTTTTGGACAATTTTAAACGAATTTAATGGATTGATTGAATGTTTGGGATTATTTTGAAATATTCTTGTCTTTTCTATGATAATAAATGTAAGAAAATTTATTGCTCTAAGATTTTTTTGTTGTTTTTTTGGTTGACTTATACTATTAATTATAATATATAATATAATTATATATAAAATATAGTTTTGAAATATGGATAGAATAAGATATAATATACCCTTTAAAAAGAAGGAATTGATTTTTAAAAATGTATGTGGAAATAACCTTTAGAGAGGATTTGATTTTTCCAAAACTGCATGTAAAGATAATATTTAGAGCCGATTTAGAAAGTATCACTAAAGCCTAGATTTTTGGAGATGCTTTTTCAAAAACCTTCTCTAAAACCGATACTTGAAAAGCACCACTAACGCATACTTTTTGATAATCTTTTAGGAAAAAAATGTCTAACCTTTAGAGAAGTTTTAAAAACATATTTGCGTATGGGGTTAATCCCAAGACCTGTCTTATATTTCGAGCAAAATTGTCCCACTCATTTACCTACTAAGTTACACAGTAAAGGCAATTTCAATTCGTTGTATTTTATATTTTGGTCTTAGTTATATGTCAAATTAATTAATATATATATTTTTCGACCATCCAAATTTTGTTTTCTTCCCTTAACCAAGGAAAAAGAATGTCAAAGTACCCTATTTTTTAAAGTTAGACTCGTAAAATACCATCTTTCTTTTGCAAGGTCTTCAGAGCTTGACATATGTCCCATGCAGAAGTACAATTTTGTCTTTAATATCAGACAACTCACAAAAACATAAGAGTTTTTGCGCGTTTTTTTTGAACATTTCCATTTTTATGTGTTAGAATAAAGATACAACCATGAAACTGATACTTATGCCATAGAGAAAACTGAACATAATATAAAATGCAAATACAGCTATGGAAAGTCATACCGATAAAGTGTTTGTTAATGCCAAAAATCACCCAAAGGGATAACTTAAGGTTGATGTGGACTTTAACAACTAAAGAAATGGATCTCAAGACCAATCAACACAATCGCAATAAAACTGAATAAGACAAGAGATTTGGTGACGCGGAAAACCCCAAAACGAGGGAAAAAACCGCGGTCGACTTATGGAAGTCGACGGTGCACTATAGTCGCCAAACAGGGGCGAAAGTCATTTTGTAACAGGTGTTTTGTGTACAACAGATTACATTATGAGAAAAAATGAACTTAATCGTATGTAAAAGTCGTGCGTCGTGTGTAAATCGTGCGAAATAAACTGTTGTCGTGCGGTTCGAACTGCTGTCGTGCGAAGGTTTCTTTAGCGATATTTGTTCGAATGCTTCGCGGTTCAATATTGTGTTTTCGATGTGTAATAGCTTGGGAACAGATGTGTTTTCCGGTTGTAGAGCATGCCTTTATATAGCTTCCGTTGGTAATAAATGTGTCTTAATGGCTTGATTCGTAACCGCTGTCGGGTCTTTAATGCCATTAATAGCTCGTCCGTTACTGGACGTTGTACCATGAATGCTCGTGGACCTGCATTAATGAACAAAAGAAACGGGTGTTACCTGTTAACGGTTAGTGTAATCGTACGACCGTCTTAAGTCTTGGACGTCGGTCGTACGTAACATACGACCATCAGAAAAATGTACGGCCACATACTCGTATGTAAATAACTTGCAAGACCCTATCTTAATACAAGAGTGGTCTTATGTAAATGTTATTTGAGTTTTCTATCGTCGGTCGTGAGGTGTGATTTTTTACCTAAACAGTTTGCCCCTAAATTTTGAATTTAGGCGTGAAATTCGAATTTTAAATCAGACGAAGTGGTTTGACACGTGTCGCATGGGGAGAGGGTCTGGTTGAATTCCAACCGTCTTGGTTCGATTTAGATCAGAGGAGACGAAGAGACCGTGACGTCATGACGACGTGTCAGGGGCGTAGAGCCGTTAGAGAACAAGTGTCGTCCATCGACATGATGCATGCGAAAAGGCGATGGACAGGTGTCGACCAACCAGAGGGTCGTTCTGACGTAATTTTCGCTATAAATAGCGAGATTTAGGAAACCACTTCTTTTTTTATGTTCACCTGTTCTTCTAGAGAGAATTTTCAGATAGATCTTGCTCCGGTTTTGCTGCTTGCGGTTGATTTTTGGAGATCTAAGGTACGATCTTCCTCTTTCAATTTGTGGAAAAAATCCATAGCCAAAAAGGCTACGGTAAACAGGGACCTAATGGACCTGTATATAGCACAAATTTCCGTACCCGATTTTTCCATGTTCTCTGAGCCGACGAGCTCTTTTTAAGAGAACGAGGAGGTAGAATTTTTTAGGGTTCAGGCGGGGATACCGTCTGCCGTGAGGTTGTACTCACCGGACCAGCCAAGACCAGCCGAGTGTCTAAGAGGGTTTTTTGTTTTGTATGAATATCCCTTTAAAATAGGCTTTAGGTGGCCTTTTTCTCCCTTGGTTAGGGCATTTTTAGATGCGTTCGACCTTTCTCCTGGACAGATCTTGCCCGAATCGTGGCAGGTTTTCCAGGAGATTGATCGGATTACAGCCGATTGGGACGTGCCTTTTTCGGTACAACAACTGTTAACGACATTCCATGTCAAAGCTGACGGTTACCATCGATATCGTTTGTCCTTCAAGGTGAGGGGAGGATACACTTTGATCCCTGACACCCAGGTTCATGATCGTGGGTGGAAAACCAAGTATGTCATCGGTCGGGTACTGACGCTCGATCGTATAGACGAGGATACCTCCTGGATCTCCTTCGGATGGAATACCAGGGGTATATTTCCTTTGTACCAGGGGTATATTTCCTTTGTCTTGTCGTACGATTTTAATATTGATTTTCTTTTGTTAACCTCTGTCATTTGTTTCAGATATCAATTTTGTTGGGATCAGTCTTGCCGCTGATTCTCAAGAAAGGGTTGCGAGACTATTTTCTTGTGGGGTCGGAGAGTTATTCGACTCCCCTAGTCGTACGTCTGTTAAGGCTTCAGAAGCCGAAGAAAGAAGTCAACAGGAGACTTCGACAAGTAAGTGTCCTTTAATCGTACCTTTTCTGTTTTTCCTTGAGTTGTACGACAATGTCCGACACTTATATTCTTTTGCAGTTGGTTCTGAACGGCAATCCGTTTCGAGCAAGTCGAAGAGAGAAGCTCAACTGACTTTGGCCAAGAAAGCCAAGGAGCTGAAGAGGAAGGACCCTCCGACTTCAGGGTCGGAGATTTTAAACAAGACAAAGTTGGTTCCCCCGAGGGAACCGTCGTCGACGGGTGGAGAGCCGTTACAGGTCTCCACTCCCGAGAAGGCGAAGACGTCTTCGGACGTGCAAAGGGCGACGCCGACGCCGCCTGGGTCGTCCGCTGCATGAGATAAGGGGAAAACTCCCCAGACTGAGGGGTCCCCTGAAGTTACGACGGTAAACTTTCCGTTACCGTCGGACTTCTTGTTGGACGGCATCCTGGATAGGGCGAAGATTTTCCCTAATTTGGAAAAATTCCTCCTGCCAGCCTTCAAGGATTGTTACCGTGGCGCTACTGTGGACGAGACAGGGTCTCACGTCACGGGCATGACCTTTCTGGTGAGTGTTTTTGTCGTATGTCTTTTCCTAGTAAGTTAGACTTACCTTATGTTTCTTTGTGCGACTGCAGGCATTTCAGGCGTCTATATGCCTTTTCGGCCAACTGGAGGAGCTCCAGAAGGTCGACCCTTCCGTCGTTGAGAAGCTTCAGCGAGCACAGGAGGGTGAGCGTAAAGTTCGGGAGGATGAGCGGGCAGCGAAGGCCAAGGCGGAGGCTCTATCCGTTCAAGTGAACGATCTCAAGAGTCTTCTGGAGACATCGTCGCTGGAGAAGGAGGAGCTCCAAAATCGCCTCAAGGAGGCGTTGGAAAGGGCCTCTGCTTATTAGGCAGAGGTGACGACGATGAAAGCATCCCTTACTGTTAATGCCAAAAATCGCACCAAAGGGACAACTTAAGGTCGATGTGGACTTTAACAACTAAAGAAAGGAACCATTCGACAAAGACGTGCGATAAAGAAGAAAATGTAAATGAGACAGAGGATTTGATGACGCAGGAAAAACCTCAACGAGGCAAAAACCTGCAGACGATAGTGGATGTCGTTGCTGCACTATGGTCGCCAATCAGGGGCGATGTCCTTGGTGTTCTGGGTATCGATCGTACATAGATTACAATACAAATGAAGGGAAAGACTTCGAAATGTAAAGTACAAGTGTTTGAAATTTAAAAACAGTGTGCGTCGTGTGTGAAAACAATGTGTAAACTGTTGGTCGAGAGTGAAAGTCGTGCGTCGGGAGCGATTCTTCGAGGGAGAGTTCTTTGCTTGTAGTGTTCTTCTGAGTTGGGATGCTTATCTTCTATTGTTCGATGTTCGGTTCCTGGAACTGAAGTTTAACTTGATCTTTTATAACCTTCGGGTGCTTTGATTAGCTCATTGATTGCTTTGATAACAGCTATAACGGTCTCCAGTTGTAACTCTTCATAATTGCTCTTCGTCGGTTATGGCCGTTGCCTATTAATGACTTTGACTCCTGCATTAATCATTGAACAAACGTAGCAGTCGTATATTGAGTTAGTCAAGGTCATACGGTCTTGTGCGACGGTCGTGCGGAACGGGCGACGTCGAGGTCGAGTGTCGTGAGGAACTCCCGACTTACCTTTTAGGAGGGACGACGGAGGTTTTTTGGGTCTTTGTCAGGGCCTTATCTTAATACAAGATATAGTTCATAACATGTGTCTTACCTTTTCTGGTCGTGGTCGAGACCTGTGAATTTTTGCCTAAACAGTTTGCCCCCAAAATTTGAAAGTAGGATGGCAAATTCGAATTTTAAATTTTGCTTGTCGGGTGTTCAGGGTTTTGTGTTGAAAAATACCTTGGTTATTTTGGAACTGAATCGGTTCAATTCAAACTAAAGAGGGAAATCGAAGAGAGGATAAAGTCGTGACGTCATGCCGACGCACAATGGTGCTTACCAGCTGTCTTTGGCAAGTGTCGAAGATCCATGTGGTCATACGAAGGGACGAGGGCACGCGGTGATCATCAAGGGACTCGACCTGACATGATCAACTGCATAAATAAAGATTACGATGGATCTTTTCTTGTTTACGACTTCAGAGGGTTTTGAGCAAAGATATCTTTAGGGGTTTTCTTGTCGATTTTCGTTCGATTATTTCTAAATCTGCAAGAATCTTTAATCTATTTAGGATTTTATGAGATCATATAATATACGACCCTCTAGTATGCGTATGCGTCGCAAGTCTATTTCTAGAAAGCCTAGGAAAAACTGGGATATCTGGGGCCTTTCAGAAGTGCAAATCAATTTAACGGGGTTAGCAATGTCAACAGAGCCTAGAAGCACCATTAAAAACGAAGAAGATCTCGACGACTTTAGAAGTCTAGCGAGGATTCCCATGGGGATCACCGTAAGCAAGGTTGGCAAGGTTCGACCGGAAATGTGCCCCGAGGGGTACGTCGTTATATACGAATACCCGTTCAAGATAGGCTTTCATTGGCCATATTCGCCTCTGGTCAAAGAGTTCATGTGTGAATTCGATCTTTCACCGGGGCAACTGATGCCCCAGTTCTGGCGAGTTATCCTGATCATCGAACGACTTACCTCCAACTGGAATCCACCGATGAATGTGAGGGACCTACTGACGGCGTATAAGGTCAAAAGTGATCGGTACCGTCGCTATAGTTTGTTTTCAAGGCACAAGGGTGATCGTACCTTGGTTTTAAATATTGCGGTCAACGACCGTGGGTGGAAGAAGAGGTATGTATTCGTGCGGGTATCGACGCTAGACACTGATAGTGACTGGATTAGGGAGGGTTGGAATATGACGGGTGAGCCTTTGACTGTATGTTTTTATGTTATTCTGTTGCTCGGTTGTTTTTTCGACTAATCTTCTTTTTTATGTGTAGATATTGATTTCGACAAGGTAGAGCCGGACGATGCTTCCCGGACTAAGGTCGAAAAGTTCCTGGAGTTTAGTATTGAAGACCGGTCGTACGTCATGCGTCATTTGGTAGATGAGGATGATGACACCGTTTTCTTGAGCGACAGAGTGAGGATGGGTCGAGAGGAGAAAGAAAAAGATGACAGAGAGGATTCTGAGGCGACCGAGGAGAGAGAGGAGGAGGAAGTAGAGATAACTGGTAAGTATCTCTTTGCTTTTGCTCGTCCTAATCTATCTTTGTTCTCCATCATCTAATTCTTTCTTTTACCATACAAGAGAATCTTGGGCGAAGTTGACGCCTGCAACCGTCGAGAAAATGGCTCAAGTCGAGCTAACTAGCAAGGCGAGTGTAGACAGGGGGAAGGATACCTCGACAGCTAGGTCGGGGGTCTTAAAGAGAAAAGAAGTCCCGACATCTGGGTCGGGTCTCCCCAAGAGGACGAGGATGTCCGTTTTGAGTGAACCATCGTCAAGGACGGGTGGTTCGTCGAAAGTCGTCCCACCTGAGAGGGCGAAGGTATCGACCGTATCTATCGAGAGGGTTTCTGACACGAGGTCTGTTGATACGGCGCAACCGGCGACGATGTCTCCTCTTGCCGCGTCAGGCCCTTCCTCCGCCGACAAGGGCAAGGGCGCGTATACGGGCTTTGAAACGACGGTGAACTTTACGTTGCTGTCGGATTTTTTGGATGATAATGTCCTAGATGGGACGAAACGGTTCCCTCACTTGGGACAGTATCAGCTCTCTTCTTTCAGAGAGTGTTTTGACGGAGTTTCTCTCGAGGATACTGAGGCCCATGTTGCTGGACTAGCGTTCATGGTAAGTCTATCTTTCAAGACTTTTGTTTGTCTGTTGTCGACGTCATATTCTTTGCTAATATGTTTTCATATGTCTTCAGATGTTTTAGTCGTCTTTTGGCGTTGTACGCTAAATCGACAAAGGTAGAAGGCTTAGTGGCTTCTGCCATCGAGAAAGAAGATGCGGCGTTAGAAAGGAAAAGGTCCACTTTAGAACGCGAAGAGGCGACATCGGTGAAACTCGACGATGTCTTGAACGAGCTGGAGTCTCTTGACCACGCAAGGGATGATATGAACTCGCATCTAAAGGAGTCCCTGTCTGTGATGCACAATCAAAGGGAGAAACTGGAGGGGATGAAGGAATCCCTGGTTATGAAGGGGAAAGAAGTTGAGGATTCTCAATCTAAAGCCGTGGATTTAGAGAAGTCGAAGGATGAGAATAAGTCCATCTTTTCCTTCACTCGACTCACTGCTCGAGCCGCTATCATGCGAGAATCCTGTGGCCTCAGCGTCGGACGAGTTGGCTCTGTTCTTCAAGGAGGTCGGGACCGAGAGAGTGATCGACTCGGATGATGAGAAGGAGGTTGAGGAGGAGGAGGAGGATTTCCAGGGCGACGTGTCGGGCAAAGATGCGACCGACGTCACCCCAACCTTAGAAAGATATCTTCGTTTATTTCTGTTTCTTTGTTGCTCGATCGTTGGTGGTCGAGCTTTTTGTAAATGACAGTTTATTCGATGAATGGAACTTGGGCTTCTTTTGAACTTGTGCTTTATAAAATATCACATCGACTATCAAATTCATAAAAAATATACAAGGAATCATGCGACTTAGGCATCTATTGTAACACAATAACTGGAACGTAAGCCAATAGACTTTTAAATCGTGTATATAAATATAAGCACATAAGACTAAAGCATACATTCGGAGTATGAAATTTTTTTCTAAGTCAAGAAACTTAGATCATGAGATTGCTAGACCTCGCGATCGTACGACTAAGTTGTGCGATTAATTCGAATCGTGTGCCCCTGTAGAAGGATGATCAAGTCATAGACCTGATCGTTTATGTCGTGCGACCTTGCGAAACTAGAGTTGTTTGATTATTGTTGTGCGATTCTGCGGAATAAACAATGTCAGAGGTTGGTCGTTGCCTAACCAACGACCCTCCGATGCTTAAGTCAGTAATCGTCGTTGTTAAAAAATCGTATGAAAAAATAGAAAAGGGTTTAGAAGACGTACCTTTTCTGACGCGTCGTGCCTACGTGGGACGTCTTGATTATTGCTACCATCTTGCCCCTTTGTGGCGATTTTAAGACGATACACTAAATGTCGTCGTGAATCGCCACAATAGAAGGTCTATTTTCGCGGCTTCAGGGTGGTTTTATAGCAATCACGAACGACTTTCAGCTCACTTTTTATCTCCTGGATTCCCCATGGCATAGGGAACTTCAGAGTCTGATGATACGTCGAGGGAACGGCCTTCATCTCATGGATTCATGGTCGGCCTAAGATGATGTTATGGGCCGACGCACAGTCGATGATGCTGAACTTGGTCTGCTTGCTGATTCCTCCGGCGTAGACTGGTAAGACGATATCTCCATAGGTGCTCGTCGCTTCCCCATTGAAACCGACCAAAGTTGTCGAATGTCGGGTGATTTCCGAACGATCGATTCCCATGGCCTTGATGGTGTCAAAGAAGATGACGTTCGCTGAACTTCCCCCATCGATCAAGACTCGTTGGGTTAAACAATTACCAATCGTGAGTTGAATGATCAACCCGTCATGATGTTTTTGATATGAGTCGCCGAGATCGTCTTGGTCGAATACGATCTTCATAGCTTCCAACTCCAAATCTCCTTTAGGCCTTGATGAACGCGGAATAGGCCGATTGTCAGGCGCTTGACTGGCGTGACGTTTGGCCACGGAATACGTCAGACCACATACGTCGGAACCACCAGTGATACAATTGACGACTTTCGCATGCTCGGGGGTTGACGGTCGATGGTCACTAGTTGGAGTAACGACGTCATTGATGATATCTTTGAGATTTCCTTTCGGGACATGATACGCTAGTTCCTTTTTGAGAGCTATGCAATCATCCGTCGCGTGACCATGGTCGACATGAAAGTCACACCATTTAGATTTGTCTTTCTTAGCGTCGTCCTGATCGGAATTCTTTGGCCATCGAATAGTCGCCTGGGCGATTTTCAGAGCTTCGACCAAATCTTTAGTGGATCCTTTGAATCCATAAGAGGATATCTTGGGGTACTGAGAAAACTTGGTCGCGGTCTTAGCCTCTGCTTTCGTCTTGAATCGGACGTTCGAGATCTGGTGCGCGGGCTCTATTTTGGAAATTTCTTTTGTCTTGAACTCGGGCTTTTTCACACCTAACGACCTTTTGTCGTCGGTATGCTTGCGATGAAAGGCAGCGTCGTCCTCTACTCTCATGTACGCTAGGGTTCGAGCTCGGACGTCTTCAAAATTTTCCGGAGGATACTTGGTCAGGTCAGTGTATAAACCTGAGCTGTCGTCCAAACCACGCTTATAAGCTTCAATTGCAGTCTTGACGTCACAATTGCGAATGCTGATCATCTCCGCATTGAATCGATTGAAATAACTGCGGATAGACTTACTGGTCTTCTGCACGACGTAATACAGGTCACTAGTCTGCTTCTCCATCTAGCGACTGCTGGCGAATTGCTGGGAGAATTGGTTGACCAATTCAGCGAACGACCCGATGGACTTGGGTTTGAGATTGATCAACCATTGGAGAGCAGGACCGGTGAGAGTCGCACTGAAGCTTTTCCACATACAGACCTCCTGATACATATGTGGGATCGAGATCGTCCACATGAGCTACTTATACTGCGCGACGTGCTCTGTTGGATCGGTCACTCCCGAATACTTGGGCGTGAAGGCGTGGACGTTATACTTCTTTGGGACCTCGATGGTCGTGATCTCATCGATAAAGGGTGACGCCTGAAATCCTAATCGAGGTTCGAAATCAACAGGCACGGCTGCCCCAGGTAGCTTGGCGAGCAAAGATAGGACGCGCTCGTTCTGATCTTCTAGCATTTTCAATCGCTGGGCGACGGGGTCATTGGGGTCGAGATTTTCCCCTGCTTGCGGATTGATTCCTGAACTGGTGCCATTGCCATGCGACGAGCCATTGGCGTGTCCGTTGAAAGGAACAAAATACGGCTGCGACTCATTCTGAAACGGCTGCGACCCATTCTGAATTGGCTGCGATCCAATCTGAAATGGATGCGATCCATTCTGCATGGGTGGTGGCCTTATATGCTGAGGAGGAACCGTCCCGAACTGGGGATTTGGATTGAACGGTCCCGGTTGCTGTTTCTGCATGAACGGACCTGGATGCTGATTCTGAGCGAACGGACCTGATCCTGGACCTGGATTATGCGTGAATGGTCGAGGACCATTCTAACCGAACGATCCTTGGCCTGGATTCTGAACGAATGGCCTAGGACCATTATGAGGTCCAGAGGAATTCCTTAGTCGTGCGATCTCCTCAGCTGCTCTACGGCTTTGTTCCGCCATGGCGTTGATTTGATTTCGAGCGACTTCAAGCTCCTGGTACATCTGGGCAATGACATGCTGCTGATTTCCAGGAGCTGCCATTTTTCTGAAACAGAGAACAAAGAAAACTCCAAGAAACCGTTAGTAAAACGCATGTTTGTCGAAGATTTTCTCTAGATGAGGTCCCACGGATGGCGCCAAACTGTTAATGTCAAAAATCGCACCAAAGGGACAACTTAAGGTCGATGTGGACTTTAACAACTAAAGAAAGGAATCATTCGACAAAGACGTGCGATAAAGACGAAAATGAAAATGAGACAGAGGATTTGATGACGCAGGAAAAACCTCAATGAGGAAAAAACCTGCGGACGACAGTGGATGTCGTGGCTGCACTATGGTCGCCAATCAGGGGCGATGTCCTTGGTGTTCCGGGTGTCGATCGTACAGAGATTACATACAAATGAAGGGAAAGACTTTGAAATGTAAAGTACAAGTGTTTGAAATGTAAAAACAGTGTGCGTCGTGTGTGAAAACAATGTGTAAACTGTTGGTCGAGAGTGAAAGTCGTGCGTCGGGAGCGATTCTTTGAGGGAGAGTTCTTTGCTTGTAGTGTTCTTATGAGCTGGGATGCTTATCTTCTATTGTTCGATGTTCGGTTCCTGGAACTGAAGTTTAACTTGATCTTTTATAACCTTCGGGTGCTTTGATTAGCTCATTGATTGCTTTGATAACAGATATAACAGTCGCCAGTTGTAACTCTTCATAATTGCTCTTCGTCGGTTATGGCCGTTGCCTATTAATGACTTTGACTCCTGCATTAATCATTGAACAAATGTAACAGTCGTATATTGAGTTAGTCAAGGTCGTACGGTCTTGTGCGACGGTCGTGCGGAACGGGCGACGTCGATGTCGAGTGTCGTGAGGAACTCTCGACTTACCTTTTTAGGAGGGACGACGGAGGTTTTTTGGATCTTTGTCGGGACCTTATCTTAATACAAGATATAGTTCATAACATGTGTCTTACCTTTTCTGGTCGTGGTCGAGACCTGTGAAATTTTGCCCAAACACTTACCGTCACACAAGACCGTACGACCTTGACTAACTCGATATACGACTGTTACATTTGTTCAATGATTAATGCATGAGTCAAAGTCATTAATGGGCAACGGTCATAACCGATGAAGAGCAATTATGAAGAGTTACAACTGGCGACCGTTATGGCTGTTATCGAAGCAATCAATGAGCTAATCAAAGCACCCGAAGGCTTTAAAAGATCAAGTTAAACCTCAGTTCCAGGGACCGAACATCGAACAACAGAAGCAAACGCAAACACTCGAAGAATATTCATTCGAAGCAAAGAGATCATTCATAGAAGATCGCTCTCGACGCACGACTTTCACTCTCGACCAACAGTTTACACATTGTTTTCACACAGGATGCACATTGTTTTTACATTTCAAACACTTGTACTTTACATTTCGAAGTCTTTCCCTTCATTTGTATTGTAATCTCTGTACGATCGACACCCGGAACATCAAGGACATCGCCCCTAATTGGCGACCATAGTGCAGCGACGACATCCACTGTCGTCCGCAGGTTTTTTCCTCGTTGAGGTTTTTCCTGCGTCATCAAATCCTCTGTCTCATTTACATTTTTGTCTTTGTCGCACGCCTTTGTCGAACGATTCCTTTCTTTAGTTGTTAAAGTCCACATCGACCTTAAGTTGTCCCTTTGGTGAGATTTTTGGCATTAACAGTTTGGTGCCATCCGTTGAACCCCATCTAGAGAAAATCTTCGACAAACGTGCGTCATACTTACGTTTTCTTGGAGTTTCGTCTGTTCTCTGTTTCAGGAAAATGGCGAATAACGAACAATCCGCTGACCCAGCACATGAGGGACTCAAAAATGCACAAGATGCACTTAAAGCAGTCAACGAATATCGCCTGGAGGAAGTCATTCTAGATTCAAGCAAGCCTGACCAAAAAGTCTTAATCGGGTCGTCTCTCAATCCTTACCTCAGGGAAAAGTTAATATCTTTTTTGCAGGAATATGCTGATTGTTTCGCCTGGTCGCATAAAGATATGGTCGGCATAGATCCTGATGTCATCTCTCACAAGCTCAACGTCGACCCATCGTTCAAACCTATCAAACAGAAGCGACGGAAATTTGCTCCTGAAAGGAATAAGGTGATAAATGACGAAGTCGACAACCTTCTCAAGACAGGGAAGATTCGAGAGGTAAAATACCCCGATTGGCATGCTAACGTCGTGGTTGTAGCAAAGAAGAATGGAAAGTGGAGGGTTTGTATCGACTTCACAGACCTCAATAAAGCCTGTCCAAAAGATCCTTTTCCATTACCTCATATCGACGCCATGGTCGATGTTAATGCCAAAAATCGCACCAAAGGGACAACTTAAGGTCGATGTGGAGTTAATCAACTAAAGAAAGGATCTTTCGACGAGACTTGCGACGAGGGAAAAAATAAACGAGACAAGGGATTTGATGACGCAGGAAAAACCTCAAATGAGGAAAAAACCTGCGGACGACAAGGGATGTCGTCGCTGCACTATGGTCGCCAATCAGGGGCGATGTCCTTGGTACTGGTGTCGATCGTACGATGATTACAATACGAATGAAAGAAAAAACTTCGGAATGTAAAGTACAAGTGTTTAAATGTAAAAACAGGTGTTTGTCGTGTGTGAATACAAAGTGTGAACTGTTGGTCGAGAGCTGTTGTCGTGCGTTGAGAGCGATGCTTGAGCTTTCCTTCGAGTGTTCTTGAGTTCGCTGTAAGGTTCTGGCTTTCAGTACTTGATCTCCAGAGTTTGAATGTTCTTTGCTATGAGTTTGGATGATTTTCTCTGCTGTTTGATGATGTTTACTGATGTATATTAGATGTTAACTGATGTCCCCTAAAATGAGGCTTTAGCTTGACTTTTATAGTCTTCGTGCCATTGATTAGCTCCATTAATGATTTGATCAACGGTTACAACGGCTGGAAACGGTCGCCGGAGTGATTATCCATAATGCTCTTCGTCTGTTACGGCTGCTTGCTGTTAATGGCTTTGACTCCTGCATTAAATACTTAACAAACGTAACAGTCAAGGTTAACGATAGCTTAGGTCGAAGGTGCAATGATCTTACGCGATGGTCGTACGGGACGGGCGATGCTATGGTCGAGCATCATGGGAGACTTACGACTTACCTTTTACGGGAGACGACGGATGTTTTTTGGGTTCTTGTCGAGACCTTATCTTAATACAAGATTTGGATTATAACGTGCGTCTTACCTGTTCTGGTCGTGGTCGTACGACGTAATTTTTTTCCCAAACAGTTTGCCCCCAAAATTTGAAAATTGAATGTCAAATTTAAGTTTTAAATTTTGCTTGTCGAACGCTTAGACTTGTGACCTGGGTTGAGGGACTTACCTGGTTGTCGTGGAACTGGACCGGTTCGCCTTTAATTGAACGAGAAGTCGAAAGAGGAACGAGGTCGTGACGTCATGCTGACGTACGATGATGCTTACCAGCTGTCGAAGACAGGTGTCGAAGATCTGGGCGGATATACGAAAGGACACGGACGCGGGGAAATCATCCAGGGATTCGACTTGATGCGACCGTTTGTATAAATAAAGATCATGACGGATCTTTTCTTGTTATATTTTTGAAGTGTTTATTTGGGAAGAGATTTCGCCTTGATTCCTTTCCATTCTTCGTCCGAACTTACTCGAATCGTTGCAAATCTTCAAACCGCAGTTGGGAGCGTTTATATAAGACCTTGTTCTGTCCTTTGATTCACAATGTCGACGGAGCCTGCTAGTCTTATCATGAATCACGTAGACTTAGATTCTTTTAGGAGTTTAGCAAAAATTCCGGCAAATGTAGAGTTGCGGTGTCCGGGGATTGTTCGTTCTAAGGATTGCCCTGAGGGATATCTCGTTTTGTACGAGTATCCTTTTAAGATAGGGTTTCAATGGCCGTTTTCTGGTTTAGCCAAGTCATTCATGCAGGATTCGATGTGTCGCCGGGACAATTGATGCCCCAACTTTGGCGAGTTTTGCTGGTCATCGAGCGAGCGTCCGCGAAATGGGAGTCTCCTATGATCATGAATGATTTCTTGGCAGCGTACCAAGTTAAAAAGGATAAGAACTGGCGTTATAGTCCTTATTCTAAGTTCAAGGATGACCGTGCCTTGGTTTTAGGAACTGGCATCAATGATCGTGGGTGGAAGTCGAGGTATATATTTGTTCTTACCGAGTCATTGGATTCCAACAGCAATTGGATGCGGTCAGACTGGAATAAGACAGGTATGCTTCGTTTGTTTCTGAGTTTTATTTATCTTTATGACTTTTACTTACCATTTTCCTCTTGTCGCCTTTAGAGATTCAGCTTGACGAAGTGAAACCGACTGTCGATTCCCAGGCTAAGATCAACAAGTTCTTGAGTCTTAGTGTTGATGACCGATCTTTCGTTTCGTGACAATCGGTGGTCGAGGATGAGGATGAGGACGTGATAGAAGAAGGAGATGAGGACGTGCAGGAAGAGGCGAATGGTAAGTGTACCATAGTTTATTTTATTTCGTTTACTCTATCTGTCTGATGCTTCATGTATTTCTTGATCAGTGCCGACCGAGAAGAAATCGGTCTCTAGGGCGAGAGGAAAGCAGGTTATGCGTGCCCTTCGGGGTGAAAATGTTTCGACAGCTGGGTCGAGCGAGAAGAGAACTGTTAGCTTCAATCTTCCTAATCATAGAAGTATTTAGAAGTAGTGAAAAATAGGCTAAGTGAAGAAAGCCTCTTACAGAGGCTCTGCCGACATTTCTGAGAAATCAAGGTCAAAAAGCTACAGAAGCAGCAGAGGCTTCCTACAGAAGCTCTGTCATACGAACAAAGAAGACTCAAGACTCGGAATCAGGAGAAGACTGCTCTACGAAGGACCAAACCTCAGAACCTCTGTAACACTTCACAGAGCCTCTGCGGTCCTAAACAAAGACTTGAAGATATTTATAATATCTTGCTACTGTTAAAGGACTCGTACATCAACTTGCATGGTAGCATGCCCTGTCCAACATCGACGTGTCAAACTCTGATTGGACTCAGTAGGGCTTAGTACATATTAGACGTCTGCTGCATTAAATGCAATATAGCACGTCTGACTGTTCATGCCATCCTTGCAACTGTTCACGACATCCTCTCAACTATTCATACGTACCTTTTGAATAGTAGCATATGCTTTATGGTCCCCTTTAGAGTAGTATATAAGGAAGACTCATGTTGAGTTCTTCCTTACACCACTTCAATCGAACATCAAGAACACAAAAGCTTATTCACCTTAAAAGTCATATCTGTTTTAAAGCTTTTCTTACTCACGGTTCATAAACCTGTTCTTGATATATATTCAGTAAACTTTGAGATATAATATTTTGTTCACTGTTTATTTATAGGTTGTTCTAAATCTATCAAACTTATCCGTTAGTTCTTTAAATACGCTTCCGCATCAAACCTTAAACCTGAACTAATAGATCTGATAATCTTGTTTAAAGCAAAACGGGAACCAACAATTGGTATCAGAGCCTAGCTTGATTTTCAATATCAAGTGATCCTCGTTTTACAACTTTTATTTGATAGATTATTTTCTCTCTTCATCACAATATTTCTAAATATTAGTCGTACCCAGAAAACCTTCCAGATCTTCATATTGAGAAATCCTCTCCTCAAAATGACAAATACAAATAACTTTTTCACTGCTGGCTCACTAACCAAACCTCCTACTCTTCTTAGAGATGAGTATCCTCAATGGAAGATAAGAATGGTTCATTTCTTTGAGGGTACTGAAAAAACTCTCAAACAATATCTTTACAATCCTCCTCCAGTTCCGATGATAACTATGCCACGTGTACCAGCTACTGCTGAATCTGCTGAAATCCCTGAACATCAAAAACCTAAGCCAAGAGAAGAATGGTCAAATGAAGATAAGGCAGAAGATGAAGTTGCACAGAAAACAAAGAGAATATTGATAATGGCAATCCCCAACGAACTTTTTCAATCCTTAGATGCATGCGAAACAGCGCACGATCTCTGGAAAGAATTAGAAAGACAGTTGGAAGGGGGTGCTAAAACTTAGAAGAACCGAAGGGCACAATACATAAATGAATATCATGCTTTCAGAGCCTCTGCAACAGAATCTCTGCAAACAACATACGACCGGTTCAACTCTCTCATAAACAAATGCAAAAAGTCTGGTATTCACAGAACCACGGAAGAAAATAACGTCATGTTTCTAAAGAGCCTGAACGATGAGTGGCTTCAGTTGTCTATGTCTTTACAAACAAATCAAGATCTAGACTCCTGGACACTCTCTGATCTCTATGGAACACTTGCTGCACAAGAGCCTCAAATAGCTCAAGCTAAAACACTAACCACTGTGCCATACGCACTGGTTAGTAAATCTACAGAGGTTGCAGACAGACCAAGAAATGAGAGATCTACAGAGGAGAAAAAGAAGGAGAAAAAGAAGATGGTAATGGTTGATAGCGAAGAAGACGAGCTGATAGAGGAAGAGATAACTCTTGCGTCATTAGCTAAATCAATGGCTCTATTGACAAGAGAGTTTAGAAATAACCAAAGGATTTCGGGTAGAAGAGATGATGGAAGAAGAGAAGAATCAAGTGACCGACAGAGGTCAGACTACAGAAATGATGACCTACAGAGGTCGAGCGACAGAAGCTACAGAGGAAATGATCAACAGAGATCCGATGACAAGATAGGCCACACACAAGAATGCTACAAATGTGGTAAACCCGGTCATTATGCAAACGAATGCCGAACAGAGAAAGGTGGAGACCTACAGAAGTCCGACGACCGAACTGGAAACATCTCCCAAGGTTGTTTCAACTGCGGCAAGCCAGGTCATTTCGCAAAAGAATGCAGAAGTAGACCAAATCGCCCACAGAAGGACTCAGCTTTTTACAAAAAGAAGGCCGAGTATTACGCACAAAAATCCCTAATGGCGAACAAAGGGCATTCTGAGGCAAGCGAAGAAGACTTCGAGTCAGACTCTACCTCTGACGATGAATTTCTCACAAATGCCCTGTTCTGTGGCATGGCAGAAGTTGACTCCTGCACTGACAATGAGGTATCCATTTCAAACTCTATCTCAAGTACTAATTCTGTAGATGGTGATTTATTTAAACTTAACATTGAACTGAAAGATATAATTGAAAGCATTCAGAAAAAGCTGACCTTTAATGAGAGAGAAGTAAGGCTTCTCACTCAAGAAAAAGCCAAAATCTTTGAAGAAAAAGGAAAAGTCGAAAAATATTGGAGCAAAAATATAGATCCTTTAAAAAGGCAAATTTCTGATTTAACCTATGCTTTAAAAATCAAAACAAAAGAACTTTCAGTTTCAAGAAGTGAAACTACAGACATAAGAGCTCTCAAAGAATACTTTCAAAAGGAAAGAGAGGTACTTTGGCAAGATCTTTTAAGAAGAGAAGTTTTAATTAAAAACTATAAAGATGCACAGAAGGTGTATGAAAAGGTAAACACTCAAATAGCAAGACGAGGTATAGGGTACAGTGACATTACCTTAGGAGTTGAAAATAAACGACTAAAACCTCTGTCCTCTCTATTTGTTTTGGGAAAAACTAACAAACCAAACTTTCCAAACTTACTCTCTGTAAGTAAAAGGGTTAAAATCTCTGCAGAACCTCACTTAAGGAAACATACAAAGATGATCAATGTGTGGTTTGAAAACACAGATTCATCATCTTCAACCTCTGTCAAAAGAGAAATCAAACCAAAGAAATTTCTAAAAACACAAGATCAGATTGGTATCTTTAAGTTTGGTAAACCAGAGACTCAAACACAGGTCGCTTTTGTCTGTATGATAAATGTTGAAAAGAAATTGTCAGCAGAAGCTCCTGAGTTTAAACCCATTTTTTCAGAAGAAAAACTTGAAGAATCTATTGAAAAAGAAATTTTGGAAGTTTTGAAATCAAATATTTTAGAAAATCTCTGTACATCTTCTATAAATCAAAAACTCGCTGAAGAGATCTCATTAGAAACCTCTGCCAACTACGAAAGTTTTTTTACAGAGGAAGAAAGCTCGTATGATACATGCTCAGAAAATCCAGCCTCTGTCGAAAGAAATGACTCAACCTCTGCATATGAGGACGATTCATCCTCTGACGACTCAGAGACTGATTTCAAATCAGGGATAATTCACTGTGACACAGAGGATGTCAAAATCTCCTCTGAAGTTCTTAACAGAACAATTTCTCCAAAAGAGAATATCACAGAGATACCTATCCGTCCAGATTTTCTCAAAATGTGTATACAAGTCAAAACCTCTACAGAGCTTGAAAATCTGAAAAAGGCCTCTGAAAATCCAAAAAGCTTAAAATTTTCAAAACCTTTAAGGAAAATCAAAGAGAATCCCACTTGGCAACAAAAGGGAAAATGGCCTAAAGCTAACAAATATTTTTCCTCTGTGACAGTGAAAAAAGATGTTCACCACAGAAGAGAGCCACAGAAGACAGGAACTAGACAAGACTTTTGCAAACAACATTCTAGTATTCATAGATCTTCTTGTAATAGGAAATCTAATGTAAAGAAAGAGTGTAATGTCTCTGTGGCTCAGTTCAGAAAATTCAATGAAAAGTTCAAACAAATCACATCTCATATTCAATACTGTCATTGTTTTGATCTTATGTTTAAATTGAATAAACACTTCTCAAGTCCAGATTGCTTTCTCACCACTGAAATTCGAAAGTCAGAACCAAAAGAGAAACAATCTGACTCTTCTACAAAAGATAAAATGTATTTCAAGAATGCTA
This sequence comes from Saussurea involucrata, assembly GCA_033807775.1. Lineage (NCBI taxonomy): Eukaryota > Viridiplantae > Streptophyta > Magnoliopsida > Asterales > Asteraceae > Saussurea > Saussurea involucrata. The sequence goes on from CM066312.1 coordinate 23,238,138, forward strand.
AGGCAAACTTGAAAAATTCTAACAATATTGGACCCATATGGATATGGGTACCTAAATCTCTATGATTGTCTTACAGAAGCAACATGTGCCAATTTGGTATCTTGACTCCGGATGCTCAAGGCACATGACTGGCAACAGAAGATTACTATCCACATACAAAGAAACACACGATGGTGGATCTGTAACCTTTGGAGATAACATGAAGGGACACATCAAAGGCTATGGAGTGATACAGAAAGAAAATGTCTCTGTATACAAAGTTGCATATGTGAATGGCCTCAAACACAACCTACTAAGCGTAAGTCAACTCTGTGATACAGGATTCGATGTGTTATTCAAAAGAACTTTCTGCTCTCTACAGAGTGAAAACACAGGAATGGAACTTCTGCGAGCTGAAAGAAGAGGTGATCTATACCTAATGAATTTTACTTCAAAATCCAAGGACAAAGTTTGTCTAGTAGCCTGCAAAAGTGAAGAAGCGTGGTTATGGCACAACAGGTTCTGTCACTTAAACTTTCATACCTTGGATAAACTAGTAAAACTCAATCTAGTTAAAGGTTTGCCAAATGTTAAATTCAATAAGGATCATTTGTGTTCGGCCTGTGAAATGGGAAAACACAGAAGGGCTTCCCACAAAGGCAAAACTGACGTATCTTGCACTAGACCTCTGTACATGCTTCATGTCGACCTCTGCGGTCCCATTGCCATACAGAGCCTAGGTGGCAAGAAATACATACTTGTCCTAATTGATGAGTATTCACGTTTCACATGGGTTGAATTCGTTAGAAAGAAATCAGATGTTCCAAATATATTGATAAATCTAATGAAAAGAATCCAAGTTCTTTATGATTGCAGAATACAGAAGTTAAGAAGTGACAATGGCACAGAATTTAAAAACTCTGTCATTGAAGCCTATCTTTCAACAGAAGGAATATCACAGAACTTCTCTGCAGCTCGCACTCCACAACAGAACGTTGTTGTCGAAAGAAAGAATCGAACACTTGTGGAAGCCGCAAGAACTATGATATCAGCATGCGGATTATCAATGAACTTTTGGGCAGAAGCAATTTCTACTGCGTGTTATACTCAAAATCGATCAACCATTGTGAAAAGACACCTCAAGACGCCTTACGAATTGTTTAACAAAAGGCGGCTAAACATCAAATTTTTCCATGTATTCGGATGCAAATGCTTTGTCTTAAACGACAGAGATTCGAGAGGAAAGTTTGATGTAAAAGCAGATGAAGGCAAATTCATTGGATACTCTGCCACTTCCAAAGCCTACAGAACATTCCTTACAAAGTCTCACAAGATTGTAGAAAGCATCAATGTTTCTTTTGATGATTCATTCCAAATGACTTCTGAGCAAATAAGTTCAGAACTCGGAATTAAAGGGAAATCCTCTGACATCTCAAGAACAAAAGAAGATTTGAATCTTCTATTTTTGGAGATGTTCCACAATTACATTGATCCTTCTGTCGGAACCATCAGAGTTTCTGAAGAACCATCCTCTGTCGGACAAAATCCTACAGGTATGACTCTAACTGGTCCAAATAATGCTTCATCTTCTTCTGTAAATACTACAGATGCAATTGCCGAAGCAGAAGAAAGTGCAGAAGATGAAACATCAAGAAAAACGATCACAGAAGCTGCACAAACCACGGAAGAACCAATTACAGAGGAGATCGAGGACCAAGACTATACATCCTCAGAGGAACAAACTCCACCACCACTCGTACCAATCATTCCACAAACGGTAGAATCAACTACCAAGGCACGAAGAACATCAGAGGCTACACAAGAAGAAACACAAGAAGCCTCTGAAGAAAGTTTTGATGACATTGATGATCATCTTCCACGCACAACTCAGTGGACAAAAAGCCATCCTCCAAGCCAAATAATTGGAGAACCTTTTGACTCAGTAAAAACAAGGTCTGCCACTGCTAATTTTTGTTTCTTTACAAATTTTATTAGTGTTATAGAACCAAAGAAGATTTCTGAAGCCCTAGATGACCCAAACTGGGTAGACGCCATGCAAGAAGAACTTCTGCAATTTGAGCGTAACAGAGTATGGACTTTAGTACCTCTGCCAAGAGGGAAACAGGCCATTGGGACTAAATGGGTCTACAGAAACAAGAAGGATGAAGATGGACTGGTCGTCAGAAACAAAGCAAGATTAGTAGCAAAAGGATATAGACAAGAAGAAGGCATAGACTACGATGAGACTTTTGCCCCTGTCGCACGTCTCGAAGCAATAAGAATATTCTTAGCCTTCGCAGCCCACAGAGGTTTTAAAGTCTATCAGATGGACGTAAAATCAGCTTTTCTAAACGGTGAAATCCAAGAAGAGGTTTACGTAAATCAGCCACCAGGTTTTGAAAGCTCAAAGTTTCCAAGGCATGTATACTACCTTGAAAAGGCTCTATACGGACTGAAACAGGCTCCAAGAGCATGGTACGAACGACTTTCTACCTTCCTTCTAGTCAATGGCTACAACAGAGGTACAACAGATACTACCTTATTCTATAAACGCAAAAATAGTGAGATAATGCTTGTACAAATATACGTAGATGACATAATTTTTGGCTCTACAAATTCAGAAGAGTGCAAAATTTTTGAAAAACTCATGCAGAGTGAGTTTGAAATGAGTATGATGGGAGAATTAACATTATTCCTCGGACTTCAAGTTAAACAATATTCAGAGGGAATTTTTATAAATCAAGCCAAATATGTCTCTGACATACTTTTAAAATATAATCTCTCTGATACCTCTGCAATGAAGACTCCAATGGCCACTGGAAATAAGTTATTCTTAGATCCAAATGGTATTTATGTAGAATGTACTCTCTACAGAGGCATGATTGGATCTCTGTTATACTTAACAGCAAGCAGACCTGACATTATGCATGCCACATGTCTTTGTGCACGTTATCAAGCTAATCCAAAGAAATCACATTATGATGCTGTAAAAAGAATCTTTAGATACCTGAAGGGGACCAACAATCTTGGTCTCTGGTATCCACAGAACTCTGGTTTTAGTCTTAAAGCTTATACAGATTCAGACTATGGAGGATGCATGCTCGACAGAAAGAGTACCTCTGGGAGTTGTCAATTCCTAGGCGGTAAACTAGTCAGTTGGACCTCCAAGAAGCAGAATTGTGTCTCCACATCCACTGCAGAAGCTGAATACGTTGCTGCCGCAAGCTGTTGTTCTCAGGTTCTATGGATGAAGACTCAGCTAAAAGACTACGGCCACATTCTGTTCAAAATACCCATCTTCTGTGATTCCAAAAGTGCTATTGCTATCTCTGCCAACCCTGTGCAACACTCAAAAACCAAGCATATCGATATAAGGTATCATTTCTTGAAACATCATGTTGAATACGGTACAATCGAAATGCATTTCGTGCCCACGGAATATCAACTCGCTGACTTATTCACCAAAGCATTAGACGAGAAAAGATTCAACTTCTTGGTGGGTAAGTTAGGAATGATTAACATGGTGTGAAAATCCTCTGTAAGTATAGCTTTATCTTCTGTAAATAAGTATAAATATCTATTATTACTAAGTTATTGCATTGATAAATTTATTTCAGTTTATATTTTTTATATAAAATAATTGTTTACAGAGCCTCTGTGGGTCCGCTCAGATCTTCTGATAACCCTTACAGAACCTCTGGTAAACATAATCTATGCTCAATACAAATCTTACCATTCTTTGAACCAAGCATAGATCAAGGGGGAGAAAAAGGAAAATTCTTGATCTACAGAAGCGATTAGATCAAGGGGGAGCAAAAGTGTAACATCCCAGGTCAACCGTACCAGATATTGTCCGCTTTGTCCGCACACCTGGACTCACGGTTTTAAAACGCGTCTGATAGAGGAGGTATCAAGTCCCTTATAAGGCAACCTTTGTTCCCCTCCCCAACCAATGTGGGATCTTACAATCCACCCCCCTTGGGAGCCTAGCGTCCTCGCTGGCACACCAGTCCGGTTCCCATCTCTGATATCATCTATAACATCCCAGACCACCCGTACCAGATATTGTCCACTTTGTCCACACTGGCTCACGGCTTTGTTCTTGGTGACCTGGCGAGGACTTCCCAGGGGGTCACCCATCCTGGTACTACTCCCACCCAAGCACGCTTAACCACAGAGTTCCCAAGGAACCCGCATGCTTGTGGCCCCAAAACGCGTTGTGTCTGGTAAGGCCAAGGTTTACTAATATACCCAGCATCTCTCCTGTCCACGGCCGATGTGGGATATGCCTAAGGTGTTACACACACACCCCCCTTAGGGACTCATCGTCCTCGATGAGGTTTGCCCCACCATCCCGAACGGCACAGGAGTGGCTCTGATACCATTTTGTAACACCCCGCTTACCACGACACAATATTGTCCGCTTTGCCCCACTGGCTCACGGCTTTGTTCTTGGCGACCTGGCAAGGACTTCGCAAGGACTTCCCAGGAGGTCACCCATCCTGGTACTACTCCCACCCAAGCACGCTTAACCACAGAGTTCCCATGGAACCTGCATGCTTGTGGCCCCAAAACGCGTTGTGTCTGTTAAGGCCAAGGTTTACTAATATACCCAGCATCTCTCCTGTCCACGACCGATGTGGGATATGCCTAAGGTGTTACACACACCCCCCCTCAGGGACTCATCGTCCTCGATGAGGTTTGCCCCACATCTCGAACGGCACAGGAGTGGCTCTGATACCATTTGTAACACCCCGCTTACCACAACACAATATTGTCCGCTTTGCCCCACTGGCTCACGGCTTTGTTCTTGGCGACCTGGCGAGGACTTCCCAGGGGGTCACCCATCCTGGTACTACTCCCACCCAAGCACGCTTAACCACAGAGTTCCCAAGGAACCCGCATGCTTGTGGCCCCAAAACGCGTTGTGTCTGGTAAGGCCAAGGTTTACTAATATACCCAGCATCTCTCCTGTCCACGGCCGATGTGGGATATGCCTAAGGTGTTACAGTTTACTATGATCTTCCACTAGATTATGCGACCATAATGATGCAAGAGATCATAAACACCATCGACAGAAAGAACAACACGAGAAGGGTCAAAGAGAACGATCCAAAATTTCTACCACCTCTGCAATTCCAAAGAATTTTGGGAGTTCTGTTCGAACCTCTGCTGCTAATCCAAAATTGGCCAATGGAAGGGCCAACTCCCAAACAGTTCCCGATGAAAAAGAATACCCCCACTGATCATGCTGATGGCTACTCACACTGCAGACCTCTGTCCAATAAGCTTCTGAAATATGCAACGAATAGATCCCTTAAGCAAGAGTATATACGCGATCATAGAACTCCTAAACCGAGTCCTATGACACCCCCGCGTTTAGGTGTCCCCCTAGGAACAATGATAGCAAAACCTCTTTCCACTCAAGAAGAAAAGGATCAGAAGTTAGCAAAGCACATGGCTATTCAACTCAGCTTTATAGCCAAACGTGCAGAACTAATGGGAAAGAAGTCTTCATCAAGAACCTCTGCATCTACTCCAAAAGCTAAGAAGAGGAAAACTGCAGAAGGCACCTCAACAAGCGCTGCAGAAGATCAACCCTCACCTCCTCATGCCACAGAAATTGGCTCCTCTGCTCCTCCCTCTTCCCCAAAAATGAAGAAGAAAAGATCTAAATCAACAGAAGAAGGGGCACCAAATCCTAAGAGGAGGAAAACCAAAAAGAGGCATGGTAAATCACTTGCAAAATTGGTAACCATTGCAGAAGAGGAAACTGCTGAAGAAGAAGTTGCAGAAGAAGAAATGGCTACAGAAAGGTATCAATCACCCTATCAATCTCCAGATAGATTTGCTCACCAAGGAGACCTGAACGACTTCTTACAGAACCCTGAAATTGCCAACACCCTAAATACAGCAGGGTGGACGGCACAACCTCTCGACCACCACTCTCCAGAAGAACAAGATTTCTTCATTTCTGGCATTGACACACATCTGCAAGAAGATGACACAACACCCAGAAATCAACCAGCCGAAACCCCTATTATTTTACAAAACCCTTTCATTCAAGGATTGGATGTCCACAGAAGAAGTCCAAACCCAGCTTCAGAAGAAATAGAACAAACTGAAGCTGAATGGAACAAAGGTGAAATTACAGAGGCTTCTGAGAAAATGATGGAAGAAGAGAAAGAAAAAGGGGCCGAAGTTGTACAAAAAGAGGGATTAGCAACAACGGAGACAGAAATAGAGATCTTAGAGACAGATTCAGATGAAGAAGAAGCTGTCTGGATACGTAAGGGTCTTTATCATCCACATGTCATGAGATTATTTGGATCTCATCAAATGTATGACTTCTTACGACCAGAGCAAGGAACTTACACAGAACTTAGGGAAGAAGCACCAAGCCATAGGATAGTTACAGAGGATGAAATGATAGAAAATGAAGTAGTGCTTGGATGCTTAACAGAGGAAGAAGCAAGAAAAGATGCCTGGATAAATAGAGGCACACAACCAAAACCAACTCCCAGTGCAACCCACATTTCTAACTCCGCAGGTCTAGCTGCAGAAGGAGTTATTGAAAAAGAGCAGCACAGCTCGATCCTAACCAAACCCATCCAGCCAGAGGTTACTCTTTCAACCTCTGTGCCCACAGAAACCGGGGAATCCATTCCTAGAGAGTCTCCTCAAAGAGACTCACCTATTGTTCGTGATCAGTCGCCCAGATCACCCTAGAACACCCTATAGAGGAATTCGTTTCCTCTGCCACGCACACATTAGGACCAAAACTTCTTTCAGAGAGAAGTAGTGAGCTCAGAGACGAAGAGACTCTAGACAAGTCTCCCAGTCAACAGAAGGACATTCCAATAACCACCTATGGAATGGATTTGGACACTGTTCTTCACAGAACTTCTGTAGAGATCGAAACTCAGGTTTCTTCTCGAGGATCAGAAGGAAATCCTTCCACCCCCATCGTACAAACAAGGGTGAACGAAGGTGTCCCAGGAACAGGGACTCACTCTGGAGACGAAGGTGTTCCTCCAGAGGTTACACAAGGAACACAAGTATCAAGGGATGAGTTCCAAACCCTTGTCACCTCTGTGAACCAAACATTGGAAGAGTTGCAAAGCTCTTTCAAATCCTTTACAGAGACAACTTCTACGGCTATCCTGAAACTGAACACCAAAATGGACAATCTTTCCACAGAGGTAAAACCGCCATCTCAGAGATGAAGTCTTCTGCCGAGACTACTGCCAAAGCAACAGCCACTTCTGCAGCTCAGGAATTCGGAACAACTGCAACTTCTGCTTTCAGGGACTCTGTCAAAGATTTCCTTGAACAAATGAATACGCAATCCCACAGAGCAGAGGGCATAACTCCTGCAGACTTACAAAATGCCCTATCACAAGTACAAGCAGAGGCAATACGCAACTCGACAATAATGCAACCAAAAGACTATATGACCAGAGCACAGCTTACAGAGCTCGGACAGAACGTCATTAACCAGGTCACAGAAGTCATTGTCTCCTTCACAACTGCAAATGCCAACTATGTCAAGGATTTCAGAAAGAGTGTCGGCAGAATGCGTTTCAAAACAGAAGCAGAGCTTGCGACATTGATTGGCCTCTGCGATGATGTCTGTGAAAAGTTGATGGCAGCAGGAGTTGAATTACCGAAGAAGCCCAACACTTCTTGCAGAGCAGAGGGTACTTCTGATAAAAGTCAGGATGATTCTGATGATGACCAACCTGGTCTATCAGATAATCCTGAGGGGGAGAATCTAAGAGAGAAAGCTACGAGCAGAGGAATACAAAGTCCACCAATCGCAGCAGAACCAATCAACCAAGCCCCTCCAGAAGAAACCCAACAACAAACCCAAAAGACCACAGAGACAACACCCATCTCTGTGGAATCATCTCCTAACGAAACCTAAACTCCAGAAGCAGATCAGCAAACCACAGAGGCAACAACCGCCCCTGAGGTAATCATTTTGGAAGAAACAGATGAACAAACCACAGAGAAAACACCCACCTCTGTGGAAACACCCCAAACCATACCTAGAAGAAAGTCGATTGCCACCAAACCAAAAAGAGCAACGACCTCTGCTTCTGACGTTCTGAAAAGGATGAACACAACAATGAGTGATCGTATGACGCAGAGAGAAGAAGAAAGGCACAGGTTCACTTTAGCTTTCAAAATGGCAAGAAGATTCGATGCCAATACTTCATCAACAGAAACTGAGCTCACAGAAGAAGTCAACAAACAACCTCCAACAGAGGTTACAGAGCAACTCAAGCCAACAGAACCATCGCCACAAAAGTCCTCTAAATCACAAATGTCAAAACCCACAGAGGCAACCCCCATCAAGCCAACAGAAGTGCCAACCTCCAAACTTACAGAAGCAACAGTTTCTGCCCCGCCAAAAGCCAAAGATAAGGGCAAAGGTATACTGACAGAAGAGCCTAAGAAGAAAACATTACCAAATCCAACAGAGAAACTAATGAAGAGCGCGTTTGATGCCTTTCAAACCCCAAAGCCTGAAGAAGTTGACTGGGCACATGGATTGAAGCCTCTGTCAGACATTCCTCTAACTGGTAGAGCCGCAGAAGTTGTTCAACAGATGGAGAGTCTCAGAAGACAAGTACCACAACCAGGTCCAACATATGAAGAAATGGAAGAAGTGGTATACAAATACCTCTACAAACAATCCTTTCAGACAAATTATCCAACAGATCATGTGACAGATCCAAGGATCAGAGAAGAATTTGAGAACATCTTCACAAGAACAAAGCCAAGAACCAAAGCAGATGTCTTCTCAATCCACAAGATCAAAAAGGTAATCTTCTGCAAATTCTCCTTCACAAGAACCTATCCAAGGGTCAGGTACAATCTTTACAAAGTCAGAAGAGAGAACAATTCAGAATCTACCTTCGCTGATGCTGACTTAAGAAACATCAATCCTTACGATCTACCTGACCTTCTGCAATGGACAAAGGACAACTACAACACAGAGGCAAACACCAGAGCCTATCAAGTGTTGAGAAAAGCGATGAGGGAAAAGCTTCTGCTCTACAGCATGATAGATTTCCAGCTGGGAAAGGATCTTGGTCTCAAACATCTGGATTTACGACCACCAGAGGATCGCTGCCCACCGGACGCCGTACCTAACTCAATCATCACAGAACCACGGTTTGGGTTAGTATTTCAAAACCCTCGAGGCGAAACTAAACTATTTGTATGCATGGACTGTCAGAAGTATGCAACAAGTACTCTGAACAAGTTCAGAGCAAGCCTTGTGAAATACAGAGGTTCAAAGAAATGGATAAAGATGCTGCAGATACTATCATAAGAGAGATTGACGCAACAATTCGCCTAAGAGAACTCTACATCGGATTCTACAAAGAGATCAGAAAAGTCGAAAGAGACAACAGAAGCTACAACGATTTCAAAGATGCCAAAATCTGATTCTCAGACCTCCAATATCTGCAAACAAAGTTAAAGTTTATCTTTCATTGTACTCAAATGTTAAATGCCTCTGGAATATTTCTAAATGAAAGAAATTTCGAGGTATTGTTTAACCTCTGTCTTATCTAACTTAGCCAAACTTAACTCAAGTTCAAATTCTTTATTTTTCACTACTTAGGGGGAGATTGTTAGCTTCAATCTTCCTAATCATAGAAGTATTTAGAAGTAGTGAAAAATAGGCTAAGTGAAGAAAGCCTCTTACAGAGGCTCTGCCGACATTTCTAAGAAATCAAGGTCAAGAAGCTATAGAAGCAGCAGAGGCCTCCTACAGAAGCTCTGTCATACGAACAGAGAAGACTCAAGACTCGGAATCAGGAGAAGACTGCTCTACGAAGGACCAAACCGCAGAGCCTCTGTAACACTTCACAGAGCCTCTGCGGTCCTAAACAAAGACTTGAAGATATTTATAATATCTTGCTACTGTTAAAGGACTCGTACATCAACTTGCATGGTAGCATGCCCTGTCCAACATCGACGTGTCAAACTCTGATTGGACTCAGTAGGGCTTAGTACATATTAGACGTCTGCTGCATTAAATGCAATATAGCACGTCTGACTGTTCATGCCATCCTTGCAACTGTTCACGACATCCTCTCAACTATTCATACGTACCTTTTGAATAGTAGCATATGCTTTATGGTCCTCTTTAGAGTAGTATATAAGGAAGACTCATGTTGAGTTCTTCCTTACACCACTTCAATCGAACATCAAGAACACAAAAGCTTATTCACCTTAAAAGTCATATCTGTTTTAAAGCTTTTCTTACTCACGGTTCATAAACCTGTTCTTGATATATATTCAGTAAACTTTGAGATATAATATTTTGTTCACTGTTTATTTATAGGTTGTTCTAAATCTATCAAACTTATCTGTTAGTTCTTTAAATACGCTTCCGCATCAAACCTTAAACCTGAACTAATAGATCTGATAATCTTGTTTAAAGCAAAACGGGAACCAACAAGAACCAAGAGGACAGTCCTGAAGGAACCGTCGTCGAGGGTTGATAACTCACCGGGAGTTGTTCTGCCTAAGAAGGCGAGGGCGTCATCTAGCCGTCCTGGCGTGATGGATGCGACACCAGCAAGTTCTGCGCTTCCGGCGACGGTGACGAAACCGGTGTCTCAAGTGTCGATCCCAATATCTGCCGACAGGGGCGAGGGATCGTCGGCCGAAGTTATGACGGTCAATTTTACATTGCCGTTTGACTTTATGGCGGATGGTGTCCTAGACGGGCCGGCGTCGTTCCCTCATTTGGGGAAGTATTTGCTCCCGTCTTTCGGGGAGCGTTTTCACGAAGTTCCGTCCGGAGAGATGAGATCTCGAGTTGCCAGTCTGGCGTTAACGGTGAGTGTCAATCTTTCATGACTTGTGTAATCTTTGTCGAATGTTCTTGAATGCACCTTTTATTTTTCGCAGACATTTCAGTCTTCCTTGGCGTTACATGCTGAGACGTCAAGAGTTGAAGATCTGGTGGCGTCTGCTCTTGAGAAGGAAGCTGCAGCGTTGGAGAGGGAGAGAGCGGCTTTAGATAGGGAGAAATTGGCCATGGCGCGTGCCGATGAGCTGGCCATCCAACTTTTCGATGCTCAATATGAACTGCCGGAGATTCGTGCGGGAGGAGTGGCAGATGAAGGCCCTCAGGTCGGGACTTCGAGCAGGGATACGACCGATGTTCCCCCTGTCGTCTAGAATTTTTTCTTTCCTTGTTGTTTTTGCCACTTGACCTATCGGGGGTTGAGTATGTATATGATGGTTTACTTAATGAATATATATCTTTTGCTTATGCTTTATTCGAATCACGTTTGATTATAAAGTCGAACATAACATACATATGAAATCATGCGACTAAGGCACTCATTGTAATACGATGACAAGAACGTAAAACAAATATAAAAACACGCGATTAAAGCATCCATTCAGGGTATGAAAGTTAAGAAACTTAGGGGTAAAGTCGTTTAGACTCTGCGATCGTACGATTATATCGTATAATGAGTTTGTATCGTATGCCCCTGTGGAGAAATGATCAAGTTAGAGACCTGATCATTTATGTCGTTCGACCTTGCGATATTAAAGTCATATAATAGACTTAATGACTACTGTCGTACGATTCTGCGATAATCTATCGTGAAATTCTGCGATAAAACGATGTCAGTGGTTGGTCGTTGGCTAGCCAACGACCCTCCGATGCTTAAGTCAGTAGTCGTTTTGTGAGAAAAAATCGTTATGAAAAAGAGTTAGAGAATGTACCATTTCGACTTCTCTCTCTATTTGCCCCTGTCATTTATTACCTAATTCTTTTTGGGAGGAAAATATAGGTTTTAAATGACAGAATGACAAGGAGGAATATTGTCCTGTGTTGACTATGTTGGCGTACGACCGGGCACCATAATAGACTCATCTCTGTGAAAAAGATATTAATTTAGGGATAGAAGAAACGAACCTGTCGAGAGCCTGATCCTGTGACTTCAGTTTATTTTCTCGGCTTCAAGGTAGACTTGTAGCACTCACGAGCGACTTTTGGCTCACTCTTAATCTCTTGGATTCCCCATGGCGTAGGGAATTTCAACATTTGATGATACGTCGAAGGAACAGCTTTCATATCATGGATCCATGGTCGACCTAAGATGATGTTATAGGCCGACGCACAGTCGATGACGCTGAACTTGGTTTGCTTGTTGACTCATCCGGCGTAAACGGGCAAGATTATCTCTCCGAAGGTGCTCGTCGCTTCTCCATTGAAACCGACCAAAGTCGTCGAACGTCGGGTGATTTCCGAGCGATCGATTCCCATGCCTTTGATAGTGTTGAGAAAAATGACATTTGCTGAGCTTCCCCCGTCGATCAAGACTCGACGCGTTAGACAGTTACCGACTGTGAGCTGAATGATCAACCCGTCGTGATGCTTCTGATATGAGTCGCCAAGGTCGACGTGGTCGAACACAATCTTCATGGCTTCTAGCTCCAAATCTCCTTTGGGTCTAGACGAGCGAGGAATAGGCCGATCATCGGGTGCCTGACTGGCATGACGCTTGGCCGCGGAATACGTCAGACCACATACGTCTGAACCACCGGTGATGCAATTGACGACTTTCGCATGGCTATTAGCTGGAACAGCGACATCCTCGATGATATCCTTGAGATTTCCTTTCGGGAAATGATATGCTAGTTCCTTCTTCAATGCGATACAGTCATCTGTCGCATGACCATGATCGGCATGGAAGTCGCACCACTTTGATTTGTCTTTTTTAGCATCGTCCAGGTCGGACTTCTTTGGCCATCGAATGTTCGCTTGGGAACTTTTCAGAGCTTCGACTAGGTCCTTTGTAGATCCTTTGAATCTGTAAGAGGATATCTTGGGGTATTGAGTGAACTAAGTCGCGGTCTTGGCTTCTGCTTTCGTCTTGAAACGAACATTTGAAATTTGGCGCGCTGGCTCTATTCTGGAAACAGCCTTTGTCTTGAACTCTGGCTTTCTGACGCCTAACGACTTCTTGTCGTCAGTGTGCTTGCGACTAAAGGCGACATCCTCCTCGACCCTCATATATGCCAAGGTTCGAGCTCGGAAGTCTTCGAAATTCTCTGGGGGATACTTGGTCAGATCGATATATAGACCTGAACTATCGTCTAGACCACGCTTATAAGCTTCGATCGCAGTTTTGACGTCGCAATTTCGGATGCTGATCATTTCGGCATTGAATCTATTGAAATAACTTCGAATAGACTCATTAGCTTTCTGCACGATGTAATATAGGTCGCTGGTCTGCTTCTCCATCTTACGACTGCTGGCGAATTGCTGGGAGAACTGGATAACCAACTCAGCAAACGACCCGATGGACTTGGGTTTGAGATTGATTAACCATTGGAGAGATGGACCAGTGAGAGTTGCTCCGAAACTCTTACACATGCATACTTCCTGGTACATAAATGGGATCGAGATCGTCCACATGAGCTGCTTATACTGCGCGACGTGCTCAGTCGGATCAGTCATACCAGAATATTTGGGAGTGAAGGCAAGAATGTTATACTTCTTTGGGACCTCGACGGTGGCAATCTCATCGATGAAGGGCGACGCCTGATACCCCAAGCGAGGCTCGACGTCGACAGGCACGGCTGCCCCAGGCAACTTGGCGAGCAAGGACAGGACGCGCTCATTTTGGTCTTCTAACATCTTCAAACACTGGGCAACGGGATCGTTAAGATCAGGATTTGCCCCTGTCGAAGGGTTGGTCCCTGGGCTAGTGCCATTACCATGAGACGAACCATTGGTTTCCCCGTTGAACGGAACAAAATATGGCTGCGACCCATGTTGGAATTGATGCGGTCCATTCTGAAACGACTGTGGTCCCAGCTGAAATGGCTGCGATCTCTGCTGGAAAGATTGCGATCCTTGCTGGAAAGGTTGCGAACCACTTTGGAACGGCTGGGAAAACGACTGGGATCCATTCTGAAACGGCTGGGTGCCACCTTGCAATGGTTGGGATCCATTGTTCAAGGGTGGTGGTCGGATGTGCTGAGGGGGAATCTGCCCAGACTGGGGATTCGGAATGAACGGACCCGGCTGCTGATTCTGCATGAATGGACCTGGATGCTGATTCTGCGCGGATGAACCTGCATTCGGGACAAAGTGGTCCGCAGCCATTCTGGTCGAACGATCTTGGAATTGGGTTCTGCACGAACGGCCTAGGACCATTTTGAGGCCCAAGAGGATTTCTTAACCGCGTGATCTCCTCAGCCGCTCTGCGATTCTGCTCTGCCATTGCACTGAGCTGATTCCTGGGGACTTCGAGCTCCTGATACATCTGAGCAACAGCTTGCTGCGGATTTCCAGGGGCTGCCATTGTTCCTGCAATAGAGAGCAGAAAAAACTTCAAGAAACTGTTAGTAGGGTGCACGTTCGTCGAGGATTTTCTCTAGATGTAGTCCCACGGATGGTGCCAAACTGTTAATGCCAAAAATCGCACCAAAGGGACAACTTAAGGTCGATGTGGACTTAATCAACTAAAGAAAGGATCTTTCGACGAGACGTGCGACGAGGGAAAAAATAAACGAGACAAGGGATTTGATGACGCAGGAAAAACCTTAAACGAGCAAAAAACCTGCGGACGACAAGGGATGTCGTCGCTGCACTATGGTCGCCAATCAGGGGCGATGTCCTTGGTACTGGTGTCGATCGTACGATGATTACAATACGAATGAAGGAAAAGCTTCGGAATGTAAAGTACAAGTGTTTAAATGTAAAAACAGGTGTTTGTCGTGTGTGGATACAAAGTGTGAACTGCTGGTCGAGATTTGTTGTCATGCGTCGAGAGCGATGCTTGAGCTTTCCTTCGAGTGTTCTTGAGTTCGCTGTAAGGTTCTGGCTTTCAGTACTTGATCTCCAGAGTTTGAATGTTCTTTGCTATGAGTTTGGATGATTTTCTCTGCTGTTTGGTGATGTTTACTGATGTATATTAGATGTTAACTGATGTCCCCTGAAATGAGGCTTTAGCTTGACTTTTATAGTCTTTATGCCATTGATTAGCTCCATTAATGATTTGATAAACGGCTGGAAACGGTCGCCGGAGTGATTATCCATAATGCTCTTCGTCCGTTACGGCTGCTTGCTGTTAATGGCTTTGACTCCTGCATTAAACACTTAACAAACGTAACAGTCAAGGTTAACGTTAGCTTTGGTCGAAGGTGCAATGATCTTACGCGATGGTCGTACGGGACGGGCGATGCTATGGTCGAGCATCATGGGAGACGTACGACTTACCTTTTACGGGAGACGACGGATGTTTTCTGGGTTCTTGCCGAGACCTTATCTTAATACAAGATTTGGATTATAACGTGCGTCTTACCTGTTCTGGTCGTGGTCGTACGATGTAATTTTTTGCCCAAACAGTCGATGCGACAGCGGGGCACGAACTACTGATGTTCATGGATGCCTATTTCGGATACAATACAAGTCAAACGTATGATATTTCAATCGTTCTATTGCTATGAATGCCTAAGTTGCACGATTCTTCGCTCGTTCTATACTTAACAAAGTTATACGGTTGATATTACATCTATCTACGACATATATAAATCGAAATAAAAATTCGACAAAAGGATAAAATTCATTTACGAAACGAACGATTACATAGGAGCGACCGACGGTCTAGTATACAAAGTTAAAATGGCTCGAACACCAACGATCGAGACATGAAAAAACATAGCATCTCCTAAATCTAGAGAGGAGCGTCGATCGTATGCTCAGTCTCGACCTTTGAGTCCTCGTCATACCCAAAAACACGCTAAGAAGCTAATGCAAGGATCAAATGAGTATGTTAGGAGTTATCTGACGCCCTATGCCGCGACATTTTTAGAATGCGGCTCTTAAGATTAATGTTAAGGTTAGAGGAAGGAATATGATCTTCTCGACGGTCGACTTCCAGTCCAACATCTCCTCTATCTTCGCGTATCTAACAAAAAAGATTGAAACGTCTGTAAAATACAAAAGGGGTATGTTAAACAAACATTCGATGGAAACATTGGGAACACGAGTTTCGAAAGAAAAACTCACAAAGAACGCTAGTCCAGCTAAACACGATCCCGTCTCTTCGATGGAGATCTTTTGAAAACGCTCCTTGAAAGATAAGAGCTGATATTTCCCCAGATGCGGAAATGACTTCGTCCCATCAAGGACACAGTCAGTCAAGAGGATCGACGACAACGTAAAGTTGATCGTCATGACTTCCTCCTCACCCTCTCCCGTTCTTATACCCTTGCCCCCGACGGCTGACGAAAGGGTCGACGTGGATACAGAGGACATCATCGCCAGATGCGCAAGATCCACGAACGTCGCGTCTATCGCAATCAAAGTCTTCACCGACTCGGACATAATCATTCTCAAAGAGTCTCCAATCTTTGAAGGCTTGAGAGAAATCGAGAAACTATACCTCGTATGGACACTCAAAAACTTCGAAAAGTATTGAGCAAAGAACAGCAAGGGATCAAAGAAGAATTCCGCACTAAGAAACTTTTCAAGAGGATATAAAAGGAAATGATCCATTATGATCCCTATTTATGCACTCGATCGTGTCAGGTCAAGCCCTTTGATGATCGCCACGCGTCCCCGTCTTTTCGTATGACCACATAGATTGTCGACACCTGTTATCGACAGCTGGTAAGCACCATCGTGCATCGGCATGACGTCACGACTCCATCCTCTCTTCGATTTCCCTCTCTAGTTTGAATTGAACCGATTCAGTTCCAAAACAACCAAGGTATTTTTCAACACAAGACCCTGAACACCCGACAAGCAAAATTTAAAATTCGAATTTTCCATCCTACTTTCAAATTTTGGGGGCAAACTGTTTGGGCAAAATTTCACAGGTCTCGACCACGACCAGAAAAGGTAAGACACATGTTATGAACTATATCTTGTATTAAGCTAAGGTCCCGACAAAGATCCAAAAAACCTCTGTCGTCCCTCCTTAAAAGGTAAGTCGAGAGTTCCTCACGACACTCGACCTCGACGTCGCCCGTTCTGCACGACCGTCGCACAAGACCGTACGACCTTGACTAACTCGATATACGACTATTACGTTTGTTCAATGATTAATGCAGGAGTCAAAGTCATTAATGGGTAACGGTCATAACCGACGAAGAGCAATTATGAAGAGTTACAACTGGCGACCGTTATGGCTGTTATCGAAGCAATCAATGAGCTAATCAAAGCACCCAAAGGCTACAAAAGATCAAGTTAAACCTCAGTTCCAGGGACCGAACATCGAACAACAGAAGCAAACACAAACACTCGAAGAATATTCATTCGAAGCAAAGAGATCATTTATAGAAGATCGCTCTCGACGCACGACTTTCACTCTCAACCAACAGTTTACACATTGTTTTCACACACGACGCACACTGTTCTTACATTTCAAACACTTGTACTTTACATTTCTAAGTCTTTCCCTTCATTTGTATTGTAATCTCTGTACGATCGACAACCGGAACATCAAGGACATCGCCCCTAATTGGCGACCATAGTGCAGCGACGACATCCACTGTCGTCCGCAGGTTTTTTCCTCGTTGAGGTTTTTTCTGCGTCATCAAATCCTATGTCTCATTTACATTTTTGTCTTTGTCGCACGCCTTTGTCGAACGATTCCTTTCTTTAGTTGTTAAAGTCCACATCGACCTTAAGTTGTCCCTTTGGTGCGATTTTTGGCATTAATACTGAGGTAGATACTCCATTTCGCTAGTCATCCCGATAGTTCGTGTTTTCTCTGGACCGACTTAAGAGGAAAGCTTGTTACGACGGTATTGGGATGAGATTCAAAGTAGTGTCTTAACTTCTTTGCTGCTGTGACTAGCGACAAAAGCAAATTTTCCATGGACGTATATCTGGTTTCCGCGTCCAATAGAGACTTATTGACGTAGTAAATCGGCAGATGCTGCCTGTCGTCCTCTCTAGTTAAGACGACACTTACTGAGTGAGGACTTACGGCGAGGTACAGTTGTAGGATCTCGTGTTCTTCAGGTTTCGAAAGTAGTGGCGGGACTACCATATATTCTTTCAATCGTTTTAACGCTTGTTCGTGGTCGTCCGTCTAGTCGAAGCCCTTGTTTTTTCTTAAGACATTATAGAACAGACGACAATTATCCGACGATCGCGAGATGAAGCGATTTAGGGCGGCCACACGACCTGTAAGTCGTTGGGCCTCCTTGAAATTTCTAGGCGACTTGATGTTTGTTGTTAATGCCAAAAATCGCACAAAAGTACAACTTGAGGTTGATTGTGGAGCTTAACAACTAAAGAAAGAAATCTCTCGACAAAGCGTGCGATAAGGACAAAAATTGTAAATGAGACAGAGAATTTGGTGACGCGGGAAAAACCTCAACGAGGAAAAAACCCGCGGACGACAGTGGATGTCGTCGTTGCACTATGGTCGCCAAACAGGGGCGATGTCCTTATGGTTCTGGTGTCGATCGTACAGAGATTACAATACAAGTTTAAGAAAGACTTTGAAATGTAAAGTAACGGGTGTTTCGAATGTAAAAACAATGTGAATCGTGTGTAAAAATAAAGTGTCGTGTGCGAATGTCGTGCATCGAGAGCGATTCTTCAAGAGAGAGTTCTTTGCTTTGAATATTCTTCTCAGTTTGGAAGGTTGTATCTGATGTCCGAGATGTGTTTTGAAATGATGATTGAGCTTGGTATTTGTAGTCTTCGGGTGCTTTAATTGGCTCATTAAGTATTTCGATAACTGTCATAACGTTCGCTGGATTAAATCTTCATAACTGATCTTGTCGGTTATAGCCGTTGTTCATCAATGGCATTGATTCCTGCATTTAACACTGAACAAACGTAACAGTCACATTGCACGTTAGTTGGTCGAGGTCGCATGGTTTTATGTGACGGTCGTGTGAAATAAGCGACATCGTGGTCGAGTGTCGTGAGGTAAATAACTTTCGATCTCAACTCTAATCAGGGGATAAAATGCTCATGCCTTTACCTTACCAAGGAAAAGGGAAGTAAGTGTTTTCCTTACCTCGGTCGTGGTCGAGACTGGTGAAATTTTGCCCAAACATTTATCAAGGCCTTGATTTGATCCGGGTTTGCCTCTATGCCTCGCCGTGTGACCATGTACCCCAGGAATTTCCCGGCGCTTACTCCGAAAGAACATTTCGTAGGATTCAGCTTCATCTGATATTTTTGCAGAATGTCGAAGGATTTCTTTAGATGATCAATATGATCGGTCGCCCGCTTGGATTTAACAAGCATGTCGTCAATGTAGACCTCCATGGTCTCGCCAAGATGTTCTTTGAACAACTTGTTAACCAATCGCTGATAGGTCGAACCTGCATTCTTCAAACCAAAAGGCATGACTTTGTAACAGTAGATGCCTTTGTGTGTCATGAAAGCGGTCTTCTCTTGGTCTTCATCGTTCATTAATATCTGGTTGTACCCAGAATAAGCATCTATGAACGTCAGGAGTTCATGTCCTGCGGTTGCGTCGACCATAGCGTCGATATGGGGTAGTGGGAACGAATCTTTAGGACAGGGCTTATTAAGGTCTGTGAATTCGATACAGACACGCCCCTTCCCACTCTTCTTTTATACGACCACGACATTGGCTAACCAGTTGAGGTATTTCACTTCTCTTATCTTCCCAGTCTTAAGCAAGTTGTCGACCTCATCGTTGATCACCTTGTTCCGCTCAGGGGCGAACTTTCGACGTTTTTGCTTTATTGGTTTGAAAGACGGGTCGACGTTCAGCTTGTGGGACATGACATTGGGGTCTATGCCCACCATGTCCTCATGTGTCCAAGCGAAACAGTCAGCATGTTCCTGCAGAAAGGAAATTAACTGGCCCTTTATGGCAGGATCTAATGATGCCCTTACGAAGACGATCTGATCAGGCTTATTCTGGTCCAGGATGACCTCTTCCACACGATAGTCATTTGAGGATTCAGGGACATCCTGGATCTGTAACTGCTGCGCCGCAGGATCTGATTGGGCTGCCATTGTCCTGGAAACAACAAAAACTTCTCAAAACTGTTAGAGCGATATATGCGTTGGCTTGAGATTTTCTCTAGATGGGTCCCACAGATGGCGCAAAACTGTTAATGCCAAAAATCACCCAAAGGGATAACTTAAGGTTGATGTGGACTTTAACAACTGAAGAAATGGATCTCAAGACCAATCAACACAATCGCAATAAAAATGAATAAGACAAGGGATTTGGTGACGCGGAAAACCCCAAAACGAGGGAAAAAACCGCGGTCGACTTATGGAAGTCGACGGTTCACTATAGTCGCCAAACAGGGGCGAAAGTCCTTTTGTAACAGGTGTTTTGTGTACAACAGATTACAATATGAGAAAAAATGAACTTAATCGTATGTAAAAGTCGTGCGTTGTGTGTAAATCGTGCGAAATAAACTGTTGTCGTGCGGTTCGAACTGCTGTCGTGCGAAGATTTCTTTAGCGATATTTGTTCGAATGCTTCGCGGTTTAATATTGTGTTTTCGATGTGTAATAGCTTGGGAACAAATGTGTTTTCCGGTTGTAGAGCAGACCTTTATATAGCTTCCGTTGGTAATAAATGTGTCTTGATGGCTTGATTCGTAACCGTTGTCGGGTCTTTAATGCCATTAATAGCTCGTCTGTTACTGGCCGTTGTACCATGAATGCTCGTGGACCTGCATTAATGAACAAAAGAAACGGGTGTTGACTGTTAACGGTTAGTGTAATCATACGACCATCTTAAGTCTTGGACGTCGGTCGTACGGAACATACGACCATCAGAAAAATGTACGACCACATACTCGTTTGTAAATAACTTGCAAGACCCTATCTTAATACAAGAGTGGTCTTATGTAAATGTTACTTGAGTTTTCTATCATCGGTCGTGAGGTGTGATTTTTTACCCAAACAGTGTTCTAGATTCGTTTATAAATGACGTTTCTTTCAATTTCCTTCTTATTGTAGTTGAAGCGTGCTACGTCATTGTCCTAGTGAAATTTGGCTATATGAATTCATGTTTGTTTATCTTTAATTTGTCGTTTTGCATGATCAATACAATGTTGTTTATGTTTAATTTATCGTTTTGCCATCATCAATCCATCTCTGCCTCTCTTCTCTCCCCTCTCCCCTCTCCAGTTCATATTTTGCGAGTTATGAATATTGAACAAATCCAAACCAAACTCTAATATTCACTTTCTGTACAAGTTCTAACATGGAAAAATAACATGGATCAAACATAAAAATGCAACCGGCAAAATTAAAAAAAAATCCTATTTCGCAAATTGCATTTCCTTATTAGAACAGTTTGAAACCTCAAAAAGTTAGTACAACTATTAACAAATGGATGAGATATCTAAAACCATTGAAATAATAACAGCCTAAGAAGCTGGCAAAATCAACAGATCGAAAAACCGTTTTTTTTTTTGGTTTCTTCTAATAAATGTGTATAAGGTTAACATTTTAACATTTTAACCTGTTTCTTTTCCCATCTAAATCAATTAAAATATTGATGAACAAAAAAATAAGTATTTTGCTATTTCAAACTTTATTTTGTTTATGAACAAAAAAAACATGATTATTAGAAAAATGGACATTGATGATTAATCTAATTTTTAAAGGAGAGGAATATGGCTAAAGAAGATTTGTTTGGTTGTTGGCACATGTATATAAAATCCTAGATGATAAATTAATCCATGTACCCCAACAAAATAACATGTCACTCATGAACGGAAAGGAATAAGTGTAAGGGGACATGGAGACGATTTAAAGACTAATATATATAATTTTATGTTAAAGATTAATGGAATCAAATTGTGGTGATGATAACTTATTTGTTATTGAAGATTCAATGTATCTAACAATAAACTTCATCATGAGTCGGCTTCACATTATGATGGTTTTGATATTATATATATATATATATATATATATATATATATATATATATATAGAGAGAGAGAGAGAGAGAGAGAGAGGTGGGTTCATACGAGAACACTAACTATTTAAGAAAACAAGAAAACAACCGTTATGTACAAAATCATATATGATTACACGACTTTTCCCGCCACTTTAAGTCGCGGCCAAAGTCGCGCGTGTTCAGTTTTTGTAGTTAACGTAAAATCACATGTGATTTTACACATGATTTGCTGTTTTCTTGTTTTCTTAAATAGTTAGCGTTCTCGTTTGAATCTTCCTCTTTCTCTTTCTCTTTCTCTCCCTCTCTCTCTCCCTCTCTCTCTCTCTCTCTCTCTATATATATATATATATATATATATATATATATATATATATATAGGTTCAAATGATAAATGTTAAGTGTGTGAGAAATAGAGAAATGACCCTAGCGCTTCATCTGGTCAACATTTGTGGCTTTGACTGTGAAACACCGGATAAATCATCATGTGGTCTGCAAAAGATAGAGGGGTAGTTTCGTAATTTACGCGAGACGAGTTCATATGTAAACCTGTATAATTCACATATGAACTATACGTTCATATGTGAATTAGTTAATTAGTTCATATGTGAATAACAAAGATTCATATGTGAATCTATTAATTAGTTCAACTGATTCACATATGAACCTACAGTTAATTAGTTCATACATGAATAACAAAGGTTCATATAAGAATCAGTTAAAGCGACTTCATATGTAAATTACACAGGTTCACATATGAACATATAGTTCATCTATGAATCACACAAGTTCATATATGAACTCGTCCCGTGTATTTGTAAAAGTTACGAAATTGCCCTTCTTTTTTTGGATGGTGACAATAGAACAGAAGAAGAATGGATGGCTGATGATATGCTTCTGGATATTGTTTATATTGACTCAGAGGAGGAGCCAGACAGGACCGATTTTCAGATAAAGGAAGAGTTGGATGATACTTTTGATGCTACTGGAGTTGTACAAATTGAAGATTCTGATTCTGATGATGGTAATGATCAAACGTCTAATCAACAAGACGATTCGGTGACAGGTACTCCCGAGCTTAACATTCCTGTTAATACTGATAGCAAGATTAAAGATCTCGTCTCAGGAGCTGAAATGTGATACTATCAGAGTCTGATTGACGATGAACCAAATTTTATCGGAAGAGGGCAAAGGGTAAGAATCTTGACTCCGTTTCAAGAAAGTGTCAGAAGAGATATGTTTGTTAAGAATGTACAAAGGATAGATTTTGTGAAGTTATATGGCATTGAAAAATGGTCGTCTCTTCATCAGACCGAATTCCTACATGTTATGAAGAACAAATACCTGAAGATTGACTCGGTCAGATCTGATAAGAGAATAATGAAGGTTGTGAAGATTGAGTCAAAGAAGCTGTTAAACATTTGGTATCCACAATTCACCGTCAAAAGACATGATGATAAGGAATGGTTCTTTACAGAAGCTGACGACAAGAGCCTGAAACTTGATGACCTGCTAAGCCTGTATGACATTCTTGCTCGTACCCTCGACAAAAATAAGGAGTGGTCTGAAGCCTTCCAGTCAGTCAAGTGCTTCATGAAAAATATAGTGAAGTTATCTTATCTCACCGACTTTCAAATGGCACTTGAAGCCAATCAAATAAGAGTTAACTTGAGAAAGCCCAACAAGAGATTATCCGATGTTAGATTAAATTAGCTCATAATTTAATTAAATATTTTATAAAGAAAAAGTGTATGGGATTTTTAGATAGCTTTATGGGCTTGAGTCTTTTTATTGTAAATGGACCCTTTAAATAGAAGTTTAGGGTTTCATTTGTCAAATGAGAGAGGGTTTTAGAAGAATTCACAAAAACACACAGACTAATGAGAGTCATCTGATGTAAAGTGTAGAGTTCTTCAAATTTTCTCCTCCATATTATTCATCAATGAATATGAGATGAGTTTCTTTATGATTAATTGTTCTTATTGTTCATCTTATCTCTACTTAAATATGGATTGTTCTTCTATTGTTTGCTTCTCCTAAATGGGACCAACAATTGGTATCAGAGCTGGATTGAAGAAACTCTTCTTCAATCGGTCATCTATGGCAACAATAGAAGATTAGATGATTTATTTGTTGTTTTGGTGCTTAGATTGACTCAATCACATGAACCTAAACACAAATATAATTCTAATGGTTTATCTTCTGTTTCTATGCTTATTGGAAAACCAATCTTTGATTTCAATAAGATTTAGATAAGTTTTGACAGAAAATTAGTGTTTCTCTTCACAAAATCTGATTCTGCACACCACATGTTTGATGAAATGCCTAAGTGAAGATTTGGTTATGTTTGGATCAAATCTGATCAGATTTAATACATGTGTGTGTTTTGATTCATTCTCATTCATTGTTCTAATATTTGATAGCACTAAGTAGATGGTTGATCTATGATCTCATCCTTGTGTGTGCTTAAGTCCATAGCATTTTTTTTGCATCTTGGTAGTAAGGTTGTTGATCCTTGATCTGACCTTTATTTAAATCCAAGATTGGGCTCTCTTTTACTCAGATTTTGTTTGTCTTCCGCTGCTCATAATTATTTAAATGAAAAACAAAATCATTTGGGTCTTGAAAAAATTGTTTGAGAAAGATTTGGTGTTGTGCTACATATTCAAAGTCTGATCTGAAAAGTTTTTATAACTTTGAGTGCTTCTAATTAGTTTTCTGACCTGATCAATTAGAGATCTGAGTATTTGCACTCACGGTTCTAAAAGTTATATGGAGATCGTCTTATTTTTCAACACCAAAGGTTTGTGAAATTTGTAAACCAACAACTCTGTGTATCAATTTTTTGTTAATTTAAGAAGTTGGTACTCAATGTTTTAATAGACAAGGCTAAGTTGGTTTATGGATTGATAAATATGATTTGCTATGGGAGTTATAAGTTGCTGCTGTTTGATATGAGACAGATTTGATATGTTGCTGATGCATAGCAGAAAAGTTGTTTATAGCTGCCCATTCGAGTTTATGCAGATCCAAAGTTGATAGAATGATGTTCCAGATCTGTGTCTTCTCAATCTGTTCATGTGAAGAGAAGTGAACTATCCATAGAAATCAGAGCTTATTTTTCAAAACGTGCAGACTTGTGTATTAAGTGCAGAGGATCTATGTCTAGAAGTTGTACATAACAGATCAGAGCTTGATTTCAATATGTAGAGAAGTCACAGAAGCTGATGTGTTGAAACAATTGTCCATTTCAAATGTGCAGCTGATTACATGGTGCTGTCCACATAAAGAAGCTGTCAATTTGTTGTTGTTTGCTTCTAAACGAAAAGGAAGTTGCTACCAGTTTGCAACACAATCGATAAATCCAACAGAAAGTTGTCGTCACAGTTTGATGTTATAACAGAAAGCTGTTGGAGTTTACTGTTTGATGCTGATATTCGAAAAAGCTTGCTGTCAAAGTTGAATTAAAAACAGAAAATCGTTTCTTAACAAAATATATAACAGAAAGATCCTGCTGTTTGAGCTTCACAGAAGTTGTTAAGGGAGCAGAGAGTCAGAATTTGCTGTTGTTCAACAGAGGCTGCTATCCACGTTCAGAAGCAGAAAGATAAGTCATATCACAGAGTTCTGAGCAAATTCACAGAGCTCTATTAATTTTTCAGAGACTGTTCAGAAGCTTTGTTCACGTGTAGATGCTCTCTGCAGTGAACGTTGTTCAAGTACACGCAGCAGTAGTCCTGGTTCAGAGCTGTACGAAGATGCTTTCTGATTTGATGTGCAGCAGAAGAGACAATCCAGAGTCTATCAGAGCTTATCAGAGCTCTGATCAACAACAGAACTTATAAGAGCTCTGTTAGTTTTTCAGAAACATCAGAGATTATCATAGCTCTGTTAATTTTTTCTTCAGAGCTCTGTTAATTTTTTCATAGAAGATACATCCAATCTTAATGCTCAGACAAAAGCAACATGTTTTGCTTCAGCAACCATTGTCACATGAGGTCAATGTGCAAATCAACAGATTAGACCTATTCGGTTAGAAAGTTCAGACCAAAGCATGTATGGCGCAGTAGGTCATGTGATTCCAAAAGCTCTGAGCCAAACAGATCATTATTGAGAATCTACACAGAAGGTTGTAAACAAATTTGTGTTTATAGAGATCAATCAAGGAATTTTTTATCAGAGGTGGTACAGAGACAAAATTAGAGTTTATTAGAGCTCTAATCATCAACAGAGCTTCCAGAGCTCTGATCATTGACAGGATGGTTAATTTTTTTAAGAGACATCAAAGCTTACCAGAGTTCTGTTGATTTCCTCAGAGGTTGTCAAGAATATCAGAGCTTTGTTGATTGACAGAAGATGGTTCGAAGTTTTCCAGAAGCAGATTATACAGAGCTATTGTCCACGTTAAGCTATGTGCTGCTGCTTTTAAGACGAAGTCGATAAACTGTTGTCCAAGTTTGTTAAGTGCAGCAGAAATCAATTTGCAGAAGATTCGATCCGGAATCCAAAGATCATGTTCAATTGTTGTATTAAATGTTTGCTGCTATCCAGAGCCTCTATGCAAAAACAAAATGTTACTCAGAAGTCAATATTTTGTTGATGTTTGTGCTGTGAATCTACCTAATCAGCTGTTACTCAGAGTTCATCGAAGCTTATCAGAGCTCTAATCATCGACAGAGTTTGTTCGTGCAAAGGAGATTGTCATAGATTATTTCCAGAACTTCTGAACTCATTATCAGAGCCTCTGTGAAGGATGTCCAGAGCTCTGAAGATTTTCAGCCACCTCTGAGATCTTAAGAAGCTTACAAGAGCTCTGATGTCACATCTATGATGTCTACAGAGGTTGTTCGTTGTCCAGACCCTTGTGACTTCAGAGATTTTTTCTTAAGCCATTTATAATGGTTGACTAGAAGAGGATGTTGCTGTACACAGAGATTAATTGTGCCAAAAAGACTTGGCTGTCCAGATTAAGTCGTTGATGTAAAAAGCTTAATTGTGCTTAATTCATACAGAGCTGATGCACATAATCCATATGCATGATCAGAAGTTCAGATGTTGTTCAGAGGACATGCAGAGCCTCTGAAATTCAGTTCAAAGATGCTCTTATGCAAATCTAGAGGAGCCAATTCAGAGCTTGATCAAGAGGCTCTCTGGATCAAATTTTCAGAAATAAGAGCAGTGAACAGAGAGAACCAGAAGCAGACTCAAACATGTTTATTAGAGTTCGTTGGTCCAGAAATCAAAACAAGCCAAAAGCCCGGAGCCCGAAAATTTTCAGTTTGTTTGACAGCTTTGCGCTACTTCAGAAACATGCGTACAACTGTTTACTCGGTGCTCCAATTGACACGAGTCCAGTTACATTGGAAAGATAATTCACAGACGCACGACTTTGATGTTCTGAGTTTTCTAAAATTATGTGAGCTGATATGCCAAAATCAGCCTCAAAGTCTGCTATAAGGTGCTGGACTGAAAGCATTGCTTTTAATTCATGCTCTTTCCGCTTTCAAGAACGGTGTTCTCTCGACGTTTCTTCACGGTTTCATGCTGCTATTGTGACATATTGATTGTCACTCACTCCTCTGTTATTCATGTTTAATGCTCAGTGTTGAACGCTTACTCAACACTGAAGTTTAGTCATGAAAACTGGACAAAATGGGGTTAATTGTCTCGGTTTTTCAAGAAAATGGGCCTACATTTGAGGGGGAGCTCGTGATGCTTTGAAGACTTGAAGAATAGAATGCCAAAGTTTCTAAAGAAAGCAAGGGGGGACTATAAGATGATGCTTTCTTTATAAAACATTAGGGGAAGATTGTTAGATTAAATTAGCTCATAATTTAATTAAATGTTTTATAAAGAAAAAGTGTATGGGCTTTTTAGTTAGCTTTTTAGTTAGCTTTATGGGCTTGAGCCTTTTTATTGTAAATGGACCCTTTAAATAGAAGTTTAGGGTTTCATTTGTCAATTGAGAGAGAGGGTTTTAGAAGAATTCACAAAAACACACAGACTAACGAGAGTCATCTGATGTAAAGTGTAGAGTTCTTCACATTTTCTCCTCCATATTATTCATCAATGAATATGAGATGAGTTTATTTATGATTGTTGTTATTATTCATCTTATCTCTACTTAAATATGGATTGTTCTTCTATTGTTTGCTTGTCCTAAATGGGACCAACATCCAACATTCAAGGTATCCCTGTTTACATTGTTCTTGAAAACCCTGAACTTGGAGTTGTGTACTTTAATGAGCACAAGAAGAAGAGATTCCTAAGGTTCATTTAAGTAAACAGATAATGTGACGGAACCTTCAAGCTGATACATATTTAATTGGAGAGTAAACTCAGACTTGATGAAAAGGATGAAGTCAAGCTGAAGCCCAAAGAAAAGAAGCTGATCAACCAAGCCCTAGAAGCCATCAGGAATAGAAAAGAGTACCGAAACGCACTGAGGCGTTTTGAAATCATTTCGGGATCAGGAAGAAATACATTGATCCGGAACAAGCCTAAATTTGCTGCCTCAACTTTTGATACAAAGGGGGAGAATGTTAGTGCAATTATTTGTAAGTTGTATCAAGTTGAGGGGCCTAATCGTACTTTCTATATTTCCTAGTATAAATAGGAATTTATCTTTGTATTTTGTTAATATGTCATTCCAAGTACCTTATTGAATTCTCTCTAGACTGCACTTTGTACCTTTGAGATTAATAGAGGGATGACATCACTATTGATTTCATTGTGTTGATTACTTGTTCTGGGATCACAATCTCCGATAATAATCATTAAAAATACCAGTATGGTACCTTGATTGAGGTTTGAATTTGTTCTGTTGATCGAGTTTGAGAAGATCTGGAAGACAATCTCCGATAATAATCATTAAAAAGCTAAATTAAATTAGCAAATCAATCAGTCAGCAACAAAATATGCAATCAAACTACCATGAAGAGATATATAATT
Source organism: Saussurea involucrata (assembly GCA_033807775.1). NCBI lineage: Eukaryota > Viridiplantae > Streptophyta > Magnoliopsida > Asterales > Asteraceae > Saussurea > Saussurea involucrata. The sequence goes on from CM066312.1 coordinate 23,266,997, forward strand.
GTTATTTTATGTTTGATCGAAATTCTGATAGATTTTAGGTTCTCATCTCGACAAAAATCTCAACAAAGATCTGCTGATCGATCTAAAATTAAATTAGGGCAACGATGGAGTGTTTAAATCAAGGAGAGCAGATATAGAATTGAAATCGTTCAGTCCATTAAGCCGAAGTCAAACAACCATGAAGAGATATATAGATCAAGGAAGTAGTTAGAAGAACAGAAGACGAACCCGCCGGGATTAAGAAAATCAGCAACTCCGATCGGCCGCTGTGGAGACTGGAGCTCGGCAGAGATACGGAGATTAAAGCTCAGCAGAGATGGAGATTGGAAAGGAATAAGCAATTAGGGCTTAGGAGACCGAGCGAATATGAAATCCCACGAGATTTGGATTTGAAACCCTGACTCTTCTCAAAGGATTTCCAAATCCATCAGGTAACGGATTTTAAAAAAGTCAAAGGATTTTAAATTCAGTCAATAGATTCCATTCCTCCAAACCAAACATAGGATTCGAATGGATTTGAAATCCAAATCCTTACAATTCCAATCCATTCCCGCAAACCAAACGCATCCTTAGTGTTTAAACGAACACTTTGTTTAAAAGTGTCATAAAAGACATATTAAGATTTTCAAAATCCCTATATAAGCTTATTATAACACTTTTAGATAGAACACACATGTGTTTCGTCTTATAAACCTGTGTTTATCAAATAGTCTATTGGTATACTCAAACATTTTTTGTGTGTTATATATAGCCCCAATTTTATCGTAGTGTCAAACTCTAAATAACAATCATAACTATTGTATTAGAATTAAATTGAGTAGATGTTACATTTTTCTAAACATTCTTTTTGAAAAATACTTAGATTCATGATCATCATGTATTCAGATTTTCATTTAGAAGTCATATAATATTTGTTAAAAAGACAATGAAAATGAGTCCAAACTATCAAAGATCCCCGTAGTGATTAATCCTGCCATCAGTCCACAAGTCAAAGACAAATTTCAACCTAAATTTCTAACATTGATCAAAACATCAATTTTGTTGTAAATCTCTTAGTAGACTCTATTTCAAGCAAAATAAATAAATATATACTCAAGATCTCCTGATACATATATCTTTATACATATATACTAATATGCTACCAATTAAACATTATGTCGTAAAAGAATTACAAAGTAATTCGGGCGATTTGATTGAATCCTCGCTGTTCTTTTTGTCGAGATTTAATTTCTTCTGCACATCGTAAAGTCTTCTCGACATGGTAACCACCTCCGATGCTCACTTCTCTCTCTAAATGACAACAATAGCTCTCAAAAACACTCACATTTACATGCATTTTGAAGTTCATCAAGAACAGAAAATCAAGCTCCAAAGTGTTCATTTCTTTTGTTGTTATTCCCCCAACTCTTGCAAAATATGAATTTCTGTAATTCCTGCAAATATATCACGGGAAAAGTTAGAACAATCAACAAAATAAACCTCATGTAAATGGCATGAATTTTATCATAAAAGCTGAAAGCTTTTTAGTTTTTAAATGTCAAATATAATAAATCTTAAACTTATTAATTGATATGGGTATTAATCATTGAGAAAAACTATTACTAATTGTATCAAATATATGAAATTTATCACTTTTGAATAGATTTTAAATAATTATATTTAAAATGAAAAAAAACGACTACAAACAAAATAGTTGGAATAAAATATGGTTTGTGTCAATTTCAAAGATACACTTAATGAAATTTTCACCTTTTTTTTTGGTTTAGGACAAAAAGTACACAAAAATAATTGAGAGCTACCAAATAGAGACACCAACATCAATCATATATTTTGGAATATTCAAAGTTTGAATCTTAAAATATTAAACAAAACCTAATTATATGATAATAATTTTACAATTAAAGATTCTTGATTGACTTTATATGTCATTCTTGTAATTAAATAAAAAGAAACCCAATTAGTATCGTGTACTTATATATCGAGTGATTATAATTTTAACTTTGTTAACTACGCTATTAAACGAAAAACCTTTGAGAAATCTGTTATAAAGGATGATTTGTAACAAAATCGTCATAAAAGTTGATGGGTTATACAAATCGGTAACAGATTATCCATGGATTTTTTGGGTGATCGATATGTATTTTCTCGAAAAACTTCGGATATCACCGAACCATTAATATATTTTGGGTGATCCCTAGGTAATCACCGACACAAATTTATCTGGATGAATTTGTGAGTGACAGTTATTTGTTTTGTAGTGTTATTTGTTGAAAATTCATCAAAAAAATAAATAAGAAAGGCTGAGAATCAAGAATTAACCAAGAACTTACATGTCTTCAACATATTTAGAGGCCACCATGATCGTTGTAATAAGAAGCCTATGCACATTCCGGCCAGTTATCCTAAACTCCGGGTGCAATTGACAAAACCTATCGATATAAACATACGCCACCACATACACCGACGGTCCAGCTCTAGTGTACCGGAATATCCTCTCAAGATACGATTGTATTGTCATATCTGGTGTTTCATGGCAATCAAAAACCCTAGTTTTTGAACCACTCCTTCTTCCACACTTTCTACCAATAATTCTTTCATTTCTAGCCACAGTTCTATCGATTAACGAAGCAAGAACTGCGATGACTAAAGGGGTATTAGCGTCATTTTGGTAGGAGTATGAATACACATCGTATCTAAGCTTTCTTGGAGATATGGCCATGGCTGATGATCACAAACCCTAATTGTGTAATTTGAGAGAGGGGTTTTTTCTTTATTTTTGTTGGTGTTTGTTTGAGTTGAAGTGAAGGTTTATATGCATATAAGAGTGATAAACAGTTGGTAGAGAGAAAGAAAAGGGGGTAAGAACTTGACAAATGGAAGGTGGAAGGAAAGAGGGTGATATGAGAATATAAAATTATGTGTGTTCTGAATGTAACGATAAAGGCCAGACATTCCAGCTATTGAAACCATTATTTTAATTGTTAGTTCCATGAAAGGAATACCCCCCATCAGTAAATTAAATAAATACTATAAGTTTATATATCACGTCAATTGATAAATTAAAATATTTGTTTAATAAAGTTCATATAGTTAAAACAGTTAAGAGTATAATATAAAGCGTTCTTGTGTGTTTATAACCAGTAAAATTATGTTTACTTTATATTTTGGATCATTACTAACTGATGATTTAGGGATGTATATATGTTTTTTCCTCTATTGAATTTTGTAAGAATTATATATTGATTATATGGTTTAAGGGTTGAGTTTTGATGAGCACTTGAGGTTAACGTGGGAAGCGTGAGAAATTGTTATATCAATCGTTTCATGAGAAAAGGATGCACATTATGATGAGATGCACCGAGATATGTACCGCATCAATTCCCTTTTAAAACGCATTTCATGGGAGGACAACAGATTAAAAGTGATCAACGGTACAGATCCACTTCTCACGCTTCTCACGTTAAGCTCAACTTAGGCCATGAGTACCGCAAGCCCTCAAGCCCTCAATGCCACATCAGCGCCACATCAGCTTTTCTCCTAACCCTCTCCTCAAGCCCTCAAGCCCTAAAGACCCGTAGCGCTACACTCAAGCCTACTTGCCACCTCATTTTTTTTAATTCTTTTATTTATACATTTAATTATTTAACAACATAAAAATATTTATATATTTTTTAATAAATAAAAATAAGATAAATAATAAAAATAAAAATTCATATCATTCATTAAAAAATTAAAAATTAAAAAATACAAAACACTACCAATTATGATATTTTTTAATTTGCTCTTTTCTCGCTACCGTAGCCATCAAAGCGGGGCCCGAAAGGTGATCATGCGGGGTTATGAAAAACTTGAAGTCTTTATCAAATCGTTTTGCTCGTTCGATTTCTCGTTCGTGTTCCAACTTTTCTCGTTCGAGTTCGAGTTTTTTCATTTTGTACTCCATTGTATCATCAATCTTCTCGTTGAACGTCGTCAACAACTGAGTAACACTTTCGTTCGTATTCGACCCGCTCGTATTACTCGTTGATGTTTTTTTTGCCTTGTTTCTCCCGATGGGTCGTTGAAGTTGCTCGATGAAGTTGTCGTCATCGTCATCATTGGAAGGGTTGGTACGTTTTGAACCCCGCGATGAAGTTGTCGTCATCGTTGGAACGGCTCCCCATTTTGGACATTTTTTGAGGACTTCCCAAGCTTGTTCGTGAGTGAAAGCAAACCCAAGTTGTGCTCGGTACCGTTCGTGTGCCGTTCGTGAAATGTCGGCCTCGCTCATTCCGCTCCCTCTATTAGTGAGCAAGTTGTTGTAGATGCCGCCAAAAGAATTTATTCTTTTATTGAGGTCGTTGAACTTGGTGTTGAGTTGATGAGTTGTTCTATAATTTCCGCGACCCATTAAACTAAAGAACACTTGCCCAACACGGGTCCAAAAACTTTCTACATTTATGTAAATTCAAGTATAAGAATATTAACAATAATAATAATAATATTAATAATATTAATAATAATAATAATAACAATAATAATAATAACAATAAAAATATTACCACCGGTTTGTGCGTTACCGATAACGGGGTCCTCCGAAACGTCAACCCACGCCGACACTAACGCGAGTTCCTCCTCTTTACTCCACATCTGTTTGGGGGCTCTATTTTCATATTGTTTGTTTTTTCCTTTTCTCGTTGGTCTCGGGTTTGATGGTTCCGGGTTTGATGGTTGTGTGTAGATGGATTGTGGTATGTGCGGGCTAGAATGTTGGGTTTCCGGAACAATGTCGTCGACGAGATTGATTGCGGGTGAAGGAATATTGTAGTTGGCCGGAGTAAAACCTTGTTCAATCATACCGGGACGTGTAAGTTGGTAAGGAATTTGTTGCGGATATTGTTGGCGAAATTGTTGCGAAAATTGTTGCGGATATTGTTGCGAAAATTGTGGCGGATTTTGTGGCGAAAATTGTTGCGAAAATTGTGGCGGAATTGGTTGCGAAAAGTGCGGATGATAACCTTGTTGTGCAAACGCTTGAAAACCAAGCTCCGGGTCTTCTTGCGGTTGCGGTGTATCCGGTCGGTTACGACGGGATGTAGGTGTTTTGTTTGGATTCATGATGAAATTTGAGAGAATTTGAGAGAATTTGAGAGGGTTTAAGAGAGTTTGAGAGATTTTTGTGTGAAAAATAATATGAGTTTGGATTAATATATATAGTGTGATTAAATTGATTTTTTTTTATTTTTAAAATAGCCGTTGGCAACGGATTTATTTTCAAATTATTAAAAAATAAAAAAATAAAAAAATAAATCACTCGGGTTTAACGGGTTTTGGAACCCGGGGCTGGATCCCGAGCCCGAACCCGCTCCCCCCGTACCACAGCCCGCATGAGCCCGAGCCCGAGCCTGAGCCGAGCCCGCATGCCATACGGATGGCCTTATATGTTTAACTGTTAATTGGTTTGTATGTTGAATAATATGATGAAGGATGATATATGAATATCATTTTAATCTTTTATACTTCAGGAAAATAACCCCCTCGCCAAATCTAACTTTCCCCTATAAGATTACGAAGGTTCTGAACCGGAAACATCCCATTTGCTGCTAGCCACCATTTCCTTGATCTCTTTTTACCCGCTCGTGGATGCCAATCTGTAATCTGTCTGAGGAGATCTTCCAGCTCGCCAATCTCCCTACCTCTAGGCTCCCTCCTCCAACCCCATTTCCACACCCAATCTAGCTCCTTGCCATTCTCCGCTATCTAAAATTGAAGCGTCTTTAACGGATTCTAACTGAAACAGACGGTTAACTTGTTTTTAAGTACACTGTTTTCGAACCAAGAACTAGTGTCCCTCCCATCCCCCACTTCTTTCCCAAAGAATGTAGAAAACTTAAGACTAACCTTATCTAAATCGTTACCAACGCGAATAATGTTAGCCCAAATTAAACTGAGTTCCCCCCACCCCCCATATCCTTGAGCGTGCCCATATAGACCATCTCGGCCGTATAGACTTTTGATCACTTTGACCCAAAACGAGTCATTTTCGGTTAAAAACTCCACCACCATTTGCCCAACAACCCCCAATTGGAAACTTGAAGACTCCCCACGTTTAGACCACCCTTATTAAAATTACCCAACACCCTCTCCCACTTTATCCACGCCACTCCCTTCTTTCCTCCTGCCCCATGACCTCCCCCCCCTTCTCTCTCAAAGGAAACAATTCCTCACACTTTCAAGCATTTTTATCACTCCTTTCGGGATTTGAAACAACGAATGCTCCCATGAACCGATATGACCAGAGTCCATCTTCCTCAAAACGAGATCGTCTTGGCTCTCCATGAGGCTACTTTGTTTTTTACCTTCTCTATCGCCATTTTCCAGTTTTCAATTTTTCTCCTGGGTGCTCCCACCAGTAGACCAAGGCAGGTGAATGGTAACGAACCACACCCACATCCCAAGCTATTTGCCCACATTTGAGTTTCGTCTTCGATAACCCCCACCCCATACAGTTTGCTTTTGCAAATATTTATTTTCAAACCCGACACCAAATGAAAGAACTTCAGGGTCTTCTTTAAGTTCTTGAGGTTTATTAATAAAGAGCTATGGTTTTCAAGATACAGGAAATTTTCGTATATTATTCCATCAGCAGACTACCAGAATAAATACACAAGTTACAATACAAGAGAAAAGGAAACTACAAATTAGCTGGAAACAAATTAGCCTATAATTACGGAATATATACTAATCATTGAGAGGGGATTGAATAAATCAATCCCGTAATTAGCTCTCGTCAACACTCCCCCTCAAGATGGAGAATGGATATCTATCATTCCCAGCTTGTCAAGAGAGCTATGAAAAATCCTCCCACATACTGCCTTTGTCAGGATGTCCGCCAGTTGATCTTCTGAAGGCACCAACGGAAATTCGATTGTGCCTTTTTCTAGATGGTCCTTCATAAAATGACGATCGACCTCTACATGCTTCGTTCTATCATGGTGAACCGGATTATTTACTAATTTTACAGCAGCTTGATTATCACAACTTAATTTCATCGGGTTAGTGAGAATAATCCTCAAGTCTCGCAAAATTCGCTTAATCCACAACAATTCACAGACACCATGAACCATACCTCGAAGTTCGGATTCTGCACTTGATCTAGCTACGACCTTCTGTTTTTTACTTCTCCATGTGACAAGATTACCCCCAACAAATGTGAAATATCCTGATGTTGACTTTCCATCGGTTCGGTCTCCAGCCCAATCTGCATCCGTATATCCGCTCACCTCTCTGCTTTGAATTTTTGCAAAGAACAATCCTTTTCCCGGAGAGGACTTCAGGTATCTCAAGATTCGGTACACTGCCTCCATGTGGTCTTTACTCGGAGCATGCATAAAACGACTTACCACGCTAACAGCATATGCTATGTCTGGTCGCGTGTGGGATAAGTAAATTAGTTTCCCAACCAGTCGCTGATATCTTTCTCTATTTGCTGGGACTTGATCTGGATGTATTCTCAATCCATGATTGACTTCAATCGGCGTATCGGTTGGTTGACAGTCAAGCATACCTGTTTCTGCTAGAAGGTCTAACACGTACTTTCGTTGACACATGGATATGCCTCCTTTTGATCTTGCTACTTCTATACCCAAGAAGTATTTTAAGTTCCCAAGATCCTTTAATTCAAATTCGGCTGCTAGGATTTTCTGAAGGTTCGCCATTTCTTTTGGATCATTGCCTGTGATAACCATATCATCTACGTATACGATCAATGCAGTTATGTTCTTGTTTCGCCTCTTAACAAAGAGGGTGTGGTCGGCATCACTTTGTTTGTATCCGATCTTCTTCATGAACTTCGAAAACCTTCCAAACCATGCTCGTGGAGACTGTTTCAACCCATACAACGCTCTATTTAGTTTACACACTTTGCCTTTGTAGTTCAACCCGGGAGGAGGTTCCATGTATACTTCTTCTTCCAGATGGCCGTTTAGAAACGCATTTTTCACGTCGTATTGTCGTAATGGCCAGTCTTGATTCGCTGCAATAGACAGAAGGATACGGATGGTATTTATCTTTGCTACCGGAGCAAACGTGTCTCCATAATCGATTCCATATTTTTGCGTGTATCCTTTAGCTACGAGTCTTGCTTTATACCTGTCGATGTTCCCTTCCGAGTTAAGTTTAACCGTATATATCCACCTGCATCCTACGAGCTTCTTTCCTGGAGGAAGAGTCACCAATTCCCAAGTACGATTCTTTTGTAGGGCCTCCATTTCTTCATTCATAGCTTTCTTCCATTTTTGGTCACTTAGTGCTTCTTGGACGCTGTTCGGAATGGACACGGATGACAACTGTTCAACCAGCAGTGCTTGAGGTTTAGCTAGTCGGTGAGATGATACATAATTGTTGATTGGGTATCTTGCCTTCACTTTCAGACTGGGCTGATATTGTTTTTTCGGGACACCCCGATTCTGCCTTATGGGGTACCTGGAAGTAGGTTCTGGAGAGACGTTATGATCATCAGGTGGGTTCGGGATATCCTGCAAAGAAGAATCAAGAACAGTAGAATTAGGCGTTATTTGAGGCAATTCTTGTGTGCTTTCGGTGGTGGTGATAGCCGGAGAAGTTCTATCATCTTGATCTTCAACGGTTGCTTCTATATCAGTCCCATCTTCTCCATTATCATTCACTTCTTCTTCTACCTGTCCATCATTATCACTTTCGTTTACTGGAATGTCGAGAGTTTCATCTTGATGTTCGTTGCATTGATGTATGTTCTCTTCCTCCATATTCGATTCTTTCTCCCCCTGAAGAGAACCCTCGCCTCCAAAAAAAGGGAACGTTTTCATGGAACACAACATCTCTAGTAATGTACATTTTCTTCTCCGTGGGGTCGAAGCACCGGTACCCCTTTTTGAATTCTGCGTACCCAAGGAAGATACACCGAACAGCCCTAGGATCAAGTTTTCCGAGATTCTGATGTACATACGAAGTGCAACCGAATACCCTTGGCTCAAGATTGACGCTTGGTGGGGCTTCCACGAGTTCATGAAGCTTTTGGATAGGTGTTTTAAACTCGATTACTCGGGATGGGGTCCTGTTCATGAGGTAAGCCGCGGATCGAACCGCCTCTCCCCAGTATTGTCGTGGGACCTTCATGTCGAACAAGGATGCACGGACAATCTCTAGAAGTTGTCTATTTCTTCTCTCTGCTAATCCGTTTTGTTGGGGAGTTCCAACACACGAAGTTTGGTGCCTTATGGAGTTGTCTCTGCAGAATTTCTCCATCTCTTGATTGACATACTCGGTTCCATTATCAGACTGAAGAACCTGAATGTCACACTTGTATTGTGCTTTGATCTTTCGGTACAGTTCTTGAAATACTATACATACTTCTCCCTTGTGTTTGAGAAGTGCAATCCATATCATACGAGTACATTCATCAATAAAAGTTACAAAGTACCGAGCACCATTAGGTGTAGAGACTCGAGCTGGGCCCCACACATCGGAGTGAATAGTCATAAAAGGAATCATACTTTTATTATGACTTGGAGAATACGAGGTTTTATGACCTTTTGCCATTTCACAAATACCACATTCAAAAACATCATTTTTTCCAATAAACAAGCTTGGTTTCAGTTTACGAAGGTAATTAAATGACAAATGTCCTAATCTACGATGCCACAGCCATGTCACCGTTTTATTTCCTTGAGCTACCCCTGTGTTAAGAGCTTTATCGTCCTTTTGATCTTCGAGGTAATATAACTTTCCTCGTCTAGTACCATAGCCAAGAATCTTCCGTGTCTTGATGTCCTGAATCATACAATTATCAGGCCAGAAAGTTGCGAAACAATTAAGACTTTTTGTAATTTGTGATATGGACAACATATTAGAAGATAATGAAGGAACAACAAGAACGTTATCAAGACTCATGGAATCTGATACGTGTACGGGTCCTTCACAAGTAACAAGAGCGTTTCCTCCATTTGCTGTGAGAATCTTAGATTGTTTTGGAGTAAACATAGATACGAGCTTACACGGATCATTTGTCATATGATCGGTTGCTCCTGTGTCAATAATCCAGCTACCATCTAAAGTGTGGTTAGTTTCATACATACCAGATTTGTTCACTTTCTCAGCATGTGCAGCAATAGGAGTTGATTCGGCTTTTGTGGAGGTAGCGACTGTTGCTTGGCCTATTTTCTTTCGAGGCTTTTTCGAGAAATCCCACCATTCTGGGTATCCAATTATCTCATAGCATCGCAACTTTGAATGTCCCTCTTCTCCACAATGGGTACATGTATGTAAGCTCCCTTTATTATTTTGATTCTTCCCTTTCTGAAATCGGTTTCGGGTCGCCAGATGAACCATTCCGTCAGCCTCCACCTTTGGTTCCTCCATCGTATTTCTTTGGTTCTGGTCCTTTCGAACATATGCATAACAGGATTCAAGGTCGAGTGGTGGATCTTTTCTCAGTATTTCGCTTCGAGCATTATTGAATTCCGGATCGAGACCTGCGAGAAAAATATGGACCCGAAGGCGGGCAAGGGAATTATGCAGGGACACAACTTGTGCAACAGTCTCTTCTTGGCTTGTGATACGAGTATCGATTTCTTGGAATATGCTGACAAGTTCGTTGTAGTAGGTAGGCAGAGGTCTGCTATTCTGGCGGGTTGTGAAGGATTTTCTATTTAGTTCGAATAGTTGAGTTTCGTCAGAGCCATCATAGAAGGTTTTTGCGACTGCTTCCCATATTTCTTTTGCCGTCTGAAGCCGAATAAATCGTCGAATCAGCGGGGGACTCATTGAATCAATAAGCCAGCTTTTGACACGGTGGTTGTCGATTAACCAATTCTCCAGTAGCTTTTCATCTGAGGGTTTCGGGCTCTTTCCGGTGAGGAATCCGGACTTGTTTCTTGCTCCGATGCGCATCTCCATTAGTTGAGACCACAATGGGTAATTCGAATCATCTAGGATGATTCCAGTGGGAAAAGGAGCGTCTTGTACGTTCTGTACGATGACACGAGGATCTTTGTCTCCCATGGTGCGGGTTCGATTCGGTTAAGAAATATACTTCGGTAGTTTACGTGCGGCCCTGCTCTGATACCATAAAGAGCTATGGTTTTCAAGATACAGGAAATTTTCGTATATTATTCCATCAGCAGACTACCAGAATAAATACACAAGTTACAATACAAGAGAAAAGGAAACTACAAATTAGCTGGAAACAAATTAGCCTATAATTACGGAATATATACTAATCATTGAGAGGGGATTGAATAAATCAATCCCGTAATTAGCTCTCGTCAACAATTAAGTTCTTTCATTAAGTTGAGGTTCATTTGAAAGAACATATTTTGATGCAAGCAAACGATCATATATCACTTAACATGTTAATTAAGCTTCTCATACCATTAAGTCTGTTGTGCTTCAAAGAAAAAACTTTAAACTTAAAGACAATAGATAGACGATTCATTTTAAAAAGTTACTGATGGATTTCCACATGATATATATGATCAACTGATTTTCAAGATTCACTTTTACGAAAGAATCACCGAAAACACATCAACAATCCAATCACTGACGGATGTTTGCAAACTTTTATTTAGGAAAATTAAAGGGAAATTGACTCAAATGGTGAAAGCAAACATTAAAATTGGTGTTTTAATCATTTCTCTCCTGATTTTGAACAAATGTCACTACTTTCGTAATATGTAGGTCCGTAATTGTTGACCTAGCTCAAAAACTTGAAAAAAATATGAATCTTGTCAATTTCTTTTAGAAAATAAGTTCTTTTTTGACCCAGATCCGCTTGCGGACCCCACATCCGCAAGTACGGACCTAGGTCCGCAATATTTTTTTATAGGAAAAACGACTTTCTTTGGTGTCGTTTGGGCCAGATCTGCATGTTACAGATCTGGATCTTGCGAATGTAGTGACATTTAAGTAAAAGTGTGAGATAAATGGCTAAGAGACTAATTTTGATGTTTGTTTTAGATATATCGGTCAATTTCCTAAAATTAAAATAAGAAAGTTGCTTATCCTTCCGCGATCTCCAACATTTTGCTGACGTTCATCTTGTTTTTCATTTTTTCAGTTGGCTCTAATGAAATGTCATTGATGATACCTTGATGAATTTATAATTTATACATAATAAATAGGCATGGGAATGTCAGGAACCCGGTCTATCTGTCCCGGTCGAGGATAGGGACAGGGATCTCCGTTTGTCTCAAACTGGGGATGGGGTCAGGGACGGGTATCGCACTCCCCCCACCCATCCCCTCCTCGTTATATATTTAGTTAATAAATTATATATATATATATATATATATATAATTTGTTTAAACTAAATCGGTCATACATAATTTCCTATTTTCAAACTAGGTTTAGAATCTAAAATTGTTATTTTTTTGATGTTAATATATATTTTGGATGTCAAATTACAATACAATTATTGAAATGTTTTTGATATTACTCGATATGTTTTGGTGCATGTGACTTTATTTTTTTTGATTAAGTTATTTTTTTTGGTTTTAGGTTATTAATTATTGTCTGATGTTGCGATTTTTTTTGTTTTAAATTAAATTTCTTTCGGTTTTGGGTTTGTTAGAATTATGTGAGATTTAAACATGTGGTATCTCACATATTTGATTTAAATAGCTTACATAAACGGGGAAAAATCTCCATTTCCAAATTGGGATGGGGATGTGATTGTATTCTCTGGCGAGGATGGAGACATGGACGGAGATAAAGATGAGAGATTGGAGACGGGAATGAGGATTGATGTCCCTGCCCCATTCCCATGCCTAGGATTAAACACCGTCGGTTTTGATAATGGTTGCCCAAACCATAAGAAAATCTAACAAGTCAGTATTATTCTATCGACAGTCTGTAAATACCGATAGATTTTGGGCATCATAATGTCACTGAAAAACCTCTGTCTAGTAGTTGGCATTCTTAGTTTTTTTTTTCTAGTACAACATTTTATAACATCATTCATTCATGCAAGTTAATGTTTGCAGTGAGACTTAAATTCATAACATCATAATTGATGAATTAAATGCTATGGAATATAATAAATATCTACTCTAACATTTTATGACATGTATATATTTTAATTAACTAAAAACTAATGTTTCTCTTAGAAAGAATTCAATAAATTATCTTCATGTTATAATTAAAAGTAGAATAAGAAATTAAATAAACACATATTTTTAGAGATACACACTTATGTTGGAAAAAATTAAAGTAGAAAATAAACATTTATTCTAATAAATTAAAAATTTAATGGCAACTTGCCGACAATGGGTGAAGTATGTACGGAAAAAAAGATGGGGCATGGAAATGGGGGCCGGCAACTAAAAAGGGTGATTTAGGAAGTACGAGATGGTGAATACTACAACTTACACGTGCAATGGGTATTTTCGTCATTACCTAAACCTCCTTTGACTCCATAAAAAAAAAGAGTCAATCTAATTCTTGTTCAATCATATTTTTTTAAACTAAGGAGTTATTCAATAAGGGTTTAATGAACTCTTTAAGATGTATGGTCTATTCTATAAAGCTTGATGAATCGGTGTAGTTTAATCGCCCATATGTTAACTTATTCGTTAAGCTTGTTGAAAAGTGTTGTAATTATTTTTTTTTTGAGGCAATTTATGAAAGAAAAAGAAAAATACCCACTCATGAGCAAACCGAGACAAAAGAGGGCCAAGCAAAGTAAAAACAACAACATGGGAAAAACCAAACCGAAGGAAAAGACCACAAATGGCAATATCAAAATGGAGCAGAACCAAGAAGCCCAAGAGATTGATAAAGTTTGGCACTCCAAGAAAATCCAATTGAAAGACTATATTTGGATGTCATCAAGAAGATCAATGTTTGAATCGACCCTTTTAAAGACCCCGAGAGTTCCTAAATCTCCAAAAAAATGTAAGTTGCAATTCAAGTTACCACTTGCAAAATACCCGATAATGAATTTGAAATTTGTCTTCCTCCATCAAAGCCGAGCAAATTGAGGATGGAGGTGGGTAGATTGCAATCGATGGTCCACTAACTGAAGATGTGCTTCCAAAGATTCGAGGAGCATGTAGTGTTCCACTGATGCGGTATGATCTTTATAGAGTAGACAAATGATCAAATCTGAATCAATACCTTTGTTGTTAATCTCTTGTGTAGATTTCTATTTTGGAGCACCTTCCCTATAAAGATGTTTATTTTCCTTGGAGCCAACTTGTTCCAAACGATAGGTATGTGCGAGATAGAGAACTGAAGTAATATGTTGTCCACCAAAGATCTGAGGAGGGAGACCTTGAAAACAAAGAGCTCATATTATCAAAGATCATTTGAGACACTTCCCCTACGATTTCGAGACCAACTTCATTTCCAATCTCAATTCCCTTTGGTCCAAACCCCATCGTTTAAAAACTTTGGCTTCCAGATTGACATCTAAGTGAAAGAGCTAGAGAATTTACACACAAGCTGAAATTTCCGAGCCATTTACCAAAAAAAAGTCTCTGTTCTGATCCCCAATGATTCTACCAAAAGAAGAACCAAAATATACCCCTAGACCACAAGATCCTTCCCAACTCTAATGATACTTCCCCAAGTCGACGCCTTTATGAGAGATCTATCCCCGGTTCAAAAAAACCACCCTCCCTACCGTAGATACAACGAATCACCCGAATCCAAAAGAAAATATTCTCCATCTAACAACATTAGCGCCATTTCTCTTGAAGGATTAAGTTTTGAGCCTTAAGACTACCTATATTTAATCCTGCGCTCCTAAATCTTTAAGGACCTTATCCCACTTTTCAAGCCATTTTTAAAACAGACCCATCCCCCCCCCCCCCCCCCCCCTCCGAAAAACAATTATTTCTCATACTCTTAAGTGTCTGAATCACTAAAATTAATTAAAAATAATAAAAATATATAATTAGCAATATTCAAAATATTCAAATACTAACACTAAAAAGTTCAAATAGATCCACATCATCTAAATTTTGTAAACTGATTTTGATTTCCAAAAAACATAAAATATCCAGTCAATGTAGGTTTTATCTAATGTACATTTTTCAAAACATACATGTTACAATAGAATGCCAAATGATGATTAAATGACTGAACCTGTACATCATTACGTTGGATCAAGTTATTTTAGGGGGGTTAGTTGGAAAATAAGGAGAAGTTCCTTTAGACAAGCCCTACAATTTCTAACGCAATTTCTAAAGTAGCACATCAGCTTTGGAAATTAAATGCAAGAGTAACTTACCGAGTCGTGGTCTTGGTGCTTAACTCCAAACCTAGATATTGTCCCAATTTCTAAATAATTACATTGAGCATCCTTATTGTTGAACGTGGAATAGCATGTGTTTGTTGAAGAGGGTTGAATACAAACAAAACAAATTTTCAGTTTCACATTTAATTTTATATTTTGTGTTAAAATATAAAACTACAGATTTGTTGTGGAAGGTAAGAAAGTAAGACCCGGTCCTAAACAATCTAACTAGGGACAAATCTGG
This sequence comes from Saussurea involucrata, assembly GCA_033807775.1. NCBI lineage: Eukaryota > Viridiplantae > Streptophyta > Magnoliopsida > Asterales > Asteraceae > Saussurea > Saussurea involucrata. Next base: position 23,282,494 of record CM066312.1, read on the forward strand.
TAACACTGGAAAAAAAATAAAGGAAAAGGGTACCATTTCATACCTGAACTACTAAGATAGTCCTTCTCATGGTGACGATGATTTTTCATAATAAACTATCACAAATAAGTTCTTTTTAAACGGGTGAAAAACAACCAATGACAAGGATGACATTTTATAGCCACCATTGCATTAAATATTATCTTCCAACTTTTACATATATGATTTGTTCAGTCATGCATGCTTGTAGTTTTCACTTCAACCTTCGTACTTGATGTAAACACTTGTTAACCCATCACATCCTTTTGTATGTAAAGAGAATAGTAAATAAAGTATGGTAGACGTGTTACGCATGTTCCCATACTAGAATATGAGTTTGGGAGAGTTGGTGAGCCAAACTGCTGGATACGTTTCACTCCATAATCCGGCTTGCCAGTAGTAGTATTTGTCAGACTAATAGTTGACTTTATCTTGTATTGATTTTCTTTTGACTAGATGACAAACCAATCCACTTTTGTGATGATCTTGACTTCAATAAAAATAGTTACAAGATTTTTACAAGTAAAAATCCTATTTTTATCTATCTGAAATATAATCTATAGATTGGATCCCAACTATATAAAATTTATTAAATAATTATTTTGGATTCTAATTAACTTAGGATATTTGTAGATTAGATGAAGAATGAATCCGAGAGATTGAAGTTTTAGATACTTCAATTGTATTTATTGTTCGGATAAAGCTTGATCAATTCCGAGATATGATCCTACAACACATTCTAAGCTTTGGACAATATGATTTTTTCTAAGCTTATGTAGGTCGGGATGATAAACCACTTGAGTTGTATGTGATGGATGTTGTTCATCAGATATGCTCAATTAAAAGACAAATAATAAGGATTTCTTTTTTAGTGTTGAATCAGATGCTAGTTGTATTATTTACAAATCCGATGGTTGACCAACAATCTTCCTTTATTTGTTAATAATACAAATAGACATCCATAAGTTAAACACTTGGTAAAAAATGCTACGAAAACTCATAAGCAAAAACTAATATCGGAACTCATAAATCCAGTGATCCATTTTTGGATTCTTTTTGCTATTTATTAGTTGATCTTTTCTTTTCTTCCATTCTTTTCTTCGGATTTCTAAACATGATGATATAAATACATATATAGAACGAGGATCAAACGTGAACAATAAATATTTAAAAGAACACGAGAATCAACAAAATCATTAGTGATTTTACATTAATGTGCAAAAAAGTCACCCGGAGCTGAAGCCGCGGCCAAAGTCCTTTTTTCATGCGTTAATGTAAAATCACTAATGATTTTGTTCGTGCTCGTGTTCTTTTAAATAGGTATTGTTCTCACTTGAACCCGACTCTATATGCAAAGAAAATTAAGTAAACAAATCTTTCATCTGTTTATAAGATACATCCAAAAGATGATTACATAAAATCATGCATATTGATACTTGGTGGTGGAAGATAAAGATGGTCACACATTTGATTTTTTCTTATTGCATCCTACTTGGGTTTTATCTTAGCTACTACATCCTCAATGTATTTTGTCAATTCCTTGGTGACAGCTCGGATATTGAACACCGGATTAACACTCCCCCTGAGTTGTTGCTCGGATATGCTCCTCCACAAAAGTTGACACCTGTGTTGCTTTCTCTATCCTGATGAAAAAACTAGATCTCGTTTTCTCTCCCACCGCGGCACAGGAGGAAGCAAGTCATCAACCTTGGAGGTTAAAATCTGGAGAGATGAGTCTATCTGTGACACCTTCAAATTTGGAAAGAGCGACTAATTTAAAATTTTCATTTATACATCAAATAAGAAATAAATTACTTTCTAAAATCCAATGATTGATTACCTATAAAGGTAATCTAAGATTCACAGCTTCAAATAATAATCCAAACCTACACGAGGACTATATTAGAGAGGAGTGTTATTAAAACCCAATAATTGTTGCTATCTCTAAGGTGCAACATATATTCACCAATAGCTATATCTTTCTCGTGAGTCTAACTATCACTCAACTCTTCACGGTGTCGCTAGTACCATTCCCAAAAATGAATGCACATGCTCGAAAAAAAGGGTTAGGCTTAACGTCTAGAGAGTTCAAGAGTTTTCATCATTTACATAAACAGTAAACTATAAGAATGATATTTTAAATCACGAATTCTAAAGTGAATGTATAAAATACGAAAGAAACATATTTTCCAAAACCCACCATTTTTGTGATGAAAAGCACCAATACAAAACATTCATTCAAAAATATGAATTCGAATCAAAATACTCACCCAAAAGTTGTATGATGATTAATGCTCAAACACTAAAATTCGAATAAAACTTTATCATCCAAAATGTAAAAATATGAGTAAGACTTAATCCATAAAATTATAACTTATTGAGAACACTCCATACTCAATACATCACCGAAAACATGGATAAAACTCAATATCCAAAACAACACCTTCCGGTGACAGGGGAGACCCGATTTTCATGGTTAGTGGCGAAATACAAAAGTAGGCCACCACGTTATAGAGCTCATCTTGGGTACCAATGGCCCCGATGGGATCAGTTATTTGCGATTCATAATACAAGGACCTCGATGATCTTAGGTACACTCATACACAAGAATTACATCATGGGGCTAATGACTAGTATCTGGCGCCATAAGATCGTACCAAGTTGCCCCCGATGACCCAATGCCTATCTCTAGCTACAATGTGGGAATAACCATCCCATAAATCGACTCATAGGTTACATCATAGGGTCAGTGGCAGATGTTCGACTCCAGCCCGCACCATAAGGCCCCCAACGACCCAATGACTATTCCTAGCCACAACATTGGAACAATCCGAACTCTAAAGGATCAGACATCTGAAGTCTTCATGACTTAGTGAATCTTCTGTTCTCCGAAGTCATCCGAAGTTTGATTTTTCTTCTTCATAACTCTAAATGCACATACTTAGACTTCAACACTTCAACTCTAAACAACATGTTCAAATGTGTAAACCTTCTCTCTAGACTTTATACTTAGCAAAACTCTATCTTTCAATCTTCCTCTAGAGGATTGTTAACAAATTCATTAGTTGGATCTGAGTTACCATCTACTTATGTCTCTAAGTATGAATTTAATTCATTCAGAGATTTTTGCACAATTGAATTTGAAAATATTCATGCTAAACTCAATAAATTGAGGATGAATCTTCAATTAAATCAATGGTGGATAAGGTGGATTCTTTGAAAGATAAGATGAAGTGTAGGTTGAATGATGTGGATGACTTAGTAATCCTTTTACAGGAAGATGTTCCAAAGATCCATGAATATGACAAGGAAGGTCAAGGTAGTTTGGTAAATCTGGCAGCCAATATGGTGACAAAGTTTGATTTGACATCTTTCCATACTTGTATTCTGTAGAACCCGGAGCTTCTAAAACATTAAACCCAAGCCCAAACACAATTCCGACCTCAACCATCTGCTACACTTGAAAATTCTGCTTCAAACTCTATTCATGTTATACCCAAAGCCTATTTGTACCAACCTTGTGGCTTCTGCCTATGAAAGGTATGCGAGCCAAGCTCAATTTGATAATGTTGAGCAGAATATTGAAAATATAGAGGAGGCCATATGTAAAATGAAGGTTGGTCTTGTTGTAGTTTAGGAGAGTTGTAAGGCACAACATGATAAGAAAAAGATGAAGTATGATGACCAGGATGATCCTTATAATCATAAGGGGGAGAAGAGACAAAGACTAATGCAAAAGGAGACAATGGTGCACGATGTTGATTTGGAGAAAGATGGAATACTTCCATAAAGTAATCAAAGGTAGACTAAAAAGGCTAATTGTGATTGTAAAGAAGTTGTTATGGCTACTATAAAATTTTCTGAAGAGGAACTAAGTGCTAGTGATGATGAGATGAACACTTGTATAGATTTGGTAATAAATTCTTCAGAGTTGAATAGAGAAATAATTAAAGCAGTTCAAAAATTGTCGATGCAGAGTTTTATGGTTTCAGAGTTGAATTTTTATGGGTTCTCGGTATTTGAAAAATTCAAAGAAGATGTTGTTTATGGTGTCAGATATCGTTTGTTAAGAATTGATGTTGAAGAGTAGTTAAGTCATCTGGAAAATAACGAAGAAATCAAAGTTTCCCTGACTCCTGAATCTAATCTAAGAAGAGCAATTGTTGTTCTAAAGCTGAAAATGAAAAGGAACCCATTGTAGAATAAATTATAAAGAAAAGGGATGATAATATGTTTGGTGAAGAGTCTACAAATATTTCATACAAAACTGTTTATCTAGAGGAAACTTATGATGATCCGTTTCTGAATGATGATGAAGAAGCTCATTTACTAGGGCATGAAATTGATGGAATTTGTCTTGTGAGCTTCACGTGATACTGAGTGAAATGATTGGAAGAGTAATAAAGAATGATAATCAAATCAAAGTGCAGAATCAAATTGTAAGAGTGGAGGAATTTGAAAGTAATGACTTTTCAATGATGTGCTATGTTTTGATTAAAGCCAAGAGAAAGGATGAAACAGTGTTCGAGTTCACAAATATAGACTTTGTAAGACTAAAGCTCAGAGATCAAGTGTTTATATTCAGATTTTTTGAAAAAATTGATGAAGTTAGTATTGAATTGGAGCTAAGAAGGATGATGGGAATCTATATCAGTAATCTTGTTTTTATGATCTACAGTTGGCCATTGAATCAAGTTTAAAGCTCACAAATATGAGAAGCGTTTTTTATAAAACAAGTGAGAAAGGGATAAAAAAATGTGAATTCAGAGGTATCCTTGAACCTGGGTTTCTATATATTCTTGAAGATCGTATTGGGTTAACGATGCTTAGATTCTCAGGGATTTCAAAGTTTTCAACTGCTACTTTAGAGGTTTTGTTAAAAATGATGAAGATAGTGAAACTAGTTGAAGAAAATGTGAAATGTGTTAATGATTAAATAATGAAAGCCATAAATGAAAGGATCATACATGGAATCCTTGTTAGAAAGTGCCAAGAACTGTGTTAATCTGAAGAAAATCCTAAGAAGGTGTATGAGCAAGACATTTTTTTTAAAGAAAATATAGAATTTTTCCAGAATTTGTCGTTACTGATAAAGAGTTTGAACCACAAGTTGGTCTAAAAAATCAATATGTTGTTCCAGAGACAGAGACAGTTAATCCATAGATTCAGAATGGTGATCAGGAAGTGCTTACAGTTAATCCAAAGGTTCAAGAGCAATCATATGTATATATTCATCCCAATGAATGGTTTATGGAGTTCAAGTTTTCTCATTTGTTTAGAAATGCAGAAAACTTCAGATATGTTACATACTTGGATACACTTCATGACAATACTGATGAGTATGTATTTAAGTATTCAAGTTTCTTGGATAAAGTGGGAAAATGGAGAAATGTAGTTTTCACTAAAATGAAGATTGACAAGCTTAGAGAAGTGTTCATCAGAAAGCCAAAAAGCCATTGATTATATGGCATTTGAGGTTATAAGAAAATGTGGAAAGGTATATGGTTATTCTGAAGTTGATTACAGAAACTTGAATCTGTTCGATTTTCTTGATATGTACCATGCTTTGGCTCCATTGGAAGAGAAGGATAAAAAGTACAAATGTGGGTTAGCTTCAGTTAAACAAGGAATGTACAAATCAGTCAAATGGACAACATTGGTTGATTTTCAAATTGCTTTGGAATTAGGCAAAGACTATGTGAATTTGACAACTCTAGATACTTCTCTTCATGGCATTGATAAAATCTCAAAGGGCATTGTTCTTGAATATCCTAAACATGGATTTGTTTTTAAAACTGTTTTGACAAACGAGAAGCATTTCTTCAGAGCTTCAGAAGTTGCTAAGTTTTCATCTGGAACTATCACGCAAATCTACAATTTTTTGGAATTCGGGAAAAAGAAAGGAAAGGATGTAAAGGTGTATTAGAAGATTATGCAAATAATTCAAGATCGTCTCAGTATCACAAATCTGGTTATTCTGAAATTTGTGAAGATTCTGAAGTATGATAATGTGCATTTATATAGGCTACTTTGAACCAAAGGGGGACATTGTTGAGTTGGGAAATATGGTTCAAAGTAGGTGAAAATCTTCTAAAGTATTTATTTCTGAAGTGTGTATTCAGAGATCTAGAATAGAGTCTTCGGAGTTCTGAAGGCATGTAATATTGACTAGGTACTGAAGTCTAGATAGGAGCATGTAGAGATCTGATCAAGAGTATCCAGAGTTCAGCCAGACTAAGTATAAGAGAATCCAGAGATTTGGAAATCTTTATCATAGTTTGGCTAGAAATTCTGAATTCCTATATTTAAACTTTGGGACTTAGAAGATTGACTCTGATGGTTTCAACGACCCTTGCTTTTGAAGACATGAAGACTATACGACACTAGAACACGTGTCATTGATGTATTAGTCTTTCATGTACATGTCATGTAACTTTAGCATTGCCTTGTCTATAAAAAACAGTTTGTAATAGTTAGTTGAAGTTAACTTTCTCAATTGTCTATGCATTTTCAATTTGAATATTTCTCACTCTACATTTTGTAAACACACTTGAATATCAATACATACGACATTTGAGATTCAATCCATTGTTTTTTTTATCGTATTCTTAATTCATACTTGTAATTTGATCGGTATTGGGACTTCACACCCTTGTTCATATGCGACCCTTCAACTTTAATCCTCTATCTTCCATATTCAAGAAAGTCATCTCCTAGGATTCCTTGAACTTGTAGCTCTCGTCGAGTTAATCATTTCCCCCGGTTAGGTTTCTTAATAGCTTTAAAGATTAACCTAAAATTTTATAGAGAGAGTGTGTGTAAGAAATTGAATAGAGGGAGAATAGAGAAGGAAAGAAGATAAAGACATACTAATAAATGCTCAAGTTATCACATTCTTATATTTTATATAAGCTTTGGCCAATTAACAAAAATGGCCCTCCAACTTTGTGAGATTTGGAAATTTAGATTATGTACAAACTATTTAAGCTTGGTACAAGTCTCTAATGCATAGATATTATACAGAGTGTAACGAAATGCAAACCACAAGAACACTAAGTGTACATATTTTGAATTAGCGAAGGTTATCAAAATTTTGAGCAAACCACATGGATCAACGATGTAATTTACTCTAACTAGATATTACCCACCGCTACAAGTATTTCTATCAACATAAAAGTTTTATTTTAGTCGAATAACAACAATACTATAATGAATTATTATTTAATATAAGTTAATGCCAAAAAATAATCAACATAAATAATTTAATAATTATTATAAAGGAAAGACACATAGTGAAATAAAATCTTTTGTTTTAATTTATGATTCTTTTTTGGGAATTTAATTAAAATACCAAAAGTTTGACTTTGACTTGCCAAAATACCAATTTTCTCGTTGAATTTGCCGAAATACCCATTTTCCCGCGAAAAATCCCACGATCGCGGGACCCACAACCACGTGGCACCACGTGGCACTGGGTTTGGCCATTTCTCCCGCTATGCCCCCTCAAGATACCCCGCGGCTACAACTTTTCCCCCTCAAGTTTGCCCGCAGGACCACTTTTGGCCCCTGTCCCGCGATCTGATCCCGCGGTAGTCCCGCGATTTTACTATATTTGCAGTTTTGGCCCCTCTAGTTTTGGGCAAATTAAAAAAAAGCATAAATGGTCCCTATAGTTTTTTAGGTTATCATTATATGTAGTTGAGGTTTTTAATGTATTTAATATAGAAATTAATTAAAGAAAATGTTTTCCCCATTTTAAGTTATTGAATAAGGAAATTAATTAAAAGATCAGTTATTGCAAATCATCTTCCCAAACGAAACGGATACAGTGCATGTAAACAAAGAAATCTATGACTGGAATGCGTCCTGGATTCCGGTGATGAAGTTAACCGTTTCCTTGATGACGTCCTCCATTCCCGTGTAGTCGTCTCCGATTCCGTGTAGTTCCTCTTCTACTTCCTTAATCTGTCGTTGCAGCTCCCGAACGTGAGCCCTAGTCATGGCCAGTTCTCGTTTCTTCTCTGCTAGATACTCCATTTTCCCCTACTGAATCCCCCTGTTATGGTTCTACATATCTTTTACCTTTTCGATACCGTCGTTCGCCTCATCAATGGATGTTTGCACTAAGGGAGTAATTCGTTGACTTTGTGGAAGACCCGATGGCTGGGTACAATGATACATTGGTGGGGTAATTCTGTCATTATCGAAGTGGTAATTCTCGCATGCCATCTCCCAGTCTTCTTCCTCCTCAGCCGTGAATGGATAATCGGCCGCAGACTGCATCTGGTACCTTCCAGGTACTCCGGCGAGCTCCATCGTTCAGTGGTTGGTAGGCTGCCGAACGTGAAGTTCCAGCCCCATTCGCCGACCTGTTTCCCCTTGATCTTGAACTTCCAGCCATAATGTTAAGAAAAGCGAGATAATGTTTGTAAACGGTGTAAAAGAATGTATAAAAGATAGATAGCAAGTTGTGAATTACTACTTCATCATGCCATCTACTTATAGCCGTGAAAATGTATGTTCTTCATCAGGGATGTGGATATGGTCAAAGATTTCGTCTGAAAAGTTGCCTGCATGATTCGTCTGAATAGTTCACTGCAAGATTCGTCTGAAAAGAACATGTAAGATTCGACTGAAAAAGTAACTGCAAGATTCGTCTGCAAAAGGAAGTCTGCTCATGAATAAAAGTCTTTCATTAGGCTGAAAAGAAGTCTTTAAGTAGTCTAAGGATTAATACACATGTGAATCAAGAAATAAATGCTTGTTCATCCAATAATCTCTGTATTAGGATTACCGCAAGTTTCATAAACCTACTTACTAGGTGTTGGAAAATTTTAGTAAAAATATGGGTTTTACTAAACTTTGGCCACATTTAAATATATATATATATATATATATATATATATATATATATATATATGTTATATATAACTAACTCTTAGTGGGTTTATGTTCTCTTATATGAGAGCTTTGAAACGATATATAATGCGTCCAAAACGGAGTATGTGTGAATGAGATATCGATACTCAAAGTTGAGTAATTGGATGAAATTAGCAAAAACCAAATGGGTGTGGGAATGTGTCCCACATAGGAAGAGAGAGTAAAGTGTTGTTGCATGTTTTTACTGTTTTTGTCACACTTTTTAGGCTTCAAGTTAAATACTTTAACAAAATAATAAACAAAATTATAACTTCAATCACAATACTTTAACAAAATAAGTTAACACTAAAAATAACAATTATTTAATGTTACATAAACAACCTAATGTTGCTGTGGAAGACAATGCGCATAAATGGTCTCCGCCATATGTATGCGAAAGTCCCTGGCCACTTCTTCGGTGCGGGAAGGGTGTAAATCTACCACATCGTCTGAAATCAAGATGCTGACATTACGGCATGCCCAGACACCGCAATCCGCATTCATCCCTTGCTGCTGTGGTGCATTCTTGGCGAACTTGTGACGGAAGTGCACTGACTTTTTGTAATACCCCGGGTAAGTTCGTTAGTTAAATCCTAGTTTCGTTAAATTTATTTAACTCTATAATTGGTGTTTAGGGTAAGTATGGGTTAATTTATAAGTTTAAGGGGTGTTTGGGTCATTAGGGAATAGTTTAAGGTTTAGAGTGGAAAAATGGGTTGATATTATCCTTTTGGATTCCTGATATTTCACAACTCAGAAAATATCTAGATTGTGTAGTGTGTGTGTGTGTGTGTGTGTGTGTGTGTTTTGAGACCAAAAAGAGGAAGAAGAAAAAGATAAAGCTAAGGATTCAAATTGGTGTCTTTGGAAGTGAAATTGAGGTATGTTGCTTTGTAATTTATGTTTGTAATTGCTATTAGATGGTTCATATCGGATTAGAATAGTCGATTTCATATTTAATATAATTTTCTGTCGAATCTGGGTAGAATTTGGATAAACAGTCAGAGGTTTCCGGACAGGATGAAGGTGTCCGGGTAATTTTGTTGGCGTTGTCCGGATGATGTTCTAAAGGTGTCCGGATGAGTCTTTTATCCGGGTAAGTCTCTCTTTTCAATAGTTTCCGGATGAAATAAGATACCGGGTGGTATCCGGGTTACCTTGGTTTCCGGATGTCGTCCGGATTGTTTATGCTGTCCGGGAAGTTGTGTTAACCGGATTGTTTAGGTTATCCGGAAAGTCCTGTTGTCCGGATAGTCTGATGGTATCCGGGAACTTTGGGCTGTTTGGTCATTTTTTAGAATTCAGATACTTTTGAGTATCCAATAGCCTGTGTTTTGTTAACTCTTAGATAGGGAATGAATGAGAATTGAATATACTATGGACTCGACTTAAGTTCGGGTTTGGGGGTAACATTTGAGGTTAGAGTTATCTAGAGCCTTTAGCTTTAGTAAGTCTTATGTGTTCTATTTGGTAAAAAGATACGTGTACCTATTTGTTTCAGATTCTGTGAGTTTGAAGTGAAAGCAGAGTCGTTTTGAGAAAAGCTTGGAGAACGTTTTGATAGACTAACACGTGAGTTTTACTTCAAAATGTTTTCAAACTGAAATACATATATGTGTGTATTGAATATGTGATTATGTGCTTATGTTTGAAATATAATATGTGGAGATGTATATTATATTTACATGAATATTACACTATACGAGAGTGTGTTGGCCGGGCTTAGGACCGGTGGTGTTGGCTGTAATATTCGTACAGCGGTGTTGGCTGTAATATTCGTACAGCGGTGTTGGCTGTAATTGTCGTACATTGGAGTTAATTTATTAGTTGGCTTGCAACCAACTAATATGGCCATGGTAATGAGACAGGAAAAGTACATGATGCGTGAGTTATGATTGGTATTTATCTTTTGTGATATATATATATGGTATTTGTGCAAATGGTTTTAAAAATGACAGGGATTTTCTCACTTAGACCAATATGTCTAACCCTCATTTTGTTTAAAAATATGTATTCCAGGTCGTGGATCGGGTAAGAGCAAATGAGAAGAGTACTATGTGTTTAGCTTTTGGAAGAAGGATGTTATGAAGACTAAGACGTGTTTTGCTGTTCTAATTTCATAATTAGATATCATGTATGTAATTAGCAAAAAGTTTGTAATGGAATGCCTTATTCTGGATGTAAAGACTAAGGGACCTTACTTGTTATACTATAAATCTTTTGGTTATGTAACGATTTTATGAAATATATGTTATTTGTTGTATGTTTGGGAATCGGGTTGTTAAAGATGGTATCAGAGCCCTAGTTTAAGGGATATAGGTATTCGTATCTGTACCTAGACTTAAACTGCATGTGAAGTAGGATGTCCCTATTATTTTAGAACCTTGGGATGATTAAGTATAAAAGGTAGAAGGAACATCATGTAAGGTAATTTCATATTACACCTGGCCAGTGTAATTGTGATCTTACAGGTACATGTTTGAATTGGAATACCTTGTTATATGGGGTATGTGTTTATGTGTATATTAACCTTGTTTGAATCAACAGAATGGCAAGTGGTACTAGACAAACGAATCGAGGGGGAAGAGGAGATCAGGATAGAACAAATCCAACAATTGGGGTAAGAGGAAGAGGGGGAGAAAGAGGTAAAGGCAGAACAGGCGGCAGAGTTCAGCCATGAGGTACTGAATTTGTAACAAGGGACTATCTAACAGCTGAAATGGGAAGGTTACAAGCAAATATTCAAGCCATGTTTAACCAGACTCGTAATACTGAAACGGAATGACCGGATTCTAACCTGGAAGATGAGATGCCTATCACACCTACTGTCGTACCAGTAATGAAAAAGTGTGATTATAAAATGTTTCTCAGTTGCAAGCCTCCTACGTACTCAGGAGATCGGGATCCAGTGAAAGCTATGAAGTGGCTGAAGGAAATAGAAGCTATCTTCAAGACTAGTAAATGCGCTGAAGAGGATAGAGTACTTTATGGAACCGCAATGTTAAAAGGCGATGCTTTATACTGGTGGGAAGCTCATATTTCTTCGGGAGGGTCTGACATATATTCTACTTTCTCTTGGGAAGAATTTGTTATAGCTTTCAGGAAACAGTTTTGTCCTCAAGCCGCAGTTAAACAATTGGAAGGGGAGTTTATGAACTTGCAGCAAGGGAATTTGTCAGTTAGGGACTATACCGCTCGTTTTCTGGAAAAGTCTCGTTTCGCGGAATACTACGTTGCCACGGAGGCAATGAAGATTGAAAGGTTTATCTTTGGGTTGAATGCAGAAGTCAGAAGTTTTGTGATTGCTAAAGGACCAAAAACCTTCTCTGCCGCAGTAGACGCAGCGGAAACCGTGGAACAGGATAAAGGGAGAAATACTAGTGATAAAGGTGCGGGAAAAAGAAAGTGGGAAGGATCCCCGTATGATCCGAAGAAGTCCAGGTTTCAGAGATTTGATAATCGTCCGCCTTTCCGACCAGCGGAAAGACCTTGTCAGAAATGCAACCGTATCCACCAAGGAAATTGTCAAGTTGATACTCGGGTTTGTTACAGGTGTGGGAAGACCGGACATGTTGCTAAAGACTGTCGGGTAACACGGTTTTGTTTCTTATGTAATTCTTCGGATCACATTCAGTCTGATTGTCCGAGGGGAAGAGTACAACAAGGGGGTACGTCAGGGAAACCAGTGGTTGTCAGACCAGTAGTACCAAGACTAGAGCCGCCAAGAACAAGAGGTCGTTCATTTCAAATGACAACAAAAGAAGCAGAGGAAACTCCGGATGTGGTTACAGGTACATTTTTAATAAACTCTACACGTGCTAAAGTGTTATTTGACTCCGGTGCAAACCGATCGTTCGTATCTCCTTCATTTGCTGCATATATGCATTTAAAGCCTAAAGTGTTAGATCATGCTTTAATAGTAGATACTGCAAATGATAATCAAGTATCGGTTAATGAGGTATTTGATAGTTGTGTGATAAATATAGAGGGGTGTGGAGTACCTATTCAACTATTTCCTATAGCTTTGATCGAGTTCGATGTGGTAGTGGGGATGGATTGGTTAGCCGAGAATCAAGCTAACATAGTTTGTGATAAGAAGTTAATAAATGTTGTCTTGCCTGAGAGGGGACCGGTAGTGATTTATGGTGATCGTAGAAATCATCAGTCTTGCCTTATATCGATGATAAAAGCCCGTAAGTGTGTTAATAAAGGTTGCCCGAGTTACTTAGCTTATGTGATAGATATTAATCCAGAAAAGAATAAATTGGAAGATATTCCTATTGTTAGTGAATTCCCAAAAGTTTTCCCCGAAGACTTGAATAGTCTTTCCGCCCGTTAGACAAGTAGAGTTTGGTATAGATATGATTCCTGGAGCCGCTCCTGTAGCCCGTGCACTGTATCGTCTGGCACCTACAGAGATGAAAGAAATGATGACACAACTGCAAGACCTATCCGATAAAGGATTCATCAGAGCTAGTTCTTCGCCGTGGGGTGCACCAGTTTTGTTTGTGAAAAAGAAGGATGGTTCGATGAGAATGTGTATCGACTACCGGGAACTGAATAAGCGCACGATCAAGAACAAGTATCCGCTTCCCAGAATTGATGACCTCTTCGATCAATTGGTTGGAGCTTGTTATTTCTCCAAGATTGATCTAAGATCTGGTTATCATCAGCTGAAGGTTAAAGAAGAAGACGTTCTGAAAACTGCCTTTCGCACAAGGTACGGTCACTATGAATTCTTAGTGATGCTGTTTGGACTGACGAACGCACCAACTGCTTTTATGGATTTAATGAATCGGGTATGTAAGCCGTATCTCGATAGATTTGTTATTGTATTTATCGATGATATACTAATCTATTCCCGATCCAAAGAAGAGCACGCACAACATCTTCGTTTAATTCTGGAATTGTTGAAGAAGGAACAGTTGTATGCTAAATTTTCTAAATGTGAATTCTGGCTACGAGAAGTTCAGTTTCTGGGGCATGTAGTTTCTGAGAAAGGCATTCAAGTTGATCCGATGAAAGTGGAAGCGATTGAAAAGTGGGAACCGCCGAGAACGCCAACCGAAGTACGAAGTTTTATGGGTTTAGCCGGTTACTATCGAAAGTTTATAAAAGATTTTTCTCGTATCACTACGCCTCTCACTAAGCTGACCCGGAAGAATCTAAAGTTCGAATGGAAAGCAGAATAGGATGAAGCATTCCGAATATTGAAAGAGAAACTCTGTAGCGCACCTATACTAGCATTACCTGAAGGTTCCGATGATTTTGTTGTTTACAGGGATGCTTCCAAACTGGGATTGGGTTGTGTACTAATGCAGTGTGGAAAGGTTATTGCTTATGCTTCTCGTCAGTTAAAAGATCATGAAAGACAATATCCTACACACGACATGGAACTTGCATCAGTTGTTTTCGCGTTGAAGATTTGGAGACATTATCTTTACGGCTCTAAATGTCAAATTTATACTGATCATAAGAGTCTCCAACATCTTTTCGATCAGAAGGAACTAAATATGAGGCAAAGAAGATGGCTAGAATTGGTGAATGATTACGACTGTGAAATTCTTTATCATCCGGGAAAGGCGAATGTGGTAGCTGATGCACTAATTCGTCAAGAAAGGAGTGGAACAATAAAAGCTATTTCACTACGAGCTGAACTCCTACCTAACATCTTTGACGAATTGCAGAAGTGTCAAATAGAAGCTTTTCAAGAAGAACAATTGAAAACAGAACGGTTAGTGGGTGTATCAGCATTGCTTGTAAAAGATGATCGTGGGTTGTTGTGTTTGGGAAACAGAATCTGAGTGCCTCGTTTGGGTGGTTTACGTGATCGGGTATTGCAAGAAGCTCATCAATCTCGTTTCTCTATTCATCCAGGTACGAATAAGATGTATAAAGATGTAAAACAATTTTATTGGTGGCCGGGAATAAAAAGGAGTATTGCTCAGCATGTGGAAGGTTGTACTACTTGTAAGAAAGTAAAGATTGAACATCAAAAGCCGTTTGGTCAGTTATAACGGTTAGAAATACCTATGTGGAAATGGGATCAGATTACTACAGATTTCATCACAAAGCTACCAAGGACTCCGAAGGGATTTGATGCCATTTGGGTGATCGTTCATAGATTGACGAAGTCTGCTCACTCCTTACCGATAAAAGAAACGGATTCGTTGGAACGAATAGCCAAGTTGTACATCGACGAAATAGTAACTCGACATGGAGTTCCAATTTCGATTATTTCTGATCGTGATAGTCATTTTACTTCAAGGTTCTGGAGGAGTTTAAAAAAAGAAATGGGTACACAGATAAAGTTAAGTACAACGTATCATCCTCAAACCGATGGTCAGAGTGAACGGACAATTCAGACATTAGAAGATATGTTACGGGCCTGCATTGTTGATTTTGGGGGATCGTGGGATAAGCACTTGCCGTTGATCGAATTCGCCTACAACAACAGTTATCATTCCAGCATACAAGCGGCACCGTTTGAAGTTCTGTATGGTATAAAATGCCGAACGCCTCTGTGTTGGAACGAAGTGGGAGAGAAGCAGTTAGCGGGGTCAGATATAGTTCAGTTAACCGCGGATAAGATTACTCAGATTCGGGAACGTTTGAAAGTGGCTTAAGACAGGCAGAAAAGCTACGCAGACCGACGCTGGAAACCGTTAGAGTTTCAAGTTGGAGATTTTGTAATGTTAAAAGTCTCACCTTGGAAAGGAGTCATTCGGTTTGGGAAGCAGGGTAAACTTAGTCCGAGGTACATTGGACCGTTTGCAATTATAGAAAGAATCGGGGAAGTAGCTTACCGGTTAGATCTCTCGCCAGAATTAAGTCGTATACACAACGCCTTTCATGTATCGAATTTTCGAAAGTGTTTGGTTACACCGGATCAAGCCGTATCTCTACCGGATATACAAGTTGATGAAAAGCTGAATTATGTGGAGGAACCTGAAGCCATAGTTGACCACAAAGTTAAAGTTTTGCGGAACAAAGTAATAAAGCAAGTAAAAGTACAGTGGAGACACCATAGGGGTCAGGATGCTACTTGGGAATCAGAATCTGAAATGAGAACTAAGTACCCGTACCTTTTTGCTTAACTGAATTCCGGGACGGAATTCTTTTAAGGGGGAGATGATGTAATACCCCAGGTAAGTTCGTTAGTTAAATCCTAGTTCCGTTAAATTTATTTAACTCTATAATTGGTGTTTAGGGTAAGTATGGGTTAATTTATAAGTTTAAGGGGTGTTTGGGTCATTAGGGAATAGTTTAAGGTTTAGAGTGGTAAAATAGGTTGATATTATCCTTTTGGATTCCTGATATTTCACAACTCAGAAAATATCCAGATTGTGTAGTGTGTGTGTGAGTTTTGAGACCAAAAAGAGGAAGAAGAAAAAGATAAAGCTATGGATTCAAATTGGTGTCTTTAGAAGTGAAATTGAGGTATGTTGCTTTGAAATCTATGTTTGTAATTGCTATTAGATGGTTCCTATCGGATTAGAATAGTCGATTTCATGTTTAGTATAATTTTCTGTCGAATCTGGGTAGAATTTGGATAAACAGTCAGAGGTTTCCGGACATGATGAAGGTGTCCGGGTAATTTTGTTGGCGTTGTCCGGATGAAGTTCTAAAGGTGTCCGGATGAGTCTTTTATCCGGGTAAGTCTCTCTTTTCAATAGTTTCCGGATGAAATAAGATACCGGGTGGTATCCGGGTTACCTTGGTTTCCGGATGTCGTCCGGATTGTTTATGCTGTCCGGGAAGTTGTGTTAACCGGATTGTTTAGGTTATCCGGAAAGTCCTGTTGTCTGGATAGTCTGATGGTATCCGGGAACTTTGGGCTGTTTGGTCATTTTTGAGAGTTCAGATACTTTTGAGTATCTAGTAGCCCGTGTTTTGTTAACTCTTAGATAGGGAATGAATGAGAATTGAATATACTGTGGGCTCGACTTAAGTTCGGGTTTGGGGGTAACATTTGAGGATAGATTTATCTAGAGCCTTTAGCTTTAGTAAGTCTTATGTGTTCTATTTGGTAAAAAGATACTTGTACCTATTTGTTTCAGATTCTGTGAATTTGAAGTGAAAGCAGAGTCGTTTTGAGAAAAGATTGGAGAACGTTTTGATAGACTAACAGGTGAGTTTTACTTCAAAATGTTTTCAAACTGAAATACATATATGTGTGTATTGAATATGTGATTATGTGCTTATGTTAGAAATATAATATGTGGAGATGTATATTATATTTACATGAGTATTACACTATACGAGAGTGTGTTGGCCGGGCTTAGGACCGGTGGTGTTGGCTGTAATATTCGTACATCGGTGTTGGCTGTAATTGTCGTACAGTGGAGTTAATTTATTAGTTGGCTTGCAACCAACTAATATGGCCATGGGAATGAGACAGGAAAAGTACACGATGCGTGAGTTATGATTGGTATTTATCTTTTGTGATATATATATGGTATTTGTGCAAATGGTTTTAAAATGACAGGTATTTTCTCACTTAGACCAATAGGTCTAACCCTCATTTTGTTTTAAAAATATGTATTCCAGGTCGTGGACCGGGTAAGAGCAAATGAGAAGAGTACTATGTGTTTAGCTTTTGGAAGAAGGATGTTATGAAGACTAAGACTGTTTTGCTGTTCTAATTTCATAATTAGATATCATGTATGTAATTAGCAAAAAGTTTGTAATGGAATACCTTATTCTGGATGTAAAGATTAATGGACCTTACTTGTTATACTATAAATCTTTTGGTTATGTAACGACGTTATGAAATATATGTTTTTTGTTGTATGTTTGGGAATCGGGTTGTTACACTTTTTGCGATAGTCCACATCCCCGAGCAGTCTAAAGAACTCCGGCAGCTCATCTTTAAATCTGGCAAGACGCTCATTCAAATCGTCTGTGTAGACACGGGCAGGGTCGCGGTTATATATCGTCATCAACATACGACGAAGCTCAAACACTCCGAGCACCCAATGTTTAGGATGAATGCAGATAGGGATGTACACCTGAAATATTACAATATTAGACAACTTAGTTAGCAACCAAACAACTTAAATAAAATAAGAGTAAAACGATTTACATACAGTATCGAGGTACTGCCAAGAAACCCCTTCCACGCCATTGCATGAGTTAGCCACGGAGGCGGGACCTTGATGTTGAAGGACCATGAACGGAAAGAAAGTAGTGTGCATGATGGTCCACCTCGTGTCTGGTTGGCGGGAACGTAGGAGCATGGCGACCCACACAATCCATATGCTATACACAAAAAATAGATGGTTAGACATGTAATATAAATATATTTGATTATATGACTATAGTTAAACTTCAATACTAACCACATCCTCTAATTCAGACTCCAAAGGGTCAACTGCCAGCAATACTTTGAAAAACGCGGGGGTGATGTCCAGGTTGAGGTAAGGGATGAACATCAGGCGGGGAAGGTCACCAGTCTGGCACAGGTTCAATATACCCGAGGCCGGAAGACACTCCGGTGAAGCCATCTTTCCCTTTCCCGCTTTCTTTCCCGCTCCCTTTCCTGTCTCCTTTGCCCTGGCTTTCTTTTCAGGGGGCGGTGTGGTAGATCTTTGTCGGCCAAATAGTGGGGTACCGAACCATGTTGAAGCTTTCCTATTCCGCTTCGTCCTATCAGGTTCTACCACATCCATCGGGTTATCTTCTGGCTCCGAGAAGTGTTCCTCGACAATTGTCGGCCGTAAGTCCTCTCCCGACCCCATCGACTGAAAATTAACTTATTAGATGTTTTAAGTACAATTTCATCATGTTCACAATTAAACCAAAACTACCAAAATAACTTACAGTCATAGTATGTGGTGGCGGTGTAACGTACGACGGCCCCGGCATGTCCGGCCTGTAAAAGTCTGTCTGCGGTATTTCGAGGAGGTCCGTGAATGATGAGGTGCCGAACGTCGACGTTGGGTGTGTATAACCCTCTGCCTCCATCATCCCAGTCTGCATGACATAATTCATTTTAACAGTTACAAACCTAGGAACGAATATATAACTACATTGGTTATTCAGTGTGACTTACACTCTCCGGGAATGTCGCATAGGATGTGGTGGCAAACGGCGGCATTTGGGTTGTGTAACCCCCTGCCGACATCATCCTAGTCTGCATGACATAATTCATTTTAACAATTAGAAATCTAGGAACGAATATATAACTACATTGGTTATTCTGTGTGACTTACACTCTCCAGGAATGTCGCATAGGATGTGGTGCCAAACGGCGGCATTTGGGTTGTGTAACCCCATGGCCCCGACATCCCGACCTGCGTGACATTGATCATTATAAGAGCTAAAAATTTAGGAACGAATATATAACTACATTGGTTATTCAGTGTGACTTACACTCTCCGGGAATGACGGATAGGATGTGGTGGCAAACGGCGTCGGTGCCCCCTGTCCGAATGGAGCGGAGTTCGACGTCGTACCCGACAGCTAAAACAAATATGGAATGTAATATTAATATACAAACTAAAAAATCGTGGCCGACAATTTAAGTTAAACACTAACATGAACAGCGCGAAACTGTCTGACGAATGCCTCCAGATCGTCTAAACGTGTGTCTACAGGACCGTGGACGTAGTCCCACAGCTCCTCATGACTGCCACGAAATGGCCCGTAGTTCTCAATCGAGTGAAACTTTAATACGTCGATAGAGTGTCATCAAAAGGGTAATATGATAGTATAGATTTGACGTTTTCTTTTAAAACCTGAAACAATGAAATGACCATTTGACATTTTGCTAACCATGATTTTTGAGGGGGTACGTGTTTGGATCTACTTTTCCAAAATGAATTGACATACATTAGTTACACCGAAAACTTACACCATCACTGTAGCACTTGTTGGCTTCTCTTCGTTGTAGAGTGCTTATATATGTATTAGAACTGAGGCTATACAAAATAACGTAGTAACAAAACTTTCATAACCAAGGGTGAATGTATACTTAATCAAGTGGTGGCACGAACAACCACTAAATATGTTGTCGTACTGTAAAAGAATTAACGGCCCTGAAAGATACAACCGTTGAATCTGTTTTGTACTATCATTGGGCATTGTTGCATGAAATTCTAGAGACTATGGTAGCATATCAAAATAAAACTTGAGTTTTGAACTTTTGATGGTTAATAATGGTAAAACACAGAAACCTTAATTGTATATCGTTACAACTACATTAATTTATTAGTGTTTTGTATTTTAATTTGTAGTTAAAATAAAATAAAATTTTATAATTATTTGTATATTTTATTTTATATTACAATAAATGTTTTATGCTACCACTGAAAAAAAGAATCTAGATTTGTTCATAAGCAAATCCATACATCATGCATCATGCCCTCAGGAACGAAATCTTTGCCTTTTCATAAACTAAAAGATAATTGAATCCTAGAATAAAATTTATAATTCCCTTTACGATGTTTGGTTTAATGGAATGGTTTTGATGGTTCTAAATTATGTGGAAGCATTTGGAAGCGGAGAGATTTGAATTTGGAATGATTTGATATGTTTGGTTGGTAGGATTTAAAATGAAATTGAACTTTATTTTTATAAAAAAAAATTATTAAAATTTCGAAAATATTATAAAAATAATTAAATTATTTTTTATATAATGATTATTAGAAAACAAATGTTTTTAATGTATTTTTATACAAATCTTACAAAATCACTTGAAATCCTAGCCACCCCTATGTTTGAGGTATTTCAAAGGAATCATATGATTTCAAATCCGGACAATCCTGCAAACGAAGAGCGAGATTGGAATGGATTTATTTGGAGGCCTCCCGGTTTAAAAAGGAAGTTATAATGATCTCCATGATTTAAGGAGTTTTAAATGCTATTGTTTTTCTTGATTATCATTCCCTGTATTTAGTTTCTTTTTAGGATTATATTTCTTTAGGATTATGCTTTCCTTTCTCTTATCATCTTTTGTATTCCGTATATAAAGGGGGCTCTGGTTATTGAATAAAAACAAGCAAACATTGTGCTCAAAGCTCTAAAGTTTACATGGTATCAGAGCGGTGACGATAGGAAACAAAACCACCACCATGGCCCGCGGATAAGAAGCACCACCACCGCCACCGACAAAAATTGAAGCAAGCTCTTCATTCTTTCATTGTCCACAAGACCGGCCAGGAGATTTTATCACACTGACGCGTCTCAAAGGCGATAATTATGACGACTGGGTCGGTGATATACCGACATCACTCGAAGCACGAAGGAAGTTCGCGTTCTTAGACGAAACCATTACCAAACCCGAACCTCCATGCATGCAATCGGATTGGAACCCAATCAAGCCATGTTGGTGTCATAGATCTTGAACACTATTGATGCAGAAGTAAAGTGTTATCTCTCCAAATACAAGGATGTTAAAAGATTGTGGGAAACATTGAAATCAATATATGTTGTAGTCAAGGGACCAAGAATTCAACAATTGAAGACTTCGATTGTGAAGTGTGAACAATCCAAATTCATGTTCGTCGCCGAGTATTTTGGAAAGTTGTCAGCCCTATGGGAAGAATTGAACAATCATAAACCACTCATCGAATGTTCCTGTTGTACTCAATGCTCGGCCGGAAAACAACATGAATCACGACGCGAAAACAGTATGCTCCAGGAATTTTTGATGGGTTCGTATCCAGAATATTATAGAATCGAGCATCCTGTCTCAAGATCCGTTGTCGTCTTTCGATCAGGCCTTTCAATTCGTGGCACAAGAAGAGAGACTTCGTCTAGCAAAAGATATTGACGGAAAACCAGTCGAAGCACTTGGATTCGTTGTCCATATAGGCAGAGGAAGTGGTCACGGTAGCTGAGGAGAATGACCCGACCGAGAAAACCTTACATGTACGCACTGCAAGAAAACTGGACATGAAGCATCTTATTGCTTTGAACTAGTCGATTATCCTGAATGGTACTAGGAAGATCGAACCAAAACAGGAAACAACGCCATTAATCGGGGACGAGCGGAAGGACCATCGGGGGGACGATGTCAAAGCAATAAGATGCTTCATGTCCAGTTTTCTTGTAGTGCGTACCGAAATGTTCAAACAAATGCAGAGACGACTGCAAATCAAGAAATCCCGGAAGTTTTCTCGGCTGAACAATGGAAAATTATGACGGGAGTCATTGGTAATACTAAAATGCTGGGCAATCGGTTAAACGGTACGTTTAATAAAAATTTGTGGATAGTTGAGTCAGGGGCTACTCATCACGTTACGGGTAATTCCTCTTGGTTAATTGATCCTAAAAAAATTGTTGGTAGTCCGGTTGGTCTTCCAAACGGAAACACTGTTGTTACATCCCATGAAGGAAGCGTTCGCTTGTCGGCGAAAGTTACTCTCAAGCATGTTCTTTTAGTTCCCCAGCTTACTTGCAATTTAATTTTGGTTTCTCAGTTAAATGATGACTTGTGTGCAGTCTTCAGTTTGACTCTTCCATGTGTGCTATACAGGACCGGTGGAATGAGCTGATTGGAACGGGTGTTAGGCGGGATGTACTTTACTACTTTGGAGTAGAAGGTTCGGTTCAACATATCTCAATAGATGTAGCAACTTCAACCTTGGATCTTTGGCATAAAAGAATGGGACATCCTTCCGAAAAAGTGGTGAAGTTACTTCCTCTAGTTGTAATACGACGAGTAGTTTAAACAAAGCTTGTGACTTTTGTTTTCGTGCCAAACATAGTAGAGATAATTTCCATTGGCTAATAATAGAGCAAATCGAATTTTTGAGAAAATACATTGTGATTTATGGGGACCTTACAAACATACCTCCTCGTGTGGTGCACAATATTTTTTAACTTTTGTTGACGACTATTCGCGTGTTGTCTGGTTCTATTTGTTGGTGGAAAAGACGGAACTTTTTCGAACATTTATGTCCTATGTTTCCATGATAGATTGTCAATTTTCTCAAAATGTTAAAATAGTTCAAAGTGATAATGGCACCGAATTCAATTGTTTGCTAGACTATTTTTCTGCGACTGGAATCCTATTTCAAGCATCTTGTGTCGGGACACCGCAACAAAATGGGCGCGTTGAAAGAAAATATCGACACATTCTCAATGTTAGAAGTTCCCTTATTTTTCAAGCAGGTATGCCCATTTTCTTTTAGGGCGAAGCAGTTCTCACGGCTGCCCACCTAATCAATCAAACCCCATCTGTATTGCTCAACAACAAAACCCCTTACGAACTTCTTTTTGGGAAAGCTCCGTCGTTCAACACTATACGAACGTTCGGATGTTTGTGTTTTGCTCATATCCAAAAAGCCAAGGGTGGTAAATCTGCAAGTCGAATTCGTAAATGTTTGTTTGTCGGTTATCCCTTCGGCAAGAAAGGATGAAACTTATTTGACTTGGACACCAAAGAATTTCTTGTGTCACGTGATGTCAATTTCTTTGAAGATATCTACCCTCTCATGGATCATGAATCTACAAACATTATGCCGGAAACTTTTGTTCCTCACAATGATGATGTTCATGAAGACTTCCGCTACAACGAAACCAAGATAGACATGGGTTCTAATGTTCCTTCTACTGAGCAACACTCGATGGATACAAATCCATCAAATCCCGAAAATCCGAACGTGGTAGACACCTCCGAGTATGCCTCGACCCAAGACGAGCCCGGTCGTCCTACCGCTCCAGCGGCCCAACCCGAATCAGCTTCTCCAACAACACATCCTGGAGTTGAACATACATTTATTTCGTCCATTGATCAACCCCTGGGTCTTGGTTTGCGCAATAAAATGCCTCCGGTCCATCTACAAACATTATGCCGGAAACTTTTGTTCCTCACAATGATGATGTTCATGAAGACTTCCGCTACAACGAAACCAAGATAGACATGGGTTCTAATGTTCCTTCTACTGAGCAACACTCGATGGATACAAATCCATCAAATCCCGAAAATCCGAACGTGGTAGACACCTCCGAGTATGCCTCGACCCAAGACGAGCCCGGTCGTCCTACCGCTTCAGTAGCCCAACCCGAATCAGCTTCTCCAACAACACATCCTGGAGTTGAACATACATTTATTTCGTCCATTGATCAACCCCTGGGTCTTGGTTTGCGCAATAAAATGCCTCTGGTCCATCTAAAAGATTATGTCATTAATATAGTTGCTCAAAAAAGTCCATCCATCGCCACCCCGTCTCCACTCGGCTCCTCAGGTACTCCATATCCTCTAGCACATTATATAAACTTCAATAATTTTTCCAGGCCACACCAAAGCTTTCTTGCACCTATCACATCAGGTCATGAGCCAAGGACGTTCGAGGATGCAATGAAAGATGATTATTGGAAGAAATCTGTGCAACAAGAAATCCAAGCTTTAGAAGAAAATGGTACGTGGACTCTTGAACCTCTTTCTCCCGGCATAAGCGCTTTAGGTTGTCAATGGGTGTATCGGATCAAATATCTTTCCAACGACAACATCGAGCGTCTCAAATCCCGTTTGGTTGTCCTTGGAAATCATCTAGAAGCCGGCATCGATTACACGGTTGCCAAACTTTTGCTCCTGTTGCCAAAATGACCACGGTTCGAGTCTTTCTTACCATTGTTGTTCCAAAAACTAAGAACTTCACCAAATGGATGCGCACAATGCGTTTTTGCACGGTGACCTTGAAGAAGAAGTTTACATGAAACTTCCTCCTGGATTTCAAAACTCTGATTCGAATCTTGTATGCCGGTTAAGAAATCCTTGCATGGCTTAAAACAAGCCCTACGGTGTTGGTTTGCTAAACTTGTCACAACCTTGAAGAATAATACTTCTTACAGTCCTACTCGGACTATTCCCTGTTCACGTATACAAGTGGTGGCATTCAAGTCAATGTCCTTGTCTATGTTGATGATTTGCTAATCTCTAAAAACGACTCCGCTGCTATACGAACTTTTAAGGCTTATCTCAGTGATTGCTTCAAAATGAAAGACTTGGGCACCTTAAGGTACTTTCTTGGCATAGAAGTGGCCCGTAGTTCCTCTGGCATCTTCATGTCCAAACACAAATACACACTCAACATTATCTCTTAAACAGGTTTGTTAGGTGCAAAACCGTCAAGATTTCATATTAAGAAAAATCATCAACTTGGTCGCGCAACAAAAGATTTTATTTCCGAACTCGAAAAATACCGTCAACATGTTGGCCACCTTATTTACTTTGTTGTTAGTCGCCCGGATCTTGCTTATTCCGTACAAATTTTATCGCAGTTCATGCAAGCTCCTCGGGTTGAGCATTGGGACGGAGCTTTAAGAGTTGTTCGTTACTAAAAAGGGTTTCACGGTCAAGGTATTCTTTTACGTTCCGATAGTGACTTGTCATTGCAAGGATGGTGTGATTCTGATTGGGCAGCCGGTCCCATTACTCGTCGATCTTGTTGGTCCCGAAGGGGTTATACAAGTATTAGTTTGTAGAAGGGGGGTTGAATACAAACACACAAGATTTATAGTTTTATAAATTGTTTATTGATAAATCAAACAATTTACAGTTTGTTGCAGAATAAGATTAAGTAAAACCTAATCTAAACAAACTTGACAATCACTAAGTATTCTTGCACTAAGAAATCGAGAGAGAAGAAGAGAGATAAAATTAAGAGTAATTTTCTAAGGCACTAAGAAGTTCAGGAAATACCACCTCCAAACTGAAGGGGTATTCCTCATATTTATACCCCATGCATTTAATGCATGGCAGGAGTACTTTACACGTGTCAGCATTTGATAGGGCGCATGCTTTCTGGATTTTTGCAAGACATGCTTTGGGCCGCACGGTAAAGAGTGTAGTGGCAGAGTGGTTGTACGATCCTGGACAAAGGCATGTCCCCTCTGACAAATCGTACGGAGTGTGCAAGTAGATAAGACAAACATTTCTTGAAGTTGAAGCCTCATGATCAACGATCGCTGAGTTGATCTTACATCAGAAAAGACCAAGTGTAAGTCAGCTATCGCTGAAGTCTTCTTCTTGAAACGTCGCGTGTGTGGACTTATCTTGGTTTCACTGATGTCCGCATCAGATCATTAGTAGACTTGTCACTTGTTCATCAACTTTGTCTTCGATGTCAGCGATGAACTCTTTGTCATGAAACTTGTCTTCAGGGATTACAAACAACATTGTTTACATTTGAAACTATCAGCGATCATCAGTGATAAGCGAGCTCAGGTTATCACTAATGTACATTTATCGCTGAGGAATACTATGAAGAGCAATGATCACTATCACTGATAGATTCAGTATCTTTATCACTGATAGCGAAACACTAATACATAAGATGTCATTGTAATTTTGACTAAGTAATTCTAAGAGTCATCATCAAATCACTGAAGAGAGTTTGGATCAACAGATCTCTCTGATTGGCTAGTCTATCTTGGCCACTCTTCGTCTCATCGAAGACTAAGAAGCAACACACGGTTTTGCGCTCCTTTGCTGAAGCCGAATATCGCTCTATGGGTATCATCACGTGCGAACTCAAATGGCTAAAGGGACTACTTTTGAGCCTTAGAATCAATCATCACAAATCCATTCCTCTATTTTGTGATAGTCAATCCGTGCTTCACTTGGCTAATAGTTCGGTTTTCCATGAACGCACGAAGCATATCGAAGTTTATTGTCATTTCGTTCATGACACGATTCTTGATGGCATGATTGAACCCTCTTTTGTGACAACCAACGAGCAACTAGCCGACATTTTCACCAAAGCTCTTGGCAAATCCCAGTTTGATCTTATGCTTTCCAAGTTGGGCATTTCCTATCCCCATGATCCAACATGAGGGGGGGGGGGGGGGGTATTGTAACACCCTCAAATTTGGAAATAGCAACTAAATAAAAACTTCGATAAATTTCCTTCTACCAAACCATCAATGGAAATACCTCAACTTTAAAAACATAAAAAATTAACCCAACAATCAATAACTTAAATCACACCAAACTAAGTAAGGTCGAGTGTTAGTTAACCCAACTATAAATTGCTATTCCCAAACATAAATGTGGATGACTTCACCAAGCTAAACATTCCTCGAGCACACAACTAGCACTCAAACTCTTCACAGTGTCGCTAACGCTATTCCCCAATCGGAACCTGATGCACATGCCGAAAAATAAAAAGGTTAGGCTAACGTCTAGTGAGTTCAAGAGTTTTCATCACTATACAATAAATAAAACAGAAGAAAGATTTCTTAAATCACGATGGTCAATAAGTAACAGTTTAGAATGTATAGTGATGTCTTTTCCAAAAGTCCCACCTTTGTAATAAACGTTTAGATTGAAATATACCAAAACATGGAACTAACCCCATAATCACGCAAAGCATAAATAGGATAGAAATCCAATTACCAAATACATGGAAGTGGGTGCATCATTCAAGCCTTAATGCATGTGGAGGGGATCCAGTATTAAAGCCATCAACTGAAAATACTCATACGAGACCAATGATAATAAAGCATGGATATTACAATATCCAAAAATAATGTTTGACAACAACGAGGGAGACCCGTATCCATTGAGGGTGGAGGAAACACAAAAGTATGTCACTCATACAACGTTAATCGCATGACACTTCACGACATAAAAGCCCAAGTGTCCCTACGACTCCTTTCCAAGACACACCAAAAAAGATAGCTGACCTTAGCGAAATATTAACATGAATACCACCAAAGGCCCATCCAAGCGGGGTTACAACTATGGCATTGCCCGACATGGCAAGGGTCATAAACGCCCATCAATCATGATAGCACAACCGGACTCAGCCCTCCTAGTGTACCATTGAAAAGTAAAGGTCATAAAACATGGGTCCCGAGGTCCAACCCCGAGATACCCAATCGACCATCACCAAAAGACTGACTTACGTGCCTATGGATCCAATGCAACACAGTCTAAATCACATGATTCCAAATGAATGACGAATGCACTCAAACATGTAATTCTCAAATAAGATGCAATAAAATGCAAATCATAAAAGGTGCCCCATATTGAGCTATTAAACCGGACAAATGTCCATAAGACTCTTTTAAGTCAAAGCCGAGCCAAATTACTCAAAAACTCAATTGACCATCGAATAACAGTCTTCAAATAATAAAATGCATTTAACCAGTGTTTATGCAAACACATGCATCAAAAATAGATGAACCTAAAGTGTCATCGTTAGTTGAATCAAATCAGTTTCCAAATAAACTCGTACCCTTACATTTCTAAAATGCTTCATGACACAATAACGTGCATTTTTCCAAATAGTTTATAAAACTCAATATACTGAAAATGCATAAATTATCAAAAGACTCCATTCGTACAATATATCACCAAAAACATATTTATGAGGTTTACTCGTCAAAATATCTAAAAATCCAAATATGAGTATTTCATAATATTTATCAATCTAAAGTTACCAAATATGAAAACTTTGACAAATACCCAACACATTGGTATTTAGTAAACACATTATTACTTTAAAAACACACATTTTGGCATGTACATAGTTTTCACAAAGTAACTTGAACTCACCTTGCTAGATTTAAGCTAAATCTAGATTTTTCCCCAACTTGAGTTTCCTTTAGTGAAGGCTTAAAATCCACACACCCCACTTTAGATCTAAGATGCAAGGCTCTCAAGAACACTTTCCTTACTCCAAAAACATAAACAAGGAAACCCAAATAAGAAATGAATATTGTTGGTGTAAATAAATCAAAACCTAGATTCTAAGAGACGGTAGTTAGATTTTACCTTTAGCTTCTAAAAACATCAAACTAGAAGAAAAATATTCAAGATCATTGAGTAAATCGAACCAATGGGTTTTTAGGAGAGAAACCCTAAAACCAAGTCAACAATGGTGAAAGAGTGATTGGAGAAGATGGAGAAGGTGAAGAATTTGAAGCTTTAAAACCCTTGAAGCTTGTTTTTACAACCTAATCTCAACATTCCTTGAGGGAAGGGAGGTGGAATAGAACTATGGAGAGATTTAAGGTTTTGGGGATAAAGATCGATGTGTGAGAGAGAGAGAGAAACGAGAAATGAGAGGGAAAGAGTGTGAGAGATGAGGTCTTAGTAAAGAGAAGGAGAGAAAGAGAGAGAGTGTAAGAAAGTAATATGAAAAGATAGATGATAGGGAGTTAGGTGAGATACATTAGGTAAAATATATATATCAGATTTTCATTCATAACAATATACCCAAACACAAATCATTCAAGATTTAATCTAAGGGTTATCTCTAGGATAATTTTTTTTATAAGACCCGAAAAATAAACGTACCAAAAATTCGGGTGTTACAGGTATTCAGAGGTCTCCTGGTTTAAAAAGGAAGTTATAATGATCTCCATGATTTAAAGAGTTCTAGAGGTTATTCTTTTTCTTGATTATCATTCCATGTTTTTAGTTTCCTTTAGGATTATGTTTTCCTTCCCTTTATCATCTTCTGTATTCCCTATCTAAAGGGCCTCTGTTCTCAAAACTCTAAAGTTTATATGATTTGAAATCCAAATCCTCTCAAATCCATTACATTCCTGCAAACTAAACGGACCACCGTCGACCACCATCGATCTTAACCACCGTCGACCACCATCGACATTGACAACTACCGACCATCGTCAACCATCTCCTACCTGAGCTACAGCCGACCCCACCAGTCTAAAATACCGCCGACCTCCACCAACCACCATCGACCACCATTGATGTGAACCACCGCCGACCACCACCGTTCTGAACTACCACCAAACACCACGTATCTGAATTACCGTCAACCATCGC
The DNA here is from genome assembly GCA_033807775.1 of Saussurea involucrata. Classification (NCBI taxonomy): domain Eukaryota; kingdom Viridiplantae; phylum Streptophyta; class Magnoliopsida; order Asterales; family Asteraceae; genus Saussurea; species Saussurea involucrata. The sequence continues at coordinate 23,312,180 of CM066312.1, forward strand.
CGACCACCTCGATCTGAACCACCGTCGATCACCGCCATTCTAAACCACCACCACTCATTTGAACCACCGTCGACCACCACTGATCTGAACCACCGCCGACTACCACTGATCTAAACCACCGCCGACTACCACTGATGTGAACCACCGCCGACCACTGACGATGTGAACCACCGCCGACCACCAACGATGTGAACCACTGTCAACCACCACCGATCTGAACCACTGCCGACTACCGCTAATCTAAACCACCACCAACCACCACCAATGTGAACCACAATAGTGGGATTTCAGATTCAAAATTTAAAAAAAGGTATTTTGATCATTTACCAATATTTCATTCCAATTCCAATTCTTTTAAGAAATTCCATTTCAATATCTTTCAATCAACTAAACAGGTTGTCATATTTGATAACATTCCATTTTAATTTATTCAAAGTCAAGTTTATTTGTCATATTTTATTTCATCAAAACCTTGATGTAAACCTACACCAGACTCATTTTACATGATTAGTTTTATCCTTTCAAAGTTTTGGAATTAAGCTTCTATCAATTTGTACGTGACCTTCGTCGGCATATTTATCGCACATAATGTTATGGCTAGTTATGTCTTCAGTTTTCACCCATTTGAAAGACGTTTTATATCTTTTCGTAATTATGTTGAACCAGGACCGGCCCTGGCCTAGGCCAATGGGGCGACGGCCCAGGGCATTAGAAAATTCATGGTCATCATTTTTTAAGTCTAATTTATATAGGTAGGTTCAGTGTTGGGCCTGAAAAAAATAGCCATTATGTTCTAAGCCCAAAGGCACATGGCATGTTTCAAGAAAAGGTAACGAATCACTCTCAGCCTATCACTCAACCTCGACGCTCTCACTTAGCCTATTGCTTGACTCGACGCTCTCACTCTCTCTCGACGAACTTCCAATCCAACAATCTTGTCTCTTCTTCGATTCAGACGATTATGCGGCTGTGAAGTGTGGTTGTGGTATGTGATTATTAATTAGGGATTTAGCCATTTAGGGTTAATGTCTTAATGGGTTCAATTGCATACCAATACGTGATATGCCCAATCGAAAATCGCTTCTCTCTCAGCCTTGCCTTCACGATACGACGCCGAACAGAAGAATCGATTGAAGACTGTGTACCTCAAACTCTCAGTCACTCACTCCCTTAATTGAAGACTCGAACTCGAACTCCTCGCCTTGCGGCCTTGCCCTCTGCGACTTTGCCTGCCCCTCTCGGTTCTGCTCTGATTCTCTCTCAAAAGAATTTTCAAGCTTCACTACTCATATGTCTTCTTCTGGTATGTTTTACATTTGAATATTTAATTCTTAGGTTTATGTTTTTTAGATGGACTGATTTAGGTTTGTTTTTTTAGTGTTTAGATTAGGTTTATCTTTCTGTTTGTTTTTTAGATTTCAGATTAGTTAAGTTTTTATTTATTGTTTACTATTTAAATTAATGGTTTAGTTGCTCGGTTTGTTGTCCTAAGTCTAGTGCCTCACATATCCTCCTAGTCGCTGCTAAAATCCTAAATCGATTGCTTCTAAGATCCACAATCGGTCTCACGATTTTCTGGTTGCTGCCCTAAATCTCACAATCTGCCATTTTTCGATTTGGTTTTCTTTTTGATTTTGCAATAGTTTTTGATTTTGTTAAAAGGACTTTTTTGCACAAATATCTTCTGCACATGTTTTTAATGGATTTTAACTAATGGAGTGAGATTATTTTTCAGTGGATTCCATTCAATAAAATTAGTTTAAGTTATGCTAAGACTTAAGAGAAAATTTTAGCTGCCAAGAGTATCCCCTCAAATACATTCTTGGCTCTATCCCAATCCACTGTACAACCCGTGTGACAATAATGCAATATATGTTTTGTTCCACATCTTATGATCACACATAAAGGGGCATTTTTCCGGCTTCTGCCATGGACATCCAAAATCTCAGGATCCGCTTGTGTTGAACTTTTAGTGGACATAATTTATAAATTCATAATATATAAAATCTAAATTTACAAACTTAAACAAAGAAAAATTCGTACGTACCCCAAGAAGTTGGTGGACGACATAAGTAAATGTCCAAAATTATGAGATCTTATTTTCGACAACAAAATCTTTTTCAAATAGGTATCTTTGAAATGTGTTAAGTACATTTTTGTACAATATCTTAACTTCCAACCTCATAAATATTCTTCCATAGTTACAACCTGTTAACACCCCACCACCACCACACACACACACACCAAATATTTTAATACATGTTAGGGCAAAATGGTAATTATCAAATCGATTATTGTTTTCAGGGTAAAAGGCTTCGTATTTAATTTTGTTGAACTTTTTTTGTGTCAATTTTTTTCATCAAATCAAGTTTGAATCCCAAATAAGAATTAGAGAACTAATCTTTTAATTAGTGTATATCTATTATTAAATATACTCATTAACATGATACATGCATTTATGTATCATGCATGTATATATACATGCATGTATATATGTATGTATGTATGTATGTAGGGGACATTCTTTTGGAACCTATGAAATAGTGATAACTTTAAGAACAAGTGCACCATGCAGATATTGTTAGGTTCAATTCAAATGTTAAGCCCTAAAAGTTTAAGAATAGAAGAAGCAATCTCAACCTCTAGTTTAGATTTTCTATTTTCAAATCTTTTCATTGATTTATCTTCTATTTTTTCTATAACATTTTTTTTGGATATTGATAATCATCGATTTTTCAACTTAAAATAATTGACGGTTTATAATCTAGAAATAGAATTAAAACTCATTTGCCTAAATCTCACATGTGAACGCGAACCTCGATTCTTTTCATTGGTTTATATGTGAACACTTGGTTCAAACATAGAGTCTGAAGGGGTTCGGCGGGATCACAGCAGAAATAAACATACATATATAAAATATACTAACCGCAAAACCCTACTAGCCCGGATCCGTTACTAATGTAAATAGGGACAAAATAAAACAACCATAGGGGGTTAGAAATTTATACATCACGTGAATTTTCTGGTGAACCGATTTGAAGCACGAGAGATCAATGGCTATCTCCTATAGTGGTATCCAAACGTGAGCACGGTACGCTCCTAAACGGTTGCTAGCCCTTGAACCAAAAACCGACACAAGAAAAATCTATTTCTTGTGCCCTTGTGTGTGAGATCGACAACTTCCAAGGGAGAGACGGAGGAGAGATTTATTTTGTGTTTGCTTAACCTAAACCTAATTATCATTAGGTTTAAATACTCCATTTTTTCTTAATTTGGACCGGGCCCTAGTTTAAGATAAACCAATTATGGGCCTTAAGCCTTATGATTAATTATGTGAGACCCCAAAATGACACAAATAAAGATTTATGAAAAGAAAAGAAAAATGAAATAAAATAAAATGGGTTTTTATTTTATTGGACCCAAAATGTCATGGAAAAAGTTTAGAAGGGACTAATTCTGTCATTTAGTGAAAATGATAGATAAATAAATGGGGTTAAAGTTGTTTTGGATCAAAATGTTAAATATTATGTAAGGAAGGGGCCGAAGGTAATACTCATAAAGTTTAGGGGGGGGGTGTCATCTTTCTCAAAGATGAAGAGCCTATTTTGCAAACAGTACAAGTCTGTTTGGAGATGGCGACCTGACGACGGTTTTTAGCGATTTTGTTCGATTTCTTAGCCAAAAAAATTCGGATATACATTGAGAGCATTAGGTAAGGAAGAGAAGGTTCAAATCATTCATAAAATCGTTGAGTTCTGAGAGAGAAATCCGAGTTTGAAGTCCAAACTCAATGGTCTCGTTTTTCGTCGATTGGAGGTAGTTTTCCATACCAATCTTTGATTTCTTTACAAGTTTGAGTTCGTGTTTAAGTTCTCCATCAAATCCTAGTAGCCTTATATCTCCTATTTGCGTTTATATGGCTCGAGTTGATGATCAAAGTTTTGTTTAAAATTGAAATCTAAATATCAAGATTTAGAAGTCATTTCTTGTAGAAAAATTAAGTTTTTTTATGTCAAAACGTTGGTAAAACTATTACCAAGGTTTTGGTGCAAAAAGAATGAAGAAAAAGAGTTAAAAACGAGTTAAAAACGAGTTAAAATGGAGATCAAAAAATTAAATACGTGTCGGTGCCAGGTTACAGGTTGACCCGTATGTGTTTTATTTGTTTAAAAATCGAGTTTTGCAAGAGGCTGGGTTCAAACCCTTGACCTCAAGCATGTGAAGCAATAGCCTAACCAACTAAAGCTGTGGAGTTGTATATATTGTCAATTTGTCATAGCTCTCAAGAATCTATTTATATTTAGTACCGGGAAATTAATTAAAATACCCTAAGTTTGACCATCACTTACCAAAATGCCACAAATCTCTCCCATCTTACAAAAATGCCCCAAAAATCCGCGATGGAGCCCGCGATCGCGGGCCCCAGGCCACGTGTCACCAAACTTTGCCCACTTTGCCCGCGTTGGTCCCTCAAGAATGCCCGCGGTCCAGATTTCCCCCCTCAAGAATGCCCGTTTTGGTAGTTTTGGTCCCTGCCCGCGTTTGACTTCCTTTGACCCCCGCGATCACGGGCTGACGTGGCACGAACTTTGGCCAAAAGTGCCCCGCGGAGCCCCTCAACTTTGGCCGCGGTGCACATTTGGCCCCTGCCCGCGATGGACCAAATTTTACAGTTTTGGTCCTTGGAAATTTACACTTTTGGTCCCTGTACTTAGACGAATCTTGCATGCTTTTACTGTTTTTTCCACAATTATTGTACTTTGAAGACCGATTTGTGGTTGAAATTCATTTGCATGTTTGAGATTTCATCCATAAATATCAGTAATATGCAATTCACAATTCACACTTGTTTATTGCTTTCTTTCTTGATTTCTCTCTTGCTTTCTTTCTTTGAATTGCTTTCTCTCTTGATTTCTCTTCTCTCATTTCATCCACAAATGGCATCGTCATCAAACCCTAAGTCTACTCCTGAAAAAATGCCACCTCAAATCGAGGTTGCCATAGCAAAAAAGGAAAAGGAGATAGATGAACTAACAGAAGAGTGGAAAAAAATTATGGACAGGAAGGCAGTCCATTTGAGAAAGATCGAAGAGGAAGACAGGGAGATCAAAAGGATGAAAGGGGATATAAAAGCTCGGGAGGCTCGTGTTCGTCGAGAACAAGAAGCAATTCACCATATTCTGCAAGACTTCGCAATTATTCAAGCGAAGGTAAACGAGAAGCAAGCTTGGATTGATGAAACTAAATCAGTTTTTAAGTAGGCGGTGGTTGTTTTAGTTGTTTTGTATTTTTTTTACTGTGTTGTTGTTTGTATTTTTTTACTGTGTTGTTGTTTTGTATTTTTTTGTTGTTGTTAATTTCTCTAAAAAGTAGTTTTTAAGCCGCTGAACCACGGTTAGGTTGGATACATCATGCAAGGTCAAGTCAGAGGTTACCTCATTCGGATAAACAAACATGGGGTTTTGTTTGTTAATGATGCTAGATTTTGGTAGCCGTACTCTATCCACGTGGGCCTACTCCTCTTGTAGAATATATGACAACCCTCAACTCATTTGCTAAAGTGTGTCCAGGTTGTGGTACACAATGGCCATACGTGGTTGCAAAAGCAGAAGCCGTTGAAGAAGGGTCAGAAAGATTGAAGATGAAGAGCATGTTGGATGGAATACAAACTAGCTGTGTTATCAATGTTCATTTAAAAGCATATGTATGTGTGTATATATAATATGAATATATATATCATTTACAAACTAGCTGTGTTATCAATGTTCATTTAGAAGCATATGTATGTGTGTGTATATATAATATGAATATATATATATATATATATCATTTACAAACTAGCTGTGTTATCAATGTTCATTTAAAAGCATATGTATGTGTGTATATATAATATGAATATATATCATTTACAAACTAGCTGTGTTATCAATGTTCATTTAGAAGCATATGTATGTGTGTATATATATAATATGAATATATATATATATATATATATATATATGTATATTACAAATCAGCGTTCAGATCAACAGTATCATATGTGTTTGTTCCATATGGTTCAAGCTGTGACGAGCCCGGGGTGTGACTGACTGAATGTCTCCTTGGCACGGTTGAAGGGGCGGGATTTGGACACTCTCCACGAGTGTATCCTACGCATTGGCATCGAGTACATCTTCGTTGTATCGAACTTTCACCACGTGTTGGACGTCGGTCGTTCTTTCTCGGTCTCCTGGCTCTGTTCTTATCCATTAAAGGTGGATAGCATGGCGGAAGCGGGTCGGATGGATACACCCATGCTGCAGGGGGTCCAGCTAGGTTTATTACCTCCACGTATGTTTTCCGGTAATATTCGGACGTGAAGAAAGGTACAGCCAAGTCGCTGCAATCTGTACGACCCATATATCTTGCTGCAGCGATGGCATGGCCGCACGGTAACCCAGATTTATCCCATTCGCGACACGAACAAAAGTGGTCTTCCATATTCACAATCGCGTGAATATAGTCATCATGCACCTCGTACTTCCCATACCCTATTGCTCTTACCGGCCATGTCGCTGCACGACGCGCCCTGTACTGAACGATATTCTCCGCCGTTGGTGTGAGTGCATTTTGCATCTCAGCTCTTTTTAGGCGTCGAATTTGGTACCACTCTTGTTGAAAGGCCCGAAAGTAGTCCATAAGATTAACAATCGGACATCTTCGCGCAAAACGGGAGAGTGCATTCACAGACTCTGCACTATTCGAGGTCAGAATGTCATACCGTTGTCCAGGAAAATGGGTCGCGGACCACCTCTCCGGTCCAGCATCGTCAAAGACTTTGGCTGCTTCGTCGGCACTATATCGTAGCATATTCATGTACTTGTTAAACTCCCGATCCGATATGCTCTGCATGCCGCCCAATAGACATCCTTGTAGGTGGTAATACGTTTGTCCTTGGATTTGGCGTTCATCTCCAAATGTCGACAGCATATGGCGTGAGGGGCGTTTGGGTACATGGCAGAGATTGCGGCGCTTATGGAAGGAGCCCTGTCAGACATAAACACCAACCCTTGCGGGTCTCCGATAGCTTGTCTCAACATGGACATAAACCAAGTCCACTCGTCCCCGGTTTCAGACTTGCCTACGCCGAAAGCTACTGGAACGATGGAGTTATCCCCGTCCATGGCAACCGCCAGGAACATCATACCCAAGTAACGGCCCTTTAAATGGGCTGCGTCTATTATCAGGACACAACGTAGATTTGCCAGAAATGTGTGGATCTGCAAAAACATAGGTGGTTTTCATTTGTAAATGTTATAGTTTATAATGTGTAAACATATGACGTGTTAAAATACGTACCGCGGGTCCAAGGGCCACGAAGCACATCTCAAACCGTCGACGTGAATCGGTCTGTAGCTGCGTGACAGTACCAGGGTTCTGCAGCTGCAAATTATATAAATATGTCGGGAGTCGTTCATACGACTCCTCGAACGTGCCTCTCACCATAAACAGTGCATGGCATCGCGCACGCCAAGCTTGGTGGTAATCAATCGTGACGCCGAACTGCCGGTGAACATCGTGGACGATGTCCTTTGGACGCAATGACCTGCTAACATCAAGAAATTTGTTTTTCAGCATCGCACCCAAAGTCTTTTTGTCGGCTTGTTTGTGGTGGGGATTAAGTTGCGTCCTCGTACAAGTGTGTACGTCGTGCAACTTTTTAATCATTATCGCCCCTCCTTTGGGACCCGTGTGAATCGCGTACAACCTCCACTCACACTTTTCTCTGGCACATTCAACTACGTATCTGCTTTTGTCAGATTTCCGCACATGACTTTGGAAACCCTCTTCCAAGAACCTGAGTCCAATCTGACTTGCCAAGAGATCCTTCGAATCGAATATCTGACCTGCTTTTAAGCTTTCACTGCGAATATAAGGTGCAGGTTCGTAGGTTTGTGTCTGGGTATGGGAGTCTGGAAGAATAGGGGGCATATCAAAAAAGTCATTTATCTGACTACATGATTTTCTACTAGGGGTATATTCTTCGTGATCATCATTATCGGTGTCTGATCTGTCTATTTCAGAATTACCCGTTCTGAAAACGTGGGTTTCGTCATCAGCAACTCCAGCAGTACGCCCTTCGTGTGGTTGTGGTGGTTATTGTTGTTGAGAATCAGGCTGCTCTATTTGGAGGTCTTCGTCGTCGTCACCGTCGTTGTCACCGCCGGATACGCCGGGATACACAAAAAGTAATGGGGGCCTTTCTGAATCGACTGCAAAGTGCAGAAAAGTAGAGATATCCCCATCGTTTGATAAATCCACAAATGACCCATCGCCATTTTTAAACACTAACTTGCAAACAGCAGAAGAGTTGATTCCACATTTTTGCATGGCGTATGCATGAAATTTCTGATAAGTATAGTTTACTGGCAATTTTACACCATGCTTAGATTTATAAGCAAAATTCCACTCATTGTTATCTTGCTCCCATTCACCATCAAAACAGAAATATAGCTTAGCTTTTGCAACAGATGAACTCATTTTTTTCAGTAGTATCTCAAACACAAAATATTGCAGAAAGAAATCAAGAAAGAAGTATGAAATCGGTGTGTGGATTATGGCTTGCATTTTACATCTATTTATCAATGAAACAACCAACATTGATGACAACCAATCTCTCATTTCATCCACAAACTGGTAGTCCAAAAACACTGATTTAACATTGATTCAAACATGCAAATGAATTTCAACCACAAATCGGTCTTCAAAGTACAATAATTGTGGAAAAAAATAGTAAAACATGCAAAATTCGTTTAAGTACAGGGGCTGAAAGTGTAAATTTTCAGGGACCAAAAGTGTAAATTTCCAGGGACCAAAACTGTAAAGTTTGGTCCATCGCGGGCCATCGCGGGCTGCGATCGCGGGCAGGGGCCAAATGTGCACCACGGCCAAAGTTGAGGGGCTCCGCGGGGCACTTTTGGCCAAAGTTCGTGCCACGTCACCCCGCGATCGCGGGGGTCAAAGGAAGTCAAACGCAGGCAGGGACCAAAACTGCCAACACGGGCATTCTTGAGGGGGGAAATCTGGACCGCGGGCATTCTTGAGGGACCAACGCGGGCAAAGTGGGCAAAGTTTGGTGACACGTGGCCTGGGGCCCGCGATCGCGGGCTCCATCGCGGATTTTTGGGGCATTTTTGTAAGATGGAAGAGATTTGTGGCATTTTGGTAACTCGAAGTTGGACTTTTGGCATTTTAATTAATTTCCCTTTAGTACCTGTTTATTTTTAAAACAAAAAACCGATGTCATGGGAGCTTCGAACTATGAACCATTTTATTTTCTCATTTTACGAAAACCACATAAATTTAATATTTATTTTAGTTTCATAAAGTTGTATTATAGTCCTCGAAGGTCCAAAAATATGATTTATGCCACAATAGTATTTTAGAAACTTAGGCAAATTTTTCTACAAACTAAGAATATGAAAATTTTCACTCGATTTCAATTATTTATCTTTTTGGTAATTACCAAGATGTCCCTACGATTAAACGGTCGGTATTTCAAGCACTAAATGTGTATTTCGTTATAGTGAAATTTCCGAAATATTTATATAGTTGGGAATTGGTGATTTAATTACTTATTTTAAAGAGGTGGTTAGATTAAATCACTTATTTATTGAAACGCACTGAGAGGTGGCTATAGGCCTCTAGAACTGCAGAAAAAGGGTCAAAATTTATGGACGTTCCTACGAAGAAACACTTATTATATTAGAACTCAAGCCTTATCGAGCATTTTATATGATAACTCTCATTTTGAGCGTTATTTGCATTCCGTTTGTGTGTGTTTTTCTTCCATTTTAGTAGTGTTTCCTTTTTATTTGTTTGTGTTTCTTCCTTTTATTATTTTATTTTCATTTGGAGTTGTTGAGGATATTTTTAGGTTAAAACACGTCATTTTGGGTTATTAATATTACTGCTGGACTCTGTGGGCATGGAGTGCCCACTGAGGGCACGTTCTAGAAGGCCACCGCCCAAAATGGCTCCAACTTGTGCAAGTGGATGTGAGGTGCTAGGAGGGCCATTCATTTTCTGCAAACCCACGTGATGTAATGAGTGTTTGAAGCCCTTATAAATAGAAGATGAAGAAAAGGAACCAACGATCCATCCATAACACCATCCATCCATATTTTCTTTAGTTTAGTTTTCATTTCTATGCTTTCCAACAAACACCTCAAGCCTTTGGCTTGAGGTGTAGTAGTTTAAATTTTGTATTTTAATTATGTATTTCATTTATTGTATTTAACTATATGAAAGTAGTTACTTCGTATTCCTTTTCTTTTATTATGTCTTTTACTTTTATTTTGAGCTAATCACCTCTTTGGGTGTGGGTGTGAGTCAAACTCGAGACTAGTAGGCGACACTTGGGTGTTGCCATTATTACTAGCTCTTAAGCTTGGTCACTTAAGTCGGGACTTAAACTCAACGCAGATAAGCTGATCACCTTGAAGTGTTAATATTAGATCTTAGACCTCGAGAGGGGCGGATCCGAAATACGGCTTGAGTGATGCACAAAGATTTGAGAGAGTCTTTGATAACCACGTAGAGATACGGGTTCTGCATGATTTACTAAGGTTCGAACTTCGGTCGAGATTTATATCACAAAGAGATTTGGGTGTAAATCTCCATATTGATTGAACTTTGATTTTTGAGTCATACTTAGTTAAATCGGCAAGATTAAGGGTCAACAATAATGGTGACTTTATGGGCATTTTGTAGGACCGGTCTGTAAAAATCCACTTTCGAGAGATCGGGCTTTTTATAGACATTCCGTATTACAAAGTGACTAACCATTTCGTCACTACGAGCATCTCAAGGAAAACTTACACCCATACCCATTTTATTTACTTATTTATTTTTTGTTGTTAAAACCCCAAAACTCACTCAAAAAGATATTTTCTTCTCCTCTTATTGAAATCGGTGTATTCTCGACTTAGGACTCGGAACTTTGAAATCCAATCCCTGTGGATACGATACTCGGTACTTTTACCACTTTATTACTTGTAGCGATCCCAGTGTTGGTGTATACTTGCGCCCCCACTGTGGAAATATTTGTGCCCACATTTCTGGGTACACGTTTTCCAGTTACCAAGTTTTTGGCGCCGTTGCCGGGGATTGACGTATTTCCAGAGTTCCTTGAGTTATAAGTTGAGTTTTTCATTGGTTTTTCTTTCACCGACATGGATGACTTTAATTGGGATGCCCCGTATTTTAATACTTTCGACTATTCATGGGAACAACATCCTAATTTTTTGGAAAATATTCAAGATGATGACACCTTCCCTTCATTCTCACCCCCTCATCAAGATTGGAATGAGACATTTATAAATACATTTGACCAATCTTGGGAGTGGAATTTTGATAATTTTTGTGATTTTCAAGGGAGTGATTCTCACCATGGATTCACGTCCTTTGTTTCCAACAATCCACCCGAGAATGTTTTTGAACAGCCCGAGCCGTCTCACTCTTTTGAAACTTTTTCCCCAAGCTTAACAGAAAATTTTACAACATTTTTGGGAAATTTTACATCCTCTTTTGAAGCCTTAAACACTAAGATGGGACAACTAGTCGACGAGTTGAAAAATCAAAGTCAAGGTTCCTTACCAAGTGATAATGAAAAATCAAAATGTGTTGGTAAGGATGAGAGTGATGTTGAGAAAGAGTTGGAGATTTTTGAGGCAAATTTCAAGCACATGAGTAAGCCTTCCTTACTTCCTAATAGTGAAGAAGTGCTTCAAGATGCTAAAATTCCTAACGTAATGATTTTTGCTCATTTTGTGCAGCCTTCTTTTTGTGATCACAATGTTCCTTTCAGGATCATGCCATGGACTGTTGGGAGGATTTGTGTGATCAAGAGCTCGGGAAAATTTCCTAGATCATGTTCTTTGGGTGGTGAATTTGTTGGAAGAACCTTTGGTATGGTGGAGGTGTCTATTATCTTGAACCCACTCCACTTTCTGAAGATGCACATGTGGGGTGGTGAACCACATCCTACATAACCATGATGCAAACTTATCTTCTTACTCTCAACTCCAATTTTGTGTCTTTTATTTTACACTTTTGTGTGTGTGTGATTTGAGTCTGTTCATTTTCGACTAGTATCAAGAATTTTTGGGATAAAAAAAAATCTCCTACATCTTATATCCTTAGACTCGAAGTTTCATAGTTTGAATAATCTTTCCACCACTAGCAGATTTCTAGAACTAAGCAACCAATTCCCCGGTATCCATATTGATTAACCTTTGAAATTTTAGAAATGACACGGGCCTTCTTTCTAAACACTTGGTCGATACACTTTTCCTTTGTTGCCTTACCCGATCCTTTGAATCTTATTACTCCCTCTACAGTGAAAATATTGAGTATTTTAAATTTGGAGGAGGAAACTCAAGTGTTGAAAAAAAAGAGCTAAATCCTTCGAAAAATTGGAAGGATAAATAAAAAAAATACAAATAGCTGAGTTTGACACGTTGAGGTAAACAAGTTGGGCAAAACACATCAAATACATAGTTAAAAATATTTTTCTTTGATGTAACCCAAAAAGACAAGTTTGGGGGAAGATGAAAAATGTAAGGATAGTGAGAAGCCTTAAACACCAACCCTTCAAAGTCCTGTGGATCTAAGTTTACAAAGTCAATTAGCATAAGATGGATGAATTATAGCTTAGCCTATGGAAATCAAATTGCAATAAAAAAATAGAGTGGAAAAATTAGGAAAAACTATGGATGCTTTTAGTTAAAGGGATTTGAGATGCAAAAGAAAAAGAAAAGAAAGAAAAAAGAATAAAATTGAAGGTCCTATTTGTGATACTTAGTCTTCTTATGTATTTTGTATCTTCATTTGTTTTTATTTGTGTCTTTTAGTTACTTGGGGACAAGTAACAAGTTAAGTTTGGGGGTATGATAACTCTCATTTTGAGCGTTATTTGCATTCCGTTTGTGTGTGTTTTTCTTCCATTTTAGTAGTGTTTACTTTTTATTTGTTTGTGTTTCTTCCTTTTATTATTTTATTTTCATTCGGAGTTATTGATGATATTTTTAGGTTAAAACACATCATTTTGGGTTATTAATATTACTGCTAGACTCTGTGGGCATGGAGTGCCCACTGAGGGCACGTTCTAGAAGGCCACCGCCCAAAATGGCTCCAACTTGTGCAAGTGGATGTGAGGTGCTAGGAGGGCCATTCATTTTCTGCAAACCCACGTGATGTAATGAGTGTCTGAAGCCCTTATAAATAGAAGATGAAGAAAAGGAACCAACGATCCATCCATAACACCACCCATCCATATTTTCTTTGGTTTAGTTTTCATTTCTATGCTTTCCAACAAACACCTCAAGCCTTTGGCTTGAGGTGTAGTAGTTTAAATTTTGTATTTTAATTCTGTATTTCATTTCTCGTATTTAACTTTATGAAAGTAGTTACTTCGTATTCCTTTTCTTTTATTATGTCTTTTACTTTTATTTTGAGCTAATCACCTCTTTGGGTGTGGGTGTGAGTCAAACTCGAGACTAGTAGGCGACACTTGGGTGTTGCCATTATTACTAGCTCTTAAGCTTGGTCATTTAAGTCGGGACTTAAACTCAACGCAGATAAGCTGATCACCTTGAAGTGTTAATATTAGATCTTAGACCTCGAGAGGGGCGGATCCAAAATACGACTTGAGTGATGCACAAAGATTTGATAGAGTCTTTGATAACCACGTAGAGATACGGGTTCTGCATGATTTACTAAGGTTCGAACTTCGGTCGAGATTTATATCACAAAGAGATTTGGGTGTAAATCTCCATACTGATTGAACTTTGATTTTTGAGTCATACTTAGTTAAATCGGCAAGATTAAGAGTCAACAATAATGGTGACTTTATGGGCATTTTGTAGGACCGGTCTGTAAAAATCCACTTTCGAGAGATCGGGATTTTTATAGACATTCTGTACTACAAAGTGACTAACCATTTCGTCACTACGAGCATCTCAAGGAAAACTTACACCCATACCCATTTTATTTACTTATTTAGTTTTTGTTGTTAAAACCCCAAAACTCACTCAAAAATATATTTTCTTCTTCTCTTATTGAAATCGGTGTATTCTCGACTTAGGACTCGGAACTTTGAAATCCAATCCCAGTGGATACGATACTCGGTACTTTTACCACTTTATTACTTGTAGCGATCCCAGTGTTGGTGTATACTTGCGCCCCCACTGTGGGAACATTTGTGCCCACGTTTCTGGGTACACGTTTTCTAGTTACCATTATCCCATTTTTAAATTAGTTAGTGATTTAAAAATGGGATTGAAATATCTTTTTTTGAGTTAACAACTAGTGGGATGATTTAATGTGAAATGGAGATTTTATATAATTATAAAAGGATTAATTTGACGTTTTGGAAAGTCATTGAGTTATACACTTTGTGGTTTGACCGAATTGACAAAGGGTTAACTTTTGACTCGTTCGACCCACATAGATTTTAATGATGGGTCAAATTGAGTTATTTTAGGCATATTAGGATGTTTGGATGTGGAGTTTGACTTTAGGTAAGGTCAAAGTTGACCATAGTTGACTTTTATTAACTTTTGGAGAAATAAATAATTAATTGGATATGATGATATGAAATGTGTAGGTTTTCATTCAAGAGTTATCAGTAGTAGATCTACATGGACATGTGAGTCTTCATGAGACTTACAATGGGATGCATATATTTGTACAAATTTATTTTGAGCATTATATGATTTCTATGGTGAATGTTATGCATGATAATTATTTAAATACACGCTATCGTTATATGTTTACATTTATGTGGAGTTTTGTGGAGCATGCATGCTAATTGTTTTCCGTTTTTGAACATATTTAGCATGCTTGAGTTTTTAGTTGGTTTATATTGTACGAATGGTACATGGTTTGGTGTATGTGATGTCAGTTTGGTTTTGTCACACTTAAGGGGAGGCACGACCCCGAAATGGGTGACTGGTTCTGTGTGACGTACATACTAAGGAATGCTTGTGACATAGCAGCACGACCCCGTAATGGGTTATTGGAAATAGGTATGCCGCACACACCTAGGGAATGATTGCAATTTACCGGCCCTTACTTAATGAGACAATTATGAGGCCTCTTTTCTTTTAGTGTTGCATGTTTTTCGGAAAATGCATATTATTTGGTACAGATTTTATAAGTTAATCATGTGTGATGTGAAATTATTTTGTTCACGCAAACCATGAACTCATTGAGTTTTATATGTTGACTATAGTATGCATCTCAGGGACAGAAGATTTCAGGGTGGACAAACGAAAAGGACACACATAGAGACTTACCTAGTCCATCTAAGTTCAACATTTTTGTGCAAACATATTGGATGAATAAATTTGTAACGCAACCCGGTATGGGACGTGTTAGTATTTAAGTTACGTATTTATTGTTTTAAAGTCTTCTGCTGTAAATGGTCTAAAGTTTTAATTTAGCCGAAATTTTGGAATATTTTAAAAGAATTGTTTCAGATAACGTAACATTTCTCATGGAAAAAATATAGGTGTTACAAGTTGGTATCAGAGCAATACTTCAAGAGAAATAGGTGATGATCTTTAGGCTAAGCTTGAACTTTTATGTGTAAGAATAAGACATCAACTTTAGATATAAATCACTATCATTGTCGTACTAGATCACTATCAACATAACACATGTTAGAAGCACCATATATCAATGTAATTACAATATAACATTGCGCTGCAATACAGTAAGTTTAAGTTTAGCTATAAGAGATCTAATTTTCCTCTTAGAGATAATTAGTGCAAAGAATGAACGTAGAGTACTCGGAATTGAAACTCGCACAGAGTATGACAGAACAACTAGTGTGGGCTTAGGCCTATAAGTAAGACATGCAAGCATTCATATTTTGAAATGTCAAGGCAAATATAATTTTAATGACAGAGTAGCCTTAGTCGGAACTCGAGTTGTTTACAGTTGAAAAATTCCAGTATCTTTTAGCTTTTAGTTATGCAAGTTAAGTTGGGTATGTGTGTGAAGGGTCAAGTACCGAAGTACCAGTCGCTTAAGCAGAGTACTATAAAGATGCATAAATGTTACACGTACCGCGAGGGTGTCTATATACACATGTATATTCAATTCAGTTAAGTAACATGTACATATTATGGTCAATGTACAGTGATGGTTCAGATGGATAGTCGACTCTCACACTACACCAAAAGTGTTTGCCCTGTTATTATGTTTAAAAGTAAATTGTTCAGAACTTTTAGACACCAAATTTATTTTTTCAGGTTAATTTAAATGTTACTGCTTTGAAGTAACATTTGCCCATATAAATTTTAGTTTAAAATCATAGGTTTTTAGTAGCGCCGCTTTGGTTGAGAATCGCGACAGTAACGTTATAAACTTGTCGGGCAGAATGTGTGTACCATAGTTAGAGAAGTTTTTATTGTCGTTATTGCACTGTGCTTAGTCATTTGAGAAATATAGGGCCAAGCATGTATAACGTCAAAAGTTGGTCCCACGACCGTTATATAAGATGAGTTGTAAGAAAACATTTTTTTCTAGTGAATTATAGATGCAAAGTTTCGGATTTTTTTTGTCATGTAGTTGACAAGGACATTTCAGTAAAAGCCAACAAGCTCAGAGGTTGTGTCATATGCAATGTAGTCAGATTTCGCAACCGTGATAAAATTTATTTAGGCTACTAGATTATTGTCGGGGATTCATTTATGGTTCTCTAAATTACAAACTTTGATGTCAGCATAGACCCAGACAACATAGTAAGCTAGATTGAGGTCAGAAAGAACAAGTCTTTCGGTTAATGAAAGTAAAAGTAAAGCTATGTATAAATTTGATGGCTGTCGGGTGGACTAGACAACCTTGTTTTCAGTGATACCTCGACTTTCGAATTAGACTTTTTATTAATGCAACAAGGCAAATTTATCTCCTAGTCATTAAGTCAACCGCAATATCATAAAAAGACTAAAACAACACATGATAGAGAGTTAACAATGTGGTAATTGCACAAAAACTTTGTCAGACATTATTAGGACGGTTCAAAGTATAGTAAGTATGCATATCACGATGGTTAAAAGTCCATGTTCGATTGGGAATCGATAAAGTTTGAGTTAGGGATGTTGATTAGCGTCGTTGGATAATTATGATGAGGATATTCACTATCATCCAGATAGGCAAATGAGGATCAGAGTTGATCAGCTGGTGAGTTGCGATGAAACACATCACATTGAGTGCGGACAATCAGGCACAAGTAGTTCAGTAAGAGACTATTCGATAAGAGAATGATAAGATATAAAGAATGATTAACACCTTGAGTTTGTACTAATAAACTCAAATGACATCTTGTAGATTTTGGAACAAAAAAAGGGGCTCCAGTATGCAAGGTCTAAGAAATGCAATGTTAGAAGAATTATGTAAATCTTTGTGCTTAGGGCACACCGATAGTGATAAGATGTGCGAAAATTTGAAAAGATGTTTTAGAATGTGTAAGAAAAAAAAACATGTGAAGACGTCAAATCAGTTACAGTAAGTCACAGAAAGCTCCAAGTTTCAGTAAGTACTAGTATATGCCTGAGGACCTATGTACAAGGTCAAATAATTAAGGTAAGCATCGATCTGAGAGCCTTCAAGTGAAGGTAAATAAGGGGGTGTTTTGTTCGCAAGATTTCGACGGAACTGGAAGTAATTGGAATGATCAATTCCATTCACCAAATTCCGTCCAGGCGTTTGGTTACCTATGGAATGGAATTGAATTCCACACATTGCACCATTCATGGATTTGGTCACTCCATCACAAATGAGAAGGAATTCAATTCCATTAACATATTTCATTCCATCAAAAAATATTATGCGAACCAAACGCCCCCTAAGTGATACAACATGTGTGCCTACCATATAAAGAGATGGTAAAGAGATAGAGTATGTATTACAAGTTATGTCACAATGCCTTAGCAGTTTTTAGCATGGATGTTAAGTAAACATTAATGCCTCTATCAGTTATCAGTATATGCATTGAGTATGCATAAGAGTATCAGCAAGAACATTAATATTGTGCATCACCTTTGCTAAAGTATTCCTAGTAGTGCTCATTTATCTCACGTTTGGGGAGTATTCCGAACAATGTTCATTGTTAACGCACGTTATCTTTAATCAATGCGTTTCAACCATAAGAGGTGTGTTTGCATGGCTCGTGTAGTCATACTTGATGTAGAAGAAGTTGTCCAACATTTACATACAAGTGCCTAGTCACATGTGTTATTAGTATGAGTAAGGTAACGACACGAGTATAGTAGAAATAAATAGTACATGGAGAGTTGTGCTATCAAGCAACGTAGACTGCTAGTGTTTCATGCAGTAGACAGAACGATGTTAAAGACAACACTTTGAAAGTGCATAATTATACATGACGAGTAAGGTAAATAAAGTTCAAAGTATGTTGGATCGAAACGTTGGTTGGCCACAAATTTATAAGTTAATTTTTCGACAGTTTTTCACATGACGGATTCAAGGAAGCGTTTAGATGATGAGTCAACTATCATAACTTTGGAAAGTATCGAGGTTAACGACACACTCACTCATATAGGGAGACATTGGAAGGGTTGTAAAAAACGTAATGATTAAGGAACAAGAGTACCTATTTGGTACTAGTGATGGTGTTAATAAGATTAAAATCCTTAAGATTCAGAAATGACATGGTAGATAATTAATAGACAAGGACTAAGAATCCTCAACACTCTAACCAGTATAATTCCGAGGATGGAATTCCTTAAAGGATGGGAGATTTGTGACACCCCAAAATGGAACAAATAAAGAATTATGAAAAAAAGGAAAATGAAATAAATAAAATAGGTTTTTATTATTGTACCCAAAATGTGATGGAAAAAGTTTAAGAAGGGCTAATTCTGTCATTTAGTGAAAATGATAGATGAATAAATGGGTTTGAAGTTGATTTGGATCAAAATGTTAACAATTGTGTAAGGAAGGGGGCCGAATGTAATACTCAGATAGTTTGGGGGGCGAATATCATATTTCTCAAAGTTTAGGAGCTGTTTTGCAAACAGTAAAAGTTTGTTTGGAGATGGCGACTTGACGACGGTTTTTAGCTATTTTGTCTTATTTCTTCAACTAATAAGCCAAAAAGAATCAGATATACATAGAGAGCATTAGGTAAGGAAGAGAAGGGTTCAAATCATTCATAAAATCGTTGAGGTTTGAGAGAGAAATCCGAGTTTGAAGTTCAAACTCAATGGTCTCGGTTTTTCGTTGATTGAAGGTAGTTGTCTATACTAATATTTGATTTCTTCATGATTCGGTTCGCTTTTAAGTTCTCCATCAAACCCCAATAGCCTTATATCCCCTATTTGCGTTTATATTGCTCGAGTTGATGATCAATGTTTTGTTAAGTTTTGTTTAAAATCGAAATCTAAATATCAAGATTTAGAACTCATTTCTTGTAGAAAAATTGTGTTCTTTATGTCAATACGTTGGTAAAAATATTACCGAAATTTTGGTGCAAAAAGAATGAAGGAAAAGAGTTAAAAACGAGTGAAAATGGAGCTCAAAAATATTAAATACGTACATCCATGGCTGCTGGGTCGACCGGGTTGTGGTCTGGTCAAGAATTTGACCTGCGTGTGTCGGTGCCGGGTTATGGCTTCGTAACGGGTTGACCCGTATGTGCTTTATTTGTTTAAAAATAGTGTTTTGCAAGAGGCTGGGTTCGAACCCGTGACCTCAAACGTGTGAAGCAATAGCCTAACCAAATAAATTGTGGAGTTGTTTGTTGTTATAGCTCTCAAGAATCTATTTATGTTTAGTACCTATTTATTTTTAAAACAAAAACCGATGTCAAGGGAGGTTCAAACTATGAACCATTTTATTTTCTCATTTTATAAAAACCACATAAATTTAATATTTATTTTAGTTTCATAAAGTTGTATTATAGTCCTCGAAGTTCCAAAAATATGATTTATGCCACAATAGTATTTTAGAAACTTAGGCAAATTTTTCTACGGACTAAGAATATGAAAATTTTCACTCGATTTCAATTATTTATCTTTTTGGAAATTACCAAGATGTCCCTACGATTAAATTCAAGCACTAAAGTGTGTATTTCGTTATAGTGAAATTTCTGAAATATTTATACAGTTAGGAATTGATGATTTATTTACTTATTTTAAAGAGGTGATTAGATCAAATCACTTATTTATTTAAGTGATTTAAGAATGGGATTGAAATGTCGTTTTTTGAGTTAACAACTACTGGGATGATTTAATGTGGAATGGAGATTTTATATAATTATAAGAGGATTAATTTGACTTTTTGGGAAGTCATTGAGTTATAGACTTGGGTGTTTGACCGAATTGACAAAGGGTTGACTTTTGAGTGGTTCGACCCACATGGATTTTAATGGGGGGGGGGGGGGGGGTTCAAATTGAGTTATTTTAGGCATATTAGGATGTTTGGATATGGAGTTTGACTTTAGGTTGGGTCATAGTTGACCTTTATTAACTTTTGGAGAAATAAATTATTAATTGGATACGATGATATGAAATGTGTAGGTTTTCATTCTAGAGCTATCAGTAGTCGATCTACATTTATGGACAGGTGAGTCTTCATGAGACTTACAATGGGATGCATACATATGTACAAATTTATTTTGAGCATTGTATGATTTCTATGGTGAATGTTATGCATGATAATGATTTAAATACATGCTATCGGTATATGTTTACATTTATGCGGAGTTTTGGGAGTATGCATGCTAGTTGTTTTCCGGTTTTTGAACATATTTAGCATGCTTGAGTTTTCAGTTGGTTTATATTGCACGAATTGTACATGGTTTGGTATATGAGATGTCAGTTTGGTTTGTCACACTTAATGGGAGGCACGGGCCCGAAATGGGTGTTGGTTCTGTGTGAGCCGTACACACTAGGGGATGCATGTGACATCACAGCACGACCCCGTAATGAGTTATTGGTTATAGTGAACCGTACACACCCAGGGAATGCTTGCAACTTATCAGTCCTTACTTGATGAGACAATTATGAGGTCTCTTTTCTTTCAGTGTTGCATGTTTTTTAGATAATGTTTGGTACATATTTTACATATTAACCATGTGTGATGTGAAATGATTTTGTTGATGCAAACCATGAACTCACTAAGCTTTATAAGCTGACTATAGTATGCATCTTAGGGACAGAAGATTGCAGGTTTGACAAACGAAAAGGACAGACATAAAGACTTGCCTAGTTGATAACTCTATTTTTAGAGTTATTATTTCCTTTTATTTTACATTTTATTTTGTCAAATTCAGCCATTTCACCTCTCAAAACCCCCATTCTTGGTATAATTCTTGAAAATGAGCAAAAAGAGTAAACCATAGTCTTTAATAAATTATTTGGTGGAATTTGGGTGTTTTTCACGTTTTATCCTGCAGTGACCACTGTAGTGCCCACTCCGGCTTCCCACTGTTCGAGCAAATCAAGAAGAAGACAAAAGAAACTACTAGTTGGGATTTAATTTTCTGGAGTTTAGAAGGTTCAAATAACAGGGAAATATGGGCTGGAGAAGTACAAAGTAGCTTCCTTAAAGATGACAACAAGTACACCTTCTTGTACTTAGAGATTGACTTGGCAAAGGATCTATTGGGTAAAAGGATTATCCAAAGTGGCTAATGTTCAGTTTAAACCAGCAGTCTTTACCCTTTAGAAGACCCACCTCTTTTGTGTAATACCCAACTCTTTCTCCTAGTATATAAAGGAGCACTTGGGTATCATTTATGATCATCCTTGAGTTTTTGCTTAGCCTTAAATTCTCTCAACTACCACATTAGCTTTAGTCTTTTATTTACTGCAGTAACTAGCTTTAATTTTCAGTATTTTACTTTCTTAGTTTAATTGTAGTTCGCAATACACAGTGACAGGGACGAACCCTCGTTCCCCACTGTGAGTTCTATTCAAGTCACTTTCAGTTTAATTATGTGCAAATTCTACTCTTTTGTTTTCTTTACTTTAGTTATGGGCTAAACATCCTTTGGGATGTAGGAAGGAGAAGTACCTGGATTTTATTAAAAATGCTTGAGTAATCTTTATACTTAGAATATTTGTTGTTTTGGTCATTCATTCTCGATATTTACCCAAGGATGCGAACAAGCCGATCACTTGCAAGGATATAAAGTCTAGTTCTTAACTTAGAAATAGGTAGAACGTAGTGACACGAGCTTGAATGATGCTAGGGGATTCGAAAGAATTCTTATGACACTTACGAAAGTGAGGTCGGCACAGTGAGCAAATCTCAACCCACTGGAGTAGTAGGCAAGCTAATTTGTGTATTAAAAACACTTAGAGTATTTGTCTCTACACATTCCATCGAGACCTGAAAAGGTCCATTTTTGAGATTACCATTGACAAAACAATAAGTACTAAGAGTATGGAATTTTTATCTAAACGGTGTGAGTATTTTGTAACCGGGCTTTTCTAATGAAAATGTCTACCTCGAATACAAGGATCACTTTTAGGACCGAGTATTTAGTATAAAATCTAGGGAAAATCTAACCTATATTCCTCCTTTTAAAATATCAGTAAAATCGTCAAAGTAGCTATTTCACCAACCAAACCAAAGTATTATTTTCCTCTCTAGTTGAAACTTGTAAAAGGAGCTCATGAGAACCGTATTGTCTTGATTGTCCAGTCTCTGTGGATTCGATTCTGGTATTTTACCAACTATTACTTGCTGTGACGATCATAGTGGACAGTGTACACTTGCACTTCCCGCTGTGGACAGTTTGCAACCCACTGTGAATTAAACACATATTTCGCACGTGGCAAGTTTTTGGCGCCGTTGCCGGGGACTGGCGTGATTTTAAATCTCAAGACATTAGTTTTTATTCGAGCCCGAGTAACTCGTTTTTCTAAGCTGTTCGTGTTGTATGCCACGGCGACAACTCGAACATTTGGTTCCAATAGATCTTGAAATAGAAAAAACGTTGCGAAAAACACGAAGAAGCAAGAAAACAAATCGACAACCCACTGTGATCCCCACTATGAACATGGCAGCAGTACCACCACCTATAGTGGAGACCACAGTGACGATTGCCTATAGCAAAGATCGAAAAATACGGGATTACGCTACTTCCGGAGCTAATGACTTAAGCTCCGGGATTCTAAGGCCCAACATTGTTGCAAACCATTTTGAACTCAAATCGGTGATGTTTCAAATGATCCAAGCCATGGGTCAGTTTGGAGGATCACCATCTGAGGATCCGCACTCGCACTTAAAATCTTTCTCGGAAATGACTGATTCCTTTCAGTTACAAGGTGTGAGTGATGAAGCATTAAGACTAAGACTTTTTCCTTTTTCACTAAGGGATAAGGCAAAGTCATGGCTGAACTCACATGCACCTCACTCGATAACCACTTGGCAAGAACTTGCCGATAAATTTTTGCAAAAATACTTTCCTCCAACGAGGAATGTAAGGTTTCGAAATGATATAATTTTGTTTAGGCAAGAAGAAGATGAGGCTGTTTCGGATGCATGGGAACGATTTAAAGATTTACTTCGAAAGTGCCCACATCATGGCATCCCACATTGCATCCAATTGGAGACCTTTTACAATGGTCTTTCCAATGCAGCCAAAATCATTTTAGATGCAACAGCCGGTGGAACATTCACGAGTAAAACCTACAATGAAGGATATCAAATCTTAGAAAAAGTGTCCAACAACAATACCGAGTGGTCAAATCCTAGAGCAGTAGTACCAAAGACCAACACCATCGATTCTGAAGCGCTCAAAACCATGAATGCGCAGTTAGTGGCTTAACAAAAATCGTTTTGAACCAAAATAGAGGCCAAGTCAATTCTGCAACTCATCTAGCCAAAAACTGCTCCCTCTGTGGAGAGGAGCATCTTTTTGACTATTGTCCAGCAAATCCCGAAGCCATTAATGTTATAGGGACAAATCCAAGAAACAATCCGTACTCACAAACCTATAATCCAGGATGGAGAAATCACCCAAATTTCTCTTGGGCTGGTAATCCAGGACTCCAACCCCACGGGGCGAGTCATACCCAGCAAAGACCACACAATCCCCCTGGATTTCGGCAACATCACAGTGGGCAGTCCCCACAGAACTTTCACCAAGGGCAGTCCTCACAACCATACCAACCACGATCCAATCAACCAGCTGAGGGTCAACAATCGATTGAATCAATTCTCAAGGGTTTTATGAATCAAACTCAAGCAACCATTAGGAACATAGAGACTCAAGTAGGACAACTAGCTGTTGAAGTCAAGAATAGACCACCAGGGACGTTACCTAGTGACACCGAACACGCCAAGGTGATAGGGAAAGAGCATGTCAAGTCCATAACACTGAGGAGTGGAAAGGATCTGAAAGATATCGTTTTTGAGTCTGATGATTCGCCTCAAATACCCACTGTGAGCACCACAGTGGGCACTTCTCAAGTCACTGTGATCCCCACAGTGGGGACCGACATCCCTGACCTTCTCACTCTTGGACCTGTCCCAAAACCTACTGTTCCAAAGCCAATACCACAGCAAACTCAAATTGACCCACGAAGTATTCCTTTTCCTGAAAGAATGAAGCCGAAAAATGTCGATGTTCAATTCAAAAAATTCTTAGACATTTTTCAACAACTTCACATTAACATACCTTTGGTAGAGGCTCTCGAGCAAATGCCAAGCTATGTTAAATTTTTAAAGGATATTTTGAACAAAAAGAGAAAATTGGGTGAGTTTGAAACTGTGGCTTTGACCGAAGAATGTAGTGCCCTCCTTACTAGCAAGATTCCACCTAAGTTGAAAGACCCGGGTAGTTTCACCATTCCATGCACAATAGGAGGACAAGAAGTAGGTTAAGCACTCTGTGATCTAGGAGCTAGTGTCAACCTGATGCCATTATCCATTTTTAACAAATTAGGTATTGGAGAAGCTAGACCCACAACCGTGACTTTACAACTAGCCGACCGGTCCATTGCTTACCCAAAGGGAAAAATAGAAGACGTTTTGGTCCAAGTGGATAAATTTATCTTCCCTGACGATTTTCTAGTTCTAGATTATGAGGCCGATAAAGGGATCCCAATCATCTTAGGACGTCCGTTTCTTGCAACCGGACGAACTTTGATTCATGTGCACAAAGGAGAACTCACGATGAGAGTTAATGACCAAGAGGTAACATTCAATGTGTTTAAATCCCTTAAGTATATAGACACCGAAGACTGCTTTGCTTTAAGTTCGATTTATGGATCCTACAGTCTTGATACAGTGTCCACAGTGGGGAGTGAGAGTGAGCACTCTGACCTTGAGAGTGATGACACTTTTGAGGATGAGTGTAACGAAATAGTGGCAACCTTTGAACCTTTGGATTTTAAGGACAGAAATGTTCAGCCCCTTCAATAGAACACCCTCCCGAGTTAGAGCTTAAACCATTTCCTTCCCATTTGAAATATGCTTATCTCGCTAAAGATAATAAACTTCCCGTTATTATCTCCTCCAAACTTAGCGAAAACCAAGAACAAAGTCTGATTGATTTATTGATAAAGCATAAGAAGGCAATAGGTTGGACCATAGCGGACATTAGAGGTATTAGCCCCTCTTTATGTCAACATAAGATTAACTTGGAGAGTGACCACCCTGGGAAAGTCCAACCTCAAAGAAGGTTAAATCCCATCATGAAGGAGGTAGTTAAGAAAGAAGTTTTGAAGTTGTTAGATGCCGGTATTATCTATCCTATTGCTAGTAGTAGTTGGGTGAGCCCTGTCCAATGTGTCCCTAAAAAGGGAGGGACGACCGTAGTGAAGAACGAAAAGAACGAGCTCATTCCCACTAGAACTGTCACAAGATGGAGAATATGCATGGACTATAGACAACTCAACTTGGCCACTAAGAAAGACCATTTTCCCTTACCTTTCATCGACCAAATGCTTGATAGGTTAGCGGGAAATGAATTTTATTGTTTTCTAGATGGATACTCCGGATACAACCAAATCCACATCGCCCCCGAGGACCAAGAAAAGACCACCTTTACTTGTCCCTACGGTACTTTTGCATTCCGGAGAATGCCATTTGGATTATGTAATGCCCCAGCCACTTTCCAACGTTGTATGATGGCCATTTTCACCGATATGATTGAGGACACCATAGAAGTTTTTATGGATGACTTTTCTATGATAGGGACATCATTCGACAACTGCCTAGGAAATCTAGAGAAAAGCCTAGTGAGATGTGAGACCCACGACCTTATTTTAAATTGGGAAAAATGTCATTTTATGGTAGAAGAGGGTATTGTCCTAGGCCATCTTGTCTCAAAAAGAGGGTTAGAAGTCGATAAAGCGAAGCTTGAGGTAGTGGCACAACTTCCTGAACCCACAACTGTGAAAGGCATTGGAAGTTTTTTAGGTCACGCAGGTTTTTATAGGAGGTTCATCAAAGATTTTTCGAAAATAACAAAACCCCTATGCAACCTGTTACAGCACGAAAAAGATTTCATTTTTACAAAAGAATGCCGAGATGCTTTTGAAACAATCAAAGAAGCCTTAGTCACAGCACCCATAGTGACCACTCCTGACTGGTCACTCCCATTCGAAGTAATGTGTGACGCCAGCGATTGGGCTGTGGGGGCTGTTCTCGGACAGAAAAGAACAAAGTTTTTCACCCCATTTATTATGCAAGTAAAACACTGATTGAAGCTCAGATTAATTACACAGTAACTGAAAAAGAATTACCTGCGGTGGTGTTTGCTTTTGATCGTTTCAGGTCATGCTTGATAGGGACGAAGGTCATAGTGCACACAGATCATGCGGCGATAAAATACTTGATCAACAAGGCTGATTCCAAGCCACGCTTGATTAGGTGGGTTTTATTGCTGCAATAATTTGACCTTGAGATCGTTGATAGGAAAGGAACAAGCAATCAGATAGCTGACCATCTGTCTAGGATCGAGAAGATAGTGGGCACTGTGGATCCCACTCCCGTCAGAGAGAATTTTCCCGATGAACAATTGTTATCAGCCCAACATCTCGAAAATAATATTCCTTGGAATGCTGACATTGCAAACTTTTTAGCAAGTGGACTGAAACCCCACGGGATAAGTGGACAACCATTTAAAAAGTTTACATGATATATGATAATATGTTTGGGACGACCCTTTCTTATACAAGATAGGGACAGACCAAATATTAAGGCGTTGTATCCACGGGAGTGAGCAACATCAAATACTCCATGGTTGTCACACATCCCACTACGGTGGCCACTTTGGTGGAAACCGCACTGCTGCAAAAATTTGCAAAGTGGGTTCTTTTGGCCCACTATGTTTAAAGACTCGTATGAATTTGTGAAAAGTTGTGAGCAATGTCAACGCACCGGGAACATATCGCAAAGGAACGAAATGCCTCTTAACAACATTTTAGAGGTATAACTTTTTGATGTTTGGGGGATCGATTTCATGGGTCCCTTTCCAAATTCCAATAATAATTTTTATATCTTGGTTGCGGTAGACTATGTTTCAAAATAGGTGGAAGCCATTGCGTGTCATTCTAATGATGCCAATACCGTGGTAAAGTTTTTGCATAAAAACATTTTCACTTGATTTGGAACACCACGGGCATTGATTAGTGACGAAGGCACCCATTTTGTAAACAAAGTCATGGCCTCGGTCCTTTCTAAATATGACATACATCATAGAGTGGCCACCGCATACCATCCACAAACCAACGGTTTAGCCGAGCTTTCAAACCGTGAGATCAAAGGAATTTTGGAAAAAGTTGTTAAACCGCACCGCAAAGATTGGTCAACCAAACTTGATGATGCTCTTTGGGCCTATCGCACGGCCTACAAAACTCCCTTGGGAATGTCTCCGTTTAAATTGGTTTTTGGCAAAGCTTGCCATTTACCGATTGAATTGGAGCACAAGGCATTTTGGGCCCTTAAAGAGCTTAACATGAGTGAGGATGCTGCGGGAATTAAGCGAAGTTTACAATTGCATGAGTTAGAAGAATTGCGTTACCAGTCTTATGAAAACGCAAAGTTGTACAAGGAAAAGACCAAGATGTAGCATGATCGAAGAATCAACCATAGGGAGTTCATGGAGTGACAACAAGTATTATTGTTCAATTCCCGTCTTAAACTCTTTCCAGGAAAGCTAAAATCACGCTGGACGGGACCATACACCATTGTCATGGTGAGTCTCTTTGGAACAGTGGAGTTAAAGTCCCCACAGTCTGGTCAAACGTTCAAAGTCAATGGGCAGAGGGTGAAGCATTTTCTGAACGAGAGTGCCCACATTCCATCCCACTCTCAACCCCACTATGGTTAAGAAACATCGGGACCACTTGTAAATATTTTATTTCAGTTGTTTGCTGGTTTTTTTTATTATTTTTGGTCTTTTTAATTCTGCATGGTAGTTTGTTTTAACGTGTGTAGGAGAAAGTGCCACTTTTTGAAGAAAAGTCAAGGAAAGTACTTCGCAGTGGAGAAAATGCAAGTCCCTGCGCTCCCCACTCCAGAGCTAACGCGAGATTTGATAGATTTGGGGGCCCAATGCTGACACACTGTTGGTTCCCGTTTTGCTTTAATCAAGATTATCAGATCTATTAGTTCAGGTTTAAGGTTTGATGCGGAAGCGTATTTAAAGAACTAACAGATAAGTTTGATAGATTTAGAACAAACTATAAATAAACAGTGAACAAAATATTATATCTCAAAGTTTACTGAATATATATATCAAGAACAGGTTTATGAACCGTGAGTAAGAAAAAGCTTTAAAACAGATATGACTCTTAAGGTGAATAAGCTTTTTGTGTTCTTAATGTTGTTGTGTTGTGTATTTGTGTGTTAGGAAGAACTCAACATGAGTCTTCCTTATATACTACTCTAAAGGGAACCATAAAGCATATGCTACTATTCAAAAGGTACGTATGAGTAGTTGAGAGGATGTCGTGAACAGTTGCAAGGATGGCATGAACAGTCAGACGTGTTATATTGCATTTAATGCAGCAGACGTCTAATATGTACTAAGCCCTACTGAGTCCAATCAGAGTTTGACACGTCGACGTTGGACAGGGCATGCTACCATGCAAGTTGATGTACGAGTCCTTTAACAGTAGCAAGATATTATAAATATCTTCAAGTCTCAGTAAGGACCACAGAGGCTCTGTAATGAGTTACAGAGGTTCTGCGGTCTGGTCCTCTGGAGCAGTCTTCGCCGGATTCCGAGTCTTTGGTCTTCTTTGTTCGTAAGACAGAGCTTCTGTAGGAAGCCTCTGCTGCTTCTGTAGCTTCTTGATCTTGATTTCTCGGTAATGTCGGCAGAGCCTCTGTAAGAGGCTTTCTTCACTTAGACTATTTTTCACTACTTCTAAATACTTCTATGATTAGGAAGATTGAAGCTAACAATCTCCCCTTAAGTAGTGAAAAATAAAAAAATTGAACTTGAGTTAAGTTTGGCTAAGTTAGATAAGACAGAGGTTAAACAATACCTCAAAATTTCTTTCATTTAGAAATATGCCAGAGGCATTTTACATTTGAGTGCAATGAAAGATAAACTTTAACTTTGTTTGCAGAGATTGGAGGTCTGAGAATCAGATTTTGGCATCTTTGAAATCGTTGTAGCTTCTGTTGTCTCGTCCGACTTTTCTGATCTCTTTGTAGAATCTGATGCAGAGTTCTCTTAGGCGAATTGTTGCGTCAATCTCTCTTATGATAGTATCTGCAGCATCTTTATCCATTTTCTTTGAACCTCTGTATTTCACAAGGCTTGCTCTGAACTTGTTCAGAGTACTTGTTGCATACTTCTGACAGTCCATGCATACAAATAGTTTAGTTTCGCCTTGAGGGTTTTGAAATACTAACCCAAACCGTGGTTCTGTGATGATTGAGTTAGGTACGGCGTCCGGTGGGCAGCGATCCTCTGGTGGTCGTAAATCCAGATGTTTGAGACCAAGATCCTTTCCCAGCTGGAAATCTATCATGCTGTAGAGCAGAAGCTTTTCCCTCATCGCTTTTCTCAACACTTGATAGGCTCTGGTGTTTGCCTCTGTGTTGTAGTTGTCCTTTGTCCATTGCAGAAGGTCAGGTAGATCATATGGATTGATATTTCTTAAATCAGCATCAGCGAAGGTAGTTTCTGAATTGTTTTCTCTTCTGACTTTGTAAAGATTGTACCTGACCCTTGGATAGGTTATTGTGAAGGAGAATTTGCAGAAGATTACCTTTTTGATCTTGTGGATTGAGAAGACATCTGCTTTGGTTCTTGGCTTTGTCCTTGTGAAGATGTTCTCAAATTCTTCTCTAATCCTTGGATCTGTCACATGATCTGTTGGATAATTGGTCTGAAAGGATTGTTTATAGAGGTATTTGAATACCACTTCTTCCATTTCTTCATATGTTGGACCTGGTTGTGGTACTTGTCTTCTGAGACTCTCCATCTGTTGAACAACTTCTGCGGCTCTACCAGTTAGAGGAATGTCTGACAGAGGCTTCAATCCATGTGCCCAGTCAACTTCTTCAGGCTTTGGGGTTTGAAAGGCATCAAACGCGCTCTTCATTAGTTTCTCTGTTGGCTTTGGCAATGTTTTCTTCTTAGGCTCTTCTGTCAGTATACCTTTGCCCTTATCTTTGGTTTTTGGCGGGGCAGAAACTGTTGCTTCTTTAAGTTTGGAGGTTGGCACTTCTGTTGGCTTGATGGGGGTTGCCTCTGTGGGTTTTGACATTTGTGATTTAGAGGACTTTTGTGGCGATGGTTCTGTTGGCTTGAGTTGCTCTGTAACCTCTGTTGGCGGTTGTTTGTTGACTTCTTCTGTGAGCTCAGTTTCTGTTGATGAAGTATTGGCATCGAATCTTCTTGCCATTTTGAAAGCTAAAGTGAACCTGTGCCTTTCTTCTTCTCTCTGCGTCATACGATCACTCATTGTTGTGTGCATCCTTTTCAGAACGTCAGAAGCAGAGGTCGTTGCTCTTTTTGGTTTGGTGGCAATCGACTTTCTTCTGGGTATGGTTTGGGGTGTTTCCACAGAGGTGGGTGTTTTCTCTGTGGTTTGTTCATCTGTTTCTTCCAAAATGATTACCTCAGGGGCGGTTGTTGCCTCTGTGGTTTGCTGATCTGCTTCTGGAGTTTTGGTTTCGTTAGGAGATGATTCCACAAAGATGGGTGTTGTCTTTGTGGTCTTTTGGGTTTGTTGTTGGGTTTCTTCTGGAGGGGCTTGGTTGATTGGTTCTGCTGCGATTGGTGGACTTTGTATTCCTCTGCTCGTAGCTTTCTCTCTTAGATTCTCCCCCCCCAGGATTATCTGATGGACCAGGTTGGTCATCATCAGAATCATCCTGACTTTTATCAGAAGTACCCTCTGCACTGCAAGAAGTTTTGGGTTTCTTTGGTAATTCAGCTCCTGCTGCCATCAACTTTTCACAGACATCATCGCAGAGGCCAATCAATGTCGCAAGCTCTGCTTCTGTTTTGAAACGCATTCTGCCGACACTCTTTCTGAAATCCTTGACATAGTTGGCATTTGCAGTTGTGAAGGAGACAATGACTTCTGTGACCTGGTTAATGACGTTCTGTCCGAGCTCTGTAAGCTGTGCTCTGGTCATATAGTCTTTTGGTTGCATCATTGTCGTGTTGCGTATTGCCTCTGCTTGTACTTGTGATAGGGCATTCTGTAAGTCTGCAGGAGTGATGCCCTCTGCTCTGTTGGATTGCGTATTCATTTGTTCAAGGAAATCTTTGACAGAGTCCCTGAAAGCAGAAGTTGCAGTTGTTCCGAATTCCTGAGCTGCAGAAGTGGCTGTTGCTTTGGCAGTAGTTTCGGCAGAAGACTTCATCTCTGAGATGGCGGTTTTTACCTCTGTGGACAGATTGTCCATTTTGGTGTTCAGATTCAGGATAGCCGTAGATGTTGTCTCTGTAAAGGATTTGAAAGAGCTTTGCAACTCTCTGGAGGAACACATTCGTCTCCAGAGTGAGTCCCTGTTCCTGGGACACCTTCGTTCACCCTTGTTTGTACGATGGGGGTGGAAGGATTTCCTTCTGATCCTCGAGAAGAAACCTGAGTTTCGATCTCTACAGAAGTTCTGTGAAGAACAGTGTCCAAATCCACTCCAGAGGTGGTTATTAGAATGTTCTTCTGTTGACTGGGAGACTTGTCTAGAGTCTCTTCGTCTCTGTGCTCACTACTTCTCTCTGAAAGAAGTTTTGGTCCTAATGTGTGCGTGGCAGAGGAAACGAATTCCTCTGTAGGGTGTTCTAGGGTGATCTGGGGCGACTGATCACGAACAATAGGTGAGTCTCTTTGAGGAGACTCCCTAGGAATGGATTCCCCGGTTTCTGTGGGCACAGAGGTTGAAAGAGTAACCTCTGGCTGGATGAGTTGGGTTAGGATCGAGCTGTGCTGATCTTTTTCAATAACTCCTTCTGCAGCTAGACCTGCGGAGTTAGAAATGTGGGTTGCACTGGGAGTTGGTTTTGGTTGTGTGCCTCTATTTATCCAGGCATCTTTTCTTGCTTCTTCCTCTGTTAAGCATCCAAGCACTACTTCATTGTCTATCATTTCATCCTCTGTAACTACCCTATGGCTTGGTGCTTCTTCCCTAAGTTCTGTTGAAGTTCCTTGCTCTGGTCGTAAGAAGTCATACATTTGATGAGATCCGAATAATCTCATGACATGTGGATGATAAAGACCCTTACGTATCCAGACAGCTTCTTCTTCATCTGAATCTGTCTCTAAGATCTCTATTTCTGTCTCTGTTGTTGCTAATCCCTCTTTTTGTACAACTTCGACCCCTTTTTCTTTTTCTTCTTCCATCATATTCTCAGAAGCCTCTGTAATTTCACCTCTGTTCCACTCAGCTTCTGTTTGTTCTATTTCTTCTGAAGCTGGGTTTGGACTTCTTCTGTGAACGTCCAATCCTTGAATGAAAGGGTTTTGTAAAATCACAGGGGTGTCGGCTGGTTGATTTTTTGGTGTTGTGTCATCTTCTTGCAGATGTGTGTCAATGCCAGAAATGAAGAACTCTTGTTCTTCTGGAGAGTGGTGGTCGAGAGGTTGTGCCGTCCACCCTGCTGTATTTAGGGTGTTGGCAATATCAGGGTTCTGTAAGAAGTCGTTCAGGTCTCCTTGGTGAGCAAATCTATCTGGAGATTGATAGGGTGATTGATACTTTTCTGTAGCTATTTCTTCTTCTGCAACTTCTTCTTCAGCAGTTTCCTCTTCTGCAATGGTAACCAACTTTGCAAGTGATTTACCATGCCTCTTTTTGGTTTTCCTCCTCTTAGGATTTGGTGCCCCTTCTTCTGTTGATTTCGATCTTTTCTTCTTCATTTTTGGGGAAGAGGGAGGAGCAGAGGAGCCAATTTCTGTGGCATGAGGAGGTGAAGGTTGATCTTCTGCAGCGCTTGTTGAGGTGCCTTCTGCAGTTTTCCTCTTCTTAGCTTTTGGAGTAGATGCAGAGGTTCTTGATGAAGACTTCTTTCCCATTAGTTCTGCACGTTTGGCTATAAAGCTGAGTTGAATAGCCATGTGCTTTGCTAACTTCTGATCCTTTTCTTCTTGAGTGGAAAGAGGTTTTGCTATCATTGTTCCTAGGGGGACACCTAAACGCGGGGGTGTCATAGGACTCGGTTTAGGAGTTCTATGATCGCGTATATACTCTTTCTTAAGGGATTTATTCGATGCGTAGCGCAGAAGCTTCTTTGACAGAGGTCTACAGTGTGAGTAGCCATCAGTATGATCAGTGGGGGTATTCTTGTTCATCGGGAACTGTTTGGGAGTTGGTCCTTCCATTGGCCAGTTTTGGATTAGCAGTAGAGGTTCGAACAGTACTCCCAATATTCTTTGAAATTGCAGAGGTTGTAGAAAGTTGGGATCGTTTTCTTTGACCCTTCTCGTGTTGTTTTTTCTGTCGATGGTGTTTATGATCTCTTGCATCATAATGGTCGCATAATCTAGTGGAAGATCATAGTAAACCCCATACATGATGCTCAAGATTTGATGTGAGCTCTGGTCAATACTTCCTATTTTCCATGTGAGGCATCTGTTAGGAATAGAGAACAAAGTGTTCCACAGAGGTGGTAATCTTCCTCTGCGAAAGTCATTTCTCTTCCGTAGTTGGGTGTTATACCCAAGCATTTTTACGAAGCGACAGAGCTCTTCGTCTGATGGTTGCTCTGCATAACTCTTCAATCCCAGAAGACCCCTTGTTGGTAGGTTGAATTCAAGTGAGAACATTGTTCTGTTGAACTTGATTTCAAGATGCTCAGATTTATCAGATCTTGAAATGTACCCTTTGATAAGAGAATCGTCTTTATCAAATCGGCAGCTTTGCCAAAATTGGTTCAAATAACGGACTGGAATTTTGTTTCGGGTTCTTGAGAGTAGAGGGAAGAGGATGTGATTTTCCATTATATTCAGAAGAATAGCATGGGCTTCGCCGAAAGCAGTGGGTGAGGGGACCAAGTAGCAGTTGTTGGATTTGATAGGAAGTATGGTTTCGAAGTGATCTTTTTCTATGAAGTTTTGCAAGTGTGTCGTCGGAGCAAATTCTGCAAGCTTTAGAAGATGAAGCCATTTGATTTTAAGAACAAGGTTTTTGCAAGCTTTTGCAGGGTTTCGCCGGAGAAGAAGATAAGAGTTTGTAAAAGGTTTTATGAGAGGGTATTGCTTGGTTTTTATAGGAGGGTAAAACGGTAGTATTCGAAAGGGTAAAATATATGGCAATGGATTAAAATTTGGAATCCGTACTCGAGTTTGAGCGGCGGGTTCAACTTTCCAAATAAAAACGTTCCATGTACGCCCAATGAAAATGGGACACGTAGGCCTTGTCAGAATATGACAGGACGTCGTGCGCGGCCCATTAATGCTAGGCGCGTGAGGTTGTTTTTAGCCATATGAGTTTCACTCGCAGTAACAGTAACCGTTATTACCACAGATAACAAAATGGCAGAACTTTTGTGTTTTACAGAAGTTCTGTGATTTTGAAAATCTTGAGTTTTAACCTCTTCTCATATATCTCATTGTTGTCATGACTCTGAAGGTTCTTCTTTGAACGAAAACGTTTGTAAAGACATTGGAGAGGATCAATAGGATTTTGTCAAAAAAATTTACTCACAGAGGTTTTGTAGCTCTGATGGAACTTGCAGAAGCTCTGCGAGAGCCAGCAGAAGCTCTATGAGAGAAAAAATCTTATAACTTGAATTCTATTAACTTTCTGATCATCCAATTTTTGATCTGTGTTAAGAGATGTTTTTCGCACATTTTTGAAAGTTGGTGTCCGAGAAAACTATTTTGATAAACGTTTTGTTCGAGAAGGTCATGGTGTGTGTTGTCGGTTTCCGAGATAACATTCCAAAAGATCGACAAAGGGTTAATTTGTGATCACAGAGCATATTTCCTGCAGAACCTCTGTTGAGCTCAGTAGAAGCTCTATGACCTTAAATTTCTCCTATTTCGAATTTTGTTAAACTTTTTGAACTTTTGATTTTTGAAATGTAATTCATAGTATATTTAGGACATATTTGACAATTGTTGTCCTAGAAAACTGTTTTCCAAAAACCTTTTGTGCGAGAGACATACCTTTTGGTTCTTCTGTTCGCGGCAGTTTTGTCTTACTTCTGTCGACATTCTTCTTTGCTTTCCTTTGAAAGATTTACCTCTGTAGATCATTTCAGGGTCCCTTTTGCTCCCCCTTGATCTAATCACTTCTGTAGATCAAGAATTTTCCTTTTTCTCCCCCTTGATCTATGCTTGGTTCAAAGAATGGTAAGATTTGTATTGAGTATAGATTATGTTTACCAGAGGTTCTGTAAGGGTTATCAGAAGATCTGAGCGGACCCACAGAGGCTCTGTAAACAATTATTTTTGCATAAAAAATACATATTGAAATAAATTTATCAACGCAATAACTTAGTAATAATAGATATTTATACTTATTTACAGAAGATAAAGCTATACTTACAGAGAATTTTCACACCATGTTAATCATTCCTAACTTACCCACCAAGAAGTTGAATCTTTTCTCGTCTAATGCTTTGGTGAATAAGTCAGCGAGTTGATATTCTGTGGGCACGAAATGCATTTCGATTGTACCGTATTCAACATGATGTTTCAAGAAATGATACCTTATATCGATATGCTTGGTTTTTGAGTGTTGCACAGGGTTGGCAGAGATAGCAATAACACTTTTGGAATCACAGAAGATGGGTATTTTGAACAGAATGTGGCCGTAGTCTTTTAGCTGAGTCTTCATCCATAGAACCTGAGAACAACAGCTAGCGGCAGCAACGTATTCAGCTTCTGCAGTGGATGTGGAGACACAATTATGCTTCTTGGAGGTCCAACTGACTAGTTTACCACCTAGGAATTGACAACTCCCAAAGGTACTCTTTCTGTCGAGCATGCATCCTCCATAGTCTGAATCTGTATAAGCTTTAAGACTAAAACCAGAGTTCTGTGGATACCAGAGACCAAGATTGTTGGTCCCCTTCAGGTATCTAAAGATTCTCTTTACAGCATCATAATGTGATTTCTTTGGACTAGCTTGATAACGTGCACAAAGACATGTGGCATGCATAATGTCAGGTCTGCTTGCTGTTAAGTATAACAGAGATCCAATCATGCCTCTGTAGAGAGTACATTCTACAGAAATACCATTTGGATCTAAGAATAACTTATTTCCAGTGGCCATTGGAGTCTTCATTGCAGAGGTATCAGAGAGATTATATTTTAAAAGTATGTCAGAGACATATTTGGCTTGATTTATAAAAATTCCCTCTGAAGATTGTTTGACTTGAAGTCCGAGGAAGAATGTTAATTCTCCCATCATACTCATTTCAAACTCACTCTGCATGAGTTTTTCAAAAATTTTGCACTCTTCTGAATTTTTAGACCCAAAAATTATGTCATCTACGTATATTTGTACAAGCATTATCTCACTATTTTTGCATTTATAGAATAAGGTAGTATCTGTTGTACCTCTGTTGTAGCCATTGACTAGAAGGAAGGTAGAAAGTCGTTCGTACCATGCTCTTGGAGCCTGTTTCAGTCCGTATAGAGCCTTTTCAAGGTAGTATACATGCCTTGGAAACTTTGAGCTTTCAAAACCTGGTGGCTGATTTACGTAAACCTCTTCTTGGATTTCACCGTTTAGAAAAGCTGATTTTACGTCCATCTGATAGACTTTAAAACCTTTGTGGGCTGCGAAGGCTAAGAATATTCTTATTGCTTCGAGAGGTGCGACAGAGGCAAAAGTCTCATCGTAGTCTATGCCTTCTTCTTGTCTATATCCTTTTGCTACTAATCTTGCTTTGTTTCTGACGACCACTCCATCTTCATCCTTCTTGTTTCTGTAGACCCATTTAGTCCCAATGGCCTGTTTCCCTCTTGGCAGAGGTACTAAAGTCCATACTCTGTTACGCTCAAATTGCAGAAGTTCTTCTTGCATGGCGTCTACCCAGTTTGGGTCATCTAGGGCTTCAGAAATCTTCTTTGGTTCTATAACACTAATAAAATTTGTAAAGAAACAAAAATTAGCAGTGGAAGACCTTGTTTTTACTGAGTCAGAAGGTTCTCCAATTATTTGGCTTGGAGGATGGCTTTTTGTCCACTGAGTTGTGCGTGGAAGATGATCATCAATGTCATCAAAACTTTCTTCAGAGGCTTCTTTTGTTTCTTCTTGTGTAGCGTCTGTTGTTCTTCGTGCCTTGGTAGTTGATTCTACCGTTTGTGGAATGATTGGTACGAGTGGTGGTGGAGTTTGTTCCTCTGAGGACGTATAGTCTTGGTCCTCGATCTCCTCTGTAATTGGTTCTTCTGTGGGTTGTGCAGCTTCTGTGGTCGTTTTTCTTGATGTTTCATCTTCTGCACTTTCTTCTGCTTCGGCAATTGCATCTGTAGTATTTACAGAAGAAGATGAAGCATTATTTGGACCAGTTAGAGTCATACCTGTAGGATTTTGTCCGACAGAGGATGGTTCTTCAGAAACTCTGATGGTTCCGACAGAAGGATCAATGTCATTGTGGAACATCTCCAAAAATAGAAGATCCAAATCTTCTTTTGTTCTTGAGATGTCAGAGGATTTCCTTTTAATTCCGAGTTCTGAACTTATTTGCTCAGAAGTCATATGGAATGAATCATCAAAAGAAACATTGATGCTTTCTACAATCTTGTGAGACTTTGTAAGGAATGTTCTGTAGGCTTTGGAAGTGGCAGAGTATCCAATGAATTTGCCTTCATCTGCTTTTACATCAAACTTTCCTCTTGAATCTCTGTCGTTTAAGACAAAGCATTTGCATCCGAATACATGGAAAAATTTGATGTTTGGCCGCCTTTTGTTAAGCAATTCGTAAGGCGTCTTGAGGTGTCTTTTCACAATGGTTGATCGATTTTGAGTATAACACGCAGTAGAAATTGCTTCTGCCCAAAAGTTCATTGATAATCCGCATGCTAACATCATAGTTCTTGCGGCTTCCACAAGTGTTCGATTCTTTCTTTCGACAACACCGTTCTGTTGTGGAGTGCGAGCTGCAGAGAAGTTATGTGATATTCCTTCTGTTGAAAGATAGGCTTCAATGACAGAGTTTTTAAATTCTGTGCCATTGTCACTTCTTAGCTTCTGTATTTTGCAATCATAAATAACTTGGATTCTTTTCATTAGATTTATCAATATATTTGGAACATCTGATTTCTTTCTAACGAATTCAACCCATGTGAAACGTGAATACTCATCAATTAGGACAAGTATGTATTTCTTGCCACCTAGGCTCTGTATGGCAATGGGACCGCAGAGGTCGACGTGAAGCATGTACAGAGGTCTAGTGCAAGATACGTCAGTTTTGCCTTTGTGGGAAGCCCTTCTGTGTTTTCCCATTTCACAGGCCGAACACAAATGATCCTTATAGAATTTAACATTTGGCAAACCTTTAACTAGATTGAGTTTTACTAGTTTATCCAAGGTGTGAAAGTTTAAGTGACAGAACCTGTTGTGCCATAACCACGCTTCTTCACTTTTGCAGGCTACTAGACAAACTTTGTCCTTGGATTTTGAAGTAAAATTCATTAGGTATAGATCACCTCTTCTTTCAGCTTGCAGAAGTTCCATTCCTGTGTTTTCACTCTGTAGAGAGCAGAAAGTTCTTTTGAATAACACATCGAATCCTGTATCACAGAGTTGACTTACGCTTAGTAGGTTGTGTTTGAGGCCATTCACAAATGCAACTTTGTATACAGACACATTTTCTTTCTGTATGACTCCATAGCCTTTGATGTGTCCCTTCATGTTGTCTCCAAAGGTTACAGATCCACCATCGTGTGTTTCTTTGTATGTGGATAGTAATCTTCTGTTGCCAGTCATGTGCCTTGAGCAT
Organism: Saussurea involucrata; assembly: GCA_033807775.1. NCBI lineage: Eukaryota > Viridiplantae > Streptophyta > Magnoliopsida > Asterales > Asteraceae > Saussurea > Saussurea involucrata. The sequence goes on from CM066312.1 coordinate 23,351,577, forward strand.
CCGGAGTCAAGATACCAAATTGGCACATGTTGCTTCTGTAAGACAATCATAGAGATTTAGGTACCCATATCCACATGGGTCCAATATTGTTAGAATTTTTCAAGTTTGCCTTAGCATTCTTGAAATACATTTTATCTTTTGTAGAAGAATCAGATTGTTTCTCTTTTGGTTCTGACTTTCGAATTTCAGTGGTGAGAAAGCAATCTGGACTTGAGAAGTGTTTATTCAATTGAAACATAAGATCAAAACAATGACAGTATTGAATATGAGATGTGATTTGTTTGAACTTTTCATTGAATTTTCTGAACTGAGCCACAGAGACATTACATTCTTTCTTTACATTAGATTTCCTATTACAAGAAGATCTATGAATACTAGAATGTTGTTTGCAAAAGTCTTGTTTAGTTCCTGCCTTCTGTGACTCTCTTCTGTGGTGAACATCTTTCTTCACTGTCACAGAGGAAAAATATTTGTTAGCTTCAGGCCTTTTTCCCTTTTGTTGCCAAGTGGGATTCTCTTTGATTTTCCTTAAAGGTTTTGAAAATTTTATGCTTTTTAGATTTTCCGAGGCCTTTTTCAGATTTTCAAGCTCTGTAGAGGTTTTGACTTGTATACACATTTTGAGAAAATCTGGATGGATAGGTATCTCTGTGATTTTCTCTTTTGGAGAAATTGTTCTGTTAAGAACTTCAGAGGAGAATTTGACATCCTCTGTGTCACAGTGAATTATCCCTCCCTGATTTGAAATCAGTCCTTGAGTCGTCAGAGGATGAATCGTCCTCATATGCAGAGGTTGAGTCATTTCTTTCGACAGAGGCTGGATTTTCTGAGCATGTATCATACGAGCTTTCTTCCTCTGTAGAAAAACTTTCGTAGTTGGCAGAGGTTTCTAATGAGATCTCTTCAGCGAGTTTTTGATTTATAGAAGATGTACAGAGATTTTCTAAAATATTTGATTTCAAAACTTCCAAAATTTCTTTTTCAATAGATTCTTCAAGTTTTTCTTCTGAAAAGATGGGTTTAAACTCAGGAGCTTCTGCTGACAATTTCTTTTCAACATTTATCATACAGACAAAAGCGACCTGTGTTTGAGTCTCTTGTTTACCAAACTTAAAGATACCAAACTTAAAGATACCAACCTGTGTTTGAGTCTCTGTGTTTTCAGATATTTCTTTGGTTTGATTTCTCTTTTGACAGAGGTTGAAGATGATGAATCTGTGTTTTCAAACCACACATTGATCATCTTTGTATGTTTCCTCAAGTGAGGTTCTGCAGAGATTTTAACCCTTTTACTTACAGGGAGTAAGTTTGGAAAGTTTGGTTTGTTAGTTTTTCCCAAAACAAATAGAGAGGACAGAGGTTTTAGTCGTTTATTTTCAACTCCTAAGGTAATGTCACTGTACCCTATACCTCGTCTTGCTATTTGAGTGTTTACCTTTTCATACACCTTCTGTGCATCTTTATAGTTTTTAATTAAAACTTCTCTTCTTAAAAGATATTGCCAAAGTACCTCTCTTTCCTTTTGAAAGTATTCTTTGAGAGCTCTTATGTCTGTAGTTTCACTTCTTGAAACTGAAAGTTCTTTTGTTTTGATTTTTAAAGCATAGGTTAAATCAGAAATTTGCCTTTTTAAAGGATCTATATTTTTGCTCCAATATTTTTCGACTTTTCCTTTTTCTTCAAAGATTTTGGCTTTTTCTTGAGTGAGAAGTCTTACTTCTCTCTCATTAAAGGTCAGCTTTTTCTGAATGCTTTCAGTTATATTTTTCAGTTCAATGTTAAGTTTAAATAAATCACCATCTACAGAATTAGTACTTGAGATAGAGTTTGAAATGGATACCTCATTGTCAGTGCCGGAGTCAACTTCTGCCATGCCACAGAACAGGGCATTTGTGGGAAATTCATCGTCAGAGGTAGAGTCTGACTCGAAGTCTTCTTTGTTTGCCTCAGAATGCCCTTTGTTCGCCATTAGGGATTTTTGTGCGTAATACTCGGCCTTCTTTTTGTAAAAAGCTGAGTCCTTCTGTGGGCGATTTGGTCTACTTCTGCATTCTTTTGCGAAATGACCTGGCTTGCCGCAGTTGAAACAACCTTGGGAGATGTTTCCAGTTCGGTCGTCAGACTTCTGTAGGTCTCCACCTTTCTCTGTTCGGCATTCGTTTGCGTAATGACCGGGTTTACCACATTTGTAGCATTCTTGTGTGTGGCCTATCTTGTCATCTGATCTCTGTCGATCATTTCCTCTGTAGCTTCTGTCGCTCGACCTCTGTAGGTCATCATTTCGGTAGTCTGACCTCTGTCGGTCACTTGATTCTTCTCTTCTTCCATCATCTCTTCTACCAGAAATCCTTTGGTTATTTCCAAACTCTCTTGTCAATAGAGTCATTGATTTAGCTAATGACGCAAGAGTTATCTCTTCCTCTATCAGCTCTTCTTCTTCGCTATCAACCATTACCATCTTCTTTTTCTCCTTCTTTTTCTCCTCTGTAGATCTCTCATTTCTTGGTCTGTCTGCAGCCTCTGTAGATTTACTAACCAATGCGTATGGCATAGTGGTTAGTGTTTTAGCTTGAGCTATTTGAGGCTCTTGTGCAGCAAGTCTTCCATAGAGATCAGAGAGTGTCCAGGAGTCTAGATCTTGGTTTGTTTGTAAAGACATAGACAACTGAAGCCACTCATCGTTCAGGCTCTTTAGAAACATGACGTTATTTTCTTCCGTGGTTCTGTGAATACCAGACTTTTTGCATTTGTTTATGAGAGAGTTGAACCGGTCGTATGTTGTTTGCAGAGATTCTGTTGCAGAGGCTCTGAAAGCATGATATTCATTTATGTATTGTGCTCTTCGGTTCTTCTGAGTTTTAGCACCCCCTTCCAACTGTCTTTCTAATTCTTTCCAGAGATCGTGCGCTGTTTCGCATGCATCTAAGGATTGAAAAAGTTCGTTGGGGATTGCCATGATCAATATTCTCTTTGTTTTCTGTGCAACTTCATCTTCTGCCTTATCTTCATTTGACCATTCTTCTCTTGGCTTAGGTTTTTGATGTTCAGGGATTTCAGCAGATTCAGCAGTAGCTGGTACACGTGGCATAGTTATCATCGGAACTGGAGGAGGATTGTAAAGATATTGTTTGAGAGTTTTTTCAGTACCCTCAAAGAAATGAACCATTCTTATCTTCCATTGAGGATACTCATCTCTAAGAAGAGTAGGGGGTTTGGTTAGTGAGCCAGCAGTGAAAAAGTTATTTGTATTTGTCATTTTGAGGAGAGGATAATCTGATGGAGGATTTCTAAGTATGAAGATCTGGAAGGTTTTCAGGGTACGACTAATATTTAGAAATATTGTGATGAAGAGAGAAAATAATCTATCAAATAAAAGTTGTAAAACGAGGATCACTTGATATTGAAAATCAAGCTAGGCTCTGATACCAATTGTTGGTTCCCGTTTTGCTTTAATCAAGATTATCAGATCTATTAGTTCAGGTTTAAGGTTTGATGCGGAAGCGTATTTAAAGAACTAACAGATAAGTTTGATAGATTTAGAACAAACTATAAATAAACAGTGAACAAAATATTATATCTCAAAGTTTACTGAATATATATATCAAGAACAGGTTTATGAACCGTGAGTAAGAAAAAGCTTTAAAACAGATATGACTCTTAAGGTGAATAAGCTTTTTGTGTTCTTAATGTTGTTGTGTTGTGTATTTGTGTGTTAGGAAGAACTCAACATGAGTCTTCCTTATATACTACTCTAAAGGGAACCATAAAGCATATGCTACTATTCAAAAGGTACGTATGAATAGTTGAGAGGATGTCGTGAACAGTTGCAAGGATGGCATGAACAGTCAGACGTGCTATATTGCATTTAATGCAGCAGACGTCTAATATGTACTAAGCCCTACTGAGTCCAATCAGAGTTTGACACGTCGACGTTGGACAGGGCATGCTACCATGCAAGTTGATGTACGAGTCCTTTAACAGTAGCAAGATATTATAAATATCTTCAAGTCTCAGTAAGGACCACAGAGGCTCTGTAATCAGTTACAGAGGTTCTGCGGTCTGGTCCTCTGGAGCAGTCTTCGCCGGATTCCGAGTCTGTGGTCTTCTTTGTTTGTATGACAGAGCTTCTGTAGGAAGCCTCTGCTGCTTCTGTAGCTTCTTGATCTTGATTTCTCGGTAATGTCGGCAGAGCCTCTGTAAGAGACTTTCTTTACTTAGCCTATTTTCACTACTTCTAAATACTTCTATGATTAGGAAGATTGAAGCTAACACACACATCAACCTTTTCTGCCACCTAGTCTTCTTTTTACTACCATGTGTCATACTTTGCATTTTTCCAAGATAAATCATCATTGTCCTTTCTCTCCCTCTCTCCTAAAAACCGACGGTTCCCTCCATTTTTGAAAAGAAAAACAATTAAACCTTTTCCTTTTCCTAATCCACCTTAACTCCCAAAAACCACTTTTTTCTCCTAAAAATTCAAACACAACCATCTCTCATTTCTCTCTCTTTCTTACGACCCAAAACCTTTCCAAAACCCTAGTAATGGCCAGGAGCAAGAGATTAAACACTCACCCGGAGGCAGCCAAACGTCCGGCGATTCGCCGCAGAACCGCCGAAGACCAGCCGCCGGAAACCGTCACCGGCGACATAAATGAACCGCCACTGGTATCCGGCGAAAATCCGATTGTTCCAGACACAGGTTCGTCAAAACAAGAGAGTCCCAAGGCTGTTTCTTCATCTAAAATGGCTGACTCTGGTTCTAGCCACCTCGACGATGAGGCATTACAAGCCGAAGAGGAAGAAAGAAAATTGGAAGAAGAGTTCAACCTGCGCATGTCGGCCATCCGAAAGAGAAAAGAAGAAGTCGAACGAAAGCGAAAGGAGGAGGAGGAGAAACTGAGACGAGAGGAAGAGGAAAGGTTACGGGAAGAGGAAAGGTTACAGAAAGAAAAGGAGGAGCGGAAACAGAAAGAGGAGGCCGTGAGATTGGCAAAAGAGGAGGCCGAGAGATTGGCAAAAGAGGAGGCCGAGAGATTGGAAAAAGAGGAGGAAGAAAGAAAAAAGGCCGAGAGATTTGAAAAATATGACCGAAGCAGATGAAGATTTGATTTTAAACGAATTAGCAGCTGAGAGAAAGCCCTGGGGTAGGGATGGCCAACGCAAATGTTTGCCTGCTAATGCCTTCACAACTGAAGCCGCTGTGTGGTTCTAGTTTGTGCGGGCAACCATATCCCTCACTTCTCATGACACTACGTTATCAATGCACAGTGCGCTCTGTTGTACTGCATCTTAACTGGTAAACCAATCAATATGGGGACCCACATGTACGCTGCGATCGACCAAGCTCGCACCAGAAAGAAGGTAAATCTGCCCCTCCCTTGTCTCATTACTTCATTGCTAATATCTGTTGGAGTGCCCGCAGCTGCGGAAGATAAATGGCTTGTTTCCACAAGCAATATCAGTGTGGAAACAATAAGAAAGATGGGACGAGCGGTCACTATCCCCACTGATAATCCCACAGTGATGATCGCTGATGAGCACATTGTGAGAACCACTGGTACCCCACTCCAACAACCCCATGCAGGAACCGCAAGCGCAAGTAGCAGTAATCCCATGTCCGAAATCTTGAAAGCTTTGAAGAAACTCACTTATCGAATCGAATTAATGGAGGACCAGCAGAAATATCAAAACAGGGCGACGACATCATTTTGGATGTACACCCGGAACGTGATGAGGTGAGGAAGAAAATGTTAGAAGAAGCTAATCCCGAGTTAGCTGCACAACTCCCCGACTTTCCCGAGGATATCTGCCCTACCTATGCTAGTGACGATGAGTTCGATGAAGATGATGCGGATATGTCGACGCAAGCTACCTCGTCCCCTTAATGGTTTGTTAAAACTCTGGTTCCACACTTTTGCTGCTCCACAAACAATTTTATTTTTTCTGTATGATTCTCGTATTTTGCCTATGGCTGGGCATGTGACAATTTTTGTTGTTTTTAACTTTTGATGATGCATGAAATTCCTACTGATAAGTAGGTCATTTTAGGTTACTAACTAATCTTCTTGTTTGAATGTTTGTTTGATCTCGTTTTCATTTCAAGGTACAACTTTCGGTTTCCAACTTAGAAAGGTCCCTTTTGTAAGTACAAATCTCATCTTGGCACAATGAAATGATATAGGTCATTTTTGCATCCAAACACGACCCTTTTTGTTCCCCCGAAACACCTCGCTCACCCCTATTTCCAAGTCACAGTGGGGACACTGTGCAGTTTTAAGTTTGAGGTGGGGACTTCCAGAGTGACTTCCAGTCTTCCCACAATGGGAACACTGTGAGATCATAAGTTTGAGGTGGGTAAACCATACCCACCTCAAAAAAAAAAAAACACAAAAATACAAAAATAGAAGAAAAACGGAGTATCACTAACAAAATTGACGGTGTGCCTTTTCTGGACCATCAAAGTGCTCACTTCCAGAAAAAAGATGGTGTGCCTATTCTGGACCATCAGAATACCCACTTTCAAGAAAAATAGCCATACCCAAATAAAGCCTGAAAGTGTACCTACATACCCATGAAAAATCAAAACCACTCACTTTTTGGAAATAAAAATCTCAAAAGAGAGATTATCGGTCCTTATTTGGAAATAATCGCTAAAAGCCCTTGGGAAAACACTCAAAGCTACAAACCTTTCGAACACAAGAAAAGTCCTATTGATCAATTGTAAACAAGGGAAAGATTTCGTCAAATACAAAAGTGAAGCTTAAAGTTTGGAACCGAAAGAAGTACCTGTGGAGGGAGATCAACGCACATTCAAAGTAAGAGGTAAGTAAGTCCCTAAAATCGCAAGTGCATTCATTTTTTTTAGTATTTTATTTCTTTCTTTTTATTACTTGGGGACAAGTAATGGTTTAAGTTTGAGGTTGTGATAACTCTATTTTTAGAGTTATTATTTCCTTTTATTTTACATTTTATTTTGTCAAATTCAGCCATTTCACCTCTCAAAACCCCCATTCTTGGTATAATTCTTGAAATTGAGCAAAAAGAGTAAACCGTAGTCTTTAATAAATTATTTGGTGGAATTTGGGTGTTTTTCACGTTTTATCCTGCAGTGACCATTGTAGTGCCCACTCCGGCTTCCCACTGTTCGAGCAAATCAAGAAGAAGACAAAAGAAACTACTAGTTGGGATTTAATTTTCTGGAGTTTAGAAGGTTCAAATAATAGGGAAATATGGGCTGGAGAAGTACAAAGTAGCTTCCTTAAAGATGACAACAAGTACACCTTCTTGTACTTAGAGATTGACTTGGCAAAGGATCTATTGGGTAAAAGGATTATCCAAAGTGGCTAATGTTCAGTTTAAACCAGCAGTCTTTACCCTTTAGAAGACCCACCTCTTTTGTGTAATACCCAACTCTTTCTCCTAGTATATAAAGGAGCACTTGGGTATCATTTATGATCATCCTTGAGTTTTTGCTTAGCCTTAAATTCTCTCAACTACCACATTAGCTTTAGTATTTTATTTACTGCAGTAACTAGCTTTAATTTTCAGTATTTTACTTTCTTAGTTTAATTGTAGTTCGCAATACACAATGACAGGGACGAACCCTCGTTCCCCACTGTGAGTTGTATTCAAGTCACTTTCAGTTTAATTATGTGCAAATTCTACTCTTTTGTTTTCTTTACTTTAGTTATGGGCTAAACATCCTTTGGGATGTAGGAAGGAGAAGTACCTGAATTATATTAAAAATGCTTGAGTAATCTTTATACTTAGAATATTTGTTGTTTTGGTCATTCATTCTCGATATTTACCCAAGGATGCGAACAAGCCGATCACTTGCAAGGATCTAAAGTCTAGTTCTTAACTTAGAAATAGGTAGAACGTAGTGACACGAGCTTGAATGATGCTAGGGGATTCGAAAGAATTCTTATGACACTTACGAAAGTGAGGTCGGCACAGTGAGCAAATCTCAACCCACTGGAGTAGTAGGCAAGCTAATTTGTGTATTAAAAACACTTAGAGTATTTGTCTCTACACATTCCATCGAGACCTGAAAAGGTCCATTTTTGAGATTACCATTGACAAAACAATAAGTACTAAGAGTATAGGATTTTTATCTACCTCGAATACAAGGATCACTTTTAGGACCGAGTATTTAGTATAAAATCTAGGGAAAATCTAACCTATATTCCTCCTTTTAAAATATCAGTAAAATCGTCAAAGTAGCTATTTCACCAACCAAAAAAGTATTATTTTCCTCTCTAGTTTAAACTTGTAAAAGGAGCTCATGAGAACCGTATTGTCTTGATTGTCCAGTCTCTGTGGATTCAATTCTGGTATTTTACCAACTATTACTTGCTGTGACGATCATAGTGGACAATGTATACTTGCACTTCAGGAGGAATGACAGTCGTTCCAGTGATAACTGGAGTTGAGACCAATGGAGTAGAGAGAGAAGCAAAGGTTGAGAATTGTGGTTGGGTGCGGAGTTCAGCGTTGGATTCGCTGAGAAGTACTTCTCCAGTCTTTTGAGAGACTGAAGGAGGTTGGGTATATTCCAAGTTTGTAACCTCAGCGTGTAGAGACTCTGAAGTTGGGATGGAATGGGTGGCTTGTTCAGGTGTGGCAGAGCGTACGACTGAACGTTCCTTCAGCTCTTCAGAATGAGCTGAGGAGTCTTCAGCATGAGATTGTTGGGGTTGCTCCTTGGTTACCTTAGTCCTTTTGGAACTAAGTTGGGTAGTTGATTGTTTCCTTTTAAGAGAAGGAATGGGGGTTGCAGCCTGGGTATCAGCGATGGGTATTGTCGCTGAAGGAGCTGCAGAAGTAGAAGAAGTAGGGTTGAGAATAGTTAAAAGTGTAGAAAGACGTACCTCGTTTTTCACCGGTTTGAAGTCGAGTACCTTAGGGCCAACCTGAAAGAGTTTCAGGTCACCCTCTTGCGGGTAGATGTCCTTCAGGCGAAATTGGAATATGGCGCTGATGAATCGAGGATATGGGACCCATGATGGTCTGTTAGCGGTAGAGTCCACTTTTTGCACCAAGTCATCATAGATTATTGATGCCCAGTCTATGTGTAGACCTTTCAGCAGTGCATACCCCATTGCTTGCTGAGGTTGAGCGGCTTGGTCAGAGGAGCCGGTGTTTGAAGTCATGCAGCTGATTAAATGAGCGAAGATGAAATTCATCTCGCTGGGCATTTTTGATTTCTTTATCAGCGTCAGCTTCTTCTCGGGCTTCTTGTCCCTTCCAGTTTCCCAAATGTAGCCCATTGCATCGAAGAATGCAATGATGGCTTCCTTGTCAGCGAGTCTTTTGTGATCAGGGAAAGGAACAAAATGTTTTTCTTTTGTAGCATTGGGAAGGCTGATCTTTATTGTGCCATACTCAGTATCGCTGAGGATACAGTCAATTGTTTTGGAGGGATCTTTGGCGGATGGTAGCTGAGAGTGTCTGGCAGAGTACCAGAACTGGGATAGTAATAGCTGATTTGCAGGAGGTGTTATGGTCAGGGCTGTTGAGATGCAACTATTCTTTAGAAAATTCACAGCATCTTTCAGATGTGTGACTTGCTTACGAGGAGGAAACTCAAAAAGCGCATACAGGTTGTTCGTCTTGGTCCAATCAAGTTCTTCCAGAGAGAACTTGACTTGAGGAGCCTTGATTATTTCCACTTCCTCAGCATCAGCGGCAATGTTTTCAGCGGTAGAAATGTCAGCAGAGGCCATTTCTGTATTATTAGTTCAACCAAAGATGTTAACAAATAAGAATAATCTTAATGTGGAAAGATTTTCCAATAAGATGGTTCGAATTTTGTCCATTTCATTCAGACGAAAATGTCTTAATGAAGATTACGGTTTTTCTTAGTTTTGAAAAAGAAGTGCAAACCCATTAAAAGTCTTGTTTTCCAGTTTCTTTTGAAGATTGAGATTCTGGAAACGAATGAAGAACAAGTTTAATATTTTTGCATTTAAACTTGAAGAACAACCATGAAATGGTTGTGTTCATAAAACCATAAAAGAAATTATTTCATTTTTAAGAAGTTCTTTTGTTTGATCTTGTTTAAAACAATGAGAAGATCAGAAACAAGTTATTTGCATTTGGTAAATAGTAAGAACTGTTGGTCCCATTTAGGACAAGCAAACAATAGAAGAACAGTTCATATATAAATAGAGATAAGATGAACAATAAGAATAATGATAAAAATAACTCATCTCATATTCATTGATGAATTATATGGAGAGGAAAATGAAGAACACCACACTTTACATTTTAGATGACTCTCATGAGATTAGTCAGTGTGTTTTTTTGTGTGTATCTTCAAAAATGACCTAAATGATAAATGAAACCCTAAACTCCTTTTTAAAGGGTCCATTTACAATAAAAGGCTCAAGCCCATAAAGCTAACTAAGAAGGTAACTAAAAAGCCCATACACTTTTTCTTTATAAAACATTTAATTAAATTAGGAGCTAATTTAATATAACAATCTCCCCCTAATGTTTTATAAAGAAAGCATCATCTTGTAGTCTCCCCCTTTCTTTCTTTAGAAACTTTGGCGTTCCATTCTTCGAGTCTTCAAAGTATCACGAGCTCCCCCTCAAATGTAGGCTCATCTTCTTGAAAAACCTAGACAATTAACCCCATTTTGTCTAGTTTTCATGATTCAACTTCACTGTTGAGTAAGCATTCAGTACCGAGCATTAAACATGAATAACAGAGGAGTGAGTGACAATCAATATGTCACAATAGCTGTATGAAACCATGAAGAAACGTCGAGAGAACACCGTTCTTGAAAGCGGAAAGAGTATGAATTAAATTCAATGCTTTCGGTCCAGCACCTTACAGCAGACTTTGAGGCTGTTTTCGGCATATCAGCTCACATATTTTGACAAAACTCAGAACATCAAAGTCGTGCATCTGTGAATTATTTTTCCAATGCAACTAGACTCGTGTTAATTGGAGCACCGAGTAAAAAGTTGTGCGCATGTTTCTGAAGCAGCGCAAAGCTATCAAACAAACTGAAAAATTTCGGGCTCCGGGCTTTTGGCTTGATTTGATTTCTGGACCAACGAACTCTAATAAACATGCTTGAGTCTGCTTCTGGTCCCTTCTGGTCATTCCACTTATTTCTGAAAAAATTGATCCATATAGCCTCTGACGAATCAACAGAGCTCTGGTGTCCCAAAAAAAATCAACATAGCTCTGGACAACTTCTGTCGATGATCAGAGCTCTGGTAGATGTCTCTGTTAAAAGTCAACAGAGATAGCTCTGCTAAAAGTCAACAGAGATAGCTCTGTCAATTGCCTCTGATTTTTTTGAGTATCTGTAAAAATCAACAGAGCTCTGGTAGATGAGTTCAGAGAAACGACTCTGTCCAGCAGATGTACTGACTTTAACCGGGATTCTGACCACGACGAACACTGATTCAGACCAAGATCAAAACACGAAAGTTGTTCATCGTTCTCTTAGGAATCCAACGCATCTAGACTCATCAAATTTGGAGCTTCAAGGAGGGAGTTCTGTTGAAAATACAACAGGTGCGCAAAGCTGACAGCAAGTACCTCTGCTCTGTTGTACCTCTGCTTTGTTGGTGTACCTCTGCTCTGTTGGTGTACCTCTATTCTGTTGGTGTACCTCTGCTCTGTTGGTTATCTTTGGTGGAACAGAAGTTTCTGACAGAGCTCTGGTGAGCTTTTGTTGATTTCTTCTAAGTCCTCTGCCAGAAGTTTTACACCAACTTCGACACTACTTTACACCATGATAGCTCTGGAGTTTGCAAAAACTCAAAACATAAAGACTGGGCATTGGTTTGTTATATTTTCATATCATCTAGAATCACCTCTTTTGGAGCTCGGACGAATAGGATACTCTTGATTTACCATAGTCGTGCAGCTCTGTCCAACAGCTTTCTGTCAGCACACTGTTGTCTACTTCGACGATGCATATGACCCTTCTAAATTTCGAATCTCGGAAATCTCAAAACATGAAAGTTGTTCATCAATGTGTTTTGAATCCAGGGCCTTTTGAATCACATCAATTGGTGTCCTGATCAGTGAGATATGATCACTTTACTACAGCATCGCAAATCTCTCAGCATGCTGTCATTAAATCTGATTTGATGTAGAAACTAAGACGATCTCCATATAACTTTTAGAACCGTGAGTGCAAATAATTAGATCTCTAATTGATCAGGTCAGAAAACTAATTAGAAACACTCAGTTATAAAAACTTTTCAGATCAGACTTTGAATACATAGCACAACACCAAATCTTTCTCAATCAACTTTTTTTTTCAAGACCCAAATGATTTTGTTTTCATTTAAATGATTATGAGCAGCGGAATATAAACAAAATCTGGATCAAAGAGAGTCCAATCTTGGATTTAAATAAAGGTCAGATCAAAGATCAACAGCCTTACTACCAAGATGCCAAAAAAAAATGCTATGGACTCAAGCACACACAAGGATGAGATCATAGATCAACCATCTACCTAGTGCTTATCAAATAAGACCAATGAATGAGGAAGAATCAAAACACACACATGTATTAAATCTGATCAGATTTGATCCAAACAGAAACAAATCTTCACTTAGGCATTTCATCAAACATGTGGTGTGCAGAATCAGATTTTGTGAAGAGAAACACCAATTTTCTGTCAAAACTTATCCAAATCTTATTGAAATCAAAGATTGGACTTCCAATAAGCACAAAACAGAATATAAGTATCAGATATGATATTTGTGTTTAGGCTCATGTGATTGAATCAATCTAAGCACCAAAACAACAAATAAATCATCTAATCTTCTATTGTTGCCATAAATGACCGATTGAAGAAGAGTTTCTTCAATCCAGCTCTGATACCAATTGTTGGTCCCATTTAGGACAAGCAAACAATAGAAGAACAGTTCATATATAAATAGAGATAAGATGAACAATAAGAATAATGATAAAAATAACTCATCTCATATTTATTGATGAATTATATGGAGAGGAAAATGAAGAACACCACACTTTACATTTTAGATGACTCTCATGAGATTAGTCAGTGTGTTTTTTTGTGTGTATCTTCAAAAATGACCTAAATGATAAATGAAACCCTAAACTCCTTTTTAAAGGGTCCATTTACAATAAAAGGCTCAAGCCCATAAAGCTAACTAAGAAGCTAACTAAAAAGCCCATACACTTTTTCTTTATAAAACATTTAATTAAATTAGGAGCTAATTTAATCTAACATATACACTCACTTTGTTTGTGCCTAAATGATAACAAGAACATATTAACCTTTGATGTTTGATGAAGAAGATGAACAGTTGTTCTTAAAAATTTCGAGAGCAAAATGCAACAGTGAATTCTTTCTTTGCTTGGAGGAGAAGTTCGCGTAAAAGGAAAATATAAACTAAGAATTTGTTTATATAGAGAGATTAGAGAGAAAATCTTGAGCGGGAAAAGATTTTCATCATGACACGGACACGTGTTTGCATTTGATTGGAAGTTTGAACGAGACGTGCAAACGTGTGTCAGAAAAAAAACGTGTCGGGGTTTATCCATTGCGATGACGTCACAACTGTCCTTTCAAGTTCTTTTAGGATGTCTCTGAGGTTTTGAAAGCTCAGGGACTCTTTTGAAAAACATGAAGCACTGAATAGAAATATCAGTGATGGTTTTAGAAATTTTAAAATATCGCTGATTAAGAAAAAGATTCAGCGATGCAATTTGTTTTGAAATCTTGCATTCACATGCGATTGTCAGAGAGAGAAAAACATACCTTGATATCAGCGAATCAAGTTTATTTAGAGAGAAGATGATGGAATAGGTTATACAAGTTGAATTTATCCTGAGCTATACAAGATGTATAATCGTATCGCTGATCAAATGTGAACCGCTGAAGATTTTACCCTTCAAAGTTCAGCATTCCAAGTTCGCTGATGAGAAAGTTGAATCTTGTCTCATCAAGAGGTTTGGTGAATAAATCAGCCAACTGATAATCAGTTGGGATAAAATGAAGTTCTATATCACCATTCATCACATGATCTCTGATAAAATGATATCTGGTTTCGATGTGTTTCGTCTTTGAGTGTAGCACTTGTGCTGTCGCAATAGATTGGAATTTTTGAGAACTGAAGGTCATAGTCTAGTAGTTGATTTCTCATCCACAAGACTTGAGAACAACAGCTTCCAGCGGCTACATACTCAGCTTCAGCTGTGGAGGTGGACACTGAGTTTTGCTTTTTACTTGTCCAACTTACCAGCTTTCCACCCAGGAGCTGACATCCTCCTGTGGTGCTTTTCCTATCCAATTTGCAACCTGCAAAATCACTATCTGAATAGGCGATTAAATCGAATCCTAAGTCTTTGGGATACCAAAGACCTAGGTTCGCTGTACCTTTAAGGTATCGAAAAATTCGCTTTACAGCGGTCATATGAGATAACATAGGTTCAGCCTGATATCGTGCACACAAACATGTTGCGTACATAATATCGGGTCGACTAGCTGTAAGATACAAAAGAGAGCCGATCATCCCACGGTACAGCGTGACATCAACAGGTATTCCCTTTGAATCCTTGTCTAGTGTCAGCGGTGGTGCCATAGGGGTTTTCATAGCTGAACTATGAGTTAAATCGAATTTCTTCAGCGTATCTTTAACATACTTTCCCTGATTAATGAAAGTTCCTTTTTCAGTTTGCTTTATCTGAAGACCAAGGAAATATGTTAGTTCACCCATCATGCTCATTTTATACTCATCTTTCATTCTATCAGCGAAACGAGTACAAAGATCAGGGTTAGTAGAGCCAAATATAACGTCATCAACATATATCTGAACTAGAACGATATGACCTTTCACTTTTCTAAAAAATAGAGTTTTGTCAATTTTTCCTCGCTCAAATTGTTCAATATGGAGATAAGTAGAGAGAGTGTCATACCATGCACGAGGAGCTTACTTCAAGCTATAAAGTGCCTTATCCAGTTTATAAACATAACCTGGACGCTTAGGATCTGAGAATCCTGGAGGTTGTTCCACATAGACTTCTTCATTCAGCTTTCCATTTAGAAACGCTGACTTAACATCCATCTGATGTACTTTGAAGTCTTTGTGTGCAGCATATGCTAAGAATAGACGAATAGATTCTAGTCTTGCTACTGGAGCAAATGTTTCGTCATAATCTATGTCTTCCTCTTGTCTGTATCCTTGAGCAACAAGACGAGCCTTGTTGCGGGTTACAGTTCCATGTTCGTCCAACTTGTTTCGATAGACCCATTTAGTTCCTATCACCGTTTTGTCAGTTGGTCTTCGAACAAGTTTCCAAACTTTGTTTCTTTCGAATTCGGTCAGCTCTTCTTGCATGGCGCTGACCCAGTTTGGATCTTTGAGGGCATCATCTATTTTCTTTGGTTTAGTTAGAGAAATAAAGTTAACAAATAATCAAAATGTTACCTGCACTTCGTCGAGTCTGAACACCAGCATTTGGATCACCAAGAATTTGATCAATTGGGTGATTTACAGTCCATCGCTGAGCCGGAGCATAAGTTGCTGACTCATCCTGAACTGGAGGAGCTGAAGATGAAGCTTCAGCAACTTCTGGAGTATCAGCCAAGAGAGTAGTAGGTGCAGATGTCATTTCATTCACTGATTGCTGAGAAGTAGATGGAATGTCTGAGACATTTGGTTCAAGAGCAGGTATAGCGTTTAAAGGAACATCTGAGACCCATGATGTTTCAGCTTCACTATTCTGCATATTTGGAATGATAGTAGGACTATCATCTACTGTATGAGTATGAGGAGTGGGAACATCTTCTTAATCACCAAGATGAGAAAACATCCATTGATTCAGTTCTTTAGTATCAGCGGACGGTTTAGAGTTCGCTGAACGGGATTCGTCAAACGTGACGTGTATAGTTTCTTCTACAGTTTGTCTTCTTCGATTGAAGACTCTGAAGGCTTTGGAAACTGAGGAGTATCCAAGAAAGATTCCATCATCAGCCTTAGGATCAAACTTTCCAAGGGCATCTCTGTTGTTCAGTATGAAACACTGACATCCAAAGATGTGAAGAAAGCTGATTGAAGGCTTTCTCCCATGAAAAAGTTTATAGGCTGTTTTCTTGAATCTTTTAACTATCGGCGACCTGTTTTGCGTAAAACAAGCAGTGTTGACAGCTTCTGCCTAAAACTGAGTAGGTAGGTGAGAATCGCTGAGCATTGAACGTGCAACTTCAATAATTGTTCTATTTCTTCTTTCAGCGACTCCATTTTGTTGCGGTGTTCTCACTGAAGAAAAGTTGTGAGAAATACCCTTACTCTCAAAGAAGGAATCAAGAGAACTGTTTTTTAATTCAGTTCCATGATCACTCCTTATTGAGCGAACGGTCAAGTTATTCAGGGTTTCCATCTTCGAAACAAAGGTGATGAGTTCTTCAGGGGTGTCACTCTTAGAACAGAGAAACATTACCCATGTATAACGAGAGAATTCATCAACTATGACCAGCGTATATTTCTTTCTAGCGATGGATTGTTTGTTAACAGGGCCAAACAAATCCATATGGAGTAGTTGTAGAGGAGATGACACTGAGGAGACTTGCTTTGACTTAAAGCTTGCTTTGGTCTGCTTCCCTTTTTCACACGCTGAACATAAAGACTCTTTGGCGTATGAGTGTTGAGGTAGACCAGTGACTAACTCTTTTGAAGAAAGAGTATTCAGTGTCTTGAAATTCAGATGAGAGAGCCTCTTATGCCATAGCCAGTTGACATCAGATGAGGCCTTTGAGAAGAAACAGGAGTTCTCAGTGGTTGTTGAGTCCATGTTTATTACATAAACATTTTCCGAACGATAACCGCTGAGAGCTATCTTCTCCTTTTTGTCAGTGACAAAGCAGGATTCCTTAGTAAAGATTACTTATTTATCCTTGTCACAAAGCTGACTGATGCTTAGAAGATTATGCTTCAGCCCTTCAACATATGCGACTCTTCTGAAGGAGGTTGTACCATTTGAAAGTACACCATACCCTCGGGTATGTCCTTTTCCATTTCCACCAAAAGTCACAGAGGGACCCTTCTCTTCCTTTTATTCAGCGAGCAGACTTTTCTTTCCAGTCATGTGTCTAGAGCATCCGCTATCGAGATACCAGATACCCTTTTTAACCTGCATTACAAAGGAAGATTAGTTTTTCTTGGGTACCCACTTAACCATGTATACACATTTGTCAGTGGAAGTAGTTGGAATGGAAGGTTCAGCAGTCTTCGCAGCATTTGAAGATTCATCTTTGTCATTCTTCACTTTGGTTAATTTCTTAACCTCAGTGGTCTTCTTTGCCTTGGGGGCAATCTTCACCTTAGCTATCTTTTCAGCTTTGGTGGCTGTGGGGCACTTACTAGCAATATGATCAGTGAGTCCACAGTGATAACATTTCCTATAACTAAAAGTAGTTCTAGGACCATTTGAATACTGAGCTTTTAAATTAGAATTAGAAGTACCAGCACCAAGTAAACTATTGGCTTTTGAAATAGGAGGAACATTCAGTTCTTCGGATTTCTTACCAAGGACATCCACTTTGAGTCTAGGAGTAGATCGCTGAATAGATCCAGTAGATCGCTGAATAGATCCACGCTGAGTCGATCCAGAGATCTGATTCCTTGATCCAGAGGGATAGGTCACTGAAGCTTTAGAAGCATTCAGCTTAGGCACTGAGGTACCCTTCTGAGGATTTTGGTTAAAAACACTTCCTTTACCTTTATCTCTAAAGACAGAGGTGGGTTTTGGATAAACCATTTTCTCTTTACCTTTTGAAGAGGTAGGAGTTTCCTCAGGGATTGGTGTATGGGACGAGGAGCACTGAGAAGATGAAGTATCAGCGACTGAGGATATGAACGTTCCAAATTTAAGCATTGAACGCTCAGTGGTAGGTTTTGGAGTTTCATATTTGTAACCAAGACCACGTTTATCACTCAGGGGTATCTGAGACTTAATTATCTCAGTGATCTTTGTTGAAGAATTACACCATCCTTCAACAGTAGCTTTTTTAGCTTTTAATGCAGCGATAGCTTCTGCTCGTTCGATTTTGACTAGCTGATTTAAGTGCACTTGATCTTTAAGATCATCTTCAATTTTAGAAAGCTTTTCTATTTGAAGATGACAGTTTTTAAGCTGTTCAGCGAGATCAAGGTTTTGGTTTTCAACCACAGTTTTGCCGTTCATGGCTTCATATAAACTTCTAGTCAAGAGATCGATCTTACGGAGACTACCAGCTTCATCAATATTTGCAATATTGGTAAAGAAGGAAGGTGATACCTGAATTACAGAGGTTGAAGTGGAGGGAATGTCTGAACTTTCTTCCTCGTCTTCAATCTTGGCCATAAGACATAGATTGGCTTCATCATCTTCAGAGTCAGATGATGATACTTCTTCATCAGAAGCAGCCCAATCATAGTTAGCCATCAGGCATTTGCTCTTCTTCTTAAAGCTTTTCAATTTTGCATACTTTTCTTTCAGCTTTGAGTATTTGTCATCTTTATTCCTGGGAATAAAGGATTTCTTTGGAAAAGCTGAGGGTCTAGAAACTTTCTTTGACCTGCACTCGTTAGCGAAATGTCCTGTCTTTTCGCAGTTAAAACAAGTAGGAGTAGCCTTATCAACAAAAGCTGATGATCTTGGCTTGTCAGTTATGGAAAGAGGTTTGTTCTTTCTAAACATTTTCTTTTTGGCGAATCTCCTGAACTTTTTAGTTAGGAGAGCCAAAGATGCATCATCATCTGAAGAATCAGAATCTGATGACCTTTCAGAGTTACTCTCTAACTCAGTGATAGTGACCGAGGGTCGCTGAGTAGAAGGTTCCTCTGAGATTAAAGCAACATGGGTGCTTTTGGAATCTTTTACAAGATTCTTCTTAAGATGACTCGATTGCTCATGATTCAGCATCATGCCATATAAGGTTGAAAGGGTCATTGATTTTAGATCCTTTGATAGCTTGAGACACATAGAATAACTGTCCCAGCTTTCAGGCAAACATTCTAAAAACTTTGTCAGCACTTCAAAGTTAGAATATTCCTTACCAACGGTTTTCAGATCTATAATTAAACAGTTGAAACGTTGGTGAACTTCAGAGAGAGTTTCATTCTTACCAGAAATGAAGCTTTCGTACTGTCTTACCAGGTTGATCTTTCTTGAGTCCTGGACTTCAGCAGTACCTTCATACTGAACACATATTGTGTCCTACATAGCCTTTGAGGTTTTCAGGTTCATGACGGAATGGTAAACTTCGTCAGGAAGGGCCATGGATAGTATGGATCTGGCTTTTATGTCGATAGCCACTTACTTCTTATCTTCGTCGGTCCACATGTGTATTTCTTTAGGAATCAGCCTTTCTGGAATAGCAGGTCTATTCTCAGCGGCTGGAACTGCAACATCAATTCTTACAGGGCTATATGGGCCGTTTTCAAGATAGTAAGGCATAGTAGGGTCTACACCTTCTAAGAAGAGAATCATCCTATTTTTCCATAGATTAAAGTTATCTCTGGAAAATCTAGGGGGTTTAGCAAGAGAACCATTGTCTATATAATTTGTGTTTGTGTTGGTAGCCATATTCAGAAATAGCAAGGAAGATAAATCTTAGTATAGATTAGATCTTGTTTATGAGATTAAACATATCCGCTCTGATACCACTTATTGGTCCCGAAGGGCTATACAAGTTTGTAGAAGGGGGGGGGGGTTGAATACAAACACACAGATTTTACTTTTCTAAATTGTTTATTGATAAATCATTAACAATTTACAGCTTGTTGCGGAAACAAGATTAAGGATAAACCTAAATCTAAACAAGTTGGAACACTAAGTTTCTTGCACTAAGAGAGATAAGGAAATTACTAATAATAGCCTATCTTGAGATAAGAAGATGAACCTGTCTAGAGTTAGCAAATTACTTCAAAATAAAGTGGGTTCATCTCTTTATATACTGCATGCATTTAATGCAAGTCAGTATACACTTTACACGTGTCATCAGCTCATTGGTTGCATGTCATTGACCTTTGTAGACAACCTTAGTAGCCGCATGAATGAACAGTGTAGTATCAGAGTGGTTGTACGATTTCAGACAATAAGGAGGTTCTTTTCTGACATATCGTATGGAGTCGTGCAAGGGTGGTTAAGACAAAAGTACTTTGTACGGAGGACTTCATGATCAGATTTTCGTTGATTCAGCGCTTTATCATTCTATATCAGCGAATGGTAAAGTTCAGCGATAGCTGAAGTCTTGTACTTGATACTTCACGTTGAGTGGACAAATCTGAGTCTTCGTTGATCCGCATCAGTTCATTAGGAGACTTGTCGCTGGTTCTTGAGCTTGATCTTCGACTTCAGCATAGAACCTATGCTGACGTGAAACTTGTCTTCAGGGATCATAAGTAAACAACTAACTTATCAGCGATCACCATAAGTACTGAACAGACTCAGAGCATTATGGTGAACAGTGTTCGCTGAATGTTTAATCTAAAGAGCGAGAGTTCCTATCAGCGGTATTGTAAGGTCTTAGTACTTATCAGCGATAGTGAAACTCTGATACATATTGTTTACTTACAATTTTCACTAAGTATTAAGAGAGGGTCATTATCAAATCACTGAGGGTTTGGATCAACAGGTACTCGTTTTGAGTATAAGATAGCATTTGAACACTTTGAACATGTTAGTTTGGGCATATAACAACTCCAAGTATTGTTTTTAATGTCGGTTGTTCGGTTTCTAGCTCAGTTGCAATTCGGGGGTGTCCGGTGAGTTGTTAAGGTTGTCAATTGTCGTAGTGAGTCTTGTATACATATAATTATGTGGATTTCATCAATGTGTATGTATTACAGGCTCGGTTGCCCCTCGTTAGTGAAGTTTGATAGTGGTGTTCGGTTGTATCGTTTGCGCGTGTGTGGCTTCAAACTATTAACAAGGTGAGTTTTACTTTTAAAACGTTTTCAACTGGGATACATATATATGTGATATATATATATGAGATGGATATGTATGGATTGGATACGGGATATATGGTGTGATTACGTGTTTATGATTGAGATGGATATGTGATTGAAATGTAATGAAAGGTTTATAAATGACAATATGATATATTGGTACATATATATATTGTATTTATCTTGGCATTACACTACACGAATATACGTTAGCCGAAACTATAGTCGGCGGAGGTGTTTGCTGTAGTTGTTGTACAGCGGTGCTGTAGTTGTTGTACAACGGTATTGTTGGCTCGCAACCAACTAATATGGCCATGGGAATGAGAATGAGAAAGAGGATGAGGAGTTGAGCACAGTGCACGAGTCTTGCTTGGTATTTATATACGTGTGGTATATTTGTGATTTACGAAAAAATTGCAAAAAGGTTATTTATATAAACTATTTTATATAAATGGGTTTATAACGATTTTAAACTGACAGGGATTATCTCACTAGACCTTTAGGTCTAACCCTCATTTTGTTTTCAAAAATATGTATTCCAGGTCAAGGATCTTTTGTTAGCAAAGGGAAGAATAAACCATAGAAGGCGGTTGATAGCTGACGAAGATTAGGATATATTTACCTTTTGTATTGTATAATTTTGAGACTTTGGGACCGAATGTGAATTATCATGTATTTTGTTATGAAAGTAACGACGTTATGTATAATATGTTAATTGATGTATATTATATATGTTATGGGATACCGGGTCGTTACAGATGGTATCAGAGCCCTAGATTAAGGGATTTAGGTATTCGTATATGTACCTAGACTTAAACTGCATGTGAAGTAGGATGTCCCTATTATTTTAGAACCTTGGGATGTTAAATATAAAAAGGTAGAAGGAACATCATGTAAGGTAAATTCGAATTACACCTGGTCAGTGTAATTGTGAACTTAGAGTTACATGTTTGAACTGGAATACCTTGTTATATTGGGTATGTGCTTACGTGTATATTAACCTTGTTGAAATCTACAGAATGGCAAGTCGGTCTCGACGTATGGATGAAGATGAAGACAGGTATATTTCTATAAACTCTATACGTGCTAAAGTGCTATCTGACTTCGGTGCAAACCGATAAATTGTATTTCTGTTCTTTTGTTGCTTATCTGCATTAGAAAAGTACTTGATAATTGTGTTGGCAATATAGATGGGTGTGGAGTGCCTAATAAGTTATTTTCAATAATCTTGTCGGAATTAGAGGTAGTAGTAAGCATAGGATGGTGTTGGAACTTGATCTTGTTAAAACTTTTGATTAAGTAATGATAAGTGATCCTCGGTATTTCAGTACGAGAAGATAAAGTTGATATACTGGAATAAGTGAGGTTACGATGAAAGTAAGGAATTGTTGGGGCATTGATTTAAAGTTTTCGATAGTTAGCAAATTCAATTGGTAGTGTAAAGGAAGAATTGTAGCATGGCTTGAGTCATCTTCTTCAAGGTTTGATTTCTTCTTCTTTTCTTCTCTATATTGATTAGGCAAGTTTATGGTTAGGGATTTGATAATCCAATTGTTGGTTGAGTTTTAATCCATAAGAAAGAAGGAAAATGATTTTAGGATTGATTCCCTATGAATTTTGATCAAATCAGTAAGAAGCTTCATCATGTTTGCTTGATAAATCTTCATTTTTCCATGGATCGAGTTTTTAAGTTTTGGAGTGATAGATTTGATGAGTTTTATGTCGTTTAAAATGATGGTTATTAGTTCTTAATGTTTATGGTATCAAAAATATCGATTTGGGAGCCTTAGAACTGATTTGGGAAGTTTAAGGATGAGAAACCCTTGATTTTTGGGAGAAGTCTCGTGAAGGGGGCAGACCAGTGCTCTGCGCACCTGGCTGCGCGTCTGGAAGCGCGCCACTAGGGGCGCCAAGCCCTGTTCCCAAAACCTTGTTCCCGTTTCTCCGTTCATTCGGGTCTAGGATCGAGGTGTTGATTGGGGGTTTGGTCTTAGGGATTATTGGGAATGTTTTGAGGATGTAATTGGATGGTTTAACACCATTTTGTGGCGCCAATTTAGGTATTCGGTTTGAACTAAAGTGTATCCCGGAGCGTGTGTCGAAGTGCTAAGGCTAAGGTGAGTTCCCTTACCTTCTTTGTGTGAATGAAATGTTTTACAAAAGGTTTTCATAACTGATTATGGTTACGAGCATGTTGACCAGATTAAATTATTTGAAGGGTTTTATATTACGTGATGTGAAAACATTTATTAAAGCATGCGAGTTGTTTATATGTTCATTTCTACGTAATTGTTGATTGCATGCTGTTGTGATGTTGTTGCTATGTGTGGAGTTGGGTTGCACAGTAGAGAACAATTATGAATGCCGTGTCTGGCTTATTAAGGTGATGAAAAGTTGAGACCACTGTGCAATACCCTTATGTGGAGTCGAGCTTTTGAATTCAGAATGTCGGTATGATTGTAGTTTGGACTATTTCTTGGTTATGTAAGAATGGTTTTATTTACGGTAAAATTTGAAAGGGTCGAAGTGAATCCTTGTGGTGGAATGGTAATAAGTAGCGTTACGTTACTTGATGTAATATTATCGGCGATGAGTCTGGGTACTGGGATAGGTTGAAAATTTGATTGTGCACTATGAAAAGTCTTGTGTTTTTCCTCAAGTGAGAACGGTGGGGGTATAAGTTGGTTATGAAGCTTTGGATGAAGTGGGTTCTGTTAGGAAGTGTGATGGGTGTGCTTAGTTACTGTTGTTTTAATTTTGTTAGTGTGTGAAGTGTGATGGCTTGAGTGT
Source organism: Saussurea involucrata (assembly GCA_033807775.1). NCBI lineage: Eukaryota > Viridiplantae > Streptophyta > Magnoliopsida > Asterales > Asteraceae > Saussurea > Saussurea involucrata. The sequence continues at coordinate 23,375,307 of CM066312.1, forward strand.
AAAGAATAATAGTAGTGTGTGGAACGTGATGATTATGTGTGGAGAGTAACGATGGTGTGTGAAGTCTTGATCTGGTCATGAAGGCGACGGTTTAGTGTGTTGTGAAGATTATACTCATTGTGATTGTTGACGCTATCTAAAAGGGTATTGTTTAAATGTGTTGGGTGATGTGGATAAGATGGTGGCAATTTATAATTAATGAGCGTGCGAGGTGTGGTATTAATGTATTTTTGTAAGGTTAAGTGGTGGATTAGTGATGATATGGGATGAGTGTACGTGAAAACCTCTGCTCGGGATTTTGTTTATAAGTTGTTCAAATATGACAAAAGTATGTGTGGAGAGGCATGGATGTCTAGGTGGTGCGTAGTATTGTTATTCGAGAATAAGAGAATAGAGTGGCAGTAGATGGTTAGCTAAGGAGTGGAGTATTACCGTTTGAGAAATGAAAAGTGTGTGGTTGCTTCGAGCATTGAGTGTGATTTTGGATCAACTCGGTTAAGTTCCTGGTATAAGGTGTGGTGAAATTGTTGGTTAAGTATGGTAATCATTGAATTTGGGCGTGTGCGGTTGGTTTGGAAGTGAAAGAAAGCTAGCTCGTGGGTGAGCACCTCCTAGTGAGCTGTCCTTGGGGAAACATGTTTTATGTTGTGAAGAGAATGGAAGAAAGTAGTCAAATATAATGCTCAGGGTGAGGGACCATTGGATAGGACATGGTAGTAGTGCGAGAGTGATGTTGTGGCAAGCGTGGGGAATCAGTTGTTATCTATGGTTCGTGATCGGTGTAATTCATGCAAGAAAGTGTTGTCTGTCTTAGAAGTATTTTGGGTTAGAGAAATGACAGTAGGGTTGTGTATAGTCTATGGAGAAAAGTTTAACTACGGGTTAAGGTGATGTTCCAAGTTGATTCTGTGATTTATGGGAGAATAGAGTGTCGTTATTTTTAGAGTATTGGATTTTAAAGCGTTAAGTATTTTGGTGATCTGGAATATTTTAATTTTAAAATTTTGGGGAAACCAATAGGACGGAATTAGCTTTGTAAAAATAAGACAATTTTAACTTGATTGTTGATTGAGATTGAATTTATAATAGAGATCATATGTTTGGTGAATTTAACTTAAGTGTGTAGCGATAGCATGATGATTCGTTAGTGTTTATGTTTTGGTAATATTGAGAATAGCATACGTGTTCATCAAAGGGTTATTAGTTTTGACTCTAAGTGGAAAAGAGAATGGAGGGATGATCTTATTTTTTTGATAGTAGCATATATGGTTTTGATGGAATTTGATGTAATAGTGAAAACTAAGTATTCATACCTTTTTCGTCTAACCGAATTCCGGGACGGAATTCTTTTAAGGGGGAGATGTTGTAATAACCAGGTATATTATTTATTTATTTAACTAGTGGTATTTTAGTTAAAATAGATTTGGGGAAACTTTATAAGTCTTTATTTTAGTATTTTGTGGAGTTAGAAGTTAAGGGGTAAGTTTTAATTCTTATTTGGAAGTTTAAGGATGTGTTTCGCCAATTAAGAGGAGTTTGGGGTTCGTTTGGTAAATATGATTAATATCTAGATATTATGTGTAGTAAGTGTATGTGTGTGATTTAGGAGGAGAGAGTGAGAGAGAGACGCATTCAGAGAAAGAAGAGAGAAGAAGAAGAGGGGAAGAAGAAAAGAGGAAGAAGAAGAGCATCAAGAACTTGAAGACTTCATCTTCTAGGTATAGCTTCTACTCCATTTCCATATCTTGTTGATTTTGGTAAGAGTTGGGTTTGGTACCATTTGAGTAAATCTTTGAGAAATCTAAGATAGTTTTGATGTTGATAAATGAGTTTATTATTGGTTTACAAACTTTTCTGTGTGAATCATCCATCATTTCATGGTGGAAGTTGATTCTAGAAAGTTTTAGGTGTTAATGGAGTTTTGAGTTTTTGAGGTTAAATGTGGTGAATCATTAGATGGATTTAATGGATTCCTTCATGTTTTTGATGTTAAAAACCTCATTTTTAATGCTAAAACTTCCATAGAATGAACCTAATTAAATGGGGATTGAGTTGGGTGTTAAAGGGCTAGAACAGGGGCTGTTTGATGTCCAACAGAGGTCCGCGCCGATCTCGGCGCCAATAGGTTGGCGCCACAATCGGCACCAAGCACTGTTTCAGCATTTTCTGATTTTTGTTTCTTGCGTACCGGTGTCGTTTTAGAGCGTAATATAGGCGTATGGGTACTCGTTTTGAGTAAAAGATAGCATTTGAACACTTTGAACATGTTAGTTTGGGCATATAACAACTCCAAGTATTGTTTTTAATGTCAGTTGTTCGGTTTCTAGCTCGGTTGCAATTCGGGGGTGTCCGGTGAGTTGTTATGGTTGTCAATTGTCGTAGTGAGTCTTGTATACATATAATTATGTGGATTTCATCAATGTGTATGTATTACAGGCTCGGTTGCCCCTCGTTGCTTCAAACTATTAACAAGATGAGTTTTACTTTTAAAACGTTTTCAACTGGGATACATATATATGTGATATATATATGAGATGGATATGTATGGATTGGATACGTGATATATGGTGTGATTACGTGTTTATGATTGAGATGGATATGTGATTGAAATGTAATGAAAGGTTTATAAATGACAATATGATATATTGGTACATATATATATTGTATTTATCTTTGCATTACACTACACGAATATACGTTAGCCGAAACTATAGTCGGCGGAGGTGTTTGCTGTAGTTGTTGTACATCGGTGCTGTAGTTGTTGTACAGCGGTGTTGTTGGCTCGCAACCAACTAATATGGCCATGGGAATGAGAATGAGAAAGAGGATGAGGAGTTGAGCACAGTGCACGAGTCTTGCTTGGTATTTATATACGTGTGGTATATTTGTGATTTACGAAAAAATTGCAAAAAGGTTATTTATATAAACTATTTTATATAAATGGGTTTATAACGATTTTAAACTGACAGGGATTATCTCACTAGATCTTTAGGTCTAACCCTCATTTTGTTTTCAAAAATATGTATTCCAGGTCAAGGATCTTTTGTTAGCAAATGGAAGAATAAACCATAGAAGGCGGTTGATAGCTGACGAAGATTAGGATATATTTACATTTTGTATTGTATAGTTTTGAGACTTTGGGACCGAATGTGAATTATCATGTATTTTGTTATGAAAGTAACGACGTTATGTATAATATGTTAATTGATGTATATTATGTATGTTATGGGATACCAGGTCGTTACAATCAGGTATACTTAAATCAAATCATCAGTATTGAGCAAGAAGAAGCTATCGCTGCATTAATGGCTGAAAAGGCTGTTGTTGAACGATGGTGTAAATCCTCAACAACGATTACAAAGATAATTGGTGCTCAGATTCCCCTATGTGACAAACGTGGTCTCGGTTATAAAACTGACGCTGAGGAACCAACCACTGATCGTTCCATGCTTAAGTTTGGAATGTTCGTGTCATCTATCCCTGACACCTCTTCGTCTCAGTGTTCGTCTTCTAAAACTCCCATCCCTGAGGAAATTTCTACCTTAATTTCTAAAGGTAAAGATACTTTTAGCTATAGGAAATGTTATCACCGTGGACTTACCGATCATATTGCTAGTAAGTGCCCCACAGCCACCAAAGCTGAGAAATTAGCAAAGGTGAAGATCACTGCCCCCAAGGCAAAGAAGACGAATCCTGGAGTAAATCAGGTTAAGATGAAAAGAACCACTGAGGTTAAGAAATTGACCAAAGTAAAGACTGTTTCTAAAGCTGAATCTTCAAATGCTGCGAAGATTGCTGAACCTTCCACTTCCTCTACCACTACTGACAAATGTGGACCCATAGTAAAATAGGTACCCAAATCAAACTAATCTTCCTTTGTTTGCAGGTCCTGAAGGGTATCTGGTATCTCGATAGTGGATGCTCTAGACATATGACTGGCAAAAAGAACCTGCTCGCTGAGTACAAGGAAGAGAAAGGTCCCTTTGTGACCTTTGGTGGAAATGGAAAGGGCTATAGCCGAGGGTTTGGTGTACTCTCTAATGGTACAACAACCATCAGAAGAGTCACATATATTGAATGGCTGAAGCACAATCTTCTAAGCATCAGTTAGCTATGTGACAAGGACTACAAAGTGTGTTTCACTAAGGAATCCTGCTTTGTCACTGACAAAAAGGAGAAAGTCGCTCTCAGCGGATACTGTTTGGAAAAGGTTTATGTTATAAACATGGACTCGGCAACCACTGAGAACTCCGTTTTCTTCTCCAAAGCCTCATCTGATGTCAACTGGCTATGGCATAAGAGGCTCTCTCATCTCAACTTCAAGACACTGAATACTTTTTCTTCATAAGAGTTAGTCACTGGTCTTCCTCAACATTCATACGCTAAGGAATCTGTATGTTCAGCGTGTGAAAAAGGGAAACAGACCAAAGCAAGCTTCAAGTCAAAGCAAGTTTCCTTAGTGTCATCTCCTCTTCAACTTCTTCACATGGATTTGTTTGGTCATGTCAACAAATAATCCATCGCTGGAAAGAAATATACACTGGTCATTGTTGATGAATTCTCTTGCTACACGTGGGTTATGTTCCTCCGTTCTAAGAGTGACACCCCTGAAGAACTTATCTCTTTTGTCAGAAAAATGGAAGTCCTGAACAATATGACTGTTCGCTCAATAAGAAGTGATCATGGGACTGAATTCAAAAACAGTTCCCTTAAAAATTTCTTTGAAAGTAAGGGTATTTCTCACAACTTTTCTTCTGTGAGAACACCGTAACAAAATGGAGTCGCTGAAAAAAGAAATCGAACGATCATCGAAGTTGCACGTTCAATGCTCAGCGATTCTCATCTACCTACTCAGTTCTAGGCAGAAGCTGTCAACACTGCTTGTTTTACTCAAAACAGGTCGCTTATTGTCAAAAGATTCAAGAAAACAGCCTATGAACTTTTCCATGGGAGAAATCCTTCTATTAGCTTTCTTCACATCTTTGGATGTCAGTGTTTCATACTGAACAACTAAGATGCCCTAGGAAAGTTTGATCCCAAGGCTGATGATGGAATATTTCTTGGATATTCTTCAATCTCTAAAGCCTTCAGAGTCTTCAATCGAAGAAGACAAACTGTAGAAGAAACAATCCACGTCACTTTTGACGAATCCCATTCAGTGAATTCAAGACCTTCTGCTGATACTGAAGAACTGAATCAATGGATGTTTTCTCATCTTGGGGATTCGGAAAATACTCCTAATCCTCAGGTCAACATCCCTACCGTTGATGATGATCCTACTATCATCCCAAGCATGCAGACAAGTGAAGCTGAATCGTCATGGGTTTCAACTGTTCCTCTCAACACTATGCCGACTTCTGAACCATCTACCTCAGATATCCCATCTACTTCTCAGCAATCAGTGAATGAAATAACATCTGAACCTCTTCCTTTTTTGCCTGATATACCTGAAGTTGCTGAAGCCTCTTGTTCATCTCCTCCAGAAGTTCAAATTGTGTCAGCAAATCATGCTTGGTGATCCAAACGCTGGTGTTCAGACTCGACGAGGTTCAAGTAACATTTGTTTATTTGTTAACTTTATTTCTCTGATTGAACCAAAGAAAACAGATGATTCCCTCAGAGATCCAAACTGGGTCAGCGCTATGCAAGAAGAGCTGACAGAATTTGAAAGAAACAAAGTTTGGAATCTCGTTCCAAGACCATCTGACAAGTTAGTGATAGGCACTAAGTGGGTCTATTGAAACAAATTGGATAAACATGGAACTGTAACCCGCAACAAGGCTTGTCTTGCTGCTCAGGGATACAGACAAAAGGAAGGCATAGACTATGACGAAACATTTTCCCCAGTGGCAAGACTCGAAGCAATTCGTCTATTCTTAGCATACATTGTTCACAGAGACTTCAAAGTATATCAGATGGATGTTAAATCAGCATTCCTTAACGGAAGGCTGAATGAAGAAGTCTATGTTGAGAAACCTCCAGGATTCACTGATCCTAAGCATCCAGGTTATGTATATAAGCTGGATAAGTCACTTTATGGCTTAAAGAAAGCTCCTCGTGCATGGTATGACACTCTCTCAACTTATCTCCATATTGAAATATTTAAGCGTGGTAAAATCGATAAGACTCTATTTTTCAGGAAAGTAAAAGTTCATATCATTCTTGTTCAAATATATGTCGATGATATTATATTTGGTTCTACTAACCCTGAATTATGTACTCGTTTAGCTGAAAGAATGAAAGCTGAATATAAAATGAGTATGATGGGTGAACTGACATATTTCCTTGGTCTTCAAATCAAGCAGAATGAAAAAGGCACTTTCATTCACCAAGGTAAGTATGGTAAAGATATGCTGAAACCGTTTGATCTTACTCAAAGCTCAGCTAGGAAAACCCCAATGGCACCGCCGCTGACACTTAACAAAGATCCTTCAGGGAAACCTGTTAATGTCACAGCATAACGTGGGATGATCGGCTCTCTTCTGTATCTTACAACGAGTCGTCCTCATATTATGTATGCAACTTGTTTATGTGCACGATATCAATCTGAACCTAAGGAATCTCATTTGATCGCTGTAAAGTGTATTTTTCGATACCTTAAGGGTACTCCTAACCTAGGTCTTTGGTATCCCAAAGACTCAGGGTTTGATCTAATCGCCTATTCAGATAGTGATTTTGCAGGATGCAAAATGGATAGGAAAAGCACCACAGGAGGCTGTCAACTCCTGTGTGGAAAGCTGGTGAGTTGGGCTAGTAAAAAGCAAAATTCAGTGTCCACCTCAACTGCTGAAGCTGAGTACGTAGCCGCTGGAAGCTGTTGTTCTCAGGTCTTATGGATGAGAAATCCACTATTGGACTATGACCTTCAGCTCTCCAAAATTCCAATCTATTGCGACAGCACTAGTGCCATCGCTATAGCAAACAAATCCAGTGCTACACTCAAAGACCAAACACATCGAGATCAAATATCATTTTATCAGAGATCATGTGATGAATGGTGATATAGAACTCCATTTTATCCTAGCTGACTTTCAGTTAGCTGATCTGTTCACCAAACCTCTTGATGAGACCAGATTTAACTTTCTCATCAGCGTACTTGGAATGCTGAACCTTAAAGAATAATTCTTCAGTGGTAAAGTATTTGATTAGTGATAAATAAATTCTATTCACTCATTCCTCTTCTAATCTCTGAACAAAACTGATTCGCTGATATCAGGGTATGTTCTCTCTCTTAAACGCTGATGTTCGCTTCAGCATGCAGAATATCAATATAAATTACATCGCTGAATATCTCTTCCTTTCAGTGATTCTTTTCAAAATCTCACTGATATTTCTAATCAGTGCTTCTCTATTTTTTTGAAAATGTCCCTGAGTTTTCTTTAAAACACTCAGAGACAACCTAAAATATGAAAGGACGTTTGTGACGTCATCACAACGGATAAACCCTGGCACGACATTTCATCTGACACGCTCGCCCGTTTCATTTTCTTGTCCAATAAGATTCAAGGGACGTGTCACGTGTCATCATGAGAAACGTTTCCCTCTCATTAGTTTCTCTCTCTACTCTCACTATATAAACCCTTTGAGTTTATATTTTTACCTTGTACGCTCTCGATCTCTCTAAAAGGCAAAAGAATTTTCTTGCATCTCTAAGCTTTGGATTTCTACGAACTTGTGTTCATCACCTCGTATTTCAACAAAACAGGTTCACATTTTCTATCTTTAATCCTTTTAAACTTGTTTTTGATCTTATTCCTGTTCTTAAAAGATCAAACAAATACACTTTCTAAAAATATGAAATCTTCTTCTTCAAAATTTCATGAACACAACTTGTTACATGTTGTTCTTGTAAGTTTTAAACAAAAATCTTAAACTTATGCTTTTCATACGTTTTTCCAGAATCCTTCCTTAAAAGGAAACTGGAAAACAAGAACTCTAACTCTTTTTACCATCTTTCCCAAAATGGAAACTGGAAAACCCTAAAACCCTTATTTTGGAATATTTTTCTATTTTAAGCTTTTGTCTCATCTGCTTTTGCATCTTTTGCTACTCTGAACAGAAATGGCGTCCACTGATGTTTATGCAACTACTACTCAGGTTGCCCCTGTCTTCCATAGGGCTGCAAACATGAAACTCTCCATGAGCCAAATCATATTCCAATCCAACAATCCCTATGCTCTCTTGGAATTCCCCAAGAAAAAGATGGTCATACATCTTGATGATGCAGTCACCTTCATCAAGACTTGCCCTCTTTCGACTGCCATGACCATTAGACCCCAAGCCCACAAAAGACTCTTGCAACAATTCTGGTACACATCGCATTGTGTCACTGTTACTTCCTCGAAGAACCCTAACCGAAAATACGATGCTATCTCCTTTGAAACTGAACTAGGGGAGGTAAAGCTCACCCCTGGAGCAAAACGCTCAGCGTTGAATCTCCCTGGATCCAAACATCATCCATTTGTATCCTTCCTTGATCCCACCACTCCACAAGGAAAGGAGGAAATCATCCATTTCCTTGACTGTATGGGATACATATGGAATCCTGACCGTTTCGGAGTCCCTGAGAAGAAAATCACTACAGTTCTATAGAAAAAGATGCCATCTGAGATGAATTTCATTTTCACTCACGTCATCAGCTGCATGACTGCCAAGACAAGCTCGCATGATCAGGCATCCAAACCTCAGACTTCCATGGCCTACGCCTTACTGAAGGGTCTTCATGTCGATTGGGCCAAAGTGATCTTTGAAGATCTGATGGAGAAAGTGGAGGCGCCTGAAAGATCAGCTGTGGTCCCTTACCCTCGCTTTCTCAGCACCATATTCGCCCATGGCATGAAAGACGATTACCCCAAAGTTGGCGACCTGAAACTTCCTTAGGTTGGTCCGAAAGTACTGGACTTCAAGCCTGTCCCTAATGAGGTACGTCTCTCTACTCTTCTCACTCTTCTTCGCTCTCCTTTTTCTACTTCTACAGCTACCTCCACGGCAGCGGTCGACCCAACCGCTGATTCCTAGGTTGCAATCACCACCTCTTCCAAAAAGAGGAAACAATCCACCACCCCCCTTGGCATCCATAAGACCAAGAAGATTTCAAAGGAGCTACCCAAGCCTTCCCAGGCTGAAGACTCCACGTCCGTCCCTCTGCAGACGACGATGGAAAGTTTCATGGTACACTCCGCCACATCCGCTGAACCAAACACTTCCATACCCATTTTAGTGCGTCAGTGGACTGAAACTTTCTTGGATGAGAACCCCCAATCCTCAGCGCCTCAAAGCGCTGCAGAGGCTATTTCCAGCGGATCCAACGCTGACACTGCTACCACCACCCTCTTCACAACCTTTGCTTCTCCCTCACATTCTTTGGTCTCTTCACAATTCATCTTCTCTACTTCCTCAACTACAAACGTCATCCATCTAGATGACAGTGTTGCTGCTGACCTCCAACGGATGATTCAGCAAAACCAAGGACATGCAGGTGTTTCTAGACCTTCCTCGCTGGAGATGGACATGGCCTATTACTCAGGTCATCCAGATATCCACAACTTCTCTGACCCACCTACAGGTATCCTAAACATTCCTCTCTCTGGACCCCCAACTTCTGAGCTTTCCTTTGTTCATAAGTTCTTTTATGTTACAGGTCCTAATTTGGGCACTATCAGCAACTCCCTCAAGGAGATCGATGAAAAGGTGGAAACACTCACCACCACCATCTCAAATAACTCTACAGCGGTTACAGACGCTGGAGAAACCCTGAAAAAGGTGGAAACAGATGTCAAGGATAAGGCTTCATCCGCTAATTTAACTAAAGTGGATGGAGGCCTGACTACAGTGAAAATGGCCATCACCAACAACACCCAAACATCAACAAGTTGACCGCCGCTGTCATTGAACTAACCACTGAGGTTTCATCTCTCAGTGGTGTAGTAAAATATGTACAGACCAACAACACCGGTCTATAAGGTGAGGTGAGCAACCTCACAACAGAAGTCACTGACGTCAAAGCCCTGCTCACCAGGATCCTCGAGCGTCTAGAAGCTCCCACTGTACCTACATCTCACTTCTCCCAGGATGACCGGGAAAAGATGGAGATGGCAGTGGACTTCATACTCCAAGACACCCCTGCTATTTCTGGCCTGAAAGATAGAATGGCAGTGGTGGAAACACAACTTGGGATCCCTAGCCAAGAAGACAGGAACCCTAAGTCTTCTGCTGCTGCTGAAACTACTTTCTCTCCCACTCATCAAGAGGAAGAGGGGGAGAAGGAAGATGAAGACCTTCCCCATGATTCTGAGGGAGAGGATATTAATGAAGAACCTCAGAGAGATAATAACCCTGAGAGAACCGAAAGAAGTCCCTCTCATTCTGAGGGGGAGCAAATCGAAGAATAAGCAAAAACTCCAGTGCTTGTTGAATCCTCAGAGACCGATGAGGAAGCTGACGCTGAAGATGAAGAAGATCTAGATCTGAAAGATGACGAACCTTCATCATCACCAAAAGATGATGATGATGGTGATGATGACGATGAAGGTTTCGTCTTCCAGCGAAAGCAAGCAATGATCCCTGCTCAAAAGGGAGTCGTTATAAAAGAACAAGGGGAGGGGACAAAACCTAAATCTCTACAGCGAAAGCGGCCAACCAAGGAAAACAAAAAGGCCTCGCTGATGACAACTTGGCCATTCTCATGACCAAGCCAGTTCGTCAGGTATGTTACTTTTTATTCCCATACACTGCATCCCTCCTCTACCCCTTTTCAATCTCAACCTTTCTCATTCTCAAACCTCTATACACTTAACTCATCCTTTCTCTATCTTTTCTCCCAAATGATCTAACCTCTGGGATAGTTTTGTTTCAGCTAGTCCTCTCTACTGCTTTAGGGTCAAGTTGAAGCTCCCCACACTTCACTAATAATCCCAGCCTCTAGAGCTGAAGATCAACAAATAATCCCGATCCTGAACTTTGATGAGACCGATAAAACTCTTGATGAAGAAGAAGAACTGCTCTCCCATCCCAACAGACCTTCCTCGGCTACTAGAAAGTCAGCGTATTGTCCCTTTACACCTTGGCTGCCTATCAAACCGGGAAATCACTAAAGCCCAAAAAGCTGAAAAACTCCTGGCTGAACGAAAAGATGTTGAACAAAAAGACAAAGAATTCACCTTAGAACTCGTTCAACGTTCAGTCAAGGATCCAGATCTGAAAAGGTTCCTTGTGGCTGTCCAACGAAAGTTGATTAACGCACAGAAGATCAGTGAGAAGAAAAGAAAGGTCAGTGATTCCACTCTGGCCTGATGTAAAAAGAATTTCCATTACAGAAGTCACGCCTCAAGGATTAAACCTGTTACCCTAAAAAGGAGAATGGCAAGCAATGTTCCAGTAGTAGACGTCGAAATCACCAGAGAAAATGGATTCAAGACAACTCGCTGCTTGTCAAACATTGACAAGCTTGGCTTCCCTGAATGGTTGTAGATGAGGGTAGCTATTCAACGATCGCGCTCAACATACAAGACCCAGGTCGAGAAAGCTCTTAACAGGCTGATCGATATGGTAGCTTCAGCTGTTGACATACCAAAACCTCCTCCAATCTAGTCCAAGCGACCTACTACTAAGTAGAAGAAACCCTCAACTTCAGGCCCTCTGATAAGGAATGAAACGGGGATCGACTTTTCTCGTGAAGCAGTTCTTGGTCCTGATCCTGATCTCTCCGGACTCGATGTCTCTCTACCTCCGGCTGAAACATTCATCCCTGGTAAGGTTCTCAGTAATCCCTACGACATTTTCTTCTATGAGTGCACTGGTCGCCTATGTTTTCAACGAGTCTCTGAACTACATAAAGGTCCCATTGAACAGCTTAGAGATTTACTTTATTGGTGTGACTTCATAAAGTACCTCCAAGAAATCTTTTCTGAAGCCCCTGATCTTCAAAGAAGCAAAGAAAAGAAGAGATCATGGAGTGAAAGTCCCTGATTGGATGATTCCTCAAACTGATACTCTTGACGAACTTCTCGTCAAGAAAGAACCTGAATAGCTGATAAGATCTCCTTTTGTAATTCTTCTATCTTTATCAGTTTATAACTTTTTGTACTTGTAATTATTATTCGCCGTAATTCTAATTTTTCCACTCCCCTTGTAATCTTTACGAAGTTAATAAAAAATTTCAGTGAATGTACTTTACTCCATCAGTACTAGAAAAGATCACTGAAAACAGTAAATGGGACACACATTTTATGAGTTCTTTTTATCCTTATGTTTTCTTACTTAGCAATTTTCCTTTATTGCTATGTCAACATCAAATAGGGGGAGATTGTTGATCCAAACCCTCAGTGATTTGATAATGACTCTGAGAAATACTTAGTCAAAATTGTAAGTAGACAATATGTATTAATGTTTTGTGATCAAAGAAAATATGCTAAGTCTGTTTCGTATCGCTGATGAAAAACATACGCTTTAAATTCATAATTCAGCGAACACTGTACATCAGTGAGCCTTGAGCCTGTTCAGTCTCACTGATGATCGCTGATAATTTATGTTGTTTACTTATGATCCCTGAAGACAAGATTCACGTCAACTATGTTCTACGCTGAAGTCGAAGATCAAGCCAAAGAACCAGCGACTAAGTCTACTAGTGTCCTGATGCGGATATCAGCGAAGCCAAGACTTGTCCATCCCACGTATAGTTTCAAGTAGAAGACTTCAGCGAGCGCTGGACTTTATCATTCGCTGATAAAGAATCATTCAGCGAACGCTGATCATGAAGCCTCCTCAACAAAAAACTTTTGACTTATCCCCTAGCATGCCTCCATACGATTTTGTCAGAACGGACATCCCTTTTGTTCAAAATCGTACAACCAACTATGCTACTACACTGTTTATCATGCGGCCACTAGGTTGTTTACTGAAGTCAAATCATGCAACCAATCAGAGACTGCCATGTGTAAATGTATACTGACTTGCATTAAATGCATGCAGTATATAAAGGAAACCCTACTTCTTTTTGAAGTGCTCGACCACTTCCTCTCTCGCTGAACTACTGTGTGAAAGAAAAATTATCCTTAGTTTTTCTTAATCTCATTTCTCTCTTATTTCTAGTGCAAGAACTCTTAGTGTTCTCATAGTTTGTTCAGATTAGGTTTATTCCTTAATGTTGTTCCGCAAAAAACTGTAAATTATTTGATACATATCAATAAACAATTTAGAAAAGATAAAAATCGTGTGTTTGTATTCAAACCCCCCCCCCCTCTACAAACTTGTATAACCCCTTTGGGACCAACAGTAATAATTGAAATAAATGTTAACAAAAATGTAAAAATTATTTTTATTGACTATTTTTAAAAATCTCTCTCTCTCTCTCTCTCTCTCTATATATATATATATATATATATATATATAGTGTTAGCTTCACGTGAGACCCACTTGTTTACGTAAGACCCGTGAAACCATAAACAACACTGAAACTTCACAGCAAAACATTGTGAATGTAAAAAACTCATAACCTTCACAGTGTTTTGTTGTGAAGGTTCAATGCTAGTTAGGTCGTCTCAATGATCTCACGAAAACAACATGGTCTCACATGATCCCAGATCTATATATTTCTATACATGAGGTCTTAAAAGAGATAAATGTGAAATCTTTTAATATTTAGAATCTCTTATATATTTTTTTCTAATTTTTTTTACTTTTTAAAATGTTGAATATGTTAAAGATTTTTCTATGTTCATATGTAAATTATATTTCCATTAAAAGGGAGGGACTTTTCAGTAGTTTTACATATCTATTGCAATATCGTTAATTAATCATTTCTAAATATATAATACACGTGCAAGTCCAAACACAATACTTTGTTTCAATTAAATATTGATTTTGAGCATATTGAATTACTGATTTATGAAATATGTTGGATGTATGAAAAAAATTATTAATAACAAACATAGTTTAAATGTTATATATATATAACATTTATTAACATTGTTTAAAATAAATTGATAAAAAATAGCATAAAGTCAAAATCTTCTAACATATTGAAAGATTTAGATAAATAAAATTCTAACATCACAATATCTAAAAAGAAAATTATAATTATTTAACTTACAATAAATAGAATTAGAGAAACAATAAATAAACTAATAGATCAATAATTATTTAATAAAACTGTAAAATAAAATATTATTATTATTATTATTAAAATATGGTTTAATAATATTCATATTTAAAAACCAGATATTATAATTTTTTTAAATTATAATCGTCTTTAAAAACTACCATAATACATGATTAAATATAATACAAAAAGGGTTTTTTAATCATAATTATTATCTTTTTATTAAAAAGGACATAGAACTCTTTAAAATGTAATATATAAATTAAAAAAGAAATCGACAGTCAACCTCCTTTTTCATTTAGTCGCAGAGTTATTTTCTTCAATACTTTTTTTCTTTTTCAACAGTAATTTTTTGAAGTTAAAACTTTTCTTTTTGCAATCTGGGTTAACATTTGATTGATGCATGCGCCAACTGATCATGATTACACTGCATTGTCAAACACCATGTAACAACTCATGTTCACAAATTCATAAGTAGTTGGAAATTTAAGGGTGAAGTGTGAAAGGTGGAACTTCAGGGACTGAGGAGCAATTTAAGGGGAATAAAACCCTCCTAAAACCCTTATTCTTGGCATAATTCGTATTATGGAGGCTAGAGAGAAATCAGAGAGAAAGAGACTTGATTCTTCATTGGAGTTTGGTGTAAGAAGGATTCAAGGATAGAACTTCATCCTCTACATGGTAATCTCCTCTTTGTTCATCTCATTGCTTGGGATGGTTGGGTTTGTGATTGGGACTCCTTTGAGTAACCCATTTTGATGATTTAGCTCATTCTTATTGGGAATAGAAGATTAGATGGTGATTCTTGTTGGTTTAATGCTTTCTTTTGAGAAACCATTGCCATTTTAATGGTGGTTTCCGTTTACGTTAAGGATCTGGATTGTTAGATGATAAAGAATGAATCATATGATGGATTTGGTAGGATTAAATGTAGTTTTAATGTTAGTTTTTGGTACTCATTGCTGAAGGGTTCAAACCTATCAATTTGGGAGATTTGGAACTGATTTGGGAAGGTTTGGGTGTGTGAAACCCTTGGGGAATTGAAGAAAAGTCGTGCAGGGGTCGAACCAGTGTACCACGCGACTTGTGGCACGTGTAAGGGCGCGCCAAAAGTAGTGCCAAGCACTGGTGTCCCGAAACATAGCTTTTTCTTCGATTCTCATTTGGGGCTAGGACTGAGGCTCTGTTTGGGGGGTTGTCTTAAGGATCTGTGGATCCCAGAAAGTGCAATCACAACAAAATCAAAAATCAATAACACAAATAATCCTTGATTTCAGGTTGTCATCCATCTCATATTCATTCAATATTATCAACCGTTCAGAGAGAGTTTACAATTAAGAGTAATGGAACGATTAACCTAATTAAAGGACTATTAAGGCCCAAGCCCATAAACACTAATAAGCCCATTTATCAAATAAAGTCTTTTACAATAAATAATTAATGTCTATAATTCTTTATATAACTTTCTAATTAATTGGACATTTATGGTCCTAACAATCTCCCCCTAAAGTTATTTAAAGAAAAATATGATCTTGGAATCTTCAGGTCTTGGTCTTCTCTTCCTCTTGAATCTTTGAAACACTTTGGTGTTGCTAGTCTTCATGTCTTTCCAAGCTCCCCCTTGAATAAATCTCTTGGTCTTCATATCTTCAACTTTATCACCAGATTCAATGAATAATTACCTCGACTGAATGCACTACAAGCATCTTTCAACTATAGGAACTCAACACATCGGATAAGCACGCAAGAATGATAATGTGCGAGTTACGTGACATTCCACAGTGCATCTTCAGTTTAAAATGAAGAATCTGTCTTTGAACCGCGAGTTGAATTGGCTTTGAAAAACATCAGAACTTGTCAAATGCTTGAAGGGGGAACTAATAACTTTTAGCGAACACCACTTGATAAGGGATAAGAATACTGGATCACTTGAACTCTTTTCGGAACTGCTCAAATAACGATTACTCCCCCTCAACGTTTGTTTACTCCCCCTCAACTTGATAATTTGGGTCTTTGAACTTTTATAACATTTCTCCCCCTCATGATGATTAGGAGCATCCTGAGCATCATGTAACTTCAAAGACAACACTGATGAGTAGCAAAATAACCGATAAAGCATTTTAGTAACCAAGATAGGGTAATCAACTAACATAGAAACACAATAGTAACTGTTATCACAACAATTAAAATAATTGTGTGGCCTATGTTCAGAGTTGGCATTGGGGTATCTCTGATAGGACTTCTAGTTATCACTGAAGTAAATTTTAAAAATTACTTCTCAAACGGTTCCGGCAATATCACGAAGATATGCGATTGGAATCACAAAGACTCGTGCATGTGTGAAAGAAGTAAATTAAACCTGTTTGGCTCAAATATTGATTTAACGTGGGACGTAAGTTAAAAATCAATTGACACAGTGATTAGAATATGAAGTTCGGAGACCAGAGTGAGGAATAGATAGAGTATGTCCTAATTCTCCGTGAATATATGAAACAAACATCTTTTGTGAGATACTTGAGTGGCTAAATGGGGTGACATGAGTTATCGACATTGGATCCATGTCTGTTTCAATATTCATCTCCAAAGAACGAGAATGAATAGATTGTGTGGTTACCCGGATAAGTGACTCGGTTTGGTAAGGACCAATAATTATTTTAAGTCCTGTCACATCCTCACCATTTTTCTTTTCACTCCAAGTTCATCTATCAATCTAGACCCCTCACTGATGTCTATAAGGGATGTGTTTCTTGGGTAGGTCTTTCCGGTTCTGTATTGACCATAGAAACGATGTAGTTACTAACACTCATTTCATGCATCGATTAGAACAGTTTAGTAAATAGTGAAGTACGAGTTCAAAACTGAAATGTTTAGAAGTCAAAACTTTCAAGAACGAGTCCTAATCTGAGATGATCAGAAGTCATAAAAATGAAGTCCGAGTTCTGATCTGAGGTAATCAGAAGTCATTAAAAAATCATTTGAAATATAAAACTTCAAGAGAAACATGATCAAGCGCTAAACGGAATGACTCATTGAGTACATTATGGTCAAAAAATTAAGAATGATCAGAAGGTTTAATTGTGAATAACAAGTCACAATTAATATGTCAGATAAGAATTGAATCATTAACAGAAATGACGAACTTTGAACACAAATAGGAATTCAAGAGAGTGTATTTCCATTTAAAAATCAACAAACATATGTGAGACATGGAAATAACTAAGTCAAGAAAATATTGGACGTGGCAATCATGGAGATTAGAATTGGAGAATAACAAACACAAGTAAGTTATTCAGAATGAATTACCACGGTCTTTGAATTTAGTTAAAGTTCACTTATCTTTCATAAAATAGTACTCCCCCTCAAAATTGGGAAAATAGAATTAAACGCACATGACATTCCGGCAAAATAGATTAGAAGGAGTTTGGTATCCATCCTGTATAGGATCCTTAACGGTTAGATGCCCTATTATAGTGAGGACCGGGGATACTATAAGTACCATACCAATGAGATAAATATTTAAGGTCAACAAAATCATTCATACCACATGCATAACAACAAATACAATCATGAGAAAATTGAAGCAACTGTTGAATTGAGTAAACTCGTAAATGAAACCTCACACTTTGTTCAACAAAAGTACGAGAATTAAAAGCATCATGATTATGATTGTATGTCCTAGCATGCGAAACTGCCTTAAATGACTTTGAATTCGTTGTGCTTTCATTTGACTTCTTCACTACCCAAACTTGTTTGAACCCTTTTCTTCAACCATTATTATCTGAACTACCATTAAAGGTATGGTCAGTAGAGCTTGAGTAGGAAGGATGTCTATTTTGAGAATTTCCGGTTTGTTTCCGTTTCTATGAACGTTTTTAGGTTTAGAGTTGTTTTTGGAAACATCGTTCACAGATCGGGTTTTAGGTGCGGATGTAGAACATTCTCCCTTCTGAAATTTAACCAGTCGATTAACTGCTTTTGAAAGAAAATCTTTGTGATTTGGAAGCGGTTTATCGAATTCAAACTGTTGAAACTCATCATCTGAACACTCGTTAGAATTCATGAAGTTAGAAAAATCAATCTCATTTTCGGGTGGAACATCAGAGGAAGGTGAGGAACACTTTGAGACTGTGTGTTGCAAAGAATCGGTTGCGGAAACGTTTTGAAAATCAGAGTTTAAATTCTTTGGCAAACTTATTACTTGAGGTCCTTTTCCTTTTCTAGAAGAGATTTTTCCAATAAATGCTTTACACGAAGATGTATCCGATGAGTTTGAGGAAGGTTCTAACAGAGTTATCCTTTGACTTTGGAGTTAGTCAATCTTTTCCTGAAGTTTGCCTTTGCTCACTCGCTCTTCCATCATTTTTTTGCCAAGCAGACAATTTAGATGTGAGACGATTGATTTCTGTCCGAAGGATTTCCTGATCCTCAACAGATACATTTTTGGTTTTGGAGGACTTTAAACGCTCAAGTTGGGATTGAAGCTCTTATTTTTCTTTTTGAAAATTTATCCGTTCGTGAGCAAATGACTCCTCTAGCTCGACTATTTTCATTTCCAAAACGAGAGGTGGAACATAGCGTTTAAACTCGCCCGTCTCTGTTTTGGTCTCAGTTGCAAGGTCCTCATCCTTTTTGGAGGAATCCTTGGGCTTTGCAACCTTGTAGCCGTCAAAGTAGTCATTTGATAAGTATTTGGATTTCTTTTTCGTATATGATGTGTTAAGAACTTAATACGCAAAAGGCATTTTCATTTTAGTGGTATGTTTACGTTTATATTCCTCAGTGTCCTCTTCCTTCTCTTCAAGTGGTCCGTCCATTTGATTTTATGTTGGGGATATCTTTTCTCGAGACCAAAGAAGTTAAATTCGTAAAGAGTGGGTCTCATTGTCAAAATCCTTTTCAAGTATTGTGGGTTGTCGTACCCAATTCCCCATTCTTTATTAGAATAAGTGAATTCCTTGGGTTTGTTTAGATGAATTGTTTCATTAGTTTGACCTCGTTTATAGAGTTTAACCTCAAGATCAGTTATTTTTGAAATATGCTCTTTGAGTTGAATATGAAGAGAAGAGCATTGATAGACAATCTCAGCCTTCTCATTCTCACACTGATCAAGTTTATTGTTTAATTCAGATATTTTGGCCCTTAAATCTTTGGGTGCAATGGACAAATTCGTGCATTTTTCTTTTAAGTATGAGTTATTAGACTTAACCTTCTCGGTGACCTTTACTTGAACACTTAACCTTTTTTTAGATTACTTATTTCAAGTACTTGTGCACTTATAGTTTCTTTACTGGTGCTAACACGTTGAACAAGTAATTGCATTTGTTCCATTAGGGCTTGATGGATAGGAAAACATACCTGGCATGAATCTTCGAGAGATGGAGGATTGTTGTGGCTGCCCATTACAAGAGCATCTCGAGATGACATCTTAATTGCACTTAGATGATCGTTAGACAGTATCAAGAATAACCAAAAGTCCCCCTCCTACGACTCCAGTAAAAAATTCTGGAATCCGAAATGAGATCCGGAATCCGATATGGTTCAGGAATCCGGTATGGTCCAGACTTGAGGTTCTGGAAATGAGTTCCGGAAAAAGTACCGGAAAAACGTGAGAATGTGGAAAACGAAAACTTATCCGGAAGAAGACTTACCCGAAATAGAATTATGTCGTGTCCGGAAAACGACGTTGTGCGAAGAACTCGGATCTGGAATGAACTAGGGTTGGCCGATTTGATTCCTGAAAGATTTGTGAGCAACAAAAAACATAAGAACAAGCAAACCCAATTCGATTTTGACCACAAACACACGATTTTGATAAAAAATCAAAGATTTTTAAGAACACAGACATAAAAACTCAATAACATGATTTTTCAAATTAAAGCTTCCAACCTTTGAATTAGAATGTAAAACTTTGCAGAAACCTTAATGATGCTTGGAGAAGCGATTTTCAATGGTTAGAACTCAACAATTTAGCATAAATCACAAAACTAAAAATTCAAGAAACCTTATAGTTCGATAAATACTAGGAAACTTGGATAACTTGAATCGATTATGTCTGCCTGCTCTGATACCAATTGTGGATCCCAGAAAGTGAAATCACAAGAAAATCAATAAGCAATAACAAAAATAGTCCTTGATTTCAGGTTGTCATCCATCTCATATTCATTCAATATTATCAACCATTCAGAGAGAGTTTACAATTAAGAGTAATGGAACGATTAACCTAATTCAAGGTTAAAACAAAACTATAAATACCTAGGCCTAAGACTAATAAGGCCCAAGCCCATAAACGCTAATAAGCCCATTTATCAAATAAAGGCTTTTACAATAAATAATTAATCTCTAAAATTCTTTATATAACTTTATAATTAATAGGACATTTATGGGCCTAGCAAGATCATTAGGTTTGGTTTTGGGGTGTAATTAGAGGGTTACCTTTCTTATTGCACCCATTTCAGGTGTTCGTTTGGTCGAAAGTGGGATTCAGAGTGTATGTCGGATTGCCAAAGCTCAGGTGAGTACCCTTAACTCTTACGTGCAAAGGAAATGTTTTCCTTATATTTCAATAACTGAAATTGGTTTTGATCATGATGTTAAGATTATACCTTTTGAAAATCTTTAATGATACATGATGTGAGATGTTTATGAATGCATGCTCATTACTTATCTTTCGCTTATGAGAGTTGGTATGTTGAATTAGAGTCGGGTTGCACAGTGGGATTACGGTACCTTGGGATTGCGAATATCCCTTGGGAGAGTGTTTCTATCGTGTGTCTTGAATATGTTTCTTGTGCACACGGGTTTGGCATCTACTAAGGGGCCATGGAGATCTACTGGGGTCCCTGAATGCGGACATCATCGGGGAGGTGATGGAGGACTATGAACACTGTGCAAATACCCAAGTGTGGTGTCGTTTTAGCTAATTATTTGTTGATGGTCATATGGCAATTCACTTGTTTATGTCTTAAATGTTTTAATATGCTTTAGGAGGGAATTCACTAGACCCTATGGTCTAACCCTCGATTTCCAAATCTTAATAACCATATTCAGGCAAGTGCATGGTAGGTGTTTCATCCAAGGGTAAGAAGAAGGCATGAAGTCTAGAGGCGGAGAGCGAGAGACCGTCACCCTTTATCTTTTTATCTAGTTAGACATCTTGGTTGTGGTTGTATGTAAACCGCTGTACTTTTGAGAATGTGGTTAATTTTGAATGGTTGGGACCCTTATGGGCTTTTGTTATGAATTTGATTTATGGTAAACTTTGGGTTGTTACAAATGGTATCAGAGCCATAGTTTAAGGGATTTAGGAGACCGGATGGGCCTAAACTTAAACTGTTGATAGAGGGACACATCCGAGATATAGGTTGCCTATAAGAAATGCCATAGGAGGAATACGTATGATAGGGTAGCAAGAACCGCATGTAAGGTAAAATTGCAATTACATCCGACCAATGTAATTGCGAATTTACAGGTACATGTAGATGCTTAACTTGCCTTATTATGTGAAGCTATTGGATTAAGTGTTTGCTTTTATGTGACTGTTTCGTCATGTCGGAAAGATCACTAAGAAGTAGGTCGATGCCCGATGAGAGGGCAATCCCGACCAATGAGGTCCTCGCAGACGTACCGGTGAACCCTCCTAGGCAGGTGGCCACTCAATAGAGGAGAAGAGGTCGTGGTAGAGGACGTGGGGAAGTACCCCGAAGGGCTACTGTTGGTCCCAAAGGGCTATACAAGTTTGTAGAAGGGGGGGGGGGGGGTTGAATACAAACACACAGATTTTACTTTTCTAAATTGTTTATGGATAAATCATTAACAATTTACAGCTTGTTGCGGAACAAGATTAAGGATAAACCTAAATCTAAACAAGTTGGAACACTAAGTTTCTTGCACTAAGAAAGAGAAGGAAATTACTAATAGTAACCTATCTCAAGATAAGAAAGATGACTTGTCCAGAGTTAGCAAGTGACTCGTCCAGAGTTTTCGAGTGCTTCAAAAATGAAGCTGGAGTCCTTCTTAAATACTGCATGCATTTAATGCATGGCAGTTTATACTTTACACGTGGCAGCAGCTGATTGGTTGCATGTCATTGTCCTTTGTCGACAACCTTAGTAGCCGCATGTTTGAACAGTGTAGTATTAGAGTGGTTGTACGATTTCAGACAATAAGGAGGTTCTTTTCTGACATATCGTACGGAGTCGTGCAAGGGTGGTTAAGACAAAATTACTTTGTACGGAGGACTTCATGATCAGCTTTCGTTGATTCAACGCTTTACCATTGTTTATCAGCGAATGATAAAGTTCAGCGATAGCTGAAGTCTTGTACTTGATACTTCACGTTGAGTGGACAAATCTGAGTCTTTCCTGATCCGCATCGGTTCATTAGGAGACTTGTCGCTGGTTCTTGAGCTTGATCTTCGACTTCAGCGTAGAACCTATGTTGACGTGAAACTTGTCTTCAGTGATCATAAGTAAACAACTAACTTATTAGCGATCACCATAAGGACTGAACAGGCTCAGAGCATTATGGTGAACAGTGTTCGCTGAATATTTAATCTAAAGAGCGAGAGTTCCTATCGGCGGTACTGTAAGGTCTTAGTACTTATCAGCGATAGTGAAACTCTGATACATATTGTTTACTTACAATTTTCACTAAGTATTTAAGAGAGGGTCATTATCAAATCACTGAGGGTTTGGATCAACAGCTACCACACAAGTTGACGAAACCACAGTAGAAACACGCGAAAAGAAGAAAACTCGCGTTACTCGTCGGGAAAGAAGTGTAGAGATACCGGTTGAGCCAGCGGAATCTCAATAAGAGAGCTCTGCAATAGTCAGGAGGGGTCATGGAAATGTGAGGGGTCGCGGTCGAGGCCGAACCAAGCCTTTGTGACCCAAGAGGCCTTTGCCACCGAAATGGGGAAACTTCAAGAAACTTTGCAACGCTGGATGACTCGCCAAGAAAAGTCGGCATCGGAAAGTAAAGAGAAAAGTGAAAGCAAAGCGGTTTCGAAGATGTCTAGCCCATCCGCGACCGGGGTAGGTAGCCATTCCCAATCGACGACATTGGTAGTGAATGAGTCAGCTGCTAAAGGATGCAACTACAAGGCATTCTGTAGATCCCAGATTAGTGCAATATCAATAATAAACAACAATCAATAATCAATAACAAGAATTGATTTCAAGTTGTCATCCATATCATTCAATCAAAGTGTTTTGTCGTTCAGAGAGTTTACAATAAGCAATAGGAACGATTCACACATAAACTAGGTTTTAGGAAAGCTTTATATACCTAGGCCTATGACTATTAAGGCCCAAGCCCATCAACTCACTAAAGCCCATTTATCATTATAAGGCTTTTACAAATATAATCCATACTAATCTTTTCTTTATATCACTTTCTATTTTATAGGACATTTATGGTCCTAACAATATGCCCCTAAAGTTATATAAAGAAAAATATGATCTTGGAATCTTCAGGTCTTGATCTTCTCTTCCTCTTGAATCTTTGAACCACTTTGGTGTTGCTTGTCTTCATGTCTTTCCAGGATCCCCCTAAAATAAAGCTCTTGGTCTTCATAGTTTCAACTATATCACCAGATTCAATGAACAATAACCTCGACTGAGTGCACTAAAAGAAGCTTTCATCTGTAGAAACTCAACACATTGGATAAGCACACAAGAAAGATAATGTGCGAGTTACGTGACATTCCATAGTGCGACTTCAGTTGAAAATAAAGAATCTGTCTTTGAACCGTGAGTTGAATTGGCTTTCAGCTTGAGAACTTGTAGAACCAATATGCTCGAAGGAGGAAATAATAATAATTTGTAGCGAACACCACTAGATGAGGGATAGAATAACCGATCAAGCAAACAACATGTAATCTTATCTGCACAAGTAAAACAGATACTCCCCCTCAGCTTTTGCTAACTCCCCCTAACTTTTGCTAACTCCCTATTAACTTGATATTCAGTGTCTTTGAATCTGTATCATTTCTCCCCCTCGTGATGATTAGGAGCATCATGAGCATCATGTAACTTCAAAGACAACACTGATGAGTAGCAAAATACAAGATAAGACGTTAAGTAACCAAAATGGGGTAATATCTAACACAGAAACACAATAGTAACTGTTATCACACCAATTAAAAAATTGTGTGGCCTATATTTAGAGTTGGCATCGGGTATCTATGATAGGACTTCCAGTTATCACTGAAGTTGAATCTTTAAAAAATTACTTCTCAAACTGTTCCGGCAATATCACGAAGATATGCAAATGGAATCACAAACACTCGTGCTTGTGTGAAAGAAATAATTCATATTGATTTGGCTCAAAATTGATTTAACCTAGGATGCAAGTTAAAAATCAATAGACACAGTGATTAGAATATGAAGTTCGGAGACCGAAGCTGATGTCTTCCTTTTTCAATATCTAAGACCTTCGAGTGAGGAATAGATAGATTATATGCTAAATCTCCGTGCATTTATGGAACAAGCCTCTTTTATGAGATGCTTGAGTGGCTAGGTGGGGTGACACGAGTTATCGACACTGGGTCCATGTCGGTTTCAATAATCATCTCCGAAGTACGAGAATGAATAGATTGTGTGGTTACCCGGATAACTGACTCGGTGTGGTAAGGACCAATAATTCTTTTAAGTCCTGTCATATCCTCACCATATTCTGTTCACTCCAAAATCATCTATCAAGCTAGACCCCTCACTGATGTCTATAAGTGGATGTGTTTCTTGGGTAGGTCATTCCGGTTCTGGATAGACAATAGAAACGATATAAGCCCTAACATTCCTGTAATGAACCAAATAAAACATTGAAGTACATGTTGAAGCTTGTCTTTGACACATGCAAGCCTTCTACTTTTAAGGGGGAATGTGATCCGGTATTGTCCATAAAGTGGATTCGAGAAATGGAGCTTTCCTTTGACACATGCAAGTGTGCCGAGGAAGACAAGGTGATGTTTGCATTACCTATGTTGAAGTCGGATGCTATCGTTTGGTGGGATGCTGAGACCGGAGGAAAAGGATCGTCGGCGGCTCAGGCTATAACTTGGGAAATTTTCGTTGGCAAGTTCAAGGCTCCTTTTTGCCCTCTAGTGGCAATCAAATGGTTCGATGAGGAAATTTTGAAGTTAGAGCAAGGAGAAATAACAATGAGGGAGTACACCTCCAAGTTTTTGGAGAAGACTCGTTTTGCAAAATTGTATGTGCCGACCGAGGAGCGTCGGGTAGAGCAATACATCTATGGGTTGAAGAGTAGTATTCAGGAGTTGGTTTCCACAAGGAACCCTAGCACCTTTCAGGCGGCCATTAATGCGGCCGAGTTAACTGAGAAAGAAAAGAACCGCCAAGTGACCGAGAGGGTCGGGAATAAGAGAAAGTGGGAAGGACCGGAAAGCGATGCGAAAATTGGAAAGGCCTTTAGGCTGGAGCCACGTATGAGTCATGGGGTTGGTGATAAGCCGTGTGGGAAGTGTCGTCGTGTTCACCGTGGGGAGTGTATGACGGATTCGAGATCATGTTTCCAATGTGGCTTTCCGGGTCACATGTCGAGGGATTGTCCGAGTAACGTGCTATCAGTGTGGATCGCCGGATCACATGCGGTATGATTGCCCACTATTGAAGAAGGGAGTACCGGTGCAATCTGATGGTCGTCAAGTAAGCAAGGGGGATGAGAAAAGGTCAGAGTCGACACGCACGAAGGGGTGTGCATTTCAGATGACTGCGTTGGAGGTGGAGGAGACTCCGGATGTCGTGACAGGTACCTTTTTGGTGAACTCTATTTGGGCCAAGGTGTTATTTGATTCAAGAGCAAATCGCTCCTTTGTATCCCCTGATTTTGTGAAGTGCTTGTGGGTGAAACTCCACACACCACCAAATGGACAAAAGCACACCCTCTCCATCAGATAATCGGCGATCCTTCCACTCCGGTTCAGACACGGGGTGCCTTTGCCAACTTCTGCTTGTTTTCTGGCTTCCTAAGCAAAATCGAGCCCAACACCGTCTCTGAAGCTCTTAATGATCCGGACTGGGTAATGGCGATGCAAGAGGAACTCAACCAGTTTGAGGCCCTCAAAGTATGGCGAATTGTCCCACGTCCGGCCAACAAGACGGTTATCGGAACCACGTGGATATTCAATAACAAGAAAGACGAAGATGGCATCGTCGTACGCAACAAGATACGCCTCGTGGCCAAAGGATACCGCTAGCAAGAGGGAATCGACTACAACGAGACATACGCTCCAGTAGCCAGAATAGAAACCATACGTTTGTTCCTTGCATACGCCGCACACAAGAACTTCACGGTCTTCCAAATGGATGTCAAGGCCGCCTTCCTCAACGGCGTAATCAAGGAAGAAGTTTACGTCTCGCAACCAGACGGGTTCGTGGATAACTCCAAGCCAAACCACATATACATCCTTGACAAGGCTTTATACGGTCTTAAGCAAGCTCCACGTTCCTGGTATGATGCTCTATCCAAATTCTTAATTAAAGCAGGTTTTTCAATAGGTAAAATCCACACTACTTTGTTTATTAAGAATGAAAATGGTCACATTATTTTAGTCCAAGTCTATGTTAACGATATCATTTTCGGTTTCACTAACCCTCAGTACTGTAAGAATTTTTCAAAACTCATGGGAAAACATTTCAAATGAGCATGCTAAGTGAAATGAATTTTTTCCTTGGTCTTCAAGTTAAGGAACTGTCGACCTGGATATTCATTAACCAGGATAAGTACATCCGGGATATTCTTCAGAAATACCAGATGGAACAATCCTCACCTATGAAAACTCTCATTACCCCCGGTACACGGTTACACGTCGATCCTAACGGAAAGGATGTGGATACCAAGACCTACCGAGGAATGACAGGTTCTTTAATATACTTGACGGCGAGTAGACCGATTATAACGTTCTCAACATTTTTATGCGCCCGTTTTCAGTCAAAATGTAACAACCCAACTTCACTAAAATAAAACTTGTAACATTACAACCAAGATTGGTCCCAAAGTATACAATTAATGCCACTTATACTCTAAGTTCGCAGCGGATAACACACCCACAACTGAGATGCTACAGGAAGCCCGACGAAATCTACAGTCTTCGCTAGACTCTAGCTCTTCAACAACGCCACACCCTTCCATCATCGCCGGATGAAATCCCAAACACGACTATCACCTGAAAATGGTTTTAGTTTTTGAAAAGCGAGGGTTAGACCATGAGGTCTAGTGAATTCCCTCTTTAAAACAGTTCCATATACACAGTAGTATAAAACATTTAACCGTTATAACAATAAACGGAAATTCAGTTTAAATGCTCGACTCCACATAAGGGTATTGCACAGTGGTCGCAACTTTCATCACCTTACTAAGCCCGGTACGACATTCACCCTACAAAGCCGGGTACGACATTCACCCTACAAAGCCGGGTACGGCATTCACCCTACAAAGCCGGGTACGGCAAACACCCTACAAGGCCGGGTACGACAAACATCCGTGCCGACTCACTGTGCAAACCCGACTCCCCACATTTACAACCTCATCACAAGCATATGCTATCAACATTTACGAATGAATGAACGTATAAATAACTTGCATGCATTTGTAAACATTCCCATGTCATGTACGATAAAACCTTTCAAAACGTTTAAACATGTCATCATGCTCGTAACCATAACCAGTTAAGAAGCCTTTACTAAAACGTTTAATCATGTCATCATGCTCAAACCAAATCCAGATACGAAATCTTTAGCAAAACATTCCATTTGCACCAAAAGGGATTAAGGGAACTCACCTGATACTCGGCTTAACGACACACTAACCGGAGCTCACTTAAACACCAACCGCACACCTGAATTGGGGTTAACAAAGGAGGTATTAGACTCCCTAATTATGCCCTAATACATCCCTCAAAAACTCTTAAGACAATCCCTTAAATATCGCCTCGATTCCAGCCCCAAACGACGAACGAAACAGGAATCGAAAAACTCCCAACAGGGGGATACGCGGTTTGTGCCGCGGTTTACAAACCGCGCAGCAAGCCGCGTATGTCCCTGGTCGAGCATCCTCAATTCTGCACAAAATCTCAGTCCAAAAACTCATCCAAAAACTCCTAAAATCGATTCCAATTGATTGGTAACTTCTCAAATCGAAGATTAAAACTATACATGCATTAAGGAAACAACTCATACCCTCAAAACCTTCAATTCCTCATCCAAAAACTTCATGAATCACTCCTTTAAGGACAAAACCCTAAAGTTAAGCAAAACTAAGAAACTTCCATTGGAAAGGTGAGATTTCAACAAGAACTCCTCATTTTTCCAAAGAGTTCACTAATCTCACTCTTCCAATTGATTTCTTTCCCAATACACTTAGAAGAAAAGAATCCCTTAAGGAACACACACTCCAAATCTCCATTCTAGAAATCAAAGCAAAGAGATGAAGAGGAAGATATACCTTGCCAACAATTTCTTCAGTTTCTTGCTGAAATCTTCTTCTTCAACCTCCAATTTTGCTGAATTCTTGAGACCCCTTTCTTCTTTCCTTGATCTCAGCCGACACTATCTAAATGATAAGGGTTTTAGGAGGGTTTTCATATACACAACTTCATCCTTTCACTTCTTAGCCACACAAGTTTCAAGTTTCAGACATTAGCCCCCAAATTCTTGATTATTCTCAACCACCATAAGAAATTAAAATATGGGGTGTTACACAAAACCAGAAGAGTCTCATTTAACTGCGGTCAAACGAATATTTCGTTACTTAAAAGGTACTGATGATCTTGGCTTGTGGTGCCCGAAAGAGACAGGTTTTGAGCTTACGGCTTATTCGGACGCAGACCACGCAGGTAGCAAGCTGGATCGGAAAAGCACATCGGGACACGTGCAGTTCCTGGGCGACAGCCTAGTCAGCTGGGCATCCAAGAAGCAGCAGTGCGTCTCCATATCTATTGCTGAGGCGGAGTACGTGGCCGCCGCGAGCTGTTGTTCACAAGTTATCTGGATGCGCACCCAACTCAAAGACTATGGATTCACCTACTCGAAAGTGCCCATCTACTGCGACTCGAAGAGCGCAATTGCCATCTCAAGCAATCCAGTCCAGCAACTAAGACGAAGCACAAAGACGTTCAATACCATTTTATTAAGGATCGCGTCGAAAGAGGTACAATCGAACTCTATTTCGTTAATACAGAACATCAGATAGCAGACCTTTTTATAAAATCCTTGGACGAAAAATGCTTTAACTATCTTGTGTCCAAGTTGGGTATGCTCAATCGGAATATTTAACCTGAATATGCGCCCGATACAAAACCCATCGACGGTTCGCATTCCGTCGATTTTTGGTTGTTTTCAGCTATTTTGGTGGTCGATTACTGCTCCTATACTTGTTTTACACTTCATCGTATGCTTAGATTTGCTTTTACACAATGATTTGGCCGATTCCACCTAACCGAGAATCGTCTGAATAGTTTTGAACTATCCGGACACCATCACGTTACCCATACACCACCGTTATCCGGTAATCTTTAGTGTCCGGTAAGTTTATTCCACCCGGTAAGTATCATCTTATCCGGTAACCATCTTGTCCGGTAAGTTCAATGTTGTCCGAAAAGTATCGTGTCCGATAAGTGTCATTTTGTCCGGTAACTACATGTTTCCGGAATCTCCATTTGTCCGGTAAGTTTGTGTATCCGGATAACTAATGTACCTGGTAACTTCTGTTATCCGGTGACCATTGTATCCGGACACCCCATCTTACCGGATACTCCTTGTTGTTAGCCCCAAGTATATAAGATGTAAAAGTATTGAAAATATTACAAGTCAGAAGATCACCAGAGATCCGGCAGAAGACTTAGAAGAATTCAATCAGAAGATCATCAGAGCTCTGGCACAACCATCAGAGCTCGACAGAGCTCTGGCAGAAGACTTCTTCTGTTCCACCAGAAGAACTGTTCTCACCAAAAGACCATCAGAGCTCTGGCGTAAGAGCTCTGGTGAATGAAGACCTCTGTGAAGCTTAAATCTCGTAGAAATCTCTAAGTGTCAGATACGTGTCCGTACTTTCCACGTAAACCCTAAAAGGACGGAGACACACTTTCCACGTTTCACCTCAGGGTTAGATAGTACAATGTCTTCACTTTATCAGGCTATAAATAGAAGGGTAGTGGAACGCACAACTGTAAGCTTTTGGAAGAATTGTTTTCCACAATTGTGAGAGCACACACTGCAACATTCCATAGCACTACCACTGTACGATTTGTTTCCTGAAAGATTTCAGAATACACACACTTGAACGTGTTCTTGGTGTTATTCAAATATCAATATACGAGCAGCTTATTTACTTGATCTTGTTATCTTTTACAGTTCATTATTGATACTCTCATTGTTTCATTATCGTTTACACAATCACTCACATTTAATGGCTTTATATAATGATTCCGCTATCTGTTTTATGCTGTTTATGTGATACAACATGAATCTGGGAACCTACAATTGGTATCAGAGCGGATTGATTTGCTCAAATCAAACGATCCAATCTAACCAGGTTGATTCATAGTTGTTGATTGTGTTTGTCTTTAAACACTTCATAGTATACTCTGTTTTTACTGTTCAATGTTTAAAACAAGTTTTCAGAGTTCTTTAATCCATGTTTAAAGCTTTCTAGTTAGTCTGAATATCTTCTCTACTCAAGTTACTGTTCCATTGATTACTGTTCATCTACTTTCAGTACAAAATTCTTTTAAAATCTTTTTGAAACCTTCGTACTCTGTTTTCTAAAAGGATGGCTAATAACAACATTAATGTTATCTACACAGCTGGTTCTCTGACCAAACCTCCTGCTCTTCTGAGAGATGAATATCCTCAATGGAAGATTAGGATGGTTAACTTCTTTGATGGAATGGATAGAGACCTCATGCGATCTGTCACAAGTGGACCATTCCAACCTATGGTTTTGGTTCCTCGTGTACCCGCTACAGAAACTACTGCTGAGGTTCCAGCTCACTTCGAGGTTAAAACCACTGGGTTTACTGATGAAGAAAAGCTAAAAATGGAAAATGACCTCAAGGCAGTTAGACTTTTGATTATGGCCATTCCCAACGATATTTTCCAAGAACTAGACTCTTGCGTTACAGCTAAAGAAATCTGGGATCAGCTTCTAAATCAACTTGAGGGTGGTATAAAGACCCAAAAGAACAGAAGGACCCAATGTATTAATGAATACAATGATTTCAAAGCACTTCCTGAGGAAACCTTACAACAGAGCTACAACAGATTCAATGTTTTGATAAACAAATGTAAAAAGTGTGGGGTTGTTCGGTCGAAGGAAGATAACAATGTTTTGTTCTTGAAAAGTTTAAATGATGAATGGTTGAATCTATCCATGTCTCTACAAGCTAACCAAGATTTGGATGCATGGTCTCTTACTGATGTGTATGGCACTCTTGCTGCACAAGAGAAGGATGTTGTCAAACAAAAGGGCAAATTCACCATTGCAGATCCAATAGCTTTGATATCTGACTCGAAAACTCCCACTGAAGGGAAGTCCAACAGAGAAAGCTCTAGCAGAGAGAAGAAGAAAGAGAAGGCTGTAAAGAAGAAGGGAAAGAAAAGTCCAGTTGCTGAAAGTGATGCAGAGGAAAGTTCATCAGAGGATGATGATATCAATGCTTTCGCCCAGTCTCTTGCCTTAATAACTCAAAAATTTAACAAGAGGTTTGGCAATAAAATATTTGATAGAAGAGGTAGATACGAGAGAGAAGAGAAAGACGAAAAGAGAGGTTATGCTGCACCTCACCATCAGAGTAACAACAGAGCTCCACAAGAGCAAAGAACACAACAGAAGTACAATCCTTCAGCCCCCCAGAAGCAAGTTGATGCTGCCCAACCCATCAACCAGGGACGATGTTTTAGATGTGGCAAACCCCGCCATTTCTCTGCTAATTGTAAGGGTAGACTGGTAAAAGACCAGGATTACTACAAGAACAATTACAAGTACAATTACATAGAGAGAAGCTATGTTGCTGAGATGGAAAACTGGATCTCTGATTCGTCCTCTGATGACGAACCAGAGCAAGCCAAATTTTGCGGGGTTGCTGTAGATGATATGAGTTTGGAAGAGGTAGCAGACTGGATGACTGGAGAGATGCCAGAGAGAACAACAGAAGCAGACGTGTCTCATATTACATGTGCTCTTTCTGTAACAGAGCCAAACGACAGAGCGCTGGAGACCACCAGACCCAGTGCCAAGGTATGTTCTACTTCTGAATCAAAATCAGACTCTGAGTTGTAGATGCATGTTTCTTTACTTAAAGAGGAATTTCAACTTCTAAAACAAAAGCTCTATGAGGAGAAATAGTTGAGGAAGCTAGCTCAGAAGGATCTGTCCTTCTACAAGAGAGAGAAAACTCTCTTGGAACAAGAGAAGGAAGAGATCTCAAAAGAAAAAGCTGAGCTAGAAGTCTTACAAAAACAGAAAGAAAATTCTTTTTCTGAAAAATGTAAAGAGTATGAGGAAGTGTTAAAGCAAAAGGCAGAAGAGGTTAAGAAATCTGAATATGAAAGGCTTAACTCTATTGCTCTAAAGGACTATTTTCAAAAAGAAAGAGAGGTTTTACACCAATCTTTACAGAGAAAAGAAATAATGATCAAAAAGTACCAGGATGCACAAGATGTGCACATTAAAATCAATTCTCAAAAGGATACTCAAGGTCTGGGCTTCAAAGACCTTGTTCCCTTCGCTGGAAGGAAGAAGACTTCATTGTCCTCTGCCTTCTGTGTTGGGAAAATCCAAGAAGATGTGATCTCTGGTACTGCAGTTTTTAAAAGAGCTAAAACCTCAGATGTTTCAAAGACCATAAGACTAAACTTTAGGAATGTCAGCTATGACTCCTTGAATCAAGAAAAGGTTACAAAACCATCTGCAAAGTTTATTCTTGATCAAGGAAAAGCTGAGATCATATTCCCTGATTCTGTTAAAAGTCTGGATCCTAAAGAGAATTTCCACTTCAACTCTTTTAAGGGTCAGAAGTCTGTCACTTATGTGGCTGAATCCTCTGGTGTTAAAACACATAGTGAGCTCAACCCTGAAGCCCCAGACTTCTCCCCTACCTCTGAGTCAATTAGAACATCTTTTGAAGTGGATTTTAAAAGAGTTCTTGAGGAAAATGCTGCATCTGATGCTTTAAAACCAAGATTAAGGAAGTTCAAGTCCACCAAAGCAAATATCTCTGATATACCCAAAGAGTCACACACCTCCACCAGAGCCACCAGAGACTTTCTAGGCTCTGACAGTAACTCTGGCTCTGAGGTGGATGAGCAGATTTTTTGTGCTCAAAAGACTGTTTTGCACAAACCCAAGCAGGCATCAGTTGAATCTGGAGTATTGAAAAATGTTTCATTCTTTAAGAACCAATCCAGATTTATACCAGTTCCTGATTTTAAAAACAAGGGTATAAGGATTCTTTCTTCTGATGAGATAGAAGAGAAGAGAAGAGAGAAAGCTAAAAGTGTTTATGTGAACCATACTTCAGTTCCCTTTGCCTATAAACCAATCAGATTTACTCCAGAGCAGAAGGGCAAATAGATAGTCAATGACAAACCTATTCCCAACTCTGTAGTAAATCAGAGGAAAAACTCCTTTTGGTCAAAAGAATCCGTTCCAAGAAATAAAACCAACTTCAAGAAACCCAACCAGGACAGAATGTATGTAAAGACATTTGGTCCTAAAGTTTTTCAATCTCAAGTACCATTCAATCAACAGTTTTTGAATAAAAACAGCAATATGCATCAATCTTCATGTTCTATCAACTGCAATTGCATTCAACTTCTGATAAAATTGCAAAATCACATGAATGGTCCTCACTGTATTCTAAATCAGTCATTTCAAAGAAAAAATCCTAAGACTGCTCAGAATACTCAAAAAAATCCTCTGGCACACCATCACAGAATGGAAAGCCAGTAGGTAAGTCTAACACCCCTAAGCCTAACCAGAAAGGACCCATTATGAAATGGGTACCTAAAAGGAACTAATCTGTCTTGCAGAAGCCTCATGTGCAGATATGGTATTTAGATTAAGGATGTTCCAGGCACATGACAGGCAATAAGGAGCCGCTGACTTCATTTAAAGACAAAATGGCCAGTGCAGTAACCTTTGGAGGCGATGGACATGGACAGATTATAGGCTATGGTATTTTAAATAATGGTGGTGTTTCAGTTTTGAAAGTTGCTTATGTTAAAGGTTTAAACCATAATCTGCTCAGCATAAGTCAACTATGTGATCATGGATTCGATGTCAATTTTAAGAAGAAATATTGTTCTTTGTTACTTTCCGAGTCTGATCAAGAACTTTTAAAAGCCGACAGAAAAGGCAATCTATACAAAATGAATTTTAATCTGAACCAAAGTACTACAACAGAAAAACTCTGTTTAGTCTCTTTGAAAAAGAAAGATGCCTGGCTCTGGCATAAAAGATTTGCTCATTTGAATTTTTCAAATCTTGACAAACTCGTGAAACTCAACTTAGTGAAAGGTTTGCCTTCACTTAAATTTGACAAAGACCATCTTTGTTTTGCATGTGAATTAGGTAAGCTGAAAACAGCTTCACACTGAACTAAGAGTGATCACAATTGCCCTAGACCTTTGCATATGCTTTATGTGGATCTTTGTGGTCCAATTTCTGTGCAAATTCTATCTGGTTAAAAGTATATTCTTGTGCTTATTAAAGAATATTCTAGATATACTTGGGTTGAGTTCATCAGAGTAAAATCTGATGTCCCAGAAATTCTGATAAATTTGTTGAAGAGGATACAGGTCCTGTTAGGTCTTTAAGTCCCAAAGTTGAAAAGTGATAATGGGACAGAGTTTAAGAACGCCATAATTGATGCCTACCTATCAGAGGAAGGAATCTCCCAGAACTTCTCAGCTGCTAGAACTCCCTAACAGAATGGTGTTGTGGAGAGAAAGAACATAACTCTGGTAGAAGCCGCCAGAACAATGTTGGCAGGTTCTATCCTTTCAATCAACTTCTGGGCAGAGGCAGTCTCAACAGCCTGTTTTACCCAAAACAGAGCTGTAATTGTGAAAAGATTCAAGAAGACTCCCTATGAACTCATCAACAATCGAAAGCCGAATGTGAAATATTTTCATATTTTTGGCTGTAAATGTTACATCTTGAATGACAGAGATCAACTTGGCAAGTTTGACAAGAAGGATGACGAAAGAATCTTTATTGGTTATTCCTTAACCTCTAAAGCCTACAGAGTCTACAATAACAGAACCAGAGTCATTCAAGAAAGCATAAATGTGTCCTTTGATGAAAATACATCAAGTTCCTCTGATTGCAAATCACCAGAGGGGACACAGACAAAATAAAAGCCTAGTTCTTCAAAGTCGAGGGAAGAAGACATCAACTTGATATTCAATGATGATGATTCCTCTGACAACATCACCAGAGGCAATCAGGCTCAGAACTCTGCTGAACAGAATCTAACAGGTACATCTCTTACAGGTCCCTCCAATTCTTCACCATCTACTTCTCTGTCTACAGGTCAAATTCAGAGTAATGAGACACAAGATTCAGATGTTAGAGAACCTGAACAAGAGCCATCATCACCCCTTCTGACTCATATTGGGAGAAGCTCCCTGTTTGAAAGCTCACCCTCTCAGATCCCTATTGGTACATCACAGAGCAATGAGGCTACTCTCCAAAGCAGTATGACACAGAGCCCTGGTCCCATTCCTCAGAGCTCTGATGCTGACATACATTTTTTCCCATCAGAAGCACAGACTCCACCTGTTGTCTATGCTCCAATGACCAGATGGACAAAGGATCACCCTCATCATCAGATTATAGGTGCTGCTGAAGATGGGGTAAAGACAAGAGTGACAACAATCAATGAGGCTTTCTTTGTTAAGTTTCTAAGCATGATTGAGCCAAAGAAGATCTCTGAAGCCCTGGAAGACCGAAACTGGATTGAAGCCATGCAAGAAGAGCTTCTGGAGTTTGAAAGAAATAAAGTTTGGTCCTTCGTTCCACATCCAGAAAGCAAAACTGCAATTGGAACCAAGTGGGTGTTCAGAAACAAAAAGGATGAGGATGGCATTATCATCAGAAACAAAGCTCCGCTAGTTGCTAAGGGATATTGCCAAGAAGAAGGTATTGATTATGATGAAACCTTTGCTCCTGTGGCTAGGCTAGAAGCAATCAGAATCTTCTTAGCCTATGTTGCTCATAAAGGTTTCAAGGTCTAGCAAATGGATGAAAAATCTGCCTTCTTGAATGGAAGACTGCAAGAAGAAGTCTACGTCCAGCAACCACCAGGTTTTGGAAGTTCAGAGTTTCCAGACCACGTTTATAAGCTAGACAAAGCTCTGTATAGCCTTAAACAAGCTCCCAGAGCCTGGTATGAAACTCTTTCAAATTTTCTGTTGACTAATCATTTCGAGAAAGGTACTGTCGATACAACACTATTCATTAGGAGGTATAAGAATGATATTCTTCTGGTCTAAATATATGTTGATGACAATATTTTTGGGTCTACAAGGCAGGAATACTGTGATGGGTTTGAGGATTTGATGAAAAGTGAATTTAAAATGAGCATGATGGGAGAACTTTCTTTCTTCCTTGGTTTACAAGTTAAACAATCTATCAGAGGCACTTTTATAAGTCAATCTAAATACATCTATGATATTTTGAAAAAGAATAAGCTCAATAATTCAAATCCTATGAAAACTCCTATTGCCACTGGTGTTAAACTTGATCATGATCCTCAAGGTCAATCTGTGGATATCAAGAACTACAGGGGTATGATAGGGTCACTTATGTATTTAACTGTAAGCAGACCTGATATAATGTTTGCAACCTGTCTTTGTGCCAGATTTCAAAGCAAATCCTAAAGAATCCCACCTATCTGCTGTCAAACGAATCTTTAAATATCTCAAGGGGACTCAATTCTTGGGTCTCTGGTATCCTCTTAATTCTGGTTTCGAGCTTATTGCATACACATATTCAGATTATGGAGGATGCAGGAATGACAGAAAGAGTACTTCTGGTAGCTGCCAATTGCTTGGAGACAAACTGGTGAGTTGGACATCCAAGAAACAGAACTGTGTATCAACCTCTACAGCAGAAGCAGAGTATGTTGCTGCTGCTAGTTGTTGCTCTCAAGTGATCTGGATGAAAACACAACTCAAAGATTATGGCATGGAGTACAACAAAGTCCCAATTCTGTGTGACTCCAAGAGTGCCATAGCAATTACAGCTAATCCAGTCCAGCACTCAAATACAAAGCATATCGACATAAGGTACCATTTTATAAAGAATCATGTTGAAAAAGGGACGATTGAAATGTATTTCGTTTCAACCGACTTCCAACTTGCTGACCTGTTTACAAAAGCCCTTGATGAAAGGAGATTCAACTTTTTAATCAGCAAGATGGGTATGCTGAACATGTCCTCTTAACTATGTTTAAAATTCACCAGAGCTTCTGATGATCATACCAGAGCTCTGTCAAAATAGTTGGGGTAGGATAGTTCACCAGAGCCTCTGATGATCATCTCAGAGCTCTGCCAGCATACTTTTTCAATATTTTCGTCTGTGAATTTCAAATATGTATATAGTTCTCTTTTGTAAATATTTTTTTAAATCTTTCAAAAGTTGCAAGAAAGAAAAGGCTGAAAAGAAAAATCTGTCAAAATAAGCTCACTATTTTAGGGGGAGCTTAAGAGGAGAATAAACATGGTTTAAGGGGGAGCAAGTCAAAACAATTTCAAATCAAATTTGACTTTGCTCGTTGAACAAAAAGGAAAATATTTTTAAGGAAGGGAAAACCTGTTCTGATGAAAACCTTTTTGACTAATGTCAAGAACTTACCAGAACTCTGACATTTCACCAGAGTTTCTGATGATATTCACCAGAACTCTGTGAAATCTCTGAGTCAGTTTTGCCTTCGTTCTTTTGACTATTTTCACATCAGATACAGGATTTTTAAATGATTTTAGGGTAAAGGTGAAACATCTTGGGTTACTTGAAAATAATAAACATGGTCACTCATCAGAGGCAAAATTGTGCTGATTTCCACCAGAACTCTGCCAGTTTTTTTTTTCTGCCACGTCATCAGCAGGTCACCCACACATCTCTAACCGTGACGGTTCTATAGACGAAAGTTTGTCATAACCAAATCATATGTGGCATCCTCTGATTGAAAGACTGACCGTTAGTTGTTCCCACGTTCTACTGTAGAGGCCACTCCACTATCTGAAACTCGAGTACCTACAGTACCTACGATGGTTATCCAGTAAGATATTTCGAGTATAAATACCCATTCCCATGACCCATTTCATTTCTTACGCTTTCTGAATATTCAAACCTTTAAACCTTCCCTCCTTTGTTCAAATAT
Source organism: Saussurea involucrata (assembly GCA_033807775.1). Classification (NCBI taxonomy): domain Eukaryota; kingdom Viridiplantae; phylum Streptophyta; class Magnoliopsida; order Asterales; family Asteraceae; genus Saussurea; species Saussurea involucrata. Next base: position 23,413,808 of record CM066312.1, read on the forward strand.
CTTGTGTTCTTCAAAAACCCTAAAACCTGCAATAATGGCCGAACAAGCTCGCTCAACAGAATCAAGCCGAATAGGGCCTGTAGATCAAATCATAATCCTACCTTACAACTTTGTCGATAACAACTACCGATTTGATGCTAACCCAACCAACTATTTGCCCACTTACCATGTATTTGTAGAGTTTTTCTGAAACTCTGAAATCTTCCGAGCTCTCACAATGTTCGACGAGGACCTTCCACAGATATATGTCCAACAATGGTGGACGACTTGTCAGCACATTCTAGAGAGAAACAACATTATTGGAAATGTAGATTCAGGAAGACAGGGAGGAGCTGGAACGATTCGTATTCGCGATAAAACCCTTAGGAGAATCTTTCGAATGCAAACCCCTAGACAATTAGGAATCCATGCATACGAAAAACCCCCAAAGGTTCCTGTTCTTCTTGACTTTATGCGTTTCTTGGGCTATAACAACACCCTGAACAAGATTGGTGATTTCAGAAGAGGAAATCTACCTCCAGTGTGGAATTTCATGTTTTCCACACGCAACAGAACCCTAACATGTAAAAGTGGTAGCCAAGACCAAGCTAGCACTGAAATCCTTCAGATTATGTATGGCTTATACTTCAAAAGGCATTTCGACTATGCCAAAATCCTCTACAAAGACCTTCTGTCTGCCGTAAATACAAAGACAACAACTATAGCAAACGGAGGTGTTGTAGGAGTCCACAGGAGTCTGAAACACATCAGATATCCAAGGTTTATCAGCCTCGTCATCAGAGAAGCATTCCCAACCTTGGAACTAGTTCAACAAGGAAATCCAACTCCTGTTTGGGTATTGTCCAGATTCTCTCCAACAACCACAGGTGAGTATCCTAACATCAGAAGGGTACCACGAACCATGTTGTCTCTGATAGAACCAACCCACGTCTCTATCCAAAACTATAATCATGCTGCTCAACCTCAAGAACCTGAGGTGAGATCCCCAGCATACTTAGGTCCTGAGCCTTCGTTAGAGTCTGTGAGTGAGGTAAGAGAAGAGGCAGAAGTAATCATACCAGAGGTAAGAGTACCCGAAGTGGGGTCTTCCTCTGCAATTCATGTTGAGGAAGAGGAAGTAGTGGACAGAGCATCCCCTTTGGAGGCTGTCCAAGAGGACGAAAGGGAAACTGCAGAGGTGGAAGCGATTTCGTCCTCCTCTGACAGTAGTGAGGAAGAGGAGAGTGGGGGAGAATCTGAGTCTTCTAAATCCCTAAGAGCCGAGGGAAACGTGAGTTTAGAAGAAGATGTTCAAATAATGAACACACATGTGCGTTTCCCTAGCCCAACTCCCAGTGCTACCACACAACCTATCCCTGGTGATCAAGACCAGAGGGATATTGAATCAGAGGTGCACACCTCGAACCCAACCCAGCTTGAACCACCCGAGGCAACTCCTCACGCCTCTGGTATGCACGAAACCGGGGAATCCATTTTTGGTAATGATGACCAATCGCCCCAGGACATCAATAGGTCACCAACACATGCGGAAGCCTCTGTGGCTTGCATAGATTTGACACAAAATAGCCCTGAGATCTTTCGTATCTCACGTAGGCTCTGCCCAACTCAGGGGCAGTGGGATGACCTAGTATCACAAAGGAAGACCTGTCTTGATCACAGGTCCTCTCAACACATCAGATTTCCTTCTCCAGAACCTGAGCTGGAAGAGGAACATCTGATCAGAACGCCCAGAGATATATCCCCTGAAAAGGAACATCAAGGATCGGGTGGAAGTCCTCCAAGAGCCAACCTAAAAACAACTCTTGATGGAGGCCCCTCTAAGCTCGAGGCTGAATTGGATCCATTTGTTGGTGACAAGGTTACCCCCGCTGACACTGTCACCAGGGCAGAGCTCAAAAGCTTCTGTGACAGTATTAGCAACTCCTTGAATGAGTATAAACTTATCAATGAAACAAAAGAGGAGCTGATCCGTCAGGAGAATGCTACTCTAAAGTCTGAGCTGCAAGAGATTACCAGAAAATATGCAGAGACTTCACAGAAGGTTGTTAATTCTGAAAGAGCCAGAGCAGAGGAGACAACAAAGATGACAACAGAGCTCGCGGATCTGAAACGAATCATGGCAGAGAACCACACCGCAGCAATGAACAGAACTCTGCCCATGCCTTCCATTCTTCTCTCTGACTCCAACGTCAGAACCTTGACAGAATTAATCAACAATTCTGCCAAGGATGCTATCAAAGAAGCCACTACATCTTCTGCTACTCCACTTAACGTATCTGGTCCAAGCCCCAACGAACTACCAATGACAATCGGCCAGATGGGAGAGTTCAGCAAAAACGTTCTAAGCAAGATGATGACTATCTCTTCAAAGTTCGTGATGAAAGCCCAGGCGACAGAGAGACATGTACAGACGTCTCTTCACTCTCACAAATTCAACTTTCAGAGTCAAGTAGATGAGGTCAGAACTGCTGCAACAGAGGTCGAAGATGCTTTGAAAAAGGCAGTCACTATCTTCGCAGATGCCATTTTACAGATTGCTACTCGCAAAAGGCCTGCAGAAGGAGCCCCAGAAGGAGAACCTTCATCGAAGGAGGGTAAGTTTGTTGCCTCGGACTCTCCCAAACATACAGTGGCACCTTCTGATGATGATGATGATCAGAACGATGACGATAACACTCACAGAGATGCCACACGGCCTTCAGGTAATCAAACCGGAGAGCCCTCTGTGCAACAAAAGGGGGAGATATATAAGGGAGAAAAGGGGAAAGAGAAAGAGACAGAGGCAGAGAAAGAAAAAGAAACACAAGGGGAGAAAGAGACAGAGGAAACTCCAACAGAGGAAACTTCAACAGAGATGATAATGGTGGAGTTCGAGTATATGTTCAAAGACAGAACTATCAGAACACCAGAAGAGTCGACTGCTCAACCACCAGAAATCATTATCGTTGACACTCTTCCCCATACCCCAAGGACTGAACCAGAGAGAACAGAACCAATCTCTGCTGATGAACAAATAAACCAAGACCAACCCCAAATCCAACCCCAAGTCCAAACCTAAACTGCACAAGAGCCTGAACACTATGTTGACATTCTTATGGCTGAAACTCATGATGACCCAACTCAACAACCACCAGAGCAGAACCCAGAAACCTCATCCCGACACACCAAGAACCCTTCCTTAGAAGAAATTTTTGCCTATCTATATGCTGACAGAGATATAATCCCGATAAATGCCGTACCCATCAATCCTTACCTAAACCCCAGCAGAATAAACACGATCTCAGACGCTAGGCGAAGGTTCATTGAAACAAAGTCACATCTGAACAGAGCTATAAATTCTTCGTTTGGGATCGACAGAATTTTGAAAATAGAGCATAGAAAATTCTCCCATGACAGAATTGTGTACCATCTGTACACTGTGGAATCATCAGAAGACAAGAAGATAGAGAGCTTCAACGACAATGATCTGGTGCTTCTGAATCCATATGATCTGGTAACACTTCATGGTTATTGCGTGAACTTCCATGGCAGATACAAACCCGAAAGGACAGCTTTACCAGAGGTTCAGTACGCTATGCAAGAGCACATCAACCTCAGAACGCAAGTTGAGTTTCAGCTAGGCATAGAGTTCGAAGTGGAGAGACTGGCGATTGCACCTCCAAATGAAAGTCTTGTGGGTTATGACCATCACAGAACTGGAACAGTGGTTGGAAATCCTCCAATATTTATCTGCCGATAGAAGGGCACCAAGAAGGCCATCATATCTTCTGAAACCCACAAGTACTCAAGTGAGTCGCTGCAGTATCTCAAGAATGTGATTATAAATCTTCCAAGAGAAAAGTGTCCAGAAGAACAACTGAGGCTCTACATCAATCAGATAGATCGCATGTTAGAATTCAGAGACCTGATCAGAAAATTCGACAGAATTCTAAGAGGGGAGTACTACGCTTAGTATACTATTTCTTTGTTCTGCATTGTAACACTTTAAAAGAATAGTATCAAGTTTCACAAAGGATGATCTTCTCCTTTGTCTTTTGTTTAATTATCTATGTAATTTGCATTTTTCGTTTTTTCAATACCTAGAGGGAGATTGTTAGCCCCAAGTATACAAGATGTAAAAGTATTGAAAATATTACAAGTCAGAAGACCACCAGAGATCCGGCAGAAGACTTACAAGAATTCAACCAGAAGATCATCAGAGCTCGACGAAGCTCTGGCAGAACCATCAGAGCTCGACAGAGCTCTGGCAGAAGACTTCTTCTGTTCCACCAGAAGAACTGTTCTCACCAGAAGACCATCAGAGCTCTGGCGTAAGAGCTCTGGTGAATGAAGACCTCTGTGAAGCTTAAGTCTCGTAGAAATCTCTAAGTGTCAGACATGTGTCCGTACTTTCCACATAAGCCATAAAAGGACGGAGACACACTTTCCACGTGTCACCTCAGGATTACATAGTACACTGTCTTCACTTTATCAGGCTATAAATAGAAGGTTAGTGGAACGCACAATTGTTAGCTTTTGGAAGAATTGTTTTCCACAATTGTGAGGGCACACACTGCAACATTCCATAGCACTACCACTGTACGATTTGTTTCCTGAGAGATTTCAGAATACACACACTTGAACGTGTTCTTGGTGTTATTCAAATATCAATATACGAGCAGCTTATTTACCTTATCTTGTTATCATTTATTGTTCATTATTGATACTCTCATTGTTACATTATTGTTTACACAATCATTCACATTTAATGGCTTTATATAATGCTTCTGCTATCTATTTTATGTTGTTTATGTGATACAACTTGAATCTGGGAACCTACACTTGTCTCGGACACTTGTCTCGGACACTGTGCCAATTTCACTTTCTTTCTCACTGCCATTCCTCAATCATTTCCATATTGAGTCGATTATCGCCAAGGTACGCATCGATACTTCTCAAACATCCGTATACTAATACCGTGTCTTTCAGGTACACATATGGCGGATAAACAACATCAAGGCAACCCTCCCTAAGAGGAGTTCATTGACGAGGCGGCCGACAACGCCCTAATAACACCCGATGATTTCTCCAAAATCGAGGGTAACAACCATCACCTAGACGCTGCCGAGTTTTGACTACAACATCGTGTGGTCATGGACATCCTACTCGGCCACCCACTTCGACACGCACTCATTGCGATTACCGGCGTCCCGGTTCTCTACTTACAACAAGTCTGGAACACCATCCGGGTCGTCACGGGCAACAATAGTCAGGCGATTACAGCAACACTTGATCACCATCCGTTCGTACTCACGCCAGACACTTTCCGACGACTTCTATATCTACCGGAGGCTACTGTCGGCAGCCGAGCTGCATACGACCCGGCCATCGACGACGACACCCTTTGTGCCGAAATTCGGGCACTAGGGTACAACCACGCACTGAACCGTGCATCCGCCTTCAACCACAAGTACCTGGCACCACTGTGGTACACCCTCTTCACTATCCTTCACTATCCTGAACATGTGCCTATCCTCAAGGTGGAAAGGGATAGACCAGTGCACCGGCAACTTCCTACGCCTAGTTCATGCAGTCAGCTACGACCGTCATGTGGATTTCTCCATCATCATCTGGCACGAACTGGTGAACACCATATGCGCCATCGGCGAAACCAAAGAACGCAAGTTCATACCGTACCTCCGATTTCTGCAACTTGCCATCCGTCATCACATGGATGCCAACCCCGACATTCCACGCTGCGCCAATCACCCGACCATCTACAAGCCGACCACATACTCCCCCACATATTCCCTCAACCATCCGTACCACCGATGACACCGGACCATCGGCTACTCTACACGAGGTCCCAGTCGTCACTGCCCCAATACTTGACCAAGACCCCGGAACCAATACCACTGAACCAATATCACCGTTCACCTAAACTGACGTATTGGATTCTGAAACCACCGACTCCGATACAGAACGAGCCATTCGTATATCAATGATACCACCCCGTATCGGACGTCGCCCGCCTATGACCGAGGAAACTCCATCCAACTCACCCACACCCTCCGAAATCCCTAACCCCGGGCCGAATACGGGAGACATAAGGAGAGAGGAGGGAGACTTAGTTGAAAATCTGGAACAAGTGAGGCGGAGAGAATGGAGATCTAAAAAGAATAACTAGAGAGAGTCTCCTAAATAGAGCGTAACCGAATCTGTGTCGCCCAAGTAGCCACATCTACTACCTCGTCTCATCCGTTGGGATGAGAAATTGAAGAAGCCGTCGTGGACCTAGCGACGCAACTGCACATCCCACCTAGCCACTCAAGTGACTCTCAACAGTTACTTGTTTCAATTTCTCACGGGGACTTAGGATAAAGTCTACCGTTCTCTCACTCGGAGAGTTTCGATACTGAAACTAGAGAACAGCCTCTCCCGTTCTCGACTACTTTCAGCAGACCATTGAGTCTAGAGCCCTTTGATTTTATAACAACTTCTCTGGCTAGGACACAGGTTATTACATCTGCTAACATCAGTGCTCTAAGGAAGCCCAATTCAAAATGGGTTCGAAGCCGCTCGCACAATGCTGTCACAATCCAATCTGTCATTATTCCACTAGGCTGAAGCAGTTGCAACCGCTTGCTACACGCAAAACCGTTCCATCATCAACAAATGGTTCAACAAAACCCCGTACGAGATCATCAACAACCGAATCCCGAACATCAAATATTTCCAGGCGTTCGGATGCACTTGCTACGTACTGAACGACAAAGTTGACCTCGGCAAATTCAGTCCCAAGGCAGATGAAGGAGTGTTCATAGGATACTCCATGCAGGCTAAAGCATTCCGCGTTTACAACAAACGAACCAAATCCGTCATTGAAAGCGTAAACGTGACGTTTGACGAAGCCGCGGATTTGGCTTCTAAACAACTCAGTTCAGAACCCGCATTAACTGGCGTGTTAGCTTCCGAACACTCTCGTTCGGGATCTACACAACCCCCAGTAAATCCAAATCACGCATCTATGTCAAAATCACATCTTTCTGATTTAGATTTACTTTTTGAGCATTTTTATGATGAATTCTTTAATATGCCTAATCCTCGTGTAATTGTGCAACCTAGGGATGGAGCTGCTCAACTCGAAAACTCGGAGAATCTCTCCGGTCCTCCGCCATCAACAAGCACTCCAGCTCTAACTCTGGAAACCCCTCAAAGTTCAATGGACACGACTACTGAAACGACGATTCCATTGGAGGAACCTATGCCCAATCCAGAGATCGCTCCTGAAGATTCGTCCTCAACAACTCAAAAGGATCAACCTCTGGATTCTCCGGAAGTTGCCCAACCAACGGCGAATCCCACACCATCTCCTCCAAGGAACCGTCCCTCATCTCTTTAAGTCGTTCAAGACCTTCCCCCCGGTGAGTATGTGGACCCGGACACCTCTCATGCGACTCATCAACCGCTGAGATTTGTGATTTCCGTTCATTTTTGTTACTGTCGTCTACTATTTTCTTAACATCTGTGCGTTTCACAAAGCTGTTCATGTGTTCAGGGGGAGCACATACGACTGAGTCCCATTCAGTAAGTCTGTTCTATATTTGAGGGGGAGCGTCACATATTATGTTCTTATTGTAATAAGTTTTTTTGTGGCTTAACCCAAAGTTTTCTAAAATCACATCTCTTGCACAATCCGGGGGGAGGATTTTGTTTGTTTGCAAAATTTGAGGGGGAGCGTGTTTTAAAAACTCATTAACTGCTTTTGAAAATCCCAGGGTATTGTTTTGAAAATTTCCAACAGTATTCGGACAGTTATCCGGATAAGTTATCCGGAAACCCACCTATCCGGATAGGTATCCAGACCGGACACCCTATCCGGATCGGGTAGGTTTCCGGACAACCCACCCGGACACCTCGAGCCAATAAATACTCGGACCTCTTTTTCTTTCAACCTTTTTCCCGGAAACATCACTCAAACCCTCTCGACTCCAAAAACCCCTCGGACCTCTCGGAACTCGCTCATCACAGTCGATTTTAGTCTCAAATCTTAGGTATGTAATCGATTTCTTATCTCATTTTATTACTGTACTCTCTCACACACAAATCGATACTTAAATCGATCACTTAGTCGATCGATTGAGTCGTCCGGACTCCGAATCAAATGTCGGTTCATATTCCGACTGTTTGGGGTTGTTTTATACCCTATTGTTGATCGTTTTTTCTCCTATACTCGATTAAACCTTCCTAGAGTAGTTATATCTGAGTTTCTCATGCGATTTAGGCTATTTGATCTTACCCAGATTTCATCCGGATAGTTTCAGACTATCCGGACACCATCATGTTACCCGGACACCACCATTATCCGGTAAGCATCAGTATCCGGAAACCCTTTCCTCCGGTAAGTTATTTTACCCGGACAGCCATGTCATCCGGTAACCTAGTTTACCCGGAAAATCATTTCATCCGGTAAGCTCCAATTGTCCGGTAAGTTTCATTTTGTCTAGTAAGTTCCATTTTGCCCGGTAAGTGTGTGTATCCGGATAACTAATGTACCCGGTAATGTAACAACCCAGACTAAATAAAGCATACATAGCATTTAACTAATAAGCATTTCGAAAATTGGGTCTCAAAAATTTTGTTACATCTGTCTCAAACTTAGGTTGGCGGAAACAACCTATACACAACTGAGAATAATCTAAATACTGAAAGTCAAAAGTGTCTCTGTCTCTATCTGAATTTTATTCGCTATCCTGCCCAGCTCACTTGCCAGAGCCTCTCACTACCTGCTTACCTGAAAAGGTTTAGTTTGGAAAATGCGAGGGTTAGACCATGAGGTCTAGTGAGCTCCCTCCTGACAGTTCTCAAAACATTTTAAAAATAATTTATAACTTCTCATATCATTACATAAAAACTTTCACGTAACTTTACATAAACACTTTGACATAACTTTTCATAAACACTTTCACAGATAAATCCGCTCCTGTAAATGGCACCCTGAAGTCACTCAAGAGTGACAACGAGTCAGTCTCACGCTGCCTTACTGGGTCACACCTCCCATGCCATAAATGGAACCTCCCCCCGGCATGAGCACTGGCGGAACCTCCCACCGACTTAGCCAATTTACGTCTACTACAATGTATGCATACATCTCATATAACTTCACATAAATTTGTCATTCAATTAAAACATACGAATAAAGCATGGCATTTCTCTTCATATACTTACTTCAGAAAACATGTTAAAACACGTGTTTTTAGTTAGAAAAACTCACCTAGCGCTTTAGCAAACTTCTCGCTTCAAAACTTCTTACTTACGCTCCTGACCTCTAGGTGGAACACCTAAAATTATCAGAAACGTATCTCGTTAATCTAACAATTAATACTCGAGCTTACTTCCGAACATAACCCAACACTATCTAAGTTGATAGGCTACTCTTCTAGTCCAACATCACCCTTATTGGAGTCTGCTCACCGGCCCAACTACATTAATTTCAATTTAATGACAATACCGGATATTTATGGATTTAGCCCACTACCTACTGGATCCCAATTAATATTACATCGGATTTAAATTGGTGATAATACCATACCAGATCACGTGATTAAGGCCCAAACAAATTCGAATTGTAAAAATTGGGTGCCCTCTCACGTGGCCCAACACTTTGAAATAAAATTAATTGATGCTACCCCACACGTGACCCAAACAATTTCATGTTACACATACATCACGTGGCCCATACAAAAAAATTGGATTGCAAAGTGGACGTGACGGATCACGTGGCTCAATTGACTTTGGATTGCATTTAAAAGATATGACTGGTCACGTGACTCACACCATCCCATTCCGGATCACCCTCCCCGACATCCCACGCCGTGCCAATCACCCGGTATGTCCCCAATTTAACCTTCATTATCTTGTAATTCGCAACCCATCTAACGCACAAGCCATACGTATACTCGAAGCCCTACTGGCATATGCGAATCCGCAAGCACCGAGTGTGATAGCGTATAGGCAATCGTTAAGTTTAGGTGCTCCTGTGGTCCAACCAGAGCCGGAGGGACCTCCCCAAGGAGCTAGGCCCGAGAGACGTGAGGGTCCTAGAACAAGAGGAGGTAGGGTACGGGTAGCTGGGGCTCCCGGACGGGGTGTGCTGGGAGTTTATTCTATGAGGGGAACTGAAGCGGGCGGTGCTGAGGATTCGCATGCCGCTACTAGCCATACCCGACCTTCCTCTAGCCAACCTTCCTGACCATCTACAAGCCGACCACCTACTCCCCTACATATTCCCTCAACCACCCGTACCACCGATGACGCTGGACCATCGGCTACTCTACAAGAGGTCCCGGTCGTCATTGCCCCAATACTTGACCAAGACCCCAGAACCGACACCACTGAACCCATATCACCGTTCACCCAAACCGACGTCTTGGATTCTGAAACCACCGACTCCGATACGGAACAAGCCACTCGTATATCAATGATACCACCCCGTATTGGACGTCGCCCACCTATGACCGAGGAAAGTCCATCCAACTCACCCACACCCTCCGAAATCCCTAATCCCGAGTCGAATACGAAAGACATAAGGAGAGAGGAGGTAGGCTTAGTTGAAAATCTAGAACAGGTGAGGCGGAGAGAATGGAGATCTAAAAAGAATAACGAGAGAGAGAGTCTCCTAAATATAGCGGAGAATGAGCGTAACCGAGCCCATGTCGCCCAGGTAGCGACATCTACTGCCTCGTCTCATCCGTTGGGACGAGATATTGAAGAAGCCGTCGTGGACCTAGTGACGCAACTGCACACCCCCCCCCCCTAGCCACTCAAGTGACTCTCAACAGTTACTTGTTTCAATTTCTCACGGGGACTTAGCACAAAGTCTATTGTTCTCTCACTCGGAGAGTTTCGATATTGAAACTAGAGAACAACCTCCCCCGTTCTCGACTTCTTTCAGCGCACCATTGAGTCTAGAGCCCTTTGATTTTATAACATCTTCTTTGGCTAGGACACAGGTGCTCTAAGTGACCCAATCGGAACGTCTGTAGTAAGTTTGCCTCTTAGCGGATTACAAGGATCGGACGGAAATCCTACCATAGCTAACATCATGCCAACTATGAACGTTGGTGGCACTTTTGTTATGTCAACAGTTGTGACCTCAACGGGTTATCTAAGTGATCCCGGTGGCGACTTACCTGACTTCGTGTCAAGAAGTACTTGGACGACGCCTTAAAGGTTGTCCGCGAAGCGATGGCACAGGAGTTCAAAACGGAGCTCGACAAAGTCAAGAGCCTACTTAAGGGGAAGGAGAAACTAGTCGAACCTGAAACCGCACCAACACCTCCACCGGCACATGCTCAGAAATCCTACTTGATGGATGACCTAAAGACTATGCTTCTCGCCCAACTGCTCCAACATACCAAAACTGACTCCTCAACCGAAGCAGATCTAATTTCCGTGCTCCGATCACAAGTATCTGCTCAACCATCATCCGACACCACCAGATTGGACCGGCTTGACTCGACCCTGAAGGACGTTCAGAACGCCCTTAACACCTTGTCCGACAGGGTTGCCTCACTCGAAGAAACCTGCAAAAGTCAAGCTGGCGCACTCAAACGCTCGCACGATGACCAGGATGATCCTGATCACTGTGAGGGGGTGAACAAGCGTCAAAGATTATCAGAGTCCGAGCCAATCTCCATCGAAACTACTCCAGTGGTTTAACCGAAACCATCAACTGTGGCACCATCAGAAGATCAGCCACAAACTCAGTTAAGTCAAGTCGATATGGTTATCGACATGGACATCTCAGACGAAGAAGACCCAACGAATGAAAAGCCCGAGGGAGAATCCTAAGAACTGATCGGATACTCACCAACGGAACGGTCAGAATTTGACATGATAGATCTTGAATCGAAGATCGACCCGGAAACTGAAAATGCATGGTACGAAAAAGTCGTCAGTGCAATAAACTTCGAGGTAAACCTGATCTTCCCGACCGAAGCTGAAGACGACTTTGATTATGATCAGTTCCTTTAGCAATCCATTCAGAGTACACCCACCTATGCTGAACTTCTACCCGAGACATCTACACCAGCACATCCGACATCTCCTTAGCCAGAAACAACTTCTGATCAACCCCTACAACCTGTCATATGGGAGAAAATCATAATCCTGATCCCTTTCCTTGAATTCTCCTTGAAGAGATTGTTCGTCCATAAACTACGAGTGCTTGATCCAACTTTCTGCCTCGGATTAGCAAAGTTCGACGACGCTTAAAAGAAACAATTCTTAGAGGTCATGAAAAGGAGTCTACCAGTTAGTCAGGTCCGAACCAAGCACAAGATTACCGAAGTCATCAACATCAGGTCTGGCCGTATTCTGAAGATCTGGTACCCAGTCTTTACTATCAATAGAGAAGACGGGAATAAATGGATATATTCTGAAGCAGACTTCAAGAACCTTAGACTGAACGACTTCCACTCCATCCTCAAAGACCTCCAAACCCGAACGATCCGACTGCTCCCCATCACAAAGGCACTTGAAGCGATAAAACGATTCCTGAAATACAAAATCACCATGTCTTATATTACTGATTTCAGATGGGAGTCTAGCATAGGACGAAGAAAATAAATCTGTTGAAACCCGATCAGAAAGCCGCTGAACTGAAGATGTACCCCGCCTTCACAATGTTGATGCAACCAGAATTCAGAATCATCTTTCACAATGAGTTGAACGAAAAGACGTTTCTCCGCTTCAGTCAAGTTGAAAGATTCTGCTACGGAACTTTGTTAAAGGTCAGAGACACGTAAGGAGAAATAATTACCAAGGAAAATGAAATCTGGAAATCGTTTATCGTCAGTCTTAACGAGGTAAATGCCCGAGAAGCCTTGGAAATTGTTGAAGACAGAATCGAGTTCCGTAAAGCCATCAGAAGCTTCGAGATTCTTTTTGCACTCCGAAAGAGATATGTTCCGAACTGGCGTGAAATTGAACTTCAATTCAAAGGGGGAGATTGTTGGGAATAAATCAGATTGAATAGAAGTTCAAGGTATAATTTGTAAATGTCTTTATGGGCTTATCATTGGAATGGGCCATGGGCCTTAGTTGTTTAGTCCTAGGTATTTAAAGTTGTAATTGCCACATTTGTAGGTTAATCATCCCATAACCATTGTAACCTTATTCTCTGAATTCTCTGAATGGTTATTGAAATATAGGGATGACTTATTGAAATCAATCGTGTTCATTGCATATTGTTTACTGATTTCATATTGTTTGCACTAATCTAGGATCCACAGAAACCTAAGCGTTTAGAGCATGCCTTAGAGGTAGAGACCGTTGTTGATAATCGAGTGTCTATTAGCGACATGGTTGAGGGTTGTTGCATATATGTAGAGGGGAGTTTGGTACCATTTCAATTTTAGCCAATGGCAATGGGGGAGTTTGATATAGTGCTTGGTATGCATTGGTTAGCGAAGAATAATGTTAACATCGTGAGTAAAAAGAAGTTAATCCATATTCATTTACCCGACAAGGGAATGGTAGTGATTTATGGGAACCGTCGGGATAGAAAGTCTAGTCTTATTTCTATGATTAAGGCTACCAAGTGTTTGAGGAAGGGATGCCAAAGTTATCTACCTATGTAGTGGATGCTAAAAAGGCGAAGCGTGGGGTAGTCGACGTGTTGGTAGTGGGGGAGTACCCGGAGGTGTTTCCGGAAGATTTGACTAGCCTACCTCCGGATCTTAAAATTGAGTTTCAGATCGACTTGGTGCCCGGAGCCGCTCCAATAGATCGCGCACAATATCGATTGGCACCTTTAGAAATGAAGGAGATGATGACACAACTTCAGGAGTTGTTGGATAAGGGGTTTGTGAGACCAAGTACCTCGCCATGGGGAGCGCTGGTACTCTTCGGTAATAAGAAGGACGGGACTATGCGGATGTGCATAGATTACCGTGAGCTCAATAAGGTCACTGTTAAGAACAAGTATCCACTTCCAAGGATAGAAAATTTATTTGTTCAGTTGCAAGGGGCTAGTTACTTCTCAAAGATAGATTTGAGATCGGGATACCATCAACTCATGGTAAGTTGCAAGGGGCTAGTAACTTCTCAAAGATAGATTTGAGATCGGGATACCATCAACTCAAGGTAAAAGAAGAAGACATACCAAAGACGGCTTTTCAGACTCGGTATGGACATTATGAGTTTTTGGCTATGCGATTTGGATTAACAAATGCCCCCGCTGCCTTTATGGATTTGATGAATAGGGTATGTCAACCCTACTTGGATAAGTTTGTAATCGTCTTTATAGACGATATCCTGATTTACTCGAAGTCTGAGAAGGAGCACGAGGAGCATCTTAGGGTCGTGTTGGAATTACTGAAGCAGGAGAAGCTTTACGCAAAATTCTTGAAATGTGAATTTTGGCTTCGAGATGTCCAGTTTTTGGGAAACATGGTGTCCCAGAGTGGGATCAAGATAGACCCGGCAAAGATAGATGCTATTAGAAACTAGGAACCGCCTAGAATGCCGTCGGAGGTTAGGAGCTTTCTTGGTTTAGCGGGGTATTACCGGAAGTTTATCAAAGACTTTTCCCGGATTGCTACCCCATTGACCTCGTTGACTAAGAAGAATTTGAAGTTCAGTTGGTCGGAAAGTCAAGAGGAAGCCTTTCAGAAATTGAAAGAAATGTTGACTAGCGCCCTAATTCTAACTTTGCCGGACGGTACCGATGATTTTGTGGTGTATAGCGACGCATCTAAGTTAGGGTTCGGGTGTGTCTTAATGCAACGTGGGAAGGTGATCGCTTATGCATCTCATCAATTGAAAGACCATGAAAGATGATACCCCACTCACGACTTGGAGTTGGCGGTTGTCGTCTTTGATTTAAAGATTTGGAGGCATTATTTGTATGGGACGAGATCACAAATCTTCACGGATCACAAGAGTCTTTGTCACATCTTTAATCAAAAGGAGTTAAACATGCGACATTGAAGGTGGATGGAACTACTGACAGACTATAATTGTGAGATCGAGTATCATCCTGGAAAGGCCAACAAGGTGGCCGACGCGTTAAGTCATAAGGAAAGGGGTGAAGCTTCGAAAATCTTGGCCTTAGGGGGCGAAGTGTCATTCAATCTGTTTGGAGAAATAAATAAGTGGCAAGAAGAGGCATTAGTGACCGAGAATCTCAAGAAAGAGCAAATGGTAGGTCATGCAACCTCTTTCGTGGAAGATAGTCGTGGGTTAAAATGTTTCAGTGGGAGAATAAGGGTTCCGAAGCTCGGAGATGTTAGGAAGGTGATTTGGAGGAGGCACACAAGTCGAAGTATTCCATCCATCTGGGAACCAATAAGATGTTTGGAGATCTACGACAATATTATTGGTGGCCAGGAATGAAGAAGGATATAGCATACTTCGTTGAGCGGTGTTTGATGTGTCTATGAGTGAAGATGAAGCACCAACGACCGTATGGTAAGCTTCAACCGTTGAACATTCCTGTTTGGAAGTGGGATCAGATCATGATGGACTTTGTAACGAAATTGCCTAGGACTCCAAAGGGCTTTGATGCTATATGGGTGATAGTGGATCGACTCTCTAAGTCGGCGCACTTCTTACCCATAAAAGAATCTTACTCGATGGAAAGATTAGCAAAGTTGAACAATGATGAGATAGTGACCCGTCATGGCGTGCCATCATCAATAGTTTTGGATCGCGATAGTCGATTCACATCGACGTTTTGGAGGAGCTTTCAGCGGGAAATAGGATCCCAAATCAAGATGAGTACCGCTTACCACCCTCAGACCGACGGTCAGAGTGAGCGAACCATCCAGACTTTGAAAGACATGTTGAGGGCATGCGCCTTAAACTTTCAGGGTCTATGGGAGAACCATCTACCATTGATCGAATTTGCATACAACAATAGTTATCATGCAAGTATTAAAGCTGCTCCTTATGAGGTACTCTAGGGTAGGAAGTGTCGAATGCCTTTATGTTGGAATGAGGTTGGAGAGAAGCAACTGGCAGGACCTGAGATAGTATAGTTGAGCGCGGACAAGATTGTCTAAGTGAGAGAAAGGTTAAAGGTCGCGCGTGATCGACAAAAGAGTTATGCGGACAAAAGACGTAAAGATATTGAATTTCAAGTCAATGACAAGGTGATGCTAAAGATACCGCCTTGGAAAGGAGTGGTACGTTTCGGAAAGAAAGGGAAGATACGAACATGCTATATTGACCATATGAGATAAGTGATCGAGTTGGGGAAGTGGCATACAAGTTGGAACTACCCGAAGAGTTCTGTGGAATCCACAACACCTTTCATGTCTCGAATTTGAGAAAGTATTTAGCGGAGGTTGATATGCCTATCCCACTGCAAGAAGTGCAAGTGGACGAGAAATTGAACTTTATTGAAGAACCCGAGGCGATCGTTGATCGCAAAGTCAAGAAATTAAGGAACAAGGAAATCAACCTAGTGAAGGTGCAATGGCGGTTCCACAAAGGGCAAGAAGCGACATGGGATACCGAATTAGAAATGAGAACTAAATACCCGCATTGTTGGTCCCGAAGGCCTATACAAGTTTGTAGAAGGGGGGGTTGAATACAAACACACAGATTTTACTTTTCTAAATTGTTTATTGATAAATCATTAACAATTTACAGCTTGTTGCGGAAACAAGATTAAGGATAAACCTAAATCTAAACAAGTTGGAACACTAAGGTTTCTTGCACTAAGAGAGATAAGGAAATTACTAATAATAACCTATCTTGAGATAAGAGATTGAACTTGTCTAGAGTTAGCAAGTTACTTCAAATGAAGTGGGTTCATCTCTTTATATACTGCATGCATTTAATGCAAGTCAGTATACACTTTACACGTGTCATCAGCTGGTTGGTTGCATGTCATTGACCTTGGTTGACAACCTTAGTAGCCGCATGGATGAGCAGTGTAGTATCAGAGTGGTTGTACGATTTCAGATAGTCGGAGGTTCTTTTCTGATATTTCGTACGGAGTCGTGCAAGGGGGGTTAAGACAAAAGTACTTTATACGGAGGACTTCATGATCAGCTTTCGTTGATTCAGAGCATTATCATTTTCTATTCAGCGAATGATAAAGTTCAGCGATAGCTGAAGTCTTGTACTTGATACTTCACGTTGAGTGGACAAATCTGAGTCTTCGCTGATCCACATCAGTTCATTAGGAGACTTGTCGCTGGTTCTTGAGCTTGATCTTCGACTTCAGCGTAGAACCTTTGTTGACGTGAAACTTGTCTTCAGGGATCATAAGTAAACAACTAACTTATCAGCGATCATCATAATGACTGAACAGACTCAGAGCATTAATGGTGAACAGTGTTCGCTGAATGTTTAATTTAAAGAGCGAGAGTTCCTATCAGCGGTACTGTAAGATCTTAGTACTTATCAGCGATAGTGAAACTCTGATACATATTGTTTTACTTACAATTTTCACTAAGTATAAGAGAGGGTCATTATCAAATCACTGAGGGTTTGGATCAACAATCTCCCCCTATTTGATTATGACATAGCAACAAAGAAAATTGCTATTTAATGAAAACATAAGGATAAAAAGAACTCATAAAATATTTGTCCCTTTTACTATTTTCTGGGATCTTTTCAGTACTGATGGAGTAAAGTACATTCGCTGAAATCTTTCTTTAAAACTTTGAATCAGGTTACAAAGAGAAATGGAAAGATTACAAGTACAAGCGAAATAAATTACAAGTATAAAAGAATAACTGATACAATAGAGAAAAAGGGAGATCATATCAGCTTGTAAAGGGTTCTTCCTTGATGAGAAGTTCATCAAGGGTCTTTGATGTGGGAATCATCCAGTCAGGGACGGTTACACATTGTTTTCTTTTGATCAGAGTTACTTCAAAAATCAAGGGCTTCAGGTGTCTAGCTTTGATGTCGCGTCTGACTTCACACCAGTATACGAGATCTCTGAGTTGTTCGATGGGAGCGATGTGGAGCACAGAGATACGTTGAAAGTGATGATTTCCATAATAGTCTAAAAAGAATATACCATAGGGATCACTTACAACTGTGCCAGGAATGAATGTTTCTCCAGGTGGTAGGGAGGTGTCAAGCATTGAGAGATCGGCATCAGGGCCAAGAACTTCAGCACGAGAGAAACCAATGCCCGTTTCATTCCGAATAGGAGGACCTGAACCAGAGACTTTCTTTTTCTTATCAGAGACTTTTCTTGGTTGAGGAAGAGTAGGAGGAATATCCACAGCAGATGAAAGCAGGTCGATCTGTTTGTTTAAGATCTTCTAGACATGGATTTTGAACTTTGAGCGCGATCCTTGAATGGCTAATTTTGTTTCTAACCATTCAGAGAGACCAAACTTTTATAATGTAGCAGCATAGAAGGTTTGCTTGGTTTTGTCATCTCTGTAGACATCCACTTCAACAACAGGAACTTCAGCGTACAGTCTTCCTCTGATGTTTGCCTTGATGATTTTGGATGGTCTAGATCGATAGGTCATCATTTGTTTAGCCCATTCCAAAGTCGTATCAGAGACCTTAGTCTTTTCTCTAACGATCTCTTGAGCATCATCCCATAGCTGACGTTGAACATCAAAGGGAACTCTTTTTAGCTTGGGGTCTTTTATTGATCGTTGAGTAAGCTTGATGGCGTATTCTCTGTCTTTTTCTTCAGCTTCCTTTCTTTCAGGGATTAGGCGTTCAGCTCTGAGGTGTTCCTTGTATTCCTTTTGGGAAATTCTGAACTTTGGAGGAACTGAAGGAAGTTGATCACGCCTCAGAATGATTCGCTGATCCTCGAATCGCTTTATTATCTCCTCTCTTCTTTTCTGATCCTCTTCACTTAGCTTTTGAGGAGCTAAGGAAGGTCTGTGTCTGTGCGAGAGTAGCTGTTCTTTAGGTTCATCAGTCTCAGAGATTAAATCTAAGACTGGGATTATTTCTTCAGCAGCAGCTGGTATTATTGGTGAAGTCGCAGTTGTGGAGCCTTTAGCGATATCCTCAAACAGGGGAGAGGACTAGCTGAAACACAGCGATCTTACAAGTAAGAACTTGGGTAGAATCAGATAGAGAGAATTGGTTCAAGTGTATAGGCTTGGGTAGAAGAAATGATAGTGTATGATAGAGGAGGGATGGAGTGAGAGATGTTTAGTGTACCTGACAAACCGGCTTTTCAAGCAAGATCGTCAGATTGTCATCTTCAGCGACGCTTTTGCCTTTGCCTTTCTCAGCTCCAGAGGCTGAGGGCTTTGTCTTTGTCCGCTCCCCTGAAGGTTCATTTATCGAGATTCCCTTAAGAACTTTGATCTTCGGAGCAGGTTTGACGATAAAGAAGTCATCGTCATCTTCGTCATCATCATCATCATTCTTTGGAGAAGAGGATGGTTCATTATCAGGGATGTCGACGGCTTCATCATCTTCTGCATCGGATTCGGTTTTATCAGCTTCTTCTTCGAGTTAATCCCCCTTAGATACAGAGGCGAGCTTCTCGGTTTCCTCAGGGTTTTCATCTCCCTGAGGTCCAGCGGTGGTTTCTTCAGCATCCTTCTCTCCCCTGATAGATTCATCATGGGAAAGGTCTTCAGCGCTTTTGGAGAGATCTTCAGCGCTCTTCTCCCCCTCTTTCTCATGATGAGTGGGGGAGGAATGGGTTGATTCAGCAGCTTTGGTAGGTTCTCTGTCTTCTTGGCCAGAGATACCTATACAAACTTCAATCTTTGCTATTCTGTCTTGAAGGCCAGAAATAGCAGGATTGATCTTCTCCAGCTCAGTGCGATCCGCAGCTGTGAAATTGTCAGATGCAGGGACAGGAGCAGGGGCAGAAGCAGGAGTATTCGCTTTCTGTAGTAGCTGCTCGATCATCGATTTCATCGAACTAACATCGGTCTTTACAGAACCTAAGTCAGTCTTTATAGTAGACATATCTCCCTCTAGTTGTCCAACAGATGTCTTCAGCATTGTGACCTCGCTGGACATGGATGAAACTGAATTTTTGAGAGAGGTGTAGTCTGTGTAGATGTCAGCGAGCACCTTGGCGAAGTCGCTGAGAGTGTTATCAACTTGCTTCAAGTCATCTGTGGAAGCCTTCTTCTCCACCACCGTTGTCAGCTTGTTCAGATTCTCTCCAGCGTTTGTTACAGCTGTAGAGTTATTAGAAAGAGTAGTGGTGAGATCTGTCAGCGTTGTCTCCACAGCTTTCAGAGAGGCGTTGATGTCTCCCAAATTAGGACCTGTAACATATAAGAACTTGTGAACATAGGAAAGTTCAGAAGTTTGGGGTTTAGTGACAGTGTTTATGGGTTGGTGTGTACCTGCAGGAGGATTGATGAACTCGTCAAAATTACGGGTTCCTGAAAAGTGTTCCATGTCATCTTCAAAAGTGCCCATGGATTGTCCTGCAGGTCCTGTCTTCATCATTCCTGGAGAATCAGCTTTAGGTTCTGTAGAAATGATGGCAGCTCCAGCGAGATCTGGAGGAGAGACCAAATGAGTAGAGGGAGAAGTGAAGGATAAGAATGGGGGTTGGGTTCTGAGTTCAGCGTTGGATTCGCTGATAAACATTCCATCAGTCTTTTGAGAGACTGAAGGAGGTTGGGTAGGTTCCAAGTTTGTAACCTCAGCGTTTAGAGACGTTGAAGTTGGGATGGAATGGATTGGTTTTTAAGGTGTGGCAGAGCGTACCACTGAACGTTCCTTCAGCTCTGCAGAAAGAGCTGAGGAGTCTTCAGCATGAGATTGCTGGGGTTGCTCCTTTGTTTTCTTGATCCTTTTAGAACCAAGTGGGGTAGATGAATGTTTCTTTTTCTTAGAAGGAGAGGATTTTGTGGCCAGGGTATCAGCGATGGGTATTGTCGCTGAAGGAGCCACATAATTAGAAGAAGAAGGGTTGAGAAGAGTCAAGAGTGTAGAAAGACGGACCTCATTCACCATTGGTTTGAAGTCGAGTATCTTTGGGCCGACCTGAGAGAGTTTCAGGTCACCATCAGTTGGGTAGCTCTCCTTCAGGCCATATTGGAAGATAGCGCTGATGAATCGGGGGTAAGGAACCCATGGAGGTCTGTCAGCGACGGTGTCCACTCTTAGAACTAGGTCATCATAGATAATCGATGCCCAGTCTATGTTGAGACCTTTCAGCAGTGCATATCCCATTGCTTGCTGAGGTTTAGCGGCTTGGTCAGAGGAGCCGCTCTTTGCAGTCATGCAGCTGATTAGATGAGCGAAGATGAAATTCATCTCGCTGGGCATTTTCGATTTCTTGATAATCTTCAGCTTCTTCTCGGCCTTCATGTCTCTGCCGATTTCCCATACATAGCCCATTGCATCGAAAAATGCAATGATGGCTTCCCTGTCTGAGTTTTTCTTGGGGTCAGTGAGGGGAACGAATGGTTTTTCCTTGGTAGCGATGGGAAGGCTGAGAGCTTTGCGAATAATGGCAGGGGTGATCTTCATGGTGCCATATTCGATATCGCAGAGGATGCAATCGATTGTTTTGGAGCGGTCTTTGGCTGAAAGTAGTTGAGAGTGTCTGGCTGAGTACCAGAATTGTGAGAGCAAAAGCTGATGTGCAGGAGGTGTTATGGTCAGGGCTGTGGAGATACAGCAATTCTTTAGGAATTTCACAGCATCATCTAGATGTGTGACTTGCTTTCGAGGAGGAAACTCGAGAAGCGCATAGAGGTTGTTCACCTTAGTCCAATCCAATTTGTCAAGGGCAAACTTGACTTGAGGAGCCTTGAGGATGTCCACTTCCTCAGAATCAGCGGAGATGTTCTCAGCGGTAGCAGGAATGTCAGACAATGCCATTTCTCTGTATTATCAGTTCAACCAAAGATGTTAACAAATAAGACTTATCTTAATGTGGAAAGATTTTCCATTAAGATCGTTCAAAATTTATCCATTTCATTCAGACACAAATGTCTTAATGAAGATTAGGGTTTTTCTTGATTTTAAGAAACAAAATGTAAAACCCATTTATTCTTGTTATCCAGTTTTCTATGAAGAAATAGATTCTGGAAACGAATGAAGAACAAGTTTAAGATTTTCGCATTTAAACTTGAAGAACAACCATGAAATGGTTGTGTTCATAAAACCATGAAAGAAAATGATTTCATTTTAAGAAGTTCTTTTGTTTGATCTTGTTAAAACAAGGAAAAGATCAGAAACAAGTTATACGCATTTGGTAATAAATAAGAACATATTAACCTTGATGTTTGATGAAGAAGATGATGAACAGTTCTTTGAAGTTTTAGAAAGCACAAATGCAACAGTGAATTCTTTCTTGCGGAGGAAGATTGATCGCGTAAAAGAAAAATATAAACAAAGAATTTGTTTATATAGAGATTTTAGAAAGAGAAAATCTTGAGCGGGAAAAGATTTTCATCATGACACGGACACATATTTGCATTTGATTGGCGAGTAAACGAAACGTGCAAACGTGTGTCAGAAAGAAGAACGTGTCAGGGCTTATCCGTTGTAATGACGTCACAACTGTCCTTTCATATTCTTGGTTGTCTCTGAGGTTTTGAAAAACTCATGGATACTTTTGAAAACATGAAGCACTGAATAGAAATATCAGTGAAAGTTTTAAGAATTTTCAAAATATCGTTGTTAAGGAAGAGATATTCAGCGATGCATTTTGTTTTGAAATCTTGCATTTTCATGCGATTGTCAGAGAGAGAAAACATACCTTGAAATCAGCTTTAACCAAGTTTTATTCAGAGAGAAGATGATTGAATAGGTTATACGAGTTGATTTTATCCTATCGCTGATCAATGTGAACCGTTGAGGATTTTACCCTTCAAAGTTCAGCATTCCAAGCTCGCTGATGAGAAAGTTGAATCTCTCATCAAGAGGTTTGGTAAATAAATCAGCTAACTGATAATCAGTTAGGATAAAATGAAGTTCTATATCACCATTCATCACATGATCTCTGATAAAATGATATCTGATTTCTATGTGTTTGGTCTTTGAATGTACTGGATTGTTTGCTATAGCGATGGCACTTGTGCTGTCGCAATAGATTGGAATTTTGGAGAACTGAAGATCATAGTCTAGTAGCTGATTTCTCATCCACAAGACTTGAGAACAACAGCTTCCAGCAGCTACATATTCAGCTTCAGCTGTGGAAGTGGACACTGAATTTTGCTTTTTACTAGTCCAACTTACCAGCTTTCCACCCAGGAGCTGACATCCTCCTGTGGTACTTTTCCTATCCATTTTGCAACCTGCAAAATCACTATCTGAATAGGCGGTTAGATCGAATCCTGAATCTTTGGGATACCAAAGACCTAGGTTCGATGTACCCTTAAGATATCGAAAGATTCGCTTTACAACTTTCATATGAGATAACATAGGTTCAGCTTGATATCGTGCACACAAACATGTTGCATACATAATATCGGGTCGACTAGCTGTAACATACAAGAGAGAGCCAATCATCCCACGGTACAGCGTGACATTAACAGGTATTCCCTTTGAATCCTTGTCAAGTGTCAGCGGTGGTGCCATAGGGGTTTTCATAGCTGAACTATGAATTAAATCAAATTTCTTCAGCATATCTTTAACATACTTTCCCTGATTGATAAAAGTTCATTTTTCAGTTTGCTTAATCTGAAGACCAAGGAAATATGTTAGTTCACCCATCATGCTCATTTTATACTCATCTTTCATTCTATCAGCGAAACGAGTACAAAGCTTAGGGTTAGTAGAACCAAATATAATGTCATCAACATATATTTGAACTAGAATGATATGACCTTTCACTTTTCTAAAAAATAGAGTTTTGTCAATCTTACCTCGCTCAAATTTTTCAATATGGAGATAAGTAGAAAGAGTGTCATACCATGCACGAGGAGCTTGCTTCAAGCCATAAAGTGCCTTATCCAGTTTATAAACATAACCTGGACGCTTAGAATCTGAGAATCCTGGAGGTTGTTCCACATACACTTCTTCATTCAGCTTTCCATTTAGAAACGCTGACTTAACATCCATCTGATGTACTTTGAAGGTTTTGTGTACATCATATGCTAAGAATAGATGAATAGATTCAAGTCTTGCTACTGGAGCAAATGTTTAGTCATAATCTATACCTTCCTCTTGTCTGTATCCCTGAGCAACAAGACGAGCTTTGTTGCGGGTTACAGTACCATGTTCGTCCAACTTGTTTCGATAGACCCATTTAGTGCCTATTACTGTTTTATCAGTTGGTCTCCGAACAAGTTTCCAAACTTTGTTTCTTTCGAATTCAGTCAGCTCTTCTTGCATTGCGCTGACCCAGTTTGGATCTTTGAGGGCATCATCTATTTTCTTTGGTTCAGTTAGAGAAATAAAGTTAACAAATAAACAAATATTACCTGCACTTCGTCGAGTCTGAACACCAGCGTTTGGATCACCAAGAATTTGATCAATTGGGTGATTTACGGTCCATCGCTGAGTCGGAGCATAAGTTGCTGATTCATCTTGAACTGGAGGAGCTGAAGATGAGGCTTCAGCTACTTCTGGAGTTTCAGTTAAGAGAGGAATACTTGCATTTGTCATTTCATTTACTGATTGCTAAAAGATAGATGGAATGTCTGAGGCATTTGGTTCAGTGGTAGGTATAGTGTTTATAGGAACAGCTGAGACCCATGATGTTTCAGCTTCACTATTCTGCATGTTTGGAATGATAGGACTATCATCTTCTACTGGATGAGCATGAGGAGTGGGAATATCTTCTGAATCACCAAGATGAGAAAACATCCATTGATTCAGTTCTTCAGTATCAGTGGACGGTTTAGAGTTCGCTGAACGGGATTCGTCAAACGTGACGTGAATAGTTTCTTCTACAGTTTGTCTTCTTCGATTGAAGACTCTGAAGGCTTTGGAAACTGAGGAGTATCCAAGAAAGATTCTATCATCAGCCTTAGGATCAAACTTTCCAAGAGCATATCTGTTGTTCAATATGAAACACTGACATCCAAAGATGTGAAGAAAGCTGATTGAAGGCTTTCTCCCATGAAAGAGTTCATAGGCTGTCTTTTTTAATCTTTTAACTATCAGCGACCTGTTTTGCGTAAAACAAGCAGTGTTGACAGCTTCTGCCCAAAACTGAGTAGGCAGGTGAGAATCGTTGAGCATTGAACGTGCAGCTTCAATAATTGTTCTATTTCTTCTTTCAACGACTCCATTTTGTTGCGGTGTTCTCACTGAAGAGAAGTTGTGAGAAATACCCTTACTCTCAAGAGAAGTTATGGAAATAACATATATAATATATATATATATACATATATATATATATCTATTACTACCTTAATAAGCATATATGCAAAACTCTTAATTACAAGTCACAATGCACAAGGTATTGCTATTTCATCCACAAAAGTTGAAAAACTATGAATTACA
Source organism: Saussurea involucrata (assembly GCA_033807775.1). Lineage (NCBI taxonomy): Eukaryota > Viridiplantae > Streptophyta > Magnoliopsida > Asterales > Asteraceae > Saussurea > Saussurea involucrata. Next base: position 23,439,173 of record CM066312.1, read on the forward strand.
ACTTGGTTTGCATGAGGTACAAGTCACAAAGCTTACACTATTCCTTCAATCTGTTTCAAGAGTCATTCCCGCTTCTCTAAATTTTATTTCAAATTCCCGCTTCTCTCTCATCTCTGTCTTTCTCCTGCTATCCATATCCTCTATCAATCCATGTCATACTACTGATTCCACTTTCTCTCGATCAAAATCCACATTTTCTATCTCCTCCGGTGCTAATTCCAATATGAACATGTTGTTTATTTCATAAATGGTTTTTTTAATCTCAATTGCATAAATAATCTAACCTAGGGTTTTTTCGTACATCTGTTGGAATTTTTTGTTGCAGGTACCGAGAACACCATCGATTGTTCATCTATATTCATGAACAGGTTCGTGCTTCCATTTTGTTGTTCAATTTTTGAATATAGAGGGTTTATTTTTAATGGATTTTTGTATACTGGCTAAAAACGATTTTTGAAGACGATGGCTCAAGAACACGATTGTTGTCTGGTTTTTGTTTCTATGTCTGTTATCTCCAAATTTCTTCTTTCTATGCCTCTATCTCTGTCTATGTTCTTGCCACAAGAATGTATATTCCACAGGTTTTGTATTTATGTATGTTTTTGTTGCTTAATGGTGATACCAATTTTAATGGCCAGTGGCTAATTGGAGTGCATTTCCCTGCAGATTCGTGTCCTGTTGTTCCTGAGCAGAGTAAACTTGGTTTATGTCCTAATTACATTATTTTCTCAAGAATACTTCATGTTCGTCTTTTTTTAAGCATACAACATGCCATTGTTCTTTTTTAGGATTTTATGAAAAAACCCAAATCAATAACCAGATGCCCAAGTTTCTCTAAATCAACCCACAGAAATTTATGGTAACTCCAGAACTGTGGTTCATCTTTTGATTATTTGTTTCTCTAATGGTTGGTGATTCAACCACTTTCATCTACATCTTCTCTTGAATACGTGTTCTCGATATGTATATATTCAATGATAACATTGTTGTGTGTACGGTCTTTGTAAGTTCTTTTATGATCTTAGTTTTCTCAATACTGTGTCTTTGTTGTAGGAAACCCTAGTCATTTTAAAAGAGTTTATGCCTTATATTGGATGTTTCCCCCCGCTTTTCTAATCATATGAATGTTTGTCCAGGCGATGTTCTTATGAAGGAATTCGTATCTAATTCATTTGAACAAACTTATATGTGTAACCTTGTTGTCTATGTGTAATCGTTGACACCAGAGCTTCAAAAGGTAATCATCTTCAATTTTTGAAGTTTTGATTTTTGTTTTAAAGGATCAAATTAGTTTTTGTAGTTTCAGTTACGTTTTCTTAAAACTACAAAATCGATTATTGGGTTTCTTCTTAAAATCGATTTTGGTTTTTCTAAAAATCGATTTTGGGTTTCTTCTTGCTGTTTGATGGTCTCAGGTATGGTTTCAGACTCCCATTTGGGTTTTTTTTAGTCGATTTTGGACATAACCTTAAACCAAAATCGATCTTTGTGAGATTGCAAGCTTTCTCTTGTTGACTTGGCTGGAAGTGAAAGCCTAGGTCTGGAAGAAGATAATAATGGGGAGCAGACAACAGACATGCTACATGTGATGAAATCACTTTCTGCGTATGTAATTTTTTTATGTTTTTAAGTTTGAAAATATGTGAAAAATATCTTACTTCCTATCTATGTGTGTGTAGGTTGGGAGATGTATTAGCTTCCTTGACATCGAAGAAAGAAGTTGTTCCTTATGAGAACTCGATGCTTACAAAAGCACTTGCTGATTCCCTTGGTACTCATGAAAAAGTTACCATAATATTGTTAAGCTGGAGCTTTCTAACTCAGGCTTCCATATTAAAGCATTGTCTGTTTGTATCTGTCTGAATCATAGGTGGAAGCTCAAAAACCCTACTCATTGTAAACATATGTCCAGATGTTTCAAATTTGTCCGAGACATTGTCATCTCTGAATTTCTCTGCTAGAGCTCGAAATGCTGTACTTAGTCTCGGAAACCGGGATACCATTAAGAAGTGGAAAGATGTTGTAAGTTGCCATTATTAAATAGAACTATGGTTTTAACTTACCATGATCTTAAAGAATATAAACATATATGTAGAAACCTAATTTGCGTTTCATTATGTAGGCAAATGATGCTCGCAAGGAATTTTATGAGAAAGAAAAAGAAAGTCTTGATCTTAAACAGGAGGTTGTGGGACTAAAACAAGCACTTAAAGGTGCAAATGATCAATGTGTGCTACTATTCAATGAAGTTCAGAAGGCCTAGAAAGTTTCTTTCACGCTGCAGTCAGATTTAAAGGTTTACTTGTTGTTTGGTGCATATGGTGGTTGGTAACATTATGCAAATGCAACCACATTGGAGAATACCTCACAATTTAGGTGTTCTTGATCTTGTTGGCAACAACATTGGATGACTTAGGTAAGTATTTGAGATTCATTTCATATTTGGTTATTGTGTGTTCTTAATATTGTTGTACTCTACATTTTTGGGGTTTGGGGGATAAAATGTATGACTTAGTTTTATGATTCTCAGTTAAACATTTGGAGTCTTTTTCTTGATGTTTTTAGAAATATAGACTTGGACAGCCGGTGAAGAAGCAGAACAATGACGGTCCCATGTACAAATCCTAGGTGATGGATCTCTGTGGGTCCGTTCTGATTTGGGGGCATTTATGTGTCAATACCGAATGTCTATTTCATGGACGGTAAGAATATAAAACTTGAAACATGAGCACAAGCATCAACATACATATATGATGATGTAGGGAACTGCTTTTTTATGTGAAATGTGCAGAACATGATTTGTATCATTTATGAGTATGCTATTGTGCATGTTAGAACATGATTTTTTTTATATGAATTGTTCCAACAGCTTGCATGTTTCACAAAATTAACATTCTTATATTTTTTGTAGTTGTGGTGGCATATGATCTATTTGATCCAACAACAAAATAACCATTACTTGGGATGTTGTTTCATGGACTGCAGATATGTTGTAAGTAAAATTCTAAAATTTGAGATTTTGGAGTAAATTGTGATGGTTAAATTACCTGAGCTAAGCAATCTGCAGGCTGTGGTGAAGATGAACAACTATCAAATGTATCGAGAGAGCAATCTGCAGGCTGTGGTGAAGATGAACAACTATCAAATGTATCGAGAGAGCACAAGTCCTGGTTAGACCTTAGGATGGACATGGACAAAAAATGAAATAATCTGGTAGATGGTGGGAGCTCAAGCTGCTGATTAGTGAGAATGCAAGGAATTTCCGAGTAATATTCCTCATTTTTGTGAGAAGAAGCAAACATAGCACAAATGATGTAAAATACAACCACTGGTGTGTTATTTCTTTTCTAAATCCATGCCCTTGTTGGAATTGGATGTGTTTTCATCCTTCTTTTTGCTCAACGGTGCTTCAATAGTTAAGCAAATAACAAATTGTTTCGAGCTTCACTACAATTTCTATCTCTCGCACACATCTGGACCATATTTGTTTTTTTATTTGCTCATAATTTGTTCTAAAGATTCATTCAAACAATTTTTTTACTCTTTTTTGTGTGAACTTATTGTCTTTGTGCGATCTTTGTTGCTTTTTGGTACTTCATTTTGCAAAAAACGCTTGTCACCGGATCGATAAAGAATAATGGATGAGGAGCTTCAAGGGGTAACCATCCTTAAATTTCTGATTCCTAGATGGCTAAGCTTTATGCTTCACTTAGGGTTTACTTCCTCTTAGATGGCTAAGCTTTATGCCTTACTTAGTTGTGTGATAGATTGTTGAGTTTTCTATAAAAGAAATTTGATTTTGTTTTAGTACATGTACAGGTGAGGGTCAAGGAAATGGTGGAAAGAACAACAACAAGAAATGAAGGGGTGGTGACTAGGGAATTGTGCTCCAAGAATTGTATGTTATATCTCTTCCTATCCATGATCCAAAAATGTCAGGCTTTATTAAAAACGCGATTATTGCTCCCAACATCTCTATAATATTTCTGCAGGTGTGTTTTTATCTGAAAAATGCAATATTTTCTTTTCTTTTCTTTTCCATCTTTTCCTTGTTTTGGTTGGGTTTTGATCTGAATGCGGAAGTGGAGAAGAAAATGATTGAATCCATTAAGTTTTCAGATTGTTCTTCAGATCTTAAAAATGAACAACAATATTTCACCCGATCCATCTCAATTCAAAATTGTCGTATTTTTTTTTGTTGGATTCTGCTCCTCATCCCGTTTTTATATTGGGTTTTTGTTTATTTCTCAGGTTAAGTTTTTTGCAATGTGCTCCATCATCGTCTTCTTACTTAATCGTGGAAATGATCATCTTTTAAAACGTCTACACTCATTGATTCATGTATAAATTATCAACAAGTTGTTTATCTTCATCATGACACAAATATATACTAGATGCAAATTAGTACTTTGGTTGCATCAGTTGAAGGTGTCGTTCTGCTTCTGTGGAGTTATAAGTTTGTGCGACATCGGGTTTATTAAATTCGATGTATGCAGAGTGCATAGGTTGCCTAGGTTATGCATTAACTTTGTTCATGGAAATTGGAAGGCTTAGCATGTCTTGCAAGGTATATCATCAATTTTTCAGCCAAGTCAATATAAATCAGTGTCCATTATTCTGTCAGTTTTCAGACATGGACAAGTTCATTTATGTCAAAATTAACTATTTAATGAACAACTTTTTAACGGCACATATAAAATAATTAGTCCTTAATTTTTATGGATCGTGGACCAGTAGTCCCGCACCAGACTATAATATGGTTATGCCTTTCAACTCGAAATCCTCCAATTGTAAATCTTTCCACGAAATCCAAATACCTCAAAACCATTTCATCAAACCAAACATCTCCTTAGTGAATTGATTACATAACGAGTTTCGTAATCAAAACCATTTCACTTGTTGTAATTTATTTATGGTTAACATTCGAAAAATGACAACATATAATCGTTCGATACTTTTTTGAACATTATATATTTCAGATTTCAGTGTTATTTTTTCGTACGAACAAGGCTACCAATGAAATTTTGTTTTATGCAGGGAGGGCTAGAGCAGTTTTTTTAACATAAATGAACATCTCGAATGCATGGAGGACCAGGTGGTTTCAAGAAGGGCCAAGATGATTCAACGAACCTTGTTAAATTATTTCATTTTGTTCATGAAAGTTTTAATATTTTAGGTGTTTTGACTTCTCCAAATTTTACTGATTTAATTTTTGATTTTCTGTTTGTAGTTGGTAAGTCCAAGAGCATCACTATTTGATCTATGTCAAGAAAGATGTGAAGTTGGTGATAAGACTTTTAAGATGGTTGTTAACCCCTATGTGAAATTGGTTGATGGTTGTTTTATGATTTGCTAGGCTTTTGATGAAGTTATTGCATAATTGGATACCTTGGGAGAAGATTCTTACAAGGACAACACCCTGATAATGCGACTTCTTCATGATAACCTTACTTTGTGGACTTGGTTTTAATGCGATATGACGACGTTGGGGAAATTGAAGAAGCAAACCCAAGGCCTAAGTAACAAAATTTCCTTGCTCGAGACCTTTCTGTCCTCTGTAATTGTTTGCTTTTCAATTGAAGATGCTAATTTAGTTGTAGGACTTGCATGATTTTCTATCCTTGCTTATTTCACTTCCATCCTTGCAAACACTTTCTATGTTTGTGGTTTTATAAGTTAAATTGAGGATGGATAAATATAATTGAGGGCTAACTTATCGCTTTAGAGTTGTGATTCACCAGCGCTGCATCGCGCGGGTAAACTGCTAGTATATATATATATATATATATATATATATAGATAGAGAGAGAGAGAATCAATAGTAATGTACCCTTTTTCATAATTAAATGTTTTATTATTATTATTTATTTTTAAAAAACCAAAAACTATATATATCAAATAAATGGTATTTTTGTCAATATTCATTATTCCATTCCAATTCTTTGGTAAACCAAACAGACAGATTCCAATTCATTTGACAGATACATTCCATTTCCTGTCAACCAAACACTTGGTCAAACCTAATAACATTCCATTCTAATTCTTTCCAAATTCCAATTTCTTTGACAGATTATATTCCTTCAAAAATCATTCTGCGAACCAAACGCACCCTTATGATTAATGTACCAATCTAAGAGAAAATTAGACTATAGGAAAAGTCTATGTATTGCAAAGAAACTGGTGCGTTGTACTCTTTCCTTCGTCCTAATTTTATTTTTTCTCACTGGGTTTTTATTTTGGCGTAAGGTTTTAAAGAGGCAACAATTGTGCACCATCACTCCTTTAACTCGGCACAAGGGAAGTGTTGTAGGATAAGTGTGTCATCGTCTAAAGAATATGACGATATAAATAGAGATAAACATATTAGAGATAGTTTAGATCTTATATCTCTCTTAGTTATCTACTTGTATCTCATCCCCATTTAAAGGGCTTATGATTAATGAGAATTACAACTTCATCCTCTCTATTTACTGTTGTTCTCTTTCTCTTTTTCTTTAACATTACCGACATAATTTAATTTAATTTTTAATTATATCAAATTATGTCGCTAACCATATTTTACTCAACATTTGTTTTTTATTTAATTTTAATAAACTCAAATTACATCGCTAACCCGTCGATAATTTACTCATTTTATTTAATTTTAATAAATTCCTATTGTAATTTATTTTCATTAAAAAAAATCCTTGGTAACTTATACCTTTGGAATTTAATTCAGTTAAATATAAATTAAGTAAATTTCGTGAGTATTCTATTGGTAATATTTTTCATTTAAAAAATAAAAAGTCGACGAATTATCAATGAAATTTTAATTAAATTATCAATAATTGATCACCATCCCGAGTAAAACTATTAGCAAGAAGTGAGGAACAAAAAGTGGGTTGATTTATTCTTAAGATAAGAATGGGTGGACATTTGTACCAAAAATGTAGCACGCAATAAGTTGCTATTAACATATTCTCGGGTGTCGGATTTGTATTCCTGTTTTATGGCAGTAGGTAGTGACAGATTCAGAACCTCTGTTGATGATCAGGAGCAAACATTGGACAAGCCTAGGGCCATGACTCGTTAAGGAGAGGGAGTTTTTATTTCTTAAAGTCTATGGGGGTCTTCGTTTTGTACCAACATTACAAACTAGTAACTGGTGCAGAAAATCATATACTACCCTGATCTTTCTACTGGATAGACAACCAAAGAAATCGATCGTTCTACGGAAGAAATCCATTAGACATAACGTTTTCTCCATCTGGTTCTCCAAAGAAATCGTTCGTTTTCTCCAAAGAAATCGATCATTTTCTCCAAAGAAATCCATTAGATCGAACGTTTTCTCCAAAGAAATCGATCGTTCTATGTGAGACACGATCTTCCGATCTGGTTTTCCTTTCAATAGGGTTTTTTTTAGGCAAAAAAAATTAAGGAATCCAAGGTTTTATCCATTAAATCGAAGGGTTTTCTCCATCAAATCGAACATTTTTCTCCAACAGATCGAAGGTTTTCTTCATTAGAACGAAGGCTTTCTCCAACAGATCGATGGTCTTCTCCATCAGATCTTCTTTGTTCGATTTTGTTCTTTCTTCTTTCTTCTTTCTTTTTCGTCTTTGTTCTTTGTTTGATTTTGGTTTTTCTTGATTTGTTCCTCATAATGGGTTTGAAGATGAGATGGGTAAGATGAAATGTTTCACATAGATGTTTATCATGCTATAGTTTGGATAATCTTTTGATTCAAGAGAGATGTTTCTTGGTTTATGGCTATAGGTTCGATCATGTTTTCTGGAAACAAGAAGAATAAAACAGAGACTGTCATTGTAGGATAGAGTTTTCTAAACCAAACATTAACAATGGAAAGCAATATAAAGCAATGTAATATAATATAATGGACGTAATCATTCTCATTCCGTAGCATATTCATATTCATACTCATTTTCGTTTTCATTCCTTAAAACGAACCAAGCGGGCCCTAAGTTTTTTTCTTGTTACTACATGGTGGTCTTCGTTTTGTACCAACACTACAAACTAGTAAATTGTGTTAGATAAAAAAACAAGCAAAAATACTATCAATACCCAAACAAAGTCCACAGACAATATGCATACTTCAAAAGCTAATACAAAGTTTCAAACAAGGCGTGTTTCGTGGAAATAGAATTAGAAAAGGGGAAAACTCAAAAGTTAGGTTTTGTGTAGTTAATTAAAGGAAAAGTTTAGAATAGCCCAAATAACTTTCTTATTTTGAATATTAACTTCTTGAATTGTTTTTCTTGAATGATTTAGGTTTTCTTTTAACTTTTAAATCTTCTTAATCAACAATAATTTAACGACTTAGGGGCCGTTTTCAAAACGTTTACCCGGGTAAATGCTTACCAAGTCACATTAGCTTGTCGGATGAATATGGCAAAGACTAAGAATCTTACGCGGTAAGAGCGGAAGCAAGGACCGAGAGTCGAAAGCAAAGACTGAGAGTCTTACCCGGTAAGTGAGTGTGACAACTCTTACCACGGTTAACACTTACGGCTAAATTGTTGCATACGTGCCATTTTGATGGACTAAAATCTTACTTGGTAAATAAGTGATAGTGTTGAATTTTACCGATAAGCAGTTATCCTGGTAAGTGATAAGGTAAACGGCCCCTTAGACATTTAAAATGAAAAAGTTCATTAATTTTTTTTACTTTTTTTTTACCTAAAATGTAAATTAATAAGTTAATAAATATGTAAAAGTCAGTACGACATGACAGTACCACTGTATATAAATTCAAATAAACATACCAACCAAATGTGCATGCCAAACACAATAACACCAATCAATTAAGTTGGTACAAATTTAATTAATACATTCGGTCCTCTCATATTAGGAAAAGGTCCTCTCAATGCTCTAACGCCCACACCAAATATGGACCGAAGTGTACTTAATTGGTCCAAATTTGACTCATCGGATGTCTGAAAAGGTGGGCCAAAACGATCAATAAAAATTGGGCCTGTAATTTTATTGGGCTAATTACCATATTGGGCTTAAAATAGAAATTTTAAAAATGAAAATTATTTACGTTTTACGGTATGTACACATTTATTGGAGAAACAAGGGTGTTATTTGATTGGTTAAGTTAATTTTCGACTTATTTGGTTTGAGTTAATTTGTTTTTAAGATTTTTTTATAAATGTAATCGGTTTCGATTTATTCGGTTTTTGATTTCTTTGGTTTGGTAACTAATTAAACCAAATAAGGATTTATATTTTTTTGTTGGACACATGTTGAAATAATTTTGTCATATAAATTGTCTGGTGCTTTTAATATATAATTGATCATACAATAATACTCAACAATTGACTTATATTTTGTCAATGTGATGTTGTGAATCAAAGAAAATAACGTAATCTAATAAAAAAAACTTATATACCATCAGTAAAAATATTCTATAGCAATAAAATATGTATAACTAATAATAAAAGTACAACATGTATTTGGTTTATTTTTTATAAACATTAAATATATAAAATATTAGTTGAATGTGTTATTCGGTTTAACCAAATTAGAAAAATTAACTGAAAACCATACCAATTAATAAAAATTCTTATTCAGTTAACCGAACCGTTTAACACGAAAACCAGTTTAACCCAATTTTCGTTCGATTTAGATGAATTATTCGGTTTCGGTTTTTGACACCCCTAGACAGAAAAGCATGTTTTTATTCTTGATGAGAAAATGTTACACGATGAATACACATATACCACAATTATTAACTACCAAGCAAGACGCGTGCATCGTGCTCAACTCCTCATCCTCTTTCTCATTCTCCTTCCCATGGCCATATTAGTTGGTTGCGAGCCAACAACACCGCTGTACGACAACTACAGCACCGCTGTACAACAACTACAGCAAACACCGATGTACAACAACTACAGCAAACACCTCCGCCGACTATAGTTTTGGCTAACATATATTCGTGTAGTGTAATGCACAGATAAATACAATATATATGTACCAATATATCATATTGTCATTTATAAACCTTTCATTACATTTCAATCACATATCCATCTCAACTATAAACACGTAATCACACCATATATCACGTATCCAATCCATACATATCCATACATATACATCTCATATATATCACATATATATATATCCCAGTTGAAAACGTTTTAAAAGTAAAACTCACCTCGATCGCTTATCCATAAACACTTCCAAGCCTTTCTCCAAAAGATTCAGTCTTTCAATCCAAATCCACAGAATCTGAAACAGATTAAATACAAATATCCCCTTACCAATTGAACACATGAACTCTAGATATATCTACCTAACTCTCGCCATCAAAACAACCAAACATGTATAGTTCCCGGACAACCCAAAGCAACCCGGACAGCTCAACTTTTCCGGACAGCATCACTAACCCGGATAACATGAATTATCCGGACAACACAGACCAATCCGGACAACTTTTCCGGACAACACAACTAACCCGGATAACCCAACCTTTCCGTACAGCATAAGGAATCCGGACACCAAAGTAATCCGGATGCCATCCGGTATCTAAATCATCCGGAAACCATCAAACAAATCATCCGGACACTATCAACAAACTACCCGGACACCACCAAAGAACTACCCGGACACATTTATACTGTGTCCGGAAACCTCTGTCGGTTTAGTCCTTTTTACCCAGAAATCCGACTGAATCAACCTTAGATGTGTATTTAACTATTCTAATCCGACAGAAACCTTTTAATACCAATTACAAATATAAAATACAAAGAGACATACCTCATATTCACTTCCAAGCATACCAATTGAAGCCTTAACCTAGCTTTTCTTCTTTTCTCCTTCTTGCCTCCAAACACACACACACTATACTAAATATCTGATGTTTCTGAGTTGTGAATAATATCTGAAGTCTAAGATGATAATATCAAACTTAATTTACCACTTTGGTCCTTGGACTTCTCAATAATAACCCAACCACCCTTAACTTATAATTTAACCCAATCTTACCCTAAAATCCAACTTTAAAGTTAACTTAACTTAACGGAAAGGGGATTTAACTAACGGACTTACCCGGGGTATTACAACAGACCCGGAATTGGGCTTGTAGTAGTTCCGGAACACCTCAACTGATCCGGAGTTGGTGGTGGGTTTTATTTGCATAATCCGGAATTTAATTTTGATTGGATCCGGAATGGAACAACACAGATCCGGAAATGAATTATTTAGTAGGATCCGGAGTTGAAATAAAACTTGGATCCGGAACTCGATTTTAAACCTTGGATCCGGAACTCCTTTTAATCCATGGATCCAGAATTATTTCTCTGAGGCCCAAGAACCGGAATCCAATTGTTGGATCCGGAATGGAATAAAATTGGGCCGTATTCACAAAAAGAATCAGATCCGGAAGTGTACGTATGGACCAAATCCGGAGTCTGTTGGTATGGACCAGGCTTGTTAGTTGGGCCCCGGAATTTATTAGTGTTGGGCTTTGCATGTTAGGAACCGAAGATTAATTATATAATTGATCCGGTATGCCATTTTAAGGATCCGGTGCGTGACGTTTTTTAAATGTAATCCGGAAGTGAAGTTTTAAATTCAGAATTTGTTAGGTGGGCCAGGTGTTGTTATTATTGTGTTAGGCTTGATCGATGGGTTAGATTTTGGACCCGGAATTATTTAGATGCTTTGGGCTTAGTCTAGTGTGATCCGTTATTTCAGCAGAGCAGATATGTTGATCCAAACCCTCAGTGATTTGATAATGACCCTCTCTTATATACTTAGTGAAAATTGTAAGTAAACAATATGTATCAGAGTTTCACTATCGCTGATAAGTACTAAGATCTTACAGTACCGCTGATAGGAACTCTCGCTCTTTAAATTAAACATTCAGCGAACACTGTTCACCATTAATGCTCTGAGTCTGTTCAGTCATTATGATGATCGCTAATAAGTTAGCTGTTTACTTATGATCCATGAAGACAAGTTTCACGTCAACAAAGGTTCTACGCTGAAGTCGAAGATCAAGCTCAAGAACCAGCGACAAGTCTCCTAATGAACTGATGCGGATCAGCGAAGACTCAGATTTGTCCACTCAACGTGAAGTATCAAGTACAAGACTTCAGCTATCGCTGAACTTTATCATTCGCTGAATAGATAATGATAATGCTCTGAATCAACGAAAGCTGATCATGAAGTCCTCCGTACAAAGTACTTTTGTCTTAACCACCCTTGCACGACTCCGTACGAGATGTCAGAAAAGAACCTCCGACTGTCTGAAATCGTACAACCACTCTGATACTACACTGTTCATCCATGCGGCTACTAAGGTTGTCAACAAAGGTCAATGACATGCAACCAACCAGCTGATGACACGTGTAAAGTGTATACTGACTTGCATTTAATGCATGCAGTATATAAAGAGATGAACCCACTTCATTTGAAGTAACTTGCTAACTCTATACAAGTTCAATCTCTTATCTCAAGATAGGTTATTATTAGTAATTTCCTTATCTCTCTTAGTGCAAGAAACCTTAGTGTTCCAACTTGTTTAGATTTAGGTTTATCCTTAATCTTGTTTCCGCAACAAGCTGTAAATTGTTAATGATTTATCAATAAACAATTTAGAAAAGTAAAATCTGTGTGTTTGTATTCAACCCCCCCTTCTACAAACTTGTATAGGCCTTCGGGACCAACAAGTGGTATCAGAGCGGATTTGTTTAATCTCATAAACAAGATCTAATCTAAGATATTTCTCTTCCTTGCTATTATCTGAAAATGGCCACCAACCCAAACACAAATTATATAGACAATGGTTCTCTTGCTAAACCCCCTAGATTTTCCAGAGATAACTTCAACTTATGGAAAAATAGGATGACACTCTTCTTAGAAGGTGTAGACCCTACTATGCCTTACTATCTCGAGAATGGTCCATTCATCCCTGTAAGAATTGATGTTGTTGTTCCAGCCGCTGAGAATAGACCTGCTATTCCAGAAAGGCTGGTCCCTAAGGAAATCTTTCAATGGGCCGACGAAGATAAGAAGAAAGTGGATATAGTTACAAAAGCCAGATCCATACTATCCATGGCTCTTCCTGACGAAGTCTACCATTCCGTCATGAATCTGAAAACATCAAAAGCCATGTGGGACACAATATGTGTTCAGTATGAAGGAACGTCTGAAGTCTAGGACTCAAGAAAGATCAACCTGGTAAGACAATACGAAAGCTTCATTTCTGATAAGAATGAATCTGTCTCTGAAGTTCACCAACGTTTTAATTGTTTAATTATAGATCTGAAAACTGTTGGTAAGGAATATTCTAACTTTGAAGTTCTGACAAAGTTTCTAGAATGTTTACCTGAAAGCTGGGACAATTATTCTATGTGTCTCAAGCTGTCAAAGGATCTAAAATCAATGACCCTTTCAACCTTATATGGCACATTGCTGAATCATGAGCAATCGAGCCATCTTAAGAAAAATCTTGTAAAAGATTCCAAAAGCACCCCTGTTGCTTTAATCTCAGAGGAACCTTCTACTCAGCGACCCTCGGTCACTATCACTGAGTTAGAAAGTAACTCTGAAAGGTCATCAGATTCTGATTCTTCAGATGATGATGAATCTTTGGCTCTATTAACTAAAAAGTTCAGGAGATTTGCCAAAAAGAAAATGTTTAGAAAGAACAAACCTCTTTCCGTAACTGACAAGCCTAGATCATCAGCTTTTGTTGATAAGGCTACTGCTACTTGTTTTAACTGCGAAAAGACAGGACATTTCGCTAACGAGTGCAGGTCTAAGAAAGTTTCTTGACCCTCAGCTTTTACAAAGAAATCCTTTGTTCCAAGGAATAAAGATGACAAATATTCAAAGCTGAAAGAAAAATATGCTAAGCTAAAAAGCTTTAAGAAGAAGAGTAAAGGCCTGATGGCTAACTATGATTGGGCTGCTTCTGATGAAGAAGCATCATCATCTGACTCTGAAGATGATGAAGCAAATCTATGTCTAATGGCTAAGATTGAAGAAGAGGAAGAAGAGGAAGAAAGTTCAGACATTCCCTCCACTTCAACCTCTGCTATTCAGGTATCACCTTCCTTCTTTACCAATATTGCAAATATTGATGAAGCTGATAGTCTCCGTAAGATCGATCTCTTGACTAGAAGTTTATACGAAGCCATGAACGGCAAAACTGTGGTTGAAAACCAAAACCTTGATCTCGCTGAAAAGCTTAAAAACTGCCACCTTCAAATAGAAAAGCTTTCTAAAATTGAAGAAGATTTTAAAGATCAAGTATATTTAAATCAGCTAGTCAAAATCGAACGAGCAGAAGCTATCCCTGCATTAAAGGCTGAAAAAGCTATTGTTGAAGGATGGTGTAATTCTTCAACAAAGATCACTGAGATAATAAAGTCTCAGATTCCCCTAAGTGATAAACGTGGTCTGGGTTACAAATATGATACTCCAAAACCAACCACTGAGCGTTCAATGCTTAAATTTGGAACGTTCATATCCTCAGTCGCTGACACTTCATCTTCTCAGTGCTCCTCGTTGAATACACCAATCCCTGAGGAAACTCCTACCACCTCAAAAGGCAAGGAGAAAATGGTTTATTCAAAACCCACCTCTGTCTCTAAAGACAAAGGTAAAGGAATTGTTATTTACCAGAATCCTCAGAAGGGTACCTTAGTACCAAAGCTGAATGCTTCTAAAGCTTCAATGGCTCATCCCTCTGGATCAAGGAAGCAGATCTCTGGATCTATTCAGCGATCTACTCCTAGACTCAGAGTGGATGTCCTTGGTAAGAAATCTGAAGAACTGAATGTTCGTCCCATTTCTAAAGCCAATAGTTTACTTGGTGCTGGCACTTCTAATTTGAAATCAAAAGCTCAGCATTCAAATGGTCCTAGAACTATTTTTAGTTATAGGAAATGTTATCACTGTGGACTTACCGATCATATTGCTAGTAAGTGCCCCACAGCCACCAAAGCTGAAAAGATAGCTAAGGTGAAGATTTCCCCCAAGGCAAAGAAGACCAACCCTGGTGCAAATCAGGTCAAGGTGAATCCTACCACTGAAGTTAAGAAATTAACCAAAGTGAAGAAAGACAAAGCTGAATCTTCAAATGTTGCGAAGACTGCTGAATCTTCCATTCCAACTACTTCCACTGACAAATGTGTATACATGGTCAAGTGGGTACCCAAGAAAAACTAATCTTCCTTTGTATTGCAGGTTAAGAAGGGTATCTGGTATCTCGATAGCGGATGCTCTAGACACATGACTGGAAAGAAAAGCCTGCTCGCTGAATACAAGGAAGAGAAGGGTCCCTCTGTAACTTTCGGTGGAAATGGAAAAGGACATACCCGAGGGTATGGTGTACTTTCAAATGGTACAACCTCCTTCAGAAGAGTCGCATATGTTGAAGGGCTGAAGCATAATCTTCTAAGCATCAGTCAGCTTTGCGACATGGATAACAAAGTAATCTTTACTAAGGAATCCTGCTTTGTCACTGACAAAAAGGAGAAGATAGCTCTCAGCGGTTATCGTTTGGAAAATGTTAATGTAATAAACATGGACTCAGCAACCACTGAGAACTCCTGTTTCTTCTCAAAGGCCTCATCTGATGTCAACTGGCTATGGCATAAGAGGCTATCTCATCTAAATTTCAAGACACTAAACACTCTTTCTTCAAAAGAGTTAGTCACTGGTCTACCTCAGCATTCATACGCCAAAGAGTCTTTATGTTCAGCGTGTGAAAAAGGGAAGCAGACCAAAGCAAACTTTAAATCTAAGCAAGTTTCATCAGTGTCATCTCCTCAATAACTACTCCATATGGATTTGTTTGGCCTTGTTAACAAACAATCCATCGCTGGAAAGAAATATACGCTGGTCATAGTTGATGAATTCTCTCGCTTCACTTGGGTAATGTTTCTCCGTTCTAAGAGTGACACCCCTGAAGAACTCATCACCTTTGTTCGGAAGATGGAAACCCTGAACAATCTGACCGTTCGCTCAATAAGGAGAGATCATGGGACTGAATTCAAAAACAGCTCTCTTGATTCCTTCCTAGAGAGTAAGGGTATTTCTCACAACTTCTCTTCAGTGAGAACACCGCAACAAAATGGAGTCGCTGAAAGAAGAAATAGAACAATTATTGAAGTTGCACGTTCAATGCTCAGCGATTCTCACCTGCCTACTCAGTTTTGGGCAGAAGCTGTCAACACTGCTTGTTTTACGCAAAACAGGTCGCTGATAGTTAAAAGATTCAAAAAGACAGCCTATAAACTCTTTCATGGGAGAAAGCCTTCAATCAGCTTTCTTCACATCTTTGGATGTCAGTGTTTCATACTGAACAACAGAGATGCTCTTGGAAAGTTTGATCCTAAGGCTGATGATGGAATCTTTCTTGGATACTCCACAGTTTCCAAAGCCTTCAGAGTCTTCAATCGTAGAAGACAAACTGTAGAAGAAACTATTCACGTCACGTTTGACGAATCCCGTTCAGCGAACTCTAAATCGTCCGATGATACTGAAGAACTGAATCAATGGATGTTTTCTCATCTTGGTGATTCAGAAGATATTCCCACTCCTCATGCTCATCCAGCAGAAGATGATAGTCCTATCATTCCAAACATGCAGAATAGTGAAGCTGAAACATCATGGGTCTCAGCTGTTCCTATAAACACTATACCTACCGCTGAACCAAATGCCTCAGACATTCCATCTCTCAGCAATCAGTAAATGAAATGACAAATGCAAGTATTCCTCTCTTAGCTGAAACTCCAGAAGTAGTTGAAGCCTCATCTTCAGCTCCTCCAGTTCAAGATGAGTCAGCGACTTATGCTCCGGCTCAGCGATGGACCGTAAATCACCCAATTGATCAAATTATTGGTGATCCAAACGCTGGTGTTCAGACTCGACGAAGTGCAGCTAATATTTGTTTATTTGTTAACTTTATTTCTCTAACTGAACCAAAGAAAATAGATGATGCCCTCAAAGATCCAAACTGGGTCAGCGCCATGCAAGAAGAGTTGACTGAATTCGAAAGAAACAAAGTTTGGAAACTTGTTCGGAGACCAACTGATAAAACAGTAATAGGCACTAAATGGGTCTATCGAAACAAGTTGGACGAACATGGTACTGTAACCCGCAACAAAGCTCGTCTTGTTGCTCGGGGATACAGACAAGAGGAAGGTATAGATTATGACGAAACATTTGCTCCAGTAGCAAGACTTGAATCTATTCGTCTATTCTTAGCATATGCTGTACACAAAAACTTCAAAGTACATCAGATGGATTTTAAGTCAGCGTTTCTGAATGGAAAGCTGAATGAAGAAGTGTATGTGAAACAACCTCCAGGATTCTCAGATTCTAAGCGTCCAGGTTATGTTTATAAACTGGATAAGGCACTTTATGGCTTGAAGCAAGCTCCTCGTGCATGGTATGACACTCTTTCTACTTATCTCCATATTGAAAAATTTGAGCGAGGTAAGATTGACAAAACTCTATTTTTTAGAAAAGTGAAAGGTCATATCATTCTAGTTCAAATATATGTTGATGACATTATATTTGGTTCTACTAACCCTGAGCTTTGTACTCGTTTCGCTCATAGAATGAAAGATGAGTATAAAATGAGCATGATGGGTGAACTAACATATTTCCTTGGTCTTCAGATTAAGCAAACTGAAAAAGGAACGTTTATTAATAAGGGAAAGTATGTTAAAGATATGTTGAAGAAATTTGATTTAACTCATAGTTCAGCTATGAAAACCCCTATGGAACCACCGCTGACACTTGACAAGGATTCAAAGGGAATACCTGTAAATGTCACGCTGTACCGTGGGATGATCGTCTCTCTCTTGTATCTTACAGCTAGCCGACCCGATATTATGTATGCAACATGTTTGTGTGCACGATATCAAGCTGAACCTATGCTATCTCATATGAAAGTTGTAAAGCGAATCTTTCGATACCTTAAGGGTACAGCGAACCTAGGTCTTTGGTATCCCAAAGATTCAGGATTCGATCTAACCGCCTATTCAGATAGTGATTTTGCAGGTTGCAAAATGGATAGGAAAAGCACCACAGGAGGATGTCAGCTCCTGGGTGGAAAGCTGGTAAGTTGGACTAGTAAAAAGCAAAATTCAGTGTCCACTTCCACAGCTGAAGCTGAATATGTAGCTGCTGGAAGCTGTTGTTCTCAAGTCTTGTGGATGAGAAATCAGCTACTAGACTATGATCTTCAGCTCTCCAAAATTCCAATCTATTGCGACAACACAAGTGCCATCGCCATAGCAAACAATCCAGTACATTCAAAGACCAAACACATAGAAATCAGATATCATTTTATCAGAGATCATGTGATGAATGGTGATATAGAACTTCATTTTATCCCAACTGATTATCAGTTAGCTGATTTATTTACCAAGCCTCTTGATGAGACAAGATTCAACTTTCTCATCAGCGAGCTTGGAATGCTGAACTTTGAAGGGTAAAATCCTCAACGGTTCACATTGATCAGCGATAGGATAAAATCAACTCGTATAACCTATTCAATCATCTTCTCTCTGAATAAAACCTGGTTAAGCTGATATCAAGGTATGTTTTCTCTCTCTGACAATCGCATGAAAATGCAAGATTTCAAAACAGAATGCATCGCTGAATATCTCTTCCTTAACAGCGATATTTTGAAAATTCTTAAAACCTTCACTGATATTTTCATTCAGTGCTTCATGTTTATAAAAGAGTCCCTGAGTTTTCAAAACCTCAGAGACATCCTAAAAGAATATGAAAGGACATTTGTGACGTCATTACAACGGATAAACCCCGGCACGTTTCTCTTTCTGACACACGTTTGCACGTCTCGTTCAAACTTCCAATAAAATGCAAACACGTGTCCGTGTCATGATGAAAATCTTTTCCCGCTCAAGATTTTCTCTCTCTAATCTCTCTATATAAACAATCTCGTGGTTTATATTTTTCTTTTACGCGAACAATCTTCCTCCGCAAGAAAGAATTCACTGTTGCATTTGTGCTTTCTAAAACTTCAAGAACTGTTCATCATCTTCTTCATCAAACATCAAGGTTAATATGTTCTTATTTATTACCGAATGCGTATAACTTGTTTCCGATCTTTTCCTTGTTTTAAGAAGATCAAACAAAAGAACTTCTTAAAAATGAAATCATTTTTTTTTCATGGTTTTATGAAACACAACCATTTCATGGTTGTTCTTCAAGTTTAAATGCAAAAATCTTAAACTTGTTCTTCATTCGTTTCCAGAATCTATTTCTTCATAGAAAACTGGATAACAAGAATAAATGGGTTTTACATTTCGTTTCTTAAAATCAAGAAAAACCCTAATCTTCATTAAGACATTTGTGTCTGAATGAAATGGATAAAATTTGAACCATCTTAATGGAAAATCTTTCCACATTAAGATTATTCGTATTTGTTAACATCTTTGGTTGAACTGATAATACAGAGAAATGGCATCGTCTGACATTCCTGCTACCGCTGAGAACATCTCCGTTGATTCTGAGGAAGTGGAATTTATCAAGGCTCCTCAGGTTAAGTTCACTCTGGAACAACTAGATTGGACCAAAACGAACAACCTTTCTGCGCTTCTCGAGTTTCCTCCTCGAAAGCAAGTCACACATCTGAAAGATGCTGTGAATTTACTAAAGAATTGCTGCATTTCAACAGCCCTGATCATCTCACCTCCTGCAAGTCAGCTACTACTATCCCAGTTCTAGTACTCTGCCAGACACTCTCAGTTACCATCCGCCAAAAATCCCTCCAAAACAATTGATTGTATCCTCAGTGATACTGAGTATGGCACGATAAAGATAACACCTGCCATCATTCGCAAAGCTCTGAACTTTCCCATCGCTACAAAAGAAAAGCCTTTTGTTCCTTTCCCTGACCATAAGAAACTCGCTGACAAAGAAGCTCTTATTGCATTTTTCGATGCAATGGGCTATGTATGGGAAATTGGCAGAGACAAGAAGCCCGAGAAGAAGCTGACCCTGCTAAAGAAGTCGAAAATGCCCAGCGAGATGAACTTCATCTTCGCTCACTTAATCAGCTGCATGACTGCCAAGACCGGCTCCTCTGACCAAGCCGCTCAACCTCAGCAAGCAATGGGATACGCTCTGCTGAAAGGTCTACACATTGACTGGGCATCTCTTATCTATGATGACTTGGTGCAAAGGGTAGACTCTGCCGCTGACAGACCTCCATGGGTTCCTTACCCCCGATTCATCAGCGCCATCTTCCAATATGGCCTGAAGGACAGCTACCCGCAAGAGGGTGACCTGAAACTCTCTCAGGTTGGCCCTAAGGTACTTGACTTCAAACCAGTTGAAAATGAGGTACGTCTTTCTACCCTTTTAACTCTTCTCAACCCTTTTTCTTCTACTTCTGTGGCTCCTTCAGCGACAATACCCATCGCTGATACCCTGGCCACAAAATCCTCTCCTTCTAAGAAAAGGAAACAATCATCTACCTCACTTGGTTCTAAAAGGATCAAGAAAATAAAGGAGCATCCCCAGCAATCTCATGCTGAAGACTCCTCAGCTCTTTCTGCAGAGCTGAAGGAACGTTCAGTGGTACGCTCTGCCACACCTGAACAACCCATCCATTCCATCCCAACTTCAGCGTCTCTAAACGCTGAGGTTACAAACTTGGAACCTACCCAACCTCCTTCAGTCTCTCAAAAGACTGATGAAGTGATTTTCAGCGAATCCAACGATGAACTCAGAACCCAACCTCCATTCTTATCATTCGCTCCTCCCTCTACTCATTTGGTCTCTCCTCCAGTTTTCGCTGGAGCTGCCATAATTTCTACGGAAACTAAAGCTGATACTCCAGAAATGATGAAGACAGGACCTGCAGGACAATCCATGGGCACTTTTGAAGATGACATGGAACATTTTTCAGGAACCCGTAATTTTGACGAGTTCATCAATCCTCCTGCAGGTACACACCAACCCATAAACACTGTCACTAAACCCCAAACTTCTGAGCTTTCCTATGTTCACAAGTTCTTATATGTTACAGGTCCTAATTTGGGAGACATCAACGCCTCTCTGAAGTCCGTGGAGACAAAGCTGACAGGTCTCACCACTACTCTTTCAAATAACTCTACAGCTGTAACAAACGCTGGAGAGAATCTTACAAAGCTGACAACGGTGGTGTAGAAGAAGGCTTCCACAGATGACATGAAGCAGGTTGATAAAACTCTCAGCGACTTCGCCAAGGTGCTCGCTGACATCTACACAGACTACACCTCTCTCAAAAATTCAGTTTCATCCATGTCCAGCGAGGTCACAACGCTGAAGACATCGGTTGGACAACTAGAGGGAGATATGTCTACTGTAAAGACTGACTTAGGCTCTGTAAAGACCGATGTTAGTTCGATGAAAACAATGATCGAGCAGCTACTACACAAAGCGAATACTCCTGCACCTGCCACTGTCCCTGTCCCTGCATCTGACAATTTCACAGCGGCGGATCGCACTGAGCTGGAGAAGATCAATCCTGCTATTTCTGGCCTTCGAGACAGAATATCATAGATTGAAGGTTGTATAGGTATCTCTGGCCAAGAAGACAGTGAACCTGCCAACACTGCTGAGTCAACCCATTCCTCCCCCACTCATCATGAGAAAGAGGGGGAGAAGAGCGCTGAAGATCTCTCCAAGAGCGCTGAAGACCTTTCCCATGATGAATCTATCAGAGGAGAGAAGAAGGATGCTGAAGAAACCACCACTGGACCTCAGGGAGATGAAAACCCTGAGGAAACCGAGAAGCTCGCCTCTGTATCTGAGGGGGAGCAACTCGAAGAAGAAGCTGATAAAACCGAATCCGAAGCAGAAGATGATGAAGCCGTCGACATCCCTGATAATGAACCATCCTCTTCTCCAAAGAATGATGATGATGATGATGATGACGAAGATGACGATGACTTCTTTATCGTCAAACCTGCTCCGAGGATCAAAGTTCTTAAGGGAATCTCTATAAATGAACCTTCAGGGGAGCGGACAAAGACAAAGCCCTCAGCCTCTGGAGCTGAGAAAGGCAAAGGCAAAAGCGTCGCTGAAGATGACAATCTGACGATCTTGCTTGAAAAGCCGGTTTGTCAGGTACACTAAACATCTCTCACTCCATCCCTCCTCTATCATACACTATCAGTTCTACTACCCAAGCCTATACACTTGAACAAATTTTCTCTCTCTGATTCTACCCAAGTTCTTACTTGTAAGATCGCTGTGTTTCAGCTAGTCCTCTCCCCTGTTTGAGGATATCGCTGAAGGTTCCACAACTGCGACTTCACCAATAATACCAGCTGCTGCTGAAGAAATAATCCCAGTCTTAGATTTAAACTCTGAGACTGATGAACCTGAAGAACAGCTACTCTCGCACAGACGCAGACCTTCCTTAGCTCCTCAAAAGCTAAGTGAAGAGGATCAAAAAAGAAGAGAAGAGATAATAAAGCAATTCGAGGATCAGCGAATCATTCTGAGGCGTGATCAACTTCCTTCAGTTCCTCCAAAGTTCAGAATTTCCCAAAAGGAATACAAGGATCACCTCAGAGCTGAAAGATTAATCGCTGAAAGAAAGGAAGCTGAAGAAAAGGACAGAGAATACGCCATCCAGCTTTCTAAACGATCAGTGAAAGACCCCAAGCTGAAAAGAGTTCCTATTGAAGTTCAACGTCAGCTCTGGGAAGACGCCAAGAAGATAACTGAAGAAAAGAGAACTGTGTCTCAGTCCACTTTAGCCTGGTGCAAAGAAAAGGTCAACTACAGACTCTATCCTGCCAAAATCAACAAGGTATTCATCTCTGGAAGAAAAACCCTTGTTTCAATCGCTGAAGACGAGATATTCAGAGAAGATAAGAAGTACGAAAAATTCTATGCTGAAGCCATAACGAAGTACGGTCTCTCTGAATGGTTGGAGATCAGGTTAGCCATCCAGAAGTCTCAGTCGAAGTACAAGGAACATGTTGAAAAGCTGATCAACAAACAAATCGACTTAGTCTACTCCTGTGTGGATATTCCTCCTCCTCCTCTTCTCGAAAGTCAGAAAAGAAAGGCCTCAACGAAGAAGAAGAAATCTAAATCTTCAATTGATGGCCCTGTCATACGAAATGAAACAGGTATTGGTTTTTCACGTGCTGAAGTCCTTGGTCCTGATCCTGATCTTTCCATGCTTGACACATCTATTCCTCCTGGTGAGACTTTCATCCCTGGCAAAGTCATAAGCAAACCCTATGGGATATTTTTCCATGACTACGATGGTGGAAAGCATTTTCAACGCATCTCTGAACTTCACATCACTCCCATCGAACAGCTGAGAGATCTCATCTATTGGTGTGACTTCAGGAATGACCCTCAGGCACGACATCTGAAACCCTTGATTTTTGAAGAAGCGCTGATCAAAAGAAAACAAGGTGTAACCGTTCCTGACTGGATGATTCCCACCACATCAATGACCCTTGATGAACTTCTCATTAAGGAAGAACCCTTTACAAACTGATATGATCGCCTATTTCTCTATTGTATCAGTTATTCTTTTGTACATGTAATTTATTTCGCTTGTACTTATAATCTTTCCATTTCACTTTGTAACCTGATTCAAAGTTTTAAAGAAAGATTTCAGCGAATGTACTTTACTCCATCAGTACTGAAAAGATCCCAGAAAACAGTAAAAGGGACAAATATTTTATGAGTTCTTTTTATCCTTATGTTTTCATTAAATAGCAATTTTCTTTGTTGCTATGTCATAATCAAATAGGGGGAGATTGTTGATCCAAACCCTCAGTGATTTGATAATGACCCTCTCTTATATACTTAGTGAAAATTGTAAGTAAACAATATGTATCAGAGTTTCACTATCGCTGATAAGTACTAAGATCTTACAGTACCGCTGATAGGAACTCTCGCTCTTTAAATTAAACATTCAGCGAACACTGTTCACCATTAATGCTCTGAGTCTGTTCAGTCATTATGATGATCGCTGATAAGTTAGCTGTTTACTTATGATCCCTGAAGACAAGTTTCACGTCAACAAAGGTTCTACGCTGAAGTCGAAGATCAAGCTCAAGAACCAGCGACAAGTCTCCTAATGAACTGATGCGGATCAGCGAAGACTCAGATTTGTCCACTCAACGTGAAGTATCAAGTACAAGACTTCAGCTATCGCTGAACTTTATCATTCGCTGAATAGATAATGATAATGCTCTGAATCAACGAAAGCTGATCATGAAGTCCTCCATACAAAGTACTTTTGTCTTAACCACCCTTGCACGACTCCATACGAGATGTCAGAAAAGAACCTCCGACTGTCTGAAATCGTACAACCACTTTGATACTACACTGTTCATCCATGCGGCTACTAAGGTTGTCAACAAAGGTCAATGACATGCAACCAACCAGCTGATGACACGTGTAAAGTGTATACTGACTTGCATTTAATGCATGCAGTATATAAAGAGATGAACCCACTTCATTTGAAGTAACTTGTTAACTCTAGACAAGTTCAATCTCTTATCTCAAGATAGGTTATTATTAGTAATTTCCTTATCTCTCTTAGTGCAAGAAACCTTAGTGTTCCAACTTGTTTAGATTTAGGTTTATCCTTAATCTTGTTTCCGCAACAAGCTGTAAATTGTTAATGATTTATCAATAAACAATTTAGAAAAGTAAAATCTGTGTGTTTGTATTCAACCCCCCCTTCTATAAACTTGTATAGGCCTTCGGGACCAACAAGATATTTAAGTATTGGGTACTTTCGGCTGAGACTTTCCAGCTAGTAAAATTCAATAGAACCCGTGTGTCTTACCAGGTATGTGTGTTGGGTTAAATTGTAGGTGCGAGTAGAGATGATCAGTGCGAGTAAGCATTGCTAATCAGGACCTCAGGTGAGTCCTTCTAAACCTAAATTTTATACAATTGTGTTTAATGGTTATTATCAAACTGTGCGCTTTTCAACTGATTTTATTTCAAAGCAAAGAATATGTGTGCGGCATGGTTATTATCTAACATTGTGCTTTTCAACTGCATCTATTTCAAAGAGATGATTAATTGTGTGACACTATGTGTGATTTAAATGTGTGTGATCATGCTCTGGCTTTGGTGTGAAATGGGGGTGTGTCCCATAATAATTATATATGAATTTGTTTCATATATGGGCGGTGTGTGCCCTATTGCGCTGTCACGGTGTGTGTGACTATAGCGTGTGTGCTCTATTGCGATGTCACGGTGTGTGTGACTATAGCGTGTGCTAGTAGCATGTGTCAATGTGTATATCATTTTAAGTGTGCTTGTTATGATTTGTATAAACTCTTTCATAACTGATTTATAAACAGTGATATTGTTTGTGTGACTTGGTGTGGAGGGAACTCACTAGACCTTATGGTCTAACCCTCGCTTTTCAAAACCAAAACCTTTTTCAGGTAAGCTGATAGCCGAGAGCACACTTAGAGTTTTGGCAAGACGTGGGTCGGAGCTTGCGTTTTGAAGGATTAGAAGAACTTCCTTTTTATGCCTAGTTAGATTTCTCAGCTGTATCTAGGGTTATTTCCGCAAACTCTTTGTTGTAATTCTTTGGTAGTGTGACTGTGTTGAGCCATATTGGCGTTTTAATGTAAAGAAGTAGCTTTTAGCACGTTTGTTTGGTGTGGGTTGTTACAGTTACCATTTTGACCACCGGAGAAAAGGTCTCATCATAGTCAATACCCTCTCTTTGACTGTAGCCCTTAGCAACAAGTCTAGCTTTATATCGTTCAATTTCACCTGTAGATTTGTATTTGATTTTATATATCTATTTACACCCTATAGCTTTTCTATTAGGAGGTAAATCAGTAGCAATCCATGTTCCATTTCCATGAATGGCTTCCATTTCCTCATTCGTATATGTTATCCAGTTATTATCGTTACAAGCCTCCTTAAAAGTTTTGGGTTCAACTGATTTATTAAGACTAGAAACAAAAAAAAAGTTGTCATTGCTAAGACAAGAATAATTCACAACTCTTTCTATCCGATATTTAACCTTTCACTCCACCATAAAGTCATCAAATTTTCTTGGAAAATTTGACACACATGTAGATTTTCTAGAAGAGTTAGAAGACGAGTGAGAAAAAGAGGAGGAAGGTTGGGACAAATTTCCCTCAGAATTGGAACCCAACTTTTGATCACTGTCAGTTTCAACATTAGCATCACATGGCGGCAGCCACATCGGTGCTACATAGAGGCTGCCAACTTGTATTTTGTTTAGGGTTATTTCTAGATGGCATTGATGTGCCTTGATTAGTGCAGTTATTTGACCTGCTTGAAGACAACCTACTGTCAGCTCTACTCGGGCTACCTAGTTGACTATTGTAACATTAGTAATTTTTAGGTAAGTACAATTTCAAGTTAGTGTAGAAATCAAACTCTTAAGGAAAATAGAGGGAAAATAATTTTGGTCTTAAATCCTATATTTTATAGTATTGTTGGATGTAGAATTCAAATACGAGTCCAATGGTTCTCTCCGGAGCAAAATCAGAGCTATAACGAAGAAGTTATGGCCATAACAATTTTCAGTAGAATCTGTGCTACACAATCGCATGTCACCATCGCGCGCGGGTGCCGAACTGCATAAAATCCGATTTTTAGTCTCATTCTTCATTTCTTTATAACTTTTGCATCCCAACTCCAATTTTGTTGATTCAAGTTGCTATGACTTCGTTTTTGAGAGCTCTTCAAGGATAGACTAAAAGTATGAAAGCTTATTGGAAGATACAAGAGTATTAGGTGGTGGTAAGCTCCTCCTCTCTCTCTCCATTTTATGTTAGGGTTTGATGTTTTGACTCTTCTCCTTTCATCCTTCATCTATTGGTGTGATTTTGGTAGCTTTGTGGTAGAAGGAAACCTTGTGGGAGTGTGGGATCTAAGATCTAGAGAGAAACCGTTGAGGATTTCAAGTCATCACCAAAGGAGACTCTCATTTTGGAGTAAAATCTACATTTAGCCTAAATCTAGCAAGGTGAGTTCAAGTTGATTTGTGAAAACGTTGTACATGCCAAAAATGTCTATTTTTAAGTATTTATGTGTTTTACATGAAATTATCAATTGTGGAGTTATATGGTGGGTTTTGAGAAGTGTTGAGCTTTACAAATCTTGTAAAACACTCACATTTGGGATTTTTGGGTAACTTGATAAATAAATCATAAATGAATGTGTTTTGATGATTTATTATATAAATGAAGGTTATTTGGTAAAAATGCACTTTTAGTGTTTGTTGGAAATAATGCACTTTTAGTGTTTATTGGAAATATGCAAAGTTTAAGTTATGGGACGTATTGAAAATACGAATGAGTGGGTCATTTAATGAGTTTGCATATTAGTATGTCTCATTCTTATAAATCTCATGAGATGTCCATAGTTGGGTTTTTGGATACTTTGGTAAATAAATTTTGAGAGTATGCCATTTTGGGTGATCTACCTCATAAATGAATATCATTTGACATTAAGGCACTCTTGATACTTTTGGTTTATAACTCACTTTTGAAAAAGATACATTATCGTTTTATAAGTCTTTGAATATATATAAATGATTTGATTTCATTTTGGAAGTGACATTGAGGGAATTTGGAGTTAGTCATGCCTTTGGAGCATGTATATGCATACTATGGGTTAAATACATTTGACTTGCATATGTTGACTTTTAACAAATGGTCATTTGATCGGTTGAGCTTATGGTTCGGTTTTTGAATCTGTTGGGTCTTGGGGACATTTGTTCGATTTTGATAGCTCAATTTAGAGCTTTGGTTATGATTTGCACATATTGCATCTTATTTGAGAATTACATGATTTGAATGCGTTGGTTATTCTTTTGGAGTCATGTACTAATTTTTAAATTAAACAAGCTTGTTTTGGATGCTGAGATCCCAAGGTAAAAGGTAAAGACCAGGATAAGGTTGAACTTGGTGAATGTAGTCTAAAGATTCTGTTTGGGTTGATGCCTCAATAGGCTAAAGATCCGGTTTGGGTTGATGCCTCAATAGACTAAAGATCTGGTTTGGGTTGATGTCTTCGTGGACTAAAGATCCGGTTTGGGTTGATGTCTCACTAGGCTAAAGATCCGGTATGGGTTGATGCCTCAATTGACTAAAGATCCGGTTTGGGTTGATGTCTCCATGGACTAAAGATCCGGTTTGGGTTGATGTCCAAGATTAACTAAAGACCTGGATAGGGTTGATGTCATAGGCTATTCCATCCTTGAAACATTCTTATAACATATAATTGCGTCTTACTTTGTGTACCCACCACATTCGATGGAATCGGGCCTCCCTCGTCACCGAAGGGTGTTGTCTTCGGTATTGAATTTGAGTATTCGTGTTTTTGCTGACGTTTTATATTCATATGAATTGTTTTCCATGATTTATGGGATGAGTATTATGCCTCACCCGCGTTTGGATGTTTCGAATAATAGAGTTTCATTCACGTTTACTTTATTTGGGAATTTAATATATTCACGTTTTGAGTGAGTTTTGGTTCAGAGTTCATTTTGGGAAATGCTATACATTGGAGCTTTAGTCATAAGATTTGCGTGTGTTGGAAAAATGGGTTGTTCGCATATTTAATATAAATCATTTTTGGAAACCATGATTTAAGTTGCACCCTTTTCGTTTAACGAATTATTTAATCATGATGAAAACTCTTGAACTCACTAGGCGTTAGCCTAACCTTTTCATTTGTCGGCATGTGCATCAACATCTGGTTGGAGAATAGTACTAGCGACACTGTAAAGAGATGAGAGCTAGTTGTATGCTCAAGAAAGGAATAGCTTGGTGAGGTCTTCCGCATTTTGGGAATAACAATTTGTATTTATGTCGAGTAGCACCATACCTTATTTAGTCCTCGTATATGACTTAAGTTATTGAAATGTTGAAGTTGTTTGTGTGTTTTAAAGTTGAGGTATTTCCAAGGACGGTTTTGTAGGAAGGATTTTATCCTTTATTTGGTTATCAAACGAAATTTGTATTTAGTTGCTCTTTCCGAAATTTAGGGTGTTACAACTATGGTCACTAAGAGTTTCATCTAGGAAGGGGTTCCCACTTTCATCATTGGTAGGTGGATCATTACAATCAGCAGTAGTTTCAATAAAACAATCAAAGAAATTCAAGGTATTTGAGTTTCATTGTTTTGCTTGAAATACTTGTCCGAACTCATCTTATATGGAAAAACGTTTTCATAAAATTTTACATCACGAGAACTACTACTTTCTTTGAGTCCAAACTAGATAGTCTATATCCCTTTTGGAAATTTTCATATCCCAATAGAATACATTATTTAGATCTGGATGAAAATTTATCAGTCACATTAGGTATAACAGCAAAACACAAGCACCCAAGGTTCCTAAGATGAGTAAGGACAGGTTTAAAGCCATGGACAAGTTCATTGGGACACTTACCATTCAAAATAGATGCAGGGGTCATATTTATCAAATACGTAGCCGTAAGAGTACCTTCACTCCACATTTAAGAGGTACACCCCCTGAAACATAAGCGCCCTATCTACGTTAAGTAAGTGTCGATGTTTGCGTTCCACAACCCCATTTTGTTGTGGGTGTAAACACAAGAGGTGAGTGGACACAGAACAAGACATAACCATGTTACTACTAGGAAAGGACTCAATATTAACGTTTTGATCAAAAAAGTATAGCCTACCTGCCTCACTACCAGTCCCCACAACACTCTTTCAAAGAGAATCCTGAAGATTAAGAACATAACAACGAAATTCATCAAAACCTATGAAAAGTTTACTGTCTCTGGCTAATTTGTGAACAGAAAGAAGGTTGACGTGAAAGTCAGGTATGACCAACACATCAAACAGAGTTATAGTATTTGTGAGTTTGAAATTTCCAATTTTTTTTGGCTTCAGCCCTATTAGGCTGATTTACCGTGAGGTTTAAATCAGAAACATCAACCACATTTTCAAGCCGAGAAGTGTTACACGTCATGTGTTGGTTTGCACCAGAGTCAATAATCCTGCCATATTGGCAAATGCCTCATTTTGAGTGTTTTTATGACCAATTAGGCTTAGAATTTATAGCAACCTGTTCTTCAGAAAAGGGAAAAGATAAAGTAGACACAGGTTGTTTAGGAGAAAGAGACTCAGTAACATAGGCATTTCCGGTGACCGGTTTAAAGTTTTGATTTTGAGATTTAGGTCGAAATTGAAAGTCTTTTGGAAAAGCTATGAGCTTGAAGCATCGTTCAATAGTATGCCCAAATATTCCATAATGTTTACACATGAGATTAGAAGGTTTGGCACCAATTTTCTTTTTACTGTCAGTGGTTTTTCTTAAAAAGGCAGAGTGTTGTGTCTAGTGTGGGAAGCAGGTGTGGTACCCCCCCCCCCCTCTATGGGATTCCTTTTTAGAAACAAGGAGAAAGCAATTTTAATAGAAGGGAGGGGGTCACGGGTAAGGATATTACTTCTGATAGGTTGATAGAATTCATCAAGACCCATCAGAAATTGCATCAGTACATGAACGAAGTTTAATAAGAGCGTCAAATTGTTTCCACAAGGAATTAAGTTTGTGTTAATACTCAGATAAAGAAGTGCCATTTTGAGTTAATGAAATTATCTTTTGGTACATGTTAAA
The DNA here is from genome assembly GCA_033807775.1 of Saussurea involucrata. Taxonomy (NCBI): domain Eukaryota; kingdom Viridiplantae; phylum Streptophyta; class Magnoliopsida; order Asterales; family Asteraceae; genus Saussurea; species Saussurea involucrata. Next base: position 23,469,795 of record CM066312.1, read on the forward strand.
ATTGACAGATCCATCCACCTTATCATATGTTTCTTTTAATTCCTCCCAGACTTTAGAGGATTCTTTGGAAAACAGTTGTCCTAAAAACAGATCCTCATTCATAGATCCTAGAATCCAGGAAAGGACAACTGAATTACACCTATCCCACTTGTAATAACCCGGGTAAGTTATTTATTTATTTATCTTTATTTTAGGGTGAGTTGGATCGATTTATAAGTTTAAGGGTGTATCGGTCATTCTAGTAAAGTTCAAACCCTTATTGGCAATTTTGGTTTAATATATAAACCATCACATCCACTTTGTACGTCATTAGTCGGTTCATTCAGTATGTGTGTGTGTGTTTGAGTCGAGAGAAAGCAGAAGAAGAGTTCGTTCGATTAGGGTCGCGGGGAATTCTCAATTGAATCGTTTTGAGGTAATTGTCTTTTGGAATTATGTTTGTATCTAGTAGTAATTGATTTCTATCGGTTTAGAATTCGTAGATTTTGATTATCAAATAGTCAGCGTCGATTCTGGGTTGGATTTCGAGTTTTCTGGATTGTTCACTTTTCCGGATGTTTCACGAAGTCTTGATATATGTATCCGGATTCCTCGTGTTTTCCGGATGGTTTTCCCGGAATCGAGTTACCCGGATGTGGTTTCCGAAATGATTTCCGGATTGTTTTCCGGACATGGTATCCGGATAATTGGGTTTTCGGATAGTTCCGGATTTGGAACCCGGATGGGTTTTCCGGATAGTTCCGAATTTGTGTTTTTCCGGATAAAATGTCCGGGTGTGTTATCTGGATAAGTTTTCCGGATCACATATCCGGACCCCCGTGCTAAGTCGCCGAAGAGGGACATTTGTGGATAAGGGTATGATAGGTTTATCTAGAATTCTTAGACTGCTTGAGAGTCTTATATTTTTGATTGGTAAATAGATTTTGGTATTCAATTTATTTCAGATTATGTGACCTTTGGTGAGAGATTGAATCATCGGTTTATTTGAGGAAAGCATGGAAGTATTATGATAAGCAATCAGGTGAGTATTACTTTAAACATTTTCAAAACTGGGATACATGTAAACTGATATAGAATGTGGTAGGTAGTGTGATAATGTGCTTATGATTGAAATATGATATATTGAAATATATGTTGTATTTATATAAGCATTACACTACACGAGTGCACCTTGGCCGGACTGAGGGCCGGCGGAGTATTTGTTGTACGGAGGGGCAACGGAGTTGGCTGTATGTTAGTGCAGCAGAGTAAGTTGATTAGTTGGTTTAGCGCAACCAACTAATATGGCCATGTGAAGGAGGAGTTGTACACAGTGCACACGAGTCATGCTTGGTATTTGTATAATTGTTGTATATTTGTGTTCTACAAAAGGATTACTAAACTGACAGGGATTATCTCACTAGACCGTTTGGTCTAACCCTCATTTTGTTTTCAAAAATATGTATTCCAGGTCAAGGAACTTTTAAAGGCAAGGGCAAGGATAAGATGTAAAGATTGCATGAGATCGATATGTTTTTGGAAGCTATGTTAGACAGTTGTAATTAGTTTGTAATATAGTACGGTAGCAGCAAATTTGTATCGAATTTTTATAATGTGTGTTTTGGACTATGAAGACCCTAAGTGATATATTACGTATATTTTGTGGTACATGTTTGGCATGATGTATGTTATATGGTGCATGTTTGGGTTGGGTAATTTTTAGGACGAGGATATGATCCATCAATAAAACCCAACTTGTTCTTTGTTTCCTAGGCTAAGGTCATAGCGCATGCCCAAACTCTATAGTTTTTGGTGCCACTCAGTTTAAAATTCAACAGAGGGGCTCCAAAGTTTAGTTAAGCAACATTGCATTCCTTTGTACCTGAATGAATCCGCAGGGTCTGTAGTAGAACCAACCATGAACACAACAAAGAAACAAGGAAGCACACAAGGTAAAATCTGAATAGATTATAGCAGGATTCCTAAAACACTCAATGGTGCTAGGTCAAGCCTATTATTCAGATACCAAAAACAACGTGACACACACCAAAAACAGGGAAAGAAACAGAGAACACAAAAACAAATAGCACAAACAAGAACAAATAAGGCACAATAAAAGGATACTAGAATTTAAGAGACGGAAAGAGGACTTACAGAGCGCTCTTTGCCAGACAAAAAAGAGCACATCAGAAGAGATAAAGGAAAAGAAGACTTATGGAGCTTCTTGCAATGAAGGTTCACTAACCGTCTAAGCCTTAATCATAGTAATGATATGCATAGACACCTGAACAAATGAAAAAACCTATACAATACGCTAGCAATAATGCAAGAGAACACTAAAAATATACAGAGAGATCTGAGAGAATTAGGACCAGATCTAAAAAAAGATAAAGTAGTAAATGCAATAAAGTAAATGGACCAGGTCTGAGATATTGGACCAGGTCTTTGTGAGCAAAAGAACAGACTGGGCCAAATCTGAGATTTTAGACCAGATCTGAGAGTAAACAAGCGGGACCAGCCCTGAGATAATGGAGCAGATACGTGAAAACAATAACAAATAAATGGAAAACTTCACAAATTTGTGAAGGAAGCACCAATCAACACACAACCCAATCTTGAACAAAGAAGCGGCTAGCTCGAATGTATCAACAGAAATCGCAGGGTTTCATCAGCTTTGTCGGCTTTGCCTTTTTAGAGCGTCATCGCCATTAAATGAGGACCAAGAATAAGCAAAACCAATAGATCAGATCAGATTTAAACTAAACCGACCAGATCTTACTAGATCTTAAATGACAGATGCAAACAATGGAAGCCGTGATCACTGACCTTAGAAGGTCTCAAACGGATCTTAGACCAATAGGAGTTGCAAGTCGAAAAAGAAAAACAAACCTAGCCAAAATTAAGTTCAAAGATAACAAACACACAAGTCGACTGTACAGTTATCAGATCTTGATCGAATAACCTTAAAGCAAGTCGAGGTCAAGCTACATATCGTATCCCGAAATGGACCTGATCAGGTCACAAATCGACGAAGAGTGAGATTGTACAGCCGAGATTTGGAACAGAGATACTAAAATGATAAACCGACACAGAGATCAGGTTCGTGAAAACGAACTCAGTTTCATCCACATTTTTGCTTAAAACTTAGTAAAGGAAAGAAAGAAACATGCAGATCGATGGAATGTCGGTGTTCCTTGCCAAAACCACAGTGAATTGGCCGTGAGAGAAGGATCGAGCCGACGAGAGAATCACATATCGAATGATTTTAAACACCTAAAACCAGATCTCAACTCAAACCAAAACTCAGATCTACAGAAAAGTCTTCGACCAAGAGGAGGAAGAACATAACATATTCAAGAGATCTGTTAAAAATCGACAACAAACAAAGGAGCACACACCAACAACACCTATCTACAGATAATGTCGATAAAAAAGGAAAGAGAAGATCAGATTTGAACATATATTTCTTACGAAGAACACACAAATAGGAGCAAAACGAATGATCTAAAGAGAAACTCGTTTTGACTAACAACATAGATCCAAAACTGAACAGACTTCGAATCTAAAGTGAAAAGCGATTTAACACCAATCCACACCAGATGTGTCACAAGATTGATAGAGCAGATCGAAGAGTCTATATTGAAACTCGATTTTCCTCAATCGTTAGAACAGAAGAGGAAAAAGACGTAGAAACGAAGCAACAACAGATTTTAGAGACAAAAAACTAGAGCAAGGGGAGACTAGCACACCGAGAACATAAACGTTAGGGTTTCGTTAGATCTGTAGCATCATCGTTTTCCAAAATTACTCCGAAGAAGAAAAAACGGGTTCACAAAGTAAGAAAAGAGAAATACCTAAACGATCTTGAGGTTGAAGATGATATGTCTTCAAGGATACGAGCCTAGTTCCTCTTATACCATCTTAAAACATATACTTCTCTTTTATTAAACTCAAATTACAAAACAACTAACTAGTTACAATAATATGAGAAAATAACTAGCTATGAAACCCTAGACTATATAGAGATTATGTATCTTCTTAAGAGAATAGAAAAGCAGAAAAATGAATCTGATGGTCTTCAAGAGAGAAGACCCCTTCTTTAAATATATCAACATTTTACACTTTCACCCTCTAAAGTTCTCCTTAATAGCTGCACTAACCTCCATCTTTCTCCACATATAAGGCGCCACCCACAAGCTCCAGCTTTGCTCCCTTTTAGCCCCTGAACTTTAGTTTCAACCCTATATTCCTTATCTACTTCTGAAACATTACAATTAAATCCAAAGTCAAGATTGGACAATTATAAACATATTTCAACACTTAACAATCTTATATGTTTTAACAAGGCTCCAACTGATTCTACTTGTGGAACATGGCATGATCCTAAATACAAAGCATGTCAATATGCCAAGAACGGGCCTGTAATAGAAGAACTAACTGCAAATATGAAAATTGTTGCTTAACATTACAACTAATGAAAAACATGATAAAAAATGTAAGAGAACGGAAACATGAAATTGTTGAATACGGGAGCCAGACACTCAACAGAAAATAACCATATTCCTCCAAGAATGCATGCGAAGCGGAGTAAAATGGGTGTTTCAAATTTTTATCAGAACGAGCAATAAACCATTGATGTTGTATCTAAATCTTAGCAGCGAACTCAACTCGTTGCCTTCACGTATCCACACAACCATACTGAATCGAAATTATATCAAGAGCCAAGAGAAGAGACTCCCTTCCTTCCTGAATGCTAGATACAGTCTCCAACTATTTGGAGGTGAGAAGAAGCAGTTTGTGGAATATATATATATATATAGAGAGAGAGAGAGAGGATTAATCTTATGAATTATTTTACAATCTTTCACTAAGCATTCATCTGATGCATAAAAAACCATTGTCTACAATGGTCTATCTCTTTATATATAAGTGTAATGAAGGTACTTATCTCATATGTACTAGTGCATCTAGAGTGGCAACAAGATTTTTGAAGATCCTATATTTTCTAAGACCATTTTGGATGCAACCCTAAAAACATAAAATTAGTGATATTTTTATCTCCAACCCAACACTAAAACACTATAAAAATGGAGGTCAATAAGAGAGGCACACATAAAATTAGTGATATTTTTATCTCCAACCCAACCCAACACTAAAACACTATTTTTAAAATGTATATTTTTAGTGTGTGGTTGAAGTTGATATTGTTTAGTGTTCAATAGGCTCACCATTTTTAGTGTTATTTTTTTAGTGGTTTGGTTGGAGATGCCCTAAGGGCTTGCTTGTCCCTTATACAAATATTTTGACAAGTCACGTACTGTTGATCCAAACCCTCAGTGATTTGATAATGACCCTATCTTAAATACTTAGTGAAAATTGTAAGTAAACAATATGTATCAGAGTTTCACTATCGCTGATAAGAACTAAGATCTTACAGTACTGCTGATAGGAACTCTCGCACTTTTAGATTAAACATTCAGCGAACACTGTTCACCATATCGCTGAGTCTGTTCAGTCCTTATGGTGATCGCTGATAAGTTAGTTGTTTACTTATGATCCCTGAAGACAAGATTCACGTCAACAAAGGTTCTACGCTGAAGTCGAAGATCAAGCTCAAGAACCAGCGACAAGTCTCCTAATGAACTGATGCGGATCAGCGAAGACTCAGATTTGTCCACTCAACGTGAAGTATCAAGTACAAGACTTCAGCTATCGCTGAACTTTATCATCTGCTGAATAGTAAATGATAATCGCTGAATCAACGAAAGCTGATCATGAAGTCCTCCGTACAAAGTACTTTTGTCTTAACCTCCCTTGCACGCCACCGTACGAAATGTCAGAAAAGAACCTCCGAAAATCTGAAATCGTACAACCACTCTGATACTACACTGTTCATTCATGCGGCTACTAAGGTTGTCATCAAAGGTCAATGACATGCAACCAATCCGCTAATGACACGTGTAAAGTATATACTGGATTGCATTAAATGCATGCAGTATATAAAGAGATGAACTCACTTCATTTGAAGTAACTTGCTAACTCTGGACAAGTTCAAATCTCTCAAGATAGGATTTTATTAGTAATCTCCTTATCTTTCTTAGTGCAAGAAAACCTTAGTGTTCCAACTTGTTTAGATTTAGGTTTATCCTTAATCTTGTTTCCGCAACAAGCTGTAAATTGTTAATGATTTATCAATAAACAATTTAGAAAAGTAAAATAGTGTGTTTGTATTCAACCCCCCCTTCTACAAACTTGTTTAAGCCTTTCGGGACCAACAAGTGGTATCAGAGCAGATTTGTTTAATCTCATAAACAAGATCTAATCTAAGATATTTTCTCTTCCTTGCTATTATCTGAAAATGGCCAACTCAAACACAAACACTCACTATATCGACAATGGTTCTCTTGCAAAACCCCCTAGGTTTTCCAGAGACAACTTCAACTTATGGAAAAATAGGATGACACTCTTCTTAGAAGGTGTAGACCCTACTATACCTTACTATCTTGAAAACGGTCCACACATCCCTGTAACGATTGATCCAGCCGTTCCAGCCACTGCAACTAGAGCTGCTATTCCAGAAAGGCTGATTCCAAAGGAAATCCATCATTGGACCGATGAAGACAAGAAGAAAGTGGCTATAGATACAAAAGCCAGATCCATACTATCCATGGCCCTTCCTGACGAAGTCTACCATTCCGTCATGAACCTGAAATCCTCGAAGGCCATGTGGGACACAATATGTGTTCAGTATGAAGGAACGTCTGAAGTCCAGGATTCAAGAAAGATCAACCTGGTAAGACAATACGAAAGTTTCATCTCTGGTAAGAATGAAACTCTCTCTGAAGTACATCAACGTTTTAACTGCTTAATTATAGATCTTAAAACGGTTGGTAAGGAATATTCTAACTTTGAAGTTCTGACAAAGTTTTTAGAATGTTTACCTGAAAGCTGGGACAATTATTCCATGTGTCTCAAGCTGTCAAAAGATCTAAGATCAATGACACTCGCTACCTTATATGGCACATTGCTGAATCATGAGCAATCTAGCCATCTTAAGAAGAATCTTGTAAAAGATTCCAAAAGCACCCCTGTTGCTTTAATCTCAGAGGAACCTTCTACTCAGCGACCCGTGGTCACTATCACTGAGTTAGAAAGTAACTCTGAAAGATCATCAAATTCTGATTCTTCAGATGATGAATCCTTGGCTCTCCTAACTAAAAAGTTCAGGAGATTCGCCAAGAAGAAAATGTTTAGAAAGAACAAAAATCTTTCTATAGCTGACAAGCCTAAGTCATCAGCTTTTGTTGATAAGGCTACTGCTACTTGTTTTAACTGCGAAAAGACAGGTCATTTCGCTAACGAGTGCAGGTCAAAGAAAATCATGAGACCTTCAGCCTTTACAAAGAAATCCTTTGTTCCAAGGAATAAAGACGACAAATACTTAAAGCTGAAGGAGAAGTATGCAAAGCTGAAAAGCTTTAAGAAGAAAGGAAAAGGCCTAATTGCTGACTATGATTGGGCTGCTTCTGATGAAGAAGCCTCATCATCTGATTCTGAAGATGATGAAGCAAATCAATGTCTCATGGCCAAGATTGAAGAAGAGGAAGAAAGTTCAGACATTCCCTCCACTTCAACATCTGCCATTCAGGTATCACCTTCCTTCTTTACCAATATTGTAAATATTGATGAAGCTGATAGTCTCCGTAAAATCGAACTACTGACTAGAAGCTTATACGAAGCCATGAACGGCAAAGCTGTGGTTGAAAACCAAAATCTTGATCTCGCTGAAAAGCTTAAAAATTGCCACCTTCAAATAGAAAAGCTTTCTAAATTTGAAGAAGATTTTAAAGATCAAGTCCATTTAAATCAGCTAGTCAAAATTGAACGAGCGGAAGCTATCGCTGCATTAAAAGCTGAACAAGCTACTGTTGAAGGATGGTGTAATTCTTCAACAAAGATCACTGAGATAATTAAGGCTCAGATTCCTCTGAGTGATAAACGTGGTCTGGGTTATAAATATGATACTCCAATACCAACCACTGAACGTTCAATGCTTAAATTTGTAACGTTCGTATCCTCAGTAGCTGACACTTCTTCATCTCAGTACTCCTCGTCGATTACACCAATCCCTGAGGAAACTCCTACCTCCTCAAAAGGTAAGGAGAAAATGGTTTATTCAAAACCTACCTCTGTCTCTAAAGATAAAGGTAAAGGAATTGTAATTTATCAAAATCCTCAGAAGGGTACTTTAGTACCTAAGCTGAATGCTTCCAAAGCCTTAGTGATTCATTCATCTGGTTCTAGAAATCAGACCTCTGGATCAGTTCAGCGACCTACTCCTAGACTCAGAGTAGATGTCCTTGGTAAGAAATCTGAAGAACTGAATGTTCGTCCTATTTCAAAAACCAATAGTGTACTTGGTGCTGGCACTTCTAATTCCAAATTAAAAGCTCAGCACACAAGTGGTCCTAGAACTAATTTTAGTTATAGGAAATGTTATCACTGTGGACTTACCGATCATATTGCAAGTAAGTGTCCCACAGCCACCAAAGCTGATAAGATAGCTAAGGTGAAGATAGCACCAAAGAAGACCAAACCAGTTGCAAGTCAGGTCAAGGTGACTCATACCGCTGAGGTCAAGAAATTGACCAAAGTGAAGAAAGACAAAGCTGAATCTTCAAATGCTGCGAAGACTGCTGAACCCATTCCAACCACTTCCACTGACAAACGCGTATACATGGTGAAGTGGGTACCCAAGCAAAACTAATCTTCCTTTGTATTGCAGGTTAAGAAGGGTATCTGGTATCTCGATAGCGGATGCTCTAGACATATGACTGGAAAGAAAAGCCTGCTCGCTGAATACAAGGAAGAGAAGGGTCCCTCTGTAACTTTCGGTGGAAATGGAAAAGGACACACCCGAGGGTATGGTGTACTTTCAAATGGTACAACATCCTTCAGAAGAGTCGCATATGTTGAAGGGCTGAAGCATAATCTTCTGAGCATCAGTCAGCTTTGCGACATGGATAACAAAGTGATTTTCACCAAGGAATCCTGCTTTGTCTCTGACAAAAAGGAGAAGATAGCTCTCAGCGGTTATCGTTTGGAAAATGTTTACGTTATAAACATGGACTCAACAACCACTGAGAACTCCTGTTTCTTCTCAAAGGCATCTTCTGATGTCAACTGGCTATGGCACAAGAGACTCTCACATCTCAACTTCAAGACACTGAATACTCTTTCATCCAAAGAGTTAGTCACTGGTCTACCTCAACATTCATACGCCAAAGAATCCTTATGTTCAGCGTGTGAAAAAGGAAAGCAGACCAAGGCAAGCTTTAAGTCCAAGCAAGTTTCCTCAGTGTCATCTCCTCTTCAACTACTCCATATGGATTTGTTTGGCCCCGTTAACAAACAATCCATCGCTGGAAAGAAATATACGCTGGTCATAGTTGATGAATTCTCTCGTTATACATGGGTAATGTTTCTCCGTTCTAAGAGTGACACCCCTGAAGAACTCATCACCTTTGTTCGGAAGATGGAAACTCTGAACAATATGACTGTTCGCTCAATAAGGAGTGATCATGGAACTGAATTCAAAAACAGTTCTCTTGATTCCTTCCTTGAGAGCAAGGGTATTTCTCATAACTTTTCGTCAGTGAGAACACCACAACAAAACGGAGTCGCTGAAAGAAGAAATAGAACAATTATTGAAGCTGCACGTTCAATGCTCAGCGATTCTCACCTGCCTACTCAGTTTTGGGCAGAAGCTGTCAACACGGCTTGCTTTACGCAAAACAGGTCGCTGATAGTCAAAAGATTCAAAAAGACAGCCTATGAACTTTTTCATGGGAGAAAGCCTTCAATCAGCTTTCTTCACATCTTTGGTTGTCAGTGTTTCATACTGAACAACAAAGATGCCCTTGGAAAGTTTGATCCTAAGGCTGATGATGGAATCTTTCTTGGATACTCCTCAGTTTCCAAAGCCTTCAGAGTCTTCAACCGAAGGAGACAAACTGTAGAAGAAACTATTCACGTCACGTTTGACGAATCCCGTTCAGCGAACTCTAAACCGAACGCTGATACAGAAGAACTGAATCAATGGATGTTTTCTCATCTTGGTGATTCAGAAGATGTTCCCACTACTCATACTCATACAACTGAAAATGATGGTCCTACTATCATTCCCAATATGCAGAATAGTGAAGCTGAAACATCTTGGGTCTCAGCTGTTCCTATAAATACTATACCCGCAGTTGATCCAAATGTCTCAGAACTTCCATCTATTTCTCAGCAATCAGTGAATGAAGTGACAAATGCAAGCATTCCTCTCTTAGCTGATTATCCAGAAGTAGCTGAAGCCTCATCTTCAGTTTCTCCAGTTCAGACTGAGTCAGCGACGCATGCTCCGGCTCAGCGATGGACTGTAAATCACCCAATCGATCAAATTCTTGGTGATCCCAACGCTGGTATTCAGACTCGTAGAAGTGCAGGTAATATTTGTTTATTTGTTAACTTTATTTCTCTAACTGAACCAAAGAAAATAGATGATGCCCTCAGAGATCCAAACTGGGTCAGCGCTATGCAAGAAGAGCTGACTGAATTCGAAAGAAACAAAGTTTGGAAACTTGTTCGGAGACCAACTGACAAAACAGTGATAGGCACTAAGTGGGTCTATCGAAACAAGTTGGACGAACATGGTACTGTAACTCGCAACAAAGCTCGTCTTGTTGCTCAGGGATACAGACAAGAGGAAGGTATAGATTATGACGAAACCTTTGCTCCTGTAGCAAGACTTGAATCTATTCGTCTTTTCTTAGCATATGCTGTACACAAAAACTTCACTGTACATCAAATGGATGTTAAGTCAGCGTTTCTAAATGGAAAGCTGAATGAAGAAGTTTATGTGGAACAACCTCCAGGATTCTCAGATCCTAAGCGTCCAGGTTATGTTTATAAGCTGGATAAGGCACTTTATGGCTTGAAGCAAGCTCCTCGTGCATGGTATGACACTCTTTCTACGTATCTCCACCTTGAAAATTTTGAGAGAGGTAAGATTGACAAAACTTTGTTTTTTAGAAAAATAAAAGGTCATATCATTTTAGTTCAAATATATGTTGATGACATTATATTTGGTTCTACTAACCCTGAGCTTTGTACTCGTTTCGCTGATAGAATGAAAGATGAGTATAAAATGAGTATGATGGGTGAACTAACATATTTCCTTGGTCTTCAGATTAAGCAAACTGAAAAAGGAACTTTTATAAATCAGGGAAAGTATGTTAAAGATATGCTGAAAAAATTCGACTTAACTGAAAGTTCAGCTATGAAAACCCCTATGGCACCACCGCTGATACTTGATAAGGACACAAAGGGTGTTCCTGTCAATGTCACGCTGTACCGTGGGATGATCGGCTCACTACTGTATCTTACAGCTAGCCGACCCGATATTATGTTTGCAACATGTCTGTGCGCACGATATCAAGCTGAACCTAAGATATCTCATATGAAAGCTGTAAAGCGAATCTTTCGATATCTTAAGGGTACAGCGAATCTAGGTCTTTGGTATCCCAAAGATTCAGGATTCGATCTAACCGCCTATTCAGACAGTGATTTTGCAGGTTGCAAAATGGATAGGAAAAGCACCACAGGAGGATGTCAGCTCTTGGGTGGAAAGCTGGTAAGTTGGACACGTAAGAAGCAAAACTCGGTGTCCACTTCCACAGCTGAAGCTGAGTATGTAGCCGCTGGAAGCTGCTGTTCTCAAGTCTTGTGGATGAGAAATCAACTACTAGACTATGATCTTCAGCTCTCCAAAATTCCAATCTATTGCGACAGCACAAGTGCCATCGCTATAGCAAACAATCCAGTGCTACACTCAAAGACAAAACACATAGAAATCAGATATCATTTTATCAGAGATCATGTGATGAATGGTGATATAGAACTTCATTTTATCCCAACTGATTATCAGTTAGCTGATTTGTTTACCAAACCTCTTGATGAGACAAGATTCAACTTTCTCATCAGCGAGCTTGGAATGCTGAACTTTGAAGGATAAATCTTCAGCGGTTCACATTTAATCAGCGATACGTTTATACATTCTTGTATAGGCTCTGGATAAAATAAACTAGTACAATCCATTTCATCATCTTCTCTCTGAATAAATTGGGTTAAACTGATATCAAGGTATGTTTTCTCTGACAAAACGCATGAAAATGCAAGATTTCAAATTCTTTCATCGCTGAATAATATTTTGAAATTTCTTAAAACCCTCACTGATATTTCTATTCAGTGCTTCATATTTTCCAAAGAGTCCCTGAGTTTTTCTTTCAAAACCTCAGAGACAACGAAAGAATGTGAAAGGACAGTTGTGACGTCATTGCAACGGATAACACCAGGCACGTTTCTTTTTCTGACACACGTTTGCACGTTTCGTTGTCTATCCAATCAAATGCAAACACGTGTCCGTGTCATGATGAAAAACTTTCCCGCTCAAGTTTTTCTCTCTCTACTCTCTTCCTATATAAACACTCTCAAAGTTTATATTTGTCTTTTATGCGAATCAATCTTTCTCCGCAAGAAAAGAACACTGTTGCATTTTGTGCTCTCGATCTTCAAGAACTGTTCATCATCTTCTTCATCAAACTCAAGGTCAATATGTTCTTATCTTTTATCAAATACAAATAACTTGTTTTCGATCTTATCATTGTTTTACACAAGATCAAACAAAAGAACTCAAAAATAAAATCATTTTCTTTCATGGTTTTATAAACACAACCATTTCATGGTTGTTCTTCAAGTTTTAAATCTAAAATCTTAAACTTGTTCTTCTTTCGTATCCATTTTTTTTAAAAACTGGTATACAAGGCTTATAGGTGTTATATTCGTTTTCTTTAAAAACAAGAAAAACCCTAATCTTCATTAAGACTTTTTTGTCTGAATGAAATGGACAAAATTCGAAAAATCTTAATGGAAATTCTCTTTCCACATTAAGATATTTCTTATTTGTTAACATCTTTGGTTGAACTGATAATACAGTGAAATGGCAACTTCAAAGCTGAATGTTACCGCTGAGTCCATCTCCAGTGATTCTGAGGAACTGGAAATCACCAAAGCTCCTCAGGTTAAGTTTGAGCTGGATCAACTAGACTGGACAAAGGCAAACAACCTTTCAGCGCTTCTCGAGTTTCCTCCTCGGAAGCAGGTATCCCATCTAGACGACGCTGTGATTTTTTTGAAGAATAGCCCCATATACACAGCACTGACAATCACACCTCCTGCCAGTCAGCGTCTATTATCCCAATTCTGGTACTCTGCCAGACACACCAACCTACCCTCAGCCAAAGATCCATCTAAAACCATCGACTGCATACTCAGCGATACTGAGTATGGCACCATCAAGATAACCCCCGCAATAATCCGCAAAGCTCTGAAATTCCCTAACGCTACCTCAGAAAATCCTTTCATTCCATTTCCTGACCACAAGAAGCACGCTGACAGGGAAGAAATCATTGCTTTCCTTGATGCGATGGGTTACATCTGGGAGACTGGAAGAGACAAGCTACCTGAGAAGAAGCTGACGCTGATAAAGAAATCCAAGATGCCCAGCGAGATGAACTTCATCTTCGCTCACCTGATCAGCTGCATGACAGCGAAATCCGGATCTTCTGATCAAGCCGCTCAACCTCAGCAGGCCATGGGTTACGCACTGCTGAAAGGTCTCAACATTGACTGGGCCTCCATCATCTATGAAGACCTCATTCAACGTGTTGATTCTGCCGCTGACCGACCAGCATGGGTTCCTTACCCGCAATTCATCAGCGCCATCTTTCAATATGGCCTGAAGGACAGCTATCCTGAAGAGGGTGATCTGAAACTCTCTCAGATTGGCCCTAAAGTTCTCGACTTCAAGCCTGTCGCCAACGAGGTACGTCTCTCTACTCTTCTCACTCTTCTTAATACTCCGCTTTCTGTGGCTCCTTCAGCGACAATACCCATCGCTGATACCCCGGCCACAAAATCCATTCCTTCTAAGAAAAGGAAACAATCTCTTACCCCTCTTGATTCCAAAAGGATCAAGAAAACCAAGGAGCAACCCCAGCAGTTGCATGCTGAAGACTCCTCAGCTCTTTCTGAAGAGCTGAAGGAAAGTTCCGTGGTACGCTCTGCCACACCAATTCAAGCCATCCCTTCTAAACCTACTTCAGCGTCCCTAAACGCTGAGGTTAGAACTTTGGAATCTACCCAACCTTCGTCAGTCTCTCAAAAGACTGATGAAGTACTTCTCAGCGAATCCAACGCTGAACTTGAACCCCAACCCCAATTCTTATCCTTCGCTCCTCCCTCTACTTCTTTGGACACTCCTCCAGTCAAAACTGGAGATGCCATCATTCAAGAAGCCGTTGAAGCTTCTCAGCGAATGACGAAGAAAGGACCTGCAGAGATCTCCATTCCTCACGGAACTTTTGAGGGAGATATGGAACACTATGGAGGGACTCGAAACTCTGATGAGTTCGTCAACGCTCCTGCAGGTACAGATCCCACCTTAAACACTGTAACTAAACCTGAAACTTCTGAGCTTTCCTTTGTTCACAAGTACTTATATGTTACAGGTCCTTTTTTGGGAGACATCAACCAGTCTCTGAAGTCTATGGAGATGAAACTTACGGATCTCACCACCGGTCTATCAAATAACTCTACAGCTGTAACAAACGCTGGAGAGAATCTGACGAAGCTGACTACTGTGGTGGAAAAGAAGGCCTCCTCTGATGACATCAAAGACCTTGATAAAACTCTCGCCGACTTTGCCAAAGTGCTCTCCGACATCTACACTGACTACACCAACCTCAAATCATCAGTTTCCACCATTTCCAGCGAAGTTACAACGCTGAAGAAATCGGTTGGTACACTCGAAGGTGATATGTCAGTGGTCAAGACCGACTTGGGCTCAGTGAAGACCGACCTTGGTTCCGTCAAGACAATGATCGAGACGCTGGTGAACAAGGCAAATAATCCAGCTCCTGCTCCGGCCCCTGCACCTGTTTTGGACTCATTCACCGCAGAGGATCGCCAAGAGCTGAAGAAAATCACGCCTGCTATTTCTGGCCTAGAAGACAGAATAGCTAAGCTTGAAGGTTGTGTGAAAATCTCTGGCCCAGAAGACAGAGACAACACCAATGCTGAATCTACCCATTCCTCCCCCGCCCATCATGAGAAAGAGGGGGAGAAGAGCGCTGAACAGGAGAAGAGCGCTGAAGACCTTTCCCATGATGAATCTATCAGGGGAGAGGGTAATGAAGATCGGATTACTGGACCTCAGGGAGATGAAAACCCTGAGGGAACCGAGAACCTCGCCTCTATATCTGAGGGGGAGCAACTCGATGAAGATGCTGAGGAATCTGAAGCAGAAGAAGACGAAGACTTCGACATCCCTGAAGCTGAACCATCCTCCTCTCCAAGGAACGATGATGATGATGATGAAGATGACGATGATTTCTTTGTTGTCAAACCTGCTCCTCGAACCAAAGCTCTTAAAGGTATTTCAATAAAAGAACCTTCAGGGGAGAAGACAAAGACAAAGCACTCAGCCTCTGGCGCTGAGAAAAGCAAAGACAAAGGCATCGCTGAAGATGATAATCTGGCGATCCTACTTGCAAAGCCGATTTGTCAGGTACACTAAACTTATTTTTCCTTCCCTGATCATCTCTGAAAAATCAGTTATCCATTCCACAAACACCATACACATCCACATTTTTTTTCTATCTTTTCTACCCAAGTTCTTCTACCCAGTTCTTATTTGTAAGATCGCTGCGTTTCAGCTAGTCCTCTCCCCTGTTTGAGGATATCGCTGAAAGATCTGTTGCGACTTCACCAATAATTCCAGCTACCGCTGAAGACATAATCCCAGTCTTAGATTTAATCTCTGAGACTGATGAACCAGAAGAACAACCTCTCACGCACAGAAACAGACCTTCCTCAGTTGCTCAAAGGCTGAGTGAAGAAGATCAAAAGAGGAGAGAAGAAATGATAAAGCGATTCGAGGATCAGCGAATCATCCTAAGGCGCGATCAACTACCTTCAGTTCCTCCTAAGTTCAGAATTTCAAAAGCTGAATACCAAGATCATCTCAGAGCTGAACGCCTCATCGCTGAAAGGAAGGAAGCTGAAGATAAAGACAGAGAATACGCCATCAAGCTCACTCAAGAATCTGTCAAAGACCCCAAGCTGAAGCGTATTCCCATTCAAATCCAACGAAAGCTTTGGGAACAAGCCCAGAAGATCGTGGAAAAGAAAGCTGAAGTTTCTCAGACCACCCTGATCTGGTGTAAAGAGAAAATCCACTTCAGATATCGTCCAGCGAAGATCAACAAGGTATTCATCTCTGGAAGAACCTCCGTCGGAGTACCTATTGTTGACATCAAACTGTTCAGAGAAGATGACTCATCTGAAACCTTTCGTGCTGACACTGTAAAAAGGTATGGTCTCTCTGAATGGCTGGAGATGAGGTTAGCTATCCAACCGTCAAAATCTAAGTACAAGGATCATTTCGAAAAGCTGATAAACAGACAGATCGATTTGATATCTTCTTGTGTGGATATTCCTCCTGTTCCTGATCTAAAGCCGAAAAGAAAAAAGGACTCTCCAAGGAAGAAACGTCAAGATTCAAACTCAGGTCCTGTCATACGAAATGAAACTGGAATTGGTTTCTCTCGCGCTGAAGTACTTGGTCCTGATCCTGATCTATCTGCCCTTGATGTCTCTTTGCCACCATGTGAACTTTTCGTCCCTGGTAAAGTCATCAGTAATCCTTATGGAATATTCTTTCTTGACTACGACGGACGTAAATGCTTTCAACGGATCGCTGAGCTTCCAATCACTCCAATCGAACAGCTCAAAGATCTCATCTACTGGTGCGACTTCAGAAAAGACATTCAGGCACGACACCTAAAACCCTTGATTTTTGAAGCTGCTCTGAAGCTAAAGAATAAAGGAGAAAAGGTTCCTGACTGGATGATTCCAACTGAAAAGACAACCCTTGATGAACTTCTCATTAAGGAAGAACCCTTTGAAGGCTGACAACAATCACCATTTTCTCTATTGTATCAGTCATCCTTCAGTACTTGTAATTTATTTCGCTTGTACTTGTAATCTTTCTTATTCATATTGTAACCTGATTCAAAGATTTAAAGAAAGATTTCAGCGAATGTACTTTACTCCATCAGTACTGAAAAGATCCCAGAAAACAGTAAAAGGGACAAATATTTTATGAGTTCTTTTTATCCTTATGTTTTCATTAAATAGCAATTTTCTCTGTTGCTATGTCATAATCAAATAGGGGGAGATTGTTGATCCAAACCCTCAGTGATTTGATAATGACCCTATCTTAAATACTTAGTGAAAATTGTAAGTAAACAATATGTATCAGAGTTTCACTATCGCTGATAAGTACTAAGATCTTACAGTACTGCTGATAGGAACTCTCGCACTTTTAGATTAAACATTCAGCGAACACTGTTCACCATATCGCTGAGTCTGTTCAGTCCTTATGGTGATCGCTGATAAGTTAGTTGTTTACTTATGATCCCTGAAGACAAGATTCACGTCAACAAAGGTTCTACGCTGAAGTCGAAGATCAAGCTCAAGAACCAGCGACAAGTCTCCTAATGAACTGATGCGGATCAGCGAAGACTCAGATTTGTCCACTCAACGTGAAGTATCAAGTACAAGACTTCAGCTATCGCTGAACTTTATCATCTGCTGAATAGTAAATGATAATCGCTGAATCAACGAAAGCTGATCATGAAGTCCTCCGTACAAAGTACTTTTGTCTTAACCTCCCTTGCACGCCACCGTACGAAATGTCAGAAAAGAACCTCCGAAAATCTGAAATCGTACAACCACTCTGATACTACACTGTTCATTCATGCGGCTACTAAGGTTGTCATCAAAGGTCAATGACATGCAACCAATCCGCTAATGACACGTGTAAAGTATTTACTGGATTGCATTAAATGCATGCAGTATATAAAGAGATGAACTCACTTCATTTGAAGTAACTTGCTAACTCTGGACAAGTTCAAATCTCTCAAGATAGGATTTTATTAGTAATCTCCTTATCTTTCTTAGTGCAAGAAAACCTTAGTGTTCCAACTTGTTTAGATTTAGGTTTATCCTTAATCTTGTTTCCGCAACAAGCTGTAAATTGTTAATGATTTATCAATAAACAATTTAGAAAAGTAAAATAGTGTGTTTGTATTCAACCCCCCCCCCCTTCTACAAACTTGTTTAAGCCTTTCGGGACCAACACGTACTTGTCAATCATGTTCCACACTTGTCAAACAAGATAACATAAAATAGGATTCAATAAAATAGAATCGGATTTAATAAGACATAACAATAATTAAACATTTTATTATTGTTTCAACTTATGCACATATACATTTTATGCATATGACTAGAGATGGCCAAATGCTCCCGGCCCGACCCGAGACCGTTTGGGACCGCCAGTTACAATATTTCACTAAAAACAAGGCCCGACCCAGTTATGGACCGGTTATAGGACCGGCCCGATTTTTATTTTCTTTTATTTTTAAATGTATTTTTAAGTATATTTTTAAATTTATTTGATTGAATACCAAAATGTATTTTTAAGTGTGTCATAAATAAAAACGTATTTTTAAGTTTATTCGGTTGACCCAATTGAATATTTAATAAAGTATATTGATTGATCAAATTCTTTATGATAAAAACGTATTTTTTAGTGTACTTGATTGTCAAAATTATAATAAAAGTGTATTTTTTAGAGTGTATTTTATTGACCAAATTATTCAAAAATTAATTTTTATATGTTAAAAATTAATTTAAAAAAAACAATATTAAGTGGGACTGATTTAGGCCCGGCCCGGGACCGGTGCTCATAATCAGACCTTGTAAAGCTTAACTGGGCCGATATACCTAACAACCACTATTTCACCCACTTACCTAATGATTAGAATCCGTTATCAAAGTACATCACTCGCATAATGCAAACTCCATGATCTCAAGTTAAAGGACTATCTATACAAAGACCACGTGAGAAACGTCTATGAAAACTGTTGATCCAAACCCTCAGTGATTTGATAATGACCCTCTCTTAAACACTTAGTGAAAATTGTAAGTAAACAATATGAATTAGAGTTTCACTATCGCTGATAAGTACTAAGACTTTACAGTACCGCTGATAGGAACTCTCACTCTTTAGATTAGATCTTCAGCGAACACTGTTCATCATCTTATAGCTCTGAGCCTGTTCAGTCTATGAGATGATCGCTGATAAACTAGTTGTTTACTTATGATCCCTGAAGACAAGTTTCACGTCAACCAAAGTTCTACGCTGAAGTCGAAGATCAAGCTCAAGAACCAACGACAAGTCTACTCATGAACTGATGCGGATATCAGCGAAGCAAGACCTGTCCATTCAACGTGAAGTATCAAGTAGAAGACTTCAGCAATCGCTGAACTTTATCATTCGCTGATAAAGATCTGACTCAACGAAAGCTGATCATGAAGTCTCCCTGCATGTTACTATTGTCTTACCTCCCTTGCACGTCTCTGTACGAACTGTCAGAACGGACATCCCTTTTGTCTGTAATCGTACAACAACTCTGATTCTACACTGTGCACCATGCGGCTACTAAGGTTGTCTACAAAGGTCAATGACATGCAACCACTCAGCTGCTTCCACGTGTAAAGCCATACTGCAATGCATTAAATGCATGCAGTATATAAGAAGAACCTTACTTCAGTTTTGAAGTGTGCTCGGACCATCTTCTTATTTCTCTCTTATTGTTAAGTTATTATTCGTAATTTCTTTAACTCTTTCTAGTGCAAGAAACTTAGTGTTTCTCAAGACTTGTTTAGATTAGGTTTATCCTTAATCTTGTTCCGCAACAAGTTGTAAATTGTCTTGATTTATCAATAAACAATTTAGAAAAGTAAAAACATGTGTTTGTATTCAACCCCCCCCCCCCGCCCCTTCTACAAACTTGTATAGCCCTTCGGGACCAACAAGTGGTATTAGAGCGGATTTGTTTAATCTCATATACAAGATCTGATCTATACTAAGATTTATCTTCCTAGCTATGTCCTAAAATGGCTACCAACACAAACACAAACTATATGGACAACGGTTCTCTTGCAAAACCCCCTAGATTCTCCAGAGATAATTTTAATCTATGGAAAAATAGGATGATTCTCTTCTTAGAAGGTGTAGACCCTACTATGCCTTACTATCTTGAAAACGACCCATATATTCTTGTAATAATTGATGCTGCAGTTCCAGTCGCTGAGAATAGACCTGCTATTCCAGAAAGGCTGATTCCTAAGGAAATTCATATGTGGACTGATGAAGATAAGAAGAAAGTGGCTATCGACACCAAAGCCAGATCCATACTCTCCATGGCTCTTCCTGACGATGTCTACCATTCCGTCATGAACCTGAAAACCTCAAAAGCTATGTGGGACACAATCTGTGTTCAGTATGAAGGTACTTCTGAAGTCCAGGACTCTCGAAAGATCAACCTGGTAAGACAGTACGAAAGCTTCATTTGTGGTAAGAATGAAACTCTCTCTGAAGTACACCAACGTTTTAACTGCTTAATTATAGATCTGAAAACTGTTGGTAAGGAATATTCTAACTTTGAAGTACCGACAAAGTTCTTAGAATGTTTACCTGAAAGCTGGGACAGTTATTCTATGTGTCTCAAGCTGTCAAAGGATCTAAAATCAATGACCCTTTCTACCTTATATGGCAAGATGCTGAATCATGAGCAATCGAGTCATCTTAAGAAGAATCTTGTAAAAGATTCCAAAAGCACCCATGTTGCTTTAATCTCAGAGTCACCTTCCACTCAGCGATCGACTATCACTGTCACTGAGTTGGAAACTAACTCTGAAAGATCATCAGACTCTAACGTTTCAGATAATGATGAAACTCTGGCATTCCTGGCTAATAAGTTCAGGAGATTTGCTATAAATAGTAATTTCGAGAAGAATAAACCTCTTGCTATTACTGACAAGCCAAGATCATCAACCCCTGTTGATAAGGCTACTACTACTTGCTATAACTGTGAAAAGATAGGACATTTTGCTAGCGAGTGCAGGTCAAAGAAAGTCTCTAGACCCTCAGCTTTTCCCAAGAAAAACTTTACTCACAGGACTAGAGATGAAAAATACAAAAAGCTGAAAGAAAGGTATTCAAAGCTGAAAACCTTTAAGAAGAAAGGCAAAGGCCTTATGGCTGACTATGATTGGGCTGCCTCTGACGAAGAAGAATCATCTGACTCTGAAGATAATGATGAAGCCAATCTATGTCTCATGGCCAAACTTGAAGATGAGGAAGAAAATTCTGACATTCCCTCTACTTCAACCTCTGCAACTCAGGTATCACCCTCCTTCTTTACTAATATTGCAAATATTGATGAAGCTGATAGTCTTCGAAAGATCGATCTCTTGACTAGAAGTTTATATGAAGCCATGAATGGTAAAACTGTGGTTGAAAATCAAAACCTTGATCACGCTGAACAGCTTAAAAACTGTCACCTTCAAATAGAAAATCTTTCTAAAATTGAAGAAGATTTTAAAGATCAAGTTCACCTAAATCAGCTAGTCAAAATCGAGCGCGAAGAAGCTATCGCTGCATTAAAAGCTGAAAAAGCTATTGTTGATGGATGGTATAATTCCTCAACAAAGATCACTGAGATAATTAAGTCTCAGATTCCCCTGAGTGATAAACGTGGTCTTGGTTACAAAGCTGATACTCTAGAACCAACCACTGACCGTTCCATGCTAAAATTTGGAATGTTCGTATCCTCTATCCCTGACACTATCTCATCTCAGTGTTCCTCTTCTAGACCGCCTATCCCTGAGGAAATCTCTACCTTAACTTCTAAAGGTAAAGAAAAAGTTGTTTATCCAAAACCTACCTCTGTCTTTAAAAACATAGGTAAAGGAATTGCTTTTAACCAAAATCCTCAGAAGGGTACCTCTGTACCAAAGCTGAACGTTTCTAAAGCTTCAGTGACTTATGTCAGGATCGAATCTTAACAAGACTAATAATACTTAGAACTCAGAATTAAAGAATCTGCGGAATAGAACTTTAATTCTCACAATCAATTAACAATATATCAGAAAACACACAGCTGTTTGTATTCACTAATTCAACTCACAAGCTTACAACCAAACCTCAATCTTGATGAACAGGCTCAATCAAGACGACTTCTACTTCTCTAGAAATAGGGTTCTAAACCTTGAGGTTAAATCTCTCTAAAACAAAACGTATATCGCGTATATTGTGTATTTGTGTATTTGTGTATCTCGAATAGCTATCTATTAACATCTATTTATACTAAAATAATTACAAGATAACTATCAAAAATAAATTGATCTTCTGAATCTTCTTTAAGCATATCTTCATCCATTCCATCTTTATCTCCAAAATCTTCGCATACCAAACTTATCACATCAGCAGTATTAACTTCTTTATGTACGAGCAGTATTAACTTCACTTTAGCATGAGCAGTACTAATATTCTCCAGCAGCACTAATTCATTCCAGCAGCATTAACTTATTACAGCAGCATTAACTTGACTCAGCAGTACTAACCTTATTCCAACAGCATTAATGCATCAGCAGTACTAACATTCTTCCAGCAGTATTAACTTTGTCTTGTAGTAGTAACTTTGTTCTGGCAGTACTAACCTTTACTGGCAGTAGTAACTTTGTTCTAGAAGTAGTAATGTTGTTCTGGCAGTATTATCCATACTTAGCAAATCTTCAGTTCCCAACAATCTCCCCCTAACTTGACTTTTAGAAAGAGAAGTCAAGTTCTTCAGATGATGCTTCCAAAACCTAATCATTAACGCATAAATCAGGATTCAAACCCAGACTTTGATTGATAATCCTTCTTACCAGGTATCTTGCCATCTTAGAATCTTTGTTACCCACCAACTTAGCTTTTAGCATTCCATTCAACCTTGTCATGCTGTGCTTGTATATTTTATCCACCAAATAATACTCATGATATGCATTGTCAAGTGTTATGACATACACACCACAGTTTTCAATAAGCATCCAGTTGGTAACAGCTTGAAATTGCCTTTCTGAAAAATACTTAACTGCTTCTGTATTGAACATTAGACACAAGTTTTCAAGTACCATTTTGGTGATGGACATTCCATTCTCAGTCAGCATATTTCCATAAAGCTTCATTCCCACCTTGAACATCTCTTCCAAGTCTGATCTAGAGCACATCCGTGTAAGTCTTCCCCATGTAGAACTGACCTCAAACTTCCCATCTGCTCTTTTTACTCTAATGTACTCCTTTCTCCCATCTTTCAAAGTATCCTAGAAGATGATCTCAGGAGCCATAGAAGCTAATGGTTTAACTTTGATTGGACTAATATCAACCACAGTAATATACATATCACATTGATCATTTGTATGTGATTGTACATTGCTTGGTTGACCTGATGGAGTTGCCACTTCTTCTTCAGCAACTTTATGATCAGCTTTCTCTTTCACAACTTCCTCCTTAGCTTCTTCTACACTGGGTTCCACCCTAGGCTTCTTTACAACTTTCTTCTTTGAAGCTATAGACTTTGTTCTTGGTCTTTTGTTTGACACCATCTTGGTTCTTTTGAGTGATTTAACAGCTTCAGGAATGGTTTCAGCTGTTTCCTTTGTTTCTGCTGCTTCAGGGATGGTTTCTGATGCCTTATGTTTTTCAGCAACATTAACCATTTCTGCTGCGTGAATGGTTTCTGCTGCTTTTTGACTAGCAGCATTAATCATTTATGCTGCTCTATCTGTTACTGCTTCTTTTAGTATCTTTGATACTGCTGCTTCAACACTGTTCTTCACAATCTCAGCTACTGCTGCTTCAATCTCAGATGCTGCAGCATTAACTGTTTCTACTGCTGGAAACTCAGATACTACTTCCTTCTCATTTTCTGCAGTATCAGTTACTGCTGCTTTCTCACTTTCTGCTTCCTTTGCAACTTCTGCAACCTGCTCAGCCTCCCCCTCAACCTTATGCTCATTCTCCCCCTCAACCTTTGCATCCTCCATGTTTAGTTCAGTTTCTAACTCCCCCTTTTTGGAAGCATCAGTGGTTGATCTTCTCCTTTTCAGAACATACTGAGCTTTCTTCCTTCTTTGCAGCAGCTTGGTGATCATCTTCTTATTCTTCTCTATCTTGGTGTGTTGATAAAGAACCACCTTCTTAAGCTTATCAAACTCCTTCTGCTGATTCATGACATCAATGTTGATGTTTGCAATGGTTTCCATCAATTCCTCATAAGTATATCTATCCTCACCTGGTTTAGAAGTGTTTACCTCCCTTTCAGGATCATTGGAAGTTTTAGTAGGTGTCTCTTGCCTAGCAAAAGCACAACCTACTCCCATGGTTTCTTGGCGCCTGGGTCCTCTGAATGTTTTCACATTCTGAGTTGCCGTGGGGAAGGTCTTAGTGATGTTACCACTGTCCTTCTCTTTGCTAGCAGAAGTAGTGGCAGCCTTGCAGCCCACATGCTCATCCTTCTCCTTAGAGAGCACCTTCTTGGGGTTGGGAGACACCCCTGTGGTTACCCTTTTGATATTCTCCATTGGAGAATGCTCCAATAGAGGGCTTGTAGGCTTTGGGCTATTAGGAGATACACCAAGGGAAGGAACCTTGTGTACCTTTCTTCTTTCAAACTTCTTGGTGATATTGGGAGTGGGTCTTAAAAGAATGGACTGTGGGATTTCTTTGGCGATGGAAGGTTGGGATTGGTCATCAGTGGGTGTGTCTAATGGGGGCCTTGACCCTGATGCCATACCTTCAGTGGTGTGGGACACAACCATCATTGTAGAGAACAATGGTGTGTCAACTCCTTCCGAGTCCCTAGGAATTCTTCTCATATTTGAGAAAACCTTCCCTTTAGGGGGTTTTGGCACATATACCTCAGCAGACTGAGGTAAATCCGTCAATTCATGGTTAGTTACTTCTTGGACAAACCTGGGATACATGTAAAAGCTCTTTTTGGATTCTAGGTTTGCCACAAGATCATTAAAAATCATTGCTGAAAAATTGAACTTTCTGGCAGTGGTTAAGCAGACTAAGGCATAAGCAATGGTACTGCTAAACTCACTCCATCCAGTTGTTTTCTTTGAAATACAGTGCATAAGAGTATGAACAAGAAATCGCCATTGGGTGAAAAACTTTTACTTGTAGAATTTAAAAATTCCAATAGAGATATAGGTTATACCTGAGGCATCATCTAAGTGAAGAGTGATGCGAATAACCTCCTCTGTGACCTTCAAGGGTTTGTCACAAACCCTTGTTAGAATGATTTTCTGCCCATCTTCGAGTATAACAGTAGCATTCTCCCAAAATTGCTTTTGATGCTCGATATATATGGTTGGGCACACTATTAGGGCATGAGAGATGTGTGTGGACTTGAGAAAATCCACAATATCATGAAATCCTGCGGCCTGCTTTGGCTTCTGAAGCATCGCAATCTCATTGTGCTCATCGACAAACTCCATTGTCGTCATTCTTCCTGAGGATTTGGATAGAAAACACAGAGATTCTAGGGAGAAAAGGTTAGAACGAGAGAGAGATAAATTGAATGCACAGAGACGTTATGAACTTTGGCGGGCTGAAAGAGTATTTATAGCAGTACTAGCCCTGATTTTCTTTAAAAGCAGTATTAACGACTTAGCAGTATTAACTGCAAGGCAGTATTAACTACACAACAGTATTAACCACTAAGCAGTATTAACTACAAAGCAGTATTAACTACACATGCAGTATTAACTACTAGGCAGTATTAACTACAAAGCAGTATTAACTACAAAGCAGTATTAACTACTAAGCAGTATTAACTACAAAGCAGTATTAACCACTAAGCAGTATTAACTACTACGCAGTATTAACTACAAAGCAATATTAACTACAAAGCAGTATTAACTACTAAGCAGTATTAACTACAAAGCAGTATTAACCACTAAGCAGTATTAACTACTACGCAGTATTAACTACAAAGCAGTATTAACTACACATTGGCAGTAGAAAATATGTACTAGCAGTAGTAACTCTGCACTGGCAGTAGTAACTATACTTACACTTTGCAGCACTTGTCAATCTGAGTCATACTGAGGTTCTGAGAAAACTAGTTAGTAACACCAAATATACAAAGAAATACAGGTATAAAAAATTAAAAATCACGAATTTATTCAAGGTTGATCAAGCCCACACTTGCTACCAAGAAAGTGAATCTACCCACATCAAAAGCTTTTGTGAATAGATCTGCAAACTGGTCATTGGTATGAACTTTAGCAACTTGAATCAATTTCTTTTCATTACAGTCTCTAATAAAGTGATACCTGATCTCTATGTGCTTTGTTTTTGAGTGCTTGACAGGATTGTTAACAATGCTAATGGCACTGTTGTTGTCAATGAAGATTGGAGTGTGAAGAAATGTTACCCCATAGTCCAACATCTGATTCTGAATCCATAGCACCTGAGAACAGCAACTTGCAGCAGCTATATACTCAGCTTCTATTGTAGATAAGGACACTGTGGTTTGTTTCTTACACTGCCATGATACAAGTCTTGCACCCAAAAACTGACATCCACCTGAAGTAGACTTCCTATCCATATTGGCTCCACCCAAGTCACTGTCTGAGTATGCAAGCAAGTCAAATGAAGATTCATAAGGATACCAAAGACCTAATCTAGGTTGCCCTCTTAGGTATCTAAAAATTCTTTTAACTGCATGAAGGTGAGATTGCTTAGGTGTAACCTGAAATCTGGCACAAACACATACTGGAAACATAATGTCTGGTCTAGAGGCTGTGAGATACATGAGTGATCCAATCATAGATCTGTAATGATGGACATCCACATCCTCCCCCTCAAGATCTGCAGTGATCTGTTTATGTGTCTCCATTGGTGTGCTTGCTGGCTTTGAGTCTGTTAAACCATACTTGACCAGGATGTCTTTCACATATTTGGATTGGCTTATGAAAATCCCATCTTTCCTCTGTTTCACCTGAAGCCCAAGGAAGAAAGTAAGTTCTCCCATGGAACTCATCTTGAAGCTCTTGTGCATTAACTCTTCAAACTCTTTACACATGTGATCATTTGTGGATCCAAAGATGATGTCATCCACATAGATCTGAACAAGTAGTGTGTCTTTCTCTCTCCTCTTAATGAACAAGGTCTTGTCAATGACTCCTCTTTCAAAGTCATTTTTCAAGAGATAGGTAGACAGGGTGTCATACCATGCTCTTGGGGCTTGATGTAAACCATAAAGTGCCTTCTTCAACTTGTACACTCTGTCAGGGTGCAATGGATTCTCAAATCCAGGGGGTTGACAGACATATACTTCTTCATCAATACTTCCATACAAAAAAGCACTTTTTACATCCATTTGGTAGACCTTGAACTTCATGTATGAGGCATAGGCTAGAAATAGCCTAATTGCTTCAATCCTTGCCACTGGAGCAAAGACTTCCTCATAGTCTATACCTTCTTCCTGAGTATACCCTTGAGCAACCAGCCTTGCTTTGTTTCTGATCACAATTCCTCTGTCATCCTTCTTGTTTCTGAAAATCCACTTGGTGCCAATTGCTCTATGACCTTTTGGAAGGTCCACCAAGTCCCAAACATCCTGTAATTTAAACTGTAGCAGCTCCTCTTGCATTGCTTCTATCCAACTTGGATCTTTCATAGCATTATAAGCCTTTTTGGGCTCAATTTGGGATAGAAAGCAAGTAAGTACAGTATTAACTGTATTCTGCTGATCTTGTAGCTCTTGAAGTCTGCTTTGATTCCTAGTCATCATGGGAGAAGCAATGTCTCCTATAACCAACTCAGGAGGATGATTTTTCTGAGTTCTTGATGGATGACCAGGTTCCTCAAGTAAGTTCCCATCCAGATTTGACTCATTTAAGTCTGGATTTTCTTCAGCTTCTTCAATTACTTCAGACTCTCTTGAAGTCTGATTTTCCTCTATTATTCTCTCTTCTTCATTCTGAATGGGTTCAGCTTCCTTTTCTGGTTCACAGAAGTCAACAGGATAAATGGTAGGGAGTGGAAATATCACAGACTGAATACTGTTATCTGATGGTGGTGCATCCCTTTGTCCTGCATTTACATCACTACTGAAACCCAAAGAATTAGTGAGTGAATCAATGTCAAATAGCCAATCAGGACCTGAACCAATAGGATTTGGTGTGTTCTCATTGCATTTGACATTGTCACTTTCTTCAATTATTCTAGAAGAGGTATTAAACACTCTGTAAGCCTTACTCTTAGATGAGTAACCAACAAGAAAGCCATCATCTGCTTTGCTATCAAACTTACCTAAGTGAGATTTGGTATTGAGAATTGTACAAGGACACCCAAATGGTTTGAAAAATCCAATAAATGGTTTCTTTTTCAGAAAAAGCTCATAAGGTGTCTTGTTTTTAGGCTTTATGACCAAAACTCTGTTTTGAACATAACAAGCAGTATTAACTGCTTCTGCCCAAAAAGTAGTGGGTAATTTTGAATCAGCTAACAGAGATCTAGCAGCCTCAATCAGTGTCCTATTCATTCTCTCAGCAACACCATTCTGTTGTGGAGTCCTAGGAGCACTGTATTGTCTCTCAATTCCTTTTTCCTCACAAAAGGTGTTTAGATCAAAGTTTTTAAATTCAGTCCCATTATCTGATCTAATGACTTTCACTTTTTGATTTGATTGGTTTTCAATTCTAAGAATAAAAGATTTGATCAGTTCACTTGTCTCATCTTTAGTTCTCAGAAAATATACCCAAGTAAATCTAGAGTAATCATCAACAATAACTAAACAGTATGACTTCTTGCCAATGCTCATGACATTTGTAGGGCCAAACAGATCCATATGCAACAACTGAAGAGGATTTGAGATAGTGTTTATCTCTTTGGACTTATGAGAAGTTTTGTGTTGTTTGCCTTTGAGACATGCAACACAATGATCATCACATGAATAGACTTTTGATGGTAAACCCCTAACAAGATTATTTTTAACAAGTTTATTCATTGTTTTAAAATTCACGTGACACATCCTTCTGTGCCAAAGTGATGATTCATCTATTGAAGCTTTTGAAACCAAACAATTTAGAGATGAATCAGATGAAACACTTTCTAAATCTAAACAATACACATTATCTTTTCTAGGAGTTTTCAATAGTATCAAGTTTTCATCAACTACTTTGAATCCAGGAGCAAGAATAATGCATTCAGAATCAGTAAATAATATACTATGTTTCTTGTCACAGACCTGTGATACACTTAACAAGTTGTATCTCAATTGCTCAACATAGTAAACATCCTCAAATGTCATCTTACCTTTTGACACATCCCCTTTACCACTTATCTTACCTCCTGCAGGATTATTTCCAAATGCAACATGTCCTCCATCAATTCTTTTGAAATTCTTGAGGCAGGCCATGTTACCTGTCATGTGCCTGGAGCAACCACTATCAACATGCCAGATGCTCTTCCCCTTGAGCTGTTGGTTGCCCTGCACATCAGATAAATAAGTTAGTTTTTATTGGGAACCCAAGCCGAAGTGGTCTTGGGTCTCCCTTGCTCATCAAAGTACTTGCACTGGGTTTTGATGAGATTTTCAAACTTAGGTACTGCCGAACTGGAGTATTTTGTCAATATGATTGGTCTAGCAGCACAAAAACTAGAAGCAGTATTAACCTTAGAAGAAGTACTAACAGTGTTAGCAGCACTAACACTGCTAGCAGCAGTATTGTTCTTAGAAGAGGTACTAACAGAGTTAGCAGCACTAACACTGCTAGCAACAGCATTCTCTTTAAAAGAAGTACTAACAGTGTTAGCAGCACTAACACTGCTAGCAGCAGTATTGGCAGTAGTATTGCTTCTAGCAGCACTATCCTTGTCAGCAGTACTATCTGAGGTAGCAGTACTATCATTAGTGCTTTTGGGGATCCACATATTGACACATTCCTTTTCAGTCTGTTTTCTCATGTGGCTTTTGGATTCAGCTTGTTTCTTAGCCACATTATTCCTTGCAGGCTTCCTATAACCAGAAGACTTTTGAAAACTTCTTTGAAAACTTTTCCTTTGGTTAATAGGATTGAAATAACAGTGTTTGGCAAGATGATTCAATCTGCCACAAATAAAACAAGGTTTTGGTCTGTAAATCCTTTGCAGATCAACTCCTTGCTTTTGTGCCCACTGGTTATTCCAATTTCTTTGATTTCCCCTTTTGTTATCATGTTTTTGGGGCTTATTCTCTTGAGATTTCTTGCAAGAACAATGTTCACAAGTATTAGAGTTCACAACAGTGGTCTGTGTATAATGAACTCCCTTTCCCTTTCCAGTCCTTTTCATCTGATTGTTCTTAACACATGGACTTACACATTCCTCACCAGATCCTTCTTTTTCAGTCTTATCCTCAACAACTACTTTATCTAATGGATCTACTTCAGTGGCTCCTTCAGGTAAGTCATTCCTATCCTTGGTTTCTAATAGGTCTGACTTAGGAGGGATGTAGTTGTTGTTGTAGGGTGGGGGTGTGGCATTATACCCTATGCCTGGTTTCAACTTACTATGGATTTGAGAGTTGATTATGTTGTCCATGACTTTAGAGGCACAATTAAACTTTTCTACATCAAGTTTAATTTTCTCAAGCTCTCCCTTTAGTTTCTCACACTCTTCCCTGGATTCCCTAAGCTGGAACTCTAGACCATCCTTTTCCCATTTCCAGTAGTTTGTATCATAGGAGTGTTGAAGTTCATTGGCTTGAAAAGCCCTAATCTGTTCTTCAAACTTCTCAACAATTACTACATAGTCTTTTCTGTCCTTTTCTAATCTCTTAAGGTCATCACACATTCCCTGATTGTGATCTCTATACCTTTTAACAGTGTCTATACAAGCTTGAGTACAGAGATTAGATTTTACCTCAGTGGGAATATCTGAAACTTCAGCCATAAGTGCTTGATTTTGGATGGCCTCTTCTGCTTGATCACTCCAATCAAATCCCATTCCTTGTTGAGAGACAAGAGCTTGAATAGAGTTTCTGTTTTGATTGGAGCTTCCAGCCTGAGTTTGTTGATGGCTGTTGTGAGATGTTCCACCTCTGCATTCCCTGGCAAAGTGTCCCATCTTGTGACACTTGTAGCATTCAACTTTGGACTTGTCAAATCCAGCACCATCTTCTCTTCTTTGGGAAAAGTTGTTTCTCCCTGTCCTCTTTATGAATCTCTTCACCCTCATAGACAGCATAGCCATCTGCCACTTGATATCCATCTCTTCAAGATCATCAGCATTAATCTGTTCTAAGTCATCATTAATCAATGAGGAATTAACATGACTAGAAAAGAAGGCTTCTAGTACTGAATCATTGGTCTTTTCCTGATTGACTCCTCCAGCAGCACTAACTGATTCAGGGTTAGCAGTAGAATCAGGTGATGCTGAAAGGAGTGCAGCATTATGTACATATCCAGAGGGCTTCTTTTTGGCTTCAACCTCTGCTTCAAAGACTCTAAGATCATTGTAAAGATCATCAAGCTCTTTATCTTCCAATTGGTCATTCTGTCTGAAGGACACAGTATACATTGTCCACTCTTCACCTAATGATATTAAGAACTTTCTGTTAACATCATCAGCCTCCATCTTGACTCCTACTGTGGCCAATTCTCCAATCAGCTTATTAAATCTATCAAAAGTTTGAGTCATAGACTCATTCTTAGTAGAAGTAAAGTTTTCATACTGCTGCTTGAGAATTGCCTTCTGATTCCTCTTGGTGCTTTTGGTGCCAGTGAATCTCTTTTCCAATGCATTCCACATAATCTGAGCATCAGTGCAGTGATGAAATTGATGCTGATATTCATTGGGGATAGCCAAAAGCAGAGTGCTTAAGGCCTTCATCTCTATTTGTCTGACTTTTCTCTCTGCATCAGTCTTTGGAGGAGGTCTTTTGCCTTCTGGTCCAATTCTTCCTTCAGCACATGGACCATTCTCTATGATATCCCAGATGGAATAATCAGTAAGCAGAATATACTGCTTGATTCTAATTTTCCACATGTCAAACTCATTGGGTCTGAGCATGGGAACCTTAGAAACAAGAGTACTGTTTGATTCAATAGATTTGTCCATAATAATTGTAGAATTCTAAGAAACACAAGCTCTGATACCACTTTTCAGGATCGAATCTTAACAAGACTAATAATACTTAGAACTCAGAATTAAAGAATCTGCGGAATAGAACTTTAATTCTCACAATCAATGAACAATATATCAGAAAACACACAGCTGTTTGTATTCACTAATTCAACTCACAAGCTTACAACCAAACCTCAATCTTGATGAACAGACTCAATCAAGACGACTTCTACTTCTCTAGAAATAGGGTTCTAAACCTTGAGGTTAAATCTCTCTAAAACAAAACGTATATCGCGTATATTGTGTATTTGTGTATTTGTGTATCTCGAATAGCTATCTATTAACATCTATTTATACTAAAATAATTACAAGATAACTATCAAAAATAAATTGATCTTCTGAATCTTCTTTAAGCATATCTTCATCCATTCCATCTTTATCTCCAAAATCTTCGCATACCAAACTTATCACATCAGCAGTATTAACTTCTTTATGTACGAGCAGTATTAACTTCACTTTAGCATGAGCAGTACTAATATTCTCCAGCAGCACTAATTCATTCCAGTAGCATTAACTTATTCCAGTAGCATTAACTTGACTCGGCAGTACTAACCTTGTTCCAGCAACATTAATGCATCAGCAGTACTAACATTCTTCCAGCAGTATTAACTTTGTCTTGCAGTAGTAACTTTGTTCTGGCAGTACTAACCTTTACTGGCAGTAGTAACTTTGTTCTGGAAGTAGTAATGTTGTTCTGGCAGTATTATCCATACTTAGCAAATCTTCAGTTCCCAACAATCTTGTCAGGATCGAATCTTAACAAGACTAATAATACTTCGAACTCAGAATTAAAGAATCTGCGGAATAGAACTTTAATTCTCACAATCAATGAACAATATATCAGAAAACACACAGCTGTTTGTATTCACTAATTCAACTCACAAGCTTACAACCAAACCTCAATCTTGATGAACAGGCTCAATCAAGACGACTTCTACTTCTCTAGAAATAGGGTTCTAAACCTTGAGGTTAAATCTCTCTAAAACAAAACGTATATCGCGTATATTGTGTATTTGTGTATTTGTGTATCTCGAATAGCTATCTATTAACATCTATTTATACTAAAATAATTACAAGATAACTATCAAAAATAAATTGATCTTCTGAATCTTCTTTAAGCATATCTTCATCCATTCCATCTTTATCTCCAAAATCTTCGCATACCAAACTTATCACATCAGCAGTATTAACTTCTTTATGTACGAGCAGTATTAACTTCACTTTAGCATGAGCAGTACTAATATTCTCCAGCAGCACTAATTCATTCCAGCAGCATTAACTTATTCCAGCAGCATTAACTTGACTCAGCAGTACTAACCTTGTTCCAGCAGCATTAATGCATCAGCAGTACTAACATTCTTCCAGCAGTATTAACTTTGTCTTGCAGTAGTAACTTTGTTCTGGCAGTACTAACCTTTTCTGGCAGTAGTAACTTTGTTCTGGAAGTAGTAATGTTGTTCTGGCAGTATTATCCATACTTAGCAAATCTTCAGTTCCCAACAATCTCCCCCTAACTTGACTTTTAGAAAGAGAAGTCAAGTTCTTCAGATGATGCTTCCAAAACCTAATCATTAACGCATAAATCAGGATTCAAACCCAGACTTTGATTGATAATCCTTCTTACCAGGTATCTTGCCATCTTAGAATCTTTGTTACCCACCAACTTAGCTTTTAGCATTCCATTCAACCTTGTCATGCTGTTCTTGTATATTTTATCCACCAAATAATACTCATGATATGCAATGTCAAGTGTTATGACATACACACCACAGTTTTCAATAAGCATCCAGTTGGTAACAGCTTGAAATTTCCTTTCTGTCAAATACTTAACTGCTTCTGTATTGAACATTAGACACAAGTATTCAAGTACCATTTTGGTTATGGACATTCCATTCTCAGTCAGCATAATTCCATAATGCTTCATTCCCACCTTGAACATCTCTTCCAAGTCTGATCTAGAGCACATCCGTGTAAGTCTTCCCCATGTAGAACTGACCTCAAACTTCCCATCTGCTCTTTTTACTCTAATGTACTCCTTTCTCCCATCTTTCAAAGTATCCCAGAAGATGATCTCAGGAGCCATAGAAGCTAATGGTTTAACTTTGATTGGACTAGTATCAACCACAGTAATATACATATCACATTGATCATTTGTATGTGATTGTATATTGCTTGGTTGACCTGATGGAGTTGCCACTTCTTCTTCAGCAACTTTATGATCAGCTTTCTCTTTCACAACTTCCTCCTTAGCTTCTTCTACACTGGGTTCCACCCTAGGCTTCTTTACAACTTTCTTCTTTGAAGCTATAGACTTTGTTCTTGGTCTTTTGTTTGACACCATCTTGGTTCTTTTGAGTGATTTAACAGCTTCAGGAATGGTTTCAGCTGTTTCCTTTGTTTCTGCTACTTCAGGGATGGTTTCTGCTGCCTTATGTTTTTCAGCAACATTAACCATTTCTGCTGCGTGAATGGTTTCTGCTGCTTTTTGACTAGCAACATTAATCATTTCTGCTGCTCTATCTGTTACTGCTTCTTTTAGTATCTTTGATACTGCTGCTTCAACACTGT
Source organism: Saussurea involucrata (assembly GCA_033807775.1). Lineage (NCBI taxonomy): Eukaryota > Viridiplantae > Streptophyta > Magnoliopsida > Asterales > Asteraceae > Saussurea > Saussurea involucrata. The sequence continues at coordinate 23,504,584 of CM066312.1, forward strand.
TCTTCACAATCTCAGCTACTGCTGCTTCAATCTCAGATGCTGCAGCATTAACTGTTTCTACTGCTTTTTCTGTGGTTTCTGCTGCTGGAAACTCAGATACTACTTCCTTCTCATTTTCTGCAGTATCAGTTACTGCTGCTTTCTCACTTTCTGCTTCCTTTGCAACTTCTGCAACCTACTCAGCCTCCCCCTCAACCTTATGCTCATTCTCCCCCTCAACCTTTGCATCCTCCATGTTTAGTTCAGTTTCTAACTCCCCCTTTTTGGAAGCATTAGTGGTTGATCTTCTCCTTTTCAGAACATACTGAGCTTTCTTCCTTCTTTGCAGCAGCTTGGTGATCATCTTCTTATTCTTCTCTATCTTGGTGTGTTGATAAAGAACCACCTTCTTAAGCTCATCAAACTCCTTCTGCTGATTCATGACATCAATGTTGATGTTTGCAATGGTTTCCATCAATTCCTCATAAGTATATCTATCCTCACCTGGTTTAGAAGTGTTTACCTCCCTTTCAGGATCATTGGAAGTTTTAGTAGGTGTCTCTTGCCTAGCAAAAGCACAACCTACTCCCATGGTTTCTTGGCGCCTGGGTCCTCTGAATGTTTTCACATTCTTAGTTGCCGTGGGGAAGGTCTTAGTGATGTTACCACTGTCCTTCTCTTTGCTAGCAGAAGTAGTGGCAGCCTTGCAGCCCACATGCTCATCCTTCTCCTTAGAGAGCACCTTCTTGGGGTTGGGAGACACCCCTGTGGTTACCCTTTTGATATTCTCCATTGGAGAATGCTCCAATAGAGGGCTTGTAGGCTTTGGGCTATTAGGAGATACACCAAGGGAAGGAACCTTGTGTACCTTTCTTCTTTCAAACTTCTTGGTGATATTGGGAGTGGGTCTTAAAAGAATGGACTGTGGGATTTCTTTGGTGATGGAAGGTTGGGATTGGTCATCAGTGGGTGTGTCTAATGGGGGCCTTGACCCTGATGCCATACCTTCAGTGGTGTGGGACACAACCATCATTGTAGAGAACAATGGTGTGTCAACTCCTTCCGAGTCCCTAGGAATTCTTCTCATATTTGAGAAAACCTTCCCTTTAGGGGGTTTTGGCACATATACCTCAGCAGACTGAGGTAAATCCGTCAATTCATGGTTAGTTACTTCTTGGACAAACCTGGGATACATGTAAAAGCTCTTTTTGGATTCTAGGTTTGCCACAAGATCATTAAAAATCATTGCTGAAAAATTAAACTTTCTGGCAGTGGTTAAGCAGACTAAGGCATAAGCAATGGTACTGCTAAACTCACTCCATCCAGTTGTTTTCTTTGAAATACAGTGCATAAGAGTATGAACAAGAAATCGCCATTGGGTGAAAAACTTTTACTTGTAGAATTTAAAAATTCCAATAGAGATATAGGTTATACCTGAGGCATCATCTAAGTGAAGAGTGATGCGAATAACCTCCTCTGTGACCTTCAAGGGTTTGTCACAAACCCTTGTTCGAATGATTTTCTGCCCATCTTCGAGTATAACAGTAGCATTCTCCCAAAATTGCTTTTGATGCTCGATATATATGGTTGGGCACACTGTTAGGGCATGAGAGATGTGTGTGGACTTGAGAAAATCCACAATATCATGAAATCCTGCAGCCTGCCTTGGCTTCTGAAGCATCGCAATCTCATTGTGCTCATCGACAAACTCCATTGTCGTCATTCTTCCTGAGGATTTGGATAGAAAACACAGAGATTCTAGGGAGAAAAGGTTAGAACGAGAGAGAGATAAATTGAATGCACAGAGACGTTATGAACTTTGGCGGGCTGAAAGAGTATTTATAGCAGTACTAGCCCTGATTTTCTTTAAAAGCAGTATTAACGACTTAGCAGTATTAACTGCAAGGCAGTATTAACTACACAGCAGTATTAACCACTAAGCAGTATTAACTACAAAGCAGTATTAACTACACATGCAGTATTAACTACTAGGCAGTATTAACTACAAAGCAGTATTAACTACAAAGCAGTATTAACTACTAAGCAGTATTAACTACAAAGCAGTATTAACCACTAAGCAGTATTAACTACTACGCAGTATTAACTACAAAGCAGTATTAACTACAAATGTAGTATTAACTACTAGGCAGTATTAACTACAAAGCAGTATTAACTACAAAGCAGTATTAACTACAAAGCAGTATTAACTACTAAGCAGTATTAACTACAAAGCAGTATTAACCACTAAGCAGTATTAACTACTACGCAGTATTAACTACACATTGGCAGTAGAAAATATGTACTAGCAGTAGTAACTCTGCACTGGCAGTAGTAACTATACTTACACTTTGCAGCACTTGTCAATCTGAGTCATACTGAGGTTCTGAGAAAACTAGTTAGTAACACCAAATATACAAAGAAATACAGGTATAAAAAATTAAAAATCATGAATTTATTCAAGGTTGATCAAGCCCACACTTGCTACCAAGAAAGTGAATCTACCCACATCAAAAGCTTTTGTGAATAGATCTGCAAACTGGTCATTGGTATGAACTTTAGCAACTTGAATCAATTTCTTTTCATTACAGTCTCTAATAAAGTGATACCTGATCTCTATGTGCTTTGTTTTTGAGTGCTTGACAGGATTGTTAACAATGCTAATGGCACTGTTGTTGTCAATGAAGATTGGAGTGTGAAGAAATGTTACCCCATAGTCCAACATCTGATTCTGAATCCATAGCACCTGAGAACAGCAACTTGCAGCAGCTATATACTCAGCTTCTGTTGTAGATAAGGACACTGTGGTTTGTTTCTTACACTGCCATGATACAAGTCTTGCACCCAAAAACTGACATCCACCTGAAGTAGACTTCCTATCCATATTGGCTCCACCCAAGTCACTGTCTGAGTATGCAAGCAAGTCAAATGAAGATTCATAAGGATACCAAAGACCTAATCTAGGTTGCCCTCTTAGGTATCTAAAAATTCTTTTGACTGCATGAAGGTGAGATTGCTTAGGTGTAACCTGAAATCTGGCACAAACACATACTGGAAACATAATGTCTGGTCTAGAGGCTGTGAGATACATGAGTGATCCAATCATAGATCTGTAATGATGGACATCCACATCCTCCCCCTCAAGATCTGCAGTGATCTGTTTGTGTGTCTCCATTGGTGTGCTTGCTGGCTTTGAGTCTGTTAAACCATACTTGACCAGGATGTCTTTCACATATTTGGATTGGCTTATGAAAATCCCATCTTTCCTCTGTTTCACCTGAAGCCCAAGGAAGAAAGTAAGTTCTCCCATGGAACTCATCTTGAAGCTCTTGTGCATTAACTCTTCAAACTCTTTACACATGTGATCATTTGTGGATCTAAAGACTGACTTATCCCTCTGATTCAAAGAATAAGATCTCTGGATTTATTCAGTGTGGATCTATTCAGCGATCTACTCCTAGAATCAAAGTGGAAATTATTGGTAAGAAATCCGAAGAACTGAATGTTCCTCCCATTTCAAAAGCCAATAGCTTACTTGGTGCTGGTCCTTCTAATTCAAAATCAAAAGCTCAGCATGCAAATGGTCCTAGAACTACTTTTGGTTATAGGAAATGTTATCATTGTGGACTTACAAATCATATTGCTAGTAAGTGCCCCACAGCCACCCAAGCTGAAAAGATAGCTAAGGTGAAGATCATTGCCCCCAAGGCAAAGAAGACCACTGTGGTTAAGAAATTAACCAAAGTGAAGACTGACAAAGTTGAATCTTCAAATGCTGCGAAGACTACTGAACCTTCCACCTCCTCTTCTACCCCCACTGACAAGTGTGTACACATGGTTAAGTGGGTACCCAAGAAAAACTAATCTTCTTTTGTAATGAAGGTTAAGAAGGGTATCTGGTATCTCGATAGCGGATGCTCTAGACACATGACTGGTATGAAGAACCTGCTCACTGAGTACAAAGAAGAGAAGGGTCCCTCTGTAACTTTTGGTGGAAATGGAAAAGGACATACCCGAGGGTTTGGTGTACTCTCTAATGGTACAACAACCTTCAGAAGAGTCGCATATATTGAAGGGCTGAAGCATAATCTTCTAAGCATCAGTCAGCTTTGTGACAAGGATAACAAAGTAATCTTTACTAAGGAATCCTGCTTTGTCGCTGACAAAAAGGAGAAGATAGCTCTCAGCGGTTATCGTGTGTAAAATGTTTATGTAATAAACATGGACTCAACAACCACTGAGAACTCCTGTTTCTTCTCAAAAGCCTCATCTGATGTCAACTGGCTATGGCATAAGAGGCTCTCTCATCTAAACTTCAAGACACTGAACACTCTTTCTTCAAAAGAGTTAGTCACTGGTCTACCTCAGCACTCGTATGCCAAAGAATCCTTATGTTCAGCGTGTGAAAAAGGCAAGCAGACCAAAGCAAGCTTTAAGTCAAAGCAAGTTTCCTCAGTATCATCTCCTCTACAACTTCTCCATATGGATTTGTTTGGCCCTGTTAACAAACAATCCATCGCTGGAAAGAAATATACACTGGTCATAGTTGATGAATTCTCTAGATATACATGGGTTATGTTTCTCCGTTCTAAGAGTGACACCCCTGAAGAACTCATCACCTTTGTTCGGAAGATGGAAACCCTGAACAACTTGACCGTTCGCTCAATAAGGAGTGATCATGGGACTGAATTCAAAAACAGTTCTCTTGATTCCTTCTCACAACTTTTCTTCAGTGAGAACACCGCAACAAAACGGAGTCGCTGAAAGAAGAAATAGAACTATTATTGAAGCTGCACGTTCAATGCTCAGCGATTCTCACCTGCCTACTTAGTTTGGGCAGAAGCTGTCAACACTGCTTGTTTTACGCAAAACAGGTCGCTGATAGTCAAAAGATTTAATAAAACAGCCTATGAACTTTTTCATGGGAGAAAGCCTTCAATTAGCTTTCTTCACATCTTTGGATGTCAGTGTTTCATACTGAACAACAGAGTTGCCATTGGAAAGTTTGATCCTAAGGCTGATGATGGAATCTTTCTTGGATATTCTTCAATCTCCAAAGCCTTCAGAGTCTTCAATCGAAGAAGACAAACTGTTGAAGAAACTATTCACGTCACTTTTGACGAATCCCGTTCAGCGAATTCTCGACTTTTTGCTGATACTGAAGAACTGAATCAATGGATGTTTTCTCATCTTGCTGATTCAGAAAGATATTCCCACTCCTCATACTCATACCGTTGAAGATGATAGTCCTACTATCATCCCAAACATGCAGAATAGTGAAGCTGAAACATCATGGGACTCAGCTGTTCCTTTAAACACTATACCTGCTTCTGAACCAATGTCTCAGACATTCCATCTACTTCTCAGCAATTAGTGAATGAGATAACATCTGCACCTACTCCTCTCTTGGCTGATATTCCAGAAGTTGTTGAAGCTTCATCTTCAGCTCCTCCAGTTCAAATTGAGTCAGCGACTTATGCTCCGGCTCAAAGATGGACTGTAAATCACCCAATTGATCAAATCCTTGGTGATCCAAACGCTGGTGTTCAAACTCGACGAAGTGCAGGTAATATTTGTTTATTTGTTAACTTTATTTCTCTGATTGAACCAAAGAAAATAGATGATGCCCTCAAAGATCCAAACTGGGTCAGCGCCATGCAAGAAGAGCTGACTGAATTTGAAAGAAACAAAGTTTGGAAACTTGTTCGAAGACCAACTGACAAAACAGTGAAAGGCACTAAATGGGTCTATCGAAACAAGTTGGACGAACATGGAACTGTAACCCGCAACAAGGCTCGTCTTGTTGCTTAGAGATATAGACAAGAGGAAGGCATAGATTACGACGAAACATTTGCTCCAGTAGCAAGATTATAATCTATTCGTCTATTCTTAGCATACGTTGTACACAAAGACTTCAAAGTATATCAGATGGATGTTAAGTCAGCGTTTCTAAATGGAAAGCTGAATGAAGAAGTCTATGTGGAACAACCTCCAGGATTCTCAGATCCTAAGCGTCCAGGTTATGTTTATAAACTGGATAAGGCACTTTATGGCTTAAAGCAAGCTCCACGTGCACGGTATGACACTCTATCCTCTTATCTCCTAATTGAAAATTTTGAGCGAGGTAAAATCGACAAAACTCTATTTTTCAGAATAGTGAAAGGTCATATCATTCTTGTTCAGATATATGTTGATGACATTTTATTTGGTTCTACTAACCCTGATCTTTGTACTCGTTTCGCTGATAGAATGAAAGAAGAGTATAAAATGAGTATGATGGGTGAGCTAACATATTTCCTTGGTCTTCAGATAAAGCAAAATGAAAAAGGAACTTTCATTAATCAGGGAAAGTATGTTAAAGATATGCTGAAGAAATTCGATTTAACTCAGAGTTCAGCTATGAAAACCTCTATGGCACCACCACTGACACTAGACAAGGATTCAAATGGAATACCTGTTAATGTCACGCTGTACCGTGGGATGATCGGCTCTCTCTTGTATCTTACAGCTAGCCGACCTGATATTATGTATGCTACTTGTTTGTGTGCACGATATCAAACTGAACCTAAGGAATCTCATATGATCGTTGTAAAGCGAATCTTTCGTTACCTTAAGGGTACTATGAACCTAGGTCTTTGGTATCCCAAAGACTCAGGGTTTGATCTAATCGCCTATTCAGATAGTGATTTTGCAGGTTGCAAATTGGATAGGAAAAGCACCACAGGAGGCTGTCAGCTCCTAGGTGGAAAGCTGGTGAGTTGGACAAGTAAAAAGCAAAACTCTGTGTCCACCTCAACTGCTGAAGCTGAGTATGTAGCCGCTGGAAGCTGTTGTTCTCAGGTCTTGTGGATGAGAAATCAACTACTAGACTATGACCTTCAGCTCTCAAATATTACAATCTATTGCGACAACACAAGTGCCATCGCTATAGCCAACAATCCAGTGCTACACTCAAAGACAAAACACATCGAAATCAGGTATCATTTTATCAGAGATCATGTGATGAATGGTGATATAGAACTTCATTTTATCCCAACTGACTATCAGTTAGCTGATCTGTTCACCAAACCTCTTGATGAGACAAGATTCAACTTTCTCATCAGCGAGCTTGGAATGCTGAACTTTGAAGAATAAAATCTTCAGCGGTTCACATTTGATCAGCGATAGGATAAAATCAACTTGTATAACCCACTCTATCATTCTCTCTCTGAACAAAAATTAACTCGCTGATATCAAGGTATGTTTTCTCTCTTACTCGATGACGTTCGCCTAGAACTCAAAGATTTCAAAACATCTTGCATCGCTGAATATCTCTTCCTTAACAGCGATACTTTGAAAGTTCTTAAACCATCACTGATATTTCTATTCAGTGCTTCATATTTTCAAAAGTGTCACTGAGCCCTCAAAACCTCAGAGACATACTAAAATATGAAAGGACAGTTGTGACGTCATCGCAACGGATAAGCCCTGGCACGTTCTTTTTCTGACACACGTTTGCACGTTTCGTTTACCTTCAAATCAAATGCAAACACGTGTCCGTGTCATGATGAAAATATTTTCCCGCTCAATATTTTCTCTCTCTCTACTCTCTCTATATAAACCATTTTGGGTTTATATTTTTCTCTTTACGCGAAAAACTTCTCCTCGAAGCAAGAAAAAGATTTACTGTTGCATTTTGAGCTCTCAAAATTTCCAGAAATCTGTTCATCTTCTTCTTTGACGAACCATGTTAATACTCTTTGTTGGTCCCGAAAGGCTTAAACAAGTTTGTAGAAGGGGGGGGGGGTTGAATACAAACACACTATTTTACTTTTCTAAATTGTTTATTGATAAATCATTAACAATTTACAGCTTGTTGCGGAAACAAGATTAAGGATAAACCTAAATCTAAACAAGTTGGAACACTAAGGTTTTCTTGCACTAAGAAAGATAAGGAGATTACTAATAAAATCCTATCTTGAGAGATTTGAACTTGTCCAGAGTTAGCAAGTTACTTCAAATGAAGTGAGTTCATCTCTTTATATACTGCATGCATTTAATGCAATCCAGTATATACTTTACACGTGTCATTAGCGGATTGGTTGCATGTCATTGACCTTTGATGACAACCTTAGTAGCCGCATGAATGAACAGTGTAGTGTCAGAGTGGTTGTACGATTTCAGATTTTCGGAGGTTCTTTTCTGACATTTCGTACGGTGGCGTGCAAGGGAGGTTAAGACAAAAGTACTTTGTACGGAGGACTTCATGATCAGCTTTCGTTGATTCAGCGATTATCATTTACTATTCAGCAGATGATAAAGTTCAGCGATAGCTGAAGTCTTGTACTTGATACTTCACGTTGAGTGGACAAATCTGAGTCTTCGCTGATCCGCATCAGTTCATTAGGAGACTTGTCGCTGGTTCTTGAGCTTGATCTTCGACTTCAGCGTAGAACCTTTGTTGACGTGAATCTTGTCTTCAGGGATCATAAGTAAACAACTAACTTATCAGCGATCACCATAAGGACTGAACAGACTCAGCGATATGGTGAACAGTGTTCACTGAATGTTTAATCTAAAAGTGCGAGAGTTCCTATCAGCAGTACTGTAAGATCTTAGTACTTATCAGCGATAGTGAAACTCTGATACATATTGTTTACTTACAATTTTCACTAAGTATTTAAGATAGGGTCATTATCAAATCACTGAGGGTTTGGATCAACAATCTCCCCCTATTTGATTATGACATAGCAACAGAGAAAATTGCTATTTAATGAAAACATAAGGATAAAAAGAACTCATAAAATATTTGTCCCTTTTACTGTTTTCTGGGATCTTTTCAGTACTGATGGAGTAAAGTACATTCGCTGAAATCTTTCTTTAAATCTTTGAATCAGGTTACAATATGAATAAGAAAGATTACAAGTACAAGCGAAATAAATTACAAGTACTGAAGGATGACTGATACAATAGAGAAAATGGTGATTGTTGTCAGCCTTCAAAGGGTTCTTCCTTAATGAGAAGTTCATCAAGGGTTGTCTTTTCAGTTGGAATCATCCAGTCAGGAACCTTTTCTCCTTTATTCTTTAGCTTCAGAGCAGCTTCAAAAATCAAGGGTTTTAGGTGTCGTGCCTGAATGTCTTTTCTGAAGTCGCACCAGTAGATGAGATCTTTGAGCTGTTCGATTGGAGTGATTGGATGCTCAGCGATCCGTTGAAAGCATTTACGTCCGTCGTAGTCAAGAAAGAATATTCCATAAGGATTACTGATGACTTTACCAGGGACGAAAAGTTCACATGGTGGCAAAGAGACATCAAGGGCAGATAGATCAGGATCAGGACCAAGTACTTCAGCGCGAGAGAAACCAATTCCAGTTTCATTTCGTATGACAGGACCTGAGTTTGAATCTTGACGTTTCTTCCTTGGAGAGTCCTTTTTTCTTTTCGGTTTTAGATCAGGAACAGGAGGAATATCCACACAGGAAGATATCAAGTCGATCTGTCTGTTTATCAGCTTTTCGAAATGACTCTTGTACTTTGATTGTGATGGTTGGATAGCTAACCTCATCTCCAGCCATTCAGAGAGACCATACCTTTTTACAGTGTCAGCACGAAAGGTTTCAGATGAGTCATCTTCTCTGAACAGTTTGATGTCAACAATAGGTACTCCGACGGAGGTTCTTCCAGAGATGAATACCTTGTTGATCTTCGTTGGACGATATCTGAAGTGGATTTTCTCTTTACACCAGATCAGGGTGGTCTGAGAAACTTCAGCTTTCTTTTCCACGATCTTCTGGGCTTGTTCCCAAAGCTTTCGTTGGATTTGAATGGGAATACGCTTCAGCTTGGGGTCTTTGACAGATTCTTGAGTGAGCTTGATGGCGTATTCTCTGTCTTTATCTTCAGCTTCCTTCCTTTCAGCGATGAGGCGTTCAGCTCTGAGATGATCTTGGTATTCAGCTTTTGAAATTCTGAACTTAGGAGGAACTGAAGGTAGTTGATCGCGCCTTAGGATGATTCGCTGATCCTCGAATCGCTTTATCATTTCTTCTCTCCTCTTTTAATCTTCTTCACTAAGCCTTTGAGCAACTGAGGAAGGTCTGTTTCTGTGCGAGAGAGGTTGTTCTTCTGGTTCATCAGTCTCAGAGATTAAATCTAAGACTGGGATTATGTCTTCAGCGTTAGCTGGAATTATTGGTGAAGTCGCAACAGATCTTTCAGCGATATCCTCAAACAGGGGAGAGGACTAGCTGACAAATCGGCTTTGCAAGTAGGATCGCCAGATTATCATCTTCAGCGATGCCTTTGTCTTTGCTTTTCTCAGCGCCAGAGGCTGAGTGCTTTGTCTTTGTCTTCTCCCCTGAAGGTTCTTTTATTGAAATACCTTTAAGAGCTTTGGTTCGAGGAGCAGGTTTGACAACAAAGAAATCATCGTCATCTTCATCATCATCATCATCGTTCCTTGGAGAGGAGGATGGTTCAGCTTCAGGGATGTCGAAGTCTTCGTCTTCTTCTGCTTCAGATTCCTCAGCATCTTCATCGAGTTGCTCCCCCTCAGATATAGAGGCGTGGTTCTCGGTTCCCTCAGGGTTTTCATCTCCCTGAGGTCCAGTAATCTGATCTTCATTACCCTCTCCCCTGATAGATTCATCATGGGAAAGGTCTTCAGCGCTCTTCTCCTGTTCAGCGCTCTTCTCCCCCTCTTTCTCATGATGGGCGGGGGAGGAATGGGTAGATTCAGCATTGGTGTTGTCTCTGTCTTCTGGGCCAGAGATTTTCACACAACCTTCAAGCTTAGCTATTCTGTCTTCTAGGCCAGAAATAGCAGGCGTGATTTTCTTCAGCTCTTGGCGATCCTCTGCGGTGAATGAGTCCAAAACAGGTGCAGGGGCCGGAGCAGGAGCTGGATTATTTGCCTTGTTCACCAGCGTCTCGATCATTGTCTTGACGGAACCAAGGTCGGTCTTCACTGAGCCCAAGTCGGTCTTGACCACTGACATATCACCTTCGAGTGTACCAACCGATTTCTTCAGCGTTGTAACTTCGCTGGAAATGGTGGAAACTGATGATTTGAGGTTGGTGTAGTCAGTGTAGATGTCGGAGAGCACTTTGGCAAAGTCGGCGAGAGTTTTATCAAGATCTTTGATGTCATCGGAGGAGGCCTTCTTTTCCACCACAGTAGTCAGCTTCGTCAGATTCTCTCCAGCGTTTGTTACAGCTGTAGAGTTATTTGATAGACCGGTGGTGAGATCCGTAAGTTTCATCTCCATAGACTTCAGAGACTGGTTGATGTCTCCCAAAAAAGGACCTGTAACATATAAGTACTTGTGAACAAAGGAAAGCTCAGAAGTTTCAGGTTTAGTTACAGTGTTTAAGGTGGGATCTATACCTGCAGGAGCGTTGACGAACTCATCAAAGTTTCGAGTCCCTCCATAGTGTTCCATATCTCCCTCAAAAGTTCCGTGAGGAATGGAGATCTCTGCAGGTCCTTTCTTCGTCATTCGCTGAGAAGCTTCAACGGCTTCTTGAATGATGGCATCTCCAGTTTTGACTGGAGGAGTGTCCAAAGAAGTAAAGGGAGGAGCGAAGGATAAGAATTGGGGTTGGGGTTCAAGTTCAGCGTTGGATTCGCTGAGAAGTACTTCATCAGTCTTTTGAGAGACTGACGAAGGTTGGGTAGATTCCAAAGTTCTAACCTCAGCGTTTAGGGACGCTGAAGTAGGTTTAGAAGGGATGGCTTGAATTGGTGTGGCAGAGCGTACCACGGAACTTTCCTTCAGCTCTTCAGAATGAGCTGAGGAGTCTTCAGCATGCAACTGCTGGGGTTGCTCCTTGGTTTTCTTGATCCTTTTGGAATCAAGAGGGGTAAGAGATTGTTTCCTTTTCTTAGAAGGAATGGATTTTGTGGCCGGGGTATCAGCGATGGGTATTGTCGCTGAAGGAGCCACAGAAAGCGGAGAATTAAGAAGAGTGAGAAGAGTAGAGAGACGTACCTCGTTGGCGACAGGCTTGAAGTCGAGAACTTTAGGGCCAATCTGAGAGAGTTTCAGATCACCCTCTTCAGGATAGCTGTCCTTCAGGCCATATTGAAAGATGGCGCTGATGAATCGCGGGTAAGGAACCCATGCTGGTCGGTCAGCGGCAGAATCAACACGTTGAATGAGGTCTTCATAGAGGATGGAGGCCCAGTCAATGTTGAGACCTTTCAGCAGTGCGTAACCCATGGCCTGCTGAGGTTGAGCGGCTTGATCAAAAGATCCGGATTTCGCTGTCATGCAGCTGATCAGGTGAGCGAAGATGAAGTTCATCTCGCTGGGCATCTTGGATTTCTTTATTAGCGTCAGCTTCTTCTCAGGTAGCTTGTCTCTTCCAGTCTCCCAGATGTAACCCATCGCATCAAGGAAAGCAATGATTTCTTCCCTGTCAGCGTGCTTCTTGTGGTCAGGAAATGGAATGAAAGGATTTTCTGAGGTAGCGTTAGGGAATTTCAGAGCTTTACGGATTATTGCGGGGGTTATCTTGATGGTGCCATACTCAGTATCGCTGAGTATGCAGTCGATGGTTTTAGATGGATCTTTGGCTGAGGGTAGGTTGGTGTGTCTGGCAGAGTACCAGAATTGGGATAATAGACGCTGACTGGCAGGAGGTGTGATTGTCAGTGCTGTGTATATGGGGCTATTCTTCAAAAAAATCACAGCGTCGTCTAGATGGGATACCTGCTTCCGAGGAGGAAACTCGAGAAGCGCTGAAAGGTTGTTTGCCTTTGTCCAGTCTAGTTGATCCAGCTCAAACTTAACCTGAGGAGCTTTGGTGATTTCCAGTTCCTCAGAATCACTGGAGATGGACTCAGCGGTAACATTAAGCTTTGAAGTTGCCATTTCACTGTATTATCAGTTCAACCAAAGATGTTAACAAATAAGAAATATCTTAATGTGGAAAGAGAATTTCCATTTAAGATTTTTCGAATTTTGTCCATTTCATTCAGACAAAAAAGTCTTAATGAAGATTAGGGTTTTTCTTGTTTTTAAAGAAAACGAATATAACACCTATAAGCCTTGTATACCAGTTTTTTTTAAAAATGGATACGAAAGAAGAACAAGTTTAAGATTTTAGATTTAAAACTTGAAGAACAACCATGAAATGGTTGTGTTTATAAAACCATGAAAGAAAATGATTTTATTTTTGAGTTCTTTTGTTTGATCTTGTGTAAAACAATGATAAGATCGAAAACAAGTTATTTGCATTTGATAAAAGATAAGAACATATTGACCTTGAGTTTGATGAAGAAGATGATGAACAGTTCTTGAAGATCGAGAGCACAAAATGCAACAGTGTTCTTTTCTTGCGGAGAAAGATTGATTCGCATAAAAGACAAATATAAACTTTGAGAGAGTTTATATAGGAAGAGAGTAGAGAGAGAAAAACTTGAGCGGGAAAGTTTTTCATCATGACACGGACACGTGTTTGCATTTGATTGGATAGACAACGAAACGTGCAAACGTGTGTCAGAAAAAGAAACGTGCCTGGTGTTATCCGTTGCAATGACGTCACAACTGTCCTTTCACATTCTTTCGTTGTCTCTGAGGTTTTGAAAGAAAAACTCAGGGACTCTTTGGAAAATATGAAGCACTGAATAGAAATATCAGTGAGGGTTTTAAGAAATTTCAAAATATTATTCAGCGATGAAAGAATTTGAAATCTTGCATTTTCATGCGTTTTGTCAGAGAAAACATACCTTGATATCAGTTTAACCCAATTTATTCAGAGAGAAGATGATGAAATGGATTGTACTAGTTTATTTTATCCAGAGCCTATACAAGAATGTATAAACGTATCGCTGATTAAATGTGAACCGCTGAAGATTTATCCTTCGAAGTTCAGCATTCCAAGCTCGCTGATGAGAAAGTTGAATCTTGTCTCATCAAGAGGTTTGGTAAACAAATCAGCTAACTGATAATCAGTTGGGATAAAATGAAGTTCTATATCACCATTCATCACATGATCTCTGATAAAATGATATCTGATTTCTATGTGTTTTGTCTTTGAGTGTAGCACTGGATTGTTTGCTATAGCGATGGCACTTGTGCTGTCGCAATAGATTGGAATTTTGGAGAGCTGAAGATCATAGTCTAGTAGTTGATTTCTCATCCACAAGACTTGAGAACAGCAGCTTCCAGCGGCTACATACTCAGCTTCAGCTGTGGAAGTGGACACCGAGTTTTGCTTCTTACTTGTCCAACTTACCAGCTTTCCACCCAGGAGCTGACATCCTCCTGTGGTGCTTTTCCTATCCATTTTGCAACCTGCAAAATCACTGTCTGAATAGGCGGTTAGATCGAATCCTGAATCTTTGGGATACCAAAGACCTAGATTCGCTGTACCCTTAAGATATCGAAAGATTCGCTTTACAGCTTTCATATGAGATATCTTAGGTTCAGCTTGATATCGTGCGCACAGACATGTTGCAAACATAATATCGGGTCGGCTAGCTGTAAGATACAGTAGTGAGCCGATCATCCCACGGTACAGCGTGACATTGACAGGAACACCCTTTGTGTCCTTATCAAGTATCAGCGGTGGTGCCATAGGGGTTTTCATAGCTGAACTTTCAGTTAAGTCGAATTTTTTCAGCATATCTTTAACATACTTTCCCTGATTTATAAAAGTTCCTTTTTCAGTTTGCTTAATCTGAAGACCAAGCAAATATGTTATTTCACCCATCATACTCATTTTATACTCATCTTTCATTCTATCAGCGAAACGAGTACAAAGCTCAGGGTTAGTAGAACCAAATATAATGTCATCAACATATATTTGAACTAAAATGATATGACCTTTTATTTTTCTAAAAAACAAAGTTTTGTCAATCTTACCTCTCTCAAATTTTTCAAGGTGGAGATACGTAGAAAGAGTGTCATACCATGCACGAGGAGCTTGCTTCAAGCCATAAAGTGCCTTATCCAGCTTATAAACATAACCTGGACGCTTAGGATCTGAGAATCCTGGAGGTTGTTCCACATAAACTTCTTCATTCAGCTTTCCATTTAGAAACGCTGACTTAACATCCATTTGATGTACAGTGAAGTTTTTGTGTACAGCATATGCTAAGAAAAGACGAATAGATTCAAGTCTTGCTACAGGAGCAAAGGTTTCGTCATAATCTATACCTTCCTCTTGTCTGTATCCCTGAGCAACAAGACGAGCTTTGTTGCGAGTTACAGTACCATGTTCGTCCAACTTGTTTCGATAGACCCACTTAGTGCCTATCACTGTTTTGTCAGTTGGTCTCCGAACAAGTTTCCAAACTTTGTTTCTTTTGAATTCAGTCAGCTCTTCTTGCATAGCGCTGACCCAGTTTGGATCTCTGAGGGCATCATCTATTTTCTTTGGTTCAGTTAGAGAAATAAAGTTAATAAATAAACAAATATTACCTGCACTTCTACGAGTCTGAATACCAGCGTTGGGATCACCAAGAATTTGATCGATTGGGTGATTTACAGTCCATCGCTGAGCCGGAGCATGCGTCGCTGACGCAGTCTGAACTGGAGAAACTGAAGATGAGGCTTCAGCTACTTCTGGATAATCAGCTAAGAGAGGAATGCTTGCATTTGTCACTTCATTCACTGATTGCTGAGAAATAGATGGAATTTCTGAGACATTTGGATCAACTGCGGGTATAGTATTTATAGGAACAGCTGAGACCCAAGATGTTTCAGCTTCACTATTCTGCATATTGGGAATGATAGTAGGACCATCATTTTCAGTTGTATGAGTATGAGTAGTGGGAACATCTTCTGAATCACCAAGATGAGAAAACATCCATTGATTCAGTTCTTCTGTATCAGCGTTCGGTTTAGAGTTCGCTGAACGGGATTCGTCAAACGTGACGTGAATAGTTTCTTCTACAGTTTGTCTTCTTCGGTTGAAGACTCTGAAGGCTTTGGAAACTGAGGAGTATCCAAGAAAGATTCCATCATCAGCCTTAGGATCAAACTTTCCAAGGGCATCTCTGTTGTTCAGTATGAAACACTGACAACCAAAGATGTGAAGAAAGCTGATTGAAGGCTTTCTCCCATGAAAGAGTTCATAGGCTGTCTTTTTGAATCTTTTGACTATCAGCGACCTGTTTTGCGTAAAACAAGCCGTGTTGACAGCTTCTGCCCAAAACTGAGTAGGCAGGTGAGAATCGCTGAGCATTGAACGTGCAGCTTCAATAATTGTTCTATTTCTTCTTTCAGCGACTCCGTTTTGTTGTGGTGTTCTCACTGACGAAAAGTTATGAGAAATACCCTTGCTCTCAAGGAAGGAATCAAGAGAACTGTTTTTGAATTCAGTTCCATGATCACTCCTTATTGAGCGAACAGTCATATTGTTCAGAGTTTCCATCTTCCGAACAAAGGTGATGAGTTCTTCAGGGGTGTCACTCTTAGAACGGAGAAACATTACCCATGTATAACGAGAGAATTCATCAACTATGACCAGCGTATATTTCTTTCCAGCTATGGATTGTTTGTTAACGGGGCCAAACAAATCCATATGGAGTAGTTGAAGAGGAGATGACACTGAGGAAACTTGCTTGGACTTAAAGCTTGCCTTGGTCTGCTTCCCTTTTTCACACGCTGAACATAAGGATTCTTTGGCGTATGAATGTTGAGGTAGACCAGTGACTAACTCTTTGGATGAAAGAGTATTCAGTGTCTTGAAGTTGAGATGTGAGAGTCTCTTGTGCCATAGCCAGTTGACATCAGAAGATGCCTTTGAGAAGAAACAGGAATTCTCAGTGGTTGTTGAGTCCATGTTTATAACGTAAACATTTTCCAAACGATAACCGCTGAGAGCTATCTTCTCCTTTTTGTCAGAGACAAAGCAGGATTCCTTGGTGAAAATCACTTTGTTATCCATGTCGCAAAGCTGACTGATGCTCAGAAGATTATGCTTCAGCCCTTCAACATATGCGACTCTTCTGAAGGATGTTGTACCATTTGAAAGTACACCATACCCTCGGGTGTGTCCTTTTCCATTTCCACCGAAAATTACAGAGGGACCCTTCTCTTCCTTGTATTCAGCGAGCAGGCTTTTCTTTCCAGTCATGTGTCTAGAGCATCCGCTATCGAGATACCAGATACCCTTCTTAACCTGCAATACAAAGGAAGATTAGTTTTGCTTGGGTACCCACTTCACCATGTATACGCGTTTGTCAGTGGAAGTGGTTGGAATGGGTTCAGCAGTCTTCGCAGCATTTGAAGATTCAGCTTTGTCTTTCTTCACTTTGGTCAATTTCTTGACCTCAGCGGTATGAGTCACCTTGACCTGACTTGCAACTGGTTTGGTCTTCTTTGGTGCTATCTTCACCTTAGCTATCTTATCAGCTTTGGTGGCTGTGGGACACTTACTTGCAATATGATCGGTAAGTCCACAGTGATAACATTTCCTATAACTAAAATTAGTTCTAGGACCACTTGTGTGCTGAGCTTTTAATTTGGAATTAGAAGTGCCAGCACCAAGTACACTATTGGTTTTTGAAATAGGACGAACATTCAGTTCTTCAGATTTCTTACCAAGGACATCTACTCTGAGTCTAGGAGTAGGTCGCTGAACTGATCCAGAGGTCTGATTTCTAGAACCAGATGAATGAATCACTAAGGCTTTGGAAGCATTCAGCTTAGGTACTAAAGTACCCTTCTGAGGATTTTGATAAATTACAATTCCTTTACCTTTATCTTTAGAGACAGAGGTAGGTTTTGAATAAACCATTTTCTCCTTACCTTTTGAGGAGGTAGGAGTTTCCTCAGGGATTGGTGTAATCGACGAGGAGTACTGAGATGAAGAAGTGTCAGCTACTGAGGATACGAACGTTCCAAATTTAAGCATTGAACGTTCAGTGGTTGGTATTGGAGTATCATATTTATAACCCAGACCACGTTTATCACTCAGAGGAATCTGAGCCTTAATTATCTCAGTGATCTTTGTTGAAGAATTACACCATCCTTCAACAGTAGCTTGTTCAGCTTTTAATGCAGCGATAGCTTCCGCTCGTTCAATTTTGACTAGCTGATTTAAATGGACTTGATCTTTAAAATCTTCTTCAAATTTAGAAAGCTTTTCTATTTGAAGGTGGCAATTTTTAAGCTTTTCAGCGAGATCAAGATTTTGGTTTTCAACCACAGCTTTGCCGTTCATGGCTTCGTATAAGCTTCTAGTCAGTAGTTCGATTTTACGGAGACTATCAGCTTCATCAATATTTACAATATTGGTAAAGAAGGAAGGTGATACCTGAATGGCAGATGTTGAAGTGGAGGGAATGTCTGAACTTTCTTCCTCTTCTTCAATCTTGGCCATGAGACATTGATTTGCTTCATCATCTTCAGAATCAGATGATGAGGCTTCTTCATCAGAAGCAGCCCAATCATAGTCAGCCATTAGGCCTTTTCCCTTCTTCTTAAAGCTTTTCAGCTTTGCATACTTCTCCTTCAGCTTTAAGTATTTGTCGTCTTTATTCCTTGGAACAAAGGATTTCTTTGTAAAGGCTGAAGGTCTCATGATTTTCTTTGACCTGCACTCGTTAGCGAAATGACCTGTCTTTTCGCAGTTAAAACAAGTAGCAGTAGCCTTATCAACAAAAGCTGATGACTTAGGCTTGTCAGCTATAGAAAGAGTTTTGTTCTTTCTAAACATTTTCTTCTTGGCGAATCTCCTGAACTTTTTAGTTAGGAGAGCCAAGGATTCATCATCTGAAGAATCAGAATCTGATGATCTTTCAGAGTTACTTTCTAACTCAGTGATAGTGACCACGGGTCGCTGAGTAGAAGGTTCCTCTGAGATTAAAGCAACAGGGGTGCTTTTGGAATCTTTTACAAGATTCTTCTTAAGATGGCTAGATTGCTCATGATTCAGCAATGTGCCATATAAGGTAGCGAGTGTCATTGATCTTAGATCTTTTGACAGCTTGAGACACATGGAATAATTGTCCCAGCTTTCAGGTAAACATTCTAAAAACTTTGTCAGAACTTCAAAGTTAGAATATTCCTTACCAACCGTTTTAAGATCTATAATTAAGCAGTTAAAACGTTGATGTACTTCAGAGAGAGTTTCATTCTTACCAGAGATGAAACTTTCGTATTGTCTTACCAGGTTGATCTTTCTTGAATCCTGGACTTCAGACGTTCCTTCATACTGAACACATATTGTGTCCCACATGGCCTTCGAGGATTTCAGGTTCATGACGGAATGGTAGACTTCGTCAGGAAGGGCCATGGATAGTATGGATCTGGCTTTTGTATCTATAGCCACTTTCTTCTTGTCTTCATCGGTCCAATGATGGATTTCCTTTGGAATCAGCCTTTCTGGAATAGCAGCTCTAGTTGCAGTGGCTGGAACGGCAGGATCAATCGTTACAGGGATGTGTGGACCGTTTTCAAGATAGTAAGGTATAGTAGGGTCTACACCTTCTAAGAAGAGTGTCATCCTATTTTTCCATAAGTTGAAGTTGTCTCTGGATTAGATTAGATCTTGTTTATGAGATTAAACAAATCTGCTCTGATACCACTTGTTGGTCCCGAAAGGCTTAAACAAGTTTGTAGAAGGGGGGGGGGGGGGGGGTTGAATACAAACACACTATTTTACTTTTCTAAATTGTTTATTGATAAATCATTAACAATTTACAGCTTGTTGCGGAAACAAGATTAAGGATAAACCTAAATCTAAACAAGTTGGAACACTAAGGTTTTCTTGCACTAAGAAAGATAAGGAGATTACTAATAAAATCCTATCTTGAGAGATTTGAACTTGTCCAGAGTTAGCAAGTTACTTCAAATGAAGTGAGTTCATCTCTTTATATACTGCATGCATTTAATGCAATCCAGTATATACTTTACACGTGTCATTAGCGGATTGGTTGCATGTCATTGACCTTTGATGACAACCTTAGTAGCCGCATGAATGAACAGTGTAGTGTCAGAGTGGTTGTACGATTTCAGATTTTTGGAGGTTCTTTTCTGACATTTCGTACGGTGGCGTGCAAGGGAGGTTAAGACAAAAGTACTTTGTACGGAGGACTTCATGATCAGCTTTCGTTGATTCAGCGATTATCATTTACTATTCAGCAGATGATAAAGTTCAGCGATAGCTGAAGTCTTGTACTTGATACTTCACGTTGAGTGGACAAATCTGAGTCTTCGCTGATCCGCATCAGTTCATTAGGAGACTTGTCGCTGGTTCTTTAGCTTGATCTTCGACTTCAGCGTAGAACCTTTGTTGACGTGAATCTTGTCTTCAGGGATCATAAGTAAACAACTAACTTATCAGCGATCACCATAAGGACTGAACAGACTCAGCGATATGGTGAACAGTGTTCGCTGAATGTTTAATCTAAAAGTGCGAGAGTTCCTATCAGCAGTACTGTAAGATCTTAGTACTTATCAGCGATAGTGAAACTCTGATACATATTGTTTACTTACAATTTTCACTAAGTATTTAAGATAGGGTCATTATCAAATCACTGAGGGTTTGGATCAACACTCTTATTATTTACCAACATTACTTGTTTATGATCTTATTCTTTACTTTTAACAGATTAAACAAAAAAACTTTTATAAAATGAAATCATTTTCTGTTCATGATTTTATGAATACAACCTTCATGGTTGTTCTTCAAGTTTATATCAAAACTCGTAAACTTGTTCTTCATATGTTTTTCCAGAATTCCTTCTTCAAATGAAAACTGGAAAACACATAATCTCTACGTTTTGTAACTCTTTCTCAAAACAAGAAAAACCCTAATCTTTCTCAAAGGGATTTTTGGCTGAATGAAATGGACAAAATTCAAAAACATCTTATTGGAAAATATTTCCACATTAAGACTATTTGTTTTGTTGATCTTTGGTTGAGCTGATTACAGAAATGGCTGCTCCTTCTACTGGTATTCCAACTGCTGAGAACACTCCTGCTGTTGAGGAACTTGAAATCACCAAGGCTCCTCGGGTCAAGTTCAAACTTGAGGATGTCTCTTTTACAAAATCAAACAACCTCCATGCGTTGTTCGATTTTCCTCTGAAAAAACAAGTCAAACATCTAGACAATGCTGTGAATTTTCTGAAAACCTATTGCCTCTCTACAGCCTTGACCATAAGACCCCCTGCTCATCAGTTACTATTATCTCAATTCCGGTATACCGCTAGACACACTCAGCTACCATCATCCAAAGACCCTACCAAACTACTTGATGTCATCCTCTGTGACACTGATTTTGGCACCATCAAAATCAACCCTGCTATCATTCGAAAAGCACTGAATCTCTCTGTTGCCACCAAAGATAAACAATTTGTTCCTTTTCCTGACCCCAAGAGACATGCTGATAGAGAAACACTCATTGCATTCTTTGATGCAATGAAGTACGTTTGGGATCAAGGGAGAGATCAAAAAGCCGAGAAGAAACTGACTGCAATCAAGAAGTCAAAGATGCCCAGCAATATGAACTTCATCTTCGCACACCTGATAAGCTGCATGACAGCGAAGAGTGGCTCCTCTGATCAAGCTGCTCAACCTCAGCAAGCCATGGGCTATGCATTGCTGAAGGGTCTCCATGTTGACTGGGCCTCGATAATCTACGGCGATCTTGCGCTCAGAGTAGATTTTGCTGATAGACCATCATGGGTTCCATACCCAAGATTCCTCAGCGCCATCTTCCAAACCGGCCTTAAGGATAACTACCCAAAAGTAGGAGACCTGAAACTCTCCCAGGTTGGCCCTAAGGTGCTCGACTTCAAGCCCCTGCCAAACGAGGTACGTCTCTCTACTCTCTTATCTATTCTCAATCCTCCTTCTTCTACTTCTGCGGCTCATTCAGTGGAAATCCCCACCGCTGATATCCCAGCTGCAACCTCCACTCCTTCTAGAAAAAGGAAACACTCATCTTCCCAACTTGGCTCCGAAAGGACCAAGAAAACCAAGGAGCAACCCCAAAGCATTCCCATGCTAAAGACTCCTCAGCTCATCTTGAAGAGCTGATTGATAGTTCTGTGGTACGCTCTGCCAGAGCTGAACAAGCCACCCCTTCCATCCCAGCTTCAGTGTCTCTAAACGCTGGAGTTATAAACTTGGAACTGAACCCACCTCCTTCAGCCTCTCTACAGACTGAAGTGATTTTCAGCGGATCCAACGTTGAACCCTGTACCCATCTAACCGTCTCATCCTCCATTCCTCTCACCTCTTCTTTGGTCACTCAATCTATTCCCCTATTCTCCTCAACAACCGTCATCCTCAGCGACACTACTGCTGAACATTTTCAGAGGATGATAGGACACACCACAGGACCTGCAGGTACTTCCAGTCGTCTAGGAAATATTGAAGACGACTACAAAACTTTTTCAGGTCATCGAGGTTTCGACAACTTCGCCATCCCGCATGCAGGTATACACAAATTACCACACACTTCTCTCTCTCAACCCCAAACTTCTGAGCTTTCCTCTGTTCATAAGTTGATAACTTTTTCAGGTCCTAATTTGGGGGATATCAACACCTCCCTGACGGCCCTAGAAACAAAGATGGAGTCTTTCAACAACACTCTAACTGCCAACTCTTCAGCGGTTACAAACGCTGGAGAGAACTTGAAGACATTGACCACTGAGGTCAAAAAGAAAGCCTCCAAAGCTGATCTGGAGAAGGTGGATGGTAGCATTGCTAAATTTGCTACCACCCTCGCTGAAAACTCAACCGCCACAACCACTCTCTCAATAAACTTCACCTCTCTGTCCAATGAAGTCATATCATTGAAGACAGAGGTTGGTTCTCTTGAGAGTGAAATTTCCACGATCAAGACTGAAGTCTCTACGGTCAAAGAGATTGTTCAGAAAGTGCTCAATCGCCTGAACACCCCAACTTCTCATTTCACTTAGGCCGATCGAGATGATCTCAAAAAGACCAGTTCTGCTATTACTGGCCTAGAAGACAGAGTAGCAACGATTGAAAACTACATAAGAATTACAGGCCAAGAAGACAGTAATCCTATGGCTGCTACTGCCGCTGAAAAGTCCGTTACCTCCCCCAACCATGATGTGGAAGAGGGGGAGAAGCCTAAAGAAGACCTTCCCCATAATGATGAAGGGGAGAAGAAAAATAAAGAAGACCTTCCCCATGCTGAAGGGGAGGGCATTGAAACTGTTGTTGCTGGTACTTCTACTTCACGACCTCAGGGAATTGAAAACCCTGAGGAAACCGAGAAACCTCCCTCTGAATCTGAGGGGGAGCAACTCGAAGAGCAGAACATTGAAGTTGCTGCTGATGTAACCTCACCCTACGCTGAAGAGATTGAATCTGATGAAGACGAAGCTGAAGACGATGAAGCTGTCGACATATCTGATGATGAACCATCTTCTTCTCCAAAGAATGATTATGATGACGATGATGATTATGACTCCTTTATCGTCAAGCCTGTTCAGAAGACTACATCTCTCAAAGGGATTTCGATAAACGAACCATCAGGGGAGAAGACAAAGCCTGCAGCGTCTGAAGCTGACAAAGGCAAAAACAAAGGCCTTGCTGCAGAAGACAATCTGATGATCTTGCTTCAAAAGCCAGTTTGTCAGGTACACTACCTCCTATTCCCTTACATTGCATCCCTCCTCTATCCCTTGTCAATCTCAATCCTTCTATCCATAAAACCTCTATACACTTAAACCCTATTCTTTCTCTATCTCTTTCTTCCCCAACTCTTCTTACTTAAACGATCGCTGTGTTTCAGCTAGTCCTCTCCCCTGCTTGAGGATCCAGCTGAAGTCTCTACAGCTGGATCTAGAAATAATCCCAGCCACAAGAGCTGAAGAAATAATCCCAGTTTTGGATTTAACCACTGAGACTGATGAACCTGAAGAACAGCTGCTCTCTCACCAAAACAGACCTTCCTTGGCTCCTCAAAAGATGAGTGAAGAGGATCAAGAAAAGAAAGATGCAATGATCAAACAGCTTGAAGATCAGCGAATCATTCTTCCTCGTGACCAAATCCCTGCTCCCACAAAGTTCAGGATCTCATGGAAAGAATACGAGGATCATCTAAGAGCTGAAAGATTACTCGCCGAAAAGAAGAAAGCTGAAGAAAAAGATAAGGCTCTCACCATCCAGCTTGTCCAACAATTGGTGAAAGACCCCGCGCTTAAAAGAACTCCCATTGATGTCCAACGTCAGCAATGGGATGATGCCCAAAGGATCGTTGAAGAAAAGACGAAAGTATCTGATATGACTTTGGAATGGTGTAAAGAAATGCTGAATTATCGATCTCGACCATCCAAAATCATCAAAGTAAACATCAGAGGAAGACTGTTCGTAGACGTTCCTGTTGTTGAAGTTGATGTATTCAGAGAAGACAAAACTAAGCAAACCTTCTATGCTGCTACTTTAGAGAAGTTTGGTTTCTCTAAATGGTTGGAAGTGAAATTAGTCATTCAGCGATCGCGCTCAAAGTTCAAGAGCCATGTCGAGAAAATTTTAAATACTCAGATCGACTTGGTTTCTTCTGCTATAGATATTCCTCCTTCCACTCTTCTTCCTCCTCAACAAAGAAGAGTCTCTGCAAAGGAAAAGAAAGTCTCAGACTCAGGTCCTCCTATACGAAATGAAACAGGTATTGGTTTCTCTCGTGCTGAAGTTCTTGGCCCGGATGTTGATCTCTCAGCGCTTGACACCTCCCTACCACCTGGAGAAACTTTCATTCCTGGCAAAGTTATAAGTGATCCCTATGGTATATTCTTTCTAGACTACCGAGGAAATCATCATTTTCAACGCATCTCTGAGCTTCCAATCACTCCCATCGAACAGCTCAGAGATCTCATATACTGGTGTGAAGTCAGACGCGACATTAAGGCTCCTCACCTCAAGCCCCTGATCTTTGAAGAAGCAAAGAACAAAAAGGATCAAGGTGTCACTGTCCCTGACTGGATGATTCCCACATCAAAGACCCTCGATGAACTTCTCATCAAGGAAGAACCTTTTGACGGATAGGATCGCCTTGTAATTCTTTCTATCCTTATCTGTCTACATCTTCTGTACTTGTAATTTTATTTGTTGTACTTGTAATTTTTCCACTTCCCACTGTAATCTTTACGAAGTTTAAAGAAAAATTTCAGCGAATGTACTTTACTCCATCAGTACAGAAAAGATCCCAGAAAACAGTAAAAGGGACAAATATTTTATGAGTTCTTTTTATCCTTATGTTTTCATTAAATAGCAATTTTCTCTGTTGCTGTGTCATAATCAAATAGGGGGAGATTGTTGATCCAAACCCTCAGTGATTTGATAATAACCCTCTCTTAAACACTTAGTGAAAATTGTAAGTAAACAATATGTATTAGAGTTTCACTATCGCTGATAAGTACTAAGACTTTACAGTACTACTGATAGGAACTCTCACTCTTTAGATTAGATATTCAGCGAACACTGTTCATCATCTTATAGCTCTGAGCCTGTTCAGTCTATGAGATGATCGCTGATAAACTAGTAGTTTACTTATGATCCCTGAAGACAAGTTTCACGTCAACCAAAGTTCTACGCTGAAGTCGAAGATCAAGCTTAAGAACCAGCGACAAGTCTACTCATGAACTGATGCGGATATCAGCGAAGCAAGACCTGTCTATTCAACGTGAAGTATCAAGTAGAAGACTTCAGCAATCGCTGAACTTTATCATTCGCTGATAAAGATCTGACTCAACGAAAACTGATCATGAAGTCTCCCTGCATGTTACTATTGTCTTACCTCCCTTGCACGTCTCTGTACGAACTGTCAGAAAGGACATCTCTTTTGTCTGTAATCGTACAACAACTCTGATTCTACACTGTGCACCATGCGGCTACTAAGGTTGTCTACAAAGGTCAATGACATGCAACCACTCAGCTGCTGCCACGTGTAAAGCCATACTGCAAAGCATTAAATGCATGCAGTATATAAGAAGAACCTTACTTCAGTTTTGAAGTGTGCTCGGACCATCTTCTTATTTCTCTCTTATTGTTAAGTTATTATTCGTAATTTCTTTAACTCTTTCTAGTGCAAGAAACTTAGTGTTTCTCAAGACTTGTTTAGATTAGGTTTATCCTTAATCTGGTTCCGCAACAAGTTGTAAATTGTCTTGATTTATCAATAAACAATTTAGAAAAGTATAAACGTGTGTTTGTATTCAACCCCCCCCCCCCCCCCCCCTTCTACAAACTTGTATAGCCCTTCGGGACCAACAAAAACTATATGATATCCAATGAAACATTCTCATAGCCAGTCACGTCTGATAGACAAGATCCCATCTTGTTCCCATATATCGATTTTATATATCCATATATATATATATATATATATATATATAGAGAGAGAGAGAGAGAAAGGTTCAAACGAGGAGCGTAACAATTTACGAGAAACGCGAGGAGCACCGCCCATGTACAAAATCACATGTGATTCACAACAAAATCATATGTGATTAAAAAATGCAAAGCGCGCGGTTTGTCCCGCAATTTGCAAAGCGTGCGGTTTGTCCCGCGGTTTGTGTTGTGAATCACATGTGATTTTGTACATGGGCGGTGCTCCTCGCGTTTTCTTAAATTGTTACGCTCCTCGTTTGAACCCGCCTCTCTCTCTCTCTCTCTATATATATATATATATATATATATATATATATATATATATATATAGGCTGGGTATCAAATACAAACCAACTAGTTTGTACAAACCCGTACAAACTCAATCTACCTTCATGAATTTGCAATTTTTTTAATTTGGCTTCATGAATCTATATTTTGGCTTCATGAATATAAAATTTGGCTTCATGAATATATAATTTGGCTTCATGAATCTATATTTTCCGGTGGAGCCCTAAAATACCCTTTTAAATAAATAAAAAAGAAGTTATGGAGCCAAATTATATATTCATGAAGCCAAATTTTATATTCATGAAGCCAAAATATAGATTCATGAAGCCAAATTAAAAAAATTGCAAATTCATGAAGGTAGATTGAGTTTGTACGGGTTTGTACAAACTAGTTGGTTTGTACCCGATACCACCCCTATATATATATATATATATATATATATATATATATATATATATATATATAGAGAGAGAGAGAGAGAGAGAGAGAGATGTCCCTTATTCTACAACCCTATTAAATGATGAAACCAATGAAACCAGGGGTATTTTTGTCCTCTTAACAAATTCGTATTTTTAGGAGTAATTAATATTTTCATTAAATTATTAATTCTTTAAATAAATTATTCGGTTACCATATATAACCAACTCCGTATTCTTAGTAATAATTCAATTTCACAATTTAACAAAATTCATTAACCATTTAACAAAAATAATTATTGTAATACAATAATAATTCATACATATTCATAACGTTTCATAAAATTTCATACTCACTTAATTAAAAAAATCATAAATGTATTACAAGAATGGTTCATACCCATTCCAAAAATTTCATAATCTTTCATATAAAATCCATAACTGTAATACAAGAATAGTTCATACAATTCATGAAATTTCATAACCATTTAAAAAAATTCATAACTGTAATACAAGAACAGTTCATACACATTCATGAAATTTCATAACCATTTAAAAAATTCATAACTGTAATACAAGAACAGTTCATACACACTCATGAAATTTCATAACCATTTAAAAATCTCATAATTGTAATACAATAACGGTTCATACATATTCATAAAGATTTCGTAACCATATAAAAAGTTTCATAACCCGTCGGTTAACCGGCTGTTGTTCCTATAACCGGAGTGTGAGAACGTTCGTATGTTCAGAAAGCGATGAAGACCAACAAGAAGATTGTGGCTTCCTTATCCTAGACGAAGTTGAGGCCCGAGGGGTTTCATCGAGGATGGAAGACGATGGGTTCTTTGCGGTCAGAATAGGAGGAAGTTGAAGAGGGGAGGAGAGGAGGTCGCTGGTGATGGGGAAGCCGGAGATAGTTTCTGGTGTGTTAAATCCCTAATCAACAGTCACAGACCACAGCGGCACAACCCAGTGCCCACACAGCCACACTCCACAGCCACAGAATCGTATGAATAGAAGAAGAGATGAGGATTGTTGTGGGTAGAAGAAGAGACGAGGATTGCTAGACTGGAAGTTCTTCGAGAGGTCAGAGACACAGACAGTGAGAGTGTCGAGGTCGAGCGATAGGCTGAGAGATCCGTCACATGCCTTTGGGCTTAGAACATAATGCTTAATTTTATTAACCCATAACTGAACTGAACCTACTATATAGAATTGGGCTTACAAAACTGATGCCCATAAACTTTGTGATGCCATGGGCCATCGCCCCACTGGCCTAGGCCAGGGCCGGCCCTGCATATATATACAGATGGAGAAAAACAATTGAAGACAATATGCTTAAGATTTAAGAAATATGATAAAGTGTATCAAATGATTGATGCCGAAAAGAAATTATAAGTAGAGAAAACAACATATTCGAGGTTACGATAATATTTTGATACGCCAAAATATTAACCCGATCAACCCGACCAACCCGTACGGTTTGGGTTGGGTTGGGTTGGGTTGATATTTTTCAAACCGCCAAATATTGGGTTGAATTGTTTAAATGCCTTCAAACCGATCAACCCAACCCGTGAGCACCCATAACTACAAACACCCCTAAATATAGTAGAAACCATACCATTATCGAAAAATGTCGAAGTTATGCTTTTTTATACAACACCACTTTCAAACAAAATCTCATTTAAACGTCTTAATAATTTCACCTTCATTTATTCATTTTCTATCAAACGAATAAATTTCTATCATGACAAATTGAGTTACATCCTAAGACCACAACAGTGTACGAATGAGCTATACAACTAAGAATTCATAATATTATACAACATAAGGAGTTTACAAACGTGTATAACGTAAATCAAGATAATAGTTTACAAAAAAAAGTATTACTTCTTCAAACTTGCTCAAAGTAACGAAAATGAATCATGCAGATGAACGACGAAAAACGAAGATTTTTATGTGTCGGATGCGGTTTCTATATCATTTCTTGGAATTTTGGGCACCCTGTTGATTTTGCATATGTTGATACAAAGTTGACATCCTAGTATAAGCATTATCCATGTTCATTGGCTGCAAAAGAAATGTACATATTCTAATGCGTCATGTACTAGTCATTAAGCAACAACTCCAAATATGATATAAGGAAGGGAAATTGACTCAAATAGCCAAATCACATTAAGAAATTGGTCTCCTAGCCAAATCTCTCCCAATTTTACACAAATAGCCAATTAGTCCATAATCGCAATCCGCAATAACGGACCTAGCTCAAAAAGTACAAATCTGACTGATTTGTCTAAACTTTTTTGTTTGTATACTTGCGGATCTGAGTCAAGTTTTTCTTTTAAGGAAAATTGAACTGATTAGGGTTGCTGTTGAGTCGACACGTGTCCTAGTCCGCAATTGCGGACCTGGAGTGAGGATTGCTGATGCGGATTGTAGACTCATTGGCTATTTGTGCAAAATTGGGAGAGATTTGGCTAGGAGACCAATTTCTCAATGTGATTTGGCTACTTGAGTCAATTTCCCTATAAGGAACTATAATGTACAAGTTTTAATGCATAATGTACAAGGACTGGGTTTGGGTGAGAAGCTTAGGTGCATGTGAAAAGCATGAGAAGTAACCGTTGGATAAGAAATGGACGCACGTTAGAATGAGATCAACTGAGATAAGATGCACCACATCAATTCACTTCTAAGACACAATTTATGAGAGGGCATTTGATTAAAATTGATCAACGACTCAAATCCACTTCTCATGCTTCTCATGTTAACCATAACTTCGCACACAATCTTTCGCCTGATATACAAACCATTATAAAAACTTGAAGTTGAGCTCTTTAATTATTTGATATTAAGGTTGTTTTATTAATAAGTTGGAGGAGATGATGGTGTTACCTGAGGAGGCTGGCAAGCAAGAAAAGTATTGGCGGTGTGAGCGTTCCATGAAGGCATGTGCATGAAAGGGGAGGGGTTGAAACCCATACCTATGCCCATGCCCATGGAGTTCATCATGGACATTTGCATTATTTGTTGTTGTTGTTGTTGCATGGCTAATGGCATTGGCATCATCATCGATGACATGTTCATTCTACTCATCATATCAACGTATACTTGCAATTGTTTCACGTACTCTATTATTTCCTCTAGCATTGACGCTTTGTCCGTCTGCAAACTCAATCAAATAATATTAATTGTAAACATAAGTTTATACTCATACATACACACTACAAAATAAATGACTTTTACTAACAAAATATAACCATAAAAATTTCCATCCCAGAAAATACCAATGCTTCAATAAAATCCGCTGTTTTTTCGAGAAAATACTCATGGATCACCCAGAGAATCAATGGATAATTTGTCACTGATTTGCATTACCCACCAAAAATTTACCCACCAACTTTTCTGACGGTTTTCTAACGAATCACCCCTTAGCGACAGATTTTCCAGGGAACAAGTTTGTAAGTACAAGTCTTTCATTTAGTAGTGACACACACATGTATACATATTTGGTGAGAAGCATGAGAAGTGGTTATCAACCGTTGGATGAGAAATGGACGAACATTATGAGATGCACCGGATCAATTCCCTTTTAAACTGTAATTCATTGGAGGGTATTTGATTAAAAGTGATCAACGTTTAAAAATACTTCTCACACTTCTCACCAAAAATGACACTTTTCACATGATCTCATACATATATATATATATATATATATATATATATATATATATATATATATATAGGGTACAAATCAAATACAAACCATGTATTTGTTGCACCCCTTACAAACCAATTTGCATATATGCATAATCTGAGATGCATATATGCATTATCTCATATGAATGTATATCCATTATATGTATATTCTTGCACGTATGCATATGCATAATGTTCATATATGTTCACTGGTTCTGCACATATGTACATTGTGGTTTGTAAGGTGTGCAACAAGTGCAAATTTTGCATTTTATGGAGCCTCTCTCTCTCTCTCTCTCTCTATATATATATATATATATATATATATATATATATATATGCATTATCTCATATGAATGTATGTCCATTATATGTATATTCTTGCACGTATGCATATGCATAATGTTTATATATGTACACTGGTTCTGCACATATGTACATTGTGGTTTGTAAGGTGTGCAACAAGTGCAAGTTTTGCATTTTATGGAGTCTCTCTCTCTCTCTCTCTCTCTCTATATATATATATATATATATATAGAGAGAGAGAGAGGGGGGACGTTCAAATGAAGACTCAAGTTTCATTGTTCACGCGTGAGGACGAATATCGGCCCTCTATCTCTATTGATCCAACAAATCATATTAAATATATTTTTTAATTAAAATTATTAATTAAGGTAATTAGGGGTACAAAGGGAAGATGATTTAAACTCACGTCTTCCATATTTGACTTTTTATTTTCTTTTTTAATTAAAAACTTTTATATATCCCCTTAAAGTTTAAAATAAATTATCTTAAAAATTACTAATATGTTAATCAAACAAATTACATAAAAAAACGAGAATTTCGGGCTCTTCGATATGACATACATCTCGATATAGTTTTTTGTTGTTTTAAACGTTTTTTACGTGAAATGTTATATATGTGTTATATTCATCATGAATATTTATGTATGTTCAAATGGGTACAACACCTCGACACCGTAAGTCCCTAACTCGACATCATCTTCTTCAACACTTTCTTCAACGTCGCAAGGCATCACGTTCTTCATCACCGTAACTGAACACCCATCGAGACGAATCGAGAACCTATCGAGTTTCAATTGTAGACCGCGGAACAAAAAAGAGCGCACCACGTCTCCACACCTTCACGATCATTCTTGTATTATTTATCATGAATAATGTATCATTCAGAAAGCATTCAGGGTGAATAATACACGATCCATGAATTCGTGTATTATTCATCTTGAATGTTGTATAATTCATCCTGAATACTGTATTATTCATCATTAATAGTGAATGAACGTTCAACTTTGTTATTCATACTAAATGTGGACACCCGGGGATGTGCCAAGTTTCGGTTGTGAATCGGGGAACAAAAGAGAATGCACCATGTGTCCACACCTTCACGGGTCGTTCATATATTATTAATCATGAATAATGTATCATTTAGGATGAATAATGTATCATTCAGGATGAATAATACAACATTCAGAGTGAATAATACACGATTCATGACGAATAATACATGAATCGTGAATTCGTATATTATTCATCCTGAATGTTGTATTATTTATGTTGAATACTGTATTGTTCATCATGAATATTGAATAAACGTTCACCTTTGTTATTCATATTGAATGTGGACACCCGGGGACGTGCATACATATTCATAATGAATATAACACATATATAGCATTTCAGGTAAAAACAGTCAAAATGAAAAAAAAAACTATGTCGAGATGGACAGTGGCGAACTTACATGTAGGGATGGTGATTTGACCCGACCCGGCGGGAACCTGGTCCACCCGACCCGGCGGGAACCTGGTCCACCCGACCCGGTCGAGGCCGGGTAATACCTGGTTTTGCGGGGCCGGGTACCGGGTCCGGGGAAACCCGGTTTACTCCAACCGGGGGCGGGTGAACTACTCCCCGACCCGCCCGGTACCCGGTTTTATATATTAATTAAAAAAAATATTTTATATATATATATATATATATATATTAAAAATAATACTTAATTAATTATAATAATACAATTGAGTATTGACCAAATGACCAATTCACGTTCCCACTTTTCCCCCAAATCTGCTACTGCTAACTGCTAACTGCTACTGTGCTACTAGTGTGTTAAGGCCATGAGTACCCGTACTCAATGAACCCACTTGCCACCTCAGCACCACATCAGTTTTTCTCTTTCCTACCCTCCTTATCCAATCCTTACCCAAAAGTGGAGTACCACTACCCAATGATCCCACTTGTCACCTCATCTTTTTTAATTCTTTTATTTATACATTTAATTATTTAACAAAATAAAAATATTTATATATTTTTTAATAAATAAAAATAAGATAAATAATAAAAATAAAAATTCATATCATTCATTAAAAAATTAAAAATTACAAAATAAATTTAAAAATTACAAAATATTAAAAATCTACTCGTCGTCATTGTTGGGAACTTGGATACGCCAAATATGTTCGACCAAATCCGACCGAAGGTTATTATGAGTGTCCCGATTTTTGACTTCTCGAACATTTGCCGCGCGTTGTTCCTCACTGATTTGTGTTTCGATATCATCCGTGAAAAGGTCGTTTTCATCGCCACCACAAATGGCATGGTCTTCGTCTTCGAGTATCATATTGTGTAATATGACACAAGCGTACATAATGTTTCCCATTCTTGTCGGATGCCATCCGCGTGCCGGGTTATGAAGTATATGCCAACGTTGTTTAAGCACGCCAAAAGCTCGTTCAACATCTTTACGTGCCGATTCTTGCGCGGACTTGAACTTTTGTCGTTTAGGGTCATGTGGGCACGTAAATGATTTTACGAAAGTAGCCCATTCCGGATATATCCCACCCACTAGATAATATATGTGGTTGTAGGTGACTTCATTCACCTCAAAAGGGCACTCGGGTGCTTTTCCATCATATAGATCGTTGAAGATGGGCGACTGATTGAGAACATTGATGTCGTTGTTGGAACCGGCAACACCAAAGTATGCGTGCCAGATCCATAGATCATGGGAGGCCACTGATTCTAGCATGATTGTCGGGTGCTCATGATCACCTCTCATGAATTGACCTCGCCATGCTACCGGACAATTTGCCCACGCCCAATGAGTACAGTCTATGCTGCCGAGCATGCCGGGAAATCCGTGTTTAGCTTCATGCGCGGTGTACAACTTCTGAATATCAACATAAGTAGGCTTGCGTAAATATTTTTTACCATAGAGTTCAATAATACCTGTGCAGAATTTGTACAGACAATCTCGTGACGCTTTGTCTCCCATCCTCAAGTACTCGTCAAGTGAGTCGGCAGCTACTCCATACGCCAATTGCCGAATAGCGGAAGTACACTTTTGTATCGGAGAAAAACCTTGTTTGCAACTGGCGTCCACCCGAAGTGTAAACTACGGATACTCTCCTTCTAAATCTTCAACTATTCGTTCGAATAGTTGCCTGCTCATCCTGAACGGCCGTCTAAACATATCCGGTGTATAAACCGGGTTGTTGCCAAAGTAGTCCCGCAAAAGCCGCTCGTTTGCAGCTACCCGGCCTCTTTCTATGTTCCCAGCCCTCGGTTCTCTTCTTGACGATGAGGTGGTGCTACCATAAATTAATTTTGCAGCTTCTCGAACCAACCCTACAAAAATTTCCCTTTGATGATGCAAGTACTCGTCGGTGTCTATGGATGATGATGATGCAGTCGATGAAGCGGGTTGTGGCGAATCCATATTGTCTAAAATTGAAGAAATAAATGGAAGAAAGTATAGAGAACGGAAGAAAGTATGTTTTGGTGTGAAAAAATAAGATGGTATAGGTTAATATTGAAAGGTTTTGTTAAACCGTACTACCACATGATATAGGCAACAGAAGCATATTTAAAATTGAATCATCCATGGCAATACAAACAAACAACTTATAAAGATGCATACGTTCTAGATGATTAACTACAATAGAAAGAATCAAGAACACTTACTTGTTTCTTGTGATTGTCGAAAACACAAAGATGAATTAACCTAGTTCTTGCTTCTTGGATGTCAAGGATCAATAGTGTGAATCCCTCTAGTGGCTCACACTTAAGAACACCAAACCAACAATCAAGATTGAAGCTTTAACCCTAATGTAATAACCAGGTATTTTATCTAAATTAAAAAATTGGAATTTTATAAGTCTTGATTTTTGTATTTTATGGAGTTAAGAAATTAAGGGATAAGTTTTTATTGTATAATAGAAGCTTAAGGGTGTGTTTTGTCAAGTGAAGCAAGTTTAGGGTTTGTTTGTTATTTTACCCAAACCTTGTTAGCCAAAATTGACTCAGTAGTTTAAAGTATAGGAAATATCCCAATTTGAGATATTAAAGCAAAAACCCAAATAGTGTGTGTGTGTGTGTGTGAATTTGTTCACGGCAGAGAGAGAGAGAAGAAGAACCATCGAAGAAGAAGAAGAAGATTAAAGTTACTCAGCTGGGATTTTGTGTTTGGTGCAGTAACATCAAAGAGGTAATTTTCTGATTTAAACTCTCTTTTATGAGAATTAGGTTTCTTTTGGAATTTGAAGTGGGTTTAAGTAATTTTAGAAGAATTTGTGAATTTTAGTTACAATTAGGGTGTTAAAAAGAGTTTAGAACACTTCTGTGCAAAATCTGGGTAAAAGATGGATTCCTGCAAATGAACTGAACTTATCTGAAAAAGACGATGAACAGTGTTTTTGCGAAAAGTAGGAATTCGCAAGCCTTGGTTGCGAAAAGTCCACTTTGCGCAAATAGCTAAAACGCAAAGTTAGGATCTCGCAACAGTTGGTTGCGAAAAGTAAGGAACTCGCAACTATGGATTGCGAGAAGTGAGGTTTTCGTAATAGTGGATTGCGAGAAGTGAGGTTTTCGTAATAGTGGGTTGCGAAAAGTGAGGTTTTCGTAATAGTGGGTTGCGAAAAGTGTGAATTACCTATTTACGTGTTAAAGAGTATGTACATTTTGATTTGTTTCAGATACTAAGGATCGGGGTTAAAAGTTAATCTGTTTTGAGGAAAGTTTGAAGGACCTTTGCTAAAAAAGATCAGGTGAGTTTTACTTTAAAAAGTATTTTACTGGAATGCATTATGTGAATAACGAATATTTGATAAAGTGTATGAATATGTCATATGTGGGTGATTATAATATATTGAGATATTATAATTACGTGAGTATTATATGAAATTATAAATACGTGGCCGGGCTTTGGACCGGTGTGATAAATTGGCTCGCAACCAATTTATATTGGCCATTGGTGGAGGGATAAGGTGGAATGAGACAGGTATGATACATAAATGCTAGTTGGTATTAACTTACGTGTGATGTACGTGTATTTATATAAAGAGTGTTTTTATATAAATGAATTTTTAATGAATTACAAATGTCAGGGATTTACTCACTAGACCCTTAGGTCTAACCCTCATTTTCTGTTTTAAAAATCATGTATTCCAGGTGGCGGATCCGGTAAGAGCAAATAAGTAGGACTATTGAAGGATAACTTTTGTGAAGAAGTCAGTTTAGAAGTCATGGATGTATTTTTTGTACTTGAGACTTCGTTGTTATTAAACATGTAATTCAATTGTAAAATTTGTACTGAATTATCTACAATATTTTGCTAGACTATGGGACCGAATGTGAAATATGATGTACCTTTTTAATGATATCATGATATGGAATGTATATATTTTGTTAGCGGGTTGTTACAAATGGTATCAGAGCCCTAGTTTAAGGGATTTAGGTATTAGTATCTGTACCTAGACTTAAACTGCATGTGAAGTAGGATGTCCCTATTATCTTAGAACCTGGGGATGCTAAGTATAAAAGGTAGAAGGAACATCATGT
Organism: Saussurea involucrata; assembly: GCA_033807775.1. Lineage (NCBI taxonomy): Eukaryota > Viridiplantae > Streptophyta > Magnoliopsida > Asterales > Asteraceae > Saussurea > Saussurea involucrata. Next base: position 23,541,132 of record CM066312.1, read on the forward strand.
AAGGTAAGTTCAGATTACACCTGGCCAGTGTAATTATGATCTTACAGGTGCATGTTTGAACTGAAATACCTTGTTATATAGGGTATGTGCTTATGTGTATATTAACTTTGTTTGAATCAACAGAATGGCAAGTGGCACTAGACAAAGGAACCAAAGAGGAGGAAGGAATTCGGATGGAGGGAATCCACCAATAGGAACAGGGGGAAGAGGAGGAGATCGTGGTAGAGGCAGAACCGGAAGGGGAACTGGGGGCCGAACTGGAGGTAGAACGCAACCGCAAGGTACAGAGTTTGTTACACGGGATGATCTGACCGCTGAAATGGAAAGATTACAGGATAGCATTCAAGCCATGTTCGAACGTACTCGACATAATGAAACTGAAAGACCAGATCCGGAACATGAAATGGAGATGCCACTTACCTCTACTGTTTTACCGGTAATGAAAAGGTGTGACTATAAAATGTTTCTCAGTTGTAAGCCCCCTACATACTCAGGAGATCGGGATCCGGTAAAAGCTATGAGATGGCTGAAAGAAATCGAGGCTATCTTCAAAACGTGTAAATGTGCTGAACAAGATAAAGTACTTTATGGAACTGCAATGCTAAAAGGTGATGCTCTGTATTGGTGGGAGGCTCATATAGAGTCGAGAAGAGCGGATGTATATTCTATTATTTCATGGGAGGAATTCGTGTTAGCTTTCACAACACACTTCTGTCCACAAGCTGCTGTCAGACAATTGGAAGAAGAATTTATGAATCTACAACAAGGGAACTTGTCAGTCAGAGACTATACTGCACGATTTTTAGAAAAATCTCGTTTTGCAGGATATTATGTGGCTACGGAAAAGATGAAAATGGAGAGATTTATTTATGGATTAAATGCAGAGGTCCGAAGGTTGGTGACTGCCACGGGGCCAAATACTTTTACAGCTGCGGTGGATGCTGCAAAAAATGTGGAAAGAGATAATAAAAGAGATGCTGGTGACAAGAGCTTGGGGAAAAGGAAATGGGAAGGACCATCACAGGATTCAAGGAAGCCTAGATTTCAAAGGTTCGATAATCGTCCGTCGTTTCGACCAGTAGATAGACCATGTCCAAGATGTAATCGCTACCATCAGGGAAATTGTCAAGTGGAGTCGCAGGTTTATTTTAAGTGTGGGAAAACCGGTCATGTTGTTAAAGATTGTCGAGTAACACGGTTTTGCTTTTTGTGCAACTCTCCGGATCACCTCCAATCTGATTGTCCGCGAGGTAGAATACAACAAGGGGGTACATCCGGGAAGCCGACCATTACTAGACCAGTGGTTCCAAGAATAGAACCGCCCAGAATAAGGGGTCGTACATTTCAAATGACAGCTAAAGAGGCGGAGGAAACTCCGGATGTGGTCACAGGTACATTTTTCATAAACTCCACGCGTGCTAAAGTGTTATTTGATTCTGGTGCAAACCGATCTTTTGTGTCTCCCTCCTTTGCTGCTCACATGCATTTAGAGCCTAAAATGTTAAAACATGCCTTATTAGTAGATACTGCAAATGATAAACAAGTGTCAGTTAAAGAAGTTTTTGATTGTTGTATGATAAACATAGAGGGGTGTGGAGTACCGATACAACTATTCCCAATAGAGTTGATCGAATTTGATGTGGTAGTAGGAATGTATTGGTTAGCTGAGAATCGGGCTAACATAGTTTGTGATAAGAAAATAATCAACGTTGTTTTACCTGATAAGAGGGCAGTAGTGATCTATGGTGATCGTAAGAATCATCAGTCCAATCTTATATCTATGATAAAAGCCCGAAAATGTGTTAGTAAGGGTTGCTCGAGTTATTTAGCCTATGTGATAGATAGTAGGCCTGAAAAGAGTAAGCTGGAAGATATTTCCATTGTTAATGAATATCCTGAGGTTTTCCTGAAGACTTGAATAGTCTTCCTCCTGTTAGACAAGTAGAATTTGGTATTGACTTAATCCCTGGAGCCGCTCCTATTGCTCGCGCGCCGTATCGATTAGCACCACCAGAAATGAAAGAAATGATGGCACAGCTTCAAGATTTATCTGATAAGGGCTTCATCAGACCTAGCTCTTCGCCGTGGGGTGCACCAGTTTTATTTGTGAAGAAGAAAGACGGTTCAATGAGAATGTGTATCGATTACCGGGAGCTGAACAAACGCACAATCAAGAACAAGTATCCACTTCCAAGAATTGATGACCTGTTTGATCAATTAGTTGGAGCTTGTTACTTCTCCAAGATTGATCTCAGATCTGGCTACCATCAGTTGAAGGTTAAGGAAGAGGATGTTTTAAAGACTGCATTTCGCACAAGATGCGGCCACTACGAATTTTTAGTAATGCCTTTCGGATTGACGAACGCTCCAGCCGCTTTTATGGATCTAATGAATCGGGTATGTAAGCCTTATCTCGATAAATTTGTCATTGTGTTTATCGATGATATACTTATTTATTCCCGATCCAAAGAGGATCATGCGCAACATCTTCGTTTGATTTTGGAGTTATTGAAGAAAGAAAAGTTGTACACTAAGTTCTCTAAATGTGAATTCTGGTTGCGGGAAGTTCAGTTTTTGGGTCATGTAGTTTCAGAGAAGGGTATACAAGTCGATCCAGCGAAAGTGGAAGCAATTGAAAGATGGGAACCGCCGAAGACGGCAACCGAAGTACGTAGTTTTCTGGGTCGAGCTGGATACTATCGGAAATTTATAAAAGACTTTTCTCGAATCGCGACGCCATTGACTAAGCTAACTCGGAAGAATTTAAAGTTCGAATGGAAAGCAGAGCAAGATGAGGCATTCAGAATATTGAAGGAGAAACTCTGCAGCGCGCCGATATTAGCATTGCCAGAAGGTTCCGATGATTTTGTGGTCTACAGTGACGCTTCTAAGCTGGGTTTGGGATGTGTACTTATGCAACGTGGAAAGGTGATTGTCTATGCTTCTCGTCAGCTAAAGGATCATGAAAGACAATATCCTACTCACGATATGGAACTTGCAACGGTTGTCTTTGCATTGAAGATTTGGAGACATTATCTTTATGGTTCTAAATGCCAAATTTTCACTGACCATAAGAGTCTCCAACATCTTTTCGATCAGAAGGAAATGAATATGAGGCAAAGAAGATGGTTGGAATTGGTAAATGATTACGATTGTGAAATCCTTTATCACCCCGGAAAGGCGAACGTAGTAGCAGATGCCTTAATTCGTCAAGAAAGAAGTGGAACAATAAAGGCGATATCGCTACGAGCTGAACTCCTCCCAAATATCTTTGACGAATTACTGAAGTGCCAGATAGATGCTTATCACGAAGAAAGTTTGAAATCAGAACGGTTAGTGGGAATATCAGTATTGCTTGGGAAAGATGACCGTGGGTTATGGTGTATGGGAAACAGAATTTGGGTGCCTCGTTTGGGTGGATTACGTGATCGTATACTACAAGAAGCACATCAATCTCGATTTTCTATTCATCCAGGTACAAATAAAATGTATAGAGATTTGAAACAATTCTATTGGTGGCCGGGAATGAAGAGAAGTGTTGCTAAGTATGTGGAAGATTGTACTACCTGCAAGAAAGTAAAGATTGAGCATCAGAAACCGTTTGGTCAGTTACAACGACTAGATATACCAATGTGGAAATGGGATCAGATCACTACTGATTTTATTACCAAGTTGCCTAGAACTTCAAAGGGATTCGATTCTATTTGGGTGATTGTGGATAGATTGACGAAGTCTGCTCATTTCTTGCCGATAAAAGAAACTGATTCCTTGGAACGTTTGGCCAAATTGTACATTAATGAAATAGTAACTCGACATGGAATACCAATCTCGATTATTTCTGATCGAGATAGTCGTTTTACTTCTAGATTTTGGAGAAGCTTTCAAAAAGAGATGGGAACACAAGTAAGGTTAAGTACAACGTATCATCCTCAGACTGACGGGCAGAGTGAAAGAACAATTCAGACTTTAGAAGATATGCTTCGGGCTTGTATAGTTGATTTTGGGGGATCGTGGGATAAACATCTGCCTTTGATAGAGTTTGCCTACAACAACAGTTATCATTCTAGCATTCAAGCGGCACCGTTTGAAGTATTGTATGGTAGAAAATGCTGAACGCCTCTGTGTTGGAATGAAGTGGGGGAGAAACAATTAGCGGGGCCAGAAATAGTACAGTTAACAGCGGATAAGATTACTCAGATTCGGGATAGATTGAAAACAGCTCAAGACAGACAGAAAATCTATGCTGATCGACGTCGGAAACCGTTAGAGTTTCAGGTTGGGGATTTTGTAATGTTGAAAGTATCGCCCTGGAAAGGAGTCATACGTTTTGGGAAGCAAGGTAAACTCAGTCCGAGGTATATTGGTCCGTTTGCAATTACCGAAAGAATTGGGGAAGTGGCTTACCGACTAGATTTACCTCCAGAATTAAGCAGGATTCACAACGCGTTCCATGTATCGAATTTTAGGAAATGTTTGGTGACTTCAGACCAGGCAGTCTCTCTACCAGATATCCAGGTTGATGAAAAGCTGAACTATGTGGAGGAACCGGAAGCTATAGTTGATCACAAAGTCAAAGTATTGAGGAACAAAGAAATCAGACAGGTAAAGGTTCAGTGGAAACATCATAAAGGTCAGGTTGCGACGTGGGAATCGGAGTCGGAAATGAGAGCCAAATACCCTCATCTGTTCTCTTAACTGAATTCCAGGACGGAATTCTTTTAAGGGGGAGATGTTGTAATAACCAGATATTTTATCTAAATTAAAAAATTGGAATTTTATAAGTCTTGATTTTTGTATTTTATGGAGTTAAGAAATTAAGGGATAAGTTTTTATTGTATAATAGAAGCTTAAGGGTGTGTTTTTTCAAGTGAAGCAAGTTTAGGGTTTGTTTGGTATTTTACCCAAACCTTGTTAGCCAAAACCGACTCAGTAGTTTAAAGTATAGGAAATATCCCAATTTGAGATATTAAAGCAAAAAACCCAAATAGTGTGTGTGTGTGTGTGTGAATTTGTTCATGGCAGAGAGAGAGAGAAGAAGAACCATCGAAGAAGAAGAAGAAGATTAAAGTTACTCAGCTGGGATTTTGTATTTGGTGCAGTAACATCAAAGAGGTAATTTTCTGATTTAAACTCTCTTTTATGAGAATTAGGTTTCTTTTGGAATTTGAAGTGGGTTTAAGTAATTTTAGAAGAATTTGTGAATTTTAGTTACAATTAGGGTATTAAAAAGAGTTTAGAACACTTATGTGCAAAATCTGGGTAAAAGATGGATTCCTGCAAATGAACTGAACTTATCTGAAAAAGACGATGAACAGTGTTTTTGCGAAAAGTAGGAATTCGCAAGCCTTGGTTGCGAAAAGTCCACTTTGCGCAAATAGCTAAAACGCAAAGTTAGGATCTCGCAACAGTTGGTTGCGAAAAGTAAGGAACTCGCAACTATGGATTGCGAGAAGTGAGGTTTTCGTAATAGTGGATTGCGAGAAGTGAGGTTTTCGTAATAGTGGGTTGCGAAAAGTGAGGTTTTCGTAATAGTGGGTTGCGAAAAGTGTGAATTACCTGTTTACGTGTTAAAGAGTATGTACATTTTGATTTGTTTCAGATACTAAGGATCGGGGTTAAAAGTTAATCTGTTTTGAGGAAAGTTTGAAGGACCTTTGCTAAAAAAGATCAGGTGAGTTTTACTTTAAAAAGTATTTTACTGGAATGCATTATGTGAATAACGAATATTTGATAAAGTGTATGAATATGTCATACGTGGGTGATTATAATATATTGAGATATTATAATTACGTGAGTATTATATAAAATTATAAATACGTGGCCGGGCTTTGGACCGGTGTGATAAATTGGCTCGCAACCAATTTATATTGGCCATTGGTGGAGGGATAAGGTGGAATGAGACAGGTATGATACATAAATGCTAGTTGGTATTAACTTACGTGTGATGTACGTGTATTTATATAAAGAGTGTTTTTATATAAATGAATTTTTAATGAATTACAAATGTCAGGGATTTACTCACTAGACCCTTAGGTCTAACCCTCATTTTCTGTTTTAAAAATCATGTATTCCAGGAGGCGGATCCGGTAAGAGCAAATAAGTAGGACTATTGAAGGATAACTTTTGTGAAGAAGTCAGTTTAGAAGTCATGGATGTATTTTTTGTACTTGAGACTTCGTTGTTATTAAACATGTAATTCAATTGTAAAAGTTTGTACTGAATTATCTACTATGTTTTGCTAGACTATGGGACCGAATGTGAAATATAATGTACCTTTTTAATGATATCATGATATGGAATGTATGTTATTTGTATATATTTTGTTAGCGGGTTGTTACGCCTAAACCCTTGGAAGGGTTTACGATTTTGGGAGGAGGAGAGGGGAGGCTACGGCCTTGTGAGAGAGAGAGAGATCACACCAAAAAAAAATCATCCTAGGGTTTGATCCCTAGCATCTTATTTATAACCTCTCTATTTACAAGTAGCCCCCTTGAACAGATAAGCTTGATAAAAACTATTTTAACAAGTTATCATTTAGTCCCTATAATTAATCTAATTAATTATATTGTAGCATGTAATTAATTTATCATGAAATGACAAATTAATAATCTAACTACATTAATTCCCTTTCATTCTTCTGATTGTTTATTTGGGTCTTAAGGGCAACCCAAAAGGACCCTGCTATTATTAGAAATATTACCAATAGTTAATGACTCTGGACACTATATCCAACAGTCTACCACTTGGACAAGTTATTAACTCTATTTGGTTTAACGCTTTCAAATAATCAGCAGAGAGCAAGCCATCCAATGCAGCTGCCGAACTCTGATAAAGATTCGGTCCTAAGATAAGTGATTTAATGCTCCTTTGTTCTACAAGACATCATATGATCCTGAGACATGGATAAACGTCTATCTCGTGGATCAAGGTTATGTTTCCCGATTTCCGATATGTGTTGAATTCATCAGGCTACTCAATTGAACACATCAATTCTAGTCAGGGTTTGGCCAAACACTTAGTGTCAACACAAAATCATCGTGGGGCCCATGGATATCGCTTCTCCTGTTTAGGCAGAAGGAACAAATATACTTTGACTACACAGTTCATTTCTATTCATCATATTATACATGGATATACCCTGTATAACTGCCAGTCACGGTCAGCGTTGGAGCACACCAAAGCATAACAGAATCCTAGAGAAAAACTCTTTGCATCTCTGTTTGAAGAACATAAAATATTATCATCTCAAAATTACTCTGACTTAATCCATGAAGTAAACTTTTGAGTGCGGGTCTTTCCAATACCTAAATCACTATTAGGTACTCATGAGCGTTAGTTGCATTCTCTATGCTTCTAACACTCCATGACAGTCTTGAATCACTACTTACTTCCAGGAGTATGATTGACTGTGGAGGTTTAAGTAAATTAATACTCAGGAAGTTGGTTCTAAACATGCAAAACGAAACAATAATAAATTAAATGTTAATGGACGCAATCCAGCATATATTATAATCTCCATATAATAATCTCCAAATCAAATACAATTTATTACGTTTTTAATACATCAAACTAACAACTAAAACATTCAAGATATATTGATAATTCTAACACCTATGGCTTCAGTCCGTGTCCTGTTTGGAACTTTTCCAAGTCACCGCCCCACCATTCAACAAGAACACCCATCCTGACTGCGAGCGGGAATCATCCTGATCTGTCTGGAAACTCGCATCAGTATAACCTGTTACTCGTAATTCATCTTTTCCACCATAGACTAAGAACATATCTTTAGTCCTCCGAAGATACTTAAGAATGTTCTTTACAGCCGTCCAATGACTTTCGCCTGGGTTCCCTTGATATCTACTCACCATGCTTAAAGCAAATGAGACATCAGGTCTAGTACATGTCATGGCATACATGATCGATCCTATAGCAGATGCATATGGAATTCGACTCATTCTGTCCAGTTCTTTGCTAGTGCTGGGACATTGATCTTTGCTCAATCTTATGCCATGTTGCATGGGCAAAAACCCTTTCTTGGATTCACTCATATTGAATTTCTTCAATATCTTATCCAAGTATGTACTTTGGCTAAGTCCAATTAAACGCTTGGTTCTATCTCGATAAATTCTTATTCCAAGTATGTATGCTGCATTTCCCAAATCTTTCATAGCGAAACATTTCCCGAGCCAGACCTTTACATCTTGCAACATCGGAATATTGTTTCCTATGAGTAGTATGTCATCAACATACAAGACTAGAAATACAACATTACTCCCACTAGCCTTAACATATACGCAGGACTCATCTTCGCTTCGAGAAAATCCAAATTCCTTGACCTTTTCATGAAAACAAAGATTCCAGCTACGAGACGCTTGTTTAAGTCCATAAATGGATCTTTCAAGCTTACACACTTTATCTGGATACCCGGTATGTACAAAAGCTTCAGGTTGTGCCATATACACATCCTCATCAAGTTTCCCATTGAGGAAAGCGGTTTTTACATCCATTTGCCATACTTCATAGTCATGAAATGCAGCTATGGCAAGCAATATCCTGATAGACTTAATCTTTGCCACTGGTGAGAGCATAATCAATTCCTTGAGTTTGAGTGTAACCTTTTGCAACCAGTCTAGCCTTGAATGTGTGCACATTCCCATCCATGTCGGTCTTCTTTTTGAAGATCCACTTACACCCAACTGTCTTGCGACCTGGTGTGTGATCAACCAATTTCCAAACTTGGTTATCGTACATAGATTGAATCTCGCTTTCCATGGCCTCTTTCCATTTGGCAGCCTCAGGGCCTGCCATCGCTTCCTCGTAGTTGGATGGCTCATCCGCACTATCAAATGTTTTATCATTGACTAGTGTGTCTCCTTCCTTTGTAATATGAAAACCATAATAAAACTCAGGAGGTTGACTTACTCTACTAGTTCTGCGAAGAGGTGGTGGAGGTATGTTGGTTTCCTCAACAGGTGGTTCAACCTCATGTTGAGGGCTAGTGTCAACTATAGGTTCATCATTGGTTGTTTCTTGAATTTCTTCAAGATCAATACTACTCCCACTATCCCTTTTGGAAATGAGCTCCCTTTCTTGGAAGACTCCCCTTCTAGCTACAAACACTTTGTTCTCCGGAGGTTTGTAAAATATATATCCAAAGGATTTGTAGGGATAACCAATGAACCGACACTTCTCTGCTCTAGGTTCTAGCTTATCGTTAGTTTCGCGCCGAACGAAGACTTCACAACCCCAGACCTTTATATGTGCTAACGAGGGACGAGTCCCAGTCCACATTTCAGAGGGTGTCTTTGCAACCTTCTTAGTTGGAACGAGGTTTAAGATATGAGCTGCAGTTTCTAAGGCATAGCCCCAGAACGATATTGGAAGTGTAGCACGACTCATCATGGACCGAACCATATCAAGTAGCGTTCGATTTCTTCTCTCAGCAACACCATTGAGTTGTGGTGTTCTGGGAGGAGATAATTGCGAAACTATTCCACAATCCCTTAGATAGTCGTAGAATTCATGACTCAAGTATTCTCCACCCCTGTCGGATCGGAGCATCTTGATCTTCTTGCCCAGTTGGTTTTCTACTTCGTTTTTGAATCCTTTGAACACTTCAAAGGTGTCCGATTTGTTTTTCATCAGATAGATAAATCCATATCTACTGAAATCATCAGTGAAGGTAACAAAGTATCTTTCACCGTTTCTTGTGGCAGATCTGAATGGTCCACATACATCTGTGTGGATTAAGTCCAACAGATCCTTACCCCTTTCCATTTTTCCTTTGAAAGGTGCTTTCGTCATCTTGCCAAGTAAACAAGACTCGCATTCTTCATCAAACTTTAAGTCAAATGGTTCCAAGACCCCGTCTGATTGGAGCTTGGCGATGCGTTTCTTGTTTATGTGGCCAAGACGATGATGCCATAACGATGATTTATCCAATTCACTATTGGAGGAACCAACATTTAGAGTTAAGTTATTATTATTTCTACCAACACAAATCACGCTTTCATACACACCATTACAAGGAGAGGCTTTAAAATAAAAACAACCATGTTTATAAACCAAAATGCAACCATCATTATTATCAAATTGAAATTCAAAACCATCCTTGTACTATGCATGAAAAGAAATAATGGTTCGACCCATTTCTGGCGAGTAGAAATAATCTAATAACTTTATTGAAAAACCACTACTAAGCACGAGCTCAAAATCTCCAATCTTGGTAACATCGGCAGTCATCCTGTTTCCCATGATCAAATTCAGCTCCCCATGCTTCAACGTCCTACTTCCCTTTAGTCCCTGAAAATTAGAGCAAATGTGAGTACCACATATCGTATCAAGGACCCAAGAGTTAGAAATCGAACTACTATGGAGTTCAATTGTAAAAATACCTGAGGTGCCACACCCTTTGACCTTGTTCATTTTCAAGTCCTCCAGATATTTTGGGCAGCTTCTCTTCCAATGGCCCTTTCCTTGATAGTAAAAGCATATGGCCTCTTTAGGGTCACTTATGGGTGGTATGTCAGAAGAATCAGCTTTTCTCTTAAGGCCTTGGTTGCGTGGAACAACTTTAGCCTTTCCCTTCCCTTTGGGATGAGAAACTTTCTTCTTCTTATAGCCACCTTCCCTAATGGCCAGGACGGGAGCAGTTGAGTGACCACTTTGGGTCTTACCCATACTTGCTTCAACAGATCTCAACATGCCATGGAGCTCCATCAAGGTCTTGTCCATATTATTCATATTGAAGTTCACTATGAACTGTTTATATGCCCTACTGAGAGAGTTTAGCACCATTTCAATGGCAAGCTCTCTTGGGAAATCGTCACTTAGATTGCCTAACCTGTCAATGTACGCTTTCATCTTTTGCACATGCGCACATACAGGGGCACCGTCCTGTTGCTTACATTCCATAAGCGATTTTACGACTTGGAACCTTTCTTGCCTCGCTTGCTCCTGAAACATTTCACGAAGCTGCTCATTTAGTTCAAACGCCCCTATGTTCTCGAAACTCTTTTGAAGTTCCGGGGACATGGACGCCAACATGAGACACGCGACTTTTGTGGATTCCGCGAATTGCTTATTGTATTCAGTTACTGCTTCAGGGCTTGCACCATCATTAAGTATAGGAAGATCCTCGTCGAGCAAATACTCTTTGTCTTCGTACCTCAAGGCAATTCTCAAGGCACGAATCCAATCCAAGTAGTTTGGCCCAGTTAGCTTATCTTTACTTAGGATAGAGAGTAACGTAAGGTTGGATGTTGAGTGAGAAGGAGGAGGAGGAGGATTATTTTCAGCCATCTGTAGATATAGATTTTTCGTTAGTTTGATATTTAACCCTTAAAATAATTTTCCAAAAACTATTTAACAAGGCTAGGATCCATATTTTATCTTATGATGTGAAAAGGGATGCCGTAATCACATCACAAGGTTATTTTAGGTAAACAAATGCTATTTGTTAATTTCATTCACTATGAAACTCCTAGGTCTTTTGAGATTCATTGACTTATGTCAATGGCATGTTAATCTCGATTATGCTTATCTTCTTTTTGTGACTGGGATGCCGAGGATCACAAACAAGACAGTGAATCGACCATGGAAAAACACATGGACCCCTCGGCTCAAGTACGCTTGAGAATCACGAGCGCCACATCATTTTCAACTATAGTTTCACATTAACGTGCCGGCAAACCGCACACGCTCCGTTAACAAACTATAAGATTATGTGTGTTCTTCATCATGGGTAGCATACGACTTTCACATTTCTTAGTATATCTAAAAAGGGATTTTCGTTTTATACTTCATAGTTAATACTTTTAACTTGTCACATTGACCTATCAAACCTTTTCGGTAATTCCACTAGTCCACACAAGAGGCGGTGAGTTTGGTAACGAATGGCGTTTTAAAAACCCTTGACTCATTTGGCAACCATTTTATAGGTAACCACCTTACACCCCTTTTGAGTGTTTATAGTGAGTACGCCTAGTCTCGGTTTGACTATCAATGTATTATTTAATTATATATATAATTGAGGTCTAATATATATATAAAAATTGAATGGAATTTTAAACAATTTAAAATTATGATTATCTTGATTAATTCTAATTAACCATGTGAGCACATATTTAACAATTAATATAATTGTTTCCATATTTGATTCCAATTAAACATTTGAGGACACATGTTAATAATTAATGTGAATATTTGACATATAAATTATATTCACTATATAAATAATGTCAATGTTTATCTTACAATATTTATTCAAACTTGAATATATTTGTTTATTGTAAGAAGGTATTTAAGATTATCTTATTCAATTCAAGATTATCCATTCAATATTTGCCATAGCTTATTATTGATGTGTTTTCTTAGGCAAGTTAGGAAACTAGCCATTCACAATTAGGATTATCTATTCAATTTAAGATTATCCATTCAATATTTTCCAAAGCTTAATTGATGTGTTTTTCTTAGGCAAGTTAGGAAACTAGTCATACACAATTATGGTATAACATGCATAAAAAAACGACTACTACGCCATACACAATTATGGTATAACATGCATAAAAAACGACTACTACCCTATACCCTTTGGGGATACCAATAGAACTTTAATCGCTAAAAATAGAAACTTTTTCATGCAAGCAAGAATTTTTTTCAGTTTCCAAAATTATAGCTTTTGAGGTTATGACCATAAAACCCTAACTTAGGGATTAAGCAATTCAATGACCACAAACTTACTGCACTATGTCGAAAATAAAACAGGTGCCTTCTGGACCTCAAACGATTAATCCAACCGTCCAGAAGGTAAAACAGAATGTCGTGAAACTACTGTCCAAAAACCACGACGATCCGACGGTTCAAACTCCGGAAATAGGTAAAACGGCTCGTTGTGTTTTTTAGAAAATTCAATACGAATTTTATGCTATTGAGCTAAAATCTAAGAACTTTGGCTCTGATACCACTGAAAGGTTTTGTTAAACCGTACTACCACATGATATAGGCAACAGAAGCATATTTAAAATTGAATCATCCATGGCAATACAAACAAACAACTTATAAAGATGCATACGTTCTAGATGATTAACTACAATAGAAAGAATCAAGAACACTTACTTGTTTCTTGTGATTGTCGAAAACACAAAGATGAATTAACCTAGTTCTTGCTTCTTGGATGTCAAGGATCAATAGTGTGAATCCCTCTAGTGGCTCACACTTAAGAACACCAAACCAACAATCAAGATTGAAGCTTTAACCCTAAACCCTTGGAAGGGTTTACGATTTTGGGAGGGAGGAGAGGGGAGACTACGGCCTTGTGTGTGAGAGAGAGAGAGATCACACCAAAAAAAATCATCCTAGGGTTTGATCCCTAGCATCTTATTTATAACCTCTCTATTGACAAGTAGCCCCCTTGAACAGATAAGCTTGATAAAAACTATTTTAACAAGTTATCATTTAGTCCCTATAATTAATCTAATTCCCTATAATTAATCTAATTCCCTATAATTAATCTAATTAATTATATTGTAGCTTGTAATTAATTTATCATCAAATGACAAATTAATAATCTAACTACATTAATTCCCTTTCATTCTTCTGATTGTTTATTTGGGTCTTAAGGGCAACCCAAAAGGACCCTGCTATTATTAGAAATATTACCAATAGTTAATGACTCTGGACACTATATCCAACAAATATATATAGTGTGATTAATTTGAAAAAAAATTAAAAAAAATTATTTTTTAAACTAGCCGTTTAACTGTATTTTTTCAAAAAATTTAAAAATAAAATAATAAAAATAAAGTGGCAACGGGTAGATCGGGTTGGGGAACCCGGTAGCTGAACCCGGCTTCTACCCGGGGCCCCCCGCCCCCCGTAGCGCTGCCCGTTTGGTACCCTTCGAACCCGATCGCCAACAAGGACGTGCCCGAGCCCGTACCCGATGCCGGTACGGGTGGACTAATAAAAGATAAAAAGAGTTAGTTGCTACAGCTAACTGTGCTAATGGTTTTTTAAAGGAAATTTGTTCTTTAAAGGAAAATCAACTAAAAAGTTGCATAAACCGGGTTTTGACCGGGTATATGGTTGGGGCCGGGTGGCTAATCCCCGTACCCGCCGGGGACCGGGACCGGGTGTAGGAGGCCGAAACCGGGGTCGGGGCTGTGTGAAGGGATACCCGCCCCAAACCCGCCCCGTTACCATCCTGATACGTTCTCCAACCAACCGGGTCAGATACTGTCCGCTTTGGGTGTTAACCCTCACGGCTTTACAAAACGCGTCTTACCAGTTAGGCTAAGGAGTACAATATATGAACCCAGCATCTCCTCTGCCTGAGAGCGATGTGGGACAAGGAATACCAATACACCCTCCCATAAGGAACGTATCAATACTCCCCCCTCGGAGACTATTCGACCTCGAATGGTGGTCCAGAGAGTTGTCTCCCACAACGGGTCGAGCGAGAGGTTGCTCTGATACCAATGATACGTTCTCCAACCAACCGGGTCAGATACTGTCCGCTTTGGGGGTTAACCCTCACGGCTTTACAAAACGCGTCTTACCAGTTAGGCTAAGGAGTACAATATATGAACCCAGCATCTCCTCTGCCTGAGAGCGATGTGGGACAAGGAATACCAATACACCCTCCCATAAGGAACGTATCACATCCCTACTTACATGAATGTTAGTGGGGGAATGGCCTCCCATGAGAAAGAGAAAAAATGATTTTTTTAGGGTAAAAACATTAATTTTTCAGCTTATTACCTTAATGTTCCTCCAGTAAATTTTTGTCCGGGACCCCATCAACCAAAAATAATGTCTTGAAATCAATCAAAAAACCAAAATTGACTCTCAAAATCGACAAAAATATGAGTGGACGGATTAGATTGGTTTGCAAAGTTTGTTAGAATTGAATGGTTTAGTAATGAAACGTGGCCTATATATATATATATATACATAGAGAGAGAGAGAGAGAGAGAGAGAGAGTAACGTGTGTTAAAGCCATACCTTGCTCGAGTTTGGAACTAACTTTTGTAGCGTTTTCATTCTTTCATTGATCTCGTCTCTTCGTTTCTGATATATTGGTAACACAAAAGTATATGTATTATTAGCACGTTGGAATGATTGTCACGTATATAAAAAAATTAAGCACTCCATGAAAGCAAACGGATTAATGAAGTAAAATCAATTTGGAGAATCTGTACCCGTTCAGATTGATTATGCATTGCAGGTGTCCTTCTCCGTTTATTTGAGATCCAAGATTTCTCGTTTACTCTTTTCTTTTCTTTAATTACGCTCACCTCCTGCTAGTAGATACATAAATAAATTATATTAAAAAAACATTATAGTCGTTTATATATGAGTTTTGATATATAGAAAATAGCATATTGTATCAAAATATAATGTAATCTGGACTGATTTTCCTTTTGTGTTACTTATTTTCAAAACATTATTTTTGGTAACTTGACATTTTAAATATTTAAATACCTAGTTTACAACACAATTTCTTAATTCCAATTCTTATTTTGTGTAGTATAAAAAAAGTATATTTTTTGTTTGCAAAATTTAAACTAGAAAAATAATACACAAGTGAGTGAATTACAGTGTGGTTTAATTAAATTTTGGATTTGATTTTTCAAATAAACTATTTATATTGATTGTCCTTAACTTTTCAATTTTACAACACTTAAATATCTGTCATTTAACATTGTCATTTAACATTTGTTATAAGGATAAATAACTGTTTGAACAAACTACATGGACTTAAAAATATATTTCACTCTAACATTAATTGTAATTAACATATTTAGTTTATAAACATTATTTATTAAAAATATTTTTGGTACGATTAACAATTTTATTCTTGATAATGCAATCAAGAAATAAAAGCAAACAAGAGCCACAGTTACGATATCTATAAAGGGCTATAATGCTATAATGTTTTTAGCCCTATAAAGAGCTAAAATGCTATACTGTTTTGCTTTAGATCGGTAAAAGGCCTTACTCTATTCCTTATCAGGAATAGCGGCCTTTGTAACTGCTTTTAACTCTATAAAAAGATGACTCTCTGAGGAGAGATTGTAGCAGTTATCTATTTAAAAAGGGGAAATGCCATAGATGATACTCGAAATAATTGATTGTGCGACCTTAAAGCGAGTATCAAGAGTTTCTGGAACCTCCGATCCATTCTAGATAGCCAGTGCTGCAGGCATCTTCGAAAGAAACTCAATAACTACTACCTTACAAGAGAGTACTTCTCGGGGAGAAGCACGAACGGTCGTTCTTTTGTGCTCCCCTCTTTGGGAGGGGGAGCGGCAAAAAGAACAAAGAAAGAAAGAGTGATTCTCGGGGAGGAACACGATATGTAGCTATTGAATTGCCCGAATCGGTAATAAGAAGCCTGTTACTTATAAGACTTCTTGCTTTGATAGAACTTTCTTGATGCTCATACCAAAACAATGATGTAAAACAACATATGCAACTAAAACAACCCGACATTTCTAACCGAAGGGGAAGAAATGATTTTTTAAATACATATATGAATAATATTTTTTAATAAATATGTGAAAAACATTTTAAATAAATATGCTAATAAATATTTTAAAAAGCCTATTATTTTAACAAAAATAATTAAAGATGATATTTTAATATTTTTATTTCAAAATTACAAAAAAAATTGTTGGGTCCATTTAAGTAAAAATATTAAAATATCATCTTTAATATTATAACAATAATAATATTAATAATAAATATCTTAATATATTATATTTGATAATATAAAATATTTTTGGTATAATGTAATTAGCAACTTAGCAGCTGGACTGCTGGTTGAGCTCTTGTGCACACATGCTGTTGATGCAGGGTTCGAACTTGCGAATGCTCATAATTTTTTTATTAGCCATAATGCACCATCACGGGCTCACAGCCAATCGCGGGCAACATGGGCCGGGTCCGCGATCGCAACCCATATCACGGGATTAGGGAGTATTATTGCAAAATGGAAGCGATTTGAGGTATAATTGCAAGTCAAAGTCAATCTTGAAATATTTTAATTAAATTCCCAAATATTTTTAATAAATGATTTTTTAAATAAAATATTTGAGTTACAGTTAATTCATAAGCATAACTTTTTACTTTTATAAATATTTTTGGAAAAAAGCCAAATTATTGAATAACACATGTCATTGTAGGGGTGAGCATAACCCGACCGAACCCGATGGGCCGAACCCGATTCTACCCGAACCTGATGAACCGAACCCGATTCTACCCGAACCCGATAATTTATCTCGGATATTTCGGTTCGGTTTGGGTTGGGTTTTCCCAAACCCGAAACCCTCCGAACCCGACCGAAGTTTTAAAAATATAATTTTTTAAATAAATTAGAAATAGTAAATATATATCTAATAATTAGTTTTTCTCCACTCCACTCTCCGGTACGATTTCAGCTTTTTTCACTCCATTCTTTTGGTTTACTGTTTCTTTAAGTAGGAATTGTTAACAGGGCCTAAAAACACCAAAAGAAGCCAAAAAAAACTGGGCTGAAAACTGGGCTTGGGACCAGGCCCAACCCGCACAACCCGACCGAGTAACCCGAACCCGAAATGGCCCGAAACCTTAACTATACTTTGGGCGGGTTTCGGGGCCTGTACCATCCACCCGAAACCCGACCGGGTTCGATTTTTTTGGCCCGATCCGACTCGACCCGTGCTCACCCCTATGTCATTGTGTCAGTATGTGAGACGTTGATCATTATTTGCTTTGATTACCTGAGTTCTGGGATGAGAATCAGAGTCATCGAGAGACGTTGACATCGAAAAGTCTTTGCCGGAGCTAGTATTTTCCGGCGACCCCGTTGAAGTAGACGTCCACCGTCTACCACCCAAATCTCCGCCGTGAGTATCAATCGTCTCAAGACTCCCACTCTCACTCACGCTCTTGTCCCGGCAACTACTCCAATCGTGTGCTTCCACCGTCGTACCTCCACCACGCGCCACCCTCCAGTCCACAAACGCCGACGGATCTCCACTGCATGATCCAACGCGCGTCGAGCAACCGGCGTCACGCGCGCTAGTCGTTGACTGACGCGCCTGATCAGATCTCAGATCGACTTCGGTTCTGTTGTTGGAGCTTGGCACCAACGCGTCGGAAGTCATGGTGGCCGACGCGTCGACACCACCGGCGGCGGCGGTAGGTAGGTGGTGGTTCAGCCATGGGACCAGCTCGTTGTCGACGTCAACCGCTACTTGATAAGTTTTGCAGTAGGGTTGTATGGTGGCTTGGTTTACTATAGCTTCCAGAGTCTCGGCGGTGCGTGGCTTTTCCCACGTGTAATTGGACGGCACGCGGCGGGAAGTTAACTCGTGCATGGCTAGCTGCCCATTTTCCCATTTTAATTCTGCCACTTCGTATTCTAACCTGCAAATTATATTAAATTAACCCAAAATCAAACATTTTAATTGCGTAAAAAATTTCAAAAACATGAAAATTTGTATAAGTGGGCACAATTGTATATTCGAAGTCTCGTAAAAATGGAATAAGTTTTACCATATAAGATCATTA
This sequence comes from Saussurea involucrata, assembly GCA_033807775.1. Lineage (NCBI taxonomy): Eukaryota > Viridiplantae > Streptophyta > Magnoliopsida > Asterales > Asteraceae > Saussurea > Saussurea involucrata. The sequence continues at coordinate 23,559,687 of CM066312.1, forward strand.
GAGCACCATATTATAATCATCAAACATGAATATATATATATATATATATATATATATATATATATATATATGTATATCGTCGAGCACTAAAACACGAACAAATAACTGATATCGTAAAGAAAAATCACCCGAAACAATCATGATTAGTGTTGACCTCTTCCAGATCCCAGCTTGGTACACACCGACTCATTTTTTGAAAAGTTCTTTCATAAAAATTCTGATATTATGTATATGGATATAGATATAGATATAGATATTATATATATATATATATATCCACATAGAAGTGGTTATGCTTTTAAGAATTTGTAGGTCCTAGGCAATATATATATATATATATATGGTGCCTATAGAATGAAGGAAGAGCATGGAGTAAGGAAGATCTTGCGTTTTGTGGTGTAGTTTAAGTAGGAACAACCTTGGACCACTTGGACGAATTCTCTTTCAATCCAAAACATATTTATAATACCTTATCTTTACTTTAAGGTGACCATTGTTTTTCAAGAAGTGTTAAAAGCCTCATATTTGATATATTTCTGATTTTTAAGTGGTGATAACCGAAATCTGAATCAATAAGAACGTTTGTTTTTTGTAAACAAATAAACGTTTGAATATGTACAATTGTTTATTTTATCTCTCAAAAATTCAAATTAAATACGTCAATTGAATTGAGCATCGATGATGGAAGGAACGAACGAAAAAAAGAAACAAAAGAAGAATGTTGACAAATTTGTGAGACTGTAGAATCTTAATCATATCTCACACACTGAAGACCCGATTTAAGCGATTCAAGATGTTCTGGAAAGCAAACACACAGATTTTTTTGCAAATTCGGGGTGTAACTAAGCTAAAACAGACGTTGAATTTGAAAGAATGGTGTTGGACGGAAATAAGAGATAATTAAGTGACTAGGTTATCACCTAATTTATCAAATGTCATTAAGGGTTAAGAAACTTTGAAAAAAAAAACAATCTAAATTACCTTATGTTTGATCGAATCTGCCAGATAAGAATTTTGTTTAAAAAAACAAACGCAAGCTAAAACGTTTTTATTATCTTATTTTGAGTCTGAATGTCAAATAAATTATTTGAAAGAAAAGAAGAAAGAATTATTAATGCATCAGAGATAAGATAAGCATTGTCAATACAGAAAGAAATATGTTGAGACTTATAAGAATAAAATTGATTACAAGTATACTAAACCAAGACAGATTTTCTTACAATTTTATTTAATGGAAAGTTGGGTATTGTTTTGTAAAACTAAGAGGATGTTTACAAAACGCTTATTCAGGTAAGTTTTTATCAAGTCATATTAGCTTACCGGATGAATATGGCAAGGACTAAGAATCTTACCCAGTACGAGCGGAAGCTAGGACCGAGAGTCGAAAGTAAGGACTGAGAGTCTTGCCCGGTAAGTGAGTGTGACGGCTCTTACCATGGTTAGCGCTTACCGGCTAAATTGTTGCATACGATGCCATTTTGGTGGACTAAAATCTTACGAGGGGAAGTAAGTGATAGTGTTGAAATTTACCGATAAGCACTTATCCGGGTAAGTGATTAGGTAAACGGCCCCTAAGATAGTTTATTTTTTAAATAATCATTTGGACGTATATAAGTTATAAGGAGAATCAAACAGAAAGAAGAGAGACAGAAATTAGAGAGTAGAAAGATTTTCTTATTATGTTTTTCACTACTAATATGAGAGGAACAGTAAGCTATTTATACACAGTAGTGAGATGCTGACATCATCATAACAACCTCTCAACTAACTTCTCAACAACCAACTAACACTTTTGTCTAAACTACACTATCACCCCCCTGCAAGTGAAACACGTGGAACGATGTGAAGCTTGGACTTGAGTGTAGAAAAATGAGATGAAGTTAGACCTTTAGTTAAGATGTTAGCAATTTGAATATCCGTTGGAACATATCGAATACGTAATTGATTTGCAATGATCATGTCTCGGATGAAATGAAGATCAATTTCCATATGCTTGGTTCGTTGATGAAAAACCGGATTCATAGCCAATTATGTTGCTCCAATATTATCACACCACATCGTAGGTACACAATCGAGCCGTAATTGTAACTCCGTCATCAAAGACCGAAGCCAACATAATTCGGTAGATGCAAGGGCCAATGCACGATATTCGGCTTCCGTACTCGATCGAGCCACAATATGTTGTTTCTTTGAGCTCCAACTAATCAAATTGGGTCCAAGAAAAACACAATTCCCACTTGTTGATCTTCTATCATCCGGACATTCGGCCCAATCGGCATCAGAATAAGCATGCATCTCAAAAGAAGAGGATTTTTGGATTAATAACCCATGTGAACTCGTACCTCGTAAATACCGTAAAATTCTTTTAACGACTTCCCAATGTCGATGTGTCGGTGTTTTTAAAAATAGAGAAACTTTGCTAACCGCATAAGCAATTTCTGGCCGAGTAATTGCAAGGTATTGCAAAGCACCCACGATACTACGATATAAAGTTGGATCTGAGAGAGGAATTCCCAAAAACCGTGATAATTGTCTACCAGGTGAGACGGGAGACGAAATCGGCTTACAATCGCTTAACCTAGTTTTCTTCAACAAATCAAGAAGATATCTTTCTTGAGACAAATGAAGGCCTTTATTTGAAAACTCGGCTTGCACTGCCAAGAAATAATTGAGTTGACCCAAATCTTTTAATGCAAATTTAGCATTCAATTGCTTAATCAAGTCGAAGACAAACACCGAAGAATTTCCTGTAATGATCACATCATCGACATACACCAAGACATAGGTCAGAATATCCGGATGTCGCTTGATTTTGTACACCCATTTACATCCCACTATATTTGCATCGGAAGGAGGTGCAACTAATACCCAAGTTCTGTTAAAGTGGAGAGCGGTCATTTCTTCTCTCATAGCATCCCACCATACAGGCCATTCTTATGCTTAGGAAAAATTCTGAGGTTCAGAATTTGGAACAAATTGAGTTTGAGCATTATAAACAACATGATCGGGAAATTGTTTAGGACGACGTGTATGATCACGAGTACGAGTGACCATAGGATGAGAAGGAAGACATCATGGAATATTTAGAGTCGGAGACGAAGGAGAAGAGTTCAAGATAGGAGATATGTGAGAATTATAATCTATTTCATGCATGGAATTTGATTGATTTGAAAAGAATGATAAACTAACCATGGATGGAGTAGTAGAAGATTTGTCATGGATAGATGGAAAAACAGATTCATGAAATTGAACATGTCTTGATGAATATGTGGTGGATGAACAAGCATCATAACAAAGATATCCTCTGTGATGAGGAGCATACACGAGAAAAATACAAGGCACGGATTTCGGAGAGAGTTTATCTTGACGAGTGGAACCAAGAAACGGATAACATAGACACCCAAAAGTGCGCAACGAACTATAATCCGGTGGTTGATTGAATAGAAGTTGAAACGGAGACATGTGAGATAGATTTTTAGACGGTAACCGATTGATTAAAAATGCCGAAGTAGCATACACATCATACCAAAAAGATTTTGGTAAAGAAGGAAGAATTAATAAAGCTCGAGCTATTTCGGACAAATGTCGATTTTTACGTTCGGCAACTCCATTTTGTTGTGGAGTATATGGACATGAAATTCGGATAGAAATTCCGGACTCGTCAAGATATTTTCGTAAAGGTCGTTTTGTTAATTCAGGAGCTCCATCACATTGAAATTGTTTGATTTTTGTTGAAAATAAATTTTCAACATGAGCTTTAAAGTGACAAAATGACTCATATGCTTGAGATCGAATGGATAATGGATATAGCCATGTAAAACGACTATAGTCATCTATAAAAGTGATGAAATAACGAAACCCGGTACGAGAAACAACGGGAGAGGGACCCCAAATATCTGAATGTATTAAATGCAAAGGATATTCACTTCGAGAATTATGAACATGAAATGGTAATCTAGTACTTTTAGACATGCTACAAGCCCTACAATTTTTATTCACTTTATTTGAATCAAACGAAACACGAAGTTTTTAAAGCACATAATCGGATGGATGACCGAGACGAGTATGCCACAAATCTGAAGGAATAGACATTGCGGCAGTGCGTGAATAGAGACTCCCATGTCTATGCGGAATGTGATGGAGTAAAGTTCCCTTCGGAGTTTGAATAGAGAGACCAAAACATGAGAATTTGATAGTTAGAGGATTATCGGCCACTAATTGGCAAATAGATAGTAAATTTCGAGTCAGCTCAGGCACAATTAGAACAGATTTAAGCACAAGACGACAATTAGGAAGAAAAATAAATGCATGACCAATATGTGAGATGCGAAGAGATTGTCCATTACCTACAACCACTCTTTCAGACCCGGTATAAGCAACAACACCTTGTATAAGATTTGGATTTGGTGTCATGTGTGTAGTAGCACCCGAATCAGGAATCCAAGAATCAATCATAGCACACGTATCAGAAACATTTGCCGAAGTACCATATTGTTTGGCCCATTTATTAAAATGAGCAGGTCCAAAATCAGCTGAAAAGGCCTCAAATCTAGTCCCAGCATTAACAGGCCCATTTGAATTTCCATATTGTCCAGAATAATCAGGCCTAATCGGTTGTTGCTGATGTATATTTGGCCCAAAAATTTGATATGAAGTAGGCCCAAACTGACCATATTGTTGCTGATTGTTGTTCGGCCCAAATTCAAGTTGACCGAATTGTTGCTAATTGTTGTTTGGCCCATATTGACAGACATGATTCAAATGTGTACCATATTCATAAGGCCCATATGTAAGACCTGATTCAGTACCCACAAAGTAACTTGTTTGTCCTTGAGAAAAATGTGGCGACTGACTTCCTGCATATCGATTCACAGCAGCTATTGGATTGAAATGACCTCCATTAAAATTTCTTTCAGATCGACTTCCTCTAAACCGATTTCCAGCAGCAAATCGTCCTCCATTTCGTCTATTTCGACTTCGATATGTATCATTCAGCCTTTCTCCTCCTTGATTGCCTTCTGAATATCTATAATAGCACTTATCTGCAAAGTGCCCTGTTTTCTACAAATCTGACAGGTAACACTTATTTGTGGTTCTTTGAGAGAGTCTCCTATCTTCAGAGCAGACATGGCAGAAATAGTAACAGTTTCTGATTGATGATTCATTCTTTGTTCATACAACAGTAACCTAGATCGAAGTTGTGCAAAACTAGGTTGCATTTCTTTCCTGAGTACTTTCTGACATTTTTGGAAAAGAAAATCACAACAGAAAAGAAAATCAGAGACAAATTTGAGATCTGTAATTGAGTTTGCAGTAGAAGAAATCAGAACAGAGTTTTGAGATCTGGACATGAACGAGAGCACACAGCTCTGATACCATAATGAGAATCAAACAGAAAGAAGAGAGAGAGAAATTAGAGAGTAGAAAGATTTTCTTATTATGTTTTTCACTACTAATATGAGAGGAACAGTAAGCTATTTATACACAGTAGTGAGATGCTGACATCATCATAACAATCTCTCAACTGACTTCTCAACAACAAACTAACACTTTTGTCTAAACTATACTATCAAGCTATTTAGAGTAGTTTATGTGATTTTTTTAAATATTTTTTCAATTATAATCCTCATTAATGTTAGATATTAATTATAAATAAATATTAATTATTCGTAAATATTAATTTATAGTAATTAAAATAAATTAAAACCCATAAACAAGCGCATGCAATAAATCTAACTTATTCATTTTAAAGTTTAATCCGTTTAGCATAAAACGACATAAAATAAAACTTAATAAAACTCAAGAGGCATCCATTCAATTGAATGATGCTAAAAATTCTCACACCCAATGATAAAATCACACAAGACAAATTATCAATAAAATGTTATAAACTTTCTCAATAAATGCAAACTCACGCAATAAGGTCATCCTATGCATTTCAAGGTTTCACCCTTGAACCACAAAGATGTGAAATAAGAATCAAATAAAACTTGGGAAGAAACGTAGGAGATAAAGTAGTTTCATACATTTAGTCTAATTGAATCTCTCATTTAGAAACATAATGACCTAAAACAAAATTTCCAAGAGAATCTTGTATGCAAGTCTTGGGCGACTAAAACAATTTAGAAATTTTAAAACATGGCTACACTTTGATGTGTGCCAAAATATTCTCAAAAATTTGCATCGCGCCAAATATGATGACTTGACAAAGTGTGAGATAAAGTGTGCAATTAATTTTTAAAAGAATATCCTGCATGCACTTGGTCGAGACCCGAAGTCCTACAACCATGCTCACCAAGTTCACTAGTCACACTACCGACCTCGGTACGCTTGATTATCTTAAGGCGATAATCCACATAAATTAGACTTACAATTTCTCAAAATAAATAATGATTAAAAAATCCTATGATTTGAAATTAGCCAACGCCTCAAACCGCAATGGTCGGTTTAACACGATCACCATACTCAACAATCACCTAAAGTGGCAATTCTAATAACATAAATTCTTGCAACGATTTTCACCGAGAATTCATTCACTACCACAACGATCATCACAAAAGAGGTAATTTAGGCACACACACGTGACATGTAAGTTCACCATAACACTGTCCAGGTGCAATTATGAACGCACCATACATGAAGATCCTTGTTACCAACGTCATGATTCCCGATTCTAGTGACTCTATCTACCTCAAAATATCTTATCTTAAAGTGCCTAATTGTACAATCTCACTTTCATCCGCTTAGAAGAACGCTAGTATAAGTCTAGGCATCTTAAATTAATACCTAAATCTCTCAAATTTTTGCTATGATACCAACTTGTAACACCCTCAAATTTGGAAAGAGAAACTAATTTAAAATTTTCAATAGTACATCAAATAAAGGATAGAACCCCATTCTACAAATCAATACTTGAAATACCTCAAATCGAATTCTAGATGTAACCTCAACAAATAATAAGTCAAGTCTTATATAGAGACTAAATAAAAGCAGGTGTTACTAAACCCATTAATAATTGCTATCTCCAAATGTACGGAATAAACATGGAACCAAACCTAATACTCACACAAAATACAATAGGATTTAAATTCAATTACCAGAACATGAGAATAATTCATTTATTTCAAAACCTTGATATATGGAGGGGATCCAATAAGTCAAAGACATAAAATGCGGTTACTCGCCAAAACCCAAACAATATTAAAGCATGAATACTAAAATATCTGAAAATAATGTTTAACAACAGTGGGGAGACCCGTATCCGTTGATAGTGAAGGAAACACATAAGTATGACAGTCATACAACGTTGATCGCATAACACTTCACGACTTAAGGTCTAAATGTCCCAACGACCCATTAACAAGTTTCACCTTAAGAGTTGGTTGGCCTTAGTGTTTATTCCCACAAATTCAACCTCAAGGCCCGACACAGTTAAGGACTACCTCCAAGGCATTACCCCATGCGGCGGAGGTCCTTGTGCCCACCTCCAAGGTAGCACTTCTAGACTCAACCCTCCTAATATCTACTTGAAAAGTTTAAGGTCATGAAACATGAGTCCGGGAATCTAGATCCACAATGATGATAATTAATGTTGCCACATGTAATATAACATGATATGCAATGTGGGAAGATCAACACATGTAGAAGATATGCACATGACAATGTTATGTAACAAAAATATATACCTACACAAGTAATGATCTTCTACATGTCAAGCAAACATACTAAATAGAATCTTGATGTAAAGCATGGTCTCAATAACTCCCTACAAACATAGAAACAATAGTTAAGCAAATAAACATGAAGAGTACTAAAAGTTAAAGAATTAAGAATTATCTAAATACCGAAATAGTTGTTCCAAGTAGACGGATAATGGATTTGGATAGTCTTGAAACTTTATGAAATAAAAAATGGAATAAAAGCAAGATGAGGGATAATAAAGATGCTGGAAATATGAAAGAATCACATTATAACACAATTATAAAGGGAACACGATTATTAAGAGGAGACAAAATCAAGAACGACATAAAGACCAAAATTTTACAGTGATCATGAGCAATGCTTGCCATTTTAGTAAATATATCATACATAAGGTAGATGAATTGACTATCAACTATAATGCAGAGAGGCGATGGAAGTATCATCAAAGAAAAGTTTGCATAAAGCAATAACAATAGAAAAAAGCAGGGTGGAAGCTCATTGCAAACAACAAATTGAAATTTCTAATTAGACATGAAAAGGTCTATGACATTTTCTTTCATGAAATGGTATGGACATTTGAAAATTAAAGGCATCTGTAAGAAACATTTGAAATAGAGGTGTCATAATAAAAAGAAACAAAAACAAAACACTTTATAACACTTCCGATGTTATTCAATTGATGTAAGTAACACCACCACAATAGAAATGCATTTATCAATATCATGACTGCCTTAATGATAAACACACACAAAGTAGGAAAGCAAGTAAGTGAGAATCAAAAAGCTCACATGACTGAAACAAAATCAAAACCTTCAAATTCCATTTGCTACTTGCAAGTTGATCAGTGAGAGAAGATGAAAATGCACTGTCATCAACACCAATACATATTTAACACTTTTTGTCTTTCCACAAACTATTTCATGCCAAAATTCCTGCACTTTAATATCCACGAGCAAAACCTTGTTCACCATTTTCTCATAGTCACGGAATCTATAATTTCTGTTGAATGAAAATTATTACTCATTCTAAATAAAGATCACGTACTTACGACTAATATATCAATATCATATGGGAACCCACCTTCCACTCATGAAGAAGTTGACCTTAAAAAACGAACTTTCTCAAAACTATACCAGCGAGATCTAAAGCAGTCAAAGGCAAAACTATCTTGCATATACTTGAAAAGACAATGATTCAAGAGAAACATATGTGACACACCGCGTCTTGCAGTAGGAGATCGAAAACATGAAATTGGAGAGAACCCTGATGCACAAGGTAAAGGTACGACAAATTAAAAAATATGCTACAACTACATAGCGACCACCATTGCCAGAATGCCATAAACAATAATGGAATATGAAATAATTTACAGGAACCTAAAGTCAAAATTCATAAGGCTATGTAACACCCCGATTTTTGGAACTTTTCGCACTTCACTTTAGCCGACGGGCACCTGGAGTTTAAAAATGCGATTTTCACCCATTTCAACCCTATTTCACTTCCCCACTTCTTCCCTTCATCCCTTTCTGTTGGTCCCGAAGGGCTATACAAGTTTGTAGAAGGGGGGGGGGGTTGAATACAAACACCCAGATTTTACTTTTCTAAATTGTTTATTGATAAATCATTAACAATTTACAGCTTGTTGCGGAACAAGATTAAGGATAAACCTAAATATAAACAAGTTGGAACACTAAGTTTCTTGCACTAAGAAAGAGAAGGAAATTACTAATAATAACCTATCTCAATATAAGAAAGATGACTTGTCCAGAGTTAGCAAGTGCTTCAAAAATGAAGCTGGAGTCCTTCTTATATACTGCATGCATTTAATGCATGGCAGTTTACACTTTACACGTGGCAGCAGCTCATTGGTTGTATGTCATTGACCTTTGTAACAACCTTAGTAGCCGCATGTTTGAACAGTGTAGTATCAGAGTGGTTGTACGATTTCAGACAATAAGGAGGTTCTTTTCTGATATATCGTACGGAGTCGTGCAAGGGTGGTTAAGAAAAAAGTACTTTGTACGGAGGACTTCATGATCAGCTTTTCGTTGATTCAGCGCTTTACCATTGTTTATCAGCGAATGATAAAGTTCAGCGATAGCTAAAGTCTTGTACTTGATACTTCACGTTGAGTAGACAAATCTGAATCTTCGTTGATCCGCATCAGTTCATTAGGAGACTTGTCGCTGGTTCTTGAGCTTGATCTTTGACTTCAGCGTAGAACCTATGTTGACGTGAAACTTGTCTTCAGAGATCATAAGTAAACAACTAACTTATCAGCGATCACCATAAGGACTGAACAGACTCAGAGCATTATGGTGAACAGTGTTTGCTGAATGTTTAATCTAAAGAGCGAGAGTTCCTATCAGTGGTACTGTAAGATCTTAGTACTTATCAGCGATAGTGAAACTCTGATACATATTGTTTACTTATAATTTTCACTAAGTATATAAGAGAGGGTCATTATCAAATCACTGAGGGTTTGGATCAACAATCTCCCCCTATTTGATTATGACATAGCAATAGAGAAAATTGCTATACAATGAAAACATAAGGATAAAAAGAACTCATAAAATATTTGTCCCTTTTACTGTTTTCGGGGATCTTTTCTGTACTGATGGAGTAAAGTACTTTCGCTGAAATCTTTCTTTAAACTTCGAATCAGATTACAAAAGGAAGTGGAAAGATTACAAGTACAAGAGAAATAAATTACAAGTACAAAAGAATAACTGATACAATAGAAGAATGAGGCGATCCTATCAGTTTATAAAGGTTCTTCCTTAATGAGAAGTTCATCAAGGGTCTTTGATGTGGGGATCATCCAGTCAGGGACATTTACTCCTTGATTCCTTTTGTTCAGTGCTTCTTAAAAAATCAAGGGTTTAAGATGCCGTGCCTGAATGTCGTTTTTGAAATCACACCAGTAGATGAGATATTTCAGCTGTTCGATGGGAGTGATGGGAAGCTCAGAGATACGTTGAAAACGTTTTCGTCCATCAGAGTCAATAAAAAATATCCCATAGGGTTTGCTTATGACTTTCCCAGGGATGAAAGTCTCATCAGGAGGGAGAGATGTGTCAAGTGAAGAAAGGTCAGGTTCTAGACCAAGGACTTCCTCAAGAGAAAAACCAATACCTGTTTTGTTCCGTATCTGAGGACCTGAGTCTGAAGACTTAGACTTTTTCTTTGCAGAGGCCCTTCTTTTCTGATTTGCGAGAGGAGGGGGAGGAGGAATATCCACACAAGAAGATACTAAGTCGATCTGTTTATTTATCAGGTTTTCGAAATGATCCTTGTACTTAGATTGAGACTTCTGGATGGCTAATTTGATCTCCAACCATTCAGAGAGACCGTACTTCGTGATGGCTTCAGCATAGAATTTTTCGTACTGTCCATTCTCTCTGAATATCTCGATTTCAGCGATTGAAACTTTGAGGGTTGATCTTCTAGTGATAAGTACCTTGTTGATTCTGGAAGTTCGATATCTAAAGTGTACCTTTTCTTTGCACCAGATTAAAGTAGATTGACACACAGTCCTCTTTTCTTCAACGATCTTCTTGGCGTCTTCCCATAGCTGACGTTAAACTTCGATTGGAATTCTTTTCAGCTTGGGGTCTTTCACCGATTGTTGAGAAATCTGGATGGCGAGTTCTCTGTCTTTTTTTTCAGCTTCCCTTCTTTCAGCGATTAGACGTTAAGCTCTGAGGTGATCCTTGTATTCCTTTTGTGAAATTCTGAACTTTGGAGGAATAGAAGGAAGTTGATCACGCTTCAGAATGATTCGCTGATCTTCGAACTTCTTTATCATTGCATCTCTCTTTTTCTGATCCTCTTCACTTAGCTTTTGAGGAGCCAAGGAAGGTCTGTTTTTGTGAGAGAGGACCTGTTCTTCAGGTTCATCAGTCTCAGAGATCAAATCTAAGACCGGGATTATTTCTTCAGCGTTGGGAGCTGGGATTATTGTTGGTGAAGTCGCAGTTGTAGAAACTTCAGCGATATCCTCAAACAGAGGAGAGGACTAGCTGAAACACAACGATCGTACGAGTAGGAACTTGGGTAGAACAGAGATAGAGAAAGAATGTGGTTGTGTATAGAGGTTTTATGGAGAGGAGAGCTGATAATGTGTATAGATAGAGGAGGGATGTAGTGTAAGGAAGATTTAGTGTACCTGACAAGCTGGCTTTGGAAGCAAGATCGTCAGATTGTCTTCTTCAGCGAGGCCTTTGTTTTTGCCTTTGTCAGCGTCAGATGCTGAAGGCTTTGTCTTGGTCCGCTCCCCTGAAGGTTCGTTTATCAAGATCCCTTTAAGAGCTGTAGTCCTCTGAGCAGGCTTGACGATAAAGGAGTCATCATCATCATCATCATCGTCATCATCATCATTCTTTAGAGAAGAGGATGGTTCATCATCAGATAAGTCGATGGCTTCTTCATCTTCAGCTTCAGATTCAGATTCTTCAGCATCTTCTTCGAGTTGCTCCCCCTCAGATACAGAGGTAAGCTTCTCGGTACCCTCAGGGTTTTCATCTCCCTGAGGTCCAGCGGTTGTTTCTTTATTAGTCTTCTCACCCTCTTTAGTAAGGGTAAGGTCTTCAGTCTTCTCCCCCTTGATAGATTCATCATGGGGAAGGTCTTCAGAGTTCTTCTCCCCCCCTTCCTCATGATGAGTGGGGGAGGAATGGGATGACTCAGCAGTTGGTTTTGGTTCCCTGTCTTCTTGGCCAGGGATCCCCATATAATCTCCAATCGCTGCTACTCTGTCTTCTAGGCCAGTAATAGCAGGATTGATCTTCAAAAGTTCAGCACTATCCGCCATAGTAAAATATGTCGGTGCAGGGGCAGGGGCGGTCATGTTGTTCAGGATCTACTGCATCATTGTCTTCATTGAATTCACGTCAGTCTTCATTGAATTGACGTCATTCTTTACAGAACTCATGTCAGTCTTTACTGAACTGACTTCAGTCTTTACAGCAGTCATCTCTCCCTGAAGATTTCCAACCGATGTCTTCAGCATTGTAAACTCGCTGGACATGCATTGAACTGATGATTTGAGGGAGGTGTAGTCTGTGTAAAGATCATCAATAGGTTTGGCAAAGTCACCAAGAGTTTTATCAATCTTCTCCAAATCAGTTTTGGAGTCTTTCTGTTCAACCATTGTCGTCAACTTATTGAGATTCTCTCCAGCGTTTGTTACAGCTGTAGAGTTGTCTGAGAGAGTTGTGGTGAGACCTGTGAGCTTCGTATCCAGGTTCTTCAGAGAGGCGTTGATGTCTCCCAAATTAGGACCTGTAACATATAAGTAATTATGAACAGAGTAAAGCTCAGAAGTTTGGGGTTCAGTTACCGTGTATATGGGTTGGTGTATACCTACAGGAGGATTGATGAATTCGTCAAAACCTCTGTGTCCTGAAAAGAGTTCCATGTCATCAGCTAGAGTGCGTGTACGCATGGTCATTTCTGAAGGTCCTACATCCATCACTCCTTGAAGAGTATCAGCTTTAACTTCTGGAGGAATGACGGGTGCTCCAGTGATCGTGGTGAAAACTGGATTAAAGTCCAATGGAGTAGAGAGAGAAGCGAAGGTTGAGAATGTTGGTTGGGTGCGGGGTTCAGCATTGGATCCGCTGAGAATCACTTCGTCAGTCTGTAGAAAGACTGAAGGAGGTTGGGTAGATTCCAAGTTTATAACCTCAACGTTTAGAGACGCTGAAGCTGGGATGGAATGGGTGGCTTGTTCAGCTGTGGCAGAGCGTACCACTGAACTTTCCTTCAGCTCTTCGAGATGAGCTGAGGAGTCTTCAGCAAGAGATTGCTGGGGTTGCTCCTTGGTTTTCTTAGTTCTTTTGGAACTAAGTTGGGTAGAAGAGTGTTTCCTTTTTCTTGAAGGAGAGGAGGTTGCAGCTGGGGTATCAGCAGTGGGTTTGTCCACTGAAGGAGCTGCAAAAGTAGAAGAAGAAGGAGGATTGAGAAGAGTTAAGAGTGTAGAGAGACGTACCTCGTTTTCCACTGGCTTGAAGTCGAGTACTTTAGGACCAACCTGAGAGAGTTTCAGGTCTCCTACTTGTGGGTAGTTGTCCTTCAGGCCTGTTTGGAAGACGGCGCTGATGAATCTAGGATATGGAACCCATGGAGATCGGTCAGCGACGGAGTCTACTCTGAGTACAAGGTCATCATAGATTATCGATGCCCAGTCAATATAAAGACCTTTCAGCAAAGCATATCCCATTGCTTGCTGAGGTTGAGCGGCTTGATCAGAGGAGCCGGTCTTTGCAGTCATGCAGCTTTTTAAGTGAGCGAAGATGAAGTTCATCTCGCTGGGCATTTTTGACTTCTTGATGAGGGTCAGCTTCCTCTCAGGCTTCTTGTCCCTCCCAGTTTCCCATACATAGCCCATTGTATCAAAGAATGCAGTGATGGCTTCCCTATCAGAATGTTTCTTGTGGTCAGGGAAGGGAACAAAAGGTTTTTTTTAGTGGCGATGGGAAGGCTCAGGGCTTTGTTGTAACGACCCCATATCCCAAGTACACAACATATCACACAATGTAACATAAATAGATATAACAAACGAACTTCACATTACATGTACGGTCCAGTAGTCTCTTACAATTGAAAGAAAACCATATGTAACCCAAATACTGTACTATTTACATGCATAACATTTAACGTTGCAATACAACTGCTAAACAAGTCAAAAGCTTCATCTTAAAGTCCTTCTCTCTAGCCATCCACCGGTTACTCTACTTACTTGCCCTTACTTGATCCACCAACTGGAATACATATTTTTAAAACAAAATGAGGGTTAGACCTGATGGTCTAAGTGAGAAACCCCTGTTAGTTTAAAAACCATTTATATAAACTTTATTCATATAAATCACGCAACACAATCGTATACATCCAAATAAACTCACATATATTATGCTTCCCCTTTTCATTCCTTCTGGCCATATTAGTGGTAGCAAGCCAACTAATAATATACAACGCTGCACAACATCTACAGCCAAACAACGCTATACAGGTTCTATAGCCAATCACACCGGTCTTAAACCCGGCCAACGTATTATAACACATTTATAATACACATGTAAATATAATACCTCACTATATTATAATTCACATACGAGCACATAATTATCAACAGTTTCACTCCCAACTCCACACATGTATGTATTCCAGTTAAAAAGTGTTTTGAAAGCAAAACTCACCTGTTTTGGTTATTTCACACGTTCGTAAGCTTCTTTCAAAACGATCCTATCCCTTACCACGATTCCACGGAATCTGAAACAAGTTAAGATACACAAATTGCTTTACTAACCAAATACGTAAAGCCTAACGATTTCCCATCCTCAACTGTTCCATTACACACTGTATTTAACTCACTATCGGGACTACACAGGGTACCGGGACTTATACAGTACCGAGACTCTTAGTACCGGGAGTTCCTATACCGGAAGTTCATAATACCGGAACTCTCCACTACCGGAAGTCTGTTATACCGGGATTCAACTCTACCGGGAATTCACACTACCGGGATTCCACACTACCGGGAGTCCATATTACCGGGACTCCATATTACCGGGACTCCACCGGAAGTTGATTATACCGGGATTTCACCGGGAGTCCTCAAGAACACAGTCGGTTCTATTTACCCAGAAATCGATTGGAATCCATTCAAGACGTGAAATTAGATACTCTAAACCGAAAGATATCTTCTATTCATAATTACAAACACAATATATAAAGGACTTACCTCCAAATTACTTCTTAACCCGATCAATTGAAGCCCTACTCGTACGGTTTCCTCTTTCGCTTTCTTTCGCCTTCAGAACTCCCGCACACATACACACTCTTTCTATAATTGGATAAAGATACACCTGATAGCCTAAGGTGTATATCAAAAATCAATTTGTACCTTCTAGACCTTCAACTTCTCATTAATGACGCAAACACCCTTAACTTATATTTTACCCCAAACTTACCCTGAACATCATAAATTATTGTTAAATTATCTAACGGACTTACCCTGGGTATTACATCATCTCCCCCTTAAAAGAATTCCGTCCCGGAATTCAGTTAGGCAAAAAGGTGAGGGTATTTGGCTCTCATTTCCGATTCAGATTCCCACGTAGCATCTTGACCTTTATGATGTCTCCACTGAACTTTCACTTGTATGACCTCCTTATTCCGCAGCACTTTAACCTTATGATCAACTATAGCTTCTGGATCTTCTACATAATTCAGTCTTTCGTCGACTTGTATCTCTGGTAGGGAGACTGCCTGATCTTGAGTAACCAGACACTTTCGGAAGTTTGACACGTGAAATGCATTATGAATCCTGCTCAATTCTGGTGGAAGATCTAATCTGTAAGCTACTTCACCGATCCTTTCTGTGATTGCAAATGGTCCAATATACCTTGGGCTAAGTTTACCTTGTCGACCAAATCTGATGACTCCTTTCCACGGCGAAACCTTTAACATTACGTAATCCCCAACTTGAAATTCCAACGGCTTTCGACGGCGATCAGCGTAACTCTTCTGTCTATCTTGAGCCACTTTCAATCTTTCTCGAATCTGGGTAACCTTATCGGCGGTTAACTGAACTATTTCCGGCCCCGCTAGCTGTTTTTCTCCCACTTCGTTCCAGCACAGAGGCGTTCGGCATTTCCTACCATACAGTACTTCGAACGGTGCCGCTTGTATACTGGAATGATAACTGTTGTTGTAAGCGAATTCGATTAACGGTAAATGCTTATCCCACGATCCCCCAAAATCAACAATGCAAGCCCGGAGCATATCTTCTAAGGTCTGAATTGTTCGTTCACTCTGCCCATCTGTTTGAGGATGATACGCCGTACTTAACTTTATCTGAGTCCCCATTTCCCTTTGAAAACTTCTCCAAAATCTTGAAGTAAAACGACTATCACGATCAGAAATGATCGAGATTGGAATTCCATGTCGAGTTACTATTTCATCAATGTACAACTTAGCTAATCGCTCCATTGAATCGGTTTCCTTTATCGGTAGGAAGTGTGCAGACTTTGTCAATCTGTCGACGATCACCCAAATAGAATCGAATCCCTTCGGAGTTCTTGGTAGCTTTGTGATAAAATCTGTGGTAATCTGCTCCCACTTCCACATAGGTATTTCTAGCCGTTGTAGTTGACCAAATGTCTTTTGGTGTTCAATCTTTACTTTCTTACAAGTATCACACCTTTCCACATACTGAGCAATCCCTCTTTTTATCCCCGACCACCAATAGAATTGCTTTAGGTCTTTATACATCTTGTTTGTACCTGGGTGAATAGAGAAACGGGATTGATGGGCTTCTTGTAAAACACGATCACGTAATCCACCCAATCGAGGTACCCACACTCCGTTTCCCAGACACAATAACCCCCGATCATCTTTTACTAGCAATGCTGACATCCCCGCTAACCTTTCTGATTTCAGATGTTCATCATGATAAGCCTCCGCTTGACACTTCTGCAATTCATCAAATAAGTTGGGTAGGAGTTCAGTTCGTAGCGAAATAACTTTTATTGTTCCACTCCTTTCTTGACGACTGAGCGCATCTGCCACCACATTCGCCTTTCCCGGGTGATAAAGGATTACACAGTCGTAATCATTCAGCAATTCCAACCATCTCCTTTGTCTCATATTTAGTTCCTTCTGATCAAAGAGGTGTTGAAGACTCTTGTGATCAGTATAAATCTGACATTTGGAACCATACAGATAATGTCTCCAAATCTTTAATGCGAAGACGACTGCAGCAAGCTCCATATCGTGCGTAGGATACTGCCGTTCATGATCCTTCAGTTGGCGAGAAGCATAAGCTATAACCTTTCCGCGCTGCATAAGCACACAACCCAATCCCAGTTTAGACGCATCACTGTAAACGACAAAGTCTTCAGAACCTTCAGGTAGTGATAGAATCGGCGCGCTACACAGTTTCTCTTTCAATATTCGGAATGCCTCGTCCTGTTCTGCTTTCCATTCAAACTTCAAATTCTTTCGGGTCAGCTTAGTCGAAGGCGTTGCGATACGAGAGAAGTCTTTTATGAATTTCCGATAGTAGCCGACTAAACCCAGAAAACTACGTACTTCTGTTGCTGTCTTCAGCTGTTCCCACTTTTCAACTGCTTCTACTTTCATCGGATCGACTTGTATACCTTTCTCAGAAACCACGTGCCCCAGAAATTGTACTTTCCGTAGCCAGAATTCACATTTAGAAAATTTCGCATACAACTTTTCCTTCTTCAGCAGCTCTAGAATCAAACGAAGGTGCTGCGCGTGCTCTTCCTTGGATCGAGAATAGATAAGGATATCATCGATAAATACAATTACAAATTTATCGAGATATGGCTTACATACCCGATTCATTAAATCCATAAAGGCAGCTGGAGCGTTAGTCAATCCAAATGGCATTACTAAAAATTCATGATGACCATACCTCGTTCGAAAAGCAGTCTTTAAAACGTCTTCTTCTTTAACTTTCAACTGGTGATAACCGGACCTTAGGTCAATCTTGGAGAAATAGCAAGCTCCAAATAACTGATCAAAGAGATCATCAATTCGGGGTAGCGGATACTTGTTCTTTATCGTGCGCTTATTCAATTCTCGGTAGTCAATACACATTCTCATCGACCCATCTTTCTTTTTCACAAATAACACTGGTGCTCCCCACGACGAAGAACTAGGTCTGATGAAGCCTTTATCGGATAGGTCTTGTAGTTGTGCCATCATTTCTTTCATCTCTGGAGGTGCCAAACGATACGGTGCACGGGCTACAGGAGTGGCTCCAAGAATCAGGTCTATACCGAACTCTACTTGTCTAACAGGCGGAAGACTGTTCAAGTCTTCAGGGAATACTTCAGGGAATTCACTAACGATAGGAATATCTTCCATCCTATTCTTTTCCGGCTTAATATCTATCACGTAGGCCAAGTAACTCTTACAACCCTTATTAACACACCTACGTGCTTTTAATATTGATATAAGACAAGACCGATGATTCCTGCGATCACCATAAATCACTACTGGTCCCCTCCCAGGTAATACAACATTTATTAACTTCTTATCACATACTATATTAGCCTGATTCTCGGCTAACCAGTCCATTCCCACTACTACGTCAAACTCTATCAGAGTTAAAGGAAACAATCGTATAGGCACTCCACACCCCTCTATACTAATCACACAACTATCAAACACTTCACTAACCGACACTTGGTTATCATTTGCAGTATCTACTAATAGAGCATGTTCTAACATTTTAGGTTTCAAACACAGGCAAGCAGCAAATGCAGGAGACACAAACGATCGGTTTGCACCAGAATCAAATAACACCTTAGCACGTGTAGAGTTTATCAAAAATGTACCTGTGACTACATCCGGAGTTTCCTCCGCTTCTTTCTCAGTCATTTGAAATGCGCGACCCCTGGTTACTGGCGGTTCCAGTCTTGGTACTACTGGTTTAACAATCACTGGCCTGCCCGATGACCCACCTTGCTGTATCCTTCCCCGTGGACAGTTTGACTGAAGATGATCCGGAGAATTGCATAAGAAACATAACCGCGTTACCTTACAATCCTTAATAACGTGTCCAGTCTTCCCACACTTATAACATGCTCGTAAATCACCTTGGCAGTTTCCTTGGTGGACACGGTTGTACTTCTGACATGGTCTTTCCGCTGGTCGAAACGGCGGACGGTTATCATACCTCTGAAATCGGGACCTCTTCGGATCATATTGTGGTCCTTCCCACTTTCTCTTCCCGATACTTTTATCGCCCACATCTCTTCTAATATCTCGTTCAACATTCTCCGCGGCATTAACTGCAGCCGAGAAGGTATCGGGTCCTTTTGCAGTCACTAACCTTCTGACTTCTGAGTTCAACCCAAAGATAAACCTTTCTGTCTTCATCGCCTCCGTAGCAACATAGTATTCTGCAAATCGAGACTTTTACAAAAAGCTATCGGTATAGTCTCGAACGGATAAGTTCCCTTGTTGCAAATTCATGAATTCTCCTTCCAGTTGTTTAACGGCTGCCTAGGGACAAAATTGTTCCCTGTAGGCTACCACAAATTCTTCCCAAGAGAGGGTAGAATAAACGTCAGATCCTTTAGAATGTATAAAAGATTCCCACCAATACAATGCATCTCCTTTTAACATAGCTGCCCCGTACAATACTCTATCTTCATCCGCACACTTGCTTGTTTTGAAAATGGCTTCAATTTCCTTCATCCATCTCATTGCTTTTACTGGATCCCGATCCCCTGAGTACGTAGGAGGTTTGCAACTAAGAAACATTTTGTAATCACATTTTCTCATTACCGGTAAGACCGTAGGGGTAATTGGCATCTCCTCTTCATGAGTAGGGTCTGGTCCTTCTGTTTCAGTATTATGAGTTTGGTTGAACATAGCTTGAATATTGTCTTGTAATCTTCCCATTTCTGCCATTAGATCAGCCCTGGTAATGAAATCCGTACTATTTTGTTGGGTTCTGCCTCCGGCTCAACCTCCAGCTCTACCTCCAGTTCTACCCCCGACTCTGCCCCCCGTTCTGCCTCCCCTATCCCCGGTTCCTACTGACGGATTAGTTCT
This sequence comes from Saussurea involucrata, assembly GCA_033807775.1. Classification (NCBI taxonomy): domain Eukaryota; kingdom Viridiplantae; phylum Streptophyta; class Magnoliopsida; order Asterales; family Asteraceae; genus Saussurea; species Saussurea involucrata. Next base: position 23,579,985 of record CM066312.1, read on the forward strand.
GTTTGGATTTCTTCCTCCTCCTCGATTCGAATTTCTTGTACCGCTGGCTATTCTTTGGATTTAAACAGGGTTAATATACACATAAGCATATACCCCATATAACAAGGTATTCCAGTTCAGACATGTACCTGTAAGATCACAATTACACTGGTCAGGTGTAGTATGAAATTACCTTACATGATGTTCCTTCTACCTTTTATACTTAGTATCCCGAGGTTCTACAATAATAGGGACATCCTACTTCACATGCAGTTTAAGTCTAGGTACAGATACTAATACCTAAATCCCTTAAACTAAGGCTCTGATACCATTTGTAACGACCCCATATCCCAAGTATACAACATATCACACAATGTAACATAAATAGATATAACAAACGAACTTCACATTACATGTACGGTCCAGTAGTCTCTTACAATTGAAAGAAACCATATGTAACCCAAATACTGTACTATTTACATGCATAACATTTAACGTTGCAATACAACTGCTAAACAAGTCAAAAGCTTCATCTTAAAGTCCTTCTATCTAGCCATCCACCGGTTACTCTACTTACTTGCCCTTACTTGATCCACCACCTGGAATACATATTTTTAAAACAAAATGAGGGTTAGACCTGATGGTCTAAGTGAGAAACCCCTGTTAGTTTAAAAACCATTTATATAAACTTTATTCATATAAATCACGCAACACAATCGTATACATCCAAATAAACTCACATATATTATGCTTCCCCTTTTCATTCCTTCTGGCCATATTAGTGGTAGCAAGCCAACTAATAATATACAACGCTGCACAACATCTACAGCCAAACAACGCTATACAGGTTCTATAGCCAATCACACCGGTCTTAAACCCGGCCAACGTATTATAACACATTTATAATACACATGTAAATATAATACCTCACTATATTATAATTCACATACGAGCACATAATTATCAACAGTTTCACTCCCAACTCCACACATGTATGTATTCCAGTTAAAAAGTGTTTTGAAAGCAAAACTCACCTGTTTTGGTTATTTCACACGTTCGTAAGCTTCTTTCAAAACGATCCTATCCCTTACCACGATTCCACGGAATCTGAAACAAGTTAAGATACACAAATTGCTTTACTAACCAAATACGTAAAGCCTAACGATTTCCCATCCTCAACTGTTCCATTACACACTGTATTTAACTCACTATCGGGACTACACAGGGTACCGGGACTTATACAGTACCGAGACTCTTAGTACCGGGAGTTCCTATACCGGAAGTTCATAATACCGGAACTCTCCACTACCGGAAGTCTGTTATACCGGGATTCAACTCTACCGGGAATTCACACTACCGGGATTCCACACTACCGGGAGTCCATATTACCGGGACTCCACCGGAAGTTGATTATACAGGGATTTCACCGGGAGTCCTCAAGAACACAGTCGGTTCTATTTACCCAGAAATCGATTGGAATCCATTCAAGACGTGAAATTAGATACTCTAAACCGAAAGATATCTTCTATTCATAATTACAAAAACACAATATATAAAGGAGTTACCTCCAAATTACTTCTTAACCCGATCAATTGAAGCCCTACTCGTACGGTTTCCTCTTTCGCTTTCTTTCGCCTTTAGAACTCCCGCACACATACACACTCTTTCTATAACTGGATAAAGATACACCTGATAGCCTAAGGTGTATATCAAAAATCAATTTGTACCTTCTAGACCTTCAACTTCTAATTAATGACCCAAACACCCTTAACTTATATTTTACCCCAAACTTACCCTGAACATCATAAATAATTGTTAAATTATCTAACGGACTTACCCTGGGTATTACATTTGTGGATAATGGCAGGGGTGATCTTTATAGTGCCAAAATCAGTATCACAGAGGATGCAATCAATTGTCTTTGAGGAGTCTTTGGTTGATGGTAGCTGAGAGTGTCTGGCAGAATACCATAACTGAGATAGTAGTAGCTGATGTGCAGGAGGTGTTATGGTCAGGGCTGTGGAGAGGCAACAATTTTTTAGGAAATTCACAGCATCATTCAGATGTGTGACTTGCTTTCAATGAGGAAACTCGAGAAGCACATAGAGGTTGTTGGTTTTTGTCCAATCCAGTTCTTCAAGAGTGAACTTGACCTGAGGAGCCTTGATGATTTCCAATTCCTCAGCAGCAGCAGTGTTCTCAGCAGTGGTGTTCTTAGCAGTGGAAATGTCAGTAGATGCCATTTCTGTATTATCAGTTCAACCAAAGATATAACAAATAAGAATAATCTTAATGTGGAAAGATTTTCCAATAAGATGGTTCGAATTTTGTCCATTTCATTCAGACAAGAATGTCTTAATGAAGATTAGGGTTTTTCTTGTTTTTGAAAAACGAAATGCAAACCCAATAAAAATCTTGTTTTCCAGTTTCCTTTGAGAATTAGGATTCTGGAAAAACGTATGAAGAGTAAGTTTAAGATTTTGCGTTTAAACTTGAAGAACAACCATGAAAGGTTGTGTTCATAAAACCATGAAAGAAATGATTTCATTTGAAAAAGTTCTTTTGTTTGATCTTGTAAAAACAATGAGAAGATCATTAACAAGTTTAAGAAACAGGTAAATAACAGAATTATTAACCTGGTTCGTTGAAGAAGAAGAAGTTCTTGAAAACTTGAGAGCACAAATGCAACAGTAATTTTCTTTTTCTTGCTTGGAGGAGAAGTTTTTCGCGTAAAAGAAAAATATAAACCCATGAAGTGTTTATATAGTGAAATTAGAGAGAGAGAAAAACTCGAGCGGGAAAGTTTTTCATCATGACACGGACACGTGTTTGCATTTGATTGGAAGGTAAACGAAACGTGCAAACGTGTGTCAGAAAAAGAACGTGCCGGGGCTTATCCGTTGTAATGACGTCACAACTGTCCTTTCATATTCTAGGATGTCTCTGAGGTTTTGAAAAACTCAGGGACACTTTTGAAAAACATGAAGCACTGAATAGAAATATCAGTGTTGGTTTTAGAAATTTCAAAGTATCGCTGATTAAGGAAGAGATATTCAACGATGCAATTTGTTTTGAAATCTTGCATTCACATGCGATTGTCAGTGAGAGAAAAACATACCTTGATATCAGCGAATCAAGTTTATTCAGAGAGAAAATGATAGAATGGGTTATACAAGTTGATTTTATCCTTGCGCTGATCAAATGTGAACCGCTGAAGATTTTACTCTTCAAAGTTCAGCATTCCAAGCTCGCTAATGAGAAAGTTGAATCTTGTCTCATCAAGAGGTTTGGTGAATAGATCAGCTAACTGATAATCAGTTGGGATAAAGTGAAGTTCTATATCACCATTCATCACATGATCTCTGATAAAATGATACCTGATTTCGATGTGTTTTGTCTTTGAGTGAAGCACTGGATTGTTGGCTATAGCGATGGCACTTGTGCTGTCGCAATAGATTGGAATATTTGAGAGCTGTAGGTCATAGTCCAGTAGTTGATTTCTCATCCACAAGACCTGAGAACAACAGCTTCCAGCGGCTACATACTCAGCTTCAGCGGTGGAGGTGGACACTGAGTTTTGCTTTTTACTTGTCCAACTCACCAGCTTTCCACCCAGGAGCTGACAGCCTCCTGTGGTGATTTTCCTATCCAATTTGCAACCTGCAAAATCACTATCTGAATAGGCGATTAGATCGAACCCTGAGTCTTTGGGATACCAAAGACCTAGATTCGCAGTACCCTTAAGGTATCGAAAAATTCGCTTTACATCGATGAGATTTCTTAGGTTCAGCTTGATATCGTGCACACAAACAGGTTGCGTACATAATATCGGGTCGGCTAGCTGTAAGATACAAGAGAGAGCCGATCATCCCACGGTACAGCGTGACATTAACAGGAATACCATTAGTATCCTTATCTAGTGTCAGCGGTGGTGCCATAGGGGTTTTCATAGCTGAACTCTGAGTTAAATCGAATTTCTTCAGCATATCTTTAACATACTTTCCCTGATTAATGAAAGTTCCTTTTTCATTTTGCTTTATCTGAAGACCAAGGAAATATGTTAGTTCACCATCATGCTCATTTTATACTCATCTTTCATTCTTTCAGCGAAACGAGTACAAAGATCAGGGTTAGTAGAACCAAATATAATGTCATCAACATATATCTGAACAAGAATGATATGACCTTTCACTATTCTGAAAAATAAAGTTTTGTCGATTTTACTTTGCTCAAAATTTTCAATATGGAGATAAGTAGAGAGTGTGTCATACCATGCACGTGGAGCTTGCTTTAAGCCATAAAGTGCCTTATCCAGTTTATAAACATAACCTGGACGCTTAGGATCTGAGAATCCTGGAGGTTGTTCCACATAGACTTCTTCATTCAGCTTTCCATTTAGAAACGCTGACTTAACATCCATCTGATATACTTTGAAGTCTTTGTGTACAACGTATGCTAAGAATAGACGAATAGATTCTAGTCTTGCTACTGGAGCAAATGTTTCGTCGTAATCTATGCCTTCCTCTTGTCTGTATCCCTGAGCAACAAGACGAGCCTTGTTGCGGGTTACAGTTCCATGTTCATCCAACTTGTTTCGATAGACCCATTTAGTGCCTATCACTGTCTTGTCAGTTGGTCTTCGAACAAGTTTCCAAACTTTGTTTCTTTCGAATTCAGTCAGCTTTTCTTGCATGACGCTGACCCAGTTTGGATCTTTGAGGGCATCATCTACTTTCTTTGGTTTAATCAGAGAAATAAAGTTAACAAATAAATAAATATTACCTGCACTTCGTCGAGTCTGAACACCAGCGTTTGGATCACCAAGAATTTGATCAATTGGGTGATTTACAGTTCGTCGCTGAGCCGGAGCGTGAGATGCTGACTCAACCTGAATTGGAGGAGCTGAAGATGAGGCTTCAACAACTTCTGGAATATCAGCTAAGAGAGGAGTGGGTGAAGATGTCATTTCATTCAGTGATTGCTGAGAAGTAGATGGAATGTCTGAGACATTTGGTTCAGAAGCAGGTATAGTGTTTAAAGGAACAGCTGAGACCCATGATGTTTCAGCTTCACTATTCTGTATGTTTGGAATGATAGTAGGACTATCATCTTCAACTGTATGAGTATGAGGAGTGGGAATATCTTCTGAATCACCAAGACGAGAAAACATCCATTGATTCAGTTCTTCAGTATCAACGGGCGGTTTAGAGTTCGCTGAACGGGATTCGTCAAACGTGACGTGAATAGTTTCTTCTACAGTTTGTCTTCTTCGATTGAAGACTCTGAAGGCTTTGGAGATTGAAGAATATCCAAGAAAGATTCCATCATCAGCCTTAGGATCAAACTTTCCAAGGGCATCTCTGTTGTTCAGTATGAAACACTGACATCCAAAGATGTGAAGAAAGCTGATTGAAGGCTTTCTCCCATGAAAAAGTTCATAGGCTATTTTATTGAATCTTTTGACTATCAGCGACCTGTTTTGCGTAAAACAAGCAGTGTTGACAACTTCTGCCCAAAACTGAGTAGGCAGGTGAGAATCGCTGAGCATTGAACGTGCAGCTTCAATAATTGTTCTATTTCTTCTTTCAGCGACTCCATTTTGTTGCGGTGTTCTCACTGATGAAAAGTTGTGAGAAATACCCTTACTCTCAAAGAAGGAATCAAGAGAACTGTTTTTGAATTCAGTCCCATGATCACTCCTTATTTTGCGAACGGTCAAGTTGTTCAGGGTTTCCATCTTCCGAACAAAGGTGATGAGTTCTTCAGGGGTGTCACTCTTGGAACGGAGAAACATAACCCATGTATAACGAGAGAATTCATCAACTATGACCAGTGTATATTTCTTTCCAGCGATGGATTGTTTGTTAACAGGGCCAAACAAATCCATATGGAGAAGTTGTAGATGAGATGACACTGAGGAGATTTGCTTTGACTTAAAGCTTGCTTTGGTCTGCTTCCCTTTCTCACATGCTGAACATAAAGACTCTTTGGCGTATGAGTGCTGAGGTAGACCAGTGACTAACTCTTTTGAAGAAAGAGTGTTCAGTGTCTTGAAATTTAGATGAGAGAGCCTCTTATGCCATAGCCAGTTGACATCAGATGAGGCTTTTGAGAAGAAACAAGAGTTCTCAGTGGTTGTTGAGTCCGTGTTTATTACATAAACATTTTCCAAACGATAACCGCTGAGAGCTATCTTCTCCTTTTTGTCAGTGACAAAGCAGGATTCCTTAGTAAAGATTACTTTGTTATCCTTGTCGCAAAGCTGACTGATGCTTAAAAGATTATGCTTCAGTCCTTCAACATATGCGACTCTTCTGAAGGTTGTTGTACCATTAGAGAGTACACCAAACTCTCGGGTATGTCCTTTTCCATTTCCACCGAAAGTCACAGAGGGACCCTTCTCTTCCTTGTATTCAGCGAGCAGGCTTTTCTTTCCAGTCATGTGTCTAGAGCATCCGCTATCGAGATACCAGATACCTTTCTTAACCTGCATTACAAAGGAAGATTAGTTTTTATTGGGTACCCACTTAACCATGTGTACACTTTTGTCAGTGGAAGTAGTTGGAATGGAAGGTTCAGCAATTTTCGCAGCATTTGAAGATTCAGCTTTGTCAGTCTTCACTTTGGTTAATTTCTTAACTTCAGTGGTCTTCTTGGCCTTGGGGGCAATGATCTTCACCTTAGCTATCTTTTCAGCTTTGGTGGCTGTGGGGCACTTACTAGCAATATGATCATTATTTCCACAGTGATAACATTTCCTATAACTAAAAGTAGTTCTAGGACCATTTGAATGCTGAGCTTTAGATTTTGAAATAGAAGTACCAGCACCAAGTAAGCTATTGGCTTTTGAAATGGGAGGAACATTCAGTTCTTCGGATTTCTTACCAGAGACATCCACTCTGATTGTAGGAGTAGATCGCTGAATAGATCCACGCTGAGTAGATCCAGAGATCTGATTCCTTGATCCAGAGGGATGAATCACTAAAGCTTTAGAAGCATTCAGCTTAGGTACTAAGGTACCCTTCTGAGGATTTTGGTTAAAAGCAATTCCTTTACCTTTATCTTTAAAGACAGAGGTAGGTTTTGGATAAACCATTTTCTCTTTACCTTTTGAAGAGGTAGAAATTTCCTCAGGGATAGGCGGTATAGAAGAGGAACACTGAGAGGATGAAGTATCAGCGACTGAGGATACGAAAGTTCCAAATAAGAGCATGGAACGATCAGTGGTTGGTTCTAGAGTATCAGCTTTGTAACCAAGACCACGTTTATCACTCAGGGGAATCTGAGACTTAATTATCTCAGTGATCTTTGTTGAGAAATTATACCATCCATCAACAATAGCTTTTTCAGCTCTTAATGCAGCGATAGCTTCTTCGCGCTCGATTTTGACTAGCTGATTTAAGTGCACTTGATCTTTAAAATCTTCTTCAATTTTAGAAAGATTTTCTATTTGAAGGTGACAGTTTTTATGCTGTTCAGCGAGATCAAGGTTTTGATTTTCAACTACAGTTTTGCCATTCATGGCTTCATATAAACTTCTAGTCAAGAGATCGATTTTACGAAGACTATCAGCTTCATCAATATTTGCAATATTGGTAAAGAAGGAAGGTGATACCTGAGTAGCAGAGGTTGAAGTGGAGGGAATGTCTGAACTTTGCTCATCTTCAATCTTGGCCATAAGACAGAGATTGGCTTCATCATCTTCAGAGTCAGATGATGATTCTTCTTCATCAGAGGCAGCCCAATCATAGTTAGCCATCAGGCCTTTGCCTTTCTTCTTAAAGCTTTTCAGCTTCGCATACTTTTCTTTCAGTTTGGCGTATTTGTCATCTTTATTCCTGGGAATAAAGGATTTCTTGGGAAACGCTGAGTTTCTCGAAACTTTCTTTGACCTGCACTCGTTAGCGAAATTTCCTATCTTTTCGCAGTTAAAACAAGTAGCAGTAGCCTTATCAACAGGAGATGATGATCTTGGCTTGTCAGTAATGGAAAGAGGTTTATTCTTTCTGAACATTTTCTTTTTGGCGAATCTCCTGAACTTTTTAGTGAGGAGAGCCAAAGATTCGTCATCATCTGAAGAGTCAGAATCTGATGACCTTTCAGAGTTACTTTCCAACTCAGTGATAGTGACTGAGGGTCGCTGAGTGGAAGGTTCCTCTGAGATTAAAGCAACAGGGGTGCTTTTGGAATCTTTTACAAGATTCTTGTTAAGATGACTCGATTGCTCATGATTCAGCATCGTGCCATATAAGGTAGAAAGGGTCATTGATTTTAGATCCTTTGACAACTTGAGACACATAGAATAACTGTCCCAACTTTCAGGTAAACATTCTAAAATCTTTTTCAGCACTTCAAAGTTAGAATATTCCTTACCAACAGTTTTCAGATCTATTATTAAACAGTTAAAACGTTGGTGAACTTCAGAGAGAGTTTCATTCTTACCACGAATGAAACTTTCGTACTGTCTTACCAGGTTGATCTTTCGAGAGTCCTGGACTTTAGAAGTACCTTCATACTGAACACAGATTGTGTCCCACATAGCTTTTGAGGTTTTCAGGTTCATGACGGAATGGTAGACTTCGTCAGGAAGAGCCATGGATAGTATGGATCTGGCTTTGGTGTCGATAGTCACTTTCTTCTTATCTTCATCAGTCCACATATGAACTTCCTTAGGAATCAGCCTTTCTGGAATAGCAGGTCTATTCTCAGCGGCTGGAACTGCAGCATCAATCCTTACAGGAATATATGGGCCGTTTTCAAGATAATAAGGCATAGTAGGGTCTACACCTTCTAAGAAGAGAATCATCCTATTTTTCCATAGATTAAAATTATCTCTGGAGAATCTAGGGGGTTTTGCAAGAGAACCATTGTCAATATAGTTTGTGTTTGTGTTGGTAGCCATTTTCAGAAATAGCAAGGAAGAGAAATCTTAGTATAGATCAGATCTTGTTTATGAGATTAAACAAATCTGCTTCAAAAAGTTGGAACACTAAGTTTCTTGCACTAAGAAAGAGAAGGAAATTACTAATAATAACCTATCTCAAGATAAGAAAGATGACTTGTCCAGAGTTAGCAAGTGCTTCAAAAATGAAGCTGGAGTCTTTCTTATATACTGCATGCATTTAATGCATGGCAGTTTACACTTTACACGTGGCAGCAACTCATTGGTTGTATGTCATTAACCTTTGTAGACAACCTTAGTAGACGCATGTTTGAACAGTGTAGTATCAGAGTGGTTGTACGATTTCAGACAATAAGGAGGTTCTTTTATGATATATCGTACAGAGTCGTGTAAGGGTGGTTAAGACAAAAGTACTTTGTACGGAGGACTTCATGATCAACTTTTCGTTGATTCAGCGCTTTACCATTGTTTATCAGCGAATGATAAAGTTCAGCGATAGCTGAAGTCTTGTACTTGATACTTCACGTTGAGTGGACAAATCTGAATCTTCGCTGATCCGCATCAGTTCATTAGGAGACTTGTCGCTGGTTCTTGAGCTTGATCTTTGACTTCAGCGTAGAACCTATGTTGACGTGAAACTTGTCTTCAGAGATCATAAGTAAACAACTAACTTATCAGCGATCACCATAAGGACTGAACAGACTCAAGGCATTATGGTGAACAGTGTTCGCTGAATGTTTAATCTAAAGAGCGAGAGTTCCTATCAGCGGTACTGTAAGATCTTAGTACTTATCAGCGATAGTGAAACTCTGATACATATTGTTTACTTATAATTTTCACTAAGTATATAGGAGAGGGTCATTATCAAATCACTGAGGGTTTGGATCAACACTTTCTCTCCCAAACCGAAACCCTAAGCCCCCAAAGTCAATTTTAAGCCATTTAGCCATAACATTCGAGATTTGCATGTGATTTCTTCATCTACCATGGTTTTGGGAAACAAATCTTGAAACCCTTTCACTTCATCTTCTTCACCTAAAGCTTTCTAGGGTTGCACCCAACCTTTTTGTCCATTTTAAAGAGTTAGAGATTGTGGTGTTTGTTGGTGATCTAGATGTGTTTTATTGGTGGATTCATGTTATGGTTGAGGTAATCCTCTTTTTCTCCATCTTTGGAAATTAGGGTTTTGGTATAAGTCGAGATATTGATATTAAATGTTTGGGGAATGATTCTAAATGGTTGAATATGGATATGGATGGTTGGAAACTTGTGGATCTAGGTTTTTGGAAGATTTCGCTTGAGAATTCAAGTTTCTTCAAAGGAGCTCAAATTGGGGAAAATCTAGATTTAGCCTAAATCTAGCAAGGTTAGTTCATGTTGCTTTGTGAAAACGTTGTACATGCCAAAAATATCCATTTTCAAGTGTTTATGTGTTTTACATGAAAATTATCTATGGTTGAGTCATTTGTGAGGTTTAACTATTTGAAGTGTTAAATCTTGATAACATTATAAAACACCCACATTGGGATTTTTGAGTAATTTGATAAATGTATCTCAAGCAAAGGTGGTTTGGAAGGTTTTTGTGTAAATAGGGGTCTTTGGTGAAAGGACACTTTAATATGTTAGAAAAATGCATATTTATTGTATGGGTCATTTGTGTACATATATGGTTGTGATTTATTTGGAAAATAACTTGACCAAAAATATGATGGGATTCGTGGATTTATCGTATCTTGGAGGTATGTGTTGTTATATCATATTTAAATGCATTTTATCGTATTGGTGGCCCTTATTGTTGGTCAATTGTATTGTAGAGCATTAGATCGTATTTGACTCAAGTGAGTCTTGAGGAAATTGGTCCAATGTAAATTACTCTATGTTGAGTTAGAGATTGTATGCGTTTTAGTCATAATTATTAACTGATCACATGTGTTAAAGATGTTAGACATTCTTGTGTGGGCCATGTAACCGTTTGACTATATTTGCATTGGATGCATAGCATATGAGTCGGTCTTGTTTATGAGGTTGCATGAGTATTGCGGGGTTGGACTCCAGGATCCATGTTTATGATCTTAAACTTTTCAAGTAGGCACTAGGAGGGTTGAGTCCGGAGGTGCTACCTTGGAGGTAGGCACTAGGACCTCCGCCGCTTTGATGATAATGCCTTGGAGGTAGTCCTAAGCGTGTTGGGACTTGTGGTGGAATTCGTGGGAATAAACACTAAGGTCAACTGTATCTTGAGGTAAAACTTGTTAAGAAGTTGTAGGAACCTTTGGACGTCTAGTCGCGAAGTGTTATACGATTAATGTTGTACGGGTTGTATACTTACGTGTTCCCTCCACCCTCAATGGATACTGCATGTTTTAATTACTGTAATTCGTGTGCGAGTAATTACAAGTGTTGACTTTAACATTGGAACCCCTCCACGTATATTAAGGTTTGCTTGAATGATTACTCCCATGCTTGGGTATTTAGACTTTATTTATAATTAACCTTTGTGTGGGTTGTTGAGTCGGTCACATGCCTTCGGTAACGTATTATATGTGTTTGGATTGTTTTTCCATGTTCTTATGGGTGTTGTATTATTTCTCCTCCTTGTTGGGATGTTTCGAATAATAGAGTTTTACTGAAGTTTACTTCATTTGGGAATTTAATAATCATCCACGTTTTAAGTGAGTTTTTGGATCTGCATCCATTATTTAGAAATGTTCCATCGTGGGGCTTTTGGCAAGGTTTTTGTGTGCGTTGGGAAAATTCATGATTTGAGTTGTACTCATCTAGTTTAACGAACTATTTTAATCATGATGAAAACTCTTGAACTCACTAGGCATTAGCCTAACCCTTTTTATTTGTCGGCATGTGCAACATGTTTCGGTTGAGAATAGTTCTAGTGACACTTTGAAGAGTGGAGAGCTAGATGTGTGTTCAAGGAGCAAGAAGTAAGCGACTTGGTGAAGTCTTCCGCATTTATAATTGGGAATAACAATTTGTATTTGGGTTTAGTAACACCTTACCTTACTTAGTGTTGGTGCGATTTAAGTTATTGTACGTTGGGATTCATTTTTTTTATGATTTTAGAGTTGAAGTATTTTCAAAGATGGTTTTGTAGGAGGGATTTTACCCTTTATTTGGTTTTTGTGTGGAAGTTTTTAAGAGTTAGAGCATTATTGTATTCAAGATTTAATGTAAAGTCAATGTACTTGTATTATTCAATATCATGAAATAATGCCTTATACCTTGTAAGTCTAAGGGTATAATAGGCATATGATGTAATAGTTTGATAAGCTTTGGTAGATTTTCTCTCTTTGTATCTTGTAACTCTCATATATGGATGACCAATGTTTTCTCTCTCTAGAATAAATGTTTCACTCAGATTTCATGCATTAGATTTGGGATTAACAATGGTATCAGAGCGAGACAGAGCAATTCAAGCAGATTTTTGAGGATTTTGAAGATTTCTTGGCCTTTTTGAAGTTTTTCGGATATTGTTCCATTGGATTTTTCGAATTTTCTGTGATTTGGACGATTTGGACTGAATTTTGGACCATTGCACTCGATTTCTACTTCTGAACATCTTTAATTCAGGAAACTTCACCAAATTCTGCCTAGAATTCAAGAAATTTAAGATTCTTGAAAATTTTGTTCGAAAAAGTCAAGTTTACTGTGTTCGAATCGAATTGGTCATTTTTGGACGAATTAGAAGTTTTTGTTAACTAGAAATCTGTGCGAAATCAATTTTGAACCTGTCTGTGCAAGAATTATCAATTTTGGTTAACAATTGAAAGAGTTATGGTAGATTTAGTGATTTTGGCTAAGTTTTCGGATGTTCTTGAAGTTTTCAGATAATTCATAAACTTTTCGGATTGTTCATAAAGTTCTTGGATCACTCACCAAGTTTTCGGATCCTTCAATAGAGGTATTTGGATTGGGTGTGAACTAACAAGTGTGGAATTCGGATTGAAAGTGTTCCGAAAAGTTCTAAATTTCGGATCTGTTTAATCCGAGAAGTTCAGAGTTCAGATCGCCTTTGTTCCGAAAAGTTTCAAGTCTCGCATTGTGTTTGAACCGAAAAGTTAAGTATTCGGATTCAGGTTGATCAGAGAAGTGTAGAACTCGGATCTATTTATACCGACAAGTGAAGATTTCGGATCACGTGTCATCCGAAAAGTAGAGAATTCGGACCAGCTTCATCCGAAAAGTACAGAATTCGGTTCAGTTTAATCCGAGAAGTAGAGAACTCGAATCACGTTTGTACCGAGAAGTTTAGTTTTCGGATCTGTTTAATTCGAAAAGTTGAGAATTCGGTTCCAGTTTAGTCCGAAAAGTTTGGTTCTATATAGTTTGTTCCGAAAAGTTTTATTAAAAAAAAAATTCTAAGTGTATTTAATACACTCTCTGTTTGAATCTCTGGAAGATATACTATCTAGTGCGTGAAATTATTATCAAGATGTATCCGTTAAATGAGAAAGAGAGAAAATGGACTTTTCTTGAAGCTAAAGATGAGATCAAGCGTCTAGAACTTTTGGTTCATAAATACATGAATCTTCATGATCAAGTTGCGGGTAAAAACAAAAAGATTAATTCTGAGAAAACTAAGCTCGAAGATAAAGTATCTGCTCTTGAAAATGAGATAAAAGAACTGAATGGCAAGATTGCAGTTCTTGAAGCTAATCAAAAGAAGAATAAGACACTTGAAATCTCAACTCATCAAGAGGACATGAAAAAGCTTCAAGGCAGTATGAAAGCATTGGAAGATGAAAGCGCTGATCTGAAGAAATATATGTAACACCCCAAAATTCATTATATTGTATTTTATATAATTGGGTCGTTTTGTAAGATAGTCTAAGTTCTAGTCAAATTGTAAAAAAATAAACTCCAGGGTTGAACATGTAAATTTAACCAAAGTGTAAAGGTGTTTGATGAAAATGAAACTAGAAGGTGTATTGGTCATTTCTTGGAAGTTGATTTCTTAAGAGGTGGGTTTGATGTAATTTAGAGATTATCTCAATTTATCTTCTTGGAGTCGGAGAAAGAAAACGCAGAGAGAGAGAGAGGGAGAAAAGAGAAAGCAAGGAGAAAGAAGAAGACAGAATTGGATTTCAATTGGATTCTTCTGTGTGGTAAGGGTTTTGAAATTCTTCTCTAAATCTCTTCATCAGTTTGGTAATACTCAGTTAAAATTTATCTGTTGTATAGATTGTTTGAATCAGAAAAGAAGGGTTTTGGATTGCTGAACTAGAGTTGCAAATCTGGTGAGTTCATCCTTTCATTTTAAAAGTTCACCGTTGAATTTTGAATCTGATTAAGTGTATAAAGTTTATGTATAAATTGGTATAATTGTTAAGAAATGGTATCAATTAATAAGCTGAAGTTTGGACGAGTTTTAGAATACTTGGACGTGAATTGAATAAAACAGTACTTAGTTCCGGAATTAAAATGAGTTCCGGAAACTGGGTTGGAATCCGGAACTGGTGAGTACCGAAATTGGATTTTGTGTACCGGAATTAGTAGTTTACCGGAAGTGGATTTGAGTAATAAGTTCCGGAACTATTCTAAAGTTCCGGTATGGGCCAAAATAAAGTGGGGATCCGGAATCACAATGTTTCGGTAGTTGGGCTTGCAAAGTTCCGGTAGTGGGGCTTTTAATGTTCCGGTATATGGGCTTTAAACTTCTGGTAAAATAACAAACCGGAATGGATCAGCTTTGTGGTGGGATCCCGTAAAATAACGAACCCGGAAGGGACCAAATTTTGGGTTCCGGAACATCAAACAAAAACCAAAAAAAAAGTGGGCCTTATCAATTATTACAAATTGTTTCTGAGATTCGGTATCCTATGCAAACCGAAATGGACAGGCTTAATTACAAAATCAGAAGGGAAATTATGGGATCCAGTATCAATGTTTTGGGGATTTGGGCCGAGACACCACAAATTCAAACTGGGCTTGGGTAATTAATTTTCAGGTATTGGACTTTGATATTTGGGGTCCGATAGTCAAAGCAAAACTGGAAACTGGGTCTTAGTTTATGGACCCGGTATATTTTAGTTTTGAAATGGGCCTTAGTTTAATTAATTTTCCGGTATTAACTCAAATTAAATCTCGGTATAAGCTTTAATTGATTTAGTATGGACTTTGAATTCGAAACAATTTAATTCCGATATTGGGCTTGTTCCGGTGTGTAATTAATTATGGAAGATTGGGTTTGGAATTAATATAATGTAAATTCATGAACATTGGGTTACAACCGGTACAAGTTTTATTGGAGAATCCGGTTAAAATAAGTTCGAACTTATATTCTAAGTATCGATCCGATTTTAATTTCGGAGTGAAAACAGTTAAGGATCAAAAGTGCGATAGTTTATTTAAAGTAGGACCCATTATGGTTTTAATTGTAGAATACGAATTCTATTTGAAAGTAACTATCTTATTTTGGATCGAGGCTTCGGAATACTTTCGATTTATAGTAATTGAAGAGGGATATATTTGAGAATGAAGAAGCTATGTATTGTTTGATATTCTTAGAGTTAAGAATACATACATTCCTAAAGATAGTGTGATATGTTATTATACATATACACTAGTACGTGTATGGATCCATAGGCACTGATTGTATTTAAATTGAATAGGCACAGTAGAATTGCTATTCATGTTGAATTGAATAGGCAAAGTAGAATTGCTATTCGTGTTGAATTGAATAGGCAAAGTAGAATTGCTATTCGTGTTGAATTGAATAGGCAAAGTAGAATTGCTATTCATGTTGAATTGAATAGGCAAAGTAGAATTGCTATTCCTGTTGAACTAATGGAATAGACAAAGTAGAATTGCTATTCATGATGAGATAATTGAATAGGCAAAGTAGAATTGCTATTCATATAGAGATTATTGAATAGGTAAAGTAGAATTGCTATTCATAATTAAGATGTGGAAAAAGTGAAATAGTCAGAGTGTAACTGTTGTTTCTGTTGTTATAAGTGGATTAGAAATAGGCATTATATAAGTGTTATTTCTACTTCCATTTCAAGAAAGAGGTACAATGATCAAATGTAAGTCTTTGGGTTGATCAATGAACTAGAATCCGTGATGATTCTTGGTGAGCTTTCGAATATGATGATACGACTTTCGGAATGATAGTCATATTCATAGGATCAGATATGTTCCCATCATTGAGGTGAGCACGTGTATGGTAAGAATGGTGGAGAGCAGGTTTGTTTATATGTATTGGATATTTTCAAGCTGTTAACGTTTTAATTTGAATTTGGATGTTCTCACTAGGCGTAAGCCTAATTGTTAAAATTAAATTTTCTTACCAGGTACAGGCTCAGGGAAATAAATGGGATGTGGGATGAGAGCTTTTGAAGTATCCAACTTTTAAAGATAAGCGGAGGATTTAGCTAACACAATGAGGCTTATGATGGATTGCTTAGATAACCCAGTTAATCCATATATAATTGACATGATTAGATTAATAAGTTATCTGGAGAATTTAATATTTGTAAATATGAACCCTCATAGTTAATCCTCTCCTTATTCATATAAAAGTTTGGATGTTATTCTATCATAACTTGTTACAATATGAGGTTCAAATTAGCCCTGATTTTTAGGGTGTTACAATATGGTATTAGAGCTGAAGTTTAAGCGAACTAGGTCTGAAATGAGATACCTAGACTTAAGCTGAGATGAACTAAGTTATGAATGTGAGATATGGGTAGAAGTGCTAAGACGTGATAATCTTAGAGTCGACGGAAATACGTGAAATTAGTACTGTAACGATGGTAATGAGGATTCTCATGTATAATATTTTCACAATTCCAATTAGCTACTGTTATTATGAATATATTGTTACACAAGCATACTTGTTTCTAAATTGTTACAGTGACTAATGACCGGTAAAGTACGTTTCGTGTGTCTGGAAATGTGTAACCATTTCTTTTGGTTATTTCTTTGTGCTATCCAGAACGATAGTGAATACACCACCAAGGTCCCCAAATTCTTTGGAGGATAGGGCAGTAATGGACTGGGGAGAAAAGCGACCTGAAATGGTTGGAACCCATGAGAGTCTGCCGAGACTACCTTCTATGGGAGGAACGAACAGTCGAGTACATAGAACGAGTACTAGTACCGCTAACCCAGAGACGTCGGAATCTACGATGGAGTCACGCATGATGGAGAACATGATGCGAATGATGAATACATCAATGGCACAACAAACAGAGATGTTTTTGAAAGCGCTGAATGATCGAAGTTCGGAGTTACGGCGAACGGAGACAGATACTGGTGTAATAAATCCGATTCGTAATCCCGTGGTAAATGTAAACAGGAGGGTGGAAAGAGTCTGTTCATATAAGACATTTCTGAGCTGTAAACCGCCAGAGTTTACCGGAGCCGACAATCCAATAGCATGTATGAATTGGCTCAGAGAAATGGAACAAGGTTTCCGAGCTTGTGAATGTAATGAAGAATCTAAAGTCAGGTTCGGTTCTCAAATGTTGCGAGGTAATGCTTTAACATGGTGGAATATCGTAACATCTACTGTGACGGCTCCAGTCTTAGCTGCTATGACGTAGGAGTCGTTTAAGAAAAAGATTTTGGAGGAATATTGCAACGAGAATGAAATGGATAGGATTGAAGAAGAGTTTCGGACTCTTAAGAAGGGTACTTCGTCTGTTAGGAAGTACATTGAATCCTTTATGGAAAAGCTGAATCTAGTAGGGCATGTGGCTCCAACCGAGAAGGAAAAGATTAAGGCTTACCTGAAGGGTTTGCCAGCTTATATGATGTCCCAAGTTAGGAATTCAAAAGCTTCGACACTGAGGGAAACGATTGAGGAAGCAAAGATTGTGGAAGAAGTTTATGCAAAAGATAAAGCGGAAAAGGCTCAAATGGGGGAGAAAAGAAAATTTGAAGGTCGATCGGAACCTTCACAAGGATCGAAGTCCCTTATCAAGGACACTCATTTTGAAACTCGACCAGAACCTAATTGGTGTCAGAAATGTAAGAGTAAACATTTTGGGCCATGTCGAGTGTTAGTAAGAAATTGTTTTAAATGTGGAAAGAATGGTCATCAAATAGAGAACTGCCCATCCAAGGACCAACTTGCTATGAATGTAAGAAGCCTGGTCATTATCGAAGGGATAGCCCAACACTGAAAGATAGCGGGAATCAAGGGAAGAAACCCAACATTTCAACATCAAAGGGTTGAAACATTTCATGTAACGATAGAAGACGTTAAGGAATGGATGGATACATTTTTGATACTTCCCTTGTTTATTCTATGCAAAAGTGTATGTATATTATGTAAGTAGTGCTAACTTATCTTTTGTATTTTGGTCTGTATCAAAAGTTAGCTATATTAGTTGTTATTTTTGAAAGATGCTTTAATGATTGAAATGATTAAAGAAGATCAATTTATAGTAGGATAAAGATTTGATGATATTAGTTGCTCCAGGGAGATTTGCAAAGTTTCAAGTTGGGGAGTGGATAATATTAAAAGGATTTAGACTTTGATTGAGTGTGTAGGACTTGAATTTAAGAAGACACATAGTATAATTCATATTGATTATCCTTAAAAAGGAGGAATAGAGATCCTCGATTGTTAGTATAGTTTCAATTTCGAGGACGAAATCATTTTCAAGTTGGGGAGATTTGTAACACCCCGAAATTCATTATATTGTATTTTATATAAATGGGTCGTTTTGTAAGATAGTCTAAGTTCTGGTCAAATTGTAAAAAAATAAACTCCAGGGTTGAACTTGTAAATTTAACCAAAGTGTAAAGTTGTTTGATGAAAATGAAACTAGAGGGTGTATTTGGTCATTTCTTGGAAGTTGATTTCTTAAGAGGTGGGTTTGATGTAATTTAGAGATTATCTCAATTTATCTTCTTGGAGTCGGAGAAAGAAAACGCAGAGAGAGAGAGAGAGAGAGAGAGAGAAAAGAGAAAGCAAGGAGAAAGAAGAAGAGAGAATTGGATTTCAACTGGATTCTTTTGTGCGATAAGGGTTTTGAAATTCTTCTCTAAATCTCTTAATCAGTTTGGTAATACTCAGTTAAAAATTATCTGTTGTATAGATTGTTTGAATCAGAAAAGAAGGGTTTTGGATTGCTGAACTGGAGTTGCAAAACTGGTGAGTTCATCCTTTCATTTTAAATGTTCACAGTTGAATTTTGAATCTGATTAAGTGTATAAAGTGTCTGTATAAATTGGTATAATTGTTCAGAAACGGTATCAATTAATAAGCTGAAGTTTGGACGAGTTTTAGAATACTTGGACGTGAATTGATTAAAACAGTATGTAGTTCCGGAATTAAAATGAGTTCCGGAAACTGGGTTGGAATCTGGAACTGGTGAGTACCGGAATTGGATTTTGTGTACCGAAATTAGTAGTTTACCGGAAGTGGATTTGAGTAATTAGTTCCAGAACTATTCTAAAGTTCCGGTATGGGCCAAAATAAAGTGGGGATCCAGAATCACAATGTTCCGGTAGTTGGGCTTACAAAGTTCCGGTAGTGGGGCTTTTAATGTTCCGGTATTTGGGCTTTAAACTTCCGGTAAAATAACAAACCGTAATGGATCAGCTATGTGGTGGGATCCGGTAAAATAACAAACCCGGAAGGGACCAAATTTTGGGTTCCGGAACATCAAACAAAAACCAAAAAAAAGTGGGCCTTATCAATTATTACAAATTTTTTCTGAGATTCGGTATCCTATGCAAACCGAAATGGACATGCTTAATTACAAAATCAGAAGGGAAATTGTGGGATCCGGTATCAATGTTTTGGGGAGTTGGGCCGAGACACCACAAATTCAAATTGGGCTTGGGTAGGTATTGGACTTTGATATTTGGGGTCCGATAGTCAAAGCAAAACTAGAAATTGGGTCTTAGTTTATGGACCCGGTATATTTTAGTTTTGAAATGGGCCTTAGTTTAATTAATTTTCTGGTATTAACTCAAATTAAATCTCGATATAGGCTTTAATTGATTTAGTATGGACTTTGAATTCGAAACAAATTAATTCCGATATTGGGCTTGATCCGGTGTGTAATTAATTTTGGAAGATTGGGTTTGGAATTAATATAATGTAATTTCATGAACATTGGGTTACAACCGGTACAAGTTGTATTGGAGAATCCGGTTAAAATAAGTTCGAACTTATATTCTAAGTATCGATCCGATTTTAATTTCGGAGTGAAAACAGTTAAGGATCAAATATGCGATAGTTTAATTAAAGTAGGACCCATTATGGTTTTAATTGTAGAATACGAATTCTATTTGAAAGTAACTATCTTATTTTGGATCGAGGCTTCAGAATACTTTCGATTTATAGTAATTGAAGAGGGACATATTTGAGAATGAAGAAGCTATGTATTGTTTGATATTCTTAGAGTTAAGAATACGTACATTACTAAAGATAGTGTGATATGTTATTATACATATACACTAGTACATGTATGGATCTATAGGCACTGATTGTATTTAAATTGAATAGGCAAAGTAGAATTGCTATTCATGTTGAATTGAATAGGCAAAGTACAATTGCTATTCGTGTTGAATTGAATAAGCAAAGTAGAATTGCTATTCAAGTTGAATGTAATAGGCAAAGTAGAATTGCTATTCCTGTTGAACTAATGGAATAGGCAAAGTAGAATTGCTATTCATGATCAGATAATTGAATAGGGAAAGTAGAATTGCTATTCATATGGAGATAATTGAATACGTAAAGTAGAATTGCTATTCATAATTAAGATGTGGAAAAAGTGAAATAGTCAGAGTGTAACTGTTGTTTCTATTGTTATAAGTGTTATTTCTACTTCCATTTCAAGAAAGAGGTATAGTAATCAAATGTAAGTCTTTGGGTTGATCAATGAACTAGAATCCGTGATGATTCTTGGTGAGCTTTCGAATATGATGATATGACTTTCGGAATGATAGTCATATTCATAGGATCGAATATGTTCCCATCATTGAGGTGAGCATGTGTATGGTAAGAATGGTGGAGAGCAGGTTTGTCTATATGTATTGGATATTTTCAAGCTGTTAACGTTTTAATTTGAACTTGGATGTTCTCACTAGGCGTAAGCCTAATTGTTCAAATTAAATTTTCTTACCAGGTACAGGCTCAGGGAAATAAATGGGATGTGGGACGATAGCTTTTGAAGTATCCAACTTTTAAAGATAGGCGGAGGATTTAGCTAACACAATGAGGCTTATGATGGATTGCTTAGATAACCCAGTTAATCCAATTATAATTGACATGATTAGATTAATAAGTTAGCTGGAGAATTTAATATTTGTAAATATGAACCCTCATAGTTTATCCTCTCCTTATTCATATAAAAGTTTGGATGTTATTCTATCATAACTTGTTACAATTTGAGGTTCAAATTAGCCATGATTTTTAGGGTGTTACAATATATTTCAGAAATTTCATCTTCAAATGAAAAGTTGATCTTAAAAGAACATAATGTTAAACTTTCTAAAAGAATTACTGATCTTGAAGTTTATATTGCAGGTCTTGAAGCAAAGAAAGACAACTTAAGTCTGCACGAATAAATCAAGAAACTTCAAGAGGAAGTAACAAGTCTTCAAAGAGAAAATGCTGATATGAAAAGCATGGAAGACAAGAGAGAGAAGGGGAACGAGATCAATTAAAAAGAGTTCAAGAGAAAGGAAAAAGTTTGGACAGTGAAAATGCTGAGCTAAAGAGAAAACTGTCTGTTTTTGAAAAAGATAAAGTTGTCAAGAAGCTTGTGTTTGACAACACTGACGTTCAAAAGAAAGCCCTTGAAAAAAAGAAAGCTATTGAGCTTAAATATATAAAACTTTCGAAACAAGTTTCTGACTTTGAGAAAGTTTTATTTTTATTTTTAGAAAAAGAAAAGCTCGAAAAAGAAAGAGCTGATTTTGACACTAAACGAAAATCTTTTGACATCAAAAGTAATGAACTTTCCGTAAAAATATCTGAATTAGAAAATGTTTTGGAAAAGGAAATAAAATATTTCACGGAAAAGAAAGATCTATTTGAAAAGGAAAACAAAAATCTTAAAAAGAAAAAGATGGAATCTTTCAAAGAGATAACTGATAAAAGAAAATTTTTGGAAAAAGATTTTGAATCGGAGCGCAAATATTTTGAAGATGCGATTCTTAATCTTACCAAAAGATTATCTGGTTTATCAGCAGATATTATGAAGGATCAAATTGAGAATAATCAAGTAACAATGATTAAACCATTAAAACCCTTGAATTAGATTGAGAAATTTAGAAGATAAGAATTAGGAACAAAATCTCTCTTGGAGGCCACTCTCTAAAACACACACACACACACACACACTTAATTGGTAGCTATTCTCAAATGATCTCACACCTCACAAACCCTACAAATGGGTATTTATACCTTTGACCAACACAATACCTATTTTGACTTTGACTAATATTGACTAATTACAATTAGTCCTAAATCTTGGATACATTGTGTACTAATGTAAAGCCCGTACTCCGGTATGTAATTTCTTTTATTAATTCTTTCCTTTTAAGTTTGAATTATTGTGGTTTCCGTTAACGGGGTTGGTCGAGTTGGGTCAAATCGTTAAATTGTCAAAAAAAAATGTGGTTTGCGAGAAGAGTTTAGTTGAGGGGCCTAGAGTGGCAAGAAGGCCAATGTTGAGCATGGGGTCGGCCCATGCAGTGGAACCGAGCCCCCATGTTGTTTTGTTTTTGGTCTCGTGATTGGCTAAGAAAAGAAGAAAAAAAAAGAGAGAAAACCCATTTGTTTTGTTGGTGACGTTTTGGACCAAGAAGAAAGAAAAGCAAAGAACAAACCCTACGAGGTGCGGCCGAGAGAGAGAGAAACGAAGAGAGAGAGAGATCGCGAGAAAGAGAGAGAGGAGAAGGAAGAACGCAGCGGCAGCCCCTTCGCCGCCGCTGCTGCTGTCGCCGGAGGGCGCCACCACCCTGGGTCGTCGGAGGTCGAGAGGGAGGAGATCGGTTGTGGTGGTGAGACGTCGTCGTGAGGTAAGTAACTCTCTCGTTCGTCTCGTTTCTTTTCCTTTTCCTTTCGTTTTTCCGGCGAGACCACCACCGCCGCACGCCGCCGCTGCGGTGGCTGTGGGTGGAGGGCGGTGGCAGTGGGTGACACTCGTAGCGTAAAACCCGAATCGATTAAGCCTTGAACCGTTTTTATAAATCGTGATTTTATGAAAATTCTAAGTGCGCTGTCCAGTTTTCGCGTGATCATAACTTTTCCGTCGTAACTCCGTTTGAGCCGAAACTGGCGTCCACGGTTCAAGCTCGGGGTCGGGCACGTTTTCCGTGTTTTAGCGGAAAACTGGTTCGGCCTCTAGCTGGGCGAAAAAGTGGTCGTAAGTTCTGTGAATCGTCATTTTATGTAAAAGAAACTGCAGTTCTGTCACTGTTTTGCGTAAGCTGTAACTTTCTGCTCGTAACTCGGTTTGGGGTGAAACCGGTGCCAAAAGTTCCCTTTTTGAGTCTATAAACCTTTCTGTGTTTTGTGCAAAATCCAGTTCGGAACGTATCTTAGGCCAAATCGTCGTTTTATACTGATAAGTGCTGTTTTTCGCTGTTCTGCGGGCTGATCTTATAAAATCCGTAATTAATTGTAGAAAAATCGTTAGGAGGCGTATAATATGTCCTTGGAACCCTAACTCAGAGTACTTTCTGGTAATGAAATAATATTGGGAATTTTCTGGGTTTAAAGGGGTCGAAACAGGTCCCGAACAGACATGTTTGGCGAGATCGGAAAATAGTTTTAGTGACGGTTTAAGCGTATGTCGAGTCATAGGGTCCGGGTCTCGTATTGACACGTTTTAACATGCGTTTAGGTGCTGGGAAGTGACAGTATTTGTGAAGCTTGAATTGTGTTATTAAGCTGGGCGCGCATTCGAGGTGAGTTCTCTCACTGTGTAGTTAGGGGTTGTATGCATGTCTTAGTAGTTTGTATGTACTACTGTCTTTGTGGTGTGAACTAGTTGTTTGTGGTGTGTAATATTTGATTGGTTTGAATGCTTAGTATAAATGTTTTATATTACGACTCGGTGGGACCGAGGGCTCGGTGGGACCGAGGAAGTGGAAAGAAACGTTGTGGGAACTCGGCGTGACGAGTGTGCTACATTACAATTCGGTGGGACCGAGGAAGTGGAAAGAAACGTTGTGGGAACTCGGCGTGACGAGTGTGTTACATTACAATTCGGTGGGACCGAGGTGTTGGATACATAATTACTTGTAGATGTTTACTCGTTCTATGTAACCGTGATGTTGTTGCTTATGTGCGGATAGGGGTGACGTGTATATAATTCCTATCTGCGCATGTGTTTGAATTCACTAAGCTTCGTGCTTACCCTTTCCCATAAACTGTGGTTTCAGGTCCGAGCGGCTCCAAGGCGTGACGAGTACACATTGGCGCGCGAGGAGAGCTGGTTGTTTTATGATTATAATAATTAAACGTTTATTCCGCTGGTTTTAATTTATAAGGATATTAATTATGTGTTTGCAAACGAAACGTTGGTATCAATTAATGAGTTGTTATAAATAAATTGTTTATTTAAAAATTTAAATTTGCTTGTAATTTTTGGGACGTTACAACTTGGTATCAGAGCACAGCTTGAGTGAATCAAACGCACCTCGGTGTGTTTGGTCTCAAGTTGCGGCTGGAAAATTTTCAAATTCTTTATTAAATCTTTTTGGAAATAAAAGAAAAAGTAAAGACCCGTTCGAGGAACGGTGATCGGAGGCGCAGTGTGTACAGTCAGCCGGAGCCAAAGGGGAAAGGTACAGTACTTAGTGTTTTATTGCTTTCTAGATGATAGAGTATGCATGCTAGATTGCCTGTTGTGGACACTATGCTGTATGTTGAACTACTTATTATTAGGAATTTATGCGAATTATGATAGGTTACTAAGTGGATGCCCTCTAGGTTGTATGCAGTAAGAGATTTATAGCCTTAGAAT
Organism: Saussurea involucrata; assembly: GCA_033807775.1. Lineage (NCBI taxonomy): Eukaryota > Viridiplantae > Streptophyta > Magnoliopsida > Asterales > Asteraceae > Saussurea > Saussurea involucrata. Next base: position 23,604,825 of record CM066312.1, read on the forward strand.
ATTCGATTTAGTTCTATTGCGCAGCTCTTGTTTGAGTCCAACCGTTCTAGGATAGAGTCTTGTATTCGACTGTCTATTTATTTCGCACTGCATACAATCGGGTATTCGCGAGGTCACTCGTCGTAATTAGTAGGGATTCGGTAGTAGCAAGGGTAGTGGGATAAGAGGAAATTCCTAGGGAGCTAGGAAGGGTGGGTGTATATATATGCTGGTGCGGGCATATGGTTAATTATATATTTAATTGTTGTTGAATGATTGGGGGTGACCGATGGTTTATTATGTATACAATTGTGGCTGTCTGATCGGGGAGACCGATGGTTTTGTATATACAGTAGTTGTATGAGTTTGCCTGTTTAGGATATGTTCTTGAACTGGCATGTGTGGATTAATTGTATTATGTGTATAGTTTCGGCGAGAAACTACTTGGACCCTCGGGATGAGACTCGGAACGAGCGATGATAGGTGTGGAAGGTAGTAGTAGAGCTCCTACTACCGGAAGCACATAATCAATGCTCGAGTCGGGGAAGTCACGAGGAATCCAAGGAGTTGGGCGTGAGTGTTGTTAGTGTGCGTTGTTATGTGCTAATAACGCGTTGTATTATCTACCCTGAATAGCCGTCGCGAGGAGAGACAAATATAGTAAACCTGCTAGTGCAAGTGTGTACTTGATTTGCTTGAGGTGATGATTGTTGGGGTAGTGATGAAGGTTCTAGACTAGTAGTCGTTGGGATAAAAGGACGTGTCTAGTATCAATCACTTGGGGTGACGATAAGGATGTGGTTTGTTTTAAGCAGATCATTTCGGGCCAAGATGGAAGATTGTGCTAGAGTCATAGGCTCATAGAGCCGACTTTGATTTGAGGAAAACCCGTAAGATGATTTGATGTGATTTCCCAACTTGCCTTAAGAGGTTTAAATGTCTGGATGACAATAATGACCGGAGAGTTTCGGAGTAGTAGGGGTCGAGACGTTGAATGCCGAATGAGTCATGCACGAAGTTATTTTGAAATAAGATTGCATTAACAAATTTTTGTGTTTCAAATCTTTGTATGGACGTTGTTTTGGAATTTTGGGAACTGCTCAGCACACGCACAAGATTTTGAAATATGGTTTTGAATGTGTATGAAATCGTTTTATCACGGGAGTGCAAACTTTGTTAGAATTTGTCTCATTTTCGTTATTTTTCCAACGGTTCTTTCGGGTACGGTGTTATCCGTGTTTTGGTGGTGGTTAAGATGTTGGGTAAGTGACTACGGATTGAGACTCTAACATTGGAACTCCTCCACATGTGTTAGAGTTGAGACGAAAAGTTACATTCCACGATGTCTGTATAAAGGCTATTTTGGTGATTTGTTTAAAATGAGTTTGGAATTCCAGTGTCGCTTAACTTTCCGTTCGAGAGTTTGTATTACTAAGTGTTTTATTGCAAATAGTTCAGTGTGTGGATTGATTCATGCGTGACATAAGTGATGCATGGAGGAATTTTGGTAACATTTCATAAGGGTTGTTTAGTGCGCTTTTTAGTCAGCTAAAGGTTGTATTGACATTTCCATGAAAATGCGATTTATCGACTTAGGGGTATGCATACTGGGGTAACCTTTGTTCTCGACATTTTGATGAACGAGTCGTGCATGAAAATGTTTTAGTTCCTTTTTGTCGAAATGAAAGACCATTTGATCCAAGGAGTGTTTTAATGTTGTGAACATCATGCATACGATTACAATGTGTTATATTTTGGAAATATAAATGCGTAGATTTTTGACATTCGGTTAATTTAGAATTACCGATCATTTTTTTGGGGAAATTAAAAACTTTTGCTTGGGAGGAAACGAGTATTTTGAGCATTTTCGATAAATACATTTTTTAAAACTATAATGTTTTGACGTTATATGTCCCAAGTACGAAACTTGATGAAGTGTTACAAGCTTGCATGCCTGCCCCCCAGTTTGAGATTTTATGAGGTTTTAGTCGATATTTCCGATTAATAGAAGCGGACTGGTTTCTGTCTTCAAGTTTGAAACTTACATGAGGCAGTTGTATTTTAACAAAAATATATTTGTAAACCGTGTCATCGTTTTGTGTGATTAGCTGACGCGCGAAAAATTTGTGGCGAACCCTGTGCCACGTCCTTTTATGATCAAAAAGAAGAATTTTTGAATCAATTGCCGTGAAACTTATTTTGAATTATGTGCACACCTTTGTCGGACCCTGTTTAAGGTCAAGCGGTTACTTTAAGTGCACGTCATGAGTCAATCCATACTGGAATCGAGGCGGTTCATTTTAAAGAAATTATTTATTACGCTTTGCTTTCGTGTGAGTAAACTGAACTGCAAAGGGACGATTCTCAACATGATTTTCCTATGTGGGACGAGCGTGTCCAGTTTTGCGTAACTATCGATCTGGTAATAGTAGTTTTTTTTACATACGATCTTTTTGGGATGAAAATCCTGATGTTGAAAATATTTTGTAAATGATTTTGTAAACCATTTGGGGAAATGTGCTTTTAAGTGTCATGTGTCATTTCGAGAATTTTTAGGGTGTGAGTCCTTTTGGAAAACTCTTTTGTTTAACCCGTGTTGAGTCTGGGACTAAGGTTGATTTCAGAGTATTGCTTGCTTAAACTTTGTTTAAAAGCATTTTCCGACTTATGGGTCTAGCAAGCGTGGAGCATTTTGCTCGGTTTTGACTTGGAGTTAGTCATGGGCCAATTGCCCGGTTTTAATGGCTCGATGTGGAGTCTAGTTGATGAGTTGTTTTTGTCGCACCGTTTGGCATTCTTTGCACGTTGAGTGTTTACATGTTTGGGTGAGTGAGTCAATCAGGAATAGGCATGTTGTTGGTAGGCTGTTTGCTTTGGATCCTTAGACACGTTAGTCAGTCGTTGGTAATGGTCGGTTGGGTATCTCGGGGTGGGACCCCGATATTCATGTGTTTTAACCTAGACTTTCCAGTAGGTACTAGGAGGATATAGTTGTGGGCACTTACCTGGGAGGTAGTTCCGGTGTGCTGGGTCTTGAGGCGTTACCTGGGAGGTAGACGTCAAGGTGTATCCTCGATACGGTGTGACTTGGCTTCGTAGAGCAAGTGTGGATGATACGTCGACGGTGGAAGGTAGGTATTCCACGCGCGTTAGTACTGTAGGCCGAATAGTATCGGTTAAGGGATTGATGCCCTTTGTTATTAAGAGAATAAATGCGCATCAACCATTTTGAGGTAGGTGGTATATTTAGGTGTCGACTTTTGGGTTTGAGGCCAAACACCTTTAGTATAATCGGAGAGTTGTAGCCGATGTTAAGATAATCATGGTGATGGTAGTAGTAACCCTGAAATGATCACTTGTGATGAATGGTCGTGGTGGAATGATCTACGTGTGTGTTAGTTGATTTGGTAGTGGGTGATATCTATTTGTGTTAGTGTCTAGGATAATACCACGCTTATTTGAGTTATTGTGATCGGTTGGACCGATGTTCGGCGGGTGGCCGATGTTTGTTATTGCAATCAGTTGGACCGATGTTCGGCGGGTGGTCAATTTTTGTTAATATAAGTTATTGAAAATCTTTGGAGTCTATTAGAATTCGTGGAAGTTAATCGACAGTTAAGGGTAGGAATGATCGTAGTCGAGTATCCTGTAGGGTATACTGTGAGCAGCTTTAGAATGGTTAGAGCTTGAATTTTGACTCGAGATGCATGGAATGTCTAAGGTTGGGGAACAACCGAAGTCGCTTGGCTAGGAATGATTCCAGTTGTTGGAGTGTTCTTCTGATCGTAATTTTAGTGTACTTGAAGGAGTTTTGTGGTAAGAAAAGTATTCGAGAAATTTTTAGGCGGTGTGAGAAATTTTTAGATTCCAGTTAGTGAAGGTCCAGTGGAAACACCGAAAAGGTCCAGAATGGACGTGGGAACCAGAAGCCGAGATGCGGGAGAATTACCCGGGGCTGTTTACGGGCGAGGACTTCGGGGACGAAGTCTAATCCAAGTGGGGGAGAGTTGTAAAGCCCGTACTCCGGTATGTAATTTCTTTTATTAATTCATTCCTTTTAAGTTTGAATTATTGTGGTTTCCGTTAACGGGGTTAGTCGAGTTGGGTCAAATCGTTAAATTGTCAAAAAAAAATGTGGTTTGCGAGAAGAGTTTAGTTGAGGGGCCTAGAGTGGCAAGAAGGCCAATGTTGAGCATGGGGTCGGCCCATGCAGTGGAACCGAGCCCCCATGTTGTTTTGTTTTTGGTCTCGTGATTGGCTAAGAAAAGAAGAAAAAAAAAGAGAGAAAACCCATTTGTTTTGTTGGTGACGTTTTGGACCAAGAAGAAAGAAAAGCAAAGAACAAACCCTACGAGGTGCGGCCGAGAGAGAGAGAAACGAAGAGAGAGAGAGATCGCGAGAAAGAGAGAGAGGAGAAGGAAGAACGCAGCGGCAGCCCCTTCGCCGCCGCTGCTGCTGTCGCCGGAGGGCGCCACCACCCTGGGTCGTCGGAGGTCGAGAGGGAGGAGATCGGTTGTGGTGGTGAGACGTCGTCGTGAGGTAAGTAACTCTCTCGTTCGTCTCGTTTCTTTTCCTTTTCCTTTCGTTTTTCCGGCGAGACCACCACCGCCGCACGCCGCCGCTGCGGTGGCTGTGGGTGGAGGGCGGTGGCAGTGGGTGACACTCGTAGCGTAAAACCCGAATCGATTAATCCTTGAACCGTTTTTATAAATCGTGATTTTATGAAAATTCTAACTTTTCCGTGATCATAACTTTTCCGTCGTAACTCCGTTTGAGCCGAAACTGGCGCCCACGGTTCAAGCTCGGGGTCGGGCACGTTTTCCGTGTTTTAGCGGAAAACTGGTTCGGCCTCTAGCTGGGCGAAAAAGTGGTCGTAAGTTCTGTGAATCGTCATTTTATGTAAAAGAAACTGCAGTTCTGTCACTGTTTTGCGTAAGCTGTAACTTTCTGCTCGTAACTCGGTTTGGGGTGAAACCGGTGCCAAACGTTCCCTTTTTGAGTCTATAAACCTTTCTGTGTTTTGTGCAAAATCCAGTTCGGAACGTATCTTAGGCCAAATCGTCGTTTTATACTGATAAGTGCTGTTTTTCGCTGTTCTGCGGGCTGATCTTATAAAATCCGTAATTAATTGTAGAAAACTTGTTAGGAGGCGTATAATATGTCCTTGGAACCCTAACTCAGAGTACTTTCTGGTCATGAAATAATATTAGGAATTTTCTGGGTTTAAAGGGGTCGAAACAGGTCCCGAACAGACCTGTTTGGCGAGATCGGAAAATAGTTTTAGTGACGGTTTAAGCGTATGTCGAGTCATAGGGTCCGGGTCTCGTATTGACACGTTTTAACATGCGTTTAGGTGCTGGGAAGTGACAGTATTTGTGAAGCTTGAATTGTGTTATTAAGCTGGGCGCGCATTCGAGGTGAGTTCTCTCACTGTGTAGTTAGGGGTTGTATGCATGTCTTAGTAGTTTGTATGTACTACTGTCTTTGTGGTGTGAACTAGTTGTTTGTGGTGTGTAATATTTGATTGGTTTGAATGCTTAGTATAAATGTTTTATATTACGACTCGGTGGGACCGAGGGCTCGGTGGGACCGAGGATGTGGAAAGAAACGTTGTGGGAACTCGGCGTGACGAGTGTGCTACATTACAATTCGGTGGGACCGAGGAAGTGGAAAGAAACGTTGTGGGAACTCGGCGTGACGAGTGTGCTACATTACAATTCGGTGGGACCGAGGAAGTGGAAAGAAACGTTGTGGGAACTCGGCGTGACGAGTGTGTTACATTACAATTCGGTGGGACCGAGGTGTTGGATACATAATTACTTGTAGATGTTTACTCGTTCTATGTAACCGTGATGTTGTTACTTATGTGCGGATAGGGGTGACGTGTATATAATTCCTATCTGCGCATGTGTTTGAATTCACTAAGCTTCGTGCTTACCCTTTCCCATAAACTGTGGTTTCAGGTCCGAGCGGCTCCAAGGCGTGACGAGTACACACTGGCGCGCGAGGAGAGCTGGTTGTTTTATGATTATAATAATTAAACGTTTATTCCGCTGGTTTTAATTTATAAGGATATTAATTATGTGTTTGCAAACGAAACGTTGGTATCAATTAATGAGTTGTTATAAATAAATTGTTTATTTAAAAATTTAAATTTGCTTGTAATTTTTGGGACGTTACAACTAACAATCTCCCCCTATGGATTCAAGATTTAAAAAATCATGACGATAGTCTTCAGCTCTTTAATCCTCAGATAGGCTTTATCTTCAAGAATCCACTTTGGCGGCTTTAATCTTCATTTAGGCTCTTTAAAGTCAAATAGTCAACAAGTCTTGAAACACGAACTTCAAATCTGTGTAGCGTTGATCAAAGTCTTCAAACAAAATCTTTTTATCTTCAAATCACTGATCTTTGCAGCTTTGACTTTTGGCAAATTTCTTCAGTCTTTGAATTATGAACGGGATTTGAGGTTTAACAGGCTTTGAGCTTTTAGACATTCTTGAATAATCTTTAAGCACGAACTGTCTTTGTATCTTCAGATCTGAACAATAATAATCTCTGAACATTGAAGCATCTTGAGTTGAACTTCTTCTTCTTTGACATATATCTCTTTGACTCTTGGAGATTGAGATATTCGAATTATCTCCCTCTTTTCTTCTGTTTGTTATTTCTCTACCTTTTTGATGATTGTGAGCATCATGATCATCAAAATTCCTTTTCAATTTCAGCAGTCTTTGAATACCAGAAACAATCTCCTCCTTCTGATCTGTATAACCGTCAATTCCAAAAATGTTTATCCGAATCTTTTCAAATTCAGATAATATAACAGTTGTAACCCTGAATCAACGAAGGAGACAGTTAAAATGCCTGTAAGTTTCACAAAGCCACTTATTACAACGAATGTACTTTGGAAAGGAGCTTTTCGATGTTCACTCCTCCAGGGCTTCCATTCAATCATCGAAAAGCACTAAGGAATTTCTATGAACGTTATGACAAGAAAACTTATTCCTTGTGTGTACGTGCAAGTGTAGAAATGATTGAAGCAACTTATGCTTGAATAATAGGCTCAAATTGTGTAAACTGTTGAGACAGCAACAAGTTTTCCACGGACTCAATGTGCATGCTTGAAGTGCGAAGGTGGGGAAAATTTCCTTCTTTTCAATATCCAAACCTTCCGAGTGAAGATTGGATAGATAATATGCTGCATCCCCAAGAAAATTGAAACATTTCTTTGTTGAGAAAGAAATGAGTAGCTGGTGGGGTTTAAAACAAGAGTTGGCATGGGCTAATTGCCTGTTTCAATGATGGTCACCAAAGAATGTGAACCAATCGGTAATGTGGCTGCCCGGCTCAGAAAGTGGCTGGTGTAGAGTTCTCGTATTCTTTTAACTCTTTTCACACACCCTCTTTCTATTTTTAATCTGCTCACTGCTAACCAAACTCTCTTTTTCATTTTACCTCAGCACAATGAGATTACTCAACCGGATGAGTTATCTCCCCCACTCTTTGATTTCGACCCCTCACCCCTCAATCACTCAAGGATAACTTCTTGGGTAGGAAACACTGGTTAACGTGGATCCATAGAAGTTCTTTTAAGCTCCCACACTGATTCCCATGAAATGTTGTCCTAAAAGATATGTTGCTCAACAATTTAGCTTGAACAAATAAGAATCTTTAGCATTTGAATAACATTGTCATCAGAATGTATGCTCCTAAAAAATATTCATGAAATATTTGAGCATTTGAGCGTTGAAGATTTCTCAAAACAAGGATATAGAATGAAATGAATTCGAAAGACTTGTTTGAGAATCTGACAATGTATCAATCAGATCAAATATGAAATATAATCATGAACGCTTAGGGTATCAAAGAATTGAATTTTGTTTATATGAACAAATATAAACAATCTTTGAATGAAACGGTTATGCTCTTACGCTGAAATGAATATGATGCTCAACAAAATTGGAAATTCAAACGGGAGTATTACCATCGATAACTTGTTTCGTTTTGAGACATGGTAATAACAAAGTCAATAAGAAGCTGAACCGGTGTGTATGAATACTTGAAAGTATAGGCAAGATAATACGCAAGTATTAATCTTTGGAAACACACGATCAGAAATAATGATGTCACAACCCAGGATATACATGAAAAACATTTGAAAACACACTTCTAAAAATATAAAATCTGTTTGAATTAGAGAAGTGGTTTGAACATTTAAGAACAGGTTTTTCATGCTTGAAAGTTGTTCTTCTTTCAAACAATCTCAGATTGAGTTCAGAAGATACTTACAGTGCTAAACAATTAAGCTCCCCCTCAAATTATGATCGAATGATTTAAAATCGGATAAGCTCCCCCTTAAAATCTGCAAAGATCTTAATTTGACAAAATTAGCACATGTAACAATCAAAGTCTAAATTTTATTTTATTATTATTTTTATATATTTATTATTTTATTTTATTTATTATTAGATATTAAGAACGAGTCCTGATCTGATATGATCAGAAGTCAAAAACATTAAAGGCTCGGGTTCTAAACTGAAGTGTTTAGAAGCCATTAACATCATTGAAGTCCGGGTTCTAAACTGATGTGTTTAGAAACCATTATCTCTTTGAAATCCAGGTTCTAAACTGATGTGTTTAGAAACCATTATCTCTTTTATGCGCGGGTTCTAAACTGAAGTGTTTAGAAACCATTATTGTGTATGCTCCCCCTACAAAGAAACATACATAAAGATATATCAATAAGCACAAATATATCAACAAATATAGAATCTCTCCCCCTGAAGTTATGCAAGTAGTTCAACATAGGTACTCTTCTTCAAATCTGCACAGTTCTCTTCTGTTTCCCAGTCATGTGTTTGTATAGTTCTGACAATCAGCACCATACATGATAAACCTGCAAAATAGATTAAGTAGATTTTGGTACCCAATGGAACTTGGGTCCTGGCTTGTTATGTGCAGTTCGATTTGAAGAAATATTATATGTACCATACCAGTATTGAACATTTTCTTTCTTGACAAAATCATGAGTTCCACAATAAGAACAACATATTTGCTTTTGTGCTAACCTAATCAAATGATTTACAGAATAAACAAGGTTAGGTTTAACAAAAGACTTACCTTTAGAAGCGTTGTTCTTCTTGTTCACCTTAGGTGGAGGAACATATGACTTTGGGGTATCTCTTTCAGGTGAGGATCCTTTCACTTTCCAAACCATCTTTACAGGCTTAAAGATAGGAGTATCTGGATTTGTAGCAACATGGTTATAGAAAAGATTAGAAGGGCGTATCTGATCCTTTGAAGGAGTGCTTGATTTGACGGACTTTGTCGAAGAAATATGTTCAAGAACTGAACCAGAAGTAGTCTTAAATGAACATTCAGAAGCAGTTGGATCATCATATGGCGATTGAACAATAGTATCGACACTAAATTGTTCAGATAATTCAACTGTGAAGTTAATTGCTTCCAGTTTCTAAACCTTGTCGGACAGAACATTCCTTTCTCGAGAAATCAAATCAAACTTCCTCTGTAGATCAGATTTGATCTTCTGCTCTTTCATAGCTTCTGTTGCTAAAGTAGACAACTTCCTTGTTAGCTTTGAGATTTCAGCCTGAAAGATCTTTCTTTCATTAGAATAAACATCTTTCACACTCTTAGTTTGAAAATCTTCAATTTTCTTCTTTTCAGATTCTTTTCTTTCGATGTCTAATTCTTTTTCCAAATTAGATATTTTCAGTGAAAGCTCAACAATCTTTGCTTTAAAAGATTTTCTTTCAACATTAAAATCCACTCTTTCCTTCTCAAACTTTTCCTTTTCCAGAAATAAAACTTTTTCAAAATCTGAGTTTTGCTTGGAAAGTTTTATGCATCGAAGCTCGATAGATTTCTTTTCCTCAATACATTTATTTGAAAATACAAAAAATTTCTTTCCAAGGCTTGCCTTTTCATTTTAAAAAAATGTTCTTTCTTTTCCAAACTCCATTTTTAATTGGAAACGTTCTTAACAAACTCAGAGTTCTCATGCTTTAGCTCAGCATTTTTAGTTTCCAATGCTTTTACTTTTTCCTCTCTCTTCTTTATCTCATCTCTTTCTTTCTTAAATTCATCTCTTTCCTTTCTCATAACTTGTTCAAGATCAGATATTTTCTTTGTTACCTCATCGTTCTTTTCCTCTAAAGAAAGCATCAGATTTGCTTTAGATTCACAATCACACTTCTTCACATCAACTTGTGTTTTCAGATAATCAAATGTGTTTGTATAACTGGCAATAAGTTTATTTTGTTCTGAAATTTGAGCCATATATTTAGAATTATCGCTCTGAATTAGGCTAGCTCTTATACTTTCTTTTTCAAGTTCTTTTTCTAAATGGTTTATCTTCTGAGAATCACTCAACCAACTTGGATATTTCGACATTGTTACCTGAAATGTTAAAAATGCAAGATCGTTAACAGATACTTCGCGAGAAGTAGAATTTGTGCGCTTGTACGATCAGAGAAAACACGATTAAAGTCAGAAAAATTTTCAAAAATAAAATTTTCAAAACAAATTGTAAATTTGTCTCCAAAAATTAATTTCAAAAAATTAATGCGGAATACTGGACTTTAAATCGTCAAACCTGCAAAGTGTGAGAAAAATATATCTGTTTAATGTGAGATTAGCTTGGAAAAACAAGCGAATCATCCTTTTACTTTCCAAACAGTATTGTATTATTCTCTCTGAAAGTGAATGACAGGGATGACCAGTCGAAATCATTTGTTCTTATTGTTCAACTATTTCGATTTCATCATTGTTGCACGGATCTGGTAATAACAATTGGTATCAGAGCAGACAGACGGATTCGATTCAAAGCCTCTCTAGTGATTTCCGGTAAGATTTTGACTTTTCCCGTATGTGTTCATCTTGACTTTTTCGAAATCTTGATTCTGGCTAAATTGTTCAATTCTGTTTATTGGGTTGTGTTAGCATTATACTTGTGAGTAATTCTGCAAATTTTCGCATTCCAATTCGATTGTTTGAGTGATTAATTTAGCAAATTAAGGTCAAAAGTTTTTGGTAGTGTTCTTGATAAAAGATTCGATTTTTAACCATCAAAACTTGTTATTTTTGCATTGAAATCGATTGGATTAGTGTTATTTTTGTGTTTTGCATTGTTACTAATCTTCCAGGATCGATTTTGGGCAACCCTAATCGAAAAGTCGATCGATTTAAGCAAACAGCCGCAGAGTCCGGATAAACCAGCCGCGGTTTCCGGACAAGTTGATAGTGTCCGGACGTTTGTGTGAAATACATCCGGACAACTCCAATTCCATCTGGACTCCTCATTTTTCCGGGTATGTTTTGCAATCCGGGTAAGTCATTTTTCCTTACACAATCCGGGTAACATTTGTATCCAGAAACCCAGTGTTTCCGGACATATCTTATCCGGACACTCCATTGTACCCGGAAACTTCAGTGTATCCGGAATCATTTCACATCCGGTAACCTCAGTTATCCGGAAAGTGTGTGGTATCTGTTATCCGAAAAACTTACTATGTCCAGATTCTTTCTGATATCCGGACTCTTTCAGTTATCCGGACAATTCAAGTATCCGGTATCTTCATCTTATCTGGATACTTCTGTTTTTGTTTATTGATCCATTTGCATCAAATCTGATCCGGACACTTCCAGATCAGATCACTTATTTGGATTCCTATCCAGTAAGTTCAGGTTAGTCAAATCACTCGTAGACCCTGCGTTAGGATTTCACTCTTAGTGCCTTGCGTTAGGTTTACCCTATGAATCAATCTACACGTCTGACGATCACTCTGTTGCAACCGAAGATGTCTTCTTCTCGTGATGCTCTCGCAATTGGCACTGACACAAAGCCACCACGTCTCTATCCGAACTAGTATAGTCAATGGCGAGATAGGTTCATGATCTTCATAGAGTCCAAGGACAACTATGAGTACATCAAGAGTGCTCTGGATAATGGTCCAATTCCCAAGCCAATGAAGGACATAGCTGCAACTTCAACTGCAGTAGCTCGATGTGAGGAAAAGACTCTTGCTGAAATGACAGAATTTGAAAGAGGCATGATTGAAGGTGAAAAGCATGCAAAGAGATATCTGATTCAAGCTCTTCCTAATTCCATCTACACTGCCATAGATAGTTACAAAGAGACGGCAAAGGGCATGTGGGACCAAGTAGCCAAAATGATGCGTGGGAGCGTTGTAGGAAATCAGCTGAAGATAAATAGCGCGATAACCAAGTTCGATGGGTTCAAGCAGCGCAACGGTGATTCCCTCACCCAGGCCTATGAACGGTTTTGCCTACTTCTCAATGAACTGAACAAGAACAAGATTGTTCATTCTAATACTGAAAACGCGCTCAAGTTTCTCAACAATCTGCTACCTGAATGGAAGGTGTATGCGTCTCATGTCAAGCACAACAATTTGATTGAGAATATCAGCATCAACGAACTGTATGAGACACTTCTTCAAGACGAAGATGAAGTGAATGAGCTCCTAGGCGAGAAAAAGACTGAACCAGTGCCATCTGCTGATCCTATTGCTCTCATTTCCTCCAAGCAAGGAAAATCATCGGGAAGTCACTCAAGACGTGCTCCAAAGCAAAGTTCTTCTGAGTCAGAAGCTGAAGATAAGGAAGACAACGATTCTGATGATGAAAAGGTTTCAGAATTCAAAAAGGCCATAGCTTTGCTTACCAAATCCTTCGAACAACAAAGGTACTACAAGAAGCCTTCATCCAATAGTCAGCGTTACTCCACCTCCTCCAACAAGCGCCATGACTACAAAGATCGATACGAAGGAAAGAAGAAGGTCAGCGAGCACGACAAGTCTGAGAAAAAGGGAAAGTCAGAGAAAGAAGAAGGGAAGAAGAGAGATGAACCCGTAAAGTGTTACAACTGCGGGAAACATGGTCATTTTGCGAAGGATTGTCGCCAACCAACAGTAAAGAACTCTCACTACTACGAGGCCAAGCTTGCATTGTCTCGTCAGAAGGAGGCTGGAGAAGCTATGTTTGCTGAAAACGGCTACAGGTTGGAAAGATCTGATGATGAAGGCAATTTTGATGTTTCTGATGCCTTCATGGGATATCACTCCTCCGCCGAAGAAGAAACGGCTCCTACAAGTCAGGTATGTGATTCTTGCCAACCCGAATTCTTGAATAAAATGCAAGCATTTACTGACCAGGAAAATTCCTTCCAAGCCACCTCTAAACAACAAAAGCTTGAAATTAGGTCACTAAATGAAAAGCTTGATGTTCAAAAGAAAAAAACAGAGAAATATAAGTCTGATTGTGCTAATTTAACTGATAAATGTAAAATTCTGTCATTAGCACCTAAAGACTTAAGAGCCAAATTATCTGATCTTCAGCGTCAGTTTGATCAGTGCATGAATGAGAAAGAAGAAATTGTTTTTCAATGTTCTTCTCTTCAAATTCAGCACAAAGAGTTTGTTGCTAAAATTCTTGATCTCGAAACCAAACTCCACAAAAGGGGTCAAACTGATCAAACCATTTTTTTGAACCAACCCAAAGAGTTCACGTACTTCAACAAAGAGTGGGGAATCGGATATGATAACCCACACTACTTAAAAAAGGGAAGATATCAAGTCCCTACTCTATATGATTTTGCGTGCTATGGATTAGATAAAAAGTATCCAGAGTACGTAATTCAATGGACTGGTCCTCTTGAACCAGAAAAGGAGGAGGAAACCGAGGAACATAAACGCTCACAAAAACGATGAATTCAACTTCCATTTTGTTATGAACCTTTAAACTACTCGTATCAAAAGGACAAAAAGTACCTTTTGCAATGACTACTTCGACCCCTACAAGGTAGCTACATCCAAGGATTCCTCCAAAAAGGATGAGGATCTAGCACCTGCAACCAAGACTGGGATGGATGAGTTTAAACTCTATGTTCCCCCTCTCATCTTGGAAGCAAAGATAGTCGAGTTGGAGGAGTCCATTGAGAAAGAAAGGTCAATGTTTCAAATCGAAAAGCAAGTTTTACTTACAAAGCTTGAGAATCTAAAATCGGTCAAAACCGACAATGTGTCTGATGAAGGATAGGAAATCCTTCGGTTTGAAATCAATCGACTCACGTCACAACTGTCCGCTTTGGGAACAGAAGTGATGCAAGAGAAAGTGAGTAAAGGTAAACTCCAAGAGCAGTTTGACCAACTCCAATCTGAAAAGACGATTTCACCAGAACTCTCCTCTAGCTCATCGGACACGTCTTCGTGTAAAGCTTTCTTAGGAAAAACTTTTTCAACACAAGACGATCAAGATTCTCAAGACGAGAGTGTTTTACGGAATTTAAACTCTGATTTTTTCTTAGCTTCCGCACCAAATTCCCCAAAACACTCAAGCACAAAGATTTCCTCGCCTTCCTCACCTGATCCAAGTCCAGTACTTCCCAAGATAAACTTTTCAGAGTACATGAACTCCGAAGGTAACAGTGAAGAAGAGTTTGATTCGTTTCCCTTTGACAAACCTCTTCCAAGTCACACTGATTTTCTATCCCCCATGGTTAATCATCCGGTTAATTCTTTAAAAGATAGCTGTTCTCAAACAAAGGCCCCATCTGTGATCAAGATTTTTCAGTCAAAACCAACCTCGAAACCTGTTTCCAAAAGGCAATCACAACCAAGGCAAGCGACCGGACCATTGATTGCCAACACTACTATTTCTCCAAGTCAACCTGATTTTTTGTCTCCGGTGGTTAATCGTCCGGTCAATTTTCAAAAGGGCGACTGTTCTCAATCCAAGACTTCGGCTGTGGTCAAGATTCTTAAAAATACCTCAGCTTCTCAAACACAATCACAGCCGAAGCAAAAGACCGAACGACCAACCACTAAGACCCCTGTTTCCTCAAAAGTCACTGATCATACTATCCCTGCTGTTTCAGATAAAAATGGTCGTGCTAATAAAGAAACACCAAAGTGGCTAAAGAGGGGATCTGTCAAGAAGGATGCGTCAAAGTCTTCCCCACCTGTTTTCAATTCTAGAATAGAGAAAGACAATTATGCTTGGAATCATTGGAACCATTTGGATGTTTCTTTTCCCGTTAAAGTTAACTCTCTTAATCAATTGATTCAGTTATCGCATGATTGTTTATGTTGTTCTAATTGTGGATGGAATGATTTTGATGATATTCACAATAATGATTGGTACGCGCCTTACTTTGTTGGTAACCTATTTCATAAGCGCAAACCCCAGAATAATAAGCAACAACACCATTTCAAAAGGGGTACCAATCAAAAGGTTAAACCACAGCGGGAGACTCACCCCATTCCAAAACAGGCTTCTTCTACTGAGGTTAGACCGGCACCCAGGTGGAAAGCTGCTACAAAATCTGTTCCTCCTAAAGGTGTAAATTCTGCACCAAAGAGGAAACAAGTGCCAAAACCAGTTCCCTCCACCGGTGTAAATCCTACACCTAAAGGGAAAGCTGGGACAAAGCAAGCTTCCCCAAACGGTGCCAAACCTAAACGAAGGTCCGCTAAACTCGGTGCCAAACCTAACCCTCCCGGACCCAGGCAAATCTGGATACCGAAGGTCCGCTAAACTTGTTTTGCAGGACGGTCATGTGTGGTCCTTAGACACTGGATGCTCCACACACACATGACCGCAAGGAGGGAGCTGCTCACGATCTACAAGGAACAATATTAAGAAGACGTGAGGTTTGTCTATACCTGTGCTTTAACAAGCTGCTCATGTGTTTAGGGGGAGCATAATCAGCTATCAGGTATGTTATTCTACTGTTGAGGGGGAGCGTCACACACATTTTTTCTTAAATATGTTAAAAAAAAATTGTGTGTGTGGATACTCCTGTGTGCACTTCACTCTACGCGCACATTCTAAGGGGGAGCATGTCATCTAATGCTCATCATTTGAGGGGGAGCGACACAAATTTTTCTTTAAATGTCTAAAGTTTTTGTGTGTCAAACTCTCCATTGAACATCCCTATACACTATCCGAGGGGGAGCAAGTTTTTCCCCATTCTCAGTTTGAGGGGGAGCGAGAGATCCATTTTTTCAAAATTCTACAGGTTTCATCTCTTTAAAAAATGGAATTATTCTTTAAAGTGTAAAAGTGTCCGGACACCCATCAGTCCGGATGACTTTCCGGACCGGATGGGTATCTGGGTAGGACTATCCGGAATCCCTACTCTGTCCGGAAACACACTTTGTCCGGATACTTTGTTTAGACCGGAAAGGTTTGCCATTCCGTCCTCTATCATCCGGATACCATGTTTGTCCGGAAAACTCTATTTGTCCGGGAAGTATGGTCTGTCCGGGATGTTCTACATATCTTCATTATGTCCGGACTCCTGTGTATTTGTCAATTCAGCACCTGCCATCACACTGCCAGTACTCAATCTGTCTCAGATTGATCCATTTACAGCAAAGGTACGCGCCGGAACTTTTTTATCTGTCTTGTTTACTAACTTTGGATCTTTTACAGATATTCCATGGCGGATCAACAACCTCAACAAAATCCGAGGGGAAGCTTCACCCTGTTTTTCTTAAACGTCTAAATGTTTTTTTTTTGTGTTGATCACTCCCAAGTAAGTAACACTCTCACTCTAAGATGACGCAAGTCAATCTCCATGTATGTTTTGAGGGGGAGCAGGATAATATCAGTGCTTTGCATATGCCTGACGCCCTACCTGTAATAGCATATAGACGAGAGTTAGGGAATCCCATGGTCCAGCTAGAGCCGGAGGGACCTTCCCCGGGACATAGAACATGTGAAAAGGAGGGTGTTAAGGTCGAACGCGAACCAAGAAAGATTGAGCCGTAAAGATAACGAGGCTCCTGAGCGAACCCAGCCACGCGATATCCGGGTAGCCACATCTGCTATCCCGTCTCATTTGTTGGGACGGGGTATTGAAGAAGCCTCCGTGGACCCAGCGGAGCAACTGCACGACCCCCTCAGCCACTCATCCGTCTCTCAAAAGACGGATGTTTCAGTCTCACACGGGGATATAGCACAACTTCCACCGGTCTCTCACTCGGAGAGTACTGGTGTTGAAACAAGAGACCAGCAACCCCCGGTCTCGACTTCTTTTAGTGCACCATCGAGTCTAGTTCCACTTGTTATTGACGATTCTTTGACTAGGACACTTGATGTGGAACAACACCAAGTCGCGGCTCTTAGTGACCCGACCGAAACGTCTGTAGTGTCTCCGTCTACCGGAACACGAGGATCGGACGAAAATCCTCCACAGCTAATATCACGCCAACTGTGAACGTAGGTGGCTCTACCCCTGCGGTAGATGCCTCAATGGGTAACCTAAGTGGTCCCGGAGTTAGTAACCCAGACTTCGTGTCACCAGGGTCCCTGGACAGCACCCTTAAGGCTGTCCGCCAGGATATGGAGCAACAGATGCAGCAACATGTAGCCGCTGAACTTGCCAAAGCTATGCGCGCTATCAAAGGTAAAGGCCACCTCGTCGAAACTGAACCCGCCTCTGTACCTCCACCGATTCAACCGCAACCTATCTATTCGGTGGACACCCTGAAGACGATGCTCTTGGCCCAATTGCTCCAGGAATCCGACACAACCGCATCTGCCGAAGCAGATCTGATCTCAGTTCTCCGATCACAGGTCACTGCTCCATCTTCATCTCAGTTCGCCATTGACTCGACTCTCAAGGACTACAACCTAGCGCTCACAACGCTGTCCGAGAGGGTCCGCTCACTCGAAGACACATGTAAGAGTCAAGCCGGCGGTCTGAAACGTAAGCACGATGACCAGGATGATCCTGATCACCGTAAGGGGGAGAAGCGACAACGCCAAACTGAGACCGCCCAGATCCTGACTGCTGAAACAACAACAGTGGTTCATCAGGAACCCCCAACTGCGGCAGCTACAACAGAAGCACCAGAAGCCGAGTTGCCTTTAGCAGACATGGTTATAGACATGGAGATATCAGATGAAGAAGACCCGACGGTTGAAAAGCCCGAGGGTTTAACACAGGAACTGATTGATTTTGACTCATCAGACATACCGATTCTGGACATGATAGATCCAGATTGTGAAGCCAACCCGGAGACCGAAGATGCATGGTACGAAAAAGCCGCCAGTGCCGTAAATCTCCAGGTAAATTTGGTCTTCCCCACTGATGAGGACAACAACATTGATTATGATCAGTTCCTGCTCCAAAATTTGTATGGAACATCCCCCGTTCACTATGCTCAACCCGCCGGAACATCATCAACAAGACCCGAGTCTACTACTTCCGATCTTCCGACAGCTACTCCTCCCACGACAACTTCTGATCTTCCTCCCCCTCCTCAACAGCAACAAATCCATTGGGAGAAGATCATGGTACTTGTCCCTCATCTGGTGGAATCTTTGAAAAAGCCGTTCGTCCACAAGCTTCGCCCAATCGAGCCGACCTTCTGTCTGGGTATTTACAACCTTAACCCAGAATTTCAACGCCGATATATCAGCACAACGCAGCGGTGTCTTCCAGTCAACCAGGTCAGAACCAAACTTCGGATCACAGAGGTAATCAGCATCTATTCAAGACGAATTATGAGAATCGTCTACCCAGTTTTCATTGTTCGACGTGAAGATGGGAACGAATGGAAATTTTCAGAAGTTGACTTCAAGAACCTCCGACCGCTCGACTTTCTGGTTATTCTGAAAGACTTACGTACAAGAACCATCCGACCGCTAGAGATTACAAAGGCACTCGAAGCTGTTCGTCGATACCTGGTCCGCACCATCATGATGTCTTATCTAACGGACTTCCAAATGGCTATCGAGAACAAGGCGAAAAAGGTAAATCTGATCAAGCCGAATCTGAAAGCACCTGAGTTAAACATGTATCCCGAGAACGCTATGCTTCTGGAACCAGAATTCGGGATTGTTTACCTCAATGAGCAAAAGGAGAAGAAATTCATGCGTTTCAGTCAGGTAGACAGATTTTGTGACGGCACGCTTCTAAAGGTCATAGATGCTCTTCGAAGTATTATTCAGCACGAGTCTGAAAATCCAAGGTATTCTTATGTTCCGAATCCGAATGAAGTAACTGCTCGGAATGCCTTGGAAATGATTGAAGATTGCATCGACTATCGCCGCACCATCAGATTCTTTGAGGTTCACTTCGCGTTGCGCAAACGATACGTGTTCAACTGGCGAGAGCTAGAGCGCGAACTCGAACTTCAAATCAAAGGGGGAGATTGTTAGGGCAGGTTTTATAGTTGATTTAAAGTTCAAGGGTTGAATTGTATTTGTTTAAATTAGAGCTTATTAGTGAACGGGCCGTGGGCTTGTTAACCACGGGCCCGATATATTTAATGTGAGATTAGCTTGGAAAAACAAGCGAATCATCCTTTTACTTTCCAAACAGTATTGTATTATTCTCTCTGAAAGTGAATGACAGGGATGACCAGTTGAAATCATTTGTTCTTATTGTTCATCTATTTCGATTTCATCATTGTTGCACGGATCTGGTAATAACATGACGCAGTTTCCGGCGACGATTCCAGCAGCTAGAAACTGATGAAATACTTGAGATTTCTCGATTCTGGAAGTTGCAATATGTTCAAAAATGAAATACGAATCGACCTATGAACTCAAATCAGGTTAAAAACGCATCAAACAATGGATCAATCAACAACTGAACCAAGAACGATGAAGAACACGATAAAGTTGCTGTCGATTCTTTTCAGATTTCAAACACCCCTAGTTCTTTTTCCTTTTTCAAATCCGAGTTTTGCAAACCATTAGAAACCAAAAACAATATCGACCTGTGACCTTTGAATCGTTTAAAACAAACTAAAACATCACTAGATTGATCATTACCAACGAACATTCACCAAGAACACCATGTCGACATTCAAACTTCTAACACGCTAAAACTTTGTATTTTTCGGACCCGAATGATTGAAAAACACTTGAAATTATAAAGCAATATGATCTGTTAGAACAAGATACAATCAAACTAGACAATCAAAAACAAATCCATTCATCTTCTTGGAATAAGACATTGATGAACACTGTTCAAATTTTGATTTTCTAAAATTGAGATTTGTCGATGAAAATAAATTCTAAATGATTGAGAATGATTCAAAACACAACTGAAACAAATTAATTAGCAGAAATCAATCCAAAACATAAACAATTTCTAGATTTTTGAACAATTTCAATAAAATCTCAAAAACTCAACAAAACTTGAATTTCTCAAAAAATTGATAAAAATACTTGGATTGAAGCACAAATTCAGCTCTGTTAGGCTCTCATACCAATTGAGAATAATCAAGTAACAATGATTAAACCATTAAAACCCTTGAATTAGATTGAGAAATTTAGAAGATAGGAATTAGGAACAAAATCTCTCTTGGAGGCCACTCTCTAAAACACACACACACATACACACACACACACACACACTTAATTGGTAGCTATTCTCAAATGACATCACACCTCACAAACCCTACAAATGGGTATTTATACCTTTGACCAACACAATACCTATTTTGACTTTGACTAATATTGAATAATTACAATTAGTCCTAAATCTTGGATACATTGTGTACTAACACAAATGATCAAATCTGATATCCAAAAGAAATTTGATCTAATTTTTAAAGTGAAAAATATTTTGATAAACAAAGTTCAAGAACTTGAAGACATCATTTTTAAAATTGATGTTTCAAAGCAGGTCAGTCCTGATACTATCATTCAGACTCCATTTATTGATTCAAATGATTCTGAATGCTCTTTTAAAACTGCTTCAAGTTCAAGTTTTAAAAGCATTTCTTCTAAACAATTTAATAGATCAACTGATTTCTCAAAAGATCAGATTCGTTCTACAAATCTCTTCTATAATCCTCTGTTTGATAAATCAGATAATAATCCAAAGGTGCCTAAAGTTAATACTTCCAATCCTAAAGAAGTTCTAGTCTTCAAGAAAGTGAAGATGGAATGGAGAGTTAAAGGCACAACAATTCCAAAGAAAGATGTGCCAAAATCATTTGCTTCCACATCAAAAGCAAAGAGGAATAATGCTCCGAAAGGTAAATCTTCTGTTCCACCTAATCATGCTTATTCTGCAAATCATCTGATTAGGTTGGCACATAAGAAAATTTGTTGTTCCTACTGTGGATTAAATGATTTTGTTTATAAAGATTTTGCTTCTTATTGGTACGGTACTTATCGAATTTCTTCAAAGAAAACTGCACCTAACACACTAGGACTCAAGTACCGTTGGGTACCAAAATCTTCTTAATCTGTATTGTAGGTTCTTCATGTGTTGTGTTGAATGTTACATATATACCACACACATGACTGAAAACAGAAGAGAAGCGGTGCAAATTTTTGAAGAGTACATGTGCCATTAAGGGAGAACAAAGATATTTGGTTTCTAAACATATCAGTTTAGGACCCGAGCGTTAAAGAGATAATGGCTTCTAAATAACTCAGTTTAGAACCCGTACTAAAATGATTTTGACTTCTGATCATGTCAGATCAGGACTCGTTCTTCAACGACCATGACTTCTAAATTGACTTCAATCCTGGTAATTCATAACTCGTTTGAATGATTAAGGATATTTTGATCCAAGTCTTGTTACTTGTGCACATTTTGTTCAAGATAAAGATCTTTTGCACATGTTAAGGGGGAGCTTATAAATCTTTTAAATCATTGTATCATGATTTGAGGGGGAGCTCAAACATTTCTGGATGTAAGTATCTTCTGATCTTAATCTCAGATTGTTTGAAAGAAGAACGACTTTCAAGCATGAACAATGTTTTTTCCTTAAATGTTCAAACCACTTCTCTATTCTCAAACCGATATTATGAATTTAGAAGTGTGATTTTAAATGTTTTTCGTGGAAATCTTGGATTATTATAACATCATTTCTGACCGTGTGTTTCTAAAGATTAATACTTGTGTATTATCTTTTCTATACTTTCAAGTATTCATACACACCGATACAGCTTCATATTGACTTTGTTATTACCATGTCTCAAAACGTAACCGCATTTTTTCGATGGTAATACTCCCGTTTGTATTTCAAGTTTGTTGAGCATCATATATTCATTTCAGCGTGAGAACTTAAACTATTCATTCAAAGATTGTTTATATTTGTTCATATAAACAAATTTCAATTCTTTGATACCCTATCCTTTTATGATCATCATTCATAATATTTGATCTGATTGATACATTGTCAGATTCTCAAACAAGTCCTTCGAAATCATTTTATTCATTCATTATTCTTGTTTTGAGAATTCTTCATAGTTCAAGTGCTCAAATATTAATGATTATTATTGAGGAGCATACATTCTGATGACAATGTTATTTAAATGCTGAAGTTTATTTGTTCAAGCTAAACTGTTGAACAACACATCTTTTTAGGACAAAATTTCATGGGATCAGTGTGTGAGCATACAGAACTTCTATGGATTCACGTTAACCAGTGTTTCCTACTCAAACTACCCAAGAAGTTATCCTTGAGTGATTGAGGGGTGAGGGGTCTACATCAAAGAGTGGGGGAGATAACTCATCCGGTTCAGTATCTCATTGTGCTGAGGTAAAATGTAAATGAGAGTTTGGGTAGAAGTGAGCGGATTAAAAACAGAAAGAGGGTGTAAGAACATAGTTAAAATAATAAGAGTACTCTGCACAATCCATTTTCTTAGCCGGGAAGCCACATTACTGATTGGTTCATATTTTTTGGTGACCATCATTGAAACATGCAATTAGCCCATGCCAACTCTTGCTTTAATCCCACCAGCTACTCATTTCTTTCTTAACAAAGGAATGTTTCATTTTGTTTTGGGATGCAACATATCATCTTTCTGATCATTACTCGGAAGGTCTAGATATTGAAAAAGAAGGAAGTTTGCCCCACCTTCGCTCTTCGATCATGCACATTGAGTCCGTGGAAAATTGTGGTTGTCTCAACAGTTTACACGATTTGAGCCTATTATTCAAGCATATGTTGCTTTATTCTTTCTAACACATGCACATTCACACAAGAAATATGTTTTCTTGTCATAACGTTCATAGAAATTCCTTAGTGTTTTTTGATGATTGAATGGAAGCCCTGGGGGAGTGAACATAAAAAAACTCCTTTCCAAAGTACATTCATTGTACTAAGTGGCTCCGTGCTACTTACATGCATTTTAACTAATTCATCCGTTGTTTTAGGGTTACCATATTCTTTTGTCTGAATTCGAAAAGATTCGGATAAATTCTTTTGAAATTGACGGTTTATCCGATCAAAAAGGAGGAGAATGTTAGTTATGGTGAACAAACTGCGTGCTGGAATTGATAAAGGTTTTGATGATCATGATGCTCACAATCATCAAAAAGGGGGAGAAGTAGTATATTAAAGAACAGGGGGAGAAACAATACTCAAAAGAAAAGGAAGTTCTATTAATGAAAGATTATGGGGTAGAAATAATAAGTCAAAGACAAGAAGATGTTCTGAGATTGTTCGAGAAAATTCGTTGTTCGAAGACAATTCAAAGTCAGAGTGACAAAGATACAGAAATTCAATTATCAGTCAAAGTTTTCGCACCTAAGTCCAAAATGAACAGTAACCTTCAAAGAATTTGCATGTTTCTTTATTCGAGAAGTAAGGTTTTCGGATGCTTCTTTATCCGAGAAGTAAGGTTTTCGGATGCTTCTTTATCCGAGAAGTTTAGAATTCGGATCCTTCTCAATCCGAGAAGTGAGGAATTCGGATGATGTTGAATCCGAGAAGTAGGGTTTTTGCATGTTGCTTGATCCGAAAAGTATCTTCACCTACTCAGTTGGATACGAAAAGTTTTTGTGATTTCATGTTGGATGCGAAAAGTAAAATGTTTCCATGGTTTTTAAAGCTGCAAAGATCTAATTTTCATGTACAAGACTTGAAGATGATTTGATAGAGTTTTTGTTCAAGAGATTGACTTTACAAAGAGCATATTGAAGATTATTTTGTGTTTGAAGATGATCACAGCTTCATTGTTTAAAGCGGCCAATGTTAAAGTTTTGAAGATAAAGTACTGAAGACTGCTGCTATATTTTTGATAAATCTTGAATCCAAAGGGGGAGAATGTTAGAGCATAATGTCACACCCCGCTAAAGCGAAACAAGGGATGTCACAGTTCAATGTTTCAATGCGTAAGGTAGAAGACAACACACAATCATCACATTACAAAAGTACATCATGTTTTCCAAAATACAAATTGTCCAAAACGGAAAATGACATGATAAGGAAAAACATTGGATGCCGCTACTTGTGGTGTCGTTTAAGATTCATCCTTACTTGGTATTTCCTGAAAAGCATGTAAATGAGAGGGTCAACAATAAAATAGTTGGTGAGTTCACAGGTTTACGGTATGCATAACAATTTTAATGCAAGTTTGTAAATCCGCACCGTGGATTGAGTATTCGGTTGTAGTAAAACACATTTTTGTAAATCCGCACAACGGATTACGAGTTCGTTTGTCAACATGCGCAAGGTATAGTATCGTATGCAATTACATGTTAAAGTAATGAGCCCACTACCCAAACCTAATTACAGAATGCCCCAAACTGCATGTTCCATCGCCAACATGCTTACGGAATTACGGAGTTACGGAAGCTAGTAATTATGCACTCGCGAGGTGAGTGGGTGTCAACCAAATAACGTTATCCATAATACTAACGGCTCAAAACGTGAGTTAATGGGTAATGTAGAGTAACCGGGGACTTAATAGCAAAACTCAGAATCAACTAACATAAGCATACATACCGTAGCGCATAAGTATACGAAAAAATATTCAGCATTTTGAGTAAACAGTACAATCGGTGCGAAATAAATCGTAACATGCTTTTCACCCCAAAATGTATAAAGTAGTAAAAGGGGGCTATGAAAACTCACCGTGATAAGTGAAGGTGTTTCCGAGATGCTCACAAGCTCACTTGTACTTTGATCCTACTCCGCTCCTACGAATCGTAAGGACACTAGTAAGATTCTATGTTCTAAACCTTAGTCCTTGGTATCGTGTAATTATCCAAATCAACATAAAATGCCTTTGTTGAGATTAAGTTTGTATGTTATAATAAGTTCATCGATATCAGTAGGTAATATCTATAACATTACATATGATAATTTGAGATTACCGCAATTTCGTCATAAAATGATGAAAAAGGTTCAAAATGAAAAGTTAGGAGTTAGAGTATATAAAATGCGTATTCATAATATATAAAGGTATATTCCACAATTTCATCATATAAATGGTGAAACGGGTTCAAGAGTTAGCTTTTAGCTATAGTAAAATGCATAATCATATAGTATATATACATATTCCACAATTTCATCACAAGAATGATGAAATGGGTTCAAGAGTTAGCTTATAGCTATAATAGAATATAGTCAGTTGCTGTCCAGAATATGTAGTCACTTTCGGTTCATTTTTGGATAACTTCCAGGGACATTTAGGTCATGATATTTTATGACCAGTTTGTTAACTGTGTTACGAAACTTTTGACATAAGATTCATGATTTTTAGAGTGGTTTAAGTACATAAAATAATTCTTGACGTAAACTGCGACAGAGAACATTGCTGTTTGCGCACTGTTTTTGTGAAATATATTTGAAGGTCGAAATCTTAATATTTTTCAATGATCCTAGTTGGGTTTGATTCATAACTCATAAAAGTGAACTCCAGAAAAAGAATCACTTAAATTGGAGTATTATTGAGTGAGATATGGCTTTTCAAAGAGAGAAGAAAAATCTGACAGCATGCTGATAAAATCAAAGTTTAAGCATGTGCACTTCTTTTTGTCTTTTTACCAATATTCCTTTATTTTTGCATGCAATCCGATTTGACACATCCCCATACATATATTTTCAGTTTAAGAACATATTTTTAAACCATTTAAAATACATGCAATCTATTTATAAAACTCCTTTTTGGAAACACTTGCAAATGGGTATTTTTTGAAGGTTCTTGGGTGTTTATGTCAAGAACACCTTCATGCAACTTAAAATAGTGACTTTTTAGCTTATGCATGTTAGTTCAAACACGTTTTTGGTGGATTTAAAGAGTTGTTCATAAGGGTTTTGAACTCAAAAGTTTAGATCTTTTTAAGAAAGTTACATGCATGCTATATAAAACTCTTCTTTGTTCTTAACATGGTTTGATTATGGATTCATCACCTCTTTAATAACATATAAGGTGTTATGGTGATGAATCTACAAACATTAAGATGACCAAAGAAGTATTTAAATAAAACAAGTGTAAAACTACAACTAGTTAGTAGAAAAACTTCAAAGAAAAGAAGAAGATGAAGAATACTAGTGAATGTATGATTTGTACTACATAAGAAGTTTTTACCTTGATGTTCTTGAGGCTTGAACTTGTGGATTTTTGGGCTGAACTTTGAGAGCTTTTGGGGTGCTCTTGGGAAGAAAAAGGAAGAGAGTTGAAGAGAGAAATTTGTGAAGAAAAGAGAGAAAGAGAGATGGAAATGAGAAAAGGTAGTCAAAATGAAAGTGAGAGGGGGTTACATGGGGGGAGGGGGCCGGTTTTGGGAGAGGGGAAAGAGAGTGAGATGGAGTGTGGTTTTGGTGAAAATTATTGTGTCTAATTTTTATTTTTCATTTTCTTTTTGTATTACTTTTGTTTTGTCAATTATTTGAATTATGTAAGCTTCACTAATTTAATTAATTATAAGGTTACTAGTTAAATTCACTAGTATTATTTTAGTAGGGTTTATATATATAAACATATATATGTAAGATATTTTTGGTTGACATTTTATGAGATATATGGATAATTCCCTAATTTGAGGGGTTTTAGGCAAAAATTCTAAATTTTTCCTACTGTATCGGGTTTACTGCTAAAATTGGACAGTGTGACATATAGTATCAGTATCTGATATGTTTAGTGCAGTTCTAACCTGAACGCAAAATTGACGGTTGTCACAGTCTCCCCCGGTTAAAAGAATTTCGTCCCGAAATTCAAGAACTTTCGTATGTAACCGGTTCTTTAGCAAATAGGTGAGGATACTTAAGTTTCATGTAATCCTCTCGTTCCCATGTGTACTCAGGTCCACGCCTCGTGTTCCAGTGGACTTTCACCAATGGAATCTTACTTTGCTTAAGACGCTTGACCTCTCGGTCAAGTATTTCAATTTGTTTTTCTATGATGTGCAGCTTATCGTTGATTTTGATTTCTTTCCGAGGCACGGTTATCTCCTCGTTGGCCAGACATTTCTTCAAGTTTGACACATGAAACATGTCATGAATAGCACTTAGTTCTGTTGGCAACTCCAGTCTGTAAGCTACTGGTCCAATTCTCTCGGTGATTTTAAATGGTCCAACATATCGAGGGTTCAACTTTCCTCGTTTTCCAGATCGGACGGTTCCCTTCCAAGGGGATACTTTTAGACAAATACTATCTCCAATCTGAAACTCTAACGGTTTCCTATGATTGTCCGCATAGCTCTATTGACGATCTTGAGCTGCTTTAAGTCTATCCCTGATGATTGCAATTTTGTCGGTGGTTTGTTGTACAATGTCTGGACTAGACAACTGTCTATCTCCAATCTCCAACCAACAAGGAGGTGATCGACATTTGCATCCATACAGTGCTTCATATGGCGCACACTTAATACTGGTGTGATAGTTATTGTTGTAGGAAAACTCGACTAACGGTAAATGGTTATCCCAACTTCCTCCGAAATCTATTACACATGCTCGAAGCATGTCTTCCAATGTTTGAATAGTTCGTTCAATCTGCCCATCTGTTAGCTTCAATCTTCCTAATCATAGAAGTATTTAGAAGTAGTGAAAAATAGGCTAAGTGAAGAAAGCCTCTTATAGAGGCTCTGCCGAACTTACCGAGAGATCAAGGTCAAGAAGCTACAGAAGCTAAAGAGGCGCCCTACAGAAGCTCTGTCATACGCGCAAAGAAGACCAAAGACTCGGAATCCGGTGAAGACTGCTCTTCTAAGGACCAAACCGCAGAACCTCTGTGGCACTTCAAAGAGCCTCTGCGGTCTTCAACAAAGACTTAAAAGATATTTATAATATCTTGCTACTGTTACAGGACCTGTTCATCAACTTGCATGGTAGCATGCCCTGTCCAACTACAACGTGTCAAACTCTGGTTGGATTCAATAGGGCTTAGTACATAATAGACGTCTGCTGCATTAAATGCAATACAGCACGTCCAACTGTTCATGTCATCCGTCCAACTATTCATACCGTTCTTTGTGAATAGTAGCATATGCTTTATGGTCCCCTTAGAGTAGTATATCAGGAAGACTCATGTTGAGTTCTTCCTATCCATCGATCAATCAATCGAACAATCGAAACAAGAATTCAAGAGAGAAAAACATCACAAGAACACATAGCTTTAAACACTTTGAGAGTCTTATCTGTTTTAAAAGCTTTGCTTACTCACTGTTCTTGAATCTGTTCTTAATATATATATTCAGTAAACTTTGAGATATTATTTCCTGTTCACTGTTTATTTATATTATGTTCTAAATCTATCAATCATATCTGTTAGTTATTCAAATATGCTTCCGCATCAAACATAAATTCGAACTAATAGATCTGACAATCTTGTATAAGCAAAACGGGAACCAACAATTGGTATCAGAGCAAAGCTTGATTATCAATATCAAGTGATCCTCGTTTTTACAAGATTAGTGATAGAAATCATTTTTTGCCTATTCCTCATCTCTAGGTTAAAACTCCATTAAAGTGTACTCTGTGAACTGTTCAAACCCAGAAAACTTTCCAGATCTTCAGACTCATACTCTTTAAATCATACTATCTTTTCAGAACCTTAAAAATGACAAATAGAAATAACTTCTTTACTGCTGGTTCACTCACCAAGCCTCCTACTCTCCTACGAGATGAGTATCCTCAATGGAAGATAAGAATGGTTCATTTCTTTGAGGGTACTGAAAAAAATCTAGTACAATATCTTTACAACCTTCCTCCTGTTCCCATGATAGCAGTACCACGAGTACCAGCTACTGCTGAATCTCCAGAAATCCCTGAGCATCAAAAACCAAAAGCAAAAGAAGAATGGTCAAATGAAGATAAGGCAGAAGATGAAGTTGCACATAAAACAAAAAGAATCCTGATAATGGCTATCCCCAACGAGCTTTTTCAATCCTTAGATGCATGCGAAACTGCGCACGATCTTTGGAAAGAATTAGAAAGACAGTTGGAAGGGGGTGCTAAAACACAGAAGAACCGAAGGGCACAGTACATAAATGAATATCATGCATTCAGAGCCTCTGCAACAGAATCTCTGCAAACAACGTACGATAGGTTCAACTCTCTCATAAACATATGTAGAAAGTCTGGCATTCACAGAACCTCGGAAGAAAATAACGTCATGTTTCTAAAGAGTCTGAATGATGAGTGGCTTCAACTGTCTATGTCTTTACAAACAAACCAAGATCTAGACTCATGGACACTCTCTGATCTCTATGGAACACTAGCTGCACAAGAGCCTCAAATAGCACAGGCTAAAACAATAGCCATTGCACCATACGCATTGGTTAGTAAATCAACAGAGGCTACAGAGAGACCAAGAAATGAGAGAGCAACAGAGGAGAAGAAGAAGGAGAAGAAGAAGATAGTAATGGTTGTAGCGAAGAAGACGAGCTGACAGAGGAAGAAATAACTCTTGCGTCATTAGCTAAATCATTGGCTCTATTGACAAGAGAGTTCAGAGGTAACCAAAGAAATTTTGGAAATGACAGATATAGCAGAGACAACCAGAGAGATAGAAGAGATGATGAAAGAAGAGAAGAATCAAGTGACCGACAGAGGTCAGACTACAGAAGTGACCGACAGAGGTCGAGCGACAGAAACTACAGAGGAAATGACCGACAGAGGTCAGATGACAAGATAGGCCACACACAAGAATGCTACAAATGTGGTAAGCCTGGTCATTATGCAAACGAATGCCGAACAGAGAAAGGTGGAGACCAACAGAAGTCCGACGATCGAACTGGAAACACCTCCCAAGGTTGCTTCAACTGCGGCAAGTCAGGCCATTTCGCAAAAGATTGCAGAAGTAGATAAAATCGCCCACAAAAAGACTCAGCTTTTTACAAAAAGAAGGCTGAATATTATACACAAAAATCCCTAATGGCGAACAAAGGGCATTCTGAAGCAAATAAGGAGGACTTCGAGTTAGACTCTACCTCTGATGATGAATTCACCACCAATGCCCTGTTCTGTGGCATGGCAGAAGTCGACTCGGGCACGGACAATGAGGTATCCATTTCAAACTCTACCTCTTGTATTAAATATGTAGAAAATGATTCAGTTAGACTTAACATTGAACTGATTGAACTCAAAGAGATAAATGAAAGTATTCAGAAAAGACTCACCTTTAATGAGAGAGAAGTAAGGCTTCTCACTCAAGAAAAAGCCAAAATTTTTGAAAAAAAGGAAAGAGTAGAAAAATATTGGAGCAAAAATGTAGATCCTTTAAAAAGGCAAATTTCTGAATTAACCTCTACTTTAAAAGTCAAAACTAAAGAGCTTTCAGTTTCTAGGAGTGAAACAACTGACATAAGAGCTCTCAAAGAATACTTTCAAAAAGAGAGAGAGGTACTTTGGCAAGATCTACACAGAAGAGAGGTTTTACTTAAAAACTATAAAGATGCACAGAAGGTGTATGAGAAAGTAAACTCACAAATAGGAAGACGAGGTATAGGGTACGATGATATTACTCTAGGTGTTGAAGGCAAAATACTTAAACCCCTGTCTTCTCTGTTTGTGGTAGGAAAAACAAATAAACCAAGTTTTCCAAACTTACTCTCTGTAAGTAAAAGGGTTAAAATCTCTGAAGAACCTCACTTGAGGAAACATATGAAGATGATCAATGTGTGGTTTGAAAACACAGATTCATCATCTTCAACCTCTGTCAATAGAGGAATCAAACCAACGAAATATCTGAAAACACAAGATCAGATTGGTATCTTTAAGTTTGGTAAACCAGAGACTCAAACACAGGTCGATTTTGTCTGTATGATAGATGTCAAAAAGAAATTATCTGCAAAAGCTCCTGAGTTTAAACCCATCTTTTCAGAAGAAAATCTTAAAAGATCAATTGAAAAAGAAATTTTGGAAGTTTTGAAATCAAATGTTTTAGAAAATCTCTGTACATCTTCTATAGATCAAATTCTCGCTGAAGAGATCTCATCTGAAACCTCTGCCATCTATGAAAGTTTTTCTACAGAGGAAGAAAACTCGTACGATACATGCTCAGAAAATCCAGCCTCTGTCGAAAGAAATGACTCAACCTCTGTATATGAGGACGATTCATCCTCTGACGACTCAGATACTGATTCTAAATCAGGGATAATTCACTGTGACACAGAGGATGTTAAATTCTCCTCTGAGGTTCTTAACAGAACAATTTCTCCAAAAGAGAAAATCACAGAGATACCTATCTGTCCAGATTTTCTAAAAATGTGTATACAAGTCAAAACCTCTACAGAGCTTGATAATTTGAAAAAGGCCTCTGAAAATCCTAAAAGCTCAAAATTTTCAAAACCTTTAAGGCCTGAAGCTAACAAATATCTTTCCTCTGTGACAGTGAAGACAGACGTTCACCACAGAAGAGACTCACAGAAGGCAGGACCTAAACAAGATTTTTGCAAAAAACATTCTAGTATTCATAGATCTTCTTGTAATAGGAAATCTAATGTTAAGAACGAATGTAATGCCTCTGTGACTCAGTTCAATGAATTCAATGAAAAGTTCAAACAAATCACGTCTCATATTAAATACTGTCATTGTTTTGATCTTATGTTCAGATTGAAAAATCACTTCTCAAGTCCAGATTGCTTACTCTCCACTAAAATTCAAACTCCAAAGTCAAAACCTAGAGAGATACAATCTGATCTTTCTACAAAAGATCAAATGTATTTCAAGAATGCTAAGGAAAACTTGAAAAATTCTAACAATATTGGACCCATATGGATATGGGTACCTAAGTCTCTGTGATTGTCTTACAGGAGCGGTATGTGCCAATTTGGTATCTTGACTCCGGATGCTCAAGTCACATGACTGGCGACAGAAGTTTTGGAGACAACAAGAAGGGACACATCAAAGGCTATGGAGTCATACAGAAGGAAAACGTCTCTGTATACAAAGTTGCATATGTGAATGGCCTTAAACATAACCTACTCAGTGTAAGTCAACTCTGTAATACAGGATTTGATGTCTTGTTCAAAAGGACTTTATGCTCTCTGCAAAGTGAAGACACAGGAATGGAACTTCTGCGAGCCAAAAGAAAAGGTGATCTGTATCTAATGAACTTTTGTTCAACAACCAAGGACAAAGTTTGCCTTGTAGCTTGCGAAAGTAAAGAAGCCTGGTTATGGCATAACAGGTTCTGTCACTTGAACTTTCACACCTTGGATAAATTGGTCAAACTTGATCTAGTTAAAGGTTTGCCTAATGTTAAATTTAATAAGGATCATTTGTGTTCTGCCTGTGAGATGGGAAAACTCAGAAGAGCTTCCCACACAGGCAAAACAGATGTGTCGTGCACTAGGCCTCTGTACATGCTTCATGTCGACCTCTGCGGTCCTATTGCCATACAGAGCCTAGGTGGCAAGAAATATATACTTGTCTTAATTGATGAGTATTCGCGCTTCACATGGGTTGAATTTGTTCGAAAGAAATCGGATGTTCCAATCATCTTGATTAATCTAATGAAAAGAATCCAAGTTCTTTATGAATGCAGAATACAGAAGTTAAGAAGTGACAATGGCACAGAATTTAAAAACTCTGTCATTGAAGCCTATCTTTCTACAGAAGGAATATCACAGAACTTCTCTGCTGCACGCACTCCACAGCAGAATGGCGTAGTCGAAAGGAAGAATCGAACGCTCGTGGAGGCCGCAAGAACTATGCTATCAGCATACGGATTACCGATGAACTTTTGGGCAGAAGCAATTTCTACCGCTTGTTACACACAGAATCGGTCAACCATTGTGAAAAGACACATCAAGACTCCTTACGAACTGATCAACAAAAGGCGGCCAAACATCAAGTTTTCCATGTGTTTGGATGTAAATGCTTTGTTTTAAACGACAGAGATTCAAGAGGAAAGTTTGAAGTAAAAGCTGACGAAGGAAAATTCATTGGATACTCTGCCACTTCCAAAGCCTACAGAGTATACCTTACAAGATCTCGCAAAATCGTAGAAAGTATCAATGTTTCTTTTGATGATTCTTTCCAAATGACTTCTGAGCAAATCCGTTCAGAACTCGAACTTAAAAGAGAAACCTCTGGCATCTCGCAAACGAAAGAAGACTTGAATCTTCTATTTTTAGAGATGTTCCACGATGACATTGATCCTTCTGTTAGAACCATCAGAGTTTCGGAAGAACCATCCTCTGTTGGACAAAATCCTACAGGTATGACTCTAACTGTTCCAAATAATGCTTCATCTTCTTCTATAAATACTACAGATGCAAATGCCGAAGAAGAAAATGCAGAAGATGAAACATCAAGAAAAACGACCACAGAAGCTGCTGAAAAACAAACTCCACAATCCACAGAAGAACCAATTACAGAGGTAATTGAGGACCAAGACTATACGTCCTCAGAGGAACAAACTCCACCACCACTCATACCAATCATTCCACAAATGGTAGAATCTTCTACCAAGGTAAGAAGAACGACGGAGGCTATACAAGAAGAAGATCCACAAGAAGCTTCTGAAGAAAGGTTCGATGACATTGATGACCATCTTCCTCGCACCACTCAGTGGACAAAAAGCCATCCTCCAAGCCAAATAATCGGAGAGCCTTCTGACTCAGTAAAAACCAGGTCTGCCACTGCTAATTTTTGTTTCTTTGCAAATTTTATTAGTGTGATAGAACCAAAGAAGATTTCTGAAGCACTAGATGACCCAAACTGGGTAGACGCCATGCAAGAAGAACTTCTGCAGTTTGAGCGTAACAGAGTATGGACTTTAGTACCTCTGCCACGAGGGAAACAGGCCATTGGGACTAAGTGGGTCTACAGAAATAAGAAGGATGAAGATGGAGTGGTCATCAGAAACAAAGCACGATTGGTGGCCAAGGGTTATAGACAAGAAGAAGGCATAGATTACGATGAGACTTTTTCTCCTGTCGCACGGCTCGAAGCAATAAGAATATTCTTAGCCTTCGCAGCCCACAGAGGTTTTAAAGTCTATCAGATGGACGTAAAATCAGCTTTTCTCAACGGTGAAATCCAAGAAGAGGTTTACGTAAATCAGCCACCAGGGTTTGAAAGCTCAAAGTTCCCAAGGCATGTATACTACCTTGAAAAGGCTCTGTACGGACTGAAACAGGCTCCAAGAGCATGGTACGAACGACTTTCTACCTTTCTTCTAGTAAATGGCTACGACAGAGGTACAACAGATACTACCTTATTCTATAAACGTAAAAACAGTGAAATAATGCTTGTACAAATCTATGTGGACGACATAATTTTTCGGTCTTCTAACACAGAAGAGTGAAAAAGTTTTGAAAAACGCATGCAGAGTGAGTTTGAAATGAGTATGATGGGAGAACTAACATTCTTCCTCGGACTCAAAGTCAAACAAACATTAGAGGGAATTTTTATAAATCAGGCCAAATATGTCTCTGACATTCTTTTCAAGTATAGCCTCTCTGATACCTCTGCAATGAAAACTCCAATGGCCACTGGAAATAAGTTATCCTTAGATCCAGATGGCATCTCTGTAGAATGCACTCTCTACAGAGGCATGATTGGATCTCTGTTATACCTAACTGCAAGCAGACCTGACATTATGCATGCCACATGTCTTTGTGCACGTTATCAAGCTAATCCAAAGAAATCACACTATGATGCTGTGAAAAGAATCTTTAGATATCTAAAGGGGACCAAAAATCTCGGTCTCTGGTATCCACAGAACTCTGGTTTTAGTCTTAAAGCTTATACAGATTCAGACTATGGAGGATGCATGCTCGACAGAAAGAGTACCTCTGGGAGTTGTCAATTCCTAGGTGGTAAACTAGTCAGTTGGACCTCCAAAAAGCAAAATTGTGTCTCAACATCCACTGCAGAAGCTGAATACGTTGCTGCTGCTAGCTGTTGTTCTCAGGTTCTATGGATGAAGACTCAGCTAAAAGACTACGGCCACATCCTATTCAAGATACCTATCTTCTGTGATTCCAAGAGTGCCATTGCTATCTCTGCCAATCCTGTGCAACACTCAAAAACCAAGCATATCGATATAAGGTACCATTTCTTGAAACATCATGTTGAATACGGTACAATCGAGATGCATTTCGTGCCCACAAAATACCAACTCGCGGACTTATTCACCAAAGCTTTAGACGAGAAAAGATTCAATTTCTTGGTGGGTAAGTTAGGAATGATCAATATGACGTGAAAATCCTCTGTAAGTATAGCATTATCTTCTGTAAATATGTATATATTTCTAATTATTTTTGCTTTAATTAATTTATTTCTGTATGTAAGTTCTCAATCTTAAATAGTTCTTAAAATCACAGAGCTTCTGTAAGTCTACTCAGAACCTCTGACAACCCCTACAGAACCTCTGGAAAATATGACCTATGTTCTATGCAAAACTTATCATTCTTTGATCCAAGCATAGGTCAAGGGGGAGCAAAAGGAAAATTCCTGATCTACAGAGGTGATTAGATCAAGGGGGAGCAAAAAGGGATCCTGAAATGATCTACAGAGGTAAAACTTTCAAGGGAAAGCCAAAGAAGAATGTCAATGAATCTATATCGACAGAAGTCAGACATCACTGCCGAGAAAAGAAGAACCAAAAGGTATGTCTCTCGCACAAAAGGTTTTTGAAACAGTTTTCTAGGACACAAATTGTCAAATATGTCCTAAATATACTGTGGATAACATTTCAAAAATCAAAAGATCAAAAAGTTTCATAAAATTTGAGTTATGAGAAATTTAAGGTCATAGAGCTTCTGCTGAGCTCAACAGAAGCTCTGCCAGAAATATGCTCTGAAATCGCAACTTTAACCTCTATCGATCTTTTGGAATGTTATCTCGGAAACCAAACAGACTCACCATGACCTTCTCGAACAAAACTTTTTCCATAACAATTTTTTCGGACACCAACTTTCAAATATGTCCGAAAAATATCTCTTAAAACAGATCAAAAATTGGATGATCAGAAAAGTTAATAGAATTTTCGTTATGAGATTTTTTCCCTCATAGAGCTTCTGCTGGCCCTCCCAGAGCTTCTGCAAGTTCCAACAGAGCCACAAAACCTCTGCGAGTAAAAACTCTTAACTAAAAATCCTATTTGATCCTCTCCAATGCCTTTACAAAACGTTTTGGTTAAAAAGGAACCCCACAGAAGTCATGATAACAATGAGATATATGAGAGAGGGATACACATCAAAGATTTTCAAAATCACAGAACTTCTGTAAACTACAGAAGTTCTGTCAATCTGTTACTTGGGCATTTCTGTAGTAATAACGGTTACTTTTATTGAGAGTGAATTACATGTGGCTAAGAATAACCCCACGCGCCTAGCATTAATGGGCCGTGCACGACGTCCTGTCATCCTCTGACATGGCCTACGTGTCCCATTTTCATTGGGCGTACATGGAACGTTTTCTGTGGAAAGTTGAACCCGCCGTTCTAACTTGAGTTCGGATTCCAAATTTTAATCCATTACCATATATTTTACTTTTTCGAATTCTACCGTTTTACCCTCCTGTAAAAACCAAGCTTACCCTCTCATAAACTTTTTACAAACTCTCATTCTTCTCCGGCGAAACCTGCAAATTTCTTATTCTCAGTACCAAATGGCTTCATCTTCTCAAGCTATCTCCCCTGCACACTCTCCGGCGACCTCACCAGAACATTCACCTGCTCATTCTGAACATTCAGAAAACCCCAACCCTGCCCAAAACATTGAACTAGAAGTTTCCGGCGATTCAGCAGACTTTGCTCCAACCACACATCTTCAAAACTTCATAGCAAAGGATCATTTCGAAAAAGTACTACCAATCAAATCCAACAATTGCTATTTGGTCCCCTCACCCACTGCTTTCGGCAAAGCCCATGACATTCTTCCAAACATAATGGAAAATCATATCCTCTTCCCTTTACTCTCAAGAACCCCAAAGAAAATTCCAGTAAGATATCTGAACCAGTTTTGGCAAAGTTGCCAATTTGATAAAGATGATTCTCTTATCAAAGGATACATTTCAAGACCCGACAAATCTGAGCATCTGGAAATCAAGTTCAATAGAACAATGTTCTCACTTGAATTCAACCTACCAACAAGGGGTCTTCTTGGATTAAAGAAGTACGCAGAGCAACCAACAGACGACGAGATTTGTCGTTTCCTAGAAATGCTTGGGAACAACACACCACTGAGGAAGAGAAATGACTTTCGCAGAGGCAGATTACCACCTCTGTGGAACACCTTGTTCTCAATTCTTAACAGATGCCTGACAGGGAAGATAGGCAGTATTGACCATAGCTCACATCAGATATTAACCATCATGTATGGGGTTTACTATGATCTCCCACTGGATTACGCGACCATAATGATGCAAGAGATCATTAACACCATCGACAGAAAGAACAACACAAGAAGGGTCAAAAAGAACGATCCTAAGTTTCTACCACCTCTGCAATTCCAAAGAATACTGGGAGTCTTGTTCGAACCTCTGTTGATAATACAGAAATGGCCAATGGAAGGGCCAATTCCCAAACAGTTCCCAATGAGCAAAAATATTCCCACTGATCATGTAGATGGCTACACACACTGCAGACCTTTGTCAAAGAAACTTCTGAAGTATGCCTCGAATAAAACCCTTAAGAAAGAGTATATACACGATCATAGAACTCCTAAACCGAGTCCTATGACACCCCCGCGTTTAGGTGTCCCCCTAGGAACAATGATTGCAGAACCTCTTTCCACTCAAGAAGAAAAAGATAACAAATTAGCAAAACACATGGCTATTCAACTTAGCTTCATAGCCAAACGTGCAGAGCTCATGGGAAAGAAGTCCTCTTCAAAATCAAAAAGGAGGAAAACTGCAGAAGGCACCTCTACAAGCGCTGCAGAAGATCAACCTTCACCTCCTCATGCCACAGAAATTGGCTCCTCTGCTCCTCCCTCTTCTCCAAAACAGAAGAAGAAAAGAAAATCAAAAACCACAGAGGAAGGGGCACCAAAACCTAAGAGGAGGAAAACCAAAAAGAAGCATGGTAAATCACTTGAGAAATTGGTTACCATAGAAGAGGAAGCAATCGAAGAAGAAAGAACTGCAGAAGAAGAAGATGCAGAAGAAGAAATGACAGAAGAGGGATATCAATCGCCCCATCAATCCCCAGATCGATTTCCTCACCAAGGAAACATTAACGATTTCCTACAGAACCCCGACATTGCCAACACTTTAAATACAGCAGGGTGGACGGCACAACCTCTCGACCACCATTCCCCAGAAGAACAATACTTCTCCATTTCCGGCATTGACACACATCTGCAAGAAGATGATCAAACACCCAGAGATCAATCAGCTGAGACACCTATTATTCTACAGAACCCCTTCATTCAGCAAGGATTGGACGTTCACAGAAGGAGTCCAAGCCCAGCTTCAGAAGAAATAGGACAAACAGAAGCTCAGTGGAATAAAGATGAACTAACAGAGACAAGAATGGAGGTCTCAGTGGTAGATTCAGACGAAGAAGAAGCTGTCTGGATACGAAAAGGTCTCTATCATCCACATGTCATGAAGTTATACGGCTCTCATAAAATGTATGACTTCTTAGGCACAGAGCAAAGAACTTCAACAGAGGATAGGGTAGAAACATCTGGAGGAAAAGAAAATGTAAAAGAAAAAGATGCCGAAGATGATAAAGGCACACATCCCTCACCCCCTCCCAGTGCAACCCACACATCTAACTCCGCAGGTCTAGCTGCAGAAGGAGTTATTGAAATAGAGCAGCACAGCTCGATCCAAACCCAACCCAACCAGCCAGAAGTCACGCTTTCGACTTCTGCGCCCACAAAAACCGGGGAATCCATTCCTAGGGAGTCTCCTCAAAGAGACTCACCTATAGTTCATGATCAATCGCCCCAGATCACACTAGAACACCCTACAGAGGAATTCGTTTCCTCTGCCACGCACGAAATAGGGCCAACCCTTCTTTCAGAGAGAAGTAGTGAGCACAACGACGAAGAGACTCTAGACAAGTCTCCGAGTCAACAGAAGGATAATCTAGTACCCACCTCTGAAGTGGATCTAGACAATGTCGTTCACATAACTTCTGTAGAGTTTGAAGCACTAAATGCTTCTGCTCGAAGATCAGATGGAAATCCTTCCACCCCCAACGTACAAACAAGGGTGAACGAAGGTGTCCCAGGAGCAGGGACTCACTCTGGAGACGAATGTGTTCCTCCAGAGGTTACACCAGGGACACAAGTATCAAGGGATGAGTTCCAAACCCTTGTCACATCTGTGAACCAAACCATGAAAGAGTTGCAAAGCTCTTTCACATCTTTTGCAGAGAAAACATCAACGGCCTTGCTGAATCTGAACACCAAAATGGACAATCTATCCACAGAGGTGAAAACAGCCATCACAGAGATGAAATCTTATTCGCAAACAACTGCAACAACTACAGCCACTTCTGCTGCTAAAGATTTTGGAATTACCGCAACTTCTGCATTCAAGGAATCAATAAAACATTTCCTTGAACAAATGAACAAGCAATCCAACAAATCACAGAGCATCACACCCGCAGATCTACAGAAGGCTCTGCAAAACGTTCAAGCAGAAGCAATGCGCAACACAATACTGATGCAGCCTAAAGACTACATGACCAGAGCACAACTAACAGAGCTCGGCCAAAATGTCATAAACCAGGTCACTAAAGTCATTGTCTCCTTCACTACTGCAAATGCCAACTACGTCAAAGAGTTCAGAAAAAGTGTCGGCAGAATGCGCTTCAACACAGAAGCAGAGCTTGCAACTCTTTTCTGCCTCTGTGATGATGTATGTGCGAAGTTGATGGCCGCAGGAGCAGAACTACCAAAGAAACCCAAAGTTTCCTGCAGAGCAGAGGGTACTTCTGATAAAAGTCAGGATGATTCTGATGATGACCATCCTGGTCCATCAGATAATCCTGAGGTGGAGAATATAAGGGAGAAAGCTACGACCAGAGGAATACAAGCTCCACCAATCGCAGCAGAACCAATCAGTCAAGCCCCTCCAGAACAAACCCAAGATCAACAACAAAATCAACAGACCATAGAGACAACACCCATCTCTGTGGAATCAACTCCTGAAGAAACCAATATTCCAGAAGCTGATCAGCATACCACAAAGGCAACAACCACCCCTGTGGTAATCAACTTGGAAAAGAGTCCTTCAACAAAATCAACAGAAAAACCCCAAACCATACCAAGAAGAAAGTCGATTGCCACCAAACCAAAAAGAGCAACGACCTCTGCGACCTCTGCTTTCTCTATTCTGAGAAAGATGCACAATACAATGTCTGATCGAATTTCGCAGAGAGAAGAAGAAAGGCACAGGTTCACATTAGCTTTCAAAATGGCAAGAAGATTCGATGTCCAATCTTCACCAACAGAAATAGAGCTTACAGAAGAAGTCACCAAAGAACCTCCAACAGAGGTTACAGAGCAACTCAAGCCAACAGAACCATCGCCACAAAAGTCCTCTAAAACACAAGTGTCAAAACCTACAGAGGCAACCATCAAGCCAACAGAAGCACCAACCTCCAAACCTATAGAAGAAACAGGTTCTGCACCTCCAAAAGCCAAAGACAAGGGCAAAGCAATACTGACAGAAGAGCCCAAGAAAAAGAAATCATTGCCCAAGCCTACAGAGAAATTGATGAAGAGCGCATTTGATGCCTTCAAACTCCAAAGCCTGAAGAAGAGGACTGGGCATATGGATTAAAGCCTCTGACAGACATTCCTCTAACTGGCAGAGCTGCAGAAATTGTTCAAAAGATGGAGAGTCTCAGAAGACAAGTACCACAAACTGGTCCAACACATGAAGAGATGGAAGAAGTGGTATACAAATACCTCTATAAACAAACCTTTCAGACCAATCATCCAACAGATCATGTGACGGATTCAAGGATCAGAGAAGAATTTGAGAACATCTTCACAAGGACAAAGCCAAGAACCAAAGCAGATGTCTTCTCAATCCATAAGATCAAAAAGGTAATCTTCTGCAAGTTCTCCTTTACAAGAACCTATCCAAGGGTCAGGTACAATCTTTACAAAGTCAGAAGAGAAGACAATTCAGAAACCACCTTC
Organism: Saussurea involucrata; assembly: GCA_033807775.1. NCBI lineage: Eukaryota > Viridiplantae > Streptophyta > Magnoliopsida > Asterales > Asteraceae > Saussurea > Saussurea involucrata. The sequence goes on from CM066312.1 coordinate 23,646,121, forward strand.
GTTGATGTTGACCTAAGAAATATCAATCCTTATGATCTACCTGACCTTCTGCAATGGACAAAGGACAACTACAACACAGAGGCAAACACCAGAGCCTATCAAGTATTAAGAAAAGCAATGAGGGAAAAGCTTCAGATCTTCAGTATGATAGATTTTCAACTGGGAAAGGATCTTGGTCTCAAACATCTAAATTTACGACCACCAGAAGATCGCTGCCCACCCGACGCCGTGCCCAACTCTATCATTACAGAACCAAGATTCGGGTTAGTATTTCAAAACCCACAAGGCGAAATCAAACTATTTGTGTGCATGGATTGTCAGAAGTACACAACTAGTACTCTGAACAAGTTCAGAGCAAGCCTTATAAAATACAGAGGTACAGAGAAAATGGATAGAGATGCTGCAGATACTTTCATCAGAGAGATTGATGCCACAATTCGCCTAAGAGAACTCTGCATCAGTTTCTACAAAGAGATCAGAAGAATCGGAAGAGACAACAGAAGCTACAACGATTTCAAAGATGCCAAAATCTGATTCTCAAACCTCAAATCTCTGCAAACCAAGTCAAAAGTTTATCTTTCATTGTACTCAAATGTAAAATGCCTCTGGCATATTTCTGAATGAAAGAACTTTCGAGGTATTGTTTAACCTCTGTCTTATCTAACTTAGCCTAACTAAACTCAAGTTAAATTTTTTATTTTTCACTACTTAGGGGGAGATTGTTAGCTTCAATCTTCCTAATCATAGAAGTATTTAGAAGTAGTGAAAAATAGGCTAAGTGAAGAAAGCCTCTTACAGAGGCTCTGCCGAACTTATCGAGAGATCAAGGTCAAGAAGCTACAGAAGCTAAAGAGGCGCCCTACAGAAGCTCTGTCATACGCGCAAAGAAGACCAAAGATTCGGAATCCGGTGAAGACTGCTCTTCTAAGGATCAAACCGCAGAACCTCTGTGGCACTTCACAGAGCCTCTACGGTCTTCAACAAAGACTTAAAAGATATTTATAATATCTTGCTACTGTTACAGGACCTGTTCATCAACTTGCATGGTAGCATGCCCTGTCCAACTGCAACGTGTCAAACTCTGGTTGGATTCAATAGGGCTTAGTACATAATAGACGTCTGCTGGATTAAATGCAATACAGCACGTCCAACTGTTCATGCCATCCGTCCAACTATTCATACCGTCCTTTGTGAATAGTAGCATATGCTTTATGGTCCCCTTAGAGTAGTATATAAGGAAGACTCATGTTGAGTTCTTCCTATCCATCGATCAATCAATCGAACAATCGAAACAAGAATTCAAGAGAGAAAAACATCACAAGAACACGTAGCTTTAAACACTTTGAGAGTCATATCTGTTTTAAAAGCTTTGCTTACTCACTGTTCTTGAATCTGTTCTTAATATATATATTCAGTAAACTTTGAGATATTATTTCCTGTTCACTGTTTATTTATCTTATGTTCTAAATCTATCAATCATATCTGTTAGTTATTCAAATACGCTTCCGCATCAAACCTAAATTCGAACTAATAGATCTGAAAATCTTGTATAAGCAAAACGGGAACCAACACCATCCGTTTGAGGATGATAGGCTGTGCTCAGATTCAATTGCGTGCCTAACGCCCTTTGAAGTGACTGCCAAAACCGAGATGTGAAACGGCTATCTCTATCTGATATGATGGAAATCAGGACTCCATGTCGCGTAACAATTTCCTTGATGTATATCTGAGCCATATTTTCCATCTTATAATCTTCTCGAATCGGTAAGAAATGTGCAGATTTCGTGAATCGGTCTACTATAACCCAAATCGAGTCGTGCCCTTTGGCAGTTCTCGGCAGTTGGTTATGAAATCCATGGTTATTTGTTCCCATTTTCACTAGGGAATCTCTGGTTGTTGTAGCAAACCAGATGGTTTTTGATATACAGCCTTGACCTTTGAGCAAGTTACACATTTTCCTACGTATAGGGCAATATCCTCCTTCATTCCTGGCCACCAATAATATTCCCTTAAATCCTTATACATCTTATCCGCACCAGGATGAATTGAATATCGTGACTTGTGGGCTTCATTCAGGATTGTCTCCCGTACTTTCCTAGCTTTTGGAATCCAAACTCTGTCCTTGAAGTAACGCACTCCATCAATCTTAGTTTCAAGTCTACTTTCTATATTGTGAAGGGTTTCGTCCTTCAAGTTTTCCGTTTTCATTGCTTCGATCTGAGCTTCAAGAATTCGAGTCTTTAAACTTGTTTGTACAAGCGCTCCCATTGCTCGTACACGTGAAGGTTTTGTCCTTTCCTTCCTACTCAGGGCATCAGCCACTACATTGGCCTTACCTGGATGATAACGAATATCACAGTCGTAATCACTGAGTAACTCTACCCACCTTCTTTGTCTCATGTTGAGCATTTTCTGGTCTAGGATATGCTGGAGACTCTTATGATCGGTAAAGATGATGCATTTAGTGCCATACAGATAATGTCTCCAAATCTTTAAAGCGAATACCACTGCTCCGAGCTCTAAGTCGTGTGTGGTATAGTTCTTCTCATGAACCTTTAGTTGTCGCGAGGCGTATGCTATAACCTTGTCCTTTTGCATCTATACACAACCCAAACCTTGATGCGATGCGTCACAATACACCACAAAGTTATCGGTTCCTTCCGGTAAAGCTAGAATTGGCGTATTGCACAACTTTTTTTTTTCTTCAACAGCTGGAACGCCTCCTCTTGCGGTTCTCCCCAAATGAATTTCCTATCCTTTTGGGTCAGTAAAGCTATGAGGGGTTTAGAAGTTCTCGATAAATCGCCCATAATAACCCGCCAAACCCAGAAATTGACGAATTTCTGTTTGGGTTTTTGGAGCTTCCCACTTCCTAACGGCTTCCACTTTAGCCGGGTCCACATGAATTCCGTTCTCTCCAATCACGTGACCAAGAAATTGCACTTCTCGAATCCAAAATTCGCACTTTGAGAATTTGGCGTACAGTTTATGTTCCTTAAGAAGTTCTAGAATTAATCTTAAGTGCTGCTCGTGATCATCCTTATTTGTCTAAACGGGGGAAGTCCAGGCAAATCGTCGGGGAACACCTCCGGGTGATCCTTCACCACAGGAATGTCTTGGATTCGCCCTTCCTCGGACTTCTTCTCAACTATGAGTGCCAAAAATGCAACGTACTTCTTCCTCAAATACTTATGAACCTTAACACTTGACACTATCTCTAGGCTTCTTCCAACTTTGTTTCCTTGTATCACGAGGGTTTCTCCGTCTTGCGAAGGTATCCTAACCGTCTTATCAAAACAACAAATCTCCGCTCGATTCTTGGATAACCAATCCATGCCTATTACTATGTCAAAACTCCCCAATTCAATAGGAATCAGATCAACGCTAAACAATTTATCGGCTAGATTTAAGGTACAATCTCGAATTACATCCTTAGCCTCAAATTTATGACCATTAGCAACCTCAACAATATAAGCATCCGACATTCTCCTAGATTCCAAGTTAATTAGTGGCCTAAATTCCAATGAAACAAAACTTCTATCCGCTCTAGTGTCAAATAATATTGATGCAAAGTGGTTGTTTAGGAGAAACGTATCTGTCACCACATTAGGGTCGCGACGTACTTTGTCGGCTCCAATGACAAATGCCCGTCCTCGAGCTTGACCTCCTTGGTTTCCTTGATTGGCTTGCCTAGCATGATTCTCACTGTTGCTATTGTTTGGCCTTTTACCCAATCTCGGGCACTTACTCCGGAAGTGATCCTGACTTCCGCACTCGAAACATACCCTTCTCCCATCAATGACACCCCTTTCCATCCAACAGTACTTGGTGTAATGACCCGCTCGCTTACAATTGCTACAAACAGGTCAAGCTCCCTCATGATGATAGTTGCACTTGTTGCATTTTGGGAGTGGACCATTGTATTGTCCGGGGTCCTGAGTCTTCAATCCAAAGTTTCTCGCCACTTTCTTATCCTTGCTTGCACTACTAAAGACTTTCCTTCCTGACTGATACTCCGGCTTCCTCTTATTGTTGGCGGTTCCTGATGTCAGAGTTTCTGCTCTAACTGCATCATTCGTTAAAGTAGTTGCCAAGGCCACAACAGCTTGGATGGTGGTCATATTTGCCGAGGTGACCATTCCTCGGATCTCCGATGCTAATCCCCATAAGTATCGGTCGATTCTCTTGCTCTCGGGAGTGACCATGTGAGGTACCAGTTTTGCAAGTTCGTGAAAACGAGTTGTGTATCGGTCTATGTCAGCTCCGACCATGGCATGATTCCAGAATTCAGCTTCTAGCTTCTGAATTTCACTCTTAGGGCAGTACTCCTCAATTAGCAACCTTTTGAACTCCTCCCATGTGAGTCTGTATGCATCTTCCCTTCCACGGGTTTGAACCTGAATGTTCCACCATGTCAGTGCCCTGCCTTGGAGTTGACATGCCGCATACTCCACCTTGCGGTCTTCCGAGCACTTGCTAATATGGAGTACCGACTCCATGCTATCGATCCAAGATAGAAATCCTACAACACCTTCCTTTCCGTAGAATTCCTTGGGCTTACAGGACATGAAGGACTTATAGTTGCATCCGGTACTGTTATTGCCCGGGTTTCCTCCACTACCTCCTTCATTCCCGCAGTTAGCATTAATGCCAGCGGTTACTTGTGTGACTATGCTGGGTAGTGCTTCTTGTATGCGTTGTGCTATGGTCCGTGCGAGGTCGGGTGTTTGGTTTTCAGGATTCTCTTCTGTGTGGCGTGTAGATCTTCTTGGAGGCATGATTCTAAAACACATTTGCAAAAATTGTCTTGGTTAAAAATTTTTACAAATTCTTGAACTGATAGTTTCCCAAAAGTTTATGCTACTACTTGAAATTTTGAATCAGTAAGGTTAAGTATAAGTCAAACAACTCGAATACTTAACATGCGTGAATCGAAAATGACAAGTAAATAAAATGTTTTTCAAAAGTTCCTCCCACATGCTAAAATCCATCCGTCCAACGTTTCATTAGTACCATCCCGAGTATGCACCAAACAGAATCCCAAGTACCAACAACAACAATACAACACCCGTAACTACACACGCCAACTCCGCCCTCCTTGCCACCCTTCTAGCCATTCTTGCACCTTCTAAAGCTTGAGTCGACATGTGGGTCAATTGATGTGTTAGCTCTACCAGCTCTGTCAAGACATGGCTTTGGTGAGTCATCCACATCTGACAACCGTGTAGCTCGGTCGTCATCGCCCTTATGTGCTTATCTCGTGCCTAAGTCATACCGGGCACTTGTCCGATTGGCACACCGGTGATAACTCATGGCGGCTCCGGCGCTTCCGGACGCTCTAGCCTAAACGTCACTCGTCTAGGGATTGGGATGCTTTTCCTTGTCGTTTGTCTTATACGTGGCCCTCCAAGGCTTGGTTGAACAGTTATGGGAGTTGGTCGAGGTAGTACCAAGGTCGGTGGCACTCTTGGTTCATCGTAGGGGTCTCGTTCACTTGACACTTCTTGTTCCGACTCCGTGCTACTAGAATCTTCATCTTACTGGATGTCGGGTGGGTTGACTTGAGGTTGACCAGTGACGTGATCCGACACATAGTTCGAGTAAGAATTGGGAGTGTAGGATGGTGACGATGATGACATAGTGAATATTGAAGCAAAAGTGTACTTAGTTACTAATCGCATAAGTGGTATGTCTATCCTATGCAATGTCTACGCACTAAGCATGCTTCTAGAGAGTGCAAGTAAAAAAAATCGACATACTCCTACTATAACCATTTCTACTCTCGCATTAACCTTCCTTAATCGAACATAGGTAATCAGGCTATGTTTAATTAAAGTCTGTTAATACCATTCTAGACTTAGTTATACTAGTAGTAGGTTTAGTTATTTTCATGTCAGTTTTGGACTTTTGGTTATAGTTGGGTTTTTTCCAATGAAAGACCGGTATTCTCTATAACCTTCGGCTCTGATACCATTTCTGTCACACCCCGCTAAAGCGGAAACACGGGATGTCACAGTTCAATGTTTCAATGCGTAAGGTAGAAGACAACACACAATCATCACATTACAAAAGTTTACAAAAGTACATCATGTTTTCCAAAATACAAATTGTCCAAAACGGAAAATGACATGATAAGGAAAAACATTGGATGCCGCTACTTGTGGTGTCATCTAAGATTCATCCTTACTTGGTATTTCCTGAAAAGCATGTAAATGAGAGGGTCAACTATAAAATAGTTGGTGAGTTCATAGGTTTACGGTATGCATAACAGTTTTAATGCAAGTTTGTAAATCCGCACCGTGGATTGAGTATTTGGTTGTAGTAAAACACATTTTTGTAAATCCGCACAACGGATTACGAGTTCGTTTGTCAACATGCGCAAGGTATAGTATCGTATGCAATTACATGTTAAAGTAATGAGCCCACTACCCAAACCTAATTACGGAATGCCCCAAACTGCATGTTCCATCGCCAACATGCTTACGGAATTACGGAGTTACGGAAGCTAGTAATTATGCACTCGCGAGGTGAGTGGGTGTCAACCAAATAACGTTATCCATAATACTAACGGCTCAAAACGTGAGTTAATGGGTAATGTAGAATAACCGTGGACTTAATAGCAAAACTCAGAATCAACTAACATAAGCATACATACCGTAGCGCATAAGTATACGGAAAAATATTCAGCATTTTGAGTAAACAGTACAATCGGTGCGAAATAAATCGTAACATGCTTTTCACCCCAAAATGTATAAAATAGTAAAAGGGGGCTGTGAAAACTCACCGTGATAAGCGAAGGTGTTTCCGAGATGCTCACAAGCTCACTTGTACTTTGATCCTACTCCGCTCCTACGAATCGTAAGGACACTAGTAAGATTCTATGTTCTAAACCTTAGTCCTTGGTATCGTGTAATTATCCAAATCAACATAAAATGCCTTTGTTGAGATTAAGTTTGTATGTTATAATAAGTTCGTCGATATCAGCAGTTAATATCTATAACATTACATATGATAATTTGAGATTACCGCAATTTCGTCATAAAATGATGAAAAGGGTTCAAAATGAAAAGTTAGGAGTTAGTGTATATAAAATGCGTATTCATAATATATAAAGGTATATTCCACAATTTCATCATATAAATGGTGAAACGGGTTCAAGAGTTAGCTTTTAGCTATAGTAAAATGCATAATCATATAGTATATATACATATTCCACAATTTCATCACAAGAATGATGAAATGGGTTCAAGAGTTAGCTTATAGCTATAATAGAATATAGTCAGTTGATGTCCAGAATATGTAGTCACTTTCGGTTCGTTTTTGGATAACTTCCAGGGACATTTAGGTCATGATATTTTATGACCAGTTTGTTAACTGTGTTACGAAACTTTTGACATAAGATTCATGATTTTTAGAGTGGTTTAAGTACATAAAATAATTCTTGATATTTGAAAAATATTTGAAGGTCGAAATCTTAATATTTTTCAATGATCCCAGTTGGGTTTGATTCATAACGCATAAAAGTGAACTCCAGAAAAAGAATCACTTAATTTGGAGTATTATTGAGTGAGATATGGCTTTTCAAAGAGAGAAGAAAAATCTGACAACATGCTGATAAAATCAAACTTTAAGAATGTGCACTTCTTTTTGTCTTTTTACCAATATTCCTTTCTTTTTGCATGCAATCCGATTTGACACATCCCCATACATATATTTTCAGTTTAAGAACATATTTTTAAGCCATTTAAAATACATGCAATCTATTTATAAAACTCCTTTTTGGAAACACTTGCAAATGGGTATTTTTTGAAGGTTCTTGGGTGTTTATGTCAAGAACACCTTCATGCAACTTAAAATAGTGACTTTTTAGCTTATGCATGTTAGTTCAAACACGTTTTTGGTGGATTTAAAGAGTTGTTCATAAGGGTTTTGAACTCAAAAGTTTAGATCTTTTTAAGAAAGTTACATGCATGCTATATAAAACTCTTCTTTGTTCTTAACATGGTTTGATTATGGATTCATCACCTCTTTAATAACATATAAGGTGTTATGGTGATGAATCTACAAACATTAAGATGACCAAAGAAGTATTTAAATAAAACAAGTGTAAAACTACAACTAGTTAGTGGAAAAACTTCAAAGAAAAGAAGAAGATGAAGAATACTAGTGAATGTATGATTTGTACTACATAAGAAGTTTTTACCTTGATGTTCTTGAGGCTTGAACTTGTGGATTTTTGGGCTGAACTTTGAGAGCTTTTGGGGTGCTCTTGGGAAGAAAAAGGAAGAGAGTTGAAGAGAGAAATTTGTGAAAAAAGAGAGAGAGAGAGAGAGAGAGAGAGATGGAAATGAGAAAAGGTAGTCAAAATGAAAGTGAGAGGGGGTTATATTGGGGGGAGGGGGCCGGTTTTGGGAGAGGGGAAAGAGAGTGAGATGGAGTGTGGTTTTGGTGAAAATTATTGTGTCTAATTTTTTTTTTCATTTTTTTTTTGTGTTACTTTTGTTTTGTCAATTATTTGAATTATGTAAGCTTCACTAATTTAATTAATTATAAGGTTACTAGTTAAATTCACTAGTATTATTTTAGTAGGGTTTATATATATAAACATATATATGTAAGATATTTTTGGTCGGCATTTTATGAGATATTTGGATAATTCCCTAATTTGAGGGGTTTTAGGCAAAAATTCTAAATTTTTCCTACTGTATCGGGTTTACTGCTAAAATTGGACAGTGTGACATATAGTATCAGTATCTGATATGTTTAGTGCAGTTCTAACCTGAACGCAAAATTGACGGTTGTCACACATTATTGTAGTCAAGATTTAATGTAAAGTCAATGTACTTGTATTAGTCAATCAAGTATTAATGTAAACAGATTCGAATTTGTGCTTCAATCCACTGTTTTTTTTTATCAATTTTCGGAGTTTTATTTTGCTGCACTCTGTTTTGCTTCAGAAAACCACTTTCTGCTGGTTTTTGGACAAAACACCAAGCATTAAAGTTCCTTAGAATAGAGTCACGAACCTGTGTACCAAATTTCAGCTCAATCCGATCATTTTTGAAAAATTTGACTCAAGAACATTTGAATCTTCATCCTTAACTTTTATTTGCTGCACACGTTTTTGCTTCGAAAAACCATTTTCTGTCGGTTTTTGGACAAAACGCAAAGAATTAAAGTTGCCCAGAATATTCTCGTGCACCTACCTACCAAATTTTAGCTCAATCCGATAAGATTTGAAAAATTGACTCGAGTGCACAAATTCTACTTCTCACAAAGTATCTGTTAACGATCATTTTTTTCAAGTAACAATATGTCAAGACTAAAATTTAGTGCTGATGCTGATTTTCATTATTATTCTAAACTCAGTATTAATTTTCGCAAAATTATTCCTAATCTTGAGAAAGAGTTGGAAGAAAGGAACAAGAGCATTCTTATTGATTCTGATAAAATTACCAAGCTAGAAGAGGCAGCTAAACTCTTAACCAATGAGAATATTGAACTGAAAAGGAAACTATTTGAGTCTGAAATGTTTTGTGAAAAGAAGAAAGAGAAGTTTGACGAAGATAAGACTGTTTTTGAAAAAGAGAAGAAACGACTTGAACTTAAATGTTTAAGTTTTTCTAAACTGATTTCTGATTTTGATAAACTTGTTATTTGTGAAAGAGAGAAGATTGAAAGGGAGAAAACTATTTTTGAAACAAAATCTATGGAATTTTCTTGTAAAATTTCAAAATTACAGAAAACTCTTGAAAAGGAGAGGAAAGAGCATGATTTTGAAAGAAAAGAGTCTGAAAAGTTGAAGGTTGAAGGATTTCAAACAAAGTGTTTGAAAGATGATTTTGAGAAAGAAAGAAAGGTTTTTAAAGCTGAAATGTCCAAATTGACAAAAAGACTTTCTCTTTTGTCAACTAAGATCATGTTGGAGAAGAGGTATAAATCTGATCTTCAAAAGATGTTTGATATGAATTTAAAAGAAAAGGAAGTTTTAGCTAAAAGGATTAAGGATTTTGACTTAGCAAACTCTTGTGCTGATCAATCAGTTAGTCAAGTTTTTAGAAGAGTAAAAATGGTTTGGATAGTCAAAGGCTCTTCACTAGTTCAAAATGTTCGAAAGCCATATGTTTATGTTGAACATAACAAGATCAGCAAAGCACTTCATGAAAATCCTAACAAAATAGGACCCATTTGGAAATGGGTACCAAAAATTGTTTGATCTGTCTTGCAGGTACAATGGACTCCTTAATACATCTGTTAAGGACACAGGCTTCAAAGTTCAATATGGACTCTTAAACACTCAGTTTAAGACTCATCCTTCAAAGGAAATTGATTTCTGTGCACAACAGTACAGAACTCAGTCCTAAATGGCTTATTGGATTTCTGCACATATCTGGATTCAGATCAAGACAGGGTTTTATTGTTCATAACTGTTTATAAATCAATTTGTTGATTTTAAGAAAATTTTCTCGAAAAAGTTCAGTTTACTGTGGTTTGATCGAACTCATACTGTTCAGAATCACATTTCAAGTAACCCTGTAAAATTTCTTTGAAAAATTCTGATTTTTTAGCAAGTTATGGTCTTTTGAAGTTCTGAAAGTTCAAAAATCGCAACCCAAGTTGTAAAATGATTTGTTTACTGCTGTTTGCTGTTAAATGATTTTATATGTTGCTTGCTGTTGTAATAACAGATTTAATGTTTCTATAACAATTAATTTATGCAGGTCACAGATAAGCCATACAGACCTGTAGTGCTTAATGTGCAAGTAGGGCGCTGATGTACTTAATAGAGTTCAAGGTGCAGCAGAATTAAGCTGCTGCTAGAAAGCTTCTGCTGATTAAGCACTGCTGTATGTAACAAGAATTGTGCAGAGTCTCTGCAAGGCTGTCGAGAAGACGGACCAACCTCTGCCGCACGCGACAAAAACTCTGCCACACGCGACCAAACCTCTGCCGCACGAGACCAACCTCTGCCGCACGCGACCAATCTCTGCCGCACGCGACCAAACCTCTGCCGCACGCGACCAACCTCTGCCGCACGAGACCAACCTCTGCCGCACGAGACCAACCTCTGCCGCACGAGACAAACCTCTGCCGCATGCGACAAAAACTCTGCCGCACGCGACCAAACCTCTGCCGCACGCGACCCAACCTCTGCCGCACGCGACCAACCTCTGCCGCACGCGACCAAACCTCTGTCAAACGCGACCTCTGCTGACCAACCTCTGTGGATCTGTGTCAAAGTCAATAAACGTTTGCTGGATCGAAAGCAACACTTCACTATCTCCATTGCCATAATCAGATCAGATTGAAGTTGCTTCTATACACATCAGTATAGAACCAGGACTTCAACTGAATGTTGTTTCTACACACAAAAGTGTAGGACCAGTACCTCAACAGATCAGACTTTGACTGGTATTTCTAATCTCTAACCCCCAACACCATGTTTCCTTTTAATTTGAATTAACTGTGCTTCTGGATATTCCTAACAAATGTGGAATCATCAAAGATGATTACCAACACTTTTTTCTTACAGGATATCTGATTACAAATTGAGCATAAATGAAATTTACTGCTCAATTTAAGGGGGAGAAAACAAATCCGATCTGACCATGTTCGTATAAAGGTAAAATTTCTAAACCTTTAAACTCATTATCATTTTTAGAGAAAGGCCATATTTAGAATGATAAAACCTCTTTCAAATGGTCAAACCACTTCTACACGCTAAAATGATTTATCTGCTATAGAAGTTTGGATCTTAAATGCTTTTCTGAGACTTCAAAGAGTCAGTGTGTGGAACAATACAATCTTTAGGACAACAATTTTCACGGGATCAATGTGTGAGCATATATAGCACTTCTATGGATTCACTTAAACCTGTGTTTCCTACCAAAGAAGTAAACCCTGAGTGTTTAAGAGGTGAAGGGTCTACATCAAAGAGTGGGGGAGATAACTCTTTGAGTTTTTCTCATTGTGCTTAAGAGGTAAAAATTGAAAAGAGAGTCTGGTTAGATGTGAGTTACATGATAAAAAGAAAGAGGGTGTGAGAACAGAGTCAAAAGAAATATACAACCCTGCACTATCTTTTTCTGAGCCGGGCAAGCCACATTACTGATTTATCACGACTCTTTGGTGATTATCATTGAAACAGGCAATTAGCCTATGCCAACTCTTGTATTAACCCCACTAGCTACTTATTTCCTTCTCAACAGGGAAATGCTTCACTTTTCCACGGGGAAGCAGCACATATGCTATCTGATCTTTATTTAGAAGGTTGGATATTGAAAAGAAGGAAATTTGCCCCACCTTCACACTTCACTCATGCACATTGAGTCTGTGGAAACCTGTTATGTCCAAACAGTTTACACACTTTTGAGCTTAATAGATAATATTCTATTTTTCTTCCACACAATATCACGAATCTTTGTGATTCCACATGCATATCTATGTGATATTGCCAGAACAGTTTGAGAAGTTTATTTTTTTAATTTACTTCAATGATAACTGGAAGTCCTGTCAGAGCTTCATCATTGCCAACTCTGAGCATAGGCCACACAATTTTTTATAAATTGTTGTGATAATAGTTGCTATTGTGCTTCTATGTTAGATGATTACCCCTGGTTACTTATTCTTGAATGCAGATTCTCATGAGCCGAATATGCTTGCTACTCAACCATCTTATCACTTTATCTACCAACGACTATTACTCAAACTGGTTATACAAGCTTCTGCACACTTTAAATCATTCTCTGATTGTTTGAGTTTAATCTATGGTAGATAACTGGGATCTGAAAAGCAAAGCAACATTCAAGGGGGAGTATGCAACGATCAAGGGGGAGTTAAAGAAGAAATTGAAGCAACTGACATTGTGGAAGATCAGGAAAAGAAGACTCTCACAAGACTTGAAGATTGACACTCCAACGCCTCTAAAGAAAGCAAGGGGGAGACTACAAGATGATGCTTTCTTTATAAAACATTAGGGGGAGATTGTTAGCTTTATTAGCCCCTAATTTATATAAATGTTTTATAAAGAATAGTGTCAAGGACTTATTTGTATTTGTTGAGTGTCAAGGGCTAAACTTGTAAATAACCAATTGTTATATTGGTTATAAAGTCTTGTCTTAAAGAAATTTAGGTTAAGCCTCTATTTCTCCTAGCCTCTATTTTCAATATATTCATACGTACAGAGAAAGAGAGAGTGTTCATCAATCCTATCTTGTAAACTCCTCTCAATCATTCAATATATTGCTATTATTATTGTAAACTCCTCTCAATCATTCAATATAAAGAATAGTGTCAAGGACCTAACACGATCTACACAGCCATAGACATTTACAACGCAACCACAAAGGGCATGTGGGATCAGGTGGAGAAAATGATGTGCGGGAGCAAAGTCGTGAACCAACTGAATATTAACAGCTGTATAACCAAGTTTGATGGGTTAAAGCAGCACACCGGCGAATCTCTCTCCCAGACCTATGAACGTTTTTGTCTCCTTCTCAACGAGCTACACAAAAACCACATCACTCGATCTAACACGGAGAACGCGCTCAAGTTTCTCAATAACCTCTTGCCTGAATGGAAAGTATTCGCATCTCACGTCAAGCACAGCCACTTGATGGATAACGTTGGCATACACGAACTCTATGAGATGCTTCTTCAGGACGAAGATGAAGTGATGGAGATTCTGAACGAAAAGAAGTCTGCGTCAAAGCCACCTGCTGATCCACTAGCTCTCATGTCTTCTAAATGAGGCAAATCTTCTGCCCGTCGTTCCAAACGTGCTCAAGAGCCAAGTGAATATGAGCCAGAATCTGAGGAAAAAGAGGACAGTGATTCTGATCCTGAATTAACAGCCATTAAGAAAGCAATGGCACTGCTCTCCAAATCCTTCCAACAACAGAAGTTCTACAAGAAGCCAATATCCAATAATCAGCGCTATTCCACCTCCTGCAACAAGCGCTATGATTATCAGGATAAATATGAAGGAAAGAAGAAGTCCGATGAGCACAACCATTCTGATAAGAAGGAGAAGACTGAGAAAGATGATCACAAGCCAGAAAAGAAGAAAGACCAACCCGTGACATGCTACAACTGCGGAAAGTTGGGTCATTTTGCCAAAGAATGTAGAAAGCCTGTTGTAAATAATGCACATTATTACAAGGCAAAGCTCGCATTGGCAGAACAAAAGGAAGCAGAAGAAGCTCTATTTGTTGAAGATGACTACTGGTTGGGTCGATCTGATAGTGAAAGCGACTCTGAAGGTGCTGATGCTTTTATGGGATATCACACTCCTGCTGATGAAGAAAAGGGAAAGCTGTGTCAAGTATGTGAACCTATCCATCAAGATCTTTTTAATCAAATGCAATCTCTTGCTAAACGGATAGATTCCTACAAGGCCACCGCTGATGAACACCTGCTTGAAATTAAGTCCTTAACTGAAAAGCTAGATGTTTAAAAATGCTAATTTAAAAGAAAAATGCAACAATCTTTCAACAGCACCCAAGGATTTAAGGGCCAAGATATCTGAACTACACTCATAGCTAGACCAGTGTACGAATGAGAAAGCAGAAATTGTTTATCAATGTTCTGCTCTTCAAATTCAACACAAGGAGTTTGTCAATAAAAGAACTGATCTTGAAACCAAGCTCCACAAAAGAGGACAAACTGACCAGACCATTCATATGAACAAACCCAAGGAATTCACATATTTCAACAAGGAATGGGGAATCGGATATGATAACCCACATTACTTGAAAAAGGGTATACACTTCACACCTACACTCAATGATTTTGGGTGTCTGGGTATGGACAAAAAGTATCCAGAGTTTAAGATACAATGGACTGGTTCTCTTGAACCTGAAAAGAAAGAGGAAACTGAGGAATATAAGCGCCAACACACGACTAAAATGCAACTTCCTTTTTGTTATGAACCTACAAACTATTCTTATGAGAAAAATCCAAAGAAATACCTCTCGAATGACTACTTTGACTGCTATAAGGTTGTAACGCCCAAGGATTCCTCCAAACAGGATGAGTTCCAAGCAACCGAACCCAAGACTGAGACGGATGAGTTCAAACTCTATGTTCCCCCTCTCATCTTGGAAGCAAAAATAGTCGAGTTAGAGGAGTCACTCGAGAAGAAAAGGTCAAGTTAGAGTAAGCGCTTATCACAGAACTTGAGAATCTCAAATCCATAAAAACCGAAGTTGTGTCGGAGGAAGGACAGGAAATCCTTCGTTGTGAAATCAATAAGATCACATCAAAACTGTCTGCCTTGGCAACAGAAGCGATGAAGGAGCATATGAGAAATGGTCAACTCCAAGAAAAGATTGACCTACTCCAATCTGAAATGCTGATTTCACCCGAACCTTCCTCCAACTCATCTGACACGTCTTCGTGTAAAGCTTTCATTGGCAAAATCTCTTCACAAGACGGTAAAGAATCTCAAGAAAAGAGTGTTTTAAGGAATTTAAACTCTGATTTTTCCTAGCTTCCGCACCAAATTCCCCGAAACACAGGCACAATGTGTTCCTCGCCTTCCTCGACCGATCCAAGTCCAACTATCCCGGATGTAGATTTTTCAGAATTTTTGAATTCCGAGGGTAATTCTGATGAAGAGTTTGAATCGTTCCCCTTCGACAAACCTCTTCCAAGTCATACTGACTTTTTTTCGCCAGTAGTTAATCGACCGATCAATTTTCAAAAGGGTGAATGTTCCAAAACAAAGACCCCGGCTGTGATTAAGATTTCTAAAACTAAGTCACCTTCTCAAAAACAATCACAGCCGAGGCAAAAGACCGTTCGATCGATTGAAAAAAATCTTGTTTCCTCAAAGGCCACTGACCATGCTGTCAATGTTGTTTCAGATAAAATCGGTCGAGCTAAACAGGACAAACAAAAGTGGCTAGCTAAGGTATATATCGAGAAAGAGGCGTTGAAGTAATTCAATACTGTCTTTTATCCTAGAATGAACAAAAATGATTGTGCTTGGAATCATAGGAATGATTTTGTTAAACACGACATTAAATTTCCGATTAAACTTTATTCCATTCAGCAATTGATTCAATTATCGCATGATTGTTTGTGTTGTTCTAGTTATGGTTGGAATGACTTTGATGACATTAATAATAATGATTGGTTTGGGTCATATCATATGTATAATTCTGCACCCAAACGCAAACCCCGTAAAAACAAAAAGAAACACCATACACAACGGGGTTCCCAATCAAAGGTTAAACCAAAGCAAGAAAGGAAACCCGTTTAAAAACGGGTTCCTCCTACTGAGGTTAAACCTACACCAAAGAGGAAATCTGCGTCAAAACAAGTTCCTCCGAAAGGTGTAAAACCTAACCCTCCATGACCCATTTTAATATGGGTACCTAAAGTCCGCTAATCTCGTTTTTCAGGACGGTCATGTGTGGTACTTAGATTCTGGATGCTCCAAGCACATGACCGAAAGGAGGGAGCTACTCACGAACTACAGGGAACAATATTGCGGAGACGTGAGGTTTGGAAACGATGACAAGGCACCGATTTTGGGCTACGGCAACATTGTCCAAGACAAGATCACCATAGAGAAAGTTTCATACGTCGCGGGATTGGGACACAACCTGTTCAGTATCGGCCAATTCTGCGATAAAGATCTCGAGGTCAGATTCAAAGCCAAAAGGTGTAGCATCCTCACTGACGAAGGAACAGAGCTACTGGTTGGAACGCGAAAGACCAACCTCTACACCATCGACCTTGCAGCCCTGAAGACCGATAATTCTGTCTGGCTGATGTCAAAGGCCAATTCCCAACAAGCGTGGATTTGGCATCGACGTCTCTCGCACCTGAACTTCAAGAGTATCAACAAACTGGTGATGGGCGGACACGTGAAAGGCATGCCCGACCTTCAATTCATAAAGGACCGACTCTGCGGGGCATGCAAAATGGGAAAGATGAAGCGAGCGACGCACAAGCCGAAGGCCGCTCCGAGCACGTCCCGGTCCCGCGAACTTATCCATATAGATTTGTGTGGACCGATGCGTGTTTAGAGCATCAACAAGCTCAAGTATGTCCTGGTAATGGTGGATGATTTCTCACGCTATACTTTGGTCAAGTTTCTACGCTCGAAGAACGAAACCCCGGAGCTGATTATCAACCATCTGAAGACTATCCAACTGAACCTTCGACAGCAAGTTCAGACCACCAGGACCGACAACGGGACGGAGTTCAAAAATCAAACGGTGAACGAATACCTGACTTCAGTCGGTATCTCGCAAACCTTCTCGGCTGCACGCACTCCTCAACAAAACGGAGTGGTGTCAACTGCATGCTACACGCAAAACCTTCTCGGGTGCACGCACGATGCTGTCTCAATCTAAGCTGCCATTATTTCTCTGGGTCGAAGCGGTGTCAACTGCATGCTACACGCAAAACCGCTCCATCATCAATAAGCGGTTCAACAAGACACCGTACGAGATCATGAACAACCGCGTTCCGAACATCAAATACTTCCACGCGTTCGGATGCATGGGCTACGTACTCAATGACAAAGATGATCTCGGCAAATTCAGTCCAAAGGCAGACGAAGGAGTTTTCATAGGATACTCCATGCAGGATAAGGCGTATCGCGTTTACAACAAATGGACCAAAACCGTTACTGAGAGTGTAAACGTGACATTCGACGAAGCAGTGGACTTGGCTTCTGAACAAATAAATTCAGAACCCGGTTTAACTAGTGTGCTAGCTTCCGAACTTTCACGTTTGGGAACTGCACAAATGACAGTAAATCCGAATCACGCATCTACGTCGAATGCTCATCTTTCTGATTTAGATTTACTGTTTCAATATTTCTATGATGATATGTTTAATGTTTCTACCCCTCGTGTCTCTGCGCAACCACGACTTGACACTACTCAAATCGAGGATTCGACGAATCTCTCCGGTCCGCCGCCCTCGACTAGCACCCCATCAATCACTGTGGAGACACCTCAGCCCTCATCGTCATCATCTGATACAACCATCTCCCCAGAGGAACCAATTCAAAATCCAGAGATCGCTCCTGAATGTTCGTCATTAACTTCACTCATAGATCAACCTCTGACTTCCTCGGAACCAGAAGTTGCTCAGCCTTCGACGAATCCATCACAGTCTCCTCCGAGAAACCAACCCGCTACACTTGAAGCTGTTCAAGACCTTCCGACTGGTGGTTACGTGGATCCGGACACATCACACTTCACTCAGCAGCCACTTCCACACACCACCAAATGGACAAGAGCTCATCCCCTGCACCAGATTATCGGTGATCCCTCCACTCCAGTCCAAACAAGAGGCGCATCGACCAATTTCTGCCTCTTCTCTGGATTATTGAGTAAGATCGAGCCTACAACCGTCAGCGAAGCACTCGAAGATCCGGACTGGGTCATGGCTATGCAAGAGGAGCTCAACCAATTCGAGGCCCTCAAAGTATGGCGACTTGTCCCGCGTCCATCTCACAAGACGGTGATCGGCACTAAATGGATCTTCAAGAACAAGAAAAATGAGGACGGCATCATCGTATGCAACAAGGCGCGTCTCGTGGCCAAGGGATACCGTCAACATGAAGGGATAGACTATGACGAGACATACGCTCCGGTGGCGAGAATCAAAGCAATACGGATGTTTCTTACTTACGCCGCGCACAAGAACTTCACGGTCTTCTAAATGGATGTGAAGACCGCATTCCTCAACGGCGAACTCAAGGAAGAGGTGTACGTTTCGCAACCGGACGGGTTCGTGGACATTCTGGATAAGGCGCTATACGGCTTGAAGCAAGCTCCGCGGGCCTGGTATGATACATTATCAAAGTTTTTAATAAAGTCGGAATTTTCACTAGGTAAAATCGATACAACTCTCTTTATTAAAAAGGAAAAAGGTCATATAGTGTTAGTTCAAGTGTATGTTGATGACATAATTTTCGGTTCTACTAACCCACAGTTTGCTAAGAACTTTGCCAAATTAATGGGAATTTTTTTTAAAATGAGTATGTTGTGTTAGATGAATTTCTTTCTTGGTCTTCAAGTTAAACAACTGTCGACCGTGACATTCATAAATCAGGCCAAGTACATCCGGGATATTCTTAAGAAATTCCAGATGGAACAGTCCTCACCGATGAAAACTCCCATGGCACCCGATACAAAGTTACACGCCAATCCGAACGGAAAGGATGTGGACACTAAAACGTATCGGGGAATGATTGGTTCTTTAATGTACCTAACTGCTAGTAGACCGGACATCATGTTTTCGACATTTCTTTGTGCCCGGTTTCAGTCAAAACCGAAAGAGTCTCACTTAATCGCTGTTAAACGAATTTTTCATTATTTACGCGGTACTGCTGATCTTGGCTTGTGGTACCCGAAAGAGACAGGTTTTGAGCTGTGTGCATACTCTGATGCGGACCATGCTGGTACCATGATGGATTGGAAGAGCACATCGGGTCATGTGCAGTTCTTGGGTGACAGTTTGGTGAGTTGGGCATCCAAGATGCAGCAGTGTGTCTCTACGTTGACTGCCAAGGCAGAATACGTGGCCGCTGCAAGCTGCTGTTCTCAGGTGATATGGATGCGCATGCAACTCAAGGATTACGGTTTCACGTACACAAAGGTGCCCATCTACTATAGCACAATTGCAATATCCAGCAATCCGGTCCAGCATACCAAGACAAAGCATATAGACGTTCGGTACCATGTTATCAAAGATCACGTCGAGAGAGGTACAGTCGAAATCTACTTTGTAAATACAGAACATCAGTTAGCAGACCTGTTTACAAAACCCCTGTACGAAAAACGCTTTAATTATCTAGTGTCCAGGTTAGGTATGCTAAATCTGAAGACTTGATCTGACTGTGTGCCCGATACAAGTTCCATACATCTACGAGAAACTGTCTAATCGTCATCTGCTGTTCACACTCTAGATGATTGAGTATACACTTTCTCGCATCTGTATTCTCCTTGTATCAGTTACATCGTTAGGATAAGTCTCTGTATTAATTAGGTAGATTTCGCTTGTTTACTTTCTCTTAACGTATGTTTCCTTTTCTGTTAATTACTGTCGTCTACTTCCAATAATGATATATGTGCTTTCACGAGTTGTTCATGTGTTCAGGGGAGCACGGACAAGTATCAGGTAAGTCCATTCTATTTTTTAGGGGGGAGTGTCACACAACTGTTGTTTAAAGTGTCAAAAGTTTTTGTGGATACTCCAAGTGTGCTTCATTTCACTCTACGCACACATTCTGAGGGGGAGCATATACCTATATGTTCATCATTTGAGGGGGAGCAACACATCATTTTTTCTTTAACAAGCATAAAATATTTTTTTTATGTGTTAGTCTCTCCATTGCACACACTGGCACAATCCGAGGGGGAGCAGAGAAATTCCCATGCTCAGTTCAAGTGGGAGCGAGGAAAGTTATTTCAAAACCAAAATTGCTACCATTTTGAGAAAATTGGAAGAACATGGGCATTTTTTTCAGAAACACCAAGTTTCCGGACTGTTAGGGCAATATTTGGTTGTATAGAAGTTCAAGGGGCTATTTGTAATTGTTTAATTTGAGCCTAGTTAGTGAATAGGCCGTGGGCTTGTTAACCACGGGCCCGTCACATATAAAGTTCTTTAGCCTTAGAATTATAGGCTAGTTGTTCATTTGCTTTCATAATTCGTATTGTAAACTCTCTCAATATTGAAAGCTAATTGGATGACCAGTTGAAATCATAACCTGTGTTATTTATCTATTGATTTCATAATTGTTCGCTGCACGGATCTGGATCTATCAATTGGTATCAGAGCAGACGGACAATCGATTCAAAGTACTCTATTCGAATTCTGGTAAGTTTTCTAGTTATAAGGCTGTGTTCTTGATTGAAATCTCATATTTTGATTCGGATTAAATTGTTTCGTTTCGTTTATTGCATTCTGTTAGTATTACTCTTATTAGTAATTCTGCACATTTTCGCATCTTAATTCGATCATCTGAGTGATTTTTAAGCAATTTAAAGTTCAAAAGTTTTCGGTGTGTTCTTGAGAAAAATCGAATTTTTAACCATCAAAACTTGTTGTTTTTGCTTCAAAATCGATTTGGGTAGTGTTATTTTTGTGTTTGGTCGAGTTTCTAACGTTTCAGGAAGTTATCTATCAACCCTAGTCGCAATCCATCGAATTTTTGAAACTCCAGCCGCACTTTCCGGATACCAGCAACACTTTCCGGACAATCGCATTCTACCTTTCCGGATATGACTAATCTTTCTGGGTAAGTACCTCTTTTACATCTTTCTGGATATATTTGTTCTGGAAACCCAAAGTTTCCGGTAAAATATTTTATCTGGACAACTCAACGTTTCCGGTAACCTATTTTATCTGGACAACTCGAAGTTTCCGGTTAAATTGATTTTTTCGGACACTCCATCATCCGTAAAGCGAATCATCCAGAAACCCATTCCATCCGGTAAGCATATCATCAGGAAACCCATTTCATCTGGTAAGTTCTGTGATTGAGTTTTTCACTCGGAAACTAATTTCATCCGGAAACCCATTGTATCTGGTAACCTTATTTTTCCGGATTCCTTATCCGGAAATCACCCGGATTCCATAATCTGTGACCCCCGTGCTAAGTCGCAGGAGGGGGACATTTAAGTATTCTTGATACTATTCCACTTTGAATCGAACCATCGTCTGATGATCACTCCAGTGCAACTGAAGATGTCTCCTGCCGATAAAGAAAAGGCAAGGTCAAGTCAGGTATGTGAATCTACTTCTCAACAAGATTTCTTGAATCAAATGAAATCACTTGCTGAACGGGCAGATTCCTTTAAGGCCACCTCTAATGAACAACTGCTTGAGATTAGATCCCTATCTGAAAAGCTAGATGTTCAAAAGAGAATAACTGAGAAATATAAGTCTGAAAATGCTAATTTAAAAGAGAAATGCAAAAATCTTTCAATAGCACCTAAGGACTTAAGGGCCAAATTATCTGAACTTCGGTCTCAGTTTGATCAGTGTATGAATGAGAAAGCAGACATAGTTTATCAATGCTCTGATCTTCAAATTCAGCACAAGGAATTTGTTGCTAAAAATCTTGATCTTGAAACCAAACTTCATAAAAGAGGTCAAACTGATCAGACTATCCATATGAATAAACCAAAGGAGTTCACGTATTTCAATAAGGACTGGGGAATCGGATACGATAACCCGCACTACCTGAAAAATGGTATAGCCAAAAGACCTATATTGTATGATTTTAGTTGTCTTGGAATAGCCAAAGAGTATCCGGAATATGCAATCAAATGGACTGGTCCTCTTGAACCTGAAACAAAAGAGGAATCTGAGGAATACAAGCGCACTCGCACTTCCAAAATGAAACTTCCATTTTGTTATGGATCTTTAAACTATTCCTATCAGAAAAATAAGAAGTACCTCTCGAATGACTACTTCGATTGCTATAAGGTTGCAACGCCCAAGGATTCCTCCAAGAAGGATGAGGTCCAAGCAACCGAAACCAAGACTGAGACTGATGAGTTCAAGCTCTATGTTCCCCCTCTCATCTTGGAAGCAAAGATAGTCGAGTTGGAGGAGTCACTCGAGAAAGAAAGGTCGAATTTTCAAAAGGAAAAGCAAGCGCTAATCCAGGAACTTGAGAATCTTAAATCGGTCAAAACCGAAACTGTTACTGATGAAGGACAGGAAATCCTTCGGTGTGCAATCACTAAGCTCACATCAAAACTGGCTGCCTTGGCAATATATGCGATGCAAGAGTATACGAGAAATGGTCATCTCCAAGAGCAGATTGACCAACTCCAATCTGAAAAACAGATTTCACCCGATTCTTCCTCTAACTCATCGGACACGTCTTCGTGTAAAGCTTTTTTTTAAGCAAAACCTCCTCTTCAACTCAAGACGAGAGTGTTTTAAGGAATTTGAACTCTGATTTTTTCCTAGCTTCCGCACCAAATTCCTCAAAGCATACTGACACTAAGTGTTCCTCGCCTTCCTCGACCGATCCAAGTCCTGTAATTCCGGATGTCGATTTTTCTGAATACATCAACTCCGAAGGCAATTCTGAAGAAGAGTTTGAGTCGTTCCCCTTCGACAAACCTCTTCCGAGTCATACTGATTTTTTGTCACTAGTAGTCAATCGACCGGTCAATTTTCTAAAGGGTGACTGTTCTAAAACTAAGGCCCCCGCTGTGATTAAGATTACTAAATCTAAACCTGTTTCTCAAACACAATCACAACCGAGGCAAAAGACCGAGCGATTGCCTACCAAAAATACTGCTTCCTCAAAAGCCACTGGCCATGATGTCCATGTTGTTTCGGATAAAACCGGTCTCGCTAAACAAGAAAAACTAAAGTGGCTAGCCAAGGAATCTGTCGAGGATGCTGCATCAAAGTCTTTCAATACTGTTTTTACCCTAGAATGAACAAAAACGATTGTGCTTGGAATCATAGGAATGATTTTGTTAAAAGAGATGTTAATTTTCCGATGAAAATTTACTCCATTTAGCAATTGATTCAATTATCGCACGATTGTTTGTGTTGTTCTAGTTGTGGTTGGAATGACTTTGATGATATTAATAATAATGATTGGTTTGGGTCATATTATATATATAATCATACACCCAAACGCAAACCCCGTAATAACAAAAAGAAACATCTTACTCAACGGGGTTCCCAATCAGAGGTTAAACCACAGCTGAAGAGAAAACCCATTCCAAAACGGGGTTCTCCTACTGCGGTTAAACCGACACCCAAGAGGCAACCTGCGCCGAAACAAGTTCCTCCAAAAGGTGTAAATCCTACACCTAAGAGGCACCCTGTTTCAAAGCAAGTTCCTCCGAGAGGTGTCAAACCTAACCCTCCAGGACCCATGCAAATATGGGTACCGAAAACCCGCTAATTTAGTTTTGTAGGACGGTCATGTGTGGTACTTAGACACTGGATGCTCCACACACATGACCGAAAGGAGGGAGCTGCTCACGATCTACAAGGAACAATATTGCGAAGACGTGAGGTTTGTCTATATTGTGCTTTCACGAGGAGCTCATGTGTTTAGGGGGAGCATGATCAGCTATCAGGTAAGTTCATTCTACTGTTGAGGGGGAGCGTCACACACAATGTTTATTTTTAACTGATGAAAAGTTTTTTTTTTGTGTTTGGGCATTCCCGAGTGCACTTCACATCTCAATTCGTGCACATTCTGAGGGGGAGCTTAACACATTATGTTCATCATTTGAGGGGGAGCGACACATTTTATTTCACTTTAAATGCCTAAAAGTTTTTTTTGTGTCGGCCTCTCCGTTGCTCTCCATTTCACTATCCGAGGGGGAGCAAAGTTTTTTCCCATGCTCAGTTTAAGGGGGGGCGAGAGAAGGTTCTTTCATCTTCCGAAGAGTCCTGTTTTTTGCATAATCTGAAAGAACAGGGAATTTTTTTGTTAAACTCCACAAAGTGTCCGGACAGGTATTCGGACACCCATCAATCCGGATGGGTATCCGGATAACCCATCCGGAACCTTTGTCTCATATATAAGGGATCCGGACACCATCATTTTTATTATCCGGAAAATTTCAAACCTCTCAAAGACCCCTCTTTCTCTCGCTCATTCGGAAACATACGCATAATCCTCTGCGTGGCTCGGGTTCTGCTCCAAATCAGTTAACATTCTCTATAATCCATCTACATCGCATTCTTTCCTATTTTTTGCACTTCACACCACATATCGACCACAGATTTGGTCGATTCCCGGATATCCGAACCCTAGTCTCGGTTAACACTTCACTCGATCGATTTCAGGGTGTGTTTGGCATATTTACACTTACTCGTATGCACTCATGTTCACATTACAACTGTTTTGGTGCCTGGGTATCTGTTTGCATGAGTTTTTGGCCGATATCGGATCTTCCGTAAGTCATCCAGACACATTCTTAGTGTCCGGAAATTTTCAAGTTGTTGATTATTTGTCTGGATACTCTCTTGTATTAGATATTTTGCTCGGAAACAAAGAACGTCCGGAAAACCTAGTTGTCTGGAAACCTCGGGTTTCCGGTAAGTTCGACTACCGGATTGTTGATGTGTCCGGACTCCTATTTTGTCCGGAAACCACTGTCAACCGGAAACCAATTTGTCCGGAATGTCCATTTTATCCGGAAACCTTCATGTTGCTGTCCGGACTCCTTTGTCCGGAGAGTACAGTTGTCCGGAAAGTTTTGTTTTCATATCAATATGTCCGGACACCTTTGTCTTTGTTAGTTCTGTACCTGCCTTCTTACTGCCAGTCCTCAATCTGTCTCAGATTGAGCCATTTACTGCAAAGGTACGCACCGGAACTTGTTTATCCGTCTTGATCACTAACTTAGATTCTTTTACAGATATTCCATGGCGGATCAACAACAACAACAATATCCGGAAGAGCAAATTCCTCAAGAGGAATTTATCGACGAAGCCGCCGATAACTCTTTGGTCGCTGTTGGTCTCGAAGGCCTATACAAGTTTGTAGAAGGGGGGGGTTGAATACAAACACACAGATTTTACTTTTCTAAATTGTTTATTGATAAATCATTAACAATTTACAGCTTGTTGCGGAGACAAGATTAAGGATAAACCTAAATCTAAACAAGTTGGAACACTAAGGTTTCTTGCACTAAGAAAGATAAGGAGTTAGCAAGTTACTTCAAAAGAAGTGAGTTCATCTCTTTATATACTGCATGCATTTAATGCAAGTCAGTATATACTTTACACGTGTCATCAGCTGGTTGGTTGCATGTCATTGACCTTGGTTGACAACCTTAGTAGCCGTATGGATGAATAGTGTAGTATCAGAGTGGTTGTACGATTTCAGATATTCGGAGGTTCTTTTCTGACAATTCGTACGGAGTCGTGCAAGGGTGGTTGAGACAAAAGTACTTTGTACGGAGGACTTCATGATCAGCTTTCGTTGATTCAGCGATTATCATTTACTATTCAGCAGATGATAAAGTTCAGCGATAGCTGAAGTCTTGTACTTGATACTTCACGTTGAGTGGACAAATCTGAGTCTTCGCTGATCCGCATCAGTTCATTAGGAGACTTGTCGCTGGTTCTTGAGCTTGATCTTCGACTTCAGCGTAGAACCTTTGTTGACGTGAAACTTGTCTTCAGGGATCATAAGTAAACAACTAACTTATCAGCGATCATCATAATGACTGAACAGACTCAGAGCATTAATGATGAACAGTGTTCGCTGAATGTTTAATTTAAAAGAGCGAGAGTTCCTATCAGCGGTACTGTAAGATCTTAGTACTTATCAGCGATAGTGAAACTCTGATACATATTGTTTACTTACAATTTTCACTAAGTATTTAAGAGAGGGTCATTATCAAATCACTGAGGGTTTGGATCAACAATCTCCCCCTATTTGATTATGACATAGCAACAAAGAAAATTGCTATTTAATGAAAACATAAGGATAAAAATAACTCATAAAATATTTGTCCCTTTTACTGTTTTCTGGGATCTTTTCAGTACTGATGGAGTAAAGTACGTTCGCTGAAATCTTTCTTTAAAATATTGAATCAGGTTACAATGAAGAACAGAAAGATTACAAGTACAAGCGAAATCATTTACAAGTACAGAAGGATAACTGATACAATAGAGAAAAAGGAGATTATATCAGTTTTCAAAGGGTTCTTCCTTAATGAGAAGTTTATCAAGGGTCTTTTTAGTGGGGATCATCCAGTCAGGGACATTTACTCCTTGATTCTTTAACTTCAGAGCAGCTTCAAAAATCAAGGGCTTCAGGTGTCTAGCTTTGATGTCTCGTCTGACTTCACACCAGTGTACGAGATCTCTGAGTTGTTCGATGGGAGCGATTTGGAGCTCAGAGACATGTTGAAAGTGATGATTTCCATCATAGTCTAAGAAGAATATACCATATGGATCACTTACCACTGTGCCAGGGATGAAGGTTTCTCCAGGTGGTAGGGATGTGTCAAGCATTGAAAGATCAGCATCAGGGCCAAGAACTTCAGCACGAGAGAAACCAATACCTGTTTCATTTCGAATGATTGGACCTGAATCAGAAACTTTCTTCTTCTTAGCAGAGGCTTTCTTCGGTTGAGGAAGAGTAGGAGGGATATCCACAGCAGATGAAAGCAAGTCGATCTGTTTGTTTAAGATCATCTCAACATGGCTTTTGAATTTTGAGCGTGATCCCTGAATGGCTAATTTCGTTTCTAACCATTCAGAGAGACCAAACTTTTCTAATGAAGCAGCATAGAAGGTTTGCTTGGTTTTGTCATCTCTGTAGATATCCACTTCAACAACAGGAACATCAACGAACAATTTTCCTCTGATGTTGGCTTTGATTATCTTGGATGGTCTTGATCGATAGGTCAGCATTTGATTAGCCCATTCCAAGGTTGTATCAGAGACTTTTGTCTTTTCTCTAACGATTTCTTGAGCATTATCCCAGAGCTGACGTTGAACATCAATGGGAACTCTTTTCAGCTTGGGGTCTTTGATTGATCGTTGAGTAAGCTTGATCGCGTATTCTCTGTCTTTCTCTTCAGCTTCCTTTCTTTCAGCGATGAGGCGTTCAGCTCTGAGGTGTTCCTTGTATTCAGCTTTTGAAATTCTGAACTTTGGAGGAACAGAAGGCAGTTGATCACGCCTTAGAATGATTCGCTGATCCTCGAATCGCTTTATTATTTCCTCTTTTCTCTTTTGATCCTCTTCACTCAGCTTTTGAGGAGCTGAGGAAGGCTGTTTCTGTGCGAGAGAGGTTGTTCTTCTGGTTCATCAGTCTCAGAGATCAAATCTAAGACTGGGATTATTTCATCAGCAGCAGCTGGCTTTATTTGTGAAGTCGCAGTAGTAGAACCTTCAGCGACATCCTCAAACAGGGGAGAGGACTAGCTGAAACACAGCGATCTTACAAATAAGAACATGGGTAGAAGAACTTGGGTAGAAAGAGAAAGATAAATATGTTCAGGTGTAGGCTAGGGAAGTAGATATTATAGTGTGGAGGAGGGATGGAGTAAGAGATGTTTAGTGTACCTGACAAACCGGCTTTTCATGCAAGATCATCAGATTGTCATCTTCAGCGACGCTTTTTCCTTTGCCTTTCTCAGCGCCAGAGGCTGAGGGCTTTGTCTTTGTCCGCTCCCCTGTTGGTTCATTTATTGAAATTCCCTTAAGAGCTTTGATCCTTGGGGCAGGTTTGACGATAAAGAAATCATCGTCATCTTCGTCATCATCATCATCATCATTCTTCTTTGGAGAAGAAGATGGTTCATCATCAGCGATGTCGACGGCTTCATCATCTTCTGCTTCGGATTCTTCAGCGTCTTCTTCGAGTTGCTCCCCCTCAGATACAGAGGCGAGCTTCTCGGTTCCCTCAGGGTTTTCATCTCCCTGAGGTCCAGCGATAAGATCTTCATTCTTCTCTCCCCTGATAGATTCATCATGGGAAAGGTCTTCAGCGCTCTTCTCAGCGGTATGTTCCGCGCTCTTCTCCCCCTCTTTCTCATTACTGGGGGAGGAATGGGTAGACTCAGCATTTGTATTTTCTCTGTCTTCTTGGCCAGAGATTTTAATACAACTTTCAATCGCTGCTAATCTGTCTTCAAGGCCAGATATAGCAGGATTGATCTTTTCCAATTCTTTGCGATCCGCCGCTGTGAAAGTTTCCAATACAGGGGCAGGTTCAGGAGCAGGAGTTCTCGCCTTGTTGAGCAGCTCTTCAAGCATTGTTTTCATCGAACCAACGTCGGTCTTTACAGAGCCTAAGTCAGTCGTCAGAGTTTGAACATTTGTCTTCACAGCAGACATATCACCCTCTAGTGCTCCAACCGATGTCTTCAGCGTTGTTACTTCGCCGGACATGGAGGAAACTGATTGTTTGAGTGAGGTGTAGTCTGTGTAGATATCAGCGAGCACCTTAGCAAAGTCGCTGAGAGTCTTATCAACTTGCTTCAAGTCATCTGTGAAAGCTTTCTTCTCCACCACCGTAGTCAGCTTTGTCAAATTCTCTCCAGCGTTTGTTACAACTGTAGAGTTGTTGGAGAGTGTGGTGGTGAGACCGGTCAGCTTTGTTTCCACGGACTTCAGAGACTCGTTGATGTCTCCCAAATTAGGACCTGTAACACATAAGTACTTGTGAACAAAGGAAAGCTCAAAAGTTTCAGGTTTAGTTACAGTGTATATGGGTTGATTTGTACCTGCAGGAGGATTGACGAAATCGTCAAAGTTGCGGATTCCTGAAAAATGTTCCATATCTTCCTCAAAAGTTCGGTGAGGTATGGTGATCTCTGCAGGTCCTGTCTTCATCATTCGTTGAGAAGCGTCAGCGGCGGCTTCTGGAATGATGGCATCTCCAGTGTTCTTTGGAGGAGTGTCCAAGGGAGTGGGAGGAGAAGCGAAGGATAAGAAAGGGGTTCGGGTACTGAGTTCAGCGTTGGAATCGCTGAGAATCACTTCATCAGTCTTTTGAGAGACTGAGGGAGGTTGGGTAGGTTCCAAGTTTCTAACCTCAGCGTTTGGAGACGCTGAAGTCTGGATTGAAGGGATGGCTTGAACGGGTGTGGCAGAGCGTACCACGGAACATTCCTTCAGCTCGTCAGAATGAGCTGAGGAGTCTTCAGCATGGAATTGCTGGGGTTGCTCCTTGGTTTTCTTGATCCTTTTGGAATCAAGTTGGGTGTGAGAGTGTTTCCTTTTCTTAGAATGAGAGGATTGTGTGACCGGGGTATCAGCGATGGGTATTGTCGCTGAAGGAGCCACAGAAGTCGAAGAATTGGGGTTAAGAAGAGAGAGAAGGGTAGAGAGACGTACCTCATTATCGACAGGTTTGAAATCAAGCACCATAGGGCCAACCTGAGAAAGTTTCAGGTCACCCTCTTGAGGATAGATGTCCTTCAGGCCATATTGAAAGATGGCGCTGATGAAACGGGGGTAGGGAACCCATGCAGGTCTGTCAGCAGCAGAATCTACTCTTTGCACTAGGTCATCATAAATGATAGATGCCCAGTCAATATGTAGACCTTTCAGCAGTGCGTATCCCATAGCCTGCTGAGGTTGAGCGGCTTGATCAGAGGAGCCGGTCTTCGCTGTCATGCAGCTGATCAGGTGTGCGAAGATGAAATTCATCTCGCTGGGCATTTTGGACTTCTTTATCAGCGTCAGCTTCTTCTCGGGCTTCTTGCCCCTTCCAATTTCCCAGATGTAACCCATTGCGTCGAGGAAAGCAATGATTGCTTCTCTGTCAGCATGCTTCTTATGGTCAGGGAATGGAACAAATGGTTTTTCTTTGGTAGCATTGGGAAAGTTCAAGGCTTTTCGAATGATAGCGGGGGTTATCTTAATTGTGCCATACTCTGTATCGCTGAGTATGCAATCGATGGTTTTGGATGCATCTTTGGCAGAGGATAGCTGAGTGTGTCTGGCAGAGTACCAGAACTGGGATAGTAGTAGCTGACTTGCGGGAGGTGTGATGGTCAGGGCTGTTGAAATGCAGCAGTTTTTCAGGAAATTCACAGCATCATCCAGATGTGTGACTTGCTTTCGAGGAGGAAACTCGAGAAGCGCAGAGAGGTTGTTGACCTTAGTCCAATCTAGTTGATCCAGCTTGAACTTAACCTGAGGGGCTTTGATGATGTCCACTTCCTCAGAGTCAGCGGAGATGGACTCAGCGGTAACATTGATCTTTGAAGATGCCATTTATCTGTATTATCAGTTCAACCAAAGATGTTAACAAATAAGAATTGTCTTAGTATGGAAAGAATTTCCATTAAGATGGTTCGAATTTTGTCCATTTCATTCAGACATAAATGTCTTAATGAAGATTAGGGTTTTTCATGATTTTGAAACGAAATGTAAAACCCATAAATTCTTGTATCCCAGTTTCAAAAAAAACTGGATACGAATGAAGAACAAGTTTAAGATTTAGATTTAAAACTTGAAGAAGAACCATGAAATGGTTGTGTTCATAAAACCATGGAAGAAAATGATTTTATTTTTAAGTTCTTTTGTTTGATCTTGTTTAAAACAATGATAAGATCAGAAACAAGTTATCTGCATTTGAAAAATAAGAACATATTAACCTTGATGTTTTGATGAAGAAGATGATGAACAGTTCTTTGAAGATTTGAGAGGACAAATGCAACAGTAATTCTTTTCTTGCGGAGAAAGATTGTTCGCGTAAAAGACAAATATAAACCAAGAGTTGTTTATATAGGGAGTTTTAGAGAGAGAAAACCTTGAGCGGGAAAAGGTTTTCATCATGACACAGACACGTGTTTGCATTTGATTGGAAGTTTGAACGAAACGTGCAAACGTGTGTCAGAAAGAAATCGTGCCTGGTGATATCCGTTGCAATGACGTCACAACTGTCCTTTCACATTCTTTGGGATGTCTCTGAGGTTTTGAAAGCTCAGGGACTCTTTTGAAAAACATGAAGCACTGAATAGAAAATATCAGTGAAGGTTTTAAGAACTTTCAAAATATGTTAAGGAAGAGATATTCAGCGATGCATTTGTTTTTGAAATCTTGCATTTTCATGCGTTTGTCAGAGAGAGAAAACATACTTGGATATCAGTTTAACCAAGTTTATTCAGAGAGAAGATGATTGAATAGGTTATACGAGTTGATTTTATCCTATCGCTGATTAATGTGAACCGCTGAAGATTTTACCCTTCAAAGTTCAGCATTCCAAGCTCGCTGATGAGAAAGTTGAATCTTGTCTCATCAAGAGGTTTGGTAAATAATCAGCTAACTGATAATCAGTTGGGATAAAATGAAGTTCTATATCACCATTCATCACATGATCTCTGATAAAATGATATCTGATTTCTATGTGTTTTGTCTTTGAGTGTAGCACTGGATTGTTTGCTATAGCGATGGCACTTGTGCTGTCGCAATAGATTGGAATTTTGGAGAGCTGAAGATCATAGTCTAGTAGCTGATTTCTCATCCACAAGACTTGGGAACAACAGCTTCCAGCGGCTACATATTCAGCTTCAGCTGTGGAAGTGGACACTGAGTTTTGCTTCTTACTTGTCCAACTTACCAGCTTTCCACCCAGGAGCTAACATCCTCCTGTGGTGCTTTTCCTATCCATTTTGCAACCTGCTAAATCACTGTCTGAATAGGCGGTTAGATCGAATCCTGAGTCTTTGGGATACCAAAGGCCTAGATTCGCTGTACCCTTAAGATATCGAAAGATTCGCTTTACAGCTTTCATATGAGATATCTTAGGTTCAGCTTGATATCGTGCACACAAGCATGTTGCAAACTTAATATCGGGTCGGCTAGCTGTAAGATACAATAGTGAGCCGATCATCCCACGGTACAGCGTGACATTGACAGGAACACCCTTTGTGTCCTTATCAAGTGTCAGCGGTGGTGCCATAGGGGTTTTCATAGCTGAACTTTCAGTTAAGTCGAATTTCTTCAGCATATCTTTAACATATTTTCCCTGATTAATGAAAGTTCCTTTTTCAGTTTGCTTAATCTGAAGACCAAGGAAATATGTTAGTTCACCCATCATGCTCATTTTATACTCATCTTTCATTCTATCAGCGAAACGATTACAAAGCTCAGGGTTAGTAGAACCAAATATAATGTCATCAACATATATTTGAACTAAAATGATATGACCTTTCACTTTTCTAAAAAATAGAGTTTTGTCAATCTTACCTCTCTCAAATTGTTCAATATGGAGATAAGTAGAGAGAGTATCATACCATGCACGAGGAGCTTGCTTTAAACCATAAAGTGCTTTGTCCAGTTTATAAACATAACCTGGACGCTTAGGATCTGAGAATCCTGGAGGTTGTTCCACATACACTTCTTCATTCAGCTTTCCATTTCAGAAACGCTGACTTAACATCCATCTGATGTACAGTGAAGTTTTTGTGTACAGCATATGCTAAGAAAAGACGAATAGATTCGAGTCTTGCTACTGGAGCAAAGGTTTCGTCATAATCTATGCCTTCCTCTTGTCTGTATCCCTGAGCAACAAGACGAGCTTTGTTGCGAGTTACAGTACCATGTTCGTCCAACTTGTTTCGATAGACCCATTTAGTGCCTATCACCGTTTTGTCAGTTAGTCTACGAACGAGTTTCCAAACTTTGTTTCTTTCGAATTCAGTCAGCTCTTCTTGCATAGCGCTGACCCAGTTTGGATCTCTTAGGGCATCATCTATTTTCTTTGGTTCAGTTAGAGAAATAAAGTTAACAAATAAACAAATATTACCTGCACTTCTACGAGTCTGAATACCAGCGTTGGGATCACCAAGAATTTGATCGATTGGGAGATTTACAGTCCATCGCTGAGCCGGAGCATACGTCGCTGATTCAGTCTGAACTGGAGAAACTGAAGATGAGGCTTCAGCTACTTCTGGATTATCAGCTAAGAGAGGAATGTTTGCATTTGTCACTTCATTCACTGATTGCTGAGAAATAGACGGAATTTCTGAGACATTTGGATCAACTGCAGGTATAGTGTTTATAGGCACAGCTGAGACCCAAGATGTTTCAGCTTCACTATTCTGCATATCTGGAATGATAGTAGGACCATCATTTTCTACGGTGTGAGCATGAGGAGTGGGAACTTCTTCTGAATCACCAAGATGAGAAAACATCCATTGATTCAGTTCTTCAGTATCAGCGGACGGTTTAGAGTTCGCTGAACGGGATTCGTCAAACGTGACATGAATAGTTTCTTCTACAGTTTGTCTTCTACGGTTGAAGACTCTGAAGGCTTTGGAGACTGAGGAGTATCCAAGAAAGATTCCATCATCAGCCTTAGGATCAAACTTTCCAAGGGCATCTCTGTTGTTCAGTATGAAACACTGACATCCAAAGATGTGAAGAAAGCTGATTGAAGGCTTTCTCCCATGAAGGAGTTCATAGGCTGTCTTTTTGAATCTTTTAACTATCAGCGACCTGTTTTGCGTAAAGCAAGCAGTGTTGACAGCTTCTGCCCAAAACTGAGTAGGCAGGTGAGAATCGCTGAGCATTGAACGTGCAGCTTTTAAGCTTTTCAGCGAGATCAAGATTTTGGTTTTCAACCACAGTTTTGCCGTTCATGGCTTCGTATAAACTTCTAGTCAAGAGATCGATCTTACGGACACTATCAGCTTCATCAATATTTGCAATATTGGTAAAGAAAGAAGGTGATACCTGAATGGCAGATGTTGAAGTGGAGGGAATGTCTGAACTTTCTTCCTCTTCTTCAATCTTGGCCATGAGACATTGATTTGCTTCATCATCTTCAGAGTCAGATGATGATGCTTCTTCATCAGAAGCAGCCCAATCATAGTCAGCCATGAGGCCTTTTCCTTTCTTCTTAAAACTTTTCAGCTTTGCATACTTCTCCTTCAGCTTTTAGTATTTGTCATCTTTATTCCTTGGAACAAAGTTTTTCTTTGAGAAAGCTGAAGGTCTCATGACTTTCTTTGACCTGCACTCATTAGCGAAATGACCTGTATTTTCGCAGTTGAAACAAGTAGCAGTAGCCTTATCAACAAAAGCTGATGATTTAGGCTTGTCAGTTATGGAAAGAGGTTTGTTCTTTCTAAACATTTTCTTCTTGGCGAATCTCCTGAACTTTTTAGTTAGGAGAGCCAGGGATTCATCATCATCTGAAGAATCAGAGTCTGATGACCTTTCAGAGTTACTTTCTAACTCAGTGATAGTGACCAAGGGTCGCTGAGTAGAAGGTTCTTCTGAGATTAAAGCAACAGGAGTGCTTTTGGAATCTTTTACAAGATTCTTCTTAAGATGGCTAGATTGCTCATGATTCAGCAATGTACCATATAAGGTTGAAAGGGTCATTGATTTAAGATCCTTTGACAGCTTGAGACACATGGAATAATTGTCCCAGCTTTCAGGTAAACATTCTAGAAACTTTGTCAGCACTTCAAACTTAGAATATTCCTTACCAACAGTTTTTAGATCTATAATTAAGCAATTAAAACGTTGGTGAACTTCAGAGAGAGTTTCATTCTTACCAGAAATGAAGCTTTCGTATTGTCTTACCAGGTTGATCTTTCTTGAGTCCTGGACTTCAGACGTTCCTTCATACTGAACACATATTGTGTCCCACATGGCTTTTGATGACTTCAGGTTCATTACGGAATGGTAGACTTCGTCAGGAAGGGCCATGGATAGTATGGATCTGGCTTTTGTATCTATAGCCACTTTCTTCTTATCTTCATCAGTCCACATGTGTATTTCCTTTGGAATCAGCCTTTCTGGAATAGCAGCTCTAGTTGCAGTGGCTGGAACTAAAGGATCAATTGTTACAGGGATGTGTGGGCCGTTTTCAAGATAGTAAGTCATAGTAGGGTCTACACCTTCTAAGAAGAGTGTCATCCTATTTTTCCACAAGTTGAAGTTGTCTCTGGAAAATCTAGGGGGTTTTGCAAGAGAACCATTGTCTATATAATGTGTGTTTGTGTTGGCCATTTTCAGATAATAGCAAGGAAGAGAAATATCTTAGATTAGATCTTGTTTATGAGATTAAACAAATCCGCTCTGATACCACTTGTTGGTCTCGAAGGCCTATACAAGTTTGTAGAAGGGGGGGTTGAATACAAACACACAGATTTTACTTTTCTAAATTGTTTATTGATAAATCATTAACAATTTACAGCTTGTTGCGGAGACAAGATTAAGGATAAACCTAAATCTAAACAAGTTGGAACACTAAGGTTTCTTGCACTAAGAAAGATAAGGAAATTACTAATAATAACCTATCTTGAGATAAGAGATTTGAACTTGTCCAGAGTTAGCAAGTTACATCAAAAGAAGTGAGTTCATCTCTTTATATACTGCATGCATTTAATGCAAGTCAGTATATACTTTACACGTGTCATCAACTGGTTGGTTGCATGTCATTGACCTTGGTTGACAACCTTAGTAGCCGTATGGATGAATAGTGTAGTATCAGAGTGGTTGTACGATTTCAGATATTCGGAGGTTCTTTTCTGACAATTCGTACGGAGTCGTGCAAGGGTGGTTGAGACAAAAGTACTTTGTACGGAGGACTTCATGATCAGCTTTCGTTGATTCAGCGATTATCATTTACTATTCAGCAGATGATAAAGTTCAGCGATAGCTGAAGTCTTCTACTTGATACTTCACGTTGAGTGGACAAATCTGAGTCTTCGCTGATCCGCATCAGTTCATTAGGAGACTTGTCGCTGGTTCTTGAGCTTGATCTTCGACTTCAGCGTAGAACCTTTGTTGACGTGAAACTTGTCTTCAGGGATCATAAGTAAACAACTAACTTATCAGCGATCATCATAATGACTAAACAGACTCAGAGCATTAATGATGAACAGTGTTCGCTGAATGTTTAATTTAAAAGAGTGAGAGTTCCTATCAGCGGTACTGTAAGATCTTAGTACTTATCAGCGATAGTGAAACTCTGATACATATTGTTTACTTACAATTTTCACTAAGTATTTAAGAGAGGGTCATTATCAAATCACTGAGGGTTTGGATCAACAGTCGCCCCTGACCATGGCATAGAGATAGAGGCCAACAACCATCACCTAGACGTCGCTCAGATCTGACCACAACCACAACATCATGTGATTGTGGATATACTAATGCGTCACCCTCTTCGTGAGGCCCTCACTGCTACATCTGACGTCCCAGTGCTATACGTATATCAGGTATGGCTCTCTGCCCAAGTCATTACGGCGGGAAATTCCCAAACTATCACGGCGCAGATCGACAACCAACCGTTCACGCTCACACCTGAGTCCTTCCGGCATCTACTGTCACTTCCTGAAGCCAATGCCGGCGGACATCAACGATACGACCCCGCGGTCAATGACGAGACTCTGTGCGCTCAAGTCCGTGCTCTCGGATACAACCATGACCTCGACCGTCCTTCCGCGTTCAACAGAAAGTACCTGGCCCCCATCTGGTACACACTGTTCACGATTCAGAACAGGTGTCTCTCATCCAGATGGAAGGGCATCGACCAGTGCACCGGCGACTTCCTACGATTATTTCATGCCGTGTGCTACAACCGCCACGTGGACTTCGCGATGATCATCTGGCGTGAACTGGTCCAAGCTATTCGTCAAATCGGAGGTTCGAAGCAAAAGAAGTTCCTCCCATACCCTCGTTTCCTCTCTCTGGCTGTGCGACATCATATGGACACGAATCCAGCAATACCGCGACGTCTTAACCATCCGGTATGTCCTCCTCACCACTTGAAATATATGGTGATTCGTAACACGTCCAACGCCATAGCAATGCCCATACCTGAAGCCCTACTAGCTCACGCGGATCCTACTACACCGAGTGTAGTAGCATATAGGGAAGCGTTAGAGAATCCCATGGTCCAGCCAGTGCCGGAGGGACCTCCCCAGGGACTTAGACCCGGCTGACGTGAGCGTCCTAGGACTAGAGGAGGAAGGGCCTGGGAAGCAGGGGCTCTCGGGCGGGGTGTGATGAGAATTCATGGGAGGGGAACCAGAGCGAGCAGTGCATTGGATCCGCGTACCGGTTCTAGCCAATCTCACCAAGCCGGTACATCATTAAGACCAATGCTTCACCGAGACCCGGAACAGTACCTATCTGATCCTCCTTCACCTTCCCGGCTTGTTGAATACGTGGAATCCGACTCCAGAGAGTCCGATACGTCCCGTGCTATACGGATATCCTTAATACCTACAGGTATCGGACCTAACCCAGACTTTACCGAAGGCATCCCTTCCGACTCACCGACACCACCTCCGATCCCTACTACCCAACCTGTTACGGGAGTTATAAGGAGAACTGAGGGAGTATTAGGTGATGAGTTAGAACATGTGAGACGGTGGGAATTACGGTCGAAAGCAAACCAGGAAAGATTAAGCCGTAAAGATAAAGAGGCTTCTGAGCGACCCCAACCGAGTGTCTTCCGGGTAGCCACATCTGCTATCCCGTCTCATCCGTTGGGACGGGGTATTGAAGAAGCCGCCGTGGACCCAACGACCAATTGCACAACCTCCTCATCCACTCATCCGTCTCTCAAAAGACGGGTGTTTCAACTTCTCATGGGGATTTAGCACAACTTCTACCGGTCTCTCAATCGGAGGGTACCGGTATTGAAACAAGAGACCAGCCTCCCCCGGTTTCGACTTCTTTGAGTGCACTATTGAGTCTAGAGCCACTTGTTATTGAACATTCTTAGGCTAGGATACAAGATGATATCCTACAATCGAGGCTCTTCATGACCCGATCGGAACTTCCGTAGGATCTCCGCCTTTAAGTGGAATCCGATGATCGGAAGGAAATCCTACCACGGCTATCCCTGCGCCAACCGTGAACGTAGGTGGCTCTACCTCTAAGGTAGATGCTTCAACGGGCAATCTAAGTGATCCCGGTGTTACATTACCCGACTTAGTGTCAAAGGGATATCTGGACGGCGCCCTAAAGGCCGTCCGCGAGGCAATGGAGGAGCGCTTTACTACCGAGCTCAACAACCTGAAAAGTCTGATAAAAGGTAAAGAGAAGATGGTCGAACCTGAAACCGCACCAACACCACCACTGGCTCCCGTTCAGCCAAATCTTTCGGTGGACACCCTGAAGACCATGTTTCTAGCTTAACTGCTCCAACAATCCGAAACCGATGCCTCTACCGAAGCAGACCTGATCTCCGTTCTGAAATCACAGGTCACTGCTCCTTCATCATCGATCACCACTCGGATGGATAATCTTGACTAGACTCTTAAGGACGTTCAACAAGCGCTCACAACGCTGTCCGAGAGAGTTAGATCACTCGAAGATACCTGCAAGAGTCAAGCAGGCGGTCTAAAGCGGAAGCACGATGACCAGGATGATCCTGATCACCGTGAGGGGGAGAAAAGACAAAGACTAACCGAGACCGTCCAGATCCTTACTGAAACAACAATTGTGGTTCATCAGGAACCTTCAACTGCGACAACTACAACCGAAGATACACCCGACGCCGAGCTGCCTTTAGCCGAGATGGAAATTGATATGGACATCTCTGATGATGAAGACCCGACGGTTGAAAAGCCTGAGGGATCAACACAGGAATTGGTCACAGATGACACATCAGATAGCCCGATACTGGATTTGATTGATCCAGACTGCGAGATCGATCCGGAGACCGAAGTTGCATGGTATGAAAAAGGCGACAGTGCCGTAAATCTCCAGGTTAATTTGATCTTCCCTACTAATGAAGACGATAACGTAGACTACGACCAGTTTCTGCTTAAAAATTTGTATGGTACTCCCGTTCACTCAGCTCAAGCCGCCAAAACTTCTGCAAGACCCGAATCTACAACTGCCGATATTCCGACATCTCCTCAACAACAACCGACAGCTTCTGATCTTCCTCCTCCTCAACAGCAACAGATCCGATGGGAGAAGATCACCATATTTATTCCTCACCTGGAGGAATCTATGAAGAAGTTGTTCGTCCACAGGTTACGCCCAATCGAGCCAACTTTCTGCATTGGTATTTACAGCTCAAACCCAGAATACCAAAGCCAGTACATAAACGCTTTGAAGTGGTGTCTGCCAGTCAGCCAAGTCCGAACCAAGCATAAGATCACCGAAGTGCTGAATATCCAATCCGGCTGAATTATGAAAGTCAATTATCCTGTATTCACCGTCCGACGCGATAATGGTAATGAATGGAGATTCTATGAAGCCGACTTCCAGCACCTCCAACCGTTCGACTTCCTGGTAATACTGAAAGACCTCCGTACAAGAACTATCCGACCGCTTCAAGTAACAAAAGTGCTCTAAGCTGTTCGATTCCTATTTCGTACCATCATGATGTCTTATCTCACGGACTTCCAAATGGCAATCGAGAACAGAACGAAGAAGGTAAACCTGATTAAGCCCGATCTGAAAGCACCTGAGTTGAAGATGTATCCCGAGATCGCACTGCTTCTAGAACCAGAAAAGAGAAAGAAAAGAGATTTATGCGCTTCAGTCAGGTAGACAGAATTTGCGACGACACGCTTTTCAAAGTCCAAGATGCTCTTCGAAAAATCATCTCTTTCGAATCTGAAAATCGAAGGCTCTCGTGTGTTACTAATTCAAATGAAACAACCGCTCGGAAAGCCTTAGAAATGGTTGAAGAACGCATCGACTATCATCGTGCTCTCAGATGGTTCGAGGTACACTTTGCGCTCCGTAAAAGATATGTTCATACCTGGCGTGAACTCGAACTTCAATACAAAGGGGGAGATTGTTAGGGCAATATTTGGTTGTATAGAAGTTCAAGGGGCTATTTGTAATTGTTTAATTTGAGCCTAGTTA
Source organism: Saussurea involucrata (assembly GCA_033807775.1). Classification (NCBI taxonomy): domain Eukaryota; kingdom Viridiplantae; phylum Streptophyta; class Magnoliopsida; order Asterales; family Asteraceae; genus Saussurea; species Saussurea involucrata. The sequence goes on from CM066312.1 coordinate 23,686,417, forward strand.
GTGAACGGGTCGTGGGCTTGTTAACCATGGGCCCGTCATATATAAAGTTCTTTAGCCTTAGAATTATAGGCTAGTTGTTCATTTGCCTTCATAATTCGTATTGTAAACTCTCTCAATATTGAAAGCTAATTGGATGACCAGTTGAAATCATAACCAGTGTTATTTATCTATTGATTTCATAACTGTTCGTTGCACGGATCTAGATCTATCACGGACAGGTTTCTGGATACCCCTATCTGGATAGGTTTCCGGATAGGACATCTATCCGGACCGGATAGGTATCCGGGTTTGACCCATCCGGACTCTCACATTATTCTTTTTCCGGAAACTTTAAAACCCACAAAAACCCCTTCGTTTTCTCCTCTCGTTCGGACACCATCGAAATCATCTCATTTTCGCACGACTTCTGCTCTAAATCAGGTATAATTCTCGATTCACTATCTCGATATTAACTAGACTTGTCTCACGCACTGAAATAAACAAACCGACCACTGATTTGGTCGATTCAGGTGTATCGTAACCCACTTTTCACGTCGACAATAGTTCGACCAATTTCAGTGTGCTGTAGGTTGGTTTACACACTCTCGTATGCACGTATACTCACATTGACTCTACGAGAATGCTTTGACACAAGTTTAGTGTTGTTTTTGGCACGATTGAATCCATCCGGATGTCGTCCGAATAGTTTCAAACTATCCGGACACTTTCAAAATCATCCAAAAACATTCATGGTCTAGATATTTTATCCGGACACCATCAACGTCCGGTAACCCTAGTTGTCCGAAAACCTATGGGTTTCCGGTAAGTTCAACTATCCGGATTGTTGAGGTGTCTGGTACCCAAGTCATCCGAAAACTTATGCCTTATCCGAAAACCGCATTTGTCCGGATTGAATGCTTTGTCCGGAAACCTTGACCATGTCCGGAAACCTTGGTTGTCCGGATAATCTTGTCCGGATACCCTGGTTTTTCCGGAAACTTTTATTTCAAAGTGATTTGTCCGGACACTGTCATGTTTAGCATTCCATTCCCCTGTTCTCTCATTGCCAGCCCTCAATCCGCTTTAGATTGAGCAGTTAATCACCAAGGTACGCGCCGACAACTGTATCTCACTCAGCCCTCATTGCTAGCCCTCAATCCGCCCAAGTCGTCATGGCTGCCAACTCCCACACCATCACGGCACGGATCGATAATCACCCCTTCATGCTCACACCTGAGTCGTTCCGCCGCCTGCTATCACTACCCGAGGCCACCGCCAGCGAACACCAAGCCTATGACCCCACGGTCAATGACACGACACTGTGTGCTCAAATATGTGCACTCGAATACAACCACGCCCTCGAACGTCCTTCAGCCTTCAACCGAAAATATCTTGCGCCCATCTGGTACACACTGTTCATAATTCTAAACAGGTGTCTATCGTCCAGATGGAGGGGAATAGACCAATGCACAACCGAATTTCTACGTCTATTCCATGTTGTATGCTACAACAGGCACGTTGACTTCGCGGTGATCATCTGGCGCGAAATGGTTCAGGCTATTCGATAAATCGGCGGTTCGAAGCAAAAGAAATTTCTACCTTATCCACGATTCCTCTCACTGGTCATCAGACAACACATGGACGCAAATCCAGGGATACCGCAACGAATAAACCATCCGGTATGTCCTCCTTTTCACTTGCAATATCTTGTGATTCACAACCCATCAGATGCACGAGCCATGCCCTTATTTGAAGCCCTACTGGCACATGCGGACCCCAATGCACCGAGTGTGTTAGAATATAGGAGAGAGATAGTTGCTCCCATGGTCCAGCCAGAGTCGGAGGGACCTCCCCAGGGACATAGACCCGAGAGACGTGAGGGTCCACGAACGAGAGGAGGTAGAGTCCGGGTAGCTGGGGCTCCCGGATGGGGTGTGTTGAGAGTACATGGGAGGGGAACAGGCGCAGGCGGTGCATTGGATACGCAAGCCAGTACTACCCATTCCAGCCAAGCCAGAACTAGCCAACAACCCCCGATTCCCACCACCCGAACCACGACCGAAGCAGGACCGTCGACTAGACTACACGAGGTCCCGGTCATCACTGAATCCGAAAGACCATCGCTTCAACGCGATACGGAGGTCTACATATCTGACCCCCTTTGCCGCCCAGACAGGTTGAAGACGTGGAATCCGAATCCACCGAATCCGATACGGATTGTGCCATGCACGCATCCTTAATACCACCCCGTATCGGACCATACCCACCGTTGACCAAAGGAACCCCATCTGACTCACCTACACCCCTCTCATCCCTACTACCTAGCCTATTACGGGAGACATAAGGAGAGCGGAGGGAGAACCAGTTGAAAATTTAGAACAGGCGAGTCGGAGGGAATGGAGATCGAAAAAGAACCAAGAGTAGACGAGCATTAGGACCAGTGAGGCTCGAGAGCGACCCCAAACCAATGTCATCCAGGTAGCCACATCTTCTACTTTGTCTCATCCGTTGGGACAAGGTATTGAAGAATCCGTCGTGGACCTAGCGGCGCAATTGCACGACCCTCCTAGCCACTCATCCGTCTCTCAACAGACGGGGGTTTCAATTTTGCACAGGGACTTAGCACAAAATCTACCAGCCTCCCCCGGTCTCGACTTCTTTGGTTGCACTCTTGAGTCTAGCGCCTTTTGCTAATATTATTTCTTCGGCTAGGACACAGGACGAGACAACGAACATCGGTTCTCTTCGTGACCCGATCCGAACTTCCGTAGTGTCTCTGTTTTCGGGCGGAATGCAAGGATCGGAAGGAAATCCTACCACGGCTACACCTTTGCCAACCGTGAACGTAGGTTGCTCTATCTCTAAGGTAGATGCCTCAACGGGTAATCTAAGTGATCGCGGTGTTACCTTACCCGACTTCGTGTCAAGGGAGTATCTGGACAACGCCCTAAAGGCTGTCCACGAGGCAATGGAGAAGCACTTCACCACCGAGCTTGACAAACTCAAAAGCTTGATCAAAGGTAAAGAGAAGGTAGTTGTTAGGTCTAGAGTTTTGTCAAAAACACAAGTGTTGAGTTCTGAGTAAGAAGACCAAAGAAGACTCAGAAGACTCAGAAGTTCTGAGTAGAAGACTCAGAAGTTCTGAGTGAGAAATCTCAAAAAGATTCTAAGTGTTGGATTCTGAGTAGGAGACTCAGAACTTCTGACTATGAAGAAAAATGTTCTGAAGCGCTTATTCAGAAGTATGTTCAGAATTTATATCTTGGGATATTCTCTGTTATATTCAGTTACTAATTAGGACACGTGTAATTGTTCTATTAGTCTGTTTCTTTTATGTACTGTAGCTTTAGTCTTTCCTTAAACAGTATATATAGGAGTTAGCAACTGTATGCTAATAGATCTTTTGCTAATCTTTCACATAACTTTTCACGCATATCTTTTGAGAGAGAAACTCATTGTAATATCTTGCAATTCACAGATTGTTAATAAATCATATGACCAGTTGCTGTGAATACGATCTTGAATGTTCATATTTGATTGTAGGATTAGATCCTTGACTTACAATTGGTATCAGAGCCAGTCAACAAACAAATTCGTCCAAGAGTGTGTTTGATCGCGTTCTTGAAGTTTCTTGATCAATTCGACAATTGATTCCGCTGCTGCTAACAATTCTTGAATTCCTAACAATTCTTGAATTCGTTTCTATCATTGATTCAAGAAATTTGAATTTGTCTTTCTATTGAATCGATATCTTACAATCAAGTCATCCAAAGATTTTCTCTCTATGCTGATTAATTCTCGAAATTAAACAGAGATCACAGGTATGTTTTCGAAATCTTGATTGGTTTCTTGATCAAAGTGTTTATATCTGTTGCATGTTGATTAGTATTCAAATTTTTTGTTGAAAAGAAGATTTCATTAATTCATGTACTCTAACTGTTTGATGAAATGCATGTGACAGATTTGATCAATTCTTGCATGTTCTAGATCTGTGTTGATTCTCATTTTTTTATCATAATTCATAGTTGATATTTGAATTTGTCATTTCATCATGCCTGAGATTGTTGAAGTTTTTGTGAGACCTGCAAGTTCTATAACCAGTTCAGACAATTTACAAAAATTAAGTCCTGTAAAAGCAAAAGAAACAATTTCTAAACCAAAAACTGAGATTGTTCATTTTGAAAGCAAGATTGCTAATCTTGAAGCCAAATTTGAGGAAAGTGCAAAAGTTGTTGTAAATTTGCAAAAAGATAAATTCGATCTTCTAAAAGATTTCGAAAAGGCTCAAGAGAACACAAAGGTGTTAGAAAAAGAGAATGTTGATTTGAAAGAGAAAATCAATTTTGAAAGAAAGATGTTGACAGATTCTAAAAATAGAATCAAATCATGTGAAATGAAAAATTGTCAACTCTTGAAACAAATCTATGATTTTGAACAAGTTCTTATACTTGAAAGAGTGAAATTTGAGAAAGAGAGAAGAGACTTTCAAACTGAGAGGAAAGGTTTTGAAACAAAGTCTGTTGAATTATCTTTGAAAATTTCTGATTTGGAGAAAATTCTTGCAAAAGAAAGAAAAGAGTTTAAATGCAAGAAAAATGTTTTTCAAAAAGAAAAGAATGGTTTTGAGAAAAAGAAAACAGGAATGTTAAATGAGTTTTCTGTAAAAATAAATGAGTTGGAGAAAGAGTTAGAAGATGGAAGGAAAGAGACTGAAAAGAAGAAGGTAAATGGCTTTAAAGAAAAATGCTTAAAAGATGAGTTTGAGAAGGAAAAGAAAGTTTTTCATTTGGAGATAAGGAGGCTTATTAAGAAATTATATGATTTATCAACTAAAATCATGATAGAGAGGAAGTCCAAATCTGATTTGCAGTCAAGGTTTGATTTGTATGTTAAAAAGTTTAGGGAATTTGAAACGAAAGTTGTTGACAAATCAAATCATAGTTCAAAAGATCAGATTCGTTCTTCTAATCTGTTTTATGATTCTGCTATTGATAAATCTTATAATTGTTCTTTTAAAAAGATAAAAATGGAATGGAGAGTTAAAGGAACAACTTCCAAGAAAGAAGTGCCAAAATCAAAGGTTCCTAATTCAAATGTCAAGAAGAACAATACATTTCAAAGAAAATCTTTTGTTAAACCTGATGTGATTTATTCTGTAAATCAATTAGTCAGAATTGCACAAAAGAAACTTTGTTGTTCATATAGTGGGACTAATGATTTTGTGAACAAGAATTTTATTCAGCACTGGTATGGTTCTTATAGAATATCTGCATATGCCACTGCACCTAACAAACCTGGACCCAAGTTCATATGGGTACCAAAGACAACTTAATCTGTTTTGCAGGTTATTCATGTGTAGAGCTGAATGATAATACTGACACATGACTTAAAACCGATGCTGTGCTTAAATTGAGAATTTTGACTTTTGGATAATACAGTCCAAAACTCGATCTGAATGTGATTATGGATTTCTGATTCATACAGATCAATTTGTTGATTTTGAAGATTTTTTTTTAAAGTTCTGTTTACTGTGGGGTTATCGAACTCATAGATGTGAGTGTTTTTCGTAGAAAACATTTCCAGAGAATGTGTTCAGAATCACATTTTAAGCAACCCTGCAAATTTTGGTTGAAAAATTCTGATTTTTGAGCAAGTTATGGTGATTTGAAGTTCAGAATGTTCAAAAATCACAAAATCCAAACATTTTTCTAAGGCATTTTCTCTGGATAGTTTTATCAGAATTCTGACTCTGTTACTCAGAAGTTCTGACTCTACTACTCAGAAGTTCTGACTCTACTACTCAGAATTCTGACTCAACTAATCAGAATTCTGACTCTGATACTTAGAATTTTGAGCAAGTTACTCAGAATTCTGACTCTTCTAATCAGAATTCTGACTCTACTACTCAGAATTTTTTTTGATAACTAATGAGGAATCATCGTAGATGATTACAAAAATCTCTTGATTTTGCAGGATTATCTTGATTTCAGAGGAAGTATTGACTCAAAATTTGATCTGATTGTTTCAAGATAATGTTCAAAACCCGTGATTCAACGTTTTAGGTTTTTGAACATATCAGTTCAAAACCCGTACTTAAATGACTATGGCTTCTGAATAATTCAGTTCAGGACCCGTACTTCAAAGACTAAGACTTCTAAACAAATCAGTTTAGAACTCAAATTTCTCAGGTGATATCCTTAACTGTCATAATTTTATGTTTCAAGGAACAAGTGGTGAAAGGTAACATTGCATTATGTTTTATTTCTATTGCTTTGAAAGTTTAAATCTTAACAAATTTAATTCAATGAGATGATTTTTTTAATGAATAAAATGTGTGTCAAGGGTGATTTTACAAGTATTTTTGTATTATCTGAGCTATATTTGTTTCAACTTTCACTTCTGAAATAAATCGAAAGGTTAGCAAATCATGAATGAAATTATGCTGAATGCTCAATGTTATGAAATTTAGACTTATATAGAATATAATGCTCAAAAAGCTTAATTTGTCAGAATGTTGGATGGAAACGAAAATATGGGGGAAGTACTACGTTTTAGAACCAAGTGATTGAGATGCAATATATATATATATATACAAAATCATTTAGTTTGAAAGTTTGTACCTGTAGCCTTTCTGGTTTGGGAGAGTAAGTCCTAAGGGGTGCTCGACACCTAGTCCCTAAGATCAATTGGTCTGGGATCGGCTGACCCAAATCCTGCAATAGAACCAGATAGAAAGCCATGTTCTACTGGTACAAATGGGTTTAAGATATATCGATGTGGCCTTTCTGGTTTGGGAAATTAAGTTCCAAGGGGTGCTTGTCACCTAGCACCTAAGACCAACTGGTCTGGGATATGCTGACCCAAATCCTGCTATAGAACCAGATAGAAAGTCATGTTTAACGATGTATCTTATTCTTACTAAACTTTTTGATTAAAAGATGCCAATGTGCACAAAATTAAAAGATGCCAATGTGCACAAAATTAAAAGATGCCAATGAGCACATATCTCTTGAAACTTTGGAAAATTCAAAGTCGCAATAAACCTGTAAATTTGTGAAAATCCTGATTTGGGACAAATAGTGTGAGTAGAGCAAAGTATTCGTATATGTTTTAGAATTGCATATTCTTGAAGCTAATCATATTTCGCATGCTAAGCACACCAAATAGATTTAATAAAGGGATTGAAACTGAACATTTTTAACTTGATATGCAATGATGACTTGTATGTGAATCCAAACACATGCATTTGATTTCATTTGATTGAAAAATCTGATAAATTTCATTAAGTTGGATTTCTTTTGTAAAATTTTCAAATGATCAAATGTTAGTAGTTATCAAGTGTAGTTCAGTGAATCTTATTTTCCTTGTATAAATGTTTTCATTAAAGCACTATATTTGAAATGAATAATTTTAATGAAATATATGCATACTTTCAGGGGGAGAAAACAAATTGCTCCATAATGTCTCTGTTTTCGGGCGGAATGCAAGGATCGGAAGGAAATCCTACCACGGCTACACCTTTGCCAACCGTGAACGTAGGTTGCTCTATCTCTAAGGTAGATGCCTCAACGGGTAATCTAAGTGATCCCGGTGTTACCTTACCCGACTTCGTGTCAAGGGAGTATCTGGACAACGCCCTAAAGGCTGTCCACGAGGCAATGGAGAAGCACTTCACCACCGAGCTTGACAAACTCAAAAGCTTGATCAAAGGTAAAGAGAAGGTAGTTGTTAGGTCTAGAGTTTTGTCAAAAACACAAGTGTTGAGTTCTGAGTAAGAAGACCAAAGAAGACTCAGAAGACTCAGAAGTTCTGAGTAGAAGACTCAGAAGTTCTGAGTAGAAGACTCAGAAGTTCTGAGTGAGAAATCTCAAAAAGATTCTAAGTGTTGGATTCTGAGTAGGAGACTCAGAACTTCTGACTATGAAGAAAAATGTTCTGAAGCGCTTATTCAGAAGTATGTTAAGAATTTATATCTTGGGATATTCTCTGTTATATTCAGTTACTAATTAGGACACGTGTAATTGTTCTATTAGTCTGTTTCTTTTATGTACTGTAGTTTTAGTCTTTCCTTAAACAGTATATATAGGAGTTAGCAATTGTATGCTAATAGATCTTTTGCTAATCTTTCACATAACTTTTCACGCATATCTTTTGAAAGAGAAACTCATTGTAATATCTTGCAATTCACAGATTGTTAATAAATCATATGACCAGTTGCTGTGAATACGATCTTGAATGTTCATATTTGATTGTAAGATTAGATCCTTGACTTACAGTAGTCGAATCTGAAACCGCAACAACACCTCCACCGGCTCCCGTACAACCAACTTATTCGGTGGACACCTTAAAGACTTTGCTTCTAGCTCAGCTGCTCTAACACACCGACACCGATGCCTCTACTGAAGCGGACCTGGTATCAGTTCTACGTTCCCAAGTGTCTGCTCCTTCGTCATCCACAACCACCAGATTGGACCAGCTTGATACGACTCTCAAGGACATTCAACAAGCGCTCAAAACGCTGTCCGAAAGAGTCGGTTCACTCGAAGACACCTGCAAGAGTCAAGCTGGAGGACTCAAGAGATGGCACGATGATCAGGATGATCCTGATCACCGTGAGGGGGAGAACAAGAGACAGAAACTGTCTGACCCCTCTCCAATCATCCCTGAAATAACCGTGGTTCAACCGGAACCATCAACTGTGGCAACTGCAACCGAAGACGAACCTGAAGCCCAGTTGAGCTTAGCCGAGATGGTCATAGACATGGACATCTCAGACGACGAAGACCCAATGGTAGAAAAGCCCGAGGGAGAAACACAGGAGTTGGTCATTTATGATGCATCAGATAGGCTTGCACTTGATCTGATTGATCCAGATTCCGAGATCGACCCCGAGACTGAAATGCATGGTACAAAAAAGCCACCAGTGCAATAAATCTCCAGGTAAATCTGATATTTCCTACTGATGAAGACGACAACGTTGATTATGACCAGTTTCTGCTACAAAATATGTATGGTACACCCGTTCACACTACTCAGGCCCCCGAGACTTCTACGATACCCGAGACTTCAACTGTTGCAGATCCGACATCTCCTCAATAACCAACAGCTTCAGATCATCCTCCTCCTCAACAGCAACAAATCTGATGGGAGAAGATCATGATCCTTATTCCTCGCCTGGAGGAATCACTGAAGAAGCTATACGTTAACAGGTTACGCACCATCGAACCAACCTTTTGCTTTGGGATTTCCAACTCCGACCCGGAATACCAAAGCCAGTACATAAATGCCATAAAGCGATGTCTGCCAGTTAGCCAAGTCCGAACTAAGCACAAAATCACTAAGGTGCTCAACATCCAAACCGGCGGAATCCTTAAAGTCATATTTCCAGTGTTCACCGTCCGACGAGAAGACGAAAATGAATGGAGATTTTCCGAAGCTGACTTCAAGAACCTAAGACCGTTCGACTTCTAAGCTATACTGAAAGACCTCCGAATCAAAACCATCAGACCACTTCATGTATCCAAAGTGCTCGAAGCTGTTCGTCGATTCCTGATTCACACAATTATGATGTCCTATCTCACAGACTTCCAAATAGTAATCGAGAATAGAGCAAAGAAGGTAAACCTACTGAAACAGAATCTGAAAGCGCCCGAACTGAAGATGTATCCCGAGAATGCACTGCTTCTAGAACCGGAATTTGGGATTGTATACCTCAATGATTAAAAAGAAAAGAGGTTTCTTCGCTTCAGCCAGGTCGACAGATTCTGCGATGGCACACTCCTCAAAGTCAAAGATGCTCTTCGTAACATCATCACTTACGAATCCGAAAATCAAAAGGTTTCGTATGTTCCCAACTCAAATGAGACAACCGCACGAAATTCCTTAGAAGTGATTGAAGACCGCATCGACTACCGCCGAGCCATCAGAATGTTCGAGACATATTTTGCGCTCCAAAAAAGATACGTCGAGAACTGGTGCAAACTCGAACTTCAATTCAAAGGGGGAGATTGTTAAGGTCAAAATCAGGTTGAATTGAAGTTCAAGGGCTAATTTGTTATTATTCATTTTGAGCCTTAATGTGTAACGGGCCATGGGCTTGAGTGTCATGGGCCCATGGTATTTAAAGTGTTGTTAGCCTATGTTTTTAGGCTAGTTGTCAATATTGAACTTTCATAGCTTTGTAATTCTCTCTGATTATATTGAAAGTTATATGGATGACACATTGAAATCATACTGATTGCTTCATACTTATTGATTTCTATTGTTCGTTGCAATGATCTGGAACTCACAACTCCTTTTAGAGGAGGAGCGCTGATGAGCTTTGGGTTGAACCACAAGATGGATTCTTCGTCATCGTCATCATCATCAGCGCCCATGGAGTCTTTTTGGAGTCCTCTAACTCCAACTCTTCATCCTCCTCCTCCTCCTCCTCTTCTTCTTCATCCTCTTCTTAAGAGGGAATAAGTACAGTTTAAGCATTATAAGAAGAAGGATGGGTTTGAGTTTCTTTATTTAAATCCTCCCCCTCAGCGTGAGGGAGCTCTTCTTCATTTTTTTTTCTCCTTCTCCCCATATTTGTCATCATGATGTAGGGGAGGGCTGAGAGAAGTAGCGTCAACAGTGTCCACCCTATCTTCTAGGTTAGGGATGGCTGCGGAGGTGGAAGGAGCATCAACTTCCAGCTTATCCACCCTGGCTTCTAGGCCAGGGATCGCTTTAGTGGCCTTTAAAACGAAATCAGCGTTCATGCCCAGATTAGTGTGATCGTTGTCCGTAAAGGAAGGAGTAGGAGTAGGAACTGATTCCTTCAGCTTGGCCAACATTTCAGCAAGTAGACCGTTGTTTGTTTCGACCTTGTTGCTGAGGTCGGTAACAAAAGAGGTGACTGAGCTAACGGAGTTGCTCGACGATTGTATTGATGCGGTGTTGGTAGCAATATCCGTCTTTATACGGGTCACCTTCTCTGTAAGTGCTGACAGCTGAGAGTTATCAGCCTTCGAGGAAAGGGAAGAGGTGAGATCATTAAGCGAAGTGCTGACAACGTTCACGGCAGTGGTGTTGGCGTTGACAGCGGTGGAGAGTGAGGCCACGTGATCGCTGACCTACTTGATGGAGGTATTCAAGGTCTCCTAAGTAGGACATGTAAGAGAAAAAGAAGGTTGAGCACTCGCATGCTCAGGTTTAGATATTTTAGAAGAGATGGGTAGGGAATTTGATGTAACTGGTGGTGTTAGGAAGAAATCAAATTGATTTCCTCCAAATAACTCGATGTCCCATTCGAGAGGAGTCCTGGACACATGTATGTGTTGAGAGTCCCTGAGAGGGTTTCGTGTGTGTCAGCAACCGAAGTTTCTTGTGTAGTAGAAGTGAAGACCAAAGAAATGGTGGGTTGAGAAGCGATGGAGGTGAAGATGGTCGTGGTGTGTTGCAGAGAGGCACTGCCTGTGCCAAAAACTAACTCTTCAGTGCTTTGAGGCACTGAGAGCGGTGGGAATGCACCTGAGATATTTTGTTTTCCCTCTTAAGCCTTTTTCCCTCTCTCTTTTCCCTTATTCCATCTTCAACCTCAAATCATATTCTCTCTCTCTCTAAAATCGTTTTCTCCTCAAGAAAACCCTAAACCTCCCCTCTCCTCTTCATCTTCTTCCCCAAATCAACACCACCACCATTGTTGGAAATCTTAACCCATTCAAGAAACCTTCCACTCCATCTCCTTCATCAAGATTCTAGGGTTTTCACCCAACCCTTTTCACTCCATTTGAAGATTAGGAGTTTGTGGCTCATCTTGGTGGTTCTAGAGACATTTTGGTTGGTGGATTCAAGTATGGTTAAGGTAATCTTCTCTTCTCTTCATTTTTGAAGTTAGGGTTTTGATATAAGTGGATATTTTGGTGTAGAATGGTTGGAGAATGATTCCTCATGGTTAGATCTAATTATTGATGGTTGGAAACTTATGGATCTAGGTTTTTGAGGTTTTGGCTTGAAGATTCAAGTTTCATCAAAGGAGCTTACGTTTGGGGAAACTCTAGATTTAGCCTAAATCTAGCAAGGTGAGTTCAAGTTGATTTGTGAAAACTTTGTACATGCCAAAAATATTATTTTTCCAAATGTTTGTGTGTTTTACTTGAACTTATAAATTGTTGAGTTATTTGATAAGTTTAACTCTTTTGAAGTAGTTATCTTTATAAATGTTGTAAAACACCCATATTTGGGATATTTGGATATTTTGATGTGTAGAAATCATAATATGTCCTTAAAAAGATTTATTACTCAAAATGATGTCTATTTGATGGTTTAATCATGTTAGTAAAATTGGTTTTATAAACCATTTGGGGAAAATACACAATTTAGTGTCAAGAGTCATTTTTTAGGATTATAAGGGTATGAGTCCTTTTTAGGAAAACCCTTTTTGTTTAACCCGTGTTGAGTTTTGGGTTATTAATGATTTTGTAGTATTTGTTTACTTAATCGATATTTAAATGCATTTTTATGCTATGATGACCGTTATTTATGGGTCTAATGAGTTTTGAGCATTTTGCTCGGTTTTGACTTTGAGGTAGTCTTGGGGACATTTGTCCGATTTTAATGGCTCGATGTAGAGTCTTATTTATGGTTTGCTTTTATTGCACCATATTGCATCATATCGCATTTATTGCGCATTATTAATATTTACATGCCCGGGTGCGTTAGTCATTCCAGGATGGGCTTATTATTGTAGACTGTGTTGCATTGGATCCATAGACACGTAAGTCAGTCGTTATTTGATGGTCTACTGGGTGTCGCGGGATTTGACCGGGCCCCATGTTTGATGACCTTTACCTTTAAGGGTACACTAGGAGGGCTGAGTCCGGTTGAGCTGTCAGGTTGATTGACGGGCGTTTATTGACCTTCGACATGTCGGGGCAATGCCATGGTTGTACCCCCGCTTGTGCCGAGCCTTTGGTGGTATTCTTATTGATACTTCACTAAGGTCAGCTATCTCTTTGGGTGTGCCTTGTAAGGCGTCGTATGGGACACTTGGGCTTTTACGCAGTGAAGTGTCGTACGATTAACATTGTTAGAATGGCGTACTTTTGTGTTCATCCACTCTCAATGGATACGGGTCTCCCCCGCCATTGGCCAACCTATTTGGGATTGTATATTGTCCCTGTTTTATTATTCTTGGTCTTATATAATTGACTGCGATTGGATAACTTCAATATTGGATTCCCCTCCATGTATATTGAAGTTTAAATGAAGCATGTCATCTCCATATTTATGGTATTTGGAACTTCGTTACATTTTACGTTTGCGTGAGTATTGCTTTGTATTATGTTTTCAATGAACGGTTATAATTAAATGGATGGTTTTCCATGATTTACGGGTTGAGTATTTTGTTGTCAACCGTCTTTGAAGGTTTTGCATAATAAGGATTTATTCACGTATTGAGTGAGTTTTGGATAGGTATTCATTTTGGAAAACACTTTATACCTTTTGGGATTATTTCTCATATATTTTGGGTGCGTTGGAAAATGAGTCATTTATATCCTTTTTGTAGACTCTTTTGGAAATCATAAACTATATTGCAAACTTTCATTTAAAGAATTATTTAAATCATGCTATAAACTCTTGATCTCACTAGGCGTTAGCCTAACCCTTTTTATTTGTCGGCATGTGCAACAGGTCTCAGGTTGGGAGTAGTTCTAGTGACACGTGTGAAAGGTCATGTGCTAGTAAAGTGCCCGGGAGGTGAACTAATTAAGTGATGTCTTCCGCATTTACCCTTGGGGATAGCATTTCTTATTCGGGTTAAGTGATACCCGAAGTGAGTTTAGTCTTTGTAATAAGATTTGAATTATTTAATGTTGATATTAATTATAGATTCTAATTTGAGGTGTTTCACCTATTGAATCATAGGAAGAAATCCTATTATTTTGAATGTAATATCGAAAATTTTAATTAGTTGCTCTTTCCCAATTCGAGGGTGTTACATCTCTACTGAATCGAGGAGGTTTTGCAAGAGAACCATTGTCAATATAGTTTGTGTTTGTGTTGAATGCCATTTGAAGAATAGCAAGGAAGAGAAAACTTGTTTATGAGATTAAACAATCTGCTCTGATACCACTTGTTGGTCCCAAAGGGGTTATACAAGTACAATAGTTTGTAGAAGGGGAGGGGTTGAATACAAAACAAGATTTTAGTTTTCTAAATTGTTTATTGATAAATCAAACACAATTTACAGTTTGTTGCGGAATAAGATTAAGTAGACCTAATCTAAACAAACTTGAGAATCATAAAGTGTTCTTGCACTAAGAAACTAGAGAGAAAGGAGATGTAGAAAAACAAGGGTTTTTTACATACTAAGTAGTTCATGAGAGATCCTTCAAAATGAAGGGGTATTGCTCCTATTTATACCCCATGCATTAAATGCATTGTAGGAGCACTTTACACGTGTCAGCATCTGATTGGGCGCATGCTTCTGACTTTTATCAAGACATGCTTTGGGCCGCATGGTGAACAATGTAGATGTAAGAGTGGTTGTTCGATCTTGGACAAAAGCAAACTTTCTTCTGTTCATCCATTCTATGTGTGCAAGAGGATAAGACAAACAAATCTTGAATCACAAGCTTCATGACCAACGATCGCTGATAAGTTCTTCCATTAGTGAGTGCTGATGAATGTTAGCTATCGCTGAAGCCTCAATCTTGATTTGTCGCGCGTATAGACTTGTCTTGGTTTCACTGATGTCCGCATCAGATCATGAGTAGACTGGTCCTTGTTCATCAGCTTTGTCTTCGATGTCAACGATGAACTCCTTAGTCGCGAGGATTGTTTTCAAGGATTACAATCAACACTCTTACATTTGAAATAATTAGCGAAAATGAACAGACTCAACTTATCGCTGATAATAAAACATTATTACACATGTTATCGCTGATGGTGAAACATTAATACATACATATGCGAATTGCAATTTTCACTAAGTATTTTAAGGGTCGTCATCAAATCACTGAGAGAGTTTGGATCAACAGATAGATACGAGAGTAAAATCGAGAGATGCAGATGATCAAACCCAGTGTACGAAGTAGGAAAGGAGAGATCCGCCTTTGAGGGAGGTGTGTATGAGACGTGGGTTGGGTTGATAAAAAGTCATTTTAAGAGAGATTTAAGGGGGAGTGATTGGCAAGGCACTAAAAGGTTGTACACTGAGCAAAGCATTTTGTACCTCTTCATTTTAACATGTAACCATTTTACGTGCTTATATATAGTATATATATATATATATATCACGACTTTGCCTCGCGACTTAAGTCGTGGCCAAAGTCGCCCACGTCCATTTTTTGCCGTTAATGTAAAATCACATGTGATTTTGCACATGATTTGTTGTTCTCATGTTTCTTAAATAGTTAGCGTTCTTATTTGAACCTTCCTCTTTCTCTCTCTCTCTCTCTCTCTCTCTGTCTCTCTCTCTCTCTCTCTCTCTCTCTCTCTCTATATATATATATATATACATATATATATATATATCTCTATATAGAGGCTCACTATTTTGTAACTTTTTTTTCGTGTAAACTTTGGATTTCATAGGTTTTTAATGAAATTGTTTCATGAAATTGTTTATTTTGATTAAATTGTTTCATATCATTCATTTTCTTGATGAAATTGTTTCATATATTTGTGTTTTTTATGTAGTTTCATATATATTTTTTCATTCCTATGAAACTTGATGAAACTTTTTCGTTTTACATAAAAACACAAATATATGAAACATTTTTATCAAAATAAACAATTTCATAAAATAACCTCATCAAGAAAACGTATGAAATCCAAAAGTTTACAAGTTTACACACATTTAGCGGTTTACAATTTATTATCCCTATATATCTATACTACTTATATATGCATTTACATCAATGTCTTAAAGACATCCTTTTATGCACAAGGTACTACAAATTTATGCATAAAATGTTGAAAACTCTTAAGTGCACCTCATGAAGCATATTGTACAAGTGGTCTCGTGCAAAGGTTTTAAAATTCGGGTTACACGACACGGCCCATACCTATGTTCACTTTCTCACAGTACAAGGCTATACAGCCCTACCAACAACTCTCATGCATGCACTGTTTGGGAAGCTTTCACACGCCAAAAACAGCCATACTTCTTCTACCATACCTCGTACTTCTTCTTCTTCTTGCATGCCAGGTTGAATATAAGTCAAGAGCTTCAGAGATAAATCACTTCTACCATACCTCATACTTCTTCTTCTTGCAAGCCATGTTGATCGATTTCAAATTGAGGCTTACTTTATTCTCGTGTTTTGTTACTATCCAGGAAGCACAAAGAACGTTGCTATTCAGGTAATTTATATATGTTTTAGGGTTTCTAATCTCAAACTTTGATGCCCCATGGGTTTCTTGCACATAATGTTTTAGGGTTTCTAATCTCAAAATTTGTTTCCTGTTTTCTCGATTTTTCTTCTTTTTTGTTCAGGCATGACATACTCTGCTTTTCTCTTTTTATTTCTCAAGTTATGCATCTATATTCTGTAGCAAATATGCCATACAGATTTGAAGCTTGATAATAATCTTTTAGATGGGTGTTTTACACAGCGACTGAAATTTTGTGATTTTGGCTACTAAAAGGTATCATCTATCCATAGTTAATACTATTTTGTAAACTAAATCCATATATAATTTGTAATCTTGGGGATTCAAAGGCTTTTCGAAGACACGCACTGTGTTATTATTTCGGTGATATGGAGCTGATTTTTTTGTGGTTTGTTACCATTTGAGATGCACTTCAGGTGTTTGATATAATGTCTTATTTTTTTTGTTCAGTGCATTTGCTGGAGGTTTCTATGTTTCTGTTATACGACCTTATTGATCTCGGTGGTGATTCAAGTCCCTATGTCAGAGTCATTTCCATCTCTTTATTTTGTCCATGGTAAGATCTCCATCCCTCTATTTTGGTATTGGTAAGACTGGTGACAATAAACTGATTAGGATGAGATTTTAAAGATTTCAGGAACCGGGGGATCGATTCTGTAGGTTTGTTTTTGATAATCCTTTGGTTTGTATGCACATATTTTGTAAGCTTGATTTGGACGTTGATATTGGTTTCTACAGCCAACCGGTGAAACCATAGATGAAATGAAAGCAACAACATGGCTATAGGTATGAACTATATATTTAGTACGTTTCTCACAATTTGCATTTCATATGTATTAATCAACAGTCTTATTTACAGAGCAGGTAGGATCCTTGTAACATATTTTTTGTTTTGTTAATGTTACAAATTTTTTTGGATGTTTTTTCTACTTTTATCTAAATTGGATTGAAGCAGTTCAGTGTTCAATATAACCTCTAGAACTCTATCTGTTTCTCGGTATAATTCACGATCAAGCAAGCCCAATGCTCATGTTTGTACTTGATATAAATTACTGTAAGGGATGGATTTATGAATTAACTATTAATATCATGGAAATAATGATTTAATTATTAATTTTTAATGTAACCCTCATGTTGTTCCTCCACTAGAAAAAATTGTTGCTGACGTTCAAGAACCTGCACAATAATCAAATTGTCAGCTTCATTGATGATGAAACCCTTTAGTTAGTATAAGGGACTCTGCTCAATTATTGATTTGAGCCTTGTGGTACCGTATGAAATGATAAGATTTATTTGTTTTCAAGTGATAAAGAGGTTTTTTATGTGATTGTAATGTTTAATGGCCTATCACGAGGATCAGTTCAAGAGCTTTCATGTCACGCCTCTAAACCTTGTAAATTATTTGATATGGAATTTTGTGATACATTCAGTAGCAAAGCACGAAAGACCTGATCTGACCTGTTCGGTTACTTTATCATCAATATTTTGCAGAGTGGGATAATCACACAAAGCTGGTAGGGTTGCCGAAGATGATCTGCATCGTGTTAAATTTACTGTCCAGACATCGGTTAAGAATGTTATAGGCGAGATCATACTCTTCCATTTTGTACAATTTTCTCATTAGAAGTTGAATTTATTGGTTTGCAACATCTAAAATATGTGTGGCTATATCATACTTCAATCGGTTGTACTTACTTTATGTTCTACAAAATCTAAAATATTACTTTTGATATTTGGAAATGCATTCTTGGGCCTTGTGAGGTTTTTGAGAAAAGGCAAGTTGGAGCCGAATGTTTCAACATTTGAATGGTGGTGTTCTTTTGCACATTTGGAAGTCCTCTTTTCTGATTTTTTTTACTTCCTTATTTACCTACCGGTCCAATAAGTTATAAATAATATACAATTATTATTTTTTTGTCGAAGAACCAAGAAGGTGAAACCCAGAAGGTATTAGGATATAGTGAAAAGACATTTTAGTGGGCTTGGTTAATTATCTTAGAGGGTGAATATGAAGGTGAAATCTAGAAGCAGCGAAATTTTACTTAAGATATAAGGTCATGATTATTCATTGAATTTTACACATGGTGGGTGCATTTTTGTGTTATGGTATCACATAAACCATTTGGAGAGTCTGGTTGAAACACGTGTGTATGGTTCGGTTGTTTTTTATTGTTCATCTGAGGTGGTGGGCTCAATGGATTAGAAGTTTAAAATTGGCTGTTGTCTTTGTTGTCTTTTTTTCTGCAGGAGAAGTGTCTTTGCTTGGGAGTTAGAACGTAGACGAAGGGGTTAGGAGGAGATTGACTTAAATGCATATTAAGTTCCTTTTTCTTCGTTTCTTTGAGTTCATTTTATGCTTTGATTTATTCTTTTTTTCCCTTTGTTTTTGGTATGGTTTGAGTAATAAATCTTCATTTTGCTGTTATGATTTTATTTACAGATATTCATTTATTCTTCGATCTTTGCTTAACTTATAAATCGTCAATGTTCTTTAGTGGATGGAATATATCAACTTATATTGCGTTGGTGGCCAAAAACATGTTTATGTTTCTCCCAAAGCATCAAGGTATGTTTATCAAGGTTAAAAAGAATGAGTTTAGAATGGAACATGAACTTGGGTATTATCTGTGCACTTTATTGTTTATACTAGAAGTTAATCTCACTTCATCTTCAATTTCGTTAGTTTCCGATTTCCAGCTGTGAAAAAGCCATCCCTGCTCACTTCGTTCGATATGATGATTTTCAGTCGTGAAGTACTAAAAGATGAAGACATGATGTTATTCGGTCATTCGATATGGTAATTATTCAATTATTCATCATGCATTTGTTAATTCTTGATTTGCATAGTTGCTTTGCTTCTTAAAGTTCTGATGATCACTTGGGAATTCGATATAGTGTGTTATGCATATGGGAACTTATAAACTAAGTGGCTAAGTTTTATTTCAAATTTAATACATGTTGGGAGGTTAGTAAGCTTTCAGCTTCTGATGGTTTTGTCGTGTGATTTTATATTTGATCACTTAGATTTAGCTAAATTGTGCACATGAAAAGGCTTGAAGATGTTGTGTTTGTTTGATTTTGAGGCCAGCTATTTTTTGAACCATCTGATAGAGCAACGGTACGTAATGCATTTTCCTGATTTATTCGTTAATATTATTAGTTAATAATGGAGGCATTGACGAAGGTTCATTTCTATAGTCAATGGACCTTGTACAATTTTAGGACAGCTTCTATGAATTTTTGTTTGGTTATGCAAGCATTCAAATTTTAGTGAAATATATTGATTTTGGAGTTCAACAGGTTGTGTAGCACGATCATAGAAGGCTGTACCATATTCTTGAATTATTCATCACCGGGATCGCTAATAATCTTTCATCAACATTTTGAATGGGATTCTGGAAACACTTAACTTTATCATTGTTATGTGTGCACTGATGAAACTATCGGTTCAAGGTTTGTGTTTGGCAATGTCAAGCTTTACATTTAATTTTTAACAATTTAAAAATATTTAAATCACCATTGCCTAATTTGATAGGGATTCCATCTTCGAAGTGAGGTCTACAGGTTTACTGCGATTGATTATTTGTCTCTAATTCTTGATTTTTGTTTCCTTTTTTCCACTGTATCTATTTGTTATTGTTGTTGGCTAGGGTTAGGGTCTTCGGTTAGGTTATCTATAAATGTTTCATAATGAATCGAATGAGGTTCGTACCGAAAGTGGACCTGTAGATAAAAACATTGGACATTAGAATTTATAGTTGGTTTTCTTTGTCTCATGAATCCAACCGACCTAAGGGTTGTTTTGCCATCTGTTTGGTCGAACCAGAGATGTCCATGGGATGTTTATGTTCTGTCCAATAGGCCCATCAATGACTGTTTTGTAGTTCTTGCTCAAGCTCATGGGAAATTTGGATTTATATTTATAGAACCTTTGTATCCCGTCGCATTGCCACTTGATGAAAGCGAGGGGTGTTAAAAAAACAACCGAGAAACCGAGCTGAGCTGTTCGATTTGAACCGAGTAAACCAAAAAATATGAAAACCGAAAAAAACCCGGGTATTCACCTGTCTTGTATGCTTTTGAAGTTTAGGTACCCACTGGGTGATATTTTACGTGTACAAGTTTTTTAAACTCTTTGATCAAAAAGGTTGATTATCGACAACCGTGATTGCCTCATATGGAACCCACCCCTAGGAACCTCAAACTTAGGAAACATTTCAAAGTTGACTAAGCGCCTGAGGCTAGCAGAAGGATTCAAGCCCATACCTTGCGTGATTCGAACTTGAACATGTTGTGTATTGAGAAAAAAGTCACTCAACCCCTCTGTCAAACTTGGGAGCTTTTCATTTTTCATTTTGCGATAAAATTTTCACACTTTTCTCATCCCGTGCATTGCACGGGTACACTACTAGTATATATATATACATATGAATCGTTACAATAAGGTGTTAGAGCGAAATTAATAAAATTTCCATTGTTCAAAAAATATAATAAAATATGTTGTTAGAACGAAATTAGACAATCAAACAAGTTATATCTAGTTGCTAGAACGAAGTAAATAGGACTCAAGAATTAAATCATACTATTAACATTTTTATATGACGTATATGAAACCCGCCCGCCTGACATATATATATATATATATATATATATATATATATATATATATATATATATATATATATATATATATATATATATATATATATATATATATAGGTGTTAGAGCGAAATTAATAAAATTTCCATTGTTCAAAAAATATAATAAAATATGTTGTTAGAACGAAATTAGACAATCAAACAAGTTATATCTAGTTGCTAGAACGAAATAAATAGGACTCAAGAATTAAATCATACTATTAACATTTTTATATGACGTATATGAAACCCGCCCGCCCGCCTGACATATATATATATATATATATATATATATATATATAGGGGTGGGTTCAAATGAAAACTCATTTTCAATTGTGAACATGAGGACAAGTCACAATCATTG
This sequence comes from Saussurea involucrata, assembly GCA_033807775.1. Taxonomy (NCBI): domain Eukaryota; kingdom Viridiplantae; phylum Streptophyta; class Magnoliopsida; order Asterales; family Asteraceae; genus Saussurea; species Saussurea involucrata. The sequence goes on from CM066312.1 coordinate 23,707,766, forward strand.
ATCAAGATTTGGAAAAACTAATCAATGATTAAAACTTAACTAAACCAATTGAGAAGTGATTAGGGCCAAATCTGGAAATTTGAATCAACATCTACCATGTTTGACTTTTTATTTTCTTTTTTAATTAAAAAACTTTTACCCCCTTAAAGTTTAAAATAATTTATCTTTAAAATTAATAATATTTTAATCAAACAAATTACATCAAAAAACGAGAATTTCGTGCTCTTCGATATGACATCCATCTCGATATAGTTTTTTCTTCATTTTAACCGTTTTTACGTGAAATGCTATGTATGTGTTATATTCGGTATGAATATGTATGCACGTTTCCTGGTGTGCATATTCAGTATGAATAACAAAGAGGAACGTTCATTCACTATTCATGACGAACAACACAGTATTCAAAATGAATAATACAACATTCAGGATGAATAATACACAAATTCCTGATTCATGTATTATTAAACATGAATCGTGTATTTTTCATCTTGAATAACACATTATTCACCCTGAATAACACATTATTCACCCTGAATAACACATTATTCATGTTGAATAATATATGGATGACCAGTGAAGGTTGAACACATGACACACTCTCTTTGTTTTTCGATTTACAACCGAAACTTGGTTTTATTCTTTATGAATATGTATGCACATCTTCAGGTGTCCACATTCCATATGAATAACAAAGGTGAACGTTCATTCATTATTCATGATGAATAATACAATATTCAGGATGAATAATACAATATTCAGGATGAATAATACAGTATTCAGGATGAATAATACATGAATTCATGAATCGTGTATTATTCACCATGAATGATACATTATTCATGAAGAATAATACATGAGTGACTCGTGAAGGTGTGGAGACGTGACGCACTCTCTTTTGTTCATTGGTTCACAATCGAAACTCGATAGGTTCTCGATTCATCTCGATAGGTGTTGGGTTATGGTAATGAAGAATACGATACCTTAGGACGCTGAAAGAAAGTGTTGTAGAAGGTGATGTCGAGTTACGGACTTATGGTGTCGAGATGTTGTACGCACTTGAACATACATAAATATTCATATCGAATATAACACGTATATGACATTCAACGTAAAAACGGTTAAAACAACAAAAAAAAACTATATCGAGATGGATGTCATATCGAAGAGCACGAAATTCTCGTTTTTTTGATGTAATTTGTTTGATTAAAATGTTAGTAAATTTTAAGTTAATTTATTTTAAACTTTAAGGGGGGTAAAAAAATTTAATTAAAAAAGAAAATAAAAAGTCAAACATGGTAGGCGTGAGTTTTAATTATCTTCCCTTTTTACCCCTAATCACCTTAATTAATAATTTCAATTAAAAACTCTATTTAATATGAGTCATTTGATCAATATAGATGAAAGGGCCAAAATCCGTCCTCATGTTCACAATTGAAAATGAGTTTTTATTTAAACTTTCCTATATATATATATATATATATATATATATATATATATATATAAATCTCTCCATCCATAAAAAAACGTACATAAGACATACAATTACTGGTCATATTAAATTAAGGTGTCGTTTGTTTTTTAAGAGGTCTGAAATCTGAAGTCTTGTTTCAATTCTGATTTATAAGAGGTGGTGCTGAAGTCTAAAATCTGAATCATAAAACTGTTTGTTTTTGTAAAGTCTGAAGTCTAAAATCTGAATATGAATCAACAATATTGTTTGTTTTTTTAAATTAAAATGTCTAAATCTGGATCTTATTCAATAAAATGTTGAATAAATAAAAATAAGTTTATTTTATCTTATTTAATAGAATGTATTACTCGCAAGTCGCAACCCTAGAATGAGATAAAAATTGAATAAACTTTTAATTGCCAGCTGTTGAATAAACTTTTAGATAAAAGTATTTTATCTTATTCAATAAAATATTGAATAAACTTTTAATTGACAGCTGTTACATAGCTTTTACTCCTCAAAAGTGGAAATGATGACGTCGAAAAAATATGAGTATTTAATGTAGCATTTACTTGGGGAAATTAACGAAAATAGCCATAGTAATATAGGACTTTGAGAAAATAGCCATTCTCTCTCCCGGTTTACCAAAATGGCCACGGCTCCGCACTCGTTTCAGTGCGGACCGCACTCCCCACTAAAACGACGTCGTTTCAGTACAATCGGGTGTTGGCAGATACATGGGCTCCGCATCCGCACTCCATGGGCTACGCATCCGCAAGTGCGGATGCGGATGCGGGCCAAAACCCCAATTCCAGCGCCTCCACCGCCATTGCGTCCCTATTTTAAAGGGTTGGTCCCCCCACATGCCCCACACTCATTTTTAAAAAATTGGTCCCCCTTTCCTCTAGAATATTTGCCACGTGAAGTAAACGAGAGTGGGATACACGCTTTTTTTAACACAATGTCGGACGAGGTAAGTTTTTTTATGCTATTTTTGTCCGCATCTTTCGTTTTTTAATGTAAGTTTGTATTAAACTTTCATTAAGTTTATTAATGTATGTAATGTTGTTCACATGTTCTTGTTCACATTTGTTCTATTTTTTAACAAATGTATTTTATGTAAAGTTTGTATCTAAGTATCTAATTTATTAATGTATGTAATGTAAAGTTTGTATCTAAGATTGCTTTTTTTAACACAATGTTCTTGTTCATATTTGTTCTATTTTGGAGTATGTAATGTTGTTTAAATTTTATTTTGTTATTTAGTATTATGTTATAAAAGACATGATATTTTTAATCTAAGTTTGGAGTAAACTTTGTGTAAGTTTATTAATGTATGTATTGTATAAAGTATGTATTGTTGTTTAAATTTTACATAATGTTTTTGTTCACAATTTTTCTATTTTGGAGTATGTAATGTTTTTTAAGTTTTAAAAATCTGTTTTCTGGAAAATTACAGCTTAGGTCCCTATAGTTTGAAAAATGACGGTTTAGGCCCCTAAACTTTGAAAATTGGCACTTTAGCCCCCTAAACTTAGATTTTCCCCCAACCTTGTAGAAAAGTAGTCCCATGCATTTACAAGATTCTGTTTTCTGGAAAAATTACATGTTTGGTCCCTATAGTTTGAAAAAATGACGGTTTAGGCCCCTAAACTTTAAAAATTGGCACTTTAGCCCCCTAAACTTGGATTTTCACCCAACTTTGTAGACAACTAGTCCCATGCATTTACAAGATTCTGTTTTCTGGAAAATTACAGCTTAGGTCCCTATAGTTTGAAAAATGACGGTTTAGGCCCCTAAAATTTGAAAATTGGCACTTTAGCCCCCTAAACTTGGATTTTCCCCCAACCTTGTAGGAAAGTAGTCCCATGCATTTACAAGATTCTGTTTTCTGGAAAAATTACATGTTTAGTCCCTATAATTTGAAAAAATGACGGTTTAGGCCCCTAAACTTTGAAAATTGGCACTTTAGCCCCCTAAACTTGGATTTTCACCCAACTTTGTAGACAACTAGTCCCATGCATTTACAAGATTCTGTTTTCTGGAAAATTACAGCTTAGGTCCCTATAGTTTGAAAAATGACGGTTTAGGCCCCTAAACTTTGAAAATTGGCACTTTAGCCCCCTAAACTTGGATTTTTATATACGCAGAAGGCTAGTGAGTCTTTGAGGATTAAGTCAAAGATAATCCGGTTGAGAGAAATCCGTGCAAATTTAACCGAACATAGGCTTGATCTTTTTCGCGCCACTTGTTTTGGTACGTTGATGGATTATGAGGACTTGAGTAACGACCCTGCACTTGTTCTCTCCATTTTAAAGAAGGAGATAGCCATCCCTGCTGGTGAGCCGAGGGAGTCATTATATTACAGTTTTCACGAGCACACGATTAGATATGGCCCGAAGGAGTTCTGTCTTATTACGGGACTCACTTTTGGCCCCATGCCGGCCCTTCCTACCCCCAAGAGTCGGGGATTCGTTAATAGAATTTTTGGGAACGCAAAATTGACCGTTGGCCACCTCAAGAAGTTGTTCGACACCTTCCGCGTTCCAGCTAGTGTAGACAGTTACTCGGACATTGATGTTGTCCGAATATGTTTGATGATGGTGGCAGAGGAGGTGTTCCTTGGCCGACAGCATCATTTGCCCCTTTCGCACACGGTCGTTACGTTGATAGAGAATATTGAGGCTTGGAACCGATTTCCTTGGGGTAGTTTCATCTGGGATGCAACATATAAGCAGATGAAAGGTTTTATGGGCCGTCGGCGTGAAAAGAGGCCGAAGCTGACGTTAACGGGATTTATCCAGCCGTTCAAGGTTAGTTACACAATATTAAATATTTCTACAATTGTTAATGACTTTGTAGGCGTAACATTACTTTTTCCGCAACATTACTTTTTCCGCATATATGGATTCTTGAGACTTTTCCTCGCTCGAGGACGTATTTCGTGCAGCACAACCAGGTTCCTAGGATAACTGGTTGGACTAGGAGACGAAAAGTATTATATACATCCGAGATTGATGCCATTTTGTTCCATTCGACGTGGGTAAGAATTTTTACAAAGTTGGAGGTTTGTATGAAGATAACCCCTTAATTCTAATATTACGTCAACTCTTGCATATATTAGGAGGAGGACCGCCCACTCACGAGACTTGTCGCCACACCTGCAGAGGAGGGAATGGCGTGGTATTCGTCCAGCCAGAGGTTCTTCCACGGTGGAGCCGGTGGTGACCTTGACGACGACGGAGACGATGACGAGGACGGCGATGATGACGAGGATGAGGCCGTTAACGATCAGGAGCACGATACATCAGGGATTCCGGACTTCACCAATCAGGGATTCCGGGCTCCAACACCACCAGTCCGTTTCTCAGATCTGCCCTCTAGGGAGTTTCCATCCGATGACCCGAACTGGGCGCATGTGGGTCTGCTTCAGCAGGCTGGTGTTTGGCTTGAGAGTCGTTTTGAGGCACGTTTTAATGTAAGTATTTCATTTAACACCGTTTAACATTTTGGTATGCAAACTTACTAACACCGTTTAACATTTTGGTACTTGTACGCAGGAGTCATCACATCCACCCCCTCCTCCTTCTTCTCCTTGGTTTGACAATATCTTCTCTCCCAGTCCATCACATATGTCGTTTCGTCCACCAGGGTCTACGCTCGTGCCGCAATCTGGCTTTTCAACCATGGGCATGCCAATGCCGCTTCATGAAACTGCAACAACATCAATGTCGAATCATGAACATGGAATGGACATGTCACCCTTCTTAACCAGTCCTGTCATCGATCCAAACCCACCTGAGATGGAGGAGGAACCCCTTGGTAGGGGGGCACGCCAGCGTTGGACTTCGAGATGGCATTCGTCTTCTTATACGCAGTGTCATGATACTACCCCCGTCAGGCCCCGTCCGGCTGGTACCAGTAGGCTCCAGCCATATGTTGAGCAACTCTACCTCCAAAAGCAGTTGGGCAGTATGAGGATTTCTTTTTTACCTCGTGGTGCTGTAGAACCAACGTTTTGGGGGGAATTATTGGGCTATGAAAACAATGGATGGCTTGAAGACTCAGTTAGTACATTCATATGTTATTATAGTCCTACAATTTGAATACCAAAAAACCATCAGTGTAGCTTATCATTGAATGGTTTATTTGTAGCATATCGAGGCATGGGTTCGAATGGCGCTCACCTCACGTTCTCCAGATAGCAACTGGACGATGGTCGTCCCAGAGTGGTGGGGAAGGTTGATGCTTGGGCACCTACTTGAGGTGGTCTCGCAAATTGACGGGTCAATGACTTTGTCGGACGGATTTCCTACATGGACAGAATCTGTTAACATTGTATGTAATCTAAGTTTCCCTATTTCAAACATTATGAGTTTATACTATCTAACTAATGTTAACTTTATGTTTGCAGGTTCTTATACCCATGAATATCGATAACAACCATTGGGTGCTTGGGGAGTTGTCCTTACAGACCATGCAAATGATTCTATATGATAGTTATCGGACCGATTCGCCTAGAATTGTCGCGTTGCTTGAGACATTCAAGCGAAATATGACGTTCATATTAAGGTGTATACAAGACAATGAACGAGCTACGCAGATGGACCTATTCGGATGGAGATATGCAGCGGATGTTCCCCAACAGACTGGTCAGCTAGGCGACTGTGGTGCTTTCACCTGCCGATTTTTGTCAGATAGGGTTAACGGGCAACTACCTAACATGGATATCGATATCATGGCTTGGCGGAGAGAAATAGCAGAAAAATTTTGGACCTCCGCGTTGAATTAGTTTTTAAAACTTGTATAGTTTTAAAAAGTTGTATAGTTTTAAAAAGTTGTATAGCTTTCATTTGTAGCCATTTCGATCCCAACGCATGCGAAAGTGTTACTAAAAACCAAAATCATTTATTCATGACCAAACTACAACATGTAACAACAACATAGAAAATGCACACAACATGAAACAACAACATAGAAAATGCAAGACACGTCATGAAACAACAACATAGAAAATGCAAGACACATCATGAAACAACAACATAGAAAATGCAAGACACATCCTGAAACAACAACATAGAAACTGCAAGACACATCCTGAAACAACAACATAGAAACTGCAAGACACATCCTGAAACAACAACATAGAAACTGCAACAACACTACCACCACCTAAGGATAAAGTGCATTACACCTGTCGATGAAGGCTTGCTTCTCGCTTATCTGTGCTTGAAGAACTGCGAACTGTTGTACAATGTTGTGGACGTGTAAGTTTTCTTGACGAATACGAGACTCCTTATCTTTGATTTCCCTCTTCATCCTTTTTATCTCCTTTTCTTCATCTTCCATCCTTTTCAGATGTCCCTCCTTCCTAGCCAACAACTGTGTCCACTCTACAGTTAATTCCTCGATCTCCTTTTCACTTTTTTCTACCTCCTTCTTTAACTTATTCGGCATTACTTGTGAAGACTGTGGGTTTGAAGAAGATGCCATTTGCTTGGTGAAAGATGAGAGTACAAAGTCGTATGAGTGTTGTGAGTCTTAAGTTGGAATTAACTTGGGTATTTATAGCCACAACATCGCAAGTGCGAACCTTCTCAGCTCCGCATCCGCACTTGCGAACCTACCCGCATCCGCACTTGCGAACCTACCCACATCCGCAAGTGCGAACATACCTTCCCACGACTATAAGTAGGTGGTCTGATGAATTAGTAATTCACAAGTTGTTATGTATCCTTTCTACCATCCACAACGTTTGCAAACCTTCTCTACCATTTCGTGCCACTATTATGGCTGGGGGTTCTAGGTCAAAAGGGAAAAGGTCCACCAATGGCGCTGGAACTTCACGACAAAATGACAACCAACCCTTAAAAGATGGAGCTTACAGGAGTACGTGGTGGGTACCGGTAACAACCTAGGAGTGGGCAGAATGGGGCCGAACTAGGGCCGATTATCCATTCACGGAAGAGGAGACAGATCAGTGGAACGCTGCATGGGAGCAATACTACCTCAACCATCGCTTGAATGAACCCCCCAATGTATCAATCTAACCAGTCGGAGGATCTTACAGGAAGTCAAAGAATGCCAACCCCCGTAAAACGGTCAATTGATGACGACAACGCCCAAATTGAAAACGTAAAACGTATGTGGAACCAAAACAGGTTGATTATTCAAGGGAAGAAGGACTGTCTGGAGGAGAAGAAACAAGATCTGGCACAAAGGAAACGGGATATTTGGGATCTGCAAAAACAGATTCGCGAACTAGAAGAGGAGATTACAGAGCTCACAGAGAGCTACACGGGAATGGAGGAGGTTATTGCTGAAAAGGTTGCCTATATCACCAAAATGCAGGACATCTACCCGTAGTAGTAGATGCACTTCAACTGTACTATTTTCCATGTTTTATGAGTATCAATAAAATGCAACTTTCATGTTTACTTTATTTTACACACAAGAACCCTTAACAGACACAACAAAGTACATTGAAATAAACAGTAAACATAAGGACAACAAGCTTGAAAGACAATTGAACGTAACAGGTTTACTCGTTCAAATCAATGTTTAGATCGAAAGTTTGATGCCTAGAACTTCCGTAGTTGGTCTCCTGGGTCGCCTGTGCTTGAGTTTGTCGGCTACCGGATGATCCTTGATGTTGGAGGCTACCGGAGGCTCTTCGACGTTGCCGGCTATCGGATGCTCCTTGATTCACTGGAAACTCTGCATGACAGTTTGATCGATTATGTCCGCTTTGTTTACACCGAGAACATCTTCGCGGTGTCGGTGTCGGATCCTCGCCACAGGATGGGATACGATCGTGGTTGCTCGGTCTAACAACGCGGTTCTGCATCACCGGAGGTTTAACGGTCATAAGTGGTGGGTCTGGAACAACCCACGTTTCAGGAGGCCCAGCCGGATGTATGACCTCTGAGAGTGTTGCTCGCCAGGTAGCCGTCGTGAAGTAACTAAGCGCCAGGTGGGTGACATCTGTACACCGGAGATATCTTGCAACGGCGATTGCATGACTGCAAGGTAAACCGGACATCTGCTACTTCATACAAGTGCAATTACGATTATTGTAAGCCACCTTCGCGTCCCTGCGCATATCGCATACTTCGTATACACCATGACCAATTTCATGGACAGTAAACCTCGTCGACTTCATTTGTCTCCTTTTAACCTTTTTCATTGCAAACGGGGTTAGAAAATCTACCCATTTTGCTGCAGAAAAAAATTAGTCAAAATACTGAAAATAATCTCACTTTGTTGTAACAACAGTAGATTGTATGTAGGTTGATGTACGTATAGATGATAACCTGCATTGTTCCGACGCTTTGCATACCAGTCTTGTTGCATTGATCGAAAGTAATCCATGAGGGACACGATAGGTAACCTCCGAGCGTAACGGGACAGTGCATTGACAGACTCGACACTGTTTGAGGTCATTATGTTGTAACGGATTGCAGGAAAAAGGGCCCTAGACCATCTTTCTGGCGTAGTATCGGATTCCAAAACTTGGACTCCCACAGGTACAGCAGCTCGTAGAGCTGCCATTCTAAGATTGAAATCATGCACCGTATACGCCTTACAGACCTTCCAAAACATAGTCTTATAATGGTCGATCCTATTATCCCTCGTTTTCATGTTCATCATGAGATGGCGGCAACAAAGCGCATGATGGGCATGTGGGTACACCGTATTGATAGCTTGGCGTATTGAACCGGCCCTGTCCGAAACGAACACCAACCCTTCTGGTTCGCCGATACACTGCTTCAGGTTGGACAAAAAATAAGTCCATCCCTCTCCACTCTCAGACCTACCAACTCCGAAAGCGAGCATGAAAATTTGATTATTGGCGTCCATAGCAACGGCTGAGAACATTGTGCCCAAGTAAGGACCCTTCAAATGAGCGCCGTCTATTATAATGACCGGGCGCAAATAGCTCGTAAACGATCGGATCTACAAAAGGTAATTCTAAAAACGTTAGAATACTATAGTACAGTGAAAGTGTAGACTGTATAAGAGGAAATAATATATACCGCGCCACCAAGGGCATAAAAACAAAGGTGAAAACGTCCAGTAATATCTCTCTCTATTCGGGAAAAGGTACCCGGGTTTTGAAGCTCCAAATTATAGAAAAACCCAGGGAGTCGCCTGTAAGAATCGTGGGGGTCGCCCCGCACCAAGGCTAGCGCAAAAGCTTTCGCACGCCACGCTTGCGAATACGAGATATCTACGTTGTATTGCTCCTTGATGTCCTTCACAATGTCGGATCCACGGAGTTTACGGCTTTCATCCTGTACTTTAGGCATGATTATATTACCCAATACTCTCCTATTGGCGTTACGGTGGTTAGGATGCATCTGAGTCCTTGAACAAACGTGTACGTCCTTCATCCTGCGTACCTGGAACATAGTGGTATCTTTGACATTTGCAGCATACAAACGCCAATCACAGTTACCATCCCTACACTTCGCTTCGAATCGGGTATTTGAAGATCTCTCCACATAATAATGGAAACCACCCTCTTCAACAAACTTTTTTCCGAGGGCGAGGGTCAGGTCGTCTTTTGTGGGGAAGAAGTCCCCTTCATTCACTAAGTTACTACGATTATATGGTACGGGCTCTTGGTTAGGTGTTATGAAATGGTCATCCCGATCTGGAAGGGGATGAGGTTGGCCAAAAAAAATCATTTATTCCAGCGTATGATTTAATGGGACTGGTTTCTTCTTCATCGTCTTCTTCATCGTCTTCTTCATCGTCTTCTTCATTTAGATTTAGACCAGGAATATCCAAACGGTAAACATGGGACTCATTGTCTTCTTCTTCTTCTTCTTATTCTTCTTCTTCGACCTCTTCATGTGGTTCTTGGGTCTCCGGAACAATTTCATAGTTATAACCATAATTTACTGGACTAAGAAAATCATGATTATACCCATACACATGCTCATCTTCCGACTGAAAATGAGGCACGTAAGCTTGACTCTGCTCAACAGCAGACACACCCGGCTCTCGTACGGTGTTCGAACCACCACTAACATAAAAAGAAGATTGACTCTCCTCAGCAACAGACACATCAGGCTCCCGTACGCTATTGGAAGAACCACCAACATTGTTTGTGTCAGCAAGCTCGATATAAACACAAAGTGTTGGTGGATTTCTTACAGCCGCAGCAGATTCCATAAAAGCTTGTACATCGTTGGTGTCTCGTAACTCATAAAGTTGGCCAGAAAATTGGTACACTATTTTAGTCGTACCAAAATTAGGGTCGAATCCACATCTGCTTTGAACACACCTAACAAGCTTAGAATGTGTGATGTTGGTTGGCACCCTGACTCGCATTACCGGAAATGTGGAATGATACTCCCAATCCGTCCCGTTCAGTTACCAAGAACCCCCAGGCCAAATACGTAGCTTAATTTTATCAGGTAAAGAACTCATTTCTGGAAAATCTACACAACTAAAAATTTTGTTTCAAAGAAATTGGGAAAAATACTGAGAAAAATCGTATATATATATCAAAAAATTAGGGTTTCCAACTCGGGTCCGCACTTGCGGTGCGGGTCCGCACGTGCGGTGCCAGATCCGAGCATTAGGGTTTGGGGTAAACAATGCTGAAACGACGTCGTTTTAGTGGGGAGTGCGGTCCGCACTGAAACGAGTGCGGAGCCGTGGCCATTTTGGTAAACCGGGAGAGAGAATGGCTATTTTCTCAAAGTCCTATATTACTATGGCTATTTTCGTCAATTTCCCATTTACTTGCCTTCAAAAAAATGTAGCATTTACTTCTCGAAAGTTTTATGTGAGCATTTACTCCGGCAACGGTGGCGCTGACGCTGACGGTGGTTGTGGCGGTGGTTTGTCCAGAATCCAGTCAGCTTCGGCAACATAGCTCCGGCAACAACAGACAGATGCAACCGACAGCCAGTGGCAACATGGCTCCGGTAACGGTGGCGGTGGCCGTGACGGTGGTTTGTCCAGATTCCAGTCAGCTCCGGCAACATGGCTAGAAGCACTTCTAGATTCAGAAGAAGAAGAGGCGATGAGAAGGCTACGTTGTAGATGGAGGCTTTATAAGAGGCATTAAGGGTTTTTTCTACCTCTTGTGAAATAAGAGGCCCTCAGAGCTTTTAAGCTCTTGTTTTAATAGAAAAAACAAACGGTCTTAATGACCAAAAGTCTGACTGAATCTGATTTCAGAGTTCTTCAGACCATTTTTAGAAAAAACAAACAGACCCTAAGTGTCTCATTATGTACCCTATTAAAACGGTTAGACGTCTTAACATGTCAATTTTATAGTAGAGGATTTACCATCATTTTTTTTGTAAATACAATTGGCGTTCAAAATAAAAGTAGAATTACTAATAGAAAAGACAAGGTCACGACTTTTATCTGTTACAATATCCATCGGATAAACATCATTTTAGCATCTTAACGTTGACATATTTGAAATCTTTTCCATATGATTTTTCAGTCAAATTTTACATATTTTATAGAGGCTATATTTGGCAAGCTAGCTGGTAGCTGATAAAGTAGCTGTTAGCTAATAAGCTAGCTGATGAATAAGTCGTGTTTAACAAAAACTAGCTTATAAACATGTAAAATGACCAAAAGAGACATATTCAAAAAAATTATCCATTACACTATTTAGTTATATAATTAAAACAAATTTATAGTAATATAATATGTTAATTAATAGAACCAATATAGTAAAAAAATTAAATAATATAACATGTTAATTAAAAAAATTTAAAATTTATTAATACATGTATATTATAAATTTTGAATTTGTTAAAACAAGTTTCAGAAAAAATATATATTAATTTATGATTTTAAATAACGGTTACATGCTATATAAAAAAATCAAATAATAATTGAAAAGATAAATATTAATTGATAATTAAAATATATAAATTAATATTAAAAAAATAAAAATAATTTATATAATTAACAATAACTCTAAATATTTAAAAATTAATAACAATGTATAATTAAAATTTAATTAAATTATTTTCTGTTAATACTAATTAATTAATAATAATTAAATTTAAAAAATTAATATTTATTTATAATAATAGTTACTAAATATTAATATTAATAAGAGCGATATTGGAATATTCACAAAAAACTACTGAAAAGCTAATCCAAGTAACGTTTCAAAAACTTAGGTTATAAGTTAGCTTATGGTCATCCATTTATATATCCAGAAAAAAAGTTAGCTTATAAGCTAGTAATTGTTTTTTTTTTATTTTTTATCAAACAATGCCAGAATCACATCCCAGTCTTGGGAAATAAAGACACATGAATCAATCTTTAATGAGCAAAAAGAGAATAGGGATGGAAATAGACCACCAACGACGTTAAAGGTGTTGATCAAAATCTTATATGTTTTGAAATTAGAATACGAATAAGTGGTGCATGTCAAAATTAACTTTACATTGAATAAAGAGTAAACTACCTCTTTCGTCGTTATGCTTTGTTACAAAAACGTGACTTTTGTCCTTATATTTTTGAAATTATGCTTTTCGTCCATGTGATTTGGAATTTATTATGGTTTTCGTTCTTAAGATTAACTGCATTAGTAGTTTACTGTTATGTATAAATGATCAGACTAAAAGAACAACAAATTGTAAGTTACAATGACGGAAATAATAATTAATTGTAAACCAGGGCAGACCTATGAAGCCCCGAGCGGGGTCTCGTGCACCTGCTCAACTTATTGTCGCAAGTAGAAAATGTTAAAGGGAATGAAAATTGTACCCACTAAACTTTGAGGTTTTTTTTTGAGATATTAGAAAATACAAGGAACATTAACTAAAAAAGCGGAAAAAGTCCTTTAAATTCAACCAAAAAACTGAAAAAATCTATCAGAATCAATCAAAAAGCCGAAAAGTCCATCAAAATCAATCAAATAACATAGAAAATTCCGCGAAACGCTGAAATTTAGCTAAAGATAATATCTGACCAACTGCCCATCTCCCAAGGAAGCGAGACCAGATAGGGTATAGTCTTTTCATTCTTCCTCTTCCGATATCTCAATCATATCATCGGACGATTTCACGGGCCTTTGACCTACTTTAAAGGTATACCCACTTAGCAAAAATCTTGGATCTGCTGCTACTGTTGTGTACCGTATAGATAAAACCATCAATAACCTCTAAACCATAAGAATGAAAACCATAAATTTGAAAGCACAAAATTTAAATTAACAATTTATCAACTGTTAGCATTGTTTTTGCATTTCTTTATGTTAAGACTAATTCTTTTCTACTCTATTACACAATTTTTCGTATTAAAAAGTGAATATTCTAAACATAATCTATTTTTTCTTTTATATGATATTTTTATATTTATTATTTTTTGAAAACAATAGAATGAAATCAGTTTTATAGAGTGCTAATTATATATCAAAATATTTTAATATAATGCTTCAATGGGTTTAAGTTCATAAGACCAAACAACTCGTGTCTTTTTATATAAGAATATTATATATAATAAGTTGATATTATGTTTTTAGACATATTAACAAAAAAATTAGGACGACATTAAATTAAATCCGGATTAAACAGGTTGCATGAAATCCAAATTCAAGACTCCTCTGGTCAACTTAACTCTAATCCAAAATGATTTGAGCTCAAGAGAAGAAGGTATACACCGGCTGAATTTATATGGTTACACATTGATGGAAATGTTGGGTTGCATTCACGATATAGCAAAAGTAAATTCAAACCAATGGTCATTCAAAGGATTCAAACCAAAGTCTACTTCAAGAAGACAAAAAATTCATATTTAAGACTCATTCCATATTTGAAAGAGCATTGCAGACCTAGCTTCATCAGCTTCAGCTTCAGCATCATAATCTGTTTTTCCTCTGACACCACTCACTCAAGATACATATTGATCAAGGCATTATTCAAAGAGATCTTCTTATCACCACCAATCTTGATATCACTAGGGAATATTATCCGATGCCCCATGCATGGAAGTATGTTTCACCTACCTGAAGCAGAAGCAGCATGTACTTTTATGATATCTTTGATTTTAAAGAAGTAGAGAGTTACCCATTGTTGACTCAAAGACATCTGTGTGCTCTACTCTGGATTGCACCAAATGATGAATTTCGAAGAGCCTTTTCAGATAGAGTCATTCTTCAAAATAACATCTCTCAATTGAATCTAAGAATGATATATTGTTATTTGTAAACTTTCATTATGTAATTAATTACTATTATGTCTAGCTTAATGAAAGTTTGGATGTTTCAAGTTATTTTTTATTTTTGCAAAAATATGTTTACTTTCATGCTCATGTAATCCGAAAAGAAAAGAAGAATTAAACGCCTTCAAAAAATAGTGGAAAACAAAAAACAGATCAATGAAATTATGAGTTTGAATGTTGTATATCTTAAGAGTTTCGGTTTCTAAGGGCCGTTTACCTAATCACTTACCTGGGTAAGTGCTTACCGGTAAAATTCAACCCCCTTCCACACACTTTTGTGTTGGTCATTATCCAATCATGACCACCATATCTTATTAACACATATTTTTATGAAACAATTATTTTTATAATACATATTTTTAAATAATGTCATATAAAAAATTACTAAACCAAAACATTCTTAAAAGAACTTGTTACTACGTCAAAAATCTATGTACAATAAATTTGACTTGAGTTATAGAAATTAGTTTATTAGATATTTAAACAAATTTGACGATATATCTGTAAGAACTAAAATGAATTGTATTCAATATTTAAAGGGCCTTAAAGTGTAATTGTTTAATAGTTGTTTTAGAAAATCAAAGTGTTGACTTTCATAGTATAAATGACTTTTGTTTCTTGGTAAGCATGTAACTAGAATTCATATATGAGCGTATCTTGTAAGTTGATAGTAAAAATACTCTCTTATTCGAAATACTGATATGACAAAAGGTGTTCCTCAATATTGATCTTGTGATTATGTTTAATTGTTTGATTTGTACTTGATACTGGAACAACAACATCAAGGTTCTAAATGGCATGAGGCGTGGCGGCGATCCCAAACCTCAAGTCTTAGGAACCACAGAGAGGCCATGATGTTATACCATATTTCCGATTTTATTTGGTAATTTTGTTACCCTATTTTTGAGGTGTTACAAGTTGGTTTGAGCTTTAGTTTAAGTGAACTAGCTATGACTTTAAAATACTTAAACTTAAGCTGTGAAATTTTATAGATCCTTCCCTAGACTTGTGTTAGCCGCAAGTATTTCTGATGTAAAAGTATTGAAAATTCAACCAAGTCAGAAGACTTCAGAGATAGCTCAGAAGACCAAGGAAGAGAACATCAGAGATAGCTCTTTAGAGACGTCCTCACCAGAAGATCATCAGAGCTCTGAAGACTCCTCTCTGGAGACCATGCCCTCTAATGAAGCCCAAAACCCGTGAAATCTCTCAAGTGTTGAAGCAGTATCAGCCTTTGGCACGTTAGCCCTAAAGGACCATTTTCTACTTTCCACGTGTCACTCCAGGATTAGATAGTACAATGCTTTACTTTTTCTAGGTTATAAATAGAGGATAGTGGAGCACACATTTGTAAGATTTATAAGAACCACGACAAAAAGTAGCACTGTATTTCCATTCCACTATTTGTAGCTGAGAGAGAGATTTGTGAAGATTACACACACACCTTCGGTGTTCTTGGTGTTCTTCAAAATCAATATTACATACGAGCAGTTTATTCATCATTCTGTTATGTTTTATTGCTTAATGTCTACTCTTGTTGTGCGTATGATTAAATACTTGCAAACTTCTTTTATGCTTCCGCTCATCAGTCTTGTTTGCTAAGTATCACAAGTTGAATCTGGGAACCAACAATTGGTATCAGAGCAATTGATTTGCTTAAATCGAATAGATCCAATCTATCCAGGTTGATTCATACTTGTTGATCATCTTCTTTACTTATACTCTACTAGTTTACTGTTCTATACTCTGTTTTATCTCAGTTCTTTAGAAAACCTGCAACAATCTGTTTCAAGCTTTACTGTTTTATACTCTGTTTTATCTTCATCTCAGTTTGCTTAAATCTTGCATACAAACCCTTTTCTTTTCAAATATATTCAGCTTACTCTGTTTTCTTAAAACAAATGGCAAACAACAACATTAATGCCATTTACACTGTTGGTTCTTTAACCAAACCTCCTATTCTTCTGAGAGATGATATCCTCAATGGAAGATTATGATAGTTAACTTCTTTGAAGGGATGGACAAGGAACTTATGAGATTGTCGCACATGAACCTTTCCAACCAATGGTTATGGTTCCTCGTGTCCCCACTACAAAAACCACTACTAAAATTCATGCTCATCTTGAACCAAAAACCACTGGTTTTAGTGAAGAAGAAAGAGAAAAAATGGAAAATGATTCCAAAGCAGTTAGACTTTTGATTATGGTCATTCCAAATGACATATTTCAAGAATTAGATTCGAATGTTACAGCAAAGGAAATCTGGGATTAGCTGTTAAATCAACTTGAAGGGGGTATTAAAAGCCATAAAAATAGAAGAACCCAATGTATTAATGAATACAATGATTTCACTGCTCTTCCAGATGAAACCCTGCAACAAACCTATAATAGGTTCAATGTTTTAATAAAAAATGCAGAAAATGTGGGGTTGTCAGATCCAAGGAAGATAACAATGTTATGTTCTTGAAAAGTGTAATGACCGGGTTTCTTTTTATATATTTTTGGTTTAATAAATAAAATTGTGGTAGAATTTCGAAGTTAAGAAGTTTCGTGGTTCAGTGTGAAATAGGAGAAGTTTAGTGGTTAGTGGTGAGAAGTATAAAAAGGGTAAAAACCCTAAGGATCCTAACTGTTAGCTCCAATTTCTATGTTTAATGAAGTATTGAAAAATAGGCTAAGTGTAAAGTCATCGACAGAGGTCTCTGCCAAGACACCAAGTGAAGATCCAATAGAAGACGTTCTCAGAGGACAAGGCCACAAAGCCTCTGTCACCCTTGACAAAGCCTCTATGGTATTGAAGACTTAGAAGACTTTGAAGAATGAAGATCAAGACAAAGACAATCGTGCCTCTCAAGTACCTCTACTGTACGAAGATCCTGAAGATCATTCGTACAAGGCGTGCCCTGCCAACTCCACGTGTCAACCTCTGATGGGTTACAGCCTTAGCAGAAAACGGCGCACTACATTAATGTGTACCTGTTGCAGATCCACGATGTTGTCTTTGTACCCTTAGTACTTCTTGTCTACCAATTGTCCCCTGCAGAATAGTATAAATAGAAGGCTCATGTTGAGCTCTTCTATTAACTTTGCACAACACACACACACACACACACACACACCTGTTAGAGCATAAAATTATTCATACCTTCGGTGTTCTTGGTGTTCTTGATTAATCAATACAAAGTGAATCTTTGAGATAAAACTCTTGTGTTATTACTGTTTCACGTATTTGATTCTGTGTGTTTTCTACCTAGAATATCTCTTTAGTTCGTTAAAAACGCTTCTGCATACTCATCTGTTTGAACTAATAGGTATTAATATCATTGTTGAGTAATTTCGGGATCAACAATTGGTATCAGAGCCTTCCTTGATTTTCTATATCAAGAGATCCACTCTGACAATGATTTCAACTATTTTCGGTAGAAACTTGGACTGATTTTAACCTGTTCCTCATTTATCTCAAACAACATCTGTTTTTCTGCTATTCTCGACTAGTTTGATTTTAGTAAACTAACATAATCTGTTTCTGTGGTTAAATCTTTCCATTTTAGAGCATTGTTCAAGGTTTTAAGCTTATAAACTCCTTTTAAAGAATCCATCCCATCATCCGAAAGTTTTCTGTTCACACTCTGTTTCTGGTACTTTTCAAACCATTTTCAAAATGACAAACACGAACAACTTCTTCACTGCTGGTTCTTTAACCAAGCCACCTACTCTACTCAGAGATGAGTACCCTCAATGGAAGATACGAATGATTCACTTCTTCGAGGGTACCGACAAAGATCTCCTCACTTATATCCGAAATCCACCTTATGTTCCCATGGTCACAGTACCACGGGTCCCTGCCACAGATGATACTCCAGAGGTTGCTGAGTACGAGAAACCTAAGACAAAGGATAAATGGTCTCCAACTGACTGGGAGAAATACGAGATTGCTCAGAAAACCAAGAGACTTCTGATAATGGCCATACCCCATGACCTCTTCCAATCCCTAGATGCGTGTGAATATGCATGCGATCAATGGAAGGAACTGGAGAAACAATTGGACGGATGGGCCAAGACTCAGAAGAATCGTAGAGCCCAATGCATCAATGAATACTACGCATTCAAAGCTCTGTCGAAAGAATCTTTGCAATCAACATACAACAGGTTCAACTCTCTTATCAACAAGTGTAAGAAGTTCGGAATTCACAGAACTTCTGAAGAGAACAACGTCATGTTCCTAAAGAGCCTTAATGAAGAATGTCTCCAGTTGTCTATGTCTCTGCAAACTAATCAGGACTTAGACACCTGGACTCTTTCAGATCTTTACAGAACACTGGCTGCCCAAGAGCCACAGATTGTGCAAGCAAAAGCTCAAACTAGTGGGCCTCTTGCATTTGTTGGTAAGGCTACAGAAGCAAAGGAGAAGCCAAAGAAGGAGAAGTCTGTGGAGGAGAAGAAAGAGAAGAAGAAGAAGGTGTTGGTCGTTGACAGTGAATAAGAGGAATTGGTGGAAGAAGAGGAGGCAACAATGGCCTCAATAGCTAAATCTTTAGCTCTATTGACAAGAGAGTTCAGCAGAGGGTACCGGAAGAAGTCAGGATATGAACGTAATGGAAGAGATGACCGAGGTGGGAAGTATGAGCCAAGGAATCAGGGAAGAGAAGATGGAAATGACCAACAGAGGTCAAATGACAAGAATGACAGAAGTGAAAGAAGTGGTGACCAACAGAGGTCAAGCGATAGAGCTGGGAATGCACCCCAGAATCAGGGATGTTTCAATTGTGGCAAGCCAGGCCACTATGCTGCAGACTGCAGGAGCAAACCAAACCGCCCTTAGAGGGACTCTGCTTTCTACAAAAAGAAAGCAGAATACTATGCTCAGAAGTCGCTCATGGTGGAGCAGGAAAACTGGCAGTCAGATGAATCCTCTGACGAAGGTGAAAAGAAGAACGCCCTGTTCTGCGGGATGGCAGAGGTCAGCTCCTCCGACACTGATAGTGAGGTATCCACTTCTGAATCTTCCTCTAATGAAACAGAAGCCAATTTGCTTAAACTAACTGGTGAATACACTGAATTTAAAAAGACTTGTGAAAATGTCCAGAAAAGGCTTGCATTCTTTGAGAGATAAGCCAGACTTCTCACTCAAGAAAAGGAATAAATATTTCAAGAAAAGGAATAAATTGAATCAAATTGGCATAAACATCTAAATCCTTTAAAAGAAAAGATCTCAGAACTTAATTCTGCCCTTAAAATTAAAACAAATGAACTTTTGGACAATGAGAGCGACAGAATGAACATTCTTGCTTTAAAGAACTTTTTTCAAAAGGAAAGGGAAGTCCTACATCAAGACTTACTCAGCAGAGATCTCTTAATTAGAAAATATCAAGATGCACAGAAGGTGTACGAAAAAATAAACACACAAATAGGAAGAAGGGGAATTGGCTTCTGTGATATAGATCCATACACTGGAACCAAAAGAGACAAGTCCCTATCTTCTCTATTTTGTATTGGAAGTACAAGAAAACCCGGTTTCCTAATTTACTCTCTATAAGCAAAAAGCAGAAAACATCTGGGGAACCGCACAAGAGGAAACCTCTGAAGATGATAAATGTGTGGTATCAAAACCCAGATTTATCACCCTCAGCCTCTGTCAAAAGTGCCTCCAAACCCAAAAGATATCTGAAAACTCAAGATCAGATAGGAATCTTCAAGTTTGGTGACCCAAAGACACAGACCCAGGTTGCTTTTGTCTACACAATAGACTCCGAAAAGACTCTATCAGCAGAGGCTCCTGAGTTCATGCCTGCTTCTTCAGAAGAAAAACTAAAACCCATTTTTGAAAATGAGTTGATGGAAATCGGCAAAAACAACTTTTATGAGAACCTCTGTACATCCTCTGTCGAACAAAAATTCTTTGAGGAAATCTTGATAAATACTTCCGCTGATCAAGAAAATTGTCGCAAAGAAAAGGAAGAAAGTGAGTATGGCACATGCTTAGAAAGTCCAGCCTCTGTCGAAAGAGATCTAAGTGACTCAACCTCTGTATACGAGGACGATTCATCCTCTGACGAATCTGAGACTGACTCAAATAAGTCAGAGATAGTGCCTTGCGATTGCCCAAGGCCTCTGTACATGCTCCATGTCGACCTCTGTGGTCCAATCGCTACACAGAGCCTTGGTGGCAAGAAGTACATACTTGTGTTGGTTGATGAATACTCGAGATATACGTGGGTAGAATTTGTCAGAAAGAAATCAGATGTTCCTAACATTCTGAAAAACCTAATGAAAAGAATCCAGGTTCTGTATGAGTGCAGGATTCAAAAGTTAAGAAGAGACAATGGCACATAATTCAAAAACTATGTCATTGAAGCTTACCTTACAGAAGAAGGCATATCTCAGAATTTCTTTGCTGCACGCACCCCACAACAGAATGGCATGGTTGAACGAAAGAACCGCACGCTTGTGGAGGTTGCAAGAACTATGCTGACAGCATCTGGATTGGCCATTTCTTTATGGGCAGAAGCCGTATCAACCGCATGCTACACCCAAAATCGATCAACAATAGTAAAGAGGCACATCAAGACACCGTACCATTTGATCAATCAAAGGCGACCAAACATCAAGTTCTTCCATGTATTTGGATGCAAGTGCTTCGTCCTAAACGACAGAGAAGCTAGAGGAAAGTTTGATGTGAAAGCAGACGAAGGCAAGTTCATTGGGTACTTTGCCACTTCAAAAGCCTACAGAGTTTACCTTCTGCGGTCAAGAACAATTGTGGAAAGTATCAATGTCTCTTTTGACGACTCCTTTCAAAAGACTTCTGAACAAATCAGTTCAGAACTTGGCCTAAAAAAGGAATCCTCTGGCATCTCCCCTACAAGAGAAGCAGAACTAAATCTGCTATTTGAAGAGATGTTCCACGATGATATTGATCCCTCGCCGGAGCCGTCAGAGCCTCTGGAGAAATATATTATGCAAACCAGACTGAGTCAGGTATTTCTCTAACTGGTCCATTAAATACTTCATCCTCTTCTGAGAATCGTGAAGATGCAAGTACTGAGGGGGAGAGAACAGAAGATGATACAAGCAAGGATACTACTCCAGAGGCACTGGAAATACCAACTCCAGCAACCACAAAGGAAGCAATACCAGAGGAAAACAAGGATTATGTCTCAATATCCTCAGAGGAATCAATTCCAACTCTTATCCCAATACCTCCACAAGCTGAAGAACCAAGCTCAAGCACAGAAGTACCTTCCACTATAGAGGTTGCACCAGAACCACAGTATGCAACCACAGAGGTTCAACTAGATGATGCTAATGACCATCTTCTAAAAACAACAAAGTGGATGAAGAGCCACCCTCAGAGCCTAATAATAGGCGATCCTTCTGAAAAAGTTAAGACAAGATCGACCATTGCTAACTTTTGTTTCTTTACAAATTTTATCTGTGTGATCGAACCCAAACGTGTCTCTGAAGCCCTAGATGATCCAAACTGTGTAGATGGAATGCAAAAAGAGCTGGAAAAGTGGGCAGCCCTGACCAGACATCCCACCAGATCATGGCTATCATGTACTATGATTTGGCTCTGGACTATGGCACTCTTATGTTGCAGGAGATAGTTAACACCATAGACCACAGAATGTCCATACAGAGGGCAAAGGGACCCACAAGCAAAGATCTTCCCCCACTGCAATTTCAGAGTATCCTAGGTGTACTGTTAGAACCCCTGCTCCTCTTAAAAAATGGCCAATGGAGGGACCAGTTGTCAAAACCTACCCTATGGCAAAGAATACCCCAACAGAGCATGTGGAAGGATACACCTTCTGCAGACCTCTACCATCCGCCCTTCTGACTTATGCTTATGATGAGCAACTTAGGCTAGATTACATATGCGATCACATGACTCCACAATCGAGTCCAGTAACACCCCCGCGTTTAGGAACCCCTTTAGGAACTCAGGTAGTAGAGAGAATGGGTGATGAGGAATGGGCAGCGGCCTTAGCAAAGCACGAGCAAGTACAAGCTCAATTTCATCTTCAGAGAAGCCAAATAGACACCTCTGCCTCCAAGAGAAAAACCTCTGTTACTCCCCCGAAAAAGAAGAAGGCCCCTAAATCAAAGAAAACAACAGAGGGCACCTCTACAAGTACCGCACCTCCTCAACAATCCCAACAATTCCCTTCGGAAGAAACCATGATTGGATCCTCTGCACCTCCCTCTCCTCAGAAAGAAAAGAAGAAAAGAAAATCCAAATCTTCTGAGGAGGCTGCCCCCAAACCAAATGTAAGAAGAGCAAGAAGAAAACCAAGAAACCTCACACACCTCTGCAGACCATCGCAGAGGAAGCAGAAAATGAAGAAGAAGGCCCTGAACAACCTTTGCCCTCCCCCTCGCCATTACATTATGCAGATCAGGGTGACTTCTCCGCTTTCCTTGAAAACCCCGAATTTGCAGATACCTTGGATACCTCAGGGTGGACCGTAGAAGCCATCACCATTTGGGACACCACGAACCCAACTGTCATCGTCTCAGAGTTTGACTCTGACCTAGAGGAAGATGACAGAACCCCTGAGGGCATTCAGGCAAATACTCCATAAGGACTTCTGCATCCAGACCTACAATTCTTACAAGACTTTCATCCTTGCTATGATTCACTAAGGAAAAGCCCAGAGGAGATAGTAGAGGCAGCGGGCACTGAGGTAGACATAGTGTTAGGGTGCTTAACAGAAGAAGAATCAAGAAAAGATGTCGATGAAAGTAGAGGCACACAACCCCAACCACCTCCCAGTGTATCCCACATTTCTGACACCGCCAGTCTAGTGGCAGAAGGTGTCATTGAACAAGAGCAACACAGCTCGACCCCAACCCAAACAAACCGGGCAGAGGTACATCTTTCCACCCCTGTGCCATTAGAATCTGGGGAAACCATTCCAAGGGAGTCCTATCCAAAGGACTTACCTTTAGTAAGTGATCAATTTCCCCAGATCACATCAGAAATCCCCGTAGAGGAATTTGTTTCCTCTACAACACGTACACATCTAAGTCCAATCGACTCTTTAGAGGAGCCTAGAGTGGACACAGACGAAGGGACTCTAGACAAGTCCCCAAGTCAACTTAAGGATATTCCTGTACCCATCTCTGGAGTGGATCATGACATTGTTCTTAACTGAACTTCTGTAGAGCATGAGGCCTCAAAAACCTCTGCTCAAGGATCAGAAGGAAATCCTTCGACCCTCAACATCAATACAGGGGTGAAAGAAGGTGTCCAAAGAACAAGGACAAACTCTGGGGATGAATGTGTTCCCCCAGAGGTTACACTTGGTTCACATGTCGCAAGGGGTGAGTTCCAAACCCTTGTCACCTCTGTGACCAACTCGTTGAAAGAGTTGAAAAGTTCACTTGACTCTCTTGCAGATTCAACTAGCAGGACCATATCTGAACTGACCACCAAAGTGGACAACCTTTCCACAGAGGTGAGAACTACCTGCGCCCAAATGAAAACAACTGCAACAACCTCTGCTGCTACTACCGCCTCTGACTTCGAGAAAGCAACAAGCTCTGCCTTCCAGGCCTCTGTCAAAGACCCTCCTAAACAACTGAAGAATGAGCGAACCCTAGCTTCTACGGGCCTTACACACCAGAAGATCTAAAGAAGGCCCTAGAGAAAGTCCAGGAGCACACTACCAGAGAAAATTAGGCCATGAAGCCCTCCGACTACATGACCAGAGCACAACTTACAGAGTTTGGACAACGGGTACTCGACCAGATGACAGATTTCATCAGACCCTTCACCATAGCCAATGCAAACTACGTAAAGGATTTTTAGGCGAGTGTAGGAAGACTAAGATTCAACTCTGAAGCAGAGGTTGCGTACCTGCTCGGTATTTGTGACGACCTCTATGCTAAAATGATATCAGCAGGGGCCACCCAACCAAAGAAGCCATCTTCGTCATGCCGAGCAGAGGGCACTTCGGATAAAAGGCAGGATGATTCTGATGATAATTCAGAAGGACCATCAGATCATCTTGAGGGGGAGAAGAGAAGAGAAAAAGCTGCGAGCAGAGGTCTACCAGCTCCACCACCAATATCAGCAGAACCCCTAACCCAGGTACCATCATCTGAAACCCAAGGAACCCAACAAAAGACCACAGAGGAAACACCCACCTCTGTGGAAACAACCCCTATAACCGTAGAAGACTTACCATCACCAACTCCCAAACCAACTGAACAGTTTCAAATCTTTACATCCTCCGAAGAAGACCAACCATCCCAAACACCTAAACCAACAGAAGACAAACTACCTTCCCCAACACCAAAAACACCAGAGGAACCCAAGTTACAATCTCCTACACCAGAAGCTGAAAAGACAAAATCTCCATCTCCCAAACCCAAAACCAAAACCAAGACCAAGACCTTAGCTCATAAACGAAAATATCTGAGTAAATCCGCAGAAGCCTCACCAACCAAACCCACATCACCAACGAAGTCCCCTATAAAACCAACAGAGGCAACCCCTACAAAAACTGCAGAAGCACCTCCATCATCTAAGCTCTCAGAAGCTCAACAAATAAAACCAACAGAGGCAACTCAAACCTAAAAAGCAGAACAACCTAAGGCAAAAGACAAGGGAAAAGGGATAGCGACAGAACCTAAAAAGAAAAAGCCAAAGCATCAACCCACATAGAAACTGATGAAAAGCGCCTTCGACGCTTTTGTTACACCAAAGCCAGAAAAAGAAGACTGGGCTTTCGGTGTTCCCCCTATGTCAACCAAGCCTGTCCTGGATCCAAAGGAAAAACCTTCAGAAGACAGGGTGGCCCAAATAAAAGGCAAAATGGATGCTCTACGCAGGCCCATGCCTCCACCCGTTGCACCTCCACGACAAATGGAAGAGGTGGTTTACAAGTACTTGTACAGCAGAGCTATCAACGACCCTCTGCCAAAATCCAATCTGCCACCTGATCTTCTTAAGGAACTGAAAGAAGACTTCTACAGAACAAAAGCCAAACCTGTTAACCAAGTCTTCTCAAATTCTAAGATCACAAAGGTCGTATACTGCTAGCTCTCCAGCACCAGAGGCATAGCGATACACTATAACATCTATCACGTCAAAAGGGCCGACAGAACCGAAACCAAATTCTCAGATGCTGATCGGAGGAACATGAGCCCTTATGACCTGCCCGATCTTCTGAGCTGGGCCAGACAGAACTATAACACAAGACTCGAAGTACATAGGGCATATCGCGTGATTAAGTAGACAATGCGCGAAAAACTTCTGATATATAACATGTCTAACTTCCAAGTGGGACTCGACCTTGGAGTGAAAAGCTTAAATCTCCCACCACCAGAAGACGACTGCCATCCTCTGCCAGACCAAACTCTATCATCACATTCCTAAGGATTGGGTACGTCTATCAAGATCCTGCTGGAAAGTCAAGGTTATTCCTAGAGATTGATTGTCAGAAATACGCTACAAAGTCTCTGCTCGAGTTCAGAGCCAATCTCCTGGAACACAGAGGAACATAGTTCATGGATCAAGCACTTGCCGACAGATTAATAGAGGTCATTGACTCAGTCATCAACTTCAGAAACTTCTGCATCAGGATCTATCGTGAACTCAAAGATGGAGGAATCGACAACAAGAAAATCAACGATTTCCCAAACGCCAGAGTCTGACATCTAAAACTTACCTCTGCTTACTTTTCATATCGTGTACTGTAATCGAATGTAAGTGCCTCTAGCATAATCTTATATGAAGAGTAAACTTTCTACAAAGGTCAAATACCTCTTGTCGTGTACTTAGCCTAGAAAACCATGCATTTTTCAATTTTTTATTTTTCAATACTTAGGGGGAGATTGCTAGCTCCAATTTCTATGTTTAAAGAAGTATTGAAAAATAGGCTAAGTGTAAAGTCATCGACAGAGGTCTCTGCCAAGACACCGAGTGAAGATCCAACAGAAGACGTTCTCAGAGAACAAGGCCACAGAGCCTCTGTCACCCTTGACAGAACCTCCGTGGTATTGAAGACTTAGAAGACTTTGAAGAATGAAGATCAAGACAAAGACAATCGTGCCTCTCACGTGCCTCTGCTGTACGAAGATCCTGAAGATCATTCGTACAAGGCGTGCCCTGCCAACTCCACGTGTCAACCTCTGATGGGTTACAGCCTTAGCAGAAAATGGAGCACTACATTAACGTTGTACCTGTTGCAGATCCACGATGTTGTCTTTGTACCCCGAGTACTTATTGTCTACCAATTGTCCCCTGCAGAATAGCATAAATAGAAGGCTCATGTTTAGCTCTTCTATTAACTTTGCACAACACACACACACACTTGTTAGAGCATAATATTATTCATACCTTCGGTGTTCTTGGTGTTGTTGATTAATCAATAAAAAGTGAATCTTTGAGATAAAACTCTTGTGTTATTACTGTTTCACGTATTTGATTATGTGTGTTTTTCTACCTAGAATATCTCTTTAGTTCGTTAAAAACACTTTCGCATACTCATCTGTTTGAACTAATAGGTATTAATGTCATTGTTGAGTAATTTCAGGATCAACAATTGGTATCAGAGCTAAAGAGATAAACGAGTTAAACAATTGGTATAAGACAAAATTTCCATCTCCTACACTAGAGGTCATTGACTCCGTCATCAACTTCAGAAACCTATGCATCAGGATCTATCATGAACTCTGTTGATCCAAACCCTTAGTGATTTGATAATGACTCTTTAAGAAACACTTAGTGAAAATTGTAAGTAAACAATATGTTTTAGAGTTTCACTATCGCTGATAAGTACTATGACTCTACAGTACCGCTGATAGGAAACTCATGCTCTTTAATTTTAACATTCAGCGAACACTGTTCATCAATAGAGCTTTGAGTCTGTTCAGTCCTATTGGTGATCGCTGATAGTTTAGTTGTTTACTTATGATCCCTGAAGACAAGTTTCACGTCAACAAAGGTTCTACGCTGAAGTCGAAGATCAAGCCCAAGAACCAGCGACAAAGTCTACTAATGAACTGATGCGGATATCAGCGAAGCCAAGCCTTGTCCACTCAACGTGAAGTATCAAGTAGAAGACTTCAGCGATCGCTGAGCTTTATCACTCGCTGATAAACTACTATTCAATGAACGATGATCATGAGGTTTACTCTACAAGTTACTTTTGTCTTTTCTCCTTGCACATCTTCGTACGATAATGTCAGAAAGGACATCCCTTTTGTCCAGGATCGTACAACCAACTCTGATTCTACACTATACATCATGCGGCTACTAGGTTGTCTACAATGGTCAAACCATGCAACCAATCAGCTGCTGCCACGTGTAAAGTAATACTGAAATGCATTAAATGCATGCAGTATATAAGAAGAAACCCTACTTCAACATTAAGTGCTCGACCATCTTTTTCTTTCTCTCTTAGTGTTAGAATATTACTCGTAGTATTCTTATCTCCTTTCTGTCTTAATTCTAGTGCAATAAACTTAGTGTTATTAACTTGTTTAGATTAGGTTAATCCTTAATCTTGTTCCGCAACAAGTTGTAAATTGTTTGATTATATCAATAAACAATTTAGAAAGTAAAAATCGTGTGTTTGTATTCAACTTGTAACGTCCCAAAAATTACAATAAATTTGAACTTGTAAAATACCATTTTTATTAAATTAAATCACAGGCGTTTAACTCAAAATAAACGTTTAAACAAAACCTCGTTAAGTTAAACAATCAACTTAAATAAAATAGCGGAAATGAACTAAGTTTAAAAATAAATAAATACGAAGATCTTCTCAACGCGCCAGTGTGTACCGTCATGTCTTACTGCCACTCGCACCTGAAACAGTAATTTTATAGGGAAAGGGTAAGCACGAAGCTTAGTGAATTCAAGCACCAACATAGGATAGCAATCATATTAACACTACCCCTAACCACAAATAAATACAATTAATCCACACATCCCAGTTCAAGAACATATCCTAAACAAGCAAACTCATGCTAGGACATAACAGTCCACCTCGGCACCCCGAGGTCTACATAGTCAATACAACCATCGGCCCCGCCGAACATCGGTCCAACCGAATAAATACAACCATCGGCCTCGCCGAATATCGGTCCAACCGAATAAATACAACCATCGGCCCCGCCGAACTTCGGTCCAACCGAATAAATACAACTATCGGCCCCGCCGAACATCGGTCCAACCAAATAAATACAACAGTAAAGGTATTCTCCTAAACATTAATACAATTGGATATTACCCACAACCAAATCAACTAACACACACGTGCTACCGAGGAATATATATAAAACCATCGATCTCCCCGATCATACAACAACAACTGTATATATATATATAAAACCATCGGTCTCCCCGATTATACAACACACTCGTGTAGGCATCCCTCGGTCTCCCCGAGTTCATCCCATACTTGTACACAATTCCTCGGTCCCACCGAGTACTCGGCCCTACCGAGTACTCGGTCCCACCAAGTTCACACAACACTAAAACACTATTCCTCGGTCCCACCGAGATGTATATAACACTCATTTACAATTCCTCGGTCCCACCGAGCCCCCGGTCCCACCGAGATGTATATAACACTCATTTATACTAGGCATTAATTCCACCTAGTACTACGCACCACAATTCAGCTAGTACACACAACAATTCAGCTAACACATACAAACTACCGTAATGTACATATAATCCCTATTCTATGTAGTGAGAGAACTCACCTCGATACGCAACACAGATATCCACAAACAGCAATACGAGCCTGCCACTCCAACTCACTTCTTTCCACCTAAAGAAGTGCTTCCAAGTGTCAACGCGAAGTCCCAACCCTTAATTATAAACGTAAGATTAAACGAGTGATATTTCATCTTTCCGGCCTAAACTGTAGGTCTGTTCGGAACCTGCTTAGCCCTCCCTAGACCCACTAATCCAGAAATTAAGTCCCACAAACAAGAGAGTCTAGGTCTTAGCTTTCCAAGGACATATTATACGCGTTCTAATGATTTTCCTACGATTTTATATGATTTTTCTAAAACTGAAACGTCATTCCGGCAGATTCGGACCTGCTGTAAAAAAATGGCTATTTTACACTTAGCTAGAGGCCGAACCAGGATTTTGCCGAAACATGAAAAATGTGTCCGACACAGAATGTGAACTGTGGGCACCAGATTCGTCTCAAACCGAGTTACGACGGAAACGTTATGGCCGATGCAAAACAGGGACAGAATGGGATTTCACATAAAATGACAACTTGGGTTAAACTTCCATTAAGCCATGACTTATTAAATTCATACCTGCAGTTCCTACTTTAGCTTAAGGTTTTAGGCTACTAACAGACAACACCACCCACTGCCACCCCAAGCAGTGGCGGTCAGCGGCGGCGTAGAGGCGGCAGCCGCCGCCGACGGTGGCGGTGGTTTAAAGGAGAACTCCGACGAGACCACACACTCTACCACACACTCGGTCCTACCCACACGCCCCAACCTAACAACCACTCACGTACAGACCAGCCACCGAACGGTAGCGTACGGCGGCAGCGAACACCTCCGGCAGCCATGGCTGCGGCGGTGGTGGTTTGTCGGTGAATTACCGGCGACGAAAGGAAAGGAAAACAAGAAGAAGGAGGGACGACTTACCCCACGACGGCAACCCAGCAGCGCCTCGACGGGATCCCGGTCACCGTCTCGATCCTTCTCTTTCTCTCGCTGCACTCCCTCTCTCTCGCTGCACTCTCTCTCTCGCCGCACTCCCTCTCTCTCGCTGCACTCTCTCTCGCCGGCGAGAACAGCAACGCCGGTGCTGGCCTTCGATGGTGGCAGCCGGTGGGGAAGAAGGGAGGAGAATGCGATTAGGGTTTTCTGTGGTTTCTTGCGTGCGACGAGAAGTAGAAACGAAAAGGGGAGGGGGGTCGGTCTTGAGGCCGATCCCCATGCACTTATACAAAAGTGACACCTTTGGTCCCTGGTTTTCCAACACTTTGCAAAAAGGATTAATGTTTTACCATAAATAACATTTTGGTCATCCTTTCTAACTCCCGTTAAATATATTCGCTACGAGAAGATAATAAAAATAATTAAATTAAATTAAATACATCCGCACTGGGACACGGGCTTTACAACTCTCCCCCGCTTGAATTAGACTTCGTCCTCGAAGTCTCTACCCGCGAATAGCTCTGGATAGTTCTCTCGCATCTCAGCCTCGGGTTCCCAAGTCCACTCGGAACCCTTTCTGTGTTGCCACTGGACTTTCACTAACTGGAATCTAAATTTCTCACACCGTCTAGAAATTTCTCGAATACTTTTCTTACCAACAAAACTCCTTCAAGAACACTGAAATTATGATCGGAAGAACACTCCAACAACTGGAGTCATTCCTAGTCAAACGACTTCGGTTGTCTCCCAACCTTAGATATTCCATACATCCCGATTCAATTTCAAGCTCTAACCATTCTAAAGTTGCTCACCAATATACCCTACAGGATACTCGAAACCGATCATTCCTACCATTAACTGTCGATTAACTTGCACGAGTTCTAATAGACTCCTAAAATTTTATCTCACCCGAATCATCAACTCAGCAGATTTATAAACACACACGAAGGTCATTCCACCATAACCATTCATCACAAGTGAGCATTTCAGGGTTACTACCACCATCACCATAATTATTTTAAAATCGGCTACAATTCTCCGATTACGCTAAAGGTGTTTGGCCTCAAGCCCAAAAGTCGACACCTAAATATACCACTTACCTCAAAAAGGTTACAACGTATTTATTCTCTTAATTGCAAAGGCCATCATTCCCTTAACCGATACTATTCGGCCTACAGTACCAACACACGTGGAATACACAACCTTCCACCGTCGACGTATCTTCTACACTCGCTCTACGAAGCCAAGTTACACCGCATCGAGGATACACCTCGACGTATACCTCCCAGGTAACTGTTCAATACTATAACCTCCTAGTGCCTACTGGAAAGTCAAGGTCATAACACATGAATACCGGGGTCCCACCCCGAGATACCCAACCGACCATTACCAACGACTGACTAACGTGTTCAAGGATCCAATGCAAAACAGTCTACCAACAACATGCCTATCCCGGGATGACTCACTCACCCAGGCATGTAAATACTCAACGTACAATAAATGCAAAACAGTGCAACAAAAGCAACCCATCAACAAGACTCCACACCGAGCCATTAAAACCGGACAATTGACCCATGACTATCTCAAAGTCAAAACCGAGCAAAATGCTCCACGTTTACTAGACCCATAGGTCGGTAAAAAAAATGCGTTTAAACAATGTTTAAGTAAGCAATACTCTAAATCAACATTAACCCCAAAACTCAACACGAGTTAAACAAAAGGGTTTTCCCAAAGGACTCACACCCTTAAAATTCTCAAAATGACACATAACACTTAAAAGTGCATTTCCCGAATGGTTTACAAAATCATTTACAAAATACTTTCAACACCAAGATTTTTCATCTCAAAAAGATCATATGCAATAAAACTACTATTACCAGGTCGGTAGTTACGCAAAAATGGACACGCTCGTCCCACATAGGAAAATCACGTTGAAAATCATTCCATTGCAGTTCAGTTTACTCACAAAACGCAAAGCGCAATAAATAACTTCTTTAAAACAAACCACCACGGTTCTGGTATGGATTGACTCATGACATGCACGCAAGGTAACTGCTCAATTTAAACGGTGTGCAACAGTTTTCACACGTACTTCAAAAGAAGCCCAAACGGCAATTTACTCAAAATTATTTTTTGACCATCCAAATGGTATGGAACAAAGTTTACCAATCAAAATTTGCGCGCGTCAGTTTATTATACAAAACAAGGAAACGATTCCTAATTACACCTCAGTCAAAACCCAAAATAACTTGAGTATGTTTCAAGTTTAAAGACAAAACTAATTCGTTTCCATCATTTGAAAATATCGACCTAAACATCATAAAACCTTAAATCGGGGTAGGCATGCAAACTGGTAACACTTCCATAAGGAATTTTTTTTAAATCTTCACCACGAAGCATTTCCTCAACAATTCGTACTTGGGACATATAACGTCAAAACACCAAAGTTTAAAATGTATTTGCCAAAAATGTTCAAAATACTCGTTCCCTCCAAAGCAAAAGTTTTTAAGTTTCCCAAAAAAATAATCGGCGATTCTAAATTAACCGAATGTCAACAATCTACGCATTTATATTTTCAAAATATAACGCATTGCAAACCTATGCATGAGAACTAAAACATTTTCATGCACGACTCGTTTATCAAAATGTCAAGAACAAAGGTTACCCAAGTATGCATACCCCTAAGTCGATAAAGCGCATTTTCATGGAAAGGATAATAAAACATTTAACTGACTAAAAGCGCACCCAACATCTCATTATGAAATGTTACCAAAATATTCTTCCATGCATTACTTTAGTCACGCATAAATCAATCCATACACTGAACTATTTGCAATAAAATACTTAGTAACACAAACTTCATGAACCTCAACGAACTCAATGACTCTAAGTCAATAAAATAGCATCATACATTGTGCCTCCAAAGTCAATTTGTTAAAAGCAAAATCATAAAACAACATTGTTTAACAAACTCATATTAAACAAATCACCAAAATAGTTTTATACATACATCGTGGAATGTAACTCTCCGTCTCTACTCTAACATATGTGGAGGAGTTCCAATGTTAAAGTCACAAGCCGTTGTCACTTGCCCAACATTTTGAACACCACAAAACACGGATATCATCTTACCCGAAAGAACCGTTGGCAAATAACGAAATGGAACAAATTCTAACAAAGTTTGCAACTCCCGTGATAAAACGGTTTCATCTACTTTCAAAACCATAATTCGAAGTCTTGTGTGTGTGTTGAACATTTCCCAAAATTCCAAAACACAATCTATAAAAGGATTGGAAACACAAGAATTAGTTAATGCAATTTTATTTTCAAAATAAACTTTGTGCATGACTCAGTCGGCATTCAACGTCTCCACTCATACCCCTCCAAATCTCTCCGGTCCACAATCGTCATCCGGACATTTAAACCTCTTAATCAAGTTGGGAAATTACGTCAAATAATCCTTACGGTTTTTCCTCAATTCAAAGTCGGCTCTATAAGCATATGATTCTAGCACAATCATCCACCTTGACCCGAAATGGTCTACTTAAAACAAACATCATCCTTATCGTCACTCCAAGTGATTAATACTAGAATCGTCCTTCTATTCCAACGACTACTAGTTTAGAACCTTAATCACTACCCCAACGATCATCACATCAAAGCAATTCAAGTACACACTTGTACTAGTAGGTTTACTATTATGGTTCCTCTTTGTGATGGCTATCCTGGGTAGATATTACAACGTGTAATTAGCACACAATAAATCCTGCTATCTATGCTCACGCTCAACTCCTCGGATTCCCCGTGACTTTCCCCGACCCGAGCACGGATACTGTGCTTCAGATAGTAGGAGCTCTACTACTACCTTCCACACCTATCCTTACTCGTTTCGAGTCCCATCCCGAAGTGACCAAGTAGTTCCTTGCCGACAGTTTAACTCATATGCCTGTACCAGCATATGCCAACACTCTTCCTAGCTCACTAGGAATTTCACCCCATTCCACTACCCTTGCTATGACGAAATCCCCACTAGTCATGACGAGTCGCCTCGCGAATGCACAGTTGCATACAGTGTAAAACCAGATAGACTTTTGAATAAAAGATTCTATCCTACAACGGTTGGACTCAAACAAGAGCTGCGCAATAGAACTAAACCCAACATTCTAAGGCTATTTGGCTCCTACTGCATACAACTTATAAGGCATTAACTTAACAACCTATCAGTACTAGCATAAATTCCTACTAGCAAGCAACAAACATGCAGTACAATGTAATAAGCACCAAGCAATCTAGCATACATACTCCTATGTTCTAGAAAGCAATAAATTACACTAAGTACCCTACCTTTTCCCTTGGTATCGGCTGACTGTACACACTGCGCCTTCGGTCACCGTTTCTCAAACGTACTTTTCCTTTCTTTTATTTCTCAAAAACTTTAAAAGGAAAAAGATAACCCCGAGCCACAAACTTGAGTTCAAACACACCGAAATGTATTTGATTCGCTCAAGCTGTGCTCTGATACCAACTTGTAACGTCCCAAAAATTACAATAAATTTGAACTTGTAAAATACCATTTTTATTAAATTAAATCACAGGCGTTTAACTCAAAATAAACGTTTAAACAAAACCTCGTTAAGTTAAACAATCAACTTAAATAAAACAGCGGAAATGTACTAAGTTTAAAAATAAATAAATACGAAGATCTTCTCAACGCGCCAGTGTGTACCGTCACGCCTTACTGCCACTCGCACTTGAAACGGTAATTTTATAGGAAAAGGGTAAGCACGAAGCTTAGTGAATTCAAGCACCAACATAGGATAGCAATCATATGAACACTACCCCTAACCACAGATAAATACAATATCCACACATGCCAGTTCAAGAACATATCCTAAACAGGCAAACTCATGCAAGGACATAACAGTCCACCTCGGCACCCCGAGGTATACATAGTCAATACAACCATCGGCCCCGCCGAACATCGGTCCAACCGAATAAATACAACCATCGGCCCCGCCGAATATTGGTCCAACTGAATAAATACAACCATCGGCCCCGCCGAACATCGGTCCAACCAAATAAATACAACAGTAAAGGTATTCTCCGAAACATTAATACAATTGGATATTACCCACAACCAAATCAACTAACACACACGTGCTACCGAGGAATATATATAAAACCATCGGTCTCCTCGATCATACAACAACAACTGTATATATATATAAAACCATCGGTCTCCCCGATTATACAACACACTCGTGTAGGCATCCCTCGGTCTCCCCGAGTTCATCCCATACTTGAACACAATTCCTCGGTCCCACCGAGTACTCGGTCCCACCGAGTTCACACAACACTAAAACACTATTCCTTGGTCCCACCGAGCCCTCGGTCCCACCGAGCCCTCGGTCCCACCGAGCCCTCGGTCCCACCGAGATGTATATAACACTCATTTACAATTCCTCGGTCCCACCGAGCCCCCGGTCCCACCGAGATGTATATAACACTCATTTATACTAGGCATTAATTCAACCTAGTACTACGCACCACAATTCAGGTAGTACACACAACAATTCAGCTAACACATACAAACTACCGTAATGTACATATAATCCCTATTCTACGTAGTGAGAGAACTCACCTCGATACGCAACGCAGATATCCACAAACAGTAATACAAGCCCTCCACTCCAACTCACTTCTTTCCACCTAAAGAAGTGCTACCAAGTGTCAACGCGAAGTCCCAACCCTTAATTATAAACGTAAGATTAAACGAGTGATATTTCATCTTTCCGGCCTAAACTGCAGGTCTGTTCGGGACCTGCTTAGCCCTCCCTAGACCCACTAATCCAGAAATTAAGTCCCACAAACAGGAGAGTCTAGGTCTTAGCTTTCCAAGGACATATTATACGCGTTCTAACGATTTTCCTACGATTTTATATGATTTTTCTAAAACTGAAACGTCATTCCGGCAGATTCGGACCTGCTGTAAAAAAATGGCTATTTTGCACTTAGCTAGAAGCAGAACCAGGATTTTGCCGAAACATGAAAAATGTGCCCGACACAGAATGTGAACCGTGGGCACCAGATTCGTCTCAAACCGAGTTACGACGGAAACGTTATTGTCGATGCAAAACAGGGACAGAATGGGATTTCACATAAAATGACAACTTGGGTTAAACTTCCATTAAGCCATGACTTAATAAATTCAGACCTGTAGTTCCTACTTTAGCTTAAGGTTTTAGGCTACTAACAGACAACACCACCCACTGCCACCCCAAGCAGTGGCGGTCAGCGGCGGCGTGGAGGCGGCAGCCGCCGCCGACGGTGGCGGTGGTTTAAAGGAGAACTCTGGCGAGACCACACACTCGACCAACCACTCGGTCCTACCCACACACCCCCAACCTAACAGCCACTCACGTACGGACCAGCCATCGAACGGTAGCGTACGGCGGCAGCGAACACCGTCGGCAGCCATGGCTGCGGCGGTGGTGGTTTGTCGGTGAATTACCGGCGACGAAAGGAAAGGAAAACAAGAAGAAGGAGGGACGACTTACCCCACGACGGCAACCCAGCAGCGCCTCGACGGGATCCCGGTCACCGGCTCGATCCTTCTCTTTCTCTCGCTGCACTCCCTCTCTCTCGTTGCACTCTCTCTCTCGCCGCACTCCCTCTCTCTCGCTGCACTCTCTCTCGCCGGCGAGAACAGCAGCGCCGGTGCTGTCCTTCGATGGTGGCAGCCGGTGGGGAAGAAGTGAGGAGAATGCGATTAGGGTTTTCTGTGGTTTCTTGCGTGCGACGAGAAGTAGAAACGAAAAGGGGAGGGGGGTCGGTCTTGAGGCCGATCCCCATGCACTTATACAAAAGTGACACCTTTGGTCCCTGGTTTTCCAACACTTTGCAAAAATGATTACTGTTTACCCATAAATAACATTTTGGTCATCCTTTCTAACTCCCGTTAAATATATTCGCTACGAGAAGATAATAAAAATAATTAAATTAAATTAAATACATCTGCACCAGGACACGGGCTTTACACAACCCCCCCTCTACAAACTTGTATAACCCTTCGGGACCAACAAACTCAAAGATGGAGGAATCGACAATAGGAAAATCAACGATTTCCCAAACGCCAGAGTCTGACATCTAAAACTTACCTCTGCTTACTTTTCATATCGTGTACTGTAATTGAATGTAAATGCCTCTGGTATAATCTTATATGAAGAGTAAACTTTCTACAGAGGTAAAATATCTCTTGTCATGTACTTAGCCTAGAAAACCATGCATTTTTCAATACTTAAGGGGAGATTGTTAGCTCCAATTTCTATGTTTAAAGAAGTATTGAAAAATAGGCTAGGTGTAAAGTCATCGATAGAGGTCTCTGCCAAGACACCAAGTGAAGATCCAACAGAAGACGTTCTCAGAGGACATGGCCACATAGCCTCTGTCACCTTTGACAGAGCCTCTGTGGTATTGAAGACTTAGAAGACTTTGAAGAATGAAGATCAAGACAAAGACAATCGTGTCTCTCACGTGCCTCTACTGTACGAAGATCCTGAAGATCATTCGTACAAGGCGTGCCCTGCCAACTCTACGTGTCAACCTCTGATGTGTTACAGCCTTAACAGAAAACGGCGCAGTACATTAACGTTGTACCTGTTGCAGATCCACGATGTTGCTTTGTACCCTTAGTACTTCTTGTCTACCAATTGTCCCTTGCAGAATAGTATAAATAGAAGGCTCATGTTGAGCTCTTCTATTAACTTTGCACAACACACACACACACACCTGTTAGAGCAGAATATTATTCATACCTTCGGTGTTCTTGGTGTTCTTGATTAATCAATACAAAGTGAATCTTTGAGATAAAACTCTTGTGTTACTACTGTTTCACGTATTTGATTCCGTGTGTTTTTCTTCCTAGAATATATTTTTAGTTCGTTAAAAACGCTTCCGCATACTCATCTTTTTAAACTAATAGGTATTAATATCATTGTTGAGTAATTTCGGGATCAACACTAACTATCTCAAAAAACTGGTGTGTGCGGCTGAGGTGTGTTTGAAGGTGCGAGTCAAGAATATCAAAGGATTTTGGAGTTTTTCAGATTGGAAGAACGATAGGGAGCTGGAAATTTATTCATTCAGGTAATTTCAAATCCCTTCTCCTATACGTTTAATCGCAGAGTTTAATGTGAGAGAATTTAATTTGGGTTTATCCATCTTAAAAGGGAGAAATTGGAGACTGTGTTTTCTCCTTTTGTGAGAGATGAAATTATATAGGTTAGATACTAATTTAATAGTTAGTAAACTCTTCCCTATGCTAGTGATTAACATCGAAAGAGTTTTTGCATAAAAGAGGTCGAATTAAGTCGGAAGTGTTTCAGGGTTCGAAAGATCCGAAATTTGTCTAAAAAGAGATCCGGAGTTGGGCTTAAAAATTAGGATCCGGAATTTATTTTATAGATGATCCAGAATTTTGCGAAAGAGATCCGGAAGTTCCTATCTTAATTGAGTTCCGGAATTTAAAGTTAAAACAAGTTCCGGTAGTGGGTATTGTATTGTGATCCGGAGTGTGTGTGTGTGAGTTATGAATTCCGGAACTTATTTCATTTGGGGCACGTGATGTGATCCAGAAAGTGTGTGTGTGAGAACCATTCTAGACCCGAAATTAAGAATTGTAGTCCATAATTGTAGTGGTGGACATGATCATGGGCCAGTGCGTAAATAAATTGGTTCGGTGTTGTTGCATATTAGTGGACCGAAATTTGGTTGTGTTGGGCTAAAGGTCACGTGAGCTAGACTATCACAAATTTAGTATTTATATTCTAAATTGATACGTAATCCATTCCTTTTGGGTCGTGTATTGTCACGGATCCGATATATATACATATATATATATATATATATATATAGAGGCGGGTTCAAACGAGGAGCGCATCAATTTAAGAGAACGTGAGGAGCACTCCGATGCTTCTGATCACATGTGATCAACAACTGCTAAAAAATCGGAACAAATCGAGAATTCGCGCAAGATGTGGCGCGAGGTGGCAAGTCGCGGATCATTAATGATTCACAACTGTTAATCATATGTGATTCATAACTGTCAATTGCTCCTCCAGATCAGTTGTGAATCACATGTGATCCACAACTGCCAATCACATGTGATTCATAACTGTCAATTGCTCCTCACGTTCTCACGTTTTGGTGCGCTCCTCGTTTGAACCTTCCTCTATATATATATATATATATTAACGTGGGCCGAATGAAATTACTTAGTGTTTGGGCTTCGATATTAATAATAATTTGGAATCGGTATTAATTATAAATTTGAGTTTAGGTATTAGTTATTAAGTTGAGATCCGGTAATTTGTTAAATTAAATTAAGGTCCGGTATTTAATATATAGATCCAGAATTTATTTATTTTGAGACCGGGACTTGGGATCCAGTGTTTATCCGACTGAGACTTTTCATGTTAATAAAACTCAGTAGGATCCAGTGTGTCTTACCCGGTATGTGTGATGGGTTTAATTTGTAGGTGCGTGTAGAGATGATCGGTGCGAGTAAGAACTTTTAAGCAGGACCCCAGGTGAGTCTTTCTAAACCTAAACTTTTATACAAGTGTGTTTGATGGTTATTATCTAACCGTTCGCTTTTCAACTGTATATTTATTTCAAAGCAAAGAATAAACATGTTTGAAAGTTATTATCCAACTGTGTGCTTTTCAACTACTTCTATTTCAAAGCAAAGATTAAATTTGTGATAATATGTGTGATTTATACGTGTGGGACCATGCTCCAGCTTTGGTGTGAAATGGGGGTGTGTCCCATAATAATTAAATATATGAATTCGTTTTATATATGGGCGGTGTGTGCCCTATTGCGCTGTCACGGTGTGTGTGACTATAGCGTATGCCAGTAGCATGTGTCAATGTGTGCATAGCATCTTAGTGTGCCTTTTATGATTGGTATAAATGCTTTCGTAACTGGTTTTATAAACTGTGATATTTTTGGTGTGACTTGGTGTGGAGGGAACTCACTAGACCTCATGGTCTAACCCTCACTTTTCAAAACTAAAACCTTTTCAGGTAAGCAAGTAGCCGAGAGCATGTTTAGAGGTTTGGCAAGACGTGGGTCAGAGCTTGCGTTTAGAAGTAGTAGAAGAACTTCTTGTTTATGTCTAGTTAGATTTCTCAGCTGTATTTTAGAGTTATTTCCGCGAACCCTGTGTTGTAAATCTTGATAGTGTGACCACGTTAGCCTTTTATGGCGTTATGAATTAAAGAGGTAGCCTCTGGCATGTATTTTAAAACGTGGGTTGTTACAAAAAGTCTCAATGATGAGTGGTCACATCTGTCCATGTCCCTTCAAGCAAACCAAGATTGATACATGGTCTCACTGATGTTTATGGAACCTTAGCTGCACAAGAAAAAAATGTTGTAAAGCAGAAAGGAAAAGCAACAGTGGGGGGACCTCTAACTCTTATCTCTGATGCTAAAGGACCCTCTGAAGAAAAACATATCAGATATAATGAGTTCAGAGAGAAAAGGTCAAAGAGAAAGTTCAGAAGAAGAAAGGGAAGAAAGTTTTGATAGCTGAAAGTGATGAGGAAGAAAGCCTATAAGAGTCTGATGAAGATGAGGATATCAATGCCTTTGCCAATTCTCTTGCACTTATAACTCAGAAAGTTTATTAAG
Source organism: Saussurea involucrata (assembly GCA_033807775.1). Lineage (NCBI taxonomy): Eukaryota > Viridiplantae > Streptophyta > Magnoliopsida > Asterales > Asteraceae > Saussurea > Saussurea involucrata. The sequence goes on from CM066312.1 coordinate 23,748,775, forward strand.
AAATTTGGAAAAAAGGTATTTGATAAAATAGGAAGAGATAGGAGAGATGATAGAGAAGAGAAGAAAAGTTATTAGAGACAGGAGTACTAGAAGGAACAAAGGCCAATCTATCCACAACAGAGGCATGCACCTTACCATGACCAGCGAGTTGTTCACTTCCAAGATCAGAGACCAACTCAGTTTCAACAGAGGTACATTCAGTCGACTCCTTTGAAGCCAGATGGTGCTGCTCAACCCATTATTCAGAATGATAGGAGATGCTTAAGATGTGGCAAACCAAGCCATTTCTGTGTAAAACTGCAGAGGTAGACCGATAAAAGACCAGGATTACTACAAGAATAAGTACAAGTACAACTTTAAAGAAAGGAGTTTGGTAGCAGAGATAGAGAACTGTGTTTCTGACTCGTCCTCTGATGATGATCCAGAGCATGCCAAGTTCTGTGGTATGGCTGTTGAAGAAGAGCCAAGGGAGCCCATCAAAGTTGATGATAAAGACACACTGGATGTATCAGAATCTAGTGCAAAGGTATGTTCCACTTCTAACTCTGAATCTGAACAAGAACTTGAGATGAGTGTATCAAAACTTTCAAAAGAGAGAGAAAAGAAAACTAGCTCAGAAGGATTTAACCTTTTACAAGAGTGAGAAAGATCTCTTGGAACTTGAAAAGAAAGAAATTTGAAAAGAAAAGTCTGAGTTAGAAAATTTTCAGAAACAAAAAGATTTATCCTTCTCTGAAAGGTGTAAAGAACTTGAGGAAACCTTAAACAAAAGAAAGAAGAGGTTAAAAAATCCGAGTTTGAAAGACTCAACTCTGTGGCTTTGAAAAGTTATTTTCAGAAAAAAGAGAGGTTTTACATCAATCTCTTCAGAAGTACCAAGATGAACAAGATGTGCTGATCAAAATCAATTCTCAGATGGACACTCAAGGCTTAGGTTTCAGTGACCTAGACCCTTTTACTGGAAAGAAGAAGACCTCTATATCTTCAACTTTCTGTGTTGGGAAAGTTCGGCCTGATTTTCCCTCATTGGATAGTTCAAATGTTTTCAAAATAATCAAAACTTCAGAAGAATCAAGATTAAGGAAACTTAATTTAAAAAAAACATCTCTTATAACACTACTTCTGATCTTGAAAAGATTTCAAAACCATCCTCTGTGATAAAAAAAGATCAAGGTAAAACTGAAATTTCTGTTTCAGAATGTGTTAAAAGACTTGATCCAAAGGAGATTTTCAAGGTTGACTTCTTCAAGGTACAAAAATCTGCTACCTCTGATGGAGGTCCTTCTGAACTAAAAGTTCAGAGTGAACTCAATCTAGAGGCACTAGACTTTTCTCTTACCTCTGAAGATAGAGTCATAACTACTTTTGAAGAAGACATCAAAATCGTTTTGGAGCAAAATGCTGCATCTGATGCCTTAAAACCAAAAATCAAAAGATTCAAACCCTGCACCATAAAAGACTTAAAGTTTTCAAATTCCAAGGACATTGGCTCAAGCCACAAATCCTCAAAAGCTATCATCTCTGACAGAGTCAAGAGAGACTTCTTGGACTCTAATTCTGATTCAGAGGTTGATGAGCAAGTTTTCTGTGCACCAGAGATAGTTGTGCACAATGTAAAACAGACAAGAGTTGGATATGGGATTTTGAACAATATCATTCCTATTCCAAAGAACAAACCCAGAGATCCAATCTGTCCAGGTTTTGATGAAATATGTGAGAAAGCCATGACTTCTCTGAAATTAGAGAAGAGAATGCAGGACAAATCCAAGAGCAAACCAATTGCTTTACCTCCAAAACCTCATGTTTTTAAGCCAATCAAGTTCACACCAGAACAGAAAGGTAAATGGAAAGTAAATGACAGTCCTGGTTCTCAAAATGCAGTGAATCACAAAGGACAGCACAAGGCCAGTTTTAATTCCATGAATTCTCTAGATAGGAAGTTTTGTAAAACCTCTGATGATAGGGATTTGAATTTCCAAAAGACATATGTTCCCAAGATGGTGAATGAAAACATAAGTTTATTGCAAGCATCCAAATTTTCATTTAATTACAATTGTATTAGTCTTATGTTAAAGCTAAGAAATCATTTCAATGGTCCTCATTGTGCTCTGAATTGGTCATCAAAAGGGAAAAATCCTAAGACCAAATATCAGAAGGCATAAGGAAAAGCCTCTGTCAAACCATCACAGAATGGAAACCCAGAAGGTAAATTGAATACGTCCATGCCTAATAGAAAAGGACCAATTACGAAATGGGTACCTAAAACACTCTAATATGTCTTGTAGAAACAACATGTGCAAATTTGGTATTTGGACTCTGGATGTTCAAGGCACATGACTGGAAATAGGAGTTGCTAACCTCATTCAAAGACAAAATGGGAGGTGCAGTAACTTTTGGAGATGATAGGCAAGGACAAATCAGAGGCTATGGAGTATTATCTAAGGAAGACATTTCTGTTTCAAAAGTTGCTTATGTAGATGGGCTAAAGCATAATTTACTCAGTATAAGTCAATTATGTGATCATGGGTTTGATGTCAAATTTCAGAAAGATCAATGTTCTTTAATGATTTCTAAATCTGGTCAAGAATTACTCAGAGATGATATATAAAGGGAAACCCCTATCATATGAACTTCACTCCACATACTAATTCCAATTCAGAGAAACTTTGTCTATTCTCTCTGAACAATGAATATCCTTGGATCTGGCATAAAAAGTTCTCACCTAAACTTTTCAACTATAGGCAATATTGTGAAACTTAATCTGGTAAAAGGTTTACCTCCTCTGAAGTTTGACAAAGACCATCTTTGTTCTGCTTGTGAAATGGGTAAGCTCCAAAGACCTTCACACATAACTAAGAGTGACCATAATTGCCCTAGACCTTTGCATATGGTACATGTGGATCTCTGTGGTCCTATCTCTGTGCAAAGTCTTTCTGGAAAGAAGTATATCCTTGTTTTAATAGATGAATTTTCAAGATATACTTGGATCTAGTACATTACATCCAAGTCTGATGTCCTAGATGTTTTAATCAATTTGTTGAAAAGAATTCATTTGCTGCTAAGTCCAAAAGTTCAGAAGCTGAGAAGTGACATTGGAACAGAGTTCAAGAACTTCAAACTTGAATCATACCTCACAGAAGAGAGCATTTATCAGAACTTCTCTACAACAAGAACTCCTCAATAGAATGGAGTTGTTGGGAAGAGAAACAAGATCATAGTTGAAGCTGCCAGAACCATGCTAGCAGGCTCTGATTTTCCAACAAATTCTTGGGCAGAAGCAGTCCTAACATCCTGTTTTACCCAAAACAAAGCTATAATAGTGAAGAGATTCAAGAAGACTGCTTATGAACTCATCAAAAACAGAAAACCAAATGTGAAATACTTTCATGTTTTTGGGTGTAGATGTTTCATCCTGAGTGACAGAGATCAACTTGGGAAGTTTGATAAAAAGGCTAATGAAGGAAAGTTCATTGGATTTTCTCTGACTTCCAAAGCCTACAAAGTTTACATTCTCAGAACCAAGGTCATTCTGGAAAGCATCAATGTATCCTTTGATAACAAAGCATCAAAGACCTCTGGAATCTCAAAGTCAGAACTCATGCATAACCAAGAAGTCTCTGATACTTCCAAGTCCAAAGAATCAGAAATCAATCTGATATTTGAAGATTTCTTTGAGGATAAAGATACCTCTGAATTCACCATCAGAGGCACTCCAGTTCAAAGTTCTTAAGGACCCCTACAATCAGGTACATCTCTATCTGGTCCTTCAAATACTTCACCCTCTATCTCATTGTCTACAGGTCCAATTCAAGATGATAGTTATAGAAAACAACCTGAGGAAGAGGAGCAAGAACCTGAACCATCATGACCATTGCAAACAATAAACAGAAGAAACTCCATGGAAAATAGCTCACCTTCTTAGAGAAAAGAAGCTACACTTCAGAGCAGTGTACTTCAGAGCAGTGTACTTCAGAGCAATGAAGCGCCTCAACCTTAATATATTTCTGAAGCACAAACTCCTTCTCATGTGTATGCCCCAATGACAAGATGGACAAAGGATCACCCTCATCATCAAATAATAGGTGCTCTAGAAGATGGTGTAAAGACCAGATCTGTCACTATCAATGAGGCATTCATTGTGAACTTTCTAAGTGTCATTGAACCAAAGAAGGTCACTGAAGCCCTTGATGATCCAAACTGGATAGAAGCAATGCAAGAAGAGCTTCTGGAATTTAAAAGAAACAAAGTTTGGTCATTGGTTCCACAACCTAAAGACAAATCCGCCATAGAAACCAAGTGGGTGTTCAGAAACAAGAAAGATGAAGATGGAATCATCATCAGAAACAAAGCTAGGTTGGTTGCTAAGAGATATTGTCAAGAAGAAGGCATTCGATTATGATGAAACCTTTGCTCCAGTTTCTAGGCTAGAAGCAATCAGAATATTTCTAGCCTATGCAACTCACAAAAGGTTCAGAGTATATCAAATGGATGTCAAATCTGCCTTTCTGAATGGCAAACTCAATGAAAACGTTTATGTCCATCAAACCCTGGATTTGAAAGCTTAGAGTTTCCAGACCATGTATACCTCTTAGACAAAGCTCTGTATGGCCTTAAACAAGCCCTTAGATCCTAGTATGAAACTCTTTCAACCTTTCTGATAAAAAATGAGTTTGAAAAAGGTACTGTGGATACTACTTTGTTTATCAAGAGGTATAAACATGATCTTCTTTTAGTACAGATATATGTTGATGATATTATTTTTGGGTCTACTAATCAAAAAAATATTGTGATTGATTTTCAGAGTTGATGAAAAGTGAATTTAAGATGAGCATGATGGGAGAATTATCATTCTTCTTAGGATTTCATGTCAAACAAACTATCAGAGGGACTTTTATAAGTCAATCAAAATACATCTATGATATTTTAAAGAAATACAAATTGAACCCTTCAACACCTCTAAAAACACCTATTGCCACTGGAGTTAAACTTGATCATGATCCTGATGGTCAATCTGTTGATATCAAGAACTACAGAGGCATGATAGGGTCACTTCTGTATTTGACATCTAGCAGACTGGACATAATCTTTGCATCATGTCTTTGTGCTAGATTTCAAGCTACTCCTAAGGAATCTCAGTTGTCTGTTGTAAAAAGGATTTTTAAATACTTTAAGGGGACTTAGTTCTTGGGTCTCTGGTATCCTCTTAACTCTTGTTTTGAGCTTATAGCATACACAGATTCAGATTATGGAGGATGCAGGAATGACAGAAAGAGCACTTCTAGAAGCTACTCCTAAGGAATCTTAGTTGTCTGCTGTAAAAAGGATTTTTAAATACCTTAATGGGACTCAATTCTTGGGTCTCTGGTATCCTCTTAACTCTTGTTTTGAGCATGTAGCATACACAGATTCAGATTATGGAGGATGCAGGAATGACAGAAAGAGCACTTCTGGAAGCTGTCAACTATTTGGTGAAAAGTTAGTGAGTTGGACATCTAAGAAGCAGAACGTGTGTCCACTTCTACAGCAGGAACATAATATGTAGCTGCTGCTAGTTATTGTTCACAAATAATGTGGATGAAAACTCAACTCATAGACTATGGTCTTGAGTTTGACAAAGTCCAATTCTATGTGACTCTAAGAGTGCCATTGCCATCACTTCAAATCCTGTTCATCACTCCAAGACAAAACACATTGATATAAGGTGCGACTTTATCAAATATCATGTTGAAAAGGGTACAATTGAGATGTACTTTGTCTCAACAGACTTTAACCTTGCTGATCTCTTTACAAAACTTCTTGATAAGAGGAGATTTAATTTTATGATTATCAAGTTGGGTATGCTAAATATGTCTTCCTAATCTCTGAAAAAGAGCTAAGAGCCTCTGAACCTTTCTTAGAGCCTCTGAAGAAGAATTAGGTAGCATATTTCTTTCAGGATCTCTGAACCTTTACTTCAAAGTTATTTTCATGTTTCTTGTTCTCAAAGCCTCTAATGTGTTTCTCAGAGCCTCTGATATGTATATCAGAGCCTTTGATCTGTTTGCCAGAACCATTGTATTCTCTTAAATTACTCTGTGCAACTTTTATCATTTATTTGATCCAAGCATAATTTAAGGGTGAGCTTAGAGAAATTAGATTGGAAAGAAAAGATCATCTTTCAAGGGGGGGGGGGGGGGGGCAAATGTAAAAGTTCAAAAATCCTGCATATTCTATCTCAGATCGTCTGAAATATCCTTAGAGCTCTCTGATTTATAATATTTTGAACTTTTGACATGCAAGGTAGCAAGCTTCTGAAGAAAATCTTTTGAGAAGGGAAAACCTATTATGATTCAAACAACTTTGAATATATCTCTGAACTTTTTCATCAAAATCAAGTCTCTGAACTTCTGTCAGAGTCTCTAGTCTTTCATCAGAACCTCTGTCAACATTTCTCAGACTCTGATCCTTGTATAAAGAGTTTTTAAGTTTTTCCTAATCAGAATTATTAATTTAAATGATTTTGGGTATAAAAGGTGAAACATCTTGAGAAAATTCAAAATCTATCAACTTCAGAGGAAATCATCCATCAAAGCCTCTATCCCTTAGAAAACCCTTACATTTTTCTGAAATCAAGCCTACTTAGAGTGCGGGTTATTTCTGAAAATGACCAACCTGTCACCCACTAAAACCTCTGTAACGGTTCCATTTGAGAAAAGTTGTTAGTTCCAAGGACACGTGGAATTTTCTTAATGGCCAACTGACATTGAGACACCACCACGTCCCTTCAGGCGACGTTCCACACTCCCTAACACTTGAGTACTATCACCACTCGAATATAAAACCGATCAAAACCCCCATTCCACTCTTTTCGCTTTCAAAACTCCATGAAGATCATTTCCCTCTCTAAAACCCCTCTCGAATTCTTCGAAGTTCTTTAAGCTTCAAAAACCTGCAACATAGGCGGCACAAAACTCAGCTGACTCTAGCCGAATCGTCCACAACCCTGCTATCAACATTCTGAATATCCCAATCAAGAGAAACAACTTCTATGTTGATCTATCCCCTGCTCGATATGATGAACTCTACCACATCATAGTCGCGTTCTTCTCACGTTCTGAACTTCTCCATGCTCTAACAATGGTGGAAAAACAAGTCCCTGTCCTATACGTGCAACAATGGTGGTCCACAGCTGCATTCGTTGAAGAATAAGGTGGAATAGTGGGTTATGTTCAATGTGAACAAGGTGGAGGATCTGTAAGAATAAGGTCTCAACCCATTAGGACAGTTTTTAATCTTTTCAAAACCATAAACCTAGAAATTCAATCAAATGAACAACCTCCTGAGAATGAAACCCTCGTCAAGTTTGTTAGACACCTAGGATACAACCAACTGATTACCCGTGTTAGTGAGTTTAGAAGGAAAATTTTTCCCCCAACCTGGAACTTCATGTTCAGTGCACTCAATAGAACTCTTTCGTGCAATAATGGTAGTCTAGACCAAACTAGCCCTGCCATTCTGATCATCATGTATGGCCTCTACTTCAATAGGAACTTTGATTCAGTAGGGATTCTGTTCGATGAAATCTACACAGTGGTATAAAGGAAGAATAAAGCACTGGCCAATGGAAAGGAAGTGGGCAAGGACAAGGCCCTGACCTCAATAACAATTAACAGAGGATAGACCGAAGACGTCTCTATAGATCATGAACTCCTTCAAACCAACCATTAATGGCCCTTATCCAGGTTGCAGAAGGGTCCCCAGAACCATGCTGGTAATTCTTCATGAAAACTCTCCAACCTTAGATCTTTATAATCATGTTGCACAACCTCCAGAACCTGAGGTGGGATCCCCAACACACTTACGTCCTGAGCCAGTAGATTATATGGTCTCAGAGGGTACTGTAGAGAGAGATGCATCTGAGAGAGAAGTTTCAGAAAGAGATGCATCAGAGCGCGGAGTACCCACAGAGGGAGCCCCCTCAGAGGGAGCTGAAGTTAACTCTTCAGAAGCTAGAGCAGAAAGCTCGGCTAGCTCTGAAGAGAGTGAGGGATAGAAAACAAAGAGCGAGAGCCCTGTGTGTTCTAACCCTATAAGAGTCGATCGATCAGAGAGCGTAGAAAATGATGTTCCTCTGAACACACATGTGCGCTTTAGGACACCATGTTGGTCCTGAAGGGTTATAAAAGTTTTAGAAGGGGGGGGGGGCTTGAATACAAACACACAATTTTTATATTTCAAAATTGGTTATTGATATAATCAAACAATTTACAGTTTGTTGCGAAATAAGACTAAGTCTAAAACCTAATCTAAACAAACTATGAGAATCACACTGATTTCTTGCACTAGAATAAGAATGAAAGAAGTTAAGAAAATCTAAGGATAGTTTTTCTTGGCACTAAGAAGTTCAGGGAGGACGAGCACTTCAGAATGAAGTAAAACTTCCTATTTATACTACATGCATTAAATGCATGTCATGATAACTTTACACGTGGCAACACTTGGTTGGTTGCATGATTCTGACTTTTGCAAACATGTTGTTGGCCACTTGAAGAATAGTGCAGTGGGAAGAGTGGTTTGTACGATCAAGGACAGAGGTATGTACTTCTGACAAATCGTACAATATCGTGCAAGGGGATAAGACAAATATTCCTTGTAGAACAGGCTTTATGATCAACGATCGCTGAGTTGATCTTCATCAGGGAGGACGATGAAGATCAGCTCTCGCTGAAGTCTTCTACTTGAAACATAGCGTGATTTGGACAAGTCTTTGTTTTGCTGATATCCGTATCAGGTCATGAGTAGACTTAGTCACTTTTTCGTCAGCTTGGTCTTCGATTTTAGCGTTGAACATGTTTTCACGAGTCTTGTCTTCAGGGATCATAAGCAAACATTTACAGAGTGAACATTCAGCGATCATCAGCGAGACTGAACATGCTCAGATTTTAATGATGTACATTTATCGCATAAGTATATTTAAAGAACAACAGTTTCACATCAGCGATACTAAACAGACTTAGTATATTTTTCTTTGATAGTGAAACACTGATACATAATGTTTACTTACAATTTTCACTAAGTGATTCTAAGGGTCATCATCAAATCACTGAAGGGTTTGGATCAACAATCTCCTCCTATTTGGTGATGACTAAGCAACATAAGAAAATTGCTAAGTTAAAAACATAAGGGTAAAGAGGACTCATAAATATGTGTCACATTTACTGTTTTCGGGGATCTTTTCTAGTACTGATGGAGTAAAGTACTTCGTTAATTTTTTTTCATTAAACTTCATAATCAGTTTACAAGGGAAGTTGAAAAAATATAAGTACAATGAAAAATTACAAGTACAAAAAGAATACAATTAATAAGATAGAAGAATATGAAAGTGATCATATCAGCTAAGTAGGTTCATCCTTGAAGAGAAGTTCTTAGGATCGATCACACAAATATATCAGGTCTCTGAGTTGATTCACTGGAGTGATGGGCAACTCAGACCATCTTAGGAAGCACTTGTGACCAAGATTGTCATAGAAGAAAATTCCCAGAGGTTCACTGACCACTTCACCGGCTTCAAATTCTTCCCCGGGTGGCAGCGACCGGTTGAGGGCTCATAGATCAGGTGATGGACCGAGCACTGCTTCAAGGAAAAATTCGATCCCTATTTCATTAGCATGCCCTGAAGATGAAGATGCTTTCTTATTTTTAGGAGGCTGGTTTTGATGAATTGTAGGAGGTAGAGGTAGGTCGACAGCTGAGGCGACTTTATCATTTAGCTTGTTGATGAATTTTTCAACGATAGGTTTGAAGCTTGATCTTGAAAGCTGAATAGCCCCCCCCCCCCGAATTCCAACCATGCATCAAATCCATATATTTCGATTTTTGATAAGTAGCATGTCTTCGAGTCTCCATTTTCCCTGATCATTGTCACATCTATCACAGATGCACCTCTGAATGTTTTTCCACTAATGTTGACATTCAGGATACGACTTGCCAGGTACTTGTAGTCAACTTTCTTCTTACACCAATCCAGAGTGGTGTCACTGACATCTGATTTCTTTTTCTTCTTTTCTACGGCCTATTTAAGCAGTTCTTGTTAGACTTTGAGAGGGAATTGCTTCAGCTTTTTGTCTATTACTAAACTCTAGGCAACTTTAAGAGCAAACTCTCTATCTTTTAGCATGTTCCGTTGTTGTTCAGCAAGGAATTTTTCAGCTTTGAGGCTTTCAGCAATTTCTTCAGGAGTCGAAAAGTTAAAGCCAGTTGGAGGGATGAGTCGCTGATTTTCCACGTTTGGATCATAGCTGTTCTTCTCTTTAATTCCTCATCTTCTGATCGCTGAAGCAATCGAGAAGGTCTGTTGGGGTGCGAGAGCAGCTCTTGTTCTTCAGCTTGTTCATCAGTCTCATTTACAAAGACTGAGATTATTGAAAAATCATCATCTCTGGTAGCTGGGATTATTTGCAATGGTGGAGGAGCTTCAGCAGTATCCTCAAGCAAGGGAGAGGACTAGCTGAACAAAAGATCAAAGAGTTAGATCTTTTGAGGGTAGAACGAAGATAGAAAAAATAGGCTAAGTGTTTAGAGGTTTTGAGTGATAGAGAATAGATGAAGTGAAGGGGTGAAGGATAGAAGCAGTGTAGGGGAAGAGAGAGTAACATACCTGAAAAGTTGGCTTGTTAGGAAGGATAGCCAAGTTGTCTTCAGTAGCAATGCCTTTGTATTTTCCCTGAGAGGTCTTCTTTGCAGGAGATTTTTGGGTCTTCTCCCCTGCTTCATTTATTGAAATACCTTTTGGTGCGGGAACGCTGAAGGCAGTGGGTTGGAACCAAAACTCTTCATCCTCATCATCATCGTCATCATCATCCTTATTTTTAGGATGGAATGATGGTTCTTTTTCATGGATCTCGACCTCTTCTTCCCATTCTTCTTCTTCCTCGTCAGAGAGGATCTCACTGGTTCTTGCACAATAGGAGAGAAGGGTGGAGTAGGAGCTTTGTGTTCTTCGCTTTGCTTCCCCTCAGATTGAGAGGGTTCTTTAGCGGTTCCCTCCCCTCAGCAAGGGAAGGTACTTTGGTATTCACCTCCCCTTCAACGTTTTGGGGAAAGTCTTATTGGTTCTTCCCCCCCTCTTCAGCAAAACGTGGGGAGGGAGGAGCGTTGGTGTCAGCAGCAACAGCAGCATATTCAGGAGCCCTGTCTTCGTGGCCAGGGGCACCTAAACCAGAGGCCTTATTCCTTTCAAGACATCCAACCCTGTCTTCTAGGCCAGGGATGAGAGAAGTAACCGTGATGACAAAATCCGTTGTCATCTCTAGCAGGTTGCGATCTACCTAAGAGAGAAAAGAGACAGGAACGGTGGGAGCCTCCATGAGCTCAAGGATCTTGGTGAGGTGAGAAATAGAATTAATTACCTTGAAGGCCAAGTTGATCACCTCACCTTGCAGCCTATAGAGGTTGGTCTGCAGCGTTCCTGCTTCACCACTAAGACTGGTGAAGTTAGAGGAGAGGGTGTTGTAGTTGTTGGAGAGAGAAGCAACGCTGGTGGTCAGGGACTGAATAGATGTAGAGTTGTTTTTTAAGTCCCCTTTAAGTGTCGTCACCTCGTCAGTCAGCTTAGAAACAACATCGCTAGAAGTTTTGCTATCGAGAGAGGTGACATTCTTTTTTAGCGTATCTCCAGCATCATTGACCGTTGTGTTGGTGGAGAGAATGGTGGTCCGCGAAACTACTTTATCACTCACGTCCTTGAGGGATGCGGTGATTGTGCCCAAGTTAGGACCTGTAAAAAAATACAAATGATGAGCAAAGGAAAGCTCAAGAGAGGTAAGAGTTGTGAAAAAGAAGTGTTAAGGGTATGGATACCTGTAGGGTCCGAGAAAGCAGAGAAGTCCCTGTTTCCTCACGAGTATTCCATGTCGTCTTCGAACTAACGAGTGGGAATAGGTGTAGAAGTACCTACGGGTTCTGAAGAATTTCGCTGCATGAGGTTTTACAGCAGTGCAGCGCTTGTGTCCGTCAGTGAGAACGTTGGTACCGTAGGAGAAGTGGTATTGACCAATGGAGTAGAAGAAGCGGGGGATGAGAACATTCTCATTGCAGGTTCAGCGCTGGTGTCACTGATGGAGACCTCTTCAGTGCTCTGAGGCACTGAAGATGTTGGGGATGGTACCAGAAAAATTTTAGAGTACTGAGCCTCTGAAGTGGTTAGGGGGATGGTTTCAGCGAGTGAGGTGGAACGGACCATGAAATTTTCCATCGATGCATGTGAAGAGGCGATCGATGAATCTAAACCTTCTGGAGTTTTGGGTTGCTCCTTCGAGATCTTCTTGGTCTTATAGGTTCCATGGGGGTGTCAGATGGTATCCTCCTCTTGGAGGATTTGGATGTTGCAGTGTGGGTGTTGGAGGTGGGTTTTGCCGCTAAGGGAGCCGCATAAGTAGAAGAAGTTTTGAGGAGAGAGAGAAGGGAAGAGAGACTTACATCGATCGGTTGATAGTCGAGGACCTTGGTGCCAACCTGGGAGAGTTTGTAATCTCCCTGCTTAGGATAGTGTTTCCCAATCATCATCTGAAAGAGAGCATAGATGAAGCGAGGGTAGGGAATGGTCAGACTTCTTTCAGGCTTTTCAACCTTCTCCATCAGGTCTTCAAAAATAATCCTGGCATAGTCAACCTTACGACCTTTCAGGAGAGAGTACCCCCATGGCAAGCTGAGTCTTGCTTGCTTGGTCAGTAGAGCCCACTTTCGCTGTCATGCAGGAGATGACGTGGGCGAAGATGACATTTAGTTCAACGGGCATTTTGGCCTTGAGGATTTATGTAAGGCGCTTGTCGTCTTCGTCGGTGCGTCCCTTCTTGTCCCATGCATATTTCATGATATCAAGGAATTTGAGCAGTTCTTCCTCATGTTCAGGTTGGTTAGGGAGGGATTCGAATGGTCTTTCAGGGAACTTGAGTGCAACCTAAATCGCTGCAGGAGAGATGCAACCTTGACCATATTCGGTTTGAAAACCGATCACATAAAATTCATTTCCGGTGCGGGTGGAGGTTTAATTGGTTCGTTTAGTAGTGAACCGGAATTGTTGTAGAAGATGGCGGTGTGCACGTGGTGCGATGGTCATTGCAGTGTACAATGGGCATTGTTTCAGGAATGCAACTGCTTCAGCAAGGTGTGGGTTGGGTTTCTTCTTTGGAAATGCAAGTAGGGCCAGGTGATTGTTTGCAGCAATGGTGATCTGGTGTAGTTCACCTTTCATTTTTGAGGACTTGACCATGGTGGCAGGGCGAGTAGCAGTGTTGGTAGCATCAGTGTTGGGTGTAGCAACAGTATTGGTAGATGCCATTTCTGACAAGTAACCAAAAATAAAAGAGAGATGAAGAAACTTCTTAAAATGGAAAGTTATTCCAAAATAAGGATTTTTGGGATTTTAGGGTTTTACAGTTTCCTTTTTGGGAAAATACTCTAGTTTTGGGAAAAACAAAACTAGGTAGAAAGGATGATTTTCCAGTTTCCTTTTAAGAGGGATTCTGGAAAAACGTATGAAGATTCAAGTTTAAGATTTTTATTTTAAATTCGTGAGAAAAACTATATTTCAAGTTTTGTTTATAAAATTAGGAAGAAAATGATTTTATGTAAGAAACACGTTTGTTTTGATCTTTGTAAACAACAGAAATGGATCAAAACATGTTTTGAAAAAGAGTTAAGTAAGTAGAATAAGTAAGAGAAATGAACCTGTTTGTTTGAAAGTTGAAAGAAATTGGTAGCAGGTTTCACAATAAAATCCAAGAACACAAGTATGCAATGGAAATTTTTCTTGCTTGAGAGAGAATCTAGTGCGGGTAAAAGGTAAAAATATAAACTTAGAGGGTTTATATAGTGAGAGGAGAGAGAAAGAAATGATGAACGGGAAAGTACTCATCATGACACGTGACACGTTCCACGAAGCTTATTGGGCAAGAATACGAAATGGACGAACGTGTCAGACAAAAAAGGCGTGCCATGGATTATCCATTTGATGACGTCACATAGAAAATTGTCTTTTCATTTTCAAAAATGTCTCTAAATGTTTTGAAAACATCAGAGAGGATTTTGTGTAATGAAGAATCACTGAGTAGAAATATCAGTGATGAGTTTTGTTATTTCAAAAGAATCACTGAATGAAGAAATGCCAGTGATCAATTTATTTTTGAAAAACAACATACTGAAGTAAACTTCAGTGATTAGGAATAGGAAAACATACCTTTGTATCAGTGAACATTTTGTTCAGAGATTAGATGATAAATAAGGAGATAGAATTTCTTTTATCACTGACATAATGCATAGCCACTGAAGAATTAATATTCAAGGTTCAGCATGCCAAGCTCGCTGATGAGAAAGTTGAATATTGTCTCATCAAGAGGCTTGGTAAGGAGATCAGTGAGCTGAAAGTCAGTAGGGATAAAGTGAAGTTCTATATCACCATTCATCACATGATCTCTAATAAAATGATATCTGATCTCGATGTGTTTGGTCTTTGAGTGTAGCACTGGATTGTTTGCTATAGCGATGGCACATGTGTTGTTGCAATAGATTGGAATTTTGGATAGATAGAGGTCATAGTCTAATAGCTGATTTCTCATCCATAAGACCTGAGCACAACACCTTCCAGCAGCTACATACTCAGCTTCAGCGGTAAAGGGGGACACTGGACTTTGTTTCTTGCTTGTCCAACTTACCAGCTTTCCACCCAGGAGCTGACAGCCTCCTGTGGGGCTTTTTCTATCCAGTTTGCAACCTGCAAAATCACTTTCTGAATAGGTATTTAGATCGAATCCTGAGTCTTTGGGATACGAAAGACCTAGGTTGGGTGTACCCTTCAGATATCTGAGAATTCGCTTTACAACGATCATATGTGATTCCTTGGGTTCAGATTGATATCATGCACAAAGACGAGTAGCATACATAATATCAGGACGAATCGCTATAAGATAAAGAAGGGAGCCGATCATTTCTCTATAGGCAATGACATTAACAGATTTTCTAGAGGGATCCTTGTTAAGTGTTAGCGGAGGTGCCATAAGAGTTTTCATAGCTGAACTTTGAGTTAGATCAAATTTCTTTAGCATATGTTTAACGTACTTACCTTGGTGAATGAAAGTGCCTTTGTCACTTTGCTTGATTTGGAGTCCAGGGAAGTATGTTAACTCACCCATCATACTCATTTTGTATTCAGAGTTCATTTTTTCAGCGAATCTTTCACAAAGAGATGGGTTAGTAGAACCAAATATAATATCATCGACATATATTTGAACAAGAATGATAGAGTGTCATACCATGCACGAGGTGCTTGCTTTAAGCCATAAAGTGCCTTATCCAGTTTATAGACATAACCTGGATGCTTAGGATCTGAGATTCCTGGAGGTTGTTCAACGTAGACTTCTTCATTCAGCTTTCCATTAAGAAACGCTGAATTGACATCCATTTGATGAACTTTGAAGTCTATGTGAACTGCAAAGGCTAGAAAGAGTCAAATTTCTTCAAGTCCAACTACTGGTGCAAAGGTTTCATCGTACTTTATGCCTCCCTCTTGTCTGTATCCCTGAGCAACAAGTCGAGACTTGTTACGGGTTAAAGTACCAAATTCATCCAACTTGTTTCGATAGACCCACTTAGTGCCTATCACAGACTTGTTAGATGGTCTGGGAACAAGATTCCAAACTTTGTTCAAATTCAGTCAACTCTTCTTGTATAGCACTGACCCAGTTTGGATCTCTAAGGGCATCATCAACTTTCTTTGGTGTAATCAACGAAATAAAATTAACAAACAGACAGATGTTACATGCACTTCGTCGAGTCTGAACACCTGAGTTTGGATCACCAAGAATTTGATCAATTGGGTGATTTAAGGTGCATCGCTGAGCCAGAGCGTTAGTCACTGACACAGATGGAGCTGTTGAAGAAGAAGCTTCAGCTGTAGAGGATTCAGGTATACCAGGCAAGATAAGTTGAGGTTCAAATGAAGTTTCATTCACTGATTGCTGAGAAGTCGATGGAATATCAGATGTTGAGGGTTCAGAAGGAGGTATAGTGTTAACGGGATTAGCTGAAACCCAAGAGGATGGTTCAGCTTCAATTGTCTCCATGCTAGGAATGATGTTAGGAACATCATCAGCGATAGGGTTGTTGACCTGAGGGTCAAGGTTAAGGTTAGCTTCTGATTCCCCAAAATGAGAAAACATCCACTGATTCAGTTATTCTTTGTGAGCAGTAGGTCTGGAGTTCGCTGAATGGGATTCATCAAAGGTGACATGAATTGTTTCTTCTACAGTTTGTCTTCTCTTGTTGAAGACTCTGAAGGCTTTGGACACTAAAGAGTATCCTATGAAAATTCCATCGTCAGCTTTGGGATCAAACTTTCCAAGAGCATCTCTGTTGTTTAAGATGAAACATTGACAACAAAAGATGTGAAGAAAGCTAATAGATGGCTTTCTTACATGGAAGAGTTCATAGGCCGTTTTATTGAATCTTTTAACGATCAAGGACCTATTTTGAGTGAAACAACCAGTGTTGACAGCTTCTACTCAGAATTGAGTTGGTAGATGAGAATCGCTGGGCATTGATCTGGCTGCTTCAATGATCGTCATGTTTCTTCTTTCAACGACAACGTTCTGCTGAGGAGTTCTCACTGCATAGAAGTTGTAAGAAATGCCCTTGCTCTCATAGAAGTTATCAAGGGATCTGTTTTTGAATTCAGTTCCATGATCACTCCTTATTGAGCGAACAATCATATTGTTCAGGACTTCCATTTTCTTGACAAATGAGATGAGTTCTTCTGAGGTGTCACTCTTTGCACGGAGGAACATTACCCAGGTATAGCGAGAGAGTTTATCTACTATGAATAGAGTGTATTTATTTTCAATGATGGATTGAACATTGACAGGGCCAAATAAATCCATGTGGAGTAGCTGAAGATGATTTGTCACTTAGGAGACTTGCTTGGATTTGAAACTTTCTTTCGTTTTTTTCCTTTCTCGGCGTCTTGAGGTTTAGATGAGAGAGCCTCTTATGCCATATCCAGTTGACATCAGTTGAGGCCTTGGAAAGAAAACAACCATTCTCAGTGGTTGTTGAGTCCATGTTTATGACATAAACATTTTCCAAACGGTATCCACTGAGAGCGATTTTCTCTTTCCTATCAGTGACAAAGCGTGCTTCTTTAGTAAAGCAAACCTTGTAGTCCTTATCACATAGCTTACTGATGCTAACAAGATTGTGCTTCAGTCCTTCAACATATGCGACTCTTCTGAAGGTAGTTGTACCATTAGAAAGTACTCCAACCCCTTGGGTATATCCTTTACCATTTCCACCAAAGATCACTGAGGGACCTTTCTCTTCCTTATATTCAGTGAGCAAGTTTCTTTTTCCGGTCATGTGTCGAGACGATCAACTATCGAGATACCAGGTACCCTTCAAGACCTGCAAACAAAGGAAGATTAGTTTGAAATATGCACCCACTTTAGAAGGAGCGGCGATCTTCGCAGCATCTGATGACTCAGCATCAATGGAAATCTTCGCTCTGGTTAATTTCTTAACCTCAGTGATATTTTTCACCTTGGCTTGTTTTTCACCAGGGATATTCTTCTTTGCCTTGGGGGCAGTAGTCTTCACCTTAGCTAATTTCTTCGCTTTGGTGGCTATGGGGCACTTACTAGCAATATGATTGGTAAGTCCACAGTGATAACATTTCTTATACCTGAAAGTAGCTTTAGGAAAATAGGCATATTTATTTAACAATTTCAAATGGGCAGGGCCTGTACCAAGAATACCTTTGGCATCAGATATCGGAGGAACCTTTGGTTCTTCAGATTTCTTGCCAATAACATCCACTCTGATTTTTGGAGTAGATCGCTGAACATGTTCACGGATATTGTTCTTTGAAGTAGAAGGATGATTAGCTGAAGGTTTAGAAGTTTTTAGCTGTGGTACTTCGGTACCCTTATGAGGTTTTTGGAAAATAACTTTTTCTGTACCTTTAAGTTTATGACTTAAGGTAGATTTATCCTTAGAGATTGGATTTTTAGAAGAAGAGCACTGAGATGATGAGGTGTCAGGGATAGAGGACACGAACATTACAAACTTAAGCATGTAACGATCAGTGGTTGGTTATTTAGCGTTAGCTTTGTAACCAAGACTGCTTCTGTCATTGACAGAGATCTGATCACTGATTATCTCAGTGATCTTTGTTGAGGATTTATACCATCCTTCGACAGTAACTTTTTCTGCTTTCAGTTCAGCAATATCTTGTTCACGCTCGATGCTGATGACTTGATTTACATAGACTTGATCTTATAGATTACCTTCGAGTTTTGAAAGCTCTTGTATTTTTAAATGACAGTTTTTAAGATGTTCAGTTAGATCAAGAATTTATTGTTCAGGTTTGGTCAGTATATCGATAGCACGAAGTCTATCAGCTACAGTGACAACAGAAGAAGGAGAAGGAGAGAGTGATACCTGAGAGGTAGAAGTAGAAGTAGAGGAAATTTCAGTGGGTTCTTCTTCATCTTCTATAATTTTGGCCATGAGACAGATATTGGTTTCATCTTCTTCATCTGAGTCTGATTCTTCATCAGATTCAGCCCAGTCATGATCTTCCGCGATAAGACCTTTACCTTTCTTTTTATAGCTTTTCAGCTTCTCATATTTTTCTTTGAGCTTCAGGTATTTGTCATCTCTACTTTTAGGAGTAGAGAATTTCTTGGAGGATAAAGAAGGTCTAAAGACTTTCTTTGACCTGCATTCACTTGCAAAGTTTCGTACTTTTGCACAGTTAAAGCAGGTTGCAGTAGCCTTATCAACAAGAGATGACTTTGGCTTGTCAGTTATGGTGAGAGGTTTATTTATTCTGTAGTTACTCTCTCTGGCGAATCTCCTGAAAGAATTTGTCAGGAGTGCTAGACATTCATCAAGCTCTAAAGGATCATCTTCTAATGAATCCTTAGAGTTAGATTCCATCTCAGTGATAGTAAGAGTAGATCACTGAGCGGGCATTAACTCTGAAGAAAGAAAGCAACAGGTGTGCTTTTGGAATCTTTGACAAGATTCTTTTTAAGAAGACACGACTGCTCATGATTGAGCATAGTGCCAAATAAGGTACCAAGGGTCATAAATTTAAGATCTTCTGAGAGTTTAAGACACATGGTATAGTTGTCCCAACTTTCAGGAAGAAATTCCAAGAACTTTGTCAGGATCTCGGAATTAGCATAGGTCTTACAAACAGTTTTTAAATCAATGATTAAACAGTTAAAGCGTTGTGAACTTCAGAGAGAGTTTCATTCTTACCGTAGATGAAGCTTTCATACTGTCTTACCAGGTTTATTCTCTTGGACTCTTGTACGTTAGCAGTACCTTCATATTGAACACAGATAGTGTCCCACATGGCTTTTGAACTTTTGAGGTTCATGACAGAATGGTAGACTTCATTAGGAAGAGCCAAATAAATGATAGATCTGGCCTTTGTATCTATGGCCACCTTCTTCTTGTCTTCATCAGTCCACTGAGATATTTCTTTGATGATTTGCCTTTCAGGAATGGCAGTAGTGGTAGCAATGGCTGGAACAGTAGTTTGGATCATATGTGGAACATAAGGTCCATTTTCCACATAATAAGGCATAGTAGGATCTACACCTTCTAGAAAGAGAATCATTCGATTTTTCCAAAGATTAAAGTTATCTTCGCTGAATCGAGGTGGTTTGGAAAGAGATCTATTATCTATGTAATTAGTGTTTGTGTTGTTTGCCATTATAGAGAATAGCAAGGAAGAGATAGTATAAGCAAGATCTTGTTATGGGATTAAACAAACTGCTATGATACCACTTGTTGGACCCGAAGGGTTATACAAGTTTGTAGAAGGGGGGTTAAATACAAACACACATTTTGTATCTTACTAAATTGTTTATTGATATAATTAAACAATTTACAGTTTGTTAAGGAATAAGACTAAGTATAAAACCTAATCTAAAAAAACTATGAGAATCACACATATTTCTTGCACTAGAATAAGAATGAAAGAAGTTAAGAAAAGCTAAGGATAGTTTTTCTTAGCACTAAGAAGTTCAGGGAGGACAAACACTTCAGAATCAAGTAAAACTTCCTATTTACACTACATGCATTAAATGCATGTTAGGATAACTTTACACGTAGCAACACTTGGTGGGTTGCATGATTCTGACTTTTGCAAACATGTTGTTGGCCGCTTGGAGAACAGTGTAGTGGGTAGAGTGGTTTGTACCATCAAGGACATAGGTATGTCCTTCTGACAAATCGTACAATATCGTGCAAGGGGATAAGACAAATATTCCTTGTAGAACAGGCTTCATGATCAGCGATCGCTGAGTTGATCTTCATCAGGGAGGACGATGAAGGTCAGCTCTCGCTGAAGTCTTCTACTTGAAATATCGTGTGATTTGGACAAGTCTTGGCTTCGCTGATATTCGCATCAGGTCATGAGTAGACTTAGTCACTTGTTCGTCACCTTGGTCTTCGATTTCAGCGTTGAACACTTTTTCACGAGTCTTGTCTTCAGGGATCATAAGCAAACATTTACAGAGTAAACATTCAACGATCATCAGCTACACTGAACAGGCTCAGGTTTCACTTATGTACATTTATCGCAGAAGTGTATTTATAGAACAATAGTTTCACATCAACGATACTATACAGACTTGTTGGTTTCCAGATTCACATTGTATCACATAAATGGTAAGAAATAGACAACGGAAGCATTATATATAAAGCCATTAAAATGTGAGTGATTGTGTAATACGATAATGTAACAGTGAGTATCAAATATAGAACAGTAAATGATAACAAGATCAAATATAATAAGCTGCTCGTATATTGATAATATGAATAAAACCAAGAACACGTTCAAGTGTGTGTATTCGGAAATCTCACAGGGAACAATATCATACGGAGGTAGTGCTATGGAATGTAGCAGTGTGTGCTCTAACAATTGTGAAAAACTATTCTTCCAAAAGCTTACAATTATTGTTCCACTACCTCTCTATTTATAGCCTGATAAAGCACTAGACAGTGTACTATCTAACCCTGGAATGACACGTGGAAAGTGTGTCTTTGTCCTTTTAGGGCTTACGTGGAAAGTACAGACACGTGTCTAACACTTAGAGATTTCTACGAGACTTAGGCTTCACAGAGGTCTTCGGTCACCAGAGTTCTTACGCCAGAGCTCTATTGGTCTTCTTGTGTAAACGGTTCTTCTGTTGAATAGAAGAAGTCTTCTGCCAGAGCTCTGTTGAGCTCTGTTGGTTCTGCCAGAGCTCTGTCGAGCTCTGTTGGTCTTCTGGTTGAACTTCTTCTAAGTCTTCTGCTGGATCTATGGTGGTCTTCTGACTTGTACTATTTTCAATACTTTTACATAAGAGATACTTGGGGCTAACAATCTCCCCCTAAGTATTGAAAATAAAAATTTGGAATTTACAGAGATATAAACAAAAGACAGAGAACTTTTACCTCTGTGAGACTTTGCACTATTCTTTTTAAGATGTTACAAAACAGAACGAAGAATAAGTACATTAGGCATAATTATCTCCCCTTAGAATTCTGTCGAATCTTCTGATTAGCTCTCGAAAGTCCAGCATAAGATCAATCTGGTTGATGTAGAGTCTGAGTTGCTCTTCTGGACATTTTTCTCTTGGGAGATTCTGAATTATGTTCTTGAGATACTGCAGCGACTGATTTGAGTACTTGTGGGTTTCAGAAGCTCTGATGGCCTTCTTGACCTTCTTCTGTCGGCAGTTGAAGACTGGAGGATCTCCAACTACGGTTCCAGTTATGTAATGGCCATAACCCTCAAGATTTTCAATTGGGGGTTCAATCGCCAGTCTCTCAACTTCGAATTCTATGCCTAGCTAAAAGTCGATCTGTGTTCTGAGATTGACGTGCTCTTGCATAGCGTATCTTACCTCCGGTAAAGCGGTTCTTGCTTCTTTGTATATGTCGTTGAAGTTTAAGATATAGGCGTGGAGTGTTATCAAATCATATGGATTTAGAAGCACAAGATCGTTGTCGTTGAAGTGTTCGATCTTGTCTTCTGTTGATTCAACAGTGTACTCATGATACACAACTCTGTCATATTGGAATTTCCTGTGCTTGATGTTCATGATCCTGTGGATTCCAAAGTTCGAGTTTATGGCTTTGTTCAGATTTGACTTTGTTTGTATGAACTTTAGCCTAGCATAAGAGATTGTGTTTATTCTGCTGGGGTTTAGGTAAGGGTTTATGGGTACGGCATTGACATGAATTATATCTCTGTCAGCATAGAGATATGCAAATAGTTCTTCTAAGGATAGTTTTTTGGTGTGTTGGGTTGATGGTTCTGGGTTCTGTTCTGGTTGAATTGGGTTTTGTTCTTCATGGGTTTCAGCCATAAGAATTTCAACATGGCGTCCGGGCTCTTGTAGAACATGGGTTTGGACTTGTGGTTTAGTTTGGCTTATTTGTTCATCAGCAGAGATTGGGATTGATCTCTCTGGTTCAGTACTTGGAGATGAAGGAGGGGGTTTCAAGTATGATGATCTCTGGTGGTTGTTGAGTTGACCCTTCTGATGTTCTGATGAATCTGTCTTTGAATAGGTAGTCAAACTCTACCATAGTCATCTCTGGTGTTTCTTCTTCTGTCATCCCCTTGTCTCCTTGTGTAACTTCTTCCATCTCTGCCTCTGCCTCTTTTGCTTTCTCTTTCCCTTTCCCCTTATTCGTTTCTTTCTCTTTCTCCTTTTATTTCTCAGGCTCTTTCTCCTTCTCTTTTTATTTTTCTTTCTCCTTCTCCCCCTTTTGTTGTTCTGTGGACTCGCCCGTCTGATTATCTGAGTTTCCCTCTGGAGCATCTTGAAAGTCATCATCATCATCAGAATCTGTATTGGGTGAGGCTGGAACAACAAACTTTGGATTCGACTTATTCTTCTTTCTTGAAGGTTCTCCTTCAGGGGGTCCTTCTGCAGGGCTTTTGAGTGATATGGTGTTGGTGATAGCAACTTTAAACTCAGTCGCGGCCTTTTTCAGTATATCTTCCAATTCTGTCGCAGCCATTCTAACTTCATCTACTTGATTCCTAAAGTTGAATTTGTGAGAGTCAAGTGATGTCTGCACATGTCGCTCTGTCGCTTGGGTTTTCATGACAAACTTGGACGAAATTGACATCATCTTGCTAAGAACATTTCTGCTGAACTCTCCTATCTGGCCAATTGTCATAGGTAAATCATTGGGGCTTGGACCAGAAATGTTGACTGGGGTAGCAGAAGATGTCGTTGCTTCTTTCACTGCATCCTTAACAGAGTTGTTGATTAACTCTGTCGAGGTTCTGATGTTTGAGTCTGATAGGAGGACAGAAGGTATGGGCAGGGTTCTGTTCATTGCAGCCGTGTGATTCTCTGCCATAAGTCTTTTTAGCTCTGCAAGCTCTGTTGATATCTTCGTTGTCTCTTCTGCTCTGACCCTTTCAGCATCTGCATATCTCTGATTTATCTCTATATATTTAGATGAGATCTGTTGCAGTTCTTCTCTGAGAGAAGCATTCTCCTGGCGGATCAGCTCCTCCTTGGATTCATTGATAAGTTTATACTCATTCAAGGAGTTGCTAATAGTGTCACAGAAGCTTGCGAACTCTGCTCGGGTGACAAAATCAACGGGGGTATCCTTGGTTCCAACACATGGTTCCAATTATGCCTCGAGTCCAAAGGCACCTACATCAAGAGTTGTTTTGAGGTTGGCTCTTGTAGGACTTCCACCCGATCCTTGATGCTCCTTTTTAGGGGAAACATCTACAGGTTTTCTGACCAGAGTTTCCTCTTCCAGCTCAGGTTCTGGAGAAGGAAATCTGATGTGATAAGAAGAGCTTGGATGAAGCAAAGTCTTCCCTTGTGCCACTAGGTCTTCCCATTATCCCTGAGTCGGACAGAGCCTACGTGAGATACGAAAGATCTCGGGTCTATTTTGTGTCAAGTCTATATGAGCCACATAGGCATCATCGTGTGGAGGTGACCTATTGATGCTCTGGGGCAAAAGAACATCATTACCAAAAATGGATTCCCCGGTTTCGTGCATACCAGAGGCGTGAAGAGTTGCCTCTGGTGGTTCTTGCTGGTTAGGGTTCGAGGTGTGCACCTCTGTTTTAATATCCCTCTGGTCTTGATCACCAGGGATAGGTTATGTGGTTGCACTGGGATTTGGGCTTGGGAATCTCATATGTGTATTCTCTTGAACATCTTGTTCTAAGCTCGCATTTCCCTCGGTTCTTATGGGTATTGAACTCTCGGATTTACTTTCTTCTCTCTTTTCTTTTTCACCACTACCAGAGGAGGACGAAGTTACTTCCACCTCTGTAGTTTCCCTTACTCCCTCATGAACAGTCTCCATAGGGGATGCTATGTTCTGTACTTCCTCCTCCATCACTTGTGCAGAGGAAGACCCCACTTCGGGTGCTCTTGCCTCTAGTTTGTTCACTTCTTCTCCTATTTCCTCATACAAACTCTCCAAAGATGGCTCAGATCCTAAGTATGCTAGGGTTCTCACCTCAGGTTCTTGAGGTTGAGCAGCACTCTCATAGTTTTGGATAGAAATATGTTGAGGGTCAATTAGAGCAAGCATTGTTCTTGGTACTCGTCTAATAAAAGGATATTCACCTGATGTTGTAGGAAGGAACTTAGACATAACCCAAACAGGTGTAGGATTTCCCTGTTGAGTTAGTTGTAATATGGGGAAGGCTTCTCTTATTACCAGACTGATGAATCGAGGATATTTGATTGACTTTAAAAACTTGTGGACTCCTACTTCTCCTCCTCTTGCCAGGGCTGAGGTTTTGGTGTTAACAGCAGCAAGAAGATCGTTGTAAAGAATTTTGTCATAGTCGAAGTATCTGTTGAAGAACAACCCATACATGATTTAAAGAATCTCTGTACTGGTTTGGTCTTGGCTACCAGATTTGCAGGTTAGGGTTCTATTCAGTGTGGAAAACATGAAGTTCCACACTGTGGGTAAATGGTTTCGCCTAAAATCGCCTATCTTGTTCAGGGTATGGTTGTAACCTAGAAACTTTGCAAAGTCAAGAAGAACAACAACTTTTGGTGGTTTCTCATATGCTTGAATCCCTAGTTGTCTTCTTGTCTTCATCCCAAAAATTCTTCTGAAAGTTTTGGCTCTTATGCGCACTGAACATGCGCCTCTATTTCTACCAGAATCAGCATTTCCAACGATTCCCTTTTGTTCTGGAATATACTGGCACGAAGTCCACCATTGTTGGACGTAGTGCTCGGGAAGGTTGTCATCAAACTCAGTTAGGGCTCTAAAAACTTCAGAGTTTCTGAAAAACTCTACAAAAATGTGGTAAGTGGGAAGATAAAGTGATGGGTTTGCGTCGAAACGGTAATTGTTGTCTGCGAACTCGTAAGGTTGGATTACGATTTCGTCGACAGGCTCTATACGGCTTGATTCAGCAGAATTTTGTTGTTCCGCCATTGTTGCATGTTAGGGGTTTTCGAAGAACTCAAGGGTTTTGAACAAAGGAGGGAAAGGTTAAGGGTTTTGAATGATCAAGAAAGCGTAAAAATGAAATGAATCGTGGGTATGGATATTTATACTCGAATCATGTGGCTGGATCAACGTCGTAGGTACTGTAGGCACTCGAGTGTCAGATAGTGGAGTGGCCTCAACAGTGTAACGTGGGAACAGCTAACGGTTGGTTTCTCAATCAGAGAGTGCCACATGGATTTGGTTCTGACATCTTTCGGGCAAGTAAACCGTCATGGTTAGAGATGGGTGGGTGACATGTCGTTGACGTTTAGAAATAACCCGCACCTCTGGTGACATCACTTCTGATGACGTGGCAGAAAAACTGACAGAGCTCTGGTGGAGCTTAGCACAGTTTTGCCTCTGTTGAGTGATATTTTTCATACTTTCCAAGTAACCCAATATGTTTCACCTTTACCCAAAAATTATTTAAAAAATTTATGTTCTGATGTGAAAGTAGTCAAAGAACGAGAACAGAACTTAGAAATTTCACAGAGTTCTGGTGAGCATCAACAGAGGCTCTGGTGAAAGTGAAAGGAAAGAAAGTGGGTTTTGAAAGTTTAGTGGTGAAAGTGAAAGGAAATAAAGTTTTAGATGAAGGGCTCTTATGCTATTTTTGGAAGATATAAATGATTTCAAACCCCTATGTTTCAGTATTGATTATTCTTCTGGTTTGTGTTGTGGCGGCTGAGAAAAAAATAGCAAGAATGGAAGAAATCAGTTCGTAATCCAAATCGAGTGGAGAAGCTCGTCTTCTTGGTAAGAAATCTTTCCCTATGTGTAATTTCCTGCTTAGTAGAGAAGTGAGTAAATATATCTTTGACTACTTTTCTTTTTGAGCTGAGAAAAATCTGGTAAGAACTTCATTGAAGGAGATTTACTTTTAATCGGGTAATTATCTGGTTAAATTAGCTATGGATACGAATGTAAAAGATTAGTGAGTAACATACATTTAATATTGGGAGAAAGTATGATGGTTAATCTGTAGGTTAAGTAAAAATCGAAGGAGTTGAGTTTCTGTTGAAATCGCCAAATACCGGGACTTGGTTGTTACCGGAACTGGTAGTTACCGGGACTTGGTGGTTACCGGAACCCCATTTTTTTAGAGAGATACCGGAACCCATTTTTAGAGAAGATCCGGAACTCTTTTCTTGGTGGACTAGTTCTGGTGTGCATTGACTTAGCATGCTGGGCCGGTAGTAATTGAAAACAATTGGATCGGTGGAGTTAAACAATTGGGTCGGTGGGATTTATTCTCTTGGAACGAAATTCCTTTATTATTTCTTTGGGCCGTGGGATCTTTCTATTGGACCTAAACTAAAAGAATTAGATGACCACGTGGGTTTGGAAATTTGAAACCCAATTTAGGAATTTGATGATGATAAATGAAAATGGGGCCGTGGGGCTTCTCCTACTGGACCGAGATGTTAATTAGGTAAGTGGATCAAATTTTTATTAAATTACTTTGGGTTTCTGCAGCTAGTATTTAGGACCAAGATTTAGGAATTTTAGTGGACTGAATTATATTGATTTAATTGAGCTCCGATATGATTTTAGTTCAGGATCCGGTAATATATTTTTGGGGTAATCATTATGGATTGGATTTTATTTTGAGAGTTGAGATCGAGACTTGGGATCCAGTAATTTGGCTAGACTTTTCTAAGATAGTAGAATTTAGTAAAAGTTCAGTGTGTCTTACCTAGTATGTGTGATGGGTTAATTGTAGGTGCGAGAAGAGACGATCGGTGCATGTAAGAGTTCCTATTCAGGACTCCAGGTGAGTCTTTCTAAACCTAAATTTTATGCAAAGGTGTCTAACGGTATTTATCAAACTGTGCGCTTTCAACTGTATGTATTTCAAATGACGAAATAGTGTGTTTGAAGATTATTATGTAACAGTGTGCTTTTCAACTGCTATTATTTTAAGGCAAGGAATAAATGTGTGATTTATATGTGTGGCATATATGTGGGATTTAAATGTCTGTGACCATGCTCTGGCGTTGTTATGGAATGGGGGTGTGTCCCATGATATACGTAATATATGAATTCGTTTCGTATATGGGCGGTATGTGCCCGGTGCGCTGTCACGGTGTGTGTGACTAGAGCGTGTATGCTTTCTTACGCTGTCATGGTGTGTGTGACTTTAGCGTGTGTGTCCGATTGCGCTGTCACGGTGTGTGTGACCATAGCGCGTGCCAGTAGCATGTGTTAGTGTGTGCATATCAATTTTGTGTGCTTGTTATGATTTATACGAACTCTTTTCATAACTGAGTTTAAACTGTGATATTTTTGGTGTGACTTGGTGTGGAGGGAACTCACTAGACCTCATGGTCTAACCCTCGCTTTTCAAAAACTAAAACCTTTTCAGGTAAGCAGTAGTCGAGAGCACGTTTAGAGATTTGGCCGAATGTGGGTCGGAGCTTGTGTTTTGAGGGAATCGAAGAACTTCCTTTATGTCTAGTTAGACTTTCTCAGCTGTATTAGGGTTATTTCCGCAAACCCTGTGTTGTAATCTAAATAGTGTGAACTCGTGGAGCCATTTTGGCGTTTTAATCTAAAGATGTAGCTTCTAGCATGTTTGTTTGTTTTGGGTTGTTACAAATGGTATCAGAGCCCTAGTTTAAGGGATTTAGGTGATCGAATGGGCCTAAACTTAAACTGTGGAGTAGGAGGACACATCTAAGATATAGGAAGCCTTTAGGAAAAAACTTTAAACACTGAAAATTTAGGACAATGATAGTGAGGACACTTGTGTAAGGTAAATTCAAATCACATCTGGCCAATGTCATTATGATTTTACAGGTGCATGGGTGTGCTGGCTTACCGTTGTTCTGATTTTGGCAGTGTGTGGAGTGTGGCGGTTTGAGGGTGAAAAATGATAGTAGTGTGTGGAATGTGGGGATTAATGTGTGGAGAGTAACAGTAGTGTGTGAAGTCTTAACCTTGACACGAAGGCAACAGTTTAGTGTGTTCTGTAGATTATTGGTGATGCGATTGATGACACTGTCTAGAAGGTGAAGTGCTTGAAGGTTTGGGGTGGGTGCCGTGTGAAGTAGAATCTTTAAGGTTCTTAAGGGAAATAAATGGTTGAAGGAGAGCTCCCAAACTCTGACGAGTCTTTATTCTGGGAGTCCCCTATGTCGGTAAATTGAAATCTTGTGAGCTTCAACTTCAGGATCAGAGAGTAGGAGTGTGTTTTATTACTCTCTAGTTAGTGGATAAAGTGACAAGAAGGATGGAGAAATAATAAATGTATGGCTTGGTAACTTATACGAAATGAACATGCGGGTCGATAATTGTAGATAGTTGCTGTAAGGTTAAGTAATGGGATAAGCGTAGGTGGAAGCCTTTGCTCGGGAATTGCTAAAAAAATTATTCAAAGGTGGTAGATTATGTGTGTTGAGATGCATAGATGTTCGAGTGGCGTGTGGTTTTTTCAGCTGAGATTAAAGAATGAGGTGGAAGTTAGTGGCTAACTAAGGAGGAAATTGCGTACTTATCGGTTGTGATGAGTTGTTGAGTAAGTGGCCTGGTGTCACTATTATATTCATATGCCCTTGGACTGGGTTAGTGTATGATGTTTCATAGTAAATACGAAATCTTTGGATATGTGAAACTAATCCTTGTTTGTAAGAGAGGTGCAAAAGGGGTGGGTTATTATCGGTTGAGGAGTGAGAGATGTGTGGTCGCTTCGAGCATTGAATGTATTTCGGATTGACTTGGTAGAATTTCTCGTACGAGATGGGATGAAACTGTTGGTTAGGCAGATTAATCACTGAAATTGCGTGTAAGTGAGTGGTTTAAGCGTTGGGGAAGGCTAACTGATGTGATGGGTTACGAGTTTGTACCTTCTATTGAGTCATTCTTTAGAAGCATGTTTTATGTTTGAGAAATAAGTGGAAGAAAGTAGTTGAAAGTAGTGCTCAGAGTGAAGGACTAGTAGACTTGGTAATAGTATGGGGGCGATGTTGTGGTATAAGCGTGTAAATTGTTTGTTATTAGTGGATTGAGGTCAGTATAATTTATGTGAGAAACGGACTAGACGTTTTATATAGGGAATGTGATTGTAGAATTGTGTATAATCTGTTGAAGAAAATCTTAACTGCGAGTTAAAGAGTTATTCCAGGAAGACTTTGTAATCAGTTGGCGAATTGAGTGTTGTTATTTTATTAAGGGGTTTCGTGTTGTTGGTGACGATAACTTCGGTAGTATCCGTTCTTCTAAGAAGGTGGATTGGTGCGTGAAAAAGCCTTAGTTGGCGCGTTGTAAAACCGTGAGTCTAGAGGTGTGGATGATATGGATACGGTTGGTAGGAGGCGTTTTCTTTATTCGCGTTGTATAAGGTTGTGGATAACCGTTACTGATTATAGATCACAAGGCTAGAAAGCTGAGGAACCGTTCCCTCGTTTGTTTGAAATGGAATTCCGGGGACAGAATTCTTTTAAGGGGGGAGTGTTGTAACAACCCAAAATCTACTGGGTTTTGAAAGTTTAGTGGTTAAAGTGAAAGGAAAGAAAGTTTTAGATGAAGGGCTCTTATGCTATTTTTGGAGGATATAAATAATTCCAAATCCCTAGGTTTCAGTATTGATTATTCTTCTGGTTTGTGTTGTGGCGACTGAGAAAAAAATAGCAACAAGGGAAGAAATCAGTTCGTAATCCAAATCGGTAGGAGTATATATATGTTTGACTACTTTTCTTTTTGAGCTGAGAAAAATATGGTAAGAACTTCATTGAAGGAGATTTACTTTTAATCGGGTAATTATCTGGTTAAATTAGCTATGAATACGAATGTAAAAGATTAGTGAGTAACGTACATTTAATATTGGGAGAAAGTATGATGGTTAATCTGTAGGTTAAGTAAAAATCGAAGGAGTTGAGTTTCTGTCGAAATCGCCAAATACCGGGACTTGGTTGTTACCGGAACTGGTGATTACCGGGACTTGGTTACTGTTGATCCAAACCCTCAGTGATTTGATAATGACCCTCTCTTAAACACTTAGTGAAAATTGTAAGTAAACAATATGTATTAGAGTTTCACTATCGCTGATAAGTACTAAGACTTTACAGTACCGCTGATAGGAACTCTCACTCTTTAGATTAGATATTCAGCGAACACTGTTCATCATCTTATAGCTCTGAGCCTGTTCAGTCTATGAGATGATCGCTGATAAGTTAGTTGTTTACTTATGATCCTTGAAGACAAGTTTCACGTCAACCAAAGTTCTACGCTGAAGTCGAAGATCAAGCTCAAGAACCAGCGACAAGTCTACTCATGAACTGATGCGGATATCAGCGAAGCAAGACCTATCCATTCAACGTGAAGTATCAAGTAGAAGACTTCAGCAATCGCTGAACTTTATCATTCGCTGATAAAGATCTGACTCAACGAAAGCTGGTCATGAAGTCTCCCTGCATGTTACTATTGTCTTACCTCCCTTGCACGTCTCCGTACGAACTGTCAGAATGGACATCCCTTTTGTCTGTAATCGTACAACAACTCTGATTATACACTGTGCACCATGCGGCTACTAAGGTTGTCTACAAAGGTCAATGACATGCAACCACTCAGCTGCTGCCACGTGTAAAGCCATACTGCAATGCATTAAATGCATGCAGTATTTAAGAAGAACCTTACTTCAGTTTTGAAGTGTGCTCGGACCATCTTCTTATTTCTTACTGTTAAGTTAATATTCGTAATTTCTTTAACTCTTTCTAGTGCAAGAAACTTAGTGTTTCTCAAGACTTGTTTAGATTAGGTTTATCCTTAATCTTGTTCTGCAACAAGTTGTAAATTGTCTTGATTTATCAATAAACAATTTAGAAAAGTAAAAATGTGTGTTTGTATTCAACCCCCCCCCCCCCCCCCTCCTTCTACAAACTTGTATAGCCCTTCGGGACCAACAAGTGGTATCAGAGCAGATTTGTTTAATCTCATAAACAAGATCTGATCTATACTAAGATTTCTCTTCCTTGCTATTTCCTAAAATGGCTACCAACACAAACACAAACTATATTGACAACGGTTCTCTTGCTAAACCCCCTAGATTCTCCAGAGATAATTTTAATCTATGGAAAAATACGATGATTCTCTTCTTAGAAGGTGTAGACCCTACTATGCCTTATTATCTTGAAAACGACCCATATATTCCTATAAGAATTGATGCTGCAGTTCCAGCCGCTGATAATAGACCTGCTATTCCAGAAAGGCTGATTCCTAAGGAAATTCATATGTGGACTGATGAAGATAAGAAGAAAGTGGCTATCGACACCAAAGCCAGATCCATACTCTCCATGGCTCTTCCTGACGAAGTCTACCATTCCGTCATGAACCTGAAAACCTCAAAAGCTATGTGGGACACAATCTGTGTTCAGTATGAAGGTACTTCTGAAGTCCAGGACTCTCGAAAGATCAACCTGGTAAGACAGTATGAAAGCTTAATTTGTGGTAAGAATGAAACTCTCTCTGAAGTACACCAACGTTTTAACTGCTTAATAATAGATCTAAAAACTGTTGGTAAGGAATATTCTAACTTTGAAGTACTGACAAAGTTCTTAGAATGTTTGCCTGAAAGCTGGGACAGTTATTCTATGTGTCTCAAGCTGTCAAAGGATCTAAAATCAATGACCCTTTCTACCTTATATGGCACGATGCTGAATCATGAGCAATCGAGTCATCTTAAGAAAAATCTTGTAAAAGATTCCAAAAGCACCCCTGTTGCTTTAATCTCAGAGTCACCTTCCACTCAGCGATCGACTATCACTGTCACTGAGTTGGAAACTAACTCTGAAAGATCATCAGACTCTGACGTTTCAGATAATGATAAAACTCTGGCATTCCTGGCTAATAAGTTCAGGAGATTTGATAGAAAGAGTAATTTCAAGAAGAATAAACCTTTTGCTATTACTGACAATCCAAGATCATCAACCCCTGCTGATAAGGCTACTGCTACTTGCTATAACTGTGAAAAGATAGGACATTTTGCTAGCGAGTGCAGGTCAAAGAAAGTCTCTAGACCCTCAGCTTTTCCCAAGAAAAACTTTACTCACAGGACTAGAGATGAAAAATACAAAAAGCTAAAAGAAAGGTATTCAAAGCTGAAAACCTTTAAGAAGAAAGGCAAAGGCCTTATGGCTGACTATGATTGGGCTGCCTCTGATGTAGAAGAATCATCTGACTCTGAAGACGATGATGAAGCCAATCTAGGTCTCATGGCCAAACTTGAAGATGAGGAAGAAAATTCTGACATTCCCTCTACTTCAACCTCTGCAACTCAGGTATCACCTTCCTTCTTTACCAATATTGCAAATATTGATGAAGCTGATAGTCTTCGAAAGATCGATCTCTTGACTAGAAGTTTATACGAAGCCATGAATGGCAAAACTGTGGTTGAAAATCAAAACCTTGATCTCGCTGAACAGCTTAAAAACTCTCACCTTGAAACAGAAAATCTTTCTAAAATTGAAGAAGATTTTAAAGATCAAGTTCACTTAAATCAGCTAGTCAAAATCGAGCACGAAGAAGCTATCGCTGCATTAAAATCTGAAAAAGCTACTGTTGATGGATGGTATAATTCCTCAACAAAGATCACTGAGATAATTAAGTCTCAGATTCCTCTGAGTGATAAACGTGGTCTTGGTTACAAAGCTGATACTCTAGAACCAACCACTGACCGTTCCATGCTTAAAGTTGGAATGTTCCTATCCTCTATCCCTGACACTTTCTCATCTCAGTGTTCCTCCTCTAGACCGTCCATCCCTGAGGAAATCTCTACCTTAACTTCTAAAGGTAAAGAAAAAGTTGTTTATCCAAAACCTACCTCAGTCTTTAAAAACAAAGGTAAAGGAATTGCTTTTAACCAAAATCCTCAGAAGGGTACCTCTGTACCAAAGCTGAACGTTTCTAAAACTTCAGTGACTTATTCCTCTGATTCAAAGAATAAGATCTCGGGATTTATTCAGCATGGATTTATTCATCGATCTACTCCTAGAATCAAAGTTGAAATTGTTGGTAAGAAATCCGAAGAACTGAATGTTCCTCCCATTTCAAAATCCAATAGCCTACATGGTACTGGTCCTTCTAATTCAAAATCAAAAGCTCAGCATGCAAATGGTCCTAGAACTACTTTTGGTTATAGGAAATGTTATCATTGTGGACTTACCAATCATATTGCTAGTAAGTGCCCCACAACCACCCAAACTGAAAAGACAACTAAGGTGAAGATCATTGCCCCCAAGGCAAAAAAGACCACTGAGGTTAAGAAATTAACCAAAGTGAAGACTGACAAAGCTGAATCTTCAAATGCTGCGAAGACTGCTGAACCTTCCACCTCCTCTTCTACCCCCACTGACAAGTGTGTACACATGGTTAAGTGGGTACCCAAGAAAAACTAATCTTCTTTTGTAATGCAGGTTAAGAAGGGTATCTGGTATCTCGATAGCGGATGCTCTAGACACATGACTGGTATGAAGAACCTGCTCACTGAGTATAAAGAAGAGAAGGGTCCCTCTGTAACTTTCGGTGGAAATGGAAAAGGACATACCCGAGGGTTTGGTGTACTCTCTAATGGTACAACAACCTTAAGAAGAGTCGCATATGTTGAAGGGCTGAAGCATAATCTTCTAAGCATCAGTCAGCTTTGCGACAAGGATAACAAAGTAATCTTTACTAAGGAATCCTGCTTTGTCGCTGACAAAAAGGAGAAGATAGCTCTCAGCGGTTATCAGTTGGAAAATGTTTATGTAATAAACATGGCTATGGCATAAGAGGCTCTCTCATCTCAACTTCAAGACACTGAACACTCTTTCTTCAAAAGAGTTAGTCACTGGTCTACCTCAGCACTCATACCCCAAAGAATCCTTATGTTCAGCGTGTGAGAAAGGCAAGCAGACCAAAGCAAGCTTTAAGTCAAAGCAAGTTTCTTCAGTATCATCTCCTCTACAACTTCTCCATATGGATTTGTTTGGCCCTGTTAACAAACAATCCATCGCTGGAAAGAAATATACACTGGTCATAGTTGATGAATTCTCTTGATATACATGGGTTATGTTTCTCCGTTCTAAGAGTGACACCCCTGAAGAACCCATAACCTTTGTTCGGAAGGTGGAAACCCTGAACAACTTGACCATTTGCTCAATAAGGAGTGATCATGGGACTGAATTCAAAAACAGTTCTCTTGATTCCTTCTTTGAGAGTAAGGGTATTTCTCACAACTTTTCTTCAGTGAGAACACCGCAACAAAACGGAGTCGCTGAAAGAAGAAATAGAACTATTATTGAAGTTGCACGTTCAATGCTCAGCGATTCTCACCTGCCTACTCAGTTTTGGGAAGAAGCTGTCAACACTGCTTGTTTTACGCAAAACAGGTCGCTGATAGTCAAAAGATTTAATAAAACAGCCTATGAACTTTTTCATGGGAGAAAGCCTTCAATTAGCTTTCTTCACATCTTTGGATGTCAGTGTTTCATACTGAACAACAGAGATGCCCTTGGAAAGTTTGATCCTAAGGCTGATGATGGAATCTTTCTTGGATATTCTTCAATCTCCAAAGCCTTCAGAGTCTTCAATCGAAGAAGACAAACTGTTGAATAAACTATTCACGTCACTTTTGACGAATCCCGTTCAGCGAATTCTCGACCTTCTGCTGATACTGAAGAACTAAATCAATGGATGTTTTCACATCTTGGTGATTCAGAAGATATTCCCACTCCTCATACTCATACCATTGAAGATGATAGTCCTACTATCATCCCAAACATGCAGAATAGTGAAGCTGAAACATCATGGGTCTCAACTGTTCCTTTAAACACTATACCTGCTTCTGAACCAAATGTATCATACATTCCATTTACTTCTCAGCAATCAGTGAATGAAATGACATCTGCACCTACTCCTCTCTTGGCTAATATTCTAGAAGTTGATGAAGCTTCATCTTCAGCTCCTCCAGTCCAATCTGAGTCAGCGACTTATGTTCCTGCTCAGCGATGGACTGTAAATCACCCAATTAATCAAATCCTTGGTGATCCAAACGCTGGTGTTCATACTCGACGAAGTGCAGGTAATATTTATTTATTTGTTAACTTTATTTCTCTGATTGAACCAAAGAAAATAGATGATGCCCTCAAAGATCCAAACTGGGTTAGCGCCATGCAAGAAGAGCTGACTGAATTTGAAAGAAACAAAGTTTGGAAACTTGTTCGAAGACCAACTGACAAGACAGTGATATGCACTAAATGGGTCTATCGAAACAAGTTGGACGAACATGGAACTGTAACTCGCAACAAGACTCGTCTTGTTGCTCAGTGATACAGACAAGAGGAAGGCATAGATTACGACGAAACATTTGCTCCAGTAGCAAGACTAGAATCTATTCGTCTATTCTTAGCATACGCTGTACACAAAGACTTCAAAGTATATCAAATGGATGTTAAGTCAGCATTTCTCAATGGAAAGCTGAATGAAGAAGTCTATGTGGAACAACCTCCAGGATTCTCAGATCCTAAGCGTCCAGGTTATGTTTATAAACTGGATAAGGCACTTTATGGCTTAAAGCAAGCTCCACGTGCATGGTATGAGACTCTATCCTCTTATCTCCTAATTGAAAATTTTGAGCGAGGTAAAATCGATAAAACTCTATTTTTCAAAATAGTGAAAGGTCATATCATTCTTGTTCAGATATATGTTGATGACATTATATTTGGTTCTACTAACCCTGACCTTTGAACTCGTTTCGCTGATAAAATGAAAGAAGAGTATAAAATGAGCATGATGGGTGAGCTAACATATTTCCTTGGTCTTCAGATAAAACAGAATGAAAAGGGAACTTTCATTAATCAGGGAAAGTATGTTAAAGATATGCTGAAGAAATTCGATTTAACTCAGAGTTCAGCTATGAAAACCCCTATGGCACCACCGTTGACACTAAACAAGGATTCAAATGGAATACCTGTTAATGTCACGCTGTACCGTGGGATGATCGGCTCTCTCTTATATCTTACAGCTAGACGTCATCGCAACGGATAAGCCCTGGCACGTTCTTTTTCTGACACACGTTTACACGTTTCGTTTACCTTCCAATCAAATGCAAACACGTGTCCGTGTCATGATGAAAATCTTTTCCCGCTCAAGATTTTCTCTCTCTCTACTCTCTATATATAAACCATTTTGGGTTTATATTTTTCTCTTTACGCGAAAAACTTCTCCTCCAAGCAAGAAAAATATTTACTGTTGCATTTTGAGCTCTCAAAATTTCCATAAACTGTTCATCTTCTTCTTTAACGAACCAGGTTAATACTCTTATTATTTACCTACATTACTTGTTTATGATCTTATTCTTTGTTTTTAACAGATCAAACAAAAGAACTTTTATAAAATGAAATCATTTTCTGTTCATGATTTTATGAATACAACCTTCATGGTTGTTCTTCAATTTATATCAAAACTCGTAAACTTGTTCTTCATATGTTTTTCCAGAATTCCTTCTTCAAATGAAAACGGGAAAAGACATAATCTCTACATTTTGTAACTCTTTCTAAAAACAAGAAAAACCCTAATCTTTCTCAAAGGGATTTTTGGCTGAATGAAATGGACAAAATTCAAAAACATCTTATTGGAAAATATTTCCACATTAAGACTATTTGTTTTGTTGATCTTTGGTTGAGCTGATTACAGAAATGGCTGCTCCTTCTACTGGTATTCCAACTGCTGAGAACACTCCTGCTGTTGAGGAACTTGAAATCACCAAGGCTCCTCAGGTCAAGTTCAAACTTGAGGATGTCTCTTTTATAAAATCAAACAACCTCCATGCGCTGTTTGATTTTCCTCCGAAAAAACAAGTCAAACATCTAGACGATGCTGTGAATTTTCTGAAAACCTGTTGCCTCTCTACAGCCTTGACCATAACACCCTCTGCTCATCAGTTACTATTATCTCAATTCTGGTATACCGCCAGACACACTCAGCTACCATCATCCAAAGACCCTATCAAACTACTTGATGTCATCATCTGTGACACTGATTTTGGCACCATCAAAATCAACCCTTCTATCATTCGAAAAGCACTGAATCTCCCTGTTGCCACCAAAGATAAACAATTTGTTCCTTTTCCTGACCCCAAGAGACATGCTGATAGAGAAACACTCATTGCATTCTTTGATGCAATGAAGTACGTTTGGGATCAAGGGAGAGATGAAAAAGACGAGAAGAAACTGACTGCAATCAAGAAGTCAAAGATGCCCAGCGAGATGAACTTCATCTTCGCACACCTGATAAGCTGCATGACAGCGAAGAGTGGCTCCTCTGATCATGCTGCTCAACCTCAGCAAGCCATGAGCTATGCATTGCTGAAGGGTCTCCATGTTGACTGGGCCTCGATAGTCTACGACGATCTTGCGCTCAGAGTAGATTTTGCTGATAGACCATCATGGGTTCCATACACAACATTCCTCAGCGCCATCTTCCAAACCGGCCTTAAGGATAACTACCCAAAAGTAGGAGACCTGAAACTCTCTCAGGTTGGCCCTAAGGTGCTCGACTTCAAGCCTCTGCCAAACGAGGTACGTCTCTCTACTCTCTTATCTATTTTCAATCCTCCTTCTTCTACTTCTGCGGCTCATTCGGTGGAAATCCCCACCGCTGATACCCCAGCTGCAACGTCCACTCCTTCTAGAAAAAGGAAACACTCATCTTCCCAACTTGGCTCCGAAAGGACCAAGAAAACCAAGGAGCAACCCCCAAAGCATTCCCATGCTAAAGACTCCTCAGCTCATCTTGAAGAGCTGATGGATAGTTCCGTGGTACGCTCTGCCACAGCTGAACAAGCCACCCCTTCCATCCCAGCTTCAGCGTCTCTAAACGCTGAAGTTATAAACATGGAAATGAACCCACCTCCTTCAGCCTCTCTACAGACTGAAGTGATTTTCAGCGGATCCAACGCTGAACCCCGTACCCATCCAACCGTGTCATCCTCCATTCCTCTCACCTCTTCTTTGGTCACTCAATCTATTCCCCCATTCTCCTCAACAACCGTCATCCTCAGCGACACTACTGCTGAACATTTTTAGAGGATGATAGGACACACCATAGGACATGCAGGTACTTCCTGTCGTCTAGGAAATATTGAAGACGACTACGAAACTTTTTCAGGACATAGAGGTTTCGACAACTTTGCCTTCCCACCTACAGGTATACACAAATTCCCACACACTTCTCTCTCTCAACCCCAAACTTCTGAGCTTTCCTCTGTTCATAAGTTGATAACTTTTTCAGGTCCTAATTTGGGGGATATCAACACCTCCCTGACGGCCCTGGAAACAAAGATGGAGTCTTTCAACAACACTCTAACTGCCAACTCTTCAGCGGTTACAAACGCTGGATAGAACTTTAAGACATTGACCACTGAGGTCGAAAAGAAAGCCTCAAAAGCTGATCTGGAGAAGGTGGATGGTAGCATTGCTAAATTTGCTACCACCCTCGCTGAAAACTCAACCGCCACAACCACTCTCTCAACAAACTTCACCTCTCTGTCCAATGAAGCCACATCATTGAAGACAGAGGTTGGTTCTCTTAAGGGTGAAGTTTCCACGATCAAGACTGAAGTCTCTGCGGTCAAAGAGATTGTTCAGAAAGTGCTCGATCACCAAAACAACCCAACTTCTCATTTCACTCAGGCCGATTGAGATGATCTCAAAAAGATTAGTCCTGGTATTACTGGCCTAGAAGATAGAGTAGCAGCGATTGAAAACTGCATAAGAATTACTTGCCAAGAAGACAGTAATCCTATGGCTGCTGCTGCCACTGAAAAGTCCGTTACCTCCCCCAACCATGATGTGGAAGAGGGGGAGAAGGCTAAAGAAGACCTTACCCATAATGATGAGGGGGAGAAGAAAAATAAAGAAGACCTTCCCCATGCTGTGGGAGAGGGTATTGAAACTGCTGCTGCTGGTACTTCTACTTCACGACCTTAGGGAGTTGAAAACCCTGAGGAATCCGAGAAACCTCCCTCTGAATCTGAGGGGGAGCAACTCAAAGAGCAGAACATTGAAGCTGCTGCTGATGTAACCTCACCCTACGCTGAAGAGATTGAATCTGATGAAGACGAAGCTGAAGACGATGAAGTTTTCGACATCTCTGATGATGAACCATCTTCTTCTCCAAATAATGATGATGATGACGATGATGATGATGACTCCTTTATCGTCAAGCCTGTTCAGAAGACTACAACTCTCAAAGGGATTTCGATAAACAAACTGTTGGTGCAAGTGTACCACATCTCTATATATTTATTTATATTTATTTTGATGATTACAAACACACCGCATTATTGTTTATCTAACAATTTAATCCAAGTGTGCAGTTGTTGAAGAACACGAAGATTTAATCTGAAGAGTTCAAGACGGAAGATTTTCGTCGTCATCATTGTTTATAACTAATAATGATAAACACCCTAAAATAATATACCACTTGGA
The DNA here is from genome assembly GCA_033807775.1 of Saussurea involucrata. Lineage (NCBI taxonomy): Eukaryota > Viridiplantae > Streptophyta > Magnoliopsida > Asterales > Asteraceae > Saussurea > Saussurea involucrata. Next base: position 23,788,776 of record CM066312.1, read on the forward strand.
TATTTCTAAAAACCATAATTGATTTTAATTAAATAAGGTTTATTGAGAAGATCCAGCAAGATTGGTTGCGTCCTGGAAGGTGTCTATTCTGACGCCGGTATACCGTGGAGAATGCCCGGTATACCGCGGGTACATATTGGCCGGTATACCGCGGGTGTTCAGCCGGTATACCGCGGCAGGCGTGGTGTTTGTTTCTGATTGGTTGAAAGTACTTTTTTCTGACGGCGGTATACCGCGAGTCCTAGCCGGTATACCGCGGGTACGTATTCCAGAAGTCAACTTTGCATGAGAGCCGTTGAGTGTCAGTGTACTTTTGTCTGCACGGTATACCGCGTGCATTTGGCGGTATACCGCGCCTCATATTTCCGTTGGAGATGCTGATATATAAAGAAGCATGCTGGTGATGAAGAAGAAAGACCATACCAACAGCAACATCAACAATCCAAACTCTCAGCTCTCTCACTCTCACTTATTTTATATATATATATATTATAAAACATTTTTTATAAAATATCCAAGTGTGAGATATTATACAAGAGTGATTACCCATTGTGAGTTATACTCCTCTTGTAAGTATTTGAATAACGGGTGTGTGATCCTGTTTATCTCATAGCAGAGGCTTGAGAAACTATTACAAATTCCTTTGTATTTGGTTTGTGTTCTACCGTAAAGAATACATTTATTGGATCGTGTCGAGAAGTGTCTCGGCTGCTGGTTTATCACAGTTGGTGGTAAATCAGTAAATCTCCGTGTCAAGTATCTCTTACCTTTATCTCTTTATTTATTCCGCTGTGCTTTATTATATTTGTTTATATAAACTGCTTTGCATTTATATTTATTTATATAATCTCTGTGTATTTGTTTATATTTACACTCTTCGTTATTATTTGTATACTCTGATTTATTTATACTGTTTCTGTACTGTATTTATTTGTAAAAGAATTTTTGAAAGTAAAAGTTTTAAAATACAACCTTACCCCCCCCTTAGGTTGTCTAACATTTGGTATCAGAGCAGGGCTTTCAAAAATCGTCTATTTAATTTTTTTTTAAATCCGTTTTTGTTATGGCTCAACAAAATGCTTGGTTTTCTAAATCTCTTCTTATTGATTTCGAAAATTTTGATCTTTGGGCAAATTCTTTTGAACGTTATGTTCGTGGGATAAATCAAAAAATTTGGGATATTATTATTAAAGGAAATTTCAAACCCACAAAATTTCAAAACAACAAAGTTGTTGAAAAACCTAGCTCGGAATGGTCCGACGAAGATGAGGCTAATTATTGTTTAAATTATGAAGCCAAAATTTTTCTCTTTTCGGTTCTTACTAACGATGATATTGAGCGTGTTTATCTCTTTGAAACTGCTCGTGATATTTGGGAGAACTTGAACATCACCTATGGTGGAAACTCAAAAGAAAAGAGAGACGAAACCCGAGATCAAAGAAATGAAGAAACGTGTCTCATCGTCGACTGCGAGAAAGAGGTATGTACTTCATACTCAAGTTATTCTAGTTGTAGTGATAACGATGATGATATTGATATGTTAAATGTCTCTTTTCAAAAATTGATTGTTCTCGTAAATAGTTATAAAAATGAGAATGCTAAATTAAAAGAAGAATTATTATTATGTCAAAATGAGTTGAATAATTGTAAACAAACCATTGCATGTGATAATAAAATAAAAAAATGAGTTAAATGATAAAGTTATCACTTTAGAAAAGAAAGCATGCGAAAATATTGTTTGCAAATCTTGCATTGTCTTAAATGATAAAATTGCATGTTTAGAGAAAATAACATGTGAAAAAGTTGTATGTGGTAAATGCAATATTCTTGAAGATGAAATTGCTTGTTTAAAAGCAAAATGTAAATCGCATGAGAAAGATAATTTATTAGCAAATGCTTTTCAAAATAGCAATGATAAAGTGCTTAAAATGCTAAATATGCCTAATCGTATAAATTGTCGTAAAGGCATTGGTTCCGATACATGTGTTGATAAATGTTCGTGTAAACCCATTAAAAGATTTTTTGCATCTCCTAAAGTTGATACGAGAAAACCTCCATATATGTCAAAAATAAAAAATGTGAATTATGGAAGGAAACCGTATGCTCGTATGTATAATGGTAATTTTTCTAGACCTAAAAATAATGCGAATATAAATGCTTCATTTTATGTGTATGATAAATACAATCGCAAAATTAAAATGGTTAGAAAATGGATTCCGAAAGGAATGTTTAATGTTGACAATCCCGGTGGGATGCGTTTATGGTTTTAAACCATTTTTATGGTTTTATATGTTGTCGTATTTTATTTTATGTCGACAACATGTTCTTTATTTATTTGCAGTTTATGTTTTATACTAACTGTTAAAAGGACCCATAAGAAAAGGGTACCACGAAAAATTTTCTTTGCCTTTTGTAGGTGGTTCCTGACGAGGTTATAATACGTGTTTCCTGACGAGGTTATAATACGTGGTTACCTGCCGAGGTTATAATACGTGGTTACCTGCCGAGGTTATAATACGTGTTTCCTGACGAGGTTATAATACGTGGTTACCTGCCGAGGTTATAATACGTGGTTACCTGCCGAGGTTATAATACGTGGTTACCTGCCGAGGTTATAATACGTGGTTACCTGCCGAGGTTATAATACGTGGTTACCTGACGAGGTCATAATACGTGGTGATTTTTTTTATCACATAAATTTAACCGAAAATTGAAGCCTTAAGATCCGTTTTGGTGCAAGTGTTTCGTATTGGTTTGTATATCTTTGTCTCTATTGCTTTATGCTTATTTTATCCCTCAAATTTTATAAAATCAAATTGATATCGTTATTAATTTGAGGGGGAGCGTTTTAGCTCTTTTACCCATGAGTTTATGCTCTCTCAATTATATGCATATTTTGAGGGGGAGCATCTCTCGAGGGGGAGCATACCGTCTTTCTTGACCCTTTTTTTGTTTCGACAAACGGGGGAGAGAAACCGCATATGCTCATGCTTAGCGGTTATGTTTGTCATCATCAAAAAGGGGGAGATTGTTGGTGCAAGTGTACCACATCTCTATATATTTATTTATATTTATTTTGATGATTACAAACACACCGCATTATTGTTTATCTAACAATTTAATCCAAGTGTGCAGTTGTTGAAGAACACGAAGATTTAATCTGAAGAGTTCAAGACGGAAGATTTTCGTCGTCATCATTGTTTATAACTAATAATGATAAACACCCTAAAATAATATACCACTTGGATATTTCTAAAAACCATAATTGATTTTAATTAAATAAGGTTTATTGAGAAGATCCAGCAAGATTGGTTGCGTCCTGGAAGGTGTCTATTCTGACGCCGGTATACCGTGGAGAATGCCCGGTATACCGCGGGTACATATTGGCCGGTATACCGCGGGTGTTCAGCCGGTATACCGCGGCAGGCGTGGTGTTTGTTTCTGATTGGTTGAAAGTACTTTTTTCTGACGGCGGTATACCGCGGGTCCTAGCCGGTATACCGCGGGTACGTATTCCAGAAGTCAACTTTGCATGAGAGCCGTTGAGTGTCAGTGTACTTTTGTCTGCACGGTATACCGCGTGCATTTGGCGGTATACCGCGCCTCATATTTCCGTTGGAGATGCTGATATATAAAGAAGCATGCTGGTGATGAAGAAGAAAGACCATACCAACAGCAACATCAACAATCCAAACTCTCAGCTCTCTCACTCTCACTTATTTTATATATATATATTTTATAAAACATTTTTTATAAAATATCCAAGTGTGAGATATTATACAAGAGTGATTACCCATTGTGAGTTATACTCCTCTTGTAAGTATTTGAATAACGGGTGTGTGATCCTGTTTATCTCATAGCAGAGGCTTGAGAAACTATTACAAATTCCTTTGTATTTGGTTTGTGTTCTACCGTAAAGAATACATTTATTGGATCGTGTCGAGAAGTGTCTCGGCTGCTGGTTTATCACAGTTGGTGGTAAATCAGTAAATCTCCGTGTCAAGTATCTCTTACCTTTATCTCTTTATTTATTCCGCTGTGCTTTATTATATTTGTTTATATAAACTGCTTTGCATTTATATTTATTTATATAATCTCTGTGTATTTGTTTATATTTACACTCTTCGTTATTATTTGTATACTCTGATTTATTTATACTGTTTCTGTACTGTATTTATTTGTAAAAGAATTTTTGAAAGTAAAAGTTTTAAAATACAACCTTACCCCCCCCTTAGGTTGTCTAACACAAACCATCAGGGGAGAAGACAAAGCCTGCAGCGTCTGAAGCTGACAAAGGCAAAAATAAAGCCCTTGCTGCAGAAGACAATCTGATGATCTTGCTTCAAAAGCCAGTTTGTCAGGTACACTACCTCCTATTCCCTTACACTGCATCCCTCCTCTATCCCTTCTCAATCTCAATCCTTCTATCTATAAAACCTCTATACACTTAAACCCCATTCTTTCTCTATCTCTTTCTTCCCCAACTCTTCTTACTTAAACGATCGATGTGTTTCAGCTAGTCCTCTCCCCTGCTTGAGGATCCCGCTAAAGTCTCTACAACTGCACTAGGAATAATCCCAGCCACAAGATCTGAAGAAATAATCCCAGTCTTGGATTTAACCACTGAGACTGATGAACCTGAAGAACAGCTGCTCTCTCACCAAAACAGACCTTCCTTGGCTCCTCAAAAGCTGAGTGAAGAGGATCAAGAAAAGAGAGATGCAATGATCAAACAGCTTGAAGATCAGCGAATCATTCTTTCTCGTGACAAAATCCTTGCTCCCACAAAGTTTAGGATCTCAAGGAAAGAATACGAGGATCATCTAAGAGCTGAAAGATTACTCGCCGAAAAGAAGAAAGCTGAAGAAAAAGATAAGGCTCTCGCCATCCAGCTTGTCCAAAAATCGGTGAAAGACCCCGCGTTGAAAAGAACTCCCATTGATGTCCAACGTCAGCTATGGGATGATGCCCAAAGGATCGTTGAAGAAAAGACGAAAGTATCTGATACAACTTTGGAATGGTGTAAAGAAATGCTGAATTATCGATCTCGACCATCCAAAATCATCAAAGTAAACATAAGAGGAAGACTGTTCGTAGACGTTCCTGTTGTTGAAGTTGATGTATTCAGAGAAGACAAAACCAAGCAAACCTTCTATGCTGCTACTTTAAAGAAGTTTGGTTTCTCTGAATGGTTGGAAGTGAAATTAGCCATTCAGTGATCGCGCTCAAAGTTCAAGAGCCATGTCGAGAAAATTTTCAATACTCAAATCGACTTGGTTTCTTCTGCTGTGGATATTCCTCCTTCCACTCTTCTTCCTCCTCAACAAAGAAGAGTCTATGCAAAGGAAAAGAAAGTCTCAGACTCAGGTCCTCCTATACGGAATGAAACATGTATTGGTTTCTCTCGTTGTGAAGTTTTTGGCCCTGATGCTGATCTCTCAGCGCTTGACACCTCCCTACCACCTGGAGAAACTTTCATTCCTGGCAAAGTTGTAAATGATCCCTATGGTATATTCTTTCTAGACTACCAAGGAAATCATCACTTTCAACGAATCTCTGAGCTTCCAATCACTCCCATCGAACAACTCAGAGATCTCATATACCGGTGTGAAGTCAGACGCGACATTAAGGCTCGTCACCTCAAGCCCCTGATCTTTGAAGAAGCAAAGAACAAAAAGGATCAAGGTGTCACTGTCCCTGACTGGATGATTCCCACATCAAAGACCCTCGATGAACTTCTCATTAAGGAAGAACCTTTTGACGGATAGGATCGCCTTGTAACTCTTTCTATCCTAATCTGTCTAAATCTTCTGTACTTGTAATTTTATTTGCTGTACTTGTAATTTTTCCACTTCCCTATGTAATCTTTACGAAGTTTAAAGAAAAATTTCAGCGAATGTACTTTACTCCATCAGTACTGAAAAGATCCCAGAAAACAGTAAAAGGGACAAATATTTTATGAGTTCTTTTTATCCTTATGTTTTCATTAAATAGCAATTTTCTCTGTTGCTATGTCATAATCAAATAGGGGGAGATTGTTGATCCAAACCCTCAGTGATTTGATAATGACCCTCTCTTAAACACTTAGTGAAAATTGTAAGTAAACAATATGTATTAGAGTTTCACTATCGCTGATAAGTACTAAGACTTTACAGTACCACTGATAGGAACTCTCACTCTTTAGATTAGATATTCAGCGAACACTGTTCATCATCTTATAGCTCTGAGCCTGTTCAGTCTATGAGATGATCGCTGATAAGTTAGTTGTTTACTTATGATCCCTGAAGACAAGTTTAACGTCAACCAAAGTTCTACGCAGAAGTCGAAGATCAAGCTCAAGAACCAGCGACAAGTCTACTCATGAACTGATGTGGATATCAGCGAAGCAAGACCTGTCCATTCAACGTGAAGTATCAAGTAGAAGACTTCAGCAATCGCTGAACTTTATCATTTGCTGATAAAGATCAGACTCAACGAAAGCTGATCATGAAGTCTCCCTGCATGTTACTATTGTCTTACCTCCCTTGCACGTCTCCGTATGAACTGTCAGAACGGACATCCCTTTTGTCTGTAATCGTACAACAACTCTGATTCTACACTGTGCACCATGCGGCTACTAAGGTTGTCTACAAAGGTCAATGACATGCAACCACTCAGCTGCTGCCACGTGTAAAGCCATACTGCAATGCATTAAATGCATGCGGTATATAAGAAGAACCTTACTTCAGTTTTGAAGTGTGCTCAGACCATCTTCTTATTTCTTATTGTTAAGTTATTATTCGTAATTTCTTTAACTCTTTCTAGTGCAAGAAACTTAGTGTTTCTCAAGACTTGTTTAGATTAGGTTTATCCTTAATCTTGTTGCGCAACAAGTTGTAAATTGTCTTGATTTATCGATAAACAATTTAGAAAAGTAAAAACGTGTGTTTGTATTAAACCCTCCACCCTTCTACAAACTTGTATAGCCCTTCGGGACCAACAGTTACTACCAGAACTGGTAGTTACCGGGACTAGGTGGTTACCGGAACCCCTTTTTTTAGAGAGATACCGGAACCCATTTTTAGAGAAGATCCGGAACTCTTTTCTTGGTGGACTAGTTCCGGTGTGCATTGACTTAGCATGCTGGGCCGGTAGTAATTGAAAACAATTGGATCGGTGGAGTTAAACATTTGGGCCGGTGGGATTAATTCTCTTGGACCGAAATTCCTTTATTATTTCTTTGGGCTGTGGGATCTTTCTATTGGACCTAAACTAAAAGAATTAGATGACCACGTGGGTTTGGGAAATTGAAACCCAATTTAGGAATTTGATATTGATAAATGAAAATGGGGCCGTGGGGCTTCTCCTACTGGACCGAGATGTTAATTAGGTAAGTGGATCAAATTTTTATTAAATTACTTTGGGTTTTGGCAGCTAGTATTTAGGACCAAGATTTAGGAATTTTAGTGGACTGAATTATATTGATTTAATTGAGTTCCGAGATGATTTTAGTTTAGGATCCGGTAGTATATTTTTGGGGTAATCGTTATGGATTGGATTTTATTTTGAGAGTTGAGATCGAGACTTGGGATCCAGTAATTTGGCTAGACTTTTCTAAGATAGTAGAATTTAGTAAAAGTTCAGTGTTTCTTACCTAGTATGTGTGTTGGGTAAATTGTAGGTGCGAGAAGATATGATCGGTGCATGTAAGAGTTCCTATTCAGGACTCCAGGTGAGTCTTTCTAAACCTAAATTTTATGCAATGGTGTTTAACGGTATTTATCAAACTGTGCGCTTTCAACTGTATGTATTTCAAATGACGAAATAGTGTGTTTGAAGATTATTATGTAACAGTGTGCTTTTCAAATGCTTTTATTTTAAGGCAAGGTATAAATGTGTAATTTATATGTGTGGCATATATGTGGGATTTAAATGTGTGTCACCATGCTCTGGCGTTGTTATGGAATGGGGGTGTGTCCCATGATATATTTAATATATGAATTCGTTTCGTATATGGGCGGTGTGTGCCCGGTGCGCTGTCACGGTGTGTGTGGCATTAGCGTGTGTGCCCGATTGCGCTGTCATGGTGTGTGTGACCATAGCGCGTGCCAGTAGCATGTGTAAGTGTGTGCATATCAATTTTTTGTGCTTGTTATGATTTATACAAACTCTTTTCATAACTGAGTTTAAACTGTGATATTTTTGGTGTGACTTGGTGTGGAGGGAACTCACTAGACCTCATGGTCTAACCCTCGCTTTTCAAAAACTAAAACCTTTTCAGGTAAGCAGTAGTCGAGAGCACGTTTAAAGATTTGGCCGGATGTTGGTCAGAGCTTGCGTTTCGAGGGAATCGAAGAACTTCCTTTATATCTAGTTAGACTTTCTCAGCTGTATTTAGGGTTATTTCTGCAAACCCTATGTTGTAATCTAAATAGTGTGAACTCATGGAGCCATTTGGCGTTTTAATCTAAAGATGTAGCCTCTAGCATGTTTGTTTGTTTTGGGTTGTTACAGTCAGTTCTGGTAGGTTCTTGACTATATCAAAAGGTTTTCATCAGAACAGGTTTTCCCTTCCACAAAAAGATTTATCTTTAGAGTTCAAAATAGCAAACTCATTTTGATTTGGAAATTGAGTTGACTTGCTCCCCCTAAAACCATGCATCTTTTTCTCTTAAGCTCCCCCTTAAATGATGAGCTTAGTAGACAGATTTTTCTTTTCAGCCTTTTGAAAGATTAAAAAAAACTTTATGTACAAAAAAAATTTATATACAAACAAGAAATTTCACAAGAGGAAAAACACTGAAAAAGTATGCTGGCAGAGCTCTGGTGAGAACATCAGAGGCTCTGGTAAACTATCCTACCCAACTGTTTGACAAAGCTCTGGTAGGAACATCAGAGGCTCTGTTGATTTTTAAAAAGAGTTAGGAGGACATGTTCAGCATACCCATCTTGCCGATTAAGAAGTTAAATCTCCTTTCATCAAGGGCTTTTGTGAACAAGTCAGCAAGTTAAAAGTCGGTTGAAACGAAGTACATTTCAATCGTCCCTTTTTCAACATGATCCTTTATAAAATGGTACATTATGTCGATATGCTTTGTCTTGGAGTGCTGGACTGGATTAGCTGTAATTGCTATGGCACTCTTGGAGTCACACAGAATTGGGATCTTGCTGTACTCCATGCCATAATCTTTGAGTTGAGTTTTCATCCAGATCACTTGAGAACAACAACTAGCAGCAGCCACATATTCTGCTTCTGCTGTAGAAGTTGATACGCAATTCTGTTTCTTGGATGTCCAACTCACCAATTTATCTCCAAGTAATTGGCAGCTACCAGAAGTACTCTTTCTGTCATTCCTGCATCCTCCATAATCTGAATCTGTATATGCAATAAGCTCGAAACCAGAATTAAGAGGATACCAGAGACTAAAAAATTGAGTCCCTTCCAGATATTTAAATATGCGTTTGACAGCAGACAGATGGGATTCTTTAGGATTTGCTTGAAATCTGGCACAGAGACAAGTTGCAAACATTATATCAGGTCTGCTAGCAATTAAGTACAGAAGTGATCCTATCATGCCTCTGTAGTTCTTGACATCCACAGGTTCACCATTAAGGTCAGGGTCAAGTTTAACTCCAGTGCCAATAGGAGTTTTCATTGGATTTGAATTATTGAGCTTGTATTTTTTCAAAATATCAGAGATGTATTTAGACTGACTTATAAAAGTCCCTCTGATGGATTGTTTTACTTGTAAACCAAGGAAGAAAGAAAGTTCTCCCATCATGCTCATTTTGAATTCACTTTTCCTCAATTCCTCAAACCTATCACAGTACTCCTGCCTTGTAGACCCAAAAATAATGTCATCAACATATATTTGTACTAGAAGAATATCATTCTTGTACCTTCTAAAGAATAGAGTTGTATCGACAGTACCTTTCTTGAAGTGATTAGTCAACAGAAAATTTGACAGAGTTTCATACCAGGCTCTGGGAGCTTGCTTAAGGCCGTACAAAGCTTTGTCTAACTAGTAAACGTGGTCTGGAAACTCTAGGCTTTCAAAACCTGGTGGTTGCTGGACATAAACTTCTTCTTGGAGTTTGCCATTCAGAAAGGCCGATTTCACATCCATTTGGTAGACTTTGAACCCTTTATGAGCAGCATAGGCTAGGAAAATTCTGATAGCTTCCAGCCTAGCCACAGGTGCAAAAGTTTCATCATAATCGATACCTTCTTCTTGGCAATATCCCTTTGCAACCAACCGAGCTTTGTTTCTGATGATAATCCCATCTTCATCCTTTTTATTTCTGAACACCCACTTGGTTCCAATGGCAGCTTTGTCTTTAGGAAGTGGAACCAAGGACCAAACTTTGTTTCTTTCAAACTCCGGAAGCTCCTCTTGCATAGCTTCAATCCAGTTTGGGTCTTCCAGGGCTTCAGAGATCTTCTTTGGCTTAATCATGCTTAGAAAGTTGACAAAGAAAGTTTCATTGATTATGGCCGATCTTGTCTTCACACCATCTTCAGCAGCATCAATAATTAGATGATGAGGGTGGTCCTTTGTCCATCTTGTCATGGGAGCATGGACAACAGGTGGGGTTTGTGCTTCTGATGGGAAAAGACCAATTTCTGCATCAGAGCTCTGTGGATTGGGACCAGGGCTCTGTGGCACACAACTCTGGAGAGTGGCCTCATTGCTCTGTGAAGTACCAACAGGGCTCTGTGAAGGTGAACTTTCAAACAGGGAATCTCTCCCAATGTTTGTTAACAGGGGTGATGATGGCTCTTGTTCAGGTTCTCTTACATCTTGCTGTGGTTCCTCATTTCTCTTAATAACTCTTGTAGACAGAGAAGTAGATGGTGAAGAATTGGAGGGACCTGTAAGAGTTGTACCTGTCAGATTCTGTTCTTTTGAGTTCTGAGCTTGATTGCCTCTGGTGATGTTGACAGCCTCATCATCATCATCGAAGCAATCGTTGAAGACAAGATTGATATTTTCTTCCCTTGACTTTGAAGAACTTGGCTTCTGTTCCTTCTGTGTCTCCTCTGGTGTTTTGCGATCAGAGGAACTTGATGTATTTTCATCAAAAGACACATTGATGCTTTCTTGAATGACTCTTGTTCTGGTGTTGTAGACTCTGTAGACTTTAGAGGTTAAGGAATAACCAATAAAGATTCCTTCGTCAACCTTCTTATCGAACTTTCCCAGTTGTTCTCTGTCATTCAAGATATAACACTTGCAGCCGAAAACATGAAAATATTTCACGTTTGGCCTTCGATTGTTGATGAGTTCATAGGGAGTCTTCTTGAATCTTTTCACTATTACAACTCTGTTTTGGGTAAAACAGGCTGTTGAGACTGCCTCTGCCTAGAAGTTGATTGGAAGGATAGAACCTGCCAACATGGTTCTGACGGCTTTTACCAGAGTTCTGTTATTTCTTTCCACCACACCATTCTGTTGTGGAGTTCTTGCAGCTGAGAAGTTCTGGGAAATACCTTCCTCTGTTAGATAGGCGTTTTTAAACTCTATCCCATTGTCACTTCTCAACTTTTGGATCTTGAGACCTAACAGAACCTGTATCCTTTTCAACAAACTTATCAAAATTTCTGGGAAATCAGATTTTACTCTGATGAACTAAATTCATGTATATCTAGAAAATTCATCTATTAGCACAAGAATATACTTCTTACCTGACAGACTTTGCACAGAGATTGGACCACAGAGATCCACATGAAGCATATGCAAAGGTCTGGGGCAACTGTGATCACTCTTAGTTCTGTGTGAAGATCTTTACATCTTACCCAACTCACAGGCAGAACAGAGATGGTCTTTGTCAAATTTAAGTGAAGGCAGACCTTTCACTAAGTTAAACATCACGAGTTTGTCAAGATTTTGGAAATTCAAATGGGCAAATATTTTATGCCAAAGCCATGCATCTTCCTTTTTTAAAGACACTAAACAGAGTTTTTCTGTTGTAGAGTTTTGGTTTGGATTAAAATTCATTTTGTACAGATTGCCTTTTCTGTCGGCTCTTAAAAGTTCATGACCAGACTCGGAAAGTAATAAAGAACAATACTTCTTCCTAAAATTGACATCGAACCCGTGATCGCAAAGTTGACTTATACTGAGCAGATTATGATTCAATCCTTCAACATAAGCAACTTCAGAAACTGAAACACCACCATTAATTAAAGTACCATAGCCTCTAATCTGTCCACCGTTATCTCCTCCAAAGGTTACCGCACTTCCCAATTTGTTCTTGAATGAAGTCAGCATCTCCTTATTGCCTGTCATGTGCCTGGAACAGCCTGAATCTAGGTACCAGATCTGCACATGAGGCTTCTGCAAGACATATTAGTTTCTTTTAGGTACCCATTGCATGATGGGTCCTTTCTTGTTAGGCTTAGAGGTGTTTGACTTACCTACCGGCTTTCCATTTTATGATGGTGTGCCAGAGGATTTTCTCTTTGTATTCTGAATAGTGTTGGGATTTTTCCTTTGAGGTGACTGATTCAGAACACAGTGAGGACCATTCAAGTGATTTTGTAACTTGAGCAGAAGTTGAATACAATTGCAATTAATGGAACATGATGATTGATGCAAATTGTTGTTATTATTCAAAAACTGTTGGTTGATTGGCACTTGATTTTGAAAAACTTTAGGACCAGATGTCTTCGCATACAATCTGTCCTAGTTTGGCTTCTTGAAATTGCCATTTTTCTTTGGAATAGATTCACTTGGCCAAAAAGAGTTTCTTCTTTGATTTACAACAGAGGTAGAAATAGGTCTGTCATTGATTATCCACTTGCCCTTCAGCCCTGGTGTAAATCTGATTGGCTTGTAGACAAAGGGAACAGAAGTTTGATTCACATAAACATTTTTAGCTTTCTCTCTTCTCTTGTCTTCTATCTCATTAGAAGAAATTTTTTTGATACCTTTGTTTTGAAAAGAAGGAACTGGTATCAATCTGGCTTGTTTCTTAAAGAATGATACATTTTTCAAAGTTTCAGATTCAACAGAAGCTCGCTTAGGTTTGTGTAAAATAGTCTCTTGAGCACAGAAAATTTGCTCATCCACATCAGAATCAGAGTCACTGTCATAGGCTAGAAAGTCTCTGGTGGCTCTGGTGGTAGACTCTGAGGTTATCACAGAGACATCAGTTTTAGCAGGCTTAAACTTTCTCAACTTGGGTTTTAATGCATCAGAAACAGCATTTTCCTTCAGAACTCATTTCAAATCCTCCTCAAAAGATGTTCTAATTGTTTCAGAAGTAGGAGAGAAGACTGGGGCTTCAGGGTTGAGCTCGCTCTGTGGTTTAACATCAGAGGGTTCATCCACAGAAGTAACAGACTTCTGTCCCTTAAAAGAGTTAAAGTTGAAAATCTCTTTGGGATCCAGACTTTTAACAGAATCAGGAAGTATGATTCTAGCTCTTCCTTGATCTAGAATAAATATTGAAGATGGTTTTGTAACATTTTCTGGATCCAAGGAGTCATAGTTGACATTCCTGAAGTTAAGTTTCCTGGTCCTTGAAAATACATCTGAGGTTTTGATTCTCTTGAAAGCTGCAGTATCAGAGATCACATCTTCCTGGATCTTCCCAACACAGAAGGCAGAAGACAGAGATGTCTTCTTTCTTCCATTCTAGGGAGCAAGGTCACTGAAACCAAGACCTTGTGTATCCTTTTGAGAGTTTATATTGATGTGCACATCTTGTGCATCCTGGTACTTTTTGATTTGAATCTCTTTTCTTTGCAGGGATTGATGCAAAACTTCCCTTTCTCTTTGAAAATAATCTTTTAAAGCAACAGAGTTAAGTCTTTCTGTTTCTGACTTCTTAACCTCTTCAGTATTTTGCTTCAAAACTTCCTCAAACTCTTTAACTTTCTCAGAAAAGGTGTTTTCCTTTTGTTTCTGCAAAATCTTTAGCTCAGATTTTTCTTTAAAGATTTCTTCCTTTTCTTGTTCCAAGAGAGTTTTCCCTCTCTTGTAAAAGGAAAGATCCTTTTGAGCTAGCTTTCTCAATTCCTTTTCCTCTGAAAGTTTTTGTTTTAAAAGTTGAAATTCTTCTGTTAACAAAGAAACCTGCATTTCCAACTCAGAGTCAGATTTTTTGATTCAGAAGCAGAACATACCTTGGCACTGGGTCTGGTGGTCTCCAGCGCTCTTTCATTTGGCTCTGTTACAGCAAGAGCGTATGTATTCTGAGACAGATCTTCCTGTGTTGTTTTCTCTAACATCTCTCCGGTCATCCAATCAGCAACATCCTCCAAACTATTATCATCCACAGCAACCCCGCAGAAATTGGCCTGCTCTGGTTCGTCATCAGAGGACGAATCAGAGATCCAATTTTCCATTTCAGCAACGTAGCTTCTTTCTCGGTAATTGTACTTGTATTTGTTCTTGTAGTAATCTTGGTCTTTACCAGTTTACCTCTACAATTAGCAGAGAAATGATCGGGTTTGCCACATCTAAAGCAACGTCCATCATTCTGGTTGATGGGTTAGGCAACATCGGTTTTCTGAGGGGCTAGAGGATTATACTTCTGTTGTGGTTGTGGTCTTTTCTCTTGTGGAGCTCTGTTCTGGTGGGTAGGTGCAGCGTAACCTCTTTTCTCATATTTCTCTTCTCTCTCGTACCTTCCTCTTCTTTCAAATACCTTGTTGCCAAATCTCTTGTTAAAATTTTGAGTTATTAACGCAAGAGATTGAGCAAAGGCATTGATATCATCATCCTCTAATGAGCTTTCCTCATTATCGCTTTCAGCGACCAGACTCTTCTTTCCCTTTTTCTTCACAAATTTCTCTTTCTTTTTCTCTCTGCTAGAACTTTCTCTGTTGGATTTTCCTTCAATGGGTTTCTTTGAATCAGAAATCAAAGTTATTGGACCTGCAATGGTGGATTTTCCTTTCTGTTTGACAACATCCTTCTCTTGTGTAGCAAGAGTGCCATACACATCAGTAAGAGACCATGCATCCAAATCTTGATTAGCTTGTAAAGACATGGACAGATTTAGCCATTCATCATTCAAACTTTTCAGGAACAGAACATTGTTATCTTCCTTTGACCTAACAACCCCACAATTTTTGCATTTGTTTATCAACACATTAAATCTGTTGTAGGTCTGTTGTAACGTTTCCTCAGGAAGTGCCTTGAAATCGTTGTATTCATTTATACATTGGGTCCTTCTGTTCTTTTGGGTCTTGATACCACCCTCAAGTTGATTAAGAAGCTGATCCCAGATTTCTTTAGCAATAACACATGAATCAAGTTCTTGGAAAATATCGTTGGGAATGGCCATAATCAGAAGTCTAACTGCTTTAAGGTCATTTTCCATTTTTAGCGTCTCTTCATCTGTAAAACCAGTGGTTTTTACTTTGAAGTGAGTAGGAATCTCAGCAGTTGTTTGTGTTGCGGGTACACAAGGAACCAAAACCATGGGTTGGAATGGTCCATTATTTACAGATCGCATTAAATCTCTGCCCATTCCATCAAGGAAGTTAACCATACTATCTTCCACTGAGGATATTCATCTCTCAGAAGAGTAGGAGGTTTAGTCAGAGAACCAGCAGTATAGATGGCATTTATGTTGTTATTAGTCATTTTGAAGAAAAAAGAGTAATATGGTTTCAAAAGAGTTTAAACTGAAAGTGAATGAACAGTAACCAATGGAACAGTAACTTTGAGTAGAGAAGATCTTTAAACTTGCTAGAAAACTTTAAACAATGGTAAATGAACTCTGAAAACTTGTTTTAATCTTGAACAGTAAAAAAACAGAGTATTCTATGAAGCTTTAAGACACACAGACACAATCAACAACTATGAATCAACCTTGGTAGATTGGATCGTTTGATTTAAGCAAATAAAAGAAGCTCTGATACCAACTGTAGGTTCCCAGATTCACGTTGTATCACATAAATGGTAAGAAATAGACAGCGGAAGCATTATATATAAAGCCATTAAAATGTGAGTGGTTGTATAATACGATAATGTAACAGTGAGTATCAAATACAGAACAGTAAAATGATAACAATATCAAATATAATAAGCTGCTCGTATATTGATAATATGAATAACACCAAGAACACGTTCAAGTGTGTGTATTAGGAAATCTCACAGGGAACAAGATTGTACAGAGGTAGTGGTATGGAATGTAGCAGTGTGTCCTCTAACAATTGTGGAAAACTATTCTTCCAAAAGCTTACAATTGTTGTTCCACTACCTCTCTATTTATAGCCTGATAAAGCACTAGACAGTGTACTATCTAACCCTAGAATGACACGTGTAAAGTGTGTCTTCGTCCTTTTAGGGCTTACGTGGAAAGTACAGACACGTGTCTAACACTTAGAGATTTCTACGAGACTTAGGCTTCACAGAGGTCTTCGGTCACCAGAGCTCTTACGCTAGAGCTCTGTTGGTCTTCTTGTGTAAACGGTTCTTCTGTTGAATAGAATAAGTCTTCTGCCAGAGCTCTGTTGGTTCTGCCAGAGCTCTGTCGAGCTCTGTTGGTCTTCTGGTTGAACTTCTTCTAAGTCTTCTACTGGATCTCTGGTGGTCTTCTGACTTGTACTATTTTCAATACTTCTACATAAGAGATACTTGGGGCTAACAAGACTTGGTATATTTTTCTTTGATGGTTAAACACCGATACATAATGTTTACTAACAATTTTCACCAAGTGATTCTAAGGGTCACCATCAAATCGCTGAAGGGTTTGGATCAACACACCAAGCCCAACTCCCAGTGGAAGCTCATCAGCTAGCCATGGTGGTCTAGACCAAATGGCTATTGAATCAGAGGTGCACACCTCAAACCTTAACCGGCCAAACCATTCAGAGGAACCTTTTTCTGCCTCTGAAGTGCACAAGCTAGGGGAAGCCCATAACCTGGACATGTCCTCTCAAAAGGACATGGCCATTGAAAATCGTACCCACTCACCCCGGGGTACATCAGAAATCCCTACGCATGATGATGCCTCTGTGGCACATCAGACAAAGGACCAACTCCTTAGATCCCTGGAAAACTTTAGGTTTGTTAGAAATGATTGTCTAACTTAGGAATAATGAACATCCTTTTTGCACAAGGGTTGGATTGCCTGGACCGTAGTATCAATTCACACATTTACTTCACCCTCTCTGATTCTGAGGAGGAGGAGGTAGCACTAAACAGAACACCCAGAGATTCTTCTCCTCAGAGAGAACATCAAGGATCGGGTGGAAGTCCTTCCAGAGGCAACCTCAAACAACCTTTGAGAGAAGGCACCTATGAACTCGAGGCAGAATTGAATGCATGTGTTGCAAACAAGGTTACCCCCTCTGAACTCATCACAAAAGCAGGGTTCACAAGCTTCTGTGATGAGATCGGAAACTCATTGAATGAGTATAAACTTACAATTTTAGGTACTCAATCTTCAGAGCCCCCTGCTCCTTCCACTTCTTCAACAGAACTCAAAGCTAAATTCACTAATCTAAAGCAGAAACTCTCAGAGTCAACACAGAAGATCTTTGAACTTGAGCAGAATGTTGGTTCAGAATCTAAGGGTGCGTTTGGTTCGCAGAATGATTTCTGAAGGAATGGAATCTGTCAAAGGAATTGGAATCTGGAAGGAATTGGAATGGAATGTTTTCAGGTTTGACCAACTATTTGGTTGGCAGGAAATGGAATGTAATCTTGAAATCTGTCTATTTGGTTTGCAATTGAATCGGAATGAAATTATGAAAAATGACAAAAATACCCTTTCTTTAATTTTATTTTTATTTTTTTTCTTATAAACAATATTAAAATTAACACAAAACCTAACATAAATCAGTAACACAAAAACATAAATTAGTAACATAAAACCCAATATAAATCCGTAACACATAAACATAGATCGGTAACATAAACATAGATCAGTAACATAAACATAAACCAGTAACACAACATAAATGTTAAGAAACCATACAGAAGATCGTACAGGACGCAAGAAGAGAAGAAATCGACCATAAAAGAGTACGCAAGAACAGAAGAAATCGAGCAGACAATTCGTAACAACAAAGCAATCGAAATCGTACAGATAAGAGGGAGAATCGAACAAATAACTTCAAAAGAAGAAATCGTATAGATAAGAGAAGAAATCGAGCAGAAATTTCTACGTGTGTTCGTTCGATTTGAAGTGGTGTTCGTCGATTTTCAAGCTGTTGTGTGCGATGCCCTATGTCATCTTCTCCAAACAATTCTTGAAGAAGCAAAATACAAATGAAAACGATTTTGCTGTTAGGGTTTTAGATTGAGATAAGGGTAGTTTTGTCATTTTTTAATTTTGGGTGAATGGATTTCAATTCCATCAGTTTTAGAAAGGAATGGTGAATTCCTGATTTGGGGGAATCTATGGAATTCAATTTCATTCCATTAGGAACCAAACATCGGAATGGAATTTGGTCAATGGAATTGACCATTCCAATTCCGCCCAATACCGTCGGAATCCGCGGAACCAAACGTACCCTAAGGCAATGAAGGATGAAATCAAAACTCTCGGAGATGAGTTGGCGAACTAGCAGAGGGAGCAAGCAAATCGCTCTGTTCCTACTCCCTCTATTAGCCTTTCAGACGCAAATCTCAAGGCCATCTCTGACGAAATTTCTAAAGGGATTGCCTCAGCATTTGCAGCTTTACCTGTCCCAACTCCAACTCAACTGCCAACCCCTTCATCAACAAGACCAGATGATCAGCAGGTTACCAGAGGCGATTTGGGTGAGTTCCAGAGAAGTATCTTAAGTCGTATGCTGCGTCTCTGCTAAGTTTGTGACCAAGGCTGCGACTACAGAGAAAACAATCAAGGCCTCTTTGGACGTGCACAAATACAACTTGGAGGATCAGGTGAATAACTTGAGAACTGCTACCAACGAAGTGGAGGATGTTCTAAAAGTTGCCGCTGACAAACTCAAGAACCCTTCAACCTCAGAGCCAAAAGACCCATCAAACCCTTTCTATAAAGGTAATAATAGAAAATTTCCTAATACTTCTTGTGTAGAGGAAGCAGCAAAAAAGAAGAGGTTTGATGATGCAGAGGATGATGATGAAGATGATAACACCCCAGATCACCCCTCTGATCATCAAAAGGGGGAGTATATCTTCAAGCATGCTCAACCAATCAAAGCTGCTCCACTATACCCCTCTTCATAAGCAGGTCCATCGTCTACAGAGCCAAACATAGAAGACCTTGCTGCCCTGGCCTCATTCCTACTTGATTCCCCAACATCATCACCCATCAAAAATGAACCAGAGAGGACTTAAACCCAATCCTCTGCTTATTACCAAGCACTTATCCTAAACCCAACAACCGCCATTATAATCCTAGACTCTACTTGCTCTGAAGTTGCCATCATTCCCATGGCCCAAATCTATACAGAACCACATAAGCTTAAGAACCGTATGATTTGAATCTTGATGAAGATGTTGAAAGCTTAACAGGTGATGAACTTCCAAAATCTCCAGAGAGACCTTAAGTCGTCATGAGAGATCTTATTGGACAAGTAATAGAGAAGGCCAAAGCAGAATAAGAAGGAATGGAAAGACCCAGAAAGTCCAAGGCATCTGTCACCTCTAAAGTCCAAGCGCCAGAGCAGACAAATGAAACCCAGACTTCAAGGAAGATGAAAGAAAAAGAAGACTGGGAAACTCAAGAGAAAGCTTCAGAGAACATTTCCTCAGCGAATGTTGCTCCCAATCTACCCTCTCTTAGTATTCTTTTGAAAGCTCCAGAATCGGTTCAAGCCTCCACATCATAAGCTCCAAAAGCCATGACGGTAGAAGACACCTTCAAATACCTCTACAATGACAATGACTTGGTTGCTCTGAACGGCCTCCCTCTGAATCCTTGTCTGAGAACCAACTTGTCAAATGAAAGAAGAAGGTTCACCAGAGACAGAACAACAGAGAGACAACATGTCAACTCAAATGAATCCATCGTCTCTGTTCACAGAGATCACCAAAGAACGTTTTCGTACAACTACCATGAGTACTCTGTTGAACGAGCAGATAGGAGAATCTATGTATTCATTGATAATGAATTGGTCAATCTAAACCTGTATGATCTGATACCACTACATGGTCATTGTCTAGCCAAGGTTGAAAAGACCAAAGTTTTTGAAACAGCAATGACAGAGATGGAGATGGCTATGGAGGAACACATCAATCTCAGAACCTAGACAGGCTTTCAGATTGCCTTAAACTTAGGAGTTGATCGAATGAGCATCACTGCACTAAATAAGACCCTGGAAGGTGTTGAACAAATCCCAACATGTACAATTATTGATGATCTGATTGTCCTAGTTATCAGAGTGAACAAGATAAATAAGATATTCAGAAGAAGCGAAGTGGCCAAGTATGCAACTGACTTCCTAACGGCATTAAGGCAAATCTTAGAGAAACGTGTTGGACACCCCAGATGTCCAATAGGGATGATTCGAATCTTCCTTGTAGAAATATATGCTATGATAGAATTTAGAGATCTAATCATGAGATTTCATATCATTTGTAATGGGGATAGATACAACTAAGTTTACTTTTATGTATTGTAATGAATTATCTTCAAGTAAATTATTATTGTATCAGGGGAAGAGTTTCTCCTCTTTGCCTTTTAGTTTATCTCTGTATACTGTAAACTTTGTATTTTCAATACTTAGGGGGAGATTGTTAGCCCCAAGTATTTCTAATGTAAAAGTATTGAAAATCCAACCAAGTTAGAAGACTTCAGAGATAGCCCAAAAGACCAAGGAAGAGAACTTCAGAGATAGCTCCTTAGAGACGTCCTCACCAGAAGATCATCATAGCTCTGAAGACTCCTCTCTGAAGACCATGCCCTATGATGAAGCCCAATACCCGTGAAATCTCTCAAACATTGAAGCAGTATCAGCCCATGGCATGTCAGCCCTAAAGGACCATTTTCTACTTTCCACGTGTCACTCCATGGTTAGATAGTACACTACTTTACCTTTTCTAGGCTATAAATAGAGGATGCACATATTTGTAAGAATTGTATGAACCACGACACAAAGATGCACTGTATTTCCATTCCACTATTTGTGAAGATTACACACACACCTTCGGTGTTCTTGGTGTTCTTCAATATCAATATTACATACGAGCAGTTTATTCATAATTTTGTTATGTTTTATTTCTTAATCTCTACTCTTGTTGTGTGTATGATCAAATACTTGCAAACTTCTTTTATGCTTCCGCTCATCATTCTTGTTTGCTAAGTATTACAAGTTAAATCTGGAACCAATAACTTGCGTAGAACTTTTAAGTTGAGAGAGCGTTAGGACTAATGGAATTACACTAATTAAAGATTGTGAGAATCATAACGAGAATCCATGTATGTGATATATTATGAATATATTGTTACATAAGTATGCTTGATATCAATATTAAGCAATAATTATTGAATGTAGAAGTATGTTACAATGTGTTAATATTTTAAAAAATTAACGAGTATGATCATTGTCATGTGTGTGACAGTCTATCATGGTGACACGAGGAATCACGTTGTAGCTCGTCATGACAGGAACGCGACTAGTGTGACGGCTCCGGAATAGCCGAGGAGAAATGATACTGTTCCAGAACCTCCCATCGTGGAAATGTTAAGTGCGAGGATAGATGTTATGCCAAGGGTGAACCTAACCACTGATGACCCGGTCATGCAAGAAGTAGATCCTCGGTTTTTGATGATGGACAGTGTTCTTCAAATTAGGAACTCGGCCATGGATAAGCGAGATGAAAGGCTCATGAAGATTTTGGAAAAACCAGATGCCAATAATCGAAGGCACTAGACGGTTGCTAAGAACGCTATGGTTGGTTCATGGGGTGTCGGGAATGTTAATGGTACCGAGGAACATGTGATTGTCGGCATGAGAAGAAGATAAAAGGGCTACACAAACAAGACCTTTCTATACATCAAATCGCCTAAGTTCTCGGGAACTAGCAATTCGGTTTCCTGCATGAAATGGATTCAAGGTGTGGAGTTTGCATTCGAGTCAAGTGAATGTGAAGAATCCCAAAAGGTCAAGTTTGATTCATAAATGTTTAGGGGCGAAGCCATAAGTTGGTGGAATGTTACCCGGTCACCTCTCGTGTCGGGGGTTCTAACCCAACTATCATGGTTTACCTTCAAAAGGAAGGTGTGAATAATATTGCAATGAGTGAGCCCTTAACCGAATCGAAGAAGAGTTCAGAAACCTGGAAAGGGAAATTAATCTATTGTTGAAACTAAGATTGGTGGAGTATCTGGGCTCCGATGAGAAAACCAAGGTAAAGTCGTATCAGAAAGGGTTACCGACGGAGATTAAGATAACTGTGACGAACACGAATGTAACCACATTACGGAAATCCACTAAAGAATATCAATTGGTGGAGGATGACATCACTCAAGGTAAGGAGGAGCCAACACATGCAGTGAAGAAGAAGAAGAAGTGGGAAGGCCCTTGGAGCCCGCATAGAAATTCAAGTGACAACCAAACGGTGGAGTCATAGATATAAGATGGTTCCTTAAGTTTCGGAGTAAACACTACGGTTCTTGCAACTCCAATCCAAACCCAAATCTGATTGGATGCTACAAGTGCGGGAGGGCATGCCACGTAGGCTAGGACTGCCTTTATAAAGGGGTAGTATGTTTCGAGTGGCACGAACCAGGGCACATAAGGAGAGAGTGGTCAAAGTTGAATGGAAGTGGAAGAGGGGTCACAAGAAAGAACCGTACAAGAAATGAAATTCAAGCCACGACACCAAGTTGGGCATTCCAAATGACAACCAAAGAGGCTAAGGTGTATCAGGTACGTTCCTAATTAATTCTTTGTCCGCTCGTGTGTTGTTTGATTCGAGTGCTAATTTCTCTTTCGTATCAATTATTTTTGCAAGTGTTTTGATATCCTTATTAGAACTCTAGTCGATGCCTTGCTTGTAGAGGTAGCCAATGGCGAACAAATCTTAGTTCTAGAACGTTTCCAGAATTGCAAGTTTGAGATTGATGGGAAGAAATTTTCCATGAGCTAATTACCTATGTCACTAGGTGGGTTCGACGTTGTTATAAGGATAGATTTGTTTTTCGAGAAACGTGCCGAAATATTTTTCTCTAAGAAGATGATACGATTATCGTTGTCAAATGATGAGACAATGGTCGTCTACGAAGAAAGGAGTAGAAGGACTGCCCCAATTATCTTGTCTTTAAAGGCCCAAAAGTTTTTATACAATGGGTGTCACTCATATTAGCCAATGTTTTGGACGCAAAGTTGAAAAAGAAAAAGGTAGAAGACGTCGAGGTGGTTCATGAGTATCCTGATGTTTTCTCGAACGAATTACCTGGACTATCACTAGAATGACATGTAGAGTTCCATATTGACCTTGTTTTGGGATCGGTGGCGATTTCCCATGCTTCCTACCATCTAACACCCTCCGGAATGTAGAAAATGAAGAACCAACTTCAAGAGTTGCTCGAGAAGGGATTCGGAAGAGCTCTTCACCTTAGGGATCTTCGATCCTTTTGTATAGAAGAAAGACGGCTCGACGTGGATGTGCATAGGTTATAGAGAACTAAACAAGGTGACAGTGAAGAATAATTACCCACTCCCCAGAATTGATGATCTCTTTTATCAATTGCAAGTAGCCGGATGTTTATCCAAAATTGACCTTCATTCCGGGTACCATCAAGTAAGGGTTAGAGATACAGACGTCCCAAAGAAGGCCTTTCGGATAATTTATGAATACTACAAGTTTATAGTGATGCCTTTTGGCTTAATGAACGCTTCGACCCGTATTCATGGACTTGAAGAACCCAGTCTATCATCCCTTCTTTGACAAATCGGTGTGTATTCATCGACGACATCCCCATATACTCAAGGAAGAGAGAGAAGAACGAACATCACCTATGGGAAATCCTCGAAGTTATTCAAAAGAAGAAGTTATTTTCTAAGTTCTCCAAATGTGATTTCTGGATCCAAGAAGTTCTATTTGTAGGCCATGTGCTGACTCGAGAAGATGTAATGTGGATCCATCCAAGTTCGAAGCAATGATGAATTGGGAACTGCTGACTATCCCTACAGAGATCAAAATCTTCTTAGGATTGGTCGACTACTATCAACGGTTTATCTAATACTTCTAAAATATCACTTCGCCATTGATAACCTTGACAAAGAAGAATGCCAAGTTTGTGTGGTTAGAGGATCAAAAGCAAGCATTCATGACTTTGCAGAAGAAATTGTGTGAGGTGCATGTCTTATATGTACCCACGGGATCAGAAGATTTCATGGTCTTTAGAGACACCTCTAAGATGGTTCTAGGCTATATGTTATAGCAAGGAGGGTAAATGATCACGTACGTGTCCTGTCAACTCAAGGAACACGATAATAATTACCCGACCCATGATTTGGAATTGTCGGCGGTGGTGTTCACATTGAACTTGTGGTAGCACTATCTCTATGGCACAAAGTACACCCTTTTCACCGACCATAAAATCTTGAAATACATTTTCGACCACAAGGAGTTGAATATGCATTAAAGAAGGTGGTTGGAACTATTGAAGAATTACGACTACGAGTTCCTTTATCATCCGAATAAATCGAACATGGTAGCGGACGCCCAAAGCCGGAAAGAACATGGTGGGAACATACCAGTGTTACTATTAAAGATCGACGTAATGTCTAGTTTTCTAAAAAAAGTCAAAGCATGCGAAGTTGAGGCGATTCTTAAAAAACCTTAAGTCGAAAGTTATGATTAAGCATCGGGACTTGTTGATAGAAGATGGTCGAAGCTAGGGGTATACGCGGGTTGAGTTAGGCGGTTTTTTACATTTTTACAATCTAACCTAATTATGGAGGTTTGGAAAATCTCAACCCATTCAAAAGTATAACCCAACCCAACCCAACCATTGCGGGTTGTGGCGGGTTGGGCGGATTTAACGGGTTGGTAGTATACATAAAGTTCACGAATGAAATACGACAAATAAAACTAAAAGTATACCCAACAAAGTTATTAATTATTACAATCATCCAAATAGATATTAAAAATCCGTAAGTCTTAAACTTCAAAAGCGTAAACTGTATCATCCAATTCAAATCCTCAATCAAGTCGACCGTCTCCGACTCCAATGTTGCATTCTCCTTGAGTTTGTCTATAATTCAAAAACATGAGTCTAAAATACATTCGGTAGTACTAAAGGCAGATTCGTATGCTACCATAGATAGGGGTGTAAACGAGCCGAGTCGAGTCAAGTAGCAGGTTATTCGAGCCGAGCTCGAAAAAACAATACTCGACTAGAGCTCAATTACTGTTTCAAAGTCAGGCTCGAGCTCGAATATTTTTTCAATGTTCGAGCTCGAGATCGATGCTCGTTTATAAGCTCGAATTCGAGATCGATTAACTCGTTTATCTACTCAAGATCGATAATTTTTAGATTTTAATTCTATAATTTGTAAACATATAAATATGTCAAGCTCGAAAATGTGATGCAAATTGCAAACAGTTTAATTACTATCTAACAATTATGATCCTAAGATGTAACCCTTGTTCAATGGTAAGTATTTTGGGTAAGTAGAGAACATAGAACAATACCTATATATAATGTTAATTTGGGTTGCACCTGCAAGTATCGTGTGTGTGTATATATATAATATAACATATTTTTATTAAAATAAAAAATATTAGCGGCGGGTTGGTGATTTGGGTTGGGTTGAGTGTTCCTAAACCAATTTCAACCCTTATAATTAGCGATTCAGCGGCTTGGGTTTAGTTGGGTTGTTAGCGGGTTGGGTTGGTCAGGTTTCACGGGTTGACGGTTTTTTGTACACCTCTAGTCGAGGCCTCAAGATTTTCCATGGTAGAGTATGGGTGCCTAGGGTTGGAGGAAATCAAGAGCTACTTTTAGAAGAGGCCCATAAATTCAAGCACTCTATACATCCCAGAAGCACGAAAATGTATACACCTCTGAAATTTAATTATTGATGGCTCGTCTTGAATCTTGAGGTAAAAATGTTCGTAGAATGGTGTGTCACTTCCCTTCAAGTCAAATGGGATAATCAAATACCATATGGAAGTTTACAATCCCTGGAGATTCTAGAATGGAATGGGAACACATCACCAACCATGGAAATGCGAGAAACATTGTCGATGGAAAGTTAGAGAAGATTTAAATTTATGAAGTATCAAGGCACGATGGGTCATTGTCTATCATCTAGGATCAGGATAGCCGATTCACTTATGTGGGAGAACCTGCAGAAAGAATTCGGCACAAAGACTAAGGTTAAGCACGATGTATAACCCATAGAAAGATGGTAAAAGCAAAAGAACTATCCAAACTCTAGAAGATAACTTGAGGTCGTGTTTTATCGACTTTGGGGGTCACTGGAATGCACACCCACCCATGGTGGAATTTTCCTACAACAGTAGTTACCACTCAAGCATCCAGAATTGAAGTGGAAACACATCACTATGGATTTCAGGACGAAACTACCAAGGATGTTGATGGGTCACGATATGATTTGGGTGGTGGTTGATCGTTTAACCAAAAGTGTTCACTTCTTGGAAATGATAGAAACATTGTCGTTGAAAAGTTCGCAAAGATTTAAATTGATGAAGTAGTCTCAAGGAACTATGTGTCATTGTCTATCATCTTGGATCAGGATAGTCGATTCACTTCATGGTTTTGGGACTGCCTGCAGAAAGAATCTGGCACAAAGACAAAGTTTAAGCATGACGTATAATCCGCAAAAGGATGGTCAAAGCAAAAGGACTATCCAAACTCTAGAAGATAAGTTGAGGTCGTATGTTATCGACTTTGGGGGTCACTGGGATGCACACCTACCCTTGGTGGATTTTTCCTACAACAATAGTGTAATCCCAGAGACAAGTAATCAACACACAAAGATCTCACAAGTCATCCCTATATTCATAGATCTTCAATAGTGTTTACAATATAGAGAGAGTACAAGTGAGTTTGAGTTATAAAGATTACACGGAAAAGAACTAGACAAGGCTATTTATACCTAAGCCTATAAGTGACATATTTGGCCCCTCAACTTGATAAAACTATATAAAATTAACACTAACATTCTCCCCCTTTGTATCAAAAGTTGAGTTAGTTACAAAAGTTGATCAGACGCGATGTACTTCTTCCTTATCCCAAAGATGATCTCAAACCTTCATATAGCATTTCTGTAATCCTTCCTTTTATCAATTGCTTACAAGGCACGAACAATCAACTGTTTAGATTTCGGCTCCAGCTTTACCAAACCTTTTTCGTTCAATCTGAGCTTACTATTCAGTTGAATCTGTATAACTTTGAATGTCCCATCACTGTACTTGTTAGCTTCAGCAAATCGCAAGAACTTATTCTTCTTCTTACTATTGAAATACACAATTCCAAACTCTAGTTCAAAGATTTTATAAACAGGACTACCATGTATATTTGACAGTCTCTGATTGAGTTTTAAGATGTTAACTTTGATCTGAGCAACTTCTAGTCCCATTTGGAAGTCTGTAAGATAAGGAAGTTTCACCATATTCTTCATAAATCTCTTCACGGATTGAAAAGTTTCAAACCATTCTTTCTTCTTATTTGGAGTTCTCGCAAGAATATAATACCATCTAAGAAGATCTTCACTAGTTAAATTCTTGAAATCAGCTTCGTTGAAGAACCCTTGCTTCCCATCTATCCTAACCACAGTAAACTCTGGAAACCAAACGTTAAGCAGTTTCTTAGACTCAATCTTCACAGTCTTTACAATCTCCTTGTCAGTCATTACCCAATCGATATTCTTATCCTTGTTCTTCATCACATGAATAAATTATATCTAGTGCAGTTATGGCATCTTTTTTTCAATGGAATACAACTTGACTAGATCCATGGGTTGAACTTCTTTCACAAAAATATCTCTTCGGGTATCGTCTTGGAAAAGTGTCAAGATTCTGATTTTGTGTCATCGTATCTCCAAGTTGGGTTCTCTTTCAATAAGCTGTTGGAACATTATGATTTCTGCCTCAGAAATTGGATCTTTGATTGTGCCATCAGGAATTATATGAATGTCTAACTCAGGAATTTCAAGAATCGAATCATCTTGTTGTAACATCTGATCATATTCATCATCATCAGAATCATGAGATTGCACATTTACAACATCAAATACATCATCCAACTCCTCCTAAATCTTCGTAACTGTTCTTTCAGGTTCATCCTCGGAGTCAATGTAATTGATATCTTGAATCAAACTATCATCCATCCTTTCCTCCACAGTTCTATTATCACCACCATCAGGCTTTTCAACCGTAGGTGTTATATAATATAGAGCTTCCATAGAAGTATCATCACCCTTTCGTTCAGATTGACCTCCCAAACCCTGATTAGATTCTTCACATTCAACAACATTACGAGAACCACTAGCAATATCAACTCCTTGTCTCTTCTCCCCCTCATGGTGATCAGGATCGTCCTAGTCATCATGTTTTTGCTTTGATGATTGAGCTTGAGACTTGCAAGATTGCTCAAGACAACAACTCTATTAGAAAGTGCTTGAAATCCGGAAGTCATGGCTTGGGTTAACTGTTGAATGGATAGTTGGATATCTTGTATATCTGACTTAGTAGGCATATGAGACTAAATTTATGTCTGTCTCCTCAAAAGACCAACCAATTCAACCTTTTCTGGATCAATGTTGTCATCTTTCTGAAGTAGTTGAGCAAGTAATTGGTTTTAGTTCATGGGTAGGTAGGGTTTGTTCTGGTTGATTAGATGAGCCAGGAACATGGGGTGTGGTTGATTGTGGTGGAATTTGAGTTTCAGGTTCAGTTTCAGACTGAGTAGTAGGTGTTTGCATACCAGACTTCCGTTTGAACGCTCTTTGTACATCCTCCGACAACTTACTTAATTTTTTGTTCACTTCCACCGTTTGTTTCTTAAAGGAAACATCCAAAGCATCCATAGCCACCTTCAATAGGTCCACTGTAACAAAATGTGGCGGCGGTCCCATCATTTGTCGAATTTGATCAGGTCTAACATGGGAATCTGGTCCACGTAGGAAACCGGTTGTCATGAGAGTTGAAGAAACTGCATGCCATGTGTTCAACGTTGGCATGGTGTTGAGACTGACAGGTCTTCCACTCGGTCCTAGTGAAGTACCAAACGAATGGCAACGACACTCTGGGTGTTCCGATTGGAACACGAAAGCTTCCAATTGATTGTGTCACTATCGGTAAAGTGACCGAAGGACGTGTCCTAGGAAAAGATGTATATCCAAAAGGCTCTAGACTCAAAATGAGTACAAATGAAGTCGATGGCGAGGGCAACGACCTATCTTTTTCAATATCATCTAACACCGAGTGTATTGCCGATAGCGTTTGTGCTAAATCCCCGTGAGAAACTAAAACATCAACTTGTTGAGAAGTTGAGGAGTGGCTGAGTTGGGTTGTGCAATGCGTATCTAGGTCCACTACGTCTGTTTCAATACCTGACGACAACGGATGTACGTCAATAGTAGATGTGGTTACTTGGTTGGACACGGTTTGGGAAGGATATGTATTTTCAATTCTTTTAGATCTTGTCTCTCACTCTGCATTTTCTTTTCTCCCCATCTCTCGGCTCACTACATTTTCTGTTTCAACTAATTCTCCCTCATTCATCCTTATATCCCCTGGAGAACCGGTGTTCTGAATATTCCAAACTAAGTCGGAACTTTCTTCATGTGGTCTCGGGCCAACATGTTTAGGATTTTGGGAAACATCGACATCATCATTCGAGTCTGAGTCACCATCGGAATCACTATCATTTCCATCAGATTTAGGCATGTTGTCATCATCGGAAGTCAAAGCTGAGATTACTTTATCCGGATCATCTTCAGAATCAAGAGATGTGTCATCAGCATATTCATCATCTAAAAACAATGACATAGATACAGAACCAGTAGCACCCCCATCTCCAGTTCTCCTTACCGGATTGTTTTCTCTCATCTCAACCCGATCAAGAACCCCTTGTTCTTGACCCTGCTCAATATTTTGATCACCCTCACCACCTAATTGGTTTGCACTTGGGGCAGGTCCCTCCGGCCCTGGTTGGACCATAGGTGCATTCTAACCTATAAGCTATGACAAATGGTGAGTTTTGATCTACATATGCAAGAACATCATCTGGAATAACTGAAATATTATCAAAAACCAATGTTAGATGGTACCTTCAAGAAGTGCATCCATTGTTGTGGACCCTGAATAGCACATTGCCGTATTGGAATGTCATGGTTAGACTCCATGATTCCATGAATAAGCAACTGCAGAAACATTTGAAATGGAATAAATGCTCGATCTTTGGTCACTTTTGATTTGTCCCCAACCAATTCAATCACCTAATTTCAAACCAGAACAGCATAGCCAATCTTCCTATTGAAAGCGGCAGCATGAAACATCCTCAGCACGAAAATGTTACACTTGTCAAGGCCTGTGTGCTTGGGTGTCATGCATCTATTCAGGATGCTGAACAGAGTGTACCAAACTGGTGGTAAATACTTCCTCCAGAATAAATAAGATCGGGTCAAAGTTTATTTAACTGTGTCTTTATAGCCAAGAGACATGATGTATCTACACAAATCATCTTCCGAAATCAGATCCTCAAAGTTGGCTTTCCTTGGCAGATCCAAAGCATTCCTCAATCTCTTCAGAGTTATCTTGGCATCAAAGTGATCCACTTTGGCAGTGAAATACCGGTTTCTTTCATTCACAGGGTGAAACTGGAGAGTATGACAGAACTGTTGCAGATAGATTAAAGGAACAGTGATTGTCTTCGTTAAAGCAATTCTGAGCGGATGGCCTTTCAAAATCTCTAAAATGATTTTGTGATCAAGATTCACACTTAGGTCAAGTGTGTAGTTGTTATCAGCAAGCTTGAGATGTTGAGACTTTGGACGTAATTCATCATCCAAATTCTGGGCATTCACAGATGGGTGAAGTGTTCTCATCTGAAGAGTTTCCATCAAATTGCTCAACAAAGGCCATGGTAATCCTGTGTGATGAACGATTAGCCAAAGTCTAGGGTTTATCGTATACCACTAAAACTTTTATCGCATGAAACTGTTTATCGCATGGAAGATGTGCAAAAAACATTTGTCGCACAAGGCATATGCGATAATGATGAACACATACGCGTGCGATAACTATGAATTTTTGAATACATTTGGTGTGCGATAAAGATGAACATTCGAATCTTCATGAACTATTCAACCCATATTTCTAAGAAAATGAAAGATAGGCTAAATGATGCAAACCCTATGTGCAATTTTCTAAAAGATACCTATCTTATCATGTTTTTAACCAAGAATCTATCAATACGAATGATTTTAGACCCATAAATGAACAGACACATCTTTCGAACAAGAAAAACACTAAAATCGAACCTGTGATTCTAATCAAATATAAAAATATGAAAGATCGATTGTAAACCAACCTGGATTGATGACTGAGTAGAATGCAATACGAATAAACTTCAATCCTTCAAAAATCTTGAAATTTTTTAGAGAGTAGATGAGAGTTTTTGGGTTCGAAAAAGTGTAAGGTTTGAAAAACAGCTCTACTTATACTATCTTGTGGTTAATGACGCGTGGGACTCAAAGATTGGTCCAAAGTTTGGTCCAAAGTTTGACCGGCCAACAAGTCAAACTTATCGAATGAACAAGTGTTTGATAAGCCCAAATTTGTATCGTACAACATATGCACGATAAAAGGGTAAAATGTTTAATCGCACACGATACATGCGATAAACACTGTTCATGAGGTTTCATCGCACACCACATGCGCGATAAACCATGTTATCCAAGTTTAATCGCACAACACATGCGCGATAAACACTGCTCATCCAAGTTATCGTGCATGGCACGTGCGATTAAAATTGTTATCGTGCAAGCCTTGTGCGATAACATCAACACTTAGACATTTTTCAAAATATTTTCAATAAATCCAAAACTTTTACCACATTAAAAGATGTCCAACTTTTAATTGGTTAATCTCCCAAAATTTGAAACAATCATTTTACTCCCCCTAGAATGATGCAAATATTTTCAAAAATAATTTTCATCATCTAGAGGTTGTTGAAAAACAAATTAGAAGTACTAGCCTTGATGTCTTCTTGCCAAGAATCGTATCATCTACACTCACAACAACAATTAACTGTACACACTCCCCTTAGACATATGAGTATAGACATAAAAACTCCCCCTAAAAACATGAATACACCTCAAGCAGAAACAAATATCTTATTTAAAAGCGATAAAGACAAGAAAGAAATGAAGAAGATTGAACAAAAATTTGTAAAACTATAGAATCATAACAATTTAAAGAACATATATAGAAGATTTAATATGATGAAAATTTATGTGTATCAATCTGGGTATTATATCTAGATTGAAAAACAAAAAATTTCATCTATTAAATGAACATTATAAAGAACTTTAAATTTTCATGTTCAACATGCCGAGCTTGGATACCAAAAAGTGAAAACGTTTTTCATCCAAGGCTTTTGTAAATAAGTCAGCAAGTTAATATTCTGTTGTAACAAAGTAAAGTTCAATCGTACCTTTCTCAACATGGCATTTTATGAAATGATACCTGATATCAATATGTTTGGTTTTGGTGTGTTGGACAGGATTAGCAGAAATAACAATCGCGCTCTTACTGTCACAATAGATGGGTATCTTCTTGTATTTGAATCCATAATCCATAAGCTGGGTTTTCATCCAAAGAACTTGTGAACAGCAACTGGCAGTGGCTACGTATTTAGCTTCCACAGTCGATGTTGAAACACAGTTCTGTTTCTTTGATGCCCAACTCACAATCTTATCACCCAATAATTGAATGTGGCCATATGTGCTCTTTCTGTCTAGAAGACTCCCTCCATGGTCAACATCTGAGTACGCGGTTAGTTCGTATCCCATCCCCTTCGGATACCATAGTCCAAGATAAGGTGTTCCTTTCAAGTACCGAAAGATTTTTTTCACAGCGCCAAGGTGTGACTCTTTAGGTTTGGCTTGAAATCTTGCACAGAGAAACATAACGAACATAATATCTGGTCGACTTGCAGTTAGATACATTAAAAAACCAATCGTACATCAATATGTTCGAAGATCGACATCCTTACCATCAGGATCTGGACCGATCTTGGAACCTGGTGCTATCGGAGTACCAATTTTCGTACAATTCTCCATTTTGAACTTCTTCAGGATGACGAATACATACTTCGACTGATTGATAAAATTCCTCGTTGATAATTGCTTGACTTGAAATCCGAGAAAGATGTTAATCTCTCCCATCATGCTCATCTGAAATTTGGTCACCATGAGGTTAGAAAACCAAGTACACAAAAAAGGACTAGTCGAACCAAAAATTATATCATCAACGTAAATCTGAACAATAATAATATCACGCTTGATGAACAAAGTCGTATCAATCTTACCTTTGTCAAAACCAAACTCGGGCAGAAATGTAGATAATACCTCATACCACGCGCGAGGGGCTTGTTTGAGACCGTAAAGCGCTTTGTCAAGTATACAAACAGGATTCGTTTTATTCTTATCCACAAAGCCTTCAGGTTGTGAAACGTATACTTCTTCTTTTAGAATGTCGTTTAAGAAAGCAGTCTTTACGTCCATTTGAAAGACAGTAAAGTTCTTGTAGGCAACAAAAGCTAAGAAAATCCTATTTGGCTCAATACGAGCAACTGAAGAATACGTCTCGTCATAATCGATGCCCTCTTCCTGACGAGAGCCTTTCGCTACAAGTCTTGCTTTATTCCTAACGACTATGCCATCTTCGTCTTTCTTATTCTTGAATACCCATTTGGTACCTATGATGCTTTTCCCATTGGGTCTAGGTACTAATCGGAATACCTTCAATGCTTCAAATTGTTTAAGTTCTTCTTGCATGGCGATCACCTAGTCCGGTTCTTCTAAGGCTTGTGAAACTGTAATCGATTCAATATTGCTTAGAAAAATCACGAACAAACAATCATTTGCAGTAGCTGATCTTGTTTTCACAGGATCAGACACGTCACCAATCACCTGATGTAATGGATTATTTCTTGTCCACTTGGTTGAGTGTGGGTGTGGGGAAATCGAATTTTGATTGGGGTCAACCAACGATTGTTCTTCTTCCGGTGGTGGCTCATTTATCAATGTAGTTTCAGAATGAGGGACTCATGAATTTCCTCAGAAGATATCCAGGTGTAGTGCATTCATTCTGATCACTGACTTGTGAAACGACCTCACTAGAAGAAACATCATTAGGTATTTGTTGTTGTTGCACTGTTGGTGTAGAATGAACTTCTTGCAAAATTGGCGAAGACTCAGATACAGGAATTGTTTCTTCCACATCATTACTGGTTTGCCCCACTGAAGGACTAGAGATTGTCACTTGTTCAACACTTTGAGCAACATATTTCATGTTAGAAACAGTAGAAATTGAATTATAACTCCCAAAGTACTCATCATAAAAAAATTCAAATAATTTATCAAGATCATTTAAATGAGAATTAGATGAAGACGCTTGAACTTTATCAGATTTAGCTACTCCTGGACATGGTTGTGCAGAAGCTAAAACACCAGAAATCGCGGGTTCTAAGCTGTTTTGCACAGAGGCCAAATCTTCCATCTCATCAAACTTGACATTAATGCTCTCCATCACCGTTCTTGAAGTTCTAAAGTACAATCTGTATGCTTTGGAAGTAGACGAATATCCAATGAATACGCCTTCGGACTAAACTTGGTCAAATTTTCTTTGTTGTTCAATACGAAACACCTGCAACCAAATGAACGAAAATATTTAATATTAGGTTTCCTATTATTTATAATCTCGTATGGAGTTTTACCGAACCTTCGATGGATGATTGATCGATTTTACGTATAGCACGCGTTTGACACTGCTTCAGCCCACAAAAATAAAGGAAGATCAAAATAAGACAACATTGTTCTCGCGACATCAATCAATGTGCGATTTCGTCTTTCGACAACACCATTTTGTTGTTGTGTTCTTGCCGCAGAGAATTAATGAGTAATTCCCAAAGACTCCAAAAAGTCACCAGGAATTTGATTCTTGAATTTTGGGAGTTTCATCCTTTGATCATAGAAAGTCTACCCACGTATATCTCGAGTAATCGTCAACCACAACCAATACATACCTTTTTGTATTTATTCTCTGTGTGCTCATGGATCCGTACAGATCCATGTGTAAAATCTCCAAAACTTTCATCATGCTCGGTTCATGTTTTGACGGATGTGGCACTCTTTTCATCTTGCCTTTCTCACAATCACTGCAGAGATGATCTTTCCCGAACATCAAAACGGGTAAGCCTTTCACTAAATCACCTTTAACAAGTTTTTCAATGTACCAAAAATTCAGGTGAGATAGACGCATGTGCCATAACCAGCTTTGTTCCAAGGAAGCTTTTGGCAATAGACAAACATCGTTCTTGGGTTTGAGATTAGACAGATCAGTTGTGTATAGATTCGACTTTCGAGTTCCAACAAGAAGTTATGTACAATCTTCAGTCCATACTGAACACCTCCTTGCTTTGAAGTTGACCTCTAAATCCTTATCACAAAATTGACTCATGCTAAACAAATTATGTCCTAAACCCTCAATGTAATTAACCTTTGTAATTTTGATGTTGTCTTTGACGCCATCTCCATAACCTAGAATTGGAGAGTACTGATCGTTTCCAAATTTAACTCGACCACCATGTTGCTCAGTATAATTAGTATGCAGCTCTTTTCTCCCAGTCATGTGTTTTAAGCAACCTGAATCTAGATACCAAACATGACCGGTCTGCAAACAATCAAATCAGTTGGTTTTAGGTACTCATTTGTAGATGGGTCCTTTTGGGTTAAAAGGGAGATTCGTTGGTACACGCTTAAAATTTGTATCACGTTTTCCTTTGAAAAAACTTTGATGCATTCCATGAGAAAAATAATTTCTAGAATGAGGAACATCATAACCAAACCAATTCAACGAATCATTTTTACATATGAAATCATCCAATCGACAATATGAACAAAATTTTGTCATGTGCAACATTTATCAATTGCTTCATTGAATAAATCTTGTAAGGGGCTACAAGTTTTTGTATATTACAAGCAAATTGATTTATTCCATCACAAACAAAATTATTTTCCTTTGAATTGAAAGAGACATTGGATGTTTTCATATGTTCAACATCTGGTGTGGACTGCTTAACCCTCCATTCTAGTTTAACACTCTTTCTCAAATAACGATCTGAAAAATCAGAAGAATGAAAGTCAGAAGATTTCGAATCATGAGATTGAAAAGATTTTGATTTTCTTACTTTTCGTCTTTTCTTCTGAAATGATCTTTTTGACTTAGATTTTGAATAGTAATCATTATCAAAAGTTTTCTTTTTTGATTTAGAAGATTCACCTTTGAAGAAATTCTTCTTGGGTTCATCTTTTTTGATCAAAAACTCAGAATGATCTGGAAGCTTGGCAGAAAAATCAAATTGAACAGTAGAATCATTTACACTTTTGCCTTTATTCGTACAAGTTATCTTAATTTCATAATCAGAATGACAACCATCAGTGAAGTCTGACTTGTTACACGATTTTGGAAAAAGAAAATCATTTACAATTTTAGCACATTCCTTTTGAGCTTCTGTTTGTTTAAACATTTCAGGATTAAGATCAAAGGATTGATTTTCTATATCCCAAGACTCTAAGTACTCTTGTTCATAAACAGGTATGCTTTTGAAAATGGTATTTCGCATCAAAGCCTTACAAGAAGAAGCGTCTGAATCTGAAGAATTCTTTTCATTTGAAATATGTTCTTCAGACTTTTCTTCAAGTTTTGATTCTCTTTCATGCATGCTATTTAGAAACACGGTTAACATAACTTCCTTTTCAATTTCAAAAGCAATTTTGTGTTCATTTCGTATATCTTCAATTTTTCTTTCGAGATGAATTAGTTTATGTTCAAGAACTAAAGGCGGAAAATAAGTTTTGCCTTCGAAAACAAGTTTAGAAACATTTGTCTTTGGTTTCTCAATAGCATAACTTTGAAAATAGTCATTAGGCAAAGTTTGTTTCTAATTTGCATGTAATGCTTTTTTGTTTTCCATTTCATAGAAAAACGGATGTTGCATTTTGACCGTAGTTTTTCTTTTTGATTCTTCATGTTCATCATAATCTTCACCTTTAAGTCTTAACCATTCGATCTTATATCAAGGATCTCTTAACGGAAGACTAAGCCATCTAAATTAATATAGAGTAGGAGCTTGAGATAGGGAAATCTTCAAATAATTAGGATTGTCATATCCAAGACCCCACTTTGCATTATAATATCTGAAACTTTTCGCCTTATTTAAATGAATCGTCTGCTCAGTAATTCCCGTCCAGACCCTTTGCCTTTTCAATTAATTCTGAATTTCTATCTTTATAAGCATGTGAAAGTTTTTTAAACTCATCTTCTTTGCTTACGAACTTTCGAGTTTCTTTGACAATTCGCTCATTCTTTGTCGAAAGTAAGCTTGACCTTCATCAAACTTTTGTTTGCTCTTTTTCAAATCTTCAATCAGAACATTCTATTTTGAAATAGTTTGATTTTTCAAAGCGATTTTGGATTTTTCTTCTTTTAATTTCCCAGTTAAATTATCTACCCTCGTGGTTAGTAAGTTTTGTTGAATCAAAAATTCAGATATGATGAAAGAATCTACCTCATTGGTCTCTGATTTAGCTTCAGATTCTGACTTATCAGCATCAATCTGCTCCTTGCTCATGAAGCCAATGTTCACAAGAGTAGTGTTCTCCTCCTCTTCCTCGTCAACAGTCTGGTCCAACTAGTATTCCTCGTCAGCCAAAAGTGCCTTTCTCGATTCCTTCTGCTTTGCTAACAACATTTTATTCTTATAGTATTCGGAATCCCTAACTTTCGGTTTTCTGCATTCTTTTGCGAAGTGTCCTGGATTTCCACAGTTGTAACATTTCGGATCATCAAACTTTTCTCTTCATATTTTTTCTCTTCTCTTCTACCATCATCCTTTTTATCTTCAAAACTCTTCTTGTTTCAATCCTATCCTTGTGCTCAAATTTCCTTGATCCGGATGAATATCCCAAATTATTTGAACTAATCTTTTTCAAAAACCTTTTCTGAAACGCTTTGGTTAACAAGATCATAGCTTGTTTCAGATTTCCCCCTTCATCAGATACTTCTCCTTCAGTATCGTCATTCTCAGAGTCAGAATACTTTCTCTCTTTCTTTGACGCATACTTCCCATATCTTTTAGATACAAGAGCAATAGGATCAGCCCCAAAATTTTCTTCCTTATGTTCTTTCTTCTCTTTCTTCTTCCTTTTCTCTTTACCTTCCTCCACTTCTTCCTCATCCTGTTTCAGAGTCTCATACATTTCTTGTAATGGCATATATTGCAGCATTTTGTGTTGCTTCATTATACGACTGTATTTCTTCCACTCTGGTTGAAGCACACTTAAAAATTTACATTATTCTCAATTGTAGTCTTTGAGATGTCAAACTTGCTCAACTCATTCAGAAGAGTTTTAAATCTATCATATGTGCCATCTAAAGACTCATCCTCTTTCTGTTTAAAATTCTCATACTTGTTGATGGAATTAGCTATTTTCATTTGATTCTTGATTTTAGAACCCTGAAACAGCTTCTGAAGCTGATCAAACATGGCCTTCCCAGAATGATTTTTGATATCAACCTTCAAGTATATATCATTTGTCAACGCTTGCAGGACCAAAGACTTAGCCTCTTTGTTGGTTCCGTTTTTACTTAACAATGATGCTTATATCTATTAGTTCAAAATAGAGTAATGTGCGGAAGCGTTTTAGAGAACTAATAAGATATTTAAGGTAGAAGAACACACTATATCAAATACATGAGACGTATATAACGCAAGTTCTAACTCAATAACCAACTGTATATTGATATGAATAGAACACTAAGAACACCGAAAGTTATTCAAGAATTCTGCTCTAAGAGTGTGTGTGTGTTGTGCAAATCTTAATAGAAGAACTCAACATGTGTCTTCTATTTATACTATTCATCAGGGGACAATTTCTAGACATAAAGGACTAAAGGTACAAGACACGATCGTGAAATTGCCACTGGTACAACGTTAACATAGTGCGCCGGAATTCTGCAAAGGCTGAAACCCATCAGAGTTTGACACGTGGAATTGTCAGGGCACGCCTTGTACGAATGATCTTCAGAATCTTCGTACAGCAGAAATCGTGAGAGGCACGATCGTCTTTGTGTTGATCTTTAGATAATCTTCTAAGTCTTCAGTCTTCATACCACAGTGGCTCTGTCAAGTATGGCAGAGGCTCTGTGGCCTTGTCTTCTGTGAATATCTTTTGTTAAGTCTTCACTTGTTCTTCTATCGGTGTCTTGATCAGAACCTCTGTCGGTGTCAACACTTAGTCTAATTTTCAATACTTCTATAACTAGTAGAAGTTTGAGCTAACAATCTCTCCCTAAGTATTGAAAATAAAATTTGAAACATGCATGGTTTTCTAAACTAAGAACACGACAGAGGTATTTGACCTCTGTTGAAACTCTTCTTTCATATAAGATTATGCCAGAGGCACTTACATTTGATTACATGATGGAAGAAAAAGTAGCAGAGATTTGTAGACTAACTCAGACGTTGGCGTTTTGGAAGTCGTTAAAACTTCTGTTGTCGAGTTCTACTACTTTGAGCTCATGATAGATTCTGATACAGAGGGATCTGAAGTTGATTACCGAGTCGATGACCTCTATCAGTCTATCGGCGGAGGCTGTGTTCATCAACTCCGTTCCTCTGTGCTCCACAAGGTTGGCTCTGAACTCTGTGAGAGTACATGTTGCATACTTTTGGCAGTCCATCTCCAGAAACAGTCTTGATTTTCCCGCAGGATCTTGGAAGACATACCCAAACTTTGGGGAAGTTATGATCGAGTTTGGTATGGCAGAGGATGGGCAGTCATCTTCTGGTGGTTTAAGGCTTAGGTTTCTTACTCCAAGATCTTGTCGTAATTGGAAATCGACTAGGCTGTATAGCAGAAGTTTCTCACGCATGGCTTTCCTGATCACCCTGTATGCCCTTCGATTTGCATCTATTGTGAAGCTCTGTTTTGTCCAGTTCAGAAGGTCGGGTAGGTCATAGGGGCTTAAGTTCCTAAGATCAGCATCTGAGAATTGATTCTCGGTTCTGTCCATTCTTTTGACCGTATAGATGTTGTAGGAGATCTTAGGTGTGGTTCTGGTGTGAGAGAACTTACAGTATATGACCTTGTCGATTTTGGAGATTGAGTAGACTTGATTGACAGGTTTGGGTGTTGTTCTAGTGAAGATGTTTTCGAGCTCAGCACGGAAGTTTGGATCTTGAATGGATGGTGGCAGAGGATCTCTGATAGTTCTGTTGTATAGGTACCTGTACACTACTTCTTCCATTTGCCGTGGAGGTGCACCAGGTGGAGGCATGGGTCTGCGCAGAGCATCCATTTGCTTTTTAATTTGCTTCACTCGATCTTCTGTAGGTTTTGCCTTCGGATCCAGAACTTGTATGTTTGACACAGGGGTAACACCGAAAGCCCAGTCTTCTTCTTCTGGCTTTGGTGTCACATATGCATCGAAGGCGCTTTTCATCAGTTTCTCTGCAGGTTAATGCTTCGGCTTTTTCTTCTTTGGTTCCTCTGTCAGTATTCCTTTGCCTTTGCCTTTTTCCTTCGGCTGTGGATCTTCTTTCTGTACAGAATGGGTTGCCTCTGTTTGTTTTGGCGGTTGAGCTTCTGAGGTCTTGGATGTTGGTGCTTCTGTAGGTTTTGTGGGGGTTGCCTCTGTTGGTTTTGACACTTGTGTTTCTGAGGTCTTGGATGGTGAGGAGGTTGGTGAGGCTTCTGTAGACTTGCTCAAATATTTTCTTTTGTGAGCAATAGATTTGGTTTTGGTTTTGGGTGTGGGAGATGGAAGTTTTGGTTCCTCTGGTGTTTTTGGTGATGGTGTAGGGGGTTTGTCTTCTGTTGGTTTAGGTGTTGTTGGTGTTGGTTGATCTTCTTCGGAGGATGTCAAGATTTGAAATTGTTCACGGGTTGGCACATCTTCTCCAAATATAGAGGTTGTTTCCACAGAGGTGGGTGTTGCCTCTGTGGTCTTCTGTTGTTGATCTTGACTGGTTTTAGGTACTTGGGTTTGGATTTGTATTTCTGCAAGGGATGTTTCCACATAGGTGGTTGTTGCCTCTGTGGACTGTTGTTGGGGGGTTTCTTCTTGGGTTTGGGTTGGGGGTGCTTGGGATATAGGTTCTGCTATTATTGGCATTGGTGCAGGTAATCCTTTGCTTGCAGCTTTGTCATGTGTCCCTTTCTCCCCCTCAGGATGATCTGATGAATCGTCAGAATCATCATCAGAGTCATCCTGACCTTGTCTTTGGTACTCTCTGCCCATGATGCTTCTGGTTTCTTTGGAGGAGTGGCACCTGCAACTATCATTTTTGCGCATAGATCATCGCAGAGGCCAAGAAGGTTGTGGACCTTTGCCTTGGTGTTGAAGCGCAAGTCTTTGACGTAGTTGGCGTTGGTAGCAGTGAAGGCTTTGATGAACTCTGTGACCTAATCAAGTATCCCTTGTCCAAGCTCTATGAGTTGTGCTCTGGTCATGTAGTCAGAAGGCTTCATGGCTTTCTTTCGTCGTATGCTCTTGAACTTGCTCGAGGGCCTTCTTTAAATCTTCAGGAGTAAGGCCCGGAGAGGATGGGATTGCTGTTTCTTCAGCTTTTCAATCAAGTCTTTGACAGAGCTTTAGAAGGCATAGGATGTGGCTTTCTCGAACTCAGCAGCAGCAGAGGTGGCAGAGGTTGTAGCAGTTAACTTCATCTGGGCTAAGGCGTTTTTCACCTCTGTGGACAAGTTGTCCACTTTGGTGTTCAGATCGGTAAAGGCCCGTGTAGTAACATCTGAAAAAGAATCAAAAGAGCTTTTCAACTCTTTTAATGTGTTGTCCACAGAGGTGACAAGGGTTTGGAACTCATCCCTTGAGATTTGTGAACTTGGTGTAACCTCCGGGGGAACACATTCTTCCCCAGAGTGAGTCCCTGTTCCTTGGACACCTTCTTTCGCCCTTGTTTGTACGTTAGGGGCGGAAGGATTTTCTTCTGATCCTTGAGTAGAGGTTTTTAAGGCCTCATTCTCTACAGAAGTTCTGATAAGGACATTGTCTTGATCCACTCCAGAGGTGGGTACAAGAGTATCCTTATGTTGACTTGGAGACTTGTCTAGAGTCTCTCCGTCTTTGTGCACTCTAAGCTCCTCTGAAGAGCCTTTTGGACCTAACTGTGTGTGTGTGTGTCAGAGGAAACAAATTCCTCTGTTGGGATGTCTGTGGTGATTTGGGGAAATTGATCACAAACTAAGGGTAAGTCATTTTTAGAGGACTCCCCTGGAATGGTTTCCCCGGATAAGATTGGCACAGAGGTAGAAAGAAATGTGCTGTGCTGCTCTTTTTCAATAATACCTTCTGCCACTAGACTGGCGGTAATAGAAATGTGGGTTGCACTGGAAGTTGGTTGGGGTTGTGTGCCTCTTCTAGCTACGGCATCTTTTCTAGATTCTTTTTCTGTTGAGCATCCTATCACTACTTCACCATCTATTGTCTCAACCCCTCTCACTGCCCTATGGCCTTCGGCTTCTACCCTAACTTCTGGACTTTTCCCTAGTCCTTCGGCTTCTTGTACGAGTGTGGCGTACATGGGATGAAAAGTAGGCAAATGTCGAAGGTCTGGGTGTAGATTTCCGTAGTTTACCTGGTCATCTTCTTCTTCATCAGAATCCACCTCTGAGATTAATACGGGTGGGATTTTGGTGGTAGTTTCAACCAGATCCTCTGGGCTTCTTCTTAGCAAATCATATCCTGGATGGAGAAAGGGGTTCTGCAGTACCTCTGGTGTCGCAACCTGAATATCCTTGGGGGTTTGGTCATCCTCATCCAAGTCAGAAGAGATCCTGAAGTCTGGTGCTTCTGTGGACTGATTGGATAGGGTATCTGCAGTCCATCCAGAAGTATCTAGAGTATTTGCGATTTCGAGATGCTCAAGGAAACTTGCGAAGTCACCCTGATCTGCATAGTTGATGGGAGTTGGAGATTGCAGAGGTTGTTCTTGGGTTTCTTCTGCTGTTCCTTCTTCCATTTCAACTCCCTCTGCGATGGTTTGCAGAGGAGTGTGAGGTTTCTTTGATTTCTTCTTGCTCCTTTTTCTTTTTGGCTTGGGGGAACCCTCCTCAGAAGACTTGTGTCTTCTTTTCTTCTTTTTGTCTGTAGGAGGAGGAAGTGCAGAAGATCCGACCATTGTTTCTGCATGTGGAGACTGTTGGGTGTGAGCAGCACTGGTAGAGGTGCCTTGTGTAGCTTTCCTTTTCTTGTGAGCTTTCTTCTTTTTGGGAGTGGTTGCAGAGGATTTTCTCTTGGAAGGAGGGGAGAAAATCGTATTTCTTAGGGCGTGAAAGTTTTCTTGTACTTGCTCATGCTTAGCAAAGGCCACTGCCCATTCTTCATCAGTCATCCTATCTACAACCTTAGATCCTAAGGGGACTCCTAGACGCGGGGGTGTCACAGGACTCGGTTCTGGAGTCCTATGATCGCGTATGTATTCTAGCTTAAGTGTCTCGTCTTTAGCATATCCCAGAAGTTTGGTTGGCAGAGGTCTGCAGAAGTTGTATCCATCTTCATGCTCTGTTGGGGAGTTCTTTGTCATGGGATACATTCTGGTCGTTGGTCCCTCCATTGGCCATTTTTGGAGTAGGAGCAGAGGCTCTAGAAGGACACCCAAAATTCGTTGATATTGTAGAGGAGGTAGAGTTTCGGTCGAGCGTCCTTTGGCCTTCTAGGAGAAGATTCGGCGGTCAATGGTGTTAACCATTTCCTGCATCATGAGGGTGGAATAGTCCAGAGGTAGATTGTAGTATACTCCGTACATAATAGCCAAGATTTGGTGAGAGGATTGGTCTGGACTACCCACTTTCCCAGTTAGACACCTGTTGAGAATGGAGATGAGAGTATTCCATAGAGGGGGAAATCGATTTCTTCTGAAATCATTCCTTTTCCTTAGGGTTGTGTTGTACCCCAACATCTCAACAAATCTGCAGAGCTCGGTGTCTGTGGGTTCCTCTGCGTACGCCTTTATCCCTAGAAGACCTCTTGTGGGTAGACCGAACTCTAGTGAGAACATGGTTCTATTGAACTTGAGTTCAAGGTGCTCGGATTTGTCTGGTTTTGAGATGTAGCCCTTGATCTGTCTATCTTCTGGGTCATACCTGCTGCTCTGCCAAAATTGATTGAGGTATCTGGCAGGGATTTTGTTGACCGTTTTGGTTAATAGAGGGTTGAGGAAATGGTTTTCCGGAATATGAAGTAGGATGGCATGTTTTTTCCCAAATGCGGTTTTTGAGGGAACTAGGTAGTGGTTATTGGGTTTTAAGGG
This sequence comes from Saussurea involucrata, assembly GCA_033807775.1. Classification (NCBI taxonomy): domain Eukaryota; kingdom Viridiplantae; phylum Streptophyta; class Magnoliopsida; order Asterales; family Asteraceae; genus Saussurea; species Saussurea involucrata. Next base: position 23,833,230 of record CM066312.1, read on the forward strand.
AAGAACACGTTCAAAGTGTTCATGTTCGATGAAATTTAGAAGGTGAGTGGTCTGAGCAAAATCTGCTGCATCACCGGAGTTGTCTTGTTCTAGGTCTCTGGCTATTTCAGGGTTTTGTGAGTGTTCTGAATGTGCAGGGGAGTTCGCCGGAGATCTCGAAGTGGAAGCCATTGTTTCTTTCTTTGAAGAATAGAGAAGAATGGGGAAGTTGCAGGTATTTGCAAGGTTCGTCGGAGAAGAGTATGGGAGTAAATGCGTAAAAGGAATGGGAAATGGAGTACTCGGGGTTATATAGTGGAGTAGATAACGGATAGAATTCCACGGTAAAAGTGAATTCAATAAACATTTGGGGTCTGCACTCGAGTTTTACAGCTGGGGAAACGTTTCAGAGGGATCGTGTGGCACGCACGTCCAATTAAAAGTTGCCATGTCATATGTGTCAGAGCACGATTAGACGTCGTGTGTGGCCCATTAATGCTTGGCGCGTGGGTATTACTTCTGTCTGGGGTCTATCACTCGCAGTAAAATATCTTGCTTTTACAGAATTGCCACAAAGAGTCAAGTGTCAGAATCAACAGAGGCTCTGTGGTGGAGTGAGCTCTGTGGTCTGAAACCTGTCTTTTTGTCTCCTCTTAGCTTGCACTTTTACCAAAAACGTTTGAAAATTCATTGGAGAGGATCGATAGAATCTTTAGCACAAAACTTTCATCCACAGAGGCTTTGGGGCTCTGTCAAAGCCAGCAGAGGCTCTATGAGTGAAAATTCTAATAACTAATGGTTCATAAAAGTTTTTGATCATCCAAAGTTTTAATTTTTTTAAACATTGTTTTTAGGACATATTTGGAAATTAATGTCCTAGAAAACTGTTTAGGAAAAGATTTTGTGCGAGTAGCCTTTGAATACCTAGGTTATTCAACATAAGTTCTGTGGTGGAGTGAACTTTATGACTAGAAACCTTCTTTAAGACATTTAAGTTGATCGATAGAGTTCCCATATGAAATTTGCAGTTATAGAGGATCTGACTTACAGAGGCTCTGTTGAGCTCAGCAGAGGCTCTGTTGAGCTCAGCAGAGGCTCTGTTGAGCTCAGCAGAGGCTCTATGACCATAAATTTCTAATAACGGACAGCTCAACAATCTTTTTGAATATGCATGGTTAGGAATGTCTTAAATAGTGTTTCTAGGACACTCTTGGAAATTGGTGTCCTAGAAAATTGTTTTCAAAAAGGATTTGTACGAGGTACTTATCTTTTGGCTTTCCTTTGCTTCGGCAAAAACCTTCACTTCTGTAGATTTGGTTGACCACTTCTCTTCTTTGGCTCCCCCTTGAATTAGCAACTTCTTTAGACTAGTTCAAGGTCTCCTTCTACTCCCCCTTGACCTATGCTTGGATCAAATGAGATAAGTAATGCACAGAACATAGGTCAAACTCACCAGAGGTTATGTGGAGATCGACAGAGGTTCTGATCAATCCCACAGAAGCTCTGTTGGTTACAGAACTTTTGGTGGTAAGGAATTTACATGCAGAAGAGTTCAAATATATACATATATACAAGAGGATCAAATCTAACTTACAGAGGATTTAACTCATGTTAATCATACCCAACTTACCTACCAAGAAAAGGAATCTTTTCTCATCAAGTGCTTTGGTGAATAAGTCTGCAAGCTGGTATTCAGTGGACACAAAGTGCATTTCGATTGTTCCATGTTCAACATGATGCTTCAGAAAGTGGTAACGGATATCGATATGCTTTGTTTTTAGTGTTGTACTGGATTGGCAGAGATAGCTATGGCACTTTTGGAATCCCAGAGGATGGGTATGTTGTATATGGTGTGGCCATAGTCCTTTAGCTGAGTTTTCATCCACAGAACTTGGGAGCAACAGCTAGCAGCAACAACATATTTAGCTTCTGTTGTAGATGTAGACACACAGTTCTGCTTCTTCGAAGTCCAGCTGACTAGTTTACCACCCAGGAATTGACAATTCCCAGAGGTACTTTTTCGATCAAGCTTGCATCCTCCATAATCTGAATCTGTGTATGCCTTAAGACCAAAGACAGAGTTTTTCGGATACCAGAGCCCAAGATTTTTGGTCCCTTTAAGGTATCTGAAGATCCTCTTTACAGCAATAAGATGGGATTCCTTTGGGTTAGCTTGGTATCTTGCATAGAGGCATGTGGCATACATTATATCAGGTCTACTTGCAGTTAAGTATAAAAGTGACCCAATCATACATCCGTAGAGCTTGCACTCTACAGATTTGCCATTTGGATCTGAGTATAACTTATTTCCAGTGGCCATTGGAGTCTTCATTACAGAGGCATCAGAGAGACTGAATTTTGAAAAAAATGTCAGAGACATATTTAGCTTGATTTATAAAAATTCCCTCTGATGTTTCTTTTACTTGTAGTCTGAGGAAGAAGGTTAATTCTCCCATCATACTCATTTCAAACTCACTCTGCATGAGTTTTTCAAAATCTTTGCACTGTTGTGCATTGGTAGACCCGAAGATAATGTCATCCACATAGATATGTACAAGCAGAATCTCATCACCTTTTCTTTTGTAAAACAAAGTAGTATCTGTCGTACCTCTGTCGAAATCATTATCTAGAAGAAAGGTTGAAAGTCTTTCGTACCATGCTCTTGGAGCCTGTTTCAGTCCATACAGAGCTTTGTCGAGATAATAGACATATTTTAGGTACTTGGAACTTTCAAACCCTGGTGGCTGCTGGACGTATACTTCTTCTTGGATTTTACCATTTAGAAAGGCAGATTTTACATCCATCTGAAAGACTTTAAAACCTCTGTGGGCTGCGAAGGCTAAGAAGATTCTTATAGCTTCGAGCCGTGCGACAGGGGCAAAAGTTTCATCGTAATCAATGCCTTCTTCTTGGCGATATCCCTTGGCCACCAATCTCGCTTTAATTCTAATGACCACCCCGTCCTCATCCTTCTTGTTTCTGAGGAACTAGGGTCCATACCTTGTTTCTCTCAAACTGCAGAACCTCTTCTTGCATAGCATCTACCCAGTTTGGATCATCTAGGGCTTCAGAAATGCGTTTTGGCTCGATGACACTGATAAAATTTGTAAAGAAACAAAAATTGGCAGTACTTGATCTTGTCTTTACTTTGTAAGAAGGATCGCCAATGATTTGGCTTTGAGGATGACTCATAGTCCACTTGGTAGTCCTAGGGAGATGGTCATTCGCATCATCAAGTTGAACCTCTGTGGTTGCACTTGTCGGTTCTTGTGCAACCTCTGTAGTTGATAGCACTTCTGTGCTTGAACTTGGTATTGCAGCTTGTGGGATTATTGAAATAAGAGTTGGAATTTGTTCCTCTGAGGATGTAGAGACAGAGTCCTCGTTTTCCTCTGGTATTGGTTCCTTTGTGGATGCTGGAGTTGGTATTTCCAGTGCCTCTGTTGTAGAATCTTTAGTTGTTTCATCTTCTGTTGGCTCCCCCTCAGCTCGTGCATCTGCATGATTTACCGAAGAGGATGAAGTATTTAATGGATCAGTTAGAGATATACCTGACTCAGTCTGGCCTGCAGAAGATGTTTCTCCAGAGGCTCTGGCAGCTCCGACAGAGGGATCAATATCATCATGGAACATCTCTTCAAATAGCAGATTTAGGTCTGCTTCTCTAGTCTTTGAGATGCCAGAGGATTCCTTCCTTAGACCGAGTTCTGAACTGATTTGTTCAGAAGTCTTCTGAAAGGAATCGTCAAATGAAACGTTGATGCTTTCCACGATGGATCGAGACCGCAGAAGATATTCTCTGTAGGCTTTTGAAGTGGCAGAGTATCCTATGTACTTTCCTTCATCTGCTTTCACATCGAACTTCCCTTTGGCTTCTCTGTCGTTTAAGACGAAGCATTTGCATCCAAAGACATGAAAGAACTTAATGTTGGGTCGCATCTTATTGATCAATTGATAGGGTGTCTTGATGTGTCTTTTGACTATGGCAGATCGATTATGGGTATAACATGCTGTTGATATGGCTTCTGCCCAGAAAGAGATTGGTAATCCAGATGCTGTGAGCATGGTCCTCGCAGCCTCTACAAGCGTTCGGTTCTTTCGTTCAACAACGCCATTTTGTTGAGGAGTACGTGCTGCAGAGAAGTTCTGTGAAATTCCTTCTTTTGTGAGATAAGCTTCAATGACAGAGTTTTTGAATTCTGTGCCATTGTCGCTTCTCAACTTTTGGATTTTGCATTCGTACAGAACCTGGATCTTCTTCATTAAGTTTATCAGAGTGTTAGGAACATCTGATTTCTTTCTGACAAACTCCACCCATGTATATCTTGAGTATTCATCGATCACCACTAGTATGTATTTCTTTCCTCCTAGGCTCTGTGTAGAAATAGGACCACAGAGGTCGACATGAAGCATGTGCAGAGGCCTGGGGCAAGACACATCAATCTTTCCTTTGTGGGAAGCCTTCTTAAGCTTGCCCATTTTACATGCTGAGCATAGGTGATCTTTGTTGAACTTAACGTTCGGCAGACCTTTGAGAAGATCAAGTTTCATAAGCTTGTCTAGAGTGTGGAAGTTTAGATGACAGAACCTGTTGTGCCATAACCAGGCTTCTTCATGTTGGTCCCGAAGGGTTATACAAGTTTGTAGAAGGGGGGGTTGAATACAAACACACAGATTTTACTTTTCTAAATTGTTTATTGATAAATCATTAACAATTTACAGCTTGTTGCGGAAACAAGATTAAGGATAAATCCTAAATCTAAACAAGTTGGAACACTAATTTTCTTGCACTAAGAAGGAGAAGTAAATTACTAATAATAACCTATCTCAAGATAAGAAGGATGAACTTGTCCAGAGTTAGCAGGTTACTTCAAAATGAAGTGAGTTCTTCTTCTTATATACTGCATGCATTTAATGCATTGCAGTTTACACTTTACACGTGGCAGCAGCTGATTGGTTGCATGTCATTGACCTTTGTTGACAACCTTAGTAGCCGCATGTTTAAACAGTGTAGTATCACAGTGGTTGTACGATTTCAGACAATAAGGAGGTTCTATTCTGACATATCGTATGGAGTCGTGCAAGGGTAGATGAGACAAAAATTACTTTGTACGGAAGACTTCATGATCAGCTTTTCGATGATTCAGCGATCTATCATTTTTCATCAGCGAATGATAGAGTTCAACGATAGCTGAAGTCTTGTACTTGATACTTCACGTTGAGTGGACAAATCTGAGTCTTCGCTGATCCGCATCAGTTCATTAGGAGACTTGTCGCTGGTTCTTGAGCTTGATCTTCGACTTCAGCGTAGAACCTATGTTGACGTGAAACTTGTCTTCAGGGATCATAAGTAAACAACTAACTTATCAGCGATCACCATAAGTACTGAACAGACTCAGAGTATTATGGTGAACAGTTTCGCTGAATGTTTAATCTAAAGAGCGAGAGTTCCTATCAGCGGTACTGGAAGATCTTAGTACTTATCAGCGATAGTGAAACTCTGATACATATTGTTTACTTACAATTTTCACTAAGTATATAAGAGAGGGTCATTATCAAATCACTGAGGGTTTGGATCAACAATCTCCCACTATTTGATTATGACATAGCAACAGAGAAAATTGCTATATAATGAAAACATAAGGATAAAAAGAACTCATAAAATATTTGTCCCTTTTACTGTTTTCTGGGATCTTTTCTGTACTGATGGAGTAAAGTACGTTCGCTGAAGTTTTTCTTTAAACTTTGTAAAGATTACAGAGGGAAGTGGAAAAATTACAAGTACAGCGAATAAAATTACAAGTACAAAAGATGTAGACAGATAAGGATAGAAAGAATTTCAAGGCGATCCTATCCGTCAAAAGGTTCTTCCTTAATGAGTTGTTCATCAAGGGTCATTGATGTGGCAATCATCCAATCAGGGACATCTACTCCTTCATTCTTTTTCTTAAGAGCTTCTTCAAAAATAAAGGGCTTCAGGTGTATAGCTTTGATGTCGCGTCTGACTTCACACCACTATAAGAGATCTCTGAGTTGTTCGATGGGAGCGAGGTGGAGCTCAGAGATATGTTGAAAGTGATGGTTTCCATCGTAGTCTAGAAAGAATATACCATATGGATCACTTACAACTGTGCCAGGAATGAAAGTTTCTCCAGGTGGTAGGGAGGTGTCAAGCGCTGAGAGATCAGCATCAGGGCCAAGAACTTCAGCATGAGAGAAACCAATACCTGTTTCATTCCGTATAGGAGGACCTGAATCAGAGACTTTCTTTTTCTTAGCAGAGACTTTTCTTTGTTTAGGAAGAGTAGGAGGAATATCCACAGCAGAAGAAAGCAGGTCGATCTGTTTGTTTAAGATCTTCTCGACATGGCTTTTGAACTTTGAGCGCGATCCCTGAATGGCTAATTTTGTTTCTAACCATTCAGAGAGACCAAACTTTTCTAAGGTAGCAGCATAGAAAGTTTGCTTGGTTTTGTCATCTCTGTAGACATCCACTTCAACAACAGGAACGTCGGCGTACAGTTTTCCTCTGATGTTTGCTTTGAGGATTTTGGATGGTCTAGATCGATAGGTCAGCATTTGTTTAGCCCATTCCAAGGTCGGGTCAGAGACCTTAGTCTTTTCTCTAATGATCTTTTGAGCGTCATCCCATAGCTGACGTTGAACATCAATGGGAACTCTTTTCAGCTTGGGGTCTTTTATTGATCGTTGAGTAATCTTGATGGCGTATTCTCTATCTTTTTCTTCAGCTTCCTTTCTTTCAGCGATTAAGCGTTCAGCTCTGAGGTGTTCCTTGTATTCCTTTTGGGAAACTCTGAACTTTGGAGGAACGGAAGGAAGTTGATCATGCTTCGAAATGATTCGCTGATCTTCGAGTCTCTTGATCATTGCATCTCTCTTTTCTTGATCCTCTTCACTTAGCTTTTGAGGAGCCAAGGAAGGTCTGTTTTTGTGAGAGAGAGTCTGTTCTTCAGGTTCATCAGTCTCAGAGATCAAGTCCAAGACTGGGATTATTTCTTCAGCGTTGAGAGCTGGGATTGTTGTTGAAGTCGCAGCTGTAGGAACTTCAGCGATATCCTCAAACAGGGGAGAGGACTAGCTGAAACGCAGCGATCTTACAAGTAAGAACATGGGTAGAATAGAGATGTAAAGAATGGGATTGTGTATAGAGGTTTGCGGAGGTAGAGAACTGATAATGTGTATAGAGGAGGGATGTTGTGTAAGATTAATGTACCTGACAAACCGGCTTGTTAAGCAAGATCACCAGATTTTCATCTTCAGCGACACCTTTTCCTTTGCCTTTGTCAGCTTCAGATGCTGATGGCTTTGTCTTTGTCCGCTCCCCTGAAGGTTCATTTATCAGAATCCCTTTAAGAGCTTTAGTTCTCTGAGCAGGCTTGACGATAAAAGAATCATCATCATCGTCATATTCGTCATCATCATTCTTTGGAGAAGAGGATGGTTCAGCATCAGACAAATCGATGGCTTCTTCATCTTCAGCTTCAGACTCAGTTTCTTCAGCTTCTTCTTCGAGTTGCTCCTCCTCAGATACAGAGGATAGCTTCTCGGTTCCCTCAGGGTTTTCATCTCCCTGAGGTCCAGCGGCTGCTTCAGCTTCAATTGTCTTCTCACCCTCTTCAGTGAAGGTGAGGTCTCCAGTCTTTTCTCCCCTGATAGATTCATCATGGGAAAGGTCTTCAGCGCTTTTGGAGAGGTCTTCAACGCTCTTCTCCCCCTTTTTATCATGATGACCGGGGGAGGAATGAGAAGATTCAGCAGCTCGTGTGGTTTCCTTGTCTTCTTGGCCAGGGATCCCTATATACATTTCAATCGCTGATAATCTGTTTTCCATGTCAGAAATACCAGGATTGATCTTCACAAGTTCAGCACGATCCACCGTAGTAAAAGATGGAGGTGCAGGGGCAGGTGCATGGGCGGTCGTGTTGGTCAGAATCTGCTTCAACAAGTTCTGAATTGAAGAGATGTCATTCTTCCTCGTGTTGACATCAGTCTTCACAGAACTCATATCAGTTTTTACTGAACTGACATCAGTCGTTACAACAGACATATCACCTTCGAGTGTGCCAACCGATGTCTTCAGCGTTGTGACTTCGCTAGACATGGTGTGTACAGATTTCTTGATGTCGAGGTAGTCTGTGTAGATGTCAGCGAGAACTTTGGCAAAGTTGCTCAGTGATTGATCAACCTTCTCCATGTCAGCTTTGGAGGCATTCTTTCCGACTTCGGTTGTAAGGTTTAAGAGATTCTCTCCAGTGGTTGTTACAGCTGAAGAGTTGCCGGAAAGAGTAGACGTGAGACCAGTCAGCGTTGTCTCTACTGTCTTCAGAGACGTGTTGATGTCTCTCAAATTAGGACTTGTAACATATAAAAACTTGTGAACAGAGGAAAGCTCAGAAGTTTGGGGTTTAGTAACTGTGTATAGGGATTGGTGAGTACCTGCAGGAGGATTGGTGAATTCATCAAAATCACGGGTTCCTGAGTAAAGTTCCATATCGTCAGCGAGAGTACGTGGACGTATGGACAGCTCTGCAGGTCCTACTTCCGTCGTTCCTTTTGCTCCTGGAGGAATGACAGGTGCAGCTGTGATAACTGGAGTGGGGTCCAAATGAGTGGAGGGAGATGCGAAGGGTAAGAAAGGAGGTTGGTTACCGAGTTCAGCGTCGGAATCGCTGAGAATCACTTCATCAGTCTTTTGAGAGACTGAGGGAGGTTGGGTAGTTTCTAAGTTTGTAACCTCAGCGTTTGGAGATGCTGAGGTCGGGATTAAAGGGATGGCTTGTTCAGGTGTGGCAGAGCGTACCACTAAACTTTCCTTCAGCTCAACAGGAGGAGCTGAGGAGTTTTTAGCAGGAGATTGCTTGGGTTGCTCCTTGGTCTTCTTAGTTCTTTTGGAACCAAGTTGGGTGTAAGAATGTTTCCTTTTAAGAGGAATGGAGGTAGCAGCTGGGGTATCAGCGGTGGGTTTGTCCGCTGAAGGAGCTGAAGAAGTAGAAGAAGTAGTAGGGTTAAGAAGAGTCAAGAGTGTAGAAAGACGTACCTCATTCGCCGCTGGTTTGAAGTCGAGTATTTTAGGGCCGACCTGAGAGAGTTTCAGGTCACCCTCTTCTGGGTAGCTGTCTTTCAGGCCTCTTTGGAAAATAGCGCTGATGAACCGAGGATATGGAACCCATGGAGGTCTGTCAGCGACGGTGTCGACTCTGAGAACCAGGTCATCATAGATAATCGATGCCCAGTCTATGTTGAGACCTTTCAGCAAAGCATATCCCATTGCTTGCAGAGGCTTAGCGACTTGGTCAGAGGAGCCGCTATTGGCAGTCATGCAGCTGATCAAATGGGCGAAGATTAAATTCATCTCGCTGGGCATTTTTGATTTCTTGATAATCGTCAGCTTCTTCTCGGGCTTCATGTCTCTGCCGATTTCCCATACATAGCCCATTGCATCGAAAAATGCAAGGATGGCTTCCCTGTCTGAGTTTTTCTTGGGGTCAGGGAGGGGAACGAAGGATTTTTCCTTGGTGGCGATGGGAAGGCTGAGAGCTTCGCGAATTATGGCAGGGGTAATCTTCATGGTGCCATATTCGATATCGCAGAGGATTCAATCGATTGTTTTGGAGGGGTCTTGGGCTGAGGGTAGCTGAGAGTGTCTGGCTGAGTACCAGAATTGTGAGAGCAAAAGTTGATGTGCAGGAGGTGTTATGGCCAGGGTTGTGGAGATGCAACAATTCTTTAGGAAGTTCACAGCATCAGCTAGATGTGTGACTTGCTTTCGAGGAGGAAACTCGAGAAGCGCATAGAGGTTGTTCACCTTAGTCCAATCCAGTTTGTCAAGGGCAAATTTGACTTGAGGAGCCTTGAAGATGTCCATTTCCTCAGCATTGTCATCAGCAGAAGTGTTTTCAGCGTTGGTGTTCTTGGGAATGTCAGAAGATGCCATACTCTGTATTATCAGTTCAACCAAAGGATTAACAAATAAGAATAATCTTAATGTGGAAAGATTTTCCAATAAGATGGTTCGAATTTTGTCCATTTCATTCAGACAAAATGTCTTAATGAACATTAGGGTTTTTTTTGTTTTTTTAAACGAAATTTCAAACCCAATAAAAATCTTGTTTTCCAGTTTCCTTTGAAGATAGGGATTCTGGAAAAACGAATGTGTGAAGAACAAGTTTAAGATTTTTGCATTTAAACTTGAAGAACAACCATGAAATGGTTGTGTTCATAAAACCATGAAAGAAAATGATTTTATTTTTAAGAAGTTCTTTTGTTTGATCTTGTTAAGACAATGAGAAGATCAGAAACAAGTTATTTGCATTTGGTAAATAATAAGAACATATTAACCTTTGATGTTTGAAGAAGATGAACAGTTGTTCTTGAAAAATCGAGAGCCAAATGCAACAGTGAATTCTTTCTTTGCTTGGAGGAGAAGTTCGCGTAAGAGAAAAATATAAACGAAGAATTTGTTTATATAGAGAGATTTTAGAAAGAGAAAATATTGAGCGGGAAAAGATTTTCATCATGACACGGACACGTGTTTGCATTTGATTGGCAAGTAAACGAAACGTGCAAACGTGTGTCAGAAAGAAGAACGTGTATGGGTTTATCCGTTGTAATGACGTCACAACTGTCCTTTCATATTCTTGGTTGTCTCTGAGGTTTCGAAAAAAAACTCAGGGACACTTTTGAAAACATGAAGCACTGAATAGAAATATCAGTTGGTTTTAAGAAATTTCAAAGTATCGCTGATAAGGAAGAGATATTCAGCGATGAGATTTGTTTTGAAATCTTGCATTTACATGCGACTTGTCAGAGAGAAAAACATACCTTGATATCAGTGAATCAGGATAGAGAGGAGGATAGAATGGGTTATACAAGTTGATTTTATCCTATCGCTGATCAAATGTGAACTGCTGAAGATTTTATCCTTCAAAGTTCAGCATTCCAAGCTCGCTGATGAGAAAGTTGAATCTTGTCTCATCAAGAGGTTTGGTGAACAGATCAGCTAATTGATAATCAGTTGGGATAAAGTGAAGTTCTATATCACCATTCATCACATGATCTCTGATAAAGTGATACCTGATTTCGATGTGTTTTGTCTTTGAGTGTAGCACTGGATTATTAGCTATAGCGATGGCACTTGTGCTGTCGCAATAGATTGGAATATTTGAGAGTTGAAGGTCATAGTCCAGTAGTTGATTTCTCATCCACAAGACCTGAGAACAACAGCTTCCAGCGGCTACATACTCAGCTTCAGCTGTGGAAGTGGACACTGAGTTTTGCTTTTTACTTGTCCAACTTACCAGCTTTCCATCCAGGAACTGACATCCTCCTGTGGTGCTTTTCCTATCCATTCTGCAACCTGCAAAATCACTATACGAATAGGCGATTAAATCGAATCCTGAGTCTTTGGGATACCAAAGACCTAGATTCGTTGTACCCTTAAGATATCGAAAAATTCGCTTTACAGCTTTCATATGAGATATCTTAGGTTCAACTTGATATCGTGCACACAAGCATGTTGCAAACATAATATCGGGTCGGCTAGCTGTAAGATACAATAGTGAGCCGATCATCCCACGGTATAGCATGACATTGACAGGAACACCCTTAGTGTCCTTATCAAGTGTCAGCGGTGGTGCCATAGGGGTTTTCATAGCTGAACTTTCAGTGAAGTCGAATTTCTTCAGCATATCTTTAACATACTTTCCCTGATTAATGAAAGTTCCTTTTTCATTTTGTTTTATCTGTAGACCAATGAAATATGTTAGTTCACCCATCATGCTCATTTTATACTCTTCTTTCATTCTATCAGCGAAACGAGTACAGAGATCAGGGTTATTCGAGCCAAATATAATATCATCAACATATATTTGAACAAGAATGATATGACCTTTTACTTTCCTGAAAAATAGAGTTTTGTCTATTTTGCCTCGCTCAAATTTTTCAATATGGAGATAAGTAGAAAGAGTGTCATACCATGCACGTGGAGCTTGCTTTAAGCCATAAAGTGCCTTATCCAGTTTATAAACATAACCTGGATGCTTAGGATCTGAGAATCCTGGAGGTTGTTCCACATAGACTTCTTCATTCAGCTTTCCATTTAGAAACGCTGACTTAACATCCATCTGATATACTTTGAAGTCTTTGTGTACAGCGTATGCTAAGAACAGATGAATAGATTCTAATCTTGCTACTGGAGCAAATGTTTCGTCATAATCTATGCCTTCCTCTTGTCTGTATCCCTGAGAAACAAGACGAGCCTTGTTGCGGGTTACAGTTCCATGTTCGTCCAACTTGTTTCGATAGACCTATTTAGTGCCTATCACTGTTTTGTCAGTTGGTCTTCGAACAAGTTTCCAAACTTTGTTTCTTTCGAATTCTGTCAGCTCTTTTGCATGGCGCTGACCCAGTTTGGATCTTTGAGGGCATCATCTACTTTCTTTGGTTCAGTTAGTGAAATAAAATTTACAAATAAACAAATATTACCTGCACTTCGTCGAGTCTGAATACCAGCGTTTGGATCACCAAGAATTTGATCAATTGGGTGATTTATAGTCCATCGCTGAGCCGGAGCGTGAGACGCTGACTCAACCTGAACTGGAGGAGCTGAAGATGAAGCTTCAGCGACGTCTGGAGTATCAGCCAAGAGAGGAATGGATGCAGTTGTCATTATATTCACTGATTGCTGAGAAGTGGATGGAATATCTGAGATATTGGTTTCAGAAGCAGGTATAGTGTTTATAGGAACAGCTGAGACCCATGATGTTTCAGCTTCACTATTCTGCATATTTGGAATGATAGTTGGACCATCATCTTCAACTGTGTGAGCACGAGGAGTGGGAATATCTTCTGAATCACCAAGATGCGAAAACATCCATTGATTCAGTTCTTCAGTATCAGCGGATGGTTTAGAGTTCGCTGAACGGGACTCGTCAAACGTGACGTGAATTGTTTCTTCAACAGTTTGTCTTCTTCGATTAAAGACTCTGAAGGCTTTGGAAACTGAGGAGTATCCAAGAAAGATTCCATCATCAGCCTTAGGATCAAACTTTCCAAGGGCATCTCTGTTGTTCAGTATGAAACACTGACATCCAAAGATGTGAAGAAAGTTGATCGAAGGCTTTCTCCCATGAAATAGTTCATAGGCTGTTTTATTGAATCTTTTGACTATCAGCGACCTGTTTTGCGTAAAACAAGCAGTGTTGACAGCTTCTGCCCAAAACTGAGTAGGCAGGTGAGAATCGCTGAGCATTGAACGTGCAACTTCAATAATTGTTCTATTTCTTCTTTCAGCGACTCCATTTTGTTGTGGTGTTCTCACTGAAGAAAAGTTGTGAGAAATACCCTTGCTCTCAAAGAAGGAATCAAGAGAACTGTTTTTGAATTCAGTCCCATGATCACTCCTTATTGAGCGAACGGTCAAATTGTTCAGGGTTTCCATCTTCCGAACAAAGGTGATGAGTTCTTCAGGGGTGTCACTCTTGGAACGGAGAAACATAACCCATGTATAACGAGAGAATTCATCAACTATGACCAGTGTATATTTCTTTCCAGCGATGGATTGTTTGTTAACAGGGCCAAACAAATCCATATGGAGTAGTTGTAGAGGAGATGACACTGAGGAGACTTGCTTTGATTTAAAGCTTGCTTTGGTCTGCTTCCCTTTCTCACATGCTGAACATAAAGACTCTTTGGCATATGAGTGTTGAGGTAGACCAGTAACTAACTCTTTTGAAGAAAGAGAGTTCAGTGTTTTGAAATTCAGATGAGAGAGCCTCTTATGCCATAGCCAGTTGATATCAGATGAGGCTTTTGAGAAGAAACAGGAGTTCTCAGTGGTTGTTGAGTCCATGTTTATTACATAAACATTTTCCAAACGATAAGCGCTGAGAGCTATCTTCTCCTTTTTGTCATTGACAAAGCAAGATTCCCTGGTAAAGATTACCTTGTTATCCTTGTCGCAAAGCTGATTGATGCTTAACAGATTATGCTTCAGCTCTTCAACATATGCGACTCTTCTGGAGGTGGTTGTACCATTAGAGAGTACACCAAACCCTCGGGTATGTCCTTTTCCATTTCCACCGAAAGTCACAGAGGGACCCTTCTCTTCCTTGTATTCAGCGAGCAGGCTTTTCTTTCCAGTCATGTGTCTAGAGCATCCCCTATCGAGATACCAGATACCCTTCTGAACCTGAATAGCAGAGGTTGAAGTAGAGGGAATGTCTGAACTTTCTTCCTCATCCTCAATCTTTGCCATAAGACAGAGATTGGCTTCATCATCTTCAGAGTCAGATGATGATTCTTCTTCTACTGAAGCAGCCCAATCATAAACCATCAGGCCTTTGCCTTTCTTCTTGAAGCTTTTCAGCTTTGCATATTTTTCTTTCAGCTTAGAATATTTGTCATCTTTATTCCTGGGAATAAATGATTTCTTGGGAAATGCTGAGTTTCTCGATACTTTCTTAGACCTGCACTCGTTGGCGAAATGTCCAATCTTTTCGCAGTTAAAACAAGTAGCAGTAGCCTTATCAACAGTAGCTGATGATCTTGGCTTATCAGTTATAGAAAGAGGTTTTTCTTTCTGAACATTTTCTTTTTGGCGAATCTCCTGAACTTTTTAGTTAGGAGAGCCAAAGATTCATCATCATCTGAAGAGTCAGAATCTGATGACCTTTCAGGGTTACTTTCTAACTCAGTGATAGTGACCGAGGGTCGTTGAGTAGAAGGTTCCTCTGAGATTAAAGCAACAGGGGTGCTTTTGGAATCTTTTACAAGATTCTTCTTAAGATGGCTTGATTGCTCATGATTCAGCATTGTGCCATATAAGGTAGCAAGAGTCATTGATCTTAGATCTTTTGACAGCTTGAGACACATAGAATAACTGTCCCAGCTTTCAGGTAAACATTCTAGAAACTTTGTCAGCACTTCAAAGTTAGAATATTCCTTACCAACAGTTTTCAGATCTATTATTAAGCAATTAAAACGTTGGTGAACTTCAGAGAGAGTCTCATTCTTACCACGAATGAAACTTTCATACTGTCTTACCAGGTTGAACTTTCGAGAGTCCTGGACTTCAGCAGTACCTTCATAGTGAACACATATTGTGTCCCACATGGCTTTTGAGGATTTCAGGTTCATGACGGAATGGTAGACTTCGTCAGGAAGAGCCATGGATAGTATGGATCTGGCTTTTGTGTCGATAGACACTTTCTTCTTATCTTCGTCAGTCCACGTATGAACATCTTTGGGTACCAGCCTTTCTGGAATAGCAGGTCTATTCTCAGCGGCATGTACTGCGGCATCAATTCTTACAGGAATAAATGGGCCGTTTTCAAGATAATAAGGCATAGTAGGGTCTACACCTTCTAGGAAGAGATTCATCCTATTTTTCCATAGATTAAAATTATCTCTGGAGAATCTAGGGGGTTTTGCCAGAGAACCATTGTCTATATAGTTTGTGTTTGTGTTGGTGGCCATTTTCAGAAATAGCAAGGAAGAGAAATCTTAGTATAGATTAGATCTTGTTTATGAGTTTAAACAAATCCGCTCTGATACCACTTGTTGGTCCCGAAGGGTTATACAAGTTTGTAGAAGGGGGGGGGGGGGGGGGTTGAATACAAACACACAGATTTTACTTTTCTAAATTGTTTATTGATAAATCATTAACAATTTATAGCTTGTTGCGGAAACAAGATTAAGGATAAATCCTAAATCTAAACAAGTTGGAACACTAAGTTTCTTGCACTAAGAAGGAGAAGGAAATTACTAATAATAACCTATCTCAAGATAAGAAGGATGAACTTGTCCAGAGTTAGCAAGTTACTTCAAAATGAAGTGAGTTCTTCTTCTTATATACTGCATGCATTTAATGCATTGCAGTTTACACTTTACACGTGGCAGCAGCTGATTGGTTGCATGTCATTGACCTTTGTTGACAACCTTAGTAGCCGCATGTTTGAACAGTGTAGTATCAGAGTGGTTGTACGATTTCAGACAATAAGGAGGTTCTATTCTGACATATCGTACGGAGTCGTGCAAGGGTGGATGAGACAAAAAGTACTTTGTACGGAAGACTTCATGATCAGCTTTTCGATGATTCAGCGATCTATCATTTTTCATCAGCGAATGATAGAGTTTAGCGATAGCTGAAGTCTTGTACTTGATACTTCACATTGAGTGGACAAATCTGAGTCTTTGCTGATCCGCATCAGTTCATTAGGAGACTTGTCGCTGGTTCTTGTGCTTGATCTTCGACTTCAGCGTAGAACCTATGTTGACGTGAAACTTGTCTTCAGGGATCATAAGTAAACAACTAACTTATCAGCGATCACCATAAGTACTGAACAGACTCAGAGTATTATGGTGAACAGTTTCGCTGAATGTTTAATCTAAAGAGCGAGAGTTCCTATCAGCGGTACTAGAAGATCTTAGTACTTATCAGCGATAGTGAAACTCTGATACATATTGTTTACTTACAATTTTCACTAAGTATATAAGAGAGGGTCATTATCAAATCACTGAGGGTTTGGATCAACACTTCATTTTTGCAAGTAACAAAGCAGAGCTTGTCTTCTTTGTTCTTGACGTTAAAGTTCATGAGATATAGATCTCCCCTTCTTTCTGCCCGTAGAAGCTCTACTCAAATGTCTTCTCCTTGTAGAGAGCAGTAAGTTCTTTTAAACATAACATCAAAGCCAGTATCGCAGAGTTGGCTAACACTTAGAAGATTGTGCTTAAGGCCATCCACATATGCAACTTTGCATACTTCGATCTTTTCCATTTTGATTACTCCGTAGCCTTTAATATATCCCTTTTTGTTATCCCCAAAGGTTACAGATCCTCCATTGAGTTTTTCTTTGTAAGAGGATAGTAAACCTCTGTTGCCAGTCATGTGCTGCGAGCACCCGGAGTCAAGATACCAGATCGGCACATACTGCTTTTGCAAGACAATCAGATATTTTTAGGTACCCATATCCAAATGGGTCCCTTTTTGTCAGAGGTTTTCAAGGTTGCCTTAGCATCCTTGGGTTTGGTTTTAGCTTCTGTTGAAGAACCATTTTGTTTCTTCTTTCCCTTGAATTTAGCATTCTTTTTGGGCAAAGAGAGGAAACAGTGAGGACTTGAGAAATGTTGGTTCAATTGAAACATAAGATCAAAACAATGACAATAATAAATTTGCGAATAGATTTGCTTGAACTTTTCATTGAAAACATTAAAATAAGGTACATAGGCTTTAATTTTACAATCTACCCTGGCACTAGACTTCTTATTACAAAAACACCTATGCTGACTAGACTGTTGGTTTGAAAATTCTCTGGTTGAAGTAGCCTTCTGTTGGCCCTTTCTTCTGTGGTGAACTTCTGCAGGTTTCTCTGTCACAGAAGCAAAAGACTAGTTATTTTCAATCCACTTACCTTTTTGTTGCCATGTTAATTTTTATTTGAAAGGCCCAAAAGTTTAGCTTCTTTTGAATATAGAGAGGATTTTTCCTTTTCAGGTTTGATTTTCTTGAGCTCCAGAGAGGTTTTGGCTTTTACACACTTGTTCACAAAATTCGGGCAAATAGGAGCACTTGTGATTATCCCCTTAGGAGTAATTGTTCTGTTAAGAATTTCAGAGGGAATTTTAAGTCCCTCTGTTTCACAAGAAACTATTTCTGATTCAATTAAATCAGTCTTAGAATCGTCAGAGGATAAGTCGTCCTCATATACAGAGGTTGAGTCACTTAGATCTCTGTCGACAGAGGCTGGATTTTCTGAGCAAGTGCTATACTCGCTTTCTTCATCTCTTTCGGGGATATTTTCTAAGTCAACAGAAGTGTTCATCGAGGTTTCCTCAGAGAGATTATGGCTATTATTGGAAGAACTGGGACATTCATAAAAGTTATTTTCACCGATTTCCAATAATTCCTTTTCAGAAATATGAGTTAGTTTTTCTTATGTGGAAGCAGGCAAGAACTCAGGTGCCTCTGCCGATAGTTTCCTCTCAGAATCTATAGTGCAGACAAAGGCAACCCGGGATTGAGTCTTGGGGTCACCAAACATGAAGATTCCTATCTGATTTTGTGTTTTCAGATATTTCTTAGGTTTGGATTCTCTTTTGACAGAGACTGAAGAGGATAGATCTATGTTTTCAAACCACACATTAATCATCTTCAGAGGTTTCCTCTGGTGAGGTTCCCCGGATACTTTTTGCCTTTTGCTGACAGAGAGTAAGTTTGGAAAACCGGGTTTTCTTGTGCTTCCAATATGAAATAGTGAAGATAGAGATTTGTCTCTTTTGGTTCCAGTGTATGGATCAATATCACAGAAGCCAATTCCCCGTCTTCCTATTTGTGTGTTTATTTTTTCATAAACCATCTGAGCATCTTGATATTTTTTCATTAAAAGGTCTCTTATGAGTAGGTCTTGATGAAGGACTTCTCTTTCCTTTTGAAAATAATGTTTAAGAGCAAGGATGTTCATTCTGTTTCTCTCAACATCCATAAGTTCTTTAGACTTAGCTTTTAAGGCAGAGTTGAGTTCTGAAATTTTCTCTTTCAAAGGATTTAGATGCTTGTTCCAGTTTGTTTCAATTTCTTCCTTTTCTTGATTTTTTTTCCTTTTCTTGAGTTAGAAGTTTTGTTTCTCTCTCAAAAAATGCAAGTTTCTTTTGTATATTCTCACAAGTCTTTTTGAGTTCAGTGTGTTCAATAGTTAGTTTATGCAAATCAGCTTCATTATCATCAGAGGAAGAGTTAGAAGTGGATACCTCACTATCAGAGTCGGATGAGCTGACCTCTGCCATTCCACAGAACAAGGCGTTTTTGTCGCCTTCATCAGATGATTCGTCTGACAGCCAGTTCTCCTGATTCACCATTAGCGACTTCTGAGCATAATAATCCGCTTTCTTTTTGTAGTAAGCAGAATCCCTCTGAGGGCGGTTTGGTTTGCTCCTGCAGTCAGCGGCATAGTGGCCTGGCTTGCCACAATTGAAACATCCCTGGTTCTGGGAACCGTTGCCAGCTCTGTCGTCTGACTTCTGTCGGTCACCACCTCTATCACCTCTGTTACCTTTTTTCACTTCTGTCATTCGAACCGTCTCTTCCTTGGTTCCTTGGCTCATACTTCTATCCTCTGTCATCCCTTCCATCACGTTCATACCCCTTCTTCCGATATCCTCTTCCAACCTCCTTTGTCACTAGAGCTAATGATTTAGCTATCGAGGCCATCGTTGCCTCCTCTTCTATCACCTCATCTTCAGAGTTATCTACAATCATCACTTTCTTCTTTTTCTCCTTCTTCTCCTTCTTTTCCTCCTCTTCCACAGCTTTCTTAGGCTTCTCTTTTGCCTCTGTAGTCTTCCCCACAAGTGCAGAGGCCAACAGTCTGAGTTTTTGCCTGGGCTATTTAGGGTTCTTGAGCTGCCAATGTTCCATAAAGATCTGATAGGCTCCAGGTGTCTAGGTCCTGATTTGTCTGTAGGGACATAGACAGTTGGAGCCATTCTTCGTTGAGACTCTTTAAGAACATGACATTGTTTTCTTCTGAAGTTCTGTGGATCCCAAACTTCTTGCACTTGTTTATCAAGGAGTTAAACCTGTCATACGTAGACTGCAGAGACTCAGTCGGCAGAGCTTTGAATGAGTAATACTCATTGATACCTTGGGCTCTGCGATTTTTCTGAGTTTTAGCCCCTCCTTCCAATTGTTTCTCCAGTTCCTTCCATAGATCGTATGCAGATTCACACGCGTCTAGGGATTAGAAGAGGTCATTGGGGATGGCCATTATCAGAATTCGTTTTGCCTTCTGTGCCAACTCGTATTTCGCCCAGTCAGGATCAGACCATTTATCTTTTGACTTAGGTTTCTCGTGCGTATGAATCTTTGGAGTGTCATCTGTTGCAGGTACACGTGGTACAGAGAGCATAGGAACGAAAGGAGGATTGTGGATGTAGTAAAGAGCTTATTTGTCAGTACCCTCGAAAAAATGAATCATTCGTATTTTCCACTGAGGGTACTCATCTCTGAGTAGAGTGGGTGGTTTTGTTAAAGAGCCGGCAGAAGAGTAGTTGTTGGTGTTTGCTGCCATTTTGAATGGTTTTGGAAAATACCAGAAAACAGAGTGTAAACTGAGATTTTTAGATTATGGATTAAGATTTCAGAAAGCAGATTACAAGCTTGAAAACCTTAAGCGATGCACTAAAATGGAGAGTTTTAACCTAGAAAACAGATTCTGCAGGTTTACCAGAGTCGAACAGGTCGAGAATGGCAGAAAAACAGAGTCTGTTTGAAATATACGAAGAACAAGTCAAAATCTAACCAAGTTTCCACCAAAAATCATTGTAAGAGAGGATCTCTTGATATAGAAAAACAAGGATGGGCTCTGATACCAATTGTTGGTTCCATTTTTACTTAACAATGATGATTATATCTATTAGTTCAAGACAGAGTAATGTGCGGAAGCGTTTTAGATAACTAATAATATATTTAAGGTAGAATAACACACTATATCAAATACATGAGATGTAAATAACGCAAGTTCTAACTCAATAACCCACTGTATATTGATATGAATAGAACACTAAGAACGCCGAAAGTTATACAAGAATTCTTCTCTAAGAGTGTGTGTGTTGTGCAAAGCTTAATAGAAGAACTCAACCTGAGTCTTCTATTTATACTATTCATCAGGGGACAAGTTCTAGACATAAAGGACTAGAGGTACAAGACACAATCGTGAAACTGCCACTGGTACAACGTTAACATAGTGCGCCGCAATTCTGCAAAGACTGAAACCCATCAGAGTTTGACACGTGGAATTGTCAGGGCACGCCTTGTACGAATGATCTTCAGAATCTTCGTACAACAGAAATCGTGAGAGGCACGATCGTCTTTGTGTTGATCTTCAAATAATCTTCTAAGTCTTCAGTCTTCATACCACAGAGGCTTTGTGGCCTTGTCTTCTGTGAATATCTTCTGTTAAGTCTTCACTTGTTCTTCTATCGGTGTCTTGATCAGAACTTCTGTCGGTGTCAACACTTAGTCTAATTTTCAATACTTCTATAACTAGTAGAAGTTTGAGCTAACACTCTTTATTAGCATTATACCTTTTCAACTCATCATCATCATAAAGATCAGGAACTACAAGTTCATCAGGTACTTTTGTCACCACCAGGTGTATCAGGTTTTGATAGGTAAACAACTTGCATTGGACCATCTTCCAAAGATTTTATTATAAACTTTCTGTCTTCTTGTCTTCCGACATAATCAAGAAATAGATCTTTCCAGATTTTAAACTCTCCTGGAAATAGGACCGGAGGTTTGTCCATGGATTCAACCATGAGCATGTCCTTAGTTGTCATTTCGCGTACTTGTCTTATAGATCTTTAAACAACACTGGTCAATCAAGAATAACCAAGGAACACTGTTTTATTGCACCACAACAGTCTTTACAAAAATAATCGTGATAAACCCATAATCTAGCAATATGATATTAACAAATATAGAGAGAATCTAGAGAGCAAATATGTCATCATATATTCAACATATGAGTACAAATGACATTAGCATGAAGTGTTGTTGGTCCCGAAGGGCTATACAAGTTTGTAGAAGGGGGGGGGGGGGGGTTGAATACAAACACACATATTTTACTTATCTAAATTGTTTATTGATAAATCATTAACAATTTACAGCTTGTTGCGGAAACAAGATTAAGGATAAATCCTAAATCTAAACAAGTTGGAACACTAAGTTTCTTGCACTAAGAAGGAGAAGGAAATTACTAATAATAACCTATCTCAAGATAAGAAGGATGAACTTGTCCAGAGTTAGCAAGTTACTTCAAAATTAAGTGGGTTCTTCTTCTTATATACTGCATGCATTTAATGCATTGCATTTTACACTTTACACGTGGCAGCAACTGAATGGTTGCAAGTCATTGACCTTTGTTGACAACCTTAGTAGCCGCATGTTTGAACAGTGTAGTATCAGAGTGGTTGTACGATTTCAGACAATAAGGAGGTTCTTTTCTGACATATCGTACGGAGTCGTGCAAGGGTGGTTAAGACAAAAGTACTTTGTACGGAGGACTTCA
This sequence comes from Saussurea involucrata, assembly GCA_033807775.1. Taxonomy (NCBI): domain Eukaryota; kingdom Viridiplantae; phylum Streptophyta; class Magnoliopsida; order Asterales; family Asteraceae; genus Saussurea; species Saussurea involucrata. The sequence goes on from CM066312.1 coordinate 23,855,297, forward strand.
TGATCAGCTTTTCGTTGATTCAGCGATCTATCATTCTTTATCAGCGAATGATAGAATTCAGCGATAGCCAAAGTCCTGTACTTGATACTTCACGTTGAGTGGACAAATCTGAGTCTTCGTTGATCCGTATCAGTTCATTAGGAGACTTGTCGCTGGTTCTTGAGCTTGATCTTCGACTTCAGCGTAGAACCTATGTTGACGTGAAACTTGTCTTCGGGGATCATAAGTAAAACAACTAACTTATCAGCGATCACCATAAGTACTGAACAAACTCAGAGCATTATGGTGAACAGTTTCGCTGAATGTTTAATCTAAAGAACGAGAGTTCCTGTCAGCGGTACTGGAAGATCTTAGTACTTATCAGCGATAGTGAAACTCTGATACATATTGTTTACTTACAATTTTCACTAAGTATATATAAGAGAGGGTCAATTATCGAATCATTGAGGGTTTGGATCAACAATCTCCCCCTATTTGATTATGACATAGCAACAGAGAAAATTGCTATTTAATTAAAACATAAGGATAAAAATTACTCATAAAATATTTGTCCCTTTTACTGTTTTCTGGGATCTTTTCTGTACTGATGGAGTAAAGTACGTTCGCTGAAATTTTTCTTTAAACTTTGTAAAGATTACAGAGGGAAGTGGAAAAATTACAAGTACAAAAGATGTAGACAGATAAGGATAGAAAGAATTACAAGGCGATCCTATCCGTCAAAAGGTTCTTCCTTAATGAGTTGTTCATCAAGGGTCATTGATGTGGCAATCATCCAATCAGGGACATCTACTCCTTGATTCTTTTTCTTCAGAGCTTCTTCAAAAATCAAGGGCTTCAGGTGTCTAGCTTTGATGTCGCGTCTGACTTCACACCAATATAAGAGATCTCTGAGTTGTTCGATGGGAGCGATGTGGAGCTTAGAGATACGTTGAAAGTGATGGTTTCCATCGTAGTCTAGAAAGAATATACCATATGGATCACTTACAACTGTGCCAGGAATGAAAGTTTCTCCAGGTGGTAGGGAGGTGTCAAGCGCTGAGAGATCAGCATCAGGGCCAAGAACTTCAGCACGAGAGAAACCAATACCTGTTTCATTCCGTATAGGAGGACCTGAATCAGAGACTTTCTTTTTCTTAGCAGAGACTTTTCTTTGTTGAGGAGGAAGAGGAGGAATATCCACAGCAGAGGAAAGCAGGTCGATCTGTTTGTTTAAGATCTTCTCGACATGGCTTTTGAACTTTGAGCGCGATCCCTGAATGGCTAATTTCGTTTCTAACCATTCAGAGAGACCAAACTTTTCTAAGGTAGCAGCATAGAAAGTTTGCTTGGTCTTGTCTTCTCTGTAGACATCCACTTCAACAACAGGAACGTCGGCGTACAGTCTTCCTCTGATGTTTACTTTGATGATTTTGGATGGTCTAGATCGATAGGTCAGCATTTGTTTAGCCCATTCCAAAGTCGTGTCAGAGACCTTAGTCTTTTCTCTAACGATCTTTTGAGCATCATCCCATAGCTGACGTTGAACATAAATGGGAACTCTTTTCAGCTTGGGGTCTTTTATTGATCGTTGAGTAAGCTTGATGGCGTATTCTCTATCTTTTTCTTCAGCTTCCTTTCTTTCAGCGATTAAGCGTTCAGCTCTGAGGTGTTCCTTGTATTCCTTTTGGGAAACTCTGAACTTTGGAGGAACGGAAGGAAGTTGATCACGCTTCAGAATGATTCGCTGATCTTCGAGTCTCTTGATCATTGCATCTCTCTTTTCTTGATCCTCTTCACTTAGCTTTTGAGGAGCCAAGGAAGGTCTGTTTTTGTGAGAGAGCATATGTTCTTCAGGTTCATCAGTCTCAGAGATTAAATCTAAGACTGGGATTATTTCTTCAGCGTTGGGAGCTGGGATTATTTCTTCAGCGTTGGGAGCTGGGATTATTGTTGATGAAGTCGCAGCTGTAGGAACTTCAGCGATATCCTCAAACAGGGGAGAGGACTAGCTGAAACGCAGCGATCTTACAAGTAAGAACATGGGTAGAACAGAGATGGAAGAATGGGATTGTGTATAGAGGTTTGCGGAGGTAGAGAACTGATAAAGTGTATAGAGGAGGGATGTTGTGTAAGTTTAATGTACCTGACAAACCGGCTTGTTAAGCAAGATCATCAGATTTTCATCTTCAGCGACATCTTTTCCTTTGCCTTTGTCAGCTTCAGATGCTGATGGCTTTGTCTTTGTCCGCTCCCCTGAATGTTCATTTATCAGAATCCCTTTAAGAGCTTTAGTTCTCTAAGCAGGCTTGACGATAAAAGAATCATCATCATCGTCATCTTCGTCATCATCAGTCTTTAGAGAAGAGGATGGTTCAGCATCAGACAAGTCGATGGCTTCTTCATCTTTATCTTCAAACTCAGTTTCTTCAGCTTCTTCTTCGAGTTGCACCTCCTTAGATACAGAGGCGAGCTTCTCGGTTCCCTCAGGGTGTTCATCTCCCTGAGGTCCAACGACTACTTCAGCTTCAATAATCTTCTCACCCTCTTCAGTGAAGGTGAGGTCTTCATTCTTCTCTCCCCTGATAGATTCATCATGGGAAAGGTCTTCAGCGCTCTTGGAAGGGTCTTCAGCGCTCTTCTCCCCCTCTTTTTCATGATGACTGGGGGAGGAATGAGATGATTCAGCAGTCGTGGTTTTCTCCCTGTCTTCTTGGCCAGGGACCCCCACATAAGTCTCAATCGTTGATAATCTGGTTTGAAGAACATAAATACCAGGATTGATTTTGACGAGTTCAGCACGATCTGCCGGAGTAAAATGCTCAGGTGCAGGAGCAGGGGCAGGTGCAGGGGCGGTTGTGTTGGTCTGAATAGAAGAGATGTCATTCTTCATCGTTTTGACATCAGTCTTCACAGAACTCATATCAGTTTTTACTGAACTGACATCAGCCTTTACAGCAGACAAATCACCTTCGAGTGTGCCAACCGATGTCTTTAGCGTTGTGACTTTACTGGACATGGTGTCAACTGATTTCTTGATGTCGAGGTAGTCTGTGTAGATGTCAGCTAGAACTTTGGCAAAATCACCGAGTGATTTATCAACCTTCTCCACATCAGCTTTAGAGGCGTTCTTTTCGACAACGGTTGTAAGCTTTGTAAGATTTTCTCCAGCGATTTTTACCGCTGAAGAGTTGCCGGAAAGAGTAGACGTGAGACCTGTCAGCTTTGTCTCTACAGTCTTCAGAGTCGCGTTGATGTCTCCCAAATTAGGACCTGTAACATATAAAAACTTGTGAACAGAGGAAAGCTCAGAGTGGTTGTACGATTTCAGACAGTAGGAGGTTCTTTTCTGACATATCGTACGGAGTCGTGCAAGGATGGTTAAGACAAAAGTACTTTGTACGGAGGACTTCATGATCAGCTTTTCGTTGATTCAGCGATCTATCATTCTTTATCAGCGAATGATAGAATTCAACGATAGCCAAAATCCTGTACTTGATACTTCACGTTGAGTAGACAAATCTGAGTCTTCGCTGATCTGCATCAGTTCATTAGGAGACTTGTCGCTGGTTCTTGAGCTTGATCTTCAACTTCAACGTAGAACCTATGTTGACGTGAAACTTGTCTTCAGGGATCATAAGTAAAACAACTAACTTATCAACGATCACCATAAGTACTGAACAGACTCAGAGCATTATGGTGAACAGTTTCGCTGAATGTTTACTCTAAAGAACGAGAGTTCCTATCAGCGGTACTGGAAGATCTTAGTACTTATCAGCGATAGTGAAACTCTGATACATATTGTTTACTTACAATTTTCACTAAGTATATATAAGATAGGGTTTGGATCAACAAGTGTTATGGAAATAACAAAGGAGTCTTCTCTATATTGTAGGGCCATGACAAGTCCATGCCTCTACTTAGAAGAATAGTACAAATGATTAATACTGTCTTGATAGCTTCAAAGTGCTCTAACAATCTCCCCCTTAGCTATCAAGGCAGAAAGGGTCTTCTTCTTCTCTGAAACCCAAGATACGTTTCAATTCTTCTCATTGCCACTCTGAAGTTCAATCTTTCATCAACCTCTTCAATGGCCCTTGACAAAATCCTTCTAAGTATTGAAGACATCCAAGTAATCTTTCGTTTAACATCGTGTCTTTTGAGCTTTTCTACCAATTGAAGTCTTACAACCTTGAGAGTACCATCAGAATACTTTTCCAACTTATTAAACCGAATGAATATTTTATTTGCACCATTTCTGAAAACAACACCAAACTCTGGTTCTCCAATCACAACATATAATGGCATTCTTATCAATCCTGGAAACTCTTGATTAGGCCTTATCAAATTAACTCTTGGTTGATCACTTTCCACAGCCATCTGCAAATCATGACATTGTGTAAACAAGACATGCCTTCTCAGAAACCTTTTAATGGCATTCAAAGCAAGAGTCACGTTTTCTCTTCTTATCTGAAGATCTCTGAAATGATGATACATGAACTCAAAATCTTCCATCGTTAGGTGACAAAAATCAGCTTCAGTGAATCTGTAATTTCTACAATCCTGCCTTTGAACAACAAATTCTGGAAACCACATTTTATAGAACAATCTGGCAGTTACCTCCTTTATAGTCACAATCAGTTTCTTGCTCGTCACATCTCTTTTGTTCTGACAATGGCCTCTTAGAAAGAACATATACTTGAACTTGTATTCGTCTGACTGATCTTCAATTCCCAACACGGCGTAGGGATTCAATCTTCTGATTCTGTGTACAAACAGTCTTCTTTCAGAATCTTCAAAGAATGGTGTTCTCAAATACAAAGTTCTTTGACGCTGTTCAAGTTCAGACAATTTTCTGCTTCGTGAGGATGATGGACCAGGTTGATCAGCTTCTGGAGGATTAGAAGGACCAGCTTCATCCGGAGTAGGAATGACTGGTGGTACAAAAGGTGTAGTGGATGGAGGTTCGGTTTTTTCAGGTTTTGGTTCTTTTAAGAATGGATCATGAAAAGGTTGTGGTTCAGATTGAATGGGAATGGTTTCAGAAAATGGTTCAGATAATGGTATGGTGGTTTGGGTTGAACTGGGTTGGTTTAGGTTAAAGGATAAAGGTGTAACAAAAAATTGAGCTGGCATCAAGGTAGTTGAGATATGTTCGGGTGAGTGTATGGGACTTACAGTTATTTCTTCAGGAGTTTGTGGCCCATATATTTCAGACAGAATATCTACCTCATCTTGTGTGAACCTAACACCTTGATCCTCTGGTTCATAGGTAAGCAATAAGAACAGTTATGCTTCTTCCTTTACTTTCCAATACTGTTCATACTCACTGGCCTGTTCATCAGCTTCATCATCAGAACTGATATCAACCACTTCAACAGATTCCACAAACATGTCTACCACTTCCCTTATCTCCTCCTCATTTACCTCAGGCTTTTCAACCGTCGGTTCTACATTAGGATCAACGTATAATACAATCTGTTTTCCGCTTTCATCACCCATAGCTCCAGATTCAAACATTTCAGAAATTTCAGCAACAGTCGGATTTTTCTTTTGGCCTTGTGAACTTTCAGACTCAACCCTTCTCTTTTTACTCATCTCCCCCTCATGATCATAATCATCGGGATCTTGATCATGCTTTCGTTTTGAACCTTGAGCTTGAGTCTTACAACTCTGATTCAGATCAGCTACTTGACTGACTAACGCATCCATTGACTGCTTCAAATTATTCAAAGATTGTACAACTGATGACTTTAAAGTATTAAACTCCGTGGATAAGGCTTGGAACTCCGTGGATGTAACTGAAGGTGTAGGTGTAGATGGAGGTGGTGGTGGAGGTGGTGATAGATTTGGAGTAGATTGGAAGTTTTGTAGTAGGGATAATAGAGTTTTACTTTGTTGATCTTCGGGCTAATAGACATCAGCTTAGCATAAAACAGATCTCTTAACTCATCAACACTTTGATCAACTGGAGGTTGTTGAACTGGAGGAGGCTGAGTTACACGACTTTGCGGAGGCGGAGGCAAGAAAATTTCTGGTCGTGGACGAACAGCGGGCTCATCAATCACCGGACCTTTGCCTTTCAATAAAGTTTTCACACCTTGTAACTCCCAAATAAAAGTATTTTCAATAGCCTTTAGGGCGCCATCGAAAGTTTCCCTTGTCACAAAGATGGGTAAAGTAACACCGGCACCACTTAGGTTCGCCGTTGACACAACAGTTGTTTCAACTGTGTGACCTACGCTCAGTGTTGGCATAGTGTTAGCACTAGTAGGATTTCCACTCTGTCCTTGTAGTCCTGTGAGAGGATCTACTCTGAGTGTTCCGGATGGGTCACAAAGACGCGCATTAGTTGTTCCAGTAAGTGTCCTATTCAAAGAATCAAAAATATTAGTAATAGGCACTAGACGCTCAACATGTGCAGGAAAGAAGGTCGAGGACCGGGGAGGAGGTCGCTCTGTTTCAATACCCGAAATCTGCAAGTGAGATCCGGATAGAGAATGTGCTAAAGTCCCGTGAGAAGATGAGACGGCTTCTTGTTGAGAAGAAGTCGAATGGCTGGCTGAGGTGTGCAATTGCGTTACTGGGCGAGTAACGTCTTTTTCAACACCTGATCCCAACACATGAGATCTGGTGGTGGATGTGGCTGCCCTTCTGGTATAGTAAGTTTGGGTAGCTCTCACACTCTCCATATTTTTTTCTTCATTTTCTCTCACAGACTCACATATATTTTCAACTAATTCTCCCTCGATTCTCCTTGTACCTCCCATTCCTTCACTAACTTGAGAACACATCAAGGGCATGTCATCCAAGTTTAGTTCTTCTACATTAACTTTAGCTGACAGATGTATTTGAGGAAATTCAAGAATATCAGCAACGTCACCAAACATATTTTCCATATCAGCACCATCATTACCATCAGAATCATCATCATGTTGTTCCTCCGCGGGATCAGACGCATTGTCAGACCCTGTACTATCACTAGAATACTCAACCAAAGGAGCATCCCCAATGTGTTTAGGAACTACTTCTTCAGAATCGTCTTGTACAAGATCATCTAGTTGTGTGTCCTCATACGATGACCTTGCATCTTCAAGTACAGGTGACTAACCCCCACCGGTTCCCCTCTCGTTATTTTCCCTCGACTCTTCCCGTTCAGTAGCCCTTGCATCCTGAACCCTCACCGACTCCTCTCGCCTAGGGGTTGAGTCCTGGGTAGGTCCCTCCGGTGCTGGCCGGACCATAGACTCTCTATAATCAATGATACACTCAGTGTCCTGATCCGCGTACGAAAGGAACACTTCCGGTAATTGCATTTCATGATCATAGTTCCTCTTTGGAAGTTGAAGATACTGCATAACTTTCTCAGGCACAGATGGATGATTCACAGGACGTGGAATTTCTTTGTTAGATGGAAGCATACTTTGAATAATGATCTGAAGGAATCTCATATATGGAATGTACGGCTTTCCCTTGTTTTGACGACGAAGCTCTATCTTTTCGCTCAATTCATGCCAGAAGATGGTTGCATAATCTACGTGAAGATCATACACCACCGCATGAAATAGCTTTAGAAATCCGATGCTGGCACTGTCAGTTCCGGAATGTTTGGCAGTCAGGCACCGGTTCATAATTGAAAAGATAGCATAGTACAAAGGTGGTAGATTCGTCTTATGAAACTCCTTCATTTTTGTTAGACGCCCAGTATATCCCATAGCGCGTATGCCTTCAAATACTTCTTCCTCAGATGGATAAGGATCGAATTCAGTCTTTCCTTCTCGAGAATTAGGCTCAGGTAGCCTCAGTATAAGTCGTAGTCTTTAGAAGTCGAGCTTTGTGATGAATTCGTCAATCTGGAATACAAAGATCGGTCTGTCATTCTCCATGGATGTGGTTATCGTCTTCCATGCTTTCTATAAGTATATCATGGGCACATTGACTGTGTGAGTCAGTGCATATGCTAGGGGGTGATTTCTGAGCACTTCCTTTACCACCGGATCAATGTTGATCTTGTCAAAATCAACATGATGATTGTTTGGAATAATAGCGACATAGTTGATCGGATGTATGATAAAATGATCAGGATGAACTCCGGCTTGTGATTGATGTACAGATCGAGTTGATGGTAAAGGAACATCGGTTGTTGGATCGGGAACAATTGGAACATGATCACCAAAGCCTTGAACACGGCTTTGTTCTTCTTGATTAGCCATCTGAACTGTTGTTTTTTATTATCAAAACAGTTCTGAAAAAGGTTATCAGTTTGAAAAAAAATTGAAAACATTTCTGAAATTTTCTAAGTGTAGGATTCGGATCACACATACACACACTATGGATTCGGATGGACAAGAATCTGAAACCAAGGATTCCGGATCAAGAAGGATCCGAAACCAAGGGATTCCGGATCAAGAAGGATCTGAAATCAACACTTGTACACAAAGAAGGATCCGAAACCATGACTTAGTTGATGTCAGCATTTTAAAAAAATCTTTTAAAAGATGATTTCGTATCCAAGAGGAACCGAAACCAAGGATTTCGTATCCAATTGGATTCGAAACCAAGGAATTCGTATCCTAATGGATCCGAAACCATGACATTGTTGCTCAAACATTTCTCACAAAGATCAAGTCAATGATTTCGGATCCAGAAGAATCCGAAACCATGACTTTAGACTCAAAAACCTTTTACAAAAAACATTTAAACCTAAAACGATCCTTGTTTGACCTGAAACCACTTATACGCTTATGAACACTCAGACCCATGAACACATGAAGAACACATAAACCCAGATTCAAAAGAAAACAGATTTATGAATGCACAAAGATAATTTAAAACAAAAAATTCTAATACATATGATGAGTTTAACAGCACTCAAAGACTATGAAAAACTACACTGTGAATCTGATAAAAAAAATTAACATCGATGTTGAAGATGAACATGAATAGTGACCAAAGTGATTTCATCCAAATAGGCATAGCAGATGAATATAATTGATGAAATTACACGGATGGAATTGTTCAGATCACACAATTGATTTCAAAGAAACAAGAATCATAAGAAATGGTTACATGATGAAGACAAATCGAACAAATGAAGTTGAAGAGTTCGAAATGATGATGAACAGTACTTCAGAGAGAATCCAGAATGTTTGCAATAAGTTGAAAAAGTGGGAAATGAGGATTTGAATTTTATTTATACTCAAAAATTTGGACACTTGGCACGATTTTAGAGTACCCTACTTGTGCAAACAGTAGAAAAGGCATGTCTGAACAATAGACATGGCACTGTTCATCTGAACAATTCGCATGAACAAAGATGCAAAAAGTTCCAAAAGAGTTCGAAACAAGTTGACATTTTTGAAAGAATCAATTTTGGTTTCGTATCCTCTTAGATCCGAAACCATGGGTTTCGCATCCTTAAGGATTCGAAACGGATGGTTTCGCATCCTTAAGAGTCCGAAACCATTGGTTTCGTATCCTTAAGGATTCGAAACATATGGTTTTGCATCCTTAAGAGTCCGAAACCATTGGTTTCGTATCCTTAAGGGTCCGAAACCTTTGGTTTCGTATCCTTAAGGGTTCAAAATCAAAGATTCCGTATCCTTAAGGGTCCGAAATCTCAAAGATTTTCAAGAAAAAATACAACTTTTTCAGACAAGATTTCAACCTGTTCAAAAAATCTCACATCAGATAAAATCTTTGTAATCTCTTACTTAAACTCTCTCAATTTTTTTTTAAAGAAAATATTTGAAAGTAAAAAACTATATACTATATCGTACTTACAGACTTATGCCAATCTGCTCCCCCTAAACAGATGCATAATCAGTTGTCTCTTCTTCAGAGAAATCTGCACAGACAGATGAAAACTTGGTACTCATAGAACATGAGTCCATATCAGTTAGTTGTATCACTTTATGAAAAATTCTAACTCCCCCTCAAAATATGAATAGAATTAAATAAACAAGCACACGAACTCCCCCTCAATGTTTTAAAGTAAACTAAGAAATGACTAAGTATTCAACATTCCTAGTTTGCTGATTAAAAAGTTGAACCTTTTTTCATCTAAAGGTTTTGTAAATAAATCAGCAAGTTCTAGTTCTGTCGGTACGAAATGCATTTCTATACTTCCCTTCTCAACATGGTCTTTGATAAAATGGTACCTGACATCTATGTGTTTTGTCTTGGAGTGTTGAACAGGATTTTCAGTTATTGCAATAGCGCTTTTAGAATCACAGTAAATTAGGATCTTGTTGGTAATGTATCCATAATCCTTAAGCTGTGTCTTCATCCAGATTACTTGTGAACAACAACTAGCGGCGGCCACGTACTATGCTTCAGCCGTAGATGTTGACACACAGGTTTGCTTCTTTGATGACCAGCTTACAAGTTTATCTCCCAATAATTGACAAGCACCAGATGTGCTTTTCCTGTCCATCATATTCCCGCATGATCTGCATCTGTGTAAGCAGTTAGCTCAAACCCTAAATCCTTAGGATACCAAAGGCCCAAATTTCTTGTGCCTTTGAGATATCTAAGGATTCGCTTTACAGCCACAAGGTGAGATTCCTTCGGGTTAGCTTGAAAACGTGCACAAAAAGATGTTGCAAACAAAATATCCGGTCTACTAGCCATTAGATATAGTAAAGATCCAATCATACCACGGTATAACTTTTGATCGGCTGATTTACCGGATAAATCAGCGTCCAAAAGCCTACCGGTAGCCATGGGAGTTTTCATGGTGGAAGAGGAACTTAAGTCAAATTTCTTAAGCATATCATTTATATATTTTGATTGATTAATGAAAATGCCTTCATTTGACTGTGTCACTTGAAGTCCAAGGAAAAATTTTAGTTCTCCCATCATACTCATTTGAAAACGGCTTTTCATCACCTCTTCAAAATCTTTACACATATCAGGATTAGTAGAGCCAAATATTATGTCATCAACATATATTTGTACTAACAATAAATCTTTACCTTCCCTCTTGGGAAAAAGAGTTGTATCTATTGTACCTTTGGTGTATCCAGAGTTAAGTAGATGAATAGTCAGAGTCTCATACCATGCCCTCGGAGATTGTTTCAGACCGTAGAGTGCTTTGTCTAAAACATAGACATGGTTTGGATATTTTGGATCCACAAAACCCTCAGGTTGACTTACATAAATCTCTTCATAAAGTATTCCGTTCAGAAACGCAGATTTGACGTCCATCTGAAATACCTTCATGCTTTTATGCGCGGCGTATGCAAGAAAAATTCTGATGGCTTCAATCCTTGCTACTGGTGCGTAGGTTTCATCATAATCTATTCCTTCTTGTTGATAATAACCTTTAGCAACCAATCTCGCTTTATTTCTGACAATAATTCCTGCCTCGTCTTTCTTGTTCCTAAAGACCCATTTAGTTCCAACAATGGTCTTGTCTTTAGGACGCTTCACCAAATGCCAAACTTCGTTGCGTTTAAACTCGTTTAACTCTTCTTGCATGGCGTTTATCCAATCTGGATCTTGTAAAGCTTCAGATGCTTTCTTGGGTTCTAACGTGCTTAGAAAGTTGACATACAAACATTCGTTTGTAGTCGCAGATCGTGTTTTTACTCCATCTTTGAGGCCACCAATAATATCTGCTGGAGGGTGTGCCCTTGTCCATTTATGTGTACTCGGAAGAGTTGGAATTTCTACACGAGTGTTCGATGAATCATTCTCATCCAAAACTGCAAGAATCTCTTCAGTAGATTCAGCTGAAGATATATGTGTCGGTTCTGGTATGTTAACTTCTGGTTGTTGTATTTCAGGTGTAGAAACCTCCGATGATGTGTTTACTGAAACCGGAACTTCAGGTTGAATTTCAGGTTCAGAAACTGAAACAGTTGTGGGTTCACTCGGAATCTTGTTGGTTGCCCCATAAGTAGTAGCCCCGACATCTTTAGATGGACCAGATACATTGACACTCGTCTGAAGTTGAGATGCATTCACGGATGTGATGTGTGATTCCATATCTGCACAGTATTCCATAAATGCATCATGAAATAATAAATCTAATTCTTTAGTACTATTATTATCAAATACAGAATTAGAAAACTGTTTTGCCACAGGTTCTACTCCTTTTTTAGTAGAAGCTTCAGATTTCTGTCCGAGTTCTGAACTGTGTTGTCCAGAAGTCAAAGTCACAGTCTCGTCAAACGTAACGTTGATACTCTGGATGACTTATTTAGTTCGATTATTGTAAATTCGGTATGCCGTTGAGTTTAGGGAATAGCCAATAAAGATTCCCTCATCAGCCTTGAATTGGAACTTCGCAAGGTGTTCACGATATTTTAGGACAAAACATCTGCATCCAAAAACACGCAAAAACATGATGTTAGGTTTACGATTATTAATTATTTCATATGCAGTTTTATTAAGACGTTTGTTAATAATTGTCCTGTTTTGAGTAAAGCAAGCTGTGGAAACCGCTTCAGCCCACAAACTTGGTGGAAGACCCGAATAGGCAAGCAACGTCCGAGCGGCTTCTACAAGCGTCCGATTCTTTCTTTCAACCACTCCATTCTGTTGTGGAGTAATTGGTGCAGAAAAATTGTGAGAAATGCCAACAGATTCAAGAAACGATTGTAGAGTTGCATTCTTGAATTCGGTTCCGTTGTCACTCCTTATCTTTTGAACTGGACGTTGTAGAAGGATTTGAATCTTTTTAATGAACTTGATAATCTGCTCAGGTGCTTCATATTTGAGTCGTAGGAAATCCAGCCAAGTATAGCGTGAGTACTCATCAACCATGACTAAGATATACTTCTTTCCTCCCATTGATTGAGTCCTCATCGGGCCACAAAGATCCATGTGGATTAATTCCAAGGTATTGTTGCAATTAGACAAAGTTTTGGACTTATGCGAGACATGTTTCATTTTTCCAATTTCACACGCCGGACAAATGGAAACTTTGTCAATCTTCAACTCAGGAAGCCCAGAAACTAATCCATCAATTCTGAGCTTGTTGATGCTACGAAAATTTTAATGTGATCTTCTATGCCACAACCAACATTCATCTTGAGAGGCTTTTGAAACAAGACAAACAAGACAAACTTGATTGGAAGCAACAAGAGTCGCAAAATCTGTCATATATAGATCGCCGCATCTTTTCGCTCTGAAGATTTCTGACCAGTTCTCATCCACAACATAGCCAAACTTCTTGTCAAATATTACCTTACAGTCCTTGTCGCAAAACTGACTAATACTTAAAAGGTTATGCCCTAATCCTTCGACATACAAGATCTTTTCAATTTGCATCGAGTCATTTTTCAACGTTCTGTAGCCTAGAACATGACCTTTCGAATCATTTACAAATCCCACTGATCCGCCAGGATGTACAGTAAAATCATGCAGTAGGTGCTTGTACCCCGTCATGTGTCTAGAAGCTCCCGAATCAATGACCCACACATGATGGTCCTGTAAAAGAAAATTACCTTATCTTAGGTACCCATATCTGTATAGGTCATTTCTTGTTAGTACGGATCAGTTTATTTATTACAGTTAATGACCCTTGAATTTTGCCTTTAAATATAAGGACATTTTGTGAATTAGGTTTGTTGACTTCATCTTTTGGAATCCATTTCCAAATCATATTCACTTCAACTGTTTTTGTTTCCTTCTTCTTATTCTGTTTGTTTGATCTGAAACCGAACATTATAGCAAATTTGTTCGCTGCAGATTTTAAAGAAAACGATGAAGTACTAGATTTTTTGTTCTTATGAGCATTGCTATTTAGCTTGAAATAGTTGTCCTAACAACGAGCACAATGTATTCTTCTTTTAGCTTGTGTCAACAATTTAGAATCAGAAATTGTGGAATTTTTTTTCACAAGCATTGTAAACATTACATGAATGTATACAATTTTTATTGAAAGAACTACATTTCTCAGTATCGATACTCCTATTCTTGCTATTTGAAGCATGTTCCTTCAAATCCACGCACTTTTCGTCATCCATTTCTGAGAAAAAAGGAGAAAAACTGTCAGAACTCTTAGAATTAGAAGAATCATTTAAACATGAATCAGATTTGTTTTCGGATGATTCTCCTTTCTCATAAGCACTGTATTCTTTATCATTTGAATCAGAATTAGATTCAAATATAGAATTAGTAAAGCATACAAATGATGATTCTTTTGGCTTAAGATTAATTCCTTCGAAAGAACATTTTTCTTTTTTGCTTTGACCGAACTTGAAGATTTAGAATGATCTATTGATTCACTTTGATTTGTACACTTTTTACAAGTATTTGAATCTTTAGATTTTGATAATTCAAATAATTTGGATTCAAGATTTCGAATATCAGTCCAAAGATTAGAATTAACCTTTTGACTTTGATCTAAATCCATTCCAATATTTTCATTATCATCTTTTAATTTTTCAACTTGTAATTTTAACTCAGAAATTTGATTTTCTAAGTCAACAATCTTAATCAATGCAGAATCTAGATCAGGAAATTCAGAAGTGGTTTCATGAGCAAACTTCTCTTTATTAACATCAGGTTTTGTATTAGACTCCATGTTCTCACAAGATTCAGATTTAACAGATTCCGGTTCATTGACTTTAGATTCAAAAAAATTATCCATAGATTCATTTGAAAATAATGAGTTAAATTCAGTTAGTTCAACCTTTTTGGTTTTTAACTAGAATTTAATTCATCATATTTAAAACTTGTCGTATTGAATCTAGGCTTTTCATCCGAACCTTTATCCGTCTTTTCCTTATCTTTATTAGAATCCGGAGTTGAACATTCAGATTTAACAAAAAATATGGATATAGGAGGTATTTCCTTTTTAATGGATTCCTTTAAATCTTCACCCAAATTTTCAATTGTGCACAAATTTCCAGGCGCTTTCTTTGATACCTCTACATTAGATAAACCAAGTCCCATTTTTGGATTATAAAATCGTTTATCTTTTGGGTTACTGGTTAATTATTTTAGAGTTTGCTCACTCTGACCTCTTTTATAATTCAACTCTTCAAGTTCTTTGATCTTTGCAAAAGTTTCTATTCTTTCTTCAGAGAGAATCTTAAATTTAAATTGACAGTCTATATTTTCATCACTTATATCTATCATTTTCTTCTTTAATTCAGAAAGTTCATATTCGAGCGTTTTTACTTTTGTTCTAATAACTTCCTTTTCATTTTCTCTATCTTCAGCAAGACATTTATAAAGAAGTGCTTCATCGTGATATTTCAATTTTAATTTTTCCTCATCTTGAAATTTCTTTTGAGCTTTATCAAGTTTCTTTTGAACATTTTCAATTTCTCATTAAGTTCAAATATCACGAATTGCATTTCTTTATGTTCAGTTTCAGAATTATTATCAAAATTATCTGAATTATTAGAAGGATAAAGAGATGGTACCTCGGATTCCTGGTCTTCTTCATTCATTTTTTCCATCAGACTGTACTTTACTTCAGTAAAGTGCGCTTCTTCATCATCAGAAGAATCCATAAGCCAAATTTCTTCCTCAGCGTTGACTGGCTCCCCGCTTTCTTTTTCTTTTGCTAGATGTGCATTCCGCTGATAATATTCAGAATCCTTAACCTTCTTTAGCTTACAGTCTCTAGAAAAATGACCTGGCTTACCACAGTTAAAACAGTTTCGGTCATCTCTATCCTTCTTTTCCTCTCTTTCCTTTTTCTCAACTTTCTCCTCTTTCTCCTCTTTCTCTTCCTCCTTATTCTCATATTTCTTCTCAAATCTCTTATACTTATTAG
Source organism: Saussurea involucrata (assembly GCA_033807775.1). NCBI lineage: Eukaryota > Viridiplantae > Streptophyta > Magnoliopsida > Asterales > Asteraceae > Saussurea > Saussurea involucrata. The sequence continues at coordinate 23,871,012 of CM066312.1, forward strand.
CTTTGTTATAGTCAGGTTTGGATTTTGAGTAAAACTTCTTTTTGCCAAACCTGTTTTCAAATCTGTTTGTTAACAAAGCCAACTTCTCAGCTATATCAGTCATTTCGTCTCCAGAACTGTCACTATCATCATCATCAGAGTTTATCTTCTTCTTGGTCATCCCAGAAATCAAAGCTTTTGTTTTCACAGCTCCACTCTTCTTTTGTTCACTCAGAAGGGCTAAAGACTATTCGACCTTTTTGTCCTTTTCCTTAACCGCTTTTACTTTTTCTTCGTGTTGACCAAGAATGCTGAAAATATCGGTCAACTTTTCATCATCCATATCTCTTGACATTTGGAGCTGGATGGAGTATGAATCCCATTCTGGTAGTAGATTCTTGACAAACTTGTAATTTATCTCTGATTCTGATTTGTCTACTCCATTTCTTCTCAAATCATTAAGGATGATGTTGTATCTATTGTAGGTCTATTTTAAAGGTTCGCCTTCTCTTGCTTTAAACCCTTCATAAGCATTGATGTTTTGATTCCTTTTGGTCTTCTTAGACTTTGATGATCCCTCAAACTGCCTTTCTAGCTCATCCCATATCTCTTTTGCTGAATCACGACTATCTACTCGATTGTAGATATCGTTTGGAATTGCCATAGTCAAATAAGTCAATACCAGTTCATCAATTGCAATCCTATCTTTGTCAGCTTGATTAAAAAATTTGGGTTCTTTATCAATTCTTCTAGGTGCAACATACTGACTTGTAGCAGTTTCAGCTTGACCACCAACATCCATACGCGGTATGTGAGGACCTTCTCTGATTGAAACCATTAGATCTCTGTTCTGATGATTTAGAAATTGAATCATTCTTTTCTTCCATTGGGCATATTCTTCCACTAGAAGAACTGGAGGCTTATTCTTTGAACCCATGCTTAATAATTCTCTAGACATCTTTAAAAATTGCTAGAAGATGATCGTTCAGAAGATCAAGCAGTAAGTGTAACAAAAATTACACTTAGAATGAACAGTTCAAAAACATCAACACTGTAGTTACAAATCGGATGCAACTAACACACTTAAGAATTCGGATGAACCTAGATCCGAAACCAACAAATCTCGAAGAATTCGGATGTTACAGGATGCGGAACCCCTGATTTCGGACTGCACTGGAAGCGAAATCCCGGATTTCGTATATAACTGGATGCGGAACCACGGAAGTCGTACCTAACAGGATGCGGAATCACATATTTCGTATCTAACAGGATGCGAAACCAACACTTGGCACAAAAACAAACCAACTCTGATGCGAAACCAACACAACGCTGATAAAGCTTGATCCGCAACCACTGAATTCGGACTTAACAGAATTCGAAACCAATGGATTGCGTATACTTATCGATCCGAAATCCACAAGAATGATCCGAAATCCTCTATGAATGATCCGGAATCCTCAACAATGATCTGAAATCCTCAAGAATAATCCGAAACCTTCACTTAATACCCAAAAACCACTGATTCTGCCATAACTTCTTCGATTCTTGATCAATTGAAATGAAACTTACACCGATTTGTTCGAAATCAAATTACACACACTTTTCTATTTGATCACAAATCCTAATTCGATCGATTTAATCGAATTAAGATCCAAAAACAGTGAAAAAGGGGTTTTCGAACATAAGATGTAAAATGTTCAAATTCGATGTAATCTGTGCAGAATTTGATAGTAATCCAAGAATTAAAGATGATCAGGGATGAAAATCGAGTCCAGTGATGTAAAATATCAATCCAACAGATCAAAAATAGTAGAAAAAGTGAAATCTGGATGAACAGTAATCGAAGAACAGTCAGAAATCATCATGAACAGTGATCGATGAAGGATCCGAATTCATCAGGTCAGTGTAAAAATTTTCTAATTTGCTTCTTAATCTGCTTGAATCTTCTGTTTGTGCTCTGATACCAATTGATAAACCCAGAATCTAGCAATATGATATGAACAAATATAGAGAGAATCTAGAGAGCAAATATGTCATCCATATATTCAACATATGAGTACAAATGATATTAGCATGAAGTGTTATGGAAATAACAAAGGAGTCTTCTTTATATAGTAGGTCCATGACAAGTCCATGCCTCTACTTAGAAGAACAGTACAAAGGATTAATACTGTCTTGATAGCTACAAAGTGCTCTAACAAATCGCACCAAAGCAACTTTGATCGCACACAACTGGATGCAATAAAATTCGAACAACCTTTAATTGCACATCACAACGTGCGATAAAAAAGTTAATCGCACACTTGTTATGCGATAACTCTTGTTCACCTACTTTATCGCACAAGATATATGCGATACCAATTGTTCACTATATTTAATCGCACAAATGTATGCGATAAAACCTTTCACAACTTTTATCGCACAAAACGTTTGCGATAAATACTTGAGTCGGTGATGAAATTTTGATCGCACAAAGAATTATGCGATAACTATGAATGTCTGTAACGTGCGATAACTATGAACACTCGTCGTGCGGTTAAGATGAACTCATATCTGAACTTTCTAAAATTTTCAAATATGCTCCAAATGCTATGAAACTTGGTAGGGTTGTTCGCCCAGAGGTTCTACACACTATTAATTCTAGGAGTAACACCAAGAAACCAACACATACTGGACTTTCGATCCAAAACAGTGACTTGGTTCTATTTCACGAAAATTTCTGAATTCTAGAGATTAACTGCGATTTGATGTAATATAGCGGAATTAGATTACTCAGACTTACTCCAGTAGACAATTCGAACAATAAGAATCCATCAATCAATCCATATTAGTCTCAAAATGATGAAATCTTCAAAAAAGTCGAACTCCACCAAAAAGCTTCAAAAATTCATGAAATTTGGTTCTTTCTTATCAGAATTGCTTGCTCTGATACCAATTGTGATCCCAGAGACAAGTAATCAACACACAAAGATCTCATAAGTCATCCCTATATTCATAGATCTTCAATAGTGTTTAAAATATAGAGAGAGTACAAGTGAGTTTGAGTTACAAACATTACATGGAAAAGAACTAGACAAGGCTATTTTTACCTAAGCCTAGAAGTTACATATTTGGCCCCTCAACTTAATACAACTATATAAAATTGACACTAACAAACAGATACCATTCAAGCATCTAGAATGGAAGTGGGAACACATCACCATAGACTTCATGATGAAACTTCAAGCATGTTGATGGGTCATCATATGATTTGGGTGGTGGTTGATCGTTTAACCAAAAGTGCTCACTTTTTAGAAATGCGGGAAACATTGTCGATGGAAAGTTAACAAAGATTTAAATTGATCAAGTAGTCTCAAGGAACGATGTGTCATTGTATATCATCTCCGATCAGGATAGCAGATTCACTTCATGGTTTTAGGACAGTCAACAGAAAGAATTGGGCACAAAGACAAAGGCAAAGCACGAAGTATAACCCGCAGAAGGATGGTAAAATAAAAGGACTATCTAAACTCTAGAAGATAAGTTGAGGTCGTGTGTTATTGACTTTGGGGGTCACTAGGATGCAGACCCACCCTTGGTGGAATTTTCCAACAACAGCAGTTACCACTCAAGCATCGGGATGGCATCATTTTTAGCATTGTATGTCCAAAAATTTAGAAACCCTGTGTGTTGGTTCGAGGTGGGAGAGAAAGAGTTTTTCGAATCCGATATTATGCAAGAAAATGCCGATAAAGTGAAGGGCATTCGGGGTGCTTAAAGGTGGCTAAAGATCGGCAAAAGAGCTATCCCGACAAGAATAGAAGGTCATTGGAGTTCCTAGTAGGATATTGAGTCATGTTGAAGGTCTCTCCATGAAATGGTATCACCCAATTCCAGAAGCATGGGAAACTTAGTCTCTGGTTTCTTTGACCCTTTACTATCCTAAGTCGTGTCGAGCTACAAGCGTACAAGTTGCACTTGCCATCAAATATGGATGGAATTCACGATACGTTCCATGTATGTTATTTGCGTAAATGTTTGGCAGAAAAGGAGAGAATAATTCCTTTGTTGGAGATTCAGGTGGATAACAACAACCATTGTGTAGAAGAACCGGACACCATTTTTGAAAAGGAAGACAAAGAAGCTCTGCCACAAAGAAGTGATTACGGTTAAAGTGGAAGAACCATCAAGGCCTAAACTTGACTTGGGAAGTCGAAGAGGATATGAAGAAGAGATATCCCGGTTTAATCGCATGGGACCAGATTTCAAGGACGAAAACTTTTCAAAGATAGGGAGGATTGTAACACCCGAAATTTTGGTAAGTAGAATCTCAAATTTATCTTATTTCATTCCTAGTAATGCCTAAAGTTTTTGGTTTAGTGTGTTAAGACTTGTTTTGAAATAGAGAAAGTGGATTTTTGGTCTCGGTACACTTCACGCAACTTTGTCTAGCGATAATGACATCTAGAACAATAGCCTGTCACAATCGCACCTAGAGGAGAGGCCTCGGTACATTTGGTGCGACAGCATCGGTGATTGTGCCACTGGAACAATTGTTAGTTCCAGTATTCGCTTTGTAAAAGTATTGAAAAGATTACGAGTCAATAGGACCACATGTGTCTATGTCTGAAAGCAATCGTTGAACCAGAGCTTGCACCAAAAGTAAGACAAATTAGAGGAAACTTAACCAGATGATGATCAAGCGAACCAGAGCTTTCCAGGGCCCCTCTGACTCTACCTTTATGTTCAACCTGAAGATCATATCTCTCAAGTGTGGTCTTCCTATCAACGCCTGACAACTCACTTGGAAGCGATTATTGGACCTTTCCACGTGGAGTCTCTCCATTTGTTTGTGTGTTGACTTTTTTGATTTAGGCTATAAATAGGAGATATGTTTGTTGCATTTAGTACAATTCTCCACCTATTCACGCGCAAGCATATCTTGTACCTTTTAACAAAATATTATGCAACAACGTAAAAAGAGAGAATTCTAGACAGATTTGACACACATTTCTACGTGTGTTCTTAGTGTTCGTCATGCTGTAATCTCACAAATTCTATCATTAGATATGACATATATTGTTCTTAGTCTACGTTGTGGTTATTTGTTTTTTGCTTCCGCTCAATATCCTATAAGCAATTACCACTTCAAAGCGAATTCGGGCTTCTACAATTGGTAATAGAGTAGATTGATTATATTTAAATCAAATCGATCCAATCTGTTTAGATTGTTTCTCTTTTACTAGACTATTTCTTCCTGAATCTGTTTTTCGATATTATAACCCTGTTTTCTAGATTTTTGTGATGTAGTCATATTTTTCTGATTTACGGTGGTTATTCTTCGATTCTAGGACAAACAATGTATTGATTCTTCTCTTTGTTTAGTCTATTTTTTGTTTCTAGTTGAATACCCTCATTTTCTTCATCTATTTCATTTTCTGTTGATCAAAACCCTCAGTGATTTGATAGTGACCCACTCTTTAACACTTAGTGAAAATTGTAAGTAAACAATATGTATTAGAGTTTCACTATCGCTGATAAGTACTAAGACTTTACAGTACCGCTGATAGGAACTCTCGCTCTTTAGATTAGACATTCAGCGAACCCTGTTCATCCAGTAGCTCTGAGCCTGTTCAGTCTCTGTGATGATCGCTGATAGTTTAGTTGTTTACTTATGATCCCTGAAGACAAGTTTCATGTCAACAAAGGTTCTACGCTAAAGTCGAAGATCAAGCCCAAGAACCAGCGACAAGTCTACTAATGAACTAATGCGGATATCAGCGAAGTCACAGAATTGTCCATTCAACGTGAAGTATCAAGTAGAAGACTTCAGCATGATAAAGTACTGATTCAACGAAAGCTTATCATGAAGTCTCTTGCAAAGTACTATTTTCTTACCTCCCTTGCACGTCTCCGTACGAACTGTCAGAACGAACATCCCTTTTGTCTATGATCGTACAACAAACTCTGATTCTACAATGTGCACCATGCGGCTACTAAGGTTTTCTACAAAGGTCAATGACATTCAACCACTCAGCTACTGCCACGTGTAAAGCAATACTGACATGCATTAAATGCATGCAGTATATAAGAAGAACCCTACTTCAGAAATGAAGTGCTCGGGCCATCTTCTTCCTTACTACTGTGTGTTAGGATGTTACTCGTAATTTCCCTATCTCCTTTCTATCTTTATTCTAGTGCAAGAAACTTAGTGTTCTTAACTTGTTTAGATTCGTTTATCCTTAATCTTGTTCCGCAACAAGTTGTAAATTCTTTTAAGATTTATCAATAAACAATTTAGAAAGTAAAAATCGTGTGTTTGTATTCAACCCCCCCTTCTACAAACTTGTATAACCCTTTGGGACCAACAAGTGGTATCAGAGCGGATTTGTTTAATCTCATAAACAAGATCTTATCTATACTAATCTCTTCTTCCTTGCTATTTCTTAAAATGGCTACCAACACAAACACAAACTATATTGACAACAGTTCTCTTGCAAAACCCCCTGGATTCTCCAGAGATAACTTTAATCTGTAGAAAAATAGGATGATTATCTTCTTAGAAGGTGTAGACCCTACTATGCCTTACTATCTTGAAAACGGACCATATATCCTGTAAGAATTGACCCTGAAGTTCCAGCCGCTGAGAATAGAGCTGCTATTCCAGAAAGGTTGGTTCCCAAGGAAATTCATATGTGGACTGATGAAGATAAGAAGAAAGTGGCTATCGACACTAAAGCCAGATCCATTCTTTCCATGGCTCTTCCTGACGAAGTCTACCATTCCGTCATGAACCTGAAAACCTCCAAAGCCATGTGGGACACAATCTGTGTTCAGTATGAAGGTACTTCTGAAGTCCAGGACTCACGTAAGATCAACCTGGTAAGACAATACGAAAGCTTCATTTGTGGTAAGAATGAATCTCTCTCTGAAGTACACCAACGTTTTAACTGCTTAATAATAGATCTGAAAACTGTTGGTAAGGAATATTCTAACTTTGAAGTACTGACAAAGTTCTTAGAATGTTTACCTGAAAGCTGGGACAGTTATTCAATGTGTCTCAAGCTATCAAAGGATCTAAAATCCATGACACTTTCTACCTTATATGGCACGATGCTTAATCATGAGCAATCGAGTCATCTTAAGAAGAATCTTGTAAAAGATTCCAAAAGCACCCTTGTTGCTTTACTCTCAGAGTTACCTTCCACTCAGCGATCTACCATCACCGTTACTGAGTTGGAAACCAACTCTGAACGTTCATGAGATTCTGACGCTTCAGATGATGATGAAACTCTGACATTCCTGGCTAATAAGTTCAGGAGATTTGCTAGAAAGAGTAATTTCTGAAAGAACAAACCTCTTACTATTACTGAGAAGCCAAGATCATCAACTCCTGTTGATAAGGCTACTGCTACTTGCTATAACTGTGAATAGATAGGACATTTTGCTAGCGAATGCAGGTCAAAGAAAGTCTCTGGACCCTCAGCTTTTCCCAAGAAAAACATTACTCCAAGGACTAGAGATGAAAAATACAAAAAGCTGAAAGAAAGGTATTCAAAGGCCTGATGGCTGACTATGATTGGGCTGCCTCTGACGAAGAAGAATCATCTGACTCTGAAGATGATGATGAAGCCAATCTATGTCTCATGGCCAAACATGAAGATGAGGAAGAAAATTCTGACATTCCCTCTACTTCAACCTCTGCTACTCAGGTATCACCTTCCTTCTTTACCAATATTTTAAATATTGATGAAGCTGATAGTCTTCGAAAGAACGATCTCTTGACTAGAAGTTTATATGAAGCTATGAATGGAAAAACTGTTATTGAAAATCAAAACCTTGATCTCGCTGAATAGCTTAAAAACTGTCACCTTCAAATAGAAAAGCTTTCTACAATTGAAGAAGATTTAAAGATCAAGTTCATTTAAATCAGCTAGTCAAAATCGAGCGCGAAGAAGCTATCGCTGTATTAAAAGCTGAAAAAGCTACTGTTGATGGATGGTATAAATCCTCAACAACGATAACTGAGATAATAAAGTCTCAGATTCCCCTAAGTGATAAACGTGGTCTCGGTTACAAAGCTGATACTCTAGAACCAACCACTGACCATTCCATGCTTAAGTTTGGAATGTTTGTATCCTCAATCCCTGATACTTTCTCATCTCAGTGTTCCTCTTCAAAACCTCCTATCCCTGAAGAAATCTCTACCTTAACTTCTAAAGGTAAATAGAAAATTGTTTATCCAAAACCTACCTCAGTCTCTAAAGACAAAGGTAAAGGAATTGCTTTTAACCAAAAACCTCAGAAGGGTACTTGTGTACCTAAGCTGAATGCTCCTAAAGCTTCAGTGACTTATCCCTCTACTTCGAAGAACAAGATTCCTAGATTTATTCAGCGATCTACTCCTAGACTTAAAGTGGATATAACTGGTAAGAAATCTGAAGAACTGATTGTTCCTCCCATTTCCAATACCAAAGGTATACTTTGTGCTAGCCCTGCCCATTTAAAACTAACGGCTAAGCATGCAAATGGTCCTAGAACTACTTTTAGTTATAGGAAATGTTATCACTGTGGACTTACGAATCATATTGCTAGTAAGTGCCCTACAGCCACCAAAGCTGAAAAGATAGCTAAGGTGAAGATTATTGCCCCGAAGGCAAAGAAGACCACTGAGGTTAAGAAATTAACCAAAGTGAAGACTGATAAAGCTGAATCTTCAAATGCTGCGAAGAATGCTGAACCTTCCATTCCATCTACCTCCACTGACAAGTGTGTACACATGATGAAATGGGTGCCCAAGTCAAACTAATCTTCCTTTGTTTGCAGGTTAAGAAGGGTATCTCGTATCTCGATAGCGGATGCTCTAGACACATGACTGGTAAGAAGAACCTGCTCACTGAATATAAGGAAGAAAAGGGTCCCTCTGTAACTTTCGGTGGAAAGGGAAAAGGACATACCCGAGGGTTTGGTGTACTCTCTAATGGTACAACAACCTTCAGAAGAGTCGCATATGTTGAAGGGCTGAAGCATAATCTTCTAAGCATCAGTCAGCTTTGCGACATGGATAACAAAGTAATCTTTACTAAGGAATCCTGCTTTGTCGCTGACAAAAAGGAGAAGATAGCTCTCAGCGGTTATCGTTTGGAAAATGTTTACGTTATAAACATGGACTCAACAACCACTGAGAACTCCTGTTTCTTCTCAAAAGCCTCATTTGATGTCAACTGGCTATGGCATAAGAGGCTCTCTCGTCTCAACTTCAAGATACTGAATACTATTTCTTCTAAAGACTTAGTCACTGGTCTACCTTAACACTCATACGCCAAAGAGTCCTTATGTTCAGCGTGTGAGAAAGGCAAGAAGACCAAAGCAAGCTTCAAGTCTAAGCAAGTTTCCTCAGTGTCATCTCCTCTACAACTTCTTCATATGGATTTGTTTGGCCCTGTTAACAAACAATCCATCGCTGGAAAGAAATATACACTGGTCATAGTTGATGAATTCTCTAGCTATACCTGGGTAATGTTTCTCCGTTCAAAGAGTGACACCCCTGAAGAACTCATCACCTTTGTCAGGAAAATGGAAGTCCTGAACAACATGACCGTTCGCTCAATAAGGAGTGATCATGGAACTGAATTCAAAAACAGTTCTCTTGATTCCTTCTTTGAGAGTAAGGGTATTTCTCACAACTTTTCCTCAGTGAGAACACCGCAACAAAATGGAGTCGCTGAAAGAAGAAATAGAACTATCATTGAAGCTACACGTTCAATGCTCAGCGATTCTTACCTGCCTACTCAGTTTTGGGCAGAAGCTGTCAACACTGCTTGTTTTACGCAAAACAGGTAGTTGATAGTCAAAAGATTCAAAAAGACAGCCTATGAACTTTTTCATGGGAGAAAGCCTTCAATTACCTTTCTTCACATCTTTGGATGTCAATGTTTCATACTGAACAACAGAGATGAATTTGGAAAATTGATCCTAAGGCTGATGATGGAATCTTTCTTGGATATTCTTCAATCTCCAAATCCTTCAGAGTCTTCAATCGTAGAAGACATACTGTAGAAGAAACGATTCACGTCACCTTTGACGAATGCTATTCAGCGAATTCTAGACCTTCTGCTGATACTGAAGAACTGAATCAATGGATGTTTTCTCATCTTGGTGATTCAGAAGACATTCCCACTCCTTATACTCATCCTGTTGAAGATGATGGTCATACTATCATCCCAAACATGCAGAATAGTGAAGCTGAAACATCATGGGTCTCAGCTGTTCCTCTAAACACTATGCCTACTTCTGAACAAAATGTCTCAGACATACCATCTACTTCTCAGCAATTAGTGAATGTAATGACATTTGCACCTACTCCTTTCTTGGCTAATATTCCAGAAGTTGCTGAAGCCTCATCTTCAGCTCCTCCAGTTCAAATTGAGTCAGCGATTCATACTCCGGCTCAACGATGGACTGTTAATCACCCTATTGATCAAATTCTTGGTGATCCAAACGCTGATGTTCAGACTCGACGAAGTGCAGGTAATATTTGTTTATTTGTTAACTTTATTTCTCTGATTGAACCAAAGAAAATAGATGATGCCCTCAGAGATCCAAACTGGGTCAGCGCTATGCAAGAAGAGCTGATTGAATTTGAAAGAAACAAAGTTTGGAAGCTTGTTCGAAGACCAACTGACAAGACAGTGATAGGCACTAAATGGGTATATCGAAACAAGTTGGACGAACATGGAACTGTAACCCGCAACAAGGCTCGTCTTGTTGCTCAGGGATACAGACAAGAGGAAGGTATAGACTACGACGAAACATGTGCTCCAGTAGCAAGACTAGAATCTATTCGTCTATTCTTAGCCTACGCTGTACACAAAGACTTCAAAGTTTATCAAATGGATGTTAAGTCATCGTTTCTCAATGGAAAGCTGAATGAAGAAGTCTATGTGGAACAACCTCCAGGATTCTCAGATCCTAAGCATCCAGGTTATGTTTATATACTGGATAAGGCACTTTATGGCTTAAAGTAAGCTCCTCGTGCATGGTATGACACTCTCTCTACTTATCTCCATATTGAACAATTTAAGCGTGGTAAAATCGATAAGACTCTATTCTTCAGGAAATTAAAAGGTCATATCATTCTTGTTCAGATATATGTTGATGACATTATATTTGGTTCTACTAACCCTGACCTTTGTACTCGTTTCGCTGATAGAATGAAAGCAGAGTATAAAATGAGCATGATGGGTTAGCTAACATATTTCCTTGGTCTTTAGATAAAACAAAATGAAAAGGGAACTTTCATTAATCAGGGAAAGTATGTTAAAGATATGCTGAAAAACTTTGATTTAACTCAGAGTTCAGCTATGAAAACCCCTATGGCACCGCCGCTGACACTAAATAAGGATTCTTCTGGAATACCTGTTAATGTCACAACGTACCGTGGGATGATTGGCTCTCTTCTGTATCTTACAGCTAGCCGACCTGATATTATGTATGCAACATGTTTGTGTGCACGATATCAAGCTGGACCTAAGGAATCTCATATGATCGCTGTAAAGCGAATCTTTTGTTACCTTAAGGGTACTCCTAACCTAGGTCTTTGGTATCCTAAAGATTCAGGGTTTGATCTAATCGCCTATTCAGATAGTGATTTTGCAGGTTGCAAAATGGATAGGAAAAACACCACAGGAGGATGTCAGCTCCTAGGTGGAAAGCTGGTGAGTTGGACAAGTAAAAAGCAAAACTCAGTGTCCACCTCCACCGCTGAAGCTGAGTACGTAGCTGCTGGAATTTGTTGTTCTCAGGTCTTGTGAATGAGAAATCAACTACTGGACTATGACCTTCATCTCTCGAAAATTCCAATCTATTGCGACAGCACAAGTGCCATCGCTATAGCCAACAATCCAGTGCTACACTCAAAGATCAAACATATCGAAATAAGGTATCATTTTATCAGAGATCATGTGATGAATGGTGATATAGAACTTCACTTTATCCCAACTGATTTTCGGTTAGCCGATCTTTTCACCAAACCTCTTGATGAGACAAGATTTAACTTTCTCATCAGCGAGCTTGGAATGTTGAACTTTGAAGACTAAAATCTTCAAAGATTCGCATTTGATCAGCGACAGGATAAAATCAACTTGTATAACCCATTCTATCATCTTCTCTCTGAACAAACTTGATTCGCTGATGTCAAGGTATGTTCTCTTTACTCGCTGACGTTCGCAAATGAATGCAAGATTTCAAAACAAATTGTATCGTTGAATATCTCTTCCTTATCAGCAATACTTTGAAATTTCTAAAACCTAACACTGATATTTCTATTCAGTGCTTCATGTTTTTAAAATGTCCCTGAGTTTTTCAAAAACCTCAGAGACATCCTAAAATATGAAAGGACGTTTGTGACGTAATCAAACGGATAAACCCTGGCTCGTTCTTTTTCTGACACACGTTTGCACGTTTCGTTTACCATCCAATCAAATGCAAACACGTGTCCGTGTCATGATGAAAAACTGTCCCGCTCTAGTTTTTCTCTCCCTCTAATCTCACTATATAAACACATTCGGGTTTATATTTTTCCTTTACGCGAACAACTTCTTCTTCAAGAAAAGATTTACTGTTGCATCTCGAATTCACGAATTCTCGTTTCAAGAACTGTTCATCTTCTTCTTCGACAACAAGGTAAATATTCTTATTATTTACCTGTTTTAACTTATTTCTGATCTTCTCATTGTTTCTACAAGATCAAACAAAAGAACTTTTTAAAATGAAATCATTTTCTTTCATGATTTTATAAACACAATCTTCATGGTTGTTCTTCAAGTTTAAATCTAAAATCTTAAACTTGTTCTTCATATGTTTTTCCAGAATCCTTATCTATAAAGGAAACTGGAAAATAAGACATTCACTAGTTCTTGTCTCTTTTTGTCGAAACTAGAAAACCCTAATCTTCATTAAGACATTTTTGGTCTTAATGAAATGGACAAAAATAAATATCATCTTATTTTGGAATGTCTTTCCACATTAAGACTGTATTCTTTATCTATATTCTTTGGTTGACATGATAAACAGCAATGGCATCTTCTACTACTGCTCCTACTGCTGAGAAATCTCCTGCTGCTGAGACACTGACTCTCCCCAAAGCTCCTCAGGTCAAGTTCACACCTGAGAAAGTAACTTTCAACAACAACAACCTCTATGCGCTTTTCGATTTTCCTCCTCGAAAGCAAGTCACACATCTTGATGATGTTGTGAATTTTCTGAAAACCTGCTGCTTATCCAAAGCCCTAACCTTCGTACCCCCTGCTCATAAATTCCTTCTATCTCAATTCTGGTATACTGCCAGAACAACTCAGGTTTCTTCACCCAAAGATCCTAAGAAACTCCTTGATGTCATTCTCTGTGACACCAAATTTGGCACAACCAAAATCAACCCCGCCATTATCAGGCGTGCACTCAGCCTACCCACTGCCACCAAAGAAAAACACTTTGTCCCTCTGCCTAACCACAAAAACCATGCTGATAGGGAAGCCATCACTGCATTCTTTGATGCAATAGGTTATGTGTGGGAAACAGGGAGGGATAAACAACCTGAGAAGAAGCTGACCCTGATCAAGAAGTCCAAAATGCCGAGCCAGATGAACTTCAACTTCGCCCACTTGATAAGCTGCATGACAGTGAAGTCCGGCTCCTCTGATCAAGCCGCTCAACCTCAGCAAGCAATGGGCTATGCATTGCTGAAAGGTCTCCATGTTGACTGGGCCTCGATCATCTACGACGATCTTGCGTTCAGAGTGGACATGACTGAATGACCAACATGGGTTCCATATCCCAGATTCATCAGCGTCGTCTTCTTACAAGGACTTGGGGACAAATACCCAAAAGAAGGTGATCTGAGACTCTCTCAGGTTGTCCCTAAGGTGCTCGACTTCAGCCCCATGCCAAATGAGGTACGTCTCTCTACTCTCTTACTTCTTCTAAATCCTCCTTTTTCTACTTCTGCAGCTACTTCAGTGGAAATCCCCACCGCTGATACCTAGGCTACACCCTCCACTCCTTCTCGTAAAAGGAAACATTCTACTACCCAACTTGATTCTCAAAAGATCAAGAAAACCAAGGAGCAACCCTCCAAGCATTCACATGCTGAAGACTCCTCGACTCATCTTCTACAAGAGTCGCTGGATAGTCTGGTGGTGCGCTCTGCCACAGCTGCTCAAGCCACCCCTTCCATCCCGACCTCAACATCTTTAAACACTGAGGTTATAAACTTGGAACTGAACCCACCTCCTTCAGCCTCTCTACAGACTGAAGTGATTGTCAGCGGATCCAATGCTGAACCCCGCACCCAACCAATCTTCGCATCCTTCACTCCTCCCACTCTTTCTTTGGACACTCCACCAAATTCCCACCGTTCTCAGGAACCAACGTCATCGTTCATGATTCAGCTGCTGATACTCTACATGCGATGATGGGAACAAACTTAGGATCTGCAGGCACCTCCATGCGCCAAGGCACTCTCGAAGGCGACATGGAATACTACTCAGGGTTACGAGGCTTCGACAACTTCGCCAACCCGCCTGCAGGTATACACATAACTCAACCTACTCCTCTCTTAAAACCCCAAACTTCGGAGCTTTTCTCTGTTCATAAGTTAATAACTGTTTCAGGTCCTAATTTGGGGGATATCAACACCTCCCTGAAGGCCCTGGAAACAAAGGTGGAATCTTACAACATCACACTCTCCACAAACTCTTCAGCGGTTACAGACGCTGGAGAGAACCTCAAAAAGTTGACCGAGGTCGTTGATGAGAAAGCCTCCAAAGCTGGTATGGAGAAGGTGGATGGCAGCATAGGAACTTTTGCTACCACTCTCGCTGAAACTTCCACAAACATCAACAATCTCAACCTCACCAACACCACCCTTGCAACAAACTTCACCACTCTGTCCAATGAAGTCACATCATTGAAGACAGAGGTTGGTACTCTTAAGGGTGAGGTCACCACGGTCAAAGATCTCCTTCAGCAGATACTCAATCGCCTGGATGCCCCCAAAGTCTCACTTTACTCAGGCCGATCGAGAGGATCTCCAAAAGATCAATCCTACTATTTCTGGCCTAGAAGCAAGAATAGTTGTGATTGAAACCTTCATGGGACTTACTGGCCTGGAAGACAGTAATCCTATGACTGCTGCTACTGCTGATCAATCTCTTTCCTCCCCCACTCATAATGTGGAAGAGGGGGAGAAGAAAGCTAAAGATCTTCCCCATAATTCGGAAGGGGAGAAAAATGAAAATGTTGCTGCTGTTGAACAACCTCAGGGAGTTGAAAACCCTGAGGGAACCGATAAAACTCCCTCTGCTCTTGAGGGGGAGCAACTCAATGAGGAAAATGAAGCTGCTGCTGATGTGACCGAACCTTACGCTGATGAGGACGCATCTGAAGAAGAAGCTGAAGACGAAGAAGTTGTCGACATCTCTGACGACGAACCATCATCAACTCATAAAAATGACGATGATGATGATGACTTCTTCTTCGTTGAGCCCAAGAAGGTCCCTAAGAAAGGGATTTCGATAAAAGAACCTTCAGGGGAGACGACCAAGACAAAGCCTGCAGCGTCTGAAGCTGACAAAGGCAAAAACAAAGGCCTCGCTGCAGAAGGCAATCTGGCCATCCTTCAGATAAAGCCAGTTTGTTAGGTACAATATCTTCTCTTCCCTTACACTGCATCCCTTCTCTATCCCTTCTCAATCTCAATCCTTCTATCCATAAAACCTCTATACACTTAAACCCCATTCTTTTCTCTATCTCTTTCTTCCCATAATCTTACATAAACGATCGTTGTGTTTCAGCTAGTCCTCTCCCCTGTTTGAGGATCCAGCTGAAGTCCCCACTGCTGCACCAACAATAATCCCAGCCACAAGAGCTGAAGAAATAATCCCGGTCATGGATTTAATCACTGAGACCGATGAACCTGAAGAACAACTTCTCTCTCACAAAAACAGACCTTCCTTAGCTCCTCAAAAGCTAAGTGAAGAGGATCAGAAAAGGAGAGAAGAAATGATCAAGAAGTTCGAGGATCAGCGAATCATCCTCCCTCGCTCCAAAGTTCCTGTTCCTAAAAAGTTCAGACTATCAAGGAAAGAATTCACTGATCATCTTAGAGCCACAAGATTACTCGCCGAAAAGAAGGAAGCTGAAGAAAAAGATAAGGCCCTCGCCATCTAGCTTGCCCAAGAATCGGTGAATGACCCCAAACTGAAAAGAGCTCCCATCGAAGTCCAACGTCAGTTATGGGAAGACGCCAAGAAGATCGTTGAAGAAAAGACCAAGGTATCTGATTCTACCTTGGAATGGTGCAAAGAAAGATTGCACTATCGATATCGGGCTGCCAAAATTCACAAGGTATTCATAAGAGGAAAATCGACCATAGATGTTCCAGTTGTTAAGGTTGATCTATTCAGAGAAAACGGTACCAAGTAAAACATCTACGCTGCTACGATCAATAAGTATGGTTTCTCTGAATGGTTGGAGATGCGAATAGCCATTCAGCGATCTACCTCTCAATATAAGAGCTATGTCGAGAAAATCATAAATTCTCAGATCGACTTGGTTAATTATGTTGTGGATATTCCTCCTCCTCCTCTTACGACTCAACAAAGAAGGGCCTCTGCAAAGAAAAAGTCCAAACCATCAGATTTAGGTCCTCCTATCCGGAACGAAACAGGTATTGGTTTTTCACGTGCTGAAGTACTTGGTCCTGATCCTGATCTCTCAGCGTTGTATACCTCTCTGCCACTTGGTGAACGTTTCGTCCCTGGTAAAGTTATAAGCAATCCTTATGGTATCTTCTTTCTCGACTACGATGAAGGACAACGTTTTCAACGTGTCTCTGAGCTTCCCATCACTCCCATCGAAAAGCTCAGAGATCTCATCTATTGGTGTCAATTTAGACGCGATCTTCAGGCACGATATCTCATGCCCCTGATCTTCAAAGAAGCAGAAGAAAGAAGAAATCGGGGGGAAACTGTCCCTGATTGGATGATCCCTACAACAAAGACCCTTGATGAACTTCTCATTAAGGAAGAACCTTTTGAAGGCTGATAGGATTTCCTTGTAATCTTTCTATCTTTATCAGCTTACCTCTTTTGTACTTGTAATTTAAATTTGTTGTACTTGTAATATTTCCACATCTCTTTGTAATCTTATATGAAGTTAAAAGAAAATTTTCAGCGAATGTACTTACTCCATCGGTACTTAAAAGATCCCAGAAAACAGTAAAAGGGACAAATATTTTATGAGTTCCTTTTATCCTTATGTTTTCATACTTAGCAATTTTCTCTGTTGCTATGTCATAATCAAATAGGGGGAGATTGTTGATCCAAACCCTCAGTGATTTGATAATGACCCTCTCTTTAACACTTAGTGAAAATTGTAAGTAAACAATATGTATTAAGGTTTCACTATCGCTGATAAGTACTAAGACTTTACAGTACCGCTGATAGGAACTCTCGCTCTTTAGATTAGACATTCAGCGAACCCTGTTCATCCAGTAGCTCTGAGCCTGTTCAGTCTCTATGATGATCGCTGATAGTTTAGTTGTTTACTTATGATCCCTGAAGACAAGTTTCACGTCAACAAAGGTTATACGTTGAAGTCGAAGATCAAGCCCAAGAACCAGCGACAAGTCTACTAATGAACTGATGCGGATATCAGCGAAGTCATAGAATTGTCCATTCAACGTGAAGTATCAAGTAGAAGACTTCAGCAATCGATGAGCTTTATCATTCGCTGATAAAGTACTGATTCAACGAAAGCTTATCATGAAGTCTCTTGCAAAGTACTATTGTCTTACCTCCCTAGCACGTCTCCGTACGAACTGTCAGAACGAACATCCCTTTTGTCTATGATCGTACAACAAACTCTGATTCTACACTGTGCACCATGCGGCTACTAAGGTTTTCTACAAAGGTCAATGACATTCAACCACTCAGCTGCTGCCACGTGTAAAGCAATACTGCCATGCATTAAATGCATGCAGTATATAAGAAGAACCCTACTTCAGAAATGAAGTGCTCGGGCCATCTTCTTTTTCCTTACTACTGTGTGTTAGGTTATTACTCGTAATTTCCTTATCTCCTTTCTGTCTTTATTCTAGTGCAAGAAACTTAGTGTTCTTAACTTGATTAGATTAGGTTAATCCTTAATCTTGTTCCGCAACAAGTTGTAAATTGTTTTAAGATTTATCAATAAACAATTTAGAAAGTAAAAATCGTGTGTTTGTATTCAACCCTACAAACTTGTATAACCCTTCGGGACCAACATTTTCCTTTTCTTTAAAAACGGCTATTCCTAACTGGAATGCTATGTATAGCGTCGTTTCTCTCACTAAACCACCTACACTCATTCGTGAGGAATGTCATCAATAGAAAATCCAAATGGTTCATTTCTTCGAAGGACTAGACAACGATCTTCTTCGATGAGTTGTGTTAGATCTGAAGTTTTGTCAATAAACCAAGTGTTGAAGATCTGATAAGAAGACTCAGATGTTCTGAGTAGAGAAGTCAGAGATCTGACTGTGAAAGCTCAGAAGTATTGATCAGTGAAATCAGAAGTCTGGAAAGAGAAGTCAGATGTCTGAGTTAAGGAGTCAGAAGATCTGAGAAGCTTTATCAGAAGAATGTTCAGAAGTTCTGAACTACCTGTTCAGAACTTATGACGAGATACTTTACTTAGTATTTTATAAACTAATTAGGACACGTGTTATGTTCTTATTAGTCTTTCTTATTTGTACTGTAGCTTTAAGATGTCCGTTGCAGTATAAATAGTAGTTAGCTTTATGTTGCTAACTGATTGATTTTTCCCGTATAACTTTGTATTCATTCTTTGTAATCTTTGAGATTCTCTCTCTCTTAGATCTGTAATTCTGTTCATCATTGAATACAATTGGGCTTGATCATACAACTTCTCAATTACTGCTTTCTATATTGATTGTAAGATAAGATCCTGCTCTTTCAATTGGTATCAGAGCCAATCAACAAACAAATTCGTTCAAGATTGTTATAGCGAAGATCAATTGATCAATTTCTTGAAGATTTCTTGATTCATTCAAAATTCGATTCCGCTGCTAGGGCTAGTTCTTGAATTCTTGGCAATTCTTGAATTACCTGTTACATTTCGATCAAGAAACTCGAATTTGTCTTTCTGTTGAATTTTCTTACAATCATGTCTTCTAAAGAATATCTAGCCATGGGATCTGAAACCAAACCGCCTGTTCTTATACCAGAAGAGTATCAGCAATGGAAAATCCGAATGATCCAATTCCTAGACAACATTGATGAAAACCTTATGATCTCTATTCGAGAAGGTCTAATTGAAGTGTACATCGATGTTGCTGCAACTCCTGCTACAGAGACAACTCCAGAAATTCCAGCAACCAGGGTGAAAAAGAGTTATTCCCAATACACAGCTGAACAGAAAAATAGGCATGCTATTGACAAAAGAGCAATTACTTTAATGACTTTGGTTGTCCCAAATGAGGTTCTTAACAGGATTGACAGTGGATCATCAGCTAAAGAAATGTGGGACGAATTGGAAAGGCAGATGCTAGGAACAGTAAGATCTATTCAGGCAAAGTTAAATCAAAGCATAAATGCTTATGAAAGGTTCAAAGCAAAAGAGTCAGAAAGTTTGACACAGACATACAGTAAATTTTGCACTATTCTAAATGACTTGAGAAGAAATGGACTGAAGAAAACGAAGTCAGAAATAAATTACAAATTTCTGAACAGTCTAAATTCAGAATGGTCATCATTTGCCATAAGTCTGCAAATGAACAAGGATATGTGTGAAGAAGACTTAAATGATCTGTTCTGTGTTCTTAATCAACATGAAGATTCTGTCAAGTTAGTTGTGGAAGAGAAGAAAAATGTTGCTGATCAGTTAGCATTCTTATCAAAGTCCAAAGCAATCAAAGCACCCAAAAAGACTGCATATCTATCAGAGATACCTAATCTGGAAGAATCTGACAAGGAAGAAGGATCAGAAGATGATGAAGATATCAAGATAATGGCTGAGAAACTAGCTTTGTTGACAAATACTTTCAACAAAAGGTATGGGAAGGGTAGATTTCAAGGAAATTATAAGAGAGTTGGGAGTTCAGATTATAAGAAGAAAGAAGATAGAGAAGAAAATAAGTTTGAAAAGAGAGTAGAGAGAAGTGAAGAAAACAAAGAAGAGAAGGATGAGAGAAAAGAAAAGAATCTGTGTTTCAAATGTGGAAAATCTGGCCACTATGCTAAGGATTGCAGAGTTAAAATTGTGAAAGACTATGAGTACTACACCAAGAAGGCTCAGCTTGCAAAGAAGAGAGATGATAAAATTGCTTTGTTGGCTGAACAGGAGAATTGGTTGTACTACACTTCTGATGAAGATGATCATATCAACTTTCCACAGATGCAGAGCTATATGGCAAAAATGAGGAATGAGGATGATTCTGATTTTGAAGATGCTGATTCTGAGTCATCTGCTGAGGTACATTCTTCACTTGAATTAGAGTTAATGACACAGATTGGTGAAATGAAAACTGAATTTGCTAATCTAAGAAAACAGATAAAAGGAGAAAGAAATTTGGTTAACAAATTCAGAATTGAAAAAGAAGTAATAAAAGAACAATATGAAGAATCTGAGGCTGAGAAACAGAAAGTTAAAGATGAAAATTCTGAATTGATGAAAAGGCTTTCTGAACTAAAAGTTGAGTTTTAAAAAATAAAGGATGAAAAAGGTGATTTACAAATAAAATTTGATATGTTATTTGAAGAAAGAAAGAATTTTTACACCAAAATTAAAGAATTAGAAGATCTGAATTTGAAAAGGGGTCAGACTCAGCAAACACTAAATCTTTTATTAAGCAATGTTAAAGATACAAGATTTTACAACCCAAAGAAGGGAGTGGGATTGGAAGAAAATGTCACTTTAAAAAGAGCTCCAATCAACTTGTATGAAAAACTTCAAGTTTCTAAGCCAAAAATCCCAGAAATTGTTGAAGTTTTCATAAGACCTGCTAGTTCTATAACAAGTTCTGACAATTTGCAAAGACCAAACTCTAAAAAGTCAGATGAGAAAATTTCTGAGTCTAAAACAGAAAAGTCAGTTGGTTCAGAAGAAAAGGTTAAGAAAGAAGTTTCTAAACCAACAGATGAGAAGCCAAGATACAATGATACTAAATTCAAGTATGATTCTTTAAATGTCAGCTACAAAAATAAACAACCAAGTTTTTCATATCATGACATTGAGAGCATATTTGACACAAGTAAAAATTCTGAAACAGTCAATCAGAAGTCTGAAACTTCTAGTCGGGATTCTGAACTTTGTAGTCAGAACTCTGAGTCTAAAGATCAGACATCTGAGTCTGTAAATCAGAACTCTGACTCAGGTAGTCAGAAGTCTGATTCAACTAGATTTTCTGAAACAAAATCAGATGAATTTTTGCAACTTAAAAAAAGATTTAATCTTGTGAGTCAAGAACTTGAGGACTTAAGGAAAGCTTATGATGAACTTGAAAATGATTTCTGTGAGGTGGATATTAAACTTGAAGAAGCTTTGAAAGAAAAGAATATTTTTATTCAGAAAATAACAGAGCTTGAAAAACTGAACACTGAGTATGATTTTTTTAAAATTAATGCTTCAAGAGAAAATGATAAATTCTTTAATGAATCAAGTACATATGAAAAAGGTGAATCATCTAATTCTTCTAACAAAAAGAACTTGAATTTTTCAGAAAAAGAAGAAAGCAAAAGGAAAGATGATCTTGCAAAGTTGAATGATCTGAAAAGGGATCTTGAGAAGCTTAGAATGAAATCTACTTCTGAACTCAAAGCTAGAAATTCTTGTAATAAGGGCAATTGTACTCTGAACAGTATCAATAAAAATGAAATGACCTATGTTTCAGATTTATTGTCACTTGCAAAGAAAAATCTTGTTTGTGTTAGATGTAAAAATGATTCATTCCAATATTCTCATAAATGTCAAGTCAAAATAACTTCTGTTTCATACATAAGAAAAGATATTCAGAAAGTTTCTGTTCCTCAAAATACAGAAAAAGAAGAAAATTTTTGTTCCTCAGACTCAGAAGAAAGAAAAGATAAAAGAAAAGAAAGTTGAAAATATAGCAAAACCAAAAGTTACAACTCTCAAAAAGAATTTGAACAAGCTTGTAAGCAGAAAATGTTCTGACTTCATAAAAGTTCAAGGAAAGTGGTGTTTGAAGAAAGATTTTGAGTGGAGAGTAAAAGGTACTAATGTCAAATCCAATGACAAAGCTAACAAAGATGGACCCATTCCAAAATGGGTACCTAAACCTAACTGATCCTTTTGCAGGGCTGTCATGTGTGGTTTTTAGATTCAGGAGCTTCAAGACATATGACAGGTCAGAAGTCTTTTCTATCAAACTTCACAGAAAAGGCTGGAGGAGCAGTAAACTTTGGAAATAACAGCAAAGGACAAGTCAAAGGTTATGGGGATTTAACTAAAGGGGATCTGACTATCCAAAAGGTTTTCTAGGTTGAAGGATTACAGCATAATCTTTTCAGCATAAGTCAGTTTTTAGACAGTCTTTGTCAAATTAAGTTTCAAATAACAGGTTGCATGATTTTAACTGAAAATGATGTTAAAGTCTTCTGGGCCAAAAGACATATGGACTTATTTGTAGTTAATTTTTCAAAATTGAAAACATTAAATACAGTTTGTCTTTTATCAAAATCAACTGCAAATGAATGCTGGCTTTGGCACAGAAGATGTTCTCATCTGAATTTCAAAGATCTTAATAATCTCGTTGCAAAACATCTGGTTAAAGGCTTACCAAAGCTTAAATTTGAAAAAGAATCATTATGCTCAGCTTGTGAAATGGGCAAGATGAAAAAGAGTTCTCACAAATTAAAAATGGACTCATCTTGCAAAGCACCATTAGAAATGATTCATACTGATCTTTGTGGTCCAATTTCAGTTCAATCTATGGGAGGAAAGAAATATATGCTTGTGATTGTTG
The DNA here is from genome assembly GCA_033807775.1 of Saussurea involucrata. NCBI lineage: Eukaryota > Viridiplantae > Streptophyta > Magnoliopsida > Asterales > Asteraceae > Saussurea > Saussurea involucrata. Next base: position 23,894,014 of record CM066312.1, read on the forward strand.
ATGAATTCTCCAGATACACATGGGTTGAGTTCCTAAGAGCTAAGTCAGAAGCTGCTACTACATTGATAAATTTTATCAAAAGGATTCAAGTTCTCTTACAACTTCCAGTTCAGAAAATCAGAAGTGATAATGGAACAGGGTTCAGAAATGAGACTCTTCAGAATTTTTTAGAAACTTCTGGGATTTCTCACAATTTTTCTGCTATCAGAACTCCTCAACAAAATGGTGTTGTTGAAAGGAAGAATAGAACTCTAGTTGAAGCTGCGAGAACAATGCTGGCTTATGCAAATCTTCCTACTTTCCTATGGGCTGAAGCAATTGCAACTGCTTGTTTTACACAAAATAGAACTTTAATCAATAAGAGATTAAATAAGACTGCTTATGAACTGATAAATAAAAGAAAACCATTAATCAAATTCTTTCATGTTTTTGGTTGCAGGTGCTATGTTCTTAGAGACAGAGAAAATCTTGCCAAATTCGATAAAAAGGCAGATGAAGGATACTTTGTGGGTTATTCTTTAACTTCCAAAGCATTCAGAATCTACAATAGAAGAACCAAGAGGATGATGGAGAGCATAAATGTAACTTTTGATGAAGCCAGAATGCGGACTTCTGAACAAGACAGTTCAGAACTCATGCTGAACAAGACAAAAATGACTTCTGATACAGATTCTAATCCCATTTGTTCAGAACTCAATTTACTGTTTAAGGATGCTTTTAGTGAACTAATTTCTGATTCTTATGCAGAATATGAAAACCCAAAGATGGTCAAAGAGATGAAAAATAAGACTCCAGAAATAGTTCAATCAACTGTAATTTCTGACAAAGGTCCATCAGAGGAATGTCCAAATCTAATACATACAAGTGGTGAAAATTCTGAACCTTGTAATCAGAATTCTGATTCTTGTACTCAGAACTCTGAACAAGTCACTCAGAATTCTGACTTCATTAATCAGAACCCAAACTTGGATATGACTCCTATTCATACATCAGAACAAGGGGACAGTTCAGAATTACAAGCAATCATTGATGAGAATGATGCAAACAACAATTATTCAGAGATTGATGTACTTCCTAGTGCAAATAAATGGACTAAAAATCATCCTATTCATCAAGTAATAGGTGATCCTTCAGCAAGAGTAAAAACCAGATCAGCTACAGCAAATGAAGCAATGTTTGCTGGTTTCTTGAGTGTGATTGAACCAAAGAAAGCTAATGAAGCCTTAGAGGATCCAGACTGGATTTCAGCAATGCAAGAGGAATTGCTTCAATTTGAAAGAAATAAAGTTTGGAGACTCATCCCAAAGCCTGAAGGTAAATCTATTATTGGAACTAAATGGGTGTTCAGAAACAAAAAGGATGAATCAGGTGTTGTCATCAGAAACAAGGCAAGATTGGTTGCTAAGGGATACTGTCAACAAGAGGGAATTGATTATGATGAGACATTTGCACCAGTGGCAAGAATAGAGGCAATCAGAATATTTTTAGCCTATGCTGCACATAAAAACTTCAAGGTGTATCAAATGGATGTCAAATCAGCCTTTCTAAATGGCAAACTTAATGAAGAGGTGTATGTCCATCAACCTGAAGGTTTTGTTGATCCAGAATTCCCTGATCATGTTTATATTTTAGACAAAGCTTTATATGGTCTAAAACAAGCACCACGAGCCTTGTATGACACTCTTACTAAACACTTGTTAGGTTCAGGATTCAAGAAAGGTAAGATTGACACAACTTTGTTTTTAAAGAAACAGGGTGATGATTTGATTCTGATTCAGATTTATGTTGATGACATAATATTTGGTTCTACCAGTCCAGAATTATGTGATAATTTTTCAAAAATCATGTCATCTGAATTTGAAATGAGCATGATGGGTGAACTGAATTTTTTCCTTGGTCTTCAAGTCAAACAATTACCAAAAGGTATTTTTATAAATCAAGGAAAATATGTCAGAGATATTCTGAAAAAGTTCAAAATGTCTGATTGTGCTTCTATGAGAACACCTATGGCAACTAACATAAAGTTAGATGCTGATCTCAAAGGTGTTTCAGCAGATATCAAACTTTATAGAGGCATGATTGGATCATTACTTTATTTGACTGCAAGTAGACCAGATATTATGTTTTCTACCTGTTTCTGTGCTAGATTTCAATCTAACCCGAAAGAATCACATATGTTGGCTGTCAAAAGGATTTTAAGATATCTCAAAGGAACACCTGATCTAGGTTTATGGTATCCAAAAGAAACTGACTTCAAATTGACTGCTTTCACTGATGCTGATCATGCAGGAAGTAGGTTGGACAAAAAGAGTACATCTGGTGCTTGTCACTTTTTGGGAGATAAAATAGTGAGTTGGGCATCAAAGAAGCAGAATTGTGTATCCACTTCAACTGCTGAAGCAGAGTATGTTGTTGCTGCTGCTTCATGCTCTCAAACATTGTGGATGAGAACACAACTCATGGACTATGGATATCAGCTTAACAAGATTCCCATCTATTGTGACTCAGAAAGTGCAATTGCCATTACTCAGAATCCTGTTCAACATTCGAAGACTAAGCATATAGATGTGAGGTATCATTTTATAAAGGACTATGTGGAAAAAGGAACTATAGAGATGCACTTTGTGCATACAAAGTATCAATTGGCTGACTTGTTCACAAAGCCTCTTGATCACAAAAGGTTTTCTTTTCTCATATGTAAAATAGGAATGCTTAATCTGCCTAATTGAAAATATTTTTTTTCTTTCTTAAAAATGCTAAATTTTTCTAAATAAAATTGTCTGAGTAGTGTACTCAGAACTCTGAGTCTTAAGATTCAGAACTTCTGAGTACTGAGATCAGAACTTCTGAGTCTTGAGATCAGAACTTCTGAGTCTTGAGATCAGAACTTCTGAGTCTTGAGTTCAGAACTTCTTAGTCTTGAGTTCAGAACTTCTGAGTCTTGAGATCAGAACCTCTGGATCTTAAGGTCAGAGATTCTGAGTCAATACTTCAGCAATCTAACTTTCAAAAATTTATTTTTGAGAAATACAAATAACTTCAACTGTATGGATTATGCTTCTTCTATTATCTTTTTATCTCATCTTTATGTATCATTAATAGTCAAATGCATGCTCAAGTCAAGGGGGAGCATCAAAATTCTTTTGGAAATCATTTTGTGATGCTTAAAAGATTTGTTTTCATTTCTTATCGCTGATCATTCTAAGAACAAGCTTTTAATGATAAATTTTTTGTTATTCAAACTATATCTGAATTAAAAACTTTTCATATTCAGATATAAGATTTTAAATGATCCTTTTTAAATCATCATAATATGAACAGAATTTTGATGATAAAAAGTTCTTCTATCTGTTCAAACCTCTTCTGAATAATCAAAACGTTTTATATTGGTCAGAAGTTGATTTTAAATGACATTTTGGTTACAAGGCAAAATTCTTCTGAGTCATGGAATCAGAACATCTGTGTGTGTTATTCAGATCTTTGACTTGAGTCAAAATTCTATCCACTAACACGTGTCAGCTTCATATTTGTTTGACAATGCCACGCATTTCATTTAAATCCTTTGTGGTATTTCAAATGTGTTGACTCCGTTATAACATTGATTTCGCTTTTCCGTTAAACCTTTCAACTTCGCGGATTTTAAATAGGTCTTAAAATCCCTATTTCAAATTTCTTTCAAATTCCAGAGCGAAACGTGAGATACGAATCAAATCCAGAGTTCTTTGAGTCTGTTTTCTTCTTAAATCATGTCTGAAATACGAAGAAGTGGTCCAATTTCTCTACATTCTACAAAATCGATAATGGATTCATCCGATTCGGAAAATGATGAAGTACAAAATAGAGTTGCAGAGGAAGGGGCAATAAGAAATGATGAAGAAGATGAACAAATGGATGAATCTGAAGGAAATGCGGATGAGGTAAACGTTAATATTGAACATGAACAGAGTGTTGCAGGTTCTATTATGTCAGATAGATCTATTTTAGTGGAAAGAATTGTTCCTGAGAGTGAATGGCTGAAATTATCTGAAAATAACTGTGTTATATTATTTGAGGAAAGCCGTTTTAAGCCTGAACACAGAATTATCATGGAGTTATTCAAACATCATCCGTACAGAAAATGGTTTACAAGAAGTAAAAATGTGCCTGTTCAGTACATACAACAATGGTGGAAACATCTTAGGTTAGAAGATAATAAGTTTGTGTCTGAAATTGGAGGAGTGACATTTGTCTTATCTATTTCTGCACTAAGAGAAATGCTGAATTTACCAGAGAAAGATGATGTACAAAGAAGAACAGATTTTGAGGACTCACCCTTAACAGAAGAATTAATAGCAGAGTTTATGAAGTTGGGATACAATGAAGGATTGAGGAGCCTCAGTTTGTTCAGAAGAAACAAATTACCACCTATTTGGGCTTGCTTCTTTCATGTGGTAAATAAATGTGTGTCAGGGAAGAATAGTTCTACTGATCAAGGTTCTAAACAAATTCTTCAGATATTTCAGGGTTTAGTGAAGAATAGGCATTATGACTATACTTTAATACTTTGGGAAGATATGAAGAATACATTTGAGAAGAATCAGAAAGCAATTCAGAAGAAAACAAAGGATGCTCCACTGACATACATTCCTTACATAAGGTACTGGCAAATTGTTATTTGGTATGCCATGCAGGAAAACAGAACAATCTCAAGAAGAACAAATGAAGAGCATGGTCCTACATTTTATTTGGGTAAGATGACCTCAGTAACAAGACTTGAAAACTATCCCAATCATAAACTATTGCCAAAATCACTTAGGAACTATATTCCAAGGGAGAGTGAGATTTTAAAAGCTTATTGCACCTCTATGGGAATTGAATTACCTCAAATCCCTACCCAAGAGGACCAACCTGAGAAGAGAGGTGAGGGGTCTAGTCGAATTAGAGAGGGGGAGGATGTTCAGATGGGTGAACATTATGAGAGACCTGAGAGGGAAAATTCTAAGAGCTTGGTTAGATTTGGTGAGGAAAAACAGAATGAGAGTGATGAGGATGAGAGATTGTCAACAGAGGTTCAAACAGAAAGAGATGCCTCTGAACCAGCTAATCTTGACCAGGTAACCACAAATGCTATTGGTTCACATCTCTTGGTGTCCAATATTGAAACAAACACCATGGACCTAGTGGTGGATCTTGAACAACCCATCCATATCCACTCAGAAGCATTTCAACATGCTACTGTTTCACACAAATCCGGGGAACCATCCCAAACTCATTTGGAGGGAGGTGATAAATCCCAATTTATTTTTCAACACATTGAGTCTGAATATCACAGTCCTATTCATATTGAGCCTGAAATTCCTTTTGACACTTGCACAAATCAGGAATTTCGTATTCCTGAAACAACATTCATAGACATACCTAATGTTGGGTGTCGAGGATTGGATGGAAGTCCTGGTGAGGTGAACATTACAAAAGCCTCATTTAAACGTGCATCTGTTGTACAAGATGACTGTGTGTTATCTACAGGCCATGAGCCCTCTGGGCACATGAAAACTGGACCATCTGTTGGTTCAGGTTCACTGTTAGAAACTTCTGAATTTGAAAAGATTCAGAAACAAAACAAGGAGATGGGGGAAAAAGTAGAAAATTTGGAGAAGAAGGTGGAGGATTTGAATGATGAGATGTCAGAGTTGAAAGTTGTGTTGGAGAAAAAGTTGATTTCTGTTGAAACCAAAGTAGATGATGTAAAGAAATCCTTGGATTCTCACAAAAAGGAGATCGTGGATATAATGTCTGGTTTTCAAAAAGATATGTTAAAACAAATGCAAGGTATGCAGGAATCTATACTGAAAGCACTGAGTGTATCTTTGGCTTCTACTTCAAAGCCTCTTGATCCTGTTCCTATTGCAGAAGCTGAACCTGAAGTTACTTTTAATCAGAACTTGAAAAGAAAGTTTGATGATAATGAGCCTCATGATCATCAAAAGGGGGAGAAAAGACAAAGGTTAAGTTCTGATGATGATATTGGCATAGAAGATTTTGAGATGGCAGATATGCAATTAGCTAGTACAAAAAGTTCAGAAGATCAGACACAGGAAAATTTAAAGGCAATAACTCAGATAGTTCAGATTGATAGCTCAGATACAGAGGAAATGGAGTTGGAAAGTACAGATGGTGGTGATTCAGATAAAACAGAGGAATTGAACTTAGACATAGAAATGGAAAGAAACTCAGATGAAACTGAAGCTATTGAGGAATCTGTATTGAGATCAGAAAAGACAGTGGAAAGTGAAGTGGTCAACATGTGTACAGATATTGTGGTGTATAACAAAGAAAATATGACGGATTCTGAATTAAAAGAAAGGAGGTTAAGTGAAGAGTTGATCAGAAGGATGCATAATAATTTAGTCAGAGCTTTGAATGTTCAAAAAGTTCAGCAAGGAATAAAAATGATAAGACCTATTGATCTAATGGGAGAAGAAGACAGAACTGTGAATTATACTCAGGATTTTGAAGATGATTTTAGATTTAACTTTTGTGATGAGTTAAATACAGAAGAAGAGTATGTGAAAGTGAAAGACTTCTTTATGCCTTCTGAGTATGTATTCAGAAAACCAATTGAGATCCCAAAGATTAAATTGCAAAGACTAGAAGAACCTGTATGTGATTTCATTCTAGAGTTAAGTGATGTGCCATTAGCCAGACAATTTCATGATGATATTTTTCCTGAGGAAATATATGATAATCTCTACTACACAGAAGGAGAGTATGAGCCTTTGGAAAGTAACATTGATGGTTTTATGGATGACAGAGCTCAGATGGTCTACTCAGAAGCTTCTAACAGGTTCAGAGTTCCTGACTCAAAACTGCATATTCAGAAAAGAATTGAGAAAGTTCTGATGTTTCAACAAGATGAATTCAATGGTTTAATGTTTGTTAGAATGGAAGTACTGAAAGAAAGAAATACAAAGGTTTCCATGTCTACTTTTGATTTTCACAGATTGACTCTTGATGATCAGATCTTTTTAGTCAAGTTCTTTGCTAGCACTGAAGAAGCCTTGATATAAATTGAATGCAGAAGACTTCTGGGTATTTATGTCAGAAATATATACTTGTATGACTTCCAATTAGCTATTGAAGAAAGAAAAGAAAAGTGTAATCAGAGTTCTCCCACAAAGAAAAAAGAAGTTGATTTGCATTTGAAGGGATTTGTGAATGAAGGAATGGAGACAGAAGGGTTCACATATATAGTTCACGAAAGGCTTGAATTGTTCAGATTAAAAGAGTTGGTGAAGTACAGTGATACAACTCTGAATTGGTTATTGATTAAAATGGAAGTAAGTGTGGAAACTGAAAAAGAGAGTTTAAAGAAGAGATGTATAAACTGTGTGAAGAGGAGGTTGGATCTTAGAAGAAAAATCAGAAACAGTAGTGAATGGTTGCTATCTGAGGTGAATCCCAAAAAGATTCTACATAATGATTTTGTGTTTCCTGCTGAGTATGAAGTGAATGAAATTTTGTCAGATGAAGTTGAAGAAGTGCAGAACACAACATCTCAGAATGTGCAGATAACTAGTTTTGATCAAGCTGAACAGTCTGAACCAAAAGAAGATGAAATATCCATTGATCTAAATGGATACTTTCTTGAATTTGATTTACCTGAGTTCTTCAAACCAAAAGAAGTACAATTCTTGGATGTGTATTATGATAGACCTAAGGAGACTCAGATCTGGTTGGCTGAAAAATTAAGATGTCTTGGCAAAACAAAGCAAGCTGTTTACTCAGATTTTTTAATCACTGGAATCAGAGAATTGAGGGTTAAGAAATTCAGAAAGATGGAGTACTTATCTTTTGAAGTTCTGAGAGAAGATGGCAAGGTTTATTACTTTACTGATGCAGATTTTGAGAAACTATCAGTAGTTGACTTCTACAGATTACACAGCTTTCTATGCTTCAAAGAGTCGAGCAAAGACAGAAATTAAAGGAAGGCCAGAAGTGTGGTAATTGAGGCCATGTTCTACATCTTAAGGTGGTACTGTTATACATATTTTCAAATAGCTTTGTACCTACAAAAGTCATGTGTTTATCTGGCAAATCCCAACACAGATCATGAACAGAAAAAGAAGTTAAAGACTGGAAGTGTTCACAAATATCCAGATTTGGGAGTATTTTTGAAAAACAAAAGTGGAAAGATTTTCTTCAGAGCAAAGGAAACCGCAAAATACTGTTCTGGAACTTTAAGAATCATAAAGCATAATTTGGAGAAAAAGATGCTGAAAGTGAAGGAAGCAAACATGACTCAAGAAGTAATCAATCATCAAGTTGAAATTATTCAAGAAATCATTGACAAAATTGATAAAAGGCTTAATCTGAGAAATGTGCTACTTCAGAAAATTGTTCCTGCTCTGAAAGAACTGGATGATGCAAAGTTTAAGTTTAATTGACAAAAAGGGGGAGATTGTTAGATCTGAAGTTTTGTCAATAAACCAAGTGTTGAAGATCTGATAATAAGACTCAGATGTTCTGAGTAGAGAAGTCAGAGATCTGACTGTGAAAGCTCAGAAGTATTGATCAGTGAAATCAGAAGTCTGGAAAGAGAAGTCAGATGTCTGAGTTAAGGAGTCAGAAGATCTGAGAAGCTTTATCAGAAGAATGTTCAGAAGTTCTGAACTACCTGTTCAGAACTTATGACGAGATACTTTACTTAGTATTTTATAAACTAATTAGGACACGTGTTATGTTCTTATTAGTCTTTCTTATTTGTACTGTAGTTTTAAGATGTCCGTTGCAGTATAAATAGTAGTTAGCTTTATGTTGCTAACTGATTGATTTTTCCCGTATAACTTTGTATTCATTCTTTGTAATCTTTGAGATTCTCTCTCTCTTAGATCTGTAATTCTGTTCATCATTGAATACAATTGGGCTTGATCATACAACTTCTCAATTACTGCTTTCTATATTGATTGTAAGATAAGATCCTGTTCTTTCAAGTTGAAAAAGGTCCATATGTTCCTATAGTGATTGTTCCGCCAGTACTTGCTACTACAACCATTGTAGAAGTTGCAGCTTACCAAAATTAAAAGGAACCTAAGGCCTGGAACAGATCATAAAGCCAAAAGGTTGTTGATCATGACCATCCTAAACGACATTCTCTAGTCTCTAGAAGCTTGTAATACAAAAAAGATCTGATCAATCGGCCAATCAATTGGAAGGAGGTATCAAAACCAAAAAGAATCACAGGGTTCAATGTATTAATGAGTATAATAGCTTTGCTACCATTTCTAAAGAAACATTGCAACAAACCTATGACAGGTTTAACACGTTGGTCAACAAATGTGAAGTTCATCCCATTCAAGAAGAAACCAAAGTGTTGTTCCTGAAATGTTTGAATGTGGAATGGTTACAACTGTCCATATCCCTGCAATCCAATTAGGATCTTGAAGCCTAGACATTACATGATGTTTATGGTACTATGGCCTGTCAAGAGAAGGTCGTGTACAAGAAGAAATCGGCTATTGGTGGTCCTCTGGCTCTTGTATTTGAATCAAAAGAAAAGTTTATATCTGGAAGACCAACCAGAGACAGTGCGACCAAAGACAGGTCAACTAGAGATGGGTCGTCTAGAGAAGGTGAGAGAAGAAAGGAAAGAAAGCTCTGGTGGCTGAGAGTGATGAAGAAGTCATACTTTCTAGTTCTAACATTGATGATGATAATGTTCTTAGTGCCTTTGCATAACCACTTGCCTTGATCACCAAGGAGTTTCTAGAAAGTTTGCATGAAATCCGTTTGACCGAAGCAATAACAGATGCAAGAGGAGATAGATATCAGAAGCCAATCCATGTTCAGGATCAAAGACAGTTACCACCTCCACCCAAGTTCAAACAGAGGGAGGAGAAGAAGACAAAGAATGTTTTCAAAGCCACCAATCAAAATGACACGTGTTACAGGTGTGGCAAACCTGGCCATTTTGTTGTTGAATGCTGAGGAACTCTGGTTAAAGATGCTACTTACTATAAAAGTAAGTACAACTACAATGAGAGGAGAGAAGCCTCATGGTTGAACAGAAAAAATGGGTCTTTGATTCTACGTTAGATGATGAACCCAAACAGGCTCATTTTTGTGGCATGTCTCACATGGTTGACAAGAAATAGAGTCCTCTGACTCTGATGCTCAGGTATGTTCTATCTCTGGTCAAAATAAGAATCATGAAACTGAACTGGAGATGAATGTTCAAAAACTAATTGAGGATTTTCAAAAGCTGAAACATAAACTTTCTAATGAAAAAGAAAAGCGAAGACATGCTCAAAATGATATGATATTTTTCATAAGGGAAAAAGAGTTTTTAGAATAAAAAAAAGAAGAAATTTCCAAGGAAAATAGCCAAATTAAAAATTAGAACTTTCAAAGGAAAAGACATTTACATAAAAGTGCACAGAGCTTGAGAAAGCTTTAGATGAAATAGAGAAGAAGATAAGGGCCTCTGAGTGTGATAGACATAATTTTGTTGCATTAAAAAAAATCCAAAGGGATAGGGAGGTTCTGCATCAAACTCTACAGACAATGAAATTTTGATAAAGAAGTACCAAGATGCACAAGATGTGCACATCAAAATCAACTTTCAGATAGATACTCGGGGACTTGGTTTCAGTGATATGGATCCATACACTCGAAACAAAAAATACATCTTTGCCCTCTATTTATATTTGGGCAAAGTACAAACACCTAATTTTCCATCACTGAGAGAGTCTTCTTTGTTCAAGTTGGTAAAAAACCTCAAAAGGGTCGAAAATTAGAACGTTGAAGTTCAAAAGTATTTCATATGAAAATGCTTCTCGAGAAAAGGCTAAAAAGATTTTAAAACCATAATCAATGAATCTACTTATGATTTAAATCTATTTGTTTTTTAATCCTTGATCAAAGATCCAGAGACTGTCTGTAAACATGATTTGAATAAAATGCTTAACTTTGACTCCATCCAAAATCAAGTCTTTGTAGTCTATAAACTTAGTACCTCTGGTTCTAAAAAATACACCATGCTTAACCCAGAGGCAACATAATTTTTGGGTACATTCATAGAGGAAGAATTAAGAAGAGTTTAGAAGAAGAGTTGAAAAGTGTTTTAGGGCAGAACTTATCCCCTGAACCTGAAATTATGCCTTGCATAGTAAAAGATTTAAATTAAACACTCCAAAGAGATGAAAATGGTTATGACATCTATCCATCAATACCCATCTATAGAAAACCCAAAAAATATTTTTTGATTCTGACTCTCATTCAAATGAAAAGTCTTTTAATTTACAACTAGAGATAGTGGAAGGACTATGTTAGGGTCAATTTATGTTGAATAGAAGTTCAAGGGGCTGTTTGTAATTCTTTATTTTGGGCCTAGTTAGTGAACGGGTCGTGGGCTTGTTAACCACGGGCCCGCCATATATAATGTTTTGTTTTAGCCATTGTTTAGGCTAGTTGTCTTTTAGCTTTCTAAATCATATTGTAATACTCTCTCATTATTGAAAGCAAATTGGATGACCAGTTGAAATCATAACCGTTGTTCATATACATTGATTTCATATTGTTCGTTGCACGGATCTGGAACTCATAATTGGTATCAGAGCAGACGGACAAATCGATTCAAAGTGCTCTATTCAAATTCTGGTAAGTTTTTCTTTCACAAGGCTGTGTTCTTGATTGAAATCTTGTTTTTTGATTTGGATTAAATTGCTTCGTTTCGTTTATTGCATTCTGTTAGTATTACTCTTATTTGTAATTCTGCTCGTTTTCGCAACTTAATTCGATCGTTTGAGTGGTTTTTAAGCAAATTAAAGTTCAAAAGTTTTGGTTGTGTTCTTGAAAAAAATCGAATTTTTAACCATCAAAACTTGTTGTTTTTGCTTCAAAATCGATTTGGGTAGTATTATTTTTGTGTTTGGTAGAGTTTCTAATCTTTCAGGAACGTTTTTGAGCAACCCTAGTCGATTCTCAATCGAATTTGAAACCACATCCGTCCTTTCCGGATACTATAAGCACTTTCCGGAAGTTCGCTTATACTTTCCGGACACGAATCAGCTTTCCGGGTAAGTTTTATAAATTCCAACCTTTCCGGGTAATTTTGTTCCGGAAAACCAAAGTTTTCGGTAAAATACTTTATCCGGACATCTCATCGTTTCCGGTAACCTATTTTATCCGGACAACTCGAAGTTTCCGGTCAAGTTGATTTTTTCCGGACTCCAGTCATCCGGTAAGTACTTCATGCGGAAAGTGTATCATCCGGAAACCCCTTTCATCCGGCAAGTCCTGTGTTTCTTTTATCATTCGGAAAATCTTGTATCCGGTAACCTATAGTTATCCGGAAACTCAGTTTGTCCGGACACTTTCATTTATCCGGACACTTCTGTGTATTTGATATGATTTTCATTCAATCTGATCCGGACGCTTCCAGATCAGAAATCACATCCGGATTCCTATCCGGTAAGTTCATTTCTATTGAATTCTTACATGTTCCTAGTATAACTCAGTCGTAGAACCTGCATTAGGATATCACTCGTAGTGCCTTGCATTAGGTTATCACTTTGAATCGAACACTTCGTCTGGCGATCACTCTAGTGCAACTAAAGATGACTTCACGCGACACTCTTGCAATCGGTACCGACTCCAAACCACCTTGTCTCTATCAAGGTGAGTACAGCCAATGGAGGGACAGATTCAAAATCTTCATAGAGTCGAAGGACAACTTCGAGTACGTTTGGCGTGCGTTAGAAAATGGGCCAATTCCACCACCCATGAAGACGATACCAGCAACTGCAAATACTAAAGCTCGAGAAGAAAGAAAGACTCTCACCGATATGACCGACGATGAAACAGGCATGCTTGAGGGAGAAAAGCATGCTAAGCGGTACCTTGTTCAAGCTCTCCCCAACACGATCTACACTGCCATCGACAGTTACAAAGATACAGCTAAGGGCATGTGGGATCAGGTGGAGAAGATGATGCGTGGGAGCGAAGTCGGAAATCAGCTGATGATTAATAGCTCAATAACCAAGTTTGATAGTTTTAAGCAGCGCACCGGTGAATCCCTATCTCAAACTTTTGAACGGTTCTGTCTACTTCTTAATGAGCTCCACAAGAACAAGATTACTCGTTCCAACACTGAGAACACTCTGAAGTTCCTCAACAACCTTCTGCCTGAATGGAAAGTGTTTGCATCTCACGTCAAGCACACCCACTTAATGGAGAAGGTCGGCATTCACGAGCTGTATGAAATGCTTCTTCAAGATGAAGATGAGGTAATGGAACTCCTGAATGAGAAGAAGATTGCTTCCAAACCAGTTGCTGATCCTCTAGCACTCTTGTCCTCCAAACAAGGGAAATCTTCGGGCCGTCACTCCAAACGTGCTCAAAAGCAAAGCTCATCTGAGTCAGAACCTAAAGAAAAAGAAGATAGTAATTCTGATGATGAAGTATCTAATTTCAAGAAAGCGATAGCCCTACTTTCCAAATCTTTTCAAAAACAAAAGTTCTATAAGAAGCCATCGTCCAATAATCAGCGCTACTCCACCTCCTCCAACAAGCGCCACGATTATAAGGACAAGTATGAAGGAAAGAAGAAGGCCGATGAGCAAGATCAGTCTGAGAAGAAGGAAAAGTCAGTGAAAGATGACCGAAAGAAGAAAGATGAACCCGTAACTTGCTACAACTGCGGGAAACTTGGTCACTTTGCGAAAGATTGCCGTCAGCCTGTTGTAAAGAATTCCCATTATTACAAGGCTAAACTCGCACTGATAGAACAGAAGGAAGTTGGAGCAGCTCTGTTTGTGGAAGACGACTACTGGTTGGGTCGTTCTGATGATGAAAGCAATTCTGATGGTGCTAATGCTTTCATGGGATATCACTCTCCAGTCGATGAAGAAAAGTCAAGTCAGGTATGTGAATCTAACCAACAAGATTTCTTGAATCAAATGCAATCACTTGTTGAACCGGCAGATTCCTTTAAGGCCACCTCTAATGAACAACTGCTTGAGATCAGTTCTCTATCTGAAAAGCTAGATGTTCAAAAGAGAATAACTGAGAAATATAAGTCTGAAAATGCTAGCTTAAAAGACAAATGCAAAAAAAATTCAATAGCACCTAAGTATTAAGGGCCAAATTATCTGAACTTCAGTCACAGTTTGATCAGTGCATGAATGAGAACGCAAAAATTGTTTATCAATGCTCTGCTCTTCAAATTCAGCACAAGGAGTTTGTCGCGAAAATACTTGATCTTGAAACCAAACACAATAAAAGAGGTCAAACGGATCAAACCATCCACATGAATAAACCCAAAGAGTTCACGTATTTTAACAAAGACTGGGGAATCGGATATGATAACCCACATTATTTGAAAAAGGGAATATACAAAACACCTACTCTGTATGATTTTGGTTGTTTTGGATTAGATAAAAAGTATCCGGAATACGCAATTCAATGGACTGGTCCTCTTGAACCTGAAAAGGAAGAGGAAACTGAGGAATACGCGGCCACACACGTCAAAAATACAACTTCCTTTTTGCTACGAGCCTTTAAATTATTCCTATCAGAAAAATAAGAAGTACCTCTCGAATGACTACTTCGATTGCTATAAGGTTGCAACGCCCAAGGATTCTTCCAAAAAGGATGAGGTCCAAGCAACCGAACCCAAGACTGAGACGGATGAGTTCAAACTCTATGTTCCCCCTCTCATCTTGGAAGCAGAGATAGTCGAGTTGGAGGAGTCACTCGAGAAAGAAAGGTCGAATTTTCAAAAGGAAAAGCAAGCGCTAATCAAGGAACTTGAAAATCTTAAATCTGTCAAAACCGAAACTGTGTCTGATGAAGGACAGGAAATCCTTCGGTGTGAAATCACTAAGCTCACATCACAACTGGTTGCCTTGGCAAAAGATGCGATGCAGGAGTATACGAGAAATGGTTAGCTCCAAGAGCAGATTGACCAACTCCAATCTAAACAGCAGATTTCACCCGATTCTTCCTCAAACTCATCGGACACGTCTTCGTGTAAAGCTTTCATAAGCAAAACATCTTCATCACAAGACGATAAAGATTCCCAAGACGAGACTGTTTTAAGGAATTTGAACTCTGCTTTTTTTCTTAGCTTCCGCACCAAATTCCCCAAAGCACACAAGCACTAAGTGTTCCTCGCCTTCCTCGACCGATCCAAGTCCTGTAATTCCGGAAGTCAATTTTTCTGAATATATGAACTCCGAAGGTAATTCTGATGAATAGTTTGAGTCATTCCCTTTCGACAAACCTCTTCCGAGTCATAGTGATTTTCTGTCTCCAGTAGTCAATCGACCGGTCAATTTTCTAAAGGGTGGATGTTAAAAAACAAAGGCCCCAACTGTGATTAAGATTTTTAAATCTCAACCTGTTTCTCAAAAACAATCACAGTCGAGGCAAAAGAGCGAGCAATTGCCTACCAAAAATACTGCTTCTTCAAAAGTCACTGACCATGTTGTCCATGTTGTTTCAGATAAAAATGGTCGCGCCAAACAAGAAAAACCAAAGTGGCTAGCTAAGGAACCTGTCGAGGATGCAGCATCAAAGTCTTTCAATATTGTTTTTTACCCTAGGATGAACAAAAACGATTGTGCTTGGAATCATAGGAATGATTTTGTTAAACGTGATGTTTCTTTTCCAATTAAACTTTATTTCATTCAACAATTGATTCAGTTATCGCATGATTGTTTGTGTTGTTCTAAATGTGGTTGGAATGACTTTGATGATATAAATAATAATGATTGGTTTGGGTCATATCATATATATAGTCATACACCCAAAAGCAAACCTCGTAAAAATAAAAGGAAAAACCATACTCAACGGGGTTCACAATCAGAGGTTAAACCACAGCAGGAGAAAAAACCTATTCCAAAACGGGTTTCTCCTACTGAGGTTAAACCGGCACCCAAGAGGCAACCTGCTACAAAACCAGTTCCTCCAAAAGGTGTAAATTCTACACCTAAGAGGCAACCTGTGCCAAAACCAGTTCCATCAAATGGTGTAAAACCTACACCTAAGGGGAAAGTTGTGTCCAAGCAAGTTTCTTCGAGAGGTGTCAAACCTAACCCTCCAAGACCCATGCAAATATGGGTACCTAAAGTCCGTTAAACTTGTTTTTGCAGCACATTCATGTGTGGTACTTAGACTCTGGATGCTCCAAGCACATGACCGGAAGGAGGGAGCTTCTCACGAACTACAAAGAAGAATATGGTGGAGATGTGAGATTTGGGAACGACGACAAGGCACCGATTGTGGGCTACGGCGACATTGTCCAAGACAAGATCACAATCAAGAAGGTATCACACGTCGCGGGATTGGGACATAATCTGTTCAGTATTGGGCAATTCTGCGACAAAGATCTCGAGGTCCGGTTCAAAGCCAAAAGGTGTAGCATTCTCACCGATGACGGAAAGGAGCTACTGGTTGGGAAGCGCAAGACCAACCTCTACACAATCGACCTCGCAGTCCTGAAGTCCGATAACCCCATTTGCCTCATGTCAAAGGCTAATTCCGAACAAGCTTGGATTTGGCATCGAAGACTTTCGCACCTCAACTTCAAAAGTATCAACAAGCTGGTGCTAGGCGGACACGTGAAAGGCATGCCCGATCTTCAGTTCGTTAAGGATCGTCTCTGCGGGGCATGTGAGATGGGAAAGATGAAGCGAGCATCGCATCAGTCGAAGGCAGCTCCGAGCACGTCCCGGTCCCTCGAACTTATCCAAATGGATTTTTGTGGACCGATGCGTGCTCAAAGCATCAACAAGCGCAAATACGTCCTGGTGATGGTGGATGACTTCTCGCGCTACATATGGGTCAGGTTCCTTCACTCGAAATACGAAACTCCGGAGCTGATCATCAACCATTTGAAGACCATCCAGCTGAATCTACAAAGTCCAGTTCAAACTATCAGGACCGACAACGGGATGGAATTCAAGAATCAAACGGTGAACGACTATCTGACGTCTGTCGGTATTTCGCAAACCTTCTCGGCCGCACGCACTCCTCAACAAAACGAAGTGGTGGAAAGGCGCAACCGTACCCTCGTCGAAGCGGCTCGTACCATGCTTTCCCAATCCAAACTGCCGCTATTTCTGTGGGCCGAAGCGGTGTCTACGGCTTGTTACACGCAAAACCGCTCCATCATCAACAATCGATTCAACAAGACGTCGTACGAGATCATCAACAAACGCGTTCCGAAAATCAAGTACTTCCATGCATTCGGATGCACGTGCTACGTCTTGAACGACAAGGACGATCTCGGCAAATTCAGCCCAAAGGCGGACGAAGGAGTTTTCATCGGATACTCCATGCAGGCTAAAGCGTATCGTGTTTACAACAAACGGACTAAAGACGTTATCGAGAGTGTAAACGTGATATTCGACGAAGCCGCAGATTTGGCTTCTGAACACATCAGTTCAGAACCCGGTTTAACTGGCTTGCTAGCTTCCGAACTTCCACGTTCGGGATCTACACAAGAGACAGTAAATCTAAATCATGCATCTTCATCGAATGCTGATCTTTCTGATTTAGATTTATTGTTTAAATACTTTTATGATGACATATTTAATGCTTCTACTCCTCCTGTCTCAGCACAACCTCGACTTGAAGCTGCTCGTATTGAGGACTCGGCGAATCTATCCGGTCCGCCGCTCTCTACAAGCACGCCGTCCATTACTGTGGAGACAGCTCAACCGTCATCATCGACTTCAACTGATACTACTGTCCCCCGGAGGAACCAATCACAAACCCGGAGATCACTCCTAATGATTCATCATCTGCTACAATCGACGATCAACCTCTGAACTCCTCGGAACCAAAAGTTGTTCAACCGTCGACGAATCCTCCCTCACCTCCTCCGAGAAACCAGCCTGCAACACTTGAAGCAGTTGAAGACCTTCCATCTGGTGCTTATGTGGATCCGGACGCTTCTCACTCTACTCAACAGCCGCTTCCGTACACCACCAAATGGACGAAATCTCATCCCCTACATCAAATCATCGGTGATCCCTCCACTCCTGTTCAAACGTGAGGCGCATCCGCCAACTTTTGTCTCTTCTCCGGCTTCTTAAGCAAGATCGAGCCGATGAACGTACGTGAAGCACTTGAAGATCCGGACTGGATCATCACTATGCAGGAAGAGCTCAACCAATTCGAGGCTCTAAAGGTATGGCGACTGGTCCCACGTCCAACTCACAAGATGGTGATCGGCACCAAGTGGATCTTCAAGAATAAGAAGGACGAGGACGGTATCGTAGTACGCAACAAGGCGCGTCTCATGGCTAAGGGATACCGTCAGCAAGAAGGGATCGACTATGATGAGACCTACGCTCCGGTGGCAAGAATCGAAGCCATACGTATGTTCCTTGCATACGCCGCACACAAAAACTTTACGGTCTTCCAAATGGATGTGAAGACCGCATTCCTCTACGGCGATATCAAGGAAGAAGTGTACGTCACGCAACCGGAAGGATCCGTGGACGATTCGAAGCCTGATCATGTCTACGTTCTAGACAAGGCGCTTTATGGTCTAAAGCAAGCTCCACGAGCCTGGTACAACACTCTGTCCGAGTTCTTGTTAAAATCAGAATTCACACGAGGCAAGATAGATTCAACTCTGTTTATCAAGAATGAAAAAGGTCATATTGTCTTAGTTCAAGTGTATGTTGATGACATAATTTTCGGTTCTACTAATCCTTAGTATGCAAAGAACTTTGCCAAACTTATGGAACAATTTTTTAAAATCAGTATGCTTTGTGAGATGAATTTCTTCCTTGGTCTTCAAGTTAAACAACTGTCGACTGGGATATTCATAAACCAGGCTAAGTACATCCGGGATATTCCTAGGAAATTTCATATGGAACAGTCCTCACCAATGAAAACTCCCATGGCACCTGGTACAAAGCTTCACGCCGATCCTAACGGAAAGGATGTGAATACCAAATTGTATCGGGGAATGATTGGTTCTTTGATGTATCTAACCGCAAGTAGACCGGATATCATTTAATAGCCGACAAACGAATTTTTCGTTATTTACATGGTACTGCTGATCTTGGCTTGTGGTACCCGAAAGAGACAGGAAGAGCACATCGGGGCATGTGCAGTTTTTGGGAGATAGTCTGGTGAGTTGGGCGTCCAAGAAGCAGCAGTGCATTTCTACGTCAACTGCCGAGGTGAAGTACGTGGCCGCCGCAAGCTGCTGTTCTCAAGTAATCTGGATGCGGACGCAACTCAAGGACTACTGCTTTACGTATGTCAAGGTGCCCATTTACTGCGACTCGAAGAGCGCCATTGCCATATCCAGCAACCCGGTCCAACACACGAAAACAAAGCACATCGACGTTCGGTATCATTTCATTAAGGATCACGTTGAAAGAGGTACGATCGGACTCTACTTTGTAAATACTGAGCATCAATTAGCAGACCTGTTTACAAAACCCTTGGACGAAAAAATGTTTTAATACTCTAGTGTCCAAGTTGGGTATGCTAAATCTGAAGACTTGATCTGATTGTGTGTCCGTTACAAGTTCCATACATCTACGAGTAACTGTCTACTCATCATCCGGTGTTTACACTCCTGATGATTGAGCATACACTTTCTCGTGCTTGTATTCTACTTGTATCAGCTACACAGTTCGATTGACTCTCTGTATTTACTAGGTAGATTTCGTTTGTTTTACTTTCATTCTAAGTGTGTTTCCTTTTTTCTTTCATATTGTCGTCTATTTTATTTGCTTATATCTGTGCTTTCTCGAGCTCATGTGTTCAGGGGGAGCACAAACCGGTATCAGGTAAGTTTACTCTTTGTTGAGGGGAGTGTCACACACAAATTTTTTTAACTGCTGAAAAGTTTTTTTGTGTGTGTGTGGCTACTCATGTGTGCATTTCACTCTACGCGCACATTCAGAGGGGGAGCACATCATGTTATGTTCATCATTTGAGGGGGAGCGACAGTTTGTTTTTCTTTAATTGTCTAAAAGTTTTTTTTGGTGTCGGCATCTCCTATTCACAATTGCACAGTTCCATTATCCGGAAACACTCGCACAAAACCCTAAACCTCTCAAAATCTCTCTCTCGTTCGGTCTCACTCGCAATCCACAGTTTTTCACTCGCGTTTTGCTTAACAATCAGGTATGTCATTCGCCTCACCCTGTAGATAATTTATAATCATGTTTCTTGCTCTTCAAACCACAAATCGACCACCGATTTGGTCGATTGAATGCATCCGAAAACCCATTTTTGAGTCTTCACGACTTCGGGTCCAATCGGTACTGTAAAGGTCAACTTCGATGAGTGTGTGTGTCCATAAACTTCCTTCGACACTACTTGCATGCTTTGACAAGTGTTTGGGACTGTGTTTTGTTTGATTACTCATGTTGGGCATCGTTCGGACACATTCTTCGTGTCCGGAAACCTTTAAGTGGATGATGATTTGTCCGGTAACTCGTTTGAAAAATATATTTTTTCCGGTAACACTCAATATCCGGAAAACCTAGTTGTCCGGAAACCTCAGGGTTTCCGGTAAGTTCAACTACCGGATTGTTGTGGTGTCCGGAACCCTATTTGTCCGGGAACCTAAGCCATCCGGAAACCATTTTTGTCCGGAATCCTCATCTTGTCCGGAAACCATCTTCCTATCCAGAAATGTTGTTGTCCGGACACATTTTGACCGGATAGTATGGTGTGTCCGGAATGTCTTGATTTGTATGGAAACCCCTGTCTTTATCAATCCAGTACCTGTTTTTCTCACTGACAGTCATCAATCTGTCTCAGATTGAGCCATTTAATGCAAAGGTACGCGCCGAAACGTTTTTAGCCGTCTTGATTACTAACTTTGGTTCTTTTACAGATATTCCATGGCGGATCAAGAACAACAACAAAAATCCGGAAGACCAAATTCCTCAAGAGGAATTTATCGACGAAGCCGCCAATAACGCTTTGGTCGCCCCTAACCATGGCACTGAGATAGAGGCCAATAACCATCACTTGGACGCCGCTGAGTTCCGACCACAACCACAACACCGTGTGATCGTGGATATATTAATGCGTCACCCTCTTCGTGAGGCCCTCACTGCTACAGCCGACGTCCCAGTGCTCTACGTCTATCAAGTATGGCTCTCTTCCCAAGTCGTTATGGCCGCCAATTCACAGACCATCACGGCACGGATCAACAACCAACCCTTCACGCTCACACCTGAGTCCTTCCGGCGTCTACTGTCTCTACCAGAAGCCAACGTCGGCGGACACCAAGGCTATGACCCCGCGGTCAACGACGCGACTCTGTGTGCACAAGTACGCGCCCTCGGCTACAACCATGCTCTAGAGCGTCCATCCGTGGTCAACCGAAAGTATCTAGCACCCATCTGGTACACACTGATCATGATTCTGAATAGGTGTCTCTCGGCCAGATGGAAGGGAATAGACCAGTGCACGGGCGACTTTCTACGTCTATTCCATGTTGTGTGCTACAACCGCCACGTCGACTTCGTGATGATTATCTGGCGTGAACTAGTGCAAGCCATTCGTCAAATTGGAGGTTCAAACCAAAAGAAGTTCCTCCCATACCCTCGTTTCCTTTCACTGACTGTGCGACAACACATGGACGCGAATACCGCAATACCGCGATGCATAAACCATCCGGTATGTCCCCCATTTCACCTGCAATACATGGTGATTCGTAACCCGTCCAACGCCATAGCCATACCCCTACCTGACGCCCTTCTGGCACACGCGAATCCCACTGCACCGAGTGTAGTAGCATATAGGCAAGAGTTAGGGAATCCCATGGTCTAGCCAGCGCCGGAGGGGCCTCCCTAGGGACATAGAACTGAGGGACGTGAGGGTCCTAGGACTAGAAAAGGAAGGGTCTGGGCAGCAGGTGCTCCCGGGCAGGGAACTGGAGTGAGCGGTGCAGTGGATACGCGTACCCGTACTTCCCAAGCCGGAACATCGTCTCGACCGATGCTCCACCGTGACTCCGAGCCTTACTTATCTGACCCTCCTTCACCTTCCTTACAAGTTGAAAATGTGGAATCTGACTCCACGGACACCGATACGGAACGTGCCATCCGATTGTCATTAATACCTACCCGTATCGGACCTAACCCGGACTTAACCGAAGTAATCCAATCCGCCTCACCTTCAACCCCTCTTATCCATACTGACAAGCCTGAAACGGGAGATACAAGGAGAACCAAGGGAGTATTAGGTGTTGAGTTAGAACATCTGCGACGGAGGGAATTGAGGTCGAAAGTGAACCATGAAAGATTAAGCCGTAAAGATAAAGAGGCTTCTGAGCGACCCCAACCGAGTGTCATCCGGGTAGCCACATCTGCTATCCCGTCTCATTTGTTGGGACAGGATATTGAAGAAGCCGCCGTGGACCCAGCAGCGCAATTGCACAACCTCCTCAGCCACTCATCCGTCTCTCAAAAGACGGGTGTTTCAACTTCTCACGGGGATCAAGCACAACTTCTACCGGTCTCTCAATCGGAGAGTACTGGTATTGAAATAAGAGACCAGCAGCCCCCGGTGTCGACTTCTTTCAGTGCACCATTGAGTTTAGAGCCACTTAAAATATTACATTCTTTGGCTAGGACACAGGATGAGACTCACCAAATCTAGGCTCTTCGTAACTCGATCGAAACTTCCGTAGTGTCTCCGCCTTTAAGCGGAACACGAGGATCGGAAGGAAATCCTACCACGGCTATCTCTGCGCCAACCATGAACGTAGGTGGCTCTACCTCTGCGGTAGATGCTTCAACGGGCAATCTAAGTGATCCATGAGTTACCTTACCCGACTTTGTGTCACAAGGGTCTCTGGACAGCACCCTCAAGGCTGTCCGTGAGGCAATGGAGCAGTGCCTTACCACTGAGCTCGACAAGATTAAGAGCTTAATCAAAGGTAAAGAGAAGGTAGTCGATTCTGAAACTGCACCTACACCTCCATCGGCTCCCGTTCAGCCATATTCTTCGGTGGATACGTTGAATACTATGCTTCTGGCTCAACTGCTTCAGAACGCCGAAAATGATGCCGCTACCGAAGCAGACCTGATCTCCGTTCTGAAATCACAGGTCAATGCTGCTTCGTCATCTGTTACATCACGATTGGACCAACTTGACTCGACTCTTAAGGACTTCCAACGAGCGATCACAACGCTATTCGAGAGAGTCGCCTCACTCGAAACTACTTGTCAGAGTCAAGCTGGCGGACTCAAGAGAAGGCACGATGACCAGGATGATCCTGATCACCGTGAGGGGGAGAACAAGCGACAAAGATTAACTGAGTCCGTCCCAATCCTACCCGAAACAACTGTGGTTCAACAGGAACCCTCCACTGCGGCAACTACAACCGAAGATGCACCCGAAGCTGAGTTGCCTTTAGCCGAGATGGTAATTGATAGGAACATCTCCGATGACGAAGACCTAACGGTTGAAAAGCCTGAGGAACAATACAGGAATTGGTCAACTTTGATACATTAGATGGGTCTACAATCAACCTGATAGATCCAAACACCGAGACGGACCCGGAGACCGAAGATGCATGGTATTAAAAAGCCGCCAGTGCCGTAAATCTCCAGGTAAATCTGGTCTTTCCAACTGATGTAGACGACAATGTAGACTACGACCAGTTTCTGCTTCAAAATTTGTATGGTACTCCCGTTCACTCAGCTCAAGCCACCGAAACTTCTGCAAGACCCGAATCTACAACTGCTGATATTCCGACAACTCCTCAACAACAATCGACAGCTTCTGATCTTCCTCCTCCTCAACAGCAACAAATCCGATGGGAGAAGATCACAATATTTATTCCTCACTTGGAGGAATAAATGAAAAGGTTGTTCGTCCACAAGTTATGTCCTATCGAGCTTACATTTTGCATTGGTAGTTACAGTTCCAACCCGGAATACCAAAGCCAGTACATAAACGCAATGAAGCGGTGTCTGCCAGTTAGCCAAGTCCGAACAAAGCACAGGATCATCGAAGTGCTCAACGGCCAAACACGTAGAATTCTGAAAGTTATGTTTCCCATCTTCACCGTCCGACGAGAAGACGGAAATGAATGGATATTTTCCGAAGCTTACTTCAAAAATCTCCGACCGTTCGACTTCTATGCTATCCTGAAAGACCTCCGTACCAGAACTATTCGACCGCTTCAACTAACCAAAGCGCTCGAAGCTGTTCGTCGATTCCTAGTCCGTTCCATCATGATGTCTTATCTCACGGACTTCCAAATGGCAATCGAGAACAGAGCTAAAAAGGTAAACCTGATCAAACTGAATCTGAAAGTGCCTGAACTGAAGATGTATCCCGAGAACGCACTGCTTCTAGAACTATAATTTGGGATAGTGTACATCAACGATCAGAATGAAAAGAGATTTCTTCGCTTCAGCCAGGTCGACAGATTCTGCGACGGTACGCTCTTCAAAGTCCAAGATGCTCTTCGTAAAATCATCACTTTCGAATCAGAAAATCAAAAGGTTTCGTATGTTCCCAATCCGAATGAAACAACCGCTCGAAAAGCCTTAGAAGTGATTGAAGAACGCATCGACTATCACCGCGCCATCCGAATGTTCAAGGTACACTTTGCGCTCCGAAATAGATACATTGATAACTGGCGCGGACTCGAACTTCGATTCAAAGGGGGGGATTGTTAGGGTCAATTTATGTTGAATAGAAGTTCAAGGGGATGTTTGTAATTCTTTATTTTGAGCCTAGTTAGTGAACGGGGCGTGGGCTTGTTAACCACGGGCCCGCCATATATAAGGTTTTGTTTTAGCCATTGTTTAGGCTAGTTGTCTTTTAGCTTTCTAAATCATATTGTAATACTCTCTCATTATTGAAAGCAAATTGGATGACCAGTTGAAATCATAACCGTTGTTTATATACATTGATTTCATATTGTTCGTTGCACGGATCTGGAACTCACAGACTAGAAGAGTCTAATATTGACTCTAGGATCCTGAACAAATCTGGTTTCATTCAAAAACATTGTTCCAAGATCTCTATCTGTAATGATTTATTGGATATGTGCTTAAAAGTTAAGTCATCTCTTGAATTCGAAAGAGAAATGCAAGAAAAGGCCAAGAAAAAAAGTGTGTCATCATCTTCTAAACCCTATACTTTAAAGCCTATCAAGTTCACCTCTAAACAGAAAGAAAAATGAAAAATGAAGAATAAACATGTTCTTTCTGAAACAATGATAGGTGCAAAAAGTATGGGCCAATCGGTAGATAAAGGAGTCCATCAAGAGAGGAAAGCCAATTTTCAAAATTATATGTCTGCACTAGATAGGGAGTTCTCTAGAACATCATCATGCTAGTCAGATAGTCAAAAGAAGGCTAACGTTTTTAGTTTTGTTAAATCAAACAGAATTGTTAAGACACCATCCCCTTGTGCTCATTCATGTAAATGCTTAGATCTCTTGTTAAAATTAGAGAAACACTTAACACTTATCTGGCCCGATGTGCATTCTCTATGGGTCCAAGCACAAAAAGGAAAAACCTAAGACTGAGAAAAAAAAAAGAAAAAAAAGATGAACACGAAGACGAAGAAGAAGAAGAAGAAGAACACGAAGAAGAAGAAGATGAAGAAGAAGATGAAGAAGAAGAAGAACAAGAACAAGAACAAGAACAAGAACAACAAGAAGAAGAAGAATGAGAACGAGAACGAGAAGGAGAAGGAGAAGCAGAAGGAGACGGAGAAGGAGAAGGAGGAGGAGATGGAGAAGGAGGAGAAGAAGAAGAAGAAGAAGAAGAAGAAGAAGTAGAAGTAGAAGAAGAAGAAGAAGAAGAAGAAGAGGAAGAGGAAGAAGAAGAGGAAGACGAAGACGAAGACGAAGAGGAAGAAGAAAAGAAGAAGAAGAAGAAGAAGGAGAAGAAACTTGGCAAACTGTAACACCCTCAAATTTGGAATGAGCAACTAACATTAAACTTTAATAAAATCACCAAAATAGATGTAATCACTTCTACAATTCATTCCTTAAAATACCTCGGAATTTAAAACATTACAAGTCTACAATAAACTAACTTAATCGGGTGTTACTTAACACCACAAGTTGCTAGTCCAAACTAAATGCGGAATACTTCAATAATCAAGTCACCTCTCGTGCACTCTACTAGCACCCTCCACTTTACAAAGTAGCTAGAGCTACCCCAACCTGAGCCTGTTGCACATGCCGACAAATAAAAAGGGTTAGGCTTACGCCTAGTGAGTTCAAGCATTTTATCATGACTATATAAAAACATAAATTAAAAGAGTAATAGTTTAGTCATGATTTCAAAAGAATTTACTTTAATTGCAATTCATCCATTTTCCAACTCACGCGTTTCCATGGGAAAGTTCTCGAAAGGTATAATACGTTTTCCAAAAATGAATTACATTTCCAACTTACTCAAATACGTGAATAAGTCTAGTCTAGGCAAATCTTCAAATGCGGTTGACAATACATACTCAACCCGTAAAACATGGAAACCATCCATTAAATATAACTCTTTATTAAAACATAATACGAAGCAATACTCACGCGACCGTAAAATGTAATAAAGACTAAATACCATAAACGGGGGAGACCCATATCCGTTGAAGGTGGAGGTAACACATAAGTATACCACCCATACAACGTTCATCGTACAACTGAAAGTAGAGATTACACCATTACGTTATGCCTATCTCTGTCCTCCCATCGAAACCGGGAATTACAAGTTACGTTATGCCTATTCCACGATTCTGCTCTACGAAACCCAAGTTACACCGTAATTGAGGATACACCTTAGCTTCTACCCACCCAACTGGTAAACGCCTCAAGGCCGGGCACATCGGGACTACCTCCAAGGTATAAATCCCAAAGGCGTGGATCGCTGCACAACCTCCAAGGTAGTGCCCAAGACTATATCCTCCTAGTGCCTACTTGGAAAGTTAAGGTCATAAAACATGGGCACCGAGGTCCAACCTCAATGTATCCAATCGACCATTACCAACGACTGACTAACATGCCTATGGATCCAATGCAACACAGTCTAACACAACATGCCTATCCCGGAATGACTCACTCACCCAAGCATGTAAATATACATAACGTGCAATAATATACAAAACGGTGCAATAAAAGCAACACATAAATAAGACTCCACATTGAGCCATTTAAACCGGACAAATGTCCCAAGACTATCTCAAGGTCAGCCCGAGCAAAGTGCTCCAAGCTTGCTAGACCCGTACATAACGGTCATCATCACATAAATGCATTTAAACTTTGTTTAAGCAACCAAGTACCATAATTCTATGAAAACCCGAAATAAAACCTTGGATCGGGGTAACCATCCTTTCTAAACGGACTCAACCTTCACATTTTCATAATATCACATGAAGTACCATACTCATATTTTTCAATCCTCAAAATACATTTTCATAGTAATTAGACTCCACTTTTCACATAAATCAGTAACCCATTTTCATATAGGATTTATCTGTCATATTTTCCAAAATATCCAAAGGTAATGTTTTACCATATTTACCACAAATAATTCCTCAAAAGGTAAGACCCGTCAAATAGCTCAACATTGACAGTTTTTCAAGTAAAATACATAATATCTTAGAAAATAATATTTTGGCATGTACAAGGTTTTCGCAAAATAACTTGAACTCACCTTTGCTAGATTAAGCTAAATCTAGAGTTCTCCAAACGTAAGCTCCTTTGATGAAGTTTGCATCCTCAAGCCAAAACTTCCAAAATCTAAATCCATAATTTTCCCACCATTAATAACTACATTTAACCAATTAGAATTGTTCTCCAAACATCAACCATCAAAATCTCCATTTATACCCAAAACCTCAATTTGACCTAACTTCTCCAAAATCATCCAAACCGAAATTGGATAAGAAAAATACTAGAAGATCATCAATGGAACAATTTTAACTCATATGAAAGTATAGAAGCTAGTAGGATGAACTCCCCACTTAGGTTTTGATGAAAACCTAAAAAACCCCAAACATCTCTAGTGTTGTGGATGAAACTTCATCTTGCATCAATGAATGAAATCACTAGCATAAAGTGGATAAGAAATACATTAATCTCCAAGAAAATCCCCAAAATCGGTTAGGGTTTATGAGGAGGGAAGGAAAAACGATTTGGGAGAGAAAGGGAAGAGATTTGAGAGACTTACCACCACCAAACACTCTTGAATCTTCATATGAACTTCAAAACTATTTCTAGATCCTTGAAGAGCTCTAAAAACCGAAACCATGGCATTTCGAATCGCCAAAAACGGAGGAGAAACGAGAGAGATATGAAGAAATGAAGTTTGGGGTGTGAATTTCGTATTTGACAGCAATCAGGTACCCGACCGCGACAATGACATGGTCATAGTCGCTGGTCATAGTCGCACAAGGTGTACCGTAGGCTGTACCCTTGGCGCGACATTGACAAGCGACATTGGCATGGTGATAGTCGATGGTCATAGTCGCACAAGGTGTACCGTAACTGTTTTGGCCATAACTTCTTCGTTATAGCTCCATTTTCGATCCGAAAAGAACCGTTGGACTCGTAAACGAATTTCTCATTCAACAAGACCATAATATCTAAGATTTAACCCAAAATCTTACCTTTCATATTTTTCTTAAAAGACCGGTTTCTCACTGATTCGAAATTATGTTTATCCGAAAATTACGGGTGTTACAATCCTCCCAACCTTAGGATGATTTCGTCCTCGAAATCTAAATTCCTTTACAACCAAAGGCTAGCCGACTCAACGCTGACCATGATCCATCAACTCTTGACTGGAATCTAAATTTCCATTATACAGTCTATTAAGACAAGTCCTGGAACAAATTCTTACCAACAAAGCCCATTCAAGTACACTGTACTTATGTCCAGGAGGACACCCCAACCGCTGGAATACCTCTTAGTTAGACAACTTCGGTTGTCTCCCAACCTTAGATGTTCCATGCTTCCCAATCATACCACATTTACACGTTCTTAAATTTTCTCTCCAAACCAACCCGACGTTCAATCACTACCAACATCAACCCAAGCTTCAGAATTCCCCAACTAATCCCGCTAATGAACTAGCATTTACTCTCAGCGGATTCCACCAATTTTAACACGAACGGTCATCATTGACCCATCAGTTACACAATCTCAAGAATGTGTCCAATTAACACTTACCGAGTCGACAGATTCTCTTACCGCACAAGGAAAGTCATTTCCCTAAATCCTCTTATCACATAAAGTATCTTAAGATTGCTACTACTATTACCATCATTCTTTTAAAAAAATCGTACTACAATCCCCTGATTACACCTAGGTGCTTGGCCTCAAGCCCAAAAGTCGACACCTAAATGTACCACCTACCTCAACATAGGTTACCGTGAATTTATTCCCTTAAGTACAAAGGGCATCATCCCCTTAACCGATACTATTCGGCCTACAGTACTATCACGCGTGAAATACCCAACCTTCCACCGTCGGAGTGCCACACACACTCACTCTTAACTGGGTTATTTACCCTTTCCAAGTTCCTAACGAGTTCAAGGTTTTCAAGTGCGTTATTTAACAAATATGACATTCACAAAACTTTTCATAGAAACTTTCAACATAAATATTTCATATCAAATTTAAACGTACGCATAAAACAACTATTATCAATTCGGTAGTTACGCAAAAATGGACACGCTCGTCCCACATATGAAAATCATGTTGAAAATTATTTCATTGCAGTTCAGATTATCAACAAAACGCAAAATCGCAATAAACAATTTTCTTTAAAATGAACCGCCACGGTTCTAGTATGGATTGACTCATGACATGCACGTAAAGTAACTGCTCGACTTTAAATAGGGTGCAACAAAAGGTGTGCACGTATTTCAAAAGAAGTCCAACGACATTTGACTCCAAAATTTTCCTTCTAACCATAAAATGGCATGGAACAAGATTTACCAATCAAAATTTGCGCCCGTCAGTTTATTATACAAAACAAGGAAACGATTCATAATTACACCTCAATCAAAACACAAAACAACTTGTGCAAGTTCCTTATTTAAGACAAAACCAATACGTTTCCATCATTTGAAATTATCGACTAAAACATCATGAGAAATTTTCAAATTGGGGTAGACATGCAAGCTTGTAACACTTCTTAGAAATTTCTTGTAATGACACACATGCACCAAATAACTCACACCAAAATTTCAAGAGATGAAATCCTTTAAATTGATTTCCCAAGATTTCTCATCCTCTCCTATAATGACATTTGAATAAAAAAAATTGGCAACCTTGCACACAACAATGCGTTTTTCCAAAACATACGAGGAAATTAGTGTTAATAATTTATTGACACCAAAAAGGGTTCAAACCTATTTTCAAATTCCAAATTGCGCCAACGGTGCGCATCAATGTTCAAGACATAAGAATTCCAAGCATCATAATTTTATACAAACAAGTTTTCTAAAATCTTTATCACGAAGCACTTTCCTCAAAATTTCGTACTTGGAACATAAAACGTCGAAACGTCGTTGCTTAAAATGTATTTGTCAAAATACTCAAAATACACATTTCCTTCAAACCAAAAGGTTTTCAATTTTCAAAAAATATTCGGCAAATCAAAATTGACCAATGTCAACGACTCATACATTTGTGTTTTTTTTCCAACTATCATGTATTGTAAACCATCCGTGATCCTCACACCTCTAAAACATGCTTTGACCAAATGGTCTCTCATTTAAACAAGGAGTTAATAAAACATTTTCATGCACGTCTCGTTTAGCAAAGTGTCGAGAAAACAATGGTTACCAAGCTATGCATACCCCTATGTCGATATACGCATTTACATGGAAATAATACTAAAACACTTAACTGACCGAAAGCGCACCAAACAAATTATTATGAATGTTACCAAAATGTTCTTTCATGCATTACTTAAGTCACGTATAAGTCAATCCATACACTGAACTATTTGCAACGAAATACTTAATAACACAAACTCTTGAAAGAAAAGTTACGCGACACTAGAGTTCCAAACTCATCTCTTCTTAGTCGCCTTATGGCATAAAATTAACTTTTCTCACCAAAACTCGAGTGGGACCAAATGCCCAACATAACTCGTAAACTTTTCACATAAGCAAATAGAGTATGCATATAGTAAAATTGTACCCACACGACACAAAACGTCGTACAATAAAACTCCATGAACTTCAATGGACTCAATGACTTCAAGTCAATAAAACGGCACTAAACATCATGCTTCCAAAGCCAAATCGCTATAAGCAAAATCATAAATGCGACGCCAAAATCCCAAAAATCCCCTTCTAGGGTAATATCATATAAACAACATTGTTTAACAACTCACATTAGACAAATTCTCAAAATAACTTTACATAGACATAATGGAAAATAACTTTCCGTCCAAACTTTTACATATGTGGAGGAGATCCAATGTTAAAGTCACAAGCCGTAGTTATTGCCCAACATCTTAAACATCATAAAATATGATTATCATTATATCCAAAACAAATGTTGAACAATAATGGAATAAGGCAAAACAAATCCCGGCGGAGTTTGCGACTCTCGCAATAAAATGGTTTCATGCACGTTAAAACCATGATTCAAAATCTTGTGTGTGTGCCAAACACTTCCCAAAATTCATAACACAATCCATATAAGGATTGGAAACACAAGAAATAGTTGATAAAATTTATTTTCAAAATAAACTTTGTGCATGACTTAGTCGGCATTCAACATCTCAACTCATACCCTTCCAAATCTCTCCGGTCCACTATTGTCATCCGGATGCTTTAACCTCTTAAGGCAAGTTGGGAATTACATCAATTAACTTTACGGTTTTTCGCCAAATCAAAGTCGGCTAAATCAGCCTATGGTTCTAGTTCAACCATCAATCTTGACCCGAAACGGTATACTTAAAGCAAACATCATGCTTATCGTCACTCTAAGTGACTAATACTAAAATCGTTCATCTATTCCAACGACTACTAGCTTAGTACTTCCTTCACTACCCCAACGATCATCACATTAAAGTAATTCAAGTATGCACATGTACTAGTAGGTTCACCATGACACTGGCCAGGTGTCACTATAAACGCATCGTACATGATTATCCTTGTTACTCTCGACGTGATTCTCGTTTCTAATAACATTCATCAACTTCAAAACATCCTATCTTAAAGTGCCTAATGGTGAATTTCACTCTTATTTACTTAAACAAACACTAGTTTGAGTCTAGGTATTCAAAATCAACACCTAAATCTCTCAAACTTATGCTCTGATACCAACTTGTAACACCCTCAAATTTCGAACGAGCAACTAACATTAAACTTTAATAAAATCACCAAAATAGATGTAATCACTTCTACAATTCATTCCTTAAAATACCTCGGAATTTAAAACATTACAAGTCTACAATAAAATAACTTAATCGGGTGTTACTTAACACCACAAGTTGCTAGTCCAAACTAAATGCGGAATACTTCAATAATCAAGTCACCTCTCGTGCACTCTACAAGCACTCTCCACTTCACAAAGTAGCTAGAGCTACCCCAACCAGAGCCTGTTGCACATGCCGACAAATAAAAAGGGTTAGGCTTACGCCTAGTGAGTTCAAGCATTTTATCATGACTATATAAAAACATAAATTAAAAGAGTAATAGTTTAGTCATGATTTCAAAAGAGTTTACTTTAATTGCAATTCATCCATTTTCCAACTCACACGTTTCCATGGGAAAGTTCTCGAAAGGTATAATACGTTTTCCAAAAATGAATTACATTTCCAACTTACTCAAATACGTGAATAAGTCTAGTTTAGGAAAATCTTCAAATGCAGTTGACAATACATACTCAACCCGTAAAACATGGAAACCATCCATTAAATATAACTCTTTATTAAAACATAATACGAAGCAATACTCACGCGACCGTAAAATGTAATAAAGACTAAATACCATAAACGGAGGAGACCCGTATCCGTTGAAGGTGGAGGTAACACATAAGTATACCACCCATACAACGTTCATCGTACAACTGGAAGTAGAGATTACACGTTACGTTATGCCTATCTCTGTCCTCCCATCGAAACCGGGAATTACAAGTTACGTTATGCCTATTCCACGATTATGCTCTACGAAACCCAAGTTACACCGTAATTGAGGATACACCTTAGCTTCTACCCACCCAACTGGTAAACGCCTCAAGGCCCGGCACATCGGGACTACCTCCAAGGTATAAATCCCGAAGGCGTGGATCGCTGCACAACCTCCAAGGTAGTGCCCAAGACTATATCCTCCTAGTGCCTACTTGGAAAGTTAAGGTCATAAAACATGGGCACCGAGGTCCAACCTCAAGGTATCCAATCGACCATTACCAACGACTGACTAACATGCCTATGGATCCAATGCAACACAGTCTAACACAACATGCCTATCCCGGAATGACTCACTCACCCAAGCATGTAAATATACATAACGTGCAATAATATACAAAACGGTGCAATAAAAGCAACACATAAATAAGACTCCACATTGAGCCATTTAAACCGGACAAATGTCCCAAGACTATCTCAAAGTCAGCCCGAGCAAAGTGCTCCAAGCTTTCTAGACCCGTACATAACGGTCGTCATCGTATAAATGCATTTAAAATTTGTTTAAGCAAACAAGTACCATAATTCTATGAAAACCCGAAATAAAACCTTGGATCGGGATAACCCTCCTTTCCAAAAGGACTCAACCTTCACATTTTCATAATATCACATGAAGTACCATACTCATATTTCTCAATCCTCAAAATACATTTTCATAGTAATTAGACTCCACTTTTCACATAAATCAGT
Source organism: Saussurea involucrata (assembly GCA_033807775.1). Lineage (NCBI taxonomy): Eukaryota > Viridiplantae > Streptophyta > Magnoliopsida > Asterales > Asteraceae > Saussurea > Saussurea involucrata. The sequence continues at coordinate 23,927,850 of CM066312.1, forward strand.
AACCCATTTTCATATAGGATTTATCTGTCATATTTTCCAAAATATCCAAAGGTAATGTTTTACCATATTTACCACAAATAATTCCTCAAAAGGTAAGACCCGTCAAATAGCTCAACATTGACAGTTTTTCAAGTAAAACACATAATATCTCAGAAAATAATTTTTTGGCATGTACAAGGTTTTCGCAAAGTAACTTGAACTCACCTTTGCTAGATTAAGCTAAATCTAGAGTTCTCCAAACGTAAGCTCTTTTGATGAAGTTTGCATCCTCAAGCCAAAACTTCCAAAATCTAAATCCATAATTTTCCCACCATTAATAACTACATTTAACCAATTAGAATTGTTCTCCAAACATCAACCATTAAAATCTCCATTTATAACCAAAACCTCAATTTAACCTAACTTCTCCAAAATCATCCAAACCGAAATTGGATAAGCAAAATACTAGAAGATCATCAATGGAACATTTCTAACTCATATGAAAGTATAGAAGCTAGTAGGATGAACTCACCACTTAGGTTTTGATGAAAACCTAGAAAACCCCAAACATCTCTAGTGTTGTGGATGAAACTTGCTCTTGCATCAATGAATGAAATCACTAGCATAAAAGTGGATAAGAAACACATTAATCTCTAAGAAAAGCCCCAAAATCGGTTAGGGTTTATGAGGAAGGAAGGAAAAACGATTTGGGAGAGAAAGAAAAGAGATTTGAGAGACTTACCACCACCAAACACTCTTGAATCTTCATATGAACTTCAAAACTATTTCTAGATACTTGAAGAGCTCTAAAAACCGAAACCATGGCACTTTGAATCGCCAAAAACGGAGGTGAAACGAGAGAGATATGAAGAAATGAAGTTTGGGGTGTGAATTTCGTATTTGACAGCAACCAGGTACCCGACCGCGACAATGACACGGTCATAGTCGCTGATCATAGTCGCACAAGGTGTACCGTAGGCTGTACCCTTGGCGCGACATTGACACGCGACATTGGCACGGTCATAGTCGCTGGTCATAGTCGCACAAGGTGTACCGTAACTGTTTTGGCCATAACTTCTTCGTTATAGCTCCGTTTTCGCTCCGGAAAGAACCGTTGGACTCGTATACGAATTCCTCATACAACAAGACCATAATATCTAAGATTTAACCAAAAATCTTACCTTTCATATTTTTCTTAAAAGATCGGTTTCTCACTGATTCGAAATTATGCTTATCCAAAAATTACGGGTGTTACACAAACCAGCAAAGACTAGGAACCCAAAGGACCATGAGAAAGTACAGAAGCCTAACAAGAAAGGACCCATTATGAAATGGGTACCTAAAACTCTTTAATCTGTCTTGAAGAAGTAGCATGTGCAAGTGTGGTATCTAGATTCTGGATGTTCAAGGCACATGGCTGGAGACAAAAGGTAATTATCCTCATTCAAACACAAGATTGGAGGCTCTGTGACCTTTGTTGTTAATAGACAGGGACAAACTTAAGGATGGAGTACTTTCCAAATGTGATATCTCTATGTCCAAAGCTGCTTATGTAGATGGACTAAAGCATAAGTCAACTTTGTGACAATGGTTTTGATGTTACTTTTCAGAAGAAGTATTGTACTTTGCTAATCAATTTAAGTCAAAAACTGTTAAGAGTTGACGTAGGAAACTTGTACCTAATGAACTTTTCTTCTAAAGCCATCCAAGAAGAATGAAGAAGTTTGGCTACGATACAATAAGTTCTCTCATTTATAGTTATCTAATGTTGACAAATTGGGAAAGTATAATCTGGTAAGTGGTTTACCAACTCTAAAATTTGACAAGGGTCTTCTTTGTCCTGCATGTGAGATGTGTAAGCTCTACAAACCTTCTCACATGCAAGAATTGATATCTCTTGCTTTAGACCTCTACATATGGTTTATGTGGACCTCTGTGGTCTTATCTCCATGCAAAGAATGTTTGGAAAGAAGTATATTCTAGTACTTATTAGTTAATATTCTAGATATACTTGTGTTAACTTCATTAGAAAGAAGTCTGAAGTCCCAGAGATACTAATCAATTTACCGAAGAAGATTCAAGTTTTGCTAAGTGGCAAGATTCAGAAGTGGAGAAGTGACAATGGTACTAAGTTTAAGAATGTAGAGATTGCAGAATACCTTATCAATGAAGGAATATCACAAACTTCTCTGCAGCCAAAACCCCTCAGCAAAATAGAGTTGTTGAGAGAAGAAACGGAACTCTGTTTGAAGCTGCCAAAATAATGCTTGCAGCCCCTGATCTCCTATCACTTTCTGGGCAGAAGCAGTCTCAACTGCCTATTTTACCCAAAATATATATATTCTTGTCAAAAGGTTTCATATGCACTCATCAGCCAAAGAAAGCGTAATGTCAAATTCTTTCATGTATTTGGTTGCAGATACTTCATTTTAAATGACAGGGATCATTTTGGCAAATTTTACAAGAAGGAATATGAAAGAAAATTCCTTGGATAATATATGAATTCAAAAGCCTTCAGAGTCATCAACCTCATAACAAAGATGGTTCTTGAGAGCATCAACGTATCTTTTGTTGACAAGAAACAAGTGGCTTCTAAGTACTCCTACCCATAACCCAAGCATAACTCAGAAACTTCTGATTCCTCCAAATGAAGAGAATCGGAACTCAGTTTAATTTTTGAGGAATTTTTTGGTGATGAAGGCATCTCTGACAGTGCATCCAGATATATTATTGGTCATGTCTTAGAGGGACCACATACTACAGGTATATCTCTTTAGTCCTTCTAATGCTTCACCTCCTACCGGTTATGTTGTCCCGAACCAAGTTCTTCACATGGACATCTATCTGAGGGGGACCATGCAGAGACATTATCCACAATTTGGATCTCAAATTTCAATATACCTTAAGCAAATGCTTTACACGCCTGAGCTTCTGGTGATATAAACAGAGCTTCTAATATGTTGAGTTACTAAGAATCGATACTTAGAGCCTCTATTTCTACTACCCAGAGCTTTTGGTTCACAAGACAAATGTATAATCATTCTAAACTTTGTGCGATGGAGAATTTTTCAAAAAGGGCAAACCTATTCTGGTTCAAATTACTTAGAAAAGTTCTTTAACTCTAAATTTGAGTACTCGAAACCTTTGTTTGTACTAACCAGAGCATCTAGTTACAACGATTGAACGTTATTGAATACTTTCACAACCAGAAGTAGGATTTTTAATTATTTGGTTGTAAGAAGGTGTAATATTATGATCATAGGTACCAAAGTCAATATCCAGATGTTCCGTTTCAACAAAAACCCCTATGGTCATCAACACTTGTGTGATTTTGCTCTTATTGACTTAGGGTGCAGGTTATTTATCAAGGTGACCTTCATATCCGTATATTTATCCCTTGGTGACAGTTTATGACGTGAGCCTGGTTTCTTGGAAAGACTACCACGTGTCATCTGATGATGGTGCATGTGAGAACAACCATTCGTTCTCTGTCATTTCAACGCCGTTTCATTAAACCACACTCAGGTGTTATTTTGAATAAAAATCTAATATTAAACCCTAAATTCATTTACGCTTTCAAAAACTCTCAAGAATTTTCCCTCTCCACTCTCATCTATCTATAAACCTTCAAGAACTCTTAACCTGCAAAAATGGTCGCCTCTCGTGCTCACTCATCCGAATCAATCCAAATCCACTCTGCCCGAGCTGAAAACGATGAGATCATCTACCTTCAAATCAAAGGAAACAACTACATGGACGATCTAAACCTGGCCAAATATGAAGAACAGCGCAGAATCATTTGTGGGTTCTTTTGAAGCACACACTCACCCTTGTGGACAATGAGGTTCATGTATCCTAGACTCAACAATGGTGGTATACGAGAGAATACAATTTTTGTGCAGAAGGATTGGCTGGCACAATCGACGTCGAAGGCGACAAGAACTGGACGATTAGGATCTCTCCTGAAATGCTTCAAAAATTTCTGATCGTCTTCACCACTACTGACCTAGAGATAAACAAGTACGAATAACCCTCTACATCTAACGTCATGTTACCTTTCGTAAGGTTTCTTGGCTACAATATGAGATTTCTCAAGTGAGCAAATTCAAAAGACAATGCTTCCCACCTATCTAGAACTTTATGATTATTACCCTGAACCGAACCCTAACCTGCAAAATAGATAGCATGGACCAGGAAAACCAAAACATATTAAAAATTATGTATGGCCTATTCTTCAACCTGGACTTAGACTATGCTTTCATAACAAAGAACAAGCAACTAGTTAAAGGGAAAACACCAATCTCGGTGATGTTTCCCATATTCATTGCCTTGGTGATCAGAGGAGCTATTACCAAATACAAGCTACCAAAAAAAAGGTGAAAAGACTCCCTACATAATGGACTACTTATGACCAACAGTTCTAGCATAAGGCTATCCAGGAGCCATAAGGGTACCTAGGTTAGTTATGACCATTATTCCAACAAACTCTTCTACCTTAGTCTCTCACACCTCTAGGTTCAGAGCTAGGAACCCCCAAAGCGTTTAGGTTCTAAGTCCACAGTATACATAGTGAGAAATGTGCAATAGAGAAGTGTGCAAGCGAGAAGTGTGCCAGAGATAGAGAGAGTTCAATTAGAGATGGTTGAACAAGTGAGAGACTCGCCAGAGGTTGGTGAATCAGAGGGTGCCAACCAAGAGAGACGAGAGATTGAGATCACATCTAAGAGCATTACAAAGAGTAGCTCTACTAACTCAGAAGGGAGAGAGCCTGAGGTAAGTGTATTGGATGTTTTCCCCTGTTCGTTCTATACCCGTAGGAGCCAAGTGGGAAAATGGTGAGTGTTTAAATGAGATCGCTCTAGAGGAACATGTATCTACTTTCCGTTGTCATCCCTAGTGCTTCCATGCAATCTGTCCCGAATGGTCCAGCATCATTGGACATTAAAACATAGGTGCACACCTCGAACCCTAACCAACCAAACCATCTAGACGCACCTCTTCATGCCTTTGAACCGCACCAACGAGGGGAAATCTAACATCTGGATATGTCCTCCCAATGGGACATAGCCATTGAAATGAGAAGCATTCACTCACCCCGAAATACGATACCTTCTCCCACACAGATCGGTGTCTTTATGGTTTGTGTTGACAAATACCAACTGCTTAGATCCATGGGAAACTTTTGTTTCTCACGTAAGGATTGTCTAACTCTGGGGAAATAAGATTTCCTTGTCACACGTGGGTTCACATCTTCTTCACCGTGTCTGATTCTGAGGTGGATGAGGTTCGAGAGATCAGAAAACCCAGAGAGGAATCTCTCAGAGGGCCTCAAGGACAGGGTGAGAGTCCTTCTAGAGCCAACATAAACTCAACTCTGAACGAAGGCGCCTTAGGACTCGAGGCTAACTTAGTAGCATGGGTTGAACCGAAGGTTCCTATCCATGATCTTGTTACTAAAGGAGAGTTCCAAGCCTTTAGTGAAGATATAAGAGGACCCTTAAATGATCAAAAACCTACAATTTTAGGAGCATAGACCCCAGCCTCTGACCCAGAATTCTCAAAATCCCTCTAAAATAAAGCACATAAGCGAAAGGCACCAAAAACTTCATGTGTACAGGATGCCTCAAAGAACAAAAGATTTAATGAACCAGAAGACCAAGGGGGATATGCATGTGATAATGAATGCAATACCCATCCTAACGGTTTTTCCTTAAACAGCGTCAGCTCTAGACAACTATCAGTCCAAAGAAACGGTTGTGGATACAATCAGAACTAAACCAGAGTAGGCAATTCCTTCTGGTGAAGAATCCGTACAACAACAAGAACCTCAACCAACTCCTACTCTAATCATCCTAAGTACAAATGAACCCGAGAGGTCTCCAACAAAAGCCTCTACTAATGAATCTTCTAAGTCCCCAAAAGTTCTAACTCCTACCATCCCAATAATCATTCTAGTATCTACCAGAATAGAAGATCGAGTAGTCTCAATACCCATCATTTAAAATATTCATCAAATGGCTGCTAATCCAGAAGACCCTATAATTATAGATCTAAAGGTAATAGAATTTAAAGAGCCATCCACCTATGACTTTGGTCTTGATCCATCTCTAGAGACTAGTTATAATCTTACTTGATCTGTTCCCAGACCCTCTAGAACCCAAACACCCTCAATACTTCCAAGTCTCTAATATGCCTCAACCTTCTTCTGCAGAAGATAGAGTACAAAGTGTTGTCAAAGAGATGGAATCGTTAAGGAGGCAAGTACCTGAAGGGGACTCTTCCTCAAGACCCACAGAGAGAAAGCCAATACTTCAAGAAGAAAATCCATAGGTACTTATACTCAGACAGAGATGAGGATCTCTTCATATATCCTCTTTATATTCAATCAATGTTCATAGCTAGGAGCAGATAGAGATTTTTAAGGGAAAAGACTTATGATCCAAAATTTGGTGTTCTCAAACGAAGGGATACAAAGGGCCCATGATATGAAGTTCGGAAACTTTTCTCACAAAGCCATTACCAACCTTGAGTACATTGTGGAAAATTCTAATCATGTGATATGCACGTTCAATGAAAACGACCTAATCAACTTGAACCACAATAATCTGATCGAGCTATATGCATATGTCAGCCCAAGGTTCGACAGAGGAAATAGATTTAATGTTTCTATTGGAGAGATAAAGTGAACTATGGGATAATAGGTGGAGTACAGATCAAAGAATGACTTCCAAATAGCTCTAGAATTGGGAGTTGACCAACTAGCTATCCCTGCCCCAGAAGAAGGCTTGGAATTTTTGGATCAAGTCTACAACTCTACATTGCTTACAAAGCCTACACTAGGGTTTGTGTGTAAAGATGATATCGGAGTAAGGAAGTTCTACAAGTTCACAGATCCTTCAAGTATTCGACCAAGACTCTAGAGTGGCTAAGAGATGAAATACAAAAGAGGTTGGGCAGACCCAAAGTCCCAATAGAGCCTACCAACAACATAATCAGATCCATATATGCAATCATATCGTATAAAAGTCTCATCATGATATTTCATAGCATTTTCACATGCATTAACGATAAGTAGTACTTTAGTTTACTTTCCTTGTAATGTAAATTCTTTTAAATTGAAGTACTTTTAACATAGGATGATTTTCTTCTTCTTGCTTTCTAGACAATGATTGTAAAATTTTGTTTTATACTTAGGGACATTGTGAGTTCCAATATTTCAATTTGTAAATGTATTGAAAAGATTACAAGTCAAGAGAACCAGGGGTGCTTCTGTATGAAAGCAACCATTAAACCAAATCCTACACCAGATGTAAGATAAATCAGCGAAAGCTTAACCAGAAGATGATTAAGCGAATCAGAGCTTTCTAGGTCCCCTTTGACTCTACCTATGTGTTTAAACCGAACATAAAATCTCTCAAGTGTGGTCTTCCTATCAAATCCTAGCAGCTCATGGAAGCGGTTATTACACATTTCCACGTGCAGCCTCGCCATTGGTTTTTGTGTCGACTTTCCAAATTTAGGCTATAAATAGGAGATTCGTTTGTTGCATTTAGTACAATTTCCCACCTTTTCACGCATAATCATATCTTGTACCTTTTGAGAGAATATTATGCAACAACCTAGAGAGATTTTACACGCACTTCTATGTGTATTCTTGGTGTTCTTCATATTGTAATCTCAAGAATTCTATAAATACATATGACATCGATAATTCCCAAATCTGGTTATGTATCTCTTATCTTTGTCTATTGTTCTTAGTCTACCTTGTGATTAGTTGTTTGTTGCTTCAACTCAATATCCTCTAAGCAATGATCACTTCAAAAGAGAATTTGGGTTCCTAACTCTGTGTGAAACTGCCCGATATATGATGAGTGAGTCAAACTTGCCAACATACTTCTGGGCCGATGCAATTAACACTGCATGCTTCAACCAAAACCAATCTGTAATATTGAAGAGACACAACAAGACAACGTATGAAGTCTGCTATGGCCGACATCTAATGTTGGCTTTTTCATGTCTTTGGATGTGTCTGCTACATCCTAAATGACGAGGTACTCAATAGGTGGATATCTTCGTGTATCGGTGAAGCACCTCATGCATCAACCAACAATATATATTCATCTACTCTATTCACTCAAGATCCTCCTCAACAAAATGGTGATCTGCCATTCACATCTAATATTCTGAATGATCAACAAGTCATCACTTCTTCTAATCAACCTTATTCTAACACTACATCTCTTTACCATCCTAACCCAAACCTCAGCCTATCATATATATCGATCTACCCTCATCCTCTTGTCCCAATCCTACTTTACCTCCTCCTATTCCATAGGAAACCAAGTGGACCAAAGATCATTCAATTGACTATATCATAGTTGATCAGCAAGCTAGAGTACAAGCTCGGAGAGAAGTCAACAACATATGCCTTTTTTGTGAATTTTCTCTCTATTATTGAGCTGAAATGTAAAGAGTAAGCTTTGGACGATCCATATTAGATTACTGTCATGCAAGAATAACTTTCTCAATTCGAAAGGAATAATGTATGGAGACTTGTTCCTCGTTTGGATCATAAGAAAATCATTGGGACAAAATGGGTCTTCAAAAACAAAATGGATGAGGAAGGCACAGTAATCCGGAACAAAGCAAGACTGGTAGCTCAAGGTTATCGGTAAGAGGATGGAATTGACTATGATGAGACATTTGATCTTGTTGTCCGACTTGAATCTATCCGGATATTCCTTGCTCATGCAACTCACGTGAAGTTTAGAGTCTTGCAAATGGATGTAAAAGTGCCTTTTTAAGTGGAGAACTTTCTGAAGAAGTGTATGTGAAATAGTCTCCTGGTTTTTAAGAACTCAATCATCTTGACTGCGTGTATCGGCTTGACAAAGCCGTATATGGACTAAAGCAGGGTATGACACTCTCTCTGGATTTTTTCTAGAGTACATGTATACACAAGGTGAAATCAATAACACTCTCTTCCTCCAGAAAGGTAATATCATTTTAGTTCAAATCAATGTGGATGATATCTTTTTTGGTGCCATCGATAATTTTTTGTAGTGAGTTTGCCTCTCTCAAAGTCGGGATGGGAGAACTCACAATTTTATTGGGTTTAAAAGTTAAACAAACCTCATAATGGATTTTTATAAATCAAAGTAAATACATGTGTGATCTTCTGAAGAAATTTAATTTTGAAAGATGTTCTCCCATGTAGACTCTGATGGTACCACCCTTAAAAATTCATGTAGATCCCAATGATATCCGATCAATGTCACGAGTTATAGAGGAATGATCGAGTCTCTCTTGTATCTAACTACTATTCGATCCGATACTATGTTTGTTACGTGTTTGTGTGCTTGTTACCAATACAATCCATAATAATCTCATTTGGTAGCGGTCAAACGAATTTTTATGTATATCAAAGGTAACTTGCACCCGGATCTTTGTATTCCAAAGACTCGGGTATTGAACTAATCGACTATTCTAATTTTGACTATGCAGGATCAAAAGTTGATCGAAAGAGCACTACAGGAAGTTGTCAACTACTTGGTGGAAAGTTGGTTAGTTGTTCTAGCAAGAGGCAATACTCGGTGTCCACTTCCACTGCCGAAGCAGAACATGTTGTTGCAAAAGGTTGTTGTGCTCAAATACTATGGGTGAAGAATCAACTTCGGGTCTATGACAAAATATTCTCTAAGGTACCCATACTATGTGATAACTCAAGTGCAATTGCTATTGCAATTGCAAACAATCCATTCCTTCACCCCCGATCCAAGCACATCGATATTCGGTACCACTTCATCTGAGATCACATTGCCAAAGGAGACGTGGAACTTCATTTATTCCCACGGATCTTTAGCTGGCCGATTTGTTCACCATCGATGAAGCTCGTTTCAACTTCTTGATTGTAGAATTTGGTATGTTGTGTCTTGAAGAATAATATCTCTCTTTCTCTCTCTCTTTGTGTGTGTATATATATATATATATATATATATATATATATGGGTGTGGGTTTTAATCGATATGATTATCGGCATCTCCTCTATCCGATTTTTCAAGATCGACATAGAACCTCTCAATTTTCTGGTTCGGTTAACATTGTTGATACCTGATTTTCCGTGAAACTTCCACTCCATGTTTCTGATTTTCTCTCTTATGATGTCATCCACGTCATCTGACACTGTTGATGGGACGTGACGGTTGTCATTCAGTCTCTGCCACGACCGTCATTGCAGGCGTCCTTTCGCCTCCATTAGCATTATACTTTTTTCGAATTGACGATCTTATGATTCTTATCTTTTTCCCTATTGTCCGACTATAAATAGCTCTTCACTATTATTTTTACCTTTTAACCATTTCCATCTACTGTCATTTGCTCTGATCGTCCCCAAAGGCTCTCTTGCTCTCAAACCTGCAACTCTCCTCCAAGATCAACATTGGCTTCCAAAATCGTTGTTCAAACTATTATTTAAATCTCAAATGAGAGATACAATTATAACAAAGTATTTATTCAATTAGAGCGTGATATTTTTAATTGACATTTGACGAAAATTAATACATTATCATAATTTAAAAGAATGATTTTCAAAATAAACCATCAAAATGTTACTTATATTTCTCTTCTTTTCTCATACATATAAGTCAAAACAATATATTTAAAGTAACAAATATCTGAGATTATATAAATTATATAACATAAAGATTTTGATTTAAAAAACAAATTAGCAAATTCTCTAAAAAAAATTATAAAAAGAAGGAAATATTAGAAAGAGCGCGTGAACATCTCCAACAAATTATCAATATCTTTATTGAATAAAAAGCCGAAAATTAGAGTTTTCAAAAAAATCACATTTAACTCTAATGGCTTCTTTATTTTTAAGATTTCAACATTTATTATATTATTAAAATATTTTATAAATTTATTACATCAATACACTTTTTAATAAAAATTTGTTTAAGCTAATAATGATTCAATTTCATTGATGATAACTAATATAAAATCAATTTCTATCATCAAATATCAAGTTTTATATAATTTTTTAAATTTAGAGTTTTCTCTCTATTTTTGTGTAAGCATTAATTGTAACAAATATTCTAAATTTTGTTCAGAACGGAGAATTGAAAAACAAAATCTCTAAATAAAATAACACATTCACTTCTAAAAGATTCTTCTTTTTTATCTTGTTAGAATATTCAATATAAATAATAAAATATTATTTTTTTCTCTCCTTATATAATTTCAATAATTTTTATTGGTAGGATTAGGAAGACCAAAGAAAACATGTCCCTCCCGTGAGTCATCAATTCTGAATAGTTCTCACAATTCAAAAAAATTCACCATCTCTCCTAAAATTTTTAGAATAAGTTTTAGGTAGCGTTTGATTTACAGAATATTTTTGGATTGAATGGAATATGTCAAATAGATTTGACTTTGAATGAATTGAAATTGAATGTTGTTGGGTTTAACTACATATTTTGGTTGGTAGATATTGGATTTGAATCTGTTAATGAATTAGAATATGTCTGTTTGGTTCCAAGAATAAACTTTGGAATTTGAATGAAATATTTGTAAATAGCCACATACCCTTTTTTTAGAAAAAATTAAACTAAAAATACCTTAATAAAATAATCACTTAATGTGTAAAACAATATAAAATACACAACTCAAATATAACTATAAATCAAACGAGGTTGCTAAATCGATAAAAAAATTATTTTAAAATATCTATTTTTTATCATATAAAATAAATACATAATAAACATATATCTATCTAAAAAGGTTTATTATCATACTGAATAAACTTTAAGACAAATTTCGTTAACATATATTTCAAGAAAACAAAATAAAAAAACAAACGTATTAAATTGAATTGAATTAAATACATTATCAGCTGCTCAAAACTATATTTAAAAAACAAATAAAATAAAAATAAAATTTATTTTGAAAAACTAAAATAAAAAAACAAATGTATTAAATTAAATTTAAGAAAAAACAAAAGTATTAAGTTAATTAAGTTATATTTGAGTTAAATCTTATATTTGGGATTATAAAGATATACCGTTGTTGAACATTTCATTAATCCTAACTTATGAAGGGATGTTAAAATCCTTTGGTTGTGGAATTTGATGGATTTTAAAGATTCGTTGTTTAAAAAATGAAATTTGGTTAAAGAAATTTAACATTCTAATTCCATAAGATTTCTTCAGAATCTACAAACCAAACATCACCAGCATCTTCAATGGAGGTTCTTATAAGAGCATCTCCAGTTCAAGGTTCTTATAAGCAAAATGAACTATCATTGTGGAGATTTGTTATAAGAATCTTACCTCTTTTGATTTCTTATTTAAAAACGTTGGTTCTTAACATGAACTTTGTGTGAAAGGATGTTGAAATCCCTTGGTTGTGGAATTTGATGGATTTTAAAGATTCGTTGTTTAAAAAATTGAATTCGGTCAAAAAAAAATTAACATTCCAATTCCATAAGATTTCTTCAGAATCTACGAACCAAACATCACCTTAAAGCATCTTCAACGGAGGTTCTTATAAGAGCATCTCCAATGCAAGGTTCTTATAAGAAAAAGGTTGAGTGGTTTGTAGGAACTACCATTGTGGAGAGTTCTTATAAAAATCTTGCCTCTTTTGATTTCTTATTTAAAAACGATGGTTCTTAGTTTCTTACCATGAAGTTTGAGTGAAAGGATGTTGAAACTCCCTTGGTTGTGGAATTTGATGGATTTTAAAGATTATGTTGGTCCCAGAGGGTTATACAAGTTTGTAGAAAGGGGGGGGGGGGGGGGGGGGGTTGAATACAAACACACAGATTTTACTTTTCTAAATTGTTTATTGATAAAATCAAACAATTTACAACTTGTTGCGGAACAAGATTAAGGACTAATCCTAATCTAAACAAGTTAAGAACACTAAGTTTCTTGCACTAGAAATAAGACAGAAAGGAGATAAGAATACTACGAGTAATATTCTAACACTAAGAGAGAAAGAAGAAGATGGCCGAGCACTTCAATTCTGAAATAGGGTTCTTCTTATATACTGCATGCATTTAATGCATAGCAGTACAACTTTACACGTGGCAGCCGCTGATTTGTTGCATGGTTTGACCTTTGTAGACAACCTTAGTAGCCGCATGGTGTACAGTGTAGAATCAGAGTTGGTTGTACGATTCTGGACAGAAGGGATGTGTAGAATCCAGATCCGTGCAACAAATGTGAAATCGAAATAGTAAGCAATACGAACAATGATTTCAACTGGTCATCCCCTTTCATTAATCTTTCAGAGAGAATATTACAATAAGAGTTGAAAGCTAAAAAGAGATGATTAGCTTGTTTTTCCAAGCTAATCAACATTAAATACATTGGGCCCGTGGTTAACAAGCCCACGGCCCGTTCACTAATAAGCTCTATTTTAATCAAATACAGTTTAACCCTTGAACTTTAAATCAACATTAAAACCTGCTCTAACAATCTCCCCCTTTGATTTGAAGTTCGAGTTGGCGCTCTATATCTCTCCAGTTGAAGACATATCTTTTGCGGAGCGCGAAGTGTACCTCGAACAATCTGATGGTGCGGCGATAGTCGATGCGATCTTCAATCATTTCCAAGGCATTCCTAGCAGTTACTTCATTCGGATTCGGAACATAAGAATACCTTGGATTTTCAGACTCGTGCTGAATAATCTTTCGAAGAGCATCTCTGACCTTTATAAGCGTGCCGTCGCAGAATCTTTCCACCTGAATGAAGCGCATAAATTTCTTCTCTTTTTGCTCGTTGAGGTAAACAATCCCGAATTCTGGTTCCAGAAGCATAGCGTTCTCGGGATACATGTTTAACTCAGGTGCTTTCAGATTCGGCTTGATCAGATTTACCTTTTTTGCCTTGTTCTCGATAGCCATTTGGAAGTCCGTTAGATAAGACATCATGATGGTGCGGACCAGGTATCGACGAACAGCTTCGAGTGCCTTTGTAATTCTAGCGATCGGATGGTTCTTGTACGTAAGTCTTTCAGAATAACCAGAAAGTCGAGTGGTCGGAGGTTCTTGAAATCAGCTTCTGAAAATTTCCATTCGTTCCCATCTTCACGTCGAACAATGAAAACTGGGTAGACGATCCTCATAATACGTCTTGAATAGATATTGATTACCTCTGTGATTCGAAGTTTGGTTCTGACCTGTTGACTGGAAAACACCGCTGCATTGTGCTGATATATCGGCGTTGAAATTCTGGGTCAAGGTTGTAGATACCTAGACAGAAGGTCGGCTCGATCGGGCGAAGCTTGTGGACGAACAACTTTTTCAAAGATTCCTCCAGATGAGGGATTAGTACCACGATCTTCTCCCAACGGATTTGTTGCTGTTGAGGAGTAGGAGGAAGATTAGAAGCTGTCGTGGGAGGAGTAGTTGTCGGAAGATCAGAAGTAGTAGACTCGGGTCTTGTTGATGATGTTCCGGCGGGTTGAGCATAGTGAACGGGGAATGCTCCATATAAGTTTTGGAGCAGGAACTGATCGTAGTCAATATTGTCGTCCTCATCAGTAGGAAAGACCAAATTTACCTGGAGATTTACGGCACTGGCGGCTTTTTTGTACCATGCGTCTTCGGTCTCCGGGTTGGTCTCACACTCTGGATCTATCATGTCCAGTATCGGTCTGTCTGACGAGTCAAAATCGACCAGTTCCTGTGTTGAACCCTCGGGCTTTTCAACCGTCGGGTCTTCTTCATCTGAAATATCCATATCTATGACCATATTTGCTAGTGGCAAGTCGTCTTCGGGTTCTTCTGATGTAGTTGCCGCAGTTGGGGGTTCCTGTTGAACCACTGTTGAAGTTTCGGCAGTCATGATATGGACGGTCTCGGTTTGGCGTAGATGTTTCTCCCCCTCACGGTGATCAGGATCATCCTGGTCATCGTCCTTGCGTTTGAGACCGCCGGCTTGACTCTTACAAGTGTCTTCAAGTGAGCGGACCCTCTCAGAGAGCGTGGTTATCGCTTTGTTGTAGTCGTTGAGGGTCGAGTCGATGGAGTCGAGGCGAGAGGTAATGGATGAAGACGGAGCAGTGACCTGTGATCGGAGAACTGAGATCAGGTCTGCTTCGGCAGATGCTATTGTGTCGGATTCCTGGAGCAATTGGGCCAATATCATCGTCTTCAGGGTGTCCACCGAATAGATAGGTTGCGGTTGAATCGGTGGAAGTACAGGGGCGGTTTCAGTTTCGACGAGGTGGCCTTTACCTTTGATAGCGTGCATCGCTTTGGCAAGTTCAACGGCTACATGTTGCTGCATCTGTTGCTCCATATCCTAGCGGACATCCTTGAGGGTGCTGTCCAGGGACCCTGGTGACACAAAGTCTGGGTTACTAACTCCGGGACCACTTAGGTTATCCATTGAGGCATCTACCGCGGGGGTAGAGCCACCTACGTTCACAATTGGCGTGATAATAGCTATGGTAGGATTTCCGTCCGATCCTCGTGTTCCGGCAGACGGAGACACTACAGACGTTCCGGTCGGGTCACTTAGAGCCGCGACTTGGTGTTGTTCCGCATCGAGTGTCCTAGTCAAAGAATCTTCAATAACAAGTAGATCTAGACTCGATGGTGCACTGAAAGAAGTAGAGACCGGGGGTTGCTGGTCTCTTGTTTCAACACCAGTACTCTCCGAGTGAGAGACCGGTGGAAGTTGTGCTATTTCCCCGTGTGAGACTGAAACATCCGTCATTTGAGAGACGGATGAGTGGCTGAGGGGGTCGTGTATTTGCTCCGCTGGGTCCATGGAGTCTTCTTCAATACCCCGTCCCAACAAATGAGACGGGATAGCAGATGTGGCAACCCGGATATGACGTGGCTGGTTTCGCTCAGGAGCCTCGTTATCTTTACGGCTCAATCTTTCTTGGTTTGCGTTTGACCTTAACATCCTCCTTTTCACATGTTCTATGTCCCGGGGAAGGTCCCTCCGGCGCTGGCTGGACCATGGGATTCCCTAACTCTCGTCTATATGCTATCATAGGTAGGGCTTTAGGTATATGCATAGCTAGGGTATTATCTTGCTCCCCCTCAAAACATACATGGGGATTGACTTGCTCCCCCTCGAAGTGAGAGGTTGTTGATCCGCCATGGAATATCTGTAAGAGACCCAAAGTTAGTAAAGCGGACGGATAAACAAGTTCCAACGCGTACCTTTGCATTAAATGGCTCAATCTGAGACAGATGGCAGGTGGTGGCATTATTAGGGACTATAAGGGCTCCGCTTTGGTTGCTTTTTCTACCTTTTATGGCCCAGGTACCAACACATTTGCAGAAGCCAGAGCTCCCCTTTTTGGTCTGATGCTTTGTTACAGATTAGGCTACTCCAAAGTAGCAGTGGAGAGTGAAAAAAAAATCATTTTTGATAGCATCTGTGGAGGTGCAGCCCCTTGGACAGTCCCTTATATGATCAGATCTTTCAAAACTTTCTTACTTCCTTCCATGTCCATCTCTCATATCTACAGGGAAGGGAATCAAAGTGCAGACACTTTAGCTACCCATGGCTCCATCAGGAACATTTTGAATTTCTTTCTAATGGCTCTCTTCCTACTGCCTCTCTTGCCTAAAGAGGTCAGTCCACCGCGTGTCTGTCTTCCAGTTCCTTGACTCCCAAACCTTGGGTCATTGATTCTGCCCCCGCTTAGGTTAGCTGTGCTTCCTTAAATATCGGGTTGCCAAGGGTTGTTTCCGGAGGAAATGGGATTCGAACCCATGATTTAGCAGTTGGTTGAGCAGTCGTGGCGGACAAATAGCTTTTTTAGGTTATGCAATAGAAGGGGGCTTGCGCTTGAATTGAAGTAGCGCCTTTGGAATATGAGTAGGGCTCCTAGGTGGCGCGTTCGTGGAGGCAACCCGACGGAAGAGCAAAAAGAAGGTTGGGTGCTTGTGGGGCAAGGCCACCCGACCTCGAATAGGAGGGGGCTTAGCTCTGGATCCTCCCTGCTTGCGGAAATGAATGGATCAGAAGGGGGATGGATTCTCTATTTCCGGGCCGGGCGGGAGGTGAAGGCCATAAGAGAATATTGCCCTCCCGGTAAGGAAGAGGGGAAAAAGGCGCTGTCATCTATCTCGACAAGTTTCCCGAGGCGTTGGAAATCCAGACCGGCTCAGAGAATCACTGGTGCTATTTAGCCCTTCAGGACTGGCAGTGATGAAACAGGTACTGAGTTGAAAAAGCAGGGGTATCCGGCTAAAGGATGGAAAAATATTCCGGACAAACCAAAGTATCCGGATAACATGTGTCCGGACAGCAAAGGTTTCCGGACATTGTAGGGATTCCGGATAGTCCTACCCGGATACCCATCCGGTCTGGAAATTCATCCGGACTGATGGGTGTCCGGACACTTTTACACTTTAAAGAATGATTCCATTTTTCAAAGATATGAAACCTGTAGAATTTTGAGAAAATGGATCTCTTGCTCCCCCTCAAACTGAGAATGGGGAAAAACTTGCTCCCCCTCGGATAGTGCAATGGAGGGTCCGACACACATAAAAACTTTTAGGCATTGAAAGAAAGAAACACTGTGTCGCTCCCCCTCAAATGATGAGCATTATATGACATGCTCCCCCTTAGAATGTGCGCGTAGAGTGAAGTGCACACGGGAGTATCCACACACACAAAAAAACTTTTTAACATTTTTAAGAAAAAATGTGTGTGACGCTCCCCCTCAACAGTAGAGTAACATACCTGCTTATGCTCCCCCTAAACACATGAGCAGCTTGTTAAAGCACAGGTATGGACAAACCTCACGTCTTCTTAATATTGTTCCTTGTAGATCGTGAGCAGCTCCCTCCTTGCGATCATGTGTGTGGAGCATCCAGTGTCTAAGGACCACA
The DNA here is from genome assembly GCA_033807775.1 of Saussurea involucrata. Classification (NCBI taxonomy): domain Eukaryota; kingdom Viridiplantae; phylum Streptophyta; class Magnoliopsida; order Asterales; family Asteraceae; genus Saussurea; species Saussurea involucrata. The sequence goes on from CM066312.1 coordinate 23,945,699, forward strand.
CATGACCGTCCTGCAAAACAAGTTTAGCGGACCTTCGGTACCCAGATTTGCCTGGGTCTGGGAGGGTTAGGTTTGGCACCGTTTGGGGAAGCTTGCTTTGTCCTAGCTTTCCCGTTAGGTGTAGGATTTACACCGGTGGAGGGAACTGGTTTTGACACTTGTTTCCTCTTCGGTGCAGAATTTACACCTTTAGGAGGAACATATTTTGTAGCAGCTTTCCACCTGGGTGCCGGTCTAACCTCAGTGGGAGAAGCCCGTTTTGGAATGGGGTTGGTCTCCCGCTGTGGTTTAACCTCTGTTTGAGAACCCCGTTGTTTATGATATTTTCTCTTGTTATTACGGGGTTTGTGTTTGGGTGTATGATTGTACATGTGATATGACCCAAACCAATCATTGTTATTGATATCATCAAAGTCATTCCAACCACAACTAGAACAGCATAAGCAATCATGCATTAATTGAATCAATTGCTGAATGGAGTAGAGCTTAATTGGAAAATTAACATCTCGTTTAACAAAATTATTCCTATGATTCCATTCGCAATCATGCTTATGCATCCTAGGATAGAAACCAGCGTTAAATGCTTATGCATTCGCAAACTTCATTTTCTTGCAAAGAGATCTCTTTGCAAGAAAATGAAGTTTGCGAATGCATAAGCATTTAACGCTGTTTTGTATCCTAGGATGCATAAGCATGATTGCGAATGGAATCATAGGAATAATTTTGTTAAACGAGATGTTAATTTTCCAATTAAGCTCTACTCCATTCAGCAATTGATTCAATTATCACATGATTGCATTCGCAAACTTCATTTTCGCGGATTTTTAAATAGACCTTAAATTTCCTCTTTCAAATTCATTCAAACTCTAAGATTGCTGGGGGAGATACGCAAAACTCTTGATTTCATTGATTCTGTATTCTTTCAAAGTTCTTGAGCATTAATGATGTCTGATCCACGAAGAAGTAGAACTCGATCCTTACACACTGCAAGAACCTTAATGGAATCTTCTTCAGATTCAGAGAATGAGGTAATGATGCCTGAAAGAATAGGTGTTGTAGAGGAAGTGATTGGATGAAATGTTTTAGAAAATCCGATTGTGGAAGAGGAGGGAAATGAAAATCAAATGGCTGAGTCTGAAGGTGATGCAGAACAGGGTAACGCGAATATTGTACATCAACAGAGTGCAGTACGGTCTGCAATGTCCTTAAGACCTATTTCATTGGAAAGGTTAGTACCTGAGGATGACTATTTGGCTATTTTGAAGAACTGTGTTTTGATCCTTGATGAAACAAATTTTAAAGAGGAACATAGAATTATTATAGAGTTGATGAAATATCATCCCTTCAAGAAATGGTTCACTTTGAAGAAAACAGTACCTGTGCAATACATTCAACAATGGTGGAAGCATCTAGAGTTGCAGGGTAATGAGTTCGTATCCAATGTAGGGGGTGTTCCATTAACTCTGACCATTAGCTTTCTAAGGATCATGTTAAGATTGCCAGAAAAAGATGACTTGGAAGGGAGATCTGACTTTGACGAAGAACCTACTTCAGAGGAGATGGTAGCTGATTTTAGGAGACTAGGTTATTGTGATGACTTGAGGAATCTTAGTTCATTCAGAAGAAACAAATTACCTCCTATTTGGGCTTGTTTCTTTACAATTATCAACAAGTGTTTGTCTGGAAAGCACAGTTCACCAGATCAGGGATCAAGACAGATTATGCAAAATTTTCATGGTTTGGTGAAGAACAGGCATTACAACTATGCTTCTATTTTATGGGAGGATATGAAGAGTACATTTGAAGAAATCAAAAAGCTTTGAGGGGAGTAACAAAAGAAAAGCCTCGGACATACATTCCATATCATAGATATTGGCAGATGGTTATATGGTATGCAATGAAGCAGAATCCTCAAATTCCAAGGAAAACAGATGAGGAACATGGGCCAATCTTCTATATGGGTAAAATGACATCTTCTCTCAAGCTTATTAATTTTCCTGCTCACAAGCCATTGACAAAAGCTCTTAGGTCATACATTCCAAGGGATAGTGAGATATTAAAAACATATTGCACCTCTATGGGACTTGAAGAACCTCAGGTCCCTACCCATGAGGACAACCCGGAGTTGAGAGGTGAGGGGACTAGTGTAGCAAGAGAGGGTTGTTAGGGTCAATTTATATTGATTTAAAGTTCAGGGTTTAAATTGTAATTCTTTATTTTGAGCTCTATTAGTGAACGGGCCGTGAGCTTGTTAACCACGGGCCCGCCGTATATAAAGCAATCTAGCCTTAGAAAATTAGGCTAGTTGTCTCATTTGCTTTTCTACTCGTATTGTAATTCTCTCTACTTTGAAAGCATAATACAGGGATGACCAGTTGAAATCATTATACACTATTGCTTATCTGTTTGATTTCATAATCGTTGCACGGATCTGGAACTAACAATTGGTATCAGAGCCGAATCGGTGATTTGAAGATACGAAAGAGATCGAACGAAAGCGAGAAAAAGTTTAAAATTCGTAGCAATTTTTCTGGAAAAACGCAGCGAGCCGTTTCGCTTATTGCCGGAGATTGAACCGTCGGATCGTCACGATTTCTGGACAGTAGCTTCAAGACAGTCTGTTTTACATTCTGAACGGTTGGATTAATCGTTTGAGGTCCAGAAGTCACCCAGATAATTTTCGTAATAGTGTAGTTTTTCTTGAAGAAAATCGTTCATCAATCGGGTTTGCAAAGTTCTTTCGTTGATTTAATAATTCGTTTGCTATATCTCGATTGTTTAATCGCTTTAATCTGGTGTTTATCTGCGTTTACATCAAGTCTCAAAAGTTTTAATTTAAAATCAATTCTTGAGTTTTTGTTGTTCTTCAAGTTTTTTTCTGGTGATTATTGATAAATAGAATATATTTTGCTTAGAAATCGATTTGGGTGTGTTTGTTTTTGTGTTTTTGGTCAAAATCTAACCATACAGGAGTGAAATCAAGCAACCCTATCGATCTCATAACCGAATCGCAACCACAACCGCAGTGTCCGGGTAGGTTTTCTATTTCTCATCAAGTTACCGGATAGATTTTTTTCCCGGACAAAACTTCAACTTTCCGGTCAAACAATCCTTTCCGGATGAAATTTCTCTTTCCGGGTGAATACTCACTTTTCCGGACAATATAGTGTCCGGATATATCACTTTTCCGGGTATCTCACCTTCCGGTAAGAACATCTCTGACAGCTCACTTTAGTTGACTATTATGTTTGCTGTTTGACCATGATTTACGCTGCACACATTCTTTCCCCATATCTCTTATATTTAGTCATCTAGAAGCTTGCACAGTTTTCACCACATGCATGTTAATTTGTTTTTCACTCGTTGCATACATATGAAAGCATACATACACATCAATATTGCATGAGTTTTTATTTTTTCTTGCTATATATATATTCTTGTTTTTTTTTGTGTTTTCTTCCTGCTAATCAATTTGTCTTCCGGTAACTACCTTTGCCGGAAACTCCAGCTGTCCGAAAAGCTCATCCGGTAAGTAATTTCTTTTGCGAGAACCTCAATCACCCGGTAAAATATTTGTCCGGTGAGTCTCAATTATCGTTGTCCGGTAAGTCTCAATTCTCTTCATCCGGTAAGTTGATTTTTTTGTGCACTATCCGGGGAACCAGTTTTATCCGGTAAGAACCGCATTCATCCAGTAAGTTCTCGTTACTTTTGTCCGGAAAGCTTCTCATTCGCGAATCAAGTATCCGACAACCTTCGTCCGGTAAGTTTCTTTTTATCCGGTAAGTACACTTGATTTTTTTTTTCTTTTCGGTAAGTGCACTCAATCACCCGGTAAATTTTTGATTGGTAAGTTCTCAACGGTACCCGAGTTACCGTACGTCTCGTGATCAAAAGCGTAAACGAAAGTTGCGATTTCTCTTAACGATCGATTTGAATTTTTCTTTGACGTTTGAGACTATTTGCGGCACCTTTGATCTTATTCGCGACGTTTATCATTTTTTGTTATTCATTTTGTCGCCTTGATCTAACTTGGTCTGTTTTCTTGCAGGTTTCATTCTCGAAGTTTGATTTCGTTCGTTCCAACTATAATCAGATTTTAAATATTTAAAACGAATTTATTTTTGTTGGTCCCGAAGGCCTATACAAGTTTGTAGAAGGGGGGGGGGGTTGAATACAAACACACAGATTTTACTTTTCTAAATTGTTTATTGATAAATCATTAACAAGTTACAGCTTGTTGCGGAGACAAGATTAAGGATAAACCTAAATCTAAACAAGTTGGAACACTAAGGTTTCTTGCACTAAGAGAGATAAGGAAATTACTAATAATAACCTATCTTGAGATAAGAGATTGAACTTGTCCAGAGTTAGCAAGTTACTTCAAATGAAGTGAGTTCATCTCTTTATATACTGCATGCATTTAATGCAATTCAGTATATACTTTACACGTGTCATCAGCTGGTTGGTTGCATGTCATTGACCTTGGTTGACAACCTTAGTAGCCGTATGGATGAATAGTGTAGTATCAGAGTGGTTGTACGATTTCAGATATTCGGAGGTTCTTTTCTGACATTTCGTACGGAGTCGTGCAAGGTGGTTAAGACAAAAGTACTTTGTACGGAGGACTTCATGATCAGCTTTCGTTGATTCAGCGATTATCATTTTCTATTCAGCGAATGATAAAGTTCAGCGATAGCTGAAGTCTTGTACTTGATACTTCACGTTGAGTGGACAAATCTGAGTCTTCGCTGATCCGCATCAGTTCATTAGGAGACTTGTCGCTGGTTCTTGAGCTTGATCTTCGACTTCAGCGTAGAACCTTTGTTGACGTGAAACTTGTCTTCAGGGATCATAAGTAAACAACTAACTTATCAGCGATCATCATAATGACTGAACAGACTCAGAGCATTAATGATGAACAGTGTTCGCTGAATGTTTAATCTAAAGAGCGAGAGTTCCTATCAGTGGTACTGTAAGATCTTAGTACTTATCAGCGATAGTGAAACTCTGATACATATTGTTTACTTACAATTTTCACTAAGTATATAAGAGAGGGTCATTATCAAATCACTGAGGGTTTGGATCAACAATTTTATAAATTTGTTTTTCAAATTTAATTTTTGATTTTCTTCCGCATTTTTGATTCTTCATAATCAACACCGATTAACGATCATAATTTTTCAAGTAACAAATGTCTTATTCATCTCAGTTTGAAGCAGCTCTTCAGGATTCTGATGATGAAGTATCTGACTTTAAGAAATCGATAGCGTTGCTCACTAAATCTTTCCAACAACATAAATTCTATAAAAAGCCTTCATCCAATAATCAGCACTACTCCACCTCCTCCAACAAGCGCCACGATTATCAGGACCAGTATGAGGGAAAGAAGAAAGCTGATGAGCAAGATAAGTCAAAGAAGAAGGAGAAGACGGAGAAAGTAGAAAGTAAGAAGAAGGATAACCAGTGAATAAGAAGGTAGATGAGCACAAGCAGCCTGATAAGAAGGAGAAGACTGAGAAAGAGCAAACAAGAATATATGAAAAGAATATCAAGCAGAAAGATGATTTGATCAGCAAGTACGTCAAAGAACTGAAGGAACTGAAATCTCAAATCTGGAATAGTTCTGAGAAGCTTGCTGAAGAAGAAGAGAAAGGTAAACTCCTGAATTGTGAAAACCTTGAGCTTAAAAGTAAATTAACTACTCTTGAAAACGTTTTTGAAAAGAAGAAAGAAAATTTTGCAAAGGAAAGGCAAATGTTTATAAAGCAATCTGATTCTTCAAACAAATCTCTTGATGAGAAGAAGAGTATTGATCTTAGATGTCTAAAGCTTTCAACACAAATCTCCGACTTTGAAAAAGTCTTGATTTTAGAAAGAGAAAAGTTTGAAACTGAACGCAAATCTTTTTCTAAAAAGAATGGCGAACTTTCTTTAAAAGTAACTGAGTTGGTGAAAGAATTAGGCGTTCTAATCAAAGAGGCTGAAAAGATGAAAGTTGAAGGTTTTAGAGAAAAATGTTTAAAAGATGATTTTTCAAAAGAGAGAAAGATTTTTCAGTCCGAGATTTCTAAACTTACAAAGAGATTATCTGGATTAGCAACCGAGACTTTGAAGAAACAAATTATTAAATCTGATTCACAGAATTTTGTCAAATCAAATGATTTTTCAAAAGATCAGATTCGACCTTCCAATCTTCTCTATAATTCTCGTGTTGATAAGAAAGATAATCAATTTTTTAAGAAAGTAAATTGGTATCAATGAGTGTGTTAAAAGGAATTTAAACTCTGATTTTTTCCTACCTTCCGCACCGAATTCCCCAAAGCAAACAGACACTAAGTGTTCCTCGCCTTCCTCACCTAATCCAAGTCCTGCAATTCCGGAGATAAAATTTTCTGAATACATGAACTCTGAAGGTAACTCTGATGGAGAGTTTGAGTCGTTCCCTTTCGACAAACCTCTCCCGTGTCACACTGATCTTTTGTCTCTAGTAGTCAATCGTCCGGTCAATTTCTTAAAGGGTAACAGTTCTAACACAAAGGCCCCAGCTGTGATCAAGATTTCACAATCAAAACCGACTTCTAAACCTGTTTCTAGAAAGCAATCACAGCCGAGGCAAAAGACCGAGCAATTGCCTATCAAAGATACCGTTCCTTCAAAAGTCACTGACCATTCCGTCCCTGTTGTTTCAGATAAAATTGGTCAAGCAAAACAAGAAAAACCAAAGTGGCTGAACAAGGAACCTGTCAAGAAGGAAGCATCAAAGTCTTTCCCTACTGCATTCAATTCTAGAATAAACAAAGACAATTGTGTTTGGAATAATTGGAATCGTTTTGAAGTTTCTTTTTCGATTAAACTTAATTCAGTTCATCAATTGATTCAATTATCGCGTGATTGTTTATGTTGTTCTAGATGTGGTTGGAATGATTTTGATGAAATTCATTTAAATGATTGGTTTGGGTCATATCACATGTACAATCATAAACCAAAAAATAAACCCCGTAATAATAAACAGAAATACTATAAACAACGGGGTTTCCAATCTGAGGTTAAAACACAACGAGAGCCGAAATCCACTCATAGATGGGTTGCTCCTACTGAGGTTAAACTGGCACCAATGAGGCAACCTGCTAAAAATCCTGTTCCTCCACAAGGTGTAAAATCTACACCAAGGAGGCAACCTATGCCAAAACCAGTTTCCGCAAATGGTGTACAACCTGCACCTAAGGGGAAAGCTTTGTCAAAGCAAGTTCCTCCAAGAGGTGCCAAACCTAACCCTCCAGGACCCAAAAAAATTTGGGTACCTAAAATCCGTTAACTCGATTTTGCAGCACGGTCATGTGTGGTACTTAGATTCTGGATGCTCCAAGCACATGACCGGAAGGAAGGAGCTTCTCACGAACTACAAGGAAGAATATGGTTGAGACGTGAGATTTGGGAACGACCACAAAGCGCCGATCGTGGGCTACGGCGACATTGTTCAAGATAAGATCACGATAAAGAAGGTATCCCACGTCGCAGGATTGGGACACAATCTGTTCAGCATCGGGCAGTTCTGTGACAAAGATCTTGAGGTTAGCTTCAAAAAGACACGGTGTAGAATCCTCAACGACGACGGAGAGGAGCTACTGGTTGGAAAACGCAAGACCAACCTCTACACAATCGACCTCTCAGCCCTCAAGATTGATAACCCTGTCTGTCTCATGTCAAAGGCCAATTCCCAGCAAGCTTGGATTTGGCATCGACGTTGTAAAGCCCGTATCCCGGTATGTAATTTCTTTGTTTTAATTCTTTTTTTAAAAGTTTTATTTATCATGGTTTCCGTTAGCGGGGTTAGACGAATTGGACCTAATAATTAAATATGTCAAGACGTGGTTAGTTTGCGAGAAGGATGTAGTGAGAGACCAAAATTGTTAAGGGGCCAAAAAGTGAGAGTTTTGGCCCATGCAACCCAAACCAAACCCTTGTATCATTTTTTTGGTGTGGTGTTCGTGAGTAACAAGAAAAAAGGGATGGAGCTCAATATTTTCGTATTTTAAAAACCTAGCTGCAGAAAACTTCTGTTTCCCGGAGATTGAACGGTCGGATCGTCGTGATTTTTGGTGAGCAGCTTCACGACATCTTCATCAACATTCTGGACGGTGGGATCATGGTTTTGAGGTCCGGAGGTCATGGTTTCGTGGGGTTCTGCACAGCAGTAACTTTGTGGTGATTTTTCTCCATTCTTGCTCTATTTTGGTTCCATACATCTTGATGTGCTTATTTCCAAGTGTATGATGGTTTTGTATGCCTCTAGTATAATCTAGAGAAGACTTTGTATTGCTCTAATATTGGTGGTAGTGGATTTGAAGCGGCTCTAGTAGTCCCGTGGTTTTTACTCTCGATTTTGAGGGGTTTTCCACGCTAAAATTTTGGGGTCTCATTGTGGTTGTTGATTGTATGTTTGGAGGTTGTTTTTACTTGCACTTAGAATACCCTATTTGTTTGCATCCTCAAAGGTTCATTCGGGTCTGTTTGGGTTAAGCTATGGCTTAATGGGTTACTAAGCATTATTTGTCATTTTATGTGAAACTGCAGTTTCTGTCCCTGTTTTTGTATCGAGTATAACTTCTGCTAGGAATGTCGGATTGGGATGAAACCAGTGCCAAAAGTTCCCTTTATGAGTCTAGTAAGTTTCTTATGTTTTGCGGAAAAACCAGTTCGGACTGTAGCTAGTGTCAAAGCGCTGTTTTGTAATGAAAGGTGCTGTTTTTCGCTGTGCAGTTAACCGGTTTTGTAAAATCCATAATAAATTGTAGAAAAATCGTTAGAGCGCGTGCGATATGTCCTTGGAACCCTAAGACATGGGACTTTGTGATTATGGATTAATATTTCTGGATTTATCAGTTTACAAGGGGTTAAACAGGTCCCGAACAGACCTGTGTTTTTAGAGTAAAAGCTGGAATGTGTATGTTATAATTTAGTAGTCGTGGTTTTGGGTTGGGGCGTCACTTTGACATTTGTTAACACGTAATTAGGTGGGAGAAGGTGAGTGAAGTTGGCCGGCTTGTGATTGCGGTTGCGGATACTCGCGTTGCTTTAAGGTGAGTTCTCTCACTGTGTAGTTAGGGGTTGTATGCATGTCATAGTAGTTTGTATGTACTACTGTCTTTGTGGTGTGAACTAGTTGTTTGTGGTGTGTAATATTTGATTGGTTTAAATGCTTAGTATAAATGTTTTACATTACACCTCGGTGGGACCGAGGAAGTGGAAAGAAACGTTGTGGGAACTCGGCGTGACGAGTGTGTTACATTACAACTCGGTGGGACCGAGGAAGTGGAAAGAAACGTTGTGGGAACTCGGTGTGACGAGTGTGTTACATTACAACTCGGTGGGACCGAGGGCTCGGTGGGACCGAGGAAGTGGAAGGAAACGTTGTGGGAACTCGGTGTGACGAGTGTGTTACATTACAACTCGGTGGGACCGAGGGCTCGGTGGGACCGAGGTGTTGGATACATAATTACTTGTAGATGTTTACTCGTTTTATGTAACTGTGGTGTTGTTGCTTATGTGCGGATAGGGGTGATGTGTATATAATTCCTATCTGCGCATGTGATGGAATTCACTAAGCTTCGTGCTTACCCCTTCCCAATATCTTATGATTTCAGGTGCGAGTAGCAGTCGGGCATGACGGTACACACGGGCGCAAGGCGAAGGCTGTTTAAGTTTAACTTTTTAAATGGGGATTTAATTATATAACTTTTACGCTGCTTAAATTTCATTTGACGGTTTTAATTAACGACGTTTATTTTTATTGTAATGGGATTTGTTAACTTATGGTTTGATTGTAACGAAATGCATTATTTTTAAAATTTTAAATTCATTGTAATTTTTGGGACGTTACAACTTGGTATCAGAGCACAGCTTGAGTGAATCAGACACATCTCGGTGTGTTTGGTCTCAAGTTGCGGCTATGAAATTTCAATTTCTTTTACTAAAATCTTTTAGAATAAAGGGAAAAGGAAAACCCGTTTGGGAAACGGTGATCGAGGGCGCAGTGTGTACAGTCAGCCGACGCTATTTGGGAAGGTACGGTACTTAGTGTATTTATTGCTTTCTAGGCATAGGGTATGCATGCTAGATTGCCTATGTTGTTTACACTGTACTGTATGATGACTGCTTGCTGGTAGGAATCAATGCTAGTTATAGTAGGTTGTTAAGTGAAGGCCCTATAGGTTGTATGCAGTAAGAATCATATAGCCTTAGAATATTTGATTTAGTTCTATTGCGCAGCTCTTGTTTGAGTCCAACCGTTCTAGGATAGAATTTTGTATTCGAATGTCTATTTGATTCACGCTGCATGCGACTGGGAATTCGCGAGGCAACTCGTTATGGCTAACAGGGATTCCGTTGTAGCAAGGGTAGTGGGATGAGATGAAATTCCTAGTGAGCTGGGAAGAGTGTTTACATATGAGTATGTATGCTAGATTGCTTTCTAGAACATAGGAGTATGTGTGCTAGATTGTTTGGTGCTTATTACACTGTACTGCATGTTTGTTGTTTGCTAATAGGAGTTCATGCTAGCCTTGATAAGTTGTTAAGTGAATGCACTATAGGTTGTATGCGGTAGGAACCAAATAGCCTTAGAATGTCGGATTTAGTTCTATTGCGCAGCTCTTGTTTGAGTCCAACCGTTGTAGGATAGAATCTTATATTCGAATGTCTATCTGGTTTTACACTGTGTGCGACTGTGCATTCGCGAGGCGACTTGTCATGACTAGTGGGGATTTCGTCATAGCAAGGGTAGTGGAGTTGGGTGGAATTCCTAGGGAGCTAGGAAGAGTGTGTACATATGCCGGTGCGGGCATATGTGTGTAGTTATCGGCGAGAAACTACTTGGACCCATCGGATGGAACTCGGAACGAGTGATGATAGGTGTGGAAGGTAGTAGTAGAGCTCCTACTATCGGAAACACAGGATCACTGCTCGAGTCGGAGAAAGTCACGAGGAATCCAAGGAGTGAGCGTGAGCGTTGTTAGTGTGAGTTATTATGTGCTAATAACTCGTTGTAATATCTATCCTGAATAGCCATCACAAGGAGGAACAACTATAGTAAACCTACTAGTACAGGTGTGTACTTGTTTTGCTTTGATGGGATGATCGTTGGGGTGGTGTCGAAGGTTATAAACTAGTAGTCGTTGGAATAAAAGGACGATTTTAGTATTAGTCACTTGGAGTGACGATGAGGATGATGTTTGTTTCGAGCCAAGATGGATGATTGTGCTAGAATCATAGGCTTATAGAGCCGACTTTGATTTGAGGAAAAATCGTAGGGATTATTTGACGTAATTTCCCAACTTGCCTAAGAGGTTTAAATGTCCGGATGACGTTAGTGGATCGGAGAGATTTGGAGGAGTAGGAGTCGAGGGGTAGAATGCCGACTGAGTCATGCACAAAGTTTGATTTTGAAATAGATTGCATTAACAAATTCTTGTGTTTCAAATCTTTTATTGGATGGTGTTTTGGAATTTTGGGAAATGTTCAGCACACACACAAGATTTTGAAATATGGTTTTGAAAGTGTATGAAATCGTTTTATCACGGTAGTTGCAAACTTTGTCTGAATTTGCTTTATTTTGCTATTTCCCCACGGTTCTTGCGGGCAAGATGATATCCGTGTTTTATGGTGTTTTAAATGTTGGGCAAGTGACTACGGCTTGTGACTTTAACATTGGAACTCCTCCACATATGTTAGAGTTGAGACGGAAAGTTACATCCCACGATGTCTGTATAAAACTTTTTGAGTGATTTGGTTAAAATAAGATTTGTTTTACGGCATGTTGAGTCGTGTGGGTTTAATTTCACGAGGTGGATATCTTAATTGTTTATGTGACCATTTGGGGAAATCTTGGAAATCAATTTAAAGAACCCCACCTTTTGAGATTTTATGAGGTTTTAGTCGATATTTTTCAAATGATGGGAACGGATTGGTTTTTATTTTTAAGTTTGAAACTTACACGAGACAGTTGTGTTTTAACAAAAGTATATTTGTAAACCGTTTCATCGTTTTGTATGACTAGCCGACACGCGTAAGATTTGTTGGTGAACCCTGTGCCACGACATTTTATGTTGGAAAAAGAGGAATTTTGGGGTCAACTGTCGTGGAACTGATTTTGAAATTTGTGCACACTTCTGTCGCACCCGGCGTAAGGTCGAGCGGTTACTTTAAATACATGTCATGAGTCAATTCATACTAGAACCGTGACGGTTCATTTTCAAAGAAATTATTTATTTCGTTTTACGTTTTGTGAGTAAACTAAGCTGCAATGAAATGATTTTCAACATGATTTTCATATGTGGGCCGAGCGTGTCCATTTTTGTGTAACTACCGACCTGGTAATAGTAGTTTTATTGCTTACGGTCTTTTTGAAATGAAAAATCTTGACGTTGAAAATATTTTGTAAATGATTCTGTAAACCATTTGGGAAGTGCGCTTATAAGTGTATGTGTCATTTTGAGATTTTTAAAGGTGTGAGTCCTTTCGGAAAACTCTTTGGTTTAACCCGTGTCGAGGTTGGGACTAATGTTGATTTTAGAGTATTGTTTGCTTAAACTTTATTTAAACGTGTTTTTGACCGACTTATGGGTCTAGCAAGCGTGGAGCATTTTGCTCGGTTTTGACTTTGAAATAGTCGTGGGTCAATTGCACGGTTTTTAATGGCTCGATGTGAAGTCTTGTTGTTGGATTGTTTTTGTTGCACAGTTTTGCATTTATTGCACGTTGAGTATTTACATGTTTGGGTGAGTGAGTCATTCCGGGATAGGCATATTGTTGGTAGACTGTTTGCTTTGGATCCTTGGTTATGACAGTCAGTCGTTGGTAATGGTCGGTTGGGTATCTCGGGGTGGGACCCCGGTATTCTTGTGTTATGATCTTGACTTTCTAGTAGGCACTAGGAAGATATAGTCTTGAGCACTTACCTGGGAGGTAGTTCCGATGCGCCGGGCCTTGAGACGTACCTGGGAGGTAGGCGTTAAGGAGTATTTTGATACAGTGTAACTAGGCTTCCTAGAGCGAGCGTGTGGGATAAGTAGACGGTGGAGGATTGGGTATTCCACACGTGTTAATATGGTAGGCCGAATAGTGTCGGTTAAGGGAAGGATGCCCTTTGTAATTAAGAGAATAAATGCACAATAACTGTTTTGAAGTAAGTAGTATATTTAGGTGTCGACTTTTGGGCTTGAGGCCAAACACCTTTAGTGTAATCGGAGATTTGTAGCCGATTTGGAAATAATTATGATGATGGTAGTAGTAACCCTGAGATGCTTATTTGTGATGAATGGTTATGGTGGAATGACCTGCGTGGGTGATTATAAGTTTACTGGTTTGATGATCTGTGTGAAATAATTTTGGGAGTCTATTAGAACTCGTGGAAGTTAATCGGCAGTAATGGTAGGAATTATCGGATTCGAGTATCCTGTAGGGTATGTTGGTGAGCACCTTTAGGATGGTTAGAGCTTGCAAGTTGAATCGGGATGTATGGAACATCTAAGGTTGGGAGGCAACCGAAGTCGTTTGACTAGGAATGAATTCAGTTGTTGGAGTGTTCTTCCGATCATATTTCCAATGTCCGTGAAGGAGTTTTGTTAGTAAGAAAAGTATTCGAGAAATTCTAGACGGGGTGAGAAATTTAGATTCTAGTTGAGGAAAGTCCAGTGGCAACACAGAAAAGGCTCCGAGTGGACTTGGGAACCCGAGGTTGAGATGTGGTAAAGCTATCCAGAGCTGTTTGCGGACGTAGACTTCGAGGACGAAGTCTAATCCAAGTGGGGGAGAGTTGTAAAGCCCGTATCCCGGTATGTAATTTCTTTGTTTTAATTCTTTTTTTAAAAGTTTTATTTATCATGGTTTCCGTTAGCGGGGTTAGACGAATTGGACCTAATAATTAAATATGTCAAGACGTGGTTAGTTTGCGAGAAGGATGTAGTGAGAGACCAAAATTGTTAAGGGGCCAAAAAGTGAGAGTTTTGGCCCATGCAACCCAAACCAAACCCTTGTATCATTTTTTTGGTGTGGTGTTCGTGAGTAACAAGAAAAAAGGGATGGAGCTCAATATTTTCGTATTTTAAAAACCTAGCTGCAGAAAACTTCTGTTTCCCGGAGATTGAACGGTCGGATCGTCGTGATTTTTGGTGAGCAGCTTCACGACATCTTCATCAACATTCTGGACGGTGGGATCATGGTTTTGAGGTCCGGAGGTCATGGTTTCGTGGGGTTCTGCACAGCAGTAACTTTGTGGTGATTTTTCTCCATTCTTGCTCTATTTTGGTTCCATACATCTTGATGTGCTTATTTCCAAGTGTATGATGGTTTTGTATGCCTCTAGTATAATCTAGAGAAGACTTTGTATTGCTCTAATATTGGTGGTAGTGGATTTGAAGCGGCTCTAGTAGTCCCGTGGTTTTTACTCTCGATTTTGAGGGGTTTTCCACGCTAAAATTTTGGGGTCTCATTGTGGTTGTTGATTGTATGTTTGGAGGTTGTTTTTACTTGCACTTAGAATACCCTATTTGTTTGCATCCTCAAAGGTTCATTCGGGTCTGTTTGGGTTAAGCTATGGCTTAATGGGTTACTAAGCATTATTTGTCATTTTATGTGAAACTGCAGTTTCTGTCCCTGTTTTTGTATCGAGTATAACTTCTGCTAAGAATGTCGGATTGGGATGAAACCAGTGCCAAAATTTCCTTTATGAGTCTAGTAAGTTTCTTATGTTTTGCGGAAAAACCAGTTCGGACTGTAGCTAGTGTCAAAGCGCTGTTTTGTAATGAAAGGTGCTGTTTTTCGCTGTGCAGTTAACCGGTTTTGTAAAATCCATAATAAATTGTAGAAAAATCGTTAGAGCGCGTGCGATATGTCCTTGGAACCCTAAGACATGGGACTTTGTGATTATGGATTAATATTTCTGGATTTATCAGTTTACAAGGGGTTAAACAGGTCCCGAACAGACCTATGTTTTTAGAGTAAAAGCTGGAATGTGTATGTTATAATTTAGTAGTCGTGGTTTTGGGTTGGGGCGTCACTTTGACATTTGTTAACACGTAATTAGGTGGGAGAAGGTGAGTGAAGTTGGCCGGCTTGTGATTGCGGTTGCGGATACTCGCGTTGCTTTAAGGTGAGTTCTCTCACTGTGTAGTTAGGGGTTGTATGCATGTCATAGTAGTTTGTATGTACTACTGTCTTTGTGGTGTGAACTAGTTGTTTGTGGTGTGTAATATTTGATTGGTTTAAATGCTTAGTATAAATGTTTTACATTACACCTCGGTGGGACCGAGGAAGTGGAAAGAAACGTTGTGGGAACTCGGCGTGACGAGTGTGTTGCATTACAACTCGGTGGGACCGAGGGCTCGGTGGGACCGAGGAAGTGGAAAGAAACGTTGTGGGAACTCGGTGTGACGAGTGTGTTACATTACAACTAGGTGGGACCGAGGGCTCGGTGGGACCGAGGAAGTGGAAGGAAACGTTGTGGGAACTCGGTGTGACGAGTGTGTTACATTACAACTCGGTGGGACCGAGGGCTCGGTGGGACCGAGGTGTTGGATACATAATTACTTGTAGATGTTTACTCGTTTTATGTAACTGTGGTGTTGTTGCTTATGTGCGGATAGGGGTGATGTGTATATAATTCCTATCTGCGCATGTGATGGAATTCAGTAAGCTTCGTGCTTACCCCTTCCCAATATCTTATGATTTCAGGTGCGAGTAGCAGTCGGGCATGACGGTACACACGGGCGCAAGGCGAAGGCTGTTTAAGTTTAACTTTTTAAATGGGGATTTAATTATATAACTTTTACGCTGCTTAAATTTCATTTGACGGTTTTAATTAACGACGTTTATTTTTATTGTAATGGGATTTGTTAACTTATGGTTTGATTGTAACGAAATGCATTATTTTTAAAATTTTAAATTCATTGTAATTTTTGGGACGTTACAACGTCTTTCGCACCTCAATTTCAAAACGATCAACAAACTGGTGTTGGGCGGACACGTGAAAGGCATGCCCGATCTTCAATTCGTGAAAGATCGTCTCTGCGGGGCATGTGAGATGGGAAAGATGAAGAGAGTACCACATCAGCCGAAGGCAACTCCGAGCACGTCCCGGACCCTCGAACTCATCCATATGGATTTGTCTGGACCGATGCGTGTTCCGAGCATTAATAAGCGCAAATACGTTCTCGTGATGGTGGACGACTTCTCGCACTACACTTGGGTGCTGTTTCTACGCTCGAAGGACGAAACTCCAGAGCCAATCATTAATCACCTAAAGACTGTCCAGCTGAACAAACTACAACAAGTTCATTCTATAAGAACCAACAACGGGACGGAGTTCAAGAATCGAATGGTGGACGACTATCTGACGTCAGTTGGAATATCGCACACCTTTTCTGCGGCACGCACTCCTCAGCAAAACGGAGTGGTGGAACGACGCAACCGTACCCTGGTCAAAGCTGCTCGCACCATGCTTCCCAATCCAACCTACCGTTATTTCTATGGGCCGAAGTGGTGTCTACGGCTTGTTATACGCAAAACCGCTCCATCCTTAACAAGCGGTTCAACAAGACGCCGTACAAGATCATGAACAATCACGTTCCGAACATCAGCTACTTTCATGCGTTCGGATGCACGTGCTATATTCTGAATGACAAAGATGATCTTGGCAAATTCAGCCCCAAGGCGGACAAAGGAGTCTTCATCGGATACTCCATGCAGGCTAAGGCGTATCGCGTTTACAACAAACGGACCAAATCCGTTGTTGAAAGCATAAACGTGACATTCGATGAAGCCGCAGATTTGGCTTCTGAACAAAACAGTTCAGAACCCGGTTTAACTGGCGTGCTAGCTTCCGGATCTCCAAGTTCGGGATCTGCACAAGCAACAGTAAATCCAAATCATGCATCTTCATCGAATGCTGACTCTTCTGATTTAGATTTATTGTTTAAGTATTTTTATGATGACATCTTTAATGTTTCCCCAACTGTCTCAACACAACCTAGAATAGAAGTTGCTCGTCACGAGGACACGTCGAATCTATCCGGTCCACCGCCCTCTACAAGCACGCCATCCAATACTGTGGAGACAGCTCAACCGTCATCATCGACCTCTACCGATACTACTACTTCCCTGCAGCAACCTGTTCTAAATCCGGATATCACTCCAAGTGCTTCTTCTTCTGCTACAACTGACAATCAACTTCTGAACTCCTCAGAAACAGAAGTTGTTCAACCAACGGCAAATCCTCCCCCACTTCCTCCAAGAAACCAGTCTGCTACACTTGAAGCAGTTCAAGACATACATCCTGGTGATTATGTGGACTCGGACGTGTCTCACTCTACTCAACAGCCTCTTCCGCATACCACCAAGTGGACGAAAGCTCATCCGCTTCACCAAATCATCGGTGATCCCTCTAATCCAGTACAAACACGAGGGGCATCCGCCAACTTCTGTCTATTTTCCGGCTTCTTAAGCAACATCGAGCCGACAAACGTACGCGAAGCGCTTGAAGATCCAGACTGGGTCATAGCCATGCAAAAGGAGCTCAATCAATTCCAAGCTCTAAAGGTATGGCGACTGGTTCCACATCCAAAACACAAGACGGTGCTCGGCACCAAGTGGATTTTCAAGAATAAGAAGGACGAAGACGGCATCGTGGTACGAAACAAGGCGCGCCTCGTAGCCAAAGTGTATCGTCAACAAGAAAGGATCGACTAAGATGAGACCTATGATCCGGTGGCAAGAATCGAAGCCATCCGTAAGTTCCTTGCATACGCCGCGCACAAGAACTTCACGGTCTTTCAAATGGATGTGAAAACCGCCTTTCTGTACGGTAATATCGAGGAAGAAGTATATGTGTCGCAACCAGACGGGTTCGTGGACGATTCGAAGCCTGATCACGTCTACATTCTAGACAAGGCGCTTTACGGTATAAAGCAGGCTCCGCGAGCATGGTACAAAACGCTGACTGAGTTTTTGATAAAGTCCGGATTCACACGAGGTAAAATTGACTCGACTTTATTTATCAAACACGAAAAGGGTCACATTGTTCTTGTTCAAGTGTACGTGGATGACATAATATTCGGCTCTACTAATCCCACCTATGCTAAGAACTTTGCCAATCTCATGGGAGAATTTTTTAAAATGAGTATGCTTTGCGAGATGAATTTCTTCCTTGGTCTTCAAGTTAAACAACTGTCGATCGGAATATTCATAAACCAAGCTAAGTACATCAGGGATATTATCAGGAAATTCCAGTTGGACCAGTCCTCGCCAATGAAAACTCCCTTGGCACCCAATACAAAGATTCACGCCGATCCTCACGGAACGGATGTGAATCCTAAATTGTAACGCGGGATGATAGGTTCTTTAATGTAATTAACTGCATGTCGACCGGATATTATGTTCTCAACATTTATGTGTGCCCGGTATCAATCAAAACCTAAAGAGTCTCATTTAACTGCTGTCAAATGAATTTTCGTTATTTACGTGGTACTGCTTATCTTGGCTTGTGGTACCCGAGAGAGACAGATCTTGCACTATCCGCTTATTCTGATGCGGATCACACAGGCTGCATGCTGGACCGGAAGAGCACCTCGGGTCACATCCAGTTTTTGGGAGATAGCCTGGTGAGCTGGGCGTCCAAGAAGCAGCAATGTGTTTCAACATCAATTGCCGAGGAGGAATACGTGGCCGCCGCGAGCTGCTGCTCACATGTTATCTGGATGCGGACGCAACTCAAAGACTATGGTTTCACGTTTGTCAAAGTTCCAATTTACTGCGATTCGAAGAGCGCAATTGCGATATCCAGCAATCCGGTCCAACACACCAAGACGAAGCACATCGACGTTCGGTATCACTTCATTAAGGACCATGTCGAAAGAGGTACAGTCGAACTCTACTTCGTAAATACTAAACATCCGTTAGCAGACCTATTTACTAAAGCCATGGACGAAAAACGTTTTAACACTCGTGTGTCCAAGTTAGGTATGCTAAAACTGACGACTTAATCCGATTGTGTGCCCGTTACAAGTTCCATACATCTACGAGTAACTGTCCACTCATCATCCGGTGTTTACACTCCTGATGGTTGAGCATACACTTCCTCGCACCTGTATTCTACTTGTCTTAGTTAGATTTAGTCTCTGTATTTATTTTGTAGATTTCATTTGTTTCACTTCTTTCTTCGTGTGTTTCTTTTCTTTCATACTGTCGTCTACTTTTAAATGTCAATACTTGTGCTTTCACCATGTGTTCACGTGTTCAGGGGGAGCACAAAGACGGTATCAGGTAAGTTTACTCATCTGTTGAGGGGGAGCTTTGTTTGGGCAAAAAATCACGTCGCCCGACCGCGACCAGAACAGGTAAGACGTACGATTAAGAACTATATCTTGTATTAAGATAAGGTCTCGACAAAGACCCAAAACACCATCATCATCCCTCCCGAAAAAGGTAAGTCGTACGTCCCCCATGACGCTCGACCATAGCAACGCCCGTCCCGTACGACCATCGCGTAAAATCACTGCACCTTCAACCAAAGCTAACGTTAACCTTGATTGTTACGTTTGTTAAGTGTTTAATGCAGGAGTCAAAGTCATTAAGGAGAAACGGATATAACCGACGCAACCATCAACAATCGATAGCCATAACAGAGGAAGATCATCATGGATAATCACTCCGACAACCGTTACAGACCGTTGCAGCCGTTATAGCTGTTAAATGAAACCATCAATGAGCTAATTAAAGCTCCCGAAGACTATAAAGACCGAGTTCAATCATCATTTCAAGGACCGAACACGGAACATCGAACATCGAACACAACATCGAATATCCGACGATTAACAACCGAAGCAAT
Organism: Saussurea involucrata; assembly: GCA_033807775.1. Taxonomy (NCBI): domain Eukaryota; kingdom Viridiplantae; phylum Streptophyta; class Magnoliopsida; order Asterales; family Asteraceae; genus Saussurea; species Saussurea involucrata. The sequence goes on from CM066312.1 coordinate 23,965,581, forward strand.
ATTCAAGAACACCTGAAGTGAGGAACCATTATTCTAAGTATCGCTCTTGACGCACGACAACAGCTCTCGACCAGCAGTTCACACTTTGTATTCACACGACAAACACCTATTTTACACTTTAAACATTTGTACTTTACATTTCGAAGCATTTTCTTCATTTGTATTGTAATCACTGTACGATCGACACTAGTATCCCAGGACATCGCCCCTGATTGGCGACCATAGTGCAGCGACGACACCCCCTGTCGTCCGCAGGTTTTTTCCTCGATTGAGGTTTTTCCTGCGTCATCAAATCCCTTGTTTCTTTATTTTTATCCCCGTCGCACGTTTCGTCGAAAGATTCTTTCTTTAGTTGTTTAAGTCCACATCGACCTTAAGTTGTCCCTTTGGTGCGATTTTTGGCATTAACAGTTTGGCGCCATCCGTGGGACTACATCTAGAGAAAATCCTCGACGAACGTGCATTCTACTAATAGTTTCTTGGAGTTTCTTATGTTTTCTGTCGCAGGAAAATGGCGGATAACGGGAATCCAGAACAAGCCGTTATACCAGTACACGCAAGCTTAGAGAAAGCACAAAACTCCCCAGCAGCTATCGATGAGTATCATTTGTAGGAAATCGTTCTAGATCAAAGCAAACCCGATCAAAAGATTCTTGTGGGTTCATCCCTTGATCCCCACATTAAAGAAAAACTCATATCCTTTTTGCAGGAACATGCTGATTGCTTCGCCTGGTCACATGAAGATATGGTCAGTATTGACCCCAGTGTCATTGCTCATAAGCTTAACGTCGATCCATCGTTCAAACCTATCAAGAAGAAACGTCGCAAGTTCGCTCCTGAAAGAAATAAAGTAATAAATGATGAGGTCGACAACCTCCTCAAGACAGTAAAGATTCGAGAGGTAAAATATCCTGATTGGCTTGCTAACGTCGTGGTCGTAGCCAAGAAGAATGGAAAATGGAGGGTCTGTATCGACTTCACCGATCTCAATAAAGCCTGTCCAAAGGATCCATTCCCGTTACCTCATATTGACGCCATGGGGCATGAGTTATTAACGTTCATAGACGCCTATTCTGGATACAACCAAATTTTAATGCACGTTGACGACCAAGAGAAAACCGCTTTCATGACGGATCGAGGTATTTATTGTTACAAAGTTATGCCTTTTGGACTAAAAAATGCAGGTTTTACCTACCAACGGCTGGTAAACAAGATGTTCAAAGACCATCTTGGAGACACGATGGAGGTATATATCGACGACATGTTAGTGAAGTCGAAGCAAGCGATTGATCACATTGATCACCTCAGGCAATCGTTCGACATCCTCCGGAAGTATAACATGAAGCTCAATCCGACGAAATGTTCCTTTGGCGTTAGTGCCGGGAAGTTCCTGGGTTATATGGTCACTCGTCGAGGCATTGAGGCTAACCCCGACCAAATCAAGTCCATCATTGAGATCAAATCTCCTCGAAATTTCAAAGAAGTCCAGAAACTCACCAGTCGAGTAGCAGCTCTAAACAGGTTTATCTCCTGATCTTCAGATAAATGTCATCTATTTTATAATGTCCTCAGGAAAAATAGGGGCTTCGACTGGACCAATGATCATGAACAAGCCTTGCAAAAACTCAAGGCATACATGGCGTCGCCTCCTCTGTTGTCAAAATCTAACGATCATGAGATCCTACAATTGTATATGGCTGTCAGCCCAAATGCAGTAAGTGATGTTCTGACATGAGAAGATGAAAAATAGTAATTGCCGATCTACTATGTAAGTAAATCTCTTCTGGATGCAGAAACCAGGTATTCCTCTATGGAAAAATTGCTCTTATCGCTAGTCACGGCTGCTAAAAAACTGCGACACTATTTTGAGTCGCATCCCATTACTGTTGTAACTAACTTTCCTCTTAAGTCTTTCTTAAGAAAACCTGAGTTGACAGGTCGCTTGGCAAAATGGAGTATATATCTCAGCAGTTACGACATCGATTTCAAGCCCAGGACCACGATCAAATTGCAAGCCTTGGCAGACTTCATTGCTGATTTCAGCCCTGAATTGGAGAAACAAGCAGAACTCGAAGTATCAACTGTGGCAACTCATGACGACGTGCCTTGGATCTTATATGTCGATGGATCATCCAACATTAGAGGCTCTGGATTGGCGTCGTCTTAAAGTCGCCACAGGGGGGAAGATGGTATACTCGGTCCGATGCGACTTCAAAACCACCAATAACGAGGCTGAGTATGAAGCCCTGATCATGGGAATGAATATGGCCCACGACTCGGGGGCAAACGCACTGCATGTCAAGAGCGATTCCCTGCTGGTAGTAAATCAGGTCAATGGAGAATTCGCAGCCAAGGATTCAAAAATGACAGCGTATCTAAGCATGGCAAAAGAAATTTCCAAAAAATTTAAATCTTTTTCTATTGAACAGATTCCGCGAGACCAGAACACTCAGGCCGATGCATTGGCAAACCTTGGGTCCGCTTTAGTGGAACCAATATTTGATGTTATTCCTCTGACTCACCTGGCAACGCCGTCCATTGGAAACGCAGACGTCATCCAGATCGAAGACGAAGAAGATGATTGGTCACGCGACATTCGAAATTTCCTCGTGCACGACCAACTCCCCGAAGACAAAATGGAGGCTCGAAAAATCAGATTCAAAGCATCTAAGTACGTCATGATCGAAAATAAGCTTTATCGGCGATCATCGACGGGCTTAAATTTAAGGTGCGTCATCAGCAAAAATCAAGCCCAGAAAATCCTCCAAGATATGCACGACGACGAATGTGGTAATCATTCAGGAGGTCGTAGCTTGGCTAATCGTATCTCCCGACAAGGGTATTTTTGGCAGACACTGCGACAAGACGCTATCAAGTACGTCCAGAATTGCGACCCCTGTCAACGACACTCAGGTATGTCTCATAAACATACGGAACCTTTGCACGCGACACTTATCCCATGGCCCTTCATGAGATGGGGAATGGATATTGTCGGAAAACTACCACCCGCTCCAGGACAAAAGGTATTTCTCCTTGTACTTACGGACTACTTTTCTAAATGGGTCGAAGCGACTGCCTTCTCCCAAATTAGGGATAAAGAAGTTATTTCTTTTATCCAGACTAACATCATATACAGGTTTGGGATTCCATCCGAAATTGTCTACGACAATGGATCCCAATTCATAAGCGACAGGACCCAACAGTTCTGTGAAGATAGGAACATCAAGCTGACGACCTCGACTCCCAGATATCCCCAAGCCAATGGACTTGCCGAGTCGAGTAATATGACTATTGTAGCCTCGATCAAGAAACGATTAAAAGCTACAAAAGGAAGTTGGGTTGAATAACTCCCTTCAGTCCTATGGGCAAATCGTACGACACCCCACACGTCCACAGGACAAACCCCCTTCTCTCTCGTCTACGGTTGTGAAGCCGTCCTTCCAATCGAAGTTCATCTCCCGACTTCGAGGCACACTTCCATCAACCACAACTTGGTTGATTTAAGTCATGACCTCGACGCCCTAGAAGAGCTCAGAGAATCCGCCTTGATCAGGATGGCGTCGCAGAAGCAGGCAGTCGAGCGACATTTCAATAAGCACGTCAAAATTAAAGTCTTTCAAGAAGGCGATTACGTCCTCCGTCGAGTATTCCCAAATACCCAGGAGCTCAACACAGGTAAGCATTCTACTAAGTGGGAAGGACCTTACCGCGTCTCTGAAGTCGTTGGTAAAGGAGCCTATCGGCTTCAGACCCTCGACAATCAAGAAATCCCGCAAAGTTGGAACGCGACGCATCTGAAAAAATATTTCTTTTAGAGTCGCCTTCCTCTCATGCAAAGTTTTTTTTACACGACAATGAACGTCGTGAGATCGTTGGAGATCCGATGACCGACCTCTAACGAACTTTGTCGCAGGTACGCACGACATGAGTACCCGAGTGTGTGACTTAATTGTTTTTACCACAGGGGCATACATTCTGGAATTTCATCATACGATACAGTCACATGTAAGGTCTAAACGATCCCTCGATCTAAGTTTCTGGAACTTAGAAAACTTTGTATGTTCTAACCCATCGATGATATATATTTGTGTTTATTATTACAGCCCAAATACATGATTTATATTTCAACCGTTATATTGCAATAAAAGCCTAAGTCGCACGATCCTCCGTTTATTTCATACTTAACGAATCTTATGATCAATATTACATTTATCCAAGACAAATGTAATTAAAAACACGAGTTCAGCAAAAGAAGGGACTTCATTGAACGATTACATAGGAACGACCGATAGTCGGACAAATAAATACAAAGTCAAAAGTCGTTGCATACCAACAACCCGAACATAAAAAGTCTAGCTCGTAAACCCAAAAATCTACCCTAGAACTAAAAAAGCACGTCGATGGCAAGCTCTGTTCAAAAATCTCGATCTTCGAAATCCAATCAATCCCGAAGAACTGATGCAAGGATCAAACGAGTATATTAGGAGTTATCTTCCAACTCCTTACGCCTCGACACTTTGAGAATGTGGCTCTTAAGATTAATGTTAAGGTTGGAGGAAGGAATATATTCTTCTCGACGATCGACCTCCACTACAACATTTTCTCTGCCTTCACACACTTAATGAGAAGAAACAGGAACATCTGTCAAATACAGAAGGAACACGTTAGCAAAATATTCAGCTAAAGAACATCGATAACACAAGTTTTGAAAGAAAAACTTACAAGGAACGCCAGTTCGGCTAAACACAACCCTATCTCTCCAATAGAGATCCTTTGAAAACACTCCTCGGAAACTAAGGGCTGATGTTTCCCCAGATGCGGAAGTGACTTCATCCTGACGAGGACGTAGTCAAACGAGAGGGACGGCGATAGCGCAAAACTGATCACCATAAGTTCCTCCTCGTTCTCTCCCGTCTTTACACCCCCGCCCCTGTCGGCTGACGAAAGGGTTGACGTGGCAGAAGACATCGTCGCCAGGTGCACAGAATACACAGCCATCGTAACCAACATCGTCAACGATTCGGGTATCGCAACCCTTGATAGATCTCCAACCACCTAAGATTTGAACAAAGTCGAGATTCTAGAGAAGGGTCTCATCAGAAACAGAATACTTTTAAAGAAAATCTCTAAAGAAAGCAACCCATTGTGGTCTCTATTTATGCAGGAAATCACAACAAGTCGAGTCCGCTGATGATCAACACGCGTCCATACCTATCCGAATCTTCGACACCTGTCTTCGACAGCTGGTAAGCATCATCGTGCATCAGTATGACGTCATTACTTCTCAACTTCTCGTTCAGTTAAAAGCGAACCGGTCTAGTTCCACGACAACCAGGTAAGTCCCTCAACCCAGGTCACAAGTCTAAGCGTTCGACAAGCAAAATTTAAAACTTAAATTTGACATTCAATTTTCAAATTTTAGGGGCAAACTGTTTGGACAAAAAATCACGTCGCCCGACCGCGACCAGAACAGGTAGAACGTACGATTAAGAACTATATCTTGTATTAAGATAACGTCTCAACAAAGACCCAAAACACCATCGTCATCCTTCCCGTAAAAGGTAAGTCGTACGTCCCCCATGACGCTCGACCATAGCATCGCCCGTCCCGTACGACCATCGTGTAAAATCACTGCACCTTCAACCAAAGCTAACGTTAACCTTGACTGTTATGTTTGTTAAGTGTTTAATGCAGGAGTCAAAGTCATTAAGGAGCAACGGATATAATCGACGCAACCATCAACGATCGATAGCCGTAACGGACGAAGATCATCATGGATAATCACTCCGACAACCGTTACAGACCGTTGCAGCCGTTATAGCTGTTAAATGAAACCATCAATGAGCTAATTAAAACCCCCGAAGACTATAAAGAGCGAGTTCAATCATCATTTCAAGGACCGAACACGGAACATCGAACATCGAACACAACATCGAATATCCGGCGATTAACAACCGAAGCAATATTCAAGAACACCTGAAGTGAAGAACCATTATTCTAAGTATCGCTCTCGACGCATGACAACAGCTCTCGACTAGCAGTTCACACTTTGTATTCACACGACAAACACCTGTTTTACACTTTAAACATTTGTACTTTACATTTCGAAGCATTTTCTTCATTTGTATTGTAATCACTGTACGATCGACACCAGTATCTAAGGACATCGCCCCTGATTGGCGAGCATAGTGCAGCGACGACACCCCCTGTCGTCTGTAGGTTTTTTCCTCGATTGAGGTTTTTCCTGCGTCATCAAATCCCTTGTTTCTTTATTTTTATCCTCGTCGCACGTTTCGTCGAAAGATTCTTTCTTTAGTTGTTTAAGTCCACATCGACCTTAAGTTGTCCCTTTGGTGCGATTTTTGGCATTAACAAGCGTCACACACAGTTTTTCTTAACAGTCAACAAGTTTTTGTGTGTGTGGGTACTCCTGTGTGAATTCTATATCATGGTCATCATCTGAGGGGGAGCGGCACAAGTTTTTCTTTAAAAGTCTAAAAGTTTTTTAGTGTGTCGGACCCCTCCACTGCACCCTGCTGCACTATACGAGGGGGAGCAATGTCATCCCCATGCTCAGTTTGAGGGGGAGCGAGAGAATGTCCTCTTACAGTTCCAATTACTGCAAAAACTCCCAGGCACAGGACAGTTTTTTTTAGGTATCCGGACGGTCATCCGGAAACTCCATCTATCCGGATGGGTTTCTGGACCGGATCCCTATCCGGGTTGAACGGGAATCCAAATGACCCTACCCGGACTCCTTAGCCCCATATATAAGCATCCGGGTTTGTCCTATTCACTTTACCCGAAAATCCTTGCAAAACCCTAAACCTCTCGTCGCTCACTCTCTCACTCGGAGTCACTCATATAATCACTTGTTCACTCGTTCTCGGTCCTATACTCAGGTATGCTACTCTATAACTCATATCGATCGTTGTCATTCCTGTTTCTCGCACACTACACCACATATCGACCATCAATTTGGTTGATTCTCGCGGACCGAAACCCTGTTTTGGGTCTCGTCGATTTTGGGCTCAATCGATAGTGTCTACGATGTAATACCTACTTCTGAATGTCTCTTTGCGTCCATCAACACTTCTTGTTTAGTTTAGACCTTGCTTGAGACTGCTATAAACTCGATTGGTTGGATTGTACTTCGTCCGGGAACATTCATCGTTTCCGGAGAGTCTCAAACGTATGTGGTTTTATCCGGATTCATTCCATCAACCGGAAACCATAGTTGTCCGGAAATCATCGGGTTTCTGGTAAGTTCAACTACCGGGAAGTTGGGATATCCGGACTCCCTTGTTATCCAGAAACCCCCGTTAATCGGAAACCCATTTTGTCCGGGTTGTTCTACTTATCCGGAAACTTATGCTGTCCGGACATATGTTGTCAGGATACTGAAGTTTGTCCGGAAAGTTTTGGTTTTTCCAAATTTTTGTCCGGACTCCTCTGATTTTTGTCCATTTAGTACATGTTTCATCAATGTCAGTCCTCAATTTGTCTCAAATTGAGCCATTTATCGCAAAGGTACGCGCCGACACTTGTTCATCCGCCTCATTTACTAACTGTGCGTTATTTTCCTACATATACTCAATGGCGGATCAGGAGCAAAATCCTCCACAGGACCAGGAAGAACAACAAATTCCTCAAGAGGGAATTATAGATGAGGCTGTCGACAATGCCTTGGTCGACCCTGACCATGGTACTGAAATGGAGGCAAACAATCATTACCTTGAACCGGATCAGTTCCGGCCACAGCCACAACATCGTGTTCTTTTGGACATCCTTCCACGTCACCCTCTCCATGAGGCCCTTACTGCCACTGCCGATGTTCCTTTGATCTACGTGATCCAAGTATGGTTTACTGTCCAAGTTCGCATGGCCGGCAACACACAGACCATAACGGCGAGAATAGACAACCAACCTTTCACACTGACGCCTGATTCATTTCGCCGCATTCTTTCACTCCCAGCTGCCGACGCCACAGGTCATGCACGGTACAATCCTACCGTCAATGATGAAACGTTATGCGCACAAATGCGCGCGCTCGGCTACAATTCCGCACTTCCGCGGCCATCGACGTTCAATCGTAAGTTCCTGGCCCCTATATGGTACACCCTGTTCACAATTCTGAACAGGTGTCTATCTTCACGATGGAAAGGCATAGATCAATGCACCGGCGATTTTCTACGCCTTGTTCACGCCGTCTGCTACAATTGCCATGTCGACTTCGCCATGATCATCTGGCATGAACTCGTGACGGCTATTCGACACATCGGAGGTACCAAGCAGAAGAAGTTCCTCCCGTACCCGCGTTTCCTATCACTTGCAGTTCGTCAGCACATGGACGCTAATCCGGCGATATCTCAACGTGCTGCACACCCGGTATGTCCTATTAGACACTTACAGTACATGGTTATCCGCAACCCATCCAATGCGGTAGCCATGCCCATTCCCGAAGCCCTATTAGCCATCGACGATCCCGCTGCACCGGGGGTAGTAACATATAGGGAAGAGATTGGGAATCCCATGGTCCAGCCAGCGCCAGAGGGACCTGCCCAGGGACCTAGACCCGAGAGACGTGAGGGTCCAAGAATGAGAGGTGGGAGGGCCCGGCAAGCAGGTGTTGCCGGGCGGGGTGTGTTAGTTGTGAGAGGAAGGGGAACGAGTGTAAGTGGTGCAGCAGAACCGGGAACCATCCCTACCCAAGCCCAAGCCGGTACTTCATTAAGACCTATACTTCATCACTCAACCGCACCATATATTACCGAACCCCCTTCACCCGCTCCACATATTGAGAACGTGGAATCTGACTCCACGGACTCCGATACCGACCGTACCATACGCCTGAAACGCATACCTCATGGTATCGGACCCAACCAGATTTCACTGTCGGAATCCCACTTGACTCACCTCCACGTGCTGAACAGACTGCTCTAGCAGCATCTAGGTTAACTGAGGGAGAATTAGTTGAAGACTTAGATCATGTGAGACGGAGGGACCTACGTTCGAAGACGAACCATGAAAGATTGAGCCGTAAAGATAACGAGGCTCCAGAGTGACCCCAATCGAGTGACATCCGGGTAGCCACATCTGCTATCCCGTCTCATACGTTGGGACGGGACATTGAAGAAGCCTCCGTGGACCCAATGGAGCAATTGCACGACCCCCTTATCCACTCATCCGTCTCTCAAAAGATGGATGTTTCAACTTCACCCGGGGAAATAGCACAACTTCCACCGGCCTCTCACTCGGAGAGTGTTGGTGTTGAAACAAGTGACCAGCAGCCTCCGGTCGCGACTTCATTTCGTGCACAATCGAGTCTAGAGCTATTTGCTATTGAAAATCCTTTGTCTAGGACATAAGAGGAGCAACACCAAGTGGAGAATCTTCATGACTCGACCGGAACCACCGTAGTGTCGTCACCTTTAGGTGGCACGCGAGGATCAGAGGGAAATCCTACCACAGCTACCGACATGCCAGCTGTGAATGTAGGTGGCTCTGCCTCTCAGGTAGACGCCTCAACGGGTAATCTAAGTGATCCCGGTGTTACTCACCTTGACTTTGTGTCGCAAGGGTCCCTGGACAGCACCCTCAAGGCTGTCCGAGAAGCAATGGAGCAGTATGTCATCGCCGAGATCGACACCGTCAAACGCATAATCAAAGGTAAAGGGCATATCGTTGACACTGAAACTGCACCCATACCTCCACCGGATCCTACTCAGCCTACCTACTCGGTGGACACCCTCAAAACGATGCTTTTAGTCCAACTGCTCCAAGAATCCGAAACCAACGCCTCAACCGAAGCAGACCTGATCTCCGTTCTGAAATCCCAGGTCACTGCTCCTTCATCATCCATTACGACTCGTTTAGACGCCATTGACTCGACTCTCAAGGACTACAACCAAGCGCTCACAACGCTCTCTAAGAGAGTCCGCTCACTCGAAGATACCTGCAGGAGTTAAGCGGGCGGTTTGAAACGCAAGCACGATGACCAGGATGATCCTGATCACCGTGAGGGGGAGAAACGACAATGTCTAACCGAGACCGCCACCCCGATCCAGTCTGAAACTCCAATTGTGGTTCAACAGGAACCCCCAACTGCGGAAACTACAACAGAAGCACCTGAAGCCGAGTTGCCATTAGCCGACATGGTAATAGATATGGATATATCAGATGATGAAGACCCAACAGTTGAAAAGCCTGAGGGTTCAACACAGGAACTGGTCGACTTTGATTCATCAGATAGACCGCTGTTGGATATGATAGATCCAGACTGTGAAGCCAACCCAGAGACCGAAGATACATGGTATGAAAAAGCCGCCAATGCCGTAAATCTCCAGGTAAATTTGGTTTTCCCTACTGATGAAGACGACAACATCGACTATGATCAGTTCCTGCTCCAGAATTTTTATGGTACTTCTACCGTTCACTATGCTCAACCCACTGGAACTTCAACAAGACCTGAAACTACTACTGCCAACATTCCGACAACTCCTCTGCAAACGACAGGTTCTGATCTTCCTTCCCCTCCTCAGCAACAAATCCGTTGGGAGAAGATCATGGTACTTATCCCTCATCTGGAGGAATCTTTGAAGAAGTTGTTCGTCCACAAACTTCGCCCGATCGAGCCAACCTTTTTCCTTGGTATTTACAACCTCAACCCCGAATACCAACGGCGTTATATCAGAACAATGCAGCGGTGTCTTCCAGTCAGCCAAGTCAGAACCAAGCATCAGATCACAGAGGTACATAACATCCATTCAAGACGTATCATGAAAATCGTCTACCCAGTATTCACTGTCCAACGTGAAGATGGGAATGAATGGAAATTCTCTGAAGCCGACTTCCAGCACCTCCGACCGTTCGACTTCCTGGCTATTCTGAAAGACCTTCGTACAAGAACCATCCGACCGCTTGGAGTTACAAAGGCGCTCAAAGCTGTTCGTCGATACCTGGTCCGTACCATTATGATGTCATATCTAACGGATTTTCAAATGGCTATCGAGAATAGGGCGAAGAAGGTAAATCTGATAAAGCCGAATCTGCAAGCTCCTGAGTTGAATATGTATCCCGAGAACTCTATGCTTCTAGAACCAGAATTTGGGATCGTCTTCATCAATGAACAGAAAGAGAAAAGATTTATGCGGTTCAGTCAGGTAGAAAGATTATGCAACGGCAGGCTCTACAAAGTTCGAGATGCTCTTCGAAAGATCATTCAGCACGAGTCTGAAAATCCAAGGGTTTCGTATGTTCCTAATCCGAATGAAATAACTGCTCGGAATGCCTTGGAATTGGTTGAAGATCGCATCGACTACCACCGTGCTATCAGATGGTTCGAGATTCACTTCGCACTTCGCAAAAGATATGTCTACAACTGGCAAGAGCTAGAGCGCGAACTCGAACTTCAAATCAAAGGGGGAGATTGTTAGGGTCAATTTATGTTGATTTAAAGTTCAGGGTTTAAATTGTAATTTATTATTTTGAGCTCTATTAGTGAACGGGCCATGGGCTTGTTAACCACGGGCCCGCCGTATATAAAGCAATCTAGCCTTAGAAAATTAGGCTAATTGTCTCATTTTCTTTTCTACTCGTATTGTAATTCTCTCTACTTTGAAAGCATAATACAGGGATGACCAGTTGAAATCATTATACACTATTGCTTATCTGTTTGATTTCATAATCGTTGCACGGATCTGAAACTAACAAGGGGGAGTTTGTTCAAGGGGGGGAACAAACTCAGAGTGCAAAGAGGGAAAATTCTGAGAGATTGGGTAGAGGTGAGAATGAAAAACATATAGAGAGTGGTGAGGATGAGAGAATGTCACCAGAGTTAGAAAAACGAGATGACTCTGTACTAGCTGATCGAAACTGGGCAAACACATCTGATATTGGTTCACAATTCTTCGTGACCAATATTGAACATACCACTGAGCCCATGGTAGAACTTGAAATACCCATCTACACCCACTCAGTAGAAATTCCACAAGCTACTGTTTCATTTAATTCTGGAGAACCATTGCATACTCACTTGGAGTTTGGCAATCAATCCCAACCTTCAATTGTTCACATAGAGTCTAGATTACACAATAATATCCTGTTTGAGCCTGAAATTTCTTTGTACACAAGCACATCACAGGGAATTCATTTTCCTGTTACAACTTCCATAGACATACCTAATATTGGGTGTCAAGGATTGGATGGAACACCTGGGGAGGTAAACATCTTAGAAGCCTCTTTACAAAGTGCATCTGTTGTACTAGGTGCCTCTATGACACCTACGGGCCATATGTTCTCTGATCATATGCAAACTGGTTCATCTGTTGTTCCAGGGTTACCACTGTTACCTTCTGAATTTGAAAAGATTCAGAAAAATAATCATGAGTTGGGAAACAAAGTTCAGAACTTGGATAATAAGGTGATTTCCTTGAAAGATGAAGTCAAGGATCTCAGAACTATGTTGGAAGGAACATCTAAAACTTTTGAACAAAAGGTGGATGATATCAAAGTCTCTTTGGAATCTCATCAAAAGAAGATCAAAGATGAATTTTCAAAATTTCAACAGGAGATCATAAAAAGAATGGATGCTATGAAGTCTTCTCTACTTAAAGCATTCAGTTCACAATTGGATGTTGTCTCAAAGCCTCTAGAAATTATGCCTTTGTCTGTAGCTGTGACAGAATCCTATTCAACTCAGTCTTTAAAAAGAAAGTTTGATGATAATGAGCTTTATGATCATCAAAAGGGGGAGAAAAGGCAGAAGGAAAGCACTGAATTAATGATTGTTCCAACTACTAGTTCTGAGAAACAAAGTTCTGAAGATGAAATGGAATCAAAAGAAGTGGTCATTGAAAATACTTCTAATATGGTTACTGATATGGTTCTAGAAATCATTGGTTCTGAAATGGATATGGTGCACACTTCTGAAATAGATATGATGAATTCTTCTGAAGTAAATATAGTGAATTCTTCTGATGTGGATATGGTGAATACTTGTTCAGATATTGTTCTCTACACTGGAGACAACTCATCTTCTGAATTTGAACATAGAAATATGCAAGGTATATGGGCAAGAAGGATGCAAAGTTTGTTGATAAGTGCTATGAATCGCCCAAATGTTCCAAGAAGTCTCAGAAGATTGATTCCAATTGATATGATGGGTGAAGAGGATTCCACAGTTGGATATTCAGATAAGTTTGAAGAGGAATTTGAAAAGCATTTTTTTGATGAATTGTCAATTCTTGAAGGAGAGTATGAAAAGGTTGAAAACTACTTTATGCCTTTAGAATATGTGTACAGAAGACCAATCATTATTCCAAATTTTGAAATGCCAATCTTGGAGGAACCAATATGTGACTTCATTGTGGAACAAAATGATATTCCACTGGCCAGGAACTACTTCTGTGATATCTTTCCTGAAGACAACTATGAGCATCTATACTGCAAATAAAATGAATTTGTTGATGTTGAACACTTCATTGATGGGTTTATGGATCAGAAAATGCATTGGTCTATCTTGAAGCTTCCAACAGGTTCAGAAAACCAGATGAAAGGTTGTTTGTGAAGAAAAGGATTGTGAAAGTTCTGGAGTTTCAGATTGAAGAGTTTGCTGATCTCAAATATGTCAGCATGGAAGTTCTGAAAGAAGAAAACTTGAAAGTGAACATTACTAGCTTTGATTTTCACAGGTTGTTCTTGGATGATCAGATTTTTTTGGTAAAATTCTTTGCAAGTACTGAAGAGACATGGGTTGAATTTAAATGTAGAAGAATCTTGGGAATCTATCTCAGAAATCTGCACTTATATGATTTTCAGGTGGAAATTGAATCATGAAAGGTCAAATGCAATCTGAGCTGCCCAATCAAAAAGCCAAAATATGGAATATGCATTCATGGTTTTGTAAATCAAGGATTTGGAAATGAAGGCTTTATGTATCTAGCTTCTGATAAGCCTAGGTTCTTCAAATTGAATGATCATGTGAAGTATAGTGATGCTACATTGGAATGGCTGTTGATAGATATGGATGTAATTGCTAAAGATGATAAAGCAATATTGAAGGAAAAGTGTATAAGGCATATAAAGGAAAGACTGGAACCCAGAACAAAGATCAGAAAATGCAGTGATTAGTTGTTATCAGAAGAAAACCCCAAGAAGATTTTACACATTGACTTTGTATTTCCTTCTGAAAATGAAGTTAATGGTGTTTATACTGATGAAGTTGAAGAACCTGTTCCAGAACTATTATCTACTCAAGAAGATGTTCAGATGCAAGATGCTAAACAAGTAGAAGATTCTGAAGCCAATGCAGAACAAATGCCAATTGATCTGAGTGCCTTATTTCTGGACTATGAGCTGCCAAATTTCTTTGAACCAAGGCATGTTCAATTTTTAAGTGTCTATCATGATATGTCAGAATTTTCTCAGAAGTTTCGTGCTGAATTGATAATATGCATGGGAAAACAAAGAAAGTCTGTATATTCTGAATTCTTGATCACTAGACTCAGAGAGATATGTGTTAAGAGATTCATGAAGAATGAGTACTATGGATTTGAGGTCCTAAGAGAAGATGGAAAGGTGTATTATTTCTCTGAAGTTGACTTTTGAAAGATTTCAGTATTTGACTTCTATAGTTTGTACTGTCTTTTGGGAAACAAAAATACTAGCAAGTACAAGAAGGAAAGAGGGGCATTGGCAGTTATAAATGAAGCAATGTTCTATGCTCTGAGATGGTATGCTTACACAGATTTTCAAGTTGCTTTTCATGTGCATAGACCATGTGTCTATCTCTCTAGACCAAATAATAATCATGAGCGGCTAAGTGTTCTGAAGAAGGGATATGTTTGTACATGGCCAGAATTGGGGGTCATCTTGAACAATCATCGAAGTGAAAAGATTTTCTTCAGAGTCAGTGAAGTTGCCAAATACAGCTCTGGAACACTCAGATTAATCAAACATAGTTTGAAAAAAAAACTATCAAGAGGAATTAGCGTTAAAGAGACACAAGAGATTATAGAAAAGATTGATAGAAGATTATCTCTGAGAAATTTAATTCTTCTGAAGATTGTGTCTGCTTTGAAAGAAGACAATGTTGATCAATACAGGGTTGTTTGACAAAAGGGGGAGATTGTTAAATCTGAAGTTTGTCAAAAAAAAAACCTAAGTGTTGAAATCTGAACAGAAGACTCCGAGTTCTGAGTAGGAGACTCAGAAGTTCTGAAGGTGAAGAAAATGTTCATGCGTCAAGCATATGTTCTGAGTATGCTCAATCAGAAAAAGGTTCAGAAGTTCTGAAATAGTGGTTCAGAACTTATGTCTTAGACATTTTCTTCTAATATAATTTAGTTATTAGCTAGCATATTAGAATACGTGTCATAGTTCTAATGGTTTGTATTGTAAATGTACTGTAGCTATAGCATTTCCGTTACAGTATATATAGATGTTAGCAACTGTAAGCTAACTAACTTTTGGAAACTTTCGTATTCAATCTTTGTAATCTTTGAGAGATTCCCTCTCTAGATCTGTTCTCTGTTCTATAATGAATACAAAGCATTTGGCATCAATTATCTATTCTTCTACTATTTGATTGTGTTCTTGATTGTTTAATTGGTTGTAAGATCAATCATGGTTTCTACAGAGTGGAATTTGGAGAGGGAGATTCATCATCAAGCAATTTAAGGTAACCTTTAACTATATTCCTTGTTATTTTGTTGGATTGGGAATTTATACTTGAAGTTTTGGAGTTGTTGCTGGAAATGAGTAGTTCTCGAGGGAGAGTAATGAAATCAATGGTGTAAGTATGGGTGAGAAAGAGTTTTGTTTGATTAATCGTCTATAATGCTAGTTTATGCTCACTTGGAGATTTGGGAGTCTCATTTAATCTGGAAATGCCTTTTTAGTAATAACCGTGTTCTGTTTTTAATTAAATAAGAGTTTAGGGTGAAACGTGTGAAAAAAAGATAAGTTTAGTGTGCTTGTGATAAGGTATAGAAGAGTGAAAAACCCTAGGGATTCTCAATATCTCTCAGGAATTGGTGTGTGTGTGGCTGGGTGCGATTGATGGTGTAAATCAAGAAGGTCATTTCGATTCAGAGTTCTTCGTTCGGGTGTGTGGAATCATCTGACAAGGTGCGAGTAAGGAATTCCTAGCAAGGACTCCATGTGAGTTTTTCTTAACTAAAGTTTGACGGTACTTGTTTATTTACTCGTACGTATATGCTTGCTTAAGGTGTGTTTGCATATGATTATTTATGCATGGTGTGATGTATATGGGGGCGGGGTGTCCCATATGGATTATCTGAACGGACTAGGTCTGTTCTTAAGGGCGGGTGTGTGTGACCGCACAGAAGTTTCAGTTACATGTGTGTCGGTGTTGATTTGCCAAAACTGTTTATTATTAAATGTTTTCGCAAATTCTTTTAATTATTATTTGTGGTGTGAAAGTTAACTGAGGGACCTCACTAGACCTTGTGGTCTAACCCTCGCATTTTCAAAACTGAAATCCTTTTCAGGTAAGCAGGTTAGAGGCAGTTCCGCTAGTGGGAAAGAGAACGTGTGAGCACGGGCGTAATTTAATGGCATTAGAGGACCCTCCCTTTTGAGTTATTATTAGATATTTTCAGTTGTATTTAGGGTTTATTCCGCGAACCCGAGTTTTATTATTTTTGACATTGTGAAGTTTGGGCCATGTTTGGCAGTTTATTATAATAGATGTCTTGTTTTGGCATCTTTTGGAGTGGGTTGTTACAGTTGGTATCAGAGCGCTAGTTTAAGAGATTTAGGTGACCGGACGGGCCTAAACTTAAACTGTAGGAGTACAACTGAGAACGTAGGAAAGCCTAGGAAGACCTCACTAGGAAGCGCGAATAATAGGGTGGTGAGAACTATCATGCAAGGTAAGTTCGGGATTACACCTAGCCAGTGTAATTGTGAATTTACAGGTGCATGACGGTGCTCATTCTTGCCTTGTTAATTTGGGATCGTTGTTAAGCTATATTATTGTGTAATGTTTCAGTAATCGAGAATGTCAGAACGAAGTTTGAGGAGTAGATTTGTGCCAGTTGTGGACACTGTGCCAGTAGCGGGGGAAATCCGCGTGGAGGATATTCTGGAGGATGGACCAGTTAATACTCCAAGACAACCGGCTACCCGCGGGAGAGGCAGAGGCCGTGGGAGGGGTCGGGGAAGGGCACCCCGACGAGCTGCCATGTAGGCCGTGGGAACTGGTGTGGTGACAAGAGGTGGAAAGAAAGTGCCGACAGTCCGTCGGGCTAAGAGTGCTGGAGCGTCGGAAGTGCGCAATCCGACCCAAACTGAGAGCACCGCTTCGGGGAAAGAGAGTCAATCAAAGAGCTCGAGTCAAAACCACAACCAGGCTTTTGTGACTGAAGAGAAATTTACTGCTGAGATGGGCAAGCTGCATGAAACTTTGCAGGCAGTACTGAAGCATCGAACTGGGTCAACATCGGAAGGGCAGACTAATATTGTGAAAGCGACTGAGATGGAAGCATCTATGTTACCTACAACTGAGATGGGAGATCACTCTCAAGTGACCCCATTTGTGGCGGGAGAGTCAAAGTCAGTGAAGGGGTGTACCTTCAAAACCTTCATGTCTTGCAAGCCTCATTCTTTCAATGGAGAACGTAATCCGGTATTGGCAATGAGATGGATTCGTGTGATGGAGCTGGCGTTTGACACAAGTAAGTGTGATGAAGGAGATAAAGTATTGTATGCCATGTCAATGTTGAAGGCAGACGCGATCTTTTGGTGGGATGTTGAGACAGGAGGTAAGGGTTCGAAAGTGGCGAAGACAACATCATGGGAAACGTTCACTAGAAGGTTTAAAGCCTAGTTTTGCCCGTTGGCGGCAAGAAAGAAACTGGAGGAAGAGTTTCTGGGCTTGAGCATGGGTCGATGATTGTGCAAGAATACACCTCTATGTTTATTGAGAATGAACGTTTTGTTGAAGTATATGTGCCTACTGAGGAAAGACGAGTTGAAAGGTATGTTTGGGGTCTGAAGAGCAGCATAAGAGAGCTAGTGCAGAATCTTGGCCCCGCAACTTTTCAGGCGGCGATCGATGTGGCAGAGCTAACGGAGAAGGAAAAGAATCGACAGTTGTCGGAAAGGAGTGTGGATAAGAGGAAGTGGGATGGACCCGTTTGGAACATGAAGAAGTCTAAGGTCTCTAAATCCGAGCTGCGGGTGGGACCGAGGTTTGATGATAGACCATGTGGGAAGTGTAACAAGGTGCACCGTGGAGAATGCTTTGAACGTGATGGTTGTTATAAGTGTGGGAAACTGGGGCACATGGCGCGAGAATGTTCTAACCCGAGAGCGTGCTATTTGTGTGGCACCCCAGATCATATCAAAACTGATTGCCCGCAGTTGGGAAAGGGATCTTCCGGTGGTTCTGGTGGAGGTCAAGGAGGAAGAGGTGGGAAAAGAAAGCGGAACCAGGTCGAGCGAGAGCTAGAGCTTTTCACATGTCTGCAGAAGAGGCGGTTGATGTGCTTGACGTGGTAACAAGTACATTTCTTGTTAATTCGAAGCTTGCTAAAGTGTTGTTTGATTCGGGTGCAAACCGTTCGTTTGTATCGCCGGTCTTTGCTCGATGTCTGCATGTGACACCTAAGTGGTTAGAGTGTGGTTTTGAGGTAGAGATTGCAGTATATCCGATGGGTATGGGAGAGCTTGGTGGGGGAAGTGTATGAGGAGTGTAGTATCGAAGTAGAGTGCTGATCCAAACCCTCAGTGATTTGATAATGACCCTCTCTTATATACTTAGTGAAAATTGTAAGTAAACAATATGTATCAGAGTTTCACTATCGCTGATAAGTACTAAGATCTTACAGTACCGCTGATAGGAACTCCCGCTATTTAAATTAAACATTCAGCGAACACTGTTCACCATTAATGCTCTGAGTATGTTCAGTCATTATGATGATCGCTGATAAGTTAGTTGTTTACTTATGATCCCTGAAGACAAGTTTCACGTTAACAAAGGTTCTACGCTGAAGTCGAAGATCAAGCTCAAGAACCAGCGACAAGTCTCCTAATGAACTGATGCGGATCAGTGAAGACTCAGATTTGTCCACTCAACGTGAAGTATCAAGTACAAGACTTCAGCTATCGCTGAACTTTATCATTCGCTGAATAGATAATGATAATGCTCTGAATCAACGAAAGCTGATCATGAAGTCCTCCGTACAAAGTACTTTTGTCTTAACCACCCTTGCACGACTCCGTACGAAATGTCAGAAAAGAACCTCCGACTGTCTGAAATCATACAACCACTCTGATACTACACTGTTCATCCATGCGGCTACTAAGGTTGTCAACAAAGGTCAATGACATTCAACCAACCAGCTGATGACACACGTAAAGTGTATACTGACTTGCATTAAATGCATGCAGTATATAAAGAGATGAACCCACTTCATTTGAAGTAACTTGCTAACTCTGGACAAGTTCAATCTCTTATCTCAAGATAGGTTATTATTAGTAATTTTCTTATCTCTCTTAGTGCAAGAAACCTTAGTGTTCCAACTTGTTTAGATTTAGGTTTATCCTTAATCTTGTTTCCGCAACAAGCTGTAAATTGTTAATGATTTATCAATAAACAATTTAGAAAAGTAAAATCTGTGTGTTTGTATTCAACCCCCCCCCCCTTCTACAAACTTGTATAGGCCTTCGGGACCAACATAGAGGGTCACACTTTTCCTTTGCATTTATATCCGATGGGTATGGGAGAGTTTGATATTGTGGTGGGGATGGATTGGTTGGCTAGTAATAGTGCTAGCATTGTGTGCAATAAGAAGATGATTCGTATTGCGTTCCCAGATAAGTCCGAGGTAGTAATCTATGGGGATAGGCGTGAGCGTAAGTACTGCCTTATCTCGGTAATGAAGGCGAGGCATTGTTTAGAGAAGGGGTGTCAGGGTTTTCTAGCGTATGTATTAGACGCTAAGAAGGAGAACAAAGGAATAGAAGACGTTCCTGTGGTGAGTGAATTCCCGGAAGTATTTTCGAATGATCTGACGGGCTTACCCCCGGATCCCCAGGTTGAGTTTAGAATTGAATTGATGCCTGGCGCGACACCGATAACGCGTACGCCGTATCGGTTGGCACCGGCAAAGATGAAGGGACGCAGTTGCAAGAGTTGTTGGATAAGGGATTCATAGGCCATAGTTCATCACCTTGGGGAGCGCCGGTACTCTTTGTCAAGAAAAAAGACGGATCGATGCGAATGTGCATTGATTATCGCGAACTTAATAAGGTGACGATCAAGAATAAGTACCCGCTTCCGAGGATCGACGATTTGTTTGATCAGTTGCAAGGGGCGAAATTCTTCTCGAAGATAGACTTGAGGTCTGGTTATCACCAGCTGAAAGTGAGGGAAGAGGATGTGTCGAAGACGGCTTTTCGTATGAGGTACGGGCATTATGAGTTTCTGGTCATGCCCTTTGGATTGACTAATGCTCCGGCGGTATTCATGGATCTGATGAATCGAGTGTGCAGTGCGCTATTAGACAAGTGTATGATTGTATTCATCGACTACATCCTCATCTATTCCCGATCTCAGAGTGAGCACGAAGAGCATCTTCGCTTAGTGCTAGACCTGTTGCGGTGAGAGAAATTGTTTGCAAAATTCTCTAAGTGCGAGTTCTACTTTAAGGAAGTTCAATTCTTAGGACACGTAGTGTTGGAAGATGGTATCAAGGTAGATCCAGCCAAGATAGAAGCCATTAGGGGATGGGAACCTCCGAGATCACCATCCGAGGTGAGGATCTTTCTTGGTTTAGCAGGCTACTATCGGAAGTTCATTCAGGACTTTTCTCGGATAGCTACGCCGTTGACTGCTTTGACCAAGAAGAATTCTAAGTTTGAATGGACGAAGGTCCAAGAAAAAGCGTTCAGTAAATTGAAAGATAAGTTGAGTAGTGCTCCGGTTTTATGCTTGCCTAATGGGACCGAAGGATTTGTAATCTACAGTGATGCGTCCAAGCTAGGGTTAGGGTGTGTTTTGATGCAAGGCGAAAAGGTGATCGCCTATGCATCCCGTCAGTTGAAAGAGCACGAGAAAAATTATCCTACGCATGATATGGAGTTAGCGGCGGTGGTGTTCGCGCTAAATATTTGGAGACACTACCTTTATGGGGTTAGGTGTCAGATTTATTCTGATCATAAAAGTCTCCAGCACTTGTTTGATCAGAAGGAGCTGAATATGAGACAACGTCGTTGGGTGGCGCTGTTAAGTGACTATGATTGTGAGATCCTTTACCATCCGGGTAAAGTGAACGTCGTGGCCGACGCCTTGAGTCGGAAGGAAAGAAGAGAGCCAACGAAAGTGGTTGCCTTTCGAGCCGATGTAATTCCTAACCTGTTGGACGAGATTAGGAAGTTTCAAGAGGAAGCTCTGGTATAAGAGAAGTGGAAGAGTGAGAGGATTGTCGGCTATGTGAAATCCTTAGAGAGTAACCGGAGTGGAGTGAAATGTTTGGGGAACCGAGTGTGGGTTCCTAAGTTGCGAGGTTTGCGTAAACGAATTTTGGAAGAAGCGCATAAGTCGCGATATTCGGTTCATTCGGGGACTAATAAGATGTACCGAGACCTAAGGCAACTGTATTGGTGGCCGGGTTTGAAGAAGGATGTCGCGTATTTTATGGAACGGTGTGTGACCTGTCTGAAGGTCAAGGAAGAACATCAAAGACCTTACGGGAGATGCAACCCTTAGAGATACCGGTGTGGAAGTGGAACTGTATTACAATGGACTTTGTTATGAAGTTACCAAGGACCCCGAAGGGGCATGATGCTATATGGGTGATTGTGGACTGTCTCACCAAGTCGGCGCACTTTCTACCCATTCGGGAGAGCGATTCGTTAGAGAAGTTGGCGAGGTTATATGTCAATAAAATAGTGGCGAGGCATGAAGTGCCGTTGTCCATTGTCTCCGATCGTGATAGTTGCTTCACGTCGTCTATTTGGAGGAGTCTGTAGAGGGAGTTAGGCACGCAGCTTTGTTTGAGCACCGCCTATCACCCTCAGAAGGATGGACAAAGCGAGAGGACTATACAAACCTTAGAGGATATGTTGCGTGCATGTGTGATAGACTTCAAGGGTTCGTGGGAATCCCACCTACCGTTGATGGAGTTTTCGTATAACAATAGTTATCACTCCAGTCTTCAAGCAGCACCATTTGAAGCGTTATATGGGCGTAAGTGTAGAATGCCGTTGTGTTGGAATGAGGTGGGAGAGAAGCAATTGGCAGGACCAGAAATCGTGCAGTTAACTGCCGATAAGATTAGTGTGATCAGGGAGAAGTTGAAGGTAGCTCAGGACCGTCAAATAGCGTATGCGAATAAAAAAAGGAAACCAATTGAGTTCATGGTAGGGGATAAAGTGATGCTCAAAGTATTGTCGTGGAAGGGAGTTGTCCAATTTGGGAAAAGAGGGAAGCTAAGGCCTAGATATGTGTGGGAGAGGTGGCGTACAAGTTGGAGTTGCCTGAGGGGCTCCGGGGAGTTCATCCAACCTTTCATGTGTCGAATTTGAGGAAGTGTCTGGCCGAAGAAAGCATGGCAGTGTCGTTGGAAGACATTAGTGTTGATGAGAAATTAAATTATGAAGAAGAACCATTGGCAATTGTAGATCGCAAAGTCCGGAAGACGAGGAATAAGGAGGTCTCGCTAGTGAAAGTGCAGTGGCGCTTTCATAAGGGACAAGAAGCAACGTGGGAGTTGGAATCTGAGATGAGGGGTCGTTTCCCTCGATTGTTTAAAGATGGAATTCCGGGGACGGAATTCTTTTGATGGGAGGATGATGTAATAACCGTGTTCTGATTTTAATTAAATAAGAGTTTGGGGTGAAAAGTGTGAAAAAGAGATAAGTTTAGTGTGCTTGTGATAAGGTATAAAAGAGTGAAAAACCCTAGGGATTCTCAATATCTCTCAGGAATTGGTGTGTGTGCGGCTGGGTGCGATTGAGGGTGTAAATCAAGAACGTCAAATCGATTCAGAGTTCTTCGTTCGGGTGTGTGGAATCATCTGACAAGGTGCGAGTAAAGACAATTGGTTGCGAGTAAGGAATTCCTAGCAAGGACTCTAGGTGAGTTTTTCTAAACTAAAGTTTGATGGTACTTGTTTATTTACTCGTACGTATATGCTTGCTTATGGTATGTTTGCATATGATTTATTTATGCATGGTGTTATGTATATGGGGGGGGGGGGGTGTCCCATATGGATTATCTGAACGAACTAGGTCTATTCTTAAGGGCGGGTGTGTGCCCTAGATCAGGTCATGGGTGTGTGTGACCGGACACAAGTTTCCGTTACATGTGTGTGGGTGCTGATTTGCCAAAACTGTTTATTATTAAATGTTTCGCAAATTCTTTTAATTATTATTTGTGGTGTGAAGGTTAACTGAAGGACCTCACTAGACCTTGTGGTCTAACCCTCACAGTTTCAAAACTGAAATCCTTTTCAGGTAAGCAGGTTAGAGGCAGTTCCGCTAGTGGGAAAGAGAACGTGTGAGCGCGGACGTAATTTAATGGCATTAGAGGACCCTCCCTTTTGCAGTTATTATTAGATATTCTCATTTGTATTTAGGGTTTATTCCACGAACCCGAGTTTTATTATTTTTGACATTGTGAACTTTGGGCCATGTTTGGCAGTTTATTATAATAGATGTCTTGTTTTGGCATATTTTGGAGTGGGTTGTTACATTTTTAAATGAATCTTTTGTATCGATGTCTCGTTCGGCAAAACTCTGTGTATCCAGAAGTTCGCCCAGTGCGGTTTCCGGAAATGTTGTCCGATAAAAGGGTTGTCTGGAAGTGAGATCCGGAAGTGTGTAGTCCGGAAGTGAGATCCGGAAGTGTGTAGTCCGGAAGTGAAATCCGGAAGTGAGATTCAGAAGTGTGTAGTCTGGAAGTGGGACTCGAAAGTGGGATCAGGAAGTGTGAAGTCTGGAAAAGCGTGGTCTGGAATTATGTTTTCGGATTAGGGAGTTTGAGCTAAGCAAGGATTATTTAGGGACTTGTTTAGGGATAATCTTGAGAGTCGGACTTATGACTTATCACTCTCGTTTTCTATAAATCATAGGTGACCCACCTAGAAATCCGAAGCATAAGTGAGAAGATTGAGCAAGGACTGCAGGCGAGTCTTTCTAACTGAAAGTGTGTTGATCTATATGGTATTTTTGAGCGCATGAGATGATATAGAACTGCATGTTTTATCTTTATTATGAAACTGCATGTTTTGCTATATTTGAGAAAGTTGAGTTAATATGTATGCAAACATTTGGAAGTGGACCAATTATGGCTAAGTCGGGGGGTGTGTCCCGCCAGTGCTCATACCGGGGGGGGGGGGGGGGTGTCCCGTTTATGCCATGGAGGGTGTGTTCCAGTTAAGTCAGTATGAGACTGATACGTTGTCACAGGTGTGCGTGACTTCAGTGTGCCCTTTGCATGTGTAGTTTTGTGTTTGAACGTTTGAATGTTGTAGAGTTGAGAATTTTTATAAATGCTTATAAATTGTCTAAGATGTTTTATGTGGCACAGATGTTTGTTTCTAGAGGGAACTCACTAGACCGCATAGTCTAACCCTCGCTTTTCAACAACTAAACCATTTTCAGGTAACCGTCTAGCAGAAGGCTCTAGTAAGGGCAAGGAGAAGGCGTGAGCGTGAAGTTTTGGGCTAGAAGGAATATAAATTCACAATCGCTCCTCATACGTGATACGCGTCTGCCCTCTTGCCGACTAAGTCAAACGGTAAAAGAATGGGCCCCAAAAATTGAACCTATATATATTGAGGTCCTAAAATATTTTGATGCCCCTCATGGATCTGCAGCCCATGGCCCAAGCCACATCTTCTATGGGTCAGGGTCGGGCCTGGTAATAACCCAAAATCCAAAATAGCAAAAATCATAAAATAAACCAAATGGTCCCAAACATCTGAATCATAACATAACAACATTCTCAAGTTCTAGCAGCTTGTACTCACATCTACAAGTGAGAATAAACTTAAGGAACTAAAAGTAAACTATATATGTAGCTCGCCTCTTCTAAGTCTTCATGTCTTCTCCTTCCCTTTGGAAGAACCTCCACTCACCCCTTTTCACTAAAAATGGTTTTAATTTAGAAAAGCGAGGGTTAGACCACAAGGTCTAGTGAATTCCCTCTTAAGAACAATTTACCAAAATCCAAGCAATAAAATACAATCCACCATAAAGGCCCAAGAATATTAGTAAAACAAATCATCACACACCAAGGGTATTTGCACACTGTTCATAGCCACCCATCACCCTCCTGTGATGTCCACATTTGGGGCCCTAGTAGATCCCTTTGGCCCCTGGTAGATGCCACCTCATGTGCACAGGAAACAGATTCCAGGAACACAGTATCACATCTCTCCCAAGGGATTTCCAAAATCCCAAGGTACGCTAATCCCACTCTGCAACCCGACACTAAAACCAATTCACTGATATATTAAAATCCACATAAGGAATGAATGTACATTATTGAACAATTGCTTATCATATATGAGCAAAACTTCCATGAATGCAAAACATGTCAATTTGCTCAAAACCATATTCAGTAGGTTAAAACATTTGCAAATAAAATCATATAAATAAAAAGGTTTAAGAGAACTCACATGTGCTTTGGAAATTCACCTTACGTCCTAAAGCTCAAATTGATCGAACCGAACACCTGAATTGGATGACATAAGAACTGTGTTAAACCATCTAATTCATCATATAACCAACTATCTCATTCCAAAGACAAACCCCTAATCGATGCCTTAAACCAAGGCCCAAACGAGAAACGAAGAAAAACCGAAGAAGTGACCCAAATGGAAACTTGGGTGGTCGACCACACGGATTTAGGTCGCGCAGTATCCCACGCAAGTTGTCGGTTCACCTTCCTTCATCCTGTACGAAGATACTAGCAAAAACCCTCAAAATTTCAAACACCCAAACCTTTCCAAAATGATTTTAAGCCCCAAAATTGATAGAATCTAAGTGACAAACCATTTAACCCAATATCCTAACATCAAAACACCAATTTACCCAATCAAATCCATCTCTTGGATCATATTTCAAGCCAACACTTAAACCCTTGACCTCTTTGGGAACTACCATGGAATATGATGATGAAACTCAATAACCCAAAAAAAATCATCAAAACTCAATCCCGAAACACTTTTTCTAATCCATTTTGAATCAAAAGACCAAATGGGTAAAAATTCCCTAATCTGTCAAACCATAATCATTACTAAGACATGAGGATGAATAGAAGAGGATTACCTAGCAGATGGAGATTCCCAACCTTTGAACAATGCCTCCTTTTTGACTTCTTCAATCTTCTCAAAGAGAATCACCAATTCCTCAGCATGTTTTCTCTCTATTTCTCTTCCAAGACGAAAGCACTAAGAAAATGAATGAAGAAGAGGGTTATTCCCATCTTTTAAACCTCTAACTTAGTACCAAAGGATTTTTTAATCCTTCCTCTTTTTCTCCTTCGAAGCATCGGAGATTCGGTTAGGACAATTGCTTGTTCTTCAGCCACACTAGTTCCACTAGTACTGGGAACTATGTCTCTCGATCTAGGTATTGAAGATAATCTAGTCTCATCAAATAACGCATCTCTCAATTCTATAATGGTGTGAATCTCTATAGAATCATTAGGTTCAGTAACGTATCATCTATAGGCTTTGGAATGCTCGACATGTCCAACAAAGATGCAATCAATAACTTTCTCACTCAAGGTTTTCCTTTTGGGTTCGGGTAGTCAAATAACCGCCTGAAAACCCCAAACTCGAATATAACTCAAGTTTGGCATTTTCTTGAACCAAAGTTCATTTGGGGTAATCTTGTTCCTTTTATTGGGAACTCGATTCAATAAGTAACAAGCTGTTAACATGGCTTCGCCCCAAAATCCATCACGCAATCCCCAATAGGATAACATAGAGTTCACTATTTATTTGAGAACAATATTTTCCCGTTCCGCCACACCATTTTGTTGTGGTGTATAAGGAGTCGTAGTCTCATGAATGATTCCTACGAATTGGAAAAACATAGGGTCGTAATACTCTCCACCATGATCAGTGTGTAAACATTTTATAAAACAATTTATTTGCAAGTTAATCGTCGTTTTATAAACTTTAAATTTGTCAAACACTTCATCTTTTATATGTAACAAAAATACATAGCAAAACCGTGAAACGTCGTTAATAAAAGTAACAACATTATTTTTATTTCCCAGATACGGAGTTGAAAGTAAATCATAAATATCACTAAGAATTAACTCAAGCATCGATGATTTGATGAGTTCGTTTTTTGTTAGGAAAATGTTGCCTAGTGACCTTTGTTAACATGCAAACTTTACATTTTTCGGTTTTAAATGTCAAAGTCCGGAATAAGGCCGTCTTTTGACATTTCAACCATTCTTTTAAAATTCACATCATCAAACCTTGCATGCCATAAAATATATCAACATAATTTGCATATGCAACATAAATAGACTTTGAAAAACTCTTTTTATTTACATTTAATATAAACATTTCATTCATCAAATAGTCATAGCTTACAAAAGAGCCACCTTTTGACAAAACAAACTGGTCGGACTCAAATACTTGCCTATATACTAACCTATTCAGGACACTATCGGAAAACAAATTCTTTTGAATTTTCGGTACAAATAAAACCGCTAAAAGTTCAATTATTTTTCTAGAAATAAACTATAGCCTAACTAAGTTGCGTCCAAGAATGGGATCACTCAACTTGTTCCCCATGTGTAGCACAAATCCATCTTCAACCGGGTCCAAAGAAGTGAACCAACGTCGATCCTTGCACACATGACTCATGGAACCCCTGTCGATCCCCCATGCAACATCAACATCCTACACATAAAATGATTTAAATATTAGTGCTCTTTTTATGAAGAAAAACACATTGGTCGTGCTCTTAACATGACCAAAAACGCGCTGGTTGTGTACTGCCATTTTCCACTTAGTAACTCATCATACATAATCATCCAATGATCCCGGGTTCTAGTTAGCTTACACGAGTGTGCACTCCACACCTCCTAGCTCGTGTTATAGCTTCTTTACCAACCCTATTATTATCCTGTGAATCCAATTACCTAAAATGAACCAATGGTTTCACTAAAATCACCAACAGGGTCTGTCAAGGCATATTCAGTTTTTTTAGAATAGTTGTTAAAGCTAATATTTCATATTTTTTAATACCTTTAATAGAATTAACCTTTTTATTTTTTAGAATAAACAAATGGTTTATGTATATATGTTTTACATCCCTGTACCCTATTTTCTTTCGGATTTGTCGTGTTTGTTTGATTCGGTTTTATATGATAGTAAACAGTGATGGATCTAGAAATTTTGATGACTCGGGTCACATTTAGGCGTATCAATCTGGGATTGAATAAACGAACTGAACCGAAATGACTTCAGGTTATTTGGTTTTTCGGGTTAAACGGTTTAGTTTCAGTTATTCTTTTACTATTTCCATTAAACCGAAAAGCATATTATTCTTTAATTTTACATGTCTTATCTTTAGATAATTTGTTTGAGGCTTTGAGCATATAAAACAACTAACATATAATAAATCAGTTTGTATAAAGTCAAATTGACAAGATAATGAGATTGATTTAATAAAGCAATACAGAAAAACTAGATGTTGAGATAACTACTATTGAAATGGATTTAACAAAACAATACAAAAGATAATAAAATGAATTTGTTTCTTGTGGTTTTGGTGGAAAAAAATGAAATGTGTGGTGTGGACTGTGGAGTCTCCTAAAAATTGAACAAGTTCTTTAAACATGAAACCAAGCCATTTGTGAGATTTTAAAACTTTTGAGGGGTAAAGAGACCCCACTAATTTACATGTGGCTCCACCGGTAATGCTCCAATGAACCGAGACAAGAGACCAACTAACTTTTAATTTAAAGCAACACAAAGCCTTATAACACTATTTATTTACTCACAACAAGTTAAAACTTTTGACATAACCAATAAATAATAGAAGTTGGATTCTGAAAGTTAAAAGTAAAAAAGCAAAACCAAAAAGAACACCACTAATATTTTAAAATAGAATAGAGACAAAAACATAATTATCAATATTTATATAGAGAGAGAGAAATGTTCAAACGAGAACGCTAATTATTTAAGAAAACACGAAAATGGCCGCTCATGTACAAAATCATATGTGATTTTACACTAACAACCAAAAACTGGACATGGGCGACCTTGGCCGCGACTTGCAGGTCGCGTGGCAAGTCGCGTGAATCATATATGATTTTGTACGTGAATCATATATGATTTTGTACGTGAATCACATATGATTTTGTACATGGACTGCCGTTTTCCTGTTTTTCCAAATAGTTAGCGTTCTCGTTTGAACCCATCTCTTTCTCTATATATATATATATATATATAAATATATATATATATATATATATATATATATATATATGTGTGTGTGTGTGTGTATTTTACCTACTCAACATAAAAAAATTAGTTATTATTGTTATTTTAAAAATAGTTAAATATATTAAACGTCATAGAATATACCGACAAATAATTTTGAATTTCCAATACTTGCTTGGAATGCATCCGATGTTTGTAACATATGCACAAGTAATAGAACATAACAGACAAAGAATCTAATATGGGATAGGCTTTTGTCTCAAAAGATGTATGGCAGGTGGCTTCCCAAGTTCCTTCAATGAATATATATAAATAAATAAATATATATATATATATAGAGAGAGAGAGAGGACGCGTTTCAATTGCAAACCCGATAAATCTAACACACTTTGCAAACCAATCTACAACATCCATTTTGATTTGATAATGTAACGACCCATCCCAAAGATACATCATATAACATAATATACCTCTCGTCATTTGATAACAAAAGATACATAAAGATCACATAAGGCCTCTTAGTCTCAAAACTGTACAATACATAATTCAGTACAAACTTTTTGCTAATAATTTACATCACAACTAACAAAACTATTAATACAAAACACTTCATGAAACTTCAAAAACACACGGTTTCCAAAAGCAATTCACATGTTATCTTTTCCTTTGCTATTACTCGCTCCACGACCTGGAATACATATTTTTGAAAACAAAATGAGGGTTAGACCAAACGGTCTAGTGAGATAATCCCTGTCAATTTAGTAGTTCTTTTATAAAACACAGATATACAACAAGTATATAAATACCAAGCGTGACTCTAGTGCATTGTGTACAACTCTTGCACATGGCCATATTAGTTGGTTGCGCTAAACCAACTAATCAATTTACTTCGTTGCACTAACAACCAGCCAACTTCACTGCCCCTCCGTACAACCAATACTCTGTCGGCCCTCAGTCCGGCCAAGGTACACTCGTGTAGTGTAATGCTTATATAAATACATCATATATCTCAATATATCATATTTCAATCATCAGCACATCATCACAATACCTACCACATATTTATTCCACATATATATGTATTTCAGTTTGAAAACGTTTTAAAGTAAAACTCACCTAAAAGAAATACGCAAATAACACCTTCTCTTGACAACTTGCAAGAACCTTACTTTTCCACAGACTTCATGAAATCTGAATTATACAAAATACATATAACTACTTATCACGTAAAACTCAATGACAGACTAAGAATCCTAAATAAGCTTGTCACACCCTTATCCACAAATGTCCCTCTTCGGCGACTTAGCACGGGGGTCCCGCTACCCGGTTATCCGGGTAACTCATCCGGATACCAGTCCGGAAACCATGTACGAAAAACTATATCTGGAAAACCAAATCCGGAACTATCCGGAAACTATATCCGAAAAACCAAATCCGGAACTATCCGGAAACCGCATCCGGAATCCGGACCAAATCCGGAAACTTTCCCGGAAATCAATCCGGACAACCGATCCGGAAAACTTTTATCCGGGTAACATAAACATCCGGAAAACACGAGGAATCCGGGAAAAGTCGAATCCGGAAACCAAAGAATCCGGACAACTGATCGACACCCAAAACTCGAACGAAACTCAAATAAGAATCAAAATTGGATATTCTAAACCGATAAAAACTTAATACTAATGATCATGAACATAATTTGAAAAGGAATTATACCTCAAAAAGACTCAAATGAAAATCCTTTTCGGCCCTAATCGAACGAACACTTCTTTCTCTCTGCTTCTCTTGACTCCAAACACACAAATACAAATTTGAAACCGACTTATGATCTAAGGAGGTGAATCAATATATATAAAAGGACCAAAATTGCAATTAGGGGTTTTGTCTTAACAAAATGACATAAACACCCCTAAACTTATAAAATAAACTAAAATAAATAAAACGAAACCCAAATTAGGGGTTTTGTCCTTCCAACCATACCATTTCTGACGACGTCCTTTTTCCCGTCGATTCCCCCCACCCATAGACACTATTTCTGTCACCTTCTTCCCAGCTGGCCTCCCCTTCACCCACATCCATCTGTTTCAGATTTGAAAACAAAATCGTGATGTACAAAGACGAAAACTAACAAATGGTGATGCACAGGGACGGAAACGTGATGTATAGTGTTCAATTTTCGACAGTGAATCCTCATAAACGAAAACATGACGTGCATCGACGAAAACGTGATGCATTGTTGGGTCACTTAAGATTTGAAGATGACCTCTGGTCTTTCATCTTACACATTTCATACTTAGAATAATTTTTAGGTTCTTTACAAGCATTTTAATTATATAAAAATACGGAATTTTCTAGTCGTACAACTCTCGTACAAAGCTCCTAGTCATACAGGTCTGGTAGTCGTACACATTCTGGTCGGACATATTTGATAGTCATACAACACTCTCATCGGAAAAACGTGGTGTTCACCGGAGTTATTCAAGCTCAATTCATTGTCAAGACTGTGTGCATGATCGTATACTTTTCGTTCCATTCGATTTTTCTTTGATTGTGGAACACATAGAAACCAAAATCACTGATTTTGATCAAGATTTAAGTAAGATATCGTAAGCTGAATTCTTCCAGATCGTGATCTTGTTGACGATGAACAGTACCAAAAGTTTCTGGTTTTGTCAGTTCCAGTCCCTGTAGTTTGTAGTTAGTTTTTGTTACATTTTTGGTCCATTCTGTTAGTTTGTCGTTACGGTCATTAGATAGTTTAGGAATTGATAGTTTTAGTCCCTGTAGTTTAGGTTTGATTTTAATCTTTTAGAAATTTTCATTTTTAGTCCTCTGAGTCTTAAATTTTAGATTTTTGTCATTTTTAGTCCTTATCTTTTATAAGTCTTAGAATTTTACACTTTTAGTCCCTAGACTTCTAATTTCTAGATTTTTATATTTTTAGTCCTTTGAGTCTTAATTTTTAGATTTTTGTCATTTTTGGATCTTGTCTTTTATAAATGTTAGTATTTTACACTTTTAGTCTTTATTTTTCGTTTTAGCTTCGTATTTTGTCATTTTTAGTCCCTATTTTTAGTAATTTTCATTTTTTGTCCGTTTTATCATTTTTTTACCTGCTTTTGCTCGAAACTGATATAGTTTTCTTATTTTTTGCAGGTTTGCCGATTTAAAGTCCAGTATTCCGCATTAATTTTTCGGAATTAATTTTTGAACAACAAATTTTATAATTAGTTAAATTTTAATTTCTGAAAAATTTTCTGACTTTAATCGATTTTATTTTTCTCTGATTAATCGTGTGTGCATAATTCTACTTCTCACGAAGTATCTGACAACGATCATTTTTAATTTTTTCAGGTAACAATGGATGAGTTTTATATGGAATAATATTTTGATCCACCGAAGGCGAGACTAAGTGCTACATTGCAAGAAGAAAAAGAAGAAAACAAAAATCTAAGTCAAACTATTCTTGATAAATCTTTTATAGATCACCAAGAAAAGCTTGATGAGGATAAGAACTCTTCTAATTCTCAAATATCTGAGCTTAAACAGAAAATCAAGGAATTGGAAGAAAAGCATAATGAGAGCGAACTTTCTTTGACAAGTCTTTCAGACCAAAATACAGAATTTTTAAATAAAATCAAAGATTTGGAAAAGAAGTTATATTTGAGAGGTCAAACTGACCAAACAATTTTCCTGGATAAACCAAGACTTGTAAACAATGTCAATAAGTATTGGGGACATGATTACGAAAACCCAAAACATTTGGCCAAAGCCAGTTGTGCATTGCCAACTATATATAATTTCGAATGCTTAAGATATGCACGATATTGGCCCGAATTTGAAATTCCTTGGACTGGTGAAAAGGAAACACAAGAAGAGGAAAATAGAAAAAGATTTTTAACAACTCACATACAACTTCCATTTTGCTATACTCGTGAGACGGAGAAGATTCTCAACAATCTAAATAAACCACTTCCAGATAACTATTTTGACATTTGTGCTACAAAGCCAGTCAACAACCAAGTCTTTGAAACTAAGAAATATATTCCTACATTGGTTCTAGAAGGGAAAATTGTTGAACTTGAGATCTCCCTTGCAGAACAAAGGATCAAATTTGAATATGAAAATGATCTCCTTTCAACTTTTTATTCAAATAGTTTTAAGAAAATATCTTCTAGTTTCAAAAATGAGGTGAAAAAGGAGACTGTTAAAATTGAACATGCTTTAATCAAAAAGTTTTTTGTTTCATCAAAAACCATTTTTGATGCTAAACAAAAGATTGATCAAAAATCTCTCAAACTTTCAAAGAAAGCGGCGGATCTTGAAAGTATTCTTCTCTCCGAGCATACACAATTTGATAATGAAAAGGTCAATTTCATGAATGAAAAAAATTGTTTCGAGGAAAAGATTCGTGAACTCTCTCAAAAGATCATGATATTAGAAACTGATTTGGAAAAGGAAAGAAATTCTTCCAATGATAGAAGAAAAATATATGATATTGAGAAATTTTAAATCTTGAACGAGAACAGTTTGAAAACGAAAAAGTTGTATTTGAAATTGAAAAACAATCATTTGAAGAGAAGTTGACTGTTTTGTTAAAGACAAAAATTGATTTAGAGATTGTCTTAGAAAATGAAAGAAAAGAATTTGTTTTGAAAAACTGGTTCAATTTTGAGGAAAGCAACTATAGAATCCAGATCCGTGCAACGATTATGTTTGTGAAATCAATAATAATAAATAGTAAGAATACGATTTCAACTGGTCATCTCTGATTAATGCTTTCAATGTAGAGAGAATTACAATACGAATAGAAAGAAAGCAAATGAGACAACTAGCTTATTTTCTAAGCTAATTGCACTTTATATATGCTGGGCCTGTGGTAACAAGCCCACGGCCCGTTCACTATGGACTAAGTTTAAACAATTACAATTCAAACCCTTGAACTTAAAATCAACATAAATTCTACCCTAACAATCTCCCCCTTTGATTTGAAGTTCGAGTTCGCGCTCGATCTCTTGCCAGTTGAATACGTATCGTTTCCGCAATGCGAAGTGAACCTCAAAGAATCTGATGGTGCGGCGGTAGTCGAGACGTTCTTCAACCATATCCAAAGCAGTCTGGGCAGTTCTTTCATTCAGATTGGGTACATAGGATACCTTTGGATTTTCGGATTCGTGCTTGATGATCTTCCGAATAGCGTCTTGAACTTTGAGCAGTGTGCCGTCGCAAAATCGATCTACCTGACTGAACCTCATAAACTTCTTTTCTTTCTGAGCGTTGAGGAAGACGATCCCAAATTTCGGTTGAAGCAGCATCGCATTCTCGGGATACATTGACAGTTCAGGAGCTTTCAGATTCGGTTTGAGCAGATTTACCTTCTTCGCTCGGTTCTCGATTGCCATTTGAAATTCCGTAAGATAAGAGATCATAATAGAACGGACGAGGAATCGACGAACCGCTTCGAGTGCCTTTGTTACAGCAAGCGGTCGGATGGTTCTGGTGCGAAGGTCTCTAAGAATAACCAGGAGGTCGAACAGATGGAGATGCTTAAAGTCAGCTTCAGAAAAAATCCATTCTTTTCCGTCTTCACGTCGAACAGTGAATACGGGAAAGACGATCTTCATAATTTTGTTTGACTGAATCATTAGCACCTATGAAATTTTATGCTTAGTTCGTACCTGGTCTCTCGGGAGACACCGCTTCATGGCTTATACGTATCGGAGTTGGCGTGCTGGATCAGGATTGTAGATGCCAAGACAGAAGGTCGGCTCGATCGGGTGAATTCGGTGAACAAACAGCTTCTTCAGAGATTCCTCCAGATGAGGAATGAGGACCTTGATCTTCTCCCAACGATTTTGTTGCTGAGGAGGGGGAGAAAGATCAGGAGCTGTCGTTTGCTGAGGAGATGTCGGGATTTCTGCATTTGAGCTTTCGGGTTGATCTGAAGTCGTAGCGGGTTGAGTCGAGTGAACGGGAGGCGTACCATAGAAATTCTGAAGCAGAAACTGGTCGTAATCAACGTTGTCGTCTTCATTAGTAGGAAACACCAAGTTTACCTCGAAGTTTACGACTCTGGCAGCTTTTTCGTACCATGCGACTTCGGTTTCCGGGTTGGTTTCACATGCTGGATCTATCATGGTGAGCATTGGCATGTCTGATGGTTCTTGTGTGACCAATTCCTGTGTTGTACCCTCGGGCTTTTCAACCGTTGGGGCTTCGTCATCTGAAATATCCATGTCGATGACCATCTGTGCTAATGGCAACTCGGCTTCGGGTGTTGCTGTTGAAGTTGCCGCAGTTGGGGGTTCCTGTTGAACCACTGTTGTAGTTTCGGCAGTCACGATCTGAACGGTCTCGGTTTGGCGTAGACGCTTCTCCCCCTCATGGTTATCAGTATCATCCTGGTCATCGTGCTTGCATTTGAGACCGCCGGCTTGACTCTTACAAGTGTATTCTAGTGAACGGACCCTCTCAAACAGCGTGGCAAGTGCTTTGGTGTAGTCGTTGAGGTTCGAGTCAATGGCGTCAAGGCGTGAGGTGATGGATGAAGATGGAGCAGTGACCTGGGATCGAAGAACTGAGATCAGGTCTGCTTCGGCAGATGCGGATGTGTCGGATTCCTGGAGCAGTTGGGCTAAGAGCATCGTCTTCAGGGTGTCCACCGAGTAAGTAGGTTGCGGTTGAGTCGGTGGAGGCACAGAGGGGGTTTCAGTGTCGAGGAGGGGGCCCTTTTCTTTGATAGCACGCATCGCTTTGGCAAATTCAGTGGCTACATGTTCCTGCATATGTTGCTCCATAACCTGTCGGACAGCCTCAAGAGTGTTGTCCAGAGACCCTTTTGACACAAAGTCGGGTAAAATAACGTCGGGCTCACTTAGAGTACCCGTTGAGGCATCTACCTTAGAGGCAGAGCCACCTACGTTACCAGCTGGTGTGATATTAACTGTGGTATGATTTCCGTCCAATCCTCGTGTTCCGGCAGTCGGAGACACTATAGACGTTCCGGTCGGGTCACTAAGAGCCGCGACTTGGTGTTGTTCCGCATCAAGTGTCCTAGGCGAAGAATGTTCAGTAACAATAGGCTCTAGACTCGATGGTGCACGCAAAGAAGTCGAGACCGGGGGCTGCTGGTCTCTTATTTCAACACCAACACTCTCCGAATGAGAGGCCGGTGGAAGTTGTGCTTGTTCCCCGTGTAATATTGAAACATCCGTCTATTGTGAGACGAATGAGTGGATGAGGGGGTCGTGCAATTGCACCGCTGGGTCCACGGAGGCTTCTTCAATACCTCGTCCCATCAAATGATACGGGATAGCAGATGTGGCAACCCGGATATGACGTGGCTGGTTTCGCTCATGAGCCTCGTTATCTTTACAGCTCAATCTTTCTTGGTTCGCGTTCGACCTTAACACCCTCCTTTTCACAT
Source organism: Saussurea involucrata (assembly GCA_033807775.1). Classification (NCBI taxonomy): domain Eukaryota; kingdom Viridiplantae; phylum Streptophyta; class Magnoliopsida; order Asterales; family Asteraceae; genus Saussurea; species Saussurea involucrata. The sequence continues at coordinate 24,002,454 of CM066312.1, forward strand.
GTTCTATGTCCTGGGGAAGGTCCCTCCGGCTCTGGCTGGACCATGGGATTCCCTAACTCTCGTCCATATACTATCATAGGTAGGGTTTCAGGCATATGCATAGCACGGATATTATCCTGCTCCCCCTCAAAACATACATGGGGATTGACTTGCTCCCCCTCGGAGTGAGAGTGATATCAATACAAGAAAAAAATATTTAGACTTTGTAAGAAAACCAGTGTGACTCTTCCCCTCAGATTGAGGTTGTGGATCCGCCATGGAATATCTGTAAAAAGACCCAAAGTTAGAAACTGAGGCGGATAAACAAGTTCTGGTGCGTACCTTTGCATTAAATGGCTCAATCTGATACAGATTGAGGACAGGTTGTGATGAAACAGGTACAGGACTGAAAGTAGTAGGGGCGTCCGGACATAATGATGCAATTGCAAAACATTCCGGACAACACAGGTATCCGGACAAAAGGTGTCAGGACAAAAAAGCATACCGGAGATGATGAAAGTTTCAGGATAAAATAAGCAATCCGGATGACATTTAAGAGAGACCAAGAGTCCGGATATGGTACCCGGGTTCCCTTCCAATCCGGATAAGGACCCGGTCCGGAAACCTGTCCGGATACTTCTGGATTTTCAAGAATTTCCCTGATTCTTGACATTTTGCAAAAATAAAGCTATATGGATTTCAGAAATGAACCTTCTCTCGCTCCCCCTCCAACGGAGCATGGGGAAGAATTTGCTCCCCCTAGGATAGTGCAATGGAGAGTCCGACACACATAAAAACTTTTAGGCATTGAAAGAAAAACACTGTGTCGCTCCCCCTCAAAATGTGCGCGTAGAGTGAAGTGCACACGGGAGTATCCACACACATAAAAAACTTTTTAACATATTTAAGAAAAAATGTGTGTGACGCTCCCCCTCAACAGTAGAGTAACATACCTGATAGCTGATCATGCTCCCCCTAAACACATGAGCAACTTGTTAACGCACAGGTATAGAAAAATCTCACGTCTTCTTAATGTGTTTCCTTGTAGATCGTGAGCAGCTCCCTCCTTCCGGTCATGTGTGTGGAGCATCCAGTGTCTAAGAGTCACACATGACCGTCCTGCAAAACAAGTTTAGCGGACTTTGGGTACCCAGATTTGCCTGTGTCCCGGAGGGTTAGGTTTGGCACCGTTTGGTGAAGCTTGCTTTGACACAGCTTTCCCTTTAGGTGTAGGTTTTACACCGTCTGTGGGAACTGGTTTAGGCACAGGTTGCCTCCTATGTGTAGATTTTATACCCTTTGGAGGAACAGGTTTGGCAGCAGGTTTCCTCTTTGGTGCTGGTTTAACCTCAGTAGGAGCAACCCATCTAGGAGCAGGTTTGGTCTCCCGCTGTGGTTTAACCGCTGATTGGTAACCCCGTTTTTGATAGTGTCTTTGCTGGTTATTACGGGGTTTGCGTTTGGGTGTATGATTGAACCTTTGATATGACCCAAACCAATCATTATTAGCAATGTCATCAAAATCATTCCAACCACAACTAGAACAACTCAAACGATCGTGTGATAATTGAATCAATTGTTGAATGGAATAGATTTTCATCAGAAAATTAACATCTCTATTAACAAAATTATTCCTATGATTCCAGGCACAATCGTTTTTGTTCATCCTAGGATGAAAGACAGTATTGAACGAATTTGATGAATCATCCTTGACAGATTCCTTGGCTGGCCACTTTGGTTTTGTTTGTTTAGCTCGACCGGTTTTATCCGAAACAACAGGGACAGTGTGGTCAGTGACCTTTGAGGAAACATGATTTTTGGCAGGCAATCGCTCGTTCTTTTGCCTTGGCTGTGATTGGTTTTGAGAAACAGGTTTAGATTTGGGAATCTCAATCACAGCTGGGGTCTTCGTGTTTGAACATGCACCCTTTAAAAAATTTACCGGCCGATTGACTACTGTTGACAGAAAATCAGTATGACTCGGAAGAGGTTTGTCGAAGGGGAACGACTCAAACTCTCTATCAGAATTACCTTCGGAGTTCATGTATTCAGAAAAATCAACATCCGGAATTATAGGACTTGGATCGGTTGAGGAAGGCGAGGAACACGCCGTGCTTGTGTGCTTTGAGGAATTCGGTGCGGAAGCGTTTGAAAAATCAGAGTTCAAATTCCTTAACACACTCTCGTCTTGAGAATCTTGACCATCTTGTAAAGTAGAGATCTTGCCTATAAACGCTTTACAGGAAGATGTATCAGATGAACTTGAGGAAAGTTCGGGTGAAATCTGCTTTTCAGTTTGGAGTTGGTCAATATGCTCTTGAAGCTGACCATTACTCACTTTCTCTTGCATCACTTATGTTGCCAAAGCAGACAGTTGTGATGTGAGTCGATTGATTTCAAACCGAAGAAACTCCTGTCCTTCATCAGACACAACTTCAGTTTTGACCGGTTGTTGATTCTCAAGTTTTTCAAGTAAAGCTTTCTTTTCCTTTTGAAAATTGGACCTTTCTTTTTCGAATGACTCCTCCAACTCGACTATCTTTGCTTCCAATATGAGAGGGGGAACATAGAGTTTAAACTCATCCGTCTCAGACTTGGTTGCGGTTGCTTGGTCCTCATCCTTCTTGGAGGAATCCTTGGGCGTAGCAACCTTGTAAGGGTCAAAGTAGTCATTGGAGAGGTACTTTTTGTCCTTTTTATAAGAATAATTTAAAGGCTCATAACAAAATGGAAGTTGTATTCCTCGCTTGTGTTTGCGTTTATATTCCTCGGTTTCCTCTTCCTTCTCAGGTTCAAGAGGACCAGTCCATTGGATTGCATATTCCGGATACTTTTTGTCTAACCCAAAACAAGCAAAATCATACAAGGTTGGTGTAAACCATCTTCCCTTTTTCAAATAATGTGGGTTATCATATCCGATTCCCCATTCTTTGTTAAAATACGTGAACTCTTTGGGTTTGTTCAAAAAAATGGTTTGATCAGTTTGACCCCGTTTGTGGAGTTTGGTTTCTAGATCTAGAATTTTAGCCACGTACTCCTTGTGTTGAATTTGAAAAGAAGAGCATTGATAAGTAATGTATTCTTTCTCATTCAAGCATTGATCAAACTGACGTTGAAGATCATATAATCTGGCCCTTAAGTCTTTAGGTGCTAATGAAACATTTTTGCATTTGTCTTTTAGATTAGCATTTTCAGACTTATATTTCTCAGTTAATTTCATTTGAACATTAAGCTTTTCAGTTATTGAACTAATTTCAAGCTTTTGTTCTGCATTTGTGGCCGTGAGGGAGTTTGCCTTTTCAGTGATGGTTTGCAATTGAAGTATGAAGTTTTTTAGGCAAGAGTCACATACCTGATTTGTTTTTGTCTTGTCTTCATCAGTAGACGATTGATATCCCATGAAAGCATCAGCACCTTCATAATTGTCCTCATCATCAGATCTCCCTAGCCAGTACTCATATTCAGCGAAAATTACCTCTCCAGCCTCTTTCTGTCTGGCCAGTGCAAGTTTGGCCTCATAATAGTGAGAGTTCTTCATTGTGGGTTGACGGCAGTCTTTAGCGAAGTGACCGAGTTTCCCGCAGTTGTAGCATTTCACAGGTTCATCTCTCTTCTTGCGGTCGCTTTTCTCTGTCTTCTTCTTCTCAGATCTATCTTGCTCTTCTACCTTCTTCTATCCTTCATACCGATCCTTATAGTCGTGACGCTTATTGGAGGCGGTGGAGAAGCGTTGACTATTGGAGGACGGCTTCTTGTAGAACTTTTGTTGTTGAAAGGATTTAGTCAGAAGGGCAATAGCTTTCATTAATTCCGATGCTTCATCATCATCATCGTCACCGTCTTTCTCGTCCTCAGATTCTGACTCGGAAGAACTATACTGTGGACCGCGTCTGGATTGGCTGTTTGAAGATTTCCCCATTTTGGAAGTCATGAGGGCAATAGGATCCGCAGATTGTTTTGGCTCATTCTTCTTCTCTCCCAAAAGCTCATTTACTTCATCTTCATCTTGGAGAAGTGTCTCATATAGTTCATTGATGCTGATGTTCTCTATCAAGTTGTTGTGTTTGACATGAGAAGCATACACTTTCCATTCAGGTAGCAAGTTGTTGAGGAACTTTAGTGCGTTCTCAGTATTGGAACGAACAATTTTATTCTTGTTCAGTTCATTGAGAAGTAGACAAAAACGTTCATAGGTCTGGGTAAGGGATTCACCGTTACGCTGCTTGAACCCATCGAACTTGGTGATCGCACTATTTATCTTCAGCTGATTTCCTACAACACTCCCTTGCATCATTTTGGCTACTTGGTCCCACATGCCCTTAGCCGTGTCTTTGTAACTGTCTATGGCAGTGTAGATAGAATTAGGAGGGGCTTGTATAAGATATCTCTTTGCATGTTTTTCTCCTTCAGTCATGCATCTTTCAAATTCTGTCATCTCAGCAAGAGTCTTCGCCTCACTTCGAGCTTCTGCAGTTGTTGTTGCAGGTATGTCCTTCATTGGCTTGTCAATTGGTCCATGTTCCAGGGCTCTCTTGATATACTCATAGTTGTCCTTGGACTCTATGAAGATCATGAACCTGTCTCTCCATTGGCTGTACTCGTTCGGGTAGAGACACGGTGGTTTGGTGTCCGTGCCAATTGCGAGAGCATCACGAGAAGTAGACATCTTCGGTTGCAACGGAGTGATCGTCGGACGTGTAGATTGATTCAAAGTGTAAAACCTAACGCAAGGCACTAAGAGTGGAGTCCTAACGCAGGTTCTATGAGTGGTCAGACACTAACTTAGCTTACTGGAAAGAAATCCAACTAAGTGATCTGATCTGGAAGTGTCCGGACCAGAATTATGAAAAACAGTTCAAAGTTGTAGAGTTGTCCGGATAGGTAAGAGAGTCCGGATAACCAAGGTTATCGGATGGACTAAAGATAACGGATAGAATCAACAGGATAAACAAAGTTTACCGGATGCAATAGAGTCCGGAAAGTATGAGTTTTCCGGGTACTTTGAAGTTTCCGGAAACTGTGATGTGTCCGGATACTACGAAGATTCCGGGTAAAACGAGGATTTCCGGATAAAATGAATTCCGGATACTTTGAATTATCCGGACCAAAATTACCCGGAATGTTGAGATTAAAGAGAACTTACCCGGATGACTGACTTACCCGGATGATTGACTTGTCCGGAAGAATTGAACTAGTCCGGATGGAACCACAAACGTCCGGACACCTTGATCTGTCCGGAAAACGCGGCAGGGTTATCCGGACACTGCGGCTGTTTTGCTAAAATCGATCGAAAACTCAACTAGGGTTACTCTAGTGAGTTCCTGAAAGGTTAGAAACAATACCAAGCACAAAAACAACACTAATCCAATCGATTTTAGAGCAAAAACAACACCTTTTGATGTCAAAAATCCGATTTTTAAATAAGAACACAACTAAAAGTTTCTGAACTTATTATGCGAAATTGACCAATCAAACAAAGGAATTTGGATGTGAAAATTTGCAGAAACACTTATAATGATAATGCTAACACAACCTAATAAGCAAAACCAATCAATTTACGCAGAATCACAGAATCAAAAATTCAAGAAAAGTCAGACGTGAAAAAGTCAAACTAACCAGAAATCAAAGAATGATACTTTGAATCGAATCCGTCTGTCTGCTCTGATACCAATTGTAGAATCCAGATCCGTGCAACGATTATGTTTGTGAAATCAATAATAATAAATAGTAAGAATACGATTTCAACTGGTCATCTCTGATTAATGCTTTCAATGTAGAGAGAATTACAATACGAATAGAAAGAAAGCAAATGAGACAACTAGCTAATTTTCTAAGCTAATTGCACTTTATATATGCTAGGCCCGTGGTAACAAGCCCACGGCCCGTTCACTATGGACTAAGTTTAAACAATTACAATTCAAACCCTTGAACTTAAAATCAACATAAATTCTACCCTAACAGCAACTTTCTTAAAGAACAAAATTGTGAACTTTCTCAAAAAGTGATGACATTGGAAAAATCTTTGAAAGAAGGAAAAATTAATACAATGTCTGATTTTGAAAACACTTTCAATCTTGAAAGAGCACAGTTTGAATTTGAGAAAGTCAGTTTTGAAAAGGAAAAACAATCTTATGAAATGAAGATAATTTGCTTTCAAAACATGGTCTACACCTGATTCTAAAAAGGATTTTGAAATTCACAATGTCGATTCTGATTCTGATTGTGATTTTGTGCTAAATGATCAAGTTTTTGAAACCAAGTCAAAGCCAAAGGAAACTGACAAAGGAAAAGAATGTTCATTTGATTTCTCAAAGAAGCTTCCGGACCATACTGATTTTATTTTTACAAATGAAAAACCTTCAAGTACTTTTTGTAAAGGTGAGTGTTCAAACACAAAGAAACCACCTTTAGAGAAAAGAAAGAAGAGTAAAAAGTCAAAGACATCTCCTGTTCAAAGTTCTAAAGGTTCTAATTCTAAATCTTTTGTTGGTTCAAATACACCTATCTACAAGCCTATGAAGATGGAATGGAGAGTTAAAGGTACAACACCTTTAAAGAATGATGTACCAAAATCATCTGCTTCCACATCAAATGCCAAGAAGAACAACACTCCGAAAGGTAAATTTTCTGCTAAACCTAATCCTATTCATTTAGAAAATCATCTGATTAGGTTGGCACTTAGAAACTTTGTTGTTCTTACTGTGGATCAAATGATTTTGTGCATAAATTTTTTACTTCTTATTGGTACGGTACTTACAGTATTCCTTCAAAGAAATCCACACCTAACACACTAGGACCCAAGAACCATTGGGTAGCAAAATCTACTTAATCTGTTTTGCAGGTTCATCATGTGTTATGCTGAATGTTACATATATATCACACACATGACTGAAAAACAGAAGAGAAGCGGTGCAATTGTTTTGAAGAGTATATGTACCATTAATGGGGAGCAAAAGATTAAATGGTTTCTAAACACATCAGTTTAGAACCCGGATTTCAAAGAATTAATGGTTTCTAAACATATCAGTTTAGGACCCGCACTTCAACGAGTTTGACTTCTAAACACATCAGTTTAGAACTCGTACTTCATTGTTTTATACTTTGATTGTTTCATATACTAATTGTGTTTCATTAAGATCTTTTGCAGATTTTGAGGGGGAGCTTATCTGATTGTAAATCAGTCTATCATGATTTGAGGGGGAGCTTAAACATTTAACTGTAAGTATCTTCTGAACTTAATCTGAGATTGTTTGAAAGAAGAACGACTTTCAAGCATGAAAAACGTTTTCTTAAATGTTCAAACCACTTCTCGATTCTCAAACAGATTTTATGAATTTTAGAAGTTTAGAAGTGCGATTTTAAATGTTTTTCATATATATATATATATATATATATACATATATATATATATATATATATATATACACATATATATATATACATATATATATATATATCTCGGATTACAGTAACATCAATTCTAACCGTGTGTTTCCAAAGATTAATACTTGTGTATTATATTTTCTATACTTTCAAGTATTCTTACACACCGGTTCAGCTTCTTTTTGACTTTGTTATTACCATGTCTCAAAATGAAACAATTTTTCGATGGTAATACTCCCGTTTGAATTTTCAAATTTTGTTGAGCATCATATTCATTTCAGCGTAAGAGCTTAAACATTTCATTCAAAGATTGTTTATATTTGTTCATATAAACAAATTTCAATTCTTTGATACCCTAAACCTTACATGATTATCTTTCATGATTATATTTCATTGTTGATCTGATTGATACATTGTCAGATTCTCAAACAAGTCTTTCGAATTCATTTCATTCATTCACTATCCTTGTTTTGAGAATTCTTCAAAGATCAAATGCTCAAATCTTCATGATATTATTGAGGAGCATACATTCTGATGGCAATGTAAATCAAATGCCGATATTCTTAATTGTTCAAGATAAATTGTTGAACAACGCAACATTTTAGGACAAAATTTCATGGGAATCAGTGTGAGATTTTAAAAGAACTTCTATGGATCCACGTTAACCACTGTTTCCTACCCAAGAAGTTATCCTTGAGTGATTGAGGGGTGAGCGGTCGAAATCAAAGAGTGGGGGAGATTATTCATACGGTTGAGTATCTCATTGAGCTAAGGTAAAATGAAAATGAGAGTTTGGTTAGAAGTGAGCAGATTAAAAACAGAAAGAGGGTGTGAGAACAGAGTTAAAAGAATAAGAGAACTCTGCACCAGCCACTTTCTGAGTCGGGGCAGCCATATTACTGATTGGTTCACATTCTTTTGTGACCATCATTGAAACAGGCAACTAGCCCATGCCAACTCTTGCGTTTAACCCCACCATCTACTCCTTTCTTTCTTCACAAAGAAATGTTTCATATTTCTTGGGGACGCAGCATATAATCTATCTGATCTTCACTCGGAAGATCTAGATATTGAAAAAGAAGGAAGTTTGCCCCACCTTCGCTCTTCATTCATGCACATTGAGTCCGTGGAAAACTTGTTGTTGTCTCAACAGTTTACACAATTTGAGCCTATATTATTCAAGCATAAGTTGCTTCAATCATTTCTACACTTGCACGTACACACAAGGAATATGTTTTCTTGTCATAACGTTCATAGAATTTCCTTTGTGATTTTTCGATGATTGAATGGAAGCCCTGGAGGAGTGAACATCAAAAACCTCCTTTCCAAAGTGCATTCATTGTACTAAGTGGCTCCGTGCAACTTACAGGCATTTTAACTGATTCATTAGTTGTTTCAGGGTTACCACTTTCATATTGTCTGAATTTGAAAAGATTCGGATAAATATTTTTAGGATTGACGGATATTCAGATCAGAAGGAGGATATTGTTATTGGTGTATTCAAAGACTGCTGAAATTGATGTTGAAGTTTTGATGATCATGATGCTCACAATCATCAAAAATGGGGAGAAGATATGAAAGTTTCAATTTCAAGATAAAGAGAAGTCAAGAAGCTCGAGGTAACAATTCAAGATGTTTCGAGATGATTCGACAAAGATTCAAAGTTCAAAGAATGTTATTTTTGAAGTAGTAAAGATACGCAGTTCAAGATTCAAAGCTACAAAGATTCAAGGTTCATTCAAGAATGTTTGCAAAGCTCAAAACCCAGTTAAAGCTTAAAGCATGTTCATTTTCAAAGACTGAAGATATTTCTCAAAGATGCAAAGATCCGTGCTACAATGTTTCAAAGATTCGTGTTACAAAGATCAGTGATACGAAGATTCAAAAAGATGAAGATTTTGTTTGAAGACTTTGACCAACACCGCAAAGAGGTGAAGTTTGTGTTTCAAGACTTTGATGATTATTTGATTTTGAAGATCCAATTAAAGAGGGAGACTGTTCAAAGTGCTAAAGTGTTGAAGATCTGAAGATAACAAAGAGCTGAAGACTATCGTCATTAATTTTTTAAATCTTGAATCCATAGGGGGAGATGCACGTATGGATGACTTCTACAATGACAACTCTATCTAATTCTATTACAAACTCACTATTTATACATCTTTGACTTTCACTCAAGTGTGTTGACTTTGACTCTCAACACCTCTATTTTTGACTTTGACTATTGCATTTGACTCTTACAAATAATACAATTACATATTAAATCTTGAATACATTTTATGCACTAACACAACAAACACAACACTTTTCCATCATCAATCCACGTCATCCAAATCCTCACCATCCATTTTTTACCTATTCACACAAACTTTAGATCTCAACCCAAATTTTTCTATCCCAACAATCACACTTTACCCTACACAAACACAACCTAAAATCTAACCTAATCCAACCTTTATTTTTTTCTATAAATTTTCGGTCCTTATTCTTCCCAAATCATCTCACAAAAATCCATCTCCCTTTCGGCACCACCAATCCCAAACAACCTTTTAGTCGATCGGTTCTCCTTCTGCCGATTTTCTCTTCTTCTGCCGACGCCCAAGCCTGCCGACAACCAACCTTTTTATCGGTTGTTTTTCTCAACACCATAGGCACTTTTTCCGAAACTACTTGTCGAAAACCACCCCACCGCCGAACCTCCTTGCCGAAGCCACTTCTGCCGACCCCCCCCCCCCCCCCCTTGCTGAACCCCTTTCTGCCGCTCACTCCCACACCGAACTCCTCTCCTTGCCGAACTGCTACCTACCGACACCATTCCCCTTTGCCGATTTCACAATACCGAACCCCCCCTTCCCGATTTCATGCTGCCGAAAATCCCCCCCCCCCCCTTTAGCTTGCTGCCGAAATCCCCCCCCCCCTTTTTGCCGACCTTGACCAATAAACATCCCCACCTTCCTAATTTTTTTTTGGTAACAATTTTTTATCACCCACCTCCCTTTTTTGTGGCTGCCGAAACCTACACTCCCCACCCTTACTGTTCCAATTTTTTTAAACCATCTCTCTCTTCCTTTTTTCTTCCTAGTCCCCATACATTTCTCTCTTCCCTAGACACTCAACCTCTCCCATCACTCTCTTAATACCTACACCCTATTAACCATAATATCATCCCCTTCCTTTTTTTCCCTCTCTTATCGATTATAAATACCCATCTTACCTTCTCATTTCTTCACACCTCTCCTTCTTCAACTTATTATCATGTCTACCTCTTCTCCAAATCCTAAAACTAAATCTTCAAAAATCTCCATTCCCACAAGTCATGAAGATCTCATCTTCAAGGCTTGCAATCATATTGCAAGATTTGAAGCCGACCCCGACCATCCCGATCACTTACAAGTTTCTCACTCTCTTCAACAAACACCTCTTCTCTATGCCTTCTCCGAATCTCTCAAAATGAGCAAACAGCTCTTCGGCAATTTTTGGTTGACCTGCTCTGTCAATGATGGTGAACCCAAGACCATCTCCGCCTCCATATTATCGGACACCGGTGCTCATGATCTCACCTTTGATGTAGAATATGTTCGTGCCGCTCTTTATCTTGAACGCTACGATTCTTATGCTACTTTTCCGCTTGAGACGGAACACGACGATGTGGTACGAACCATGAACTACACCGTCGATACCAAGTTTAAGAATCCCGACACTCTCCTCCGCAAGCACATGGGTGGGGTATGGCATTTCTTCTTTACTCATCTTATTTTTTGCTTAAGTCACAAAACCGGGGGTCATGACCAATCCTCCTCCTACGTCATAAATCTTGCCCATGCTCTTATGTTTCAAAGAAAAATAGATTATGCCCGCTATTTTTTTGATGAAATTGTTGAAGTTGTGACTCCTCCGAGAAGACCGCATGTTGCCTACCCACGATTCATCTCTATAATCATTGAACATAAAATGGGAAAATTACTTGATCTTGATCGCAAGTCGGCCACCCCAAAGTTCACATATGATTTTCTTGCACCTACCATAACCAAGGCTATTCTTCAACGTCCACCAAAAGCGACTGACAATGCTCTCCTTCCAGGTATGGTTTCTATCCTTTCTTCTCCCAATCTACAATGGGGGGATAATCCGGACACTCCTCACTCTTAATTGTCTGCGACTCCTTCCAATATACTGGACCCTCCTCCCTCTTCCCGAGTGATACCGGCGAGCACTTCAAAAAATTCTAAAGCTCTCGGTACCTCCACACTCTCTTCTATTACTTTGCCGCCGACCAAACCTTCGGTGGCTTCCCTAGTCATAAAACCTTCTTCAAAGCGGAGGCACTCTAAATCCCCTCCTAAGTCTTCCCTAAAAAGACTTAGGATACCGTCAAGGGCCATAACCACCCATCCAGCAACAGATTATCCACAATCTTAAGCTGTTGAAATTGTCCCTACCAGGCCCAGAGAATCTGCTGAACCCATAGCTAGCTCCTTCGTCTCCTCCCAATAGGTTACGGTTGAAAATTTGGAGACCCACAATGCTCCTTCACCCACCACCTTCCTAGTGGTTGAAGATGACTTGGGCATCTCTCCAGCCCAAGGTCCTGCTTTCTCACTACACGGCCTATCACCCGATCGTTCCATGATCGATGTTACTGTACGACCCAATGAGGGTCATACATGTTTACTTAATTTTCTTGTTGAAGATACTCCACATGCTTCTCCCACTACTGAATACCGTGATCACTCACCGGTTACTACTGAAGAAGTTCAGTTGTCTTCATCCAATGCCAGCTCATCTGCAAGTTACTGTGCATCACCTCCTCCTATTGTCTTCACACCTCCTACACATTCTGGCTCCTCTCCACAAGTCCATGCTGAACATCAAAGCTCATCTGATGACTCATCTTCAAGTCTACCACCTACTGGGGATCCCATCCTTGCATGACTGCCGCCATCCCGTCCAACATCTTCCAAGTATCTTCCTCATCACCCTCCTACACCTACTCATCAAGGGTCTGAGGCTTCCTACACCAGATATGTCTCCACAACAAGTCAATTTGAATCCATCCAGGGTTCCATATCTGACTTACTTCTCAGCTTCAGTCCCTTCTGGCCTCCAATGCCAGTCTCACTCTCTCCATGACTGAGATGAAAGCTGCATCCGATGCTCATGATCAGGAAATCCTTAGGCTTCAGTCTGCACTTCAAAGCCAACAGGATGTCAACTCTCAGCTCCTTGGTTCTCTTTAGTCTCTTCACACAAAGATGGATGCTCTTCCTACTGACCAAGCTTGCACACTTACCACCTTTGTTGCCTATCTGAAGTCTCATTACCTATCAGCCGCTGAGGGGGAGAAAAGGTCAGAGCAGCTCCCTTCTACTCTTTCCCGCGACCAACAGGGTCCATCTGATCCACCAATTCAGGGGGAGAAAACAACTGAACAAGCATATGGATCAACTAAGGGGGAGCAATCTAGTCCATCTAAAGACTTCACATGGTACAAGAAGGTGTTACTTGAAAGGGTCAGTGAGTCAAAATTTGTTGGAGCTAAACTTGACACACAAAAAAATTCCAAGGACATCTATGTGATAATGACTCGGGCTGATAAGACCATATGTTAGATCTGAAGTTTGTCAAAAAGCATAAGTGTTGGAATCTGAATAGAAGGCTCAGAGTTCTGAGTAGGAGACTCAGAAGTTCTGAATGTGAAGATGAAAATGTCATGTGCTCAAGTAAAGTTCTGAGTATGCTTAATCAGAAGGATGTTCAGAAGTTCTGAACATGTGGTTCAGAACTTATGTCTTAGACATTTTCAGTCTTAGTTTGTTATTCATTAGAACACGTGTAATTGTTCTATTGGTTTGTCATGTTTATGTACTGTAGCTTTAGCTTTTCTTTACAGTATATATAGGAGTTAGCAACTGTAAGCTAACTAACTTTCGCATAACTTTTGGAACACTTTCGTATTCAATCTTTGTAATCTTTGAGAGACTCTCTCTCTAGATCTGTAATCCGTTCTTGAATGAATACAAAGTTCTTGACATCAATTCTCTATTATTCTACTGTTTGATTGTGTTCTTATTGCTTAATTGATTGTAAGATCGAATCCTGGTTTCTACAATTGGTATCAGAGCCAATCAACAAACAAGTTAGGTCAAGATCACTGAAGATTCGTGTTCTTGAAGGTTTCTTGATCAAATCGATAATTGAATTCTGCTGCTACTCGTAATTCTTGAATTCTTCATAATTCTTGAGTTCTCTGTGTTTTTGATCAAGAAATTCGAATTTGTCTTTCTGTTGAATCGATTCAATTCATCTTACAATCATGTCTTCTAAAGAATTTCTCTCGATGGGGTCTGAGACGAAGCCACATGTTCTAATTCCTGAAGAGTATCAACAATGGAAAATCAAGATTATTCAATATTGGATAATATTGATGAGAATTTGATGATCTCAATTCGTGAAGGTCCAATTGAAGTATACGTTGATGCTGCTGCTACACCTGCAACTACTACTACACCAGAGATTCCTGCTACCAGAGTGAGGAAGAGTTTCTCGCAATATACTGAAGCACAAAAGAAGGGACATGCAATAGATAAGAGGGTTGTTACTTTGTTGACTTTGGCAATTCCTAATGACATCTTCAATCGAATTGATAGTGGAACATCTGCTAAAGAAATGTGGGATGAACTGGAGAAGCAGATGCTTGGTACAACCAAATCAATTCAAGCAAAACTAAATCAATGCATCAATGCATATGAGAGATTCAAAGCAAAGGAATGTGAGAGTTTAACTCAGACATACAACAAGTTTTGCACAATATTGAATGATCTTAGAAGGAATGGGCTAAAGAAAACCAAGTCAGAAATCAACTACAAATTTCTGAATTGTCTTAATTCAGAATGGTCGTCTTTTGCTATAAGTCTTCAGATGAACAAAGATATGTGTGAAGAAGATCTGAATGATTTGTTTTGTGTTTTAAATCAACATGAAGATTCTGATAAGCAAGTTGTTGAGGAAAAGAAAAATGTTTCAGATCAGTTAGCATTATTTTCAGAAAGAAAATCCAAGATCAACAAGACATCAAAGAAGTCTGTGTTTTTGTCTGAAATTCCAAAGTTAGAAGAGGAATCTGAGAAGGAAGAAGGATCTGATGAGGATGCTGACATCAAGTTGATAGCAGAGAAATTGGCCTTGTTGACTAACACCTTCAATAAAAGATATGGAAAGAAGAAGTACGTTGAGGGTAAGTTCAGAAGAGATGGACAGGGGAGCTCAGAAAAGAGATACAAAAAGAATGATGATAGAGAAGAAAATAAGTATGAGAAAGGAGAAGAGAAGGAAGAGAAGAAAGAGAAGGATCTATGTTTCAAATGTGGAAAACCTGGTCACTATGCAAGGGATTGTAGAGTGAAGGTTGTTAAAGACTATGAGTATTATGCAAAGAAAGCTCAGTTGGCCAAAACCAAAGACAGTGGTATTGCACTCCTAGCAGAACAAGAAAATTGGTTGTATTATACATCTGATGAAGAGGATTGCATTCACTTCTCACAAATGCGGAGTTACATGGCTAAAATGGGTGATGAAGATGATTTTGACTATTGTTAGGGTCATTTATTGTTGAATTAAAGTTCAAGGGTCTGTATTGTATCTCTTTATTTTGAGCCTTGTTAGTGAACGGGTCGTGGGCTTGATAACCACGGGCCCGCCATATATAAAGTGTATTAGCCTTAGAAAATAGGCTAGTCGTCTTTATTGCTTTCCGACTCTGAATTGTAAACTCTCTGATATTGAAAGCATTATATGGATGACCAGTTGAAATCATAAACATCGTATTCATATCTATTGATTTCATTGTTCGTTGCACGGATCTGAGACTCTCAATTGGTATCAGAGCAGACGGACAAAATCGATTCAAAGTATTCATATTGATTTCTCGTAAGTTTTCACTTTTTCTCATATGTGTTCTTACTTGAATCTCAATTCTTTGATTCTGGTAAAATTGATCGATTTCGTTTATTGGGTATTGTTAGTATCATTGCTATTAGTGATTCTGCAAGTTTTCGTAATCTATTTCGATCATTTGAGTGGTTTTTAAGCAAATCAAAGTTCAAAAGTTTTGAGTGTGTTCTTGAGAAAAATTGAATTTTTAACCATCAAAATGTGTTCTTTTTGCTTCAAAATCGAATTGGGTAGTGTTATTTTTGTGTTTGGTTGTGTTTCTAATCATTCAGGAACATTTTTGAGCAACCCTAGTCGATTCCCAATCGATTTGAAACCTACAGCCGCAGTTCCCGGGTAAACAACCGTTCTTTCCGGATACTTTCAGAGTTTCCGGACGTTTGTGTTATTTATTTCCGGGTACGGTCAACTTTCCGGGTAAGTCTTATTCTCTTAATCTTTCCGGGTATATCTCTTCCGGAAACCCAAAGTTTCCGGTGACATATCATACCGGACATATCTGCATCCGGAAAGCACATCATCCGGTAACCTTTTAATCGGTAAGTTCTTCATCCGGGAAGCTTCTCATCCGGATACTCCAACCATCCGGTAAGTATTGTTTTACCTTTATCATTCGGAATCTATAGCTATCCGGTAACCTCTGTTATCCGGAAACCTCAGGCTATCCGGATTCTTTGTGTTATCCGGAAACTCTTGTGATTTTGAACTGTTTTCACTTAATCTGATCCGGACACTTCCAGATCAGGCTTCTTATCCGGATTCCTATCCGGTAAGTTCATTTCAGTAGAAATCTTACCTGTTCCTAGTTAAAATCTGTCATAGAACCTGCGTTAGGATACCATTCATAGTTCCTTGCGTTAGGTTTACACTTTGAATCAATCAATTCGTCTGACGATCACTCCAGTGCAACCAAAGATGTCTTCGTGTGACGCTCTTGCAATCGGTACCGACACCAAACCACCTTGCCTCTATCAAGGTGAGTACAGCCAGTGGCGCGATAGGTTTAAAATCTTCATCGAATCGAAGGACAACTTCGAGTACATTCAGCGAGCGTTAGAAAATGGGCCTATTCCAGAACCCATGAAGGATATACCTGCAACTGCAAATCCTTTAGCTCGACGTGAGAAAAAGACATTATCGGACATGACGGAAGAAGAAAGAGGCATGATTGAAGGAGAAAAGCATGCAAAGAGATATCTTGTTCAAGCCCTCCCCAATGCGATCTATACGGCAATCGACAGCTACAAAGACACAGCTAAGGGTATGTAGGATCAAGTGGAGAAGATGATGCGAGGAAGTGAAGTCGAGAATAAGCTGAAGATTAATAGTTCAATAACGAAGTTTGACAGTTTCAAACAGCGCACCGGTGAATCCCTATCTCAAACTTATGAACGATTATGTTCTCTTCTTAAGGAGCTCCACAAGAACAAGATTACTCGTTCCAACACTGAAAATGCTCTGAAGTTCCTTAACAATCTTCTGCCTGAGTGGAAAGTGTTTGCATCACATGTCAAGCACAACCACTTAATGGATAAGGTCGGTATTCACGAGCTGTATGAGATGCTTCTTCAAGACGAAGATGAAGTGATGGAAATTCTGAATGAGAAGAAAGATGCAACCAAGAAAGCTTCTGATCCTATTGCACTCATGTCCTCCAAGCAAGGGAAATCTTCGGGCCGTCACTCCAAACGTGCTCAAAAGCAAAGCTCTTCCGAATCTGAAGAAAAGGAAGACATTGATTCTAATGATGAAGTATCTGACTTCAAGAAAGCGATAGCTCTGCTCACTAAATATTTCCAACAACAGAAGTTCTATAAGAAGCCTTCGTCCAATAATCAGCGCTACTCCACCTCCTCCAACAAGCGCCATGATTATCAGGACAAGTATGAGGGAAAGAAGAAAGTTGATGAGCAAGATAAGTCAGAGAAGAAGGAGAAGACGGAGAAAGTAGAAAGTAAGAAGAAAGATGAACCAGTGACCTGTTACAACTGCGGAAAGCTTGGTCACTTCGCTAAAGATTGTAAGAGGCTTGTGGTAAAGAATTCTCATTACTACAAGGCTAAGCTCGCCCTGATTGAGTAGAAGGAAGCTGGAGAAGCTTTACTTCTGGAAAACGACTACTGGTTGGGTCGTTTTGATGATGAAAGCGATTATGATGGTGCTAATGCTTTCATGGGATATCACTCTCCAGCCGATGAAAAAGAGACAAGTCAGGTATGTGATTCTAGCCAACAAGATTTCTTGAATCAAATGCAATCTCTTACCGAACAGGCAGATTCCTTTAACGCCACCTCTAAAGAACAAATGCTTGAGATTAGATCTCGAACCGAAAAGCTAGATGTTCAAAAGAGAATAACAGAAAAATATAAGTCTGAAAATGCTAATTTAAAAGACAAATGCCAAAATCTTTCAATAGCACCTAAGGACTTACGGGCCAAATTATCTGAACTCCAGTCTCAGTTTGCTCAGTGTTTGAATGAGAAAGAATATATTGTTTATCAACGTTCTGCTCTTCAAATTCAGGAAGAGGAAACTGAGGAATATAAGCGCGCACACACGTCACACATGCAACTTCCTTTTTGTTATGAGCCTTTAAATTATTCTTATCAAAAGAACAAGAAGTATCTCTCGAATGACTACTTCGACTGCTACAAGGTTGCAAAGCCCAAGGATTCCTCCAAAAGGGATGAGGTCCAAGCAACCGAAACCAAGACTGAGACGGATGAGTTTAAACTCTATGTTCCCCCTCTCATCTTGGAAGAAAAGATAATCGAGTTGGAGGAGTCACTCGAGAAAGAAAGGTCAATTTTTCAAATGGAAAGCAAGCGTTAATTGAGAAACTTGAGAATCTACAACCGGTCAAAACCGAAGTTGTGTCTGATGAAGGACAGGAAATCCTTCGGGGTGAAATCACTAAACTCACATCAAAGTTGGCTGCCTTGGCAACAGATGCGATGCAAGAGTATACGAAAAATGGTCAGCTTCAAGAACAGATTGACCAACTCAAATCTGAAAAAACAAGTTCATCCGAACTTTCTTCAAACTCATCTGATACGTCTTCGTGCAAAGATTTCATAGGCAAGATTTCTATTTCACAAGACGGTAAAGATTCTCAAGACGAGGGTGTTTTAAGGAATTTGAACTCTGATTTTTTCTTAGCTTCTGCACCAAATTCCCCAAAGCATACTGACACTAAGTGTTCCTCGCCTTCCTTGACCAATCCAAGTCCTGAAATTCCGGAGATCGATTTTTCTGAATACATGAATTCCGAAGGCAATTTTTATGGAGAGTTTGAGTCGTTCCCCTTCGACAAACCTCTTCCGAGTCATACTGATTTTTTTATCACCAGTGGTGAATCGAAGTGGCTAAACAAGGAACCTGTCAAGGATGATGCATCAAAGTCTTTCCCTACTGCTTTTAATTCTAGGATAAATAAAGACAATTGTGCTTGGAATCATTGGAATCATTTTGAAGTTTCTTTTCCGATTAAACTTAATTCAGTTCATCAATTGATTCAGTTATCGCATGATTGTTTATGTTGTTCTAGTTGTGGTTGGAATGATTTTGATGAACTTAACATAAATGATTGGTTTGGGTCGTATCACATGTATAATTCGACACCCAAACGCAAACCCCGTAATAACAAAAGAAAATACTATAAACAACGGGGTTCCCAATCAGAGGTTAAACCACAGCGGGAGACCAAACCCGTTCCTAAACGGGTTGCTCCTACTGAGGTTAAACCGGCACCCAAGAGGCAACCTGCTACAAAACATGTTCCTCCGAAAGGTGTATATTCTACACATAAGAGGCAATCTGTGCCAAAACCAGTTTCCACAAACGGTGTACAACCTACACCCAAGGGGAAATTTGTGTCAAAGCAAGTTCCTCCGAGAGGTGCCAAACCTAACCCTCTAGGACCCATGCAAATATGGGTACCTAAAATCCGTTAAACCTATTTTTGCAGCTCGGTCATGTGTGGTACTTAGATTCTGGATGATCCAAGCACATGACCGGAAGGAGGGAGCTTCTCACGAACTACAATGAAGAATATGGTGGAGACGTGAGATTTGGAAACAACGACAAGGCGCCGATCGTGGGCTACGGCGACATTGTCCAAGACAAGATCACAATCAAGAAGGTATCACACATCGCGGGATTGGGACACAATCTATTCAGCATCGGGCAATTCTGCGACAAAGATCTCGAGGTCCGGTTCAAAGCTAAAAGGTGTAGAATCCTCAATGACGACGGAGAGGAGCTACTGGTTGGGAAACGCAAGACCAACCTCTTCACAATCGACCTCGCAGCCCTAAAACCCGATAACCCCGTCTGCCTCATGTCGAAGGCTATTTCCGAACAAGCGTGGACTTGGCATCGAAGACTATCGCACCTGAACTTCAAAAGTATCAACAAACTGGTGTTGGGCGGACACGTGAAAGGCATGCCCGATCTTCAATTCGTGAATGATCGTCTCTGCGGGGCATGTGAAATGGGAAAGATGAAGCGCGTGCCACATCAGCCGAAGGCAGCTCCAAGCACGTCCCGGTCCCTCGAACTTATCCATATGGATTTGTGTGGACCGATGCGTGTTCAAAGCATTAACAAGCGCAAATACGTTCTAGTGATGGTGGATGATTACTCAAGCTACACTTCGGTGAAGTTTCTACGCTCCAAGAACGAAACTCCGGAGTTGATCATCAACCACCTGAAGACCGTCCAACTGAACAAACAACAACAAGTTCAGACCATAAGGACCGACAACGGGACGGAGTTTAAGAATCAAACGGTGGATGACTATCTGACTTCAGTCGGCATTTCGCATACCTTCTCAGCCGCACGCACTCCTCAGCAAAACGGAGTGGTGGAACGACGCAACCATACTCTTGTCGAAGCAGCTCGCACCATGCTTTCCCAATCCAATCTACCGCTATTTCTGTGGGCCGAAGCGGTATCTACGGCTTGTTACACGCAAAACCGCTCAATCGTCAACAAGCGGTTCAACAAGACACCGTACGAGATCATGAACAACCGCGTTCCGAACATCAAGAATTTTCATGCGTTCGGATGCACATGCTACGTACTGAACGACAAAGACGATCTCGGCAAATTCAGCCCAAAGGCGGATAAAGGAGTCTTCATCGGATACTCCATGCAGGCTAAGGCGTATCGCATTTACAATAAACGGACTAAAACCGTTATTGAAAGTGTAAACGTGACATTCGACGAAGCCGCAGATTTGGCTTCTGAACAAATCGGTTCAGAACCCGGTTTAACTGGTGTGCTAGCTTCCGGACCTCCAAGTTCGGGATCTGCACAAGCGACAGTAAATCCAAATCATGCAACTTCATCGAATGCTGATTCTTCTGATTTAGATTTATTGTTTAAGTATTTTTATGATGACATATTTAACGCTTCTACTCCTGTCTCAGCACAACCTCGACTTGAAGCTGCTCGTAATGAGGATTCGGCGTATCTATCTGGTTTGCCGCCTTCTACAAGCATGCCGTCCATCACTGTGGATACAGCTCAACGGTCATCATCAACCTCATCTGATACTACTATCCCCCTGGAGGAACCAATCACTAACACGGAGATCGCTCCTAACGATTCGTCATCTTCTACAACCGACGATCAACCTCTGAACTCCTCAGAAACAGAAGTTGTTCAACCCTCGGCGAATCCTCCCCCATCTCCTCCGAGAAACCAACCTGCTACACTTGAAGCAGTTCAAGATCTACCCTCTGGTGACTATGTGGATCCGGACACGTCTCACTCTACTCAATAGCCGCTTCCACACACCACCAAGTGGACGAGAGCTCATCCCCTTCATCAAATCATCGGTGATCCCTCAACTCCTGTTCAAACGCGAGGTGCATCAGCCAACTTCTGCCTCTTTTCCGGCTTCTTAAGCAAGATCGAGCCGACGAACGTACGTGAAGCACTTGAAGATCCGGACTGGATCATCGCTATGCAAGAAGAGCTCAACCAATTCGAGGCTCTAAAGGTATGGCGACTGGTCCCACGTCCATCTCATAAGACGGTGATCGGCACTAAGTGGATCTTCAAAAATAAGAAGGACGAAGACGGCATCGTCATACGCAACAAGGCGCGTCTTGTGGCCAAGGGGTATCGTCAGCAAGAAGGGATCGACTATGATGAGACCTATGCTCCAGTGGCAAGAATCGAAGCCATACGTATGTTTCTTGCATACGCCACGCACAAGAACTTCACGGTCTTCCAAATGGATGTGAAGACCGCATTCCTCTACGGCGATATAAAGGAAGAAGTATACGTCTCGCAACCGGAAGGATTCGTGGACGATTTGAAGCCTGATCATGTCTACGTTCTAGACAAGGCGCTTTACGGTCTAAAGCAAGCTCCGCGAGCCTGGTACAACACTTTGTCCGAGTTTTTGATAAAGTCCAAATTCACACGAGGTAAAATCGATTTTACTTTGTTTATCAAAAACGAAAAGGGTCATATAGTTCTAGTTCAAGTGTATGTCGATGACATAATATTCGGTTCTACTAATCCCCAATATGCTAAGAACTTTGCCAATCTAATGGGTGAATTTTTTAAAATGAGCATGCTTTGTGAGATGAATTTCTTCCTTGGTCTTCAAGTTAAACAACTGTCGACCGGGATATTCATAAACCAGGCTAAGTACATCCGGGATATTCTTAAGAAATTCCAGATGGAACAGTCCTCACCCATGAAAACTCCCATGGCACCTGGTACAAAGCTTCACGCCGATCTTAACGGAACGGATGTGAACACTAAACTGTATTGGGGAATGATCGGTTCTTTGATGTATCTAACCGCCAGTAGACCGGATATCATGTTTTCAACTTTTCTATGCGCCCGATTTCAATCAAAACCAAAAGAGTCTCACTTAACTGTGGTAAAACGTATTTTTCATTATTCACGTGGTACTGTTGATCTTGGCTTGTGGTACCCGAAAGAGACAGGTTTTGAGCTATCCGCTTACTCTGATGCGGACCACGCGGGCAGCATGATGGACCGGAAGAGCACGTTATGGCATGTGCAGTTTTTAGGAGATAGTCTGCTGAGTTGGGCGTCCAAGAAGCAGCAATGCGTTTCTACGTCAACTGCCGAGGCGGAGTACGTGGCCGCCGCGAGCTGCTGTTCTCAAGTAATCTGGATGCGGACGCAACTCAAAGACTATGGCTTCACCTATGTCAAGGTGCCCATTTACTGCGACTCGAATAGCGCAATTGCCATATCCAGCAACCCGGTCCAACACACTAAGACCAAGCACATCGACGTTTGGTATCACTTCATTAAGGATCACGTTGGAAGAGGTACAGTCGAACTCTACTTTGTAAGTACCGAGCATCAGTTAGCAGACCTCTTTACAAAACCCTTGGACGAAAAACGCTTTAATACACTTGTGTCCAAGTTAGGTATGCTAAATCTGAAGACTTAATCCGATTGTGTGCCCGTCACAAGTTCCATACATCTACGAGTAACTGTCAACTCATCATCCGGTGGTTACACTCCTGATGATTGATCATTCCATTTCACGCACTTGTATTCTACTTGTTTCAGTTACACCGTTAGATTAAGTCTCTGTATTTATTAGGTAGATTTCGTTTGTTCCTTTCTTTCTTCGTGTGTTTCCTTATCTTTCATACTGTCGTCTAATTTTCTCTACTTATATTTGTGCTTTCACGAGTGTTCATGTGTTCAGGGGGAGCACAATGAGGTATCAGGTTAGTTTAATCATTTATTGAGGGGGAGCGTCACACACAATTTTTTTTACCTGATAATTATTTTTTTTTGTGTGTGGATTTCAACTAATGTTCATCATTTGAGGGGGAGCGACACAGAGTTTTTCTTTTAATTCCTAAAAGTTTTTGTGTGTCGAACTCTCCACTGCACTATCCGAGGGGGAGCGAGAGAAGGTTCGTTTCTGAAATCCATATAGCTTTATTTTTGCAAAATATCAAGAATCAGGGAATTTTTTTGAAGATTCCAGAAGGTATCCGGAAACCCTATCTTTCCGGATAGGTTTCCGGACCGGGTCCTTATCCGGATTGGAAGGGAACCCGGGTACCATATCCGGATTCTTGGTCTCTCTTAAATAGCATCCGGGCTCTTTTGTTTTCATTATCCGGAAACTCACACAAAAACCCTAAACCCTCTCGAAACTTCTCTCTCGCTCGGACCTGCTCAAAATTCTCAATTCTCGCCCGTATTTCGTTCCCCGGTCAGGTATGATGTTCTATTTTCGCTCTTGATGGCTACTAGTTACGTTTCACGTACTCAACTGCACAACTCCTCCATCGATTTAGTCGATTGAACAAAGTCTGAAACCCATTTTGAGTACAATCGATTTCGGGTTCTTTCGATGAGGTTTTGGTAGATGTAGCCCAATTTGTGTTCTCATATGCGTCACTCGACACTACCTGCATATTTAAAACCTGATTGGGACTGTATTTTGCGTGACTAATGATTTTGAACCTCGTCCGGACACATTCATTGTGTACGGAAACCATCAAGGTTATCGTGTTTTATCCGGATTCCCTCATAAATATAGATATTTTGTCCGGTTTCATTCTTTATCCGGAGACCTAGTTGTCCGGAAACCTCAAGGTTTCCGGTAAGTTCAATTACCGGATTGTTGACGTGACCCGAATCCCTATTGTCCGGACAACAACATCCACCGGAAGCCATTTTTGTCCGGAATGTTCATTTTATCCGGAAACCATCCTCATATCCGGAAACTATTATTGTTCGGACTCCTTTCGTCCGGATAGTATACTTTGTACGGAGAGTTTGGTTTTTCCCATTTTTGTCCAGACACCCCTGTGTTGCCTATCCTGTACCTGTTTTATCACTGCCAGTCCTCAATCTGTCTCAGATTGAGCCTATTATTGCAAAGGTACGCGCCAACACTTGTTCATCCGCCTCGGTTACTAACTGTGTCTCTTCTACAGATATAAAATGGCGGATCAGGAGCAACTTCCACAACACCCTGGCGAGCAAATTCCTCAAGAGGAATTCATAGATGAGGATGCTGATAACGCCTTGGTCGAACCTGACCATGGCACCGAGATAAAGCCAAACAACCATCACCTGGACCCGGCTCAGTTCCGACCACAACCACAACACCGGGTGGTTGTGGATATTCTTATGCGCCACCCTCTCCGTGAGGCACTCACAGCCACTGCCGACGTCCCTCTGCTGTATGTGCTTCAGGTTTGGTTCTCTGCCCAAGTTATCACGACAGGCAATTCACAGACGATCACAGCACGGATCGATAACCAACCTTTCATGCTCACACCTAACGCCTTCCGCCGCCTACTTTCACTTCCTGAAGCCAACGCCGGCGGACATAAAGGCTATGACCCCGCGGTCAATGACCAGACTTTGTGTGCTCAAGTACGCGTCCTCGGTTACAACCGCGCTATCGATCGACCTTTTGCGTTCAACCGAAAGTACCTGGCCCCCATCTGGTACACGCTATTCACGATTCTGAACAGGTGTCTTTCATCCTGATGGAAGGGCATCGACCAGTGCACCGGCGATTTCCTACGATTAGTTCATGCAGTGTGCTACAACCGCCACGTGGACTTTGCGATGATCATCTAGTGAGAACTGGTCCAAGTGATTCGACAAATCGGAGGCTCCAAGCAAAAGAAGTTCCTCCCCTACCCTCGTTTCCTTTCACTGGCTGTGCGACAACATATGGACGCCAATCCAGCCATACCGCGACGCCTAAACCATCCGGTATGTCCTCATGCGCATACCTGAAGCCCTTCTGGCTCACGCGGATCCAGCTACACCGAGTGTGGTAGCTTATAGGCAAGATTTAGGGAATCCCATGGTCCAGCCAGCGCCGGAGGGACCTTCCTAGGGACATAGACCCGAGCGACGTGAGCGTCCTAGGACGAGGGGAGGAAGGGCCCGAGAAGCAGGGGCTTCCAGGCGGGGTGTGATGAGAATTCATGGGAGGGGAACCGGAGCGAGCAGCGCATTGGATCCGCGTCCCAGTTCTAGCCACCAAGTTGAAGACGTGGGATCTGACTCCACAGATTCCGATACTGACCGTGCCATGCGCGCATCCCTAATACCTCACGGTATCGGACCAAACCCGGATTTTACCGAAGGCATCCCACTTGACTCACCTACCACTTCTTCTCAACCTGATAGGAGACCCGAGGGAGTATTAGGTGATGAATTAGAACATGTGACAAGGAGAGAACTGCATTCGAAAGCGAACCAGGAAAGATTGAGCCATAAAGATAACGAGGCTCCTGAGCGAACCTAACCGAGTGATATCCGGGTAGCCACATCTGTTATCCCGTCTCATATGTTGGGACAGGGTATTGAAGAAGCCTCCGTGGACCCAGCGGAGCAATTGCACAACCTCCTTATCTACTCATCCGTCTCTCAAAAGACGGATGTTTCAGTTTCTCACGGGGATCAAGCACAACTTCCACCGGTCTCTCACTCGGAGAGTTCTGGTGTTGAAATAAGAGACCAGCAACCCCCGGTCTCGCCTTCATTTCATGCACCATCGAGTCTAGAGCCATTTGAAATTGAACATTCTTCGGCTAGGACACATGATGAGGAACACCAAATCGAGATTCTTCGTGACTCGATCGAAACGTCTGTAGTGTCTCCGTCAGGCGGAACACGAGGATCGGACAGAAATCCTACCACAGCTACCACTTTGCCAACTGTGAACGTAGGTGGCTCTGCCTCTGCGGTAGATGCCTCAATGGGTAATCTAAGTGATCCCGGTGTTACATTACCCGACTTTGTGTCACAAGGGTCCCTGGACAGCACCCTCAAGGTTGTCCGCGAGGCAATGGAGCAGCACATCGCCGTCGGGCTCGCCAAAATCAAGAGCTTAATCAAAGGAAAAGAGAAGATCGTCGAAGCTGAAACCGCACCTACACCTCCACCGGCTCTTACTCAGCCCACCTACTCGGTGGACACCCTCAAGACGATGCTTCTAGCCCAACTGCTCCAACAATCCGAAACCGACGCCTCAACCGAAGCAGACCTGCTATCCGTTCTAAAATCCCAGGTCACTGCTCCTTCGTCATCCATTACCATTCGCTTGGATACCATTGACTCGACTCTTAAGGACTTCAACCAAGCGCTCACAACGCTGTCCGAGAGAGTCCGTTCACTCGAAGATACCTGCAAGAGTCAAGCAGGCGGTCTAAAGCGCAAGCACGATGACCAGTATGATCCTGATCACCGTAAGGGGGAGAAAAGACAAAGACTAACCGAGACCGCCCTGATCCTCACTGAAACGACTACTGTGGTTCAACAGGAACCCTCAATTGCGGCAACAACATCAGAAGCACCTGAAGCCGAGTTACCTTTAGCCGAGATGGTAATTGACATGGATATCTCGGATGATGAAGACCCGACGGTTGAAAAGCCTGAGGGAACAAAACAGGAACTGGTTACTTTTGACACATCAGTTGAGTCTACAATCAACCTGATAGATCCAGACTGCGAGACCAACCCGGAAACCGAAGATGCATGGTATGAAAAAGCCGCTAGTACCGCAAATTTCCAGGTTAATTTGGTCTTCCCTACTGATGAAGATGACAACGTAGACTACGACCAGTTTTTGCTCCAGAATTTATATGGTACCCCCGTTCACTCTGCTCAACCCGCTGAAACTTCAACAAGACCTGAAACTACAACCGCCGATATTCTGACATCTCCTCGGCAACCGATAGCTTCTGATCACCCACCTCCTAAACAGCAACAAATCCGTTGGGAGAAGATCACGATATTTATTCCTCACCTAGAGGAATCCCTGAAGAAGTTGTTCGTTCACAAGCTACGCCCAATCGAGCCGACCTTCTGCCTTGGTATTTACAGTTCTAACCCCGAATACCAATGCTGGTACGTAAGTGCAATGAAGCTGTGTCTACCAGTTAGCCAAGTACGAACCAAGCAACAACTCACAGAAGTGCTCAACATCGAGTCAGGCCGAATTATAAAAGTTGTTTATCCTGTATTCACCGTCAGACGCGAAGATGGGAATGAATGGAGATTTTCTGAAGCCGACTTCCAGCACCTCCGGCCGTTTGACTTCTACGCTATTCTGAAAGACCTTCGTTCAAGAACTATCCGACCACTTCCAGTTACAAATGCGCTCGAAGCTGTTCGTCGATTCCTGGTCCGTACTATTATGATGTCATATCACACGGACTTCCAAATGGCAATCGAGAACAGGGCAAAGAAGGTAAATTTGATAAAGCCGAATCTGCAAGCTCCTGAATTGAAGATGTATCCCAAGAACGCTCTGCTTCTAGAACCTGAATTTGGGATTGTCTACTTCAACGAACAGAAAGAGAAAAGATTTATACGTTTCAGTCAGGTAGACAGATTCTGCGACGGCACGCTCTTCAAAGTTCAAGATGCTCTTCGAAAGATCATATCTCACGAGTCCAAAACTCAAAGGCTTTCGTATGTTCCCAATCCAGAAGAAACAACTTCTTGGAAAGCCTTGGAAATGGTTGAAGAACGCATCGACTATCGCTGTGCTATCAAAATATTTGAGGTACACTTCGCGCTATGAAATAGATATGTTGCAAACTGGCGCCAACTCGAACTTCAATTCAAAGGGGGAGATTGTTAGGGTCATTTATTGTTGAATTAAAGTTCAAGGGTCTGTATTGTGTCTCTTTATTTTGAGCCTTGTTAGTGAACTGGCCGTGGGTTTGTTAACCACGAGCCCGCCATATATAAAGTGTATTAGCCTTAGAAAATAGGCTAGTCGTCTTTATTGCTTTCCTACTCTGAATTGTAAACAGTCTGATATTGAAAGCATTATATGGATGACCAGTTGAAATCATAAACATCGTATTCATATCTATTGATTTCATTGTTCGTTGCACGGATCTGAGACTCTCAACTATGAAGAAGGAGCATCTGAATCGTCTGATGAGGTACACTCTAGTCTTGAAATTGATTTAATGATTCAAAATGGAAATATGAAATCTGAATTTGTTAATCTCAGAAAACAAATAAAAGGTGAAAGGATTCTGGTTAACAAATTCAGATTAGAAAAAGAAATGTTTAAATTAAGATTTGAAGAAACTGAGGTTGAGAAACAAGAAGTCAGAAAAGAGAATTCTGATCTTTTGGAAAAGATTTCTGAGTTGAAAAATGAACTTTCAGAAGTACAAGGCGAAAAAGGTGATTTATAGATTAAACTGGATATGCTACTTGATGAAAGAAAGAATTTGTACACAAAAATCAAAGAATTAGAAGATCTTAATCTGAAAAGAGGTCAAACTCAACAAACTTTGAGTCTTCTCACAAGCAATGTTAAAGACACAAGGTTTTACAATCCAAAAATGGGATTAGGTTTAGAGGAAAATGCCATTTTGAAAAAGGCTACAATAAATCTTTATGATTTTGAGGAACTAAAAGGTCCTAAACCAAAAATCCCAGATTTATTTGAAATTTTTGTAAGACCAGCAAGTTCAATAACAAGTTCTGATAATTTACAAAAATCAAGTTCTGAAAAGGCAAAGGAAATCATTTCTGAACCAAAAGCTGAAAGTTCAGAAGAAAAGGTTAAGAAAGAAATTTCAAAACCTACTGAAGAGAAACCAAGATATAACACTGCTAAATTCAAGTATGATTCTCTAAATGTTAGTTATAAAGATAAACAACCAAGTTTTTCCTATACTGACATTGAGAATATATTTGATGCAAGCAAGGTTTCTGAATATAAAGAGAATTCTGAAACAGTTAGTCAGAATTCTGAGTCATGTAGTCAAAATTCTGAGTCTGTTAGTCAGAATTCTGAGTTTGTTAGTCAGAATTGTGAGTTTATTGGTCAGAATTCTGAGTCAACTGAAAGTTCTGAGTCCAAATCAGAAAGTTTTTCAGATCTTGAAAATAGATTTAAACAAGTTAATCAAGAACTTGAGGAACTGAGAAAAAGCTTTGATGAACTTGAAAATGATTTTTGTGATGTGGATTTTAAACTTGAAGAAGATTTAAAAGAAAATAAAAGTTATATTTTGAAAATTGAAGTACATGAGAAGTTAAAAGCTGAGTATGATCTTTTTAAGATTATTGCCTTAAAAGAGAATAAGGAATTCTTTAGAGAATCAAGTACCTTTGAGCATGGTGAATCATCTGGATCATCTACTAATTCTGCAAAGTTGAATGTTTTAGAAAAGGAAGAGAGCAAAAGGAAAGATGTTCTGAAAAAGATCTCTGAGAAGAGTTTATTGAATACTACTTCTGAACTAAATGCCAGTAGTTCTTGTAATCGATGCAAATGTAATCTGAATACTATCAATAAAAATGAAAATTCTATTCATTCAGATTTGTTGTTTCATGCAAGAAAACATCTGAAATGTGTTCATTGTGGTAGTCATTCATTTCAACTTTCCCAGAAAACTCAAATTTCTAAAACATCTTTTAAGTCTAAAGCAAAACAGAATTCAGAAAAGAAGACTGGAATTGTTTCTCAATTCAAGTTAAAAGAAAAGAAAACTGAAAATATTTCTCAATCACAGTCAAAAGCAAAGAAAACTGAAAATATTTCTAAGTCACAACCAAAAGTTTTCAAGCTGAAAAGAAATAATTTTGTAAACAGAAGATGTTATGATTTCATAAAAGTACAAGGAAAATAGTGCTTAAAAGAAGACTATGAATGGAAAGTAAAAGGAACTTATGTTAAATCTGTTATTGAAGCTAACAAAAATGGATGCATTCTGAAATGGGTACCTAAATCTAACTAACTATTTTTGCAGGGCTGTCATGTGTGGTTTTTAGACTCTGGAGCATCAAGACACATGACAGGTCACAAGTCCTCACTGTCGAATTTCACAGAAAAAGCTGGTAGAGCAGTTAATTTTGGCAATAACAATAAAGGACAAGTTAGATGCTATGGTGATTTAACAAACGCAGATTTAACCATTCAGAAAGTATTTTATGTGGAAGGATTGCAACATAATCTATTCAGTATAAGTCAGTTCTTGGATAGTATTTGTGAGATCAAGTTCAGTATAATAGGATGCTTAATTCTGAGTGAGAATGGGATAAAGGTGTTCTGGGCCAAGAGACACATGGACTTATTTGTGGTTAATTTTTCAAAAATTGAAGCATTACCTCCAGTATGTCTACTGTCAAATGCAACTGCAAATGAATGTTTCCTTTGGCACAGAAGATGTTCTCACTTGAATTTTAAGGAGTTAAACAATCTAGTTCGCAAACATTTGGTTTAAGGGACTGCCAAAGATTAAGTTTGAGAAGGACTCATTATGTTCTGCATGTGAAATGGGCAAAATGAAGAAGAGTTCTCATAAGTTCAAAATGGACTCATCTTGCATATCACCATTAGAGATGATACACACAGACTTATGTGGTCCAATAGCAGTTCAACCAATGGGAGGGAAGAAGTATATACTTGTTATTGTTGATGAGTATTCCAGATATACATGGGTTGAATTCTTAAGAGCAAAATCTGAGGCTGCTGAAACGCTGATTAACTTCATCAAAAGAATTCAAGTGTTCTTACAACTTCCAATTCAGAAGATCAGGAGTGACAATGGAACTGAATTCAGAAATGAGACTCTTCAGAACTCTTTACAAAGCTCTGGAACTTCTCATAATTTTTCTGCTGTCAAAACTCCTCAACAAAATGGTGTTGTTGAAAGAAAGAACAGAACTTTAGTTGAAGCTGCAAGAACCATGTTGGCTTATTCAAATCTTCCAACCTTCCTATGGGCTGAAGCAATTGCCACTGCTTGTTTTACTCAAAACAGGACTTTGATTAATAAAAGACTAAATAAAACTGCTTATTAACTGATTAATAAAAGAAAGCCACTAATTAAATTTTTTCATATTTTTGGCTGCAGATGCTATGTTCTCAAAGATAGAGAAAATCTTGGAAAATTTGACCAGAAAGCAGATGAAGGATACTTTGTTGGTTATTCACTAACTTCCAAAGCATTCAGAATCTACAACAGAAGTACCAAGAGGATAATGGAAAGCATAAATGTCACATTTGATGAGTCAAGATCAAAGACTTCTGAACAAAACAGTTCAAAACTCAATCAGAATAAGACAAAAACAATGACTTCTGATTCAAATTCTAATCCTAATTGTTCAGAACTCAGTTTATTGTTTAAGGAAGCATTTCTGAAAATAACCTCTGAATCTTATGCAGGTTATGAAAATCCAAAGATGGTTAAAGAGATAAAAAAGTAAAAGCTCAAAGGATCAAACAACTGTAATTTCTTATTCGGGTCCATCTGAGGAATGTCCAATTTTGATAAATACAAGTGGTGAACTCTCTGAGTCTGGTACTTAGAATTCTGAACAAGGTACTCAGAATTCTGAACAAGGCACTCATAATTCTGAACAAGGTATTCAGAATTCTGAACAAGTTATTCAGAACTCTGACTCTACTACTCAGAATCTGGACTTAGAAGCCACACCTCAACAATTCTCAGAACAAAGGGATAGTTCAGAATTACGTGTTGTTATGGATGAGAATGATACAAACAACAATATTTCAGAGATTGATGTGCTTCCAAGTTCAAACATATGGACAAAAGACCATCCTATTCATCAAGTGATAGGAGATCCATCAGTTGGAGTGCAGACAAGATCAGCAACAGCAAATGAAGCTATGTTTGCGGGATTCCTTAGTATGATTGAACCTAAGAAAGCCACTGAAGCCCTAGATGATCCAGACTGGATTTTATCAATGCAAGATGAGTTGCTACGGTTTGAAAGAAATAAAGTCTGGAGACTCATTCCAAGGCCTGAAGGAAAATCAATCATTGGAACAAAATGGGTGTTCAGAAACAAGAAAGATGAGTCAGGTGTTGTAGTCAGAAATAAGGCTAGATTGGTTGCAAAGGGATATTCACAACAAGAAGGAATTGATTATGATGAGACATTTGCACCAGTTGCCAGAATTGAAGCAATCAGAATATTCTTGGCATATGTTGCACATAAGAACTTCAAAGTATACCAAATGGATGTCAAATCATCATTTTTGAATGGTATACTCAATGAAGAAGTTTATGTCTATCAACCAGAAGGATTTGTTGATCCTGAGTTTCCAGATCATGTGTATGTTTTAGATAAAGCATTGTATGGTCTGAAACAAGCACCAAGAGCCTGGTATGACACTCTAACTCAATACTTATTAGAATCTGGCTTCAAGAAAGGTAAAATTGATACTACCTTATTTTTTTAAAAAGAAGGTGAGGATTTAATCTTGATTCAGATATATGTAGATGATATAATATTTGGTTCTACAAATGCAGAATTATGTGAAAAATTCTCAGACATTATGACATCTAAATTTGAGATGAGCATGATGGGAGAATTAAACTTTTTCCTTGGTCTTCAAGTAAAACAGTTACCAAATGGGATTTTTATAAATCAAGGAAAATATGTAAAAAATATTTTGAAAAAGTTTATGATGTCTGATTGTGCTTCTATGAGAACTCCAGTGGCTACAAATATCAAGTTAGATGCTGATCTCTCTGGAGTTTCAGTAGATAACAAGATATATAGAGGCATGATTGGTTCTTTACTTTATCTGACTGCAAGTAGACCAGATATCATGTTTGCTACATGTTTCTGTGCTAGATATTAATCAAATCCCAAGGAATCACATTTATTGGCTGTTAAAAGAATCTTAAGATATCTCAAAGGTTCACCTTAATTGGGCCTTTGGTATCCAAAAGAGACTGATTTCAAGCTAACTGCCTTTACTGATGCAGATCATGCAGGAAGCAGATTGGACAGGAAAAGTACTTCTGGGGCATGTCATTTTTTTGGAGATAAGATAGTGAGTTGGGCTTCAAAGAAGCAAAATTGTGTGTCCACATCAACTGCTGAGGCAGAATATGTAGCTGATGCTGCTTGCTGTTCTCAAACTCTGTGGATGAAAACACAACTCATGGATTATGGCTATCAGCTGAACAAGATTCCCATTTACTGTGATTCAGAAAGTGCCATTGCCATCACTCAGAATTATGTTAACCATTCAAAGACCAAACATATTGATGTAAGGTATCACTTCATTAAGGATTATGTGGAAAAGGGAACTATTGTAACGTCCCACTTTCCTTCTCAAGGTCAAGGTCATAAGATTAACATTCAAATTGCATAACTGAGCTTGTCCTTACATCAATGCTAAACATACTTAACAAAAACTTTAACGTTAACATTTATCATAAACAACGGAAGTCTCTCTAAGCCACAGCCGAGCACTATCTAGACATATCAATCCAAAACTGGGAGCCTCACGAGCACCATTGCTTCCAAGCCGTCTCTAGTTCTACTTAGAAGAACTCGCTACACGCTTACCTCAAAATGGTTTAGTTTTTGAAAAGCGAGGGTTAGACCAAAAGGTCTAGTGAATTCCCTCCGAAAACAACATGTAAAACAGTTGGAAAGCATTTATCAATAAACTATAATGCATCATCATACAAGGTACTGCACTGTGGGTGGATCACATAAACATTTCGCGATCGGGGTTCCATCAGGTTCCCTTCCCGCCCTCCTTGGAGCCCACTCGGACTCCCCTCTACCGGATAGGAGGGAAACAGATTCCAACCTACCGGCCTGTCATACATATCCAAGGGATCCTCAGATCCCGAGAACCTCTCTCTGACCCCACAGTGCAGACCGACACCACATAGCATACAAGTACGTTCATGAAAACATGCAAGTTAAAGTATCCGTACGTCATGTCTTTCATTTCTTCATGCTAAACATTTCATTTAATAGAACAGATATGTTCGTGAAAATCATGCAATCATTTCATAACATTTCATGCTCGGTAAAACCATAATCAGTTAAAACATATATCACTTTGCGTCGTAAAAAGGATTTAGGGAACTCACATGATTGCAAATCCTCCCTAACCTCGTTTCTCGTTCTTGCTCGCACACCTAATAATTTAATTTGTAAATTTATTAGATGTAACTCAAATATTGACCCTACGTTCTCCTCTTGATTCGATCTCTAAAAACAACCAAGAATTCTCAACTAGTCTACGCATCTCGTCTTAAACCATTTCTAAAATTTAAGAATTTGACTCCTAAGGCCCACTATTATAAAATCTAAACTCAAAACAAGTGGGGCTTACAAGGAAGAACATCGCAGGCCCAAAGCAAGGTGCTAGCCCAACTGACTAATCGCCTTGCGGGACTCGGCCCAACTCCCGGTACTAAGCACTTACGGGACTAAATCCCGGTATACGGCGCTGCGGGTTGCGGGAGTTCAACTCCCGGTATCTTCCCCTCTCTTCCCGATAATACATTGCAGCAAGACTACGGGACTTCCTAGTCCCGGTTGTCCTCTCAAGTACCGGTACTTAACTCAGTCCTGGTACTCGGTGTCCTACGAGCAGTGACGACCCAAGAATCCTTAAACTCGGTTTCTTTCTATTCAAACGATTTTCTAGGTCAATAATGCAGCACTTTTACTCATCAATTGTTTCATAAAACCTTAGCAACGATTTAAAGACCAAAAATCGATTTGAGTTGCCCGAATACAGTCCGAACAAAAGAAGAAAACTAAGAACAGTGTTCTTACAATTTCTCACATCTAAAGCATGAATACCAAAAGGAAATCTAATTTATCTATTGTATTACTCCAAAAATTAATCAAGGGATGAATCTCTTACCAGTATGGGTTTCCTCTGCTCTCCGAGAATCAATGTCCAGATGTTCTCCTACACTCTTCAGCCGCCACACTAATGATCAGTCCTTCCAACCCTAGGGAATTGGTCCTTTTTTATAGTTTTCATAATTGCAAACCAGTCCCTCAGACAAAACTTTGTTTTCTTTCACTTTGACCACCAAACTCTACTTCCTACTAGGATTTGGGGTTGTTACAACACTCCCCCCTTAAAAGAATTTCGTCCCCGGAATTCCTCATTGGAAGAGATGCAGGTATCTTGCCCACACCCGATACTGACGCTTCCCCAAGGTACTGCCACTACTGACCCAGTCAACTATCTCATTAATTTCGAAACATGGAACATCGGTTGCATTCCCTTCAGTTCTTACGGTACTCTAACTCGTAGGCTACTGTTCCAACTCGATCGGTCTCAACAACCGAGAATGAACTAAGGCTTCTCATGCATTAATACTTCCTTTAAGGAGGAACTTGTCGGAATCCCCCTACAACACGAAACTTGTTTACTAAGAACCAATCACACACTTGACAGCTTGGCACAAGGCCAACCCTGTACATCCCGACAACTCACAACCCGGAGTTCCTTCACCAAACATCTATGCAATTAACATTTCCCTTCTCTCGGGCTACCTAGACCACAATTCGTCAAACTTCTCTCACATTCTCACTACTTCGCCACCCCATCCTTATACGTAACTAAGAGTAGGAACCTCCAAACCCATCGTTGAAGTGTCCACTTACTCAAATTAAACTTATCCTGAAACACATCAGTTCCTCACTAGCTTAAACACTGCATGACCAAATCGTTTAAACATTTCTCACAAGGTCACTAACTTAACCCATTCAACTGTCTTATCCACTCCCTTCCTGCACAAAATCATACACAATTCCCTTCCTCAATATTCTTTCTAACGGTTCGCACACTTATCAATAACTCTCTGCACAAACCTTCACCTTTCGGCATTACTGTCAAGTTTATTACTTCCGATTTACTCACTTATTCCGACCTACTAACTTCACCTCTCCATGATAGCATGGAGCACTGCCCACCAAACATTACTAGCTCCTCTCTTCCGACCTTTCCACATGCTGATATCACTTTCTTATTATTCACATAACCAAACAGTTACATCAATATCCTAACCCAAACATTCCACCAAGTCGTCTTGGAACAACACTAGTGTTCGTCGTCACTACTCATTCTTTGATCTCCAACTTTTACTTACATAGATCCTCCTCTCGCACATAAGCAACTTTAACTCGACCAATTCATTTCAATTGTAACTATCAACTTATTTCAAATGATAAACTCCAATTTAGATGCAATTCGTTTCTTTCTATCAACCATAAATATTATCATATTTAATCATTTAATATCATAACTCAGCATCACATCTCGCTATGCTGGTATTCACAAAATCCCTCAGTCAGAACTGATTTCTTAACCAACAACTCCACTGAGTGAATCAACCATTCACAAATTACTAAATAATTTGAAATTTACATATTCCAACGTACTATCATCAACTTCTCACTTTAACCTATCGATTTTCCCTTATCAACTCTTAGTAAGAATTTCGGTAGAACCATAACGCATTCTGTAATAACAAATAAATGTCCTAAGGAATCATCCGTTGGCATATACATTGACTCACACAGTCAATGTACCTATGCTCTATCTTCAACAAGCTTGGAAGACAATTACACTTACCATGGAGAACCAAAGGCCAGTCTTTCAGATTCAGATCGATGAATTCATTACCAAGTTAGACTACCATAGACTGAGACTTGTATTGAAGCTACCCGGGCCTAACTCAAGACCTAGGAAGACAGAATTTGATCCTTATCTAACAGAGTTAGAAGTCTTTAAAGGGATTAAAGCTATGGGATACATCGGTGATCTGAATCAAGTCAAGGATTTCAACAAAGAAAATCTACCACCTCTTTACTATGCAATCTTTTCTGTCATCAACAGGTGCTTGACATCAAAGCACTTGGGAATCGATAATGCAAGCATCAGCATTCTAAAGTTATTTCATGCGGTAGTGTATGATCTACATGTAGATTATGCAGCTATCATTTAGAATGAGCTTCATCATAGGGTAGAAGACAGAGAAAAGAAGGAAGGCAAACCATATGTGCCTTACATGTGGTTTTTGCAGATCATCGTACATAGCATGATGAGGTCAAACAGAGATATTCCATGAAGGTTGAACCATCCTTCTGTACCCGAAAAGTCGATGCAATATCTTCAAAGGCAAAAGCAGAGCTTTCATTATGAAATGTCGTTACCGGAATACGCGAATCAGTACGCAGAGTGCATAGTAAAATATCTAGAGTCTATGGTTCGGCCAGAACTGGAGGGACCTACCTAGGACTCAACCCCTAGACGAGCGGTGTCTGTGAGGGTTCAGCGAACACGGGTTCCTGAACGGGGAGAGCAGAGGGAAAATCTTGAGAGGGGAACCGGTGGGGGTCAGTCACCTGTACTTGAAGATACACGGTCATCATCTCCGGATACACAAACAGATGATCGTGTAAAACAAAACATCGAAGAGTTGCTTCCTCCACATACTGGAAGGGATCCTTCGGTTGAGTATTTTGATGATAGTACAGGGTCTGACAATGCGTCTGATTCTGCGAAGGATCATGATAATCAAGGACCTAATGATGATCAAGATGATGATGGTGATAGTGGTGATAATGATGATGATGACCAACATGGTGGAAATGCTAACATTAACTTTGGTGATGTTTCACAATTCTTGGACTTTCCAAATATGTCAAGAACAACAACAGTTCTGTTGGAAGAAATAGATGTTGATGATCTTCCGCGCATGGAACATCTGGATGCCGAAACAGTGTCAAATGTAATTGAAACTGTTGTGGGAGATATAAGGAGATCCAAGGGAGAATTAGTTGAAAATGTAAGTGAGTCTGCGAGAGAGAATGAAGAAACAAATATGGAGAGTGTGAGTGCTACCTTAACTTACTATACCAGAAGGGTAGCCACATCCACCACCAGATCTCATGTGTTGGAATTCGGTGTTGAAAAAGACGTTAGTAGCCCACTAACGCACTTGCACACCCCAGCCAGCCATTCGGCTACCTCTCAACAGAAAACCGTCTCATTTTCTCACGGGGCTTCAGTACAACTTCTATCTGGCTCTTACTTGGAGAGTTCGGGTATTGAAACAGAGAGACACCCTCCCCGGTCCTCGAATTCTATTCCTGCACAGTCATTGAGTCTAGATCCAATTGCAGAATTATTAACTTCTTTGGCTAGGACACTACCGGTTTTTGGAACAACTGATG
Organism: Saussurea involucrata; assembly: GCA_033807775.1. Classification (NCBI taxonomy): domain Eukaryota; kingdom Viridiplantae; phylum Streptophyta; class Magnoliopsida; order Asterales; family Asteraceae; genus Saussurea; species Saussurea involucrata. The sequence continues at coordinate 24,040,773 of CM066312.1, forward strand.
AGAGTCTTCGTGCCTCATCCGGAACACTCGGAGTAACTCCTTCTAAAGAATTACAAGGATTGAGCGGAAGTCCTACCAGCACTAACATTATTCCAATGTTGAACGTAGGCGACCCAGTTGATTCAACTGTTGTGTCAACGGGAAACCTAAGTGGTCCCGGTGGTGATCTCCCAGTCTTCGTGACAAGGAATGAGCTCGACGGCGCCTTAAAAGCTGTTGAGGAAAATCTTATCAAGGAGATACAAGGTGTTAGATACTTGTTGAAAGGGAAAGGGCCAATGATTGAAGAGCCCGAATTGCCTCCACCTCCACCTCCAGTTACACCAGTTCAAGTGCCTCCACAATATCTAACTGTTGATGAGCTGAAAGATCTATTTTATGAAAAACTCTTATCCATTAGCCCTGATGATCAGCAAAGCAAGAGCCTGTTATCCTTACTTGAAAATTTCCAATCCCGACCACAACCACTTCCATCTACACCTACACCTACATCCAGTTCTGTTACATCCACGGAATTCAATTCTTTCAAGTCAGAGGTTGTACAAAACCTAAGCGATATGAAGAATCTATGGATGAATTGGCAAAGCAAGTGGCCATACTGAATCAGAGTTGCAAAGAACAAGCCCAAGGAACTAAAAGAAAACATGATCAGGATCCTGATGATCATTATCATGAGGGGGGATGAGCAAGAAGCAAAGAACTGATTCAGAAACTCCGAGTATGGGTAAAACTTTATCCACTACAGAAGTTATTCAAATGTTTGAATCTGGAGCAATGGGCGAAGAAAGCGGAAAACAGATTGTTTTGTATGTGGATCCAAATGTAGAACCAACGGTTGAAAATCCTGGGGTAAATGAGGAGGATATCAGGGAGGTCGTTGATACTTTTATGGAAGTTGTGGAGATTGTAGACATTAGTTCTGATGATGAGGATGATAAAGGAGAAAGTGAGTATGACAAGTATTGGAGAATAAAGAAAGAGACGGAAACCTTGCTAATGATTATTGTTGATCCAAACCCTCAGTGATTTGATAATGACCCTCTCTTAAATACTTAGTGAAAATTGTAAGTAAACAATATGTATTAGAGTTTCACTGTCGCTGATAAGTACTAAGACTTTACAGTACCGCTGATAGGAACTCTCACTCTTTAGATAAGATATTCAGCGAACACTGTTCATCATCTTATAGCTCTGAGCCTGTTTAGTCTATGAGATGATAGCTGATAAGTTAGTTGTTTACTTATGATCCCTGAAGACAAGTTTCACGTCAACCAAAGTTCTACGCTGAAGTCGAAGATCAATCTCAAGAACCAGCGACAAGTCTACTCATGAACTGATGCGGATATCAGCGAAGCAAGACCTGTCCATTCAACGTGAAGTATCAAGTAGAAGACTTCAGCAATCGCTGAACATTATCATTCGCTGATAAAGATCTAACTCAACGAAAGCTGATCATGAAGTCTCCCTGCATGTTACTATTGTCTTACCTCCCTTGCACGTCTCCGTACGAACTGTCAGAACGGACATCCCTTTTGTCTGTAATCGTACAACAACTCTGATTCTACACTGTGCACCATGCGGCTACTAAAGTTGTCTACAAAGGTCAATGACATGCAACCACTTAGCTGCTGCCACGTGTAAAGCCATACTGCCTTGCATTAAATGCATGCAGTATATCAGAAGAACCTTACTTCAGTTTTGAAGTGTGCTCGCATCTTCTTATTTCTCTCTTATTGTTAAGTTATTATTCGTAATTTCTTTAACTCTTTCTAGTGCAAGAAACTTAGTGTTTCTCAAGACTTGTTTAGATTAGGTTTATCCTTAATCTTGTTCCTCAACAAGTTGTAAATTGTCTTGATTTATCAATAAACAATTTAGAAAAGTAAAAACGTGTGTTTGTATTCAACTCCCCCCCCCCCTTCTACAAACTTGTATAACCCTTCGGGACCAACAAGTGGTATCAGAGCAGATTTGTTTAATCTCATAAACAAGATCTGATCTATACTAAGATTTCTCTTCCTAGCTATTTCTTAAAATGGCTACCAACACAAACACACACTATATTGACAACGGTTCTCTTGCAAAACCCCCTGGATTCTCCAGAGATAATTTTAATCTATGGAAAAATAGGATGATTCTCTTCTTAGAAGGTGTAGACCCCACTATGCCTTACTATCTTGAAAACGGCCCATATATTCCTATAAGAATTGATGATGCAGTTCCAGCCGCTGAGAATAGACCTGCTATTCTAGAAAGGCTGATTCCTAAGGAAATTCATATGTGGACTGATGAAGATAAGAAGAAAGTGGTTATCGACACCAAATCCAGATCCATACTCTCCATGGCTCTTCCTGACGAAGTCTACCATTCCGTCATGAACCTGAAAACCTCAAAAGCTATGTGGGACACAATCTGTGTTCAGTATGAAGGTACTTCTGAAGTCCAGGACTCTCGAAAGATCAACCTGGTAAGACAGTACGAATGCTTCATTTGTGGTAAGAATGAAACTCTCTCTGAAGTACACCAACGTTTTAACTGCTTAATAATAGATCTGAAAACTGTTGGTAAGGAATATTCTAACTTTGAAGTACTGACAAAATTCTTAGAATGTTTACCTGAAAGTTGGGACAGTTATTCTATGTGTCTCAAGCTGTCAAAGGATCTAAAATCAATGACCCTTTCTACCTTATATGGCACGATGTTGAATCAGGAGCAATCGAGGCATCTTAAGAAGAATCTTGTAAAATATTCCAAAAGCACCCCTGTTGCTTTAATCTCAGAGTCACCTTCCACTCAACGATCGACTATCACTGTCACTGACTTAGAAACTAACTCTGAAAGATCATCAGACTCTGACGTTTCAGATAATGATGAAACTCTGGCATTCCTGGCTAATAAGTTCAGGAGATTTGCTAGAAAGAGTAATTTCAAGAAGAATAAACCTCTTGCTATTACTGACAAGCCAAGATCATCAACCCCTGTTGATAAGGCTACTGCTACTTGCTATAACTATGAAAAGATAGGACATTTTGCTAGCGAGTGTAGGTCAAAGAAAGTCTCTAGACCCTCAGCTTTTCCCAAGAAAAACTTTACTCACAGGACTAGAGATGAAAAATACAAAAAGCTGAAAGAAAGGTATACAAAGCTGAAAACCTTTAAGAAGAAAGGCAAAGGCCTTATGGCTGACTATGATTGGGCTGCCTCTAACGAAGAAGAATCATATGACTATGAAGATGATGATGAAGCCAATCTATGTCTCATGGCCAAACTTGAAGATGAGGAAGAAAATTCTGACAATCCCTCAACTTCAACCTCTGCTACTAAGGTATCACCTTCCTTCTTTACCAATATTTTAAATATTGATGAAGCTGATAGTCTTCGAAAGATCGATCTCTTGACTAGAAGTTTATATGAAGCCATGAATGGCAAAACTGTGGTTGAAAATCAAAACCTTGATCTCGCTGAACAGTTTAAAAACTATCACCTTCAAATAGAAAATCTTTCTAAAATTGAAGAAGATTTTAAAGATCAAGTTAACTTAAATCAGCTAGTCAAAATCGAGCACGAAGAAGCTATCGCTGCATTAAAAGCTGAAAAAACTACTGTTGATGGATGGTATAATTCCTAAACAAAGTTCACTGAGATAATTAAGTCTCAGATTCCCCTGAGTGATAAACGTGGTCTTGGTTACAAAGCTGATACTCAAGAACCAACCACTGACCGTTCCATGCTTAAATTTGGAATGTTCGTATCCTCTATCCCTGACACTTTCGCATCTCAGTGTTCCTCTTCTAAACCGCCTATCCCTGAGGAAATCTCTACCTTAACTTCTAAAGGTAAAGAAAAAGTTGTTTATTCAAAACCTACCTCAGTCTTTAAAAACAAAGGTAAAGGAATTGCTTTTAACCAAAATCCTCAGAAAGGTACCTCTGTACCAAAGCTGAACGCTTCTAAAGCTTCAGTGACTTATCCCTCTGATTCAAAGAATAAGATCACTGGATTTATTCAGCGTGGATCTATTCAGCGATCTACTCCTAGAATCAAAGTGGAAATTATTGGTAAGAAATCCGAAGAACTGAATGTTCCTCCCATTTCAAAAACCAATAGCTTACTTGGTGCTGGTCCTTCTAATTCAAAATCAAAAGCTCAGCATGCAAATGGTCCTAGAACTACTTTTAGTTATAGGAAATGTTATCATTGTGGACTTACCAATCATATTGCTAGTAAGTGCCCCACAGCCACCCAAGCTGAAAAGATAGCTAAGGTGAAGATCATTGCCCCCAAGGCAAAGAAGACCACTGAGGTTAAGAAATTAACCAAAGTGAAGACTGACAAAGCTGAATCTTCAAATGCTGCCAAGACTGCTGAACCTTCCACCTCTTCTTCTACCCCCACTGACAAGTGTGTACACATGGTTAAGTGGGTACCCAAGACAAACTAATCTTCTTTTGTAATGCAGGTTAAGAAGGGTATCTGGTATCTCGATAGCGGATGCTCTAGACACGTGACTGGTATGAAGAACCTGCTCACTGAGTACAAAGAAGATAAGGGTCCCTCTGTAACTTTCGGTGGAAATGGAAAAGGACATACCCGAGGGTTTGGTGTACTCTCTAATGGTACAACAACCTTCAGAAGAGTCGCATATGTTGAAGGGCTGAAGCATAATCTTCTAAGCATCAGTCAGCTTTGCGATAAGGATAACAAAGTAATCTTTACTAAGGAATCCTGCTTTGTCGCTGACAAAAAGGAGAAGATAGCTCTCAGCGGTTATCGTTTGGAAAATGATTATGTAATAAACATGGACTCAACAACCACTGAGAACTCCTGTTTCTTCTCAAAAGCCTCATCTGATGTCAACTGGCTATGGCATAAGAGGCTCTCTCATCTCAACTTCAAGACACTAAACACTCTTTCTTCAAAAGAGTTAGTCACTGGTCTACCTCAGCACTCATACGCCAAAGAATCCTTATGTTTAGCGTGCGAGAAAGGCAAGCAGACCAAAGCAAGCTTTAAGTCAAAGCAAGTTTCCTCAGTGTCATCTCCTCTACAACATCTCCATATGGATTTGTTTGGCCCTGTTAACAAACAATCCATCGCTGGAAAGAAATATACACTAGTCATAGTTGATGAATTCTCTCGATATACATGGGTTATGTTTCTCCGTTCTAAGAGTGACACCTCTGAAGAACTTATCACCTTTGTTCGGAAGATGGAAACCCTGAACAACTTGACCGTTCGCTCAAAAGGAGTGATCATGGGACTGAATTCAAAAACAGTTCTCTTGATTCCTTCTTTGAGAGTAAGGGTATTTCTCACAACTTTTCTTCAGTGAGAACACCGCAACAAAATGGAGTCGCTGAAAGAAGAAATAGAACTATTATTGAAGCTGCACGTTCAATGCTCAGCGATTCTCACCTGCCTACTCAGTTTTGGGCAGAAGCTGTCAACATTGCTTGTTTTACGCAAAACAGGTCGCTGATAGTCAAAAGATTTAATAAAACAGCCTATGAACTTTTTCATGGGAGAAATCCTTCAATTAGCTTTCTTCACATCTTTGGATGTCAGTGTTTCATACTGAACAACAGATATGCCCTTGGAAAGTTTGATCCTAAGGCTGATGATGGAATCTTTCTTGGATATTCTTCAATCTCCAAAGCCTTCAGAGTATTCAATCGAAGAAGACAAACTGTAGAAGAAACTATTCATGTCACTTTTGACGAATCCCGTTCAGCGAATTCTCAACCTTCTGCTGATACTGAAGAACTGAATCAATGAATATCTTCTCATCTTGGTGATTCAGAAGATATTCCCACTCCTCATACTCATACAGTTGAAGATGATAGTCCTACTATCATCCCAAACATGCAGAATAGTGAAGCTGAAACATCATGGGTCTCAGTTGTTCCTTTAAACACTATACCTGCTTCTGAACCAAATCTCTCAGACATCCATCTACTTCTCAGCAATCAGTGAATGAGATGACATCTGTACCTACTCCTCTCTTGGCTGATATTCCAGAAGTTGTTGAAGCCTCATCTTCAGCTCCTCCATTCCAATTTGAGTCGGCGACTTATGCTCCTGCTTAGCGATGGACTATAAATCACCCAATTGATCAAATTATTGGTGATCCAAACGCTGGTGTCCAGACTCGACGAAGTGCAGGTAATATTTGTTTATTTGTTAACTTTATTTCTCTGATTGAACCAAAGAAAATAGATGATGCCCTCAAAGATCCAAACTGGGTCAGCGCCATGCAAGAAGAGCTGACTGAATTCGAAAGAAACAAAGTTTGGAAACTTGTTCGAAGGCCAACTGACAAGACAGTGATAGGCACTAAATGGGTCTATCGAAACAAGTTGGACGAACATGGAACTGTAACCCGCAACAAGGCTCGTCTTGTTGCTCAGGGATACAGACAAGAGGAAGGCATAGATTACGACGGAACATTTGCTCCAGTAGCAAGACTAGAATCTATTCGTCTATTCTTAGCATACGTTGTACACAAATATTTCAAAGTATATCAAATGGATGTTAAGTCAGCATTTCTCAATGGAAAGCTAAATGAAGAAGTCTATGTGGAACAACCTCCAGGATTCTCATATCCTAAGCGTCCAGGTTATGTTTATAAACTGGATAAGGCACTTTATGGCTTAAAGCAAGCTCCACGTGCATGGTATGACAATCTATCCTCTTATCTCCTAATTGAAAAGTTTGAGCGAGGTAAAATCGACAAAACTCTATTTTTTAGAATAGTGAAAGGTCATATCATTCTTGTTCAGATATATGTTGATGACATTATATTTGGTTCTACTAACCCTGACCTTTGTACTCGTTTCGCTGATAGAATGAATGATGAGTATAAAATGAGCATGATGGGTGAGCTAACATATTTCATTGGTCTTCAGATAAAACAAAATGAAAAAGGAACTTTCATTAATCAGGCAAAGTATGTTAAAGATATGCTGAAGAAATTCGATTTAACTCAGAGTTCAGCTATGAAAACCCCTATGGCACCTTCGCTGACACTAAACAAGGATTCAAATGGAATACCTGTTAATGTCACGCTGTACCGTGGGATGATCGGCTCTGTCTTGTATCTTACAGCTAGCCGACCCGATATTATGTACGCAACCTGTTTGTGTGAACGATATCAAGCTGAACCTAAGGAATCTCATATGATCGCTGTAAAGAGAATCTTTCGTTAACTTAAGGGTACTATGAACCTAGGTCTTTGGTATCCCAAAGACTCAGGGAGGAAAGCTGGTGAGTTGGACAAGTAAAAATCAAAACTCAGTGTCCACCTCAACTGTTGAAGCTGAGTATGTAGCCGCTGGAAGCTGTTGTTCTCAGGTCTTATGGATGAGAAATCAACTACTAGACTATGACCTTCAGCTCTCGAAAATTCCAATGTATTGCGACAGCACAAGTGCCATCGCTATAGCCAACAATCCAGTGCTACACTCAAAAACCAAACATATCGAAATCAGGTATCATTTTATTAGAGATCATGTGATGAATGGTGATATAGAACTTCATTTTATCCCAACTGACTATCAGTTAGCTAATCTGTTCACCAAACCTCTTGATGAGACAAGATTCAACTTTCTCATCAGCGAGCTTGGAATGCTGAACTTTGAAGAGTAAAATCTTTAGTGGTTCACATTTTATCAGCGATAGGATAAAACAGTTATATAACCCATTCTATCATTCTCTCTCTGAACATAATTGATTCGCTGATATCAAGGTATGTTTTCTCTCTTGCTCGCTGACGTTCGCATGTGAATGTAAGATTTCAAAACAAATTGCATCGCTGAATATCTCTTCCTTAAGAGCGATACTTTGAAATTTCTTAAACTAACACTGATATTTCTATTCAGTGCTTCATGTTTTTCAAAATAGTCCCTGAGCTTTCAAAACCTCAGAGACATCCTAAAATATGAAAGGATGTTTGTGACATCATCACAACGGATAAACCATGGCACGTTCTTTTTCTGACACACGTTTGCACGTTTCGTTTACCTTCCAATCAAATGCAAACACGTGTCCGTGTCATGATGAAAAACTTTCCCGCTCGAGTTTTTCTCTCTCTCAAATCTCCTTATATAAACTATTTCGGGTTTATATTTTTTTTCTTTATGCGAACTTCTTCTCCAAGCAAGAAAAGATTTATTGTTGCTTATTTCCAGAAATCTGTTCATCTTCTTCTTCGATTACCAGGTTAATATTCTTATTATTTACCTACATAACCTGTTTCTGATCTTCTTATTGCTTTTAACAGATCAAACAAAATAAAACTTTTCTAAAATGAAATCATTTCTTTCATGGTTTTATGAACACAACCTTTTCATGGTTGTTCTTCAAGTTTAAAACTCAAAATCTAAAACTTGTTCTTCATTCGTTTTTCCAGAATCCTTTGTTGATCCAAACCCTCTGTGATTTGATAATGACCCTCTCTTATATACTTAGTGAAAATTGTAAGTAAACAATATGTATCAGAGTTTCACTATCGCTGATAAGTAATAAGATCTTACAGTACCGCTGATAGGAACTCTCGCTCTTTAGATTAAACATTCAGCGAACACTGTTCACCATAATGCTCTGAGTCTGTTCAGTCATTATGATGATCACTGATAAGTTAGTTGTTTACTTATGATCCCTGACGACAAGTTTCACGTCAACAAAGGTTCTACGCTGAAGTCGAAGATCAAGCTCAAGAACCAGCGACAAGTCTCCTAATGAACTGATGCGGATTAGCGAAGACTCGGATTTGTCCACTCAACGTGAAGTATCAAGTACAAGACTTCAGCTATCGCTGAACTTTATCATTCGCTGAATAGAAAATGATAATGCTCTGAATCAACGAAAGCTGATCATGAAGTCCTCCGTACAAAGTACTTTTGTCTTAACCCCCCTTGCACGACTCCGTACGAAATGTCAGAAAAGAACCTCCGACTGTCTGAAATCGTACAACCACTCTGATACTACACTGTTCATCCATGCGGCTACTAAGGTTGTCAACCAAGGTCAATGACATGCAACCAACTAGCTGATGACACGTGTAAAGTGTATACTAACTTGCATTAAATGCATGCAGTATATAAAGAGATGAACCCACTTCATTTGAAGTAACTTGCTAACTCTGGACAAGTTCAATCTCTTATCTCAAGATAGGTTATTATTAGTAATTTCCTTATCTCATCTAGTGCAAGAAACCTTAGTGTTCCAACTTGTTTAGATTTAGGTTTATCCTTAATCTTGTTTCCGCAACAAGCTGTAAATTGTTAATGATTTATCAATAAACAATTTAGAAAAGTAAAATCTGTGTGTTTGTATTCAACCCCCCCTTCTACAAACTTGTATAGGCCTTCGGGACCAACAAGTGGTATCAGAGCAGATTTGTTTAATCTCATAAACAAGATCTAATCTAAAATATTTCTCTTCCTTGCTATTATCTGAAAATGGCCACCAACACAAACACAAATTATATAGACAATGGTTCTCTTGCTAAACCCCCTAGATTTTCCAAAGATAACTTCAACTTATGGAAAAATAGGATGACACTCTTCTTAGAAGGTGTAGACCCTACTATGCCTTACTATCTCGAGAATGGTCCATTCATCCCTGTAAGAATTGATGTTGTTGTTCCAGCCGCTGAGAATAGACCTGCTATTCCAGAAAGGCTGGTACCTAAGGAAATCTTTCAATGGACTGACGAAGATAAGAAGAAAGTGGCTATAGATACAAAAGCCAGATCCATACTATCCATGGCTCTTCCTGACGAAGTCTACCATTCCGTCATGAATCTGAAAACATCAAAAGCCATGTGGGACACAATATGTGTTCAGTATGAAGGAACGTCTGAAGTCCAGGACTCAAGAAAGATCAACCTGGTAAGACAATACGAAAGCTTCATTTCTGGTAAGAATGAATCTCTCTCTGAAGTTCACCAACGTTTTAATTGTTTAATTATAGATCTGAAAACTGTTGGTAAGGAATATTCTAACTTTGAAGTACTGACAAAATTCTTAGAATGTTTACCTGAAAGTTGGGACAATTATTCTATGTGTCTCAAGCTGTCAAAGGATCTAAAATCAATGACCCTTTCAACCTTATATGGCACGTTGCTGAATCATGAGCAATCGAGCCATCTTAAGAAGAATCTTGTAAAAGATTTCAAAAGCACCCCTGTTGCTTTAATCTCAGAGGAGCCTTCTACTCAGCGACCCTCGGTCACTATCACTGAGTTAGAAAGTAACTCTGAAAAGTCATCAGATTCTGATTATTCAGATGATGATGAATCTTTGGCTCTCCTAACTAAGATGTTCAGGAGATTTGCCAAAAAGAAAATGTTTAGAAAGAACAAACCTCTTTCCATAACTGACAAGCCTAGATCATCAGCTTTTGTTGATAAGGCTACTGCTACTAGTTTTAACTGCGAAAAGACAGGACATTTCGCTACCGAGTGCAGGTCTAAGAAAGTTTCTAGACCCTCAGCTTTTACAAAGAAATCCTTTGTTCCAAGGAATAAAGATGACAAATATTCAAAGCTGAAAGAAAAATATGCTAAGCTGAAAAGCTTTAAGAAGAAGAATAAAGGCCTGATGGCTAACTATGATTGGGTTGCTTCTGATGAAGAAGCATCATCATCTGACTCTGAAGATGATGAAGCAAATCTATGTCTTATGGCCAAGATTGAAGAAGAGTAAGAAAGTTCAGACATTCCCTCCACTTCAACATCTGCTATTCAGGTATCACCTTCCTTCTTTACCAATATTGCAAATATTGATGAATCTGATAGTCTCCGTAAGATCGATCTCTTGACTAGAAGTTTATACGAAGCCATGAACGGAAAAACTGTGGTTGAAAACCAAAACCTTGATCTCGCTGAAAAGCTTAAAACTGCCACCTTCAAATAGAAAAGCTTTCTAAAATAGAAGAAGATTTTAAAGATCAAGTATATTTAAATCTGCTAGTCAAAATCGAACGAGAAGAAGCTATCGCTGCATTAAAAGATGAAAAAACTACTATTGAAGGATGGTGTAATTATTCAACAAAGATCACTGAGATAATAAAGTCTCAGATTCCCCTAAGTGATAAACGTGGTTTGGGTTACAAATATGATACTCCAAAACCAACCACTGAGCGTTCAATGCTTAAATTTGGAACGTTCGTATCCTCAGTCGCTGATACTTCATCTTCTCAGTGCTCCTCGTCCCTTACACCAATCCCTAAGGAAACTCCTACCTCCTCAAAAGGCAAGGAGAAAATGGTTTATTCAAAACCTACCTCTGTCTCTAAAGACAAAGGTAAAGGAATTGTTATTTACCAGAATCCTCAGAAGGGTACCTTAGTACCAAAGCTGAATGCTTCTAAAGCTTCAGTGACTCATCCCTCTGGATCAAGGAAGCAGATCTCTGGATCTATTCAGCGATCTACTCCTAGACTCAGAGTGGATGTCCTTGGTAAGAAATCTGAAGAACTGAATGTTCGTCCCATTTCTAAAGCCAATAGTTTACTTGGTGCTGGCACTTCTAATTCGAAATCAAAAGCTCAGCATTCAAATGGTCCTAGAACTATTTTTAGTTATAGGAAATGTTATCACTGTGGACTTACCGATCATATTGCTAGTAAGTGTCCCACAGCCACCAAAGCTGAAAAGATAGCTAAGGTGAAGATTGCCCCCAAGGCAAAGAAGACCAACCCTGGTGCAAATCAGGTCAAGGTGAATCCTACCACTGAAGTTAAGAAATTAACCAAAGTGAAGAAAGACAAAGCTGAATCTTCAAATGCTGCGAAGACTGCTGAATCTTCCATTCCAACTACTTCCACTGACAAATGTGTATACATGGTCAAGTGGTATCTCGATAGCGGATGGTCTAGACACATGACTGGAAAGAAAAGCCTGCTCGCTGAATACAAGGAAGAGAAGGGTCCCTCTGTAACTTTCGGTGGAAATGGAAAAGGACATACCTGAGGGTATGGTGTACTTTCAAATGGTACAACCTCCTTCAGAAGAGTCGCATATGTTGAAGGGCTGAAGCATAATCTTCTAAGCATCAGTCAGCTTTGCGACATGGATAACAAAGTAATCTTTACTAAGGAATCCTGCTTTGTCGCTGACAAAAAGGAGAAGATAGCTCTCAGTGGTTATCGTTTGGAAAATGTTTATGTAATAAACATGGACTCAACAACCACTGAGAACTCCTGTTTCTTCTCAAACGCCTCATCTGATGTCAACTGGCTATGGCATAAGAGGTTGTCTCATCTAAATTTCAAGACACTAAACACTCTTTCTTCAAAAGAGTTAGTCACTGGTCTACCTCAGCATTCATACGCCAAAGAGTCTTTATGTTCAGCGTGTGAAAAAGGCAAGCAGACCAAAGCAAGCTTTAAATCAAAGCAAGTTTCTTCAGTGTCATCTCCTCTACAACTACTCCATATGGATTTGTTTGGCCCTGTTAACAAAAAATCCATCGCTGGAAAGAAATATACGCTGGTCATAGTTGATGAATTCTCTCGCTTCACTTGGGTAATGTTTCTCCATTCTAAGAGTGACACCCCTGAAGAACTCATCACCTTTGTTCGGAATATGGAAACCCTGAACAATATGACCGTTCGCTCAATAAGGAGTGATCATGGGACTGAATTCAAAAACAGTTCTCTTGATTCCTTCCTTGAGAGTAAGGGTATTTCTCACAACTTCTCTTCAGTGAGAACACCGCAACAAAATGGAGTCGCTGAAAGAAGAAATGGAACAATTATTGAAACTGCACGTTCAATGCTCAGCGATTCTCACCTGCCTACTCAGTTTTGGGTAGAAGCTGTCAGCACTGCTTGTTTTACGCAAAACAGGTCGCTGATAGTTAAAAGATTCAAAAAGACAGCCTATGAACTCTTTCATGGGAGAAAGCCTTCAATCAGCTTTCTTCACATCTTTGGATGTCAGTGTTTCATACTAAACAACAGAGATACTCTTGGAAAGTTTGATCCTAAGGCTGATGATGGAATCTTTCTTGGATACTCCTCAGTTTCCAAAGCTTTCAGAGTCTTCAATCGTAGAAGACAAACTGTAGAAGAAACTATTCACGTCACGTTTGACGAATCCCGTTCAGCGAACTCTAAACCGTCCGCTGATACTGAAGAACTGAATTAATGGATGTTTTCTCATCTTGGTGATTCAGAAGATATTCCCACTCCTCATGCTCATCCAGTAGAAGATGATAGTCCTATCATTCCAAACATGCTGAATAGTGAAGCTGAAACATCATGGGTCTCAGCTGTTCCTATAAACACTATACCTACCGCTGAACCAAATGCCTCAGACCTTCCATCTATCTCTCAGCAATCAGTAAATGAAATGACAAATGCAAGTATTCCTCTCTTAACTGAAACTCCAGAAGTAGCTGAAGCCTTATCTTCAGCTCCTCCAGTTCAAGATGAATCAGCAACTTATGCTCCGGCTCAGCGATGGACCGTAAATCACCCAATTGATCAAATTCTTGGTGATCCAAACGCTGGTGTTCAGACTCGATGAAGTGCAGGTAATATTTGTTTATTTGTTAACTTTATTTCTCTAACTGAACCAAAGAAAATAGATGATGCCCTCAAAGATCCAAACTGGGTCAGCGCAATGCAAGAAGAGCTGACTGAATTCGAAAGAAACAAAGTTTGGAAACTTGTTCGGAGACCAATTGATAAAACAGTAATAGGCACTAAATGGGTCTATCGAAACAAGTTGGACGAACATGGTACTGTAACCCGCAACAAAGCTCGCCTTGTTGCTCAGGGATACAGACAAGAGGAAGGTATAGATTATGACGAAACATTTCCTCCAGTAGCAAGACTTGAATCTATTCGTCTATTCTTAGCATATGTTGTACACAAAAACTTCAAAGTACATCATATGGATGTTAAGTCAGCGTTTCTGAATGGAAAGCTGAATGAAGAAGTGTATGTGGAACAACCTCCAGGATTCTCAGATTCTAAGCGTCCAGGTTATGTTTATAAACTGGATAAGGCACTTTATGGCTTGAAGCAAGCTCCTCGTGCAAGGTATGACACTCTTTCTACTTATCTCCATATTGAAAATTTTGAGCGAGGTAAGATTGACAAAACTCTATTTTTTAGAAAAGTGAAAGGTCATATCATTCTAGTTCAAATATATGTTGATGACATTATATTTGGTTCTACTAACCCTGAGCTTTGTACTCGTTTCGCTGATAGAATGAAAGATGAGTATAAAATGAGCATGATGGGTGAACTAACATATTTCCTTGGTCTTCAGATTAAGCAAACTGAAAAAGGAACGTTTATTAATCAGGGAAAGTATGTTAAAGATATGCTGAAAAAATTGGATTTAACTCATAGTTCAGCTATGAAAACCCCTATGGCACCACCGCTGATACTTGACAAGGATTCAAAGGGAATACCTGTTAATGTCACGCTGTACCGTGGGATGATCGGCTCTCTCTTGTATCTTACAGCTAGCCGACCCGATATTATGTATGCAACATGTTTGTGTGCACGATATCAAGCTGAACCTATGCTATCTCATATGAAAGCTGTAAAGCGAATCTTTCGATACCTTAAGGGTACAGCGAACCTAGGTCTTTGGTATCCCAAAGATTCAGGATTCGATCTAACCGCCTATTCAGATAGTGATTTTGCAGGCTGCAAAATGGATAGGAAAAGCACCACAGGAGGATGTCAGCTCCTGGGTGGAAAGCTGGTAAGTTGGACTAGTAAAAAGCAAAATTTAGTGTCCACTTCCACAGCTGAAGCTGAATATGTAGCTGCTGGAAGCTGTTGTTCTCAAGTCTTGTGGATGAGAAATCAGCTACTAGACTATGATCTTCAGCTCTCCAAAATTCCAATCTATTGCGACAGCACAAGTGCCATCGCTATAGCAAACAATCCAGTACTACATTCAAAGACCAAACACATAGAAATCAGATATCATTTTATCAGAGATCATGTGATGAATGGTGATATAGAACTTCATTTTATCCCAACTGATTATCAGTTAGCTGATTTATTTACCAAACCTCTTGATGAGACAAGATTCAACTTTCTCATCAGCGAGCTTGGAATACTGAACTTTGAAGGGTAAAATCCTCAACGGTTCACATTGATCAGCGATAGGATAAAATCAACTCGTATAACCTATTCAATCATCTTCTCTCTGAATAAAACTTGGTTAAAGCTGATATCAATGTATGTTTTTTCTCTCTGACAATCGCATGAAAATGCAAGATTTCAAAACAAAATGCATCGCTGAATATCTCTTCCTTAACAGCGATATTTTGAAAATTCTTAAAACCATCACTGATATTTTCATTCAGTGCTTCATGTTTATAAAAGAGTCCCTGAGTTTTCAAAACCTCGGAGACATCCTAAAAGAATATGAAAGGACAGTTGTGACGTCATTGCAACGGATAAACCCTGGCACGTTTTCTCTTTCTGACACACGTTTGCACGTCTCGTTCAAACTTCCAATCAAATGCAAACACGTGTCCGTGTCATGATGAAAATCTTTTCCCGCTCAAGATTTTCTCTCTCTAATCTCTCTATATAAACAAACTCGTGGTTTATATTTTTGTTTTACGCGATCAATCTTCCTCCGCAAGAAAGAATTCACTGTTGCATTTGTGCTTTCTAAAACATCAAAGAACTGTTCATCATCTTCTTCATCAAACATCAAGGTTAATATGTTCTTATTTATTACCAAATGCGTATAACTTGTTTCCGATCTTTTCCTTGTTTTAACAAGATCAAACAAAAGAACTTCTTAAAATGAAATCATTTTCTTTCATGGTTTTATGAACACAACCATTTCATGGTTTTTCTTCAAGTTTAAATGCAAAAATCTTAAACTTGTTCTTCATTCGTTTCCAGAATCTATTTCTTCATAGAAAACTGGATAACAAGAATAAATGGGTTTTACATTTCGTTTCTTAAAATCAAGAAAAACCCTAATCTTCATTAAGACATTTGTGTCTGAATGAAATGGATAAAATTTGAACCATCTTAATGGAAATCTTTCCACATTAAGATAATTCTTATTTGTTAACATCTTTGGTTGAACTGATAATACAGAGAAATGGCATCGTCTGACATTCCTGCTATCGCTGAGAACATCTCCGCTGATTCTGAGGAAGTGGAATTTATCAAGGCTCCTCAGGTTAAGTTCACTCTGGAACAACTAGATTGGACCAAAACGAATAACCTTTCTGCGCTTCTCGAGTTTCCTCCTCGAAAGCAAGTCACACATCTAAAAGATGCTGTGAATTTCCTAAAGAATTGTTGCATTTCAACAGCCCTGACCATCTCACCTCCTGCAAGTCAGCTACTACTATCCCAGTTCTGGTACACTGCCAGACATTCTCAGTTACCATCCGCCAAAGATCCCTCCAAAACAATTGATTGTATCCTCAGCGATACTGAGTATGGCACGATAAAGATCACACCTGCCATCATTCGCAAAGCTCTGAACTTTCCCAACGCTACAAAAGAAAAGCCTTTTGTTCCTTTCCCTGACCATAAGAAACTCGCTGACAAAGAAGCTCTTATTGCATTTTTCGATGCAATGGGCTATGTATGGGAAATTGGCAGTGACAAGAAGCCCGAGAAGAAGCTGGCCCTGTTGAAGAAGTCAAAAATGCCCAGCGAGATGAACTTCATCTTCGCTCACTTAATCAGCTGCATGACGGCCAAGACCGTCTCCTCTGACCTAGCCGCTCAACCTCAGCAAGCAATGGGATACGCTCTGCTGAAAGGTCTACACATTAACTGGGCATCTCTTATCTATGATGACTTGGTGCAAAGAGTAGACTCTGTCGCTGACAGACCTCCATGGGTTCCTTACCCCCGATTCATCAGCGCTATCTTTCAATATGGCCTAAAGGACAGCTACCCACAAGAGGGTGACCTGAAACTCTCTCAGGTTGGCCCTAAGGTACTTGACTTCAAACCAGTTGAAAATGAGGTACGTCTTTATACCCTTTTAACCCTTCTCAACCCTTCTTCTTCTACTTCTGTGGCTCCTTCAGCGACAATACCCATCGCTGATACCCTGGCCACAAACTCCTCTCCTTCTAAGAAAAGGAAACAATCATCTACCCCACTTGGTTCTAAAAGGATCAAGAAAACAAAGGAGCAACCCCAGCAATCTCATGCTGAAGACTCCTCAGCTCTTTCTGCAGAGCTGAAGGAACGTTCAGTGGTACGCTCTGCCACACCTGAACAACCCATCCATTCCATCCCAACTTCAGCGTCTCTAAACGCTGAGGTTACAAACTTGGAACCTACCCAACCTCCTTCAGTCTCTCAAAAGACTAATGGAATGTTTATCAGCGAATCCAACGCTGAACTCAGAACCCAACCCCCATTCTTATCCTTCGCTCCTCCCTTTACTCATTTGGTCTCTCCTCCAGATCTCGCTGGAGCTGTCATCATTTCTACGGAACCTAAAGCTGATTCTCCAGGAATGATGAAGACAGGACCTGCAGGACAATCCATGGGCACTTTTGAAGATGACATGGAACACTTTTCAGGAACCCGTAATTTTGACGAGTTCATCAATCCTCCTGCAGGTACACACCAACCCATAAACACTGTCACTAAACCCCAAACTTCTGAGCTTTCCTATGTTCACAAGTTCTTATATGTTACAGGTCCTAATTTGGGAGACATCAACGCCTCTCTGAAGTCCGTGGAGACAAAGCTGACAGGTCTCACCACCACTCTTTCAAATAACTCTACACCTGTAACAAACGCTGGAGAGAATCTTACAAAGCTGACATCGGTGGTAGAGAAGAAGGCTTCCACAGATGACATGAAGCAGGTTGATAAAACTCTCAGCGACTTCGCCAAGGTGCTCGCTGTCATCTACACAGACTACACCTCTCTCAAAAATTCAGTTTCATCCATGTCCAGCGAGGTCACAACGCTGAAGACATCGGTTGGACAACTAGAGGGAGATATGTCTACTGTAAAGACTGACTTAGGCTCTGTAAAGACCGATGTTAGTTCGATGAAATCGATGATCGAGCAGCTACTACAGAAAGCGAATACTCCTGCTCTTGCCCCTGCTCCTGTCCCTGCATCTGACAATTTCACAGCGGCGGATCGCACTGAGCTGGAAAAGATCAATCCTGCTATTTCTGGCCTTCAAGACAGAATAGCAAAAATTGAAGTTTGTATAGGTATCTCTGGCCAAGAAGACAGAGAACCTACCAACGCTGCTGAGTCAACCCATTCCTCCCCCACTCATCATGAGAAAGAGGGGGAGAAGAGCGCTGAAGATCTCTCCAAAAGCGCTGAAGACCTTTCCCATGATGAATCTATCAGGGGAAAGAAGGATGCTGAAGAAACCACCGCTGGACCTCAGGGAGATGAAAACCCTGAGGAAACCGAGAAGCTCGCCTCTGTATCTGAGGGGGAGCAACTCGAAGAAGAAGCTGATAAAACCGAATCCGAAGCAGAAGATGATGAAGCCATCGACATCCCTGATAATGAACCATCCTCTTCTCCAAAGAATGATGATGATGATGATGATGAAGATGACGATGACTTCTTTATCGTCAAACCTGCTCTGAAGATCAAAGTTCTTAAGGGAATCTCGATAAATGAACCTTTAGGGGAGCGGACAAAGACAAAGCCCTCAGCCTCTGGAGCTGAGAAAGGCAAAGGCAATAGCGTCGCTGAAGATGACAATCTGACGATCTTGCTTGAAAAGCCGATTTGTCAGGTACACTAAACATCTCTCACTCCATCCCTCCTCTATCATACACTATCAGTTCTACTACTCAAGCCTATACACTTGAACAAATTTTCTCTCTCTGATTCTACCCAAGTTCTTACTTGTAAGATCGTTGTGTTTCAGCTAGTCCTCTCCCCTGTTTGAGGATATCGCTGAAGGTTCCACAACTGCGACTTCACCAATAATACCAGCTGCTGCTGAAGAAATAATCCCAGTCTTAGATTTGAACTCTGAGACTGATGAACCAGAAGAACAACTACTCTCGCACAGACACAGACCTTCCTTAGCTCCTCAAAAGCTAAGTGAAGAGGATCCGAAAAGAAGAGAGGAGATAATAAAGCAATTTGAGGATCATATAATCATTCTGAGGCGTGATCAACTTCCTTCAGTTCCTCCAAAGTTCAGAATTTCCAAAAAGGAATACAAGGATCACCTCAGAGCTGAAAGATTAATCGCTGAAAGAAAGGAAGCTGAAGAAAAGGACAGAGAATACGCCATCCAGCTTTCTAAACGATCAATAAAAGACCCCAAGCTGAAAAGAGTTCCCATTGATATTCAACTTCAGCTCTGGGAAAACGCCAAGAAGATAACTGAAGAAAAGAGAACTGTGTCTCAGTCAACTTTAGCCTGGTGCAAAGAAAAGGTCAACTACAGACTCTCTCCTGCCAAAATCAACAAGGTATTCATCTCTGGAAGAACAACCCTTGTTTCAATCGCTGAAGTCGAGATATTCAGAGAAGATAAGAAGTACGAAAAATTCTATGCTGAAGCCATAACGAAGTACGGTCTCTCTGAATGGTTGGAGATCAGGTTAGCCATCCAGAAGTCCAAGTCGAAGTACAAGGAACATGTTGAAAAGTTGATCAACAAACAAATCGACTTAGTCTACTCCTGTGTGGATATTCCTCCTCCTCCTCCTCTCGAAAGTCAGAAAAGAAAGGCCTCAGCGAAGAAGAAGAAATCTATATCTTCAATTGATGGCCCTGTCATACGAAATGAAACAGGTATTGGTTTTTCACGTGCTGAAGTCCTTGGTCCTGATCCTGATCTTTCCATGCTTGACACATCTCTTCCTCCTGGTGAGACTTTCATCCCTGGCAAAGTCATAAGCGAACCCTACGGGATATTTTTCCAAGACAACGATGGTGGAGAGCATTTTCAACGCATCTCTGAACTTCACATCACTCCCATCGAACAGCTGAGAGATCTCATCTACTGGTGTGACTTCAGGAATGACCCTTAGGCACGACATCTGAAACCCTTGATTTTTGAAGAAGCGCTGATCAAAAGAAAACAAGGTGTAACCGTTCCTAACTGGATGATTCCCACCACATCAATGACCCTTGATGAACTTCTCATTAAGGAAGAACCCTTTACAAACTGATATGATCGCCAATTTCTCTATTGTATCAGTTATTCTTTTGTACTTGTAATTAGTTTCGCTTGTACTTGTAATCTTTCCATTTCTATTTGTAACCTGATTCAAAGTTTTAAAGAAAGATTTCAGCGAATGTACTTTACTCCATCAGTACTGAAAAGATCCCAGAAAACAGTAAAAGGGACAAATATTTTATGAGTTCTTTTTATCCTTATGTTTTCATTAAATATCAATTTTCTTTGTTGCTATGTCATAATCAAATAGGGGGAGATTGTTGATCCAAGCCCTCTGTGATTTGATAATGACCCTCTCTTATATACTTAGTGAAAATTGTAAGTAAACAATATGTATCAGAGTTTCACTATCGCTGATAAGTACTAAGATCTTACAGTACCGCTGATAGGAACTCTCGCTCTTTAGATTAAACATTCAGCGAACACTGTTCACCATAATGCTCTGAGTCTGTTCAGTCATTATGATGATCGTTGATAAGTTAGTTGTTTACTTATGATCCATGAAGACAAGTTTCACGTCAACAAAGGTTCTACGCTTAAGTCGAAGATCAAGCTCAAGAACCAGCGACAAGTCTCCTAATGAACTGATGCGGATCAGCGAAGACTCAGATTTGTCCACTCAACGTGAAGTATCAAGTACAAGACTTCAGCTATCGCTGAACTTTATCATTCGCTGAATAGAAAATGATAATGCTCGGAATCAACGAAAGTTGATCATGAAGTCCTCCGTATAAAGTACTTTTGTCTTAACCCCCCTTGCACGACTCCGTACGAAATGTCAGAAAAGAACCTCCGACTGTCTGAAATCGTACAACCACTCTAATACTACACTGTTCATCCATGCGGCTACTAAGGTTGTCAACCAAGGTCAATGACATGCAACCAACCAGCTGATGACACGTGTAAAGTGTATACTGACTTGCATTAAATGCATGCAGTGTATAAAGAGATGAACCCACTTCATTTGAAGTAACTTGCTAACTCTGGACAAGTTCAATCTCTTATCTCAAGATAGGTTATTATTAGTAATTTCCTTATCTCTCTTAGTGCAAGAAACCTTAGTGTTCCAACTTGTTTAGATTTAGGTTTATCCTTAATCTTGTTTCCGCAACAAGTGGTAAATTGTTAATGATTTATCAATAAACAATTTAGAAAAGTAAAATCTGTGTGTTTGTATTCAACCCCCCCCCCCCCCCCCCCCCCCCCTTCTACAAACTTGTATAGGCCTTCGGGACCAACATCCTTATCTAAAGGAAAATGGAAAACAAGACTTTTACTGGGTTTGTTTTTCTTTTTCAAAACAAGATAACCCTAATCTTCATTAAGACATTTTTGTCTGAATGAAATGGACAAAAATCAGAAAACATCTTATTAGAAAATCTTTCACATTAAGACTATTCTTTATCTTTGTTCATGGTTGATATTTTAAACAGAAAATGGCATCTTCTACGCCTGCTCCTACCGCTGAGAAATACACGGCTGCAAAGAAACTGACTCTTGTCAAACTCCTCAGGTCAAGTTCAAGCTTGAGTAAAACGATTTTTCAAAATCGAACAACCTTCATGCGCTTTTCGAGTTTCCTCCTCGAAAGCAAGTCACACATCTGGATGATGCTGTGAAATATCTCAAAACATGTTGCTTATCTACAGCCCTGACCATTACACCCCCTTCTCATCAATTCCTACATTCTCAGTTCTGGTATACTGCCAGAAGAGCTCAGGTACCCCATGCCAAAGACCCAACGAAGATCGTTGACTCAATTCTCTGTGACCCAAAATTTGGCACCACTAAAATCAACCCTGCCATTATTAGGAAAGCACTGAGCCTTCCTACCTCTACCAAAGAAAACCGCTTTGTCCCTCTCCCAAACCACAAAAACCATGCTGATAGGGAAGCCATCATTGCATTCTTCAATGCATTGGGTTACGTATGGGACACTGGAAGGGACAAGAAGCCTGAGAAGAAACTGACAATGATCAAGAAGTCCAAAATGCCCAGCGAGATGAACTTTATCTTTGCACATCTGATAAGCTGCATGACAGCAAAGAGTGGCTCCTCTGATCAAGCTACTCAACCTCAGCAAGCAATGGGCTATGCTTTGCTGAAAGGTCTAAATATTGACTGGGCATCAATCATCTACGACGACCTTGCGTTCAGAGTAGATATGGCTGAAAGATCTGCATGGGTTCCTTATCCCAGATTCATCAGCGTCGTCTTTCAACAAGGACTTGGCGAAAGGTACCCAACAGAGGGTGATCTGAGACTCTCTCAGGTTGGCCCTAAGGTACTCGACTTCAAGCCGCTGGAAAACGAGGTACGTCTTTCTACTCTCTTATCTCTTCTCAATCCTCCTTCTTCTACTTCTGCAGCTCATTCAGTGGAAATCCCCACCGCTGATACCCACGCTGCACCCTCCACTCCTTCTCGAAAAAGGAAACACTCAACTTCCCAACTTGGTTCCAAAAGAATCAAGAAAACCAAGGAGCAACCCCCCCCCCCCATCATTTACATGCTGAAGACTCCTCAGCTCATCTTGAAGAGCTGATGGAAAGTTCAGTGGTACGCTCTGCCACAGCTGACCAAGCCACACCTTCCATCCCAGCTTCAGCGTCTCTAAACACTGAAGTTATAAACATGGAAATGAACCCACCTCCTTCAGCTTCTCTACAGACTGAAGTGATTGACAGCGGATCCAACGCTGAACCCCGTACCCAACCATCATTCTCATCCCTCATTCCTCCTACTCAATCTTTGGTCTCTCCATCCATTTTCCCAACTTTCTCAAGGACACCCTTCATCGTACATGACTCAGTTGCAGACACTCTAAATACGATGATGGATGTAAACTTAGGATCTGCAGGCACCTCCATGCGCCAAGGTACTCTTGAAGGCGACATGGAATTTCATTCAGGACACAAAGGGTTCGACAACTTTGCCAACCCGCCTGCAGATATAAACACAATCCAAAACACTCCTCTCTCTCTACCCCAAACTTCTGAGCTTTCCTCTGTTCATAAGTTAATAACTGTTTCAGGTCCTAATTTGGGGGATATCAACACCTCCCGGAAGGCCCTGGAAACAAAGGTGGAAAATTACAACACCATTCTCTCCACGAACTCTTCAGCGGTTACAGACGCTGGAGAGAAACTCAAAAAGTTGACCGAGATCTTCGATACAAAAGCCTCCAAAACTGATCTGGAGAAGGTGGATGGTAGCATCGCTCAATTTGCTACCACCCTCACTGACAATTCAACCGCAACCACCTCTCTTTCAACCAACTTCACCTCTTTGTCCAATGAAGTCACATCATTGAAGATAGAGGTTGGTTCTCTAAAGGGTGAAGTTTCCACGATCAAGGCTGACGTCTCCGCCATCAAAGAAATTGTTCAGAAGGTACTCGATCGCCTGAACGTCCCAACTTCAAATTTTTCTCACGTCGATCGCGAAGCTCTTCAAAAGATCAATCCTGCTATAACTGGCCTGGAAGTCAGATTAGCAAAGATTGAGAACTGTGTTGGGATCACTGGCCTGGAAGACAGAGACCAAATACACACTGCCGATGCTGAACAATTTGTTACCTCCCCCAACCATTATGTGGAAGAGGGGGAGAAGACTAAAGAAGACCTTCCCCATAATGCCGAAGGGGAGGGTATTGAAACTGATGCTGCTGGTACTTCTACTTCACGACCTCATGGAGTTGAAAACCCTGAGGAAACCGAGAAACCTTCCTATGTATCTTAGGGGGAGCAACTCGATGAGCAACTCAAGGAAGCTACTGCTGACGTGATCGAACCTTATGCTGAAGAGGTCGAGTCTGAAGAAGAAACTGAAGATGATGAACCTGTCGACATCTCTGATGAAGAACCATCATCATCCCCCAAAGATGATGATGATGACGATGATGATGACGACTTCTTCTACGTCCAGCCTGTTGCAAAAGCCCCAGCTCAAAAAGGGATCAAGATAAAAGAACCTTCAGGGGAGCGGACCAAGACAAAGCCTGCAAAGTCTGAAGCTTACAAAGGCAAAAACAAAGGCCTCGCTGAAGAAGACAATCTGACGATCTTGCTTCAAAAGCCAGTTTGTCAGGTACACTACCTTCTATTCCCTTACACTGCATCCCTCCTCTATCCCTTCTCAATCTCAATCCTTCTATCCTTAAAACCTCTATACACTTAACCACATTCTTTTCTCTATCTCTTTCTTCCCAACTTTTCTTACTTAAACAATCGTTGTATTTCAGCTAGTCCTCTCCCCTGTTTGAGGATCCCGCTGAAGCTCCCACGACTACACCAGAAATAATCCCAGCCACAAGAGCTGAAGAAATAATCCCAGTCTTGGATTTAACCACTGAGACTGATGAACCTGAAGAACAGCTGCTCTCTCATAAAAACAGACCTTCCTTGGCTCCTCAAAAGCTAAGTGAAGAGGATCAAGTAAAGAGAGATGCAATGATCAAACAGCTTGAAGATCAGCGAATCATTCTTCCTCGTGACAAAATCCCTACTCCCACAAAGTTCAGGATATCAAGGAAAGAATACGAGGATCATCTAAGAGCTGAAAGATTACTCGCAGAAAAGAAGAAAGCTGAAGAAAAAGATAAGGCTCTCGCCATCCAGCTTGTCCAACAATCGGTGAAAGACCCCGCGTTGAAAAGAACTCCCATTGATGTCCAACGTCAGCTATGGGATGATGCCCAAAGGATCGTTGAAGAAAAGACTAAGGTATCTGATACGACTTTGGAATGGTGTAAAGAAATGCTGAATTATCGATCTCGACCATCCAAAATCATCAAGGTAAATATCAGAGGAAGACTGTTCGTTGACGTTCCTGTTGTTGAAGTTGATGTATTCAGAGAAGACAAAACCAAGCAAACCTTCTATGCTGCTACTTTAGAGAAGTTTGGTTTCTCTGAATGGTTGGAAGTGAAATTAGCCATTCAGCGATCGCGCTCAAAGTTCAAGAGCCATGTCGAGAAAATTTTAAATTCTCAGATCGACTTGGTTTCTTCTGCTATGGATATTCCTCCTTCCACCCTTCTTCCTCCTCAACAAAGAAGAGCCTCTGCAAAGGAAAAGAAAGCCTCAGACTAAGGTCCTCATATACGGAATGAAACATGTATTGGTACTCTCGAGCTGAAGTTCTTGGCCCTGATGCTGATCTCTCAGCGCTTGACACCTCCCTACCACCTGGTTAAACTTTCATCCCTGGCAAAGTCGTAAGTGATCCCTATGGTATATTCTTTCTAGACTACCAAGGAAATCAACACTTTCAACGCATCTCTGAGCTTCCAATCACTCCCATCGAACAGCTCAGAGACCTCATATACTGGTGTGAAGTCAGACGCGACATTCAGGCACGTCACCTCAAGCCCCTGATCTTTGAAGATGCAAAGAACAAAAAGGATCAAGGTGTCACTGTCCCTGTCCCTGACTAGATGATTCCCACATCAAAGACCCTCGATGAACTTCTCATCAAGGAAGAAGCTTTTGACGGATAGGATCGCCTTGTAATTCTTTCTATCCTTATCTGTCTACATCTTCTGTACTTGTAATTTTATTTGTTGTACTTGTAATTTTTCCACTTCCCTCTGTAATCTTTACGAAGTTTAAAGAAAAATTTCAGCGAATGTACTTTACTCCATCAGTAAAAGGGATAGAGAAAAGAATGTGGTTAAGTGTAAAAGGGACAAATATTTTATGAGTTCTTTTTACCCTTATGTTTTCATTAAATAGCAATTTTCTCTGTTGCTATGTCATAATCAAATAGGGGGAGATTGTTGATCCAAACCCTCAGTGATTTGATAATGACCCTCTCTTAAACACTTAGTGAAAATTGTAAGTAAACAATATGTATTAGAGTTTCACTATCGCTGATAAGTACTAAGACTTTACAGTACCGCTGATAGGAACTCTCACTCTTTAGATAAGATATTCAGTGAACTCTGTTCATCATCTTATCGCTCTGAGCCTGCTCAGTCTATGAGATGATCACTGATAAGTTAGTTGTTTACTTATGATCCATGAATACAAGTTTCACGTCAACCAAAGTTCTACGCTGAAGTCGAAGATCAAGCTCAAGAACCAGCGACAAGTCTACTCATGAACTGATGCGGATATCAGCGAAGCAAGACCTGTCCATTCAACGTGAAGTATCAAGTAGAAGACTTCAGCAATCGCTGAACTTTATCATTCGCTGATAAAGATCTAACTCAATGAAAGCTAATCATGAAGTCTCCCTGCATGTTACTATTGTCTTACCTACCTTGCACGTCTCCGTACGAACTGTCAGAACGGACATCCCTTTTGTCTGTAATCGTACAACAACTCTGATTCTACACTATGCACCATACGGCTACTAAGGTTGTCTACAAAGGTCAATGAGATGCAACCACTCAGCTGCTGCCACGTGTAAAGCCATACTGCCTTGCATTAAATGCATGCAGTATATAAGAAGAACCTTACTTAAGTTTTGAAGTGTGCTCGGACCATCTTCTTATTTCTCTCTTATTGTTAAGTTATTATTCGTAATTTCTTTAACTCTTTCTAGTGCAAGAAACTTAGTGTTTCTCAAGACTTGTTTAGATTAGGTTTATCCTTAATCTTGTTCCGCAACAAGTTGTAAATTGTCTTGATTTATCAATAAACAATTTAGAAAAGTAAAAACGTGTGTTTGTAGTCAACCCCCCCCCCCCCCCCCCCCCTTCTACAAACTTGTATAGCCCTTCGGTACAAACAATTACAGATGGATCAGTTGTGCAAGAAGTTGAGTTTAGTGAAGAAGAAGTTGACTTCCTTACTGAAATCTATGGGCCAAAAACACCTGAAGATATAGTCGTTAGTCCTATACTTTCACCTGAACCCATATCTAGTACGTTAATCTCAACTCAACCTGAAACCACACCTTTAACTGTAAACCTTAGCCAACCAATCACAACTCAAACCACTATCCCAACTCCTGAACAAACCATTCCAACTCCTAAAAAATCCGTTCATGTTCATCATGAATCTACATCAATCCCTGATCCATTTTCTGAAGATATTAAACCTGAAATATCTGAACCACCTTTTATACCACCTGTCAATCCTTCACATGACGAAGCTGGTCCTTCTATTACTTCAACGTCTGATCAACCAGGTCCTTCTTCCAGAAACCAAAGATTATCTGAACTGGAACAGAGACAAAGAACTTTGTATCTGAGAACACCTTTTCTGGAGGAGACTGAAAGAAGATTGTTTGTTCATAGAATCAGAAGGCTGAATCCCTGTGTTGTGTTGGGAATTACTGATCAGTCGGATGAAAACAAGTTTAAGTACATTTATTTTCTGAGGGGAAAGTGTCAAAAAGAAAGGTTTGTGAAAAGTAAGAAGCTGATTGTGACTATCAAGGAAGTGACAACAAATCTGTTTTATAAGATGTGGTATCCGGCGTTTGTGGTTCAAAGGCAAGACTGCAAAGACTACTCTTTCACCGAAGCTGATTTTTGTTACTTATCTATTGAAGACTTTGAAACCATGTACCATTACTTCAGAGATCTTCAGATCAGGAAAGGTAATGTGATCTTAGCCCTAAATTCCATAAAGAGATTTCTGAGAAGGCACATCTTGTACACTCAGTGCCATGACTTCTAGATGGGATTGGAAAGTGATCAACCGATGGTGAATCTGATAAGGCCTAATCAAGAGATGGCAGAATTGATGAGAATGCCTCTATATGCAGTGATTGATGAACCTGAGTTTGGAGTTGTGTTCAGAAATGATAGAGGGGAGAAGATTTTCATACGACTCAATGAATTGGCTAAGTATTCAGATGGTACACTTAAGGTTGTAAGACTGCAACTTGAACAGCGGCTCAAGAGACATGATCAAGAAAGAAAAATTACTTGGATGTCTTCAAAGGCCAGAATTCTTGTGGTTAGAGCTATCAATGAAATTGACGAAAGACTGAATTTCAGAATGGCCATGAGAAGAACTGAAACTTATCTTGGGTCCGTAGAAGAAGAAGACCGTTCCTACCTTGATAGCTAAAGGGGAGATTGTTAGTGCATTATTGTAGCTATCAAGACAATATTACTCTAAACTGTATCTTCCAAGTATGAGGCATAGACTTGTCATGCCCTACTATATAAGGAAGTCTCTTTGTACCAAATGTAAGCTTTTGTGTCATTTGTACTTAATTTTCAATATATGAATGACCATTTCTCTCTCTAGATTCTCTCTACATTGTGTGATTATACTTTGCTAGATTTGAGGGAACAACAGTTATGTCCTAAACCCTCAACATACAAGACCTTTTTCACAGAAATCGAGTCATTCTTTAACATTCCGTGACCTCGAACATATCCTTTTGAATTATTATCAAAGCCAACCGATCCGCCAGGATGTACTGTAAAGTCGTGCAATAAATGCTTGTACCCCATCATGTGTCTCGAAGTTCCTGAATCTATGACCCACACATGACGATCCTGAAAATTACAGATTACTGCATCTTAGGTACCCATACCAGTATGGGTCCTTTGTTGTTAGTACGGATCAGTTTATTAATTTCAGTTGAGGAACCTTGAATTTTACCTTTAAATTTTAGTTCCTTTTGTGAACTTGGTTTGTTAACTTCATTTTTAGGAATCCATTTCCAAACCATGTTCGCTTCAACTGTTTAATTTCTTTCTTCTTATTTTTCTTCTTTAGCCCAAAACCGAACATTCTGGCTGATTTATTAGCTGAAGATTTAAAAGAAGAATTTGAAGTATTAATATTTGTAAATGTTTTGTCCTTAGAAGCTTTGAGATTTAACATGAAATAGTTGTCCCAATAGTAAGCACAATGTATTCGTCTTTTTGCTTGTGTCAACAGTTTAAAATCTAAAATCTCGGAATTTTTATTGACACTTGCATTGTAAACATTATGGGAATGCATACAATTTTTATTGAAAGCAATACATTTCTCAACATTGGAATTTCTATTCTTGCTATTACCACTATGCTTCTTCAGATCTACGAGCTTTTCCTCATCCATTTCTGAGAATGAAGAAGAAGAAATGTTATAACTTTTAGAATTAGGAGATTCATTTGGAGACAAATCAGATTTGGTACCAGATGTTTCTCCTTTTTCACTGATTCCTAATCTTTCCGGGTATATTTGTTCTAGAAACCCAAAGTTTCCGGTAAAATAGTTTGTCCGGACAACTCAACGTTTCCGGTAACCTATTTTATCCAGACAACTCGAAGTTTCCGGTCAAATTGATCTTTTCCGGATACTCCATCATCCGGAGAGTGTATCATCCGAAAAACCCATTCCACCCGGTAAGAATTTCATCTAGAAACTCCTATCATCCGGTAAGTTTTGTGTTCATTATTTTATCCGGAAACTATTGTCTTTCGGTAACCCTTTGTTATCCGGAAACTCTAGTTTGTCCGGACACTTTGTTCTATCCGGATTCTTCTATTTGTTGAACTATTTTTCACTTAATCTGATCCGGACACTTCTAGATCAGACATCTTATCCGGATTCCTATCCGGTAAGTTCATTCTAGTCGAATTCTTACTTGTTACTGGTTCTTATCAGTCGTAGAACCTGCGTTAGGATATCACTCATAGTGCCTTGCGTTAGGTTTTCACTTTAAATCAATCACCTCGTCTGACGATCATTTTGTGCAACCAAAGATGTCTTCGCGCGACGCTCTTGCAATCGGTACCGACTCCAAACCACCTTGCCTCTATCAAGGTGAGTACAGCCAGTGGCGCGACAGATTCAAAATCTTCATTGAGTCGAAGGACAACTTCGAGTACATATGGCGAGCCTTAGAAGATGGGCCACTTCCTACACCAATGAAGAACGTTCCACCAGCTCAAGAAGGTGGGAAAACACTCAGTGTACCAAAGACTCTCTCCAATATGACCGACGATGAAAAGGGCATGCTTGAGGGAGAAAAGCATGCTAAGAGGTATCTTGTTCAAGCTATCCCCAACACGATCTATACTGCCATCGACAGCTACAAAGAGACAGCGAAGGGTATGTGGGATCAAGTGGAGAAGATGATGCGTGGAAGTAAAGTTGGGAATCAATTGAATATCAACAGCGCCATCACCAATTTCGATGGATTCAAACAACGCACCGGTGAATCCCTCTCCGAGACCTATGAACGTTTTTGTCTTCTTCTTAACGAACTTAACAAAAACCACATCACTCGCTCCAACACGGAAAACGCGCTTAAGTTCCTCAACAACCTGTTGCCTGAATGGAGGGCGTTTGCATCTCATGTCAAGCACAACAACTTGATAGAGAAAGTTAGCATCCACGAACTCTATGAGACGCTTCTTCAAGACGAAGATGAAGTGAATGAACTTCTAAGCGAGAAGAAGTCCATATCCAAACCAGCTGCAGATCCTATAGCACTTATGTCCTCCAAACAAGGGAAATCTTCAAGCTGTCACTCCAAACGTGCTCAAAAGCAAAGCTCTTCTGAGTCAGAACCTGAAGAAAAGGAAGACGGTAATTCTGATGATGAAGTATCTGATTTCAAGAAAGCGATAGCCCTACTCTCCAAATCTTTTCAACTACAAAAGTTCTATAAAAATCCATCGTCCAATGATCAGTGCTACTCCACTTCCTCCAACAAGCGCCACGATTATAAGGACAAGTATGAAGGAAAGAAGAAGGCTGATGAGCAAGATCAGTCTGAGAAGAAGGAGAAGAAGGAGAAAGATGACAATAAGAAGAAAGATGAGCCTGTGACCTGTTACAACTGCGGAAAGCTTGGTCACTTTGCAAAAGATTGTCATAAGCCAGTGGTAAAGAATGTTCACTACTACAAGGCGAAGCTCGCATTAGCTGAGCAGAAGGAAGCTGGAGCAGCTATGTTTGTGGAGGACGACTACTGGTTGGGTCGTTCTGATGATGAAAGAGATTCTGATGGTGCCAATGCTTTCATGGGATATCACTCTCCAGCCGATGAAGAAAAGTCAAGTCAGGTATGTGAATCTAACCAACAATATTTCTTGAATAAAATGCAATCACTTGTTGAACAGGAAGATTCCTTTAAGGCCACCCCTAATGAACAAAAGATTGAAATCAGATCTATAACTGAAAAGCTAGATGTTCAAAAGAGAATAACTGAGAAATATAAGTCTAAAAATGCTAGCTTAAAAGACAAATGCAAAAATCTTTCAATAGCACCTAAGGACTTAAGGGCCAAATTATCTGAACTTCAGTCTCAGTTTGATCAATGTATGAATGAGAAAGCAGAAATTGTTTATCAATGTTCTGCCCTTCAAATTCAGCACAAGAAATTTGTTTCTAAAATTCTTGATCTTGAAACCAAACTTCATAAAAGAGGTCAAACTGATCAGACTATCCATATGAATAAACCAAAGGAGTTCACGTATTTCAACAAGGACTGGGGAATCGGATACGACAACCCGCACTACCTGAAAAAGGGTATCGCCAAAAGACCTATAGTGTGTGATTTTAGTTGTCTTGGAATAGCCAAAGATTATCTGGAATATGCAATTAAATGGAATAATCAACGATCTGATACGGACCGAAACATACGCATGAAATTAATCCCTCATGGTATCGGACCAAACCCAGACTTTACCGAAGGTATCCCTTCTGACTCACCTACACCCCCACCCATCCCTACTACTCAACATGTTACGGGAGATACAAGGAGACCTGAGGGAGAATTAGTTGAACAATTAGATCATGTGAGACGGAGGGAATTGTGTTCGAAAGCGAACCAAGAAAGATTAAGTCGTAAAGATAACGAGGCTTCTGAGCGACCCCAACCGAGTGTCATCCGGATAGCCACATATGCTATCCCGTCTCATCCGTTGGGACGGGGTATTGAAGAAGCCGCCGTGGACCCAGCGGCGCAATTGCACAACCTCCTCGGCCACTCACCCGTCTCTCAAAAGACGGGTGTTTCAACCTCTCACGGGGATCAAGCACAACTTCTACCGGTCTCTCACTCGGAGGGTACCGGTATTGAAACAAGAGACCAGCAACCCCCGGTCTCGACTTCTTTGAGTGCACTATTGAGTCTAGAACCACTTGATATTTTACATTCTTCGGCTAGGACACAGGATGAGACTCACCAAATCGATGCTCTTCGTGACTTGATCGGAACTTCCGTAGGATCTCCGCCTTTAAGTGGAATCCGAGGATCGGAAGGAAATCCTACCACGGCTATCCCTGCGCCAACCGTGAACGTAGGTGGCTCTGCCTCTGTGGTAGATGCTTCAACGGGCAATCTAAGTGATCCCGGAGTTACTTTACTCGACTATGTGTCACAAGGGTCCCTGGACAGCACCCTCAAGGCTGTCCGCGAGGCAATGGAGCAGCGCCTCACCTCCGAGCTCGACAAAATAAAGAGCATAATCAAAGGTAAATAGAAGGTCGTCGAAGCCGAAACCGCACCTACACCTCCACCGGCTCCCGTTCAGCCTATCTATTCGGTGGACACCCTAAAGACGATGCTTCTAGCCCAACTGCTCCAACAATCTGAAACCGACGCCTCAACTGAAGCAGACCTGTTATCCGTTCTGAAATCCCAGGTCACTGCTCCTTCGTCATCGATCACCACTCGGATGGATAACCTTGACTCGACTCTTAAGGACATTCAACAAGTGCTTACAATGCTGTCTGAGAGAGTCTGTTCACTCGAAGATACCTGCAAGAGTCAAGCAGGCGGTCTAAAGCACAAGTACGATGACCAAGATGATCCTCATCACCGTGAGGGGGAGAAAAGACAAAGACTAACCGAGACCGCCCAGATCCTCACTAAAACGCCTACTGTGGTTCATCCAGAACCCTCAACTGCGGCTACTACAACAGAAGATGCACCCGAAGCCGAGTTGCCATTAGCCGAGATGGTAATTGATATGGATATCTCAGATGATGAAGACCCGACGGTTGAAAAGCCTGAGGGAACAACACAGGAACTGGTTACTTTTGATTCATCAGATACACCGATACTGGATTTGATTGATCCAGACTGCGAAACCAACCCGGAGACCGAAGATGCATGGTATGAAAAAGCCGCCAGTGCCGCAAATCTCCAGATCAATTTGGTCTTCCCTACTGATGAAGACGACAACGTTG
Source organism: Saussurea involucrata (assembly GCA_033807775.1). NCBI lineage: Eukaryota > Viridiplantae > Streptophyta > Magnoliopsida > Asterales > Asteraceae > Saussurea > Saussurea involucrata. The sequence goes on from CM066312.1 coordinate 24,074,025, forward strand.
ACTACGACCAGTTTCTGCTCCAGAATTTGTATGGTACTCCCGTTCACTCGGCTCAAGCCGCCGAAACTTCAACAAGACCCGAAACTACAACTGCAGATATTCCGACATCTCCTCATCAACAACCGACAGCATCTGATCTTCCTCCTCCTCAGCAGCAACAAATCCGTTGGGAGAAGATCACGATGTTTATTCCTCACCTGGAGGAATCTCTAAAGAAGTTGTTCGTCCACAAGCTACGCCCAATCGAGCCGACCTTCTGCCTTGGTATTTACAGTTCCAACCCCGAATACCAACGTAGGTACATAAGCGCAATGAAGCGGTGTCTGCCAGTTAGCCAAGTCCAAACCAAGCATAAAATCACCGAAGTGCTCAACATCCAGTCAGGTCGTATTATGAAAGTTGTTTATCCTGTATTCACCATCAGACGCGAAGATGGGAATGAATGGAGATTTTCTGAAGCCGACTTCCAGCACCTCCGACCGTTCGACTTCTATGCTATTCTGAAGGACCTTCGTACAAGAACCATCCGACCACTTCCGATAACCAAAGCGCTCGAAGCTGTTCGTCGATTCCTGGTCCGTACTATCATGATGTCTTATCTCACGGACTTCCAAATATTTGGCAATCGAGAACAGGGCAAAGAAGGTAAATCTGATAAAGCCGGATCTAGAAGCTCCTGAATTGAAGATGTATCCCGAGAACGCTCTGCTTCTGGAACCTGAATTTGGGATAGTCTACATCAACGAACAGAAAGAGAAAAGATTTCTGCGTTTCAGTCAGGTATATAGATTCTGCGACGGCACATTATTCAAAGTTCAAGATGCCCTTCGAAAGATCATCCAGCACGAGTCTGAAAACCCAAAGTATTCGTATGTTCCTAATCCGAATGAAACAACTGCTCGGAATGCTTTGGAAATGGTTGAAGAACGCATCGACTATCGCCACGCTATCAGAATGTTCGAGGTACACTTCGCGCTCCATAAAAGATATGTCGCGAACTGGCGCGAACTCGAACTTCAATTCAAAGGGGGAGATTGCTAGGGTCATTTATGTTGAATTAAAGTTCAAGGGGCTAATTGTAATAGCTTAATTTGAGTCTAGTTAGTGAACGGGCCGTGGGCTTGTTAACCACGAGTCCGTCATATATAATGTTTGCTTAGCCTTAGAAATTAGGCTAGTTGTTCATTTGCTTTCATTATTCCTTATTGTAAACTCTCTCAATTGAAAGCTAAATTGGATGACTTGTTGAAATCATTCCGACTTGTTTCTACTTATTGATTTCATTATTGTTCGTTGCACGGATCTGGAACTATCAATATCTACCTTAACTTCTAAAGGTAAAGAGAAAATTGTTTATCCAAAACCTCAGAAGGGTACCAAAATACCAAATCTGGAGAATATTAAACCTTCAGTTAATCATTCCTCATCCTCTAAGGATAAGATTTATGAAAATGTTCAGTGATCCAATCCTAGGATCAAGCTGAACTTTCTAGCTAAGAATCTTGATGAACCTCAGGTTCCCCCAAGATCTGATGCTAAAGGTATTCTTGGTGCTGGCCCTGCTCATTTAAAATTAATGGCTAAGCATGCAAATGGTTCTAAAGCTACCTTTAGCTATAGGAAATGTTATCACTGTGGACTTACCGATCACATTGCTAGTAAGTGCCCCACAGCCACCAAAGCTGAAAAATTAGCTAAGGTGAAGATTAATGCCCCCAAGGCAAAGAAGACCACTGAGGTTAAGAAATTAACCAAAGTGAAGAATAATTCTGAAGCTGAATCTTCAAATGCTGCGAAGACTGCTGAACCTTCCACTTCCTCTACCACCACTGACAAATTTGGACCCATGGTTAAATGGGTGCCCAAGTCAAACTAGTTTTCCTTTGTTTGCAGGTTCGGAAGGGTATCTGGTATCTTGATAGCGGATGCTCTAGATACATGACTGGAAAGAAAAACCTGCTCACTGAATACAAGGAAGAGAAGGGTCCCTCTGTGACTTTCGGTGGAAACAGAAAAGGCTATACCCGAGGGTTTGGTGTACTCTCTAATGGTACAATAACCTTTGGAAGAGTTGCATATGTTGAAGGACTGAAGCATAATCTTCTAAGCATTAGCAGCTGTACGATAAGGATAACAAAGTAATCTTTACTAAGGAATCCTGCTTTGTCACTGACAAAAAGGAGAAGATAGCTCTTAGTGGTTATCGTCTGGAAAATGTCTATGTCATAAACATGGACTCTACAACCACTGAGAACTCCTGTTTCTTCTCAAAAGCCTCATCTGATGTCAATTGGCTATGGCATAAGAGGCTCTCCCATCTCAACTTCAAGACACTGAATACTCTTTCTTCAAAAGAGTTGGTCACTGGTCTACCTCAACACTCATACGCTAAGGAGTCCTTATGTTCAGCGTGTGAGAAAGGGAAACAAACTAAAGCAATCTTCAAATCTAAGCAAGTTTCCTCAGTGTCGTCTCCTCTACAACTTCTCCATATGGATTTGTTTGGCCCTGTTAACAAACAATCCATCGCTGGAAAGAAATATACACTGGTCCTAGTTGATGAATTCTCTCGCTATACCTGGGTAATGTTTCTCCGTTCTAAGAGTGACACCCGTGAAAAACTCATCACCTTTGTTAGCAAAATGGAAGTCCTGAACAACATGACCGTTCGCTCAATAAGGAGTGATCATGGGACTGAATTCAAAAACAGTTCTCTTGATTCCTTCTTTGAAAGTAAGGGTATCTCTCACAACTTTTCCACAGTGAGAACACCGCGACAAAACGGAGTCGCTGAAAGAAGAAATCGAACTATCATCGAAACTGCACGTTCAATGCTCAGCAACTCTCATCTACCTACTCAGTTTTGGGCAGAAGCTGTCAACACTGCTTGTTTTACTCAAAACAAGTCGCTGATTGTCAAAAGATTCAAGAAAACAGCCTATGAACTTTTTCATGGGAGAAAGCCTTCAATTAGCTTTCTTCACATCTTTGGATGTCAGTGTTTCATACTGAACAACATAGATGCTCTTGGAAAGTTTGATCCTAAGGCTGATGATGGAATCTTTCTTAGATATTCTTCAGTCTCCAAAGCCTTCAGAGTCTTCAATCGAAGAAGACAAACTGTTGAAGAAACTATCCACGTCACTTTTGACGAATCTCGTTCAGCGAACTAGACCTTCTGCTGATACTGAAGAACTGAATTAATGGATGTTTTCTCATCTTGGTGATTCAGAAGACATTCCCACTCCTCCATCTCATACTCATCCCGCTGAAGATGATGATCCTACCATCATCCCAAGCATGCAGACTAGTGAAGCTGAAACATCATGGGTCTCAGCTGTTCCTATTAACACTATGCCTGCTTCTGAAACTTCTATCTCAGATATACCATCTACTTCTCAGCAATCAGTGAATGAAATGACATCTGCACCTATCCCTCTCTTGGCTGATATACCAGAAGTTGCTGAAGCCTCATCTTCAGCTCCTCCAGAAGTTCAAGTTGAGTAAGCAAATCATGCTCCGGCTCAGCGATGGACTATCAATCACCTTATTGAACAAATTCTTGGTGATCCAAATGCTGGTGTTCAAACTCGACGAAGTGCAGGTAATATTTGCTTATTTGTTAACTTTATTTCTCTGATTGAACCAAAGAAAACAGATGATGCCCTCCAAGATCCAAACTGGGTCAGCGCTATGCAAGAAGAGCTGACTGAATTCGAAAGAAACAAAGTTTGGAAGCTTGTTCCTCGACCATCCGACAAGTCAGTGATAGGCACTAAATGGGTCTATCGAAACAAGTTGGATAAACATGGAACTGTAACCCGCAACAAGGCTCGTCTTGTTGCTCAAGGATACAGACAAGAGGAAGGTATAGATTACGACGGAACATTTGCTCCAGTAGCAAGACTCGAAGCCATTCGTCTATTCTTAGCCTACGTTGTACACAAAGACTTCACGGTTTATCAAATGGACATTAAATCATCGTTCCTTAATGGAAAGCTGAACGAAGAAGTTTACGTGGAACAACTTCCAGGATTCTCAGATCCTAAGCATCCAGGTTATGTTTATAAAGTGGATAAGGCACTCTATGGCTTAAAGCAAGCTCCTCGTGCATGGTATGCCACTCTCTCTACTTATCTCCATATTAAAAAAATTGAGCGAGGTAAAATCGACAAAACTCTATTTTTCAGGAAATTAAAAGGTCATATTATTCTTGTTCAAATATATGTCAATGACATTATATTTGGTTCCACTAACCCTGACTTTTGTACTCGTTTCTCTGAAAAGATGAAAGCCAGGTATAAAATGAGTATGATGGGTGAGCTAACATATTTCCTAGGTCTTCAAATCAAACAGAGTGAAAAACGAACTTTCATTCATCAAGGAAAGTATGTTAAAGATATGCTGAAGAAAATTTGATTTAACTCAGAGTTCAGCTATGAAAACCCCTATGGCACCACCGCTGACACTTAACAAGGATCCTTCTGGAAAACCTGTTAATGTCACGATGTACCGTGGGATGATCGGCTCTCTTCGGTATCTTACAGCTAGCCGACCTGATATTATGTATGCAACATGTTTGTGTGTACGATATCAAGCTGAACCTAAGGAATCTCATTTGATCGCTGTAAACCGAATCTTTCGTTACCTTAAGGGTACTCCTAACCTAGGTCTTTGGTATCCCAAAGACTCAGGGTTTGATTTAATCGCCTATACAGATAGTGATTTTGTAGGTTGCAAATTGGATAGGAAAAGCACCACAGTAGGCTGTCAGCTCCTGGGTGGAAAGCTGGTGAGTTGGACAAGTAAAAGAGCAAAACTCAGTGTCCACCTCAACCGATGAAGCTGAGTACGTAGCCACCAGAAGCTGTTGTTCTCAGGTCTTATGGATTCGTCTTCCTTGTCCAATCAAATTCAAGGGACGTGACCGTGTCATCATGAAAAACTTTCCCGCTCATAGTTTTTCTCTCTCTACTCTCACTATATAAACACTTTGCGTTTATATTTTTACCTTTACGCGAACATCTTCTCTATCAAGCAAGAACATCACTGTTGCATTTTGAACTCTCTATTTCCAAAAATCGTTCATCTTCTTCAACACTCGAAAGGTTAATATTCTTATTATTTACCTTTTATCAACTTGTTTTTGATCTTATTCTTGTTTTTAACAGATCAAACAAAAGAACCTTTTAAAAATGAAATCATTTCTCTCTTTATGATTTTATGAGCACAATCTTCATGGTTGTTCTTCAAGTTTAAAACAAAAATCTTAAACTTATATCCTCATATGTTTTTCAAGAATCTCTTCTTTAAAAGAAACTGAAAAACAAGTGTTCACTATGTTTTGTACTCTTTTACAAAGCAAGAAAAACCCTAATCTCCATTAAGATACCTTTTGTCTGAATGGAATGTGCAAAACCCAAAAACATCTTATTTTGGAAAATCTTTCCACATTAAGACTTTACTCTTTATCCTTCTTAATGTTTGTAATTATAAATAGAAATTGCATCTACTACTGAATCTCCTACTGCTAAGTCCCCCATTGCTGCTGAAAAAGTCATACTCACAAAAGCTCCTCAAGTTAAGTTCAAAATCGAGCAAGTTACCTTTCAAAGCAACAACCCTTTTGCTCTCTTCGACTTCCCTCAAAAGAAGCAGGTCACACACCTTGATGACGCTGTGAATTTTCTTAAAACCTATCCTTTATCGACAGCTCTGACCATTGCACCCCCGGCTCATAAATATCTTCTAGCTCAATTCTGGTATACTGCCAAGAGAGCTCAGGTACCCTCACCCAATGACCCAAAGAAGATGATTGATGTCATTCTCTGTTACACCAAACATGGAACCTCCAAGATCACCCCTACTACTATCAGGCGTGCCCTGAACCTTCCTGGTAGTTCCAAAGAAAAACGCTTTATCCCTCTGCCAAACCCCAAAAACCTAGCTGACAGGGAAGCACTCATTGCATTCTTTGATGCAATGAAGTATGTGTGGGAAACAGGGAGAGATGAACTCCCTGAGAAGAAGCTGGCCGTCATGAAGAAATCAAAAATGCCCAGCGAGATGAACTTCATCTTCGCTCATTTGATCAGCTGCCTGACAGCGAAGACTGGGTTAACTGACCAAGCGTCACAACCTCAGCAGGCCATGGGATATGCACTGCTAAAAGGTCTTCACATTGATTGGGCATCAATCATCTACAACGATATAGTGCTCAGGATGGACGTGGCTGACAGACCAACATGTGTTCCATATCCCCGGTTTGTCAGTGCTATCTTTCTACATGGACTTGGGGACAAATACCCAAAAGTGGGTGACCTGAAACTCTCTCGGGTTGGCCCTAAGGTGCTCGACTTCAGCCCCATGCCTAACGAGGTACGTCTTACTACTCTCTTATCTCTTCTCAACCCCAATTCTTCTACTTCTACAGCTACCTCAGCGGCAATACCAACCGCTGTTACCCAGGCTGCAAAAACCACTCCTACTAAGAAAAGGAAACACTCCTCTACCTCTCTTGATACTCAAAGGATCAAGAAAACCAAGGAGCAACCCCCCAGGCCTTTCCAAGTGAAGACCTAGCGTCTGTCTCTCTACAGACTACGCTGGATGGTTTCGTGGAACGCTCCTCCACAGCTGATCAAGCTACCCCTTCCATACCAACTTCAGCGTTTCTAAATGTTGAGGTTATAAACTTGGAACAGAACCCACCTCCTTCAGTACCTCTAAGTACTGCGGAAGTCATTTACAGCGGATCCAACGCTGATCCTCTTACCCATTCCCTCTTCTCAACCTTCACTCCTCCCACCACTTCTTTGGCCACTCCATCTATTCCCCCCTTCTCTACAACGAAGGTCATTCATCTGAGTGACTCATCTGCTGAAGAACTACAGCGGATGCAGGATCTAAATAAAGGACCTGCGGACACCTCCAAGCGTCAAGGCACTCTGGAAGGTGACATGAAAACTTTCTCAGGTTATCGAACTTACGAGGAATTCGTCAACCATCCCGCAGGTATACACAACATCCTAAACACTCCTTTCTCAAAACCCCAAACTTCTGAGCTTTCCTTTGTTCATAAGTTATTAGCTGTTACAGGTCCTAACTTGGGCGACATCAACACATCGCTCATGGATCTGACCAACAAGGTGGAATCTCTCACCACCATTCTATCTACAAACTCTTCAGTGGTTACAAACGTTGGAGAGGAACTCAAGAAGCTGACCACCGAGGTCAAAGGCAAAGCCTCCAGCGTTGATCTGGAGAAGGTGGAAGGTAGCATTGGTCAATTTGCTACTACTCTCGCTGAAAGATCCACCGCCAACAACACCCTCTCCACCAACTTTACAGCCCTGTCCAATGAAGTCACATCATTGAAGACAGTGGTTGGCGATCTTTAGGGAGAGGTGACTACTGTAAAGTCAGAGATGACCTTTGTGAAGTCTCTCCTACAGTAGATTCTCGACCGCCTGAATGCACCAACTTGTACTCCATCTCACTTTATTCAAGCTGATCGAGAAGACCTTCAAAAGATCAGTCCTACTATTTCTAGCCTAGAAGACAGAATAATAGTGATTGAAACCTTCATTGGTATCACTGGCCTGGAAGACAGTGACCCAAAGCCTGCTGTTGCTGCTGAAGCTACAATTTCCTCCCCCATCCATCATGTGGAAGAGGGGGAGAACACTAAAGACCTTCCCCATAATCTTGAGGGGGAGGAGAAAACTCTTGAAGACCTTCCCCATAACTCTGAGGGGGAGGGTATTGTTTCTGATGCTGCTGCTGATAAACCTCAGGGAGATGAAAACCCTGAGAGAACCGAGAAATCTCCCTTTGAATCTGAGGGGGAGCAACTCGATGAGGAAACTGAAGCTGCTGTTGATGTTACCGAACCCTACGCTGATGAGGAAGAATCTTAAGCTAAAGAAGCAGAAGATGATGAAGACCTCGACCTTGAGGATGACGAACCATCATCATCCCCTAAAACGATGATGGTGATGACGATGATGATGACGTCGACTTCTTCTTCGTCCAGCCCAAGAAGGTCCCTGCTCAAAAAGGGGTTATGATAAATGAACCATCAGGGGAGGGGACAAAGAAAAAGCCTGCAGCAACTGAAGCCGACAAAGGCAAAAACAAAGGCATCACTGCAGAAGACAATCTGACGATCTTGCTTCAAAAGCCAGTTTGTCAGGTACAATACTTTTTCTTCCCTTACACTGCATCCCTCCTCTATCCCTTCTCAACCTCAGTTCTCCTCTCCATAAAACCTCTATATACTTAACCCCCATTCTTTTCACTATCTCTTTCTTTCCCAAAATGATCTTACTTAAACGATCGTTGTGTTTCAGCTAGTCCTCTCCCATGCTTGAGGATCCAGCTGAAGTTCCTCCGACTGCAACTACAACAAAAATTTCAGCTCCTATCGCTGAAGAAATAATCCCAGTCTTGGATTTCACTGAGACTGATGAACCTGAAGAACAGTTGCTCTCTCACAACAAAAGACCTTCCTTGGCTCCTCAAACGCTAAGTGAAGAAGACCTGAAGAAGAGAGAAGCCATGATCAAATGGCTTGAAGATCAACGAATCATCCTTCCTCGAGACAAAATCAACGCTCCTAAATTCAGACTATCAAGAAAGGAATTCGCTGAACATCTCAAGGCTGAAAAACAACTCGCCGATCGAAGGAAAGTTGAAGAACAAGATAAAGCCTACGCCATCCAGCTTGTCCAACAATCGGTGAAGGATCCTGATCTGAAGAAGACTCCCATTGATGTCCAACGTCAATTGTGGAAGGACGCCAAGATGATCATCAAAGAAAAGACCAAGGTATCTGACTCTACCTTGGAATGGTGCAAAGAAAGACTGCACTATCGATATAGGGCTGCCAGAATCAACAAAGTGTACATCAGGGGAAGAACGCTAATAAACGTTCCAGTCATTGAGGTCGATTTATTCAGAGAAAATGTGTTGATCCAAACCCTCAGTGATTTGATAATGACCCTCTCTTATATACTTAGTGAAAATTGTAAGTAAACAATATGTATCAGAGTTTCACTATCGCTGATAAGTACTAAGATCTTACAGTACCGCTGATAGGAACTCTCGCTCTTTTAAGTTAAACATTCAGCGAACACTGTTCATCATTAATGCTCTGAGTCTGTTCAGTCATTATGATGATCGCTGATAAGTTAGTTTTTTACTTATGATCCCTGAAGACAAGTTTCACGTCAACATAGGTTCTACGCTGAAGTCGAAGATCAAGCTCAAGAACCAGCGACAAGTCTCCTAATGAACTGATGTGGATCAGCGAAGACTCAGATTTGTCCACTCAACGTGAAGTATCAAGTACAAGACTTCAGCTATCGCTGAACTTTATCATTCGTTGAATAGAAAATGATAATCGCTCAATCAACGAAAATCTGATCATGAAGTCCTCCGTACAAAGTACTTTTGTCTTAACCCCCTTTGCACGAGTCCATACGAAATGTCAGAAAAGAACCTCCGACTGTCTGAAATCGTACAACCACTCTGATGCTACACTGTTCATCCATGCGGCTACTAAGGTTGTCAACCAAGGTCAATGACATGCAACCAACCAGCTGATGACACGTGTAAAGTGTATACTGACTTGTATTAAATGCATGCAGTATATAAAGAGATGAACCTACTTCTTTTGAAGTAACTTGCTAACTCTGGACAAGTTCAATCTCTTATCTCAAGATAGGTTATTATTAGTAATTTCCTTATCTCTCTTAGTGCAAGAAACCTTAGTGTTCCAACTTGTTTAGATTTAGGTTTATCCTTAATCTTGTTTCCGCAACAAGCTGTAAATTGTTAATGATTTATCAATAAACAATTTAGAAAAGTAAAATCTGTGTGTTTGTATTCAACCCCCCCTTCTACAAACTTGTATAGGCCTTCGGGACCAACAAGTGGTATCAGAGCGGATTTGTTTAATCTCATAAACAAGATCTAATCTAAGATATTTCTCTTCCTTGCTATTATCTGAAAATGGCCACCAACACAAACACAAATTATATAGACAATGGTTCTCTTGCTAAACCCCCTATATTTTCCAAAGATAACTTCAACTTATGGAAAAATAGGATGACACTCTTCTTAGAAGGTGTAGACCCTACTATGCCTTACTATCTCGAAAATGGTCCATTCATCCCTGTAAGAATTGATGCTGCTGTTCCAGCCGCTGAGAATAGACCTGCTATTCCAGAAAGGCTGGTACCTAAGGAAATCTTTCAATGGACTGACGAAGATAAGAAGAAAGTGGCTATAGATACAAAAGCCAGGTCCATACTATCCATGGCTCTTCCTGACGAAGTCTACCATTCCGTCATGATTCTGAAAACATCAAAGGCCATGTGGGACACAATATGTGTTCAGTATGAAGGAACGTCTGAAGTCCAGGATTCAAGAAAGATCAACCTAGTAAGACAATATGAAAGCTTCATTTCTGGTAAGAATGAATCTCTCTCTGAAGTTCACCAACGTTTTAATTGTTTAATTATAGATCTGAAAACTGTTGGTAAGGAATATTCTAACTTTGAAGTACTGACAAAGTTTCTAGAATGTTTACCTGAAAGCTGGGACAATTATGCTATGTGTCTCAAGCTATCAAAGGATCTAAAATCAATGACCCTTTCAACCTTATATGGCACGTTGCTGAATCATGAGCAATCGAGCCATCTTAAGAAGAATCTTGTAAAAGATTCCAAAAGCACCCCTGCTGCTTTAATCTCAGAGGAACCTTTTACTCAGCGACCCTCGGTCACTATCACTGAGTTAGAAAGTAACTCTGAAAGGTCATCAGATTCTGATTATTCAGATAATGATGAATCTTTAGCTCTCCTAACTAAAAAGTTCAGGAGATTTGCCAAAAAGAAAATGTTTAGAAAGAACAAACCTCTTTCCATAACTGACAAGCCTAGATCATCAGCTTTTGTTGATAAGGCTACTGCTACTTGTTTTAACTGCAAAAAGACAGGACATTTCGCTAACGAGTGCAGGTCTAAGAAAGTTTCTAGACCCTCAGCTTTTACAAAGAAACCCTTTGTTCCAAGGAATAAAGATGACAAATATTCAAAGTTGAAAGAAAAATATGCAAAGCTGAAAAGCTTTAAGAAGAAGAATAAAGGCCTGATGGCTGACTATGATTGGGCTGCTTCTGATGAAGAAGCATCATCATCTGACTCTGAAGATGATGAAGCAAATCTATGTCTTATGGCCAAGATTGAAGAAGAGGAAGAAAGTTCAGACATTCCCTCCACTTCAACATCTGCTATTCAGGTATCACCTTCTTTCTTTACCAATATTGCAAATATTGATGAAGCTGATAGTCTCCGTAAGATCGATCTCTTGACTAGAAGTTTATACGAAGCCATGAACGGCAAAACTGTGGTTGAAAACCAAAACCTTGATCTCGCTGAAAAGCTTAAAAATTGCCACCTTCAAATAGAAAAGCTTTCTAAAATTGAAGAAGACTTTAAAGATCAAGTATATTTAACTCAGCTAGTCAAAATCGAACGAGCAGAAGCTATCGTTGCATTAAAGGCTGAAAAAGCTACTGTTGAAGGATGGTGTAATTCTTCAACAAAGATCACTGAGATAATAAAGTCTCAAATTCCCCTGAGTGATAAACGTGGTTTGGGTTACAAATATGATACTCCAAAACCAACCACTGAGCGTTCAATGCTTAAATTTGGAACGTTCGTATCCTCAGTCGCTGATACTCCATCTTCTCAGTTCTCCTCGTCCGTTACACCAATCCCTGAGGAAACTCCTACCTCCTCAAAAGGCAAGGAGAAAATGGTTTATTCAAAACCTACCTCTGTCTCTAAAGACAAAGGTAAAGGAATTGTTATTTACCAGAATCCTCAGAAGGGTACCTTAGTACCAAAGTTGAATGCTTCTAAAGCTTCAGTAGCTCATCCCTCTGGATCAAGGAAGCAGATCTCTGGATCTATTCAGCGATCTACTCCTAGACTCAGATTGGATGTCCTTGGTAAGAAATCTGAAGAACTGAATGTTCGTCCCATTTCTAAAGCCAATAGTTTACTTGGTGCTGGCACTTCTAATTCGAAATTAAAAGCTCAGCATTCAAATGGTCCTAGAACTACTTTTAGTTATAGGAAATGTTATCACTATGGACTTACCGATCATATTGCTAGTAAGTGCCCCACAGCCACCAAAGCTGAAAAGATAGCTAAGGTGAAGATTGCCCCCAAGGCAAAGAAGACCAACCCTGGTGCAAATCAGGTCAAGGTGAATCCTACCACTGATGTTAAGAAATTAACCAAAGTGAAGAAAGACAAAGCTGAATCTTCAAATGCTGCGAAGACTGCTGAATCTTCCTCCAACTACTTCCACTGACAAATGTGTATACATGGTTAAGTGGGTACCCAAGAAAATCTAATCTTCCTTTGTATTGCAGGTTAAGAAGGGTATCTGGAATCTCGATAGCGGATGCTCTAGACACATGACTGGAAAGAAAAGCCTGCTCGCTGAATACAAGGAAGAGAAGGGTCCCTCTGTGACTTTCGGTGGAAATGGAAAAGGACATACCCGAGGGTATGGTGTACTTTCAAATGGTACAACCTCCTTCAGAAGAGTCGCATATGTTGAAGGGCTGAAGCATAATCTTCTAAGCATCAGTCAGCTTTGCGACATGGATAACAAAGTAATCTTTACTAAGGAATCCTGCTTTGTCGGTGACAAAAAGGAGAAGATAGCTCTCAGCGGTTATCGTTTGGAAAATGTTTATGTAATAAACATGGACTCAACAACCACTGAGAACTCATGTTTCTTCTCAAAGGCCTCATCTGATGTCAACTGGCTATGGCATAAGAGGCTATCTCATCTAAATTTCAAGACACTGAACACTCTTTCATCAAAAGAGTTAGTCACTTGTCTACCTCAGCATTCATACGCCAAAGAGTCTTTATGTTCAGCGTGTGAAAAAGGGAAGCAGACCAAAGCAAGCTTTAAGTCAAAGCAAGTTTCTTCAGTGTCATCTCCTCTACAACTACTCCATATGGATTTGTTTGGCCCTGTTAACAAACAATCTATCGCTGGAAAGAAATATACGCTGGTCATAGTTGATGAATTCTCTCGCTTCACTTGGGTAATGTTTCTCCGTTCTAAGAGTGACACCCCTGAAGAACTCATCACCTTTGATCGGAAGATGGAAACCCTGAACAATCTGACCGTTCGCTCAATAAGGAGTGATCATGGAACTGAATTCAAAAACAGTTCTCTTGATTCCTTCCTTGAGAGTAAGGGTATTTCTCACAACTTTTCTTCAGTGAGAACACCGCAACAAAATGGAGTCGCTGAAAGAAAAAATAGAACAATTATTGAAGTTTCACGTTCAATGCTCAGCGATTCTCACCTGCCTACTCAGTTTTGGGCAGAAGCTGTCAACACTGCTTGTTTTACGCAAAACAGGTCGCTGATAGTCAAAAGATTCAAAAAGACAGCCTATGAACTCTTTCATGGGAGAAAGCCTTCAATCAGCTTTCTTCACATCTTTGGATGTCAGTGTTTTATACTGAACAACAGAGATGCTCTTGGAAAGTTTGATCCTAAGGCTGATGATGGAATCTTTCTTGGATACTCCTCAGTTTCCAAAGCCTTCAGAGTCTTCAATCGAAGAAGACAAACTGTAGAGGAAACTATTCACGTCACATTTGACGAATCCCGTTCAGCAAACTCTAAACCGTCCGCTGATACTGAAGAACTGAATCAATGGATGTTTTCTCATCTTGGTGATTCAGAAGATATTCCCACTACTCATGCTCATCCAGTAGAAGATGATAGTCCTCCTAGCATTCCAAATATGCAGAACAGTGAAGCTGAAACATCATGGGTCTCAGCTGTTCCTACAAACACTATACCTAACGCTGAACCAAATGTCTCAGACATTACATCTACTTCTCAGCAATCAGTGAATATAATGACAACTGCATCCATTCCTCTCTTGGCTGATACTCCCGACGTCGCTGAAGCTTCATATTCAGCTCCTCCAGTTCAAGTTGAGTCAGCGTCTCACGCTCCGGCTCAGCGATGGACTATAAATCACCCAATTGATCAAATTCTTGGTGATCCAAATGCTGGGATTCAGACTCGACGAAGTGCAGGTAATATTTGTTTATTTGTAAATTTTATTTCACTAACTGAACCAAAGAAAGTAGATGATGCCCTCAAAGATCCAAACTGGGTCAGCGCCATGCAAGAAGAGCTGACTGAATTCGAAAGAAACAAAGTTTGGAAACTTGTTCATAGACCAACTGATAAAACTGTAATAGGCACTAAATGGGTCTATCGAAACAAGTTGGACGAACATGGTACTGTAACCCGCAACAAAGCTCGTCTTGTTGCTCAGGGATACAGACAAGAGGAAGGTATAGATTATGACGAAACATTTGCTCCAGTAGCAAGACTTGAATCTATTCATCTATTCTTAGCATATGTTGTACACAAAAACTTCAAAGTACATCAGATGGATGTTAAGTCAGCGTTTCTAAATGGAAAGCTGAATGAAGAAGTGTATGTGGAACAACCTCCAGGATTCTCAGATTCTAAGCGTCCAGGTTATGTTTATAAACTAGATAAGGCACTTTATGGCTTGAAGCAAGCTCCTCGTGCATGGTATGACACTCTTTCTACTTATCTCCATATTGAAAAAAATTGAGCGAGGTAAGATTGACAAAACTCTATTTTTTAGAAAAGTGAAAGGTCATATCATTCTAGTTCAAATATATGTTGATGACATTATATTTGGTTCTACTAACCCTGAGCTTTGTACTCGTTTCGCTGATAGAATGAAAGATGAGTATAAAATGAGCATGATGGGTGAACTAACATATTTCCTTGGTCTTCAGATTAAGCAAACTGAAAAAGGAACTTTTATTAATCAGGGAAAGTATGTTAAAGATATGCTGAAGAAATTCGACTTAACTGAAAGTTCAGCTATGAAAACCCCTATGGCACCACCGCTGACACTTGATAAGGACACTAAGGGTGTTCCTGTCAATGTCACGCTGTACCGTGGGATGATCGGTTCTCTATTGTATCTTACAGCTAGCCGACCCGATATTATGTTTGCAACATGCTTGTGTGCACGATATCAAGCTGAACCTAAGATATCTCATATGAAAGCTGTAAAGCGAATCTTTCGATATCTTAAAGGTACAGCGAATCTAGGTCTTTGGTATCCCAAAGATTCAGGATTCGATCTAACCGCCTATTCAGATAGTGATTTTGCAGGTTGAAAAATGGATAGGAAAAGCACCACAGGAGGATGTCAGCTCCTGGGTGGAAAGCTGGTAAGTTGGACAAGTAAAAAGCAAAATTCAGTGTCCACTTCCACAGCTGAAGCTGAATATGTAGCTGTTGGAAGTTGTTGTTCTCAAGTCTTGTGGATGAGAAATCAGCTACTAGACTATGATCTTCAGCTCTCCAAAATTCCAATCTATTGCGACAGCACAAGTGCCATCGCTATAGCAAACAATCCAGTACTACATTCAAAAACCAAACATATAGAAATCAGATATCATTTTATCAGAGATCATGTGATGAATGGTGATATAGAACTTCTTTTTATCCCAACTGATTATCAGTTAGCTGACTTATTTACCAAACCTCTTGATGAGACAAGATTCAACTTTCTCATCAGCGAGCTTGGAATGCTGAACTTTGAAGGATAAAATCTTCAGCGGTTCACATTAATCAGCGATAGGATAAAATCAACTCGTATAACCTATTCAATCATCTTCTCTCTGAATAAAACTTGGTTAAACTTATATCAAGGTATGTTTTCTTTCTCTGACAATCACATGAAAATGCAAGATTTCAAAACAAAATGCATCGCTGAATATCTCTTCCTTAACAGCGATATTTTGAAATTTCTTAAAACCATCGCTGAATATCTTCATTCAATGCTTCATGTTTTCAAAAGTATCCCTGAGTTTTTCAAAACCTCAGAGACAACCAAGAATATGAAAGGACAGTTGTGACGTCATTGCAACGGATAAAACCCCGGCACGTTTTCTCTTCCTGACACACGTTTGCACGTCTCGTTCAAACTTCCAATCAAATGCAAACACGTGTCCGTGCCATTATGAAAATCTTTTCCCGCTCAAGATTTTCTCTTTCTAAAATCTCTATATAAACAAATTCTTTGTTTATATTTTTCTTTTACGCGATCAATCTTCCTCCGCAAGAAAGAATTCACTGTTGCATTTGTGATTTCAAAAACTTCAAGAGCTGTTCATCATCTTCTTCATCAAACATCAAGGTTAATATGTTCTTATTATTTACCGAATGCAAATAACTTGTTTCTGATCTACTCTTTGTTTTAACAAGATCAAACAAAAGAACTTCTTAAAATGAAAATTTTTTTCTTTCATGATTTTATGAACACAACCATTTCATGGTTGTTCTTCAAGTTTAAATGCAAAAATCTTAAACTTGTTCTTCACACATTCGTTTTTCCAGAATCTCTTTCTTCATAGAAAACTGGATAACAAGAATAAATGGGTTTTATATTTCATTTCTTAAAATCAAGAAAAACCCTAATCTTCATTAAGACATTTGTGTCTGAATGAAATGGATAAAATTTGAACCATCTTAATGGAAATTCTTTCCACATTAAGATTATTCTTATTTGTTAACATCTTTGGTTGAACTGATAATACAGAGAAATGGCTTCATCTGACATTCCTGCTACCGCTGAGAACATCTCCGCTGATACTGAGGAAGTGGACATCCTCAAGGCTCCTCAAGTCAAGTTTGCCCTTGACAAACTGGATTGGACTAAGGTGAATAACCTCTATGCGCTTCTCGAGTTTCCTCCTCGAAAGTAAGTCACACATCTAGATGATGCTGTGAATTTCCTAAAGAATTGCTGCATCTCCACAGCCCTGACCATAACACCTCCTGCTCATCAGCTTTTGCTCTCACAATTCTGGTACTCAGCCAGACACTCTCAACTTCCTTTAGCCAAAGACCCCTCCAAAACAATCGATTGCATCCTCTGCGACATCGAATATGGCACGATGAAGATCACCCCTTCCATTATTCGCAAAGCTCTCAGCCTTCCAATAGCTACCAAGGAAAAACCGTTCGTTCCCCTCCCTGACCCCAAGAAAAATTCAGACAGGGAAGCCATCATTGCATTTTTCGATGCAATGGGTTATGTATGGGAAATCGGCAGAGACATGAAGGCCGAGAAGAAGCTGACGATTATCAAGAAATCGAAAATGCCCAGCGAGATGAATTTCATCTTCGCTCATCTTATCAGCTGTATGACTGCAAAGAGTGGCTCCTCTGACCAAGTCGCTAAACCTCAGCAAGCAATGGGGTATGCACTGCTGAAAGGTCTCAACATAGATTGGGCATCAATTATCTATGATGACCTAGTTCTAAGGGTGGACACCGTCGCTGACAGACCTCCATGGGTTCCCTACCCCCGATTCATCAGCGCCATCTTCCAATATGGCCTGAAGGAGAGCTACCCAACTGAAGGTGACCTGAAACTCTCTCAGGTCGGCCCAAAGATACTCGACTTCAAACCGATGGTGAATGAGGTATGTCTTTCTACACATTTGTCTCTTCTCAACCCTTCTTCTTCTCATTGTGTGGCTCCTTCAGCGACAATACCCATCGCTAATACCCTGGCCACAAAATCCTCTCCTAAGAAAAGGAAACATTCTTCAACCCCACTTGGTTCTAAAAGGATCAAGAAAACAAAGGAGCAACCCCAGCAATCTCATGCTGAAGACTCCTCAGCTCTTTCTGCAGAGCTGAAGGAACGTTCAGTGTACGCTCTGCCACACCTGAACAAGCCATCCCTTTAATCCCAACTTCAGCGTCTCTAAACGCTGAGGTTACAAACTTGGAACCTACCCAACCTCCTTCAGTCTCTCAAAAGACTGATGAAGTGATTGTCAGCGAATCCAACGCTGAACTCAGAACCCAACCCCCATTCTTATCCTTCGCTCCTCCCTCCACTCATTTGGTCTCTACTCCAGATCTCACTGGAGCTGCCATCATTTCCTCGGAACCTAAAGCTGATTCTCCAGGAATGATGAAGACAGGACCTGCAGAATAATCCATGGGCACTTTTGAAGATGACATGGAACTATACTCAGGAACCCGTGATTTCGATGAATTCACCAATCCTCCTGCAGGTAAACAACAACCCATAAACACTGTGACTAAACCCCAAAATTCTGAGCTTTCCTCTGTTCACAAGTTTTTATATGTTACAGGTCCTAATTTGGGAGATATCAACGCCTCTCTAAAGTCCGTGGAGACAAAGCTGACAGGTCTCACCACTACTCTCTCCAATAACTCTACAGCTGTAACAAATCCTGGAGAGAATCTGAACAAGCTGACAATGGTGGTGGAGAAGAAGGCTTCCACAGATGACATGAAGCAGGTTGATAAAACTCTCAACGACTTCGCCAAAGTGCTCGCTGACATCTACACAGACTACACCTCTCTCAAAAACTCAGTTTCGTCCATGTCCAGCGAATTTACATCGCTGAAGACATCGGTTGGACATCTAGAGGGGGATATGTCTACTATGAAGACTGACTTAGGCTCTGTTAAGACCGATGTTGGTTCGATGAAAACGATGATCGAGAAGCTGCTACACAAAGCGAATACTCCTGATCCTGCTCCTGCCCCCGTCCCTGCATCTGACAACTTCACAGCGGCGGATCGCACTGAGCTGAAGAAAATCAATCCTGCTATTTCTGGCCTTGAAGACAGATTAGCAAAGATTGAAGTTTGTGTAGGTCTCTCTGGCCAAGAAGACAGAGAACCTACCAACGCCGCTGAGTCTACCCATTCCTCCCCCAGTCATCATGAAAAAGAGGGGGAGAAGAGCGCTGAAGACCTCGCCAAGAGCGCTGAAGACCTTTCCCATGATGAATCTATCAGGGGAGAGAAGACGAATACTGAAGAAACCACCGTTGGACCTCAGGGAGATGAAAACCCTGAGGAAACTGAGAAGCTCGCCTCTGTATCTGAGGGGGAGCAAATCGAAGAAGAAGCTGAGAAAAATGAATCCGAAGCAGAAGATGATGAAGCCGTCGACATCCCTGATGATGAACCATCTTCTTCTCCAAAGAATGATGATGATGATGACGAAGATGACGATGACTTCTTTATCGTCAAACCTGCTCCGAAGATCAAAGCTCTTAAGGGAATCTCGATAAATGAACCTTCAGGGGAGCGGAAAAAGACAAAGCCCTCAGCCTCTGGAGCTGAGAAAGGCAAAGGCAAAAGCGTCGCTGAAGATGGTAATCTGACGATCTTGCTTGAAAAGCCGTTTTGTCAGGTACACTAAACATCTCTCACTCCATCCCTCCTCTTTAATACACTATCAGTTCTACTACCCAAGCCTATACACTTGAACCAATTCTCTTTATCTGATTCTTCCCAAGTTCTTACTGGTAAGATCGCTGTGTTTCAGCTAGTCCTCTCCCCTGTTTGAGGATATCGCTGAAGGCTCCATAACTGCAACTTCACCAATAATACCAGCTGCTGTTGAAGAAATAATCCCAGTCTTAGATTTGATCTCTGAGACTGATGAACCAGAAGAACAGCTACTCTCGCACAATCGTAGACCTTCCTTAGCTCCTCAAAAGCTAAGTGAAGAGGATCAGAAAAAAAAAAGAGGAAATAATAAAGCGATTCGAGGATCAGCGAATCATTCTGAGGCGTGATCAACTTCCTTCAGTTCCTCCAAAATTCAGAATTTCCAAAAAGGAATACAAGGAACACCTCAGAGCTGAACGTCTAATCACTGAAAGAAAAGAAGCTGAAGAAAAAGACAGAGAATACGCCATCCAGCTTTCTAAACGATCAATAAAAGACCCCAAGCTAAAAAGAGTTCCCATTGATGTTCAACGTCAGCTCTGGGAAAACGCCAAGAAGATAACTGAAGAAAAAAGAACTATGTCTCAGTCCACTTTAGCCTGGTGCAAAGAAAAGGTCAACTACAGAGACTCTCCTGCCAAAATCAACAAGGTATTCATCTCTGGAAGAACAACCCTTGTTTCAATCGCTGAAATCGAGATATTCAGAGAAGATAAGAAGTACGAAAAATTCTATGCTGAAGCCATAACAAAGTACGGTCTCTCTGAATGGTTGGAGATCAGGTTAGCCATCCAGAAGTCCAAGTCGAAATACAAGGAACATGTTAAAAAGCTGATCAACAAACAAATCGATTTAGTCTACTCCTGTGTGGATATTCCTCCTCCTCCTCCTCTCGAAAGTCAGAAAAGAAAGGCCTCATCGAAGAAGAAGAAATCTATATCTTCAATTGATGGCCCTGTCATTCGAAATGAAACAGGTATTGGTTTTTTACGTGCTGAAGTCCTTGGTCCTGATCCTGATCTTTCCATGCTTGACACATCTCTTCCTCCTGGTGAGACTTTCATCCCTGGCAAAGTCATAAGCGAACCCTACAGGATATTTTTTTCATGACTACGATGGTGGAAAGCATTTTCAACGCATCTCTGAACTTCACATCACTCCCATCGAACAGCTGAGAGATCTCATCTACTGGTGTGACTTCAGGAATGACCCTCAGGCACGACATCTGAAACCCTTGATTTTTGAAGAAGCACTGATCAAAAGAAAACAAGGTGTAACCGTTCCTGACTGGATGATTCCCACCACATCAATGACCCTTGATGAACTTCTCATTAAGGAAGAACCTTTATAAGCTGATATGATCGCCTTTTCTCTATTGTATCAGTTATACTTCTGTACTTGTAATTTATTTCGCTCGTACTTGTAATCTTTCCATTTCTCTTTGTAACCTGATTCAAAGTTTTAAAGAAAGATTTCAGCGAATGTACTTTACTCCATCAGTACTGAAAAGATCCCAGAAAACAGTAAAAGGGACAAATATTTTATGAGTTCTTTTTATCCTTTTGTTTTCATTAAATAGCAATTTTCTTTGTTGCTATGTCAT
Source organism: Saussurea involucrata (assembly GCA_033807775.1). NCBI lineage: Eukaryota > Viridiplantae > Streptophyta > Magnoliopsida > Asterales > Asteraceae > Saussurea > Saussurea involucrata. Next base: position 24,095,032 of record CM066312.1, read on the forward strand.
AATCAAATAGGGGGAGATTGTTGATCCAAACCCTCAGTGATTTGATAATGACCCTCTCTTATATACTTAGTGAAAATTGTAAGTAAACAATATGTATCAGAGTTTCACTATCGTTGATAAGTACTAAGATCTTACAGTACCGCTGATAGGAACTCTCGCTCTTTTAAGTTAAACATTTAGCGAACACTGCTCATCATTAATGCTCTGAGTCTGTCCAGTCGTTATGATGATCGCTGATAAGTTAGTTGTTTACTTATGATCCCTGAAGACAAGTTTCACGTCAACATAGGTTCTACGCTGAAGTCGAAGATCAAGCTCAAGAACCAGCGACAAGTCTCCTAATGAACTGATGCGGATCAGCGAAGACTCAGATTTGTCCACTCAACGTGAAGTATCAAGTACAAGACTTCAGCTATCGCTGAACTTTATCATTCGCTAAATAGAAAATGATAATCGCTGAATCAACGAAAAGCTGATCATGCAGTCCTCCGTACAAAGTACTTTTGTCTTAACCCCCCTTGCACGACTCCGTACGAAATGTCAGAAAATAACCTCCGACTGTCTGAAATCGTACAACCACTCTGATGCTACACTGTTCATCTATGCGGCTACTAAGGTTGTCAACCAAGGTCAATGACATGCAACCAACCAGCTGATGACACGTGTAAAGTGTATACTGACTTGCATTAAATGCATGCAGTATATAAAGAGATGAACCCACTTCTTTTGAAGTAACTTGCTAACTCTGGACAAGTTCAATCTCTTATCTCAAGATAGGTTATTATTAGTAATTTCCTTATCTCTCTTAGTGCAAGAAACCTTAGTGTTCCAACTTGTTTAGATTTAGGTTTATCCTTAATCTTGTTTCCGCAACAAGCTGTAAATTGTTAATGATTTATCAATAAACAATTTAGAAAAGTAAAATCTGGGTGTTTGTATTCAACCCCCCCTTCTACAAACTTGTATAGGCCTTCGGGACCAACAAAATGGTACCAAGGAAACCATCTACGCCTCTTCAATCAATAAGTACGGTCTCTCTGAGTGGTTGGAAATGCGAATAGCCATTCAGCGATCTCGCTCACAATTTAAAAGCCATGTCGAGAAAATGATCTGTTGGTCCCGAAATGCCTAAACAAGTTTGTAGAAGGGGGGGGGGGGGGGGTTGAATACAAACACACTATTTTACTTTTCTAAATTGTTTATTGATAAATCATTAACAATTTACAGCTTGTTGCGGAAACAAGATTAAGGATAAACCTAAATCTAAACAAGTTGGAACACTAAGTTTTCTTGCACTAAGAAAGATAAGGAGATTACTAATAAAATCCTATCTTAAGAGAGATTTGAACTTGTCCAGAGTTAGCAAGTTTTCTTGCTCATGATTCAGCAATGTGCCATATAAGGTAGCAAGTGTCATTGATCTTAGATCTTTCGACAGCTTGAGACACATGGAATAATTGTCCCAGCTTTCAGGTAAACATTCTAAAAACTTTGTCAGCACTTCAAAGTTATAATATTCCTTACCAACCGTTTTTAGATCTATAATTAAGCAATTAAAACGTTGATGTACTTCAGAGAGAGTTTCATTCTTACCAGAGATGAAACTTTCGTATTGTCTTACCAGGTTGATCTTTCTTGAATCCTGGACTTCAGACGTTCCTTCATACTGAACACATATTGTGTCCCACATGGCTTTTGAGGATTTCAGGTTCATGACGGAATGGTAGACTTCGTCAGGAAGGGCCATGGATAGTATGGATCTGGCTTTTGTATCTATAGCCACTTTCTTCTTGTCTTCATCGGTCCAATGATGGATTTCCTTTGGAATCAGCCTTTCTGGAATAGCAGCTCTAGTTGCAGTGGCTGGAACTGCAGGATCAATTGTTACAGGGATGTGTGGGCCGTTTTCAAGATAGTAAGGTATAGTAGGGTCTACACCTTCTAAGAAGAGTGTCATCCTATTTTTCCATAAGTTGAAGTTATCTCTGGAAAATCTAGGGGGTTTTGCAAGAGAACCATTGTCTATATAGTGAGTGTTTGTGTTTGTGTTGGCCATTTTCAGATAATAGCTAGGAAGAGAAATATCTTAGATTAGATCTTGTTTATGAGATTAAACAAATCCGCTCTGATACCACTTGTTGGTCCCGAAAGGCCTAAACAAGTTTGTAGAATGGGGGGGGGGGGGGGTTGAATACAAACACACTATTTTACTTTTCTAAATTGTTTATTGATAAATCATTAACAATTTACAGCTTGTTGCGGAAACAAGATTAAGGATAAACCTAAATCTAAACAAGTTGGAACACTAAGTTTTCTTGCACTAAGAAAGATAAGGAGATTACTAATAAAATCCTATCTTAAGAGAGATTTGAACTTGTCCAGAGTTAGCAAGTTACTTCAAATGAAGTGAGTTCATCTCTTTATATACTGCATGCATTTAATGCAAATCAGTATACACTTTACACGTGTCATCAGCGGATTGGTTGCATGTCATTGACCTTTGTTGACAACCTTAGTAGCCGCATGAATGAACAGTGTAGTATCAGAGTGGTTGTACGATTTCAGATTTTCGGAGGTTCTTTTCTGACATTTCGTACGGTGGCGTGCAAGGGAGGTTAAGACAAAAGTATTTTGTACGGAGGACTTCATGATCAGCTTTCGTTGATTCAGCGATTATCATTTACTATTCAGCGAATGATAAAGTTCAGCGATAGCTAAAGTCTTGTACTTGATACTTCACGTTGAGTGGACAAATCTGAGTCTTCGCTGATCCGCATCAGTTCATTAGGAGACTTGTCGCTGGTTCTTGAGCTTGATCTTCGACTTCAGCGTAGAACCTTTGTTGACGTGAATCTTGTCTTCAGGGATCATAAGTAAACAACTAACTTATCAGCGATTACCATAAGGACTGAACAGACTCAGCGATATGGTGAACAGTGTTCGCTGAATGTTTAATCTAAAAGTGCGAGAGTTCCTATCAGCAGTACTGTAAGATCTTAGTACTTATCAGCGATAGTGAAACTCTGATACATATTGTTTACTTACAATTTTCACTAAGTATTTAAGATAGGGTCATTATCAAATCACTGAGGGTTTGGATCAACAATCTCCCCCTATTTGATTATGACATAGCAACAAAGAAAATTGCTATTTAATGAAAACATAAGGATAAAAAGAACTCATAAAATATTTGTCCCTTTTACTGTTTTCTGGGATCTTTTCAGTACTGATGGAGTAAAGTACATTCGCTGAAATCTTTCTTTAAATCTTTGAATCAGGTTACAATATGAATAAGAAAGATTACAAGTACAAGCGAAATAAATTACAAGTACTGAAGGATGACTGATACAATAGAGAAAGAGGTGATTGTTGTCAGCCTTCAAAGGGTTCTTCCTTAATGAGAAGTTCATCAAGGGTTGTCTTTTCAGTTGGAATCATCCAGTCAGGAACCTTTTCTCCTTTATTCTTTAGCTTCAGAGCAGCTTCAAAAATCAAGGGTTTTAGGTGTCGTGCCTGAATGTCTTTTCTGAAGTCGCACCAGTAGATGAGATCTCTGAGCTGTTCGATTGGAGTGATTGGAAGCTCAGCGATCCGTTGAAAGCATTTACGTCCGTCGTAGTCAAGAAAGAATATTCCATAAGGATTACTGATGACTTTACCAGGGACGAAAAGTTCACATGGTGGCAAAGAGATGTCAAGGGCAGATAGATCAGGATCAGGACCAAGTACTTCAGCGCGAGAGAAACCAATTCCAGTTTCATTTCGTATGACAGGACCTGAGTTTGAATCTTGACGTTTCTTCTTTGGTGAGCCCCTTTTTCTTTTCGGCTTTAGATCAGGAACAGGAGGAATATCCACACAAGAAGATATCAAATCTATCTGTCTGTTTATCAGCTTTTCGAAATGATCCTTGTACTTAGATTGTGATGGTTGGATAGCTAACCTCATCTCCAGCCATTCAGAGAGACCATACCTTTTTACAGTGTCAGCACGAAAGGTTTCAGATGAGCCATCTTCTCTGAACAGTTTGATGTCAACAATAGGTACTCCGATGGAGGTTCTTCCAGAGATGAATACCTTGTTGATCTTCGCTGGACGATATCTGAAGTGGATTTTCTCTTTACACCAGATCAGGGTGGTCTGAGAAACTTCAGGTTTCTTTTCCACGATCTTCTGGGCTTGTTCCCAAAGCTTTCGTTGGATTTGAATGGGAATACGCTTCAGCTTGGGGTCTTTGACAGATTCTTGAGTGAGCTTGATGGCGTATTCTCTGTCTTTATCTTCAGCTTCCTTCCTTTCAGCGATGAGGCGTTCAGCTCTGAGATGATCCTGGTATTCAGCTTTTGAAATTCTGAACTTAGGAGGAACTGAAGGTAGTTGATCGCGCCTTAGAATGATTCGCTGATCCTCGAATCGCTTTATCATTTCTTCTCTCCTCTTTTGATCTTCTTCACTCAGCTTTTGAGGAACTGAGGAAGGTCTGTTTCTGTGCGAGAGAGGTTGTTCTTCTGGTTCATCAGTCTCAGAGATTAAATCTAAGACTGGGATTATGTCTTCAGCGGTAGCTGGAATTATTGGTGAAGTCGCAATAGTAGATCCTTCAGCGATATCCTCAAACAGGGGAGAGGACTAGCTGAAACGCAGCGATCTTACAAATAAGAACTGGGTAGAAGAACTTGGGTAGAAAAGATAGAAAAAAAATGTGGATGTGTATGGTGTTTGTGGAATAGATAACTGATTGTTCAGAGATGATCAGGGAAGGAAAAATAAGTTTAGTGTACCTGACAAATCGGCTTTGCAAGTAGGATCGCCAGATTATCATCTTCAGCGATGCCTTTGTCTTTGCTTTTCTCAGCGCCAGAGGCTGAGTGCTTTGTCTTTGTTTTTGTCTTCTCCCCTGTGGATTCGGTTATCACGATCCCTTTAAGAGCTTTTCGAGGAGCATGTTTGACGACAAAGAATTCGTCATCTTCATCATCATCATCATCATCGTTCCTTGGAGAGGAGGATGGTTCAGCTTCAGGGATGTCGATGTCTTCGTCTTCTTCTGCTTCGGATTCCTCAGCATCTTCTTCGAGTTGCTCCCCCTCAGATACAGAGGCGAGGTTCTCGGTTCCCTTAGGGTTTTCATCTCCCTGAGGTCCAGTAATCAGATCTTCATTACCCTCTCCTCTGATAGATTCATCATGGGAAAGGTCTTCAGCGCTCTTATTTTGATCTTCAGCGCTCTTCTCCTGTTCAGCGCTCTTCTCCCCCTCTTTCTCATGATGGGCGGGGGAGGAATGGGTAGATTCAGCATTGGTGTTGTCTCTGTCTTCTGGGCCAGAGACTTTCACACAACCTTCAAGCTTAGCTATTCTGTCTTCTAGGCCAGAAATAGCAGGCGTGATTTTCTTCAGCTCTTGGCGATCCTCTGCGGTGAATGAGTCCAAAATAGGTGCAGGGGCCGGAGCAGGAGCTGGATTGTTTGCCTTGTTCACCAGCGTCTCGATCATTGTCTTGACAGAACTAAGGTCGGTCTTCACTGAGCCCAAGTCGGTCTTGACCACTGACATATCACCTTCGAGTGTACCAACTGATTTCTTCAGCGTTGTAACCTCGCTGGAAACGGTGGAAACTGACGATTTGAGATTGGTGTAGTCAGTGTAGATGTCGGAGAGCACTTTGGCAAAGTCGGCGAGAGTTTTATCAAGGTCTTTGATGTCATCAGAGGAGGCTTTCTTTTCCACCACAGCAGTCAGCTTCGTCAGATTCTCTCCAGCGTTTGTTACAGCTGTAGAGTTATTTGATAGACCGGTGGTGAGATCTGTAAGTTTCATCTCCATGGACTTCAGAGACTGGTTGATGTCTCCCAAATAAGGACCTGTAACATATAAGTACTTGTGAACAAAGGAAAGCTCAGAAGTTTCAGGTTTAGTTACAGTGTTTAAGGTGGGATCTGTACCTGCAGGAGCGTTGACGAACTCATCAAAGTTTCGAGTCCCTCCATAGTGTTCCATATCTCCCTCAAAAGTTCCGTGAGGGATGGAGATCTCTGCAGGTCCTTTCTTCGTCATTCGCTGAGAAGCTTCAACGGCTTCTTGAATGATGGCATCTCCAGTTTTAGCTGGAGGAGTGTCCAAAGAAATAGAGGGAGGATCGAAGGATAAGAATTGGGGTTGGGTTGCAAGTTCAGCGTTGGATTCGCTGAGAAGTACTTCATCAGTCTTTTGAGAGACTGAAGAAGGTTGGGTAGATTCCAAAGTTCTAACCTCAGCGTTTAAGGACGCTGAAGTAGGTTTAGAAGGGATAGCTTGAATTGGTGTGGCAGAGCGTACCACGGAACTTTCCTTCAGCTCTTCAGAATGAGCTGAGGAGTCTTCAGCATGGAATTGCTGGGGTTGCTCCTTGGTTTTCTTGATCCTTTTGGAATCAAGAGGGGTAAGAGATAGTTTCCTTTTCTTAGAAGGAAAGGATTTTGTGGCCTGGGAATCAGCGAGGGGTTTAGTCGCTGAAGGAGCCACAGAAAGAGGAGAATTAAGTAGAGTGAGAAGGGTAGAGAGACGTACCTCGTTGGCGACAGGCTTGAAGTCGAGAACCTTAGGGCCAATCTGAGAGAGTTTCAGATCACCCTCTTCAGGATAGCTGTCCTTCAGGCCATATTGAAAGATGGCGCTGATGAATCGTGGGTAAGGGACCCATGCTGGTCGGTCAGCGGCAGAATCAACACGTTGAATGAGGTCTTCATAGATGATGGAGGCCCAGTCAATGTTGAGACCTTTCAGCAGTGCGTAACCCATGGCCTGCTGAAGTTGAGCGGCTTGATCAGAAGATCCGGATTTCGCTGTCATGCAGCTGATCAGGTGAGCGAAGATGAAGTTCATCTCGCTGGGCATCTTGGATTTCTTAATCAGCGTCAGCTTCTTCTCAGGTAGCTTGTCTCTTCCAGTCTCCCAGATGTAACCCATCGCATCAAGGAAAGCAATGATTTCTTCCCTGTCAGCGTGCTTCTTGTGGTCAGGTAATGGAATGAAAGGATTTTCTGAGGTAGCGTTAGGGAATTTCAGAGCTTTGCGGATTATTGCGGGGGTTATCTTGATGGTACCATACTCAGTATCGCTGAGTATGCAGTCGATGGTTTTAGATGGATCTTTGGCGGAGGGTAGGTCGGTGTGTCTGGCAGAGTACCAGAATTGGGATAATAGACGCTGACTGGCAGGAGGTGTGATTGTCAGTGCTGTGTAGATGGGGCTATTCTTCAAAAAATTTACAGCGTCGTCTAGATGGGATACCTGCTTCCGAGGAGGAAACTCGAGAAGCGCTGAGAGGTTGTTTGCCTTTGTCCAGTCTAGTTGATCCAGCTCAAACTTAACCTGAGGAGCTTTGGTGATTTCCAGTTCCTCAGATTCAGCGGAGATGGACTCAGCGGTAACATTCAGCTTTGAAGTTGCCATTTCACTGTATTATCAGTTCAACCAAAGATGTTAACAAATAAGAAATATCTTAATGTGGAAAGAAAATTTCCATTAAGATTTTTCGAATTTTGTCCATTTCATTCAGACAAAAAAAGTCTTAATGAAGATTAGGGTTTTTCTTGTTTTTAAAAAAAAACGAATATAACACCCATAAGCCTTGTATTCCAGTTTCTTAAAAAATGGATACGAAAGAAGAACAAGTTTAAGATTTTAGATTTAAAACTTGAAGAACAACCATGAAATGGTTGTGTTTATAAAACCATGAAAGAAAATGATTTTATTTTTGAGTTCTTTTGTTTGATCTTGTGTAAAACAATGATAAGATCGAAAACAAGTTATTCGCATTTGATAATAGATAAGAACATATTAACCTTGAGTTTGATGAGGAAGATGATGAACAGTTCTTGAAGATTGAGAGCACAAAATGCAACAGTGTTCTTTTCTTGCAGAGAAAGATTGATTCGCGTAAAAGACAAATATAAACTTTGAGAGTGTTTATATAGGAAGAGAGTAGAGAGAGAAAAACTTGAGCGGGAAAGTTTTTCATCATGACACGGACACGTGTTTGCATTTGATTGGATAGACAACGAAACGTGCAAACGTGTGTCAGAAAAAGAGCGTGCCTGGTGTTATCCGTTGCAAAGACGTCACAACTGTCCTTTCACATTCTTTCGTTGTCTCTGAGGTTTTGAAAGAAAAACTCAGGGACTCTTTGGAAAATATGAAGCACTGAATAGAAATATCAGTGAGGGTTTTAAGAAATTTCAAAATATCTCTGTTAAGGAAGAGATATTCAGCGAAGAAAGAATTTGAAATCTTGCATTTTCATGCGTTTTGTCAGAGAGAGAAAACATACCTTGATATCAGTTTAACCAAATTTATTCAGAGAGAAGATGATGAAATGGATTGTACAAGTTTATTTTATCCGAGAGCCTATACAAGAATGTATAAACGTATCGCTGATTAAATGTGAACCTCTGAAGATTTATCCTTCAAAGTTCAGCATTCCAAGCTTGCTGATGAGAAAGTTGAATCTTGTCTCATCAAGAGGTTTGGTAAACAAATCAGCTAACTGATAATCAGTTGGGATAAAATGAAGTTCTATATCACCATTCATCACATGATCTCTGATAAAATGATATCTGATTTCTATGTGTTTTGTCTTTGAGTGTAGCACTGGATTGTTTGCTATAGCGATGGCACTTGTGCTGTCGCAATAGATTGGAATTTTGGAGAGCTGAAGATCATAGTCTAGTAGTTGATTTCTCATCCACAAGACTTGAGAACAGCAGCTTCCAGCGGCTACATACTCAGCTTCAGCTGTGGAAGTGGACACTGAGTTTTGCTTCTTACTTGTCCAACTTACCAGCTTTCCACCCAGGAGCTGACATCCTCCTGTGGTGCTTTTCCTATCCATTTTGCAACCTGCAAAATCACTGTCTGAATAGGCGGTTAGATCGAATCCTGAATCTTTGGGATACCAAAGACCTAGATTCGCTGTACCCTTAAGATATCGAAAGATTCGCTTTACAGCTTTCATATGGGATATCTTAGGTTCGGCTTGATATCGTGCGCACAGACATGTTGCAAACATAATATCGGGTCGGCTAGCTGTAAGATACAGTAGTGAGCCTATCATCCCACGGTACAGCGTGACATTGACAGGAACACCCTTTGTGTCCTTATCAAGTATCAGCGGTGGTGCCATAGGGGTTTTCATAGCTGAACTTTCAGTTAAGTCGAATTTCTTCAGCATATCTTTAACATACTTTCCCTGATTTATAAAAGTTCCTTTTTCAGTTTGCTTAATCTGAAGACCAAGGAAATATGTTAGTTCACCCATCATACTCATTTTATACTCATCTTTCATTCTATCAGCGAAACGAGTACAAAGCTCAGGGTTAGTAGAACCAAATATAATGTCATCAACATATATTTGAACTAAAATGATATGACCTTTTATTTTTCTAAAAAACAAAGTTTTGTCAATCTTACCTCTCTCAAATTTTTCAAGGTGGAGATAAGTAGAAAGAGTGTCATACCATGCACGAGGAGCTTGCTTCAAGCCATAAAGTGCCTTATCCAGTTTATAAACATAACCTGGACGCTTAGGATCTGAGAATCCTGGAGGTTGTTCCACATAAACTTCTTCATTCAGCTTTCCATTTAGAAACGCTGACTTAACATCCATTTGATGTACAGTGAAGTTTTTGTGTACAGCATATGCTAAGAAAAGACGAATAGATTCAAGTCTTGCTACTGGAGCAAAGGTTTCGTCATAATCTATGCCTTCCTCTTGTCTGTATCCCTGAGCAACAAGACGAGCTTTGTTGCGAGTTACAGTACCATGTTCGTCCAACTTGTTTCGATAGACCCACTTAGTGCCTATCACTGTTTTGTCAGTTGGTCTCCGAACAAGTTTCCAAACTTTGTTTCTTTCGAATTCAGTCAGCTCTTCTTGCATAGCGCTGACCCAGTTTGGATCTCTGAGGGCATCATCTATTTTCTTTGGTTCAGTTAGAGAAATAAAGTTAACAAATAAACAAATATTACCTGCACTTCTACGAGTCTGAATACCAGCGTTGGGATCACCAAGAATTTGATCGATTGGGTGATTTACAGTCCATCGCTGAGCCGGAGCATGCGTCGCTGACTCAGTCTGAACTGGAGAAACTGAAGATGAGGCTTCAGCTACTTCTGGATTATCAGCTAAGAGAGGAATGCTTGCATTTGTCACTTCATTCACTGATTGCTGAGAAATAGATGGAATTTCTGAGACATTTGGATCAACTGCGGGTATAGTGTTTATAGGAACAGCTGAGACCCAAGATGTTTCAGCTTCACTATTCTGCATATTGGAAATGATAGTAGGACCATCATTTTCAGTTGTATGAGCATGAGTAGTGGGAACATCTTCTGAATCACCAAGATGAGAAAACATCCATTGATTCAGTTCTTCTGTATCAGCGTTCGGTTTAGAGTTCGCTGAACGGGATTCGTCAAACGTGACGTGAATAGTTTCTTCTACAGTTTGTCTTCTTCGGTTGAAGACTCTGAAGGCTTTGGAAACTGAGGAGTATCCAAGAAAGATTCCATCATCAGCCTTAGGATCAAACTTTCCAAGGGCATCTCTGTTGTTCAGTATGAAACACTGACAACCAAAGATGTGAAGAAAGCTGATTGAAGGCTTTCTCCCATGAAAAAGTTCATAGGCTGTCTTTTTGAATCTTTTGACTATCAGCGACCTGTTTTGCGTAAAACAAGCCGTGTTGACAGCTTCTGCCCAAAACTGAGTAGGCAGGTGAGAATCGTTGAGCATTGAACGTGCAGCTTCAATAATTGTTCTATTTCTTCTTTCAGCGACTCCGTTTTGTTGTGGTGTTCTCACTGACGAAAAGTTGTGAGAAATACCCTTGCTCTCAAGGAAGGAATCAAGAGAACTGTTTTTGAATTCAGTTCCATGATCACTCCTTATTGAGCGAACAGTCATATTGTTCAGAGTTTCCATCTTCCGAACAAAGGTGATGAGTTCTTCAGGGGTGTCACTCTTAGAACGGAGAAACATTACCCATGTGTAACGAGAGAATTCATCAACTATGACCAGCGTATATTTCTTTCCAGCGATGGATTGTTTGTTAACGGGGCCAAACAAATCCATATGGAGTAGTTGAAGAGGAGATGACACTGAGGAAACTTGCTTGGACTTAAAGCTTGCCTTGGTCTGCTTTCCTTTTTCACACGCTGAACATAAGGATTCTTTGGCGTATGAATGTTGAGGTAGACCAGTGACTAACTCTTTGGATGAAAGAGTATTCAGTGTCTTGAAGTTGAGATGTGAGAGCCTCTTGTGCCATAGCCAGTTGACATCAGAAGATGCCTTTGAGAAGAAACAGGAGTTCTCAGTGGTTGTTGAGTCCATGTTTATAACGTAAACATTTTCCAAACGATAACCGCTGAGAGCTATCTTCTCCTTTTTGTCAGAGACAAAGCAGGATTCCTTAGTGAAAATCACTTTGTTATCCATGTCGCAAAGCTGACTGATGCTCAGAAGATTATGCTTCAGCCCTTCAACATATGCGACTCTTCTGAAGGATGTTGTACCATTTGAAAGTACACCATACCCTCGGGTGTGTCCTTTTCCATTTCCACTGAAAGTCACAGAGGGACCCTTCTCTTCCTTGTATTCAGCGAGCAGGCTTTTCTTTCCAGTCATGTGTCTAGAGCATCCGCTATCGAGATACCAGATACCCTTCTTAACCTGAATGGCAGATGTTGAAGTGGAGGGAATGTCTGAACTTTCTTCCTCTTCTTCAATCTTGGCCATGAGACATTGATTTGCTTCATCATCTTCAGAATCAGATGATGAGGCTTCTTCATCAGAAGCAGCCCAATCATAGTCAGCCATCAGGCCTTTTCCTTTCTTCTTAAAGCTTTTCAGCTTTGCATACTTCTCCTTCAGCTTTAAGTATTTGTCGTCTTTATTCTTTGGAACAAAGGATTTCTTTGTAAAAGCTGAAGGTCTCATGATTTTCTTTGACCTGCACTCGTTAGCGAAATGACCTGTCTTTTCGCAATTGAAACAAGTAGCAGTAGCCTTATCAACAAAAGTTGATGACTTAGGCTTGTCAGCTATAGAAAGAGTTTTGTTCTTTCTAAACATTTTCTTCTTGGCGAATCTCCTGAACCTTTTAGTTAGGAGAGCCAAGGATTCATCATCTGAAGAATCAGAATCTGATGACCTTTCAGAGTTACTTTCTAACTCAGTGATAGTGACCACGGGTCGCTGAGTAGAAGGTTCCTCTGAGATTAAAGCAACAGGGGTGCTTTTGGAATCTTTTACAAGATTCTTCTTAAGATGGCTAGATTGCTCATGATTCAGCAATGTGCCATATAAGGTAGCAAGTGTCATTGATCTTAGATCTTTCGACAGCTTGAGACACATGGAATAATTGTCCCAGCTTTCAGGTAAACATTCTAAAAACTTTGTCAGCACTTCAAAGTTAGAATATTCCTTACCAACCGTTTTTAGATCTATAATTAAGCAATTAAAACGTTGATGTACTTCAGAGAGAGTTTCATTCTTACCAGAGATGAAACTTTCGTATTGTCTTACCAGGTTGATCTTTCTTGAATCCTGGACTTCAGACGTTCCTTCATACTGAACACATATTGTGTCCCACATGGCTTTTGAGGATTTCAGGTTCATGACGGAATGGTAGACTTCGTCAGGAAGGGCCATGGATAGTATGGATCTGGCTTTTGTATCTATAGCCACTTTCTTCTTGTCTTCATCGGTCCAATGATGGATTTCCTTTGGAATCAGCCTTTCTGGAATAGCAGCTCTAGTTGCAGTGGCTGGAACTGCAGGATCAATTGTTACAGGGATGTGTGGGCCGTTTTCAAGATAGTAAGGTATAGTAGGGTCTACACCTTCTAAGAAGAGTGTCATCCTATTTTTCCATAAGTTGAAGTTATCTCTGGAAAATCTAGGGGGTTTTGCAAGAGAACCATTGTCTATATAGTGAGTGTTTGTGTTTGTGTTAGCCATTTTCAGATAATAGCTAGGAAGAGAAATATCTTAGATTAGATCTTGTTTATGAGATTAAACAAATCCGCTCTGATACCACTTGTTGGTCCCGAAAGGCCTAAACAAGTTTGTAGAATGGGGGGGGGGGGGGGGGGGGTTGAATACAAACACACTAATTTACTTTTCTAAATTGTTTATTGATAAATCATTAACAATTTACAGCTTGTTGCGGAAACAAGATTAAGGATAAACCTAAATCTAAACAAGTTGGAACACTAAGTTTTCTTGCACTAAGAAAGATAAGGAGATTACTAATAAAATCCTATCTTAAGAGAGATTTGAACTTGTCCAGAGTTAGCAAGTTACTTCAAATGAAGTGAGTTCATCTCTTTATATACTGCATGCATTTAATGCAAATCAGTATACACTTTACACGTGTCATCAGCGGATTGGTTGCATGTCATTGACCTTTGTTGACAACCTTAGTAGCCGCATGAATGAACAGTGTAGTATCAGAGTGGTTGTACGATTTCAGATTTTCGGAGGTTCTTTTCTGACATTTCGTACGGTGGCGTGCAAGGGAGGTTAAGACAAAAGTATTTTGTACGGAGGACTTCATGATCAGCTTTCGTTGATTCAGCGATTATCATTTACTATTCAGCGAATGATAAAGTTCAGCGATAGCTAAAGTCTTGTACTTGATACTTCACGTTGAGTGGACAAATCTGAGTCTTCGCTGATCCCCATCAGTTCATTAGGAGACTTGTCGCTGGTTCTTGAGCTTGATCTTCGACTTCAGCGTAGAACCTTTGTTGACGTGAATCTTGTCTTCAGGGATCATAAGTAAACAACTAACTTATCAGCGATTACCATAAGGACTGAACAGACTCAGCGATATGGTGAACAGTGTTCGCTGAATGTTTAATCTAAAAGTGCGAGAGTTCCTATCAGCAGTACTGTAAGATCTTAGTACTTATCAGCGATAGTGAAACTCTGATACATATTGTTTACTTACAATTTTCACTAAGTATTTAAGATAGGGTCATTATCAAATCACTGAGGGTTTGGATCAACATGATCAATCAACAGATCGACTTGGTTTCATCTGCTGTGAATATTCCTCATCCTCCTCCTAATCCAGTTCAACGAAGAAGGGCCTCTACAAAGAAAAAGTTAATACCTTAAGACTCAGGTCCTCCTATCCGAAACGAAACTGGTATTGGCTTCTCACGTGATGAAGTACATAGTCCTGAACCTGATCTCTCAGCGCTCGACACCTCCTTGCCCCCTGGTGAACGCTTCATCCCTGAAAAGGTCTTAAGCGAACCTTATGGTATCTTCTTTCACGACTATGATGAACGACAACACTTTCAACGCATCTCTAAGCTTCCCATCACTCCTATTGAACAGCTCAGGGATCTCGTCTATTGGTGTGAGTTCAGAAAAGATCTTCTCGGACAATACCTGAAGCCCCTGATCTTCACAGAAGCAAAGAATAGACGGGATCTTGGAGAAAAGGTCCCTGACTGGATGATCCCCTCTACAAGAACCCTTGATGAACTTCTCATTAAGGAAGAACCTTTTTAGCTGATAGGATTTCCTTGTAATTCTTCTATCTTTATCAGCTTATATCTTTTGTACTTGTAATTTTATTTGTTGTACTTGTAATTTTTCTACTTCCCTCTATAACTTATACGAAGTTTAAAGAAAATTTTCAGCGAATGTATTTTACTCTATCAGTACTTAAAAGATCCCAGAAAACAGTAAAAGGGACAAATATTTTATGAGTTCTTTTTATCCTTATGTTTTCATAATTAGCAATTTTATTTTATTGCTAAGTCATAATCAAATAGGGGGAGATTGTTGATCCAAACCCTCAGTGATTTGATAATGACTCTTTAAGAAACACTTAGTGAAAATTGTAAGTTAACAATATGTATTAGAGTTTCACTATCGCTGATAAGTACTATGTCTCTACAGTACCGCTGATAAGAAACTCATGCTCTTTTGAATTATACATTCAGCGATAATGTTCATCAATAAAGCTCTGAGCCTGTTCAGTCTTGTTGATGATCGCTGACAATCTTAGTTGTTTACTTATGATCCCTGAAGACAAGTTTTACGTCAACTATGTTCTACGTTGAAGCCAAAGATCAAGCCTAAGAACCAGCGACAAGTCTACTAATGAACTGATGCGTATATCAGCGAAGCCAAGATTTGTTCACTCAACGTGAAGTTACAAGTAGAAGACTTCAGCGAACGCTGAACTTTATCACTCGCTGATAAAGATCTATTCAGCGAACGCTGGTCATGAAGTCTTCCTTTATAAGTTACTTTTGTCTTACCCCTTGCACGCCTCTGTACGATAATGTCAGAAAGGACATCCCTTTTGTCCAGGATCGTACTACCAACTCTGATTCTACATTGTACATCATGCGGCTACTAAGGTTGTCTACAAAGGTTAAACCATGCAACCAATCAGATACTGCCACGTGTAAAGTTGTACTGATATGCATTTAATGCATGCAGTATATAAGAAGAACCCTACTTCAGAAATGAAGTGCTCGGCCATCTTCTTCTCTCTACTACTTTGTGTTAGAATATTATTAGTAATATTCTTATCCCCTTTCTTTCTTAATTCGAGTGCAAGAAACTTAGTGTTTCTCATAACTTGTTTAGATTAGGTTTAATCCTTAATCTTGTTCCGCAACAAGTTGTAAATTGTTTGATAAATATGAATAAACAATTTAGAAAAGTAAAATCGTGTGTTTGTATTCAACACCCCCCCCCCCCCCTTCTACAAACTTGTATAACCCTTTCGGGACCAACATTTCTCAATATCAAAGTTCTTTTGACTTTGTCAAATTCCTTTTTCATTTTGTCCAGTTCAGATATCAAGTTCGGCATTTCTTCATTTTCAGAATATTCAGTTTTAGCATCATTATCAGATTCATCAGAAAAAGTAAGAGATTATACCTCGGAGTCCTGGTCTTCCTCATCAATGTTAGCCATCAAGCTATACGTTACTTCTATAAAGTGAGCTTCTTCATCATCTGAGGAGTCTACTAGCCAAATTTCCTCTTCAGCATTGATTGGCCTTCCAGTTTCCTTTGCCTTTGCTAGATGTGCTTTTCTTTGATAGTACTCAGAATTCTTCACCTTCTTATGTGTACATTCTCTAGCAAAGTGACCAGTCTTTCCGCAATTATAGAAATTCTTTTCATCTCTTTCCTTCCTCTCATCTTTTTCCTTTCTCTCTTCCTTATCATCATCTTTCTCCTCTTTTTCTTCTCTCCTTTTCTCAAACCTCTTATACTTATCAGCCTTGTTATATTCAGGTTTGCTCTTTGAGTAGAATTTCTTTCTACTAAACCTTTTCTGAAATCTGTTAGTAAGCAAGTCTAACTTCTCCGCAAAATCAGAAATCTCATCTCCAGAACTCTCATTTCCTTCATCATCAGAACTCTTAATCATCTTGCTCATGTCAAAAATCAGTGCCTTTGCCTTTACCCCCCCCCCCCCCCCCAACTTTTCTTGTGTTCATTCAATAAAGCTAAGGATTCTTCCACATTCTTGTTTTTATCCTTTAGCTCTTTCACTTTGTCCTCATGTTGACTGAGGATACTATAGATGTCACTAAGCTTCTCATCGTCCATATCTCTTGAGTTGCACGGAGTAAGAATCCCATTCAGGAAGGAGGTTCTTCACAAACTTATAGTTGATTTCTGACTCTGATTTATCAACACCATTCCTCCTCAGATCAATTAGAATGATGTTGTACCTGTTATAAGAATCCCTCAATGACTCACCCTCTTTAGCTTTGAAACCTTCGTAGGCATTTATGCTTTGATTTCTTTTGGTCCTCAAAGACTTTTGTGAACCTTCTAGTTGCCTTTCCAATTCATCCCATATTTCTTTCGCTGAATCTCGACTATCTACACGGTTGTAGATATCGTTGGGAATTGCCATAGTAAAATATGTCAACGCTTGTTCATCAATTGCCACCAATTCCTTATCAGTTTCATTGAAATATCGATATTCCTTGAAAATTCTTCTCGGTGCTATGTAAGGAGTTGTGGTTGTGGCTGTAGCTGCAACAGGCTCAATCTCAATAAATGGTCTGTGAGGTCCATTGGTGATTGACTTCATGAGATCTCTGTTCTGATTGTTCAAGAATTGAATCATCCTCTTTTTCCATTGAGGATATTCGTCGGTTTGGAGAACTGGAGGTTTCGATTTCGATCCCATGCTCATTAAATCTCTAGACATCTTCAAAAATTGCTAGATACTGGATCTTTCAGAGAATCAAACAGAAAGTTTATGAAATACTATTGAAAATACTTTGAAGAAAAAATTTCTTGAAAACTGGACACTTTTCAGAACAAATAGACTTCTTTCACGCTTTTTGGATCAAACTAATACTGACACTTTGCTTCTCGGAACAATAAGGTAAGTGAACCTTACAATTCGGATCAAACACAAATCCGAAAACCGTACTTCCTGGATCTAACTAATACGAAAACTGATGCTATTCGGAACCAACGTAATCCGAATACCAAGCTTTTCGGAACCAACTGAACCGAACAACGCACTTTCTGTATTCTACTGATCCGAAAACTATACTTTCCATAACAAACCCAATCCGAGAACCAAGCTTCTTGTAACAATCATGATCCGAGTACTACGCTTCTCGTATCAAAGGAACACGAGTCCAGTTACTTTCCGTATCAATCTAATGCGGTAAGCAATACTTCCCGGATGAAGCAAATGCGGACAGTAAACTTTTCAGATCAAATGTAATCCGAATTCCACAAATTATCAACTCAACAAAATCCGAAAACCTCTGAGATGAGTGATCCGGGAACCACTTTGAATGATCTGGAAACCGCTTTGAATGATCCGAACAGCTCAAGAACTTCCGAAAACTTCGAAAATCACAAAATCTTCCATAACTTTTTCAATTCTTTATCAATTTTGATGATTTTTCCACAGACAGATTCGAAATTTGATTACACACAGATTCTTAGTTAACAAAAACTTCTAATTCGTTCAATTAGATCAAGTTTCGATCCAAAACAGTAACTTGACTATTTTCGAACAAAACCTTCAAGAATCTTAAAATTCATGAATTCTAGACAGAATTAGGTTACGATTCATGAATTAAAGATGATCAGAAGTAAAAATCGAGCACAATGATCCTAAATTCTAACCCAAAATGTCCAAAATCAGAAAATTCGAAATTTTCCAATGAAACAGTGTTCGTGTTCGTGTTCTTCAAAAAATCTTCAAAAAATTGTATAATCTGCTTGAATTCCGTGTATAACTCTGATACCAAATGTTGTTCCCTCAAATCTAGCAAATGTAGTCACAAAGTAGAGAGAATCTAGAGAGTGAATTTGTCATTCATGTATTAAGTGTGAAAGTACAAATGACACAAAAGCTTATGAATTGATACAAAGAGACTTCCTTATATAGTAGGACATGACAAGTTCATGCCTCATACTTGGAAGATACAGTTTAGATTAATAATGTCTTGATAGCTACAATAATGCTCTAACAATACTGTTCACTCCAGATTCAAATTTCTTCATTTCATGGACAATTGGATTGAAATTTAATTCCACAGCCTGCGATTCATCTTCCTGGACACTGTTAATTCAGTAAATTTCACCTAATTTGGTCCAGATTAGAAGAATTTGAAGAGTGTGTGAAATTTTTGTTCGAAAAGTTCCAACTCACTGTGTTCAGATCGAAACTTGTTATTTTGGAGAAACTAGACTTTTGTGCAAACTACAAAAGTTTTGCGAAATTGTTTTTCGAACCAATCTGTGAAATTTCATTGAATTTGATCAAGAATTGAAAAGGTTTTGGCCAAAATTGTGATTTTTGGATAAGTTTTCGCATGATCTGAAGTTTTTGAATGATTCATAGGTTTTCGCATCATTCATACTAGTTTTCGCATCAAGAGTCTGAGGGAACTACAGGTTTTCGCATTGCTTTGCATACGAAAAGTTAGATTTTCGTATTGGTCATCGTACGAAAAGTGGAGTTTTCGCATTGGTAAGTTGCGAAAAGTGAAGTTTTCGCATTGGACATAGTTCAAAAAGTATTGTTTTCGTATCAGTCAAGTGCGTAAAGTTTGGTTTTCGCATCACGTGGGATACGAGAAGTAAAGTTTTCGTATCAAGGAGCGTGCGAAAAGTTAGTTTTCGGTTCAAGGTGTATGCGAAAAATTGGTTTTCGTATCAAGTTGGGTGCGAAAAGTTTGTAAAGCTTAGTTGGGTGTGAAAAGTTTCTGAGAATTAGTGTGTTGCGAAAGGTTTTGAGAAACTAAGGAATTTTTCAAGTGACTTGAGAAAACTTTTTCTGAAAAGTTTTCAAAGTGTATTTCTTACACTTTTCTGTCTGACTTTCTGGAGATCTATTTTCTAGTGAGTAGTATTCTTGTCAAGATGCCTACTACTGATGCAGGAGGAAAGTATATTACTCAAGAAGAGATACGGCAATTTGTACATGCCTGAAATTCAAACTATCGAAGCAGAACAAGAAAATCTAAAAGTTGAGAATACTGCATTGAGAGAGAAGATTTATGGTCTTGAAGGGGAAATACAAGAGTTGAAAGAAGTTCGAGCTGAAAAAATTAAAGTTGCCAAGAAACTTAATTTTGACAACACTTATTTTCAAAACAGAAAGAATTGTTTAGAAAAGACTTTTGAAGCTGAAAGAAATTCTTTTAAAGAAAAGTCTTTTGAATTTTCAAGAAAAATATTTGTCTTGGAAATTGAAAACACTGATTTGAAAAGAAAATTTTCTGTTTTTTAATATAAGTCTTCAAAAGAAAAAGAAGAGCTTGAAAATATTTGTGCTCAAAAGTTATCAACTTTTTCTAGAAAATCTCTTGAAGAAACGAAAGATATTGAGCTAAAATGCATAAAACTTTCAAAACAAGTCTCCGACTTTCAAAAAGTTTTATTTCTTGAAAAAGAAAAGCTCAAAAAAGAAAGAGTTGAATTTGATGTTGAACGAAAATCTTTTGAGATTAAAAGTGCTGAGCTTTCCGTAAAAATCTCTGACTTAGAAAATATTTTGGAGAAAGAAAGAAAAGATTTTGCGGAAAAGAAAGATCTTTTTGAGAAAGAAAATAAAAATCTTAAAAAGAAAAATATGGAGATTTTCAAAGAGATAACTGATAAATGAAAATTTTTGGAAAAAGATTTTGAGACTGAACGAAAATATTTTGAAGATGAGATTCTCAAGCTCACAAGAAAGTTATCTGGTTTATCAACAGATATTATGAAAGATTAAAAGATAAAATATGATCTTCAAAAGAAATATGATCTAATTTTTAAGGAGAAATATGTTTTAATCAATACAGTTAAAGAACTTGAAGACATCATTTTTAAAGTTGATGTTTCAAAACAAGTCAGTCCTGACACGATTGTTCAGACTCCACTTGTGAACTCAACTGATTCTGAATGTTCATTTAAAACGGCTTCAAGTTCAAATTTTGAAGACATTTTTACAAAAAGATTTAACAGATCATATGAGTTCTCAAAGGATCAGATTCGTTCTTCTAATCTCTTCTATAATCCTCTGTTTGACAAATCAGATGATAATTCAAATGTGCCTAAAGTTAATACTTCTTCCAAGCCTAAAAAGACTCAAGTCTTCAAGAAGGTAAAAATGGAATGGAGAGTGAAAGGCACAACGCCTTCAAAAGAAGTTCCAAAATCATCTGCTTCCACACCAAATGCAAAGAGGAACAATGCTCCTAAAGGTAAGTCTTCTGTTAAACCTAATCCTGTTTACTCTACAAATCATCTGATTAGGTTGGCACACAAGCAAATTTGTTGTTCTTACTGTGGATCAAATGATTTTGTACATAAAGATTATGTTTCTTATTCGTACGGTACTTACAGAATTTCTTCAAAGAGAACTGCACCTAATAAACCAGGACCCAAGTTCCGTTAGGTACCAAAATCTACTTAATCTGTTTTGCAGGTTCATCATGTGTAGTGTTGATTGTTAGATGTATACCACACACATGACTGAAAAACAGAAGAGAAGATGTGCAGATTTTTTAAGAAGAGTACATGTGCTTTCAAGGGGGAGTTTAAGAGATATTGGCTTCTGAATACTTCAGTTCAGAACCCGTACTTCAACGGCTATGACCTCCAAACATATCAGTTTAGGACTCATACTTCAAAGAGATTTAGACTTCTGAGTAATTCAGCTCAGGACTTGTACTTCAGAGTTTTTGACTTATGATCATATCAGATCAGGATTCGGTCTTTAATGACTATGATTTCTGAATTTACTTTCAATCCTGGGAATTCATAACTCATTTTCATGATTAAGGATATTTTGATTCAAGTCTTGTTATTTGTGCAGATTTTGTTCAAGATAAAGATTTTTTGCACATGTTAAGGGGGAGCTTATATGTTTTTTTAAATCATTCTATCATGATTTGAGGGGGAGCTCAAGCATTTCTGACTGTAAGTATCTTCTGATCTTCATCTCAGATTGTTTTAAAGAAGAACGACTTTCGAACATGAAAAATATTTTGCTAAATGTTCAAACCACTTCTCTATTCTCAATCAAATTTTATGAATTTAGAAGTGTGATTTTAAATATTTTTCATGGAGATCTCGGATTATTATAATATCATTTCTAACCGTGTGTTTCTAAAGATTAATACTTGTGTATTATCTTTTCTATATACTTTCATGTATTCATACACATCGGTTCAGCTTCATATTGACTTTGTTATTACCATATCTCAAACCGAAACAATTTTTCGATGGTAATACTCCCGTTTGTATTTCAAATTTGTTGAGCATCATATTCATTTCAGCGTGAGAACTTAAACGTTTCATTCAAAGATTGTTTATATTTTCTCATATAAACAAATTTCAATTCTTTGATACCCTATCCTTTTATGATCATCATTTATGATATTTGATCTGATTGATACATTGTCAGATTCTCAAACAAGTCTTTCGAATTCATTTCATTCTATCAATATTCTTGTTGTGAGAATTCTTCAAAGTTCAAATGCTCAAATATTTCATGATATTATTGAGGAGCATACATTCTGATGACAATGTCACTCAAATGCTGAGATTTATTTGTTCAAGCTAAACTGTTGAACAACGCAAATTTTTAGGACAAAATTTCATAGGATCGGTGTGTGAGCATAAAGAACTTTTATGGATTCACGTTAACCAGTGTTTCCTACCCAGGAAGTTGTCCTTGAGTGATTGAGGGGTGAGGGGCCTACATCAAAGAGTGGGGGAGATAACTCATCCGATTGAGTAATCTCATTGTGATGGGGTAAAATGTAAATGAGAGTTTGGGTAGAAGTGAGCGGATTAAAAACAGAAAGAGTGTGTGAGAACAGAGTTAAAACAATAAGAGAACTCTGCACCAACCATTTTCTGAGCCGGGAGGCCACATTACTGATTGGTTCACATTCTTTGGTGACCATCATTGAAACAGGCAGTTAGCCCATGCCAACTCTTGCTTTAACCCCACCAGCTACTCATTTCTTTCTCAACAAAGAAATGTTTCAATTTTTCTTGGGGACGCAGCATATAATCTATCTAATCTTCACTCGGAAGATTTGGATATTGAAAAAGAAGGAAGTTTTCCCCACCTTCGCACTTCGATCATGCACATTGATTCCGTGGAAAACTTGTTGCTATCTCAACAGTTTACACAATTTGAGCCTATAATATTCAAGCATAAGTTGCTTCAATCATTTCTACACATGCACGTACACACAAGAAATATGTTTTCTTTTCATAACATTCATAAAAATTCCTTAGTGTTTTTCAATGATTGAATGGAAGCCCTGGAGGAGTGAACATCAAAAAACTCCTTTCCAAAGTACATTTGTTGTACTAAGTGGCTCCATGCTACTTACAGGTATATTAACTGATCCATACGTTGTTTCAGGGTTACCACATTTATTCTATCTGAATTTGAAAAGATTCGGATAAATATCTTTTGGAATTGACGGTTATTCATATCAAAAGGAGGAGAATGTTAGTGGTGAACAAAGATAGTGCTAAAGTTGATAAAAGTGTTGATGATCATGATGCTCACAATCATCAAAAAGGGGGAGAAATAATATACAGAAGCAAAGGGAAGGTTTGTCAATGAAAGATTAAGGGGGAGAAATGATTTGTCAGAGTCAAGAAAATGTTCTGAGATGATTCGAGAAAGTTCGTTGTTCAAAGACAATTCAAAGTCAAAGTGATGAAGATACAAAATTCAAGAAATCAATCATCATTTAAAGTTTTCGCATCAAAGTTCAAGAAATAAATCAAAGTTTTCGCATTGCAAAGGATACGAAAAGTTAGTTTTCGCATGACTAAGGATATGAAAAGTTAGTTTTCGCATGAAGAAGGATACGAAAAGTAAGGTTTTCGCATTAAATTGGTTGCGAAAAGAATTGTTTTCGCATAGAGTTAGTTGCGAATGGTTTTCACATGGAGTTGATTGCGAGAAGTGGAGTTTTCGCAAGGTTCAGTCTGCGAAAAGTTTCTTCACTCATCTAGTTAGTTGCGAAAAGTTTCTATGAAGCCCAGTTAGTTGCGAAAAGTGTAAAGCTGCGATGATCTGAATTTCATGTTCAAGACTTGAAGTTAATCTGGTGAAGTTTTATTCAAGAAGATTGACTTTACAAAGAATGTTTTATGTTTGAAGATGGTCAGAGCTTCAATGTTTAAAGTGGTCAAGGTCAAAGTTTTGAAGATCAAGAGCCGAAGACTGCTGCTATATTTTTTGTTAAATCTTGAATCCAATGGGGGAGAATGTTAGAGCATTATATTGTATTCAAGATTTACTGTAAAGTCAATGTCATGTAAAGTCAATGTTGTGTTCTTTGGCCTTTATGCCTTGCAACCGTATAGGTATAAATAGGCTTGTTAAGGCTTTGTTTAGAGTAACTAGTGTGTAACTCTTGTAAGCTTGTAAGAAACATTCCATCTATTGTACTTTTGAGATCTATGAATGATATATGACTTTCTCTCTCTAGATTGTGTTTACTTTGCTTATTCTCTCACTAGATTGGGAACTAACATCAACAAGCACAACGGTCAACGGATGTAATTCCTAAATCTTCTACACCCGAAGGTGTCCCTGAACCAGTCATTTCGCAACCTGATCCAGTTTCAGAAAACACAGCTGCTGAAGATTCTACATCTGATTTACAATTACCTGAGGATGAGTAACCGGCACCTGCTACAATTATTCCACAAGATTCAACAATAGGAATACCTGCAATAACAGACGAACATGATGAGTCTAACACTCAGATGGAAATTCAAACTCTCGCGAGCACTCACAAGTGGACGAGAGCACATCCTCCGGCCAATATAATTGGTGATGCCAAAGACGAAGTTAAAAACAAGATCTGCGACAACGAATGAATGCTTATATGTGAATTTTCTGAGTTTCATTGAACCCAAGAAAGCATCAGAGGCATTACAAGATCCAGATTGGATAAACGCTATGCAAGACGAGCTTCTTGAGTTCAAACGAAATGAGGTGTGGCGTTTAGTGAAGAGACCTAAGGATAAAACGATTATCGGAACCAAATGAGTCTTTAGGAATAAGAAAGATGAAACTGGGATAATTGTTAGAAATAAAGCAAGACTGGTCGCCAAAGGTTATAATCAACAAGAAGGAATCGATTATGATGAAACCTACATGCCAGTAGCTCGGATTGTAGTTATCCGCATCTTTTTGGCTTATGTGGCTCACAAAAATTTGAAGGTATTCCAAATGGACGTCAAGTCAGCATTTCTCAACGGGGTAATACATGAAGAAGTCTATGTAAGTCAGCCGGAATGCTTTGTCGATCCGAAGCATCCTGATCATGTCTATGTCTTGGATAAGGCACTCTACGGCTTAAAGCAAGCACCCAGGGCATGGTATGAAACTCTAACAACTTATCTTACTGAGTTTGGCTTCACAAAAGCTACTATCGACACAACTCTTTTCCTTAGAAAACAAGGTGCAGATTTAATACTAGTACAAATATATGTTAACGATATTATATTTGGGTCTACTAATACATAAATGTTTGTTGATTTTGAAAACACCATGAAAGTAGATTTCAAATGAGCATGATGGGGAATTAAATTTTTTCCTTGGTTTACAAGTCAAACAATCACCGGATGGAATTTTTATAAATCAATCAAAATATATAACTGATATGTTAAAGAAATTTGATTTGACATCAAACTCCACCATGAAAACACCGATGGCTACTGGTAGACTTTTGGATGCCAATTTATCTCGTAAATGGGTAGATCAAAAGACCTATCGTAGTATGATTGGTTCTTTATTATATATAACTGCTAGCAGACCCGATATAATGTTTGCAACATCATTTTGTGCTAGATTTCAAGCCAATCCAAAAGAATCTCACCTTATAGCGGTTAAGTGGATCCTTCGGTATCTCAAAGGCACAAAGAATTTGGGCCTTTGGTATCCAAAGGATTCGGGTTTTGAACTAACATGCTGCTAATAGACTTGACCAGAAACGCACTTCGACCGCATGTCAATTCTTAGGGGACAAGCTAGTCAGTTGGTCTTCAAAGAAGCAAAACTGTGTGTCAACTTCTACTGCTGAGGCATAATACGTTGTTGCGGCTAGCTGTTGTTTACAAGTACTCTGGATGAAGACACAAGTTCGGGAATATGGCTACAAGATGAACAAGATTCCGATCTGTTGTGATTCCAAAAGTGCGATTGCAATTACGGAAAATCCGGTTCAACACTTTAAAACCAAACACATAGACGTCAGGTATCATTTCATTAAAGATCATGTGGAAAAGGGAACCATTGAGATGCATTTTGTGCCAACAGAACTTGAACTTGCTGATCTTTTTACAAAACCTTTAGATGAGAAAAGGTTTAATTTTCTAATCAGCAAGCTTGGTATGTTGAACACATCTGCATAACAATATTTCTCCTGATCACATTGAGGGGGAGTGTGTGTGTGTGTGTGTGTTTGTCTATTTATATTGTCTTTTTGAGGGGGAGTATATATTTTTCTAAGAGTGATACATATAACAATTCAGGACTCATGCTCAATGAGTACCAAGATTTCTTTGTAATTGCAGTTATATCTAAAGTTGAAATTCTTCCAGTCTATGCATTCTTCAAGGGGGATTAAGAATCGTCAAGTCTGTAAGTGTGTTCTAATTTTTCCATTGGCACATATGTTGAAAATGTTTTCAAAAATGGGTTTGTGCTTAAAATGTTTTAAACTGATGTGAGATTTTTCAGTGTTAGAAATTTTTCGAAAAAGGTTGAAAGTTTTTGGAAAAATGGCTAAGTTTTCGCAACCCTTTGGTTAAGAAAACTTTAGTTTTCGCAACTAGTTAGTTACGAAACTTTGTTTTCGCAACAAGTTGGTTACGAAAACCTTAGTTTTCGCAAACCATTGGTTATGAAAGCATTAGTTTTCGCAAACCATTGGTTACGAAAACTTTGGTTTTCGCATACCGTTGTTTGCGAAAACTCTTGTTTTCGCAACCCGTTGCTTGCGAAAACTTTAGTTTTCGTATGTTGTTGCTTGCGAAAACATTGTTTTCATACTCAGTTGCTTGCAAAAAGTTTCCTTTCTGATCTATCTTGGTTACGAAAACTTTTCTCCTTGAAAGTTTTCGCAAATCGCTTCTTGCGAAAACTTTGATGAACAATACTTTTCATTCTTTCAAGATAAGTTTTTTCAGTTGTTTGCGAATAGTGGGGTGGTCCTCTCAACTCGTGCCACGTGTCAATTTTTTCTCGAGTATAAATAGGTTCTTTCAAAAACGTCAGTTCCTACTTTCAACTTGCAACTGTTCATCTTCATTGTGCACCCAACTTCTGTTCGATCATTTCACTTCGAAAAATCACATCAGGTACTACTTTCTTTCCATTTTTGATTCATCATTTTTACTTTACAAGTTGTTCTGTCAAATCGATTTTTCCCATTTCTTGCTTGTTTGTGCTTATTTGATTCATATGGGTTCGTGGGACTGTTCATCTTCGAACAGTATCTTATCTGCAATTTGAGGGTCGATTTATGAATGATTCTTGTGATTTGTTGTTTGTTTATTCTGGGATTACTGTTTCGAACAAATCTGAGACTATTTTATGTGTTGAATCAACTCTGGTATTGATTGTATGAGTTCATCGCATATTTCCATTCGGTTTCATTCAAGTTCACCTTTTTAGGGTTTGTTAGTTAAAATTTCTTTGTGTATGATGTTGGGTTTTGGTTATCAATCAAGTCTGTGTGTTTTTCTTGGCCTCAATCTTAATTTTTGATTGATTTTCATTTTGAACCGCAGAACTTGCGAAAACCTTTTGCAAGTTCGTTGCGAAAAGTTGTAGATTTATGGAAAATTTCTCCAAGTCTAGTTTTCGCAATGGTCGTCTGCGAAAACTTTCTGCTTGTTGTCTACGAAAACTTTTTGTGCTCAAAATGTTTAAGTGTAGTTTTCGCAACCTTGGTCTGCGAAAACGTTTTCCTTTGAGTTGCGAAAAGTCAAAGTTTTCGCAACCCATTGTCTGCGAAAACTTTGCACTTTTTGTTCTATGGTTTGCGCAAACTTTAGTCTATGTCTCAGTTCCTGTTGCTTGCAAAAACCATACTTCGAAAAAAAATTCAAAAGTTTTCAAAAGTGAAATTTTTTCAAATCTGAACTGTGTTTTCACCTAAGCAGTTCAAATGGCATCAAATCCTCAACAAGAACAACAAAGTTTGGTTCAAGATTATGAAGAACACATATCTGAGGCAACACCTGATATTCCATTACCATCGGCTCGTTCAGTAAATCCATCAGTCACTGTCGATGGAAATACATATCATGCTTTCATTCATCCGACTGGTTACATGCCCATCAATTTCAACAACCATCACATCGATTTTGATCGTATCAACATCAACCCAATTGTCAAATAAATCTTGAAGGGCATCCTCTATGCTATGCCTTGACTCACACAGTCAATGTCCCGATGTTATACGTTCAACAAGCTTGGAAAACCATAACCTTCATGTATGAAAACAACCGTCCAAAGTTCGATATTCATATTGATGACTACATCACCTCATTGGATTATCACCGACTCCGATTAGTGTTGAGGCTACCAGAGCCTAACTCTCGACCAGGCAGAGCTTCATTTGATCCTTATCCGTCTGAAGCTGAAGTACTTGATGGCATAAAAGCTCTTGGATATGTGGGTGAACATACCCAAATCAGTCAGTTCTACAAGGAGAATCTCCCTCCTATATGGTATTCTTTATTCTCCGTCATCAACAGGTGTTTGACTTCAAAACACTCAGGCATGGATAGTGCTAGTATCGGTATTCTGAAGTTGTTTCACCTGGTAGTCTATGATCTTCATGTAGACTACTCAGTGATATTATGGAATGAGCTTCAAGAACGAGTTGAAGCAAAGCCTAACAAAAAAAACAAAGACGTTTTTTTCCATACATGAGGTTTCTCCAGCTTATAGTTCATAGCATGCTACGCTCAAACAAAGATATTCCAAGACACTTGAGGCATCCATCTATACCTGAAAAGGCCATGAAGTACCTTCAGAAGCATAAACAACAGTTCACTTATGAAATTCCTATTTCTTAAGGCTTGCTCCGATATGTTGATCAAGACGCTGAGTGTATTAGGGAGTATAGGGAGTCTATGGTCCAGCCAGAGCCGGAGGGACCTACCCAAGACTCAAACCCTAGTAGAGAGGTGTATGTGAGGGTTCAGGATGCATAGGCTACTGAATGGGGTGAGCAGAGGGAAAATTCCGAGAAGGGAACTGGTGGGGGTCAACATTCTGTACCTGAAGACATACGATCATCGTCTTTGGACACACAATTTGATGATCGTGTGGTTCAAACCGACTCAACACTGATTCCACCTCATATTGGAACAGTTGTTTCAGCCGGGGTACTTGAACAATTTGACGATGGTTCAGAATCTGACAACGCATCTGATTTAGCTGAAGATATATATATGGATGACGATGATGATAATGATAATGGTAATGATGACAATGACGTCGGTCCAAATGTTGTTGATTTCATAAACTTTCCAGAGTTTCCAGAGGTTTCAAATATTGCTGTAGATACTGTTATATCTAATGTACTGGGAGATATAAGGAGATCTGAGGGAGAATTAGTTGAAAATATCAGTGAGTTTGCGTATGATGGGTGAGATAAAAATGATGCGAGTGTGAGTGCTACCATAACCTACTATACCAGACGGGCAACCACATCTGCTACTAGATCTCATGTGTTGGGATCTGGCATTGAAAAAGATGTTAGTAGCCCACTAACGCACTTGCACACCCAAGCCATCCACTCAGCTTCCTCTCAACAGGAAACTGTTTCACATTATCACGGGGATTCAGCACAACTGCTATCTAGCTCTCACTCGGAGAGTCTAGATATTGAAACAGAAATACTTCTGCCCCAGTCTTCAACTTCAATTCATGCACAGTAGAGTCTAGATCCAATTGTTGATTTATTAAATTCTTTGACCAGGACACTACCTCATTTTGCTGCAAATGTCGGAAGTCTTAGTGACCCAACCAGAACACTCCGAGTAGATCCTACTTTAGGACTACAAGGATAGAGTGAAAGTCCTACCAATGTTATCGATATTCCAGCATTTAACGTAGGCCACACGGTTGTTAATTCAACTGTTGTGTCAACAGGTAATCAAGGTGAACCTGGAGTTACTTTACCCGACTTCGTGTCAAGGGAATTTGTCAACGGCGCCCTAAAGGCTGTTGAAGATCGTATGATGTTGGAGCTGAGAAACATTAAGTGGTTATTGAAAGGAAAGTATATGATGGTTGAAAATGTGCATGAGCAAACCCCTACACCTACAACTGTACAACCACCACCTGTACAACCTCCACCTGTACAGAGTGATCCAACCATTGATGAACTTAAAGATATGCTTTATGCCAAACTTCTATCCATTTCACCTGATGATCCTCAAAACAAAACCCTTATGTCCTTACTGCAAAACTTTCAATCCAATCCACCTACTCAACCTTCCCAACAAGCCTCTACTTCTGTTACCTCGTCTGAGTTCTCAAATTTCAAATCTGAAGTTCTTACCAGTTTATCCGATATGAAGAACTTCGTTGACACTTTAGCTGAAAGAGTGGCATCATTGGATAATTCGTGCAAGTCTCAAGCTCAGGGCATTAAAAGAAGACATGATCATGATGATGACCATAATGATCATGAGGGGGAGATGAGCAAGAGACATAAAACATCTGGAGCTGAGACAGATGATGCAGTGAATGTGTTAAGTATAGAAGAAGAAGTAGTACAGATGTTTGAATCTGGTGCCCAAGGTCAGGAAAGTGGCAGGCAGATTGTATTGTTTGTGGATCCAAATGCAGAACCAACGGTTGAAAAGCCTGCGGTTAATCTGGAAGAGAAAAGGGAAATAACTGACATGTATGTGGAAGTTGTATTGGTCAGTTCAGATGATGAGGATGACACAGAAAATGATTATGACAAGTTCTGGAGAGTGAAAGAGGAATCAGAAAGCTTACTTATGATAACTGATGGTGAAATGCTTGGTGATCAGGGTCAGCCTGAATTCAGTGATAAAGAGGTTGAATTCCTACAACAGTTTTATGGGCCAGTTACTCCTGATGATATCTCAGTTAGCCCTATCAACACTCCTGATCTTCTTGTAAGTTCTATTCCTTTAACTCAATCCATACATGTTTCTGAAATTTCCATTTTTGAAATACCTGTCAGCCAATCTGTTCCAACTCCACCTGAAACCACTCAACCTGAAACCATTCATTATGAACCCATACAACCTGAATTGCCTAACTTTTCTGATATTAAACCTGAAGAACCTGAAATCCCTTGTGTTATTCGAACTGTTATTCCAAACCCTAACCAAGTAGGACCTTCTAACCCCTCAAGTTCACAACCCGGCCCTTCTACATCCAGACAACCCCAAAATGAACAAGCTGAAGAGAGACTCGGGCTAGTGAGAATGAGAACACCTATCCTTGAAGATTCAGAAAGAAGGTTGTTTGCTCATTATATCAGAAGACTGAATCTGTATGCTGTGTTGGGGTGAATGATCAGTCTAAAGCTTTCAAGTTTGAGTATCTGTACATGATGAAAACCAAGTGTCAGCCGGTGCATTATGTGAGAAGCAAGAAGTTGATTGTATCTGTGAAGGAAGTGTATGCAAAGAAGTTCTATTGGCTGTGGTATCCGGTGTTTGTGGTACAAAGGCAAGACTGCAAGAATTATACGTTCTCTAAAGCTGACTTCTGCCATCTCTTAATTGAAGACTTTGAGTTCATGTATCACTATTTTAGATATTTGACTATCATAAGAGAAGCCATAACACTTGCTCTAAATGCCATAAAGAGGTTCCTGAATAGACACATCCTCTACATCCATTGTTATGACTTTCAGCTTGGATTGGAAAGTGATCAACCGATAGTGAACATGCTAAGGCCCAATCAGAGAATACCAAACATGGAGAATCTGCCGTTGTGCATGATTTTGGAGGAACCGGAGTTTGGGATAATCTACAAGAATGAAAGGGGAGATAAGAGGTTTCTAAGGTTCAGTGAAATAGCTAAGTATCCAGATGGCGCATTGAAGGTGATAAGACTTCAGTTGGGGAACAGACTTCAAATGAATGATAGAGAACGGGGAGAAAACAGAATGCCCACAACTGAAAGATCTTTGCTGGTCAGAGCTATTAATGAGATTGATAAAAGGATAAATTTTAGAAGAAGAATGAGAAGGATTGAAACCTATCTTAGAGTCAGGAGAAGGAGAAGACCACTACTGCCTTGATTCCAAAGCGGGAGAATGTTAAAGTATTATATATTGTAATCAAGCAGTTATAGTTGGTTAGCTTTAAACTATATTTTTTACTGTGTGCTTGGTAGAGTCAAGGGCATGTCTTGATCTACTATAAATAGCACTTCTTATGTCATTTATATTGTAACTTTGAGAATCTTGTAAGTTTGCTTTGAATATATGGATGACAAGTTTTCTCTCTCTAGATTGTGCTATTGATTTCATATTCTCTCACTAGACTCTGTGACTAACAGAACTGTAACCCGAAACAAAGGTAGATTAGTTGCTCAGGGATACAGACAAGAGGAAGGCAGAGACAATGATGAAACCTTTGCTTCAGTGGAAAGACTCGAAGCAATTCGACTTTTCCTAGCTTATGTTGTTCATAAAGACTTCAAGGTTCACCAAATGGATGTTAAATCAGCATTCCTCAATGGAAAGTTGAATGAAGAAGTTTTTGTTGAACAACCTCCAGGGTTCGCTGAACCTAAGCATCCAGAATATGTCTATAAACTGGATAAGGCCCTCTATGGTTTAAAACAAGCACATCGTGCACGGTATGACACTTTATCCTCTTATCTTATCGCTGAAAATTTTGAACATGGAAAAATCGATAACACTTTATTTTTCAAAAAGGTTAAAGGTCATATAATTCTTGTTCAGATATATGTCGATGACATTATATTTGGATCTACTAACCTATCTCTGTGTACTCGATTCTCTGAACGAATGAAGAAAGAATATAAGATGAGTATGATGGGTGAACTAACATACTTCCTTGGGCATCAGATCAAGCAGAACGATAAAGGTACATCTATTCACCAAGGTAAGTACGTTAAAGATATGCTGAAAAAGTTTGATCTCACTCAAAGCTCAGCTATGAAAACTCCTATGGCACCTCTGCTGACACTTAACAAAGACCCAAATGGGAAACCTGTTAATGTCACTGCCTATAGAGGAATGATCGGCTCTCATTTGTATCTTACAGTGAGTCGATCTGATATCATGTATTCTACCTGTCTTTGTGCACGATATCAATCTGAACCTAAAGAATCACATCTGATCGTTGTGAAGCGAATATTCAGGTATCCGAAGTGTACACCCAACCTAGGTCTTTGGTATCCCAATGACTCAGGGTTCGATCTAACTGCCTATTCAGCTAGTGATTTTGCAGGTTGCAAACTGGATAGAAAGAGCACCATGGGAGGCTATCAGTTCCTGGGTGGAAAGTGTTTGGGTAAAAATCCACACCTCACGACTGACGATAAATAACACATATGACATTTATGTAAGATCATTCTTGTATTAAGATAAGGTCTTGCAGGTTATTTACTATCGAACATTTGGTCGTACATTTCTGCGATGGTCGTAAGTTTCATACGACCGACGTCTAAGACTTAAGACGGTCGTACGATTATACTAACCGTTAACAGTCAACAACCATTTTCTTTGTTCCATTAATGCAGGTCCACGAGCAATCATGGTACAACGGTCAGTAACGGACGAGCTCTTAATGGCATTAAAGACCCGACGGCGGTTACAAACCAGTCATCAAGACACATTCAATGCTGCCAGGGGCTATATAAAGGCATGCTCACATTTCAACAAGCATCTATCTGACATCTGATACCAAACATCTGAACTCAACTCTTCCACATTCTTACGCAATAAAACAGTGACAATCTGAGCATTCGAACACACATCGCTTGCGCAAGATTCGCACCACAACAGTTCGATTCGCACGACAACAGTCTATTTCGCACGATTTATGCACGACGCACAACATTAGCTTACGATTAAGTTTACTTTTATTCTTATTGTAATCTATTGTATACACACGACACTTGTTACCAAAGGATTCTGCCCCTGTTTGGCGACCATAGTGCACCGTCGACTCTCACAAGTCGACTGCGGTTTTTTTCCCTCGTTTGGGTTTTCTGCGTCATCAATTCTCTTGTCTTATTTACTTTTTTCTGCGATTGTGTTGTTTGTCTTAAGATCCCTTTCTTTAGTTGTTAAAATTTCCACATCAACCTTAAGTTATCCTTTGGGTGATTTTTGGCATTAACAGTTTGGTGCCATCCGTGGGACCCCATCAAGAGAAAATCTCAAGCCAAGCATACATCGCTCTAACGATCTTGTGAAGTTTTGTTTTCCAGGAAAATGGCAGCCCAACAAGATCCTATGGCATAGCCGTATGCGGAGCTGAACTCTACACGGAGTCAAATTCAAGCATTAAACGAGCAGAACCAAAAGGCAGCTGCAGAAATTGCTTCCCTAAGGAATCCAGCGATTGGCAATTCCTTTGGACCTCAGAATGGTCCCCGACCAACAGGTGCACCTTTCGTAAGGCCACCATTCCAGGCAGGTCCAGGGCTATTAGTCAACAATCCTCCCTTTGGACAATTTCCTCCGCAACATTTGAGGCCGCCACCGCTGTACAACGGAGCCATACCATATCATATCCCAACAATATCGCAACCAACAATGACGATTCCCATGAAATTCCCCTTTAATGGAGAAGCCAATGATTCGTCGTACGGAAATGGTTTCTACGCGACGGTCGGCATGAAAGCTCAAGACTCAGGAATCATCCCCCCGATGGGTGCCGTCTCCGATCCTAACGACCCCGTCGCCCAACGACTAAGGTTATTGGACGATCAAAATGAAAAGATGTTGTCGCTACTTTCAAAGTTACCTGGTGCCGCCGTCCCTATCGACGTCGAGCCCCTCACAGGATTCCAAGCGTCGCCTTTCGTCGACAAGATAGCGAATGTTGACGTTCCGAAGAAGTACAACATTCCTGCTTTTATGCCAAAGTATTCAGGAATAACCGATCCAACAGAACACATTGCCCAGTATAAACAATTGATATGGACAGCATCAATCCCACATCAGTATCAAGAAGTGTACATGTGTAAAAGCTTTGGTGTGACTCTTACAGGTGCTGCTCTCCAATGGTTGATCAATCTCAAACCCAAGTCCATCAGCAACTTCGCGGAGTTGGTCAACTAGTTTTCACAACAATTCGCCAGTGGTCGAAAGATGGAGAAGCAGACCAGTGACCTGTACTACATCGTCCAAAAATCTAGAGAATCCATTCACGGTTACTTTAACCGTTTCAACGCAGAAATGTTCAGTATCCGAAATTATGACGTCAAGACCGCCACCATCGAGGCCTACAAGCGTGGTCTAGACGACAACACTACAGGACTGTACGTCGATCTTACAAAGTACCCGCCAGAGAACTTTGAAGACGTCCGAGCCAGGACATTGGCTTACGTGAGAGTCGAAGACGATATGGATTTTCGTCGTAAGCATTCTACCGACAAAAAATCGCTCGGAATCAAGAAACCGGATTTCAAATCCAAGATGAGCGTCAAGACAGAGCCAGCGCGCCAGATATCGAACGTTCGGTTCGACAAGAAAAAGAGTAATCCTATGCCTAGATTTTCTCAATATCCTAGGATCTCCTCTTATGGATTCAAGGGGACATCGAAAGACTTGGTCGAAGCTCTCAAGAACATTCAGTCGTCGATACAATGGCCCAAGAAAAGCGACAAAGACGATGACAAGAAGGACAAGACCAAATGGTGCGACTTTCATAGTGACCATGGTCATACGACAGATAACTGCCTTGCCTTACAGAAGAAGTTATCCTGGATCATCCCCAAGGGCCATCTCCAATGTTTGATTGATAAAGAACCTGTGCCAATTGAAAACGTAAGACCACCATCCCCAACCCATGCAAAAGTCATCAATTGGGTGACCGGTGGATCAGACGTCTGTAGTTTAACATATTCGGTAGCCAAGCGGCACGCCAGTCAATCATCGGGAGAATATCCCATTCCTCGGTCGTCCCGGCCAAAGCAAGAGTTGGAACTGGAGGCATGCCAATAACGTTCGATCAGGACCACCTCCGGGACAGCTGGCAGAAACATCACGACGGATTGATTATCCAGCTTACTATTAGCAACTGCTCGACCAAAAGAGTATTGGTCGATGAAGGCAGTTCGGCTAACATCATTTTCCTGAGCACGATCAAAGCTATGGGCATCGATAAGTCAGAGATCACTCGTCGATCGACGACTCTGATAGGATTTAATGGCGATTCTACCAACACTTTGGGAGAGATCATCCTCCCTGTTGATCCACCCCCTCAGTGATTTGATAATGACCCTCTCTTAAACACTTAGTGAAAATTGTAAGTAAACAATATGTATTAGAGTTCCACTATCGATGATAAGTACTAGGACTTTACAGTACCGCTGATAGGAACTCTCGCTCTCTAGATTAGACATTCAGCGAACACTGTTCATCCAGTAGCTCTGAGCATGTTCAGTCTCTGTGATGATCGATGATAGTTTAATTGTTTACTTATGATCCCTGAAGACAAGTTTCACGTCAACAAAGGTTCTACGTTGAAGTCAAAGATCAAGCCCAAGAACCAGCGACAAGTCTACTAATGAAGTGATGCGGATATCAGCAAAGCAAGACCTGTCCATTCAACGTGAAGTATCAAGTAGAAGACTTCAGCAATCGCTGAGCTTTATCATTCGCTGATAAAAAACTGTTCAACGAACACTGATCATGAGGTCTACTCTACAAGTTACTTATGTCTTACCCCCTTGCACGTCTCCATACGAAATGTCAGAACGGACCTCCCTTCTATCAAGAATCGTACAACAAACTCTGATTCTACACTGTGGACCATGCAGCTACTAAGGTTGTCTACAAAGGTCAAAACATGCAACCACTCAGCTGCTGCCACGTGTAAAGTAACACTGCAATGCATTAAATGCATGCAGTATATAAAGAAGAACCCTACTTCAGAATTGAAGTGCTCGGCCATCTTCTTCTTTCTCTCTTAGTGTTAGAATATTATTCGTAATATTCTTATCTCCTTTCTATCTTATTTCTAGTGCAAGAAACTTAGTGTTCTTAACTTGTTTAGATTAGGTTTATCCTTAATCCTGTTCCGCGACAAGTTGTAAATTGTTTTAAGATTTATCAATAAACAATTTAGAAAGTAAAAATTGTGTGTTTGTATTCAACCCCACCTTCTACAAACTTGTATAACCTTTCGGGACCAACAAGTGGTATCAGAGCGTATTTGTTTAATCTCATAAACAAGATCTTATCTATACTAATCCCTTCTTCCTTGCTATTTCTTAAAATGGCTACCAACACAAATACTAACTATATTACCAACGGTTCTCTTGCAAAACCCCCTAGATTCTCCAGAGATAACTTTAATCTGTGGAAAAATAGGATGATTCTCTTCTTAGAAGGTGTAGACCCTACTATGCCTTACTATCTTGAAAACGGCCCATATATTCCTGTTAGAATTGATCCTGAAGTTCCAGCCGCTGAGAATAGAGCTGCTATTCCAGAAAGGTTGGTTCCCAAGGAAATTCATATGTGGACTGATGAAGATAAGAAGAAAGTGGATATCGACACTAAAGCCAGATCCATTCTTTTCATGGCTCTTCCTGACGAAGTCTATCATTCGGTCATGAACCTAAAAACCTCCAAAGCCATATGGGACACAATCTGTGTTCAGTATGAAGGTACATCTGAAGTCCAGGACTCACGTAAGATCAACCTGGTAAGATAGTACGAAAGCTTCATTTGTGGTAAGAATGAATCTCTCTCTGAAGTACATCAACGTTTTAACTGCTTAATAATAGATCTAAAAACTGTTGGTAAGGAATATTCTAACTTTGAAGTACTGACAAAGTTCTTAGAATGTTTACCTGAAAGCTGGGACAGTTATTCAATGTGTCTCAAGCTATCAAATGATCTAAAATTCATGACTCTTTCTACCTTATATGGCACGATGCTTAATCATGAGCAATCGAGTCATCTTAAGAAGAATCTTGTAAAAGATTCCAAAAGCACCCCTGTTGCTTTAATCACAGAGTCACCTACCACTCAGCGATCTACTATCACTATCACTGAGTTGGAGACTAACTCTGAATGCTCATCTGATCCTGACTCTTCAGATCTTGATGAATCTATGGCTCTCCTTTCTAATAAATTCAGGAGATTCGCAAATAAGAAAAATTTCAGAAAGAACAAACCTCTTGCTATTACTGACAAGCCAATATCATCAACTCCTATTGATAAGGCTACTGCTACTTGCTATTATTGTGAAAAGATAGGACATTTTGCTAGCGAGTGCAGGTCAAAGAAAGTCTCTAGATCCTCAGCTTTTCCCAAGAAAAACTTTACTCCCAGGACTAGAGATGAAAAATACAAAAAGCTGAAAGAAAGGTATTCAAAGCTGAAAACCTTTAAGAAGAAAGGCAAAGGCCTGATGGCTGACTATGATTGGGCTGCTTCTGATGAAGAAGAATCTTCTAACTCTGAAGATGATGATGAAGCCAATCTCTGTCTCATGGCCAAACTTGAAGATGAGGAAGAAAAGTCTCACATTCCCTCTACTTCAACCTCTGCTACTAAGGTATCACCTTCCTTCTTTACCAATATTTTAAATATTGATGAAGCTGATAGTCTTCGAAAAATCGATCTGCTGACCAGAAGTTTATATGAAGCCATGAATGGTAAAACTGTTATTGAAAATCAAAACCTTGATCTCGCTGAACAGCTTAAAAACTGTCACCTTCAAATAGAAAAGCTGTCTAAAATTAAAGAAGATTTTAAAGATCAAGTTCATATAAATCAGCTAGTCAAAATCGAGCGCGAAGAAGCTATCGCTGCATTAAAAGCTGAAAAAACTACTGTTGATGGATGGTATAAATCCTCAACAACGATCACTGAGATAATTAAGTCTCCGATTCCCCTGAGTGATAAACGTGGTCTTGGTTACAAAGATGAAACTCTAGAACCAGCCAATGACCGTTTCATGCTTAAGTTTGGAATGTTCGTATCCTCCATCCCTGACACTTTCTCTTCTCAGTGTTCCTCTTCAAAACCTCCCATCCCTGAGGAAATCTCTACCCTAACTTTTAAAGGTAAAGAGAAAATTGTTTATCCAAAACCTACCTCAGTCTCTAAAGACAAAGGTAAAGGAATTGCTTTTAACCAAAAACCTCAGAAGGGTACTTTTGTACCTAAGTTGAATGTGTTAGGACACTGAAGTTGTCCTTTATAATAGAAAGTTTTGTAAAGCAATAGTTGTGTTAAAGGGCTTATGCTTAATTGTTGTAGCAAGTGATGAAGACTATAAATAGGTCTTTACTTGTAGTTTGTCAAAAGTGAATTCATTAATACAAGATGTAGATATCTAATCACTTTGTGTTCTCTCTAGGTTAGATTTCTTTTTCAATAATGTTCTTCATCATCTTGTTACACAATACTTGGATTGTATGAAGATCATGGACCTAACAGAATGCTTCTAAAGCTTCAGTGACTCATCCCTCTACTTCTAAGAACAAGATCCCTGGATTTATTCAGCGATCTACTCCTAGACTTAAAGTGGATATAACTGGTAAGAAATCTGAAGAACTGAAAGTTCCTCTCATTTCCAATGCCAAAGGTATACTGTGTGCTAGCCCTGCTCATTTAAAACTAACGGCTAAGCATGCAAATGGTCCTAAGACTACTTTTAGTTATAGGAAATGTTATCACTGTGGACTTACAAATCATATTGCTAGTAAGTGCCCTACAGCCACCAAAGCTGAAAAGATAGCTAAGGTGAAGACTATTGCCCCCAAGGCAAAGAAGACCACTGAGGTTAAGAAATTAACCAAAGTGAAGACTGATAAAGCTGAATCTTCAAATGATGCGAAGACTGCTGAACCTTCCATTCCATCTACCTCCACTTACAAGTGTGTACACATGATGAAATGGGTGACCAAGTCAAACTATTCTAACTTTGTTTGCAGGTTAAGAAGGGTATCTGGTATCTCGATAGCGAATGCCCTAGACACATGACTGGTAAGAAGAACCTGCTCACTGAGTATAAGGAAGAGAAGGGTCCCTCTGTGACTTTCGGTGGAAACGGAAAAGGACATACCCGAGAGTTTGGTGTACTCTCTAATGGTACAACAACCTTCAGAAGAGTCGCATATGTTGAAGGGCTGAAGCATAATCTTCTAAGCATCGGTCAGCTTTGCGAAATGGATAACAAAGTAATCTTTACTAAGGAATCCTGCTTTGTCGCTGACAAAAAGGAGAAGATAGCCCGCAGCGGTTATCGTTTGGAAAATGTTTATGTAATAAACATGGACTCAACAACCACTGAGAATTCCTGTTTCTTCTCAAAAGCCTCATCTGATGTCAACTGGCTATGGCATAAGAGGCTCTCTCATCTAAACTTCAAGACACTGAATACTCTATCTTCTAAAGAGTTAGTTACTGGTCTACCTCAACACTCATACGCTGAAGAGTCCTTATGTTCAGCGTGTGAAAAAGGCAAGCAGACCAAAGCAAGCTTTAAGTCAAAGCAAGTCTCCTCAGTGTCATCTCCTCTACAACTTCTCCATATGGATTTGTTTGGCCCTGTTAACAAACAATCCATTGCTGGAAAGAAATATACACTGGTCATAGTTGATGAATTCTCTCGCTATACTTGGGTAATGTTTCTCCGTTCTAAGAGTGACACCCCTGAAGAACTCATCACCTTTGTCAGGAAAATGGAAGTCCTGAACAATATGACCGTTCGCTATATAAGGAGTGATCATAGGACTGAATTCAAAAACAGTTCTCTTGATTCCTTCTTTGAGAGTAAGGGTATTTCTCACAACTTCTCTTTAGTGAGAACACCGCAACAAAATGGAGTCGCTGAAAGAAGAAATAGAACTATCATTGAAGTTGCACGTTCAATGCTCAGCGATTCTCACCTGCCTACTCAGTTTTGGGCAGAAGCTGCAACACTGCTTGTTTTACGCAAAATAGGTCGCTGATAGTCAAAAGATTCAAAAAGACAGCCTATGAACTTTTTCATGGGAGAAAGCCTTCAATTAGTTTTCTTCACATCTTTGGATGTCAGTGTTTCATACTGAACAACAGAGATGCCCTTGGAAAGTTTGATCCTAAGGTTATTGATGGAATCTTTCTTGGATATTCTTCTATCTCCAAAGCCTTCAGAGTCTTCAATCCAAGAAGACAAACAGTTGAAGAAACTATTCACGTCACCTTTGATGAATCCCGTTCAGCGAATTCTAGACCTTCTGCTGATACTGAAGAACTGAATCAATGGATGTTTTCTCATCTTGGTGATTCAGAAGACATTCCCACTCCTCATACTCATCTCGTTGAAGATGATGGCCCTACTATCATCCCAAACATGCAGACTAGTGAAGCTGAAACTTCATGGGTCTCAGCTGTTCCTCTAAACACTATGCCTGCTTCTGAACCAAATATCTCAGACATTCCATCTACTTCTCAGCAATCAGTGAATGTAATAACATCTGCACCTACTCCTTTCTTGACTGATATACTAGATGTAACACCCCGTTTACCAATTTACGTGATTTAACTGTCTCTTTTGGGGTTGAGTTAATTTTTGGGTCGTTATGTACGTGTTCAGGAATCTAGGGGCCAGTTTATCAATTTTGTAAGATGAGGGTGTGTTTTGGCATGTATGTAAAGGGGATGGAAACCCTAAACACCCTCATTTGCAGCCATTTGTTTCTTTATCAAAGAAGAGAGAAAAGAGAAAGGGATTTTCGGAGTTCTTGTGAGCTGCTGTGAAAGACCGACCGATTCTCCTTCGTTAACCGTTGGATCGTCGTGAAATTTGGACAGCGACTTCACGACCCTCTAATCTACATTCTGACCGGAGGGATTTGGCATCGGAGTTCCCAGTAGAGAGAACCAAGTGTCCGAAGTTGCTGTGAAAGGGATTTTCGGAGTTCTTGTGAGCTGCTGTGAAAGATCGACCGATTCTCCTTCGTTAACCGTTGGATCGTCGTGAAATTTGGACAGAGACTTCACGACCCTCTAATATACATTCTGACCGGAGGGATTTGGCATCGGAGTTCCCAGTAGAGAGAACCAAGTGTCCGAAGTTGCTGTATTTTCCAGGCGAAAGATTTGGTGATTTTGGAAGATTCAAGTTGTGAAAGGTTCTAGGAGGATTGTTGTTCGCGGTCTAGAATTGCAAGGTATGTGTATTATGTTTAGAAATCAATAGAAATGGGGTGTATGAAATGGGATGTTTGGCAAAGTTTTATGGTATTTGGACTATCCTAGCTATGTCATTTCGGGATGAGAGTTGGGATAGAATTAGAGTTCCATTTTTGGGCTTGTTATGATATGTGTATGTATGAATGTTATAGGTGGTACGAGGTGATTATTATACACTGTGAAGTACTTGGTAATTGACATCTTGACAGGTGAGTACTCTACCTATATTATGTAAGTTATGTGTATGTAGTTGGATTGCATGTGTGATTATGTGTATGTTGGCTTTGCCAAAGGAAAGAGTACCTATGGTGGTAGTAATACCCCTAGGGAATATGTTATGTATGAAGAGGCCTGGTACCAGTGTCTAGTTATGACCTTCCTTATTGGCTTTGTGCCTTAAGGAATGGAAGGATGTTACATGTATGTGATTGCTATGTTTATGCGAGTATGTATGCATGATGATATGTGGTATAGGTGCGTGCTCACTAAGCGAAAGCTTACCCCGTTGTTATTCATCTTTTAGTGGCAGGTACATCTTCGAAGAATAAAGGAAAGGCTCCAGCTTGAAGCTTTTGGATTTGCGGCAGCTCAGCAGCTTATATTTTCTTTTGATGAATGATAGTTTTGGATTCTCTAAGCTTTTCAGTTGAATATTGTTTGTCTCAAACTTATTGGTTTTAAGTTGCAAACTTGTACTCTTTTCTATAAGATTATGGGATTTTATCTAAATGTTTTAATTACAAATCTTCCGCTGTATTTTAAGGTTACTTTCCGTTAAATGAGTGTTTTAAAGATAAGGGATGTTACAGTTGGTATTAGAGCCTTGGTTTAAGGGATTCGGGCATTCACAAGTGGTGAGTGTTTGAACTTAAACCCAAGTGCTCAAGTTTTCAAATAAGTAACCTTTAAAAAAAAAGCTGTTTCGTGTAAGAAAATGGTTTATAAGGAAAGGGTGTTTTAAAAGAAAAAGTTTTCACGGCTGAGCTGCGGTCCAGAGCATCAAGACGGGGGTGAGCACACTATTCCATATTAGGATTTATGATAAAGCATGTTCAGTTTTTGTGAAAGACCAGTTTTATAACTGTATTGGATGAGTAATTATGTTTATGTATGCTAGATATGGTCAATGTGACAAGGTTATGATTTCAAGTATGTTTTGTTGATGCATAATGTGAATTAGAATATGATTATAATGTTTATATGATAAGTGGTAGATATGGAAAATGTTGTGATATATATGTTAAAGGTACCAACTAAGCTGGGAATTGGAACCTTAGTGACGGTGTTGAGTCTAAACATGGAGGGTGTAATTATAATGGTATAAGGGCCCATACCATTGCAATTACATTGTACATGCCGGGACTTGATATAGTTGCAAAAGAATTCTATGAACCAGACAAGGTTGAGGGTTGGGTAGTAACATGCTAGAAAGGGATTTTGTTAAGAGAGTATAAGCAGAAGGTTTCTAAGGAGCATGTTAGAAAGAAAGACAACTAAGCTAGGACCTCTGGACTATGCTAGGAGTTTGCTCAGGGGGGGGATGTAGATGAATTATTCTAAAGTATCATGTTTATGTATCAGAATGGTGAACACTAGAAGGCAAGGCAAGAGACCGATTATTGAAGAGGATCAGGAAATTCCTGATCTGAGAGGTGTGATCGCTGCTGAGGTCGGGGAGGTTCTTCACGAGTTACTCCCAAGTCTCTTTGAGCAGGTAAAGCAGGAACTGGCTAATGAAATTCGTAGTCAGGTAGAGGCAGCTGTGGCCAGCAGGGCCAGTGGATCAGGGGGCTTGTCAGGCGTACAACCACGGGGGACAAGCTACAGAGATTTCTCGGCCTGTCAGCCGCCACAGTTTGAGGGGCAGAAGGACCCCGTAACCAGCACTCGTTGGATAGCTGAGGTGGAGGGTGCTTTCCGCACCAGTTTTTGTACCGAGGAAGTCAAGGTTCGCTACGCATCGAACCTTCTGAGGAAGGCAGCGAAAGACTGGTGGAACCTTATTGTTCGTGCTCGGACGCCAGAACAAGTGGATAGCATGACTTGGGAACAGTTCAAGGAACTGTTCATGGAACAGTATGTGCCCCAAATTGAGGTAGAGAGACTCACAAATGAGTTTCTATCTATGGAGCAAACTACGGAGTCGGTGAACGAGATCACTGACAAGTTTTTGGAGCGGTCCCTTTT
The DNA here is from genome assembly GCA_033807775.1 of Saussurea involucrata. Lineage (NCBI taxonomy): Eukaryota > Viridiplantae > Streptophyta > Magnoliopsida > Asterales > Asteraceae > Saussurea > Saussurea involucrata. The sequence goes on from CM066312.1 coordinate 24,139,172, forward strand.
CTGTCCTGAGTATGTCAGGAATGAAAAGGCCAAAATGTACAGATATGGGAGAGTTTTGAAACAGGAGATTAGAGAATTTGTTGTTATGGCAAGGTGCACTGATTTTCAGCAGATGCACGAGGCGGCTCGGGCTAGAGAGCTCGAATTAGAGAGCCAAAGAAAGACAAGAAGGGCAGAAACGGTTCAGACTCAACCTCAGCAGACTAAGAGGTTCAAAACTGGGAGTCATAAACCGGAGGTAAAGAAAGAGTTCAAGAGAGAGCATCCCCGCTGTGGGAAGTGTGGACGACAGCATCCGGGAGAATGCCGTATGGGCTCCGGAACCTGTTACAAATGCGGGCAACCGGGTCATATCAGTCGAGACTGCAAGGCGACCGCAAAGATATGTTTTAAGTGCTACAGGCCGGGCCACTTTGCTGACGAGTGCCCAATGAATACCGGGTCGGTCCAGAACTCGGGAACCGCACCGGTGAAGATGCTAGAGGGTGGATTGGGAAAGAAGAACGACGCACCCAGGACTCGGGGGCGAGTGTTCCAGATGACCGTAGATGAAGCAAAGGAGGAGCCAGATGTCGTGACAGGTATTTTTCCTGTTAATGCATCACCTGCCCTTGTCTTATTTGACTCGGGAGCTACTAAATCTTTTGTTTCTTTATCGTTTTGTAAAGACTTTGCTATTGTAAAGGACAAGTTAGAGAGTCCGCTAGAAGTAGAAATAGCGGACGAGGAGTTTCGTTTTGTGAGTGATGTGTATAAAGGTAATGTAATAGAGATAGCCGGAGTGAAGTTTAGTATAGATCTTATTCCTATTGCGATGAGGGAAATAAATGTAGTAGTTGGGATAGATTGGCTTAGTCGGAATGGAGCGCGCATTGATTGTGAAAAACAGCAGGTAGTGATTCGAACCCCAAGTGGGGGAGAATTAACTATCTCGAGTGAAGGAAGAAAAGGGGTACCAAAGGTGTGCACTTTGGCCAAAGCTAGAAGATATGTGCACCATGGTGGTAGCAGTTACTTGGCGTATATTGTTGATGAACGGGAGGAGAAAAAGAAGAGAACAGTGGCAGATGTACCAGTGGTCAGCGAGTTTCCGGATGTTTTCCCGGATGACTTGCCTGGCATTCCTCCCGGGAGGCAAGTGGAGTTCCGAATAGACTTGATTCCGGGGGCGGCACCGGTAGCAAAGGCTCCTTACCGTTTGGCACCTCCGGAGATGCATGAACTATCTAAGCAGCTGGAGGAACTGTTGGATAAGGGTTTCATCCGCCCCAGTAGTTCACCTTGGGAGCCCCTATCCTTTTCGTAAAAAAGAAGGACGGGTCGATGCGGATGTGCATCGACTATAGAGACCTTAACAAGCTTACGGTGAAGAACAGATACCCGTTGCCGAGGATCGACGATCTCTTCGATCAACTTCAGGGAGCCGTTTGGTTCTCTAAGATAGATCTTCGCTCAGGGTACCACCAGTTGAAGGTTAGGGAAGAGGATGTTCACAAGACAGCGTTCAGAACCAGGTACGGGCATTTCGAGTTCATCGTGATGCCATTTGGACTGACGAACGCACCGGCGGCATTCATGGATCTTATGAATAGAGTTTGCAGACCGATGTTGGATAGGTCAGTCATCGTGTTTATAGACGATATACTGATCTACTCCAAGTCGAAGGAGGATCATATGGAGCATCTACGAGAGGTTTTGGAGATTTTGCGTAAGGAGCAGTTATATGCAAAGTTCTCCAAGTGTGATTTCTGGTTACAAGAGGTTCAATTTCTTAGACATCTTGTGAACCGAGAGGGTATCAAGGTAGACCCAGCGAAGGTGGAGGCAGTGATGAAGTGGGAAACCCCGAAGACTCCCACTGAGATTAGGAGTTTCCTTGGATTAGCCGGGTACTACCGCCGGTTCATCCAGGATTTCTCCAAGATAGCAGTTCCGTTGACGAAGCTGACGAGGAAGAACGAACGTTTCGTTTGGGGAGAGGAACAGAAAACAGCGTTCGAAACCTTAAGGAGAAAGTTATGCGAGGCTCCGGTGTTGACACTACCGGAGGGAGTTGAAGACATGACAGTCTACTGTGATGCGTCTTATCACGGGCTAGGCTGCGTTCTTATGCAGAGGGGAAGGGTGATTGCCTATGCGTCTCGTCAACTGAAGACGCATGAGGTGAATTACCCGACTCACGATTTGGAGCTTGCGGCAGTGGTGTTCGCTCTCAAGTTATGGCGGCACTACCTGTATGGGGTGAAGTGTACTATCTATACGGACCACAAGAGTCTTAGTTATTTCATGGATCAACAGAATTTGAACATGAGACAGCGGAGGTGGTTGGATGTGGTGAAGGATTATGATTGCGAGATTCTTTATCACACGGGGAAGGCAAATGTCGTAGCGGATGCCTTGAGTAGAAGAGCGAGTAGTGTTCTACTTCGGGTACCGTTGATGAGACTAACAGTATCAACGTCGCTTCACGACTTGGTAAGAAGGTCTCAAGAGGAAGCGATCAAGGGTGAGAACCAGAAGAAGGAACGGATAAAGGGACAGGTGGATCAGTTAGTGCCCGACAGTCGAGGTCTATTGACTCGGTACGGTCGGGTATGGGTTCCAGTATCGTGTGAGGCAAGGCAGACACTTCTGGACGAGGCGCATAAGTCAAGGTTCTCTATCCATCCCGGTGCTACTAAGATGTATAGAGATCTGAAGACTGACTACTGGTGGCCGGGGATGAAGAGGGACGTGGCTAAGTACGTGGAGAAATGTTTGACTTGTTTAAGGGTCAAAGCAGAGCATCAGAGACCGCACGGGAAGTTACAGCCATTAGAGATACCAGAGTGGAAGTGGGAGCATATAACAATGGATTTGATTACCAAGTTGCCTCGAACACCTAGGAATCATGATGCCATTTGGGTGGTTGTAGATAGGCTGACAAAGAGTGCCCATTTTATCGCGATCCGTGAAAGTTCATCTGCAGAAAAGTTAGCTGACATCTATGTCAGTGAAATTGTAGCAAGGCATGGGGTATCGGTAACAGTGATATCAGACAGGGATGTTCGGTTTACGTCGCGGTTTTGGGGGAAGTTCCATGAAGATTTGGGTACGAGACTTCAGTTCAGTACAGCCTTTCACCCACAGACGGACGGGCAAAGCGAGAGAACAATTCAGACTCTTGAGGATATGTTGAGAGCCTGTGTTTTGGATTTTGGGGGCAGCTGGGATACGTATTTACCGTTGGCTGAGTTCTCATACAACAACAGTTTCCATGCCAGTATTGGCATGCCTCCGTATGAGATGTTGTACGGGAGAAGATGTAGGACTCCTATCTGTTGGGGAGAGGTAGGCCAGCGGGAGTTAAGCAGCACAGAAGTGGTTCAGAAAACGACGGAAAGTATTGAGATGATTCGGGATAGGCTACGAACCGCACAAAGTCGTCAAAAGAGTTACGCCGACAAGCGAAGGTCGGATTTGGAGTTCAACGTGGGAGATAATGTTTTGTTGAAGGTATCACCTTGGAAAGGGGTGATCCGATTCCGGAAGAGGGGCAAGCTAGGCCCTAGGTTTATCGGACCTTTTAAGGTGATAGCACGGGTTGGGAAGGTTGCGTACCGGCTGGAGCTTCCGCCGGAACTCAGTCTGATACACAACACCTTCCACGTGTCTCAGTTGAGGAAGTGTTTAGCTGACGAGTCGGCGCATGTCCCTATAGATGACATACAGGTCGACGAACGGTTGAATTATATTGAGAGACCGATAGCAATCTTGGAAAGGAAGACCAAATCCTTGCGAAACAAGGAGATCAGCTTAATGAAAGTTCAGTGGGAACACCGAAAAGGATCAGAATGGACATGAGAACCGGAAGCTGAGATGAGATCGAATTATCCGGAACTCTTCCAAGTCTGATCGATTTCGAGGACGAAATCCTGGTAAGTGGGGGAGAGTTGTAACACCCCGTTTCCCAATTTACGTGATTTAACTGTCTCTTTTGGGGTTGAGTTAATTTTTGGGTCGTTATGTACGTGTTCAGGAATCTAGGGGCCAGTTTATCAATTTTGTAAGATGAGGGTGTGTTTTGGCATGTATGTAAAGGGGATGGAAACCCTAAACACCCTCATTTGCAGCCATTTGTTTCTTTAGCAAAGAAGAGAGAAAAGAGAAAGGGATTTTCGGAGTTCTTGTGAGCTGCTGTGAAAGACCGACCGATTCTCCTTCGTTAACCGTTGGATCGTCGTGAAATTTGGACAGCGACTTCAAGACCCTCTAATCTACATTCTGACCGGAGGGATTTGGCATCGGAGTTCCCAGTAGAGAGAACCAAGTGTCCGAAGTTGCTGTGAAAGGGATTTTCGGAGTTCTTGTGAGCTGCTGTGAAAGATCGACCGATTCTCCTTCGTTAACCGTTGGATCGTCGTGAAATTTGGACAGAGACTTCACGACCCTCTAATATACATTCTGACCGGAGGGATTTGGCATCGGAGTTCCCAGTAGAGAGAACCAAGTGTCCGAAGTTGCTGTATTTTCCAGGCGAAAGATTTGGTGATTTTGGAAGATTCAAGTTGTGAAAGGTTCTAGGAGGATTGTTGTTCGCGGTCTAGAATTGCAAGGTATGTGTATTATGTTTAGAAATCAATAGAAATGGGGTGTATGAAATGGGATGTTTGGCAAAGTTTTATGGTATTTGGACTATCCTAGCAATGTCATTTCGGGATGAGAGTTGGATGAAATGGGATGTTTGGCAAAGTTTTATGGTATTTGGACTATCATAGCTATGTCATTTCGGGATGAGAGTTGGGATAGAATTAGAGTTCCATTTTTGGGCTTGTTATGATATGTGTATGTATGAATGTTATAGGTGGTACGAGGTGATTATTATACACTGTGAAGTACTTGGTAATTGACATCTTGACAGGTGAGTACTCTACCTATATTATGTAAGTTATGTGTATGTAGTTGGATTGCATGTGTGATTATGTGTATGTTGGCTTTGCCAAAGGAAAGAGTACCTATGGTGGTAGTAATACCCCTAGGGAATATGTTATGTATGAAGAGGCCTAGTACCAGTGTCTAGTTATGACCTTCCTTATTGGCTTTGTGCCTTAAAGAATGGAAGGATGTTACATGTATGTGATTGCTATGTTTATGCGAGTATGTATGCATGATGATATGTGGTATAGGTGCGTGCTCACTAAGCGAAAGCTTACCCCGTTGTTATTCATCTTTTAGTGGCAGGTACATCTTCGAAGAATAAAGGAAAGGCTCCAGCTTGAAGCTTTTGGATTTGCGGCAGCTCAGCAACTTATATTTTCTTTTGATGAATGATAGTTTTGGATTCTCTAAGCTTTTCAGTTGAATATTGTTTGTCTCAAACTTATTGGTTTTAAGTTGCAAACTTGTACTCTTTTCTATAAGATTATGGGATTTTATCTAAATGTTTTAATTACAAATCTTCCGCTGTATTTTAAGGTTACTTTCCGTTAAATGAGTGTTTTAAAGATAAGGGATGTTACACTAGAAGTTGCTGAAACCTCATCTTCAGCCCCTCAAGTTCAGGTTGAGTCAGCGACTCATGCTCCGGCTCGGCGATGGACTATTAATCACCCAATTGATCAAATTCTTGGGGATCTAAACGCTGGTGTTCAGACTCGACGAAGTGCATGTAACATTTGTTTATTTGTTAACTTTATTTCTCTGATTGAACCAAAGAAAACAGATGATGCCCTCCAAGATCCAAACTGGGTCAGCGCTATGCAAGAAGAGCTGACTGAATTTGAAAGAAACAAAGTTTGGAAGCTTGTTCCTCGTCCATCCGATAAGTCAGTGATAGGCACTAAATGGGTCTATCGAAACAAGTTGGATGAACATGGAACTGTAACCCGCAATAAGGCTCGACTCGTTGCTCCGGGATACAGACAAGAGGAAGGTAAAGATTATGACGAAACCTTTGCTCCAGTGGCAAGACTAGAAGCCATTCATCTTTTCTTAGCATACGCTGTACACAAAGACTTCAAAGTTTATCAAATGGATGTCAAGTCAGCGTTCCTTAATGGAAAGCTGAATGAAGAAGTCTACATGGAACAACCTCCAGGATTCTCAGATCCTAAGCATCCAGGTTATGTTTATAAACTGGATAAGGCACTCTATGGCTTAAAGCAAGCTCCTCGTGCATGGTATGACACTCTTTCTACTTATCTCCATATTGAAAATTTTGAACGTGGTAAAATCGATAAGACTCTATTTTTCAGGAAAGTAAAAGGTCATATTATTCTTGTTCAGATATATGTTGATGACATTATATTTGGTTCTACTAACCCTGACCTTTGTACTCGTTTCTCTGAAAGGATGAAAGCAGAGTATAAAATGAGTATGATGGGTGAGCTAACATATTTCCTTGGTCTTCAGATAAAACAAAATGAAAAGGGAACTTTCATTAATCAGGGAAAGTATGTTAAAGATATGCTGAAGAAAATTGATTTAACTCAGAGTTCAGCTATGAAAACCCCTATGGCACCACCGCTGACACTAAACAAGGATCCTTCTGGAATACCTGTTAATGTCACGACATACCATGGGATGATCGGCTCTCTTCTGTATCTTACAGCTAGCCGACCTGATATTATGTACGCAACCTGTTTGTGTGCACGATATCAAGCTGAACCTAAGGAATCTCATATGATCGTTGTAAAGCGAATCTTTCATTACCTTAAGGGTACTCCTAACCTATGTCTTTGGTATCCCAAAGATTCAGGGTTTGATCTGATCGCCTATTCAGATAGTGATTTTGCAGGTTGCAAAATGGATAGGAAAAGCACCACAGGAGGATGTCAGCTCCTAGGTGGAAAGCTGGTGAGTTGGACAAGTAAAAAGCAAAACTCAGTGTCCACCTCCACCGCTGAAGCTGAGTACGTAGCTGCTGGAAGCTGTTGTTCTCAAGTCTTGTGGATGAGAAATCAACTACTGGACTATGACCTTCAGCTCTCGAAAATTCCAATCTATTGCGACAGCACTAGTGCCATCGCTATAGCCAACAATCCAGTGCTACACTCAAAGACCAAACACATCGAAATCAGGTATCATTTTATCAGAAATCATGTGATGAATGGTGATATAGAACTTCACTTTATCCCAACTGATTTTCAGTTAGCTGATCTTTTTACCAAACCTCTTGATGAGACAAGATTTAACTTTCTCATCAGCGAGCTTGGAATGTTGAACTTTGAAGAATAAACTCTTCAGCGGTTCGCATTTGATCAGCGACAGGATAAAACCAACTTGTATAACCCATTCTATCATCTTCTCTCTGAACAAAATTGATTCGCTGATGTTAAGGTATGATTTCTCTTTACTCGCTGACGTTCGCAAATGAATGCAAGATTTCAAAACAAATTGTATCGCTGAATATCTCTTCCTTATCAGCAATACTTTGAAATTTCTAAAACCTAACACTGATATTTCTTTTCAGTGCTTCATGTTTTCAAAATGTCCCTGAGTATTTCAAAAACCTCAGAGACATCCTAAAATGTGAAAAGACGTTTGTGACGTAATCAAACGGATAAACCTTGGCACGTTCTTTTTCTGACACACGTTTGCACGTTTCGTTTACTCATCCAATCACACGCAAACACGTGTCCGTGTCATGATGAAAAACTTTCTCGATCTAGTTTTTCTCTCTCTCTATTCTCACTATATAAACCATTTCGAGTTTATATTTTTCCTTTACTCGAACAACTTCTCCTACAAGAAAAGAATTACTGTTGCATCTTGAACTCTTGTTTCCAGAAACTGTTCATCTTCTTCTTCGACAACAAGGTTGATATTCTTATTATTTACCTGTTTTAACTTGTTTCTGATCTTCTCATTGTTTCTACAAGATCAAACAAAAGAACTTTTAAAAATAAAATCATTTCTTTCATGGTTTTATGAACACAACCTTTATGGTTGTTCTTCAAGTTTACATCTCAAAATCTTTAAACTTGAAACCTCATATGTTTTTCCAGAATCCTTATCTTTTAAGAAAGAGGAAACTGGAAAATAAGACATTCACTAGTATTTGTCTCTTTTTGTGAAAACTAGAAAAACCCTAATCTTCATTAAGACATCTTTGGTCTGAATGAAATGGACAAAAATCAACAACATCTTATTTGGAAAATCTTTCCACATTAAGACATTGTTCTTTATCCCTTCTTCATGTTTATATGTGATTAACAGAAATGGCCTCTACTGCTGCTCCTACTGCTGAGAAATCTCCTGCTGCTGAGAAACTGACTCTCATCAAAGCTCCTCGGGTCAAGTTCACGCTTGAGAAAGTCACTTTCAACAACAACAATCTCTATGCGCTTTTCGATTTTCCTCCGAAAAAACAAGTCAGTCATCTGGATGATTCTGTAAACTTTCTCAAAACCTGTTGCTTATCTACAGCCCTCACTACCGTACCCCCTGCCCATAAATTCCTTCTATCTCAGTTTTGGTATACTGCCAGACGAGCTCAGGTTCCTTCATCCAAACACCCTGAGAAACTACTTGATGTCATTCTCTGTGACACCAAATTTGGCACCACCAAAATCAACCCCGCCATTATCAGGCGTGCACTCAGCCTACCCATAGCTACCAAAGAAAAACGCTTTGTCCCTCTGCCAAACCACAAAAACCATGCTGATAGAGAAGCCATCAGTGCCTTCTTTGATGCAATGGGTTACACATGGGACATAGGGAGGGATAAATTACCTGAGAAGAAACTGACCCTGATCAAGAAATCAAAGATGCCCAGCGAGATGAACTTCATCTTCGCTCACTTGATAAGCTGCATGACAGCGAAGTCCGGCTCCTCTGATCAAGCCGCTCAACCTCAGCAAGCAATGGGCTATGCATTGCTGAAAGGTCTCCATGTTGACTGGGCCTCGATCATCTACGACGATCTTGCGTTCAGAGTAGATATGGCTGATAGTCCATCATGGGTTCCATATCCCAGATTCATCAGCGCCGTCTTTCTACAAGGACTTGGGGACAAATACCCAAAAGAGGGTGATCTGAGACTCTCTTAGGTTGGCCCTAAGGTGCTCGACTTCAGCCCCATGCCAAACGAGGTACGTCTCTCTACTCTCTTACCTCTTCTCAATCCTCCTTCTTCTACTTCTGCAGCTACTTCAGTGGAAATCCCCACCGCTGATACCCAGGCTGCACCCTCCACTCCTTCTCGTAAAAGGAAACTCTCATCTTCCCAACTTGATTCCAAAAGAATCAAGAAAACCAAGGAGCAACCCTCCAAGCCATCAACGGCTGAAGACTCCACGACTCACCTTATACAAGAGTCGATGGATAGTTTCGTGGTATGCTCTGCCACAGCTGCTCAAGCCACCCCTTCCATCCAAACCTCAGCGTCTCTAAACACTGAGGTTATAAACTTGGAACTGAACCCACTTCCTTCAGCCTCTCTATAGACTGAAGTGATTGTCAGCGGATCCAACGCTGAACCCCGCACCCAACCAATCTTCTCATCCTTCACTCCTCCCACTTTTTCTTTGGACACTCCACCAACTTTCCCACCGTTCTCGGGAACCAACGTGATCGTTCATGATTCAACTGCTGATACTCTACATGTGATGATGGAAACAAACTTAGGATCTGTAGGCACCTCCATGCGCCAAGGCACTCTCGAAGGCGACATGTAATATCATTCAGGGTTACAAGGTTTCGACAACTTCGCCAACCCGCCTGCAGGTATACACATAACTCAACCTACTCCTCTCTCAAAACCCCAAACTTCTGAGCTTTCCTCTGTTCATAAGTTAATAACTTTTTCAGGTCCTAATTTGGGAGATATCAACAACTCCCTGAAAGACTTGGAAACTAAGGTGGAATCTCTCACCACTACTCTCTCCACCAACTCTTCAGCGGTTACAGACGCTGGAGAAAATCTGAAAAAGCTTACTGAGATCGTTGATAACAAAGCCTCCAGTGCTGATCTGGAGAAGGTGGATGGCAACATTGCAAGTTTTGCTGCTACTCTTGCTGAAAACTCTACTGCCATCAACAATCTCAACCTCTCCCATACTAACCTGTCCAACAAAGTCACATCGCTGAAGACAGAAGTGTCCTTCTTAAGGACAGATGTCAGCACCGCCACCAATCAACTGCACCAAATCCTCGAGCATCTAAATGCTCCAACTTGCACTCCATCGCATTTTACTCAGACGATCGAGAGGATCTTCAAGGCCTCCATCCTGCTATATCTGGCCTAGACGACAGATTAGCAGTGGTTGAATTATGCATGGGACTCACTGGACAAGAAGACAGTGATTCTCATATTGATGCTGATATTCCACTATCCTCCCCCATCCATCATGTGGAAGAGGGGGAGAAGGATCAAGACCTTCCCCATAATGTTGAGGGGGAGAAGAAATATCTTGAAGACCTTCCCCTAGCTGAGGGGGAGACGAGTTCTACTACTGCTGCTGCTGAACAACCTCAGGGAGTTAAAAACCCTGAGGGAACCGAGAAAACTCCCTCTGCTCTTGAGGGGGAGCAACTGGATGAGGAAACTGAAGTTGCTGCTGATGTGACTGAACCTTACGCTGATGAGGACGAGTCTGAAGAAGAAGCTGAAGACGATGAAGTTGTCGACATCTCTGACGACGAACCATCATCATCTTATAATGATGATGATGATGACGATGATGATGATGACTTCTTCTTCGTTGAGCCCAAGAAGGTCCCTGTGAAAGGAATTTCGATAAATGAACCATCAGGGGAGACGACTAAGACAAAGCCTGCAGCGTCTGAAGCTGATAAAGGCAAAAATAAAGGCCTCGCTGCAGAAGGCAATCTGGCCATCCTTCAGATAAAGCCAAATTGTCAGGTATAATATCTTCTCTTCCCTTACACTGCATCCCTTCTCTATCCCTTCTCAATCTCAGTTCTCCTCTCCATAAAACCTCTATACACTTAACCACATTCTTTTCTCTATCTCTTTCTTCCCCAACTCTTCTTACTTAAACAATCGCTGTGTTTCAGCTAGTCCTCTCCCATGCTTGAGGATCCAGCTGAAGTCCCCACTGTTGCACCAACAATAATCCCAGCCACAAGAGCTGAAGAAATAATCCCGGTCTTGGATTTAATCACTGAGACCGATGAACCTGAAGAACAACTTCTCTCTCACAAAAACGGACCTTCCTTAGCTCCTCAAAAGCTAAGTGAAGAGGATCGGAAAAGGAGAGAAGAAATGATCAAGAAGTTCGAGGATCAGCGAATCATCCTCCCTCTCTCCAAAGTCCCTGTTCCCTCAAAGTTCAGGTTATCAAAGAAAGAGTTCGCTGATCATCTTAGAGCCACAAGATTACTCGCCGAAAAGAAGGAAGCTGAAGAAAAAGATAAGGCCCTCGCCATCCAGCTTGCCCAAGAATCGGTGAATGACCCAAACTGAAAAGAACTCCCATCGAAGTCCAACGTCTGTTATGAGAAGACGCCCAGAAGATCGTTGAAGAAAAGACCAAGGTATCTGATTCTACCTTGGAATGGTGCAAAGAAAGACTGCACTATCGATATCGGGCTGCCAGAATTCACAAGGTGATCATCAGAGGAAAAACGACCATAGATGTTCCAGTTGTTAAGGTCGGTCTATTTAGAGAAAACGGTACCAAGGAAAACATCTACGCTGCTACGATCAACAAGTACGGTTTCTCTGAATGGTTGGAGATGCGAATAGCCATTCAGCGATCTAGCTCACAATATAAGAGCCATGTCGAGAAAATCATAAACTCTCAGATCGACTTGGTTTCTTCTACTGTGGATATTCCTCCTCCTCCTCTTGAGACTCAACGAACAACGGCCTCTGCAAAGAAAAAGTCCAAACCATCAGATTCAGGTCCTCCTATCCGGAACGAAACATGTATTGGTTTTTCACGTGCTGAAGTACTTGGTCCTGATCCTGATCTCTCAGCGCTGGATACCTCTCTACCACCTGGTGAACGTTTCGTCCCTGGTAAAGTCATAAGCAATCCTTATGGTATCTTCTTTCTCGACTATGATGAAGGACAACGTTTTCAACGTGTCTTTGAGCTTCCCATCACACCCATTGAACAGCTCAAGGATCTCATCTATTGGTGTGAATTCAGACGCGATATTCAGGCACGATATCTCAAGTCATTAATCTTTGCAGAAGCAAAGAATAAACGAGATCAAGGAGTAACGGTCCCTGACTGGATGATACCCAAAACAAAGACCCTTGATGAACTTCTCATTAAGGAAGAACCTTTTGAAGGCTGATAGGATTTCCTTGTATTTTTTCTATCTTTATCAGCTTACCTCTTTTGTACTTGTAATTTAAATTTGTTGTACTTGTAATTTTTCTACTTCCCTCTGTAATCTTATACGAAGTTAAAAGAAAAATTTCAGCGAATGTACTTTACTCCATCAGTACTTAAAAGATCCCAGAAAACAGTAAAAAGGGCAAATATTTTATGAGTTCTTTTTATCCTTATGTTTTCATACTTAGCAATTTTCTTTGTTGCTATGTCATAATCAAATAGGGGGACCTTGTTGATCTAAACCCTCAGTGATTTGATAATGACCCTCTCTTAAACACTTAGTGAAAATTGTAAGTAAACAATATGTATTAGAGTTCCACTATCGCTGATAAGTACTAGGACTTTACAGTACCACTGATAGGAACTCTCGCACTCTAGATTAGACATTCAGCGAACACTATTCATCCAGTAGCTCTGAGCCTGTTCAGTCTCTGTGATGATCGCTGATAGTTTAGTTGTTTACTTATCAAATAGGGGGACCTTGTTGATCTAAACCCTCAATGATTTGATAATGACCCTCTCTTAAACACTTAGTGAAAATTGTAAGTAAACAATATGTATTAGAGTTCCACTATCGCTGATAAGTACTAGGACTTTACAGTACCACTGATAGGAACTCTCGCACTCTAGATTAGACATTCAGCAAACACTATTCATCCAGTAGCTCTGAGCCTGTTCAGTCTCTGTGATGATCGCTGATAGTTTAGTTGTTTACTTATGATCCCTGAAGACAAGTTTCACGTCAACAAAGGTTCTACGCTGAAGTCGAAGATCAAGCCCAAGAACCAGCGACAAGTCTACTAATGAACTGATGCGGATATCAGCGAAGCAAGACCTGTCCATTCATCGTGAAGTATCAAGTAGAAGACTTCAGCAATCGCTGAGCTTTATCATTCGCTGATAAAGAACTGTTCAACGAACGCTGATCATGAGGTCTACTCTACAAGTTACTTACGTCTTACCCCCTTGCACGTCTCCGTACGAAATGTCAGAACAGACCTCCCTTCTGTCTAGAATCGTACAACAAACTCTGATTCTACACTGTGCACCATGCGGCTACTAAGGTTGTCTACAAAGGTCAAAACATGCAACCACTCAGCTGCTGCCACGTGTAAAGTAACACTGTCATGCATTAAATGCATGCAGTATATAAAGAAGAACCCTACTTCAGAATTGAAGTGCTCGGCCATCTTCTTCTTTCTCTCTTAGTGTTAGAATATTATTCGTAATATTCTTATCTCCTTTCTATCTTATTTCTAGTGCAAGAAACTTAGTGTTCTTAACTTGTTTAGATTAGGTTTATCCTTAATCTTGTTCCGCAACAAGTTGTAAATTGTTTTAAGATTTATCAATAAACAATTTAGAAAGTAAAAATCGTGTGTTTGTATTCAACCCCCCCTTCTACAAACTTGTATAACCCTTCGGGGCCAACACTCCCAGTGTACGCTAAAGGGGTCAACAAGCAAACAATGTTTAACGTTATCGACTGTTCGTCAGCTTACAACGTTATACTTGGTCGACCGTGGATACACGACATGAAGGCGGTCCCCTCGACCTATCACCAGACGATCAAATTCCCGACGCCATGGGGAGTACAAGAAATCAAAAGTAAATAGAAGACCGCACGTGATTGCTACAAGGCGACGTTGAAACCTCAGAAAAGGGACATCTAGCAATTACAGGTCCAGGATGTCCCTGAGTCCTCAGATGATTATCGCCTAGAAGAAGTCATCTTAGACCAGGACAAGCCTGGTCAAATTGTCTTTGTAGGGGCATCGTTAGATCCCATCAAAAAGAGCCAGCTAATTTCCTTTTAGCAGGAGCATGCTGATTGTTTCGCTTGGATGCACGAAGACATGGTCGGCATAGACCCCGACGTCATATCCCATAAGTTGAACGTCGACCCATCATTCAAGCCAATAAAGCAAAAACGTCATAAATTCGCTCCTGAGCGGAACAAGGTGATCAACGATGAGGTCGACAATTTGCTTAAGACTAGGAAGATCAGAGAAGTGAAGTACCCCAACTGGTTAGCCAACGTCGTGGTCGTATAAAAGAAGAATGGGAAGTGGCGAGTGTGTATCGACTTCACGGACCTTAATAAGGCTTGTCCTAAAGATCCATTTCCACTACCCCACATCGACGTTATGGTCGACGTGACCGCATGACATGAACTCTTAACGTTCGTGGACGCTTACTCTGGATACAATCAGATACTGATGTACAACGAAGACCAAGAGAATACTTCTTTTATGACAGACAGAGACATATACTGTTACAAAGTCATGCCTTTCGGTTTAAAAAATGCAGGATCAACCTACCAACGATTGGTTAACAAGATGTTCAAAGAACTCCTTGGCAACACCATGGAGGTCTACATTGACGACATGCTTGTCAAGTCCAAGCGGGCGACCGACCAGACATCCTTCGACAATATCTGATGAAGCTGACTCCTACGAAATGTTCTTTCGGAGTCAGCGCCGGGAAATTTCTGGGGTACATGGTCACAAGATGAAGAATAGAGGCAAATCCCGATCAAATCAAAGCCTTGATAAACATAAAATCGCCCAGGAACTTCAAGGAGGTCCAACGACTCACAGGTCGAGTGGCAGCGCTAAATCGCTTCATCTCACGATCGTCGGATAAATGTCATTTATTCTATAATGTCTTGAGGAAGAACAAAAGTTTCGACTGGACGGACGATCACGAACAGGCACTACAACGATTGAAAGAATATATGGTTGTTCCACCCCTGCTCTCAAAACCGAAGGACTATAAGGTCCTGCAGCTATATCTTTCCGTAAGTCCTCATTCAGTAAGTGTCGTCTTGACTAGAGAGGACGACAGACAACAACTACCGATTTACTACGTCAGTAAGTTTCTACCGGACGCTGAAACGCGATACACGTCTATGGAAATGTTACTTTTGTCACTAGTTACAACGGCAAAGAAGTTACGACACTACTTTGAATCTCATCCTATTACCGTTGTAACAAATTTTTCTCTCAAGTCAGTCCTGAGAAAGCCCGAGCTAACAAGACGACTAGCGAAATGGAGTATCTACGTCAGCGACTACGATATTGACTTCAAGCCTCGCACGGCAATTAAGTCGCAGGTCCTGGCCGACTTCATCGCCGATTTCAGTCCTAAACTGGAAAAAGAAGCACAAATCGAGAGCTATACTGTGGCGACTATAAAGGACACGACCTGGGTGCTCCATGTCGACGGTTCTTCAAACTCCAGAGGAGCAGGTCTAGGTGTCGTCTTAAAGTCCCCACAGGGGGGCAAGATGGTGTACTCCATACGATGCAGTTTCAAAGCTACTAACAACGAGGCAGAGTACGAAGCTCTGATCGTGGGCATGAATATGGCTCACGACCTGGGGGCAGTCGGACTTCACGTCAGAAGCGATTCTCTATTGGTCGTAAACCAAATGAACGGGGAATTCGCAACAAAAGATTCCAAGATGATGGCCTATCTCAGGGTAGCCAAGGAGAAGTCAAGGATGTTTGATCCGTTCTCAATCGAATAAATCCCCAGAGATCAAAACACTCAAGCCAATGCTCTAGCAAATCTTGGATCAGCACTCAATAAGCCGTCGTTCGACGCTATTCCTATGATCCACTTAGCGACCTCGTCCATCGAGGCCTCTGAAACTATTTGTGTTCTTAACACAGAAAATAGTTGGTCGTGCGATATCAAGAATTATCTTATGCACTATCAACTACTTGAAGACAGAATGGAAGCTCGAAATATTCGATTTAAAGCTTCGAAATACATTATCATTGGTGGTAAACTTTATCGACGGTCATCGACAGGTCTAAACCTAAGATGCATCGATAATTCAGAACAGGTGCAAAACATTTTGAAAGAAATGCACGACGACGAATGTGGCAACCATTCTGGTGGTCGCAATCTTGCGAATCGTGTATCACGACAAGGCTATTATTGGCCGACATTAAGGCAAGATGCCATCAAGTACGTCCAAAGTTGTGACGCATGTCAATGACACTCAGATATGATACACCAACCTTCTGAACCTCTACATAGGTCTTTGGTCTCGTGGCCCTTCATGAGGTGGAGAATGGACATCGTTGGTAAATTACCTCCTGCCCCAGGGCAGAAAGTTTTTTTGTTAGTCTTTACAGACTATTTTTCTAAGTGGCTAGAAGCAGCTGCCTACTCCCAGATTCGGGACAAAGAGGTCATCTCTTTTATCCAGACTAACATTATATGCAGGTTCGGAATTCCTTCTGAAATCGTATGTGACAATGGTTCACAATTCATAAGTGATCGTACGCAACAGTTTTGTGAGGATCGTAACATCAAACTTACGACCTCGACCCCACGTTATCCCCAGTCCAACGGTCTTGCAGAATCGAGCAATAAAGTCATTATCAATTCAATCAAGAAAAGACTTAAGGCTGCAAAAGGAAAATGGGCCGAAGAACTTCCATCGGTCCTATGGGTGAATCGTACAACACCTTGAACATCGACAGGACAGACACCATTTTCATTGGTTTACGGTTGTGAAGCCGTATTACTTATTGAAGTGCAGCTCTCGACATCGAGACATACATCCGTCGATCATAATTTGGTGGACTTAAGCTACGACCTCGACGCTCTCGAAGAGCTAAGAGAGTCTGCTTTGGCCAAAATGGCATCTCAGCGACAGGTTGTTGAACGACATTTCAACAAAAATGTTAAAGCCAAGATCTTTCAGGAAGGTGACTACGTCTTACGACGAGTATTCCAAAACAACAAGGAACCAAACGCAGGTAAGTTATCCACTAAGTGGGAAGGACCTTATCGAATATCCGAGATCGTTGGGAAGGGTTCTTACAGGCTTCAAACCCTCGACGACCAAGACATCCCACGTAGCTGGAACGCAGTACATTTAAAGAAGTATTTCTTTTAACATTTTACTTTCGATTTATTTCGACAAACGATTACTGACTTAAGCATCGGAGGGTCGTTGGTCAAACCAACGACCACCCCTAAATCTTACATTGCAGGCTCGCAGGATCGCACGAACGCCAGTCTTACGATTTATATCGTGAGAAACAAAGTCTTTATGACTAAAATGTCACGACTGTTATGTCACGACTGTTATGTCACGACCGTCGAACTATATCCGGTCGATCTTCGTAAGTAAGTAACACTTTCATCGATTATTCCTCTAATCCTCTAAAGGCTTAGAAGGGAGCTGAACCGACTAATACGTCGTAAGTGAAATCTTATGATTCATCTCATGGATCTTACGATCACAAAAGGTGCTTTTTAAGCTAAGTTTCGGAGTCAAAGTCTCATGACTTGAATTCCATACTTAGAGTATTATTCGGCCTCAGTCGCCCGGTTACTTCGAAAGTTACAAGTACCTATGTCGTACAGTTTTACATACGTTTTATTGCTTTAGACGCTCGTTCTTTTAAATTTAGTTATCTCTCGTTTATTTTGTTTCTTTACAACAAAGTAAAGTAACACGATAGTATAACAAAAATTTACTTGTATTCATACGATCCAAAAATTACAAGTAAAGGGCACGAACGATTATACTCGCTCCATCGTAAAAAATAAACAAAGAAACAAAAAATCAAGGCAGAGGGGGGTCCTGCTCCTTAGCGACCTCTTCATTGCCAGCGACCTCAGCGTTCGTCGGGTCCCCTTCTTCGAGCTTGTCTTCCTGGTCGAGTTCTTCCTCGTCCCCGACCTGCTCCAAATAAGTGGCGACCTCCTCTTCGGCTCCGGCCATAGGGTCTAACCCCCATAAATGGCGACGCATGATCGCCACTCGGACCCTCAAACGGGTCAGAGCCTCAAAAGATTGAAGTTGCTTCTCTACGGACGTGATATCCCCCTCTTTCGCCTCGACGAGCGACTTAAGGTCCTCGACCTGTTTTTCGCTCTCGGCCAAGGAGCCCTTAGTCGCTCCTAACTCCGCCTCAGTCGCAGAGGACTTCTCAAGGGCTTCCCTCAAGTGGCGCTGAAGGTCTTCCTTTGCCCTCATCGACGCCTCGTAGAAGTCATGAACTTCGTCGAGCTTCGCCGAGAGGCACTCGACCCTCTCCTTTGCCAACTTCTCCTGGTCCCGTGCCACACGAGCCTCCTCTTGCGCCTCGCGTGTTTTTTCCAAGGCAACAGGTGTAACCCTACGGATCTTCTCCATATGGGTATACAAACAGAGAGATGTCTGGAACGCCTGTAGTCGCATGATTAAACAAACAAACGTCATAAATTAGACGACAGAAATACACAAAACAAATGGGTCGTACATACCTTAAAAGTCAGCCATGCGACTTGCGACCCCATCTCGTCGACTGTAACCTCCTGAAATCGCTCCTTAAAGGATGGCAGAAGGTATTTCCCCAGGTCTGGGAAGATTTTGTCGCTATCCATGTCTTCACCAGACATGAAGTCGAACGGCAGCGTGAAATTCACCGCCATGGCACCGGTGGACCCCTCCGTCATTTTCCCTTTCCCTTTGTCGGTCGACGAGGGAGAAGGGGCGACCTCCCCAGTCAGAGGAGAGGCCACACTCACCGTCTATAACTCTCGGTGGTGTCTTCATCTTCTTAGTAGTGGAGACCCTAGACGGATCACCAACCTTCGACGACGGTTCCCTCTGGAGAACCGTCTTGGATTTCTTTACCCCCCCCCCCCCGACGACGGGGGTGGGGGAGCCTTGCGTTTAGACTCCTTGGCCTGACAGGCCAGGAGGATTTGAGCCTCCTTCTTCGACATGCCGTAAGTAGGCATATAGTCTGACCCACCTGCAAAACAAAGAAGATACGTGAGAAGATAAACTTATGACCAGGTCGTACGACAAACCAGGTAAGGCGTAAGATTATTACCTGCTGTCTCTTCTTCTTCCTCTTCTCTCTCTACCTCTTCTTCGACAGGGGTCTCTGTCACTCCAAGTACGACGACCTCGTCGTCTGAACCCTCGTCCTTAAGACTGCGCTGGACGAAGAAAGATCTGTCTTCTGGATTGTACATCCAAAAAATTTCGATCTTCGCCAGCGACTCCTTGGAAACGCCGACCTCAGGGAACGTAATGGCTAAAGCAAAAACATACGATTAGCTAAAACGCACGATTCAAAGATAAAACACGACAAGCGAAAAAAGTAACTTATTGTTGGTATTCCACCCAGCAGAAACCCACGTCGTGTCCTCCTCCAGGAGCTCGAGCAATTGCGTCTTGCCGAAGACATACCTGGCCTTCCACCCCCAATCGTTTACCTGGGTGTTCAGCACCAAAACATGGGTTCCCCTATATTTGGAGAACAAGCTGTACCGGTGGTAGTTGTCCACCTTGACCATGTGAGACGCCAGAAGATCCTCCACCGTGAACGGCGTCGTCTAATCAGTGGTGACCTTATTGATCACGTGGATGATCCACCAAAACTGCGGCATCATTTGTGCTGGAGACAGACGAAACTTCTCCAGAAACTCCCTGACCAAAGAAGAAAACGGCCATTTAAAACCCACTTTGAATGGGTACTCATACAAAACGAAATGCCTATTCGGGCACTCAGACGGTCGAAACTGATCCGGCGAGTATATCTGCAACACATCCGGGACGCCCGATAGCGTCCTAAAGGCTGACAGACCTTCTTGACCAACGATAGTGCTTGCGGGTTCGATCGACATTGTGAAAGTAATGGAAGATTGGAAGAACTTTTTCTCGCTTTATAGCACACACACAAAAAAGGCAACTGAAACTTTCTAAAAATCTCTCTCTGAAAATATCGCAAGCGTAAAAAAGGAAGTGATTTTCACAATCGCGATATTTATAGCAACGTCGTGTCAGGTCGATCCGGCGGATGGTCGACAGATGTCCACCACCTTTTCGCATGCAACGTCCGGATGAACGACATCTGTCCTCTAACGGCTCCACGCCTTCGACACGTCGCCATGACGTCACGACCACTTCGTCTCCCTTGGTCCAAATTGAACCAAGACAGTTAGGATTCGACCAGACCCTCTCCCCATGCGACACGTGTCAAGTTACTTCGTCGGATTTAAAATTCGAATTTCACGCCGAAATTCAAATTTTGGGGACAAACTGTTTGGGTAAAAATCCACACCTCACGACCGACGATATATAACACATATGACATTTATGTAAGATCATTCTTGTATTAAGATAAGGTCTTGCAGGTTATTTACTATCGAACATTTGGTCGTACATTTCTACGATGGTCGTAAGTTTCATACGACCGACGTCCAAGACTTAAGATGGTAGTACGATTATACTAACCGTTAATAGTCAACAGCCGTTTTCTTTGTTCCATTAATGCAGGTCCACGAGCAATCATGGTACAACGGTTAGTAACGGACGAGCTCTTAATGGCATTAAAGACCGACGGCGGTTACAAATCAGTCATCAAGACACATTCAATGCTGCCAGGGGCTATATAAAGGCTTGCTCACATTTCAACAAGCATCTATCTGACATCTGATACCGAACATCTGAACTCAACTCTTCCACATTCTTACGCAATAAAACAGTGACAATCTGAGCATTCGAACACACATCGCTTACGCAAGATTCGCACGACAGCAGTACGATTCGCACGACAACGGTCTATTTCGCATGATTTACGCACGACGCACAACATTAGCTTACGATTAAGTTTACTTTTATTCTTATTGTAATCTATTGTATACACACGACACTTGTTACCAAAGGATTCTGCCCCTGTTTGGCGACCATAGTGCACCGTCGACTCTCACAAGTCGACCGCGGTTTTTTTCCCTCGTTTGGGTTTTCTGCGTCATCAATTCTCTTGTCTTATTTACTTTTTTCTGCGATTGTGTTGTTTGTCTTGATATCCCTTTCTTGTTGTTAAAAGTTCCACATCAACCTTAAGTTATCCTTTGGGTGATTTTTGGCATTAACAGAAAGCTGGTGAGTTGGACAAGTAAAAAGCAAAACTCAGTGTCCACCTTAACCACTGAAGCTGAGTATGTAGCCGCTGGTAGTTGTTGTGCTCAGGTCTTATGAATGAGAAATCAGTTCTTAGACTATGACCTTCAGCTATCAAAGATTCCTATATATTGTGACAGCACTAGTGTCATCGCTATAGCAAACAATCATGTGCTACACTCAAAGACGAAACACATTGTAATCTGATATCATTTTATCAGAGATTATGTGATGTATGGAGACATAGAACTTCATTTTATTCCCTCTTGATGAAACAAGATTCAACTTTCTCATCAGTGAGCTTGGAATGCTAAACCTTGAAGAATAACTCTTCAACGGTCAAGCATTATGTCAGTGATTAAGGTTCTATATCTAATACTCATCTCCTTATCTCTAAGTAACTGTTCTTTGATACTCATGTATGTTCTCTATCCTAACTCACTGAAGTTTTCTTCAGCGAAATGTCTTTCAAAAACAAAATCCATCACTGACATTTTACATCAGTGATCCTTTTGAAAAAATTCACCACTGATATTTCTCAACAGTGATTCTTCGAAAAACAAAATCTAGCACTGACATTTCTTATCAATGATATCT
The DNA here is from genome assembly GCA_033807775.1 of Saussurea involucrata. Taxonomy (NCBI): domain Eukaryota; kingdom Viridiplantae; phylum Streptophyta; class Magnoliopsida; order Asterales; family Asteraceae; genus Saussurea; species Saussurea involucrata. The sequence goes on from CM066312.1 coordinate 24,160,988, forward strand.
TTTGAAAAACAAAAAGACACCTTTTGTGTAACGTCATTCTAGATGATAACCCATGGCACACATTGTAACACCCTAAAAATATCCATAAGATAAATTCATAACATAAAGCCCATAAGGGTCCCAACAATCTCAAAAAATTAAACATCAATCCCAAAAGTGCAGCGGTTCACAAACGAATACAACCGAGATGTCTAACAAACAAAAATAGGTAAAGTCTCTAGCTATCCGCCTCTAGACTTCAAGCCTTCTCCTTCCCCTTGAAGGAAGTAAGATTTGGAAAAGAGAGGGTTAAACCATAAGGTCTAGTGAATTCCCTACCAAAGTAGTTTGCAAACGTTTTAAAACGAAATAACAAATGAATCTCCACATAGTTTTCCAAAGATGACTTAATAATCGACGCCACGCTTGGGTATTTACACAGTGATCATAGCCTTCCATCACTTCTCAACCATATCCGCATTCGAGGCCCCCTAGTAGATCCCCATGGCCCCCAAGTAGATGCCAAACCCGTGTGCACAAGAAACGAATTCGAGTCACACGGTCAAAACTCTCCCCAAGGGATATCCACCATCCCAAGGTACGCTAATCTCACTGTGCACCCGACTCCAACTTAACAGACAAGTTCATAAACCAACTGTAAATAACAATCAAGCATACATAGGCAACCCATATCATGCATAATCAAATCTTTTGCAAAACATGAATTCATATCATCACAATCAGTACCAATTTTCAGTTAAGAAGATGTAAGGAAAACAATTCATTTACACGGAAAGAGTCGAGGGAACTCACCTGAAGTTTTGGTTATTCGACACTCAACTGAAACTCACTTTGGAACCAACTGATCACCTGAATTGGAGGTTATAAAAATGGTGTTAAACCCTCTAATTATATCCCAAAACATCCCTAAGACAACCCTTAGATGATGCCACAATCCTAGCCTAAAACAGTATGCGGAACAAGAGCCGAAAACACGCGACAGGGATTGACACTGATGCCCGCACTGGTACACCCGCGCCAAGACTCGTGCGGAGCACTGGAAAGACTATGGCACTGATGCCTGCACTGGTACACCCGTGCCGAGATCCGTGCGGAGCCTCTGCACTCATTTTCCAGCCAAAAACTGCTCTTTCTCACTCCCAACTTATCCCAAATCGATTTTAAGCCTCCAACTTGAGGTAATTGATGTTCTAAACCTTTCCCCACAATTTCCAAACATCATTTAATCCAACGTAATCCATCCAAACCCCATCTTTTAAAAACAACCATCTTTTCAAAACCAAAGAAATGAAGAAGCCTTGAAAGCATACACCAACAATGGTGGTTCTTGATCAAAACCAAAGTGAAAACCAACTAAATACCAATAAAGAACACCATCCAACATTCTATTTGCCAAAGAATAAGCTAAATCATTAAAATGGGTTACCCAAAGGAGTCCCAATCACATATCTCACCAAACCAAGCAAGGAGATGAAGATTGGAGAAGAATCCACACCTTGAAGATGAAGCCTTCAAGATTCTTGACGCTATCCTTCTTCCTCACCCTCCACAATGGTTTTGCTTCCTTCTTCTCCCCTTCTCAATGTTCTAGCCGTCCAAGAATAAAGAAATGGCAAGGGTTTAGGGTTTTACCCCATTTTATTTCTCAGATTTTGCCACTAAATCCACAAGTTCCATTTTTTTACAATTTGGCCCCCAAACACCCAACTATTCAGATTTGAGGATATGAGGTGTTACACACATTTTTCTCTGACACGTTCATCCGTTACACTTCTTGACCAATCAACTTCGTGGGACGTGTCCATGTCATGATGAGACTTTTTCCCGCTCATCATTCTTTTATCTCTCCTCTCTCACCTATATAAGCAACACTCGTTTATTTTTCACTCTTTACGCACACAAACTCTCTCAAGGCAAGAATACGCTGAGCAAACAAAGAATTTAAGAACTCGAACTTCAAAACCCTCAAATTTCCAGGTTCTTATTCTTTGAAACTTATGCACATTGTAAACGAAAACCTCATTTTGATCTTAAATCTTTGCTAATAAAGATCAAAAACTAGTTTTTCTTCTAAAAATCTTCTTTTCATGATTTTATTTCAAAAACCCTAAAAAGGTCTTTAAGGTTTAAAATTGTTCTTAAATTAAATGTAAATTTCCAGTTATTTCTCGAAAAGGAAACTGGTAAAATACATTTCTCTACCAATTTCATCTTGTTTTGAAACTAGAAAACAAACTTTTTACCATTTCTTTCCCAAAAAGGAAACTGGTAAAACCTTATTTTCTTATTATTAGAATTTTCTTCTAAAACCTTATATTCTAAGAAACTTTCTATTTTACTCTATTTGTTTTCTTCTAACAAACAGAAATGGCATCCCAAGCAATTGCAACTTTCACCAAGTCAAAGAACGTGAAGTTTGAACTCTCAGCGGTTCAGTTCACCTCAAACAACCACCGAGCATTGTTGTCACCGTTTCTCAAAACAAAGCCATCAACACATCTTGAGGAAGCCTCTACCTTCCTCAAAAACTTGCCAATCGCCTATGCACTAACAGTATATCCCCGGCTCACAAGCATCTCCTTCAGCAGTTCTGGTACACTGCTAAAAGGACTATCAAGATTCTTCCATCAAGGAAAGAGGTCACGGTCATCTCTTTCCAGACCGAGCATGGTGAGGGAAGCATAACTTCCTCAGGCATTCGAGCTTCTCTCAAGCTCCCAGTCGGCAAATTTTACAAAGACCCTCCCACTAATGCACAGCTGATCCAATTTCTTGATCTCATGGAGTGTAAAGCCCGTATCCCGGTATGTATTTTCGTATTATTAATCTTTTTAAGCTATTATTTAACGTGGCTTCCGTTAACGGGATTAGACGATTTGGACCTAATTGTTAAATATGTCAACTATTTTGTTGGTTTGCGAGAAGAGTTTAGTTGAGGGGCCAAAAGTGGCAAGGGGGCCAAACTTGTGCATGGGATCAGCCAAGAGACACCCCTTCCTCTTCCCCTTCGGTTTCATGCTAGTAACTCCCCAAGAACCCTTTAGTAATCCCCCTCCCCCTTTTGGTGGGGTTTGGCCGAGAGAGAGGGAAACCGGAGAGACAGAGAGAGAGGGAAATCGAGAGGGAAAGGGAGCGTGGTCGCCGGCGAGAGGAGAGAGAGGGAGAGTGTTCGTCGGAGAGTGAGAGACGCCGGGAAGGAGAGGAACGCTGCTGCTTGCTACCGGAATCGAGAAGAAGGAGGAGTTGCAGCGAGGTAATCGTTCGTTTTCCTTTCCGTGTATTTTCGTTTTGTTCGTCGCGAGAATACCGCCAGCCACCACCACCGCCGGAGGCGGCAGTGGGTGGTGCATGGTTTTGTTAAGCCCATGTTAACCCTAATTCAGTAAGTCATGTTTCTTCGTGGGTCTGTTTGGATTAAGATAACTTATTGGGTTCAAGTTCAAAAGTTATCATTTTATGTAAATCGTGCAGTTTCTGCCCTGTTTTGTAAAAGCTATATCTTCTGTTAGGAATGTCGGATTGGGATGGAACTGGTGCCAAAAGTTCCCACTCTGAGTCTAGTAACTTTTATATGTTTTGTGGAAAAAACCAGTTCGGGCCATAACTAGTGTCAAATTGCCATTTTATACGGACAGGTCCTGTTTTAGCTGCTCTGAGAGGTGTTTTTGTAAAATTCATATAGAGTGCTAGGAATATCGTTAGGACGCGTGCGATACGTCCCTGGAACCATAAGGCATTGAACTTCCTGAATGTGGAATTAGATTTTTGGTTTGATCACTTTAGCAGGGGTAAAATGGGTCCCGAACAGACCTGCGTTTTTAGTATAAAAGCTGGAATTTTAGTTTTGTTAAACTAGTAAAAGTGTCGTGAGTTGGGACCTTCCGTTGACGTTCTTAGTGCGTATTTAGGTGGGAAAAAGTGAGGAAGGTTGACGTGCTGGTGTTGCGGCTCGGGAGCGCGTCGCGTTGTTTTGAGGTGAGTTCTCTCACCGCGTAGTTAGGAATTTCATGCATATCGTTATTTTGTGTTACGTGTTATTATGTGTTATTATGTGTTATTACGTGTTTACGTGAATTAGTTGGGATGTGATATCTAGTTGTGATCTGTTGAATGTGTATGTGAATTATGTATGCTTGTGTACACCTCAGTGGGACTGGAGGAGCTCGGTGGGACCGGGTATATTGTCATGTATACGCGGGTGGCGTAGGAACTCGGTGGGGCCGAAGTTTGTATACGCGAGTGGCGTAGGAACTCGGTGGGGCCGAAGTTTGTATACGCGGGTGGCGTAGGAACTCGGTGGGACCGAGGGCTCGGTGGGACTGAGCTAGTACAATTGTATTATCTTTACTCGGTGGGACCGAGGGCTCGGTGGGACTGAGCTTGTATCGATATATTTTTGGTGTGCTCGGTGGGACCGAGGTTCGCATTTATACGTTAATTATTATGTGGATTTATATCTGTGGTGATGGTGATGTTGCCTACTGGCGAGTAGGGGCGATATACGTGGGGTTGCTACCTGCGTGTGTGATAGGATTCACTAAGCGTTTAACTTACCCTTCCCCAATATGTTGTGATTTCAGGTGCGAGCGGCAGTCGGGCTTGATGGTACACACACTAGGCGCGGAGTGTCAAGAATTATTTAAGTTTCACTTTCAAACCTTTGGATTTTATTTTATGAAATTTCCGTTGCATTAACTTTATTGACTGTTCGAGTTAACGACGTTAACTTCATTTGAGTTACGAATTATTAAATTGTGATTGTTTTATAATGAAATGCATGTTTTTAATATTTTAAATTCCTTGTAATTTTTGGGACGTTACAACTTGGTATCAGAGCACAGCTTGAGTGAATCAAACACATCTCGGTGTGTTTGGTCTCAAGTTGCGGCTATGAAGTTTTTTTTAACTCTCTTATTAAAATCTTTGAAAATAAATGAACGGAGAAAGCCCGTTTGGGAAACGGTGATCGTGGGCGCAGTGTGTATAGTCAGCCGACGCCAATTGGGAAGGTACAGCACTTAGTGTATTTATTGCTTTCTAGGCATAGGGTATGCATGCTAGATTGCCGAGGTTGTTTACACTGTACTGTACGATGACTGCTTGCTAGTAGGAATCAATGCTAGTTATAGTAGGTTGTCAAGTGAAGGCCCTATAGGTTGCATGCAGTAAGAATCATATAGCCTTAGAATATTTGATTTAGTTCTATTGCGCAGCTCTTGTTTGAGTCCAACCGTTCTAGGATAGAATCTTGTATTCGAATGTCTATTTGATTCACGATGCGCGCGACTGGGTATTCGCGAGGCAACTCGTTATGGCTAACAGGGATTCCGTTGTAGCAAGAGTAGTGGGATGAGATGAAATTCCTAGTGAGCTGGGAATAGCGTTTACATATGAGTACGTATGCTAGATTGCTTACGTGGATTTTGTGGTACTGTATACTTGTTACTTGCTATTAGGAACTCATGCTAGCCTTGATAGGTTGTTATGTGAATGCACCTTAGGTTGTATGCAGTAGGAACTGAATAGCCTTAGAATGTTGGATTTAGTTCTATTGCGCAGCTCTTGTTTGAGTCCAACCGTTGTAGGATAGAATCTTATATTCGAATGTCTATCTGGTTTCACTGTATACGACTGTGCGTTTACGAGGCGACTCGTCAGGGCTAGTGGGGGTTCCGTTCTAGCAAGGGTGGTGGGGTATTACGACTTTTCTAGGGAGCTAGGAAAAGTGTTTGCATATGCCGGAATGGGCATATGTGTTTGTTTGTGGTAAGCAACTACTTGGACGTCCCGGGACAGGACTCGAAACGAGTAAGGATAGGTGTGAAGGGTAGTAGCAGAGCTCCTACTATCTGAAGCACAGGATCCGTGCTCGAGTCGGGGAAAGTCACGGAGAATCCGAAGAGTTGAGTGTGAGCGTAGTTAGCAGGTTTTAATGTGTGCTAGTAGCTCGTTAAGGAGGAACAACAATGTTGATCCAGATGCTGATGCTGGAATTATTGCTGATCAGATTCGTGAGATGTTTGTGGTCGAGGTGACGCATATTTTGAGGAGGCTATCCCCGAAATTATTACCGCCATTTGTGATGAGGTAATAGTGTCGATGGAGGAGCGCATCGCGGTGACTCCACCCCCTGCGGGTGGGCAGTCCCGAACAAGAGAGTCGGGATCGGTTATGGAGTGCACATTCCTTACCGGTGGTTGTCCTGCGAACTAGAAGGTTCGCTTCGCGGTGAATCTGTTGCGAGACGGAGCGAAGGACTGGTGTGCTACTGCTCTAACGTTTAACGAGTGCACTACTCTGACCGTGGAGGAGTTCATCAAGCCGAGTTGTCCACCGTGGGGAGCCCCGATTCTGTTTGTGAAAAAGAAAGACGGGTCCCAACGGATGTGTATAGACTACCGTGAGTTGAATAAGCTTACGGTGAAGAATCGTTATCCTCCGCCAAGGATCGATGACTTATTCGATCAGCTTCAGGGAGCCTCGTGGTTCTCTAAGGTTGATTTGAGATCGGGGTATCATCGGATGCGGGTGAGGAGAGAGGATACGGAGTAGACGGCCTTTCGTTCACGTTATGGCCATTTACAAGTTTGTGGTGATGCCTCTCGGGCTCACCAATGCACCCGCAACGTTCATGGACCTCATGAACCGGGTATGTAGCCCTATGTGGGATCGATCGGTGATCGTGTTCATCGACGATATTCTTGTGTAATCGAAGTCGAAGGAAGAGCATGAGATGCATTTGCGAGAAGTTTTGGAAGTTTTGAGGCGGGAGAAGCTGTATGCTAAGCTCTCCAAGTGTGAGTTCTGGTTACGAGAGGTCCACTTTCGAGGGCATGTCGTGAACCAGAATGGTATTATGGTGGATCCAGCCAAGATTACGGTTGTGATGCGGTGGGAAGTGCCAAAGACTCTCACTGAAGTACAGAGTTTTCTTGGGTTAGCAGGGTACTTCCGGAGATCCATTCAGGATTTCTCCAAGATTGCTTTACCGATGACCCGATTGACGAAGAAATCTGCGGCTTTTAGTTGGGGTGAAGAGCAGCAGAGGGCTTTGAGGAGCTACGCAGGCGTTATGCGAGGCTCCGATGTTGACTTTGCCGGAGGGTATGTAAGATTTGGTGGTGTTTGCTCTCAAGATTTGGAGGCACTATTTGTATGGCGTCAAGTGTATACACTAACCATAAAAGCCTCCAGTACTTGATGACCGGCAAAACCTCAACATGCGTCAGAGGAGGTGGCTTGACGTGGTCAAGGATTATGATGGTGAGATACTTTACCACCCCGGTAAAGCGGATGTTGTTACGGACGCACTTAGTCGACATCTGGATGGTGAGCCACTGTGGGGCTTGTGTCAACGGTTAACAGTGGTTGCACCTCTTTTCGAGTCGATAGGTAGTGCTCAGGAGGTGGCAGTTTTGGAGGAAAATGCCAAACGCGAGAGAGTTTCGGGGGAAATTCCGAATTTTGTCCGTGATAGTCATGGGTCAATTGCTCGGTCTTAATGGTCGGTTGGGTATCTCGGGGTGGGACTCCGGTATTCATGTGTTATGACCTTGACTTTCCAGTAGGCACTAAGAGGATACAGTCTTGGGCACTTACCTGAGAGGTAGCTCCGATGTGCCAGGACTTGAGACGTACCTGAGAGGTAGGCGTTGGGGTGTAACTAGGCTTCGTAGAGCGAGTGTGGAAGATACGTCGATGGTGGAAGGTTGGGTATCCCACGCGTATGGGTACTGTAGGCCGAATAATATCGGTTAAGGAATGATGCCCTTTGTAATAAAGAGGATAAATGCGTAGAATTTTTTAGGTAAATAGTATAATTAGGTGTCGACTTTTGGGCTTGAGGCCAAATGCCTTAGTGTAATTGGGGAATTGTAGCCGATTTTAAGGAAATTATGTTGATGGTAGTAGTAATCCTGAGATGTTTGCTTGTGGTGAATGGTTGTGGTGGAATGACCTTCGTGGGTGATTATAAATTTACTGGTTTGATAATTCATGTGAAATAAATTGTGGGAGTCTATTAGAACTCGTGAAAGTTAATCGACAGTTAATGATAGGAATGATCGAATTCGAGTATCCTGTAGGGTATATTGGTGAGCAACTTTAGAATGGTTAGAGCTTGAAATTTGAATCGGGATGTTTGGATTATCTATGGTTGGGAGACAACCGAAGTCGTTTGACTAGGAATGAATCCAGTTGTTGGAGTGTTCCTCCGATCATACTTGCGGTGTACTTGAAGGAATTTTGTGGTATGAAAAGTATTCGAGAGATTTTTAGGCGGTGTGGGAAATCTTAAATTCCAGTTAGTGAAGGTCTAGTGGAAACACCAAAAGTGTTCCGAGTGAACTTGGGAACCTGAGGTTGAGATGTGGGAGACCTATCTATAGCTATTCACGGGCATAGACTTCGAGGACGAAGTCTAATCCAAGTGGGGGAGAGTTGTAAAGCCCGTATCCCGGTATGTATTTTCGTATTATTAATCTTTTTTTAAGCTATTATTTAACGTGGTTTCCGTTAACGGGATTAGACGATTTGGACCTAATTGTTAAATATGTCAACTATTTTGTTGGTTTGCGAGAAGAGTTTAGTTGAGGGGCCAAAAGTGGCAAGGGGGCCAAACTTGTGCATGGGATCAGCCAAGAGACACCCCTTCCTCTTCCCCTTCGGTTTCATGCTAGTAACTCCCCAAGAACCCTTTAGTCATCCCCTCTCCCCCTTTTGGTGGTGTTCGGCCGAGAGAGAGGGAAACCGGAGAGAGAGAGAGAGGGAAATCGAGAGGGAAAGGGAGTGTGGTAGCCGGTGAGAGGAGAGAGAGGGAGAGTGTTCGCCGGAGAGTGAGAGACGCCGGGAAGGAGAGGAACGCCGCTGCTTGCTACCGGAATCGAGAAGAAGGAGGAGTTGCAGCGAGGTAATCGTTCGTTTTCCTTTCCGTGTATTTTCGTTTTGTTCGTCGCGAGAATACCGCCAGCCACCACCACCGCCGGAGGCGGCAGTGGGTGGTGCATGGTTTTGTTCAGCCCATGTTAACCCTAATTCAGTAAGTCATGTTTCTTCGTGGGTCTGTTTGGATTAAGATAACTTATTGGGTTCAAGTTCAAAAGTTATCATTTTATGTAAATCGTGCAGTTTCTGCCCTGTTTTGTAAAAGCTATATCTTCTGTTAGGAATGTCGGATTGGATGGAACTGGTGCCAAAAGTTCCCATTCTGAGTCTAGTAACTTTTATATGTTTTGTGGAAAAACCAGTTCGGGCCATAGCTAGTGTCAAATTGCCATTTTATACAGACAGGTCCTGTTTTAGCTGCTCTGAGAGGTGTTTTTATAAAATTCATATAGAGTGCTAGGAATATCGTTAGGACGCGTGCGATACGTCCCTGGAACCATAAGGCATTGAACTTCCTGAATGTGGAATTAGATTTTTGGTTTGATCACTTTAGCAGGGGTAAAATGGGTCCCGAACAGACCTGCGTTTTTAGTATAAAAGCTGGAATTTTAGTTTTGTTAAACTAGTAAAAGTGTCGTGAGTTGGGACCTTCCGTTGACGTTCTTAGTGCGTATTTAGGTGGGAAAAAGTGAGGAAGGTTGACGTGCTGGTGTTGCGGCTTGGGAGCGCGTCGCGTTGTTTTGAGGTGAGTTCTCTCACCGCGTAGTTAGGAATTTCATGCATATCGTTATTTTGTGTTACGTGTTATTATGTGTTATTACGTGTTTACGTGAATTAGTTGGGATGTGATATCTAGTTGTGATCTGTTGAATGTGTATGTGAATTATGTATGCTTGTGTACACCTCAGTGGGACTGGAGGAGCTCGGTGGGACCGGGTATATTGTCATGTATACGCGGGTGGCGTAGGAACTCGGTGGGGCCGAAGTTTGTATACGCGGGTGGCGTAGGAACTCGGTGGGGCCGAAGTTTATATACGCGGGTGGCGTAGGAACTCGGTGGGACCGAGGGCTCGGTGGGACTGAGCTAGTACAATTGTATTATCTTTACTCGGTGGGACCGAGGGCTCGGTGGGACTGAGCTTGTATCGATATATTTTTGGTGTGCTCGGTGGGACCGAGGTTCGCATTTATACGTTAATTATTATGTGGATTTATATCCGTGGTGATGGTGATGTTGCCTACTGGCGAGTAGGGGCGATATACGTGGGGTTGCTACCTGCGTGTGTGATAGGATTCACTAAGCGTTTAGCTTACCCTTCCCCAATATGTTGTGATTTCAGGTGCGAGCGGCAGTCGGGCTTGACGGTACACACACTAGGCGCGGAGTGTCAAGAATTATTTAAGTTTCACTTTCAAACCTTTGGATTTTATTTTATGAAATTTCCGCTGCATAAACTTTATTGACTTTTCAAGTTAACGACGTTAACTTCATTTGAGTTACGAATTATTAAATTGTGATTGTTTTATAATGAAATGCATGTTTTTAAAATTTTAAATTCCTTGTAATTTTTGGGACGTTACATGGAGTATGAATGGGAGACCAAACATAAATCCCTGGACAAAATACTAACGAAGACCCATAAGACCAAGATGCCCTCTGAACTCAACTATCTCTTCACCCACTTTATCCAAAGCATGGGTGGAAAGACTGGGTCGATGGACCAAGCAAGCCGACCAACTCTACAGATCGGCTATTCCGTCATCACTGGCAGAAACATCGACTATGCCAGGATGATTTTCGACGACCTTATGATTAAGGTCGACAAGCCTGATACAGAAGTCAATATTCCCTATGTACGTTTCATCTCAGTGCTTCTTCAACACTTCCTCCAGGATCTCTACCCGACCGAGTGTGATTATCAGCTCCCAAAGCTCGGGGTTTGCATCCTCGACGTGGAGCGAGCTGATAACGAGGTTAGTTTTTCTCAAATCCAACAACTCCTCTCCTCCACTTCTTCTCTTTCTGCAGCAATGCCCACGGGTCAACCCCCCGTGGCTTCCCAAGCTGCAACAACTACCTCTTCTTCAAAGAGGAAACAATTTGAAGCCCCTCTTGGTTCATCTAAAAAGACCAAAACACCTTCCAAGGAGAAGCCCCAACAACAACCAACAACAACAACAACAACAACAACAACAACATCAGGGCCTGTCTCTTCACATGCAACGCTGGAAAACTTCATGGTACGCTCCGCCACATTCGACGCCACTACATCTGTTTCAGCGATTCGTACAACCGCTGAATCTACGTTGGTATCTACCCCACCACTTTCAGTGCCTCAAAGCACTGAAGAGTTAGTTTTTGGCAACACTAATGCCTCTCCGCCACCAAGCACTACCATATTCTCATCCATCGCTTCTTCTCCCACCATCTCCTTGGTCTTCACAACTACTGCACCGGTGACTTCGGTCGCTGACTATAGCGCATCCATTCTCAGGGAATTAATGCGACAAAATGTAGGACCTGATGGTCGTCCTCTCGAGGATCCTCAGAATATACCTGTGTCCCAGACTGCTCTCGAGCGGGACATAGAGTTCTTTGGAGGGAATCAGTTTGATTTCTTCCCTACCCCATAAGGTACATCAACTTCCCTTCCACATTTTTCTCAAATATCTAAGCCCCGAGCATGCAAGTGCTCAATCTTAATTTTATCTTACAGGTCCTAATTTAGAGACCTTAAATGCCTCTGTCAAGGAGGTCAGCGATAACTTTGCCTCACTCTCCACTGATATCAACAACAACACTGTCGTGAACGCTGTCGGCGAGTCGTTCACCCAACTCACCTCCTCTCTCTCCTCTAACGCTGAGAATTCTCAATTGTCAGCTCTTACAGAGGAGGTGACAAAAATAAAGACAGATGTTGCTGCCAACACGACTTCCATACAATCACTGAGCAACACTGTCAGCTCACTCGCCACCTCTGTCACTGACCTTTGCAATAACGTCGAAGGAAATACCAACCTGCTATCTTACATTCTAGCAGAGCCAAAGAAAACCATACCTACTCATCCTCCCTCCTTCACTAACAAAGATCGCACCGCCCTAAACATGGTTGCTGACTTTGTCCTTGAAGTGACGAAGGCCATCCCTGACCTAGAAGCCAAGATGGATAAGCTGGAAGCTACTGGTCCTTCCACTTCTGCAGCGGTAAATACTGACACTGCTCCAGTCAACCCTCTCCCTATAGATGATGACAAAGAGGGGGAGAAGAATGCAGAAGACCTCCCTCATGCTGAGGGAGGTCATTTGAATAAAGAAACCCAAACCCCTCCTTCTTCCTCCACTAATACTGAAACAGTGGAAATTAATTCTAACGAAGAGGAAGAGGAGGAAGAAGAAGATGATGAAGAGTTCGAGTTAAAAGACTCAAAAGGGACTCCGGGGGCGCTGATGACGATGACGATGAAGAATCCATTTTGTGGTTCAAATCCATTATCGCTCCTCCTCTAAAGAAGTTGTAATAAATGAAGTAGGGGGAGATCTGAGAAGACCCCAACCAAGAAGACCTCCCAAGGCAAATAAAAGCAAATTGCTGCCAAGGGAAACCTTAAATTATGTTTTACTTCTGAGGGGGAGCAGTCTTCTCAGGTATGTCTCTCCATTATTCCTTTCTCTGCTTCTACCCACGCTCATCTTCGACCCTTCTATACACTTAACCTCTTTATCTATCTTTCTTCCCAAAAACCTAACTCATTCTTATTTTTATCCAGCTCGTTCTCTCCCTTGCTTGAGGGATGAGCTGAAGATCAACACCAAATAATCCCAGCAACTACTGCTGAAGAAATTCCAATATTCCCAGTCTCTGTCTTGGAGACTGATGAACAACAAGAAGAAGAATAATTGTTGAGTCACCTAAACAGACCCTCACGACTAATCCAAAGGTCTGAGGATGAACTACAAAGAAGAAGATCAATAATCCTTCATCAGGTAGAGAGCCAACGGCTCAAGATCCCTTCTCGACAAGGTACTACCACTAACGACCTTGGATTCCTAACCCCGGAAGAACGCGAAAAATCTATCAGAGCTGAGGAGATGTATGCTGCCTACCAAAAAGATGCTAAACTTGCCCTTAAGGTAGCGCATAACTCAGTCTCTGATAAGCAGCTGAAAAAGAATCTGATCAGAGTCCAAGAGAAACTACTGAAAGAAGTTGAGAAGGAAGCCTAAAAAGAAAAGGCTGTTAGTGACTCCCAGTTAGATTGGTGCAGGGAGAAGATCGATCACAAATACCATCTAAGCAGAATCACTGCTGTAAACGTAACGGGTAAGAGCAAAAAGAACTCAGTGTTGGCGACAATCCAAGTTATCAGAGAGAACGACTCATCGCAAACAATGTATATGTCTAAGTTGGAGCTCTTCGGATTTGATGAATGGCTAGAGATTAGAAATTCAATACAAAAATCCAAGTCCAAGTACAAATCCCGTGTGGAGAAGTTCTTGAACTTGCTTATCAGCAAGGTCTCAGCGATAATGAAATTACCTCTCAGAACCAAAGACTAGCGAAAAGAAAACCAAAGCGAGCTTCGACCTCTGATGAACCTGTCCATGGTATTGAATTCTCAAGAGAAGCAGTATTTGGACCACCACATGACCTATCAGCTCTCGATCTATCACTGCCACCAGGAGGTCCCTTCAAACCTAGTCAAGTGTTAGATGACCCTTACGGAATCATCTTCCCTGATTGGAATGACATCCTGTGCTTTCAAAGAAACTCAGAGATTCCCATCTGCCCAATTGAACAACTCAGAGATCTTGTTCACTGGTGTAAATTGTCAAGACCATGTATCTTTTTCAAAGCCCATGTTCTCAAAGAAGCAAAGCTCAGAAAACAACAGGGAGAAAAGGTACTTGACTGGATGATCACTGAAGGAGACTCATATGACGAAATGCTTTTCATGGACGAACCACTCTAGCTGATAGATTCTCTTCATGTAACCTTTTGTAATTTATCAATATTTCTTTTAGTACTTGTATAATTCTTTCACTTGTACTTGTAAACTTTCAACTTCCCTTTGTAAACTTATTACGACTTAATGAAAGTTTTCGGTGAAAGTACTTTTTTCCATCAGTACTAGAAAAGATCACTTAAAACAGTAAATGGGACACGCAGCTATGAGTCCTCTTTATTCTTATGATTTTAATACTTAATAATTTTCTTATGTTGTTTTGTCATTATCAAATAGGGGGAGATTGTTGATTCAAACTCTCTCAGTAATTTGATGACGACCCTTAGAATACTTAGTGAAAATTGCAATTAACATCTGTATGTATTAATGTTTCGCCATCAGCGATAACATGTGTATTAATGTTTCATTATCAACGATAGCATAATGAGTCTGTTCAGTATCGCCGATGATTTCAAATGTACCAGTGTTGATTGTGATCCCTGAAGACAAGCATCGCGACTAAGGAGTTCAACGTTGACATCGAAGACAAAGCTGATGAACAAGGACAAGTCTACTCATGATCTGATGCGGACATCAGTGAAACAAAAATAAGTCTACACGCGCAATAATTCAAGAAGAAAGCTTCAGCGATAGCTGACTTACATCAGGCATCGCTGATGGAAGATCTTATAAGTAATCGTTGATCATGAAGCTTGTGCTTCAAGAATTGTTTGTCTTATCTCCTTGCACACAAGTACAGATGAACAGAAGAAAGTTTACTTTTGTCCAAAATCGTACAACCACATTGACATCTACACCGTTCACCATGCGGTCCAAAGCATATCTTGATAAAAGTCAGAAGCATGCGCCCAATCAGATGCTGACACGTGTAAAGTGCTCATGCCATGCATTTAATGCATGGGGTATAAATAGGAGCAATTCCCCTTCATTTTGAAGGATCCCCTGACCTACTTCGTGCATGTAGAAAACCTTTTATACATATCCATTCTTTCTAGTTTCTTAGTGCAAGAACACTTTGTGATTCTCAAGTTTGTTTAGATTAGGTTTACTTAATCTTATTCTACAACAAACTGTAAATTGTGTTTGATTTATCAATAAACAATTTAGAAAACTAAAACTTGTGTTTGTATTCAACCCCCCTTCTACAAACTATTTCTCCTTGTATAACCCCTACGAGACCAACACACGAGAGTGCCCCTGGCATTCTCACCGGGCACTCTTGCCGCATGTGTACCGAGAGCCTCCCAGTGCCGCGATAGTGACCTCGGGCATAGTCGTCGGGCACTCTCGCCCAAAGTGTACCGTGGTCCATCGTCTCTCCGCAACTATACCCCACGAGAGTGACCCACGACAATATCGTCGGGCAATCTCGCTGAAAGGGTACCGACTGCTGTTTGACTGTTTTCTGTTTTAAGCATGAGATTACGAAGTCTAACATATTCAGATTCCAAATTTCAAGAGATGGAACATAACCATAGCCACTCGATTATAATTAATCTAATTTCTACACAAAAATAGAATACTTACAAAAAGTTTGATCCAAACCTCTCAATGAAGATTTTGAAAGTTGGTTCCTCAAAAAGTAGGTGAACGTTGGTTCTTCAAAATAGAAAGCAAGTGAAAGTTGGTTCCATTTAATGTAATTTTCTTAATAAAATAAGATCATTAGATTTTCAAGGTATGTCTGTATGGATTTTTCAAGGAATGTTGGAATGTTTGAATGTTTGATAAAATTCATTTTTGGGCACAAAAGAGTAGTAATTAACTTTGGGGACTAAAATCATAACTTAGAGAAGCGCAAGGATCAACGTGAAATATATAAATGCAGAGGGATCAAAGTGTAATGTATGCCATGAAGGCTGAAGCCAAATGCCAAATAGCACACACGAGCTCCCTGGACAGAAATAAATTGGGAGTTTCAGATTAGGTTCACTTCATTTTCCTTCTCGACACCCACACTGCATTGCGGCTAGGGTTTCGCCAAACCCTTTTTATCTCTACACTCTCCCTGAAGGATTCTAGGGTTCTTGTGGGTTAATCGATCTCAATTAGATATGTCGATTTCGAACTCGAATTAGGTTTGTAGCTGTTGCAAAAACTAACGTTTTATCAAAGGGTTCTTCACTGTTCGAATAAAGGAACAAATGGCGACCGCGAACCCTTTCGATTTGCTCGGAGATGATGATAACGATGACCCTTCACAGCTTGTTGAGAAGATCGTTTCTGCACCGGCTAAGAAAGTTCAAGCCACTCCTCCTCCCGGTAAAACGGCTGTGCAGTCGGCTAAGCTTCCCTCCAAGCCTCTTCCTCCAGCTCAGGCTGGTATGTCTCTGAGCTATATTGATCTATGTTTCTCTGATATCTTGTTTTAACTAGATCCAGCTTTGTATTATGATTTGATGCTTACTTGTTGGTATAACGATTGTGCGTGTCGGTTACTGTATTAATTGGTTTGTGTACAAATGGTGAACACTATTGAAAATGACCATCAATTTCTTTATCATTATTCTAGAATTTGTGTAGTATAGTGTTTTTGGATTATAGAAGGCTAAAAAAGGTTAATCTTTGTGTATTATAACTTGTTTTGCTTCTTAATGGTCACGTTTAGTGGTGGTTTGCCTGAGTGTCAACTTAAGGATCAACGAGATTAATCTAGTTGCACACAAGCTTTACTGAACACCCAAGGTTATAAAAAAAGGTTGAACTCAAAATGTGTGCACCCCATTTTGTGAAATTAGTCACTTTTTTGCATGTTGCTATGTGAGTATCGAGTTTATAAGGATCTTGTGTAAGATGGTGACTTTTGTTTTGCAATCTATATCTTTGGCTGCTGTTAACATGATTGCTTGTGTGCTTTAAGATATTCTGTATACATATAAAAGAATTATTTTTGAGCAGTGAAAGAGGCCAGAAATGAAGGGGGGCGTGGAGGACGTGGTGGTCGTGGGTTTGGGCGTGGGCGTGGTGGAGGTGGATTTAATAGAGACTTTGGCAGCAACGAGAATTCATTTGGTAATCGAGGATTCTCTGGTGATCAAGGTGCCATTGAGGAGTCGGATGGTGGGAAAGGTTATGAGAGACGTGGAGGTTATGGTGGTCCTCGTGGTGGTTTTCACGGTGGCCGCCGTGGCGGTTTTAGTAATGGAGATGTGGAGGATGGAGAACGTTCACGTCGACCATACGAACGTCGCAGTGGGACAGGACGTGGGTAAAAGCTCTAACTTTAATCTGTTTCCTAATTTCAATATTTCGATCATTGGATTGGAAATTTTGGTCGTTTCCATGTGTTATTCTAATCACTTGTAATCTCGTGAATAGGAATGAGTTCAAACGTGAGGGAGCTGGTCGTGGGAACTGGGGAAACCAGGCTGATGAAATTACTCAGTATTCTTTTCCACCTGTCATTTAATCTTCAGAATGTCTTCTTGTTATATGGGTTGTGTTAGTAATGTTTACTTTACTTTACTTACAGGGAGACTGAGGAAGTGGTGATTGAAGGGGAGAAAACTGTGAGTGCTGATAAGCCGCCGACTGAGGAAGAGGCAACGGATGAGAAAAAGGAGAATGCTGCAAATGAAGCTGAGGAGAAGGAGCCTGAGAATAAGGTGATCATCTTTATACCTATTGACGTTTTGCTTGGCAGTTGTTATGACCTGTTAATGGCAATATTAAGTTAATTGCATATATAACTTTACAGTAATCACAACTAAAGTAGGGGTGCAGGGGAGATAATACGAGTGTATGATGGGGGGTTTTACTAGCTGAGGGTTTTCACGGAAACAACCGTTTTACTATTTGGGGTAGAGGTCAGGTATACATTCCATTCTATTGGTTTGGTTTGGTTTATGGGCATTGACTAATAGTCAAGCAGGAACTAACTTTATTAATTTATATATATAACCAAATGTTTTGGTTCGTGTGGGTGGAGAGGGTATTACACATGTATTGCAACTGTTGTTTCTTTTCTCTTAATTATTTATGTCATCACTCAAATTTATCTTGTTTTTTTATTGTGGGAGTAGTTGTGAATTATTTTGCTTTACTGACACTGTTACTGTTTTGTAAGCCAAAATACAAAGCTATCTTGGTTATTGAGTAGTAGCCAAGTAGTGAACTTACATTATTAGTTTTTGATATAATCACATTACAATTTTCTGGATGGACAAGTTATTCTTAGGTACTGTGACTATTTTTTGTGTCCTATTTTTTTTGTCATCACTCAATCGTCATCAAATTGGTTTATCTTGTTTACTTGTGTGGGTGTGCTTAGATCCTGAGAATGTGTATAATTTTTTAAGAGATCCATTTGTGGTTTGCACAGTTGAAAGTTTACTCTGTATAATTTTTAAGACAACTAGTTTTAGCCGCATTTAAAAGGTTTGCACAGTTGAAAGTTTTAGCAACATTTCAAAAGGTATAATTTTGTAAGTAGCACATGCTCTTTGTAAGGTATCAACTGAGAAGAGCAAGATGTAGCCAATGATGGTATTTTGGTCATGCAAGTCTCATCACTTATTTTTAGCTATTCTTCAGTTTTGGCTCTCATACACTGCGTTCTCGAATTTATAAATAAAATAAAAGAAAGGAAAAGGAAATAAATATTTTATTTGTGTTATTGAAAGGGAAGGAAATGATATTTCATGTTCTTGAACTGTAGCGAAAGATGTCATTTTTTCAAATTTACTCTATATATTTTGTTTTTTTTTCTCTTTTTCTCAATTTTATGCAAGGGTATTTTTGTCGTAACAATTTTCAGACTCTATTTCCTTCCCTTCTCACATATCATTTATTTTTTCTTCCTTCCTAAAAAGTTTCGAGAAATCTACTTTTTTGTTTCTTTTTCCTTTCTTTCGTGAAAAGGTTTTGAGAACACATATATGCTACATGTTCATTCAGTGTGTTAAAAAACATTAAACAGAACATCCTTCTAGTGCTTTAGCAAAGCAAGTATTAAGCAGACTCATAAGCGGTTCATTTTAATATATATAATAAAATTATTTTGGATTTTGTAGTTATGCGTCTTACGGATGTTTTTTATTCAGGAGATGACTCTTGAAGAATATCAAAAGGTTCTGGAGGAGAAGAGGAAAGCTCTAGAGGCACTCAAGACTGAGGAAAGGAAGGTGGAAGTTGACAAAGACCTTGCATCCATGCAACAGCTCTCGAACAAGAAGAGCAGTGATGACATTTTTGTTAAATTGGTGATAATTGCCTGCTACTGCGGATATTATTATTATTATTATTATTATTATTGTTGTTGTTGTTGTTTTAATTTTCCGAATGTTCTGAATTTACATCCTGCAGTCGTCATTTAAGTAACCAGTCTATGAATTTTTCTTGATAGGGGACTGACAAGGATAAGCGTAAAGAGATTGCTGAGAAAGAAGAGAGAGCCAAGAAGGTAATACACTAATACTTGTTATTAATGATACATTGTTGTAGATATTCTAACGTTTCTTGTTAATATTAGTGAATATAATTTATGTGTTCTTAACATTATTATGGTGCCAATGTCGCATTGTCGCCTCTGACCAGACACTCAAAAAAAACCTGAGCCATATTATGCAACCATGAGCCAGCTTATTTTTTGAGCTTATTGAAAAAGCTCTGTTTGGTTTGTTATAACCAAGCTTATGGAATGTTACTTCAAGTAGCATTTCAATCTATATGCTGGTACAGCGGTAGAAATAACAAATCACGGTCGGTACTATGATTTGAGATAGTGGTTATCGCAGTGGTAAAGCGATCCAAAAATAGTGATTCTTATTAATATTTAGAATTGTGTATACATATATATATGCGAAGGATCGTGTGAGAAAGTTGAGGTTAACCTGAGAAGTGGGTCTGAACCGTTGATGACTTATAATCAAATGCCCTCCCATGAATTGCGGCTTAGAAGGGAATTGATCCGGTGCATCTTGCTGCATCTTATCTCGGTGCATCTCATCCTAATGTGCATCCATTTGTCATCCAATGGTTGATAACCATTTCTAACGCTACCTCAACTTCTCACCGGAACCTGGCACTATATATATATATATATCATCAAATATAAATAACTTCAAATACTATGTGTAATCAATATAAAAAAGAAATTCACTGATAGACGTAGAATGATGGTGGAAGGATTTAGGAAACGTGGTTAAATGCTCGATGATGTTGAAAATCTAAATCTTTTAATTGTTGACTGCTAAAGATAAATCGATGGATTAAATATTTTTCACTTATTTCAGTTATGCTCCTTATATTTTTATAGTTATTTTTTAACATGTCCTTTTAGGTCATTTTACATTTCATTACTAGTTTGTTAACCAACAGCCAGTAGCTAGCTTTTCATCCAATAGTTAGCTTATTAGCTAGAACATTGAAAAGTGCTATGTATGTAAAACCTAATTTTATGCTCCCTCTCTCTCTCAAAACAAAGTGTTTATTTTCAAAAGCAAGTGTATGAAATTCATTACTCCTATTATTATCAAGTGTAAAATTATTATTTGGTTAGTTTGAAAGTGTAATAATACTTGTATATTTAATAAACCTATGTTCTTTTTTACTGTGGACATTTATTTTAGGGAAGAAGGGAGTATTAATTAGTTTGTTGTATAATGTTAATTTTGTTTTGGCTGTCTTTGCAGTCACTGAGCATCAACGAGTTTTTGAAACCTGCGGCGGGTGAAAGATATTACAATCCAGGTGGTCGTGGGCGTGGGCGTGGGCCGAGAGGTGGTGGTCGGTTCAACCAAGGTGGGCCGTCAAGCTATGCACCAGAAGCCCCAAAAATCGAAGACCCGAGCCACTTTCCGACCTTGGGTGGCAAGTGAGTGAGTGAGTCTATTTTCTTCTTCCGTCATCACCATCTTCAATCTCAAAAAACACTTAATGGCAGAAGAAGCATACTAGAATGAATAATGGAATGGAGTTGTGTAATCCCAAAATGGTTTTCTTAAAACTTGTCAGAACTGTAAATTTATTTTGTTTTTCCATGTGTTCCCTGTATTTGTTTTCTTTTACTTTCTTTCTTTATAAAGTGTTTTATTAGAGATTTTGGTTGGGACATATGGAGACTGATCTATTCGTTACTTGAGATACTTGTTTTCTCAGTTTTGTTTTGGAATAGATGGATGACAGTTTTTACATGTTTTTGTGTGCTTCATACTCTTCATTCTTAGTGCCTGGTTGATTGGTTTTCCATCAAGTCCTTTCTAGTGTGGGTCAATCAATCTATCATATCGTAATGGGTTAGTAGAATGGAATTTTTTGGCTTTCTGCATAAATCTCTCTTCTTTTATATCATTAAACCACTTATCAAATAAGTAAAAATAAGTTAGAGTTTCATTAAGTTCATGAAGTTGCTACCGGATATGTCCTTAGATTTACATCCGTAGATGCAAATGGATGACGTTGTACAAATTTAATTAATAATGTTGTTATGGCAATTGGCATTCATAAATCTAATGGATCGTAAAATGGCTATTATGTTTAGTCATATGGATTGTTGGTATGATTTTTTTTTTTTTTTTTTTTTTTTTTGATGTTTGACACTTTATTGGTTGCCACTATTGGCCAAATTTCGTATTAGATCTTCTCGATTTTGAATTTGTTTTCACCAATCCTTTCTACCCCAACGATGTCCAAGTCCATTTTTAAGTTGAAGTCGTTTATGTCATTTTTACCTTTTGCATTTTGAGAAGAAAAAAAAAAAATCAAAGTTGTAAATTCGATTACGACCTCAGTTTTACAACACTTCCAACATAAAATTTCCGTGCTTATGGGGAAAGGTTGATCCACAAATTACAGTTCTTTGTTGCCCAACCTTACTTTGAGATTGCATCGTCCCTAACCACCACGTCTTCTCCGGCGGCATCCTGAACCAACAAATAACAAAGACCCCAAAACTAGTCAACAAAATTTAATCTTTCTCCGTTGTTCTTTACTTTCCAAGCCCAAACGAGGCTTGTTTCTTCGGTTCCTTCTATACTACGATTACTGTGAGATTTAAACACCATCTCTCTCTATAAGGATTTCAAGTTGCAAAAACCAACATTTTATTAGTTTTTAGCCCTTCCTCCTTTCATCTTTTTACTTCTCTTAGCTGTTGTTCTTTAGATTTTTTCTTGAGCAGGAAGATTACATGGGCCAAAGGGTTTTTTTGTTTCCATCTTTTCGGCCGATGATGAAGTTCTTGTGTCGACAAGGGAGGGACGAAGAAGAAACTAGGACGGTTGTTTGTTTTTTGTTTTGTTTTATAACTTGTACCTAAGCTATAAAGATATGTACATTTACTGTAATTTTTAAAAATGTTGCAAAATGACTAGTACGCGAGGGCAGGGCAAATTAACGGAGGAATTTAACAAAGATTAAGGCCGATTGGTGAAAGCAAATTCAAAGGCTTGGGGAAAGGGTCTTGTATGAAAGTAGAATAGTCAGGGTCGTTCCTGATATTTTGGACGCCCTGTGCGAAAACTAAATGCACTCATAATTTTTTTTCATATTACTTATTATATATTTTTTTATTTTGTCTTATAATAAATTGATCGATAACTTATTTCTGAATTTGATCGAAATGTCCATCTTTTTTTCTCTTGACACAAATTTTAATTTTTAAAGTCATTATGTTAGTGTGGATTCAAATTAATAATTGATTTATTTTTATTTTTAATTAATGTTAGTGTTTTAACTTTATAACTCTTCCAATAAGGGGTCTATGAGGAGGTAGGAGATATGAAAGTGAGGAGAAGATATAATTGATCAACCATTATCGGTAATTATAAAACCCATATCAACAAGAACGTATCCTCATTAAAAATCAATATATTAAATATTAAAAGTGTGCCAAAAAACATACGAAGAAAATCAACAAATACTAAAATATCTAAATTCTGTTAAAAATTAAAAGAAAAGTATAAGATATAGTGTTAAACTAAACAACTAAAGTTATTCAGACATTTCATTTTTTTCTTAACATTGACAATTTAAATTTAAAGTCTCTAAAAATTACATTTTAACTCCGATAACTATTTTATTTTAACATTTTATCATTATTTTATGTTATTAAAATATTTTATAAGCTCATTATCTTAAAACACTTTAAAAAATATATTATACAAAATAAAAAATGTAAATTAAAAACTTGGACTTTGAAAGATAAATTGTATAGAAAACATATTAAAAATAATAATATAATTAGTTTAATTATCGTGTAAAAAGATCAATAAAGAAATTATATATTTAAGTAATCCTAAAAAAGTTAAATAAAAAAATTATTAGAAGGTTTATATATTCAACTCATTTAAAAAATGATCTGTAATAAAACAAAGCTACTTTATTTAAATAACTTAATTGGGATGAAGCAAAAAATTATTGTGGCATGGGGGTGGCTTATTGACACAACATTTATAGGGAAGCCCCTTGCCATTCCGCTAAGGCTGTGTTTTGTTAAAATATTGCATTAGATAGTTTATATACTAACTTCATTATAAGTAAAAAAATAAAAAATATCCGGAGACCGTCGACAATCGGAGGCCCTGTACGGTAAGACCACTTTGCACACCCCAATGCACGGCCCTGAGAATAGTTAATGTCGACGGGTAGAGTTTCGGTATAATTAGGGACATTTTATGTAATTCACTCTTTGTATAAAAAGTTAAGGGTATATTTCCTAACGCCTAATTGCAATTAATAACAACATTTTTCTTATTATAACATTTTGTATTCAAATTATTTTCTATTATGACATTTAGATCCTATCCAAAAGTAAACGATAAATAAAACGGATGAATAAGGGAATAAATATTTATGGAAAGGGTTATTCGTCTTCCTAGTCTTCAACACACGAAAAAGGGTGTGAAAGATCTGTAATTAAATAAATCTATGCATTATATTGTAAACCAGTTATTCCACACACACGCAGATATAAGTGGCCTTGTTAGGATGATGCAGATGACTCATGTGATTTGCTTATGTGGCATAAATTAAAACTCTTTCAAATATACTTTTGTGAACTGCTGTTTACTTTTTGGGTTTTTCTACTTCAAGATATTAAGCGAAAGTTTACGAAACGCTTACCATCAAGAGACATTAGACAATCCGCATCAATGCAAGACCAAAGTCTATTCTAAAGTGCTACATCAGCTTTGCAATAATATTTCCTATAAGACCAAACTCCTTTTTAATTCACATATTTTAATACTAAATATGATTTTGTTTATAATATAAATAAACCAATGTTATAAAAATAATAATATTATATTATTAAACTAGATATGTAACCGCGCGCGATGTATCTCAAATTTAAAACTGAGAATTCGAAAAAATAAGTTTGTTTCATGTTCATATTTATTCGCTTTTAAATCGCATATTAAATGTATAAAATTAAAGGTCAATATGGTTAATTGGTCAAAAAAATGAAAAACATTCGTTCGATAGCGGGTCTTAAAACCCATAACATTTGTGCTCATTTTGAAGGTTTTGATGAACGATTATAATGGTATAATTTATAAAAAAAAAGAAAAACATATTTGTTTAATTTATTTTAGTTTATGTATGTTGATACGATAATGATGTAAAATGAAAAATGAAAGGAGAATGAATACAAAGTAAATTAAATAACTAATTATAATGGTATGAAGTGTAATTTAAAAATAAAAAATAATTTTATTTTTAATTATCATGTTGAACGTTGGAGGTTTTAAAGCTTTTAAACTCGTACATAATGTATTGAAATTTGTATTTCTTAAAAATTCAAGAATAACCGTAACTGGAATTATTTTTAAAGAAGTATAATAGATAAATATAGATAAGAGCGTAAAATGTACAAGTTTAAAAAAAATCTCGGCACGTCATTCTTAAAAAATCTTGATACGTATTTATGATATTTCACAATATTATTAAGTTAAAAAAATATTCAATAATAAACTTATTTTGAAATTATTGACGAGAATATTGTAATAATATAATTTGTAAAAAAATGCATTTATTAATAAGTTTTAGTTAAACTATGATTATGTATTTTTAATATTATAAGGGTGTAAAATGAAAATGAATAATGTAAGAAATATAAAACAAATTAATTCGTACATGCTCATGATATTTAATAATATGATTAAATAAAAAAATATTCAATATTGGGCTCATTTTGAAGGTATTGACGAGTCGATTACAATGGTGTAATTTGTAAAAAAAGAAATGTATTTTAATACATTTTAGTTCATATACATTATTTATGTTTATATGATAATAGTTTAAAATAAAAAATAGAGAAAACTCTATTTTTGGTCCCTGAGGTTTAGTGATTTTTTTGAAACCGATCCCCATGGTTTCATAAGTCAAGTTTTGGTCCCTGAGGTTTTGATTTTGATCTGGATTTGGGGTCTCGTCCTTAACCCCGTTAATTGGTGGCGTTAGAGGCAGGGGCATAATGGTCATTTCACATTTCAACCAAAAACAAATTCCCTCTAACGACTAATCTCTTCGTCTTCACTGAGAGTTCAAACCTCAGTCTCTTCACTGTGTTGAGTCACACTCATCGATCAAAATTCTTCCTTTCTCGATCAAAAATCTCCTTTATCGACCAAAATCGTTCCCTGCTCAAGATACGATGGAAGAACCTGGATGGATATTAAGGAGGGATTTGGCCGAAGGATTTGACCCAAGTGATGTATATGGTAAGCTCACATGCATTTATGTTTTTCCATTTTTGGGACTGCACATTCTTCATACCTAATTATTCTGTTGATTTTTCCATACAGAGCTATACCCAACATTGTTTACAGTAAGGATGAACCATGGAGGTTGCTTTACAAGCATTCCTGGAAGGAGATACGAGAATGGTAAGACTGATTATGTTGATTTGGTTAACACAGAAGGATTAAATGTAGAGGAGTTTCATTTAATGGTGATGAAATTAGGGTATGATAGACATGAAATCAAATTTTACCATTTCTTGATTCCTGAAGGTGATATGGATACTGGGTTAAGAGGATTAGGTAGTAACCAGGATGTGTTAAACCTCTTACTTATTGATGCCCCTGCTATTAAACTTATTGATGTATTTGTGGAACATGGTAGGACTAACCTGTCAACCCCAAATCAAAGCATGGATCATATAATTCATAGCTTTGATCCTTTCATTGGGTTAGAGTCAGATGTACCAGAACAGGAAGCAGTAGTACGGTTGGACAATGGGTTGGACTTGAACCAATGTTTGGACAATGGGTTGGACTTGAACCAATGTTTGGATTTGGACTTGGACATGATCCAGGGAAGTAACAACCATGATGATATAGAGAGCCATAATAGTAATGACTATGATGAGGAATTTGGTATAGATGATGACCCGGAGGATTATGTAGATGGTTATGTGGATTGGATTGGTGTAAATGGAGAGGGAAGTGATAGTGTGAATGTGGAAGGTGATATTGATCCTTTTGAGGTTGATGATTTTAATTCAGGGGATGAAAATGGCAGTTTGTGCAAACGTAGGGCCCAAATACAGTGTAAGGAGGTTGTCTTCTATCTAGGCCAGACATTTGGTAATAAAACAACCATTCTCAACCTAATCAAGCAGCATTCAATTCAGACTAGAAGGGACATAGTGGTGATCCGAAATGATGTTGTAAGAGTTAGGGCCGTCTGTAGGGGATCAATGCCAAATGTAAAGGAGTCCAGTGGGCCTAGTAAGGGAAGAAAGAGTGTTTGGAGAAAGTCCAATGGGCCCTGTTGTAAATGGGTTTTGTATGCATCATGTGCAGAAAATGAAGAAACCTGGACTGTGAAAACCTATTTTGACACCCATAAATGCTTCCAAACGAGGGAGGTTGGTTTGGCCACTGCACAATTTCTCTCAAAGCACATAACAGAGAAGATCAAGGTAGATCCTAATATGCCATTGAAGGCAATTCAATCCCACTTATCAGAGAAATTTGAGATCTTTGTGTCACCTGGCAAGGCAATGAGGGCAAAACAGATGGCGATGAAGAAGTTATGGGGAGACTATGGGGCACAATACCAACACCTGAGGGATTACCTGGCAGAGGTAAAAAGATGCAACCCTGACACAACAATTAAGATTGAAGTTGAGCAAGAACCGAATCCAGCTAGTAACACCAGGAAATTCAAAAGGGTATACATATGTTTAGGTTCTTTGAAGAGAGGATTCAGGGCAGGTAGAAGGGATCTGTTGGGAGTAGATGGTACTTTTATGAAAGGTCCATTTCCAGGGCAAATTCTAACAGCAGTGGGCATAGACCCAAATCAGGGCATATATCCAGTGGCGTATGCCATAGTAGAGGCTGAGAATACAAGTTCATGGATGTGGTTCTTAGAATGCCTTGGAGATGACCTTGATCTTCAAACAAATTCCAACTTCACTTTCATTAGTGACAGACAAAAGGTATGAACTTATTTTCTCTGTTTGTGGTTTTCAATTGAATTGTTATTGTTTTGTAATTGAATTGTATTGTTATTGTTACATTATTTTGAAAATAGGGCATTCTTCCAGCAATTGCCAAATTGTTCCCTTCTGCTGAGCATAGATACTGTCTTAGGCATATTCATGAAAACATGAAACTTGTGTGGAAAGGGAAAGCATACAAGGATCATTTATGGCAATGTGCAACAGCCCCCACTGTCCCACAATTTAAGACTGCAATGGAAAGTTTGAGAATGTTCAATTCAGACTGCTTTGAATATTTGAACAACATCCCTCCTCAATCCTGGAGCAGAGCACACTTCACAGGTAACATATTTCAACCTGTTTATACTTTGGTAAACATATTTCAACCTGTTTATACTTTGGTAAACATATTTCAACCTGTTTATACTTTGGTAACAGGTAGGTGTCACTCTGATGTGTTATTGAATAACATGTGTGAGGTATTCAATAGACAAATTGTTGATGCTAGGGATAAACCAATTTATTCATGTTTGGAATACATTAGAGTGTATCTAATGAAGAGGATAGTGAATGTATGCAAAGTCATAGACAGTTGTGATGGCCCACTTACCCCAACAGCAAACAAAATCTTGGAGACTGCCAAGAAAGAGGCCTCCAAATATCAAGTCTTGTTTAGTGGAGGAGATAGGTACCAGGTATGTATATTAAATCATAGGTTTTTATGTTTTGATTTAATGGTATTTACTATATATTATGCTTTGTTTTAATGGTATTTACTGAATTATAGGTTTCTGGCCCTTGGAATGACCAATGTATAGTAGATGTGAGAGAAAGGACATGTTCATGTAGGAAGTGGGAGTTAACTGGAATTCCATGCAAGCATGCTGTGGCTACAAACTGGGACATGGCAGCAAATGGTAACAATGTGTTACCTGAAGATTGGGCTGAGGATGTGTACAAAGTAAGCACATGGAGGGAAATGTATAGCTTCAAGATTGAGCCAATCAATGGAAGCCTGCTATGGGAGAAAGGTGACTGGGCAACAACTTTACTCCCTCCAACTCACCATAAACAGATTGGGAGACCAAAGAAGAAGAGAAGGAAGACAAATGAGGAGTTGTCTCAGAGGAGTGGGGACACTGGTAAACTTCCTAGGAAAGGGAAGACTGTGACTTGTGATAAGTGTAAGAATCAAGGGCACAATTCCAGGACTTGTAAAGGACAAGGAGGACAATGAGGACAATTAGCTAATATGTGGTTTGTATATGGTTGAAAACAATTAGTTAATCTGTGGTTTGTGGTTGGCAGAAAACAATTACTTAATCTGTGGTTTGTGGTTTGTTGTTAGTTGAAAACAATTAGTTTTATGTTTACTCTTGGAATTGTATGTGTACCAAAACAGGTTTGTTTTATGTTTACTTAATCTATGGTTTGGTATGGTATTGAATACATGTTTGTTTTTGTGTTTACTCTTTGGAATTGTATGTGTACCAAAACAGGTTACATTTCTGTTATGTTGTGTACCAAAACAGAGGTTACTATTCTGTTATGTTGTGTACCAAAACAGAGGTTACATTTCTGTTAACAAACATGTACCAAAACAGGTTACATTTATGTTACAATGTTGTTGGGAACTACATTACTACTGCCAGAACAACCTTAATACTGCCAGATCAAAGTTAGTACTGCTTATGCAATGGTTACTACTGCAAGACAAAGTTAATACTGCTAGATCATTGTTAGTACTGCTGATACATTAATGCTGCTGGAACAAGGTTAGTACTGCTAGTCAAGTTAGTACTGCTTATGCAATGGTTACTACTGCAAGACAAAGTTAATACTGCTAGATCATTGTTAGTACTGCTGATACATTAATGCTGCTGGAACAAGGTTAGTACTGCTAGTCAAGTTAGTACTGCTTATGCAATGGTTACTACTGCAAGACAAAGTTAATACTGCTATATCATTGTTAGTACTGCTGATACATTAATGCTGCTGAAACAAGGTTAGTACTGCTAGTCAAGTTAGTACTGCTAGTCAAGTTAGTACTGCTAGTCAAGTTAGTACTGTTGGAACAAGTTAATGCTGCTGGAATGAGTTAATACTGCTGAAATGAATTAGTGCTGCTGGAGAATATTAGTACTGCTCATGCTGAATGAAGATTAATACTGCTGATGTGATAAGTTTGGTATGCGAGAATATTGGAGATAAAGATTGAAAACAAGTATGCTTTCAACAATGTTGTGTACCAAAAGTAGAGTTTTACTCTCTGTTATCTGTATCATGTTATGTGATGTGTTATCTTGTTTTTGGATCAACAAACAGGTACACAACATAGGTTACAGTTCTGTTATCATCAAATGTGCAAAAAACAGAGGGATCAAACCACCAAACATTACTATTAAAACATAGGGATGTCATTACAAATACTACAAAAAACAGAGGGATCAAACCACCAAACATTACTATTCTAACAACTAGGATGTCATTACAAATACTACCAACACACCTGATAAACAGGAGATGATTACAAAAGATAACCAATACACAAAACAGATCAACTCAAGGCTAAATGCATGAAATACACAAAAAAACTCCAACTCATGACCAAGAGCAGATTCAACTTCAAGATTTCCTTCTTTTTCTCTCTGGCACATTCTTCAGCTTTGTTTTTGGCTTTGATTAGCCCAGGAATGATATTAATGGACCTTGAACAAATAGGTGGATCAAACCACCCAAAAAAAGAACATTGGCCCTGTTAACATGAAAAACTAAATGTTATTAGCTAAACATGATTACTTTACACCATGATTGTTGAAGAAGAAGAATCGTAGCAGTGTACCATTCTTCCACAAGTGTAGAACCTTCTACCAGGATTTGCAGTGGTCCATGAGGTTCTCACAGCTGCTTCACCTCCACAATAACATAACACCATGATTGTTACCAGATTTTGAGGTTGAATCGTGAAAGGAGGAGGAAGAAGGAAGAAACAGAAAGATCACAGAAGAATGAAGTGAAGAAGAAGAAGAATATGGCGGGTTAAAATAAGAGGGAATTTGGTTGAAATGTGAAATGACCATTATGCCCCTGCCTCTAACGCCACCAATTAACGGGGTTAAGGACGAGACCCCAAATCCAGATCAAAATCAAAACCTCAGGGACCAAAACTTGACTTATGAAACCATGGGGATCGGTTTCAAAAAAATCACTAAACCTCAGGGACCAAAAATAGAGTTTTCTCTAAAAAATAAAAAAGTAAGGGATTAAAAGTAAACTACATACCTAGTTATAAGGGTAGTAAATGTAACGTATAAATTAAAAAAATTGAATTAAGGAGAGATTTAAGGAGAAATGAATGTGGGTGTGCTAATTGAACTTATAATGTAAATTGCGTCCAGATACATGTTTAGGCGGAAAAATACTGAAGTCGGCTCACCAGAAGTCGACATGTGGCATACTAGTTACTTATTTATTATATGTATAGATTAGTGGGTCCTACCCTTGCAAGAGATTGCAAGACCTTTCTATTATTGCAAGTCTTGCATGTATTTTGGGTATGTGGCATTGCCACATAGGATTTGCAATGGGCTTGCAAGGCCCTTGCAATACGTGTGTGGATGCTCTTACTCTTACTTACCTTATCATGTAACATTCTCAGTCATTAAAATAGATTATTGGTAAGTGTTTATGCAAAAAATTGCACCAAAGACAATCTAAGGTTTAGATTGTGGAGCATAATAAACTATAGACGATCCTTTGAAATAAACAAGACAAACGACATGGGAAATATGAATAAGATAGAGATTTTGGTGACGTGGAAAATCTTGTTGAAGGTAAAAACTAGGAACGATCGTAGGAATCGTCGGTGCACTATGGACGTCAATTAAGGATGTCAGCTTAATAATAATGATTGCTCTTACAGAGTGTGGAAAAACATAAATAAAACTAAAATAAGCTAGCGCGTCGTGGATAATAATGAACGACTGTCGTGCGACAATTGAGAGTGCTTCAGAGCGTGAGTATGATAATAGCTTTGGTGTTCTTATTGTTTGATGAGAGCAGTTGTTCTCGATATCTCCTTCTGAATTCCTTTTGAGGTCTTTATATACTTGATCTCGAGTAATTGCTCCTTAAAGATATAACGTTCTCCTTATTATGAGAGTTAATGGTTATACGATCATGTTATGTTATGATGTCGGTCGTCGGTTATGCTTTGAGGTTTAATTGTCACTAATTCTACTATTCAATGTGAGACATGTAATAAATAATTGCACAATAAAGAATTGACAGGCTATTCTCAGAAATCATTCGTTAGTTAGACATAAGAATAATATCGGTCGGAGATATCTTTGTCGTAGGAGTTCGATCATTCGTTTGGGTAAAAATCCATACCTCACGACCGACGACAAATAACACATATGACATTTATGTAAGACCATTCTTGTATTAAGATAAGGTCCTGTAGGTTATTTACAATCGAATGTTTGGTCGTACATTTCTATGATGGTCGTAAGCTTCATACGACCGACGTCCGAGGCTCAAGACGGTCGTACGATTATACTAACCGTTAACAGTCAAC
The DNA here is from genome assembly GCA_033807775.1 of Saussurea involucrata. Classification (NCBI taxonomy): domain Eukaryota; kingdom Viridiplantae; phylum Streptophyta; class Magnoliopsida; order Asterales; family Asteraceae; genus Saussurea; species Saussurea involucrata. The sequence goes on from CM066312.1 coordinate 24,192,805, forward strand.
ATCCGTTTTTCTTTGTTCCATTAATGCAGGTCCACGAGCAATCATGGTACAACGGTCAGTAACGGACGAGCTCTTAATGACATTAAAGACCCGACAACGGTTACACACAGGTCATTAAGACACATTTAATGCTGCCAAAAGCTATATAAAGGCCTGCTTCACCTTCGAACAGGGGATAGATCGAAAAACCACAACATCCAACAGCTACACTCACTTCTACATTTCCTACGCAATGCAACAGTATTCAACAAAGCATTTGAACCATCATCACTTACGCAAGTTTCGCACGACAAGCAGTTCAATTCGCACGACAACAGTTTATTTCGCACGATTTACGCACGACGCACTGCATTAGCTTACGATTAAGTTTACTTTTATTCTTATTGTAATCTATTGTACACAAGACACTTGTCACCAAAGGATTTCGCCCCTGTTTGGCGATCATAGTGCACCGTCTACTCTTACAAGTCGACCGCGGTTTTGTCCCTCGTTTGGGTTTTCCGCGTCACCAATTCTCCTGTCTTATTTACCTTTTATTTTCGATTGTCTTATTTGTCTTGAGATCCCTTTCTTTAGTTGTTAAAAGTTCCACATCAACCTTAAGTTATCATTTGGGTGATTTTTGGCATTAACAGTTTGACGCCATCCGTGGGACCCCATCTAGAGAAAATCTCAAGCCAAGCATACATCGCTCTAACGATCTTGTGAAGTTTTGTTTTCCAGGAAAATGGCAGCCCAACAAGATCCTATGACACAGCTGTACGCAGAACTGAACGATGCACGAAGTCAAATTCAAGCACTGAATTAACAGAATCAAAAAGCAGCCGCAGAAATTGCTTCCTTGAGGAACCCAACAGTTGGCAATACCTTTGGGCCCCAGAACGGTCCCCGACCGTCTTTTGGTGCATCTTTATAAGGCCACCATTCCAAGCAGGTCCATGGCCATTTGTCAACAATCCTCCCCTGGGACAATTTCCTCCGCAGCATCTAGGCCTCCACCGCCGTACAATGGAGCCATACCATATCCTATCCCGACAATCTCACAACCAGCAATGGCGATCCCCATGAACTTGCCCTTTAATGGAGAAGCCAATGGTTCGTCGTACGGAAATGGTTTTCACACGACAGTCGACATGATAGCTCAAGACTCAGGAGTCATTCCTCCGACAGGTGCATTCTCCAATCTAGACGACCCCGTCGCCCAACGACTCAGGTTATTGGAGGATCAGAACGAAAAGATGTTGTCGCTACTTTCAAAGTTACCCGGTGCCGCCGTCCTCGTCGACGTCGAACCCCTCACAGGTTTCCAAGCGTCGCCTTTTGTTGATAAGATAACAAATGTTGACGTTCCAAAGAAGTACAACATTCCTACTTTTACGCCCAAGTATTCGGGAATAACCGATCCAACAAAGCACATCGCCCAGTATAAACAATTGATGTGGACAGCTTCAATCCCACATCAATATCAAGAAGTGTGCATGTGCAAAAGCTTTGGCGCGACTCTTACAGGTGCTGCTCTCCAATGGTTGATCAATCTCAAACCTAAGTCCATCAGCAACTTCGCGGAGTTGGTCAACCAGTTTTCACAACAATTCACCAGTAGTCGCAAGATGGAGAAACAGACCAGCGACCTGTACTACGTCGTCCAAAAATCTGGAGAATCCATCCGCGGTTACTTCAACCGTTTCAACACAGAAAGGATCATCAATCGAAACTGGGATGTCAAGACCGCCATCGAGGCCTACAAGCGTGGTCTAGACGACAACATTACAGGACTGTACGTCAATCTTACAAAGTACCCGCCAGAGAACTTTGAAGACGTACGAGCTAGGACATTGGCTTACATGAGAGTATAAGATGATATGACTTTCCGTCGTAAGCATTCTACTGACAAAAAGTCGCTCGGGATCAAGAAACCAAATTTCAAGTCCAAGACGAGCGTCAAGGCAAAGCCAGCGCGCCAGATATCGAACGTTCGGTTCGACAAGAAAAAGAGTAATTCTACGCCCAGATTTCCTCAATATCCTAAGATCTCCTCTTATGGATTCAAGGGGACGTCGAAAGATTTGGTCAAAGCTCTCAAGAACATTCAGTCGTCTATTCGGTGGCCTAAGAAAAACAACAAAGATGACGACAAGAAAGATAAGACTAAATGGTGTGACTTCCATAGTGACCATGGTCATACGACATATAACTGCTGTTTGGGCAAAATTTCACAGGTCTCGACCACGACCAGAAAAGGTAAGACACATGTTATGAACTATATCTTGTATTAAGATAAGGCCCCGACAAAGACCCAAAAAACCTCCGTCGTCCCTCCTAAAAGGTAAGTCGAGAGTTCCTCACGACACTCGACCTCAAGGTCGCCCGTTCCGCACGACCGTCGCACAAGACCGTACGACCTTGACTAACTCAATATACGACTGTTACGTTTGTTCAATGATTAATGCAGGAGTCAAAGTCATTAATGGGCAACAGTCATAACCGACGAAGAGCAATTATGAAGAGTTACAACTGGCGACCGTTATGACTGTTATCAAAGCAATCAATGAGCTAATCAAAGCACCCGAAGGTTATAAAAGATCAAGTTAAACTTCAGTTCCAGGGACCGAACACCGAAGGACCGAACATCAAACAATAGAAGATAAGCATCCCAGCTCAGAAGAACACTACAAGCAAAGAACTCACACTCGAAGAATCTCTCCCTACGCACGACTTTCACTCTCGACCAACAGTTTACACATTGTTTTCACACACGACGCACACTGTTTTTACATTTCAAACACTTGTACTTTACATTTCGAAGTCTTCCCCTTCATTTGTATTGTAATCTCTGTACGATCGACACCCAGAATACCAAGGACATCGCCCCTAATTGGCGACCATAGTGCAGCGACGACATCCACTGTCGTCCGCAGGTTTTTTCCTCGTTGAGTTTTTTCCTGCGTCATCAAATCCTCTGTCTCATTTACATTTTTGTCTTTGTCGCACGTCTTTGTCGAACGATTTCTTTCTTTAGTTGTTAAAGTCCACATCGACCTTAAGTTGACCCTTTGGTGCGATTTTTGGCATTAACAGTTTGGCGCCATCCGGGGGACATCATCTAGAGAAAATCTTCGACGAACGTGCGTCTTACTAACGGTTTCTTGGAGTTTTCTTTGTTCTCTGTTTCAGGAAAATGGCAGCCCCTGGAGATCAACAGCATGTCATTGCCCAGATGTACCCGGAGGTTGAATTCGCTTGAAATCAAATCAACGCCATGGCAGAGCTAAGTCGCAGAGCAGCTGAGGAGATTGCACGGTTAAGGAATCCCTCTGGACCTCAGAATGGTCCTAGGCTATTCGTTCAGAATCCAGGCTAAGGATCGTTCGGTCAGAATGGTCCTCGACCATTCGCGCATAATCCAGGTCCAGGATCAGGTCCGTTCGCTCAGAATCAGCATCCAGGTCCGTTCATGCAGAATCATCAGCCGGGGCCATACAACCCAAATCCCCAGTTCGGGACAGTTCCTCCTCAGCACATAAGGCCACCACCCATGCAAAATGGGTCGCAACCATTTCAGAATGGGTCGCAGCTGTTTCAGAATGGGTCGCAGCTGTTTCAGAATGGGTCGCAGCCGTATTTTGTTCCTTTCAACGGAGACGCCAATGGCTCGTCACAGGGAAATGGCACCAGTTCAGGAATCAATCCGCAAACAGGGGCAAATCTCAACCCCAATGACCCCGTCGCCCAGCGATTGAAAATGCTAGAAGATCAGAACGAGCGTGTCCTATCTTTGCTCGCCAAGCTACCTGGGGCAGCCATGCCCGTCGACGTCGAGCCTCGATCAGGATTTCAGGCGTCACCCTTCATCGATGAGATCGCGACTGTCGAGGACCCGAAGAAGTATAACGTCCCCGCCTTCAAGCCCAAGTATTCGGGAGTGACCGATCCAACAGAGCACGTCGCGCAGTATAAGCAACTCATGTAGACGATCTCGATCCCACACATGTATCAGGAGGTCTGTATGTGCAAAAGCTTCGGTGCGACTCTCACCGGTCCTGCTCTCCAATGGTTGATCAATCTTAAACCCAAGTCCATCGAGTCGTTCGCTGAATTGGTCAACCAATTCTCCCAGCAATTCGCCAGCAGTCGCAAGATGGAGAAGCAGACCAGTGACCTGTATTACGTCGTGCAGAAGACCAGTGAGTCTATCCGCAGTTATTTCAATCGATTCAATGCGGAGATGATCAGCATTCGCAATTGTGACATCAAGACTGCAATTGAAGCTTATAAGCGTGGTCTGGACGACAACTCAGGTTTATACACTGACCTGACCAAGTATCCTCTAGAGAATTTTGAAGACGTCCGAGCTCGAACCCTAGCGTACATGAGAGTAGAGGACGACGCTGCCTTTCGTCGCAAGCATACCGACAACAAAAGGTCGTTAGGTGTGAAAAAGCCCGAGTTCAAGACAAAAGCAATTTCCAAAATAGAGCCCGCGTGCCAGATCTCGAACGTCCGATTCAAGACGAAAGCAGAGGCTAAGACCGCGACCAAGTTCTCTCAGTACCCCAAGATATCCTCTTATGGATTCAAAGGATCCACTAAAGATTTGGTCGAAGCTCTGAAAACCGCCCATGCGACTATTCGATGGCCAAAGAAGTCCGATCAGGATGACGCTAAGAAAGACAAATCTAAATGGTGTGACTTTCATGTCGACCATGGTCATGTGACGGATGATTATAGCTCTCAAAAAGGAACTAGCGTATCATGTCCCGAAAGGAAATCTCAAAGATATCATCGATGACGTCGTTACTCCAACTAGCGACAATCGACCGTCAACCCCCGAGCATGCGAAAGGCGTCAATTGTATCACCGGTGGTTCCAACGTATGTGGTCTGACGTACTCCGCGGCCAAACGTCACGCCAGTCAAGCGCCTGACGATCGGCCTATTCCGCGTTCATCAAGGCCTAAAGGAGATTTGGAGTTGGAAGCTATGAAGATTATATTCGACCAAGACGACCTCGGTGACTCGTACCAGAAACATCATGACGGGTTGATCATTCAACTCACGGTTGGTAATTGTTTAACTCGACGAGTCTTGGTCGATGGGGGCAGTTTAGTGAACGTCATCTTCCTTGGCACCGTCAAGGCCATGTGAATCGATCGTTCGGAAATCACCCGACGTTCGACAACTTTGGTCGGTTTCAATGGAGAAGCGACGAGCACCTATGGAGATATCATCTTGTCAGTCTATGCCGGAGGAATCAACAAGTAGACCAAGTTCAGCGTCATCGACTATGCGTCGGCCTATAACATCATCTTAGGCCGACCATGGATCCATGAGATGAAGGCCGTTCCCTCGACGTATCATCAGACTCTGAAGTTCCCTATGCCGTGGGGAATCCAGGAGATAAAAAGTGAGCCAAAAGTCGCTCGTGATTGCTATAAAACCACCCTGAAGCGGCGAAAATAGACCTTCTATTGTGGCGATTCACGACGACATTTAGTGTATCGTCTTAAAATCGCCACAAGGGGGCAAGATGGTAGCAATAATCAAGACGTCCCACATAGTTGGGCACGACGCGTCAGAAAAGGTACGTCTTCTAAACCCTTTTCTATTTTTTCATACGATTTTTTAACAACGACGGTTATTGACTTAAGCATCGGAGGGTCGTTGGTTAGCCAACGACCAACCTCTGACATTGTTTATTCCGCAGAATCGCACGACAATAATCAAACGACTCTAGTTTCGCAAGGTCGCACGACATAAACGATCAGGTCTATGACTTGATCATCCTTCTACAGGGGCACACGATTCGAATTAATCGCACGACTTAGTCGTACAATCGCGAGGTCTAGCGATCTCATGATCTAAGTTTCTTGACTTAGAAAAAGTTTTCGTACTCCGAATGTATGCTTTAGTCGCATGTGCTTATATTTATATACACGATTTAAAAGTCTATTAGCTTACGTTCCAGTTATTGTGTTACAATAGATGCCTAAGTCGCATGATTCCTTGTATATTTTTTATGAATTTGACAGTCGATGTGATATTTTATAAAGCGTAAGTTCAAAAGAAGCCCAAGTTCCATTCATCGAATAAACTGTCATTTACAAAAAGCTCGACCACCAACGATCGAGCAACAAAGAAACAGAAATAAACGAAGATATCTTTCTAAGGTTGGGGAGGGACGTCGGTCGCATCTTTGCCCAACGCGTCGCCCTGGAAACCCTCCTCCTCCTCCTCGACCTCCTTCTCATCATCCGAGTCGAGCTCTCTCTCGGTCCCGACCTCCTTGAAGAACAGAGCCAACTCGTCCGACGCTGAGGCCACATGATTCTTGCCTAGCAAGTGATTTCGCATGATAGCCGCTCGAGCAGTGAGTCGAGCGAAGGAAAAGATGGCCTTATTCTCATCCTTCGACTCCTCTAACTCCTCTAAATCCACGGCTTTAGATTGAAAATCCTCAACTTCTTTCCCCTTCATAACCAGGGATTCCTTCATCCCCTCCAGTGTCTCCCTTTGATTGTGCATCACAGATAGGGACTCCTTTAGACGCGAGTTCATATCATCCCTTGTGTGGTCAAGAGACTCCAGCTCGTTCAAGACATCGTCGAGTTTCACCGATGTCGCCTCTTCACGTTCTAAAGTGGACCTTTCCCTTTCTAACGCCGCATCTTCTTTCTCGATGGCAGAAGCCACTAAGCCTTCTACCTTTGTCGATTAAGCGTACAACGCCAAAGACGACTGAAACATCTGAAGACATATGAAAACATATTAGCAAAGAATACGACGTCGACAACAGATAAACAAAAGTCTTGAAAGATAGACTTACCATGAACGCTAGTCCAGCAACATGGGCCTCAGTTTCCTCGAGAGAAACTCCATCAAAACACTCTCTGAAAGAAGGGAGCTGATACTTTCCCAAATGAGGGAACATTTTCGTCCCGTCTAGGACATTATCATCCAAAAAATCCGACGGCAACGTAAAGTTCACCGTCGTTTCAGAGCCCGTTTTCGCGCCCTTGCCCTTGTCGGCGAAAGAAGGGCCTGACGCGGCAAGAGAAGACATCGTCGCCGGTCGTGCCGTATCAACGGACCTTGTGTCAGAAACCTTCTCGATAAACACGGTCGATACCTTCGCCTTCTCAGGCGGGACGACTTTCGACGAACCACCCGTCCTTGACGATGGTTCACTCAAAACGGACATCCTCGTCCTCTTGGGGAGACCCGACCCAGATGTCGGGACTTATTTTCTATTTAAGACCCCCGACCCAGCTGTCGAGGTATCCTTCCCCCTGTCTATACTCGCCTTGCGAGTTAGCTCGACTTGAGCCATTTTCTCGACGGCTGCAGGCGTCAACTTCGCACAAGATTCTCCTGTATGGTAAAAGAAAGAATTAGATGATTGAGAACAAAGATAGATTAGGATGAGCAGAAGCAAAGAGATACTTACCAGTTATCTCTACTTCCTCCTCCTCTCTCTCCTCGGTCGCCTCAGAATCCTCTCTCTCATCTTCTTCTTTCTCCTCTCGACCCATCCTCACTCTGTCGCTCAAGAAAACGGTGTCATCATCCTCATCTACCAAATGACGCGTGACGTACGACCGGTCTTCAGTACTAAACTCCAGGAACTTTTTGACCTTAGCCCGGGAAGCATCGTCCGGCTCTACCTTGTCGAAATCAATATCTACACATAAAAAAGAAGATCAGTCGAAAAAACAACCGAGCAACAGAATAACATAAAAACATACAATTAAAGGCTCACCCGTCATATTCCAACCCTCCCTAATCCAGTCACTATCAGTGTCCAGCATCGACACCCGCACGAATACATACCTCTTCTTCCACCCGCGGTCTTGACCGCAGTATTTAAAACCAAGGTACGATCACCCTTGTGCCTTGAAAACAAACTATAGCGACGGTACCGATCAATTTTAACCTTATACGCCGTCAGTAGGTCCCTCACATTCATCGGTGGATTCCAGTTGGAGGTAAGTCGTTCGATGATCAGGATAACTCGTCAGAACTGGGGCATCAGTTGCCCCGGTGAAAGATCGAATTCACACATGAACTCTTTGACCAGAGGCGAATATGGCCAATGAAAGCCTATCTTGAACGGGTATTCGTATATAACGACGTACCCCTCGGGGCACATTTACGGTCGAACCTTGCCAACCTTGCTTACGGTGATCCCCATGGGAATCCTCGCTATACTTCTAAAGTCGTCGAGGTCTTCTTCGTTTTTAATGGTGCTTCTAGGCTCTGTCGACATTGCTAACCCCGTTAAATTGATTTGCACTTCTGAAAGGCCCCAGATATCCCAGTTTTTCCTAGGCTTTCTAGCAATAGACTTGCGACGCATACGCAAACTGGAGGGTCGTATCTTATATGATCTCAGAAAATCCTAATTAGGTCAAAGATTCTTGCAGATTTAGAAATAATCGAACGAAAATCGACAAGAAAACCCTTAAAGAAATCTTTGCTCAAAACCCTCTGAAGTCGTAAACAAGAAAAGATCCATCGTAATCTTTATTTATGCAGTCGATCATGTCAGGACGAGTCCTTTGATGATCTCCGCGTGCCCTCGTCCCTTCGTATGACCACATGGATCGTCGACACCTGTCAAAGACAGCTGGTAAGCACCATCGTGCATCGGCATGACGTCACGACTTTATTCTCTCTTCGATTTCCCTCTCTAGTTTGAATTGAACCGATTCAGTTCCAAAACAACCAAGGTATTTTTCAACAAAAAACCTTGAACACCCGACAAGCAAAATTTAAAATTCGAATTTGCCATCCTACTTTCAAATTCTGGGGGCAAACTGTATGGGAAAAATTTCACAGGTCTCGACCACGACCAAAAAAGGTAAGACACATGTTATGAACTATATCTTGTGTTAAGATAAGGCCCCGACAAAGACCCAAAAAACCTCCGTCGTCCCTCCTAAAAGGTAAGTCGAGAGTTCCTCACGACACTCGACCTCAACGTCGCCCGTTCCGCACGACCGTCGCACAAGACCGTACGACCTTGACTAACTCAATATACGACTGTTACGTTTGTTCAATGATTAATGCAGGAGTCAAAGTCATTAATGGGCAACGGTCATAACCGACGAAGAGCAATTATGAAGAGTTACAACTGGCGACCGTTATGATTGTTATCAAAGCAATCAATGAGCTAATCAAAGCACCCGAAGGTTATAAAAGATCAAGTTAAACTTCAGTTCTAGGGACCGAACACCGAAGGACCGAACATCGAACAATAGAAGATAAGCATCCCAGCTTAGAAGAACACTACAAGAAAAGAACTCATACTCGAAGAATCGCTCCCGACGCATGACTTTCACTCTCGACCAACAGTTTACACATTGTTTTCACATACGACACACACTGTTTTTACATTTCAAACACTTGTACGTTACATTTAGAAGTCTTCCCCTTTATTTGTATTGTAATCTCTGTACGATCGACACCCGGAACACCAAGGACATCGCCCCTAATTGGCGACCATAGTGCAGCGACGACGACATCCACTGTCGTTCGTAGGTTTTTTCCTCGTTGAGGTTTTTCCTGCGTCATCAAATCCTCTGTCTCATTTACATTTTTGTCTTTGTCGCACGTCTTTGTCGAACAATTCCTTTCTTTAGTTGTTAAAGTCCACATCGACTTTAAGTTGTCCCTTTGGTGCGATTTTTGGCATTAACAACTGCCTTGCCTTACAAATAGAGTTAGCCTGGATCATTCCCAAGGGTCATCTCCAAGGTCTGATTGATAAAAAATCTACGCCAGTCGAAAACGTAAGACCAGCATCCCCCGTCCATGCAAAAGTCATGAATTGCGTGACCGGTGGATCAGACGTCCGTGGTTTAACATATTCGGCAGCCAAGCGGCACGCCAGTCAATCGTCGGGAGAATATCCCATTCCTCGGTCGTCTCGACCAAAGTAGGAGTTGGAACTGGAGGCGATGCCAATAACGTTTGATCAGGACGACCTCTAGGACAATTGGCAGAAACATCACGACGGATTGATTATCCAGCTTACTATTGGCAACTGCTAGACCAAAAGAGTACTGGTCGATGGAGGCAACTCGGTTAAAATTAGTTTCTTGAGCACGATCAAAGCTATGGGCATTGATAAGTCAGAGATCACTCGTCGATCGACGACTCTGATAGGATTTATTGGCGATTCTACCAACACTTTGGGAGAAATCATCCTCCCAGTGTACGCTAAAGGGGTCAACAAGCAAACAAGGTTTAACGTTATCGACTGTTCGTCAGCTTACAACGTTATACTCGGTCGACCGTGGATCCACGACATGAAGGCGGTCCCATCGACCTATCACCAGACGATCAAATTCCCAACGCCACGAGGAGTACAAGATATCAAAGGTGAACAGAAGACCACACGTGATTGCTACAAGGCGACATTAAAACCTCAGAAGAGAGACATCTAGAAATTACAGTCCAGGATGTCCCTGAGTCCTCAGATGATTATCACCTAGAAGAGGTCATCTTGGACCAGGACAAGCCTGATCAAACTGTCTTTGTGGGGGCATCGTTAGATCCCATCATAAAGAGTCAGCTAATCTCTTTTTTACAGGAACACGCTGATTGTTTCGCTTGGATGCACGAAGACATGGTCGGCATAGACCCTGACATCATTTCCCACAAGTTGAACGTCGACCCATCGTTCAAACCAGTAATGTAAAAACATCGTATATTCGCTCCTGAACGGAACAAGGTTATCAACGATGAGGTCGACAACTTGCTTAAGGCCGGGAAGATTAGAGAAGTGAAGTACCCCGACTGGTTAGCCAACGTCGTGGTCGTAGAAAAGAAGAATGGGAAGTGGCGAGTGTGTATTGACTTCACGGACCTCAACAAGGCCTGTCCTAAAGATCCATTCCCACTACCCCACATCGACGCTATGGTCGACGCAACCGTAGGACATGAACTCCTGACGTTCATGGATGCTTATTCTGGATACAATCAGTTACTGATGCACGACGAAGACCAAGAGAAGACTGCTTTTATGACAGATAAAGGCATATACTGCTACAAAGTCATGCCTTTCGGTTTAAAAAATGCAGGGTCGACCTACCAACGATTGGTTCACAAGATGTTCAAAGAACACCTTGGCGGCACCATGGAGGTCTACATTGACGACATGCTTATCAAGTCTAAGCAGGCAATCGACCATATCGATCATCTGAAGAAATCCTTCGACGTCCTTCGACAATATCAGATGAAGCTGAATCCTACGAAATGTTCCTTCGAAGTCAGCGCCGGGAAATTTCTGGGGTACATGGTTACAAGACGAGGCATAGAGGCAAATGCCGATCAAATCAAAGCCTTGATAAACATCAAATCGCCCAAAAACTTCAAGGAGGTCCAACGACTTATGGGTCGTGTTGCAGTGTTAAATCGCTTCATCTCGATCATCCGACAAATGTCATTTGTTCTATAATGTCTTGAGAAAGAACAAAGGTTTCGACTGGACGGACGATTACGAGCAGGCGCTACAACGATTGAAAGAATACATGGCCGTTCCGCCCTTGCTTTCAAAACCAAAGGAACACGAGATCCTGAAGCTGTATCTCGTCGTAAGTCCTCACTCAGTAAGTGTCGTCTTGACTAGAGAGGACGACAGGCAACATCTACCGATTTATTACGTCAACAAGTCTCTACTGGACGCTGAAACACGATATACGTCTATGGAGAAGCTACTTTTATCACTAGTTACAACGACAAAGAAGTTACGAAACTACTTTGAATCTCATTCCATTACCGCCGTAACAAATTTTCCTCTCAAGTCAGTCTTGAGAAAGCCCGAGCTAACAGGACGACTAGCGAAATGGAGTATCTACCTCAGTAGCTATGACATTGATTTTAAGCCTCACAAGACAATTAAATCGCAGGTCCTAGCCGACTTCGTCGCCGATTTCAGTCCTGAACTGGAAAAAGAAGTGCAAAATGAGACCTATACTGTAGCGACTATAAGCGACACGACCTGGATGCTCCATGTCGATGGTTCTTCAAACACCGGAAGAGAAGGTCTTGGTGTCGTCTTAAAGTCCCCACAGGGGGCAAGATGGTGTACTCCATACAATGCGGTTTCAAAGCCACTAACAACGAGGCAAAATACGAAGCTCTGATCGTGGGCATGAATATGACTCACGACTTGGGGGCAATCGGACTTCACGTCAGAAGCGATTCCCTATTGGTCGTAAACCAAATGAATGATGAATTCACAGCAAAAGATTCCAAGATGATGGCCTATCTCAAGATAGCCAAAGAGAAGTCAAAGATGTTTGATCCGTTCTCAATCGAGCAGATCCCCAGAGATCAGAACACTCAAGCCGACGCGCTAGCCAACCTTGGATCAATACTCAATAAGCCGTCGTTCGACGCTATTCCTATGATCCACCTAGCGACATCGTCCATCGAGGACTCTGAAACAATTTGTGTTCTTAACGTAGAAAATGACTGGTCGTTCGATATCAAGAATTATCTTTTGCACGACCAACTACCTGAAGACAGAATGGAAGCTCGGAAGATTCGATTTAAAGCTTCGAAATACATTATCATTGGTGGCAAACTTTATCGACGATCATCGATAGGTCTCAACCTATGATGTATCGATAATCCAGAACAGGTACAAGACATTCTGAAAGAAATGCACGACGACGAATGTGGCAACCATTCTGGTGGTCGCAGTCTTGAAAATCGTATATCACGACAAGGCTACTATTGGCCGACATTAAGGCAAGATGCCACCAGGTACGTCCAAAGCTACGACACATGTCAATGACACTTGGGTATGATACACCAGCCCTATGAACCTCTACATACGTCTTTGGTCCCATGGCCCTTCATGAGATGGGGAATGGCCATCGTTGGCAAGTTACCTCCTGCCCAAGGGCAGAAAGTCTTTTTGTTAGTCCTTACAGATTATTTTTCTAAATGGATAGAAGCAGCGGCCTACTCCCAGATTCGGGACAAAGAGGTCATCTCTTTTATCCAGACTAACATTATATGCAGGTTCGGAATTCCTTCCGAAATCGTATGTGACAACGGGTCATAATTCACAAGTGATCGTACGCAATAGTTTTACGAGGATCGTAACATCAAACTTACGACCTCAACCCCACGTTATCCCCAGTCTAACGGTCTTGCAGAATCGAGAAATAAAGTCATTATCAATTCAATCAAAAAGAGATTCAAGGCCGCAAAGGGAAAATGGGTCGAAGAACTTCCATCGACCCTATTGGCGAATCGTACGACACCCCGAACATCGACAGGCCAGACACCATTTTCATTGGTTTATGGTTGTGAAGTCGTCTTACCTATTGAAGTGCAGCTCCCGACATCGACACATACATCCGTCGATCATAACTTGGTGGACTTAAGCTACGACCTCGACGCTCTCGAAGAGCTAAGAGAGTCTTCTTTGGTCAAAATGGCATCTCATCGACAGGTTGTTGAACGACATTTCAACAAAAATGTTAAGGCCAAGATCTTTCAGGAAGGTGACTACGTCTTACGACGAGTATTCCAAAACACCAAGGAACCAAACGCGGGTAAGTTATCCACTAAGTGGGAAGTACCTTATCGAATATCCGAAGTCGTTGGGAAGGGTGCTTACAGGCTTCAAACCCTTGACGACCAAGACATCCCACGTAGCTGGAACGCAGTACATTTAAAGAAGTATTTCTTTTGAAATTCTCCTTACGATTTATTCTTTCAAACGATTACTGACTTAAGCATAGGAGGGTCGTTGGTCAAACCAATGACCACCTCTGGATCTTACATTACAGGCTCGCAGGATCGCACGAACGCTAGTCTCAGGATTTGAATCGTGAGAATTAAAGTCTCTATGACTAAAATGTCACGACTATTATGTCACGACCGTCGAACTATGACTCATACGCCACAAGCGGAATCTTATGATTCATCTCATGGATCTTACAATCACAACATGTGCTTTTAAATCTAAGTTTCGGAGTTGAAGTCTTATGACTTGAATTCCATACTTAGAATATCTCTTCGGCTTTAGTCGCCCGATTACTTCAAAAAGTTACAAGCGCCTATGTCGTACAATTTTTCTTATGTCTTACTGCTTTATACGCTCTTTAGATTTTGTTATCTCTCGTTTATTTTGTTTATTTATAACAAAGTAAAGTAACACGATAGTATAACAAAAATTTACTTGTATTCATACGATCCAAAAATTACAAGTAAAGGGCACAACCGATTATAGTCGCCCCATCGTAAAAAGAAATAAACAAAAAATCAAGGCAGAGGAGGGTCCTGCTCCTTATCGACCTCCTCGTCGCCAGCGACCTCAACGTCCGTCGGGTCCCCTTCTTCGAGCTTGTCTTCCTGGTCGAGTTCTTCCTCGTCCCCGATCTGCTCCAAGTAAGTGGCGACCTCTTCTTCAGCTCCGGCCATAGGGTCTAACCCCCGTAAATGGCGACGCATGATCGCCGCTCGGACCCTCAAACGGGTCAGAGCCTCAAAGGACTAGAGTCTCTCCTCTAAGGAAGCGATCTCCCCCTCCTTCGCCTCGACGAGCGACTTAAGGTCCTTGACTTGTTTTTCGCTCTCGGCCAAGGAACCCTTTGTTGCTCCTAACTCCGCCTCAGTCACAGAGGACTTCTCAAGGGCTTTCTTCAAACGGCTCTGCAGGTCCTCCTTCGCTCTCGACGCTGCCTTAAAGAAGTCTTGAGCTTCATCGAGTTTTGCCGAACGGACCTCGGCCCTTTCCATCGCTAACTTCTCCTGATCCCGTGCCACGCGAGCTTCCTCTTGCGCCTTGCGCATTTTCTCCAAGGCAATGGGTGTAACCCAACGGATCTTCTCCATATGGGCAAACAAGCAGAGAGATGTCTGGAACGCCTGTAGTCGCACGATTAAACACACAAATGTCAGAAATCAAACGACAGAAACACCTAGAACAGGTGGGTCATACGTACCTTAAAAGTCAGCCCTGCGACTTGCGACCTCATCTCATCGGCCGTAACCTCCTGAAATCGCTCCTTAAAGGATGGCAGGAGGTATTTCCCCAGGTTCGGGAAGATTTTGTTGCTATCCATGTCTTCACCAGACATGAAATCAGACGGCATCGTGAAATTCACTGTCATGGCACCGATGGACCCCTCCGTCATCTTCCCTTTCCCTTTGTCAGACGACGAGGGAGAAGGGGTGACCTCTCCAGTCAAAGGAGCAGCCACGCTCACCGGAGTCGCATCTATAACACCCGGTGGCGTCTTCGCCTTCTTAGTAGTGGCGACCCTAGACGGATCACCACCCTTCGACGACGGTTTCCTCCGGAGAACCATCTTGGATTTCTTTACACCCGACGACGGGGGTGGGGGAGCCTTGCGTTTCAACTCCTTGGCCTGACGGTCCAGGAGGAGTTGATCCTCCTTCTTCGACACATCATGAGTAGGCATATCGCCTGACCCACATGCAAAACAAAAAAGATACGATGAGAAGAGAAACCCACGACCAGATCGTACGACAAACCAGGTAAGGCGAAAGATTATTACCTGTTATCTCTTCTTCCTCCTCTTCTCTCTCTACCTCTTATCTGGCAGGGACCTCCGCCCCCCCAAGTACAACGACCTCGTCGTCTGAACCCTCATCCCTAAGACTACGCTGGAAGAAGAAAGATCTGTCTTCCAGATTATACATCTAAAATTTTTCGATCTTTGCCAGCGATTCTTTAGAGACACCGACACGGGGTACGCAATGGCTAAACAAAAACATACATTAGCTAAAACGCACGATTAGAGGGAAGTACACGACAAAACGAGAAAAGTAACTTACTGTCGGTATTCCACCCAGCAGAAACCCACGTCGTGTCCTCCTCCAGGAGCTCAAGCGATTGAGTCTTGTCAAAGACATACCTGGCCTTCCACCCACGATCGTTTACTTGGGTGTTCAGCACCAGAACCTGGGCTCCCCTGTATTTGGAGAACATGCTATATCGGTGGTAGTTGTCCACCTTGACCATGTGAGACGCCAGGAGATCGTCCACCGTAAACGGAGTCGTCCATTCGCCGGTGATCCTATCGATCACATGGATGATTCGCCAAAACTGCGACATCATCTGTGCTGGAGACAACCGAAACCTACTAAAAAACTCCCTAACCAATGGGGAGAATGGCCACTTAAAAGCCACTTTGAATGGGTATTCGTATAAAACGAAATGCCCATTCGGGCACTCTGATGGCCGGAACTGATCCGGCGAGTACAACTGCAAAACCTCCGGGACGCCCGATAACGTCCTAAAAGCCGACAAACCTTCCTGTCCGACAATGGTACTTGCAGGTTCGATTGACATTTTGAAAGTGATGAAAGATTGGACAAACGTTTCTCTCGATTTATAGCACACACACGAAAGAGGCAACTGAATCTCTCTAAAAAATCTCTCTCTAAAAATATCGCAAGCGTAAAAAAGGAAGTGATCTCTGGTATCGCGATATTTATAGCAACCTCATGACAGATCAGTCCACTAGATGGTCGACAGTTGTTCACCACCTTTTTGCATGCAACGCCCGGATGAACGACATCTGTCCAATAACGGCTCCACGCCTCTGACACGTCGCCATGACGTCAGGACCACTTCGCCTCCCTCGGTCCAAATCGAACCAAGACGGTTGAGTTTCGACCAGACCCTCTCCACATGTGACATGTGTCAAATTACTTCGTCAGATTTAAAATTCGAATTTCACGCCGAAATTCTAATTTTGGGGGCAAGCTGTTTGGGTAAAAATCTACACCTCACAACCGATGACAAATAACACATATGACATTTATGTAAGACCATTCTTGTATTAAGATAAGGTCTTGTAGGTTATTTACAATCGAATGTTTGTTCGTACATTTCTATGATGGTCGTAAGCTTCATACGACCGACGTCCGAGGCTCAAGACGGTCGTACGACTATACTAACCGTTAACAGTCAACATCCGTTTTTCTTTGTTCCATTAATGCAGGTCCACGAGCAATCATGGTACAACGGTCAATAACAGATGAGCTCTTAATGACATTAAAGACCCGACAACGGTTACAAACGGGTCATCAAGACGCATTTAATGCTGCCAAAAGCTACATAAAGGCCTGCTTCACATTCGAATAGGGGATAGATCGAAAAACCATAACATCCAACAGCTACACTCACTTCTACATTTCCTACGCAATGCAACAGTAATCTAAAAAGCATTTGAAGCATCATCGCTTACGCAAGTTTCGCACGACAAACAATTCAATTCGCACGACAACAGTTTATTTCGCACGATTTACGTACGACACACTGCATTAGCTTACGATTAAGTTTACTTTTATTCTTATTGTAATCTATTGTACACAAGACACTTGTCACCAAACGATTTCGCCCCTGTTTGGCGATCATAGTGCACCGTTGTTAATGCCAAAAATCGCACAAAAGTACAACTTAAGGTCGATTGTGGAAATTAACAACTAAAGAAAGGAATCTCTCGACAAAGCGTGCGATTAAGATAAAAAATGTAAAAGAGACAGAGAATTTGGTGACGCGGGAAAAACCTCAACGAGGAAAAAACCCGCGGACGACTATGGAAGTCGTCGCTGCACTATGGTCGCCAAACAGGGGCGATGTCCTTATGTTTCAGGTGTCGATCGTACAGAGATTACAATACAAATGAAGAAAGACTTTGAAATGTAAAGTAACAAGTGTTTCGAATGTAAAAACAATGTGCGTCGTATGTACGGTCTGTGTGTCGTGCGTAAAAACTATGCGTTGAGTGTGGGAATCGTGCGTCGATGTCGTGCGTCGAGAGAGATCTGTTGTGAGAAAGTTCTTTTCTTCGTATGTTCTTGAGTACGTAGTGTGATTCTTGGATGCGGCCCCTTTCAATGATGATGGAACTCTATATTTGTAGCCTTCGGGTGCTTTGATTGATTTCTTGAATGCTTTACGTAACTGTCGTAACGGACGTTGTCTTTAATGCTGTTAATGGCCCTTTACTGGTTGTAGCCGTTGGTCATGAATGACGTTGACTCCTGCATTAAACACTGAAAAAACGTAACAGTCATAACGAACGTTAGTTGGTCGAGGTCGCATGGTCTTATTCGACGGTCATGAGAACTAGACGACATCGTGGTCGAGTGTCGTGAGGTAGATAACATACGATTTGACTTTTAACCAAAGGACAAAGTACTATAATTTTACCTTACTATGGGGAAGTAAAATAAGTGTTTTCCTTACCTTGGTCGTGGTCGAGACTGATGAAATTTTGCCCAAACAGTTTGCCCCCAAAATTGAAAAAGTGGAGTGGCAAAAAGGTTTTTTTAAATTTGCTTATCGGGGGTTCGAGGTTATGACACGTGTCGAAAGTTATCTTGGTTGTTTTAGAACTGAATCGGTTTAATTCAAACTAGATAGGGAAGTCGAAAAGAGGGTAAAGTCGTGATGTCACGCTGACGCACGATGATGCTTAGCAGCTGTCACAGACAGGTGTCGGCGATCTGTGTGGTCATTCGAAAAGACAGGGGCGCGTGTCGACCATTTGGGGGCTCGATCTGACACGATCGTTTACATAAATAGAGACCACGATGGGTCTATTTTCGTTTACGATTTCAAAAGGTTTTACACAGAGATTACCTCTTGATTTCTTTGCTATTCTTCGTCCGATTCTCCCTAAAACTTGCAAGGATCTCCAACTCAGTTAGGGTTTTCGAGGTCTAGAGCACCTATATAAGGTACGACCCTTCAGTAATCGTATGCATCGTAAATCCATTGCTAGGAAGCCTAGAAAAAACTGGGATATCTGGGGTCTTTCAGATAGGCAGACATTATTAACAGGATTAGCAATGTCGACAGAGCCTAGAAGTATCATTCGTAACGAAGACGATCTCGACGACTTTAGAAGTCTAGCGAGGATCCCGACAGGGATTACTGTAAGTAAGGCGGGCAATATTCATCCGGAGATGTGCCCTGAAGGGTATGTTGCGATATACGAGTACCCGTTCAAGATTGGCTTTCACTGGTCATATTCGCCTCTGGCCAAAGCGTTTATGTGCGAGTTCGATTTGTCGCCGGGACAACTGATGCCCCAGTTCTGGCGAGTTATCCAAGTCATCGAGCGACTTACCTCGAACTGGGAGTCGCCTATGAATGTAAGGGATTTGCTGACGGCATATTAGGTCAAGAAGGACCGGTACCGTCGTTATTGCTTGTTCTCGAGGTACAAGGGCGAGCGCACCTTGGTTTTAAAGACGACAGTTAGTGACCAGAAATGGAAGACCCGGTACGTGTTTGTGCGGGTGGCGACGCTAGATACTGACAGTGACTGGATTAGGTCCGGTTGGAATATGGCGGGTAAGCTTTTTCCACCATTTTGTCGTACGTCTTGTGTCACTTTGTTATTTGGTTGCTTTAACCTGTTCCTTTTTGTGTAGATATTAATTTTGACAAGGTAAAACCTGACGATGACTCTAAAGCCAAGGTCAAGAAGTTCCTGGAGTTTAGCGCTGATGATCGATCGTAGGTCACGCGCCATCTGATAGATGAGGACGACGATATTGTTTTCTTGAGCGATAGAATGCGGATGGGTCGAGAAGAGAAAGAAGAAAAAGAAGAGGAACCTGAGGAGACCGAGGAGGAAGAGAAGGAGGAAGAAACAGAAGTAGAGATAACTGGTAAGTATCCCTTTGCCTTCTTTTTGCTCGACCTGGTCTTTCAATCGTCTAATTCTTTCTTTTGCCATACAAAAGAATCTTGGGCGAAGATAATGTCTGCAACTGCCAAGAAGGTGGCTCAAATCGAATTGGCTCGCAAGGCGAGGGATAACAGGGAGAAGGATGTCTCGACAACTGGGTCGGGGGTCCTATAGAGAAAAGAGGCCCCGACAGCTGGGTCGTGACTCCTAAAGAGGACAAGGATGTCCGTCCTGAAGGAACCGTCGTCAAAGACGGGTGGCTCATCGAGAGTTGTTCCGCCTGAGAAGGCGAAGGCGTCGACCGTGTTTGACACGATCATCGCAAGATCTGTTGATACTGCGCAACCGGCGATGATGTCTCATTCTGCGCAACCGACGATGATGTCTCCTACTGCTGCGTCTAGCCCTTCAACGGCCGACAAGGGCAAAGGTGCGCAGACGAGTTTTGGGGAGGAAACGACGGTCGATTTTACGTTGCCGTCGGATTTCCTAGATGACAATGTCTTAGATGGGATGAAATTGTTCCCCCATTTGGGAAAGTATCAGCTCCCTTCTTTCAGAGAGCGTTTCAACGGAGTTTCCCTCGAAGATATGGAGTCCAATGTCGCTGGGCTAACGTTCTTGGTAAGTCTATCTTTCAAGACTTTGTCTATTTATTGTTGTCGTGTATTTTTGTGGATACGTTTTCGTATGTTTTCAGACGTTTCAGTCTTCCTTGGCATTGCATGCTGAAACGATGAAGGTAGAAGGCTTAATGGCTTCTGCTATTAAGGAAGAAGATGCGGCGTTAGAGAGGGAGAGATCCGCTCTGGAACGCGAAGAAGCGACGTCGGTGCGACTCGACGATGCCTTGAATGAGTTGGAGGCCGTCGGCCATGCGAGGGATGAAGCGAACTCGCGTCTAAAGGAGTCTCTGACTTTGATGCATGACCAAAGAGAGGAGCTAGATGGAATGAAGGAATCCTTGGCTGCAAAGAAAAAGGGAGCCGAGGAGTCCAAATCCAAGGTGGCGAGCTTAGAGAAGGAGCTAGAGGAGTTGAGGGATAAGAACAAATCCCTTTTTTACTTTGCCCGACTTACTGCGCGTGCGGCGATCATGCGGCGTCACTTGTTGGGTAGAGATCCTCTGGCGTCGGCATTGGATGAGTTGGACCTCTTCTTCAGGGAGGTCGGGATCGAGAGGGATCTTGACTCGGATGATGAGAAGGAGGTCGAGGAGGAAGAAGGTCTCCAGGGTGAGACGTCAGGCAAGGATGCGACCTATGCTCCTCCTCTGCCTTAGAAAATATCTTTGTTTATGTTTGTTCCCTACTACTCGACCGTCAGTGGTCGAGATTTTTGAATGTATATAAGACAGTAAGTTCGGTGAATGAAACTTAGATATCTTTTGATTTTGTGTCTTATATTTTTTGCACATAGATACAACGTCAATCGTAAAATTCACCAAGTGGACAGGAATTCATGCGACTTAGTCATCTAGCTAAACATAATATTTAAAATATAAGTCATAAGACGTTTAAGACGTGCTGGCATACATAAGCATATGCAATCATATTCTTCATTCAGAGCATGTAAGTCTCTTAAGTTAAAGAACTAAAATGTCGGTAGACCTTATTGTCGTACGACTAGACCATATCATGCCCTTGAATCATGTGTTCCTGTGATGGGATAATCGAGTCATGGACTCAATTGCTTATATCGTGCGATCCTGCGGAAGCGTACTGGTGTCATACGGCAGACTCGGTGATTTATGTCGTGCGGTCCTGCGATAACACATCGTCAGAGGTTGGTCGTTGGCTAACCAACGACCCTCCGATGCTTAAGTCAGTAGTCGTTTGTGATAAAAAATCGTATGAAAGAAGAGAAAAGAATTTAGAAAACGTACCTTCTCAGATTCTTTTTTTACTTGATGGGGGATTTGCCCCCCGTCATTTACTATCCTATTTTCTCAAGGAAAAAATAGGTTTTAAATGACGGATCGACACTGAGTTTTCGAGGATTAACGTTAATGTCTATGTCGACTGTGTTTTCGTGCGATAGGGCAGAATAGTTGGCATATTCCTATAAAAAGGCATTAGTTTGTCTATAAGATCAGAGATAGAGAGACGTATCTGGCGAGACCTTATGGTCAAGTTTGCCGTTATCTAGGACGATTTCTATGACCTGTGACCGCCAAACAGCTTATTTTCGTGGCTTCAGGGTGGTCTTATAGCAGTCACGGGCGACTTTCGGCTCACTTTTGATTTCTTGGACTCCCCATGACGTAGGGAACTTCAAGGTCTGATGATACGTCGATGGGACGACTTTTATTTCATGGATCCACGGTCGACCTAAGATGATGTTATAGGCCGATGAACAATCGATGACACTGAACTTAGTCGGCTTGTTGATTCCTCCGGCATAGACCGGCAGGATGATCTCTCCATAGGTGCTCGTTGTTTCGCCATTGAAACCGACCAAGGTTGTCGAACGTCGGGTGATTTCCGAGCGATCGATTCCCATGGCCTTGACGGTGTCAAGGAAAATGACGTTCGCTGAACTGCCCCCATCGATCAAGACTCGTTGGGTTAAACAATTGCCAATCGTGAGTTGAATGATCAACCCGTCATGATACTCTTGTTAGTCCCATTTTTAACAAGGCAACGATTCATATATTGATAGATTGGTAACAAGAAGATAGATAATGATAAATGGTGTATTATTCAATGTGGAAGAGCTATCCTAGAGAGAGAATGGTTCTCTCTCTAGAACACACACATACACACTATGGAGGCTACATTGCAATGACACACTTAACCCTAATTACACACACTTATCTATATATACCCCTTGTTACATAGTTAAGCCCAAGCCCTTATAATATAACCCAAGCCCATATTACTATTAATTACCCCTTTACAAAACTATCTTATAACTAGGACATTTTGTGTCCTAACAATCTCCCCCTATAGTTTTGTAAAGGAATCACCCGTCTCGAAAGATCTTCAGTTCTTCTCCCCCTTGATTTCTTTAGAAAACCGTAGTGATGCAATTCTTCAAATGTAGTCTAGGCTCCCCCTTGAAATATGCTCTTACTCTTTATATTTCAACCTTGACAAATCGGATTCAATGTCTCGACCGAGTGCACGAAAAATATCTTCATAAATGTGGAAACTCTAGCTCGTACCGATAAGCTCACAAGAAAAAATAACGAGCGAGTTGTTGCGTGACAATACCAAATGCAAACTCAGTCTATAACACCAAATCCGTCGATAAGCCGCGAGTTGAATAGGAATTCGGCTTAAGAGCGTGATTCGGATTTGCTCGAAAGAGGAAACATAATGAAGCATACACTATAATGTAGGGTTTAGAAGAACTCCACAAGTAACATTGTTCATCAACTGTAGAGAAATGCTCATCCCCAAAATATCAGAATACTGAATGAAGAAAATCCGGAACTTCAATCTTCAAGAAGTAGCTGAATGATTATAAGCACTCAAGAGTCTGAATCACAACCAAAGCACCAGAACAACGATTGCAAGCACTCACAATTCTGATTGATCAGGTCAGAAGAGCACTCAACGGTCTAGCATCGTCAACAAAAACTCCAGAATAATGATTGCAAATGCTCAAACGTCTAATTCAATTCAACCAAAGACTGAATTCCAACACCCATCTTCTGAAAATCTTGGCAAACTTGAGCTCTATTAAGCATTGACAGTTGCTATATATGTATGTGACAGCCTAAATATGGGAATGATGTCACACGCGCGTTATGCTAAACACCATGAACAATGCCCCCCTCCTGAGACTAAGCACGGGGGTTCCGCTTGATCTCCAGAAACAGTCACTATTACACATTTTTTTTAATAATATTGAATGGGTGATTACTAGGGCGAGGATACCATCTTGATCTCCAGAAACAGTCACTATTACACATTTTTAACCCTTTGTTGCAACACAACCCATGTCAAAACCCAGAGTCGCAACGCACTGAAGTCGCAATGCACTGAAGTCGCAATAGCTGAAGTCGCAGCACCTGAAGTCGCAATAGGTAAAAGTTCACCCAAGTCGCAACTGAAGGTTGCGATTTGGTACTGTTCATAGTGTAATGGATTGCGATTCGGGATCGAAGTCGCAATAGGCAATTGCGATTTGGAGGCCAAGTCGCAATAGACCATTGCGATTTGGTACTGTTCATCACCCCAAGTCGCAATAGGCTATTGCGACTCGGTACTGTTCACATGTTGAAGTCGCAATGCACAATTGCGATTTTAGCACTATTCACATTGTCAAGTCGCAATCCAAGGTTGCGATTTGCACTGTTCACACTGTGAAGTCGCAATCCAAGGTTGCGATTTGCACTGTTCACGCACTGAAATCGCAGTGTACGGTTGCGATTTGGAAAGTTTTAAGCCCATTGAGATATCGCAATAGAAGGCTGCGATTCTCACTGTTCACATGTGAAATCGCAAGTGAGGGTTGCGATTTTAATATAATTTTGACATTTTTCATTTTTCAGATGACAAAAGAAAAATTTTATCACATTGAAAGATGTCCAACTTCCAATTGATTAAGCACTTAAGGTTTTAAAAACACGGTTTTCACTCCCCCTTAAATGATGCAAAGATTTTGCAAAAAGATTTTCATCATTTAAAAGCAAGTGGTTTTAAAAACAAATTAGAGCACTTACCTTTACTCCCCAGAAATTGTTAAGCACAACAGATCAACACTCACATGATGTGTATGCACACTCCCCCTAGATTAGTGCATAGGATGAAATCTGTTTACTCCCCCTGAAACCATGAACAAACCTTTCGTGCAGATACAGATAGCATAACATATCATAAATAAGACATTAAACGAATTGAGAAAAGAAGAGCAAATTGAAGAAATATATAAAATACAACGAGGATATGACAATTTAAATAACATATATTAAAAATAGAATTTGATGAAAATTTTAGTGTATTAATCTAGAAGCAAAGTCTAGATTAAGATACAAATATTTCCATCAATTATATGTTTAATATATGGAAGTTAAACTTTCATATTAAGCATGCCGAGCTTGGATACAAGAAAATTGAAACGTTTTTCATCCAAGGCCTTGGTAAAGAGATCGGCAAGTTGAAACTCAGTTGTGACAAAATATAATTCAACAGTTCCTTTCTCAACATGATCTTTTATGAAATGGTCAGGTGAACAGTGTAAATCGCAATGATATGTTGCGATTTCAAATGTCAGGTCGTGATTTGTTCATTGCGACTTGATGACACGTGGCTGGTCAAACCTTGGACCAATCATTCTGTGCCACGTGTCCCTCAGTTTGAAAATCGTATAGAATTAGGGTTTTGGCTTTTCAAAATCTCAAAATACCTTAAACCCTTTCGAAGTCTCTACCAACTGTCTTCGATTCAAAGTGCTATTTTCGTGTTTTCTGATTCGTGGATTCACTTCACATCATCATCGAGGTATGATATCTCGATTCCTATGGTTTTTCATCCATAAATACGTATGCTATGATCGATTTTAGGGCTTTTAGGTTCGGTATTATCTTAAATCTGCTTAAGTCAATCTTTTGTTGTTAGATAGCATTTTTAGGTGATTAGGGTTTACTCACGTTGCAATTACGAGTCTAGTGGTAGTGGTTTTAACATGTTTTGAGCTAAAAAGCAAAAATCTGGGCCTGAACACTTAGGAATAGTTCGGTGTTCATCGAAGTCGCAGTCAATAGGACTTCAAATATTCAAGCAAGTCGCAATGGTCACATGTTCAACCAAGTCGCAGTCCTTCATTGCGACTTGGGGACCAAATCGCAGTATTGCATTGCGACTTTAACTGTTCTCAGCTTCTTCCCATTGCGATGTCGCAGTGGCCTGTGACATGCTTCTTTTAGTTGATTGCGACTTGGCCTAGACTTAGAAAATTTTTTGAATTTTTTTTTCAAGGCAAACTCGATTTTGGTCCGATTCTTAACTGTGTACTATTCCAGATGGCTGATCAAGATGACTATGCTTCGGATGATAATGCCATTATCCGCTCGCATCGTTCGTCACTTCCTTCAGTAAATGCACATGACCTTGACGAGGAGATTTATCCGTCGACGAGCCCACCTGTGCAATTTCTAGACAACAATCATCATCTAGATCTTGCAGTTCGCTTCGAGCATCCAATCATCACTGAAATTATCCGTCATCATCCAGTAATGACTGCATTGACAAAGGTCGAGCTCGTGCCTGCAATCTACCTCAAACAATTCTGGAGTACGTTAACCTACAGACCAACGGATCGAGTACCTAAGTTCACAGCCAAGGTTGACCACTTTGATGTCCGTTTCACTCTTCGAGGCCTTAGACGATCTCTAAACCTACCTAGTGAAAACATTCAGGATCCGATTCCTGAATCTCAGCTTCGTGCGGATATTCAAAGTTTGGGTTATCAACCTCCACCCAATCTACCACTGACCGGATCTTCAATGTTCAGACGCAACTACCTACCGCCACTATACCATTCAATATGTTCTATCTTCAACAGATGTATGACGTCTAAGCATACAGGATTAGATATGACCAACCTTGCAACCTTACGAATGTTCCACGCGTTCGTCTTTAACCACAACATTGATTATGCTGTCCTGATCTGGAACGAAATGATAGAACTTGCTGCCGATCAGCTAAAACCGAAGGTGAGACGTAACTTCGTCCCCTTTCAGCGGTTCTTCCAGATCTTGATACATCAAGCTATGACTGACAACGCCGAGATCCCACGTCGTGAGCAGCATCCCCGAGGGCCAAGCCAATATATGCACGTTCTTCGAATGCCCAAGGCGATGAATTTTGCTCATACCGCCGTTCTTCGAGAAGACCTACTTGCCTATGCTGACCAACAGTCCAGGGTAGTTAGGCAGTATAGAATAGATAATGCATTGCCGGTCCAGCCAGAGCCGGAGGGACCTACCCACGATGCAATTCCTTTAGGCGGTGAGGGTCTAAGAGTTGAGGGGGTTCAGGAACAAGGGGGTGTTCCTGAACAACGAGGGGTGAGGAGAACAAAAAGAAAGAGTGTCGGGAGAAGAGTACGGACTGTTGGCCAAGCATCCTCTTCACGACCAGCTCAACCACCACCTCAGATTCCTCCAGTGAACGTATTTGATGACGATGTAACCCGGGATGAAGCTTATGCTGCTGCATCATCTCCCGATGATGATACAGCCAATCCAGATACCCAAATAGAACCTTTCATTCCTCCCCAAGATAATGATGATGATGGTGATGACGACTTAGGACATGATCCTTCAGCGAATTTGATTCCGAGACACATGGGCAAAAGGCCACGTGTTGTAAGTCCGGATACCGAGTCTACTCGTCCCACCGGATTGCTCGAAACTGCTACTGCTGCTGCGGTTACTTCTACGATAAACGAAGAAGTAGAGGAAGAAGTAGTAGTGGAAGAGATAGGTAGTGGTGAGGAAAGAGGGAGAAAAGAAATGAGTGAAGCTGTGATAGAGTCGGACAAAGTTTTAACTACCGACTCTCCCCAAACCGTTACAAGCCGGGTAGCCACATCTACTACCGACGTGCGTTCGTCGCCGTCGCGTATTGAAGAAGCCATGGTGGACCCAGCCATGCATAGCACAGCCCCACTCATCCACTCATCGGTCTCTCTACAGGCCGGTGTTTCATTTAGCACAGGGGATTTAGCACAAACTCTATCGGCGACACACTTGGTGTCTGCTGGTATTGAATCAGGTAGGCTCCCGCCCCGGCCACCGCCTTTTGTTCCACGCACATTGAGTCTAGGACCATTTGGTACAACATTCTTTCCTAGGACACAATTGTTGGAACAACACCAAGTTGGAGGCTTTCGTGCCCCAACCGGAACGCCCATAGTGTCGTCGCCATTCGTTGGTACTTCACGAGGACCGGGCGGAAGACCTGTCATTGCTAACACCATGCCAGCTTTGAACACAGGCAGTACGGTTGCTTCAACCGCTACTTCAACCAGTAACCTAAGTGGTCTGGGTGTTAGTCCCTCTGATACTGAACGTGTACGGTCCTCTATTGGACCGGATAACCTTGTAACAGTGCCCCTTTTGCAGCTTGCCATCAAGTCCTTGAGCAACTCCTATAAAGCTCATATGGCCGAAATGAAAGAAAAGATGAAAAAGTTGTCTCAAGATGTATCCAGCGCTGTTAAAGGAAAAGGCATTGCAGATTCTACCGCGACACAACCTGACCCACAATCTCAACCAGTTCCATTACACCAGATCCCAACCGACCAGCTCAAATCAGAGCTGTTAGCCCGACTATTAGCCCAAGGTGACTCCAACACTGCCGAAGAAGTGGATCTTGTTTCTTTACTGCGCCAACAATCACAACCTCAACCCCAACCTCAACCGTCAACATTCTCAGATGGGCTAGCTGCACTAAACACTCAGTATGAGAAGCTAACTAATGCTATCTCAGATATGACCAACGCCCTACTGAATGGATATAAGGTTCTTGCCTCACGGGTTGCAGTTGTTGAAGATAGGTGTGGCATTCAAGCTGAAACCTCCCAGAAACAAGGACATGATGATCAGGATCCGCCTGATCAACATGAGGGGGAGAAGAGATCTACAGCAGTTGTTGAATCAAGTGGGACAGCTGCTGGAATTGTTCATGGCTCAGATCAGCCAACTGGAGAACAGGGAACAGGTGGAACGGATACTGTGATGGAGATAGTGGAAGATACAGTAGTTCTAGCTGATGTCATAGTTGGGGTTGAAAAGCCTGCGGCTGTTGACAATAGCACTGAAGTCGTAGAGATTGATTCAGATGCAGAACATGATCTTCTAAACTTCCAGATCAAAGAAGAAATGGTTGCTGCCTTAGATGAGCTTGAATGTGAGACAGTTACTGGGGATCAGAATATGGATACAGAGTCCGAAGAAGATGTCCCGGCCGTGCAAGAAAATGCTCCATCAAACGTCGAATCTGCAGGTCCAAGCTCAGGTACTCTAGCTCCACATGCTCCGATAATACCGGATGGTAAAATTAGAGATCGAGTACTTGAAGCTGAACTTCGTTTTTTCCAAGCTATCGTTGATGTTGAACCTAAATATGTAGCCACTGGGGAGAGAGTTTCAATCCGAACTCCCTTCCTAGAAACTTTAAGGAAAGAACTTTACGTGCGGAAAGTCCAGCGAGTCAACTTGGAAAAGGTATACGGTATTGAAAATTGGCCATCACTGAAGAAGGTCGAATTCCTATATGTAATGAAGAACAAAGACAGAGGATCATAAGAAGTCAAGTCAGACAACATGATAATGAAGATACTCAAAGTTGAATCTAAGAAGTTGTTTGACGTCTTCTATCCAGAGTTCACCGTCTTGAGATCAGATGGGTCTGAAAGCATATTTTCTGAAGCTGATTTCAAGAGTCTGCGGTTGAACGATCTTCTAAGTCTTCTCAACCTTCTTATTGAGCATCCAGAGCTGAAGAATCATGAGAACAGAATACCTTACAGAGCTGCCTTCAGAAGTGTGAAAAACTTTATGAAGAATATTCTCAAGTTCTCGTACCTCACTGATTTTCAGATGGGCTTGGAATCCTTTCAAGCGAATGTGAACCTGAAAAGACCTAACAGACGCCTATCAGATATTCAAGGTATCCCAGCTTACACCGTGCTGAGCAAGCCAGAACTTGGAGTTGTCTACATTGATACCGACTCAAAGAAGAAATTTTTGCGAGTCATTGAAATGAACAAGTTCTGTGAGGGCACTTTGAAGATCATCTCGGTTCATCTGGAAAGCAGGCTTCGTCTGGATGCCAATGGAGAAGTAAAGCTCTCTGATAAAGAAAAGGATTTGATCGACCAAGTGCTGAAAGCCATATCTTACCGAAAAGACTACCGTCTGGAACTCCGCCGATTCGAACACATCTTTGGTCTCCGTAAACGTACTGTGAATCCAGTTGATGTCTAATTTCTTTGCCTCTACTTGTACAAAGGGGGAGAATGTTAGTGCCTAAAATTCTAGTTGTACTAAGTAGAGGGGCCTATTTTGTAATAGGGTGATTCTTTACCCTAGGTATATAATGTTTGTATACTTTCCTTATTAGGTCAAGCAATCACAAGGTTCACCTACACACACTAGCCACACATACTTAATTTGTTCTTCATTGTATTGTGTGAGCTTTGTTTGGATCATTGAATATAGAGGTGGACATTTTATTGTTATTGCATTGATTACTTGTTTCTGGGATCACACTTCTGATACGAGTCGCCGAGGTCGTCTTGATCGAATACAATCTTCATAGCTTCCAGCTACAGGTCATCTTTTGGCCTTGATGAACGCGGGATAGGTCGATTATCGGGCGATTGACTGGCGTGATGCTTGGCTGTGGAATACGTCAGACCGCACACATCGGAACCACCAGTGATGCAATTGACGACTTTCGCAGGCTCGGGGGTTGGCGGTCGTTGGTCACTAGCTGAAGTAACGACGTCATCGATTATATCTTTAAGATTTCCTTTCGGGAAATTATATGCTAACTCCTTTTTGAGAGCTATGCAATCATCTGTCGCGTGACCATGGTCGACATGGAAGTCGCACCACTTTGACTTATCTTTCTTGGCGTCGTCCTGATCGGACTTTTTGGCCACCGGATGGTTGCTTGGGCGGTCTTCAGAGCTTCGACCAAGTCCTTAGTGGACCCTTTGAATCCATAAGAGGATATCTTGGGGTACTGAGAAAATTTGGTCGCAGTCTTGGGCTCTACTTTTGTCTTGAACCGGATGTTCGAAATCTGGCACACGGGCTCTACTTTGGGAATTGCCTTTGTCTTGAATTCTAGCTTCTTCACACCTAACGACCTTTTGTCATCGGTATGCTTGCGACGAAAGGCAGCGTCGTCCTCTACCCTCATATATGCTAGGGTTCGAGCTCAGACATCCTCAAAATTTTCCGGAGGATACTTGGTTAGATCAGTGTACAAACCCGAACTGTCGTCCAGACCACGCTTATAAGCTTCGATTGCGGTCTTGACGTCACAGTTGCGGATACTAATCATTTCGGCATTGAACCTATTAAAGTAGCTTCGAATAGACTCATTGGTCTTTTGTACGGCATAATATAGGTCACTGGTCTGCTTCTCCATCTTGCGACTGCTGGCGAACTGCTGAGAGAATTGGTTGACTAACTCAGCGAACGACCCGATGGATTTGGGTTTGAGATTGATCAACCATTGGAGGGTAGGACCAGTGAGGGTTGCTCCAAAACTCTTACGTATTGTACTATATATATATATGTACGTTCTTTAAACCCTTTTCGTTACTTATTGTGACGAAATTGCGGAAACTTTAATCTAACAAGAACAATGTATACACTTGTTACGTTGATAATATTAAAACACAACAAGGCATTTTATGACGATTTGGATAGTTAATACCGAACCTTCGAGACAAAAACTCACTAGTGACCTTACGATTATAGGTTCGAAGTAGGATCATCTCGAAGTACTTGTGGGAGATTCCCGGACTCTATCGCTTATCAAGTGAGTTATCACAACCCCTTTTTCAATATTTTACATATTTGGGGTGAAAAACATGTCGTTACTACAATTACTTTTACGCACTGATTAACTCATTTTATTGAAAACGTAAACTTTGCTATACTCAGTTATGCTCTATAGTATGTATAGTTTACGCGTGTTGTAAGTTTGAGCTTTCTCTCTATCATACGTAAGTCCCCGTTTAACTTACGTTACCCGTTTAACTCACGAGTGTGAGCCGTTGGTAATTATGAATAACGTTATTTGGTTGACACCCCACTCACAAGTAGCGCTTGTTTGAGTGCATAATTATTGTTTTCCGTATGCATTGTTGGTGATAGAACATGCGCTGGGGCTGCTGTCATATAGGTTGGGTAACGGGCTCACTACTTAAGCATAATACATACTATTACAATGAGCAAGTATTTCATAACCGGTTGATTTATCCACTTGTACGGATTCAACTACTTTGATTTATCCACTTGTACGGATTTAAACTATTTTGCCTTATCTACTTGTGCGGATTTAAACTATTTTGCTATGGCAAACAATGTTGTACTCGTTAAACCTGTGATCTCACCAAGTAGTTCACTAGTTGACCCTCTCATTTACAAGCTTTTCAGGGGAACGTCATTAAGGTTGGGATCTAGGAAGGCATCACGTGATGAAGCTTTCTTTAATTATCTTTAATTATGTCATTTCCCCTTTCTGAAAAACGATTGTAAAGACAAGGTTGTTGACTTTTAAATGTATTTTGATGGTTGATGTGATCTTGTAACTTTTGCTGTGAAACTTGAGCTGTACATCCCGTATTTCCGCTTTAGCGGGGTGTGACACATACGATTTGACTTTTAACCAAGGGACAAAGTACTATAATTTTACCTTACTATGGGGAAGTAAAATAAGTGTTTCCTTACCTTGGTCGTGGTCGAGACTGATGAAATTTTGCCCAAACAACCGTCGACTCTCACAAGTCGACCGCGGTTTTTCCCCTCGTTTGGGTTTTCCGCGTCACCAATTCTCCTGTCTTATTTACCTTTTATTTGCGATTGCGTTGTTTGTCTTGAGATCCCTTTCTTTAGTTGTTAAAAGTTCCACATCAACCTTAAGTTATCATTTGGGTGATTTTTGGCATTAACAGGCCACGACTGGCCGAGCTTATGATTGGTCGTATCAACTTCGACCGTCGGGTTTGTAAATTTCAAATCTCGCGCCAGAGATTCAAAAATGACACATGTCGGCCTTGGTAACCGATCTGGTTGGAAGGAAACCGAATTAGTTATCTTGAGGAACTGAATCGACGGTTGTGATAGTTATGGGAGCATGCATGCTCATGAAGTATTGTGTTAGGACAGTTTTTTGTGACATGCATCGCCTATCGAGCGGAGGTACTGAACCGTTCTGGACAAGTGTCGCTAATCTGGGCGACAATTCAAAAATGTAATTATGGCAAATCTTTTCAAATCCATATAGATACAGACTCTTTGCAAAATTGTTTCCTCTTTACTAGTGTTCCCTGCATTTTAGAAAGATCTTTGCCAAATCGTATTATATAAGGTACGAACCATCTTCATTTACTCCCATACATGCTTGTTAAGACTCAGTCTAACAAAAGGAGAAAAAAACCCAGACAAAAGTCTTAACTCCAAAGGCTCGTCATAGAGCAAAAAAAAACCCGGATAAAAGTCCCCAAGATTCATTTGAGTCATAACCGAGCTAAAAGAATCAACAACTCAAATACTATTCAATAAAAATCATCATATGCAGTAAAACGTATTTAACCCACACTTATGCAAACACGTGCTACAAGACATACTTAAATCAAACACTCAACTTTAGTTGGGACAAATCGTTTTCCAAATGAAACCATACCATTTATACTTTCAAAAGCTCCATAACACAAGAATATGCATTTTTCCAAAACACCAACACTAAAATACATTATTTTCAAATAATAAAATAAATCGTCAAAGAAACACACTCTTATGTTTCATTCACCAAAATACCCAAATATACCAAATATATGCATTTTCAAGATTTTTTAAACCAAATGTACCAATATGCAAACTTCGTCAAATAATCAACCACATTTGATAAATATAAGGAAAACATTTTAAGACTCTAAAATATACATTTTTAGCATGTATATAGTTTTCACAAAGTAACTTGAACTCACCTTGCTAGGTTAGGTAAAACCTAGGTTCCAATCCATCTCTAGCTACCAAAATGGTGAAGACTTATATCCACACACATCCATCTCAAAAAATGATTTGGGTCACAACCAAGCCTAGAAATGCACAAGTAGTATTCCCAAAACATATCTATAACCAAGCTTAGCCAAAATCTCAAATCACCCAAAACATCCAAAATGGGTCAAAACTCATAAAATGAGTGATACATCGAGAGGGATGTTCTAGGAGGTTAAAATGAAAGGTTTTAACAAGAATAAAGGTTTAGAATATTAAATTACAATTTATTTTTAGGAAAAAAGCCCCAAAAACTAGGTCAACAATGGTGGGAAGCTTAGTGAGGAAGATGAAGATCTTGAACCCCAACCCATAAACTTGAATCTTAAGCTCTAGTGTTTTTAAATCCTCAGGAAAAAATAAATTTTGTGAAATAATAATGTTAGGACCAAAGTAAATGTGGCGAGAGAATGAGGATGAAGAGAAAAAAGTTTGGAATGAGAAAATGGGGGTAAAATCCCGTTTCTTTTAGACTCTTATGTTTTCAAGATTTTTTAAACCAAATGTACCAATATGCAAACTTCGTCAAATAATCAACCACATTTGATAAATATAAGGAAAACACTTTAAGACTCTAAAATATACATTTTTGGCATGCATATAGTTTTCACAAAGTAACTTGAACTCACCTTGCTAGGTTAGGTAAAACCTAGGTTCCAATCCATCTCTAGCTATCAAAATGGTGAAGGCTTAGATCCACACACATCCATCTCTAAAAACGATTTGGGTCACAACCAAGCCTAGAAATGCACAAAAAGTATTCCCAAAACAGATCTATAACCAACCTTAGCCAAAATCTCAAATCACCCAAAACATCCAAAATGGGTCAAAACTCATAAAATGAGTGATACATCGAGAGGGATGTTCTAGGAGGTTAAAATGAAAGCTTTTAACAAGAATAAAGGTTTAGAATATTAAATTACAATTTCTTTTAAGGAAAAAAGCCCCAAAAACTAGGTCAACAATGGTGGGAAGCTTAGTGAGGAAGATGAAGATCTTGAACCCCAACCCATAAACTTGAATCTTAAGCTCTAATGTTTTTAAATGCTCAGGAAAAAATAAATTTTGTGAAATAATAATGTTAGGACCAAAGTAAATGTGGCGAGAGAATGAGGATGAATAGAAAAAAAGTTTGAAATGAGAAAATGGGGGTAAAATCCCGTTTCTTTAAAGGAGATAACATCTAAGTTTTCTGACCAAACTCCCCGAGCGTGAAACTTCTCCAGAAAATAAATTATCTTGATTCTCAGCCAAAACATTATACCAAGTCAAAATACATACCAATAGTTATTTTAAGGCCGAAATTAAAATGGATCTCGAAAATAAACATACCGAAGACTTGGATGTTACAATCCTCTCAACCTTGAAATTGATTTCGTCCTCGAAATCTAGCACTGTAAAACACTTGAATGCCACACATATTTGGGATCACTTGGCTCTCCCCGTTTCCATCCTTGTTGAAAAATCCAACTTCGATCCAAGAGTCCTCCCGACATTGATATCACACACTTCATTTTCTAGTAAAGCACTCGATCCAAGAGTCCTACCACTTACTTCTGAAAAACCGAATAAAACAAAATTATGGTGGAGATTGTTAATGCCAAAAATCACCCAAATGATAACTTAAGGTCTATGTGGAGCTTTAACAACTAAAGAAAAGGATCTTAAGGCAAACAATACCATCGTCGACATAAAGGAAATAAGACACAGGAAATTTGGTGACGCGGAAAACCCCGTCGAGGGTAAAAACCGCGGCCGACTTGTAGAAGTCGACAGTGCACTATGATCGCTATGATCGCCAAACAGGGGGGATATCCTTTCGATATCTGGCGCGAGGGGATCTGTCTTGACGTTCTCCTTGGACTTGAAATCAGGTTTCTTTACTCCAAGCGTCTTCTTATCGGTCGAATGCTTATGACGGAAAGCCATATCGTCTTCTACCCTCATGTAAGCCAATGTCCTAGCTCGGACGTCTTCAAAATTTTCAGGCGGGTACTTCGTAAGGCCGACGTACAAACCTGAACTGTCATCGTCGAGACCTCGCTTGTAGGCCTCGATTGCGGTTTTAACGTCGCAGTTTAGGATGCTAATCATTTCTGCATTGAAACGATTGAAATAACTGCGGATGGATTCCCCAGTCTTTTGGACAACGTAGTACAGGTCACTGGTCTGCTTCTCCATCTTGCGACTACTGGTGAACTGTTGTGAAAACTAGTTGACCAACTCCGCGAAGTTGCTGATGGACTTGGGTTTGAGGTTGATCAACCATTGGAGAGCAACATCTGTAAGGGTCGCACCAAAACTCTTGCGCATGCAGACTTCTTGGTATTGATGTGGGATCGACGTGGTCCACATCAATTGCTTGTACTAGGCGATGTGCTCTATTGGGTCAGTTATTCCTGAATATTTGGGCGTAAAAGAAGGAATACTGTATTCTTTGGGACGTCGACGTTTGCGATTTCATCGATGAAAGGCGATGCTTGGAATCCTGTACGGGGCTCAATGTCGACGGGAACGGCGGCACCAGGTAACTTTGAGAGCAGAGATAGCATCTTTCGTTTTGATCCTCCAGGAGTCTCAATCATCGGGCGACCGGGTCGTCTGGGGTGGACAATATTCCCGTCGGGGGGACGACTTGTGGAACCCATTTCTGTACGATGAACCGTTAGCTTCTCCGTTGAGGGGGAAATTTATGGGAATTGTCATTGTCGGTTGAGGAATCATCGGTACGTGATAAGGTATGGCTCCGTTGTACAACGGTGGTGGCCTTAAATGCTGCGGAGGAAATTGCCCATAGAGAGGATTGCTGACAAATGGCCCGAGACCTGTCTGGGGTGGTGGTCTCAGGAAAGGCACACCAGAATAAGATCGGGGACCGTTCTGAGGTCCGAAGGAATTGCTTAGCGCTGGATTTCTTAGGATAGCAATTTCTGCGGCTGCTTTTTGATTTTGCTCGTTTAAGGCTTGGATCTGGCTCCGTGCAGCATTCAATTCCATGTGTAACTGAGCGACTGGATCTTGATGAGCTGCCATTTTCCTGGAAACAACAAACTTCACAAGATTGTTAGAATGATGTATGCTTGGCTTGAGATTTTCTCTAGATGGGGCCCCACGGTGGGCGCCAAACTGTTAATGCCAAAAATCACTCAAAGGATAACTTAAGTTCGATGTGGAGCTTTAACAACTAAATAAAAGGATCTCAAGGCAAACAATACAATCGTCAACAGAAAGGAAATAAGACACATGAAATTTGGTGACGCGGAAAACCCCGTCGAGGGTAAAAACCGCGACCGACTTGTAGAAGTCGACAGTGCACTATGATCATCAAACAGGGGCGATATCCTTTTGTAACAAGTGTTAAGAGTACAATAGATTAGAATAAGAATAAAAGTAAACTTAATCGTAAATTAATGTCGTGCGTCATGCGAAATAATGCTGTAATCGTACGAAATAAACTATTGTCGTGCGTAATCTTGCGTAAACAGTTTTGCTCTAATGCTCTGATGATCTCTGTTGTATTGCGAAGAAGTGATGAATGCGTAGTGTCTAGAAGTTGTGTTGCACAGGCCTTTATATAGCTTTTGGGTAGCATTGAATGTGTCTTGATGATTGTCGTAACCGCTGCTTTGTCTTTAATTGTCATTAATGGCTCATCCGTTATGACCGTTGGGCAATGATTGCTCTTGGACCTGCATTAATGAAACAAGAAGAAACATATGTTGACTGTTAACGGTTAGTATGGTCGTACGACCGTCTTAAGTCACGGTTGTCGATTGTATGAGTCTTACGACCATCGTAGAAATGTACGACGGGAGAAATAGTCGTAAGATACATGCATGAACTTATCTTAATACAAGGATGGTCTTACATAAATGTCATGTTTACTTTCTTCGTCGGTCGTGAGGTGTGGATTTTTACCCAAACAGTTTGCCCCCAAAATTTGAATTTTGGCGTGAAATTCAAATTTTAAATCTGAGTAACTGGGATGACATGTGTCGCACGGGGAAAGGATCCAGTGGAATCCCAACCGTTCTGGTCCGATTTGAACCAAGGAGGCGAAGGGGTGCGTGACGTCAAGGGGACGTGGGCGAGGAATGGAGCCGTTGCCTTGACATGTGTCGCTTATCTGGGCAAGACATGCGAAGAGGTGGTGGACAGCTGTCGTCCATCCACTGAGCCGATCTGACAAGTTATTGCCATATAAATAGCTCGATTCTGGAGATAGTTTCTTTTTTATGCCTTCGGTATATTTCAGATAGATTTCGAGCGATTTAATTGATGTTTTTACGAACTTCCCCGAGTTTCTTTAAATCGAGCGATAGTTCTTAGTATTTTTCATTGGTTTAAAAATGTCGATTGAACCTGCTAGTACGATTGTGGGCCAGGAGGGCCTTAACGCCTTCAGGACGTTGGTCGGCGTTCCTGAAGCATTGCAGTTTTATTTGCCGGATCAGTTCCGGCCGTCCGAATGCCCGAACGGGCACTTCGTCCAGTACGAGTATCCGTTCAAAGTGGGTTTCAAATGGCCTTTCTCTCCCTTGTCCCGGGAGTTCTTGAGTAGGTACCACTTGTCACCTGCTCAGGCAATGCCGCAGTTCTGGCGGATTATTATGTGATCGACAAGGTCATCGCCGACTGGGCGACGCCGTTCACGGTGGATGATCTGCTGGCGGCTTACTTGGTCAAGGTGGATAACTACCATCGATACAACCTCTTTTCCAATCATAGGGGTACCCAGGTGCTCGTGCAGAACACTAAAGTCAACAACCATGGGTGGAAGGCGAGGTAAGTCTTTGGCAAGGTCCAATCTATGGACCTTCTTGCAGAAGACACGGTCTGGGTCGTTGCTGGATGGAACACTGATTGTAAGTCTTCCTTTGTTTATCGTACATTTGTATTCCTACTCGTGCTTTATAGCTAATATGCGTATGATTTTCGTTTTCAGCCATCAAGTTTTCTAACGCTGATCTTCCCGAATCTTCGGCGAAGATCGAGAAGTTTTGGAGCTACAGTCTGAAAGATAGGTCCTTCTTCGTCCAATGTAGTCTCGTGGACAAAGATATGGACGACGAGGTCGTCGTGCTCAGAGGAACGGATATCCCTGCATAGGAGGGAGTAGAGATAGAAGAGGAAGAGGAGGTGGTGGCAGGTAACAACTTACGTCTGATCCTGCGCATGGTAGTCGTACGACTTGGTCGTACTATGTTATGTCGTAGGTTCTCTTTCTCACTTTTCTCTGTGTTTATTTGCAGGTGGGTCTGGGGCAGAACCCACGCACGACCTCGCAAAGAAGGAGGCGCAACTCCTTTTGGCTCGAAAGGCCAAGGAGCTGAAAAGGAAAGCTCCCCCCGTCGTCGAAGAGTGGTGGTCCATCTGGGGATACCATTGCTGAGAAGGCGAAGACGCCGCCGGGCGTGATAGACGCTACCCCGGTGACCGTGGCCCCTCCGACGGTACCGGAGGTTGATGGAGCCGGGCCTCAGACGGTCTCCCCGTCTCCCTTGTCGACCGACAAGGGAAAAGAAAAGGTGGCGGAGGGATTTGCCGATGCCATGACGGTCAAATTTTCGTTGCCGTTGAACTTCATGGCTGGCGACAAGATGGACAGCGACAAAATCTTCCCTGACCTGGGGAAATTCCTCCTGCCTTCCTTCCAGGAGAGTTTCCAGGAGGTCACAGTTGACGAGATGGGGTCGTAGGTCGCAGGGCTTTCTTTCAAGGTACGTACGGCCGTTTTTTTCCTCTTATGTAATGTTTATCGTATGACTTATGACTTATGTTTTAATCGTGCGACTGCAGGCGTTCCAGACGTCGCTCTGCCTGTACACCCAGATGGAAAAGATTCGTCGGGTAATACCCCGTGCTTTGGAGAAGATGCACGAGGCGCATGACGAAGCTCGCGCGGCACGGGAACGGGAGCAGCTGGCGATGGAAAAGGTAGAGGTCTTCTCGGCAAAGCTTGACGAAGCTCAGGACTTCTTAGAGGATTCATCGAGAGAGAAGGAAGACCTTCGGAGCCGCCTGAAAGAGGCCCTAGCGAAGTCCTCTGCGTCTGAGGCGGAGGTGGGAGCGACTAAGGCTTCCTTTACCGAGAGTGAAAAACAGGTCGAGGACCTTAAGTCGCTCGTCGAGGCGGAGAAGAAGGAGGTCGCCTCCTTAGAGGAGCGACTCCTGTCTTTTGAGGCTCTGATGTGTCTGAAGGTTAGAGCGGCGATCATGCGTCGCTACGTGCGGGGGTTAGACCCTATGGACGGAGTCGAGGCGGAGGTCACCACATACTTGCAGCAGGTCGGGGATGAAGGAAGACCAGCTCGAATACGGGGATCCTGCGGACGCTGAGGTCGTCAGAGGTGGCGATGAGGAGGTCGCTCGGGAGCAAGAGCCTCCTTAGCCTTAGTTTGCTTTTTCCTTTTGCTGGGGCGACCACTGAAGGTCGTGCCCTATACTTGTACTTTTTTGGACCACGTGAATACAAGTATATTTTTGTCAAATGAAAACTTTCGTCGCACATTTTACTTTGTTGTAGATAAATAAAATAAACGAAAAATTGCACAAATCATACGACTTATGGATCAAACGATTAAAGCAGAAAAACATCCACAGTCTAAATAATATAACACAGTACGACAACGATACTCATAATGACCATGCGGCTAAGGCGAAAGGAAATTTCTAAGTGTGGAATCAAAGTCATGAGACTTATCCTCCAAGACTTAGATCGTAGGATACCTGTTGTAACATAGTTATAATCGAAGGATTTACGAGATAGATCGTAAAATATCAAGTCATGAAATATAAGTCAAGACATAGCAGTCGTGACATAGCAGCCGTGACGGCTTTACTCTATACGATATAGATCGTAAAACTGGCGTTCATGCAATCCTGTGGCCTTGTAATGCATAGAGTCAGGGGTGGTCGTTGGTTTGACCAACGACCCTCCGATGCCTAAGTCAGTAATCGTTTGAAGAGAATAAACCGTAAGACAAATATTCAAAAGAAGTATTTCTTTAGATGTACTGCGTTCCAACTACATGGGATGTCTTGGTCGTCAAGGGTTTGGAGCCTGTAAGCACCTTTCCCCACGACATCAGATATGCGATAGGATCCTTCCCACTTAGTGGATAACTTACCTGTGTTTGGCTCCTTGGTGTTTTGGAAGACTCGTCGTAAGACGAAGTCACCTTCCTGAAAGACTTTGATCTTAACATTTTTGTTAAAATGCCGTTCGACGACTTGTTTCTGCGATGCCATTTTTGTTAAGGCAGATTCTCTTAGCTCTTCGAGAGCGTCGAGATCGTAACTTAGGTCTACCAAATTGTGGTCGACAGATATATGCCTCGATGTTGGGAGCTGCGTCTCAATAGGTAAGACGGCTTCACAGCCGTAGACCAATGAGAATGGCGTTTGTCCTGTTGATGTCTGTGGTGTCGTACGATTGGCCTATAGGACCGATGGGAGTTCTTCGACCCATCTTCCTTTCGTGGCCTTGAGTCTTTTCTTTATTGAGTTGATAATCACTTTGTTGCTAGACTCTGCAAGACCGTTAGATTGAGGGTAACGTGAAGTCGAAGTCGTAAGTTTGATATTACGATCCTCGCAGAACTGTTGCATACGACCACTTATGAATTGTGATCCATAGTCACAAACGATCTCAGAAGGAATTCCGAACCTGCAGATAATGTTAGTTTGGATAAAAGAGATGACCTCTTTATCCAGAACCTGGGAGAAGGCAGCTGTTTAGGTAAAAATCCACACCTCACGACCGACGATAAATAATACACATGACATTTATGTAAGACCATTCTTGTATTAAGATAAGGTCCTGCAGGTTATTTACAATTGTGTATTTGGTCGTACATTTCTACGATGGTCGTAAGTTCCATACGACAGATGTTTGGGCAAAAAATCACGTCGCCCGACCACGACCAAAATAGGTAAGACGCATGTCCTAAGCTATATCTTGTATTAAGATAAGGTCTCAACAAGAACCCAGAAAACATCCGTCGTCTCCTGTAAAAGGTAAGTCGTACGTCCCCCATGACGCTCGACCATAGCATCGCCCATCCCGTATGACCATCGCGTAAAATCACTGCACCTTCGACCAAAGTTAACATTAACCATGACCGTTTATTAAGTGTTTAATGCAGGAGTAAAAGTCATTAAGGAGCAACGACTATAACCGACGCAATCATTAAACAGCCAACGACCATAACGGACGAAGATCATTACTCCGGCGACCGTTTCCAACCGTTAAGGCCATTAAAGGAGCATTCATGGATGAAGCTAAGGACACGAAGACTATAAATATCAAGCTCAATCAACATTTCAAGACATCGAATATCCGGCGATTAACAACCGAAGCAATATTCAAGAACACCTGAAGTGAAGAACCATTATTCTAAATATCGCTCTCGACGCACGACAACATCTCTCGACCAGCGGTTCACACTTTGTATTCACACAACAAACACCTGTTTTATACTTTAAACATTTGTACTTTACATTTCGAAG
This sequence comes from Saussurea involucrata, assembly GCA_033807775.1. Taxonomy (NCBI): domain Eukaryota; kingdom Viridiplantae; phylum Streptophyta; class Magnoliopsida; order Asterales; family Asteraceae; genus Saussurea; species Saussurea involucrata. Next base: position 24,234,768 of record CM066312.1, read on the forward strand.
CATTTTCTTCATTTGTATTGTAATCACTGTACGATCGACACCAGTATCCAAGGACATCGCCCCTGGTTGGCGACCATAGTGCAGCGACGACACCCCCTGTCGTCCGCAGGTTTTTTCCTCGATTGAGGTTTTTCCTGCGTCATCAAATCCCTTGTTTCTTTATTTTTATCCTCGTCGCACGTTTCATCGAAAGATTCTTTCTTTAGTTGTTTAAGTCCACATCGACCTTAAGTTGTCCCTTTGGTGCGATTTTTGGTATTAACAGTTTGGCGCCATTCGTGGGACTACATCTAGAGAAAATCCTCGACGAACGTGCATTCTACTAATAGTTTCTTGGAGTTTCTTCTATTTTCTGTTGCAGGAAAATGGCAGCCCCTGGAAATCCGCAGCAAGCCGTCACTCAGATGTATCAGGAGCTCGAGGTTGCCAGGAATCAACTCAATGCAATGGCAGAGCAGAATCGCAGAGCAGCTGAAGAGATCGCGTGACTAAGGAATCCTTTTGGACCCCAGAATGGTCCTAGACCATTCATCCAGAATCCAGGTCCGGGACCAGGCCCGTCCGCGCAGAATCAACATCCAGGTCCATTCATGCAGAATCAACAGCCGGGTCCGTTCATTCCGAATCCCCAATCTGGGCAGATTCCCCCTCAGCACATCCGACCACCACCCTTGAACAACGGATCCCAACCATTGCAAGGTGGCGCCCAGTCGTTTCAGAATGGATCCCAGCCATTTTCTCAGCCATTCCAAAGTGGTTCGCAACCTTTCCAACAAGAATCGCAATCTTTCCAGCAGAGATCACAGCCATTTCAGCATGGACCACAATCGTTTCAGAATGGACCATAGCAATTCCACTATGGGTCGCAGCCATATTTTGTCCCGTTCAACGGGGACACCAATGGTTCGTCGCATGGTAATGGCACTAGTCCAGGGACCAATCCCTCGACAGGGGCAAATCCTGATCTTAACGATCCCGTCGCCCAGCGTTTGAAGATGTTAGAAGACCAAAATCAGCGCGTCTTGTCCTTGCTCGCTAAGTTGCCTGGGGCAGCCGTGCCTGTCGACGTCGAGCCTCACTCGGGGTATCAGGCATCGCCCTTCATCGACGAGATTGCCACCGTCGAGGTCCCAAAGAAGTATAACATTCCTGCCTTCACTCTCAAGTATTCGGGTGTGACCGATCCAACCGAGCATGTCGCGCAGTATAAGCAGCTCATGTGGACAATCTCGATTCCACACATGTACCAGGAAGTATGCATGTGCAAGAGTTTCGGGGCGAATCTCACTGGTCCAGCTCTCCAGTGGTTGATCAATATCAAACCCAAATCTATCGGGTCGTTCGCCGAATTGGTCAACCAATTCTCCCGGTAATTCGCCAGCAGTCGTAAGATGGAAAAGCAGACTAGTGATCTGTACTATGTCGTGCAGAAGACCAATGAGTCTATTCGAAGTTATTTCAATAGATTCAATGCCGAAATAATCAGTATCCGTAATTGTGACATCAAAACTGCGATCGAAGCTTATAAGCGTGATCTAGACGATAGTTCAGGTCTATATATCGATCTGACCAAGTATCCCGCAGAGACTTTCGAAGACGTCCGAGCTCGAACCTTAGCATATATGAGGGTCAAAGATGATGCCGCCTTTCGTCGCAAGCATACCGACGACAAGAAGTCGTTAGGCGTCAGAAAGTCAGAGTTCAAGACAAAGGTTGTTTCCAGAATAGAGCCAGCGCGCCAAATTTCAAATGTTCGTTTCAAGACGAAAGCAGAGGCCAAAACCGCGACTAAGTTCACTCAGTACCCCAAGATATCCTCTTACGGATTCAAAGCATCTGCAAAGGACTTAGTCGGAGCTCTGAAGACCGCTCAAGCTACCATTCGATGGCCAAAGAAGTCCGACCTGGACGATGCTAAGAAAGACAAATCAAAGTGGTGCGACTTCCATGCCGATCATGGTCATACGATAGACGACTGTATCGCATTGAAGAAGGATCTAGCATATCATTTTCCGAAAGGAAATCTCAAAGATATCATCGACGATGTCGCTATTTCAATTAACGGACATCGAACGACGACCCCCGAGCATGCGAAGGTCGTCAATTGCATCACTGGTGGTTCAGATGTGTGTGGTCTGACGTATTCAGCGGCCAAGCGTCATGCCAGTCAGGCGCCCGATGATCGGCCTATTCCTCGCTCGTCTAAACCCAAAGTAGATTTGGAGCTAGAAGCCATGAAGATATTGTTCGACCATGTCGACCTTGGTGACTCGTATCAGAAGCATCACGACGGGTTGATCATTCAGATCACGATCGGTAACTGTCTAACGCGTCGAGACTTGATCGATGGGGGCAGCTCAGCAAATGTTATTTTTCTCAACACCATCAAAGCCATGGGAATCGATAGCTCGGAAATCACCCGACGTTCGACGACTTTGGTCGGTTTCAATGGAGAAGCAACGAGCACCTTCGGAGAGATAATCTTGTCCGTCTACGCCGGAGGAGTCAACAAGCAGACCAAGTTCAGTGTCATCGATTGTGCGTCGGCCTATAACATCATCTTAGGACGACCATTGATCCATGATATGAAGGCCGTTCCCTCGACGTATCATCAAATGTTCAAATTCCCTACGCCATGGGGAATCCAGGAGATTAAGAGTGAGCCAAAAGTCGCTCGTGAGTGCTACAAGTCTACCTTGAAGCCGCGAAAATAAACCAAAGTCACAAGATCAGGCTCTCGACAGGTTCGTCCCTCTATCCCTAAATTAATATCTTTTTTCACAGAGATAAGTCTACTATGGTGCCCGGTCGCACGACAACATAGTCAACGTTGGACAATATTTCTCCGTGTCATTATGTCATTTAAAAGCTATCTTTTCCTCCCAAAAAGAATAAGGTAATAAATGACAGGGGGCAAATAGAGAGAGTCTGAAATGGTACGTTCTCTAACTCTTTTTCATACGATTTTTCCTCACAAAACAATTACTGACTTAAGCATCGAAGGGTCGTTGGTTAGCCAACGACCAAACCCCCGACATCGCTTTATCGCAGGATTGCACGACATAGATGATCAGGTCCATGACTTGATCACGCCTCATAGCTCATCGACGACTTAATCGCACGATCTTATAGTCTAAACGACTTTGCAGTCTGAGTTTCTTAACTTAGAAAAACTTCGCGTTTTAAATGTATGCCTTAGTCGCATGAATTTAGGTTTGTCAGCGTAATAAAAAACCTTACAATTTATGTGTCAATGGGTGCTTTAATCGCATGCTCTCATATTACGCTCTTACTCTAACAATAGGCGACGTAGTTGCATGACCTATCATGTATTCTACAATCAGTTACATAACTAACAACATTCATGTGACGAGATTGTCAATTCGATAAAAAAACAACTTCCATTTCATCAGGTCAATATGTTACATCCAAAAAATTGACCACCAACGGCCAGCAAAAACAAAGGAAGTAAAAATTCCTAAACTGCAGGAGGAGTATCCATTGCATTATTGCCTGAGGTCCCGACCTGAGGATCATCATCTGCCATTTCCCTCGTTCGACTTAGGGCTTGCAGTTCGTACTGAGCATCGAAAAGCTGAATAGCTAATTTATCGGCGCGTGCCAAAGCCAACCTCTCCCTCTCCAACGCCGCCTCCTCCCTTTTCAAAGTAGACGCCACCAGCTCCCCGGCTTTCGACATCTCGGCGTACAATGCCAGAGACGATTGGAACGTCTAAAAATACACGAAAAAGTGTTAGACAACGAACGACATCGAACGTTGAAACAAGTCATGAAAGATTGACACTTACTGGCAACCTGAGATCCTATCTCTCCGGCCGGAACCCCATGAAAACGCTCCCTGAAAGATGGAAGCAAACACCTCTCCAAGTGAGGAAACAACGTCGTCCCATCTAGGACACCATCCGCCATAAAGTCCGACGGCAATGAAAAATTAACCGTCGCGACTTCGGCCGATGACCCCTCGCCCCTGACGGCAGATGATGGGGTCGACATCTTGAACACCGGTCTCGTCATTGTCGTCGGAAGCGTCGAACTTGCCGGTGTCGCGTCCATCGCGCCAGGACGGCTGGATGACGCCTTCGCCTTTTTAGGCAGAACAACTCTCGATGAGTTATCAACCCTCGATGACGGTTCCCTCATGAACGTCTTCCTGGTTCTCTTTTGGCTCGACCCAGCTGTCGAAACGTCTTCACCTCGAAGGGCACGCATGATCTGCTTCTCTCTCGCCTTAGAGACTGATTTCCTCTCAGTCGACACTAACCAGGAAATACATGAAACATCAGATGGAAAATATAAATGGTGAAAATCAACAATCGTAAAATGTTTACCGGTCGTTTCCTCTCGTTCAACGTCCACCGCCACGTCCTCGTCTTCGGCCACCAATTGCCACGTAACGAAAGATCGTTCGTCAACGCTAAGACTCAAGAACTTGTTGATCTTAGCCTGGGAATCCGCAGCCGGTTTCACTTCGTCAAACTGAATCTCTGAGGGATAACAGGAAAAGAATGGTAAGTAAAAGCCATAAAAATGAAACTCAGAAAATGGCGAAGCATACCTGTCTTATTCCAGCCTGACCGCATCCAATCGCTGCTGGAATCCAGTGAATCGGCAAGAACAAACACATACCTCGACTTCCACCCACGATCATTAACACCAGTTCCCAAAACCAAAGAACGATCAACCCTAAACTTAGAATAAAGACTATAACACAAGTTCTTATCCTTTTTAACTTGATACGCCGCCAAGAAATCATTCATGATCATAGGAGACTCCCATTTTGCGGACGCTCGCTCAATAACCAGTAGAACTCGCCAAAGTTGGGGCATCAATTGTCCCGACGACACATCGAAATCCTGCATGAATGACTTAGATAAACCAGAAAACGGCCACTGAAATCCTATCTTAAAAGGATACTCATACAAAGCAATATATCCCTCGGGGCAGTCCATATAACGAACAATCCCCGAACACCGCAACTCTATATTTGCCGAGATTTTTGCCAAACTCCTAAAAGCATCTAAGTCTACGTGATTCATGATAAGGCTAACAGGTTCCGTTGACATTGTGAATCGGAGGACAGAACAAGATAAACGCTCTAAACTGCTAGCCGAAGATTCGCAAAGATTCGAATAAGTTCGAGTGAAAATTGGTAAAAAATCAGGACAAAATCCCTTCTCAAAAAACACTTTGAAAACGTATCAAAGAAAAGATCCGTCGTGATCTCTATTTATGCAACCGATCATATCAGGACGAGTGTTTCGATAATCAACACGCGTCCATGCCCTTTTGTATACCCACCCGGATCTTCGACACCTGTCCTCGACCGCTGGTAAGCACCATCGTGCGTCAGTGTGACGTCATAACTTTTCAACTTCTCGTTCAGTTAAAGGCGAACCGGTCTAGTTCCACAACAACCAGGTAAGTCCCTCAACCCAGGTCACAAGTCTAAGCGTTCGACAAGCAAAATTTAAAACTTAAATTTGACATTCAATTTTCAAATTTTGGGGGCAAACTGTTTGGGCCAAAAATCACGTCGCCCGACCACGACCAAAACAGGTAAGACGCATGTCCTAAGCTATATCTTGTATTAAGATAAGGTCTCAACAAGAACCCAGAAAACATCCGTCGTCTCTCGTAAAAGGTAAGTCGTACGTCCCCCATGACGCTCGACCATAGCATCGCCCGTCCCGTACGACCATCGCGTAAAATCACTTCACCTTCGACCAAAGTTAACATTAACCATGACCGTTTATTAAGTGTTTAATGCAGGAGTAAAAGTCATTAAGGAGAAACGACTATAACCGACGCAATCATTAAACAGTCGGCGACCGTAACGGACGAAGATTATTACTCCGGCGACCGTTTCCAACCGTTAAGGCAATTAAAGGAGCATTCATGGATGAAGCTAAGGACACGAAGACTATAAATATCAAGCTCAATCAACATTTCAAGACATCGAATATCCGACGATTAACAACCGAAGAAATATTCAAGAACACCTGAAGTGAAGAACCATTATTCTAAATATCGCTCTCGATGCACGACAACAGCTCTCGACCAGCGGTTCACACTTTGTATTCACACAACAAACACCTGTTTTATACTTTAAACATTTGTACTTTACATTTCGAAGAATTTTCTTCATTTGTATTGTAATCACTGTACGATCGACACCAGTATCCAAGGACATCGCCCCTGATTGGCGACCATAGTGCAACGACGACACCCCCTGTCGTCTACAGGTTTTTTCCTCGATTGAGGTTTTTCCTGCGTCATCAAATCCCTTGTTTCTTTATTTTTATCCTCGTCGCACGTTTCGTTGAAAGATTCTTTCTTTAGTTGTTTAAGTCCACATCGACCTTAAGTTGTCCCTTTGGTGCGATTTTTGGCATTAACAACCGACGTCCAAGACTCAAGACGGTCGTACGATTATACTAACCGTTAACAGTCAACAACCGTTTTCTTTGTTCCATTAATGCAGTTCCACAAGCAATCATGGTACAACGGTCAGTAACGGACGAGCTCTTAATGACATTAAAGACCCAACGACGGTTACAAACAGGTCATCAAGACACATTTAATGCTGCCAAAAGCTATATAAAGGCCTGCTCCACATTCGAACGGGACACATCGGAACAAAACACGATCTACACAACATCTGAACTCAACACTTCTACACTCTCAACATTCTTACATCAGAGCATTTGAACTAACATCGCTCACGCAAGTTTCGCACGATGGGTCGTTCAATTCGCACGACAACAGCTTATTTCGCACGATTTACGCACGACGCACAACTTTAGCTTACGATTAAGTTTATTTTTAGTCTTATTGCAATCTATTGTACACAAGACACTTGTTACCAAAGGATTTCACCCATGTTTGGCGATCATAGTGTACTGTCGACTCTCACAAAGTCAGCCGTGGTTTTTTCCCTTGTTTGAGTTTTCCGCGTCACCAATTATCCTATCTTATTTACTTTTTATTTGCGATTGTGTTGTTTGTCTTGAGATCCCTTTCTTTAGTTTTTAAAAGTTCCACATAAACCTTAAGTTATCCTTTGGGTGATTTTTGGCATTAACAGTTTGGCGCCATCCGTGGGACCCCATCTAGAGAAAATCTCAAGCCAAGCATACATCGCTATAACGATCTTATGAAGTTTTGTTTTCTAGGAAAATGGCAGCTGTTAATTCCAAAAATCGCACACAAGTACAACTTGAGGTTGATTGTGGAGCTTAACAACTAAAGAAAAGAATCTCTCGACAAAGCGTGCAATTAAGATAAAAAATGTAAAAGAGACAGAGAATTTGGTGACGCGGGAAAAACCTCAACGAGGAAAAACCCGCGGACGACTATGGAAGTCGTCGCTGCACTATGGTCACCAAACAGGGGCGATGTCCTTATGTTTCAAGTGTCGATCGTACAGAGATTACAATACAAATGAAGGAAAGACTTCGAAATGTAAAGTAACAAGTGTCTGAAATGTAAAAACAATGTGCGTCGTATGTACGGTCTGTGTGTCGTGCGTAAAAACTATGCGTTAAGCGTGGGAGTCGTGCGTCGATGTCGTGCGTCGAGAGCGATCTGTTGTAAGAAAGTTCTTTTCTTCGTATGTTCTTGAGTACGTAGTGTGATTCTTGGATGCGGTCCCCTTCAATGATGATGGAACACTATATTTGTAGCCTTCAGGTGATTTGATTGATTTCTTGAATGCTTTACGTAACTGTCGTAACGGACGTTGTCTTTAATGCTGTTAATGGCCCTTTACTGGTTGTAGCCGTTGGTCATTAATGACGTTGACTCCTGCATTAAACACTGAACAAACGTAAGAGTCATAACGAACGTTAGTTAGTCGAGGTTGCATGGTCTTATGCGACGGTCGTGAGAACTAGACGACATCGTGGTCGAGTGTCGTGAGGTAGATAACATACGATTTGACTTTTAACCAAGGAGCAAAGTACTATAATTTTACCTTACTATGGGGAAGTAAAATAAGTGTTTTCCTTACCTTAGTCGTGGTCGAGACTGATGAAATTTTGTCCAAACAGTTTGCCCCCCAAATTTGAAAAAGTGGAGTGGCAAAAAAACGTTTTTTAAATTTTGCTTGTCGGGGGTTCGAGGTTATGACACGTGTCGAAAGTTACCTTGGTTGTATTGGAACTGAATCGGTTTAATTCAAACTAGAGAGGGAAGTCGAAAAGAGGGTAAAGTCGTGACGTCAAGCTGACGCACGATGATGCTTAGCAACTGTCACAGACAGGTGTCAGCGATCTGTGTGGTCATTCGAAAAGACAAGTGCACGTGTCGATCATTGGAGGACTCGATCTGGCACGATCGTTTATTTTCGTTTACGATTTCAAACGGTTTTACACAGAGATTTCCTCTTGATTTCTTTGCTATTCTTTGTCCGATCTTTTCTAATCCTGCAAGAATCTTCGACTCAGTTAGGATTTTTCGAGGTCTAGAGCGCTTATATCTATAAGATACGACCCTTCAATTTTTGTATAAGTCGTAAATCCATTGCTAAGAAACCTAGGAAAAACTGGGATATTTGGGGTCTTTCAGATAGACAGACGTTGTTGACGGGGATAGATATGTCGACAGAGCCTAGAAGTACCATCAAAAGCGAGGAGGATATCGACGACTTCAGAAGTTTAGGGAGAATTCTTGCTGGGATAACTATAAGCAAGGCGGGCAGGATTCGTCACGAGATATGCCCTGATGGGTACGTCGTGATATACTAGTATCCTTTCAAGATAGGCGTCCAGTGGCCGTATTCGCCTCTGGCGAAGGCATTCATGTGCGAGTTCGATTTGTCGTCGGGGCAACTGATGCCCCAATTCTGGTGAGTTATCCAAGTTATCGAGCGACTTACTTCGAACTGTGAGTCGCCTATGAACATGAGGGATTTGCTGACGGCATACAAGGTCGGGAGTGATCAGTACCGCCGTTATAGTCTGTTTTCGAGGTACAAGGGCGAGCACACCTTGGTTTTAAAGACGACAGTCAACGACCGAAAGTGGAAAATCCGGTATGTGCTTGTGCGAGTGGCGACGTTAGATACCGATAGTGACTGGATCAGATCTGGTGGGAATATGATGGGTAAGCCTTTTGTCGTACGTCTTATGTCACTTTGTTATTTGGGGGCTTTCCGTCTAATATTTTTTCTTATGTGTAGATATTAATTTTGACAAGGTAAAACCTGACGATGACTCTAAAGCCAAGGTGAAGAAGTTCCTGGAGTTTAGCGCTGATGATCGATCGTACGTCACGCGTCATCTGATAGATGAGGACGACGATACTGTTTTCTTAGGCGATAGAATGCGGATGGGTCGAGAATAGAAAGAAGAAGAAGAAGAGGAATCTTAGGAGACCGAGGAGGAAGAAAAGGGGGAAGAAACAGAAGTAGAGATAACTGGTAAGTATCCCTTTGCCTTCTTTTTGCTTGACCTGTTCTTTCTCTGTTTCTCAATCGTCTAACTTCTTTCTTTTGCCATACAGGAGAATCTTGGTCGAGGATGACACCTGCTGCTGCCAAGAAGACGGCTCAAATTGATCTGGCTCGCAAGGCGAGGGAAAGCAGGCAGAAGGATGCCTCGATAACTAGGTCTGGGGTCTTAAAGAGAAAGGATATCTCGACAGTTAGGTCGGGACTCCTAAAGACGACAAGGATGTTCGTCCTGAAGGAACCGTCGTCGAAGACAGGTGGCTCATCGAGAGTCGTTCCGCCTAAGAAGGCGAAGGCGTCGACCGTGTTTGACACGATCGGCGCAAGATCTGTTGATACTGCGCAACCGGCGACGATGTCTCATACTGCGCAACCGGCGACGATGTCTCCTACTACCGCGTCTAGCCCTTCGACGGCCGACAAGGGCAAAGGTGCGCATACGAGTTTTGGGGAGGAAACGACGGTTGACTTTACGTTGCCGTCAGATTTCTTAGATAATAATGTCTTAGATGGGATGAAATTGTTCCCCCATTTGGGAAAGTATCAGCTCCCTTCTTTCAGAGAGCGTTTCAACGGAGTTTCCCTCGAAGATATGGAGTCCCATGTTGTTGGGCTAACGTTCTTGGTAAGTCTATCTTTCAAGACTTTGTCTATTTATTGTTGTCGTATATTTTGTTGATACGTTTTCGTATGTTTTCAGACATTTCAGTCTTCCTTGGCATTGCATGCTAAAACGACGAAGGTAGAAGGCTTAATGGTTTCTTCTATTAAGGAAGAAGATGCGGCGTTAGAGAGGGAAAGATCCGCTCTGGAACGTGAAGAAGCGACGTCGGTGCGACTCGATGATGCCTTGAATGAGTTGGTGGCCGTCGGCCATGCGAGGGATGAAGCGAACTCGCGTCTAAAGGAGTCTCTGACTTTGATGCACGACCAAAGAGAGGAACTAGATGGAATGAAGGAATCCTTGGTTGCAAAGAAAAAGGGAGCCGAGGAGTCCAAATCCAAGGTGGCGAGCTTAGAGAAGGAGTTAGAGGAGTTGAGGGATGAGAACAAATCCCTTTTTTCCTTTGCTCGACTTACTGCGCGTGCGGCGATCATGCGACGTCAATTGTTGGGCAGAGATCCTCTGGCATCGGCATCGGACGAGTTGGACCTCTTCTTCAGGGAGGTCGGGACCGAGAGGGATCTTGACTCGGATGATGAGAAGGAGGTCGAGGAGGAGGAAGGTCCCCAGGGTGAGACGTCAGGCAAGGATGCGGCCTATGCTCCTCCTCTGCCTTAGAAAATATCTTTGTTTATTTTTGTTCCCTGCTACTCGACCGTCAGTGGTCGAGCTTTTTGGATGTATATAAGACAGTAAGTTCGGTGAATGAAACATAGATATCTTTTGATTTTGTGTCTTATATTTTTTGCACATAGATACAATGTCAATTGTAAAATTCACCAAGTGGTAAGGGAACAGGAATTCATGCGACTTAGGCATCTAGCTCAACATAATATTTAAGATATAAGTCATAAGACGTTTAAGCCATGCTGGCGTACATAAGCATATGCAATCATATCATTCATTCAGAGCATATAAGTCTCTTAAGTTAAAGAACTAAAATCGTGGGGTCGGTAGACCTTATGGTCGTACGACTAGACCATATCATGCCCTTAAATCATGCGTACCTGCGACGGGATAATCGAGTCATGGACTCAATTGCTTATATAATGCGATAATCGAGTCATGGACTCAGTTGCTTATATCGTGCGATCCTGCGGAAGCGTACTGGTGTCATACGATAGACTCAGTGATTTATGTCGTGCGGTCCTGCGATAAGACATCGTTAGAGGTTGGTCGTTGGCTAACCAACGACCTTCCGATGCTTAAGTCAGTAGTCGTTTGTGATAAAAAATCGTATGAAAGAAGAGAAAAGAATTTAGAAAACGTACCTTCTCAGATTCTTTTTTACTTGATGGGGGATTTGCCCCCGTCATTTACTATCTGTTAATGCCAAAAATCGCACCAAAGGGACAACTTAAGCTCGATGTGGACTTAATCAACTAAAGAAAGGATCTTTCGACGAGAAGTGCGACGAGGAATAAAATAAAGAAACAAGGGATTTGATGACGCAGGAAAAACCTCAATCGAGGAAAAAACCTGCGGACGACAGGGTGTGTCGTCGCTGCACTATGGTCGCCAATCAGGGGCGATGTCCTTGGATACTGGTGTCGATCGTACAGTGATTACAATACAAATGAAGAGAATGATTCGAAATGTAAAGTACAAGTGTTTGGAATGTAAAACAAGTGTTTGTCGTATACGAAACAAAGTATGAACTGATGGTCGAGGGCTGTTGTCGTGCGTCGAGAGCGATACTTAGAATAATGGTTCTTCACTTCAGGTGTTCTTGAATATTGCTTCGGTTGTTAATCGCCGGATATTCGATGTCTTGAAATGTTGATTGAGCTTGATATTTATAGTCTTCGTGTCCTTAGCTTCATTCATGTATGCTCCTTTAATGGCCTTAACGGTTGGAAACGCTCGCCGGAGTAATGATCTTCGTCCGTTACGGTCGCCGACTGTTTAATGATTGTGTCGGTTATAGTCGTTGCTCCTTAATGCCTTTTATTCATGCATTAAACACTTAACAAATGGTCATGGTTAACGTTAGCTTTGGTCGAGGTCGCACGTCCTTATATAATAGTCGTGCGGATCGGGCGACGCTATGGTCGAGCGTCGTAAGGAACTCTCGACTTACCTTTTATGAGGGACGACGATGGTGTTCTGGGTCTTTGTCGAGACCTTATCTTAATACAAGATATAGTATTTAATCATACGTCTTACCTGTTCTGGTCGCGGTCGAGCGACGTGATTTTTTGCCCAAACAGTTTGCCCCCAAAATTTGAAAATTGAATGTCAAATTTAAGTTTTAAATTTTGCTTGTCGAACGCTTAGACTTGTGACCTGGGTTGAGGGACTTACCTGGTTGTCGTGGAACTAGACCGGTTCGCCTTTAACTGAACGAGAAGTTGAAAAGTTGTGACGTCATACTGACGCGCGATGATGCTTACCAGCTGTCGAAGACAAGTGTCGAAGATCCGGGTGGATATACGAAAGGACATAGACGCGTGTCGATCATCAAAGAAGGTGACGCAAGTTGTGCCTGCCCTTCGAGGCTGGGAAAGGATAAAGAATGCCCCGACAGCTGGGTCGGGAATCTTTGAAGAAGACGAAGTTCTGAAGGAACAGTCTTCGAGGGCTGACATTTCGTCGAGAATTGTCACGCCTAAAGAGGCGAAGGTGTCATCCAGCCGTCCAGGCGCGATGGACGCGACACCAGCAAGTTCGGCGCTTCCGGCGACAGTGACGAAGCTAGTGTCCAAGGTGTTGTCCCCAGTGTCTGCCGACAAGAGGGACGGGTCATCGGCCGATGGTGTCCTAGACGGGACGACGTTGTTTCCTCATCTGGAAAAATATTTGCTCCCGTCTTTCAGGGAACGTTTTCCTATCGAGGAGACAGGGACCCATGTCGCCGGGTTGATGTTCTCGGTCGATGTGGTCCTGTGATCTGGCGTTCACAACCGATACGGTCGTTAGAGACATATGTTCTGGCATTTCGAGCCGATATGGTCATTTTAAAGACCTATGGTCTGGCGATCCGAGCCGATATGGTCGTTTTAAAGACCTATGGTCTGGCGATCCGAGCCGATATGTTCGTTAGAGACCTATGTTACGTTGTGTAGGTTTTGCTTTAGCGATGAAAGGTAAAAAAGTTTACCTTTCTATTGAACCTGAGTATTATTTTGACTCATACATGTCATGGACATATGTAATATCGACTGTAAAGATTCATTAGGTACAAAGAGTCGTGCGACTTGGGCATCCATTGTAATACAACGATTTGAACGTAAGTCATAAGACTTTCATATTTCTATATCGTATAAGCAAACATAAGCGCATGCGATCAAAGCATTCATTCAGAACATGAAATTTTTCAAAGTTGAAGAACTTAGATTGTGGGGTCGTTAGACCTTACGATCGTATGATTTGATCATACGATGAACTTGAATAAGGTTTTCCTGCAGAAGAATGATCAAGTCATGGACTTGATTATTTACGTCGTGCGACCATGCGAAATGAAAATCGTATAGTAGACTTGGTGACTACTGTCGTGCGATTCTGCGATAAAACAATGTCATGGGTTGGTCGTTGGCTAACCAACGACCCCTCGATGTTTAAGTCAGTAGACGTTTGTGATAAAAAATCGTATGAAAGGAATGAAAAAGAGATAGGGAACATACCTTTTCAGATTCTGTTTTTAGTGGGGTATTTGCCCCCTGTCATTTAATATCCCATTCTTCTCGGGAGAAAGTGGGTTTTAAATGACAGATCGACACAGAGATCTTGAAGAATATCGTCCATGTCTGCTTCGACCGTGCTTTCGTGCGACAGGGCAAGATAGTCGACTTGCGGAAAAGATATCAATTTATCTAAGAAGTCAGGGACAGATGGATGAACCTGTCGAGATTTTGCAGTTATGTCTCTTGCAACTGCTTGACAGTCTATTTTCGCGGCTTCAAGGTGGACTTATGGCATTCATGAGCGACTTTCGGCTCACTCTTGATTTCTTGGATTCCCCATGGCGTAGGGAATTTCAACATTTGATGATATGTCGAAGGGACGACTTTCATATCATGAATCCATGGTCGACCTAAAATGATGTTATAGGCCGACACACAGTCGATGACGCTGAACTTGGTCTGCTTGTTGATTCCTCCGACGCTTCTCCATTGAAACCGACCAAAGTTGTCGAACGTCGGGTGATTTCTGAGCGATCAATTCCCATTGCTTTGATAGTGTTGAGAAAAATGACGTTGGCTGAATTGCCCCCGTCTACCAATATTCGACGCGTCAAACAGTTACCTACTGTTTGGGCAAAAAAATCACGTCGCTCGACCGCGACCAGAACAAGTAAGACGTATGATTAAGGACTTTATCTTGTATTAAGATAAGGTCTCGACAAAGACCCAGAACACCATCGTCGTCCCTCATAAAAGGTAAGTCGAGAGTTCCTTACGACGCTCGACCATAGCGTCGCCCGATCTGCACGACTATTATATATGGACGTGCGACTTCGACCAAAGCTAACGTTCACCATGACCGTTTGTTAAGTGTTTAATGCAGGAATAAAAGTCATTAAGGAGCAACGACTATAACCGACGCAATCATTTAACAGCCGGCGACCGTAACGGACAAAGATCATTACTCCGACGACCGTTTCCAACCGTTAAGGCCATTAAAGGAGCATTCATGGATGAAGCTAAGGACACGAAGACTATAAATATCAAGCTCAATCAACATTTCAAGACATCGAATATCCGGCGATTAACAACCGAAGCAATATTCAAGAACACCTGAAGTGAAGAACCATTATTCTAAGTATCGCTCTCGACGCACGACAACAGCCCTCGACCAGCAGTTCACACTTTGTTTCGTACACGACAAACACCTATTTTTACATTCAAACACTTGTACTTTACATTTTGAAGCATTCCCTTCATTTGTATTGTAATCTCTGTATGATCGACACCAGTATCCAAGGACATCGCCCCTGATTGGCAACCATAGTATAGCGACGACACCCCCTGTCCCTTTGGTGCGATTTTTGGCATTAACAGTTTGGCGCCATCCGTGGGACTACATCTACAGAAATTCCTCGACGAACGTGCATTCTACTAATAGTTTCTTGGAGTTTCTTCTATTTTCTGTTGCAGGAAAATGGCAGCCCCTGGAAATCTGCAGCAAGCCGTCGCTCAGATGTATCAGGAGCTCGAGGTTGCCAGGAATCAACTCAATGCAATGGCAGAGCAGAATCGCAGAGCAGCTGAAGAGATCGCGCGACTAAGGAATCCTTTTGGACCCCAGAATGGTCCTAGCCATTCATCCAAAATACAGGTCCGGGACCAGGCCCGTCCGCGCAGAATCAGCATCCAGGTCCATTCATGCAGAATCAGCAGCCGGGTCCGTTCATTCCGAATCCCCAGTCTGGGCAGATTCCCCCTCAGCACATCCGACCACCACCCTTGAACAATGGATCCCAACCATTGCAAGGTGGCGCTCAACCGTTTCAGAATGGATCCCAGCCGTTTTCCCAGTCGTTCCAAAGTGGTCCGCAACCTTTCCAGCAAGGATCGCAACCTTTCCAACAGAGATCGCAGCCATTTCAGCAGGGACCACAATCGTTTCAGAATGGACCGCAACAATTCCACTATGGGTCGCAGCCATATTTTGTCCCGTTCAACGGGGACACCAATGGTTCGTCGCACCGTAATGGCACTAGTCCAGGGACCAATCCCTCGACAGGGGCAAATCCTGATCTTAACGATCCCGTCGCCCAGCGTTTGAAGATGTTAGAAGACCAAAATGAGCGCGTCCTATCCTTGCTCGCCAAGTTGCCTGGGGCAGCCGTGCCTGTCGACGTCGATCCTCGCTCGGGGTATCAGGCGTCGCCCTTCATCGACGAGATCGCCACCGTCGAGGTCCTAAAGAAGTATAACATTCGTGCCTTCACTCCCAAGTATTCGGATGTGACCGATCCAACCGAGCATGTCGCACAATATAAGCAGCTCATGTGGACAATCTCGATTCCACACATATACCAGGAAGTATGCATGTGCAAGAGTTTCGGGGCGACTCTCACTGGTCCAGCTCTCCAGTGGTTGATCAATCTCAAACCCAAATCTATCGAGTCGTTCGCCGAATTGGTCAACCAATTCTCCCGGCAATTCGCTAGCAGTCGTAAGATGGAAAAGCAGACTAGTGATCTGTACTATGTCGTGCAGAAGACCAATGAGTCTATTCGAAGTTATTTCAATAGATTCAATGCTGAAATGATCAGTATCCGTAATTGTGACATCAAAACTGCGATCGAAGCTTATAAGCGTGGTCTAGACGATAGTTTAGGTTTATATATCGATCTGACCAAGTATCCCCCAGAGACTTTCGAAGACGTCCGAGCTCGAACCTTAGCATATATGAGGGTCAAAGACGACGCAGCCTTTCGTCGCAAACACACTGACGGCAAGAAGCCGTTAGGTGTCAAGAAGCCATAATTCAAGCCGAAAGCCATATCCAGAATAGACCCAGCGCGTCAGATTTCAAACGTTCGTTTCAAGACGAAGGCAGAAGCTAAAACCGCGACTAAATTCCCCGTGTACCCCAAGATCTCCTCTTATGGGTTCAAAGGGTCAGCTAAAGACTTAGTCGAAGCTCTGAAGACCACCCAAGCAACCATCCGGTGGCCGAAGAAGATTGACTTGGATGACGCTAAGAAGGATAAATCAAAGTGGTGCGACGTCCACGTCGACCATGGTCATACGACAGATGATTGTATCGCACTCAAGAAGGAATTGGCGTATCATGTTCCACAAGGTAATCTCAAAGATATTATTGATGATGTCATTCTTCCAGCTAATAGCCACAGATCGTCAGTGCCCAAGCTTGCAAAGATCATCCATTGCATCACTGGTGGTTCGGACGTGTGTGGTCTGACGTACTCCGCAGCTAAGCGTCATGCCAGTCAAGCGCCCGACGACCGGCCTATTCTTCGTTCATCCAGACCCAAAGGAGATTTAGAACTAGAAGCCATGAAGATCGTGTTCGACCAAGTCGACCTCGGCGACTCGTACCAAAAGCATCACGACGGGTTGATCATTCAACTTACGGTCGGTAACTGTTTGACGCGTCGAGTATTGGTAGACGGAGGCAGTTCAGCAAACGTAATTTTTCTCAACACTATCAAAGCCATGGGAATTGATCGCTCAGAAATCACCCGACGTTCGACAACTTTGGTCGGTTTCAATGGAGAAGCGACGAGCACCTTTGGAGAGATAATTTTGCCCGTCTATGCCGGAGGAGTCAATAAGAAGACCAAGTTCAGTGTTATCGACTGTGCATCAGCCTATAACATCATCTTAGGTCGACCATGGATTCATGAAATGAAAGCCGTTCCCTCGACATATCATCAAATCATGAAATTCCCTACGCCGTGGGGAATCCAAGAGATCAGAAGCGAGCAAAAAGTCGCTCGAGATTGCTATAAAGCCACCTTGAAGCCGCGAAAATAGGCCGTCAAGAACGTCACTCCAGCCCAAGGCAAAACACGATCATAAGAGTCACGACAAGTTTGTTTCTTTTTTCTGAAATAACAGGTTCGCCAGGTCGTGCGACGCGTATATTGTGGTGACTTGCGACGACATGTCCCAGACCTAGCATATTGTCTCAAAGCCACCACAAGGGGGCAAGATGATACAATATATCCAGAGGCCCAGCATGAAAACAAAAAATTCAAAGTATTTCAGAACACTCGACAAGAAGGTACGTTCCTTACCCTTTTTCATTTTTTACATATGATTATTTACCAAGACAATTGCTGACTTAAGCATCGGAGGGTCGTTGGTTAGCCAACGACCAAACCCCCGACATCGCTTTATCGCAGGATCGCACGACATAGATGATCAGGTCCATGACTTGATCACGCCTCATAGCTCGTCGAAAACTTAATCGCACGATCTTATAGTCTAAACGACTTTGTAGTCTGAGTTTCTTAACTTAGAAAAACTTCGCGTTTTAAATGTATGCTTTAGTCGCATGTATTTATGTTTGTCAGCGTAATAAAAAACCTTACGATTTATGTGTCAACGGGTGCTTTAATCGCATGCTCTCATATTACGCTCTTATTCTTGCTCTAACAATAGGCGACGTAGTTACATGACCTATCATGTATTCTACAAACAGTTACATAACTAACAACATTTATGTAACGAGATTGTCAATTCGACAAAAAAACAACTTCCATTTCATCAGGTCAATATGTTACATCCAAAAAATTTACCACCAACGGCCAGCAAAAACAAAGGAAGTAAAAATTCCTAAACTGCAGGAGGAGCATCCATCGCATTATTGCCTGAGGTCCCGACCTGAGGATCATCATCTGCCATTTCCCTCGTTCGACTTAGGGCTTGCAGTTCGTACTGAGCATCAAAAAGCTGAATAGCTAACTCATCGGCGCGTGCCAAAGCCAACCTCTCCCTCTCCAACGCCGCCTCCTCCCTTTTCAAAGCAGACGCCACCAACTCCTAGGCTTTCGACATCTCAGCGTACAATGCCAGAGACGATTGGAACGTCTAAAAATACACGAAAAAGTGTTAGACAACGAACGACATCGAACGTTGAAACAAGTCATGAAAGATTGACACTTACTGAGAACGCCAGACTGGCAACCTGAGATCCTATCTCTCCGGCCGGAACCCCGTGAAAACGCTCCCTGAAAGATGGAAGCAAACACCTCTCCAAGTGAGGAAACAACGTCGTCCCGTCTAGGACACCATCCGCCATAAAGTCCAACGGCAATGAAAAATTAACCAACGCGACTTCGGCCGACGACCCCTCGCCCCTGACGGCAGATAATGGGGTTGACATCTTGAACACCGGTCTCGTCATTGTCGCCAGAAGCGCCGAACTTTCCGGTGTCGCGTCCATCGCGCCAGGACGGCTGGATGACGTCTTCGCCTTTTTAGGCAGAACAACTCTCGATGAGTTATCAACCCTCGATGACGGTTCCCTCAGGAACGTCTTCCTGGTTCTCTTTTGGCTCGACCCAGCTGTCGAAATGTCTTCACCTCGAAGGGCACGCATGATCTGCTTCCCTCTCGCCTTAGAGACTGATTTCCTCACAATCGACACTAACCAGGAAATACATGAAACATCAGATGGAAAATATAAATGGTGAAAATCAACAATCGTAAAATGTTTACCGATCGTTTCCTCTCGTTCAGCGTCCACCGCCACGTCCTCGTCTTCGGCCACCAATTGCCACGTAATGAAAGATCGTTCGTCAACGCTAAGACTCAAGAACTTGTTGATCTTAGCCTGGGAATCCGCAGTCGGTTTCACTTCGTCAAACTGAATCTCTGAGGATAACAGGAGAAGAATGGTAAGTAAAAGCCATAAAAATGAAACTCAGAAAATGGCGAAGCATACCTGTCTTATTCCAGCCTGACCGCATCCAATCACTGCTGGAATCCAGTGAATCGGCAAGAACAAACACATACCTCGACTTCCACCCACGATCATTAACACCAGTTCCCAAAACCAAAGAACGATCAACCCTAAACTTAGAATAAGGACTATAACGCCAGTTCTTATCCTTTTTAACTTGATACGCCGCCAAGAAATCATTCATGATCATAGGAGACTCCCATTTTGCGGATGCTCGCTCAATAACCAGTAGAACTCGCCAAAGTTGGGGCATCAATTGTCCCGACGACACATCGAAATCCTGCATGAATGACTTAGATAAACCAGAAAACGGCCACTGAAACCCTATCTTAAAAGGATACTCATACAAAGCAATATATCCCTCGGGGCAGTCCATAGAACGAACAATCCCTGGACACCGCAACTCTATATTTGCCGAGATTTTTGCCAAACTCCTAAAAGCATCTAAGTCTACGTGATTCATGATAAGGCTAACAGGTTCCGTCGACATTGTGAATCGGAGGACAAAACAAGATAAACGCTCTAAACTGCTAGCTGAAGATTCACAAAGATTCGAATAAGTTCGAGTGAAAATTGGTAAAAAATCAGAACAAAATCCCTTCTAAAAAAACACTTGGAAAACGTATCAAAGAAAAGATCCGTTGTGATCTCTATTTATGCAACCGATCATATCAGGACGAGTGTTTCGATAATCAACACGCGTCCATGTCCTTTCGTATATCCGCCCAGATCTTCGACACCTGTCCTCGACAGCTGGTAAGCATCATCGAGCGTCAGTATGACGTCACAACTTTTCAACTTCTCGTTCAGTTAAAGGCGAACCGGTCTAGTTCCACGACAACCAGGTAAGTCTCTCAACCCCGGTCACATGTCTAAGCGTTCGACAAGCAAAATTTAAAACTTAAATTTGACATTCAATTTTCAAATTTTGGGGGCAAACTGTTTGGGCAAAAAAATCACGTCGCTCGACCGCGACTAGAACAAGTTAGACGTATGATTAAGGACTATATCTTGTATTAAGATAAGGTCTCGACAAAGACCCAGAACACCATCGTCGTCCCTCATAAAAGGTAAGTCGAGAGTTCCTTACGACGCTCGACCATAGCGTCGCCCGATCCGCACGACTATTATATAAGGACGTGCGACTTCGACCAAAGCTAACGTTCACCATGACCGTTTGTTAAGTGTTTAATGCAGGAATAAAAGTCCTTAAGGAGAAACGACTATAACCGACGCAATCATTAAACAGCCGGCGACCGTAACGGACGAAGATCATTACTCCGGCGACCGTTTCCAACCATTAAGGCCATTAAAGGAGCATTCATGGATGAAGCTAAGGACACGAAGACTATAAATATCAAGCTCAACCAACATTTCAAGACATCGAATATCCGGCGATTAACAGCCGAAGCAATATTCAAGAACACCTGAAGTGAAGAACCATTATTCTAAGTATCGCTCTCGACGCACGACAACAGCCCTCGACCAGCAGTTCACACTTTGTTTCGTACACGACAAACACCTATTTTTACATTCAAACACTTGTACTTTACATTTCGAAGCATTCCCTTCATTTGTATTGTAATCTCTGTATGATCGACACCAGTATCCAAGGACATCGCCCCTGATTGGCGACCATAGTATTGCGACGACACCCCCTGTCGTCTGCAGGTTTTTTCCTCGATTGAGGTTTTTCCTGCGTCATCAAATACCTTGTTTCTTTATTTTATTTATCGTCGCACGTCTCGTCGAAAGATTCTTTCTTTAGTTGTTTAAGTCCACATCGACCTTAAGTTGTCCCTTTGGTGCGATTTTTCGCATTAACACCGACCGTGAGTTGAATGATCAACCCGTCGTGATGCTTTTGGTACGAGTCGCCGAGGTCGACTTGGTCGAACACGATCTTCATGGCTTCTAGTTCCAAATCTCCTTTGGGTCTAGATGAACGAGGAATAGGCCGGTCGTCGGGCGCTTGACTAGCATGACGCTTAGCTGCGGAGTACGTCAGACCACACACGTCCGAACCACCAATAATGCAATTGATGATATTTGCAAGCTTGGGCACTTGTGGAACATGATATGCCAATTCCTTCTTGAGTGCGATACAATCATCTGTCGCATGACCATGGTCGACGTGGAAGTCGCACCACTTTGATTTATCCTTCTTAGCATCGTCCAAGTCAGACTTCTTCGGCCACCGGATGGTTGCTTGGCTGGTCTTCAGAGCTTCGGCTAAGTCTTTAGCTGACCCTTTGAACCCATAAGAGGAGATCTTGGGGTACACGGGGAAT
Organism: Saussurea involucrata; assembly: GCA_033807775.1. Classification (NCBI taxonomy): domain Eukaryota; kingdom Viridiplantae; phylum Streptophyta; class Magnoliopsida; order Asterales; family Asteraceae; genus Saussurea; species Saussurea involucrata. Next base: position 24,256,573 of record CM066312.1, read on the forward strand.
TTAGTCGCGGTTTTAGCTTCTGCCTTCGTCTTGAAACGAACATTTGAAATCTGACGCGCTGGCTCTATTCTGGATATGGCTTTCGGCTTGAATTATGTCTTCTTGACACCTAACGGCTTCTTGTCGTCAGTGTGTTTGCGACGAAAGGCTGCATCGTCTTCGACCCTCATATAAGCTAAGGTTCGAGCTCGGACATCTTCGAAAGTTTCTGGGGGATACTTGGTCAGATCGATATATAGACCTGGACTATCGTCTAGACCACGCTTATAAGCTTTGATCGCAGTTTTGATGTCACAATTGCGGATACTGATCATTTCGGCATTGAATCTATTGAAATAACTTCGAATAGACTCATTGGTCTTCTGCACGACATAGTACATATCACTAGTCCGCTTTTCCATCTTACGACTGCTGGCGAATTGCTGGGAGAATTGGTTGACCAATTCGGCGAATCGACCCGATAGATTTGGGTTTGAGATTGATCAACCACTGGAGAGCTGGAGCAGTGAGAGTCGCCCCGAAACTCTTGCACATGCATACTTCCTGGTACATGTGTGGAATCGAGATTGTCCACATGAGCTGCTTATACTGCACAACATGCTCGGTTGGATCGGTCACACCCGAATACTTGGGAGTGAAGGCAGGAATGTTATACTTCTTTGAGACCTCAACGGTGGCGATCTCGTCGATGAAGGACGATGCCTGATACCCCAAACGAGGCTCGACGTCGACAGGCACGGCTGCCCCAGGTAACTTGGGGATCAAGGACAGGACGCGCTCATTTTGGTCTTCTAACATCTTCAAACGCTGGGCGACGGGATCGTTAAGACCAGGATTTCCCCCTGTAGAGGGATTGGTCCCTGGACTAGTGCCATTACCATGCGATGAACCATTGGTGTCCCCGTTGAACGGGACAAAATATGGCTGCGACCCATAGTGGAATTGTTGCGGTCCATTCTGAAACGATTGTGGTCCATGCTGAAATGGCTGCGATCTCTGCTGGAAAGATTGCGATCTTTGCTGGAAAGGTTGTGATCCTTGCTGGAAAGGTTGCGGACCACTTTGGAACGGCTGGGATCCATTATGAAACGGCTGGGCGCCACCTTGCAATGGTTGGGATCCATTGTTCAAGGGTGGTGGTCGGATGTGCTGAGAGGGAATCTTCCCAGACCGGGGATTCGGAATGAACGGACCCGGCTGCTGATTCTGCATGAATGGACCTGGATGCTGATTCTGCGCGGACGGGCCTGTATTCTGGATGAATGGTCTAGGACTATTCTGGGGTCCAAAAGGATTCCTTAGCTGCGCGATCTCTTAGCCGCGCGGTCTCCCATGACGCACGACCTTAGCATCGCCCGTCCCGTACGACCATCGCGTAATATCGTTGTACCTTCGACCGAACTAACGTTAACCTTGACTGTTACGTTTGTTAAGTGTTTAATGCAGGAGTCAAAGTCATTAAAGAGCAACGGACATAACCGACGCAACCATTAACGATCGATAGCCGTAACGGACGAAGAGTATTATGAACATTCATCTCGGCGACCGTTTCCAGCCGTTGTAGCCGTTGATTGAATCATTAATGGAGTTAATTAATGACGCGAAGACTATAAAAGACAAGCTAAAGCTTCATTTTAAGGGACATCGGTTAACATCCAATACACTCCAGCGAACATCACTACACAGCAGAGAAAATCATCCAAACTCATAGCAAAGAACATTCAAACTCATAGCAAAGAACATTCAAACTCTGGAGATTAAGTAGTGAAAGCTAGAATCTTACAGCGAACTCAAGAACACTCGAAGGAAAGCTCAAGTATCGCTCTCGACGCACGACAACAGTCCTCGACCAACAGTTTACACTTTGTATTCACACACGACAAACACATGTTTTCACATTTAAACACTTGTACTTTACATTTCGAAGTATTTCCTTCATTTGTATTGTAATCATCGTACGATCGACGCCAGTACCAAGGACGTCGCCCCTGATTGGCGACCATAGTGCATCGACGACATCCCTTGTCGTCCGCAGGTTTTTTCCTCGTTTGAGGTTTTTCCTGCATCATCAAATCCCTTGTCTCGTTTATTTTTTCCCTCGTTGCACGTCTCGTCGAAAGATCCTTTCTTTAGTTGATTAAGTCCACATCGACCTTAAGTTTCCCTTTGTTGCGATTTTTGGCATTAACAGTTTGGTGCCATCCGTGGGACTACATCTAGAGAAAATCCTCGACGAACATGCACCCTACTAATAGTTTCTTGGAGTTTCTTCTGTTCTCTATCACAGGAAAATGGCAGATAGCGAAAACTCAGAGCAAACCACTGACCCAGCGCATGGAAAGCTTGAAAAGGTGCACGATGCTCCTAAAGTCATCAGTGATTATTGCCTAGAAGAAGTTGTCTTAGACCCAAGCAATCCCGAGCAAAAAGTCTTGATAGGATCATCTCTCGATCCCCATCTTAGGCAAAGGATAATATCTTTCTTACAGAAATATGCTGACTGCTTCGCCTGGTCGCATGAAGATATGGTTGGCATTGACCCTAACATCATTTCTCATAAGCTCAATATCGATCCATCGTTTAAACCCGTCAAGCAAAAGCGCCGTAAATTCGCTCCTGAAAGAAATAAGGTAATCAACGATGAGGTCGATAACCTCCTCAAGACAGGAAAGATCCGAGAAGTAAAGCATCCCGACTGGCTTGCTAATGTCGTGGTCGTGGCTATGAAGAATGGAAAGTGGAGGGTCTGTATCGACTTCACCGATCTCAATAAGGCTTGCCCGAAAGATCCTTTCCCATTACCGCATATCGACGCCATGGTCGACGCAACCGCGAGACATGAACTATTGACCTTCATGGATGCCTATTCAGGGTACAACCAAATCTTAATGCACGTCGAGGACCAGGAGAAAACCGCTTTTATGACGGACCAAGGTATTTACTGTTATAAAGTTATGCCTTTCGGACTAAAAAATGCAGGATCCACCTATCAACGTCTGGTGAATAAAATGTTCAAAGACCATCTCGGCGACACAATGGAGGTATATATTGACGACATGCTCGTCAATTCAAAGCAAGCGGTCGATCATGTCGAGCATCTAAGACAATCATTCAACATCCTTCGGGAGTAGAGCATGAAGCTCAACCCTACCAAATGTTCCTTCGGAGTCAGTGCTGGAAAGTTCTTAGGCCACATGGTCACTCGCTAAGGAATCGAGGCTAACCCTGATCAAATCAAAGCCATCATCGACATCAAATCTCCTCGAAATTTCAAGGAGGTCCAAAGGCTTACTGGTCGAGTAGCGGCCCTAAACAGGTTTATCTCCCGATCTTCAGATAGATGTCATCTGTTTTATAACGTCCTCAGGAAAAACAAAGGTTTCAACTGGACCAACGATCATGAGCAAGCATTGCAAAAACTCAAGGAGTATATGGCGTTGCCTCCTATGTTGTCGAAACCTCGCGATCATGAGGTCTTACAATTGTATTTAGCTATCAGTCCAAATGCGGTAAGCGCCGTACTCACACGAGAGGACGAAAAACAACAATTACCAATCTACTACGTAAGTAAATCTCTCTTGGACGCAGAAACCATGTATTCTTCCATGGAAAAACTGCTTTTGTCGCTAGTCACAGCTGCTAAAAAATTATGACACTACTTCGAATCGCATCCTATTACTGTCGTAACTAACTTTCCTCTTAAGTCTGTTATAAGGAAACCTGAGTTGACAGGTCGCTTAGCAAAATGGAGCATATATCTCAGCAGTTACGACATTGATTTCAAACCCAGGACCGCGATCAAATCACAAGCCTTGGCAGACTTTATCTCCGATTTCAGCCCTGAGTTGGAAAAAGAAGCAGAACTCGAAGTGTCCGCTGTGGCGACTCACGACGACGTGCCTTGGATCCTACATGTCGACGGATCATCCAACATTAGAGGCTCTGGACTGGGTGTCGTCTTAAAGTCGCCACAGGGGGGTAAGATGGTATACTCGGTCCGATGCGACTTCAAGGCCACCAACAACGAAGCCGAATATGAAGCCTTGATCGTGGGAATGAATATGGCCCACGACTCGGGGGCAACCGCACTGCATGTCAAGAGCGATTCCCTGCTGGTAGTAAATCAAATCAATGGAGAATTCGCAACCAAGGATTCAAAAATGACAGCATATCTAAGCGTGGCAAAAGAAATTTCTAAAAAATTTAAATCTTTTTCTATTGAACAGATTCCGCGAGACCAGAACACTCAAGCTGACGCATTGGCGAACCTTGGGTCAGCTTTAGTTGAACCAATATTTGATGTTATTCCTATGATTCACCTGGCAACGCCGTCCATTGGAAACACAGACATCATCCAGATCGAAGACGAAGAAGATGATTGGTTACGCGACATTCGAAATTTCCTCGTGCACGACCAACTCCCCGAAGACAAAATGGAGGCTCGAAAAATTAGATTCAAAGCATCTAAGTACGTCATGATTGAAAATAAGCTTTATCGGCGATCATCGACAGGCTTAAATTTAAGGTGCGTCATCAGCAAAAATCAAGCCCAGAAAATCCTCCAAGAGATGCATGACGGCGAATGTGGTAATCACTCAGGAGGTTGTAGCTTGGCTAATCGTGTCTCCCGACAAGGGTATTTTTGGCCGACACTGCGACAAGACGCTGTCAAGTACGTCCAAAATTGTGACCCCTGTCAACGACACTCAGGTATGTCTCATAAACCCTCGGAGCCTTTGCACTCAACGCTTGTCCCATGGCCTTTCATGAGGTGGGGAATGGATATTGTCGGCAAACTACCACCTGCTCCGGGGCAAAAAGTGTTCCTCCTCGTACTCACGGATTACTTTTCTAAATGGGTCGAAGCAGCTGCCTTCTCCCAAATTAGGGATAAATAAGTTATCTCCTTTATCCAGACTAACATCATATGCAGGTTTGGAATTCCATCCTGCGACAATGGATCCCAATTCATAAGCGACAGGACTCAACAGTTCTGCGATGACAGGAATATCAAACTAACAACCTCGACTCCCAGATATCCCCAAGCTAATGGACTTGCCGAGTCAAGCAATAAGACTATTATAGCTTCGATCAAGAAACGATTAAAAGCCGCAAAAGGAAGGTGGGTTGAAGAACTCCCTTCGGTCCTATGGGCAAATCGCACGGCGCCACGCACGTCCACTGGGCAAACCCCCTTTTCTCTCGTCTATGGTTGCGAAGCCGTCCTACCGATTAAGGTTCATCTCCCAACTTCGAGGCACACATCCGTCGACCACAACGTGGTTGATTTAAGTTATGACCTCGACGCCCTTGAAGAGCTCAGAGAATCGACCTTGATCAGAATGGCATCACAGAAGCAGGCAGTCGAGCGACATTTCAATAAGCACGTCAAAGTTAAAATCTTTCGAGAAGGCGATTACGTCCTCCGTCGAGTATTCTCGAATACCCAGGAGCTCAACGCAGGTAAACTTTCTACCAAGTGGGAAGGTCCCTATCGTATCTCTGAAGTCGTTGGTAAAGGAGCCTATCGACTTCGAACCCTCGACAATCAGGAAATCCCACGAAGTTGGAATGCGACACACTTGAAAAAATATTTCTTTTAAAATCGCCTTCCTATCATACAAAGTTTTCAGCACGACGGTAGGCATCGCAAAATCGTTGGAAAAACCACGACCGACCTCTAACGAACTTTATCGCAGGAACGCACGACATGGGTATCCAAGTGCATGACTCGATTGTTTGATCACAAGGGCATATATTCTAAAGTTTCATGATACGATACAGTCATACGTAAGGTCTAAACGGTCCCTCGATCTAAGTTTTTGGAACTTAGATATACTTTGTATGTTCTAACACATCGATGATATATATTTCAACCGTTATATTGCAATAAAAGCCTAAGTCGCACGATCCTCCGTTTATTTCATACTGTTATGATCAGTATTATATTTATCCACGACATATGTAATTAAAAACACAAGTTCAACAAAAGAAGGAACTTCATTGAACGATTACATATGAACGACCGATAGTCGGACAATTAAATACAAAGTCAAAAGTTGTTGCATACCAACGACCCGACCACCAACGGTCAAGCATGAAAAGCCTAATTCATAAACCTAGAAAAAAGAAACTACCCTAAGATCTAAGGAAACATGGCAATCGTAAATTCTGCCCAAAGAAAACTCAGCCTTCGGAATCCTGACGATCCTGAAGAACTGATGCAAGGATCAAACGAGTATAGCCGGAGTCGTCTCTCAACCTTTCGCGCCATGGCATTCCGAGAATGTGGCTCTTAAGATTAATGTTAAGGTTGGAGGAAGGAATATCTCCTCTTCGACAATCGACCTCCACTCCAATACCCCAGTTTCCTCACGTGTTTAGTGAAGGAAAACAGAAACATCTGCATAATTACAAAAGGGACGTATTAGCAAAACGCTCATCGAAAGAATAAACGTCGGTAAACACAAGTTTCGAAAGAAAAACTTACGAAAGACGGCAGTACGGCCATAAGGAATGTTGTACTACTTTAAGGTATTTGAGCTTGATGCTTCCATAAAACACTCCAATATTGGAGGTTGAAGACAGACACTGTGATATTAAAACCTAGATTAATCCCCCTGACATGAAAAAAAAAAATATATATATATATATATATATATTTGAAGTCAAGAAACACAAAGACATTGATATCACATATAAAAAAACCTTAAAACCCACAATATCCTTTGAAAAAAGGAGTAATTGCCAAGGTACTTGACTTCCATTGCGATCAAATCAATACTTTTCTATTGCCTTCAAATTATCGTTCTTACAATTTGAACATTTTACAAAAACAAAAATTCCGAAAATGTCTATGAGAAATGAATCCTCTTCTAAGAACGTTTGCCCATGGTTTTTGCTTATATATATAGGGTTGGGTTCACGTGGGCCAACCTGTTTTCGTGAGACCGTGAGACCAAGAAATTAACACTAAACTTTCACAGTGATTCGGTGTGAAGGTAAGAAAAACAACAAACCTTCACAGCCAAAACATTGTGAAGGTTTACCATCACATTACCTTCACAGTCTTTTGCTGTGAAGGTTTAGTGTTAATTTTTTGGTCTCACGGTCTCACGAAAAATAGCCTAGTCTCATATGATCTCAAATCTCTCTCTCTCTCTCTCTCTCTCTCTCTATATATATATATATATATATATATATATATATAAACACACGTTTGGAGTTATGTAGCTTTAAATAAGAAGAGATCAATAGTTGGAGGAGATGAATGGTTTCGAGTTATGTTAGTTTGTTAGGAAATACGTAAAGATGAAACATAATTTCATAATAAATTGTACTATATAAAAATGGTTGTATTAAGGTGTTTTTGATGCAATTTATTTTCATTGATATTTTTTTCATGCAACTAAAGAACTTCATACATTTTTATATTTTTTTTGGTTGCAAAATAATCATTCGATATTAAGTACAATTTGTATAAACATTGTTATCCGCAAGTGTATGCTTAATATTAAGCATTATGGTGGGCGTATGCAAAACTAATATTTTCAATAACATTATGGTGAGTTTATGCAAAACATATATATATATATATAGTCATAATTAGATGTCCAATCACAATAAAAATTTGATATCAATTTATAATACAGTTAAACAATAAGAAATAAAATAAGAGTATTTTATTAATTGTAGAAATAGAATATAATATCTTTTAGCTAATCATGGTTGGCGAGAACCAAACAACTTCAATTTCAATTTAAACTGGATTCACCACAAATATGGTCATTATTATTGCCTTACTTTTGGCGACAAAAACTTAGTTTTGTGTGATGATAATTACCATTTATAAGAACCAAGAAGGATGGTGTAAATGTATCATTAGTTAATTCTCAGCACACATCTGGACTTTAAAAACACAATAGTGAGTGAACCAAACACATATCTCGATAAGTAAAAATCATATACCAAACTTGCAGACTGCAAATCTTCATGACCTGATAGCTATAATGCAAAAAAAATTACGATACGGACAATCTAAATCACAAAACAAACATACATAAAATACTTATCTTAGATCATAACCACAAACTCCCACAACCCAAACTTTAAACCTTCAAATCTTCACGAATTAATACATAAAAGTTAAAGAACCCGAGAGCCTACAAACGAAAATTGTTCAACGTAAGTTAAAATTTAAGAGGGATGTAGATATAGAATTTGAGAGGGATGTAGATATAGATTGTTGTCTAACAACCTCAAAATAGGAAGTTTTGAGTTATGTAGCTTTAATATAAAAGGAGATCAATTGTTGGAGGAGATGGATGGTTTGGAGTTATGTCACTTGAGTTAATATAGAAGAAGATGAATGGTTTGGAGTTGAATGCAAATTTTTAAAAGTAAATATAAATTGACAATGGATATTGAGAGAATAAAGGAGAAAAAAGAAAAATAAGGATATAGGCTTTAGGAGAAGCCATGTCAACACCCATGGTTAACGCAATTATCAATCACGTATAAAAGGTCAATGTCAATGGAGCTTAAACTTAAAAAAATTTATCAGATCATGTAATCACAAAATATCAAAATTTTATTTGAATCTATATGATTCAAACGTAAACCCAATTGTCTTATGATAACAACAAATCCAACAATATGGAAGAGAAAAAAAATATAATTATTGTTAGTCCCAAAATGGCTCAACAAGTATTGTAGAAGGGGGGGTTGAATACAATACTCAAAATTTTCACAATTTTAATTCTTTATATTGAAAATCTTTCAACAAGAATTACACATAGAAAACTTAAGACTGTTGCGGAAAAGAACAGATAAACTATTCTAACAATCTTTCACAAAGTATACTAACAAAATAACTAAGAACACTTAGAACAAAGCTATAAAGTTTTTCAAGCAAACTGGAAATTCTTGCACTTAGAGAAATCTTCCAGTTTGCGTAGAATATCAAGAGCACACAGTAATCTTCAAAGTCTCTCCAGATGTTTTTTTTTCTGCATGGAGAGGTCTTCCTTTTATAGTGACAAGGAGTGTGCAAGCATTGAATGCTTGGGACACTTGTCATCTTCACACTTGCTGAGGATGTTGACTACTGGAGAGTTGTGAAGTCCTTGTCACCTTTTACAAGGTACAGTCAGAAGAGCCCATGCATGAGAAAAGAGCTTTGCATGGAAATGGATAATAAGACAAAATGTCACTTTATCCATGTAGAAAATCTCTTCTCAATTTGTCTTCTAAAGATTGCACCACCGAAGGAAGCTTGGGATATGTGACACATCTTTGGAGAAAGCATCTTTGAAACTTCTTTGAGATCTCACCGATGATAGCCTTGTGATATGTGACACATCTTTGAGATATGTGACATCATCTTTGGGATATGTGACATCATCTTTGGAGGAAAAACATCTTTGAGACTTCTTTGAGATCCCACCGAAATTGGACTTCCATCGGTGGGATTCTTTGGCCGAAATAGAGAGAAATTTCGGTGGAGATGTGTCCACCGATGTGTGTGAACACCATCGGTGGACAATGACTTGTATGTGATGAGAAAAGATCTTTCACTTCCACAATGAGAGAATCTTCAATCTTGACTTTTGGTTGATCTTTGATTTCACCAAACATTTGCTATCTTGTACAAGCCATTACAAAGAACCATGCATCCAAAATTTCTCTAAGTATAAAATGTTTTTCAAAGTATAAAAGGAGATCATGAGGTCATCTTCAAATCTTGATGACCCAACAATCTCCCCCTATTTGATGATGACATCCATACTTAGAAAAACATGAGTAAGACAGTGAATAATGCATGTTGACCCTTCTTTACTCTTTTGGGTTCTTTTTCACACAGTCCATTTTTTTTTGTGTGTGTATGTATATATGATATTTACAAATGAGAAAAAATAAAAAGGTATAGTTGTACAAATAATTGAAAGAAAAAGGAAAGAAGTATAAACAGTATAAACAATATGAACAAAATGAATATTACTTGCATCTTTGGAGGGGCGAGTTGAAACTTGTGTCTGGCTTGAGGATTCTTCATTTTGATCAGCAGCCTGTTGATGTGTTGAAGAACTTTATCTTTCAGGCACTTTTGCTTTTCTTCAGATGTTTCAAATCTTCAAGTCATTCACTTGCTCCAAAAGATTTCAGCCAAGAGAATCTGTGGGTTTTGATAGGAGACAACCCATTATAGTGACAAACTTTGAGGAGGGTTGAGTTTGAGTGAATCAGCCTCAGGATGCATCTGCCCATCTGTTGCATCTTGGCATCTTTTCCTGTTTAGCATCATCAACTTGTCTTTTATTTTCTCCCCCTCAGTTAGATCAGTAGGTCTTTGTGTTACTCCCCCTCGGTTAGATCCGCCCGGACTGATGTGCTCCCCCTTAATCGGTCCGTCGATTTCCTCATTTTTTCAAGTTGGTCGCTGGATATGAGTGCTGAGGGTTGATGTTGCTCCCCCTCAGATGAATTCTCCCCCTCAGCGGCCGACGCAGTAAAAGCACCAAGAGAAAATGAAAAATCGGCCAAAAATTGGTAATTTTAGGTAGGATTTTCGGTAGGAAAATCTGGAGAGATTTTTTTTTGTTTTTTTGCTTTTCCACCGAAAATGAAGGAGTATCCACCGAAAATTGCCTATTTTCGGTAGGATTTTCGGTGGAAAATCGGTAGATTTTTAGATTTTTTTTTTTTTTTTTTTTTTTGCTTTTCCACCGAAATGAAGGAGTATCCACCGAAAATTGCCTATTTTTGGTAGGATTTTCGGTGGAAAATCGGTAGTTTTTTTTTTTTTTGCATTCCCACCGAAAATTAAGGAGATTCCACCGAAAGTTGCCTACTTTCGGTAGGATTTTAGGTGGAAAATCGGTAGGAATTTTTTTTTTTTTTTTTTTTGAAAAAATATCATTCCCACCTAAAATTTGCAAGAGTTAGACAAAAATTCGGTGTAATTTCTTGAAGAGGTTGACGGAAAACTTCTAAGACATCTTCAGCAGAGTGTGGAGAAAGTCTTCTATGGCATTATGGAGAAAATCTTCAAAGTGAAGAAAAAATTGGAATTTCATCTTCCAATTTTGATGAACCAAAAAGATTGAGTTTGAGGATTTCGGGTGACATCTGCAGAAGAGTTTGTAGTGGGTGGATTTTATGAAAGGAGAGATGGGTTGCAAACCAAGAGTGAAAAAGATGGAAAAAGGGATGGGATGAGGAGATGACACATAGGAAGTTGGGTTAGGTGAGAGGAAGAGTATATGAGAAGCTAGATAAAATTGGTGGGGAGAGAATCGGTAGAGGAAATGGTAGAGGTCTACAACTTTGGTGAGATGAGATCATGGTGATGATATCATTAAAAGGAAAAAAAGGTGTCTACCATGCATGGGATGACATCATATGGAGGGGTTCTTTCCTATGTTTCTAGATAGGAAAGGAGATTTGTGAGAGAAGAATAGTGTCCACCAATGAGAATTCGGTGGAATCTTAGGACACATAGTTATTGAAGATTACACATGCCAAGTTCATTTATGAGGAAATTAAACCTGGTTTCATCTAGAGGTTTGGTGAACAAGTCGGCAAACTGAAGATCTGTAGGAATGAAGTGTAGCTCAATGTCACCTTTGGAGATGTGGTCCTGATGAAATGATATCTGATAATGATATCTGATATCTATGTGCTTTGATCTGGAATGAAGAACTGGATTGTTTGCAATAGCTATTGCGCTGGAATTATCACACAGAATTGGGATTTTAGAAAAGAATTGATTGTAGTCCCTGAGTTGGTTTCTCATCCATAGGATCTGAGCACAACAGCCGCCAGCAGCTACATATTCAGCCTCAGCAGTAGAGGTTGACACAGAGTTTTGTTTCTTGCTGGACCAACTTACCAATTTGCCACCAAGAAGTTGGCAGCTTCCTGTAGTACTTTTTCTGTCACAAACTGGGAACCTGCATAATCTGAATCTGATTACCCAATTAGTTCAAAATCTGAGTCTTTGGTATACCAATGACCCAGATGCAAGGTATCCTTGAGATACCGAAAAATTCGTTTTACAGCCTTTAAATGTGATTCTTTTGGATTGGCTTGATAACGGGCACATAGACAAGCAGCAAACATAATATCTGGTCTGCTAGCAGTTAAGTACAGAAGGGATCCAAACATTCCTCTAAAAAGAGTAACGTCCACAGATTCACCTTTAAGATCATCATTGAGTTTCAAAGGTGGTGCCATGGGAGTTTTCATAGGAGAGCTATCTAAAAAGTGAAATTTCTTCGGAAGGTCACGAATATTTTTACTTTGGTTTATAAAAATCCCTTCTGAAGATTGTTTGACCTAAAGGCCCAAAAAGAATGTAAGCTCTCCCATCATGCTCATCTCATATTCACTCATCAGTGGCACCAAAAATGATGTCATCAACATAGATTTGGACAAGGATGATATTACCTGAGGTTTCTTTGATGAAGAGAGTGTTGTGAATCTTACCTCTGGAATATCCATTCTTTAAGAGAAAATTGGCAAGAGTGTCATACCCAACATATGGATCTTGCTTGAGACCATAAAGAGCCTTGTCAAGTCTGTACACATAGTTTGGATGAGTTGGGTCTTCAAAACCAGGAGGTTGTTTCACATAGACTTCCTCTGCAAGTTCCCCCATTGAGGAAGGCACTTTTGACATTCATTTGAAAGACTCTGAAATTTCGGTAGGCAGCATGAGCCATAAAGATTCTTTCGGAGTTTGGGAACCAATCTCCAAACTTTGTTTCTCTCAAATTGAGAAAGCTCTTCTTGCATGGCAGTGATCCAACAGGGATATGCAAGAGCTTCATTAGTCTTCTTGGGTTCTAAAAGAGAGAGAAAATTCACATAGAGACAATCAGTAGAAAATTCTCTTTGATTTGGTGGTGGCTTTGGTGGAGTGGGAGAGAGATTCAGTGGGATTTGAGGTGGTGGATCGGTGGAGATTCGGTGTAGAATCGGTGTGGGTCGGTGTAGACTCGGTGGTGGATCTGTGAAGGGTTCCACCGAATTTGAAAGGTTCCACCGAATTAGAGGAGTTCTTTGTAAACCTATGCAGTTTCGTCTGCTCATAGTTGAAAAGAGTTCCATAAAGAACAGTTAAGGGCATGAACTCAAGGTCCTTGGTAGTTTTGATGCAAGTACATATATTTTCCCAAAAATCTGGAAGACAATCCATGAACTTGCACAAGACTTCCTCATTATCATAGACTCTGCCCAACAACTTAAGATCATTTAAAAGAGAGTTGAAACGGTTATAGAAGCTAGGAAGAGATTCTCCTTTTTCAAAGGTGAAGAGTTCATACTTTCTTATAAGACCAATCTTTTTACACTTCTTAACTTCCTCTGTACCTTCGTACAGAACACATAGAGTGGACCACATCTCTTTGGCAGTAGAGAGATTTACCAGAGAGTGGTACACTTCATCAGGAAGAGAGAGAGCAATGATAGTTCTAACTTTAGAATCAAGAGACACAAGTCGTTTTTCCTCATCAGTATATTTCTTAGGATTTTTAAGAATGTAACGACCAGTAGCAGCAGATTTTTCTTCATCAAAGGAATCATCAGAATTATCTTTTTCCATGGTTTCTTTACCAGGCCACTGCGTTTCATAGCGATCCCAAACTCTGGGGATGATGGGTCCCTCTTTGAGAATGGTTGGATATCTAGTATCCACTCCTTCCATGAACAGCATCATGCGACTTTTCCACAAAGAGAAGTTGTTAGCATTAAACTTAGGAGGTTTTGAAATGGACCCATTTTCAGAAAAATTATTTTGAAAAGAGTTTTCAACAGTAGAGAAAGAGGAGGCAGCCATCGCAGATCAAGTTTATGGAATTAAACTTTCTGCTCTGATACCACTTGTTAGTCCCAAAATGGCTCAACAAGTATTGTAGAAGGGGGGGGGGGTTGAATACAATACTCAAAATTTTCACAATTTTAATTCTTTATATTGAAAATCTTTCAACAAGAATTACACATAGAAAACTTAAGACTGTTGCGGAAAAGAACAGATAAACTATTCTAACAATCTTACACAAAGTATACTAACAAAATAACTAAGAACACTTAGAACAAAGCTATAAAGTTTTTCAAGCAAACTGGAAATTCTTGCACTTAGAGAAATCTTCCAGTTTGCGTAGAATATCAAGAGCACACAGTAATCTTCAAAGTCTCTCCAGATGTTTTTTTTTCTGCATGGAGAGGTCTTCCTTTTATAGTGACAAGGAGTGTGCAAGCATTGAATGCTTGGGACACTTGTCATCTTCACACTTGCTGAGGATGTTGACTACTGGAGAGTTGTGAAGTCCTTGTCACCTTTTACAAGGTACAGTCAGAAGAGCCCATGCATGAGAAAAGAGCTTTGCATGGAAATGGATAATAAGACAAAATGTCACTTTATCCATGTAGAAAATCTCTTCTCAATTTGTCTTCTAAAGATTGCACCACCGAAGAAAGCTTGGGATATGTGACACATCTTTGGAGAAAGCATCTTTGAAACTTCTTTGAGATCCCACCGATGATAGCCTTGTGATATGTGACACATCTTTGAGATATGTGACATCATCTTTGGGATATGTGACATCATCTTTGGAGGAAAAACATCTTTGAGACTTCTTTGAGATCCCACCGAAATTGGACTTCCATCGGTGGGATTCTTTGGCCGAAATAGAGAGAAATTTCGGTGGAGATGTGTCCACCGATGTGTGTGAACACCATCGGTGGACAATGACTTGTATGTGATGAGAAAAGATCTTTCACTTCCACAATGAGAGAATCTTCAATCTTGACTTTTGGTTGATCTTTGACTTCACCAAACATTTGCTATCTTGTACAAGCCATTACAAAGAACCATGCATCCAAAATTTCTCTAAGTATAAAATGTTTTTCAAAGTATAAAAGGAGATCATGAGGTCATCTTCAAATCTTGATGACCCAACAATAATAAATCACATCTTTTGGAGAATATTTTTTTATACATACCTATTTAAAATCTTCAATGTCTTCTTCAACTTTTATTTTCTTCATCTCCCACCAAAGGAATTTATAGGATTTTATTTTGTTTTGCAACTTGTGTAGAAATTGTAAACTGAACTTGTATTAAGAATATCTAAGAAACACTTACAAATAAACCTCACTACAATTTACACTCAATCACACAAAGAACTTCAAAAGGTTTGAAGTTCAAGAAAGAATCTAGAAACCCTAAAAAATGATAAGAGGAAGAGAGAGCTCTATGTGTATTTGAGAGAACAAAATAATACTGATGTGTAAAACCCTAATCGACTAACTGCATTTTATATCCAAAAAAACTCTTTCAATATTGCAAATCAGCCCCTTTATAAATCAGCCCCTTTATAACTCGGTCCTTGAACTTCTCTTTATTTCTCTGCTGCCTCTATTTCAACTAGATATTGAAGTGTAGCATAAATGTTCCAGCAATCTACAACTTTGGTCCTTGCACAATTAATACAACACACAAACAAATTAAATTAAGTTAGATATGACAAGATTGGTTAATATGCTAAAATTAAGCTGTTTAACACCCTCCCTCAATCTTGGCAATGAAAAAGATCTAACATGTTTAACTTAGAACACAAATAATTGTGTTGATTTACACCAAGCGATTTCGTAAAAATATCTGCCGGGTTTTCTAAAGACGGTACTTTAACAGTCTTGAGCATTCCCGAAGCAACTTTATTTCTCACTTGATGTATATCTATTTCTATATGCTTTGTTCTTTTGTGAAAAACTGGATTGTTTGCTATTTGTATTGCTGACTTATTATCACAATATAAACCAACAGGTAAAAGATTTTTTATTTTTAAATCAGTTAACACACTTAATACCCAAATAATCTCACATAGGGCAGATGCCATTGCCCTATATTCAGATTCAGCAGAAGAACGTGAAACCGTTGATTGTTTCTTACTTTTCCAAGAAATCATACAATTACCCAAATACAAACAATAACCAGTAACCGAACGTCTAGTAGAAAGGCACTTACCCCAATCCACATCAACAAAAGCTTTTAAACTAAACTCAGATAATGAAGATGAAGAAAAATATACACCCTTTCCTGGAGAACACTTCAAATATCGTAAGACTCGAAGAGCCAACTTAAGATGTGACTGTCTAGGAGAGTGCATGAACTGACTCAGACAATGAACCGCAAAAGCAATATCAGGCCGAGTAACCAACAAGTAAATTAATCTACCAATTAATTTCTGATATTCAGAAAAAACTGTCAGAGGTGGATCTTTTAAATCGGGACCAACTGAATCTGTGACTATAAGATTCATGTCCATAGGAGTGCTAACAGGTTTACAACCTAAATACCCAAAATCACTGAGGAGTTCTAGACAGTACTTGCGTTGTGACATGCAAATACCTTTTTCAGTTCTTAAAAATTCTATTCCCAAGAAAAATTTCAACTCACCCAAATCTTTGATTTTGAAATTAGATTGTAAATGTTGTTTAACTTTATTAATTTCAGTTAAAGAATTTACTGTTAAAATAATATCATCCACATATACAAGTAATACTAAATACACAGAATCATTTATTTTGGTAAACATTGAATAATCACAAGTACTTTGGACAAAACCGTTATCATATAGACAGGCAGAAAGTTTTGCGTACCACTGTCGTGGTGCTTGTTTTAAACCATATAATGATTTATCAAGCTTACACACTCTTTTATCGTTAGCTGAAAAATAGCCAGGAGGTAAAGACATATAAACATCTTCATTTAAATCTCCATATAGGAAAGCATTATTTATATCTAATTGACAAAGAGGCCAATCATATTGCACAGCTAATGAAATAACACATCTTACCGTAACCATTTTTACAACTGGAGAAAAAGTCACCTCATAATCTAAACCTTCACGTTGGGAATATCCCTTTGCTACTAGTCTAGCCTTATATCGTTCTATCTCTCCGGTAGATTTATATTTTATTTTATAAATCCATCTACATCCAATTGGCTTTCGACCAGTTGGGAGAGTAGTTAAAGTCCATGTGTTATTCCTATAAAGAGCCTCCATTTCATCATTCATTGCAGAAACCCAATTTCGATCCTTACAAGCTTCAAAAAAATTATTGGGTTCTACAGATTTGTTAAGAGTGGTTACAAAACAAAAATTATTTTTACTTAAGAAAGAGTAATTTACTACTTTTTCCAAACCATATTTAACTTTGCCCTCTACTATATAGTCAGAAAATTTTCTGGGCAAATTTGAAACTCTAATTGATTTTCTAGTAGAAGGTTCAACTAGACCACCCTCAGGAGGGTAACTCAAATGACCATCATTAACATCTCCGTCAGCCGCACTCTGGTCATTAGTAGTCATAATAGGACTAACAGGACTCTCAAATCCTGCATTCCTTCCTTGGAAGTTTATTCCGTTGGTCCCACCAAGCTCTTTAGAAGTGGCAGGACTAGGATGACTACTAAACTGACCAGGGTGGCTGTTATGTTCAGAACTATGGTTCAAGTTGTCATTTTGCGAGTTATCCCTAACATCATCATCGGGTTTTTCAGAAGAGATATCAGTAGTCTGAGTCACAATATCATCGAAAAAGTTTAACGAGTTAATGTTACTAGAACCGTTATGTTGATCATTTGCTCTCATTTTAAAAGGAAAAACAGTTTCATAAAATTTTACGTCACGCGAAACAATAATTTGTTTGGTGTCTAAACTAAACAACCTGTAACCTTTTTGAGAATTTGCATAACCAAGAAGAACACATTTTTCAGTTCGAGAAGAAAATTTATCAGAAACATTAGGTCTAATAGCAAAGCACAAGCAACCAAAGTTTCGCAAATGTGACAACACGGGAGCAAATCCAAACACAACTTCATAAGGGCATTTTCCTTTCAACACAGAGGAAGGTGTTCTATTTATAAGATAAGTGGCAGTTAATACACACTCATTCCACATGTTTAAAGGAATTCCCCCTTGAAACATTAGGGCTCTAGCTACATTTAAAAGATGCCTGTGTTTACGCTCAACAACTCCGTTCTGTTGCGGAGTATAAACACAGCTAGTTTGATGCAAAATTCCTTTTGAATTAAAAAACTCACCTAGTTTGTGATTCAAAAACTCAGTGTCGTTATCACTTCTGAACGTTTTTATAGTTTTCCCAAATTGATTTTTCAACAAACTGTGAAACGAAACCACATAATCAAACACTTCATCCTTATGTTTTAACAAATACAGCCAAACCGACCTAGAGTAGTCATCTACTAAGGTCAAAAAATATCTATATCCTTCCTTACTAGGCACACGATAGGGTCCCCATAAGTCCATATGTATTAACTCACCTACACAAGTGGTGGAGTGACTACTAAGAGTAAACTTTTCCCTAGTTTGTTTTGCCATGTGGCAAATCTCACAGGGAGGAGTTTCAGACCCGTTTCCTAGATTCAATTGTCCTTTTAAGCAAGCCAAAGCTTGATCAGCCGGGTGACCTAACCTACTGTGCCAAAGTTGTCGAGAAGTAAAACAAGAGATAGTCATATTAGTGTTTGTTTTATTTCCCAACTGTTTAGGATAAACAGGATCAGAATCACTATTAAGCACCTGATAAAAAAAATACAATCCACCAAACTCACTACCAGTCCCCACAAGTTTCGTGGGATGAAAATCCTGAAGCAGATAACATTTAAAATCATCAAATCCAACAAAGACCTTGCTATCTCTAGCAAGTTTATGAACAGAAAGCAAATTAACATGAAAATCTGGAATAACCAAAACATCAAATAACACAACATGATCATTCAACTTATAGTTCCCAATTTTGTTAATTTTTGCCTCATTCCCATTAGGTTGAGTCACTCTTAGATTTAAGTCAGATATGTCAACAATGTTATCAAGACAAGCAACAGATGAAGTCATATGCTGATTAGCACCAGAGTCAATTATCCAACAAGACTGGGGATTTTTGGCAAAAGTTGAATTACGAGTTATGTTTGAAAAAACTTTGACATTTCTAGTCATGTTAGCAAAAAAATTACCTGCCAGATTGACAGAAATTCCTTCATTTTGTTTCTGATCCAGAAGAGACAATAACTTGTTGAGTTGTTCTTCTGTAAGAGATTTAGAGGCATTGGATCCACTTGTGGGAACCTCAGTAGTACACATATTGTTAGAAGAAGATTTAGCACACTGATTAGACTTAGCTTTATTGAACTGAAAGTCTTTTGGGAATCCAATGAGTTTAAAACATCTTTCTATTGTATGACCATTAACACCACAATGTCTACAAGTCAAAACTGGTTTTCCAATTTTTTTCTGTTATCTACAGGTTTGCTAAAAAAGGCAGTGTGCTGAGCCTTAGACTCAGATGAAGAGCGAGTCATACCACGGTGAGACTCTTCTCTTGATATAAGAGAGAAGGCAGTTTTGACCGTAGGTAAAGGATCAGTAGTCAAGATGTTACTTCTTAAATGCATATATGTATCATCCAACCCCATCAAGAATTGCATAAGTTTCAAAGTTGATTATGTTTTGTAAATTCAGAAGATGCATGACAAGTACAAGATGGCAGTTTAATCAATGCATCAAATTGTTTCCATAGAGCATTTAGTTTATGATAATAGTCAGAGACAGACATGCCATTTTGACCAAGAGAATTTATCTTTTGATGAAGACTGAATGTAATAGAACCATCAATTTTATCATACGTTTCCTTAAGTTCTTGCCAGACCTCACTAGCAATCTTAGAGAACACTTGACTGAGGAATAGTTCCTCAGATATGGATCCGAGGATCCATGATAAAACTACAGAATTGCATTTGTCCCATTGTCTACCAAGAACATCATTATCACGGGGACGAGATACAGTACCATTAACAAACCCAAGTTTATTTTTAGTTTCCAAGGCCAAAATCATAGCACACGACCATACCTTATAATTTTCAGTTCCAGTCAACTTTAGATTAAGAATAGCCACACCTGAAGTATCACTAGGATGCAGATAAAGAGGATCACCAAAGTCCAGTTTGGCAATCAGAGATTGCGGCTCTGGCTCTTTGTGAACTGCTTCACCAGTCATAGTGAATAGAAAGCAACAGAACAAATGCACACAAGGGAAACACCTTAGTAACTTGAAGGCGGGATTCCTTGCCACTCTTAGGATGGTAGGTCAAGCCAATCACTAATGTGTCCAATGGTGCACACAGAAGGAGAGAAGATACTTACAGTGAGTGATGAAACACAGTACGCAGCGGAAGCGATAAACCTCTGTTATCAGAGATTTCAAGGCCAGAAGACAAACCTGAACAAAACTGTAAAAAGAGATCGAGTACAAACAGTACTGATCCACACACCTCAAAGAGCCAAGATGACTCGATGATATTCTGCAGGTATGAGGTGTGAACAGATGGTAATGATAAACTGAAATTCAAACAATCATATAAGCTGCAAAACATGCAGCAGAGAACAGATTATGCATACAAGAAAAGTTTATGCATACAAGAAAACAGTTTATGCATACAAACAAAACTGAATGTAAGTAATGAAACCTGTTTGATAGAAAGTCTAAACGTGATTACTGAAAACCGTTTATGCATACAAGAAAAGAAGAATGTCGCAAATAAAGAAAAAGAAGAACAGAAACACCACTACACACAAAAGATCTCGTTGACGAACACAAGATCTGAATCGAGAAAAAAAAAATCAGATAATCAGATCTGAAAAATGAGAAGCTTAGGTATGCAGGTTTAAACAGATCTGAGGGATTTGTATACAAACACAAAAAAACACAAACAGATCTTGATGATATACAACCACGAGATGAGACCAAGGCTATAGAGCCAGGATCTCCAATATATCAGAAAACGAAACACAGATCTCAAGATCTGAGCTATGAAGCCAAGATCTAAAAAAAACGTTTATATGAGACAAGAGCTTAAGCGAAGAACACACCAGCAGAAACAGATCAGAGCTACTGCGCCAAGATCTTGATAATATTGGTACAAAATGTAAGTATGCTTAGAAAAAGAAGAGGTATTGTAGAGTTTACAAAAGAGATATACCAAAGTGAACCGAGGAGATCGTCGTTTGAGAGCGAGATCAGACGAGAATCGCACCGTGCGGCTCTGATACCATGTAGAAATTGTAAACTGAACTTGTATTAAGAATATCTAAGAAACACTTACAAATAAACCTCACTACAATTTACACTCAATCACACAAAGAACTTCAAAACGTTTGAAGTTCAAGAAAGAATCTAGAAACCCTAAAAAAACGATAAGAGGAAGAGAGAGCTCTATGTGTATTTGAGAGAACAAAATAATACTGATGTGTAAAACCCTAATCGACTAACTGCATTTTATATCCAAAAAAACTCTTTCAATATTGCAAATCAGCCCCTTTATAAATCAGCCCCTTTATAACTCGGTCCTTGAACTTCTCTTTATTTCTCTGCTGCCTCTATTTCAACTAGATATTGAAGTGTAGCATAAATGTTCCAGCAATCTACAACTTTGGTCCTTGCACAATTAATACAACACACAAACAAGTTAAATTAAGTTAGATATGACAAGATTGGTTAATATGCTAAAATTAAGCTGTTTAACAACTTGTGAAAAACAAATTTCATTAAAAAATAAGACAAAGTAAATGAAGAAGCAAATCAATAGTTGGGGGTTAAACTTTGGCGTGCAAAATTACAAAGAAATCCATGTTAATATGAATTACACATTTTCCATACAGGGGCAGAATAGTCTTTTACATATTCAACATTTAAAAAAATCAAAAAATTGAGAAAAAAGATATAAGAGATTCTAAGGGCCTGTTTGTTTTTGGCTTAATGGGCTTAATGGCATGTATGGCTTATTCGGTCAGCCATACACGGGTGTTTGGTAGTGGCTTAATGAAAAATGGGAGAGCTTACCGAAGAAGTTGAGAGGAGATGCCTTTATCTACTCAGCCACCATTATTACCATTTTACCCCCACATCATTATCCCCTGCACCTCGTCTTCTTCCAGAAACCCCCCTGCACATCCCATCCAAGATTTTCTCCCACAAATCCTTCAACTCGAAGCTGCAATTTCTCCTGAAATCCTTCAATAATCCGATCGCCTTCAACAATCTCTCCATTCTCACCATATGTTAATGGGTTAACTCCCAACACCAGGTACATTTTTGTTTCCCCTTTGTTGAAATTTTCAGAAACCCTAATCCAATAACTCTCCTTCGTATTCTTTCTTCATGTGCTTTCTGTAATCCATCGATGTTCTTAATCTTCTCTTTCTTAATACCATTTTGAAATATCACCAAATTCGAATCTCAATCTTCATATTTGACATAGGGTGTTATCGATTTTAGTTTAAACATGTATAATTATAGTATACCTTCCATTGTAGATTTGTAGTTGGCATTTTATGATATAAACAAACCATTCTTATTAGTTTTTTAAACTTATGGGTGATATGGGTTTTGTCTAGGGTTCTTCTTTCACCCCCAAAATCACGAAAAACAACAATCTAGAGATTGAGATGGATTTTGGTTATGGATGAGATGGGTTTTGTCTAGGCGATTCGAAGAAGATGCTTTCAATTTCTTCATTTGTTTAAGAAGAATTTCATTAGATATAGTTCATTCTTCTGAATGATTGAAATTTTGTTGTGAGGGTAAAATAGTCATTTCTAACGTTCAGCTCGTGTGTTCAGCACGACAAACAAACAGCAAGATATCAGAATCCAGACAGACAGACAAATCCAGACAGACATCTATATCCACACAGGACTTAATGAAAAACCAACCACACAACTCTAAGCCTTAGAAGGTGCCACATCATCCTTCTTGATTTTTGCTTTTATATATATAAAGATACTGATTTATATATCTATACTTCTTTAAATAAAATTATGAATCGCGCGCGGGCACATATCTAGTAACTTATAATATAAAATTAATTATACATAAAATATATTCGAGTATATCACGAGCTTGTCGAATCGGGTATCAATTCACACGACTCGACTCGTTAGCATGTCGAGTCGAGCCTATTCAAATCGACCCTTGACCGGGTTGCTTTCAAATCGACCCTTGACCGGGTTGCTTTCAAGTAGCTTGCGAGTTATCTCGTGTCGTTTACAACCCTAATTTGGAGTACTTTAACTCTGGCTATGAACCATGAAAATATCAAAACAACGGGACCGGTTTAGAATTACTCGGAAGTCACTGGATAATACCACCGTACGACCGGTGATGGAACGTCCTCGACGGGAGAGTCATAGAAGGGGTGATTACACTTAGGGCGGCGATAGGTGAGAAGAGTCGTCGGAGGCCGGTCATACAATATGACAACCATCACGTAAAAATGGTGTAGGTAGGCTTTCTCTAAGTTGGACTACAACAAATCTTTTTGTGACATATGGAGAATCATAATCTTTAATTGATTACGAGATTATCTGAAAATCGAAGTAGTTTGTTCCTTTGATCTGGATTTTATGTTCAAATATGCGTGATGTTATTTTCATTTCTAGCCCTAATTTGGATGGATGAGAGCCATTAAAATTGATCAACATTCTAAAATGTGTTTAGGCTTATCGGTTCAAGTAATTGGGGTTTTATTGCGTAATTCATTACAGTGGATCTCTGTTTCCTAACTTTTGTCATGCTCAACTACGATCTGAAAAGAGGATCGAAAACGCATGGGGTTTTAGTTTCAACTAACTTATGACGATTGAGCTCATATTTTTGGTATATATAGTTACTGAAGAAGATCAAAGGATATCTCATAATTAGTAACGCTGATTCATTGTTGTGGTATTTCATAGAAGATATGGTTATCATGTAATTGATAAGTTGGTTACTTTAGATTGTTACTTTAGATTGCAATTGTTGGGTCTAGAAAGCCCCAATTAAATAGAAAGTTTTATAAAGTCAAAGATGGCCATGTAATGTCAAAGTCAATGTAATTTTACTTTGTTAGTCATTTTGGGCTTTGGGAGTTTAATGGGAGTTAAATGGTCTTGGGCCCATATCTTGTATTTTGGACACTATAAATAAGTGTCTTGGGCTTCATTTGTCATTTGAGACTTTGAGACATTAGAGAGAATACACAGTAAGATTTGTGAGAGCTTTATACGTTCAATTTCTCCCTCAATTGTATTTCAATCATATGAATAGAGATCATTCAATAAATTGTTCTTCATGTCTATCTCTATTCTACTTTCTATGGAGTGTTCTTGATTGTTGCTTGATTTTGGGTCCTACAATTGGTATCAGAGCTTAATCGGATCAATTTTCATTCGATACGATCATTTTTGCAACAATTCAAGAATTCAAGATCTAATTTGAAGATTTGGAGATTCAAGATCGTTATTATCCGTGTGCTACAATTCAAGGTAATTTTTCTGTGATTCTACACATCTTGAAGAAGTATTTTCTGTTTTGGAGAAGGTTTTCTTGATCTTGATAGTTCTTAGTGGAGATAAGAGATTAGTTGATTGATGATCTTCTTCTAAATTCGTTTATGCACGCCAAATGCTCGATGAATTGTCTGAGAAAGGTTTGATGATGTGTTAATTGTTCAAAGTCAGATCTGAAACTATTTTTGGTTCTTCGATTGATTAAACTTAACTTTCTGAAGTGATCAATCAGAAACTTAAGTTTCTACGATCTTTGTTCTAAGAAGATATATGGAGATCGACTTATTGTTATATATCGAATCAAGTTTGTGAGCATTTGATGATTTTAGTTTGAAACAAATTTTTGGAGAACTGTTTGAATTGATTACTGCTGCCATATTTGAATCAGAAGAATTCTGTTGAGTTTGATGAGAATTCTTGGATAGCAGTAAGAATTGAATGAAATGGTAGATCTGTGGTAGAGGAATTATTTACAAACATCAAGATTCAAGAATCTTGTAAATGATGGTCTTGAAGAAGATTTTATTGTTTAAATAACAACTATTAATGATTGTGGAATGCATTGTCATGCTCCTTGTCAGAGATATGGATGTATAATTGATCATGGGGCTGTTGCTGGGGCTGTTGCTGTTGATGAAAAATTAAAAAACAAACAGAATATTGGCTGTTGTTTCGTACAAAACAGCAAGTTGTTGTTGGAGTATTCATAGCAGAAGGTTGCTGCTCGAAGTGCAGCATAATTTTGTTGTTGTTTGTACATCTAAAAGGGATCGAAAAAATAGCTGTAACAAAATGTTTTGTTGCTGTCTTAAGTTGTTTTAACAGAAAATTTCTTTTTTAAAAAGAAATCTGTTGGAAGTTGTTCATGACTCGAAGTGGGCAGCAACAGATTCAGAAGTGTGTTCAGAATTTGATTGTTGTGTAATCAGAATTCTGATCCTATTGATCAGATGTTGGTCGTGATCAGTTGTGTTCCCAGATTCGTCTAATCAGAGTCCATGTTCAGATTTCAATATGTTCAGAGTCCACTTCAAGGTTATTCAGAATTCTGATCGTTACTTCAGATTTGATTCATGTTTGATCAGACATTAATCAAAGACATTCAGATTTCGTTTATGTTGATTCAGAGTTACAAGGCAATTCAGAGGTTGCTTGTGTCTTCAGAAGTTTAAGTTAGTGAATTCAGAAGTCAGATCGTGGGCTGTCAAAGGTTACTCAGAGCTTGTTCAAGTGATTTTAGAGTTAAGTGAGCTTAATCAGAATTCTGACTTCAATGTTCAGAGTTTTAACTTGTGTAGTCAGAATTTCATCAAAGGCCATTCAGAGTTGAACTTTTTCAGAGTTCTTTATGTTCAGAATTCTGATTGTGTTTATTCAGAATTCTGATTGTGTTTATTCAGAATTCTGATCAAGGCTACTCAGAATTTTTACTTACCTTATTTCGGACTAAAGGTGCATTTTCAGAAGTATTTGACAACTTTGCGCACCTGTCGTCTTTTGATCAGAAGTCTCACCTCGAAGCTCCAACTTTGACGAGTCCAGATGCGTTGGATTCCTATGACACAGATGAACATTTTTCATGTTTTGAATTTGTTCTGAATCGGTGTGCTTATTGGTCAGATTCTGTGTTAAAGTCAATGGACACTTGCTGGACAGAATGCTGTGTTTTTCACTCAATTTCTCCCAACTTTCAGAAAGGTGTTCTATCTTCAATTTTTTGTGGATCCAAGCTGAGTTATTGAAGTGTGTTGAGAAACTCCCTCCTCTGATCTTAATGGAATAAGCTTTTAGGCTTAATGGCCATTTAACTCGAATTTCAAGGACGGATTCTTTGTTACAAACTGAGGTACTTTCAGTCGAGCTTATTGCACATTGGATCCGATTTTAAAGTTGAAACTTGTGAAGAATAAGAGCAAATTTTGAGGGGGAGCTTGGATAGATTTGCAAGGCGTGAAGATGTGCAACACTAAAGTTTTCAAAGAAATCAAGGGGGAGATCATTTGAAGATGCTTTCTTTATAAAACTTTAGGGGGAGATTGTTGGGTCTAGAAAGCCCCAATTAAATAGAAAGTTTTATAAAGTCAAAGATGTCCATGTAATGTCAAAGTCAATGTAATTTTACTTTGTTAGTCATTTTGGGCTTTGGGAGTTTAATGGGAGTTAAATGGGCTTGGGCCCATATCTTGTATTTTGGACACTATAAATAAGTGTCTTGGGCTTCATTTGTCATTTGAGACTTTGAGACATTAGAGAGAATACACAGTAAGATTTGTGAGAGCTTTGTACGTTCAATTTCTCCCTCCATTGTATTTCAATCATATGAATAGAGATCATTCAATAAATTGTTCTTCATGTCTATCTCTATTCTACTTTCTATGGAGTGTTCTTGATTGTTGCTTGATTTTATAGTTATCATGTTTTTAGTTTTCGGGAAAAAAAGGAAGGTTTGGCTTTGATCTTTGGCAGTTACTTTGCCCCATCAGAATCACATTGTATGTTAGCCATCTAACATTTTCGTTTTTTTTCTTCTCTTGTGGGGTAGCGGTGGAGGGTGGGCCAGTAAGGGGGCGGGATCTTCCGTTTAATGGCTCCCGACCAATTGAAATGCCTCAAAAGTATACAAAGACGTTTGGTAGAACGTCTATTGACAATGATGGTCCTGTGACGATGTTCTTATATAAATATTTGATGTTTTTTGAGTAATTGGATCTTTCTTGTGGTCCAACTTTTGTAATTAAGTTTTTGACTATGATGGTCCTATGAAGATGTTCAGTGTGATTTTATTGATGGCTATTAACTTTCTTAATGTGTAAGCACTAGTATATGCAATCAAAATGACAACAATCTTCATTTACTGTGGAAGCTATGGCTTTCCTCACGTAAATAAAATATAATAATTTTATACAAAAGGGAAGTAGTAACGAAAATGCAGGATGTTTATAAATTGATAAATAAAACATAAGTTTATCACACAACTAATCATGAAATTTAAACAATTGACCAACATTATTCTCTCACAAGCATTCACATACAATCATAGGTCAGTTGTACTGAAAGGAGTAATATATCATAACAATGCTGTAATTTCCTCCACGGGTTGAGGATGTTTATGAGGACCTCTTTTGATGCTTGTTTATATTATACCTCACGTACCATCTTTCTTTGAATTTTCAACGTGTTGATGTACGTACCTTCTGATAGAGATTTAATGGAGATGTAGTCAAGAAATTCACTGAAGCTCCCTTCTTTGTAGGCAATGGGGTGTTGCTCATCAACTAGCTCTTGTACTGGTCCTACCTTTTTTTCTATCGGCATACTATGAAGACTTGCAATCGACAGGCGTTCCCTCTGCATGTGTTAACACAAGATCTATTTGGTAATCAATTCATCATCTTATTGATCTTCAAGAATCTAGAGTTTACACAAGAATTCCAAACTTTCTCTCTCTAGATTCTCTCTCTAAAACAATCTCTTGATATTACAATTATGATCATTCTAATGACTTGCTTAATCTCTAAGCAAGACTATTTATACTTCCTAATTACAACATATTAAACTAAAGCTAGTTTGACTTTACATGACTTTGACTATTTGACTATTACTTTGACTTTTACAATACTTTGACTTTACAAGGCTTTTACAATAAATCTTGAATACAATAATGCTCCAACATTCTCCCCCTTTGGATTTAAGATTTAAAAATTATGGCAGCAGTCTTCAACACTTGATCTTCAACACTTTAACTCTGACCGCTTTAAACTTTGAAGCTCTAACAATCTTCAAGCAGTTGTATCTTCACAAGTTCACGGCGAACTAGATGCTTTGACATTCTTTAAACATTCAACTTTGAAGAATCTTCAGTCAAACTTGAAAAGTCTTTGTCATTCTCTTTGAAAAGTCAATCTTCTTCAATACAATCTTCAACAAATATTCATCAAGTCTTGAACAGGAATTTCATATCTTTGCAACTTTGATCTTTGAAGCTTTAGTCTTTGAAGCTTTGAACTTTGAAGCTTTGAAAACCTTGAAGCTTTGAAAACTTTGAAGCTTTGAAAAACTTTGAAGCTTTGAACTCAAACTTTGAATGATTTCTTGAACTTTGTATCTTTACCTCTTTGACCATGAAATTGTCTTTGAATAACGAGCTCTCTTGAAACATCTCGGAATGTCTTCTTGACTTTAGCACATCATTTCTCCCCCTTAATCTTTCAATGACATAAATCTCCCTTTTTCTTCAGGGTATTATTTCTCCCCCTGATCTTCAGTATACTAATTTCTCCCCCTTTTTGATGATTGTGAGCATCATGATCATCAAAACCATATCAATTTTAGCACATACTTTGTTCACCATAAGTAACATTCTCCTCCTTTTTGATCTGATAAACCATCAATTCCAAAAGAATTTATCCGAATCTTTTCAAATTCAGACAAAAGAATGTGGTAACCCTGAAACAACGGATGAAACAGTTAAAATGCCTGTAAGTAGCACTGAGTCACTTAGTACAACGGATGTACTTTGGAAATGAGCTTTTTGATGTTCACTCCTCCAGGGCTTCCATTCAATCATCGAAAACCCACAAAGGAATTTCTATGAATGTTATGACAAGAAAACATATTCCCTGTGTGTACGTGCAAGTGTAGAAAGAATTGAAGCAACATATGCTTGAAAATTATAGGCTCAAAGCGTGTAAATTGTTGAGACAACAACAATTTTCCACGGACTCAATGTGCATGAATGAAGAGCGAATGTGGGGCAAACTTCCTTCTTTTTCAATATCCAAACCTTCCGAATGAAGATTAGATAGATTATATGTTGCGTCCCCAAGAAAGATGAAACATTTCTTTGTTATGAAAGAAATGAGTAGCTGGTGGGGTTAATGCAAGAGTTGGCATGGGCTAGTTGCCTGTTTCAATGATGGTCACCAAAGAATGTGAACCAATCAGCAATGTGGCTGGCCGGCTCAGAAAGTGGTTGGTGCAGAGTTCTCTTATTCTTTTAACTCTGTTCTCACACCCTCTTTCTGTTTTTAATCCGCTCACTTCTACCCAAACTCTCATTTACATTTTACCTCAGCACAATGAGATACTCAACCGGATGAGTTATCTCCCCCACTCTTTGATGTAGACCCCTCACCCCTCAATCACTCAAGGATAACTTCGTGGGTAGGAAACACTGGTTAACGTGGATCCATAGAAGTTCTTTATGCTCACACACTGATCCCATGAAATTTTGTCCTAAAATGATGTGTTGTTCAACAGTTTAGCTTGAACAAATATGAATATCGGCATTTGAGTAACATTGCCATCAGAATGTATGCTCCTAAGTTTTTTTTTATAGAATTTGAATGATGAAGAATTCTCAAAACAAGAATAATGAATGAATGAAATGAATTCGAATGACTTGTTTGAGAATCTGACAATGTATCAATCAGATCAAATATCATAAATGATGATCATAAAAAGGATAGGGTATCAAAGAATTGAAATTTGTTTATATGAACAAATATAAACAATCTTTGAATGAAACGTTTAAGTTCATACGCTGAAAAAAATATATGATGCTCAACAAATTTGAAATACAAACGGGAGTATTACCATCGAAAAATTGTTTCGTTTTGAGACATGGTAATAACAAAGTCAATAAGAAGTTGAACCAGTGTGCATGAATCCTTGAAAGTATAGAAAAGATAATACACAAGTATTAATCTTTAAAAACACACGGTCAAAAAAGATGTTACGGTAATCCGAGATATCCATGAAAAACATTTAAAATCACACTTCTAAATTCATAAAATATGTTTGAGAATAGAGAAGTGGTTTGAACATTTAGGAAAAATAGTTTTCATGCTTGAAAGTTGTTCTTCTTTCAAACAATCGGAGATTAAGATCAGAAGATACGTACAGTCAGAAATATTTGAGCTCCCCCTCAAATCATGATAAGATGATTTAAAAACATATAAGCTCCCCCTTAACATGTGCAAAAGATCTTTATATGGACAAAATCTGCACAAATAACAAGACTTGGATTAAAATATCCTTAATCATGAAAACGAGTTCTGAATTACCAGGATTGAAGTAAATTCAGAAGTCAAAGTCGTTGAAGAACGAGTCCTGATCTGATATGATCAGAAGTCATAATTTCTTTGAAGTACGGGTCCTAAACTGATGTGTTTAGAAGCCATAGTCGTTGCTCCCCCTTAATGGCACATGTACTTCTTCAAAAAATTGCACCGCTTCTCTTCTGTTTTTCAGTCATGTGTGTGATATATGTTTTCAAATCAGCACTACACATGATGAACCTACAAAACTGATCAAACAGATTTTGGTACCCAACGGTACTTGGGTCCTAGTGTGTTAGGTGCAGTTTTCTTTGAAGAAATCCTATAAGTACCGTACCAATATTGAGCAAAATCTTTGTGAACAAAATCATTAGTTCCACAGTACGAACAACAAATTTTCTTTTGTGCTAACCTGATTAATTGATTTACAGAGTAAACTAAATCAGGTTTGACAAAAGATGTACCTTGAAATGCATTGTTCTTGTTGACATTCGGAGTGGGAACCTTTGATTTTGGCACTGCTTTGGTAGGAGTTGTTCCTTTCACTCTCCATTCCATTTTAACTCTTTTGAAGACAAGATTATCTTCAGGTCTTGAAGAAGAAGAGGTATTAGCATTAGGCACATGCAAATAATTATCTTAATTATCAAACAGAGGAGTATAAAAGAGATTAGAAGGATGAATATGATCTTTTGAGAAATCATTTGATCTATCATATGCTTTTGAAAACATGTCTTTAAAGTTTGAACTTGAAGTTGTCTTAAACGAGCATTCAGAATTAGTTGAATTTACAAGTGGAGTCTGAATAATCGTGTCAGGACTAACTTGTTTTGAAATATCAACCTTAAAGACAATCTCTTCAAGTTTTTTAACTTTATTGAGTAAAACATTATTTTCTTTAAAAATCAGATCATATTTTACCTTTTGCTCCTTCATAACATCTGTTGATAAACCAGATAAATTCTTTGTTAGCTTCTTTATTTCATTTTGAAAAATCTTTCGTTCATCTGAAAAATCATCTTTCACACTTTTTGCTCTAAAACTTTCAATTTTCATCTTTTCAAGCTCGTTTCTGTCTATATCTAATTCTTTTTCTAAATAGGATATTTTATGTGAAAGCTCAGTTGACTTTTCTTCAAAAGATTTTCGTTCAACATCAAAATTCATTCTTTCTTTCTCAAAATTGTCTCTTTCAATTATCAAAACTTTCTCAAAGTCAGAAACTTGTTTTGAAAGTTTGATACATTTTAGCTCAACAATTTTCTTTTCTTCAAAAGATTTTTTAGAATAATTTGACAACTTTTGTACAAAAATCTTTTCAAATTCTTCCTTTTCTTTTGCAAAATTAGTTTCAAGAGCAGAAAGTTTTCTTTTCAAATCAGCATTCTCAATTTCCAAAACTTTTGCATATCCTTGAAACTTCTTGATCTCATCTTGAAGTGTTGAGTTCTCTTTTTCATTAGTGGCTTCTTTCATTAGATCGGAAAGTTGTTGCTCGAGAGTCAGATTTTTATCTCTATATGCATAAAAGAGATTTATGTACTGAATTGTCACTGGATCAGTGATCACCTCCATTGACATCTTGATTTAATCCTGTAAAAATGAAACACAAAAAAAATTTAAATGAAAAATACCAAAAATATTAACAAAAATATTACCTAATAGAGTGATCGTCAAGAGAAACTTCGCTTAGAAGTTGAATTATGTGCACACTCGTAAAAATATAAAATCAG
Source organism: Saussurea involucrata (assembly GCA_033807775.1). Lineage (NCBI taxonomy): Eukaryota > Viridiplantae > Streptophyta > Magnoliopsida > Asterales > Asteraceae > Saussurea > Saussurea involucrata. Next base: position 24,288,775 of record CM066312.1, read on the forward strand.
AAAAATACAATTAAAGTCAGAAAAATTTTCAAAAATAAAATTTGAAAAACAAATTATAAATTTGTCTTCCAAAAATTAATTCTGAAAAATTTGCGCGAAAATGTTGGACTTTAATTGATAAACCTGCAAAATAAGAGAAAAATATATTAGTTACGAATTAATTGCAGGTAAAAATTGATAAAATTAACAAAGAAATGACTAAAACAAAAAAAATATCACAAAAAGAACTAAAAGTGTAAAATTCTAAAATTAACATGTAAAGGGATTAAAAATGAAAAAAATCTAAAACTTAAAACTAGAGGAAATGACAAACTCTGAAGGTTTAAGTACAAGGACTAAAACTGACAGAAATTGAAAATCAAACTACAGGGATTAATGCTAAAAACCTAAACTCTAAACTCCAGGGACTAAATCTGTCAAGAACTCAATCCTATACTACAGGGACTGAAAATGTAATAAATCTAAACTATCTAACAGACTTAACTGGAAAACTTAACTAAGGACCAAACATGTTACAAAACTAACAAAAAACTAACTGATCCGTTAAAACACTATTCACTTTCTTCAACCTCTCGACAAGATCTGCAAAACATGTTATAGAACCAACTTTTTCGATCGAAACTCTTCGTTTATGATCCCTTAAGCTCCCTTAACTGATTAGAATTCAAAACACGCTTTCAAACTCTCGATATTTGCAACCGAATGTTTTCGAAAAAACCGAACGAAAAACTTCAAACGATGATATCTCCTTCGTTTCTCGACGAAAATCGGTGATTTTTGTTTCATTTAGATCCTTATTCGAATATCTATCAAATGCAATCAAAAGATATCGATCATGCGATGAATTTCGAAGACCCACGTTTTTTTCCGGCGAAAAACGTTTTTCCGGCGAGAACTCCGGCTAGATGAAAAACTTGTTTTTTTTATCCGAAACATTGTGAGTTACAAAACAGATCCGAATCCTTGGTTTTCGGATGCTTACTGAACCGAAAAGTTTGGGATCTCGGAATAAGCTTGAACCGAAAAGTTTTGGATCTCGGAATAAGAAGGAACCGAGATATGTGGATTTCGGATTAAATGTGATCCGAAAACTTTGGATTTCGGATTGAATATGATCCGAGAACTTTTCTATTTTTCTGATGAAGCACGAACCGAAATCTGAGGATTTCGTATGCTACCTGAACCGAACAGTAGAGGTTTCGGTATAAGCAGGAACCGAGAAGTGGAGGTTTCGGAATGAATATGATCCGAGATCTTTGGATTTCGGAATGAATGTGATCCGAAACGTTATTTTGCTTACACACAAACACACAACTCACAACACAAAATTAAAAACAGACACACACTCCTCATACACACACACACACGTGATACACACAAACACACAGCACACATTTCACGTAAACACACTGTAAACACACACACAGACTACTCAAAATTAAAAACACACTCACTGCTCAAAATTTAAACACACACAGTACATATACACGATGTGTGATCCGAATTCCTTGAAAATTAAGCTGACCCGAATTGTTTGCAGACAACAGCTCGTATGTGTGATCCAAAATCCTTTTAAATGCATGATCCGAATTCCTTACTTACATGATCCGGATTCTTTAAAAATTTAAGCACACACACAGCTCACACTTTTTCTATTTTTTTCTTTTCTTCCGTGTTGACAACCTGAAATTTTCAAACACTCAAAACAATTGTTAGACCAAGAATTATGGATCAAAAACTATCACAAACACATTTTTGTAACAACTTTAACAAAAATTTGATCGAACTTCAAGATCTAAAAATTTTAATCAAGAACACTTGAAGATCACCAAGAATTTCAAAACACAAATTTATGAATAAAAACTTGAAATCTTTGAATGTTTGATGTCTAAAACATGTTTTTGGAAACGATTTAGCACAGAAATGGATCAAAACAACAACAAATTGCAAAATCATTCTTCAAAAAATTTCACAGACAACTTTTTGTCAAGAACACAAAAATTTTAAAAATCATCAAATTCCTCAATTCTTGATATGTTTTTATGGAATTGATGATGCAAAACAGATTTAGAACAATGGAGACACACTTTGCAATCAAAATCAAACCAAAAAACAATCAAAAATTGCATAACCCATTTATGTTCTTGAAATCTTCAAAAATGGTGATTTTCTTCAAATTCTTCAAAATTCTTCAAATCTTCATTAAATTTGAACGAATTTGTGCACACAATTTGATCTCCCAAGGCTCTGATACCAATTGTGAATCCATGATCTTCAACAATTCAAGTATTATGTAACAAGATGAGGTAGAAGAGAACTAATTATTTATTAGAAAAGGAAATCTAATCTAGAGAGAACAATATGAGATTTAAGAGCTACATCTTGAATTATGAATTAATGAATACAAAATTACATGACAAGTCCTATTTATAGTCCCCTTCCCTTGTTACAACACTTAAGCCCAAGCCCATTTAGACATCCAAACCCATTAGGCCCAAAGCCTTTACTTTACAAAACTTTCTAATATTTAGGACAACTTCTTGGAATGCCCCCCAAAAGTCAAAGTATTGTAAAAGTCAAAGTAATAGTCAAATAGTCAAAGTCATGTAAAGTCAAACTAGCTTTAGTTTAATATGTTGTAATTAGGAAGTATAAATAGTCTTGCTTAGAGATTAAGCAAGTCATTAGAATGATCATAATTGTAATATCAAGAGAGTGTTTTAGAGAGAGAATCTAGAGAGAGAAAGTTTGGAATTCTTATGTAAACTCTAGATTCTTGAAGATCAATAAGATGATGAATTGATTACCTAATAGATATGGTGTTAACAGCATGCTAAGAACTGCTCGATGAAGGGTACTCTTGTATCTACCATTACTCATCACTTCGAATTGATCTCCTAACTGAACTATTAGGGCTCCTTGGATAAATGGAACTGAGTGCCAATGTTTATCTTGGTCCATGATCTCAAGCCCTTGTTGGCTTTGATTTAGGATGGTCAAAGTACCATAATCCGTATGTGGTGGTATCCCTAGCGCAAGATCTGGTTCTGGGCAAGACGGGTAGTAGTTCACAGCGATGACTTGAGAACCTTTTTCAATGTCATCATGTAAGTAATTGTTATTCAGGCCTACACTTTCGAGAACCACTTTCATTAATTTCTTTTGTAACGCATGCACTGCTTCTGCATAACTTCACATCTTCTCTCTGTACAACAATATTCATGATCAAAGGTTATGCTAAAATTCAACTCCAATAAGTGTTTTTCTCTCTTTCGCACACTTTTATCTTTTGATCTCAGAATGGAACCATTCTTTCATAGCCTCAGTTTTCTTAAATATATTTGCTTTAATGTATAAAAAGAACAGAGCTTGATAAGTTTAATTACTTGTAACTTGGAGGATTTGATGGCCATAAATGGATCCATTTTGATATCGGATTAGCATAATGCTTGATGAAGTCTCTCCAATAGAACACGTTGTCCATCATATGATTCATACTAGTGCCATATCTTACAAGCTTATGGACATCGGCTGAAGCAAAACACGTCTTCTCATCGCTTGGCAAGTTGAAGAACTCTTGAGCAGAGTCTAGTGCATCTTTCATGACCCAAGTAGGAACTCCATGGTTTATTACCTTCAAATATACACTTTTCTTTATCAAAAAAAATAAAATCTCAAAGATACATGCATGCATGCACTATATTTACGTCGAAAGTTCTTCTCAACTGTTATTTTGTAACAATATTCTAAATATGACGTAAATCCAGCCCACCTCATAGCTATGATAAAAGTGGCTTCGTTTACGGTCTTGCAATCGTGATAAATGAATATTTGACGCATATATAACTTGTAAAGTAAGAAATTAATTATATGCAAGTTTTTTCATAAATAGATACCTGAAAGAAGCCAAGTCTCTTGCAGGCAACACGAACTTCATCGATTAGTTGGGATCTGTGTTCAGGTTGGTTCAACATGGAAAGGTCTATGATGGGGAGGCTGGTAGAAATGTGATGATTGTGGCTCGAGTTTGGTCGTTGTAAAGGAGGAAGTATATACCATTTAGGTATATTTTTTTCACGCTTACTAAGGTGAACCTGGTTCATTTAGAATCGACCTGTTTACAACATTAATGGATTATGATTTAATTGTATACCAGTGAAAAGTGAGAAGGGTTCATTTGGAATCGAAATCATTTTCATTGTAAACAGGTATATACCATAAATGTTGAGTGAAAATGATTTGAGTATATACCATTTAGGTATACAATGACACTGGTATATTTAGGTAAATGAACCATAAATATTTAGATATACATTATGTTGTAACATTTATAGACACTGGTAAATGAACCATCTGCTATATCTCCCTTTCCTTCCATTCTCTCTGTCTTTTCTTTTATTGGAGTTAATTTCGATGATTTGGGAATTTTGCTATAAACCTTGTCTATTTATATGCTAAAAGATTTTGAAATCAATGCATTTATTTTCATTAAATTTATAGTTGTATGCTATTTTTGTACAATGACTATAAATGTTACAACATAATGTATATCTTCGGGGGAAGTACCCTTCTCACTTTGTGGTGCTTTTTTCGCATGGTGGGCTGGGGGGACTTAAAAGAACATGCAATTTCTCGTATGTGTGGGGTCCATTTGGTTATATTTAGGCTATTCAAATTCCGCCTCTTTCACCTTTCCAGTGTTCTCATTTCTCACATGGATATACGTTGGCCACTGGGTTGTTACTTTTAGAGAATCCACAATATCGTTTTTTCTAATTTTCTCTTGTCATATCATCGCCACCTCAATAAAATAAGAACCTTCACAAAATTCCACAATAGAGGTTTCAATAAGAACCTTATTTTCTATTTTATCAATTTGGTCACCAAACAAAAAAAAACTCGCAATCATGGATATAAAAGGTGCGCCATAACGTGAGGCGTATCCCCAACGTCACGTTAACCTCCATAGTAGTTGTGTAAGGCGTGACGCAAGCCATGGCGTCTTGAGGTGTGTTATAGAGCGAGTTTGAACATGTTATTTTACTTTTTAACATTTAATTTTTTTTCTTAAAAGTTTGCCTTACTTTTTATTCTTTGATATATCACTTGGGTTGGGTTCCGATGAGAAGTTGAGTTAATGTGAGAAATGGTTATTAAGTGTTGGATGCATATTAGCATGAGATATACCAGACCAATCCCTGTATCAAGCTCGATTTATGGGTCGACTTGAGATTAAAAGTCATCAAGGGTTGAGATCCATGTCTCACAGTTCTCATATCAACAACTTCTCACACGATGTTTCGCCTATATAACTTTTTGTAAACCCTATATATGTTTTATTGATATATGGTTTTTTGAAATTAAATTGCTCAATTCATTAAGAATTAGTAGAAGAAAAAATATGTACATATAAAATCCTATATATGACATACTGCTTGTCGTGGCGGCTTATTGACTCTCGAGGCTTAAGGCTTGAGACTTGATCTTGCCGTCATCTAATGGCTTGCACGATATAGAACTTGATTATCACACTTTTCTTAAGAGTATCTATATCGGCAATTAATAAGTAGTTGATGTAGCTAATGTTACACTTGAGAAACGGTTGATGTTGTGGCTAAGTACAAACTAATTGATAAAGTTGATGTGACACTTTAAGAAGACGAGCTATAATTGTACTGCCGTGGATGTCTCAAGCCTTTCTTATCGATATTTATCCATATTAGTTTGCTGATGCAAGTCAACTCATGTGTCATCTTGCATCCCCTTAAGGTTTTTATGGTCTTATCATGTATACGCTTTTCGCATGTTGCAAAAAAGCAATTTTTGGATCGAAAAATATTCTACACATTGACCTTTTGCACGAATAATATACGACATGTTCATATGATCCACAACCTTTTGTCATTAAGCTGGAAAAATCTCTCCATTGGTGTTTCTACAACCGTGGAGATATTCTAAATGGTTTTCAGGTACATTTTTCTCTTTCTTTTTCTTTATTCTCTCGTGTGTTAAATGTTAAGAATCACAAATACCAATTCCCCCACTCAAATACAAAATTATGGCATTATGAAAAAGAATTTATGTATTTATGTGAAAGGGTACGACGTCACCTTTTGGGATGCTTCCAAAGTACCGATCCCACGATTATATTATCGTGAAGAAGTAAGTATATCTATCATGTGTCAAAGAATGTCTACATCAATTTCATGTCAAAGAATGTCTACATCAATTTCATGTCAAAGAAAGTTTAAAATCAAAGATTCGTTTTAATGTCAACGGGGAGATTTGTAGAAAGAATACGTCGTTTCAAGAAATGATAGGGGGAGTTTTATTCTTCAAGAGTTTTTAAGAAATCGATTGATCATTTCAGTGATCTCTTTCTTTTGAACTCGCGCGTTTATGAAGATCGACACTGAAGAATGAAATTCTCAAGTCAATGGAAATGGGGAGAATTCTTCAAGAGTTTGAGGAAAATCGACTGATCCTTTTAGTGATCTCTTTTTCTTGAACTTGTGCTTCTTGTTTTAAAAAGCTTTGTGTGAAGATTCATATTCTCCTGTTCGAAGAAAGAAGTTCGTTATTTGCCGTTTGAAGATTGGATGACGTTTTGACTTTGACAAGCTTTGATGAAGTCCGAAGATTCAAGAAAGCTAAAGCTTGATGATCGCATTTGTTTAAACCTTGAATCCAAGGGGGAGATTGTTAGTGCAATATGTCTTCAAGGTTTAAATATAGAAAGGTCAAAGTCAAAGTCAATGTATTGAGTTGTATTGTGTTGTTTACACCTTGTAATGTGTTTAGTATAAATAAGTTTTGTTGTGTGTTTGTTTAGTGACTCTAGACATACTTAACTCACATTCTTATATTCTAGATAGAGAAACACTTGTACAGAACTCCTAATCTTGTAATGTGTTCTTGAGTGAAATGGATGATGAATTCATATCTTCTCTATCTTGATTAGATCTTGGATTAACAATTGGTATCAGAGCAGATTCAAGATTTAGAGGAGAATTTCTACTGATCTAACACATCAAATTTGCGGAATTCTCAAGGAAATTTGATCGATTTTCTTGATTTTTCAAGAAAATCTCGTTTTCTTGGATTTTTGTCAAATTTGTGTGATTCTTGGTCGAATTTGATCAAGATTTAGTTCGTTGGATTCATTTTTAATAGAGGAACACTTTTCGTTCAAGAATCGAGAGCTAATTCGAAGGATTTCAAGATCAATTTTGTTTTTTTCTGAGTTTTTGGACTGTTCGATATTTTGCTACTGTTCGTTCTTCATTTTTCTGATTTAGAGGTTTTCAGAGGTTTGTAATTGAAGAAGAAGTGTTCGAATTCAATTTTCGAACAAATCTGCACAGTTTGGATTAAGTTTTTTAGTGATTTCAGTCGTGTTTGGGATTTTTTGTGAACTTTTCGCAAGATCTGAAGTTTTCGCAAGACTCATAGAAATTTTCGCAATATTCATCTTACTTTTCGCAAGTTCATCATCCTTGAAGATCATCAGAATCTAAGTGTTACTTTTCGCAACTCAAAGGCACGCAAACAGTGACTTTTCGCAACCCAAAGGCACGCAAACAGTGACTTTTCGCAACCTAAAGGCACGCAAACCTCAGATATCTTTAAAAATTTTCTAAGTCAACTTTTCGCAACCATTGCTTGCGAAAACTTTGACTTTTCGCAACTGTTGCTTGCGAAAACTGATACTTAGTTATATCAAAAAAAAGTGTATTATATATTTTTAAGAGTTTCATACACTTTAAGAGTTTTTCACGAAAAAGTTTTATATATATATTTTTTCTAATTGTCAAGCGAACATGAACCGACTTCCAGTGCTGATCAAAGAATCTGATTTTGAACGATGGAGTATTTCGTTCATAGACTTTATTGCGAGTAGCGAAAATGGAGAGAATATGATAAAATATTTCTCCGAAGGTCCAATGATCAGATATAAAATGGAGAATGATTTTACAGAAGAAGAGATTAAAAGAAAGAAAGCCGACAAGGAAGCTTCATCCAACTTGATCTTCGCACTTTACAAACTTCCACAACACATCTTCAAACGCGTTGAATGTTTCAAAAACAATCCAATGCTTATGTGGAACGAGTTAACAAAGCAAATGCTTGGATCTGAAGTTGCTTTTAAGAGAAAGGAAGAAGAAAAGAAAGCTGAAAAAGAGGATACGGAACAGAAATTATCAAATGCTGAAAATGAAGAACTCAAGGAAAAGGTTATAGAGCTTACAAAGAGACTTTCTGACACGGAAAAGTTGCTAAAAGAAGAAAGAGCGAATCGTACAAATGACAAAAAGTGCTATGCAAAGCAAATTTTATCTCTTTCACAGAAAGTTTCTGAACTTGAACAAGCTTCAAAGACGGAGAAGAAAGAAAATGAAGAAAAGAAAGCTCTTGAACTCAGATGCATAAAACTTTCTAAACAAAATGCAGATTTTGAGAAGGTTTTATTTCTTGAAAAAGAGAAATTGGAAAAGGAAAGGGTTGAGTATGAAAAAGAAAGGAAAAGCTTTGAAGCGAAGAATGCGAAACTGTCAAAGAAAATTTCTGATCTTCAAAAGGATTTAGAAAAGGAAAGACAAGAGCTAGATAAGGAAAGTCATGAGCTAGAAAAGATGAAGAAAGCTGACTTTCAAGCTAAGTGCGATAAAGACGAATTTTCTAAAGAGAGGAAGATATTTCAGCAAGAAATACGAAACTGACAAAGAATTTGGCCGTGTTATCGACTGATATTATGAAAGAGAAGAGGGTTAATTGTGACATTCAGAAGAAGCTTGATTTGATGACCAAGGAACGGAATGACTTATCAAACAAAGTGAAGTCACTCAACAAATCCAAAAGCTATTCAGTAAGTCCGATTCGACCGTCTAATCTTTTCTATGATCATTCAGTGGATAATTCTTCCAAGTATCAATTTGCTGATCTTCCTTCATACAAGAAAGTCAACATGCAATGGAGAGTAAAAGATACGACTCCTGAAAAAGATGTACCAAAATCGTCTGTTCCCAAAAAGAATACTAACCTGAAAGGTAAATCTTTTGCTAAACCTGATTCATTATATTCTGCAAATCATTTAATCAGGTTAGCACAAAAGAATTTTTGTTGTTCTTATTGTGGTACTAACGATTTTGTTAAAAATGATAGTATTCAATATTGGTATGGTACTTATCATTTTCCTTCCTATAGAGCTCCACTTAACAAGCCAGGACCCAAAACATTTTGGGTACCAAAATCTACTTAATCTGTTTTTGCTGACCCAAATCCTGCTATAGGACCAGTTAGAAAGTTACGTTTACGGTGTATCTTAGTCTTAATAAACTGTTTGATTATAAAAGATGCCAATGAGCACATAATAAAAGTTGCCAATGTGCACAATATGAAAAGATGCCTAAGAGCACACATCTTGAAACTTGGGGAAAATACAAAGTCGCGATAAACTTGTAAATTTGTGAAAATTCTGTTTTTGGACAAATAGTGTGAGTAAGAGCAAAGTATTCTTATAGGCTTTAGAGGTGCATTTGCTTGTTGCTAATCATATTTCGCATGCTAGCACACCAAATAGATTTAATAAAGGAGTTGAAACTGAACATTTTTAACTTGATATGCAATGATGTCTTGTTTTTGAATCCAAACGCATGCATTTGATTTCACTTGATGGAAATATTTGTTACATTTCATAAAGTTGAATTTCTTTTGTTTGGTGTTCAAATGATTAAATGTTAGTAGTTATAAAATGTTGTTCAATGAATTCTATTTTTCTTCATATAAGTTTGTTAAAATGTGCGCTTATATGATTTTTATGCAAATTTTCAGGGGGAGAAAATCAACTTGCTCTACAATTCTTATTTTTAGGGGGAGCAAGATCTTTCGTTTATGGGGAGATTGTTCGTGTTTTTCAAGGGGAAGAAATATTTTTAAAGAGGGAGATTGTCCGTGACTGAAATTGAAAAGATTTTCGATGCTCGTGATGCTCACTTTCATCGAAAAAGGGGGAGAATGTCTACATCAATTTCATGTCAAAGAAAGTTTAAAATCAAAGATTCGTTTTAATGTCAACGGGGAGATTTGTAGAAAGAAGACTTCGTTTCAAGAAAGGATAGGGGGTGTTTTATTCTTCAAGAGTTTTTAAGAAATCGATTGATCATTTCAGTGATCTCTTTCTTTTGAACTCGCGCGTTTATGAAGATCGACACTGAAGAATGAAATTCTCAAGTCAATGGAAATGGGGAGAATTCTTCAAGAGTTTAAGGAAAATCGATTGATCCATTCTGTGATCTCTTTTTCTTGAACTTGTGCTTAATTGTATTAAAAAGCTTTGTGTGAAGATTCATATTCTCCTGTTCGAAGAAAGAAGTTCGTTATTTGCCATTTGAAGATTGGATGACGTTTTGACTTTGACAAGCTTTGATGAAGTCCGAAGATTCAAGAAAGCTAAAGCTTGCTGATCGCATTTGTTTAAACCTTGAATCCAAGGGGGAGATTGTTAGTGCAATATGTCTTCAAGGTTTAAATATAGAAAGGTCAAAGTCAAAGTCAATGTATTGAGTTGTATTGCGTTGTTTACACCTTGTATTGTATTTAGTATAAATAAGTTTTGTTGTGTGTTTTTTTAGTGACTCTAGACATACTTAACTCACATTCTTATATTCTAGAGAGAGAAACACTTGTACAGAACTCCTAATCTTGTAATGTGTTCTTGAGTGAAATGGATGATGAATTCATATCTTCTCTATCTTGATTAGATCTTGGATTAACATGTCCTTAAGACATGTCGGTTGTGCCTATTGTCTAGAGCCGAACCCAAGACCCCCCCCTCATTTTATAGAAATGTGCACTTGTTATCTCAAAGAAAAAGAAAACAGAGAACATAAAGTGTTGCCACATAAGTAGTTTATTTAAAAAAGACTATTTTTTCATTATTATTTTGTACTACTTTTGTTACATAATATATCGTGTCATAGGTCTTTATTGAAGTTGTTGCCTCTAGTTGGTTGCAAACCAATTGCATTATTTATTGTTATCTAGTTAATGGTTATAGTGTCATGTTGCATAAGAAGACAAAGTTTAACTTTTCATTGACTCCAAATTCTTTTTTCTTTATTTGTTTTTGTAGAGATTTGCAGAAACACCCCATAACTATGATAGAGTTACAAAGACACCCAAATAATTTTTAAACAAAATGCACAACCAAATTGAATGGTAACATGACTTTTCCATTCGAAGGATTTTCCAAGTAAAAAGTCGTTCTATCTTTTGGGATAGAGGACATGTTGGCATACATTTCACTCTCTTGGACTATTTTCAAGTGAGATATAGTAGGTTCATTTGGTTTCGTTTTATTTATTAGTTAAAGAGTATACTTGCATTATTGTTCTTTTTTCACAATTGGCGGATTAGTTTTGTAGTGCGGAAACTTGTAGGTACCAACAACCAATCCACGAACAAATCCTGAACGGCTATCAGGCCAAATCAATATCTCATAAAAAATGTGGATTTAGTGTAACACCTCGAAATTCCATTATTTTTGTATATTTTGGGAGAACGTTTATCTTATGAGAAAACGTTAATTTAGACAAAATGTACGATTTATATGTTGAAGGGTCAAGGTGTAATTGACCAAAGTATTAAGAGATTTGTGAAAGAATGAATATTGAGGGTTGATTTTGTTATTTGGCTATAGTTTTGGGGTATTTAAAAGGGAGGTCGGTTGCAGATTGAAAAATATATCAATCTTGGTTCTTGGAAGTTCGGTGTTGGGCAGGAGAAAGAGAGAAGAAGAAGTTGAGCTTTTGATCTCTTGTAGTAAGGGTTTTGAAATCATCTTCTTTAATTTCTAAATCAGTTGGTAATTACAAGTTTGAATCACCTTCCAATAGGCTATTGAATTAGAGGAAAGGAGGATTTTGATTTCTGGATTTTGGTTTCTGGGTCAAAAGCTTCATCAGGTGAGTTCATCTTATTTTGATAAAATAGACATCAAAATTGAACGATTCTTGTGTTATTAACTTGTCTATGTGTTATAGAACTGCTATATTGATGTGTATTGAACTGAGAATTGATCTATCAAAAGTAATCGATGATAAAAATGGAATACAGTCGAAGTTACCGGATAAAATGTAGCATCCGGTAACCCCTGGTCGATGGTATCTGGTCAAGACATAGCACCCGGTAAGTTTTAATTTCAAGGTGTTCGGTTATCGATGTTTCCGGATAGAAATTCCGGATAACATCTTCCGGATTACTTTGGTATCCGGATGGTAGGTGTTTCCGATAAATGTCGATGTCCGGATAGGTTTAATGTCCGATAAATGTGTTTTCCGGATACGAGTTCCGGACATTTTGACCGGATAGTCTGAGTGTCTGGAAAGTTGCGATGTCCGGATAGTCTTGGATTCCGGAAAGTTCTGATATCCGGTAAATTATGAAGTCCGGATAGTTTGTGGTGTCCGATAATCTATAATGTCCGGTCACTTCTGATGTTCCGGATATGTATGAGTTTTCCAGATAGTTCCGGATATAGTTTCCGGATATGTATGAGTTTTCTAGATAGTTCCGGAACCCCCGTGCTAAGTCGCCGAAGGGGGACAATTGAGGATAAGGATATGATAGGTTATCTAGGATTCTTAGCGTTGAGAATGTGATATGAGATGTTGCGTGTTTATGTTGTTATGCATATATGCTAGTAAGTGTAATGGATCCATAGACACTGGTATTAATTGAAACGTGGAATAGGCATAAAGTAAAGTGTAATTTCCGTTGACCTGAAATGAGGAATAGGCATAAAGTAAATTGTAATTCCCATTTCGAAAGGTGATGAGAAACGTGGAATAGGCATAAAGTAGATTGTTATCCCCATTATGTTCGATAAATGTGGAATGGGCAAGGGATGATTGCTATTCCCATTTATATTTGATTAATGTGGAATGGGCAAGGGATGATTGCTATTCCCGTTATGTTTGATAAATGTGGAATGGGCAAGGGATGATTGCTATTCCCGTTTATATTTGATTAATGTGGAATTGGCAAGGGATGATTGCTATTCCCATTATGTTTGATAAATGTTGAATGAGCAAGGGATGATTACTATTTCCGTTTATATTTGATTAATGTGGAATGGGCAAGGGATGATTGCTATTCCCATTATATTTGAGAAATGTGGAATGGGCAGAGGATGATTGCTATTCCCGTTTGTACTGTGACGTGAGAATGCGAAATAGACAAGATATAATTGCTATTTCCGCTTTCTATTAGGAAATAAGGAATAGGCAAGATATAACTGCTATTTCTATTTCCACTCCAAGAAATAGGCATGGACTAATTATAATTTCTTGGACTTGAGCAATGATCTAGAATCTGGGTGATTCGTAGTGGGCTCTTGAATATAATGCTATGACTTACTCAATGTTGGTCATACTCAGGGAATCGGGTATAATTTCCGTCATCGAAAGATGTTACGTGTACGGTAAGAAAGATTGCGAGCAGGTTAAATTATATGCTTTGTTTACAGTTTTGGTTTTAAAAGCTTATAAAGTTTTAATTTGAAAACTGGATGTTCTCACTAGGCGTAAGCCTAATCTTTTCAAATTAAATTTTCTTACCAGGTACTAGCTCGGGAAGGGATAAGCAGGGATGAGTGTCGAGAAGTCCTGGAATTATGCTTTTGGAGCTATGTTGGAGAATTTAGTAGAACAAGGGTTATTTTAGAGATATTATAGACAACCCATAAAATCTGATGTTATTGGTCATGAATTAGATTAGTCGGTTGTTTATGATAATTCAGTTATAATTAGACCTTGTCACTAATACTCGGTTTGTGAATGAAAACTTTTAGGAAGATGTTGTAAATTATTATGATAAATTAAGGTTTAAATTTATTGTGGTTTTTAGGGTGTTTCATTTAGTCAGCCAAATGTCATGTACACATGGCTGCAAAAAAAGAAAAGGTATATCGAGAACAACCAAGATTATACTCTATTCGTCCTAAAAAACACAAGACACTTCCATTTTTGGGTTGTTAAAAACATTTTTTAAAGCTTTTGGTACATAATTAGTACTTTTGTACTTATTAGTAACATATAGCTCAACTAGTAAGGCCTTGGTTTGCTCCCTAATTGTCACCGGTTTGTTCTTGATAGTGAACTTTTAGGTCCAATCAGATTAATCAACCCAAAACACCGAAGGTTATCCGAACAATTACTTGATATTAATATGTTTTCTTTTGGTCCACCAATTTATTTGTTTTTATGAAGGGATATTTAGGCATATATTTCAGTAGTTAAACATTTTTATTAAATTATATATGTCAAGTTGAAACAACTTTTATGAACTAGATTTTAGGTTGTGATGGTAATTAACCTTATCTATGTATGTATATTATGGTGTTCTAGCTAGATTTGGTTTGTGTTACATGGAGTGATCAATTAAGTTAATGGGAGTGATGGAAATAATGAGGCATTATTGTTAAATGGTGGTGGTGATGACAACGAAATTGTTTGTGATGGCTATATTTGACTGACTTGTGGTGGTGGAGAGGATATAAAACCAAACCAAATCAAATCATACCAACTTAGTATATATGTTCTACTTGAAAGTAAAGATTAATGATCGAGGACAAGCTTTGTTGGTGGTACTTAATTTGCTGCTTAGTTATCGTTATTGTATTAAGCCAAGTTATAAACACCATACATTATATTCTTTCCACTTTTCTCGGCTCCATACGTACTCCCTCTATTTTCCAGATATTTTGGTTGAAAGATGCCTATTATGAATTACATGCATGTTCATGCAAATAAGGCAAAACCTCTAGTAAGATTTACAAAAATGGTGCAACACAAGGACTTGTTAGGGGTCACTCATCATGATATACGCTCTCCAAGCATGTTTAATCGCGAAGTTAAATCTAATGGGATCTGGTACATTAGTGCTTGTAGATCGCACTCATGTTGCATGCATCCTGGTCGCCTCCTAAGCCATTATCGTATTTATGTCATCATCTTCATCCTTGATCATCTTCATCCTTCATCATCGCTCGACCAAAAAAAGAAGATTAGATCTTTTCATCTTCGTCTTTCATCTCAGTTTGTAAACTTCTTCAATCTTCATCCTTCAAATTCTTTCTTTCGTCAAAATCCTAATACATCAGAAAAGAAAAGAAGCATGGACCAAGGGACATAACAACTTACGCATAAACAACTATATTCTTGATTTGAATGGGATAAAAACCGAGCACAATTTCTACATAATTGGTCAATTGCTCGGATGATGTTCCTTTGATAACTACACATATCGATGTAAGGGTTCTCGAAGAGCAGTGATTGCTTTTTATTGTCGTTTGCAATATTCAGTCAAAACATAAGTGATGAAAGCTATAAATGAAGCTACAATGAGAGAGATATGACCAAATGAAGATACATGCTCAAAATCGATTTTTATGCACTACACCTCGACCGTGATTGTGACATATCACAATCGCATGGCAAGGTCGCCTAGAATGTACCAAAAGTCATTTTCTCCCTGGCTACCTTGACATGCCATAGTGGCAGTGCCACTGGCACACTCGTCGTACACTATAACTTGGCCCGTACTGATAGTTTTTCAACTGTTCTTCGACTGTTTTCTCGACTGTTTTCCTAGACGTTCCCCGATCGTCTTCCCTATATATTTGATGATATTATGCTAATTATCGTACCATTGTCATAAATCCATGGCACATTCATTGGAACGACGAAACACTCGGTAACGCCGGTGCTATTATGACATATGTCACAACTGCATGGCACTATGCCACATTTTCAGTACCATTGGTGCTATTGTGACAGATGTCACAACCAAATGGCTCTATATCCATACTTCATATTTGTTTCTTCCTTTTACCGATTCACCGAGTTTAACACTTTTCTTCAATTAGAATAAAAATCATAATGTTACATATTTGGCTCGCAAAATGAAATTTGATAGAACTGAAATCCATCGAAGAATTTGACTTTGAAGTAATTGGAATGAAATTTGATAGAATTTAACCACGCGTTTGGTTGATAAAAATTCAATTTCTTCACTTAAGCCAACGAATGATGAATTTTTCAAATTGTAGAATTCAAAAGAATTCAAGTGAATCCATCGTATTCATTATATGAATCAAATATAAGATTTGGAATTTGGTAAAAGAAATTATCAATTCCATCCCCTTTGAAATCCATAAACCAAACAAGATCTGAGGGTAGAAGTTGTAATTAGCTTATAATTGTGGGTGGGTTTTATCAAATTGTATAGTCGTTGTGTTCACTTCAATATCAAAGCATATTTTATCCATTTATGTACCGACCATAAATAGAAAGAAATTTCTGTGAAAATTTTAAAACCATCGCCATACTTTCGTGATCACCGGGAAATTGCCCGAAATAGCAACTCCCGACTCCACTTGATTAGATAGTCATCTTTCCAATATAATTTCTTAAATAGTCGGATTTTACATAAATAAATTTATGTGACTTGAATTTATACTATATTATAAAATATTTGGTTTAAAATCTTAAATTTTTTAAGCATTATGTATTATTATTTTAATGATAAATTGTTTAATTTTCAAGTTTACATGTAAAGATGTGACTTTTTAAAGCTTCATTTTTAATTCATAACTAATTGATAAACATAAACAATATAAGATAAATATCACATTTTAAATATAAATTATCTAAAATATAATTAGAATAACTATTGAATTTTAACATAAATAACTAATTATAATTTTTTATAAAAAAATATATAATCAATACTATTTTTTTTTGAAAAGCCATTTTATAACCAACAATAAAACCCACCATATACAGCAAACCAAAACCCATGCTCCCAACAGGGGGAAAGCAATCCTCGAGACAACCCAGTAAACTAACAGTAGGTACATAAAACCAAACAGTACTTCGAATCACTAGGGAACCAGAAAAAAAACGGCCGCTATACCAAGTTTGCAAGAGGTAAACTCAGTAGAGTAGCACCGACCACCCCGATCCAGCCGATGATATGCAAGCCCAGATGCGTGAGCAGGGGCTGTGACCACGGAGATCCGTCACAATCGAACTAAAACTGAGCCAATGGATCGATTAACCACCCCCTCCAGTCCTTTGAAACCTGTTTGCATCGCTGTGTGATCCATTCAAAAGTTTTACACTGAAATTCATGGAACAAATCTGGAATTTTCCGGTTGTCGTTCTTGAAGACGATACTATTTCTGTGCGACCAAACCATGAACAGGAGCGCCCATTTTACCCCCTCCCAAATCTTCGAACTTGCTTCGTTGCTTCCGTGATTGGATCCTTCTTGAATTATTTCTTGCACCGATTCCATCGACCGTAGATCTTTACTCCACCATCTACCCACCAAGTTCCACACCAATTTGACCTGCGGGCAGCCCACGAGAGCGTGGTCCAACGACTCACCCAAATCTCCACATCTCGGACATAACACGGAGTCCAAATCAATGCCTATACGGTCCAACGCCATTCTCGTAGGAAGTCTATCTTTACACGCCCTCCATATAAAGACACAAACCTTTTTTGGTATAACCGTCGACCACTTCGTTGATTCCCCGTTCCGGTTAGAGTTGCTTCCTCCATTTTCCAATGTATCCCGTAGTCCCTAAACATTGAAGATTTTCGAAGCCTCACGTATCCATTCCACTTTATCTACTTTACCCCTTTCCGGTTGGAATTCCCCTAGTCGTTGACCAAGAGACTCCAATTCGCCAATTTCTCTTCCTCTCGGATGCCTCCTCCAAGTCCACTTCCAATTCCACGCTTCATCTATCCATTTTCCTCTTTCCTTGATTGTCGCCTCTTTAGCCGTCTCTAGCCGAAATAGCCTCGGGAACTTGTCCTTGAGAGCCTCATTACCCAACCAACGGTCCGTCCAAAACTTTGTCTCATCGCCTTCTCCTACTTTCGTCTTAAACGACCTCGAGAAATCCACACCCGCGCTGTCCATTTCCGGTCTGATTTTTGCTGTGATGCTCCATGTCGTACCAGCACCAGCACCACCAAAAGTGTTTCCCAACAGCCCCCCTCATCCCCGTAAATACTTTTTATAAGTTTAACCCAAAATGCATTTTTTTCGTTGAGGAAGCGCCACCACCACTTCCCCAAAAGACCCCAATTGAGCGATTTCAAGCTACCAATGTATAAACCCCCAATATAGACTCTTCATCGTATCTACCCAATTCACCCAAACCATGCCATTTTTCTCACACTCACCGGATCCCACCCCACCCCCCCCCCCCAAAAGAACCTACACCGCGCGCTCTCCAATTCTTTTAACACTCCGCTCGGGGCTCGATACAAGGAAAAAAAATACAAAGGGAGACTACCCAATACCGATTTGACTAAGGTCAACCGTCCGCCAAAAGAAATTACCTTCGATTTCCACGAAGCAAGCCTCTTTTTAACCGTTTCGATCGCCGATTTCCAACTCTCCAACCTTCTCATCGATGCTCCCACCGGTAACCCAAGATATGTAAATGGAGTCGTACCCGACCCGCAACCCATACTTCTTGCCCACTCTTTGACCTCGTCTTCCGGCACACCCAAACCAAAATTTTTGCTTTTGCTCACATTTATTTTTAACCCCGACATCTCTTTGAAACATCTAAGAACTTTCAGCAAATTTTTAAGATTATTTAAGCTCCATTTGCCAAAGAAGATAACATCATCCGTATATTGTAGATGTGAAATCGATATCTCCTTAGCCCCTATGTAAATCCATCTGTACAAAATTCGGTTAAATCGGTCCTATGCTTGAAAAGATGTCTATAAGACCAAGGCTATGTTTGGCAAAATAGCTGATAAGCTAGCTGGTAGCTGATAAACTAGCTGCTAGCTGATAAACTAGTTGTTGACTCATAAGCTAGCTGGTAACTGATAAGTTAGCTGATGAAAAAGTCATGTTTGGCAAAACTAGCTTATAAACATGTAAAATGATCAAAAATGACATCTTCAATTTTTTTTTATCAATTACGATATTTAATTATATAATTAAAACAAAATTATAAAAATATAATATGTTAATTAATACAACCAATAGTAAAGAAAAATTAAATAATACATGTTAATTAAAAGAAATTTAAAATTTATTATTACATATACATCATAAATTTTTAATGGGCAAATTGCATGAAAATGCAACGTACTTTAGTCTGATTCCTATTTTGGGTAACGTACTTTCAAAACTTTCGTTTTGGTACTTAAGTTGTAAAATCTCAAACTTGCCCATGTACAAGCTTTGAAAGAGATATATACAACTAAGTACCAAAACGAAAGGTTTGATATATCTGTCAAAGAGATATATATCAACGTACAGGTTTGATATATCTGTTAATATTTTAGTTGTTAAATTTTAATTTGATTTGAATATTCTCACTAGGAGAAAGCCTAATGTTTCAAATTAAATTTTCTTACCATGTACAAGCTCTGGGAAGTAGTGTGGGGGAGTGAGATGCAGATGTTGGAAGAAATCAGACTTATATAGATGTCAAAGGATCAAGATTCTCTTTTGATGATTTTTGGGACAAAACTTAGATAATCTAGTAATCTGATTATGTTGATATGATTAGATTAATAGGATTATTCAAGTTAGATGTTTATGTACATATAAAACCTCACTTTTGATCCTTTGGTTATAAAAGTCTGATATTTTGATGGTCATAACTTGTGTATTTTTGAGGTTTAAATTGGCACTGTTTTTAAGGTGTTACATTGGGTGACTTGACAAAATGAGTATTAGTTGAAGTGTTTTGATAATTATTGCATAAATGAAGAATTATTTAGTAAAAATGCACTTTTAGTGTTTTGATGAAAATATGCATAATTTTATGTGATGGTATGTTTCAAAACATGAACGTGTGGGTCATTGGGTTTTGGGTCATTTCCGACCTTGTGAAATTTTAGAAGTTGTAAACCATTCGTTTTGAGAAAATATGTAATTTGAGTATTATGATGGATGAACCTTAAGTATTGTTATTTTAAATGATGGATGAACCTTAAGTATTGAAAAGATGTCTATAAGACCAAGGCTATGTTTGGCAAAACAGCTTATAAGCTAGCTGGTAGCTGATAAGCTAGCTGCTAGCTGATAAACTAGTTGTTGACTCATAAGCTAGCTGGTAACTGATAAGTTAGCTGATGAAAAAGTCATGTTTGGCAAAACTAGCTTATAAACATGTAAAATGATTAAAAAGGACATCTTCAATTTTTTTATCAATTACGATATTTAATTATATAATTAAAACAAAATTATAAAAATATAATATGTTAATTAATACAACCAATAGTAAAGAAAAATTAAATAATACATGTTAATTAAAAGAAATTTAAAATTTATTATTACATATACATCATAAATTTTTAATGGGCAAATTGCATGAAAATGCAACGTACTTTAGTCTGATTCCTATTTTGGGTAGCGTACTTTCAAAACTTTCGTTTTGGTACTTAAGTTGTAAAATCTCAAACTTGCCCATGTACAAGCTTTGAAAGAGATATATACAACTAAGTACCAAAACGAAAGGTTTGATATATCTGTAAAATTACACTCTCTTTCTTGTCATATAAACCTGTAAAATTTAACAACTAAAATATTAACAGATATATAAAATCTCAAACTTGCCCAAAATAGGAATCGGATTAAAGTACGTCGCATTTTCATGCAATTTGCCCATTTTTAATTTGCTAAAAGAAGTTTTAGAAAAAAAATATATTAACTTATGATTTTAAATAACCGTTACATATAATATGAAAAAAATAATCAAATAATACTTAAAAAGATAATAGTAGTTGGGAATTAAAATATATTAATTAATATTATAAAATATATAAAATAATTTATATGATTAACAATAACTCTAAATAATTAAAAATTAATTTCAATATATAATTAAAGTTTAATTTAATAATTTCCAGTTAATATTAATAATTTTTATTAATTAATAATAATTAAATTTAAAAATTAAAATTTATAATAATAATAGTTAGTAAATAATAATAAGGGGCAATATTGGAATATTCACAAAAAGCTACTGAAACGCTAATTCAAGTAGCGTTTCAAAAAGCTAACTTATAGTCATTCAAACATGTACACCAAAAAAAGCTAGCTTATAAGCTAGCTTATTTTTGCCAAACAATGCCCAAGTGGATGAGGAAATTGACTTATTTTAGTCAATTTTCTATGATCATTCTATCTTCTACATCAAAACATGCAAGATTATTTTGAAAATTTAAATTTCAACTCTGGAAAAGAGCCTACACAAGTAGAGGTGCTATATATAGATATTTTTGCTCAACAAACCAACATGAATGCATTCGGTTTGCTTTATTTTTTGTAATTTTGTTATTATTTTTTTAATCTAAAGTTTTGGGTCGAAAAACATTATATTCGGGTCAAAAACTGTTGACGCTATTTGATTTACGAAAACTAAAAATACTATATTTTTATTTGTCTGATTTTTAAGGTCAAAAGTCGTTTCCTTAGGCTTGTATTATTTGATAATAAAACAACTAACTTATAATTGAGATTCATAAGTCAATTGTATTGAAAATGACTAGAATACGAAATAAATGACGTATGAGACCATATTGAATATCTCTCCACACATCACTTCTTCTCGAAAGTTGGAAAAATATTATTGAAAACGTTTTTGGATTGTATTTGTATGGACATGGACTTAACTGAGGGAGGGGTGAAAAAGGTCATCTATAAAGAGAAAATGAAGAACAATGAAGGAAAATGAGACATATGACCATGAACCTTGTTCACAATTTGCTAGTTGGTTGGCGATTGCACAAACTTTTAGTACTAATCATGCAATGCTGAAAGCATGTAAAAAACGTCTTCTAAAACTTTGAGTCTAAGGATTATTATTGGGAATACTAGAAGAAAAATATTGGTTGATCCTATTTAGTGCGTTGATGATAATTCCTAGACACTTGGTTATTTTCTATAGTAATTGTTCAACGTTTATACTTCTTAACACTCACTCTTAACATAATATTTTCTAAGTGATTATTTTCTCAGTGATAAATTAGATCAAGTCTCAAATCTCAAGTAGAACTCCAAGTTATGTCGAAGATGTATCTGTAGATATAGATAGTAAGAGCTGAAGTGGTTTCAGAATTTAACCTATCTAACTGATGAGCACTGATCAAACAAGAAGCTCAACAAGCGTTGAAGAAGACTCCAACGTTCCCTTCTACCCGAATCAGAATCTTATTGATCAAGCTTCTCATTTTCTCTCTGATTTGCAAAAGCCAACCCATGCAACTACATGATAAAGGTACAGTAAGGCTTATGCTTTATTGCTACTTTCCATGCATGGCTACTACTATGGTACACTGTTCACTAGCACTAGCGGCTAAGTTGTCCAAAAAAGGACATGCAAATACTGCTACCCTCTCCCTCAATGAAATGTGGCATTTACCTACCATAGTGCATTAAATGCACCTAGTATAAATACTAGTGAAGACTTCATCTTTAATGCACATATTCAAGAGCTGAAACATTCTGGTGGAAGCCTTTGAACAAATGTCAGGTTATGAATAATTATGAAAGAAATTTTGAGCCCAAAGAAAGTTTGATATAAAGTATGATACCATAGTTCTAACAGAAGAATGTAGTGGTTTGTTGCTAGTAAAATCCCTCCGAAACTCAAAGATTCTGGAAGCATTACAATCCCATGTTCAATAGGTAGAAAGGAGATAGGAAAGGCCCTATGTGACTTATGTGCTAGTTTAAACCTTATGCATTTATCAATTTTTATCACCTTATGCATAATTGAAGCCAAACCCGTTATTGTTACTCTTGTATACAGAAGAGATAACCCCTCATTATCGGATCTAAAACTCCACCACCACTTCCCGAGAAGGGCTAAGTTAGGTGCACTAAGACTCCCAATGCCAAGCCCGCTGTGATTTTTACTATTAACAGATGAATTCCAAGCCACCTAGTAGATTTTTGATATCCTTGCCTCCCCCTCCCCAGAAGAATCTCTCCCGAATGCTTTCAAGAATTTTGATCACCCTTTTAGGCGCTTTGTAAATCGAGAATAAATATAACCCGAGACTTCCGTGAGCTGACTTACAAAGAAGTAGTCTACCCCCAAATAAGAGAGATTTAGCTTTTCCACTTGAGAGTTTTGATTGAAACTTGTTGATGAGAGGAAACCAACTTTCTACCTTTGACATTTTTACTCCCACCGACATACCAAGGTAAGAAAACGGAAGAGGCCCTTCTTTGTAATTCATTCTCTTAGCCATGGTCGTCATCTCTTCCGAGTTAACTCCAATCCCCACTACTTTGCTTTTGTTTTGAGGTTATATTGGTAAAACAAAAGTCTGTTCCAGCTTGTTCCATGGGGTGGGGTGGAACAGGCTTGTTCCACTGTTGGTCCACTCTGTTCCTGTCTGTTCCACATAAAGTCCTGCCAAACATGGAACAATGATTCCTGTTCTGTCCTGTCTAGTGTACCAAACACACCCAAAAGGAACAAAGATCGGGAGCAAGATAAAAAGAAGTCTTTAGCTCTTAAAGCTTCAATTTCAAGTGATGAGAACGGACAAACCCGGAAATATTGACGACATAGCCATGTTGGCAAGAAACTTTTCCATGTTTTTATCTAACAAAGAGTTTTCAAAAAATGATTGGTTTCAAAGAAAAGGAAACTATCGACGTGGTGGTGAAAACCAAAGCTGAAAGTTCATAAAAGGGAAGACAAAATAAAGAAAAATGATGACCCAAGTGATGAAGAAGAAGCCAAGCAAAATAAAGGATATTGCTACTCATGGGGAGATAAAGATCACTATACAAATGAGTGTCCTGAAAAGAACAAGTCCAAAAAGAAGATGGAGAAAGCCTTCATTAGAGGTGCTTGGAGTGCAAGTGAAAATGTAGAAGACGATGAAGCTATTTGTCTCATGGCCGGAAACGATAATGAGGTAAGACTCTTATGATTCCAACTATTCTAGTTATGATAAGAGTGATGATGATGATCTTGACATGTTAAATGGTTTTTTCCATAAAATGGTCGTTCTAGTAAAAAATTATAAAGATGAGTGTCACAAATTTAATGAGACTTTATTATTATGTAAATAGGAAATTCATGATTGTAAACAAAAATTGCATGTGATTTTAAAACCAAAGTGGAGTTAAATGACAAAGTCACCATTTTGGGAAAGAAGCTTTGTGAAAAAGATGTATGCGCTTCTTGTATTGTTTTAAATAAAAAGATTGCATGCTTTGAAAAAGGAGTGGTAAAAAATGATTTATGTGCTAAATGTGATATTCTTAAAGATGAAATTGCGTGTTTAAAAGCTACGCGTGATTTATATGAAAAAGATGATTTGTTAGCTCATGCTTTTCTATATAGTAATGAGAAAGTGCTTAAAATGTCAAATCATATAAATTGTAAAAAATGAGTGGGTTTTAACTCATGTTATGATGTATGTTCTAGTATGCATGATGAAATGTTGTTGAACCACCTAAATTTGTTGAAATTGAAAAGGTAGTAAAACCTTATATAGCACCTCATGATATAAGTGGAAATGAATACATGAAACCCAAACTTCATGTGCCAAAACCCCCATATGTGCCCTAAAAGGATGTTATGAATTATATGCCAAGAAAAACATATGCATGCATGTATGATGATAAATTTTCTAGACTAAAATAAAAAATAAATGTGCATGCTCCTTTTTATGTCTATGACGAGTATGATCGTAGAATTAAAATCGTAAAAAATGGATTCCTAAGGGGTTGTTTAGTGTTGACAATCCCGGTGGGATGCATTTGTGGTTTTAGGTTGTATAACTTTGTATGTTGACGTACTTAATGCATATTTTACGGCAACATGCTTAATATTGATTTTTTGTAGTTTTAAGTTTAGTCATTGTTAGCACTAACTTTCAAAGGACCCATGAAAAATGAGGACCATAAAAGTTATATTTTATTGTTTATAGATAAGCCTTGACATAGATTGGATTCTTGCTAGTGGTTGCACACGTCACATGACTGGAAACCATAATATTTTCTCATCATATGAGTCATGTGATGGTGGACAAGTTATTTTTGGAGGTAATTCCAAAGGAAAGGTAGTTGGGAGAGGTGTAATTGTTGAAACCAGGATTCAATCTTACAATCAAATATGAATAATCAAACAGTACATGATAGAGATTTGGATCAACGCACTTGTATTCAATTAAGAACAGATTACAGATCTAGAGAGAGAATCTCTCAAAGATTACAAAAGTTAAATACTAAGATATGCGGGAAAGTTATGCCAAAGATTAGTTAGCTTACAGTTGCTAACAACTATATATACTGTAAAGAAAAGCTAAAGCTACAGTATATATACATGAAAGACTAATAGAACAATTACACGTGTCCTAATTAGTAACAGAATGTAACTGAAAATATCCTAAGACATAAGTTCTGAACAACATGTTCAGAACTTTTGAACATCCTTCTGATCAAGCACTTAAGAACTTCCTTTAAGCACTTGTGATATTTTCTTCATCATTCTCAGAAGTTCTGAGTCTCATACTCAGAACTCTGACCCTTCAGTTCAGACTTTCATACTTGTAATCTTTTCGAGACTTCTCAGATCAGAACTTCTGAGTCTTCTAACTCAGAACTCTGAGTCTTCTATTCAGATCCAACACTTGTAACTTTTGACAAAACTTCAGATCTAACAATCTCCCCCTTTTTGTCAAATAGTCCTGTACTTTTCATCATCATATTCTTTTAGTGCTGGAAAAATCTTCAAAATCAGTACATTTCTCAGAGTAAGCCTTCTGTTAATCTTTTCTATGATATCTTGAATCTCTTCAACTTGTTTTCCCTTTTGTAGCTTTTTCTCCAGACTGTGTTTGATGAACCTTAAAGTTCCTGAACAATATTTTGCCACTTCTTCTGATCTGAAGAAAATCTTTTCATTTCTGTCATTTCTTAAGAAGACTCCCAACTCTGGATATCTTGTAACATTTCCACTTTTCAGAAGATTCAGATTTTCATGCTCATTATTTGGCTTTGAGAGATATACACATGGCCTTTGTAAATACAGTGCAATTTGAAAATCTGTATATGCATGCCATCTAAGAATATAAAATATAGCCTCTCTCACTGCAGCCAATGCTCCTCTCTCCTTCTTCAGTTTACTGCAGTCTTTATTTGACAAAAGACTATACAATCTGTTCAAATCTGTTACTGAGATTTTTTCAAAATCTGCTTCAGTAAAGTAGTAGACTTTTCCATCTTCTCTTAAGACTTCAAATGAGTAATATTCATGTTTCATGAACTTCTTCTTATTCAATTCTCTAATCCCTGTGATTAAGAAATCTGAATATACTGATTCTTTTGGTTTTCCTAAGCGCTTTGACATTTCACCACGAAGACATTGATGTATCTCTGCTCTGTCATGATAAACACTTAGAAAGTTTACTTCTCTTGGCTGAAAGAAGTTAGGAAGATCATACTCCAGAAAGTAACATTAACATCAATAGGAATTTCTTCTTCATTAGCTTCAGACTTTTCTGGTTGATCTGCATCTTTCATTTGAACATCTTGTGAAGACACATTTGGAATATCTTCTTCAACTTCTTCTGAGTAAATACCATTTACTTGATATTCAGCTGGAAAAACAAAATCTCTGTGTAACAACTTCTTTGGATTTACTTCTGAAAGTAACCATTCATTGCAATTTCTGATCTTGTTTCTGAGTTCAAGTCTTTTAGTGACACATCTGATACATTTTTCTCTCTCAGAAATTCTGACATACTCAACATAAGCTTGCATCTTTATTACTGTCTTCTTCAGAGTAGCATCACTATATTTTACTAGATCATTCAATCTGAATAGAATGACTTGGTTGAATTCTGAATGAATGAATCTTTCATTTCCAACTTCTTCACTCACAAAGCCATCAAAGTTGCTTATTACTTCAAGAGTTCTGATTGGACTTGTCAAGTTACATTTTTCTTTCCTTGACTCAATTGCCAACTGAAAATCATACAAATACAGATTTCTGACATATATTCCCAGAATTCTTCTACATTCAAGTTCTATCCAATCATCTTCAGTACCAGTAAAGAACTTCACCAAGAAAATTTGATCTTCAAAGAACAATCTGTGGAAATCAAAACTTGTCATGTTCACCTTTAAGTTTCCTTCTTTCAATACATTCAGATTAACATATCTCAGACCATCAAAATCTTCACTTAGAAAGTCTAACACCTTCACAATTCTTTTCTGAACATGTAGCTTTTCATCAGTCTTTCTTAACCTGTTTGAAGCTTCCACATATATCATCCGAATCCTCTCATCCAAGAATCCATTAATAAAATTTTCAATGTCAACAAACTCATCATCTTCGCAGTAGACAGATTCATAATTGTCTTCAGGGAAAATACTACCATACAAGTTTCTTGCCAATGGTGTATCTTCTCTTTCAACAATAAAGTCACACAAAGGTTCTTCAAGAATGGGTAAATCAATTCTGGGAATCACAATTGGCCTTCTGTAAGTGTAGAAAGGCATAAAGAAGTCTTCAACTTTCACAAGATCTTCTTCTGATACATCTTCAAAGAAATATTCTACAATGTCTTTTACAAACTGCTTTGTGTATCTTACAGAGTGATCTTCTTCTCCCAACAAGTCAATTGGCCTCACCAATCTGATAACTCTTTGAACATTCCGAATGTTAAGAGCTCTGACCAACTCACTATGCATTCTCCTTATCAAAATATCATTCAGTCTTCTCTCTTCAAGTTCTGAATTAAGAAGTTCCCTTCTGGTATAAGGAACTATCTCTAAACAAGTGTTAATCTCAGGACTTTCAATCAATCTTTCTTCAGAGATATCTGCCATAGTTATTTCACACCATTCTTCAGAAGAATCTGTCATTTCTTCTATAACAGCATTTTGATCTGATATAACCTTATCTGATCCAAAAATATCCATCTTTTTAGTCTCATCATTCTGATCAGTATCTGCCATAAGAATTTCAGTTTCATCAGAATTAATCTCCATCTCTGTACTCAAAACCAATTCCTCTGTTTTACTTGAGTTTTCACTTCCCATCTTTTCAATTTCCATCTCTTCCTCAGTATCTGCACTAATAGTCTAAACCTCAACCAACTTTTTACCTTCTGTTGATTTTTCCACTTCTGCTGATTCATCAACTACTTGAATATTTTCTGAATTTTGAACCTCTGCAACTGCTAACTGCATATCAGAAATCTCAAAATCTGCTAAGTCAATATCAGCTAACTTTTCAATATTTTCTAAGTCATCAGTGCTTTGTTCATCAACCTCATAATTATGCTTTTGCCTTTTCTCCCCCTTTTGATGATCATGAGGATCATTATCATCAAACTTCCTTTTTAAATTATGAGTTGATTCTTCTTCAGGTTCAACTACAGACATAGGCATGAAAGCTAATGGCTTTGAAACACTAGCCAATGTTGAACTGAAAGCTTGTAACAATGTAGATTTCATATCATTCATATTTCTTACTAACTCCTTTTGAAATTCTGACATACTATCCTTGATCTCCTTTTCGTGAGATTCCAAGGACACTTTCATTCCATCCACCTTTTGTTCATTAGATTTTGCTTTGCCTTCCAACAAGAGTTTGAGATCTTTCACCTCATTTTTCAAAGAATCCACCGTACTCTCCAATTTTTCAACTTTTTCCCCCAACACCTGATTTTGTTTCCGAATCTTTTCAAATTCAGAAGATTCTAACTGTGAACCTGAACCAACAGATGGTCCAGTTTTCAAGTGTTCAGAGAACTCTTGGCCTGTAGGTGCCACAAAGACACCATGTACCACAGAGGCACTGTGTAATGAAGCTTTTGAGATGTTCACTTCACCAGGACATCCATCCAATCCTTGACAACCAATTTTAGGAGTGTCTATAGATGTTGTTACAGGAATACGAAATTCCTGTGATGTGCTAGTGTTGAAAAAATTTTCAGGCCCAAATTGGATATTACTGTGTAATCCAGACTCAAAGTGTTCAAGAATAGGCTGGGATTTATCACCTCCCTCCAAATGAGTTTGGGATGGTTCCCCTGTTTGAATTAAAACAGTAGTATGTTGAAATACTTCTGAGTGGCTAGGGATAGGTTGTTCAAGTTCCACCACTGGGTCCATGGTGTTTTCTTCAATGTTAGTCACCAAGAGTTGTGAACCAACAATAGATGTGGCTACCCGGATTAATTCAGCTGGATCAGAACCATCTCTTTCTGTTTGAGATTCTGTTAACAATCTCTCATCCTCACCACACTCTATCTGTTTTTCAACTCCCATACTAACCAATCTCTCTGAATTTTCCCTCTCAATTCTCTCAGAATGTTCTCCCCCTTGAACATTCTCCCCCTCTCTATTTTGATTTGACCCCTCACCTCTCATCTCAGGTTGTTCCTCATGGGTAGGGTCTTGAGGTTGTTCAAGTCCTATTGAGGTGCAATAAGCTTTTAAAATCTCATTGTCCCTTGGAATATACTGCCTAAGAGACCTTGGAAGAGGTCTTTGATTTGGAAAATTCTGATTTTTAGAACTAGAAATCATCTTACCCATATAAAAAATTGGACCATGCTCCTCATTTGCTCTTCTTGGAATATTTCTGTTTTCTCTCATAGCATACCAAATCACAATCTGGCAATACCTTTGATAAGGTATATATGTAAGTGGAATATCCCTTGTCTTCTTTTTTATGGCCTTCTGACTCTTCTCAAAGGTGTTCTTCATATCTTCCCAAAGAATTGCAGTATAATCATAATGTATGTTTTTTACCAACCCATGAAAGATTTGCAGAATTTGCCTTGAGCCTTGATCAAGAGAACTATTCTTCCCAGATAAACATTTATTCACAATGTTGAACAAACAAGCCCAAATTGGTGGTAATTTGTTTCTTCTGAACAAATTTAGGGTCCTCAACTCTTCATTATACCCCAATCTCATAAATTCAGCAATTAATTCTTCTGTCAATGGAGAATCTTCAAAATCTAATCTTCCTTCTAAATCATCCTTATCTGGTAAATTCAGCATATCTCTTAAAATTTGTATAGTCAAAGTCAAAGAAACTCCCCCAACTTCAGATACAAATCTATTTCCCTCTAGCCTTAGATGCTTCCACCATTGTTGTATATACTGAACAGGAACCGATTTCTTATTTGTAAACCACTTTTTGTATGTATGATACTTCAATAACTCCATGATTATCTTATGTTCTTCTTTAAATCTGCTTTCATCAAACAATAACACACAATTGTTCTCCAATAGCCTCAAATACTCTCTCTCAGGAACAATCCTTTCACCATGATTAGCTCTTCCTGACATGACTGACCTAACTGCACTCTGTTCGTGTTGAATGTTCTCATTTCCCTCATCTGCGTTTCCCTCTGATTCATCCATATGTTCATCCCCTGCTTCTCCTCCAACGTTACCTTGTACAATGTTATCTCCTATTATCCCTTCATCTACGGCTCTATTTTCAGGTCTTTGAACTTCATCATCATCTGATTCTGATTCAAACAATGATTTTGATGAATGTAATGAAATGGCTCTATTTATCCTTGAACCAGACATGATCGTAATGTGGAATTTTTAAAGAAAACAAGATCAATGAACTTAGGAATTGTGCGTTTCTCACTTTTCACTCTTGGATTTCAAATAAAATTTGAAAGAGGGATTTTAAGATCTATTTAAAATCCACGAAGCTGAAAGGATTTAACGGTGAAAAAGGCGCTTCTTGTCAAAGTTATAACAGATTCAAACACTGTGAAATGCCACAAAGGATATTAAAATGAAAAGACGTGGCATTTTCAATTGAATAAGAAGCTGACACGTGTTACTTGATAGAAATTAACACAAGTTAAAAGTTCTGAGTAACACGCTCAGAGTTATGAGAATGCATACTCAGAAGTTCTGAGTACACAGTTCAGAAGAAATTCCCTTAGAACCAAAGTTCATTTAAAATCAACTTCTGATTATATAAAAGCATTTAATCATCCCGAAGTAGTTTGAACAGATAGAAAGTTATTTTATCATCAAAGTTCTGTCCTTCTTTTGATGATTTGAAATTTCTGAAAAATCATTTAAAATCTAACATCTGAATTTGAAAACTTTTGAAACATTCAGAAGTAGTTTTGAACAAGTATAAAAATATTTTATCATTGAAAGCTTGTTCTCCTTAGAATGATTAGTGATAAGAGAAGAATACAAACCTTTTAATCATCTTGGAATGATTTCTGAAGAATATCAATGCTCCCCCTTGACTTTTGCATATACTCAAACACATATTATGAGGAATGTAAAAATAAAACAGAAAAAATCTTAACAACATATTGAAATATTTGTAACTTTCAGAAATGTGTTCTGAAAGGTAGTCAGAAGTTCTGATTAATCTATTCAGAATTAAAGAATCTGAAGTTAGATTTCTGAAGTATTGATTCAGAAGTTCTGAACTCAAGAGTCAGAATTCTGATTAAGAGAGTCAGAGTTCTGGGAACACTACTCAGAAAATCTCACTTAGAAAAATTTTCATTTCTAAAAACTAACAAATATGTTCAATTAGTCAAATTAAGCATTCCTATTTTACATATGAGAAAGGTGAACCTTTTGTGATCAAGAGGCTTTGTGAACAAGTCAGCCAATTGATACTTTGTATGCACAAAGTGCATTTCAATTGTTCCATTTTCTACATAGTCCTTAATAAAATGATATCTTACATCAATATGCTTGGTCTTTGAGTTCTGAACAGGATTCTGAGTTATTGCAATGGCATTTTCTGAATCACAATATATGGGAATTTTGTTGAGTTGATATCCATAGTCCATGAGTTGTGTTCTCATCCACAAGGTTTGAGAACAACAAGCAGCAGTAGCTACATACTCTGCTTCAGCAGTGGATGTGGATACACAGTTTTGCTTCTTTGAAGTCCAACTCACAATCTTATCTCTCAAAAAGTGACAAGCACCAGGTGTACTTTTCCTGTCCAACCTGCTTCCTGCATGATCAGCATCAGTAAATCCAGTTAATTTGAAATCAATTTCTTTAGGATACCAAATGCCCAAATCTGGTGAACCTTTCAGATATCTTAAGATCCTCTTAACAACTAGCAAATGAGATTCTTTTGGATTTGATTGAAATCTAGCACAAAAACAAGTAGCAAACATAATATCTGGTCTACTAATAGTTAGGTAAAGAAGAGATCCTATCATGCCTCTATAAATCTTGTTATCTACTAGAACTCCATTGAGATCAGCATCTAACTTGATATTTGTTGCCATTGGTGTTCTCATAGAAGCACAATCAGACATCTTAAACTTCTTTAAAATATCTTTAACATATTTTCCTTGATTTATAAAAATACCAGTTAGTAATTGTTTTACTTGAAGACCAAGGAAAAAGTTCAATTCTCCCATCTTGCTCATTTCAAATTCTGATTCCATGACTTTTGAGAATTCAGTACATAACTCTGCACTTGTAGAACCAAATATTATGTCATCTACGTATATTTGAATCACAATTAAATCATCACCCTTTTTCTTTAAGAACAAAGTAGTGTCAATCTTACCTTTCTTGAAGCCAGATTTTAATAAGTGTTGAGTTAGAGTGTCATACCAGGCTCTTGGTGCTTGTTTTAGACCATATAATGCCTTATCTAAAACATAAACATGATCTGGAAATTCAGGATCAATAAAACCTTCTGGTTGATAGACATAGACCTCTTCATTAAGTATACCATTTAGAAAAGCTGATTTGACATCCATTTGGTACACTTTGAAGTTCTTATGTGCAGCATATGCCAAGAATATTCTGATTGCTTCTATTCTTGCCACATGTGCAAATGTCTCATCATAGTCTATTCCTTCTTGTTGAGAATATCCTTTTGCAACCAATCTTGCCTTGTTTCTGACTACAACACCTGACTCATCTTTCTTGTTTCTGAATACCCATTTAGTTCCAATAACAGATTTTCCTTCAGGTTTTGGAACTAGTCTCCAGACTTTATTTCTTTCAAACTGTAGCAATTCATCTTGCATTGCTAAAATCCAATCTGGATCCTCTAGGGCTTCATTGGCTTTCTTAGGTTCAATCACACTTAAAAATCCTGCAAACATTGCTTCATTTGCTGTTGCTGATCTGGTCTGTACTCCCACTGATGGATCTCCTATCACTTGATGAATAGGATGGTCTTTAGTCCATTTGTTTGAACTAGGAAGCACATCAATTTCTGAAAAATTGTTGTTTGTATCATTCTCACCAATGATTGCTTGTAATTCTGAACTGTCCCATTGTTCTGATACTTGTTGAGGTGAAACATCCAAGTTTGGATTCTGAGTAGTAGAGTCAGAATTCTGAATGACTTGTTCAGAGTTCTGAGACACTTGTTCAGAGATCTGAGTAACTTGGTCAGAATTCTGATTGGCTTGTCCAGAATTCTGAGTATTAGGATCAGAAGTTTCATTACTTGTATTGATCAAAGTTGGACATTCCTCAGATGGACCTGTATCAGAAATTACAGTTGTTTGAACCACTTCTGAAGTTCCCTTTTTCATTTCCTGAACCATTTTTGGATTTTCAAAATCTGCATAAGATTCAGAAGTTAGTTCCAGAAATGCATCCTTAAACAATATATTGAGTTCTGAACAAATAGGATTAGAAGCTGTTTCAGAAGTCATTTTTGTCGTATTCTGTCCGAGTTCTGAACTGTTTTGTTCAGAAGTCTTCATTCTTGACTCATCAAAGGTGACATTGATGCTTTCCATAATTCTCTTGGTTCTTCTATTGTAGATTCTGAATGCTTTGTAAGTATGTGAATACCCACAAAGTATCCTTCATCTGCCTTTTTATCAAATTTACCAAGATTTTCTCTATCTTTGAGAACATAGAATCTGCAACCAAAAACATGAAAGAATTTAATCAGTGGTTTTCTCTTGTTAATCAGTTCATAAGCAGTTTTATCTAATCTTTTATTGATTAAAGTTCTGTTCTGTGTAAAACAAGCGGTGGCTATTGTTTCAGCTCATAGGAAGGTTTGAAGATTTGAATATGCCAACATGGTTCTTGCAGCTTCAACTAAAGTTCTGTTCTTCCTTTCAACAACACCATTTTGTTGAGTAGTTTTAACAGCAGAAAAGTTATGAGAAATTCCAAGACTTTGTAAAAAGTTCTGAAAAGTCTCATTTCCGAACTCTGTTCCATTGTCACTCTTGATTTTCTGAACTGGAAGTTGCAAAAGGACTTGAATTCTTTTGATGAAGTTAATCAATGTTTCAGCAGCTTCTGACTTAGCTCTTAAGAATTCAACCCATGTGTATCTTGAATATTCATCCACAATAACTAGCATATACTTCTTTCCTCCCATAGATTGAACTGAAATAGGACCACAAAGATCTGTATGTAGCATTTCTAATGGTGATTTGCAGGATGAGTCCATTTTTATCTTATGAGAACTTTTCTTCATCTTGCCCATTTCACATGCTGAATATAATGATTCCTTTTCATACTTGATCTTTGGTAAACCTTTGACCAGATGTTTGCTAACCAGATTGTTCAGATCCTCAAAATTTAAATGAGAACATCTTCTGTGCCAAAGCCAACATTCATTAGCAACTGCATTTGATAATAGACAAACAGGGGTTAATGCTTGTATTTTTGAAAAGTTAACCACAAATAAGTCCATATGTCTTTTGGCCCAGAAGACTTTTATGTCATTCTCAGTTAAAATCATGCAACCTGTAATGCTGAACTTAATCTGACAGAAACTATCCAAAAACTGACTTATGCTGAACAAATTATGTTGTAATCCTTCAACATAGAAAACCTTCTGAATAGTCAGATCTCCTTTTGTTAAATCTCCAAAACCTTTGACTTGTCCTTTGCTGTTATTCACAAAAATTACTGCTCCTCCAGCCTTTTCTGTGAAATTAGTCAGAGAAGACTTATGACCTGTCATGTGTCTTGAAGCTCCAGAATCTAAAAACCACACATGACAGCCCTGCAAAAACAATCAGTTAGATTTAGGTACCCATTCTGGAATGGGTCTATCTTTGTTAGCTTTGGTATCTGATTTAACAAAAGTTCCTTTGACTTTCCATTCAAAATCTTCTTTTAAGCACCACTTTCCTTTTACTTTTATGAAGTCAGAACATTTTTTGTTCACAAAATTGTTTCTTTTCTTTTTGAAAACTTTTGGTTGAGACTGAGAAACATTTTCAGTCTTCTTTTCTTTAGTTTGAAACATATTTTCTTTCTTCTTTTCTTTTGGATTAGATTGAGAAAAGTTTTCAATCTTCATTCCTTTTATCTGAGTTTGAGAAAACAACTTAGTCTTCTTTTCTGAATTCTGATTTGCTTTGTTTATATAAGAAACAGATGTTATTAAAATTGAACTTTTCTGAGATGATTGAAGTGAATGACTACCACATTGAACACATATGAGATTCTTTCTTGCAAGAGACAATAGATCTGAAACATAAGTCTTTTCATTTTTATTGCAAGATTTCAGATTACAATTGCATTTCATACAAGAACTATTGACTCTAGGTTCAGAAGTAGTATTTAATCCAATCTCCTCAGAAACTCTTTTCAGATCATCTTTCCTTTTGCTTTCCTCTTTTTCTGAAACATTGAATTTCACAGAATTAGCAGATGATTTGGATGATTCACCATTTTTAAATGTACTTGATTCATCAAAGAATTTCTTATCTTCTTTTAAGGCATTAATCTTGAAAAGATCATATTCAACCTTTAACTTCTCAAGCTCTGTTATTTTCTGGACAAGTGTTGGATCTGAATAGAAGACTCAGAGTTCGGAGTTAGAAGACTCAGAAGTTCTGATCTAAGAAGTCTCGAAAAGATTACAAGTATGAAAGTCTGAACTGAAGGGTCAGAGTTCTGAGTAGGAGACTCAGAACTTCTGAGAATGATGAAGAAAATATCACAAGTGCTTGAAGGAAGTTCTGAAGTGCTTGATCAGAAGGATGTTCAAAAGTTCTGAACATGTTGTTCAGAACTTATGTCTTAGGATATTTTCAGTTACATTCGGTTACTAATTAGGACACGTGTAATTGTTCTATTAGTCTTTCATGTATATGTACTGTAGCTTTAGCTTTTCTTTATAGTATATATAGTTGTTAGCAACTGTAAGCTAACTAATCTTTGGCATAACTTTCCCGCATATCTTAGTATTCAACTTTTGTAATCTTTGAGAGATTCTCTCTCTAGATCTGTAATCTGTTCTTAATTGAATACAAGTGCATTGATCCAAATCTCTATCATTTACTGTTTGATTATTCATATTTGATTGTAAGATTGAATCCTGGTTTCTACAATAACTTCTTGCAACATGTTAAATTTCTTAATGTTGAGCATGTTGATGATTTGAACTTTAATTTGCTAAGTATTAGATGTTAATGCCAAAAATCGCCCAAAAGAACAACTTAAGGTTGATGTGGACTTTTAACAACTAAAGAAACGTATCTCAAGACCAAGCAACACAATCGCAAGGAAAAAGTAAACAAGACAAGATATTTGGTGACGCATAAAACCCCAAAACGAGGGAAAAAACCGCGGTCGACTTGTGAGAGTCGACGGTGCACTATAGTCGCCAATCAGAAGCGAAAGTCATTTTGTAACAGATGTTTTGTGTACACCAGATTACAAAAGAATGTAGAAATAAACTTAGTCGTGTGTTAATCGTGCAAAAAAGTATGCTGTCATGCGGTTCGAACTGTTGTCGTGCGAAGTTGCTTCAGCGATATTCGTTCGAATGCTCTGTAAATCACTGTGTTTCCGGTGTGTAATTGCTTAGAAAGTAGATGGAGCAGATGTAGATTAGATTAAATCAGATTGCTTTCTCGGTTGCAACATAGGCCTTTATATAGCTTTCGCTGGTCATTAAAGGTGTCTTTATGGCGCACTTCGTAACCGCTATCGGGCCTTAAATGCCATTGATGACTTGTCCGTTATTGGCCGTTTGCAGCATGAATGCTCGTAGACCTGCATTAATGAACAAAAGAAATGGGTGTTTGAATGTTAACGGTTAGTATAATCGTACGACCGTCATAAGTCTCATACATCGGTCGTATGGAACGTACGGCCAGCACAAAAATGTACGACCGAGTATACGTCTTTAAACAACTTGTAAGACCGTATCTAAATGCAAGGGTGGTCTTACGGAAATGTTATCTGAGTTTTCTAGCGTCGGTCGTGAGGTGTGATTTTTTACCCAAACAGTTTGCCCCAAAAATTTGAATTTTAGGCGTGAAATTCGAATTTTAAATCTGACGAAGTGTTTCGACACGTGTCGTGCGGGGAGGGATTCTGGTCGAATTCCAACCATCTTGGTTCGATTCAGATTGGAGGAAATGATAAGGTCGTGACGTCACGACGCGTGTCTGAGGTGAAAAGACGTTCAGAGGACAGGTGTCGCCCATCGGCATGATACATGCGAAAAGGCGATGGACAGGTGTCGACCATCCAGAGGGTCGACCTGACACGACCTTTGCCATAAATAGCGCGACTCATGGAATCGTTTCCTTCTTTACGCTTACTTGTGTTTTTAGGAAAGATTTCAGAGATATTCGCTTACCATCGTTACGTGTGTTTTGAGCGTTTATAAATTTAGAAGAAATTTTTTCGCATTCTTCAAATTTTTAGAGAGAAATGTCGATCGAACCAGCGAGCACCATTGAGGGTCGGGAGAGTCTAGAGGCCTTTAGGACCTTGTCCGGCATCCCTGACGCTGTTCAGATATACTCGTCGGGCCAGTTCCGACCGGCAAATTGTCTGAATGGACCCTTTGTTTTATATGAATACCCATTTAAGGCGGGCTTTAAGTGGCCGTTTTCCTCTTTGGCCAGAGTTTTTTGTCTAGGTTTTCCCTGTCTCCTGCCCAAATGATGGGGTCACCAACGAGTGAGTGCCATCGTTCAATGTGGACGACTTGCTGGCGGCGTAAATGGTGAAGGTGGACGGTTACCACCGTTATAGTTTATCTTCGAAGCACAGTGGTACTTTGGTACTCGTGCAGAATACCCAGGCCAACAACTGCGGGTGGAAGGCGAGGTATGTCTTCGGAAAGACACAATCGCTCGAGCTCTTACAGGAGGATACGACGTGGGTCGTAGCTGGATGGAACACCACTTGTAAGCTTTTTTCTTAAGCTCGCGTGTTTTTATTTAAATCGTACGTTCTAGCTAATGTATTTGATTTTTGTTTCAGCCATCACGTTTCCCGACGCTGATCTTCTCGAATCTGAGACGAAGATCGACAAGTTTCGGGATTATTCTCTAGAGGAGAGGTCTTTTCAGCGGATTTCTAGGGACGACGAGGTCGTCATCCTTGGGGGGACGGAGATCCCTGCCGAGGAAGAGTCGGAGAGAAGAGAAGAGGAAGATGAGGCGACAGGTAATAAATTTCTATTTGCTTTTTGTCGTATGATTTTCATTACCTCCTCTCACTCTGGATTTTTGCGTTTTTCGCAGGTGGGTCAGGTGATACGCCTACCCATGGTTTATAAAAGAAGGAGTCTCCAAAAAATTGAAACGAAAGGTTGTCCCGTCCCCGTCGTCGGGGGCGAAGAAACAATGGACGACTGTCCGGAAAGGACCGTCGTCGAGGGGTGGCAACTCGTCTGGGGTCACCACCGCCGAGAGGGGGAAGACTCCACCGGTCATGGTTGACGCGATACCGGTGAGCATGGCTTCTCCTCTGACAGGAGAGGTTGCCCCTTCCCCTTCTTCAGTCGACAAAGGAAAGGAGAAGGGGACGGAGGAGTCCGCTGGTGTTACGACGGTGAATTTTACTTTGCCGTCAGATTTTATGGTCGGGGAGGAGATGGACAACAACAAACTCTTCCCTGACCTGGAGAAGTTCCTCCTTCCCTGCTTTCGGGAAAGGTTGGAGGGGGTTACGGTCGACAACATGGGATCATACGTCACAGGGCTGACCTTTAAGGTATGTACGACCTGTTTACTCAATGTTTTATTTCGTCGTTGTTTTCTGACGTTTTTGTGTGTTCGTGCGCTGCAGGCGTTCCAGACGTCTCTCTGCCTGTATGCCCATATGGAAAAAATCCGTAGGGTCACACCCGCTGCCTTAGAGAAGATGCGCAAGGCGCAAGAGGAAACTCGAGTGGCGCGAGAGCAGGAGAGGACGGCGATGGAGAAGGCGGAGGTCCTTTACGAGAAATTCTACGAAGTATAGGCCTTGTATGCAGAATCGTCGAAGGAAAAGGAAGACCTTCAGCGCCATCTGCGGGAAGCCTTGGAGAAGTCCTCTGCGGCGGAGGCAGAATTAGGAGCAACTAAGGCTTCCCTGGCCAAGAGTGAAAAATAGGTCGGGGACCTTAGTTCGCTTGTCGAGGCGAAGGAGGGGAAGATCGCATCCTTAGAAGAGCGTCTTCTGTCGTTTGAGGCTCTGACCCGTCCGAGGGTTCGAGCGGCGATCATGCGTTGCCATTTGTGGGGGTTGGACCCTATGGCCGGAGCCGAAGAGGAGGTCAAGACCTTCTTAGAGCAAGTCGGGGACGAGTATGAACTCGACCAAGAAGACCAGCTCGAAGAAGAGGACCCGACAGACGCGGCGGTCGACGTAGACGGCGATGAGGAGGTCGCTGAGGACTCTTCTCTGCCTTGAGTTCTTTAGTTCACTTTTGATGTGGGGCGACTACAATCGGTCGTGCCTTTTACTTGTATAGTTTTGGTCGTATAAATAAAAGTGGGATTTTGTTATACTTTCGTCGTATACTTTATTTTATTGCCAATGAACAAAATAAGAAGACTTAATGAACGAGCGTAAAGTTGTATGACTGAGATACTTGTAATCGGGCGACTGAGGCCGAAGGGGTATTCTAAGTATAGAATTCAAGTCATAAGACTTGTGTCCCCAATACTTAGTTTAAAGAGTACATGTGATGGTCATAAGACCTGTATGATGAATCACAAGATTCCTGTTCTGCAAGTCTCAGAGGTTTTGTTTCTCACGATGAAGATCGTAAGACTTTTATTTAAGTCGTAGAGACTTTGGTTTCTCATAAACCGTAAAACCTGTGTCTTAATCGCCATAGGACTTATGCTTTAAGTCGCAGAGACTCAATTTGAAGAATGACTTTGGAAGTAATCGGGCGACTGAGCCGAACATACATTCTAAATCATAGAGTTTAAGTCATAAAACTTCGTATTTATGACTCAATTTTGAATGCACCTGTTGTGATCGTAAGATCTATGTGTTGAATCGTAAGATTCGGTTTTCGAGTCATGAGTTATGGGTCATGACTTTGTCTTCTCACGATATAAATTGTAAGACTGATGTTCGTGCGATCCTGCAAGCCTGCAATATAAGATCCAGGGGTGGTCGTTGGTTTGACCAACGACCCTCCGATGCTTAAGTCAGTAATCGTTTGTTGAAATAAATCGAAAGCAAAAAGGAAAATGTACTATAGTCCAGCTACGTGGGGTTGCAGTCGTAGACTCGACACTATGATCTTCGGATGTACGATAATTTGTGGATCGTTGTCGTATATGATCTCGGAAGGAACTCCGAATCTGCAGAGAATGTTAGTCTGGATAGAAGAGATGACCTTTCAGTCCCGAATCTGGAAGTAAGCGTCTACTTCTACCCGTTCACGGGAATAATTTGAAAAGACTGACAATAAAGTTTCTTGCCCTGGGGGCAGGATGTCCATTCCCCACCTTATGAAGGGTCGTGGAATTAAGGATGCAAGTAAAACTTTTAGAAGGTTGGTATATCGTACCTGAGTGTTGTTGACGGGCGTTACGTACCTGGCGACGTTTATCGTTGGTTATTGGAGAATCACTTCTGTCGTGGGGTCCGAATGCCCCCAAGTCGTGAGCTATATCTATGCCCACGTTCGGTCGTTTAAAATCTGTCGTATGGGGTACGGCATTCTGCCCCCTTGTGGCGACTGTAAGACGACTCCCGAGCCTGCCTTTTCTGGCGTATGCATAGATTGTATCATGTCGTGTGCAGTCGCGACAATATAGGTTTCATTTCTGAGGCTTCATCGTTGCTTTATAGCAATCACGGGCGGTCTTTTGCTCGCTTTTGACTTCTTGCACTCCCCATGGCATCGGGAATTTGATCGTCTGATGATAGGTCGAGGGGACCGCTTTCATGTCGTGGATCCAGGGTCGACCAAGTATAACGTTATATGCTGATGAACAGTCAATAACGTTAAATCTTGTTTGCCTGTTGACCCCTTTAGCATACACCGGGAGGATGATCTCTCCCAGAGTAGTGGTAGAATCGCCATTGAATCCTATCAGAGTCGTCGATCGATGGGTTATCTCTGACTTATCGATTCCCATAGCTTTGATAGTGCTTAGGAAAATGATGTTGGTCGAACTTTCCCCATTGACCAGTACTCTTTTGGTCGAGCAGTTGCCAATAGTGAGCTGGATGATCAAGCCATCGTGATGTTTTTGCCACCTGTCCTGGAGGTCGTCTTGATCGAACGTTATCGGCATCGCCTCCAGCTCCAGTTCTTGCTTTGGTCGGGACGACCTGGGAATGGAATATTCTCCCGACGATTGACTGGCGTGCCGCTTGGTTGCCGAATAAGTTAAACCACAGACGTCTGATCCACCCGTCACACAATTGACGACTTTTTCATGGACGGGGGATGCCGATCTTACGTTATCGACTGGCGTAGATTCTTTATTGATCAAGCCCTGCAGATGACCTTTGGGGACGACCCAGGGTAACTCCTTCTGCAAAGCGACTCACTTATCCGTCGTGTGACCATGGTCGCTATGGAAGTCGCACCATTTGGTCTTGTCCTTCTTGTCGTCATCTTTATCACTCTTCTTGGGCCACCGGACAGACGACTGAATGTTTCTAAGAGCGTCGACTAGCTCTTTCATCGTCACCTTGAACCCATAAGAAGAAATTTTAGGATACTGAGAGAATCGAGGCGTAGGATTGCTCTTTTTCTTATCGAACCGAACGTTCGATATTTGGCGTGATGGCTCTGACTTGACGCTCGGCTTGGGTTTGAAATCTGGTTTCTTGATCCCGAGCAACTTTTTGTCAGTGGAATGCTTATGACGGAAGACTAAGTCGTCTTCGACCCTCATGTAGGCCAAAGTCCTGGCTCGTACGTCTTCAAAATTCTCTGGAGGATATTTTGTAAGATCGACGTACAGTCCCGTAGTGTTGTCGTCAACACCACGCTTGTAGGCCTCGATGGCAGTCTTGAGGTCACAATTTCGAATGCTGATCATTTCAGCGTTGAAGCGACTGAAATAACTACGGATGGACTCTCTGGATTTTTGGACGACGTAGTACAGGTCGCTGGTCTGCTTTTCCATCTTGCGACTACTGGCGAACTATTGCGAGAATTGGTTGACCAATTCTGCGAAGTTGCTAATGGACTTGGGTTTGAGATTGATCAACCACTGGAGAGCAAGACCTGTAAGAGTCGCCCCGAAGTTTTTGCACATGCATACCTCTTGATATTGGTGTGGGATTGATACTGTCCACATCAACTGTTTGTATTGTGCAATATGTTTCGTTAGATCAGTTATTCCTGAATACTTTGGAGTGAAAGCAGGAATGTTGTATTTCTTTGGGACATCGACAGTTGCTATCGTGTCAACGAAAGGCGACGCTTGAAATCCTGTACGGGGTTCGACGTCGACGGGGACGGCGGCGCCTGGTAACTTGGAAAGTAGCGACATCATCTTCTCGTTCTGATCTTCCAATAACCTAAGTCACTGGGCGACAGGGTCCTTAGGATCGGAATTTACACCAATTGGAGGGTTGACCCCTGAATTCGTGGCCGTCGCCGTACAGTTTCCGTACGAAGAACCATTGGCATCCTCGTTAAGAGGGACGAAATATAGCAGGGCGCCATTATGCAAAGGTGGCGGCCTCAAATACTGAGGGGGATACTGCCCTTGATGAGGATTGCCGACAAATGGCCCTGGACCTGGATTGTTGGCGAATGGCCCTGGATCTGGATTGTTGGCGAATGGCCCTGGACCTGTCTGGTATTGGGGACTCATGATAGGTGCACCCATAGGTCGGGGACCATTCTGAGGACCAAAGGAATTGCCCATCGCTGGATTCCTCAGAGAAGCGATTTCCGCGGCTGCTTTCTGATTCTGCTCATGCAGGGCTTGAATATGACTTCGAGCCGCATTCAATTATGACTGGAGTTGAATCATGGGATCTTGCTAGTTTTCCATTTACCTGGAAACAACAAAAACTCCACAAGATCGTTAGAGTGATATATGCGTTGGCTTGAGATTTTCTGTAGATGGGGTCCCACGGATGGCGCCAAACTGTTAATGCCAAAAATCGCCCAAAAGAACAACTTAAAGTTGATATGGACTTTTAACAACTAAAGAAACGTATCTCAAGACCAAGCAACACAATCGCAAGGAAAAAGTAAACAAGACAAGAGATTTGGTGACGCGGAAAACCCCAAAACGAGGGAAAAAACCGCGGTCGACTTGTGAGAGTCGACGGTGCACTGTAGTCGCCAATCAGGGGCGAAAGTCCTTTTGTAACAGATGTTTTGTGTAAAACAGATTACAAATGAATGTAGAAATAAACTTAGTCGTG
Source organism: Saussurea involucrata (assembly GCA_033807775.1). Classification (NCBI taxonomy): domain Eukaryota; kingdom Viridiplantae; phylum Streptophyta; class Magnoliopsida; order Asterales; family Asteraceae; genus Saussurea; species Saussurea involucrata. The sequence goes on from CM066312.1 coordinate 24,332,425, forward strand.
CGTAAATGACGTATGTCGTGTGTTAATCGTGTGAAAAAGTATGCTGTCGTGCGGTTCGAACTGTTGTCGTGTGAAGATGCTTCAACGATATTTGTTCGAATGCTCTGTAAATCACTGTGTTTCTGGTGTGTAATTGCTTAGAAAGTAGATGGAGCAGATGTAGATCAGATTAAATCAGATTGCTTTCTCGGTTGCAACATAGGCCTTTATATAGCTTTCGCTGGTCATTAAAGGTGTCTTTATGGCACGCTTCGTAACCGCTGTCGTGCTTTAAATGCCATTGATGACTTGTCCGTTACTGGCCGTTTGCACCATGAATGCTCGTAGATCTGCATTAATGAACAAAAGAAATGGGTGTTTGACTGTTAACGGTTAGTATAATCGTACGACCGTCACAAGTCTCATACGTCGGTCGTACGGAACGTACGACCATCACAAAAATGTATGACCGAGTATACGTCTGTAAACAACTTGTAAGACTGTATCTAAATGCAAGGGTGGTCTTACGGAAATGTTATCTGAATTTTCTAGCGTCGGTCCTGAGGTGTGATTTTTTACCCAAACATTAGCTAACTTTGCGAAAATGATATAATTGTTGTTTTTAAAAAGGATTCTTGCATGATTTAAAAGAGGGTAAAGTTCTTCTCACCGGTTTTAAAACGAAAAATCTTTATGTTTGTAAAACTCTTATAAAAGAAAAGGTTTGTTTATCTTCCGTGTATGATAATTCTACGGTGTGGCATAGACGTTTAGCTCATGCAAATGTTAGATTAATTCAAAAATTGAAAAATAAAGAGCTTGTGAGTGACCATCCAAAATTAAAATTTGATAATCATTTTTGTGATGCATGCCGTGTTGGAAAATAAACTCACGTTTCGCATAAATCTAAAAATACGATTTCATCTACAAAGGGTTTTAGAATTACTACACATGGATCTTTTTCGTCCCATGCAACCCAAAGTTTTGGAGGAAATTACTACACTTTAGTCATTGTAGACAACTTTTCCCGCTATACATGGACCCTATTTTAAAAACATAAAAATGAGGCTTTTGAAAAATTTAAAATTTTGGGAAAAAACGAATTTAAAACCAACAAGATTGTACGATTGTTTCTATACGTACGGACCATGGACGTGAATCCGATAACGCAATACAATTTTATGCTTTTTATGACAAACATGGTATAACACACAATTTTTTGGCTCATCGAACTCCTCAATCTAATGGAGTTGTTGAGAGGAAAAATAGAATCTTACAAGAAATGAGTATAACCATGCTCAATGAATGTCAAGTTCCCCAAAAGTTTTGGTGTGATGTCGTTGCTACCGCGACTTATGTGCTTAACCGTGTCCTAGTTAGAGGTATCCTAAATAAGACCCCATATGAGCTCTTCCGTGGTAGAAAGCCTTCCCTAGCTCACCTTAAAGTATTTGGATGTAAGTGCTCCATCCTTAATACCAAATCATATTTAACCGAATTTGACCCGAAAGCCTGTGAGGGAGTGTTCCTTGGTTACGCTTGGAATAGCAAAGCCTATAGAGTCCTTAATAAGAAGACCATGGTTGTAGAAGAATCCCTTAATGTAAGCTTTGATGAGAGTCCTCCCAAACCTAGTGCTCCCTTAGTAGATGATAATGTTTATGAGGGAGAAGCCTTAGCTTAATATCTTAGAACCTTGACTTTAGGTTCTCAATCTTCCACTAATGATGTAGAATCTAGTGATGCCCGTTCGTGTTATGCTCCACAAGGTGTAGATGATCCTATCCTTAGAACCGCTAGAGGCCATCCCCTAGGTCAAATCATAGGTGACCTCAACCAAAGAACGACTAGATCAAAAATTCATACCCATTGTGCTTTTCATGCTTTCGTTTCTAGCATAGAGCCTAAAACCATAGAAGAAGCTTTATGTGATGAGAATTGGATCGTTGCCATGCAAGAAGAGTTGAACCAATTTACTAGGAATGATGTGTGAGACTTAGTTCCTTGCCCTAGTACACGAAACATGGCATGTCTAGTTGGAAAGGGGTACAATCAACATGAAGGTATAGATTATGATGAAACCTTTGCACCAGTTGCAAGGTAGGAGTCTATTCGAATGGTTCTAGGTTTTGCGAATGCTAAGGATTTTAAATTATATCAAATGGACGTTAAAAGTGCTTTTTAAATGTTTTATAAATGAGGAGGTATATGTTTCTCAACCTCCCGGTTTTAATTTTTTTGAAAATCCGTCACATGTTTATAAATTAAAAAAGGCGCTTTATGGTTTAAAGCAAGCTCCACGTGCATGGTATGGTAGATTAAAATCTTTTTTAATTGCAAGTGGTTATGTTATGGGTAAAATTGATAATACCTTGTTTTTAAAACATGCTCATAATGATATGGTCGGTGACTGGTTGTGCAAGTGTATGTTGATGATATCCTATTTGGTTCCACAAATGAAAAACTTTGCAATGAATTTTCTACAAAAATGACAAGTGAATTTGAAATGAGCATGATGGGAGAATTAAAGTTATTCGTAGGATTGCTAATCAAACAAGTTGAAAATGGAACTTTTATAAGCCAATCAAAATATTGCAAAGACATGTTAAAGACATTTAATTTCGAAAATGTCAAACCCGTTGAAACTCCAATGACAACTAATTTAAAGTTATCTAGTGATGAGGAGGGCAACGATTTTAATGAAAAAATTTATCGTGGAATGATTGGCAGTTTACGTTTTCTAACAACTAGTAGACCAGCTATCATGTTTAGTGTGTGTTTATGTGCTCGTTTTCAATCTTCACCTAAACAATCTCACTATGAAGCCGTCAAGCGCATTTTTAGATATCGAGGTACAATGAATCTCGGATTATGGTATGCAAAGAAAAACCCGAGTTGTAGGTAACTTGGTTCACCGATTCCGATCTTGGTGGCTCAATTGTTGATCGAAAGAGCACTAGTGGAGTATATGCCTTTATAGGTCTCTCCCTTGTGTCTTGGTTTTCTATGAGGCAAAAATCCGTAGCGTTGTCTACTACCGAAGCGGAATATGTAGTCGTCGCGAGAGCGTGTGCTAAAGTTCTTTGGATGAAGCACACACTTACCGATTTTGAGGTACATTTGACCAAAATTCCAACTATGTGTGATAACTCAAGTTCCATAACTTAAGTAAAACCCCGATTTTACATTCTCGAACCAAACATATTGAATTACGACATCATTTTTTTTAACAAATACACGTCCAACGTTTTGCTGCATCATTTGTTGAAGATGGGCAGCAGCAGAATCCGACAGAGTGATCGATGGCATAGTAGGTGCCACGGTGTAGAGAAAAGGAGCAGAGGTAGAAGCAAAGGTTGAGAAGGGAGCAGTGGTTGCAGTTTCAGCGTTGGATCCACTGGAAATGCTCTCAGCAACGCTTTGAGGCGCTGTGGAGGTTTGGTTCTCATCCAATAAAGTTTCAGTGAATGGATTCACTGGAACGGTTGTGGAAATGGGAGCTACAACGGATGTGATGGAGAAAGTCACGAAACTGTCCAGCATTGCCTGTGAAGAGGCACACGCTGTGTCTTCATCCTGGGAAGGCTTGGGCTTCTCCTTGGAAATCTTCTTGGACTTATGGGTGCCCAGGGGTATATCAGAATGTTTCCTCTTTTTAGAAGAGGTAGTTGTAGTGGCCTGGGTGTCAGCGGTTGGGTCGACCGCTGCTGTAGTAGTAGCCACTGAAGTAGATGAAGTAGAGGGAGTGCGGAGAAGAGAGAGTAAAGTAGAAAGACATACCTCGTTGGGGACCGGCTTGAAATCGAGCACCTTAGGGCCGACCTGAGAGAGTTTCAGGTCTCCCTGCTTGGGATAGTCTTCCTTTAGGCCATATACGAAGATGGCGCTGAGGAAACGGGGGTATGGAATAGCAGTTAGGCGGTCAGGTGCTTCAAACCTTTCCATCATATCTTCGAATATGATGCGGGCATAATCTACATGGAGGCCTTTGAGGAGAGCGTAGGCCATCAGGTACCGAGGCTTTGAAGCCTGGTCAGTGGAGTCATGCTTCGCTGTCATGCAACTTATCACGTGAGCGAAGATGTAGTTCACTTCAGATGGCATCTTGTTCTTGAGAACAGTGGTGAACTTCTTCTCAGGGTGTTGATCCAAACCCTCAGTGATTTGATAATGACCCTATCTTAAATACTTAGTGAAAATTGTAAGTAAACAATATGTATCAGAGTTTCACTATCGCTGATAAGTACTAAGATCTTACAGTACTGCTGATAGGAACTCTCGCTCTTTTAGATTAAACATTCAGCGAACACTGTTCACCATATCGCTGAGTCTGTTCAGTCCTTATGGTGATCGCTGATAAATTAGTTGTTTACTTATGATCCCTGAAGACAAGATTCACGTCAACAAAGGTTCTACGCTGAAGTCGAAGATCAAGCTCAAAGAACCAGCGACAAGTCTCCTAATGAACTGATGCGGATCAGCGAAGACTCAGATTTTTCCACTCAACGTGAAGTATCAAGTACAAGACTTTAGCTATCGCTGAACTTTATCATTCGCTGAATAGTAAATGATAATCGCTGAATCAACGAAAGCTGATCATGAAGTCCTCCGTACAAAGTACTTTTGTCTTAACCTCCCTTGCACGCCACCGTACGAAATGTCAGAAAAGAACCTCCGAAAATCTGAAATCGTACAACCACTCTAATACTACACTATTCATTCATGCGGCTACTAAGGTTGTCAACAAAGGTCAATGACATGCAACCAATCCGCTGATGACACGTGTAAAGTGTATACTGAATTGCATTAAATGCATGCAGTATATAAAGAGATGAACTCACTTCATTTGAAGTAACTTGCTAACTCTGGACAAGTTCAAATCTCTCTTAAGATAGGATTTTATTAGTAATCTCCTCATCTTTCTTAGTGCAAGAAACCTTAGTGTTCCAACTTGTTTAGATTTAGGTTTATCCTTAATCTTGTTTCCGCAACAAGCTGTAAATTGTTAATGATTTATCAATAAACAATTTAGAAAAGTAAAATAGTGTGTTTGTATTCAACCCCCCCTCCTTCTACAAACTTGTATAGGCCTTTCGGGACCAACAAGTGGTATCAGAGCAGATTTGTTTAATCTCATAAACAAGATCTAATCTAAGATATTTCTCTTCCTAGCTATTATCTGAAAATGGCCAACACAAACACAAACACTCACTATATAGACAATGGTTCTCTTGCAAAACCCCCTAGATTTTCCAGAGATAACTTCAACTTATGGAAAAATAGGATGACACTCTTCTTAGAAGGTGTAGACCCTACTATACCTTACTATCTTGAAAACGGCCCACACATCCCTGTAACAATTGATCCTGCAGTTCCAGCCACTGCAACTAGAGCTGCTATTCCAGAAAGGCTGATTCCAAAGGAAATCCATCATTGGACCGATGAAGACAAGAAGAAAGTGGCTATAGATACAAAAGCCAGATCCATACTATCCATGGCCCTTCCTGACGAAGTCTACCATTCCGTCATGAACCTGAAATCCTCAAAAGCCATGTGGGACACAATATGTGTTCAGTATGAAGGAACGTCTGAAGTCCAGGATTCAAGAAAGATCAACCTGGTAAGACAATACGAAAGCTTCATCTCTGGTAAGAATGAAACTCTCTCTGAAGTACATCAACGTTTTAATTGCTTAATTATAGATCTAAAAACGGTTGGTAAGGAATATTCTAACTTTGAAGTGCTGACAAAGTTTTTAGAATGTTTACCTGAAAGCTGGGACAATTACTCCATGTGTCTCAAGCTGTCAAAAGATCTAAGATCAATGACACTTGCTACCTTATATGGCACATTGCTGAATCATGAGCAATCTAGCCATCTTAAGAAGAATCTTGTAAAAGATTCCAAAAGCACCCCTGTTGCTTTAATCTCAGAGGAACCTTCTACTCAGCGACCCGTGGTCACTATCACTGAGTTAGAAAGTAACTCTGAAAGGTCATCAGATTCTAATTCTTCAGATGATGATGAATCCTTGGCTCTCCTAACTAAAAAGTTCAGGAGATTCGCCAAGAAGAAAATGTTTAGAAAGAACAAAACTCTTTCTATAGCTGACAAGCCTAAGTCATCAGCTTTTGTTGATAAGGCTACTGCTACTTGTTTCAACTGCGAAAAGACAGGTCATTTCGCTAACGAGTGCAGGTCAAAGAAAATCATGAGACCTTCAGCTTTAACAAAGAAATCCTTTGTTCCAAGGAATAAAGACGACAAATACTCAAAGCTGAAGGAGAAGTATGCAAAGCTGAAAAGCTTTAAGAAGAAAGGAAAAGCCCTGATGGCTGACTATGATTGGGCTGCTTCTGATGAAGAAGCCTCATCATCTGATTCTGAAGATGATGAAGCAAATCAATGTCTCATGGCCAAGATTGAAGAAGAGGAAGAAAGTTCAGACATTCCCTCCACTTCAACATCTGCCATTCAGGTATCACCTTCCTTCTTTACCAATATTGTAAATATTGATGAAGCTGATAGTCTCCGTAAAATCGAACTGCTGACTAGAAGTTTATACGAAGCCATGAACGGCAAAGCTGTGGTTGAAAACCAAAATCTTGATCTCGCTGAAAAGCTTAAAAACTGCCACCTTCAAATAGAAAAGCTTTCTAAATTTGAAGAAGATTTTAAAGATCAAGTCCATTTAAATCAGCTAGTCAAAATCGAACGAGCGGAAGCTATCGCTGCATTAAAAGCTGAACAAGCTACTGTTGAAGGATGGTGTAATTCTTCAACAAAGATCACTGAGATAATTAAGGCTCAGATTCCTCTGAGTGATAAACGTGGTCTGGGTTATAAATATGATACTCCAATACCAACCACTGAACGTTCAATGCTTAAATTTGGAACGTTCGTATCCTCAATAGCTGACACTTCTTCATCTCAGTACTCCTCGTCGGTTACACCAATCCCTGAGGAAACTCCTACCTCAAAAGGTAAGGAGAAAATGGTTTATTCAAAACCTACCTCTGTCTCTAAAGACAAAGGTAAAGGAATTGTTATTTATCAAAATCCTCAGAAGGGTACACTAGTACCTAAGCTGAATGCTTCTAAAGCCTTAGTGATTCATTCATCTGGTTCTAGAAATCAGACCTCTGGATCAGTTCAGCGACCTACTCCTAGACTCAGAGTAGATGTCCTTGGTAAGAAATCTGAAGAACTGAATGTTCGTCCTATTTCAAAAACCAATAGTGTACTTGGTGCTGGCACTTCTAATTCCAAATTAAAAGCTCAGCACTCAAGTGGTCCTAGAACTAATTTTAGTTATAGGAAATGTTATCACTGTGGACTTACCGATCATATTGCAAGTAAGTGTCCCACAGCCACCAAAGCTGATAAGATAGCTAAGGTGAAGATAGCACCCAAGAAGACCAAACCAGTTGCAATTCAGGTCAAGGTGACTCCTACCTCTGAGGTCAAGAAATTGACCAAAGTGAAGAAAGACAAAGCTGAATCTTCAAATGCCGCGAAGACTGCTGAACCCATTCCAACCTCTTCCACTGACAAACGCGTATACATGGCGAAGTGGGTACCCAAGCAAAACTAATCTTCCTTTGTATTGCATGTTAAGAAGGGTATCTGGTATCTCGATAGCGGATGCTCTAGACACATGACTGGAAAGAAAAGCCTGCTCGCTGAATACAAGGAAGAGAAGGGTCCCTCTGTGACTTTCGGTGGAAATGGAAAAGGACACACCCGAGGGTATGGTGTACTTTCAAATGGTACAACATCCTTCAGAAGAGTCGCATATGTTGAAGGGCTGAAGCATAATCTTCTGAGCATCAGTCAGCTTTGCGACATGGATAACAAAGTGATTTTCACTAAGGAATCCTGCTTTGTCTCTGACAAAAAGGAGAAGATAGCTCTCAGCGGTTATCGTTTGGAAAATGTTTACGTTATAAACATGGACTCAACAACCACTGAAAACTCCTGTTTCTTCTCAAAGGCATCTTCTGATGTCAACTGGCTATGGCACAAGAGGCTCTCACATCTCAACTTCAAGACACTGAATACTCTTTCATCCAAAGAGTTAGTCACTGGTCTACCTCAACATTCATACGCCAAAGAATCCTTATGTTCAGCGTGTGAAAAAGGGAAGCATACCAAGGCAAGCTTTAAGTCAAAGCAAGTTTCGTCAGTGTCATCTCCTCTTCAACTACTCCATATGGATTTGTTTGGCCCCGTTAACAAACAATCCATCGCTGGAAAGAAATATACGCTGGTCATAGTTGATGAATTCTCTCGTTACACATGGGTAATGTTTCTCCGTTCTAAGAGTGACACCCCTGAAGAACTCATCACCTTTGTTCGGAAGATGGAAACTCTGAACAATATGACTGTTCGCTCAATAAGGAGTGATCATGGAACTGAATTCAAAAACAGTTCTCTTGATTCCTTCCTTGAGAGCAAGGGTATTTCTCACAACTTTTCGTCAGTGAGAACACCACAACAAAACGGAGTCGCTGAAAGAAGAAATAGAACAATTATTGAAGCTGCACGTTCAATGCTCAGCGATTCTCACCTGCCTACTCAGTTTTGGGCAGAAGCTGTCAACACGGCTTGTTTTACGCAAAACAGGTCGCTGATAGTCAAAAGATTCAAAAAGACAGCCTATGAACTTTTTCATGGGAGAAAGCCTTCAATCAGCTTTCTTCACATCTTTGGTTGTCAGTGTTACATACTGAACAACAGAGATGCCCTTGGAAAATTTGATCCTAAAGCTGATGATGGAATCTTTCTTGGATACTCCTCAGTTTCCAAAGCCTTCAGAGTCTTCAACCGAAGAAGACAAACTGTAGAAGAAACTATTCACGTCACGTTTGACGAATCCCGTTCAGCGAACTCTAAACCGAACGCTGATATAGAAGAACTGAATCAATGGATGTTTTCTCATCTTGGTGATTCAGAAGATGTTCCCACTACTCATGCTCATACAACTGAAAATGATGGTCCTACTATCATTCCCAATATGCAGAATAGTGAAGCTGAAACATCTTGGGTCTCAGCTGTTCCAATAAACACTATACCCGCAGTTGATCCAAATGTCTCAGAAATTCCATCTATTTCTCAGCAATCAGTTAATGAAGTGACAAATGCAAGCATTCCTCTCTTAGCTGATAACCCAGAAGTAGCTGAAGCCTCATCTTCAGTTTCTCCAGTTCAGACTGAGTCAGCGACGCATGCTCAGGCTCAGCGATGGACTGTAAATCACCCAATCGATCAAATTCTTGGTGATCCCAACGCTGGTATTCAGACTCGTAGAAGTGCAGGTAATATTTGTTTATTTGTTAACTTTATTTCTCTAACTGAACCAAAGAAAATAGATGATGCCCTCAGAGATCCAAACTGGGTCAGCGCTATGCAAGAAGAGCTGACTGAATTCGAAAGAAACAAAGTTTGGAAACTTGTTCGGAGACCAACTGACAAAACAGTGATAGGCACTAAGTGGGTCTATCGAACCAAGTTGGACGAACATGGTACTGTAACTCGCAACAAAGCTCGTCTTGTTGCTCAGGGATACAGACAAGAGGAAGGCATAGATTATGACGAAACCTTTGCTCCAGTAGCAAGACTTGAATCTATTCGTCTTTTCTTAGCATATGCTGTACACAAAAACTTCACTGTACATCAAATGGATGTTAAGTCAGCGTTTCTAAATGGAAAGCTGAATGAAGAAGTTTATGTGGAACAACCTCCAGGATTCTCAGATCCTAAGCGTCCAAGTTATGTTTATAAGCTGGATAAGGCACTTTATGGCTTGAAGCAAGCTCCTCGTGCATGGTATGACACTCTTTCTACTTATCTCCACCTTGAAAAATTTGAGAGAGGTAAGATTGACAAAACTTTGTTTTTTAGAAAAATAAAAGGTCATATCATTTTAGTTCAAATATATGTTGATGACATTATATTTGGTTCTACTAACCCTGAGCTTTGTACTCGTTTCGCTGATAGAATGAAAGATGAGTATAAAATGAGTATGACGGGTGAACTAACATATTTCCTTGGTCTTCAGATTAAGCAAACTGAAAAAGGAACTTTTATAAATCAGGGAAAGTATGTTAAAGATATGCTGAGGAAATTCGACTTAACTGAAAGTTCAGCTATGAAAGCCCCTATGGCACCACCGCTGATACTTGATAAGGACACAAAGGGTGTTCTTGTCAATGTCACGCTGTACCGTGGAATGATCGGCTCACTACTGTATCTTACAGCTAGCCGACCCGATATTATGTTTGCAACATGTCTGTGCGCACGATATCAAGCTGAACCTAAGATATCCCATATGAAAGCTGTAAAGCGAATCTTTCGATATCTTAAGGGTACAGCGAATCTGGGTCTTTGGTATCCCAAAGATTCAGGATTCGATCTAACCGCCTATTCAGACAGTGATTTTGCAGGTTGCAAAATGGATAGGAAAAGCACCACAGGAGGATGTCAGCTCCTGGGTGGAAAGCTGGTAAGTTGGACAAGTAAGAAGCAAAACTCAGTGTCCACTTCCACAGCTGAAGCTGAGTATGTAGCCGCTGGAAGCTGTTGTTCTCAAGTCTTGTGGATGAGAAATCAACTACTAGACTATGATCTTCAGCTCTCCAAAATTCCAATCTATTGCGACAGCACAAGTGCCATCGCTATAGCAAACAATCCAGTGCTACACTCAAAGACAAAACACATAGAAATTAGATATCATTTTATCAGATATCATGTGATGAATGGTGATATAGAACTTCATTTTATCCCAACTGATTATCAGTTAGCTGATTTGTTTACCAAACCTCTTGATGAGACAAGATTCAACTTTCTCATCAGCGAGCTTGGAATGCTGAACTTTGAAGGATAAATCTTCAGCGGTTCACATTTAATCAGCGATACGTTTATACATTCTTGTATAGGCTCTCGGATAAAATAAACTTGTACAATCCATTTCATCATCTTCTCTCTGAATAAATTTGGTTAAACTGATATCAAGGTATGTTTTCTCTCTCTGACAAAACGCATGAAAATGCAAGATTTCAAATTCTTACATCGCTGAATATCTCTTCCTTAACAGCGATATTTTGAAATTTCTTAAAACCCTCACTGATATTTCTATTCAGTGCTTCATATTTTCCAAAGAGTCCCTGAGTTTTTCTTTCAAAACCTCAGAGACAACGAAAGAATGTGATATCAGTTTAGTTGTGACGAATTCTTTCAAAACCTCAGGACAGTTGTGACGTCATTGCAACGGATAACACCAGGCACGCTCTTTTTCTGACACACGTTTGCACGTTTCGTTGTCTATCCAATCAAATGCAAACACGTGTCCGTGTCATGATGAAAAACTTTCCCGCTCAAGTCTTTCTCTCTCTACTCTCTTCCTATATAAACACTCTCAAAGTTTATATTTGTCTTTTACGCGAATCAATCTTTCTCCGCAAGAAAAGAACACTGTTGCATTTTGTGCTCTCAATCTTCAAGAACTGTTCATCATCTTCTTCATCAAACTCAAGGTTAATATGTTCTTATCTATTATCAAATGCGAATAACTTTTTTTCGATCTTATCATTGTTTTACACAAGATCAAACAAAAGAACTCAAAAATAAAATCATTTTCTTTCATGGTTTTATAAACATAACCATTTCATGGTTGTTCTTCAAGTTTTAAATCTAAAATCTTAAACTTGTTCTTCTTTCGTATCCATTTTTTTAAGAAACTGGAATACAAGGCTTATGGGTGTTATATTATTTTTTTAAAAACAAGAAAAACCCTAATCTTCATTAAGACTTTTTTTGTCTGAATGAAATGGACAAAATTCGAAAAATCTTAATGGAAATTTTCTTTCCACATTAAGATAATTCTTATTTGTTAACATCTTTGGTTGAACTGATAATACAGTGAAATGGCAACTTCAAAGCTGAATGTTACCGCTGAGTCCATCTCCGCTGATTCTGAGGAACTGGAAATCACCAAAGCTCCTCAGGTTAAGTTTGAGCTGGATCAACTAGACTGGACAAAGGCAAACAACCTCTCAGCGCTTCTCGAGTTTCCTCCTCGGAAGCAGGTATCCCATCTAGACGACGCTGTAAATCTTTTGAAGAATAGCCCCATCTAAACAGCACTGACAATCACACCTCCTGCCAGTCAGCGTCTATTATCCCAATTCTGGTACTCTGCCAGACACACCGACCTACCCTCCGCCAAAGATCCATCTAAAACCATCGACTGCATACTCAGCGATACTGAGTATGGCACCATCAAGATAACCCCCGCAATAATTCGCAAAGCTCTGAAATTCCCTAACGCTACCTCAGAAAATCCTTTCATTCCATTACCTGACCACAAGAAGCACGCTGACAGGGTAGAAATCATTGCTTTCCTTGATGCGATGGGTTACATCTGGGAGACTGGAAGAGACAAGCTACCTGAGAAGAAGCTGACGCTGATAAAGAAATCCAAGATGCCCAGCGAGATCAACTTCATCTTCGCTCACCTGATCAGCTGCATGACAGCGAAATCCGGATCCTCTGATCAAGCCGCTCAACCTCAGCAGGCCATGGGTTACGCACTGCTGAAAGGTCTCAACATTGACTGGGCCTCCATCATCTATGAAGACCTCATTCAACGTGTTGATTCTGCCGCTGACCGACCAGCATGGGTTCCTTATTCACGATTCATCAGCGCCATCTTTCAATATGGCCTGAAGGACAGCTATCCTGAAGAGGGTGATCTGAAACTCTCTCAGATTGGCCCTAAAGTTCTCGACTTCAAGCCTGTCGCCAACGAGGTACGTCTCTCTACCCTTCTCACTCTACTTAATTCTCCGCTTTCTGTGGCTCCTTCAGTGACAATACCCCTCGCTGATTCCCAGGCCACAAAATCCATTCCTTCTAAGAAAAGGAAACAATCTCTTACCCCTCTTGATTCCAAAAGGATCAAGAAAACCAAGGAGCAACCCCAGCAATTCCATGCTGAAGACTCCTCAGCTCATTCTGAAGAGCTGAAGGAAAGTTCCGTGGTACGCTCTGCCACACCAATTCAAGCCATCCCTTCTAAACCTACTTCAGCGTCCTTAAACGCTGAGGTTAGAACTTTGGAATCTACCCAACCTTCTTCAGTCTCTCAAAAGACTGATGAAGTACTTCTCAGCGAATCCAACGCTGAACATGAAACCCAACCCCAATTCTTATCCTTCGATCCTCCCTCTAATTCTTTGGACATTCCTCCAGCTAAAACTGGAGATGCCATCATTCAAGAAGCCGTTGAAGCTTCTCAGCGAATGACGAAGAAAGGACCTGCAGAGATCTCCATCCCTCACGGAACTTTTGAGGGAGATATGGAACACTATGGAGGGACTCGAAACTTTGATGAGTTCGTCAACGCTCCTGCAGGTACATATCCCACCTTAAACACTGTAACTAAACCTGAAACTTCTGAGCTTTCCTTTGTTCACAAGTACTGTTGGTCCCAAAAGGCTTAAACAAGTTTGTAGAAGGGGGGGGGGGGGGGTTGAATACAAACACACTATTTTACTTTTCTAAATTGTTTATTGATAAATCATTAACAATTTACAGCTTGTTGCGGAAACAAGATTAAGGATAAACCTAAATCTAAACAAGTTGGAACACTAAGGTTTTCTTGCACTAAGAAAGATAAGGAGATTACTAATAAAATCCTATCTTGAGAGATTTGAACTTGTCCAGAGTTAGCAAGTTACTTCAAAAGAAGTGAGTTCATCTCTTTATATACTGCATGCATTTAATGCAATTCAGTATACACTTTACACGTGTCATCAGCGGATTGGTTGCATGTCATTGACCTTTGTTGACAACCTTAGTAGCCGCATGAATGAACAGTGTAGTATCAGAGTGGTTGTACGATTTCAGATTTTCGGAGGTTCTTTTCTGACATTTCGTACGGTGGCGTGCAAGGGAGGTTAAGACAAAAGTACTTTGTACGGAGGACTTCATGATCAGCTTTCGTTGATTCAGCGATTATCATTTACTATTCAGCAGATGATAAAGTTCAGCGATAGCTGAAGTCTTGTACTTGATACTTCACGTTGAGTGGACAAATCTGAGTCTTCGCTGATCCGCATCAGTTCATTAGGAGACTTGTCGCTGGTTCTTGAGCTTGATCTTCGACTTCAGCGTAGAACCTTTGTTGACGTGAATCTTGTCTTCAGGGATCATAAGTAAACAACTAACTTATCAGCGATCACCATAAGGACTGAACAGACTCAGCGATATGGTGAACAGTGTTCGCTGAATGTTTAATCTAAAAGTGCGAGAGTTCCTATCAGCAGTACTGTAAGATCTTAGTACTTATCAGCGATAGTGAAACTCTGATACATATTGTTTACTTACAATTTTCACTAAGTATTTAAGATAGGGTCATTATCAAATCACTGAGGGTTTGGATCAACAATCTCCCCCTATTTGATTATGACATAGCAACAGAGAAAATTGCTATTTAATGAAAACATAAGGATAAAAAGAACTCATAAAATATTTGTCCCTTTTACTGTTTTCTGGGATCTTTTCAGTACTGATGGAGTAAAGTACATTCGCTGAAATCTTTCTTTAAATCTTTGAATCAGGTTACAATATGAATAAGAAAGATTACAAGTACAAGCGAAATAAATTACAAGTACTGAAGGATGACTGATACAATAGAGAAAAATGGTGATTGTTGTCAGCCTTCAAAGGGTTCTTCCTTAATGAGAAGTTCATCAAGGGTTGTCTTTTCAGTTGGAATCATCCAGTCAGGAACCTTTTCTCCTTTATTCTTTAGCTTCAGAGCAGCTTCAAAAATCAAGGGTTTTAGGTGTCGTGCCTGAATGTCTTTTCTGAAGTCGCACCAGTAGATGAGATCTTTGAGCTGTTCGATTGGAGTGATTGGAAGCTCAGCGATCCATTGAAAGCATTTACGTCCGTCGTAGTCAAGAAAGAATATTCCATAAGGATTACTGATGACTTTACCAGGGACGAAAAGTTCACATGGTGGCAAAGAGATGTCAAGGGCAGATAGATCAGGATCAGGACCAAGTACTTCAGCGCGAGAGAAACCAATTCCAGTTTCATTTCGTATGACAGGACCTGAGTTTGAATCTTGACGTTTCTTCCTTGGAGAGCCCTTTTTTCTTTTCGGCTTTAGATCAGGAACAGGAGGAATATCCACACAAGAAGATATCAAATCGATCTGTCTGTTTATCAGCTTTTCGAAATGATCCTTGTACTTAGATTTTGATGGTTGGATAGCTAACCTCATCTCCAGCCATTCAGAGAGACCATACCTTTTTACAGTGTCAGCACGAAAGGTTTTCAGATGAGTCATCTTCTCTGAACAGTTTGATGTCAACAATAGGTACTCCGATGGAGGTTCTTCCAGAGATGAATACCTTGTTGATCTTCGCTGGACGATATCTGAAGTGGATTTTCTCTTTACACCAGATCAGGGTGGTCTGAGAAACTTCAGCTTTCTTTTCCACGATCTTCTGGGCTTGTTCCCAAAGCTTTCGTTGGATTTGAATGGGAATACGCTTCAGCTTGGGGTCTTTGACAGATTCTTGAGTGAGCTTGATGGCGTATTCTCTGTCTTTATCTTCAGCTTCCTTCCTTTCAGCGATGAGGCGTTCAGCTCTGAGATGATCCTGGTATTCAGCTTTTGAAATTCTGAACTTAGGAGGAACTGAAGGTAGTTGATTGCGCCTTAGGATGATTCGCTGATCCTCGAATCGCTTTATCATTTCTTCTCTCCTCTTTTGAGGAACTGAGGAGGGTCTGTTTCTATGCGAGAGAGGTTGTTCTTCTGATTCATCAGTCTCAGAGATTAAATCTAAGACTGGGATTATGTCTTCAGCGGTAGCTGGAATTATTGGTGAAGTCGCAATAGAAGATCTTTCAGCGATATCCTCAAACAGGGGAGAGGACTAGCTGAAACGCAGCGATCTTACAAATAAGAACTGGGTAGAAGAACTTGGGTAGAAAAGATAGAAAAAAAAAATGTGGATGTGTATGGTGTTTGTGGAATGGATAACTGATTTTTCAGAGATGATCAGGGAAGGAAAAATAAGTTTAGTGTACCTGACAAATCGGCTTTGCAAGTAGGATCGCCAGATTATCATCTTCAGCGATGCCTTTGTCTTTGCTTTTCTCAGCGCCAGAGGCTGAGTGCTTTGTCTTTGTCTTCTCCCCTGAAGGTTCTTTTATTGAAATACCTTTAAGAGCTTTGGTTCGAGGAGCAGGTTTGACAACAAAGAAATCATCGTCATCTTCATCATCATCATCATCATCGTTCCTTGGAGAGGAGGATGGTTCAGCTTCAGGGATGTCGAAGTCTTCGTCTTCTTCTGCTTCGGATTCCTCAGCATCTTCTTCGAGTTGCTCCCCCTCAGATACAGAGGCGAGGTTCTCGGTTCCCTCAGGGTTTTCATCTCCCTGAGGTCCAGTAATCCGATCTTCATTACCCTCTCCCCTGATAGATTCATCATGGGAAAGGTCTTCAGCGCTCTTATTTTGATCTTCAGCGCTCTTCTCCTGTTCAGCGCTCTTCTCCCCCTCTTTCTCATGATGGGCGGGGGAGGAATGGGTAGATTCAGCATTGGTGTTGTCTCTGTCTTCTGGGCCAGAGACTTTCACACAACCTTCAAGCTTAGCTATTCTGTCTTCTAGGCCAGAAATAGCAGGCGTGATTTTCTTCAGCTCTTGGCGATCCTCTGCGGTGAATGAGTCCAAAACAGGTGCAGGGGCCGGAGCAGGAGCTGGATTATTTGCCTTGTTCACCAGCGTCTCGATCATTGTCTTGACAGAACTAAGATCGGTCTTCACTGAGCCCAAGTCGGTCTTGACCACTGACATATCACCTTCGAGTGTACCAACCGATTTCTTCAGCGTTGTAACCTCGCTGGAAATGGTGGAAACTGATGATTTGAGGTTGGTGTAGTCAGTGTAGATGTCGGAGAGCACTTTGGCAAAGTCGGCGAGAGTTTTATCAAGGTCTTTGATGTCATCAGAGGAGGCCTTCTTTTCCACCACAGTAGTCAGCTTCGTCAGATTCTCTCCAGCGTTTGTTACAGCTGTAGAGTTATTTGATAGACCGGTGGTGAGATCCGTAAGTTTCATCTCCATAGACTTCAGAGACTGGTTGATGTCTCCCAAATAAGGACCTGTAACATATAAGTACTTGTGAACAAAGGAAAGCTCAGAAGTTTCAGGTTTAGTTACAGTGTTTAAGGTGGGATCTGTACCTGCAGGAGCGTTGACGAACTCATCAAAGTTTCGAGTCCCTCCATAGTGTTCCATATCTCCCTCAAAAGTTCCGTGAGGGATGGAGATCTCTGCAGGTCCTTTCTTCGTCATTCGCTGAGAAGCTTCAACGGCTTCTTGAATGATGGCATCTCCAGTTTTGACTGGAGGAGTGTCCAAAGAAGTAGAGGGAGGAGCGAAGGATAAGAATTGGGGTTGGGTTTCAAGTTCAACGTTGGATTCGCTGAGAAGTACTTCATCAGTCTTTTGAGAGACTGACGAAGGTTGGGTAGATTCCAAAGTTCTAACCTCAGCGTTTAAGGACGCTGAAGTAGGTTTAGAAGGGATGGCTTGAATTGGTGTGGCAGAGCGTACCACGGAACTTTCCTTCAGCTCTTCAGAATGAGCTGAGGAGTCTTCAGCATGCAATTGCTGGGGTTGCTCCTTGGTTTTCTTGATCCTTTTGGAATCAAGAGGGGTAAGAGATTGTTTCCTTTTCTTAGAAGGAATGGATTTTGTGGCCTGGGAATCAGCGAGGGGTATAGTCGCTGAAGGAGCCACAGAAAGCGGAGAATTAAGTAGAGTGAGAAGGGTAGAGAGACGTACCTCGTTGGCGACAGGCTTGAAGTCGAGAACTTTAGGGCCAATCTGAGAGAGTTTCAGATCACCCTCTTCAGGATAGCTGTCCTTCAGGCCATATTGAAAGATGGCGCTGATGAATCGCGGGTAAGGAACCCATGCTGGTCGGTCAGCGGCAGAATCAACACGTTGAATGAGGTCTTCATAGATGATGGAGGCCCAGTCAATGTTGAGACCTTTCAGCAGTGCGTAACCCATGGCCTGCTGAGGTTGAGCGGCTTGATCAGAAGATCCGGATTTCGCTGTCATGCTGCTGATCAGTTGAGCGAAGATGAAGTTCATCTCGCTGGGCATCTTGGATTTCTTTATCAGCGTCAGCTTCTTCTCAGGTAGCTTGTCTCTTCCAGTCTCCCAGATGTAACCCATCGCATCAAGGAAAGCAATGATTTCTTCCCTGTCAGCGTGCTTCTTGTGGTCAGGAAATGGAATGAAAGGATTTTCTGAGGTAGCGTTAGGGAATTTCAGAGCTTTGCGGATTATTGCGGGGGTTATCTTGATGGTGCCATACTCAGTATCGCTGAGTATGCAGTCGATGGTTTTAGATGGATCTTTGGCTGAGGGTAGGTTGGTGTGTCTGGCAGAGTACCAGAATTGGGATAATAGACGCTGACTGGCAGGAGGTGTGATTGTCAGTGCTGTGTAGATTGGGCTATTCTTCAAAAAATTTACAGCGTCGTCTAGATGGGATACCTGCTTCCGAGGAGGAAACTCGAGAAGCGCTGAAAGGTTGTTTGCCTTTGTCCAGTCTAGTTGATCCATCTCAAACTTAACCTGAGGAGCTTTGGTGATTTCCAGTTCCTCAGAATCAGCGGAGATGGACTCAGCGGTAACATTCAGCTTTGAAGTTGCCATTTCACTGTATTATCAGTTCAACCAAAGATGTTAACAAATAAGAAATATCTTAATGTGGAAAGAAAATTTCCATTAAGATTTTTCGAATTTTGTCCATTTCATTCAGACAAAAAAGTCTTAATGAAGATTAGGGTTTTTCTTGTTTTAAAAAAAAACGAATATAACACCTATAAGCCTTGTATTCCAGTTTCTTAAAAAAATGGATACGAAAGAAGAACAAGTTTAAGATTTTAGATTTAAAACTTGAAGAACAACCATGAAATGGTTGTGTTTATAAAACCATGAAAGAAAATGATTTTATTTTTGAGTTCTTTTGTTTGATCTTGTGTAAAACAATGATAAGATCGAAAACAAGTTATTTGCATTTGATAATAGATAAGAACATATTAACCTTGAGTTAGATGAAGAAGATGATGAACAGTTCTTGAAGATTGAGAGCACAAAATGCAACAGTGTTCTTTTCTTGCGGAGAAAGATTGACTCGCATAAAAGACAAATATAAACTTTGAGAATGTTTATATAGGAAGAGAGTAGAGAGAGAAAAACTTGAGCGGGAAAGTTTTTCATCATGACACGGACACGTGTTTGCATTTGATTGGATAGATAACGAAACGTGCAAACGTGTGTCAGAAAAAGAGCGTGCCTGGTGTTATCCGTTGCAATGACGTCACAACTGTCCTTTCACATTCTTTCGTTGTCTCTGAGGTTTTGAAAGAAAAACTCAGGGACTCTTTGGAAAATATGAAGCACTGAATAGAAATATCAGTGAGGGTTTTAAGAAATTTCAAAATATTATTCAGCGATGAAAGAATTTGAAATCTTGCATTTTCATGCGTTTTGTCAGAGAAAACATACCTTGATATCAGTTTAACCCAATTTATTCAGAGAGAAGATGATGAAATGGATTGTACAAGTTTATTTTATCCAGAGCCTATACAAGAATGTATAAACGTATCGCTGATTAAATGTGAACCGCTGAAGATTTATCCTTCAAAGTTCAGCATTCCAAGCTCGCTGATGAGAAAGTTGAATCTTGTCTCATCAAGAGGTTTGGTAAACAAATCAGCTAACTGATAATCAGTTGGAATAAAATGAAGTTCTATATCACCATTCATCACATGATCTCTGATAAAATGATATCTGATTTCTATGTGTTTTGTCTTTGAGTGTAGCACTGGATTGTTTGCTATAGCGATGGCACTTGTGCTGTCGCAATAGATTGGAATTTTGGAGAGCTGAAGATCATAGTCTAGTAGTTGATTTCTCATCCACAAGACTTGAGAACAGCAGCTTCCAGCGGCTACATACTCAGCTTCAGCTGTGGAAGTGGACACCGAGTTTTGCTTCTTACTTGTCCAACTTACCAGCTTTCCACCCAGGAGCTGACATCCTCCTGTGGTGCTTTTCCTATCCATTTTGCAACCTGCAAAATCACTGTTTGAATAGGCGGTTAGATCGAATCCTGAATCTTTGGGATACCAAAGACCTAGATTCGCTGTACCCTTAAGATATCGAAAGATTCGCTTTACAGCTTTCATATGAGATATCTTAGGTTCAGCTTGATATCGTGCGCACCGACATGTTGCAAACATAATATCGGGTCGGCTAGCTGTAAGATACAGTAGTGAGCCGATCATCCCACGGTACAGCGTGACATTGACAGGAACACCCTTTGTGTCCTTATCAAGTATCAGCGGTGGTGCCATAGGGGTTTTCATAGCTGAACTTTCAGTTAAGTCGAATTTTTTCAGCATATCTTTAACATACTTTCCCTGATTTATAAAAGTTGCTTTTTCAGTTTGCTTAATCTGAAGACCAAGGAAATATGTTAGTTCACCCATCATACTCATTTTATACTCATCTTTCATTCTATCAGCGAAACGAGTACAAAGCTCAGGGTTAGTAGAACCAAATATAATGTCATCAACATATATTTGAACTAAAATGATATGACCTTTTATTTTTCTAAAAAACAAAGTTTTGTCAATCTTACCTCTCTCAAATTTTTCAAGGTGGAGATAAGTAGAAAGAGTGTCATACCATGCACGAGGAGCTTGCTTCAAGCCATAAAGTGCCTTATCCAGCTTATAAACATAACCTGGACGCTTAGGATCTGAGAATCCTGGAGGTTGTTCCACATAAACTTCTTCATTCAGCTTTCCATTTAGAAACGCTGACTTAACATCCATTTGATGTACAGTGAAGTTTTTGTGTACAGCATATGCTAAGAAAAGACGAATAGATTCAAGTCTTGCTACAGGAGCAAAGGTTTCGTCATAATCTATACCTTCCTCTTGTCTGTATCCCTGAGCAACAAGACGAGCTTTGTTGCGAGTTACAGTACCATGTTCGTCCAACTTGTTTCGATAGACCCACTTAGTGCCTATCACTGTTTTGTCAGTTGGTCTTCGAACAAGTTTCCAAACTTTGTTTCTTTCGAATTCAGTCAGCTCTTCTTGCATAGCGCTGACCCAGTTTGGATCTCTGAGGGCATCATCTATTTTCTTTGGTTCAGTTAGAGAAATAAAGTTAACAAATAAACAAATATTACCTGCACTTCTACGAGTCTGAATACCAGCGTTGGGATCACCAAGAATTTGATCGATTGGGTGATTTACAGTCCATCGCTGAGCCGGAGCATGCGTCGCTGACTCAGTCTGAACTGGAGAAACTGAAGATGAGGCTTCAGCTACTTCTGGATAATTAGCTAAGAGAGGAATGCTTGCATTTGTCACTTCATTCACTGATTGCTGAGAAATAGATGGAATTTCTGAGACATTTGGATCAACTGCGGGTATAGTATTTATAGGAACAGCTGAGACCCAAGATGTTTTAGTTTCACTATTCTGCATATTGGGAATGATAGTAGGACCATCATTTTCAGTTGTATGAGCATGAGTAGTGGGAACATCTTCTGAATCACAAAGATGAGAAAACATCCATTGATTCAGTTCTTCTGTATCAGCGTTCGGTTTAGAGTTCGCTGAACGGGATTCGTCAAACGTGACGTGAATAGTTTCTTCTACAGTTTGTCTTCTTCGGTTGAAGACTCTGAAGGCTTTGGAAACTGAGGAGTATCCAAGAAAGATTCCATCATCAGCCTTAGGATCAAACTTTCCAAGGGCATCTCTGTTGTTCAGTATGAAACACTGACAACCAAAGATGTGAAGAAAGCTGATTGAAGGCTTTCTCCCATGAAAAAGTCATAGGCTGTCTTTTTGAATCTTTTGACTATCAGCGACCTGTTTTGCGTAAAACAAGCCGTGTTGACAGCTTCTGCCCAAAACTGAGTAGGCAGGTGAGAATCGTTGAGCATTGAACGTGCAGCTTCAATAATTGTTCTATTTCTTCTTTCAGCGACTCCGTTTTGTTGTGGTGTTCTCACTGACGAAAAGTTGTGAGAAATACCCTTGCTCTCAAGGAAGGAATCAAGAGAACTGTTTTTGAATTCAAATCCATTATCACTCCTTATTGAGCGAACAGTCATATTGTTCAGAGTTTCCATCTTCCGAACAAAGGTGATGAGTTCTTCAGGGGTGTCACTCTTAGAACGGAGAAACATTACCCATGTATAACGAGAGAATTCATCAACTATGACCAGCGTATATTTCTTTCCAGCGATGGATTGTTTGTTAACGGGGCCAAACAAATCCATATGGAGTAGTTGAAGAGGAGATGACACTGAGGAAACTTGCTTGGACTTAAAGCTTGCCTTGGTCTGCTTCCCTTTTTCACACGCTGAACATAAGGATTCTTTGGCGTATGAATGTTGAGGTAGACCAGTGACTAACTCTTTGGATGAAAGAGTATTCAGTGTCTTGAAGTTGAGATGTGAAAGCCTCTTGTGCCATAGCCAGTTGACATCAGAAGATGCCTTTGAGAAGAAACAGGAGTTCTCAGTGGTTGTTGAGTCCATGTTTATAACGTAAACATTTTCCAAACGATAACCGCTGAGAGCTATCTTCTCCTTTTTGTCAGAGACAAAGCAGGATTCCTTGGTGAAAATCACTTTGTTATACATGTCGCAAAGCTGACTGATGCTCAGAAGATTATGCTTCAGCCCTTCAACATATGCGACTCTTCTGAAGGATGTTGTACCATTTGAAAGTACACCATACCCTCGGGTGTGTCCTTTTCCATTTCCACCGAAAGTCACAGAGGGACCCTTCTCTTCCTTGTATTCAGCGAGCAGGCTTTTCTTTCCAGTCATGTGTCTAGAGCATCCGCTATCGAGATACCAGATACCCTTCTTAACCTGCAATACAAAGGAAGATTAGTTTTGCTTGGGTACCCACTTCACCATGTATACGCGTTTGTCAGTGGAAGTGGTTGGAATGGGTTCAGCAGTCTTCGCAACATTTGAAGATTCAGCTTTGTCTTTCTTCACTTTGGTCAATTTCTTGACCTCAGCGGTAGGAGTCACCTTGACCTGACTTGCAACTGGTTTGGTCTTCTTTGGTGCTATCTTCACCTTAGCTATCTTATCAGCTTTGGTGGCTGTGGGACACTTACTTGCAATATGATCGGTAAGTCCATAGTGATAACATTTCCTATAACTAAAATTAGTTCTAGGACCACTTGTGTGCTGAGCTTTTAATTTGGAATTAGAAGTGCCAGCACCAAGTACACTATTGGTTTTTGAAATAGGACGAACATTCAGTTCTTCAGATTTCTTACCAAGGATATCTACTCTGAGTCTAGGAGTAGGTCGCTGAACTGATCCAGAGGTCTGATTTCTAGAACCAGATGAATGAATCACTAAGGCTTTGGAAGCATTCAGCTTAGGTACTAAAGTACCCTTCTGAGGATTTTGATAAATTACAATTCCTTTACCTTTATCTTTAGAGACAGAGGTAGGTTTTGAATAAACCATTTTCTCCTTACCTTTTGAGGAGGTAGGAGTTTCCTCAGGGATTGGTGTAATCGACGAGGAGTACTGAGATGAAGAAGTGTCAGCTACTGAGGATACGAACGTTCCAAATTTAAGCATTGAACGTTCAGTGGTTGGTATTGGAGTATCATATTTATAACCCAGACCACGTTTATCACTCAGAGGAATCTGAGCCTTAATTATCTCAGTGATCTTTGTTGAAGAATTACACCATCCTTCAACAGTAGCTTGTTCAGCTTTTAATGCAGCGATAGCTTCCGCTCGTTCAATTTTGACTAGCTGATTTAAATGGACTTGATCTTTAAAATCTTCTTCAAATTTAGAAAGCTTTTCTATTTGAAGGTGGCAATTTTTAAGCTTTTCAGCGAGATCAAGATTTTGGTTTTCAACCACAGCTTTGCCGTTCATGGCTTCGTATAAACTTCTAGTCAGTAGTTCGATTTTACGGAGACTATCAGCTTCATCAATATTTACAATATTGGTAAAGAAGGAGGGTGATACCTGAATGGCAGATGTTGAAGTGGAGGGAATGTTTGAATTTTCTTCCTCTTCTTCAATCTTGGCCATGAGACATTGATTTGCTTCATCATCTTCAGAATCAGATGATGAGGCTTCTTCATCAGAAGCAGCCCAATCATAGTCAGCCATTAGGCCTTTTCCCTTCTTCTTAAAGCTTTTCAGCTTTGCATACTTCTCCTTCAGCTTTAAGTATTTGTTGTCTTTATTCCTTGGAACAAAGGATTTCTTTGTAAAGGCTGAAGGTCTCATGATTTTCTTTGACCTGCACTCGTTAGCGAAATGACCTGTCTTTTCGCAGTTAAAACAAGTAGCAGTAGCCTTATCAACAAAAGCTGATGACTTAGGCTTGTCAGCTATAGAAAGAGTTTTGTTCTTTCTAAACATTTTCTTCTTGGCGAATCTCCTGAACCTTTTAGTTAGGAGAGCCAAGGATTCATCATCTGAAGAATCAGAATCTGATGATCTTTCAGAGTTACTTTCTAACTCAGTGATAGTGACCACGGGTCGCTGAGTAGAAGGTTCCTCTGAGATTAAAGCAACAGGGGTGCTTTTGGAATCTTTTACAAGATTCTTCTTAAGATGGCTAGATTGCTCATGATTCAGCAATGTGCCATATAAGGTAGCAAGTGTCATTGATCTTAGATCTTTTGACAGCTTGAGACACATGGAATAATTGTCCCAGCTTTCAGGTAAACATTCTAAAAACTTTGTCAGAACTTCAAAGTTAGAATATTCCTTACCAACCGTTTTAAGATCTATAATTAAGCAATTAAAACGTTGATGTACTTCAGAGAGAGTTTCATTCTTACCAGAGATGAAACTTTCGTATTGTCTTACCAGGTTGATCTTTCTTGAATCCTGGACTTCAGACGTTCCTTCATACTGAACACATATTGTGTCCCACATGGCTTTTGAGGATTTCAGGTTCATGACGGAATGGTAGACTTCGTCAGGAAGGGCCATGGATAGTATGGATCTGGCTTTTGTATCTATAGCCACTTTCTTCTTGTCTTCATCGGTCCAATGATGGATTTCCTTTGGAATCAGCCTTTCTGGAATAGCAGCTCTAGTTGCAGTGGCTGGAACGGCAGGATCAATCGTTACAGGGATGTGTGGACCGTTTTCAAGATAGTAAGGTATAGTAGGGTCTACACCTTCTAAGAAGAGTGTCATCATATTTTTCCATAAGTTGAAGTTGTCTCTGGAAAATCTAGGGGGTTTTGCAAGAGAACCATTGTCGATATAGTGAGTGTTTGTGTTTGAGTTGGCCATTTTCAGATAATAGCAAGGAAGAGAAATATCTTAGATTAGATCTTGTTTATGAGATTAAACAAATCTGCTCTGATACCACTTGTTGGTCCCGAAAGGCTTAAACAAGTTTGTAGAAGGGGGGGGGGGGGGGGTTGAATACAAACACACTATTTTACTTTTCTAAATTGTTTATTGATAAATCATTAACAATTTACAGCTTGTTGCGGAAACAAGATTAAGGATAAACCTAAATCTAAACAAGTTGGAACACTAAGGTTTTCTTGCACTAAGAAAGATAAGGAGATTACTAATAAAATCCTATCTTGAGAGATTTGAACTTGTCCAGAGTTAGCAAGTTACTTCAAAAGAAGTGAGTTCATCTCTTTATATACTGCATGCATTTAATGCAATTCAGTATACACTTTACACGTGTCATCAGCGGATTGGTTGCATGTCATTGACCTTTGTTGACAACCTTAGTAGCCGCATGAATGAACAGTGTAGTATCAGAGTGGTTGTACGATTTCAGATTTTCGGAGGTTCTTTTCTGACATTTCGTACGGTGGCGTGCAAGGAAGGTTAAGACAAAAGTACTTTGTACGGAGGACTTCATGACCAGCTTTCGTTGATTCAGCGATTATCATTTACTATTCAGCAGATGATAAAGTTCAGCGATAGCTGAAGTCTTGTACTTGATACTTCACGTTGAGTGGACAAATCTGAGTCTTCGCTGATCCGCATCAGTTCATTAGGAGACTTGTCGCTGGTTCTTGAGCTTGATCTTCGACTTCAGCGTAGAACCTTTGTTGACGTGAATCTTGTCTTCAGGGATCATAAGTAAACAACTAACTTATCAGCGATCACCATAAGGACTGAGCAGACTCAGCGATATGGTGAACAGTGTTCGCTGAATGTTTAATCTAAAAGTGCGAGAGTTCCTATCAGCAGTACTGTAAGATCTTAGTACTTATCAGCGATAGTGAAACTCTGATACATATTGTTTACTTACAATTTTCACTAAGTATTTAAGATAGGGTCATTATCAAATCACTGAGGGTTTGGATCAACAAGTACTTATATGTTACAGGTCCTTATTTGGGAGACATCAACCAGTCTCTGAAGTCCATGGATATGAAACTTACAGTTCTCACCACCGGTCTATCAAATAACTCTACAGCTGTAACAAACGCTGGAGAGAATCTGACAAAGCTGACTGCTGAGATGGAAAAGAAGGCCTCCTCTGATGACATCAAAGACCTTGATAAAACTCTCGCCGACTTTGCCAAAGTGCTCTCCGACATCTACACTGACTACACCAACCTCAAATCGTCAGTTTCCACCGTTTCCAGCGAGGTTACAACGCTGAAGAAATCGGTTGGTACACTCGAAGGTGATATGTCAGTGGTCAAGACCGACTTGGGCTCAGTGAAGACCGACCTTGGTTCTGTCAAGACAATGATCGAGACGCTGGTAAACAAGGCAAACAATCCAGCTCCTGCTCCGGCCCCTGCACCTATTTTGGACTCATTCACCGCAGAGGATCGCCAAGAGCTGAAGAAAATCACGCCTGCTATTTCTGGCCTAGAAGACAGAATAGCTAAACTTGAAGGTTGTGTGAAAATCTCTGGCCCAGAAGACAGAGACAACACCAATGCTGAGTCTACCCATTCCTCCCCCGCCCATCATGAGAAAGAGGGGGAGAAGAGCGCTGAACAAGAGAAGAGCGCTGAAGATCAAAATAAGAGCGCTGAAGACCTTTCCCATGATGAATCTATCAGGGGAGAGGGTAATGAAGATCTGATTACTGGACCTCAGGGAGATGAAAACCCTGAGGGAACCGAGAACCTCGCCTCTGTATCTGAGGGGAGCAACTCGAAGAAGATGCTGAGGAATCCGAAGCAGAAGAAGACATCGACATCGACATCGACATCGACATCCCTGAAGCTGAACCATCCTCCTCTCCAAGGAACGATGATGATGATGATGATGATGAAGATGACGAATTCTTTGTCGTCAAACATGCTCCTCGAAAAGCTCTTAAAGGGATCGTGATAACCGAATCCACAGGGGAGAAGACAAAAACAAAGACAAAGCACTCAGCCTCTGGCGCTGAGAAAAGCAAAGACAAAGGCATCGCTGAAGATGATAATCTGGCGATCTTGCTTGCAAAGCCGATTTGTCAGGTACACTAAACTTATTTTTCCTTCCCTGATCATCTCTGAACAATCAGTTATCCATTCCACAAACACCATACACATCCACATTTTTTTTCTATCTTTTCTACCCAAGTTCTTCTACCCAGTTCTTATTTGTAAGATCGCTGCGTTTCAGCTAGTCCTCTCCCCTGTTTGAGGATATCGTTGAAGGCTCTACTATTGCGACTTCACCAATAATTCCAGCTACCACTGAAGACATAATCCCAGTCTTAGATTTAATCTCTGAGACTGATGAACCAGAAGAACAACCTCTCTCGCACAGAAACAGACCTTCCTCAGTTCCTCAAAGGCTGAGTGAAGAAGATCAAAAGAGGAGAGAAGAAATGATAAAAAGATTCGAGGATCAGCGAATCATTCTAAGGCGCGATCAACTACCTTCAGTTCCTCCTAAGTTCAGAATTTCAAAAGCTGAATACCAGGAACATCTCAGAGCTGAACGCCTCATCGCTGAAAGGAAGGAAGCTGAAGATAAAGACAGAGAATACGCCATCAAGCTCACTCAAGAATCTGTCAAAGACCCCAAGCTGAAGCGTATTCCCATTCAAATCCAACGAAAGCTTTGGGAACAAGCCCAGAAGATCGTGGAAAAGAAAGCTGAAGTTTCTCAGACCACCCTGATCTGGTGTAAAGAGAAAATCCACTTCAGATATCGTCCAGCGAAGATCAACAAGGTATTCATCTCTGGAAGAACATCCATCGGAGTACCTATTGTTGACATCAAACTGTTCAGAGAAGATGGCTCATCTGAAACCTTTCGCGCTGACACTGTAAAAAGGTATGGTCTCTCTGAATGGCTGGAGATGAGGTTAGCTATCCAACCATCACAATCTAAGTACAAGGATCATTTCGAAAAGCTGATAAACAGACAGATCGATTTGATATCTTATTGTGTGGATATTCCTCCTGTTCCTGATCTAAAGCCGAAAAGAAAAAGGGGCTCACCAAAGAAGAAACGTCAAGATTCAAACTCAGGTCCTGTCATACGAAATGAAACTGGAATTGGTTTCTCTCGCGCTGAAGTACCTGGTCCTGATCCTGATCTATCTGCCCTTGACATCTCTTTGCCACCATGTGAACTTTTCGTCCCTGGTAAAGTCATCAGTAATCCTTATGGAATATTCTTTCTTGACTACGACGGACGTAAATGCTTTCAACGGATCGCTGAGCTTCCAATCACTCCAATCGAACAGCTCAGAGATCTCATCTACTGGTGCGACTTCAGAAAAGACATTCAGGCATGACACCTAAAACCCTTGATTTTTGAAGCTGCTCTAAAGCTAAAGAATAAAGGAGAAAAGGTTCCTGACTGGATGATTCCAACTGAAAAGACAACCCTTGATGAACTTCTCATTAAGGAAGAACCCTTTGAAGGCTGACAACAATCACCATTTTTCTCTATTGTATCAGTCATCCTTCAGTACTTGTAATTTATTTCGCTTGTACTTGTAATCTTTCTTATTCAAATTGTAACCTGATTCAAAGATTTAAAGAAAGATTTCAGCGAATGTACTTTACTCCATCAGTACTGAAAAGATCCCAGAAAACAGTAAAAGGGACAAATATTTTATGAGTTCTTTTTATCCTTATGTTTTCATTAAATAGCAATTTTCCTTGTTGCTATGTCATAATCAAATAGGGGGAGATTGTTGATCCAAACCCTCAGTGATTTGATAATGACCCTATCTTAAATACTTAGTGAAAATTGTAAGTAAACAATATGTATCAGAGTTTCACTATCGCTGATAAGTACTAAGATCTTACAGTACTGCTGATAGGAACTCTCGCTCTTTTAGATTAAACATTCAGCGAACACTGTTCACCATATCGCTGAGTCTGTTCAGTCCTTATGGTGATCGCTGATAAATTAGTTGTTTACTTATGATCCCTGAAGACAAGATTCACGTCAACAAAGGTTCTACGCTGAAGTCGAAGATCAAGCTCAAAGAACCAGCGACAAGTCTCCTAATGAACTGATGCAGATCAGCGAAGACTCAGATTTGTCCACTCAACGTGAAGTATCAAGTACAAGACTTTAGCTATCGCTGAACTTTATCATTCGCTGAATAGTAAATGATAATCGCTGAATCAACGAAAGCTGATCATGAAGTCCTCCGTACAAAGTACTTTTGTCTTAACCTCCCTTGCACGCCACCGTACGAAATGTCAGAAAAGAACCTCCGAAAATCTGAAATCGTACAACCACTCTAATACTACACTATTCATTCATGCGGCTACTAAGGTTGTCAACAAAGGTCAATGACATGCAACCAATCCGCTGATGACACGTGTAAAGTGTATACTGAATTGCATTAAATGCATGCAGTATATAAAGAGATGAACTCACTTCATTTGAAGTAACTTGCTAACTCTGGACAAGTTCAAATCTCTCTTAAGATAGGATTTTATTAGTAATCTCCTCATTTTTCTTAGTGCAAGAAACCTTAGTGTTCCAACTTGTTTAGATTTAGGTTTATCCTTAATCTTGTTTCCGCAACAAGCTGTAAATTGTTAATGATTTATCAATAAACAATTTAGAAAAGTAAAATAGTGTGTTTGTATTCAACCCCCCCCCCCCCCCCCCCCTTCTACAAACTTGTATAGGCCTTTCGGGACCAACACAGGGCCTTCGCCGCCGGTGTTCCAGATGTACTTCATTTTGTCCAGGAAGGAGATGATCTCTTCCTTTCTTTCAGCGGTGTTGAGGTCAGGGAACGGGACAAATGGATGGGTCTTCGGGCCAGCAAGTAGGTTCATGGCTGCCCGGATAGTTGCATGGGTAATGGATCCTTCACCTAGCTCGGTCTCGAAACCGAGGACAAGGTATTCCTTCTTGGATTTTTTAGAGCTAACAGTGTACCAGAACTGCTGAAGGAGTCTTTTGTGGGCAGGGGGTGTGATGGTCATCGCTGTGGAGAGAGGGCATGTTTTGATGAAGTTCACAGCGTCATCAAGATGGGTTACCATTTTCTTCTTGGGAAAATCAAGAAGTGCATAGGGATTGTTGGTGGTGAAGGTGATCTCATGAAGATCGTGTTTCATGTTTGCAGCTCTTTCGAAGGAAGGGACAGTGGGAGTAGTGGTTGCAGCAACATCAGTGTTGGAAGTCATATCTGTTCAGAACACCAAAAATAGAGAAGAAGATGAAGGAAATTACTTTAAATGGAAATGGTTTCCAAAATAAGGGTTTTAAGGTTTTTACAGTTTCCATTTTGGGAAAGAAAGTGTAAAAGAAATTGGGTTTTTAGTTTAAAAAAGTTTAAAACTAGTGAGTTTTCTTGTTTTCCAGTTTCCTTTTAAGGAAAGGATTATGGAAAAACATATGAAGTTTAAGTTTAAGATTTTGAGTTTAGACTTAATGGAAGGACTCTGAACAAGTTTTATTCATAAATCATGAAGAAGATGATTTTATTGTTTAAAAACACATTTGTTTGATCTTGTATAAGGAAGAAGAATATCAAAACAACTAATAAAATGGATTCAAGTAGAAATAAGAACTTGTTTGTCGAAAGTTTTGAGGAGATGAACACAAGTTTCTAATTAATCCAAATGCTTAGGAATTAATGCAAAAGAAAATTTTATTTGCCTTGAGAGAGTTCGAGAGCGTAAAAGGTAAAAATATAAACTCAAGAGGTTTATATAGTGAGAGTAGAAAGAGAAAGTGATGAGCGGGAAAAGAAACTCATCATGACACGTGACACGTCCCTTGAATATTATTGGACAAGAAAATGAAACGGGCGAACGTGTCAGACGAAAAGTCGTGCTAGGGTTTATCGGTTGTAATGATGTCACAACTGTCGTTTCACATTTCTAAGTTGTCTCTAAGGGTTTTTGGAAAAACTCAGGGACAATTTAAAGAAAAAGGAGCACTGATTTGAAAAATCAGTGTGAAGTTTTAGATTTTCAAAAGAATCACTGAAAGGAAGAGATATTCAGCGATGCAATTTGTTTTGAAATTTTACATGCTGAAGCAAACTTCAGCGATTAAAGAGAGAGAACATACCTTGATGTCAGCGAATCAATTTTGTTCAGATATATAGATGAGGAATGAGTAAATAGAATTTCCTTTATCAGTGATCTAATGCATTACTGCTGAAGATTTAATCTTCAAGGTTCAGCATTCCAAGCTCGCTGATGAGAAAGTTGAATCTTGTCTCATCAAGAGGCTTGGTAAACAGATCAGCTAACTGAAAGTCAATTGGAATAAAGTGAAGTTCGATATCACCATTCATCATATGATCTCTGATAAAATGATACATGATCTCGATATGTTTGGTCTTTGAGTGTAGCACTGGATTATTTGCTATAGCGATGGCACTTGTGCTGTCGCAATAGATTGGAATTTTGGATAGCTGAAGGTCATAGTCTAATAGTTGATTTCACATCCATAAGACCTGAGAACAACAACTTCCAGTGGCTACATACTCAGCTTCAGCGGTTGAGGTGGACACTGAGTTTTGCTTTTTACTTGTCCAACTCACCAGCTTTCCACCCAGGAGCTGACAGCCTCTTGTGGTGCTTTTTCTATCCAGTTTGCAACCTTGGTGAATGAAAGTGCCTTTTTCATTCTGGTTGATTTGAAGAGCAAGGAAATATGTCAGCTCATCCATCATACTCATTTTATATTCAACTTTCATTCTTTCAGCGAAACGAGTACATAATTCAGGGTTAGTAGAACCAAATATAATATCATCGACATATATTTGAACAAGAATCATATGACCTTTTACTTTCCTGAAAAATAGAGTGTTATCGATTTTACCACGCTCAAAATTTTCAATATGGAGATAAGTTGATAGAGTGTCATACCATGCACGAGGAGCTTGCTTTAAGCCATAAAGTGCCTTATCCAGCTTATAGACAGGATCAGTGAATCCTGAAGGTTGTTCAACATACACTTCTTCATTCAGCCTTCCGTTAAGGAATGCTGATTTAACATCCATTTGATATACCTTGAAGTCTCGGTGAACAGCGTATGCTAGAAATAGACGAATAGCTTTGAGTCTTGCCACTGGGGCAAAGGTTTCGTCGTAATCTATGCCTTCCTCTTGTTTGTATCCCTGAGCAACAAGATGAGCCTTGTTGTGGGTTACAGTTCCATGTTCATCTAACTTGTTTCGATAGACCCACTTAGTGCCTATCACTGACTTGTTAGATGGTCTTGGAACGAGATTCCAAACTTTGTTTCTTTCAAATTCTGTCAGCTCTTCTTGCATAGCGCTGACCCAGTTTGGATCTCTGAGAGCATCATCTATTTTCTTTGGTTCAATCAAACAAATGAAGTTGACAAATAAACAAATATTACCTGAACTTCGTCGAGTCTGAACGGCAGCGTTTGGATCACCAAGAATCTGATCAATGGGGTGATTAATAGTCCATCATTGAGCCGAAACATGATTCACTGACTCCGTTTGAACTTCTGGAGGAGCTGAAGAAGAGGCTTCAACAACTTCAGGTATTTCAGGCAAGAGAGGAAGAGGTTCAGATGACATTTCATTCACTGATTGCTGAGAAGTAGATGGGATATCTGAGGTTGATGGTTCAGAAGCAGGCATAGTGTTGAGAGGAACAACTGAAACCCATGATGATTTAGCTTCACTTGTCTGCATGCCTGAGATGATGGTAGGATCATCATCAGCAGTAGGAGTATTTGTTTGAGGGATAGGAGCAGTTTCTGAATCTCCAAGATGAGAAAACATCCATTGATTTAGCTCTTCAGTAGCAACAGAAGGCTTTGAGTTTGTTGAATGAGATTCGTCAAAGGTGACGTGGATAGTTTCTTCTACAATTTGTCTTCTTCGATTGAAGACTCTGAAGGCTTTGGATACAGAAGAATATCCAAGAAAGATTCCATCATCAGCCTTGGGATCGAATTTTCCAAGGGCATCTCTGTTGTTTAGAATGAAGCACTGGCAACCATAGATGTGAAGAAAGCTGATAGATGGCTTTCTCCCATGGAATAACACGTAGGCAGTTTTCTTGAATCTTTTGACGATCAGCGACCTGTTTTGAGTAAAACAAGCAGTGTTGACAGCTTCTGCCCATAACTGAGTAGGTAAATGAGAATCACTGAGCATTGAACGAGCAGTTTCGATGATCGTTCGATTTCTTCTTTCAGCGACTCCATTTTGTTGTGGTGTTCTCACTAAGGAGAATGTGTGAGAAATACCCTTGCTTTCGAAGAAGTTATCAAGAGAACTGTTTTTTAACTCAGTCCCATGATCACTCCTTATTGAGCGAACGGTCATATTATTCAGGACTTCCATTTTCCTGACAAAGGAGATGAGTTCTTCAGGGGTGTCACTCTTAGAATGGAGAAACATTACCCAGGTATAGCGAGAGAATTCATCACCAATGACCAGTGTATATTTCTTTCCAGCGATGGATTGTTTGTTAACAAGGCCAAACAAATCCATGTGAAGAAGTTGTAGAGGAGATGACACTGAGGAAACTTGCTTTGACTTGAAGCTTGCTTTGGTTTGTTTCCCTTTCTCACATGCTGAACATAAAGATTCCTTAGCATATGAGTGTTGAGGAAGACCAGTGACTAACTCTTTTGAAGAAAGAGTATTCAGTGTCTTGAAGTTGAGATGAGAGAGCCTCTTATGCCATAGCCAATTGACATCAGATGAGGCCTTGGAGAAAAAGCAGGAGTTCTCAGTGGTTGTTGAGTCCATGTTTATGACATAAACATTTTCTAAACGATATCCACTGAGAGCAACTTTCTCCTTCTTGTCAGTGACGAAGCATGATTCCTTAGTGAAACACACTTTGTAATCTTTATCACACAGCTGACTGATGCTAAGAAGATTATGCTTCAGCCCTTCAATGTATGCGACTCTTCTGAAGGTTGTTGTACCATTAGAGACTACACCAAACCCTCGGGTATAACCTTTTCCATTTCCACCAAAGGTCACAGAGGGACCTTTCTCTTCCTTGTATTCAGTGAGCAGGTTCTTCTTTCCAGTTATATGTCGAGACCATCCACAATTGAGATACCAGATGCCCTTTGAGACCTGCAAACAAAGGAAGATTTGCTTGATTTGGGCACCCATTTTACTATGGGTCCACATTTGTCACTGGTGGTAGAGGAAGCGGAAGGTTCAGCAATCTTCGCAGCATTTGAAGATTTAACTTCAGTGGTATTCTTCACTTTGGTTAATTTCTTTACCTCAGTGGTGTTTTTCACCATGTCCTGATTTTTATCAGGGTTGGTCTTCTTTGCCTTGGGGGCTGTCTTCTTTACCTTGGCTAATTTCTCAGCCTTGGTAGCTGTGGGGAACTTACTAGCAATATGATCGGTAAGTCCGCAGTGATAACATTTCCTATAGCTAAAAGTAGCATTAGGACCATTTACATACTTAGCAGATATTTTTAAATGGGCAGGGCAAGCACCAAGAATACATTTGGCATTGGAAATTGGAGGAACTATCAGTTCTTCGGATTTCTTACCAATTACATCCACTCTTAGTTTAGGAGTAGATCGCTGAATGAATTCAGGGATCTTGGTCCTAGAAGTAGAGGGATGGCTCACTGAAGTTTTAGAAACTTTCAGCTTAGGTACTTTGGTACCCTTATGAGGTTTTTGAGTTTCTTTTTCTTTACCTTTAGAAATCAAGGTAGGTTTGTCCTCAGGGATGGGAGTTTTAGAAGACGAGCACTGAGACGAAGAGGTGTCAGGGAGAGATGACACGAACATTCCAAACTTGAGCATGAAACGATCAGTGGTTGGTTCTTCAGCGTTAGCTTTGTAACCAAGATCACTTTTATGACTTCGAGTAATCTGAGCACCTATTATCTCAGTGATCTTTGTTGAGGAATTGCACCATCCTTCAACAGTAGCCTTTTCACCCTTTAATGCAGCGATAGCTTGTTCACGCTCAATACTGATGATTTGATTTACGTAGACCTGATCTTTCAAATTTTCTTCCATTTTTGAAAGCTTCTGAATTTGTAAATGACAATTTTTAAGCTGTTCAGTGAGATCAATATTTTGTTTTTCAGCTTTGGTCTTGCCATTCATGGCATAATATAAATCAATAGTCAACAGATCGATGGTTCGACGTCTATCAGTGTCATTAATGACTGAAGTGGAGGTAGAAGTAGGGGGAATTTCAGCGTTTTCTTCCTTTTCTTCTATTTGGGCCATGAGGCAGAGATTGGACTCATCATCATTAGAGTCAGATGATTCTTCTTCAGTATTGGCCTAGTCATTGTAACACCCAGATTACACTAATGTCCATTTTACCGTTTAACCTCCAAATTAATCAAATTTTAAAACCACCAAAATATACGGGATATAATTTTAAATAAATTCCGAAATGTCCGCTTTAAATTGTTATGTTTTATCCAAAACATAAACCGACCCAAAAGTTTAAGATTTACAATCCATAAGTTTACTTATAATCAACCGGGGACATATCTACCCGATAGAATACATACATATATATAACCACCAAAAGCAAGTACCAAAATACCCAAAAGAGCTAAATCGACACTTGTATCAACACCCGAACTATGCTTCCATATCTTTCCCTTTGTCTACAATCCTTTTTCCTGAAAACAAATTAATCAATAACGGGTAAGCTATAAATCTTAGTGAGTTGTATATGAAAGTACATGGTTATAATGTTACATATGTATATATACGGAAGAATGAAACGAAATCTCGAAACGAAAATCTATTATAACATCGAAGACTAACAACTCGGAGAATTCCATGGATACATCCCAAAAGACTTACCAAAATCATAAACATAATATACCAATATTAAAATCAATACTTCATAAGTTCAACAACAACATACGCTCTTACCGACAAACTCAACAACGAAATGTCCACCGTTCCATACGAACACCTATCACATGGCTCAAGTACCGTATCACGTAAACATATCATGAATCAATTATAAATATCAAGAATAGTGCACCACTCCCACCTTCATCTACTGGGTACGTGCAGAATAGTACTCACACTCGTCTCCTAACACACGAGATACGTGAGTACAACGAACCGGTATGCCACACCCAACCTCCGTCTCCCTGGAATACGTGTACATACACCGCTTTCCAGCCTACCACACGAAGTAGTACCCGTATTCATGGGTGACCAAGAGATTTACAAAACAATCGCGGATCCGGACTCGACCGACATAGCGGAACGATTATACGATATACAAACCGGAATCAGAGGGACTTACACATGTCACACCTTAGGAAAACATGAAACACAACTAATGCAAACAAAAAATGCATATACATATGAGTAACACATAAACATGTATTTCATATAAACTCACAGTGCACAAAATGGGTCAACCGAACGTCCACCCGAATGTCGCGTTCCAACTCCGTAATCCATGTATGTATGGCACTCCAAAAGCTTCCAATTATACTCTTATACTCCCTGGAGTATACAAATTGAATTCCAATAAGTATATAATTACACTATCTCATTCTATTTCATTCCTTAGTTAATTCAATTCCAATTCTTTTGTACAGCCCCCTGTTCTAACACAATGTTAACCATCTTAAAATCAGAATTACATTCTGACTCATAAACAAGAAAGAAACTAGACTCTTTTATCTTTCAGATGCCACTGACCTCATGTCCGTTGGATTTTTCGTTGATTTTATACAAAATTTACAACATAGCAGCTACAAGCTGTCAAAATTCAGCTTGACAGCCCTGTACTAAATGCACTTTTAGAACATCTTAAAGCTGTAATTAGGTTATAATGTCTTCATATAAAATAAACTAGACATTCATACCTTTCGAATGCCACTGGAATCACTCTTATACGTTTTTTCTACGATTTTATACACTTTTTCTAAAACAGTGCTGAACATAACTTTCAAACTCGAAAAAATCACACATTTGACCAATTAAGTATCCGATTCCATTCCAATCCTAACCAAATTCAGATGTTAACTTAATTTTATCATTATCAAGGTAAAATCAACAATAAACCATGGTTCATTCACCCATTTCTACCAATTTCATTAAAATCCAACTTTGTATAGCAAAAGGTCAACTTGTTCTTAGTGAAAACTCACTTTTTCCTTCCATCTTCTTGCAAATCAACCATGGAATCAAGGAATTAACTAAGACATAATCATAATCTAAGCAGCATTTCATGCTTTCTACACTTATCTTACACATGCATTAAGCTTATTTCACCCAAATTCCATCATAACTTCAAGAACAAGAACAAAGATGAGATTTACCTTCAAATTGTTGTTTAATCCTTCAAGATTGATGTTAATCTCCTTAGTATGAACTTAGATTTGATCTCAATTGATAAAAATCACACCTTAACTTTCACACACAACTCAGTAGCTGAAATGGGATGAAAATGGGTCTAAAATCGTGTTTTATTGACTAAAACCCGAGTTGGGTCGGGTTTGACCCGACTGGGTACCCATTTTGACCACTAAACACTAAAAATGGCATAACTTTTCGCTCGTAACTCCGTTTTTGATGAGGTTTTCGCCTACGCGTTCGTAACGAGATAATGTACAACTTCCAACTAAAATATTTCATAAAAGACCTATAAATAACAGCAATTTTATAAATTTATAACTTAGGTGTTAAGCTTTTCCTTTGCAAACCTATGAAACCCTATATATTTCTTAAGGATATGGCTACAAGTCCTCATTAAAGCTTTATATTATCACATAATGCACCTTATTAAACATATATTACACATTAATACACATATAAATGCATTTGTTAGGCATATTAAAAAAACTGTATGTTACAATTACCTCCTCCCTTTGAAGATTTCGTCCTCGGAATCATCGTTGCTCAAATAAGGATGGATACTTTGCCATCATCTCATTTTTATTCTCCCACGTCGAATTCGGCCCTCGATGATGCTTCCATTTTACTAACACCAACTCAACAACTTTGTTCCATAAATTAACCGTTCTCTCGTTTAGAATGGCTTCGGGTTCTTCAATGTATCGTAACCGCTGATCCACTTTTACCTCTGCTAAAGGTATTGTCTCTTCGTGTTTACCAAGACACTTCCGCAAATAACACACATGAAATACATCATGAATTCCTGTGAGTTCCTCCGGTAGCTCCAACTGGTAGGCTTGCTTTCCAATACGTTTCAAGATCTTGAACGGTCCAATAAAACGTGGACTGAGTTTACCTTGCTTCCCGAATCTCAACACCCTTTCCACGGTGAAACTTTAAGCATAACCATGTCACCAACGGTGAATTCAATCGTCTCCGGCGTCGGTCAGCATAGGATTTCTGTCGATCTTGTTCGGCTTTCATCCTTTCCCGTATAACTTAGATTTTGTCATGAGTGATTTGTATCAATTCAGGACCGGCTAACATCTTTTCTCTCGTTTCTCGCCAACAGAGAGGCGTACGACACCTATGTCCATACAAAGCCTCGAAAGGAGCCATCTTAATCGTTGAGTGGTAGCTATTGTTATATGAAAACTCAATTAGAGGTAAGTGAGTATCCCAACTTCCACCGAACTCTAGAACACAAGCACGTAACATATCTTCAAGAGTTTGGATCGTATGCTCGGATTGTCCGTTGGTCTGTGGATGATACGCGGTGCTGAGTGCGATCTGCGTCCCCAATTCGCGTTGTAGGGCGGACCAAAAGTTGGAAGTTAAACGAGAATCACGATCTGATATTACCTTCAAAGGTACACCGTGTCGGGCAATAATCTCATAAATGTATAATTGTGCCCATCGATCCATCGAGTAGGATTCTCGAACAGGAAGAAAATGGGCGCTTTTCGTCAACCGGTCCATGATAACCCAAATGCTATCATGTTGTCGAGAAGTCTTCGGTAGTTTGGTCACAAGGTCCATTGTCAACTCCTCCCACTTCCATATAGGTATAGCGAGAGGCTGTAAACTCCCATACGGTTTCTGATGTTCTGCCTTTACCCGCAAAAAAGTATCGCACTGCTCGACGAATCGACCGATATCACTCTTCATTCCCGGCCACCAATAATCCTCACGTAGATCATGGTACATCTTTGTACCTCCAGGATGAACGGATAACCTCGACTTATGTGACTCCGTCAAAATAATCTCCCGCAAACCTCCAAGTCTTGGAACCCAAATTCGGGCCTTAAAGACTTTAAGACCACGACTATCTTCAGATAAGGAATCCATGTAACTAACCATGCGCTCCGATTTAACATGTTCTGGTTTCGAAGCTTCACTTTGCCATTTCTGAATACCATCTACGAGTTTAGACTCAATTGATACGTGAGAGATGGCATAGCAAATCGATCCTACATACGTCTTCCGGCTAAGAGAATCAGCCACTACGTTGGCTTTTCCTGGATGATATAGGATTTCACAGTCGTAGTCTTTGATGAGTTCCATGGCACGCTGTTGTCGCATATTCAAAGTCTGTTGATTGAAGATGTACTTCAGGCTCTTATGGTCAGTGTACAGTTGGCATTTTGTGCCATATAGATAATGACGCCACAATTTAAGAGCAAACACGACCGCGACCAACTCAAGATCATGAGTCGGGTAATTCCGTTCATATTCCTTCAATTCTCGTGAAGCATAAGCGATCACCTTTCCTCGTTGCATTAATACATAACCCAAGCCCAACTTTGATGCGTCGCTATATACCACGAAGTCATCATTGCCCTCAGGTAAGGCAAGAACTGGCGCATGTGTTAGACAATATTTCAAAGTTTGAAATGCGTTTTCTTGAACTTCGGCCCAAACAAATTTCACGTCTTTGAGGGTAAGAGAAGTAAGAGGTACGGCGATCTTTGAGAAATCTCGTATGAACCGACGGTAATAACCCGCTAGACCGAGAAAACTACGAACTTCAGAGGCATTCTTGGGTTGTTCCCATTTCTGTATAGCCTCGATCTTGGATGGATCCACAGAAACTCCATCACAAGAGATCGTATGTCCTAAGAATTGTACCTGTCGGATCCAAAACTCGCATTTTGAGAACTTAGCATACACCCGCTCCTTTCTCAATAATTCCAACATCTCCCGAAGATGTGTAGCATGATCAACTTCCGTCTTAGAGTACACCAATATGTCGTCAATAAAGACGATGACAGACTTATCGAGCATCGGACGACACACTCGATTCATTAAGTCCATGAATGCTGTCGGGGCATTCGTCAAACCGAACGGCATAAGCAGAAATTCGTAGTGCCCATATCGGGTACGAAAAGCTATCTGGGGTACATCCTCATCACGTACCTTTAACTGATGGTATCCCGATCTCAAGTCAATCTTGGAGAAGTAACTTGCTCCTTGAAGCCTGGTCAAACAGATCGTCAATACGCGGTAAAGGGTATTTATTCTTGATGGTTACCTTGTTCAGTTACCGATAATCTATGCACATCCGGAAGGAACCATCTTTCTTCTTCACGAATAAGACCGGGGCACCCCATGGTGAAGTGATCGGTCGGATGAAACCCTTATCCAACAATTCCTGTAACTGGCTCATCATCTCTTTCATTTCAGCCGGTGCGAGAAGATAAGGTGTCTTAGAAATAGGGACGACACCGGGTACCATATCGATCCAGAACTCTACTTGCCTGTCCGGTGGTAACCCAAAAAAATCATCAGGGAATATATCCGGATACTCGCATACGATCGGTACATCTTTCACCGTCTTTTTCACTTCCTTCGACGCATCTAGAACATATGCCAGAAAAGAAGAACATCCCTTAGATAGATAACGTCGAGCTTTTAACATAGAGATTACCTTTACATCACCCATTCGTCGTTCACCGTAAATGTATAAATAACCCCTGTCATCGATCGGTATCCGAATCATCCGCACAGAACAAATAATATCAGCACGGTTTATT
Source organism: Saussurea involucrata (assembly GCA_033807775.1). NCBI lineage: Eukaryota > Viridiplantae > Streptophyta > Magnoliopsida > Asterales > Asteraceae > Saussurea > Saussurea involucrata. The sequence goes on from CM066312.1 coordinate 24,373,873, forward strand.
GTTAGCCAATCCATCTCAATCACAACATCGAAGCCACGAATATCCATCGGTATCAAATCAACTGAGAACTCGTGATCATCTAATACTAGAATACAATCCCTATACACTTTGTCAGCTATAAGAGTGATACCATTAGCCGTGTCAACAATTAATAGTTTATGAAGTCTTGTAGGCACATATCCCAGATAACGAGTGTACATGTGTGAAACAAACGAGTTGGTAGCACCAGAATCAAAGAGAATATGTGCTGGTCTAGAATTTAACAAGAGAATACCAGTAATGACGTCGGGTTCATCACGACGTCGAGTTCATCACGAGCTTCTTCTGCAGTAATCTGAAATGCACGAGCTCTGGCTTTAGGTACCTCCTCCTTTTGAATGGAAGTACTAATAGTCACCGGTCGTTGTACAGATGCTTTACTTTCATCCCGTTTCATACTGGGGCAATCCCGTTGTAGATGACCCAAAACGCCACAAGAATAACATGCTTTTTCCCTTCGAGGACAATTCGTACAGACATGACCCGTCTCGCCACAACAGAAACATTTGACCGCAGACTGGTCAATATCACACCGACCGTGGTGTGTCTTGCCACATCTCCAGCAATCTCGTGGCATGTTCGACTGTAGACTAAAAGCCCGTGATGATGCTCGTGGAGTAGTCTGAGAATGATCTCTCCTCATATTGTAGAAACGAGATGGTTGGTGAGCGGGTACTGAAGATGCTCCCTCAATACGTTGTTTCTTTGATGAGGGGATCGGATCATCATCACGTCTTGTCAAGTCATGCTCGCATCGTCAAGCATATTCCACGGTACTGTTAAAGTCAGAGATATCACGGTTTGCAACAAAGTCTCTGATCTCCATTCGCAGTCCGTCTATGAAATGATCAATTTGATCGCGTTCGGATGTCAGGAATCGTAAGGCAAACCGTGCTTTCTGATTGAACTGGGTTTCATATTCAATCACTGACAAATTTCCCTGTTTAAGCTCCAAGAACTCCTTCTCCAGCCTTCTCTGTAAATCCGCCGGGCAATATTGATCATGAAATCGAGTTTTAAACGACTCCCACGTCATATTATCCCTCACATCCTCGCTCAGGGACTCATATGTAGCATCCCACCAAGTTAAAGCCCGATCGGTGAACATAGCGGTCGCGGAGTTCACTTTATCCTCGTTCCAGACCCGTGTGATCCGGAACACCTCTTCGGTATTTTGTAGCCATTGAATTGCATTCACAAGATCAGTGATTCCGTTGAATTCTGTGGCACCGCTGCTACAGAACGTTTTAAACAATACACGATCGGTTTTGGGCTTTGACGTAGCACCTGTGACCTTTTCTTTTCCTTTGTCAATTACTTGTTTCTCAACATCGTACTTTTGTTGTTTCATAGCTTGTTGTACGAATGTCGTAAGCCTTCTCATCAATCGCTCACCTCGAGGAGATAACGGCGTCTCATCGTCATCCAAGGGAAAATTTGGAGCATTCTCTCCAACATCGGGATTTGATGGGGAGTGACTGGCGGCGTCGCCATCGGCCATCGCACTGAAAAATTTATAATGCGCAAAGTATTAAATAATATCCTATTCCTGATCCCCTACCCAACCTGGGTCTCTCCTAGTGGTCCATATCCCGTATAATTATCACCTAGTTACTATACAACATCAATGCTTAGTTTAAGTCTAAGTACCACTTAGTGATACCTAGTTCTCTTAAATTACTGCTCTGATACAATATTGTAACACCCAGATTACACTAATGTCCATTTTACCGTTTAACCTCCAAATTAATCAAATTTTAAAACCACCAAAATATACGAGATATAATTTTAAATAAATTCCGAAATGTCCGCTTTAAATTGTTATGTTTTATCCAAAACATAAACCGACCCAAAAGTTTAAGATTTACAATCCATAAGTTTACTTATAATCAACCGGGGACATATCTACCCGATAGAATACATACATATATATAACCACCAAAAGCAAGTACCAAAATACCCAAAAGAGCTAAATCGACACTTGTATCAATACCCGAACTATGCTTCCTTATCTTTCCCTTTGTCTACAATCCTTTTTCCTGAAAACAAATTAATCAATAACGGGTAAGCTATAAAGCTTAGTGAGTTGTATATGAAAGTACAAGGTTATAATGTTACATATGTATATATACGGAAGAATGAAACGAAATCTCGAAACGAAAATCTATTATAACATCGAAGACTAACAACTCAGAGAATTCCATGGATACATCCCAAAAGATAATATACCAATATTAAAATCAATACATCATAAGTTCAACAACAACATACGCTCTTACCGACAAACTCAACAACGAAATGTCAACCGTTCCATACGAACACCTATCACATGGCTCAAGTACCGTATCACGTAAACAAATCATGAATCAATTATAATTATCAAGAATAGTGCACCACTCCCACCTTCATCTATTGGGTACGTGCTGAATAGTACTCACACTCGTCTCCTAACACACGAGATACGTGAGTACAACGAACCGGTATGCCACACCCAACCTCCGTCTCCCTGGAATACGTGGACATACACCGCTTTCCAGCGTACCACACGAAGTAGTACCCGTATTCACGGTTTACCAAGAGATTTACAAAACAATCGCGGATCCGGACTCGACCGGCATAGCGGAACGATTATATGGAATACAAACCGGAATCAGAGGGACTTACACATCTCACACCTTACGAAAAGATGAAACACAACTAATGCAAACCAAAAATGCATATACTTATGAGTAACACATAAACATGTATTTCATATAAACTCACAGTGCACAAAATGGGTCAACCGAACGTCCACCCGAATGTCGCGTTCCAACTCCGTAATCCATGTATGTATGGCACTCCAAAACCTTCCAATTATACTCTTATACTCCCTGGAGTATACAAATTGAATTCCAATAAGTATATAATTACACTATCTCATTCTATTTCATTCCTTAGTTAATTCAATTCCAATTCTTTTGTTCAGCCCCCTGTTCTAACACAATGTTAACCATCTTAAAATCAGAATTACATTCTGACTCATAAACAAGAAAGAAACTAGACTCTTTTATCTTTCAGATGCCACTGACCTCATGTCCGTTGGATTTTTCGTTGATTTTATACAAAATTTACAACATAGCAGCTACAAGCTGTCAAAATTCAGCTTGACAGCCCTGTACTAAATGCACTTTTAGAACATCTTAAAGCTGTAATTAGGTTATAATGTCTTCATATAAAATAAATTAGACATTCATACCTTTCGAATGCCACTGGAATCACTCTTATACGTTTTTTCTACGATTTTATACACTTTTTCTAAAACAGTGCTGAACATAACTTTCAAACTCGAAAAAATCACACATTTGACCAATTAAGTATCCGATTCCATTCCAATCCTAACCAAATTCAGATGTTAACTTAACTTTATCATTATCAAGGTAAAATCAACAATAAACCATGGTTCATTCACCCATTTCTACCAATTTCATTAAAATCCAACTTTGTATAGCAAAAGGTCAACTTGTTCTTAGTGAAAACTCACTTTTTCCTTCCATCTTCATGCAAATCAACCATGGAATCAAGGAATTAACTAAGACATAATCATAATCTAAGCAGCATTTCATGCTTTCTACACTTATCTTACACATGCATTAAGCTTATTTCACCCAAATTCCATCATAACTTCAAGAACAAGAACAAAGATGAGATTTACCTTCAAATTGTTGTTTAATCCTTCAAGATTGATGTTAATCTCCTTAGTATGAACTTAGATTTGATCTCAATTGATAAAAATCACACCTTAACTTTCACACACAAGTCAGTAGCTGAAATGGGATGAAAATGGGTCTAAAATCGTGTTTTATTGACTAAAACCCGAGTTGGGTCGACTTCGACCCGACTAGGTACCCATTTTGACCACTAAACACTAAAAATGGCATAACTTTTCGCTCGTAACTCCGTTTTCGATTAGGTTTTCGCCTACGCGTTCATAACGAGATAATGTACAACTTCCAACTAAAATATTTCAGAAAAGACCTATCAATAACAGCAGTTTTACAAATTTATAAATTAGGTGTTAAGCTTTTCCTTTGCAAACCTATGAAACCCTATATATTTCTTAAGGATTTTGTTACAAGTCCTCATTAAAGCTTTATATTATCATATAGTGCACCTTATTAAACATATATTACACATTAATACACATATAAATGCATTTGTTAGGCATATTAAAAAAAATTGTATGTTACAGTCATGATCTTCCGCGATCATGCCTTTACCTTTCTTTTTGAAGCCTTTCAGCTTTTCAGACTTTTCTTTCAGCTTCTGGTATTTGTCATCTCTAGCCCGGGGGTTAGAGGATATCTTGTAGGTAGAAGATGAAGGTTTGAAGATTTTCTTTGACTTGCATTCACTAGCAAAGTGTCCTACTTTTTCACAGTTAAAGCAGGTAGCAGTGGCCTTATCTACAGGAGTGGAAGATTTACGCTTGTCAGTGAGGGAAGAGGTTTATTTCTTCTGAAGTTACTCTTTCTGGCGAATCTACTGAAGGAATTAGTCAGGAGTGCCAGAGATTCATCAAGTTCTGAAGGATCAGCGTTTGATGAATCATCAGAGTTAGATTACATTTTAGTGATCGTGACCGTTGATCGCTGAGCAGACATCAACTCTGAAGAGAATAAAGCAACATGTGTGCTTTTGGAATCTTTAACAAGATTTTTCTTAAGTTGACACGACTGCTCATGATTGAGCATAGTGCCAAATAAGGTAGAGAGGGTCATGAATTTAAGATCCTTAGATAGCTTAAGACACATGGTATAATTGTCCCAGCTTTCAGGAAGACTTTCCAGAAACTTTGTCAGGATCTCAAAGTTCGAATATTCCTTACCAACAGTTTTTAAGTCAATGATTAAACAGTTAAACCGTTGATGTATTTCAGAGAGGGTTTCATTCTTACCACAAATGAAACTTTCGTACTGTCTTACCAGGTTGATCTTTCTTGAATCATGGACTTCAGTAGTACCTTCATATTGAACATATATAGTGTCCCACATGACCTTTGAACTTTTCAGGTTCATGATGGAGTGGTAGACTTCATCAGGAAGAGCCATAGAGATGATAGATCTGACCTTTGTATCAATGGCCACCTTCTTCTTGTCTTCATTACTCCACATGTTAAATTCCCTAAGAATGATTCTTTCAGGGACTGTAGGAGAAGTAGTAGTGGCTGGAATAGCAGGGTCTATAATGAAAGGAACATACGGTCCATTTTCAATATAGTAAGGTATTGTGGGATCTACACCTTCCAAGAAGAGCATCATCCTATTTTTCCAAAGATTGAAATTATATTTGCTAAATCTAGGGGGTTTGGCAAGAGAGCCATTATCTATGTAGTTTGTGTTTGTGGTGTTTGCCATAATGAAGAATAGCAAGGAAGAGAAAAAAATAGTGTATAAGCAAGATCTTGTTTATAAGATTAAACAATCTGCTCTGATACCACTTCTTGGTCCCAAAGGGGTTATACAAGTTTGTAGAAGGGGGGGGGGGGGGGGGGGGTTAATACAAACACAAATTTTTATCTTTCTAAATTGTTTATTGATATAATCAAACAATTTACAGTTTGTTGTGGAATAAGATCAAGTTAAAAACCTAATCTAAACAAACTATGAGAACATACAGATTTCTTGCACTAGAAATAGAGTGAAAGAATGATAAGAAAACTAAGGATAGTTTTCTAACACACAGTAGTTCAACGAGAAAGGAATGGCCGAGCACGATTTCATGATATTGACTTTGTGGAACATCCTTTTGGCCGCATGATGAACAGTGTAGTTGGCAGAGTTGGTTGTACGATTTCAGACAAGGGATGTCTATTCTGACAAATCGTACAAAAGGCGTGCAAGGAGATAAGACAAAAGTTGCTTGTAGAGGAGGCTTCATGATCAGCGTTCGCTGAATGGATCTTTATTAGCGAATGATAAGTTCGCTGAACTCTTCTACTTGAAACTTCACGTGGGATGGACAAGTCTTGGCTTCGCTGATATCTGCATCAGGTCACTAGTAGACTTAGTCGCTTGTTCTTCAGCTTGGTCTTCGATTTCAGCATTGAATAGGGTTGACGTGAATCTTGTCTTCAGAGATTATAAGTAAACAACATAAACTATCAGCGATCATCGGTGAGAATGAACTTACTCAGGGCTCACTGATGTACATGTATCGCTGAAGTATAATTTAAAGCACATGTTTCCATCATCGATACTGAATAGAGTTAGTATATTTTCTTTGATGGCAAAACATTAATACATATTGTCTACTTACAATTTTCACTAAGTGTTTCTCAGGGTCATTATCAAATCACTGAGGGTTTGAATCAACACCCTCCGCGTTATGTTCCACAAGGTGTAGATGATCTTAACCTTAGAACCGCTAGAGGCCATCCCCTAGGTAACCTCAACCAAAGAACGACTAGATAAAAAATTCATACCCATTATGCTTTTCATGCTTTCGTTTCTAGCATAGAGCCTAAAACCACAGAAGAAGCCTTATGTGATGAGGATTGGATCGTTGCCATGCAAGAAGAGTTGAACCAATTTACTAGGAATGATGTGTGAGACTTAGTTCCCTGCCCTAGTACACGAAACAAGGCACGTCTAGTTGCAAAGGGGTATAATCAACATGAAGGTATAGATTATGATGAAACCTTTGCACCAGTTGCAAGGTAGGAGTCTATTCGAATGCTTCTAGATTTTGCGAATGCTAAGGATTTTAAATTATATCAAATGGACGTTAAAAGTGCTTTTTTAAATGTTTTATAAATGAGGAGGTATATGTTTCTCAACCTCCCGGTTTTAAATTTTTTGAAAATCCGTCACATGTTTATAAATTAAAAAAAGCGCTTTATGGTTTAAAGCAAGCTCCACGTGTATGGTATGATAGATTAAAATCTTTTTTAATTGCAAGTGGTTATGTTATGGGTAAAATTGATAATACCTTGTTTTTAAAACATGCTCATAATGATATGGTCGTTGACTGGTTGTGCAAGTGTATGTTGATGATATCATATTTGGTTCCACAAATGAAAAACTTTGCAATGAATTTTCTACAAAAATGACAAGTAAATTTGAAATGAGCATGATGGTTGAATTAAAGTTCTTCGTAGGATTGCAAATCAAACAAGTTGAAAATGGAACTTTTATAAGCCAATCAAAATATTGCAAAGACATGTTAAAGAAATTGAATTTCGAAAATGTCAAACCCGTTGAAACTCCAATGACAACTAATTTAAAGTTATCAAGTGATGAGGAGGGCAACGATTTTAATGAAAAAATTTATCGTGGAACGATTGGCAGTTTACTTTATCTAACCACTAGTAGACCAGATATCATGTTTAGTGTGTGTTTATGTGCTCGTTTTCCATCTTCACCTAAACAATCTCACTATGAAGCCGTCAAGCGCATTTTTAGATATCTTAGAGGTACAATGAATCTCGGATTATGGTATTGATAGTTCAGGATCCACTCTTACAATCAATATAACAATGAATAGAATAGTAATCGAGAAGTAATTTGATCAAGAACACTTGTATTCAATGAAGAACAGATTTACAGATCTTAGAGAGAGCGTATCTCAAAGATTACAAAATATGAATACAAGAATATGCGGGAAAGTTATGCCAAAGATTAGCCAAATATCTCTTAGCATACAGTTGCTAACTCCTATATATAATGTTTAAGGAAAGACTAAAGCTACAGTACATAAAAGAAACAGACTAATAGAACAATTACACGTGTCCTAATTAGTAACTGAATATAACAGAGAATATCCCAAGATATAAATTCTAAACATACTTCTGAATAAGCGCTTCAGAACATTTGTCTTCATAGTCAGAAGTTCTGAGTCTCCTACTCAGAACTCTGAACCTTCTAGTCAGAATCCAACACTTAGAATCTTTTTGAGATTTCTCACTCAGAACTTCTGAGTCTTCTACTCAGAACTTCTGAGTCTTCTGAGTCTTCTTTAGTCTTCTTACTCAGAACTCAACACTTGTGTTTTTGACAAAACTCTAGACCTAACAATCTCCCCCTTTTTGTCAAACACACTTGTACTTTTCATCATCAAATTCTTAGAGCAGGAACAGTCTTTAGAAGGAGCTCTTCTGAATGCTTTGACAACTTTTGCTCAGAACTTCTGAATAATCTGAGTTAACAACTTCTGGTCAGTCTTTCATCAGCAGCAGCAACGATTTCCAAATTGATTTCTGTTATATATTTGCTTTTTCTTTGCTCCCCCTTGAAATGACAATTCTCATCTTCATGTCAGCTTTCATAAGATTTCTTTATAAGAAACAACCGATCAGTTTTCTTTTCCTCTTCTCCTTCTTAAAATAACATTTCTCTCTTTTGTTATTTCTGTACAAAAACCATATCAATCTTCAAAATCTTTAGCTTTTCTCCCCCTAAAGTTTTGGAAAGCAAAATCATCTTCAAAATCTGTAGCTTTTCTCCCCTTGATTTTCAAAACTTTAGCGATGCTTTTTCTTCGAATGAAGTTTATGCTTTTTCTCCTCCTTAATGAATAACCTTGCTCCCCCTCAAAATAAGAATTATGGAGCAATTTGTTTTCTCCCCCTGAAAGTATGCATATATTTCATTAAAATTATTCATTTCAAATATAGTGCTTTAATGAAAACATTTATACAAGGAAAATAAGATTCACTGAACTACACTTGATAACTACTAACATTTGATCATTTGAAAATTTTACAAAAGAAATCCAACTTAATGAAATTTATCAGATTTTTCAATCAAATGAAATCAAATGCATGTGTTTGGATTCAAATACAAGTCATCATTGCATATCAAGTTAAAAATGTTCAGTTTCAATCCCTTTATTAAATCTATTTGGTGTGCTTAGCATGCGAAATATGATTAGCTTCAAGAATATGCAATTCTAAAACATATACGAATACTTTGCTCTACTCACACTATTTGTCCAAAATCAGGATTTTCACAAATTTACAGGTTTATTGCGACTTTGAATTTTCCCAAAGTTTCAAGAGATATGTGCTCATTGGCATCTTTTAATTTTGTGCACATTGGCATCTTTTAATCAAAAAGTTTAGTAAGAATAAGATACACCGTTAAACATAGCTTTCTATCTGGTTTTATAGCAGGATTTGGGTCAGCCTATCCCAGACCAGTTGGTCTTAGGTGCTAGGTGACAAGCACCCCTTGGAACTTAATTTCCCAAACCAGAAAGGCCACATCGATATATCTTAAACCCATTTGTACCAGTAGAACATGGCTTTCTATCTGGTTCTATTGCAGGATTTGGGTCAGCCGATCCCAGACCAGTTGATCTTAGGGACTAGGTGTCGAGCACCCCTTAGGACTTACTCTCCCAAACCAGAAAGGCCACATGTACAAACTTTCAAACTAAATAATTTTATATATATATTGCATCTCAATCACTTGGTTCTAAAACGTAGTACTTCCCCCATATTTCCGTTTCCATCCATCATTCTGACATTGGTTAGAAAATCAACAGAGACTACAGAGAGACCAAGAAATGAGAGAGCAACAGAGGAGAAGAAGAAGGAGAAGAAGAAGATAGTGATGGTTGATAGCGAAGAAGACGAGCTGATAGAGGAAGAAATAACTCTTGCGTCATTAGCTAAATCATTGGCTCTATTGACAAGAGAGTTCAGAGGTAATCAAAGAAATTTTGGAAATGACAGATATAGCAGAGACAACCAGAGAGATAGAAGAGATGATGAAAGAAGAGAAGAATCAAGTGACCGACAGAGGTCAGACTACAGAAGTGACCGACAGAGGTCGAGCGACAGAAACTACAGAGGAAATGACCGACAGAGGTCAGATGACAAGGTAGGCCACACACAAGAATGCTACAAATGTGGTAAGCCTGGTCATTATGCAAACAAATGCCGAACAGAGAAAGGTGGAGACCAACAGAAGTCCGACGATCGAACTGGAAACACCTCCCAAGGTTGCTTCAACTGCGGCAAGCCAGGCCATTTCGCAAAAGATTGCAGAAGTAGACAAAATCGCCCACAGAAGGACTCAGCCTTTTACAAAAAAAGAAGGCTGAATATTATGCACAAAAATCCCTAATGGCGAACAAAGGGCATTCTGAAGCAAATAAAGAGGACTTCGAGTCAGACTCTACATCTGATGATGAATTCACCACCAATGCCCTGTTCTGTGGCATGGCAGAAGTCGACTCGGGCACTGACAACGAGGTATCCATTTCAAACTCTACCTCTTGTATTAAATATGTAGAAAATGATTCAGTTAGACTTAACATTGAATTGATTGAACTCAAAGAGATAAATGAAAGTATTCAGAAAAGACTCACCTTTAATGAGAGAGAAGTAAGGCTTCTCACTCAAGAAAAAGCCAAAATTTTTGAAGAAAAGGAAAGAGTAGAAAAATATTGGAGCAAAAATGTAGATCCTTTAAAAAGACAAATTTCTAAATTAACCTCTGCTTTAAAAGTCAAAACTAAAGAGCTTTCAGTTTCTAGGAGTGAAACAACTGACATAAGAGCTCTCAAAGAATACTTTCAAAAAGAGAGAGAGGTACTTTGGCAAGATCTACTCAGAAGAGAGGTTTTACTTAAAAACTATAAAGATGCACAGAAGGTGTATGAGAAAGTAAACTCACAAATAGGAAGACGAGGTATAGGGTACGATGATATTACTTTAGGTGTTGAAGGCAAAAGACTTAAACCTCTGTCTTCTCTGTTTGTGGTAGGAAAAACAAATAAACCCATTTTTCCAAACTTACTCTCTGTAAGTAAGAGGGTTAAAATCTCTGAAGAACCTCACTTAAGGAAACATACGAAGATGATCAATGTGTGGTTTGAAAACACAGATTCATCATCTTCAACCTCTGTCAACAGAGGAATCAAACCAAAGAAATATCTGAAAACACAGGATCAGATTGGTATCTTTAAGTTTGGTAAACCAGAGACTCAAACACAGGTCGCTTTTGTCTGTATGATAGATGTCAAAAAGAAATTATATGTAAAAGCTCCTGAGTTAAACCCATCTTTTCAGAAGAAAATCTTAAAAGATCAATTGAAAAAGAAATTTTGGAAGTTTTGAAATCAAATGTTTTAGAAAATCTCTGTACATCTTCTATAGATCAAATTCTCGTTGAAGAGATCTCATCTGAAACCTCTGCCATCTATGAAAGTTTTTCTACAGATGAAGAAAACTCATACGATACATGCTCAGAAAATCCAGCCTCTGTCGAAAGAAATGACTCAACCTCTGTATATGAGGACGATTCATCCTCTGACGACTCAGAGACTGATTCTAAATCAGGGATAATTCACTGTGACACAGAGGATGTTAAATTCTCCTCTGAGGTTCTTAACAGAACAATTTCTCCAAAAGAGAAAATCACAGAGATACCTATCTGTCCAGATTTTCTAAAAATGTGTATACAAGTCAAAACCTCTACAGAGCTTGATAATTTGAAAAAGGCCTCTGAAAATCCTAAAAGCTCAAAATTTTCAAAACCTTTAAGGCCTGAAGCTAACAAATATCTTTCCTCTGTGACAGTGAAGAAAGACGTTCACCACAGAAGAAACTCACAGAAGGCAGGACCTAAACAAGATATTTGTAAAAAACATTCTAGTATTCATAGATCTTCTTGTAATAGGAAATCTAATGTTAAGAACGAATGTAATGCCCCTGTGACTCAGTTCAGTGAATTAAATGAAAAGTTCAAACAAATCACGTCTCATATTAAATAATGTCATTGTTTTGATCTTATGTTCAGATTAAAAAATCACTTCTCAAGTCCAGATTGCTTACTCTCCACTAAAATTCAAACTCAAAAATCAAAACCTAGAGAGATACAATCTGATCTTTCTACACAAGATAAAATGTATTTCAAGAATGCTAAGGCAAACTTGAAAAATTCTAACAATATTGGACCCATATGGATATGGGTACCTAAGTCTCTGTGATTGTCTTACAGAAGCGGTATGTGCCAATTTGGTATCTTGACTCCGGATGCTCAAGGCACATGACTGGCGACAGAAGTTTACTATCCACGTACAAAGAAACACATGATGGTGGATCTGTAACTTTTGGAGACAACAAGAAGGGACACATCAAAGGCTATGGAGTCATACAGAAGGAAAACGTCTCTGTATACAAAGTTGCATATGTGAATGGCCTTAAACACAACCTACTCAGTGTAAGTCAACTGTGTGATACAGGATTTGATTTCTTGTTCAAAAGGACTTTCTGCTCTCTGCAAAGTGAAGACACAGGAATGGAACTTCTGCGAGCCAAAAGAAAAGGTGATATGTATCTAATGAACTTTTGTTCAACAACCAAGGACAAAGTTTGCCTTGTAGCTTGCGAAAGTAAAGAAGCCTGGTTATGGCATAACAGGTTTTGTCACTTGAACTTTCACACCTTGGATAAATTGGTCAAACTTGATCTAGTTAAAGGTTTGCCTAATGTTAAATTTAATAAGGATCACTTGTGTTCTGCATGTGAGATGGGAAAACTCAGAAGAGCTTCCCACAGAGGCAAAACAGATGTGTCGTGCACTAGGCCTCTGTACATGCTTCATGTCGACCTCTGCGGTCCTATTGCCATACAGGGCCTAGGTGGCAAGAAATATATACTTGTCTTAATTGATGAGTATTCGCGCTTCACATGGGTTGAATTTGTTCGAAAGAAATCGGATGTTCCAATCATCTTGATTAATATATACTTGTCTTTATGAATGCAGAATACAGAAGTTAAGAAGTGACAATGGCACAGAATTTAAAAACTCTGTCATTGAAGCCTATCTTTCTACAGAAGGAATATCACAGAACTTCTCTGCCGCACGCACTCCACAGCAGAATGGCGTAGTCGAAAGAAAGAATCGAACGCTCGTGGAGGCCGCGAGAACTATGCTATCAGCATACGGATTACCGATGAACCTTTGGGCAGAAGCAATTTCTACCGCTTGTTACACACAGAATCGGTCAACCATTGTGAAAAGACACATCAAGACTCCTTACGAACTGATCAACAAAAGGCGGCCAAACATCAAGTTTTTCCATGTGTTTGGATGTAAATGCTTTGTTTTAAACGACAGAGATTCTAGAGGAAAGTTTGAAGTAAATGCTGACGAAGGAAAATTCATTGGATACTCTGCCACTTCCAAAGCCTACAGAGTATACCTTACAAGATCTCGCAAAATCGTAGAAAGTATCAATGTTTCTTTTGATGATTCTTTCCAAATGACTTCTGAGCAAATCCGTTCAGAACTCGAACTTAAAAGAGAAACCTCTAGCATCTCGCAAACGAAAGAAGACTTGAATCTTCTATTTTTAGAGATGTTCCACGATGATATTGATCCTTCTGTTGGAACCATCAGAGTTTCTGAAGAACCATCCTCTGTTGGACAAAATCCTACAGGTATGACTCTAACTGGTCCAAATAATGCTTCATCTTCTTCTATAAATACTACAGATGCAAATGTCGAAGAAGAAAATGCAGAAGATGAAACATCAAGAAAAACGACCACATAAGCTGCTGAAAAACAAACTCCACAATCCACAGAAGAACCAATTACAGAGGTAATTGAGGACCAAGACTATACGTCCTCAGAGGAACAAACTCCACGACCACTCATACCAATCATTCCATAAATGGTAGAATCTTCTACCAAGGTAAGAAGAACGACAGAGGCTATACAAGAAGAAGATCCACAAGAAGCTTCTGAAGAAAGGTTCGATGACATTGATGACCATCTTCCTCGCACCACTCAGTGGACAAAAAGCCATCCTCTAAGCCAAATAATCGGAGAACCTTCTGACTCAGTAAAAACCAGGTCTGCCACTGCTAATTTTTGTTTCTTTACAAATTTTATTAGTGTGATAGAACCAAAGAAGATTTCTGAAGCACTAGATGACCCAAACTGGGTAGACGCCATGCAAGAAGAACTTCTGCAGTTTGAGCATAACAGAGTATGGACTTTAGTACCTCTGCCACGAGGGAAACAGGACATTGGGACTAAGTGGGTCTACAGAAATAAGAAGGATGAAGATGGAGTGGTCATCAGAAACAAAGCACGATTGGTGGCCAAGGGATATAGACAAGAAGAAGGCATAGACTACGATGAGACTTTTGCCCCTGTTGCACGACTCGAAGCAATAAGAATATTCTTAGCCTTCGCAGCCCACAGAGGATTTAAAGTTTATCAGATGGACGTAAAATCAGCTTTTCTCAACGGTGAAATCCAAGAAGAGGTTTACGTAAATCAGCCACCAGGGTTTGAAAGCTCAAAGTTCCCAAGGCATGTATACTACCTTGAAAAGGCTTTGTACGGACTGAAACAGGCTCCAAGAGCATGGTACGAACGGCTTTCTACCTTTCTTCTAGTAAATGGCTACGACAGAGGTACAACAGATACTACCTTATTCTATAAACGTAAAAACAGTGAAATAATGCTTGTACAAATCTGTGGACGACATAATTTTTGGGTCTTCTAACACAGAAGAGTGCAACAGTTTTGAAAAACTCATGCAGAGTGAGTTTGAAATGAGTATGATGGGAGAACTAACATTCTTCCTCGGACTCCAAGTCAAACAAACATCAGAGGGAATTTTTATAAATTAGGCCAAATATGTCTCTGACATTCTTTTCAAGTATAGCCTCTCTGATACCTCTGCAATGAAAACTCCAATGGCCACTCGAAATAAGTTATCCTTAGATCCAGATGGCATCTTTGTAGAATGCACTCTCTACAGAGGCATGATTGGATCTCTGTTATACTTAACTGCAAGCAGACCTGACATTATGCATGCCACATGTCTCTGTGCACGTTATCAAGCTAATCCAAAGAAATCACACTATGATGCTGTGAAAAGAATCTTTAGATATCTAAAGGGGACCAAAAATCTCTGTCTCTGGTATCCACAGAACTCTGGTTTTAGTCTTAAAGCTTATACAGATTCAGACTATGGAGGATGCATGCTCGACAGAAAGAGTACCTCTAGGAGTTGTCAATTCCTAGGTGGTAAACTAGTCAGTTGGACCTCCAAAAAGCAAAATTGTGTCTCAACATCCACTGCAGAAGCGGAATACGTTGCGGCTGCTAGCTGTTGTTCTCAGGTTCTATGGATGAAGACTCAGCTAAAAGACTACGGCCACATCCTATTCAAAATACCTATCTTCTGTGATTCCAAGAGTGCCATTGCTATCTCTGCCAATCCTGTGCAACACTCAAAAACCAAGCATATCGGTATAAGGTACCATTTCTTGAAACATCATGTTGAATACGGTACAATCAAGATGCATTTCGTGCCCACAGAATACCAACTCGCGGACTTATTCACCAAAGCTTTAGACGAGAAAAGATTCAATTTCTTGGTGGGTAAGTGTTGGGAACTGAAGATTTGCAAAGTATGGTTAGTACTGCCAGAACAACGTTAGTACTGCCAGAACAACAATAGTACTGCCAGAGCAAAGTTAATATTGCAAGTAAAAGTTAATGCTGCTGGAACAATGTTAGTACTGCTTGTGCATAACGATGTTAATACTGCTGGTGATCATTATTATGGAATGCGAGAATGTTGGAGATAAAGATGGAATGATTGAAGATAAGCATGAAAGAATATTCTGAAGATCAATTTTGTTTTGATAGTTATCTTGTAATTATTTAGTATAAATAGATGTTGATAGATAGCTATTCGTAAGAGATTGATCAGAATTCGTTTTTGTTTTAGAGAGAATTAACCTCAAGGTTTAGAACCCTATTTCTAGAGAAGTAGAAGTCGTCTTGTTGAGCCTGTTCAACAAGATTGAGGTTTGGTTGTAAACTTGTGAGTTGAAGCATTGAATACAAACAGATTGTGTTTTCTGATTAGTTGTTCATTGAGTGTATTTGAATTAAAGTTCTATTCCGCAAGATTCTTTAATTCTGATTTCTAAGTATAGTTATTCTTGTTTGGAATCGGTCCTGACAAGTGGTATCAGAGCTTGGTTTCTTAGAAATCTACAATCATTATGGACAACACAGTTGAATCAAACAGTACTCTTGTTTCAAAGGTTCCCATGCTCAGGCCTAATGAGTTTGACATGTGGAAGATTAGAATCAAGCAGTATACTTTGCTTACTGATTATTCCATCTGGGATATTATAGAGAATGGTCCATGTGCTGAAGGAAAAGTTGGACCAGATGGCAAAAGACCCCCTCCAAAGACTGATGCAGAAAGAAAGGTTAGACAAACAGAGATGAAAGCCTTAAGCACTCTGCTTTTGGCCATTCCCAATGAGTATCAGCACCAATTTCATCACTGCACTGATGCTCAGATTTTATGGAATGCATTGGAAAAGAGATTCACTTGTACCAAGAGCACCAAGAGGAACCAAAAGGCAATTCTTAAGCAACAATATGAAAATTTTACTTCTACAAAGAATGAGTCTATGACTCAAACTTTTGATAGATTTAATAAGTTGATTGGAGAATTGGCTACATTTGGAGTTCATATGGAGGCTGATGATGTAAACAGGAAGTTTCTAAGATCATTAGGTGAGGAATGGACAATGTATACTGTGTCTTTCAGACAGAATGACCAGTTAGAAGATAAAGAGCTTGATGATCTTTACAATGATCTTAGGGTATTTGAAGCAGAGGTTGAAGCCAAGAAGAAGCCCTCAGGAT
Source organism: Saussurea involucrata (assembly GCA_033807775.1). Taxonomy (NCBI): domain Eukaryota; kingdom Viridiplantae; phylum Streptophyta; class Magnoliopsida; order Asterales; family Asteraceae; genus Saussurea; species Saussurea involucrata. The sequence goes on from CM066312.1 coordinate 24,390,591, forward strand.
ATGTGTATAATGCTGCACTCCTATCAGTATCAACTGATTCTACTGCTAACCCTGAATCAGTTAGTACTGCTGGAGGAGTCAATCAGGAGAAGGCCAATGATTCTGTACTAGAAGCTTTCTTTTCTAGTCATGTTAACTCCTCATTAATTAATGATGACTTAGAACAGATTAATGCTGATGATCTTGAGGAGATGGATATCAAGTGGCAGATGGCTATGCTTTCTATGAGGGTGAAGAAGTTTATAAAGAGGACTGGGAGAAACAACTTTTCCCAAAGAAGAGAAGATGGTGCTGGGTTTGACAAGTCTAAGGTGGAATGCTACAAGTGTCATAAGATGGGACACTTTGCCAGAGAATGCAGAGGTGGAGTATCTCAAAACAACCATCAACAAGCTCAGACTGGAAGCTTCAACCAGAACAGAAACTCTGTTCAAGCCCTTGTTTCTCAACAAGGAATGGGATTTGATTAGAGTGATAAAGCAGAAGAGGCAATTCAGAATCATGCACTCATGGCAGAAGTCTCAGATCTTCCTACTGAGGTAAAATCTAATCTCTGTTCTCAAGCTTGTATAGACACTGTGAAAAGGTATAGAGATCACAACCAGGGAATGTGTGATGACCTTAAGAGATTAGAAAAGGATAGAAGAGATTATGTAGTGATTGTTGAGAGGTTTGAAGAACAAATTAAGGCTTTTCAAGCCAATGAACTTCAACACTCATATGATACAAACTACTGGAAGTGGGAAAAGAATGGTCTGGAGTTCCAACTGAAAGAGTCTAGGGAGGAATGTGAGAAATTAAAAGGAGAACTTGAGAAAGTAAAACATGATGTTGAAAAGTTTTCATGTGCTTCTAAAGTCATGGACACCATAATAAATGCTCAAATCCACAGTAAGATGAAACCAGGCATAGGGTACAATGCCACACCCCCACCCTACAACAACACATACATCCCTCCTAGGTCAGACCTGTTAGAAACCATGGATAGGAAGGACTTACCTGAAGGAGCTACTAAAGTAGATCCATTAGATGAAGTTGCTGTTGAGGATAAAACTGAAAAAGAAGAGTCTAAGAAAAAGAACAAGAATGTCAGTGGTGAGATCCCTTTAGAGAATTACATCAAGACTAATGAGGAAGGTGGAAGTCCCTGGGATAAGAACAATGAGATGAAAAGATCTGAAAAAGGAAAGGGAGTTCATTATACACAGACCACTGTTGTGAATTCCAATACTTGTGAACATTGTTCTTGCAAGAATTCTCAAAAGGATGAGCCCCAAAAACATGATAAAAAGAGGGGAAATCAAAAAAACTGGAATAATCAGTGGGCTCAAAAACAAGGAGTTGATCTGCAAAGGATTAACAGACCAAAACCTTGTTTTATCTGTGGCAAATTGAATCACCTTGCCAAACACTGTTATTTCAATCCTATTAACCAAAGGATAAATTTTCAAAGAACTTTTCAAAAATCAAATGGTTATAGGAAGCCTGTAAGGAACCATGTGGCTAAGAAACAAGCTAAATCCAAAAGCCACATGAGGAAAAAGACTGAAAAAGAATGTGTCACAATGTGGGTTCCTAAAAGCACTAATGTTAGTACTACTGCCTCAGATAATACTGCTGCTAGCAGTGTTAGTACTGCTAACACTGTTAGTACTTCTTCTAAAAGCCATACTGCTGCAAGCAGTGTTAGTACTGCTAACACTGTTAGTACTTCTTCTGAAGATAATACTGCTTCTAGTGTTAGTACTGCTAACACTGTTAGTACTTCTTCTAAAGATAGTACTGCTAACACTGGTTGTGCTGCTAGACCAATCATCTTGACAAAGTACTCCAGTACTGAAGTTCCTCAGGTTGAAAAACTTATCCAAACTGAATGTAAGTACTTTGATGAGCAAGGGAGACCCAAGACCACTTTGGCTTGGGTTCCCAATAAAAACTAATTGATTTATCTTAACAGCTCAAGGGGAAGAGCATCTGGCATGTTGATAGTGGTCTGCCTCAAGAATTTCAAAAGAATTGATGGAGGACATGTTGCTTTTGGGAATAATCTTGCAGGAGGTAAGATAAGTGGTAAAGGTGATGTATAAAAAGGTAAGATGACATTTGAGGATGTTTACTATGTTGAGCAATTGAGATACAACCTGTTAAGTGTATCACAGGTCTGTGACAAGAAACATAGTATATTGTTTACTGATTCTGAATGCATTATTCTTGCTCCTGGATTCAAAGTAGTTGATGAAAACATGATACTATTGAGAACTCCTAGAAAGGATAATGTGTATTGTTTAGATTTAGAAAGTGTTTCATCTGATTCATCCCTAAACTGTTTGGTATCAAAAGCTACAATGGATGAATCATCACTTTGGCACAGAAGGATGTGTCACATGAATTTTAAAACAATGAATAAACTTGTTAAAAATAATCTTGTTAGGGGTTTACCATCAAAAGTTTATTCATGTGATGATCATTGTGTTGCTTGTCTCAAAGGCAAACAACACAAAACTTCTCATAAGTCCAAAGAGATAAACACTATCTCAAATCCTCTTCAGTTGTTGCATATGGATCTGTTTGGCCCTACAAATGTCATGAGCATTGGCAAGAAATCATATTGTTTAGTAATTATTGATGATTACTCTAGATTTACTTGGGTATATTTTATGAGAACTAAAGATGAGACAAGTGGACTGATCAAATCTTTTATTCTTAGAATTGAAAATCAATCAAATCAAAAAGTGAAAGTCATTAGATCAGATAATGGGACTGAATTTAAAAACCTTGATCTAAACAACTTTTGTGAGGAAAAAGGAATTGAGAGACAATACAGTGCTCCTAGGACTCCACAACAGAATGGTGTTGCTGAGAGAAGGAATAGGACACTGATTGAGGCTGCTAGATCTCTGTTAGCTGATTCAAAATTACCCACTACTTTTTGGGCAGAAGCAGTTAATACTGCTTGTTATGTCCAAAACTGAGTTTTAGTAATAAAGCCTAAAAACAAGACACCTTATGAGCTTTTTCAGAAAAAGAAACCATTTATTGGATTTTTCAAACCATTTGGGTGTCCTTGTACAATTCTCAATACCAAATCTCACTTAGGTAAGTTTGATAGCAAAGCAGATGATGGTTTTCTTGTTGGTTACTCATCTCAGAGTAAGGTTTACAGAGTGTTTAATACCTCTTCTAGAATAATTGAAGAAAGTGACAATGTCAAATGCAATGAGAACAAACCAAATCCTATTGGTTCAGGTCCTGATTGGCTATTTGACATTGATTCACTCACTAATTCTTTGGGTATCAGTAGTGATGTAAATGCAGAACAAAGGGATGCACCACCATCAGTTCACAGAATTCAGTCTATGATATTTCCACTCCCTACCATTGATCCTGTTGACTTCTGTGAAAAAGAAAAGGAAGCTGAACCAATTCAGAATGAAGAAGAGAGAAGAATAGAGGAAAATCAGCCTTCAAGTCCAAATTCCAGAGAGTCTGAAGTGACTGAAGAAGCTGAAGAAAATCCAGACTTAAATGAGTCAAATCTGGATGTGATCTTACAAGAAGAATCTGGTCATCCATCAAGAACTCAGAAAAATCATCCTCCTGAGTTGGTAATTGGAGACATTGCTTCTCCCATGATGACTAGGAATCAAAGTAGACTTCAAGAGCTACAAGATCAGCAAAATATAGTTAATACTGTACTCACTTGCTTTCTATCCCAAATTGAGCCCAAAAAGGCTTATGATGCTATGAAAGATCCAAGTTGGATAGAAGCAATGCAAGAGGAGCTGCTACAGTTCAAGCTACAGAATGTTTGGAACTTGGTGGACCTTCCAAAAGGTCATAGGGCAATTGACACCAAGTGGATTTTCAGAAATAAGAAGGATGAGAGAGGAATTGTGATCAAGAACAAAGTCAGGCTGGTTGCACATGGGTATACTCAGGAAGAGGGTATAGACTATGAGGAAGTCTTTGCTCCAGTTGCAAGGATTGAGGCAATTAGGTTGTTTCTAGCCTATGCCTCATATATGAAGTTCAAAGTCTACCAGATGGATGTAAAAAGTGCTTTTCTATATGGGACTATAGATCAAGAAGTGTATGTCTGTCAACCCCCTGGATTTGAGAATCCATTGTATCCTGACAGTGTGTACAAGTTAAAGAAGGCACTTTATGGTCTACATCAAGCCCCAAGAGCATGGTATGACACCCTGTCTACCTATCTCTTGGAAAATGGATTTGAAAGAGGAATCATTGATAAGACCTTATTCATCAAAAGGAAAAAGAAGGCCACCCTACTTGTTCAGATCTATGTGGATGACATTATCTTTGGATCCACAAATGATAACATGTGTAAAGACTTTGAGGAGTTAATGCACAAGAGCTTCAAGATGAGTTCCATGGGTGAACTTACTTTCTTCCTTGGGCTTCAGGTGAAACAGAAGAAGGATGGGATTTTCATATGCCAATCCAAATATGTGAAAGACATCCTGGATAAGTTTGGATTATCAGACTCAAAGCCAGCAAGCACACCAATGGAGACACACAAACAGATCAATGCTGATCTTGAGGGGGAGGATGTGGATGTCCATCATTACAGATCAATGATTGGATCACTCATGTATCTCACAGCCTCTAGACCAGATATTATGTTTCCAGTATGTGTATGTGCCAGATTTCAAGTTACACCAAAGCAATCACATCTTCATGCAGTCAAGAGGATATTTAGATACCTAAGAGGGCAACCTAGATTAGGTCTCTGGTATCCTTATGAATCATCCTTTGATCTTCTTGCATACTCAGATAGTGACTTGGGTGGAGCTAACATGGATAGGAAGTCTACTTCAGGTGGATGTCAGTTTTTGGGTGCAAGACTAGTATCCTGGCAGTGTAAGAAACAAACCACAGTGTCCTTATCTACAACAGAAGCTGAGTATATAGCTGCTGCAAGCTGCTGCTCTCAGGTTCTATGGATACAGAATCAGATGTTGGACTATGGGGTAACATTTCTTCACACTCCAATCTTCATTGACAACAACAGTGCTATTAGCATTGTTAACAATCCAGTCAAACACTAAAAAAACAAAGCACATAGAGATCAGGTATCACTTTATTCGAGATTGTAATGAAAAGAAATTAATTCAAGTTGCTAAAGTTCATACCAATGACCAGTTTGCTGATCTATTCACAAAAGCTTTTGATGTGGGTAGATTCACTTTCTTGGTAACAAGTGTGGGCATGATCAACCTTGAATAAAGTCATGATTCTCAGTTTTTATACCTGTATTTCCTTCTATATTTGGTACTACTAACTCTTTTTCTCAGGATCTTCTGTATGACTCAGATTAACAAGTGCTGAAAAGTGCAAGTGTATTTACTACTGCCAGTACATAGTTACTACTGCCAGTGCATAGTTACTACTGCCAGTGGATAGTTACTACTGCTAGTGCATAGTTACTACTGCCAGTGGATAGTTACTACTGCCAGTGCATAGTTACTACTGCCAGTGCATAGTTACTACTGCCAGTGCATAGTTACTACTGCCAGTGCATAGTTACTACTGCTAGTACATAGTTAATACTGCTTCGTACTTAATACTGCTAGTACATAGTTAATATTGCTTCGTACTTAATACTGCATGTGTCGTTAATACTGATTTAAAAGAAAATTAGGGCTACTGCTGCTATAAATACCTCTTTCAGCCCGCCAAAGTTCATAACGTCTCTTTGAATTCTATTCATCTCTCTATCTTTCTAACTATTCTCTCCCAAGAATCTCTGTTTTTCTGTCAAGAATCCTCAGGTACAATGGAGTTTATCGACGAACACAACGAGATTGCCATGCTCCAGAAACCAAAACAGTCTACAGGTTTTCACGACATTGTGGATTTCCTCAAGTCTACGCATATCTTCTATGCCCTAACGGTGACCCCGACAATCTACATCGCGCATCAGAAGCAGTTCTGGGAAAATGCCACCGTGGTGTCTGAAGATGGGCATAAAATCATAAAAACAAGGGTGTGTGACAAACCCTTGAATGTTACAGAGGAGCTTATTCGCATCACTCTTCGATTGGATGATGCCTCAGGTATGACATCTATTCCTAATGACGATCTATACTCAAATTTAACGCGGATGGGGTATGCAGGTCCCATTGGAATCTTTAAGTTTTTCAAGTCTAAATTTTCTACACAATGGCGATTCTTTGTTCATACCTCAATGCATTGCATTTCAAAGAAAACTACTGGATGGAGTGAGTTTAGCAGTACCATTGCTTATGCCCTGGTCTGCTTGGCCACTGCCAGGAAGTTTAATTTTTCACAAATGATTTTCAATGATCTTGTGTCAAACCTGGAATCCAAAAAGCGTTTTTATATGTACCCAAGGTTTGTCCAAGCAGTGATTACTCAGGAATTGACGGATTTGCCTCAATTTTCTGAGGTATATGTACCTAAACCCCCTAAAGGAAAGGTCTTCTCAAATATGAGAAGAACTTCTAGGGACTCGGAAGGAGTTGACACTCCATTGTTCTCTACAATGATGGGTGTGTCCCACACACAAGAAGGTATGGCATCAGGGTCAAGGCCCTCATTAGACCAACCCACTGATAGCCTAACCCCACCTTCAATCACCAAAGAAATTCCTCAGTCCATTCTTCAAAGACCCACTCCTCAAATAACCAAAAAGTTTACAAGAAGAATGGTACACAAGGCTCCTTCCCTTGATGTACCTCCTACAAGCCCAAAGCCTTTAAGCCCTCTATTGGAGCATTCTCCAACAGAGAATATCGAAAGGGAAACCACAGGGGTGTCTCCCAACCCCAAGAAGGTGCTCACTAAGGAGAAGGTTGAGCATGTGAGTAGCAAGGCTGCCACTACTTCTGCTAGCACAGAGAAGGACAGTGGTAACATAACTAAGACCTTCCTCACGGCAACTCAGAATGAGAAATCATTCAGAGGTCCCAGGTGCCAAGAAACCACGGGGGTAGGCAGTGCTTTTGCTAGGCAAAAGACTCCTACTAAAATTTACAGTGATCCTTTAAAGGAAGTAAAAACTCCTAAACAAGGTGAGGATAGATATACATATGAGGAATTGATGGAAACCATTGCCAATATCAACACAGATGTTGTAAGTCAGCAAAAGGAGATAGATGGACACAAGAAAGTGGTCCTATATCAACAAACACAGCTTGAGAAGCATAAGAAGCTGATTACAAAGTTGATGCACAGGAAGAAGAAAGCTCAGTATGTTCTTAAAAGAAGAAGCCCCAACAATGATGCTCCCAAAAAGTGGGAGTCAGAAGCTGAAGTCAACATGGAGAGTGCACAGGAAAAGGGGGAGAATGAGTGTGCTGCTGAAATTGCCAAAGAAGCAGAAACTGATCATGCAGCAGAAAAGGTTAATGCTGCTGAAATTGCAAAAGAAGCAGAAACTGATCATGCAGCAGAAAAGGTTAATGCTGCTGAAATTGCAAAAGAAGCAGAAACTGATCATGCAGCAGAAATGGTTAATGCTGCTGAAATTCAGAAAGAAGCAGAAACAAAAGAAGCAGCAGAAACGGAAGAAGCAGCAGAAACAAAAGAAGCAGCAGAAACGAAAGAAGCAACAGAAACAAAGGAAGCAACAGAAACTAAAAATCCTACTTTGGAAGAAGTTGAAGTTGCAGAGGCTTTGATTAAAGCCAAACATGACACTCCTAAAAAGCAAGAAGAAACTCTGGGTGAAAAGCTGGTGTCACTGAAAAGAGCAAGAACCAAGTCTATAGCTACCAAGAGGAAAGTTGTCAAGAAACCTAGGGTAGAACCAGTGGTAGAAGAAGAAAAAGAAGAGGATGTTCCAGAAAAGAAAGATGATACAAAGGTTGCTGAATAAGAAGTAGCAACTCCATCAGGTCAACCAAGTAATGCTCAATGTGATATGTATATCACTATGGTTGATACTGATCCACTCAAAGTTGACCCATTATCTTCCATGCCTCCTGAGATCATCTTCTGGGATACCTTGGTAGATCAGAGAAAGGAGTACATTAGAGTCAAAAGAGCAGATGGGAAGTTTGAGGTCTGTTCTACATGGGGAAGACTTATCAGAATGTGCTCTAGATCTGACATAGAGGAGATGTTCAAGGTTGGAATGAAGCTGTATGGAAATATGCTGAATGAAAAAGGGATGTCTATCACCAAAATGGTTCTTGAATACCTGTGCCTAATGTTCAAACCAGAAGCAGTTCAGTATATGATAGAAAGAAATTTTCAAGCCATCACCAACTGGATGCTCATTGAAAACTGTGGAGTGTATGTCATCACACTGGACTATACATATCATGAGTATTATTTGGTGGATGTTGCATACAAGCACAGCAAGAAAAGGTTGAATGGAATGCTACATGCTAAGTTGGCTTCCAACAAGGATTCTGAAATGGGAAGATACTTGGTGAGAAGGATTATCAATCAAAGCTTGGGTTTGGATCCTGATTTATGTGTTCATGATTAGGTTTTGGAAGCATCATCTGAAGAACTTGACTTCTCAACCTAAAAAGTCAAGTTAGGGGGAGATTGTTGGGAACTGAAGATTTGCCAAGTATGGTTAGTACTGCCAGAACAACGTTAGTACTGCCAGAACAACAATAGTACTGCCAGAGCAAAGTTAATACTGCAAGTAAAAGTTAATGCTGCTGGAACAATGTTAGTACTGCTTGTGCATAACGATGTTAATACTGTTGGTGATCATTATTATGGAATGCGAGAATGTTGGAGATAATGATGGAATGATTGAAGATAAGCATGAAAGAATATTCTGAAGATCAATTTTGTTTTGATAGTTATCTTGTAATTATTTAGTATAAATAGATGTTGATAGATAGCTATTCGTAAGAGATTGATCATAATTCGTTTTTGTTTTAGAGAGAATTAACCTCAAGGTTTAGAACCCTATTTCTAGAGAAGTAGAAGTCGTCTTGTTGAGCCTGTTCAACAAGATTGAGGTTTGGTTGTAAACTTGTGAGTTGAAGCATTGAATACAAACAGATTGTTTTTCTGATTAGTTGTTCATTGAGTGTATTTGAATTAAAGTTCTATTCCGCAAGATTCTTTAATTCTGATTTCAAAGTATAGTTATTCTTGTTTGGAATCGGTCCTGACAGTAAGTTAGGAATGATCAATATGACGTAAAAATCCTCTGTAAGTATAGCTTTATCTTCTGTAAATATGTATATATTTCTAATTATTTTTGCTTTAATTATTTTATTTCTGTATGTAAGTTCTCAATCTTAAATAGTTCTTAAAATCACAAAGCTTCTGTAAGTCTGCTCAGAACCTCTGACAACACCTACAAAACCTCTGGAAAATATGACCTATGTTCTATACAAAACTTATCATTCTTTGATCCAAGCATAGGTCAAGGGGGAGCAAAAAGAAAATTCCTGATCTATAGAGGTGATTAGATCAAGGGGGAGCAAAAAGGGATCCTGAAATGATCTATAGAGGTAAAACTTTCAAGGGAAAGCCAAAGAAGAATGTCAATGAATCTATATCGACAGAAGTCAGACATCACTGCCGAGAAAATAAGAACCAAAAGGTATGTCTCTCGCACAAAAGGTTTTTGAAAACAGTTTTCTAGGACACAAACTGTCAAATATGTCCTAAATATACTGTGGATAACATTTCAAAAATCAAAAGATCAAAAAGTTTCATAAAATTTGAGTTATGAGAAATTTAAGGTCATAGAGCTTCTGCTGAGCTCAACAGAAGCTCTGCCAGAAATATGCTCTGAGATTGCAACTTTAACCTCTATCGATCTTTTGGAATGTTATCTCGGAAACCAAACAGACTCACCATGACCTTCTCGAACAAAACTTTTTCCATAACAATTTTTTCGGACACCAACTTTCAAATATGTCCGAAAAACATCTCTTAAAACAAATCAAAAATTGGATGATCAGAAAAGTTAATAGAATTTTCGTTATGAAATTTTTTCCCTCACAGAGCTTCTGCTGGCCCTCCCAGAGCTTCTGCAAGTTCCAACAGAGCCACAAAACCTCTGCGAGTAAAAACTCTTAACTAAAAATCCTATTTGATCCTCTCCAATGCCTTTACAAAACGTTTTTGGTTAAAAAGGAACCCCACAGAAGTCATGATAACAATGAGATACACATCAAAGATTTTCAAAATCCCAGAACCTCTGTAAACTACAGAAGTTCTGTCAATCTGTTACTTGGGCATTTCTGTAGTAATAACGATTACTGTTACTGAGAGTGAACTACATGTGGCTAAGAATAACCCCACGCGCCTAGCATTAATGGGCCGCACACGACGTCCTGTCATCCTCTGACATGGCCTACGTGTCCCATTTTCATTGGGCATACATGGAACGTTTTCTGTGGAAAGTTGAACCCGCCGTTCTAACTTGAGTTCGGATTCCAAATTTTAATCCATTGCCATATATTTTACTCTTTCGAATTCTACCGTTTACCCTCCTATAAAAAACCAAGCTTACCCTCTCATAAACTTTTTACAAACTCTCATTCTTCTCCGGCGAAACCTGCAAATTTCTTATTCTCAGTACCAAATGGCTTCATCTTCTCAAGCTATCTCCCCTGCACACTCTCCGGCGACCTCACCAGAACATTCACCTGCTCATTCTGAACATTCAGAAAACCCCAACCCTGCCCAAAACATTGAACTAGAAGATTCCGGCGATTCAGCAGACTTTGCTCCAACCACACATCTTCAAAACTTCATAGCAAAGGATCATTTCGAAAAAGTACTACCAATCAAATCCAACAATTGCTATTTAGTCCCCTCACCCACTGCTTTCGGCGAAGCCCATGCCATTCTTCTAAACATAATGGAAAATCATATCCTCTTCCCTTTACTCTCAAGAACCCCAAAGAAAATTCCAGTAAGATATCTGAACCAGTTTTGGCAAAGTTGCCGATTTGATAAAGATGATTCTCTTATGAAAGGATACATTTCAAAACCCGACAAATCTGTGCATCTGGAAATCAAGTTCAATAGAACAATGTTCTCACTTGAATTCAACCTACCAACAAGGGGTCTTCTTGGATTAAATAAGTACGCAGAGCAACCAACAGACGACGAGATCTGTCGTTTCCTAGAAATGCTTGGGTACAACACACCACTGAGGAAGAGAAATGACTTCCGCAGAGGCAGATTACCACCTCTGTGGAACACCTTGTTCTCAATTCTTAACAGATGTCTGACAGGGAAGATAGGCAGTATTGACCAGAGCTCACATCAGATATTGACCATCATGTATGGGGTTTACTATGATCTCCCACTGGATTACGCGACCATAATGATGCAAGAGATCATTAACACCATCGACAGAAAGAACAACACAATAAGGGTCAAAGAGAACGATCCAAAGTTTCTACCACCTCTGCAATTCCAAAGAATACTGGGAGTCTTGTTCGAACCTCTGTTGCTAATACAGAAATGGCCAATGGAAGGGCCAATTCCCAAATAGTTCCCAATGAGCAAAAATATTCCCACTGATCATGTAGATGGCTACACACACTGCAGACCTTTGTCAAAGAAACTTCTGAGGTATGCCAAGAATAAAACCCTTAAGAAAGAGTACATACGCGATCATAGAACTCCAAAACCGAGTCCTATGACACCCCCGCGTTTAGGTGTCCCCCTAGGAACAATGATTGCAGAACCTCTTTCCACTCAAGAAGAAAAAGATAACAAATTAGCAAAACACATGGCTATTCAACTCAGCTTCATAGCCAAACGTGCAGAGCTCATGGGAAAGAAGTCCTCTTCAAAATCAAAAAGGAGGAAAACTGCAGAAGGCACCTCTACAAGCGCTGCAGAAGATCAACCTTCACCTCATCATGCCACAGAAATTGGCTCCTCTGCTCCTCCCTCTTCTCCAAAACAGAAGAAGAAAAGAAAATCAAAAACCACAGAGGAAGGGGCACCAAAACCTAAGAGGAGGAAATCCAAAAAGAAGCATGGTAAATCACTTGAGAAATTGGTTACCATAGAAGAGGAAGCAATCGAAGAAGAAAGAACTGCAGAAGAAGAAGATGCAGAAGAAGAAATGACAGAAGAGGGATATCAATCGCCCCATCAATCCCCAGATCGATTTGCTCACCAAGGAAACATTAACGATTTCCTACAGAACCCCGACATTGCCAACACTTTAAATACAGCAGGATGGACGGCACAACCTCTCGACCACCATTCCCTAGAAGAACAATACTTCTCTATTTCCGGCATTGACACACATCTGCAAGAAGATGATCAAATACCCAGAGATCAATCAGCTGAGACACCTATTATTCTACAGAACCCCTTCATTCAGCAAGGATTGGACGTTCACAGAAGGAGTCCAAGCCCAGCTTCAGAAGAAATAGGACAAACAGAAGCTCAGTGGAATAGAGATGAAGTAAAAGAGACAAGAATGGAGGTCTCAGAGATAGATTCAGACGAAGAAGAAGCTGACTGGATACGAAAAGGCCTCTATCATCCATATGTCATGAAGTTATACGGATCTCATCAAATGTATGACTTCTTAGGCACAGAGCAAAGAATTTCAACAGATGATAGGATAGAAACATCTGGAGGAAAAGAAAATATAAAAGAAAAAGATGCCGAAGATGAAGAAGGCACACATCCCTCACCCCCTCCCAGTGCAACCCACACATCTAACTCCGCAGGTCTAGCTGCAGAAGGAGTTATTGAAATAGAGCAGCACAGCTCGATCCAAACCCAACCCATCCAGCAAGAAGTCACTCTTTCGACTTCTGCGCCCACAGAAACCGGGGAATCCATTCCTAGTGAGTCTCCTCAGAGAGACTCGCCTATAGTTCTTGATCAATCTCCCCAGATCACAACAGAACACCCTACAGAGGAATTCGTTTCTTCTGCCACACGCACACAACTAGGGCCAACCCTTCTTTTAGAGAGAAGTAGTGAGCACAACGACGAAGAGACTCTAGACAAGTCTCCGAGTCAACAGAAGGATAATCTAGTACCCACCTCTGGAGTGGATCTAGACAATGTCGTTCACAGAACTTCTGTAGAGTCTGAAGCACTAGATGCTTCTGCTCGAAGATCAGATGGAAATCCTTCCACCCCCAACGTACAAACAAGGGTGAACGAAGGTGTCCCAGGAGCAGGGACTCACTCTGGAGACGAATGTGTTCCTCCAGAGGTTACACCAGGGACACAAGTATCAAGGGATGAGTTCCAAACCCTTGTCACCTCTGTGAACCAAACCATGAAAGAGTTGCAAAGCTCTTTCACATCTTTTGCAGAGAAAACATCAACGACCATGCTGAATCTGAACACCAAAATGGACAATCTGTCCACAGAGGTGAAAACAGCCATCACAGAGATGAAATCTTCTGTGCAAACAACTGCAACAACAACAGCCACTTCTGCTGCTAAAGATTTTGGAATAGCTGCAACTTCTGCATTCAAGGAATCAGTAAAACATTTCCTTGAACAAATGAACAAGCAATCCAACAAATCACAGAGCATCACACCTGCAGAACTACAGAAGGCTCTGCAAAACGTTCAAGCAGAAGCAATGCGCAACACAATACTGATGCAGCCTAAAGACTACATGACCAGAGCACAGCTAATAGAGCTCGGCCAAAATGTCATAAACCAGGTCACTGAAGTCATTGTCTCCTTCACTACTGCAAATGCCAACTACGTCAAAGAGTTCAGAAAAAGTGTCGGCAGAATGCGCTTCAACACAGAAGCAGAGCTTGCAACTCTTTTCGGCCTCTGTGATGATGTATGTGCGAAGTTGATGGCCGCCGGAGCAGAATTACCAAAGAATCCCAAAGCTTCTTGCAGAGCAGAGGGTACTTCTGATAAAAGTCAGGATGACTCTGATGATGACCATCCTGGTCCATCAGATAATCCTGAGGGGGAGAATATAAGGGAGAAAGCTACGACCAGAGGAATACAAGCTCCACCAATCGCAGCAGAACCAATCAGTCAAGCCCCTCCAGAACAAACCCAAGATCAACAACAAAATCAATAGACCACAGAGACAACACCCATCTCTGTGGAATCAAGTCCTGAAGAAACCAATATTCCAGAAGCTAATCAGCATACCACAGAGGCAACAACCACCCCTGTAGTAATCAACTTTGAAAAGAGTCCTTCAACAAAATCAACAGAAAAACCCCAAACCATACCAAGAAGAAAGTCGATTGCCACCAAACCAAAAAGAGCAACGACCTCTGCGACCTCTGCTTTTTCTATTCCGAGAAAGATGCACAATACAATGACTGATCGAATGTCGCAGAGAGAAGAAGAAAGGCACAGGTTCACATTAGCTTTCAAAATGGCAAGAGGATTCGATGTCCAATCTTCACCAACAGAAATAGAGCTCACAGAAGAAGTCACCAAAGAACCTCCAACAGAGGTTACAGAGCAACTCAAGCCAACAGAACCATCGCCACAAAAGTCCTCTAAAACACAAGTGTCAAAACCTACAGAGGCAACCATCAAGCCAACATAAGCACCAACCTCCAAACCTACAGAAGAAACAGGTTCTGCACCTCCAAAAGCCAAAGACAAGGGCAAAGCAATACTGACAGAAGAGCCCAAGAAAAAGAAATCATTGCCCAAGCCTACAGAGAAATTGATGAAGAGCGCCTTTGATGCCTTCAAACTCCAAAGCCTGAAGAAGTTGACTGGGCATATGGATTGAAGCCTCTGTCAGACATTCCACTAACAGGTAGAACTGCAGAAGTTGTTCAACAGATGGAGAGTCTCAGAAGACAAGTACCACAACCTGGTCCAACACATGAAGAGATGGAAGAAGTGGTATACAAATACCTCTATAAACAAACCTTTCAGACCAATCATCCAACAGATCATGTGACAGATTCAAGGATCAGAGAAGAATTTGAGAACATCTTCACAAGGACAAAGCCAAGAACCAAAGCAGATGTCTTCTCAATCCACAAGATCAAAAAGGTAATCTTCTGAAAGTTCTCCTTTACAAGAACCTATCCAAGGGTCAGGTACAATCTTTACAAAGTCAGAAGAGAAGATAATTCAGAAACCACCTTCGCTGATGCTGACCTAAGAAATATCAATCCTTATGATCTACCTGACCTTCTGCAATGGACAAAGGACAACTATAACACAGAGGCAAACACCAGAGCCTATCAAGTATTAAGAAAAGCAATGAGGGAAAAGCTTCTGATCTTCAGTATGATAGACTTTCAACTGGGAAAGGATCTTGGTCTCAAACATCTAAATTTACGACCACCAGAAGATCGCTGCCCACCCGACGCCGTGCCCAACTCTATCATTACAGAACCAAGATTCGGGTTAGTATTTCAAAACCCACAAGGCGAAATCAAACTATTTGTGTGCATGGATTGTCAGAAGTACGTAACTAGTACTCTGAACAAGTTCAGAGCAAGCCTTGTAAAATACAGAGGTACAGAGAAAATGGATAGAGATGCTGCAGATACTTTCATCAGAGAGATTGATGCCACAATTCGCCTAAGAGAACTCTGCATCAGTTTCTACAAAGAGATCATAAGAATCGGAAGAGACAACAGAAGCTACAACGATTTCAAAGATGCCAAAATCAGATTCTCAAACCTCAAATCTCTGCAAACCAAGTCAAAAGTTTATCTTTCATTGTACTCAAATGTAAAATGCCTCTGGCATATTTCTGAATGAAAGAACTTTCGAGGTATTGTTTAACCTCTGTCTTATCTAACTTAGCCTAACTAAACTCAAGTTAAATTTTTTATTTTTCACTACTTAGGGGGAGATTGTTAGCTTCAATCTTCCTAATCATAGAAGTATTTAGAAGTAGTGAAAAATAGGCTAAGTGAAGAAAGCCTCTTACAGAGGCGCTGCCGAACTTACCGAGAGATCAAGGTCAAGAAGCTACAGAAGCTAAAGAGGCGCCCTACAGAAGCTCTGTCATACGCGCAAAGAAGACCAAAGACTCAGAATCCGGTGAAGACTGCTCTTCTAAGGACCAAATCGCAGAACCTCTGTGGCACTTCACAGAGCCTCTGCGGTCTTCAACAAAGACTTAAAAGATATTTATAATATCTTGCTACTGTTACAGGACCTGTTCATCAACTTGCATGGTAGCATGCCCTGTCCAACTGCAACGTGTCAAACTCTGATTGGATTCAATAGGGCTTAGTACATAATAGACGTCTGCTGCATTAAATGCAATACAGCACGTCCAACTGTTCATGCCATCCGTCCAACTATTCATACCGTCCTTTGTGAATAGTAGCATATGCTTTATGGTCCCCTTAGAGTAGTATATAAGGAAGACTCATGTTGAGTTCTTCCTATCCATCTATCCATCGATCGATCAATCGAACAATCGAAACAAGAATTCAAGAGAGAAAAACATCACAAGCTTTAAACACTTTGAGAGTCATATCTGTTTTAAAAAGCTTTGCTTACTCACTGTTCTTGAATCTGTTCTTAATATATATATTCAGTAAACTTTGAGATATTATTTCCTGTTCGCTGTTTATTTATATTATGTTCAAAATCTATCAAACATATCTGTTAGTTCTTCAAATACGCTTCCGCATCAAACTCAAACTTGAACTAATAGATCTAATAATCTTGTTTAAACAAAACCGGGAACCAACAATAATCACATTCAGGCCGAGTTTTGGACTGAATTATCCAAAAGTCAAAATTTTCAATTTAAGCACATCATCTGTTTTCAGTCATGTGTCAGTATGATCATTCAGCTTTACACATGAATAACCTGCAAAACAGATTAAGTTGTCTTTGGTACCCATATGAACTTGGGTCCAGTTTTGTTAGGTGCAGTGGCATATGCACATATTCTATAAGAACCATACCAGTGCTGAATAAAATTCTTGTTCACAAAATCATTAGTCCCACAATATGAACAGCAAAGTTTCTTTTGTGCAATTCTGACTAATTGATTTACAGAATAAATCACATCAGGTTTAACAAAAGATTTTCTTTGAAATCTATGTTCTTCTTGACATTTGAATTAGGAACTTTTGATTTTGGCACTTCTTTCTTGGAAGTTGTTCCTTTAACTCTCCATTGCATTTTTACCTTTTTAAAAAAACAATTATAAGATTTATCAATAGGAGAATCATAAAACAGATTAGAAGAACGAATCTGATCTTTTGAACTATGATTTGATTTGTCAACAACTTTCGTTTCAAATTCTTTAAACTTTTTAACATACAAATCAAACCTTGACTGCAAATCAGATTTGGACTTCCTCTCTATCATGATTTTAGTTGATAAATCAGATAATTTCTTAATAAGTCTCCTTATTTCCAAATGAAAAATTTCTTTTCCTTTTCAAACTCATCTTTTAAGCATTTTTCTTTAAAGTCATTTACCTTCTTCTTTTCAGTCTCTTTCCTTCCATCTTCTAACTCTTTCTCCAACTCATTGATTTTTATAGAAAACTCATTTAACATTCCTGTTTTCTTTTTCTCAAAACCATTCTTTTCTTTTTGAAAAACGTTTTTTTTGCATTCAAACTCTTTTCTTTCTTTTGCAAGAATTTTCTCCAAATCAGAAATTTTCAGAGAGAATTCAACAGACTTTGTTTCAAAACCTTTCCTCTCAGTTTGAAAGTCTCTTCTCTCTTTCTCAAATTTCTCTCTTTCAAGTATAAGAACTTGTTCAAAATCATATATCTGTTTCAAGAGTTGACCATTTTTTATTTCACATGATTTGATTCTATTTTTAGAATCTGTCAACATCTTTCTTTCAAAATTGACTTTCTCTTTCAAATCAACATTCTCTTTTTCTAACAACTTTATGTTTTCTTGAACCTTTTCAAAATCCTTTAGAAAATCAGATTTCTCGTTTTGCAAAATCTTTATAACTTTTGCATTTTCATCTTGTTTTGCTTGAAGATTAGCAATCTTGTTTTCAAAATGAACAATCTCAGTTTTTGGTTCAGAAATTATTTCTTTTGCTTTTACAGAACTTAATTTTTGTAAATTGTCTGAACTGGTTATAGAACTTGCAGGTCTCACAAAAACTTCAACAATCTCAGGTATGATGAAATGACAAATTCAAATATCAACTACGAATTATGATCAAAAATGAGAATCAACACAAATCTAGAATATGCAAGAATTAATCAAATGTGTCACATGCAATTTATCAAACAGTTAGAGTACATGAATTAATGAAATATTCTTTTCAACAAAAAATTTGAATACTAATCAACATGCAGCAGATATAATCACTTTGATCAAGAAACCAGTCAAGAATTTCAAAAACATACCTGTGATCTCTGTTTAATTTCGAGAATTAATCAGCATAGAGAGAAAATCTTTGGATAACTTGATTGTAAGATATCGATTCAACAGAAAGACAAATTCAAATTTGTTGAATCAATGATAGAAACGAATTCAAGAATTGTTAGGAATTCAAGAATTGTTAACAGCAGCAGAATCAATTGACGAATTGATCAAGAAACTTCAAGAACGCGATCAAACACACTCTTTGACGCATTTGTTTGTTGATTGGCTCTGATACCAATTGATAGTTCAGGATCCACTCTTACAATCAATATAACAATGAATAGAATAGTAATCGAGAAGTAATTTGATCAAGAACACTTATATTCAATGAAGAAAAGATTTACAGATCTTAGAGAGAGCGTATCTCAAAGATTACAAATTATGAATACAAGAATATGCGGGAAAGTTATGCCAAAGATTAGCCAAAGATCTATTAGCATACAGTTGCTAACTCCTATGTATACTGTTTAAGGAAAGACTAAAGCTACAGTACATAAAAGAAACAGACTAATAGAACAATTACACGTGTCCTAGTAACTGAATATAACAGAGAATATCCCAAGATATAAATTCTAAACATACTTCTGAATAAGCGCTTCAGAACATTTGTCTTCATAGTCAGAAGTTCTGAGTCTCCTACTCAGAACTCTGAACCTTCTAGTCAGAATCCAACACTTAGAATCTTTTTGAGATTTCTCACTCAGAACTTCTTAGTCTTCTACTCAGAACTTCTGAGTCTTCTTTAGTCTTCTTACTCAGAACTCAACACTTGCGTTTTTGACAAAACTCTAGACCTAACAGGTATGCAAAGAAACCCGAGTTGGAGGTAACTTGCTTCACCGATTCCGATCTTCGTGGCTCAATTGTTGATCGAAAGAGCACTAGTGGAGTATTTGCCTTTATAGGTCTCTCCCTTGTGTCTTGGTTTTCTATGAAGAAACAATCTGTAGCGTTGTCTACTACCGAAGCGGAATATGTAGCCGTCGCGAGAGCGTGTGCTAAAGTTCTTTGGATGAAGCACACACTTACCGATTTTGAGGTACATTTGACCAAAATTCCAACTATGTGTGATAACTCAAGTTCCATAAACTTAAGTAAAACCCCGATTTCACATTTGCGAACCAAACATATTGAATTACGACATCATTTTTTAACAAACAATGTTCAAAAAGGCCAAATCGTGCTTGAAAAGTTGATTCCGAAGATAATTTGGCCGATGTTTTTACTAAAGCCCTAAACAAAAATACGTTTTTCAAATTAAGACTTGGTTTAGGCATGCTTGAGTATAACCCTTGAAATGTTGTTGATCCCAAATGTATGCATATTTTGAGGGGGAACATCTCTTGTGGGGGAGCATAGCGTCTTTTATGACCCTTTTTGCTTCGACAAAAGGGGGAGAGAAACCGAGTATGCTCTCGTGTTTAACGGTTGTGTTTGTCATCGTAAAAAAGGTGGAGATTGTTGGTGCAAGTGTGCTACATCTCTATAATTATTTTGATGATTACAAACAAACTGTATTATATTGTTTATCTAACATTTTATTTGGTTTGCATATGTAACACCCTAAAATCAGGGCCAATTTGAACCTCAAATTTTAACAATGTATAACAGAATATCATCCAAACTTTTATAAATATAAGAAGAGAATTAACTATGACGGTTCATATTTACAAACATTGAATTCTCCAAATAATCTATTAATCTAATCATGTCAACTATAATCATATTAACTGGGTTATCTAAGCAATCCATCAAAAAGCCTCATCGTATTAGCTAAATTCTCCGCTTATCTCAAAAGTTGAATACTTCAAAATCTCTCGTCCCACATCCCTGAGCTGGTACCTAGTAAGAAAATTTAATTTGAACGATCAGGCTTACGCCTAGTGAGAACATCCAAATTCAAATTAAAACATTAACAACTTTGAAAACTCCGATATCCAAAGCATATAAACAAACCTGGTTCACCACCATTCTTACCGTACACGTGCTCATCTCAATGACGGGAACATACCCGATCCCATGAATATGACTAACATTCAGTAAGTCATATCATCACAATCAAGAGCCTACTACGAATCATTGCAGATTCTAGATCATTTCTCTTATCTAAGAATTTACAAGTTACTTTATGCCTATTTCTTGGACTGGAAGTAGAGATTACAATTTACTTTATGCCTATCTCCGACCTTCCCATAGAAATCAGGAATTACAATTTACTTTATGCCTATTCCTCGATTTCTACATTACGAAATGAGAATTACAATTTACTTTATGCCTATTCTCCATTTCCACGTGAACGGGAATTACAAATTACTTTATGTAGTTTCCACGTTACTCATCACATCTCGAAATGGGATTAACAATCCACATTATAGGTCAACACCTCTCGAAATGGGATTAACAATCCACATTATAGGTCAACGAGAATTACAAATTACTTTATGCCTATTCCACGTTACAAATACTAACAGGGCCTATGGATCCATTACACTTATTTATGCATATGTATCAAAACACATCACACTACATCCCATAAGACTATCGATTCTAAGAACACCGGATAGCCTATTGTACCCTCAAACGTTCTTCTTCTAAAATTATATTTAGAAAAGTATTCCGAAACTTCATTCCAAAATGTGATAATTATTTCAATAGAATTCGTATCCTAATAATGAAAACCATATTGGACCTTAAACCTAACTCTCGGAATTAATTTATGCCGGGCCCAAGCCCAACTTCCGGAAATTCAATACCGGATCTTAAAACTCGAAGCCTACTCCAGAAATTAATATCGGATCCAACAACTCGAGGCCCATTCCGGAAATTAAAAACATACCGGGTTTCGGCCCAGTTCCGGAAATTAAACACACACCGGGCTTCGGCCCAGTTCCGGAATTAAAAGCATACCGGGCCCAGTTCTCACTTCTGGTTTATAACGTCTAATACCGGAACCATTCAGTACCGGAATGCTAACCCAGTTCCGGAACACCCCAAACACCGGATCCAAAGACCCAGTTTCGGAATCCATCTCTTCCGGATCTTAACCCAGTTCCGGAATTCCTTATTTCTGGGACTTCGATTTACGTCAAATTTTGTCGAATGAGTTCACCTTAAAACAGTTTATTGATCCGTTTTATTTCCAAACAGATTTACCAAATCATACAGACAATTTATATACTTCATCTGATTCAATTTTAACTGCTAATGTTTAAGATGAATAGATGAACTCACCTGGTTTGAAGTTCTTGACCCTGTTCACTTCAAATCTCTTTTCCTCTGCTTCACAACCACAAACGATCACCCTTCCGATTTCTCTTCTCTTCCTCTTTTCTTCGTTCTCTCTGAGCTTCTCCTCTAGACCGACTCATAAAACGCTTTTGAGATATTATCTTAAATGATACTGCTTACCCTCTCTTAAGGTAATCTCAACTATTGAGAGTTGACCAAACCGACCCCTCAAGTTAATTTTAAACATTAACTTTAATTTTCGTCAAATTACAATTTCAACCCTGAAGTTAATAGTTACAAATAGTCCACAAACTTAAACTAAATTACAAATCGATCCCATTCATATTAAAAATAATATAATGGATATTCGAGGTGTTACAAATCTCCCCAACTTGAAAATGATTTCGTCCCCGAAATCAAAGCTAGGTAAAAAGATGAGGATATCTAATCTTCATATCCTCTTCAGCTTCTAACGTCACGTTAGCATCTCGATGATGTTTCCATCGGACTTTTTACATAACTACATCTTTATGACGTAATTTCTTAACCGATCTTTCTAAAATTGCCTCCGGTTCTTCCATACAACGGCTCTTCTCATTCACTCTCACGTCAGTAAGTGGAATCACATCATTCTCTTCGGCTAAACATTTCCGAAGATAGCAATTATGGAAGGTATTGTGGATCCCTTCCAATTCAGGTGGAAGATCCAACTGATAAGCTTGAAGTCCCACTCGCTTAGATATGGTGAAAGGTCCTAGAAAACGAGGACTCAACTTTCCACGTTTACCAAACCTTATCACACCTTTCCACGAGGATACCTTAAGCATTACGCGCTCCCCAACTTGGAAATCTTTCGGTCTTCTTTTCAGATCGGCATAACTCTTTTGTCGATCTTGAGCCTCTTTCATATGCTTTCGAACCTCTTTCACTTTATCAACCATTTGTTGCACAAGTTCAGGACCAACAAATTGCTTTTCTCCAGCTTCCAACCAACATACTGGAGTTCTACATTTCCGACCATACAAAGCTTCGAAAGGTGCTATTCCAATGCTGGAATGATAATTATTGTTATACGCAAACTCTACCAAAGGTAAATGCGTATCCCAGTTACCTCCAAAGTCTAACACACATGACCTGAGCATATCTTCTAAAGTTTGAATGGTTCTTTCACTTTGCCCGTCCGCTTGTGGATGATAAGCAGTGCTCAGATTGACTCTCGTACCCAATTCTTCTTGTAGTGACTGCCAAAACCTCGAGGTAAACCAACTATCACTATCAGAAACTATAGACACCGGTATACCATGCCTTGACACCACTTCATCAATATAAAGCTTCGCCAATTTATCTATTGGTGATGCTTCTTTCATTGCCAAAAAGTGAGCACTCTTGGTCAATCGATCCACGATTACCCATATAGTATCGTTACCCTTTAACGTCCTTGGTAACTTCGTCACAAAATCCATGGTAATCTTCTCCCACTTCCATTCTGGAATCTCCAAAGATTGTAGACTTTCGTAAGGCCTTTGATGTTCAGCTTTTACTAACGAACATGTCACACACTTTTCTACTATTTGTGCCACATCTAACTTCATAGCTGGCCACCAATAGTGTAACTTCAGATCCCTATACATCTTAGTACTTCCAGGATGTATAGAATACTTAGACTTGTGGGCGTCTTCGAGAATTAACTCCCGATTTCCTCCCGCCTTTGGCCCCCAAACGCGGCCTTGGAACAGTTTGACCACACGACTATCTTCAGTCAGTTGAAGATGTTGCTTGCTCATGACTTCGTCCTTCAGATTCTCTTCCAATAAAGCTTTCGCTTGTGCCTCTTTTCTTTTTTCAACCAAACTTGATGTCACGTCAATTCTGGCGTTAGTCGTTTTCAAACACCCACTATATTCTTTTCTACTTAAAGCATCAACTACAACATTTGCTTTACCGGGATGGTAATGCAATTCACAATCATAATCTTTAAGTAGTTCTAACCAACGTTGTTGCCTCATATTCAACTCTTTCTGATCAAAGACATGCTTCAAGCTCTTGTGATCAGTGTAAAGTGTGCACTTCGTTCCATACAGATAATGACGCCACATCTTTAAAGCAAACACTACCGCTGCCAGTTCTAAATAATGGGTAGGGTAATTCTTCTCATGTTCTTTGAGTTATCTTGATGCTAAGCAATCACCTTGCCTCGTTGCATCAATACACACCCCAAACCCATCTTTGACGCGTCACTATACACGACTAAATCGTCTGTTCCTTCCGGTATTGCAAGAATAGGAGCTTCACACAACTTCTGACGTAAAGTTCTGAAAGCTGACTCTTGCTTTTCAGTCCAAACAAACTTTACATTCTTCCGAGTCAACACGGTCAAAGAAGAAGCAATCTTTGAGAAGTCTTTGATAAACCTCCGGTAGTAGCCTGCTAGACCCAATAAACTCCTTATTTCCGATGCACTCTTCGGTGTTTCCCAGTTCGTTATTGCTTCTATCTTTGCCGGATCTACTTTGACTCCTTCCGAAGTTGTCACATGCCCCAGAAATTGTACTTCTTTTAACCAAAATTCACACTTAGAACATTTTGCGTACAATTTCTCATTTCTCAGGACTTCCAAGACTTCACGAAGATGGCATTAATGATCGACTTCGTTCTTCGAATAAACAAGTATGTCATCAATGAACACGATGACAGACTTGTCTAAAAATGGTCGACATACTCTGTTCATCAGGTCCATGAACACGGCTGGAGCATTACTCAACCCGAATGGCATTACAAGAAATTCATAATGCACATACCTCGTTCTGAACGCCGTCTTGGGAATATCTTTATCCCTTACTCGAACCTGATGATATCCCGACCTCAGATCAATCTTTGAAAAGCATCCCGTACCTTAGAGTTTATCAAACAAATCATCAATCCTTGGAAGCGGATACTTATTCTTAATCGTCACCTTATTCAGCTCCCGATAGTCGATGCACATTCTCATAGTGCCATCCATTTTCTTAACAAACAATACCGGAGCTCCACAAGGTGAAGAACTTGGTCTAACAAATCCCTTGTCATGCAGTTCTTGAAGTTGTCTTTCATTTCGACTGGCGCTAAGCGATACGGTGCACGCGCTATTGGTGTCGATCCAAGGACAAGATCAATACGAAACTCTACTTGTCGTTCAGACGGTAGACCTGGAAGATCATCGGGGAATATATCTGGGAATTCACGTACTACCTTGATATCTTCCACTTGTTTCTTTTCTTCCTTCACGTCCAGAACATATACTAGGTAGGATGAACATCCTTTTACCAGACACTTACGCGCTTTTGCAACAGAAATTAACGGAACTTCACCTTTTCTCTTTTCCCCAAAGATGAATACATCATCCTTATCAGTCATCGGAATCCGAATTAATTTCTTTGCACAAAGAATTTCTGCCTGGTTGATTGTCAGCCAATCCATACCCACAATTACGTCAAATCCTCCAATTTCCATTAACAACAAGTCAATCGGAAATTTCTTTTCCCCAAATAAAATCAAGCAACCCTCAAGTCTTTCACGAACCAATACTTGACCCCCGTTAGCTATCTCAACTACTAAGGCATCTTCCAAGGTAGTGACAGACATAGCTAGCTTGTGATAGAACGATTTCGATACAAACAACAAATTGGCACCACGGTCAAATAAAAGACGTGCGGGAATGGAATTAACGAGAAATGTACCAGAAACAACATCTTTAGACTCCTTCGCCTCTTCCGCCATCATATGAAATGCCTGACCCATTGGTTTAGGAGCATTCGGTTTCTTTTCCTGGTCTCCACCCCTCTTTAACTTCGGGCAGTCTCTTCGGAAGTGTCCGGGTTGTTTACATTCAAAACAAGTCAACCCTTGAACAGGACAACTTGCTGCTAGATGCCCAGATTTCCCACATTTGAAACACTCATTTGAAACCACTCGGCATGGGCCATAATGCTTACTTCGGCACTTCTGGCACCAATTGGGTTCCCGACGGGACTCGTAACGAAGATTTCTACCAAAAGATTTTGATTTCTGAGAAGACTCCGACCGGCCTTCCCACTTTCGTTTCTCTCCCCCTTGTGTCTTTTCTTCCTTATCTCTGGCATACACTTCTTCTATAACTTTAGCTTCTTCGATCGTCTCTCTCAAAGTTGAAGCTTTGGAATTTCGCACTTGCGACATCATGTCAGCCGGTAAGCCCTTCAGATAGGCTTTAATCTTTTCCTTTTCTGTCGGAGCCACATGCCCCACTAGATTCAACTTTTCCATAAATGATTCAGTGTACTTACGAACAGTCAAAGTACCTTTCTTAAGAGTCCGAAACTCTTCTTCAATCCTATCCATTTCGTTTTCATTACAATATCCCTCTAAAATCTTTTTCTTGAACGACTCCCAGGTCATAGCAACCAAGACTGGAACTTTCACAGTTGACGTAACAATATTCCACCAAGTCAAAGCGTTGCCTCGCAACATTTGAGAACCGAACCTGACTTTCGATTCTTCTTCACATTCACATGCTCGAAACGCCTGTTCCATTTCTCTAAGCCAGTTCATACATGCCACTGGATTGTCTGCTCCGGTAAACTCTGGCGGTTTACAGCTCAGAAACGTCTTATAAGAACAAACTCTTTCCTCCCTCCTGTTTACATTCACCACAGGATTACGAATTGGATTTACTACACGAGTACTTGTCTCCGTTCGTTGTAGCTCAGAACTTCGATCATTCATCAGTTTCATGAACATTTCTGATTGTTGTACCATTGCTGTATTCATCATTCGTATCATATTTTCCATCATGCAAGATTCCATCGTAGAGTCGGATGTCACCGGATTAGAGGTACCGGTACTCGTTCTTTGTGCTTGATTTTCTAATCCTCCTATTAGAGGTGGCCTCGGCGGACTTTCATGTGTTCCGCCCGTTTCAGGGTGTCTTTCCAAACCCCAGTCAATTACCGCCCTATTCTCCGAAGAATTAGGGGATCTTGTTGGTGTATTCACCATTGTTCTGATATAGCGCAAAGAAATAACCATAAGAAATGGTTACACATATCCAAACACACGAAACGTACTTTACCGTTCATTAGTCACTGTAACAATTTAGAAACAAGTATGCTTGTGTAACAATATATTCATAATAACAGTAGCTAATTGAAATTGTGAACATACTATACATGAGAATTCTCGTTACCCTCGTTACAGTGCTAATTTCACGTATTTCCGTCGACTCTAAGACTATCCCGTCTTAGTACTTTTACCCATATATCACAGATCATAACTTAATTCATCTCAGCTTAAGTCTAGGTATCTCATTATCATACCTAGTTCGCTTAAACTTTTGCTCTGATACCATATTGTAACACCCTAAAATCAGAGCCAATTTGAACCTCAAATTTTAACAATGTATAACAGAATATCATCCAAACTTTTATAAATATAAGAAGAGAATTAACTATAAGGGTTCATATTTACAAATATTGAATTCTCCAAATAACCTATTAATCTAATCATGTCAACTATAATCATATTAACTGGGTTTTCTAAGCAATCCATCAAAAAGCCTCATCGTATTAGCTAAATTCTCCGCTTATCTCAAAAGTTGAATACTTCAAAAGCTCTCGTCGCACATCCCATTACTTCGCTGGTACCTGGTAAGAAAATTTAATTTGAACGATTAGGCTTACGCCTAGTGAGAACATCCAAATTATAATTAAAACATTAACAACTTTGAAAACTCCGATATCCAAAGCATATAAACAAACCTGGTTCACCACCATTCTTACCGTACACGTGCCCATCTCAATGACGGGAACATACCCGATCCCATGAATATGACTAACATTCAGTAAGTCATATCATCACAATCAAGAGCCTACTACGAATCATTGCAGATTCTAGATCATTGCTCTTATCCAAGAAATTACAAGTTACTTTATGCCTATTTTCTTGGACTGGAAGTAGAGATTACAATTTACTTTATGCCTATCTCCGACCTTCCCATAGAAATCAAGAATTACAATTTACTTTATGCCTATCTCCGACCTTCCCATAGAAATCAAGAATTACAATTTACTTTATGCCTATTCCTCGATGTCTACATTACGAAATGAGAATTACAATTTACTTTATGCCTATTCTCCATTTCCACGTGAACGGGAATTACAAATTACTTTATGTATTTTCCACGTTACTCATCACCTCTCGAAATGGGATTAACAATCCACATTATAGGTTAACACCTCTCGAAATGGGATTAACTCGAGGCCCATTTCGGAAATTAAAAGCATATCGGGTTTCGGCCCAGTTCCGGAAATTAAACACACACCGGGCTTCGGCCCAGTTCCGGAATTAAAAGCATACCGGGCTTTCGGCCTAGTTCTAGAATTCTCACTTCCGGTTTATTACGTCCAATACCGGAACCATTCAGTATCGGAATGCTAACCCAGTTCCGGAACACCCCAAACACCGGATCCAAAGACCCAATTCCGGAATCCATCTCTTCCGGATCTTAACCCAGTTCCGGAATTCCTTATTTCCGGGACTTCGATATATGCATTCGATTTACGTCAAATTTTGTCGAATAAGTTCACCTTAAAACAGTTTATTGATCCGTTTTATATCCAAACAGATTTACCAAATCATACAGACAATTTATATACTTCATCTGATTTAATTTTAACTGCTAATGTTTAAGATGAATAGATGAACTCACCTGGTTTGCAGTTCTTGACCCTGTTCACTTCAAATCTCCTTTCCTCTACTTCACAACCACAAACGATCACCCTTCCAATTTCTCTTCTCTCTCTCTTTTCTTCGTTCTCTCTGAGCTTCTCCTCTGGACCGACTCACAAAACGCTTTTGAGATATTATCTCAAATGATATTGCTTACCCTCTCTTAAGGTAATCTCAACTATTGAGAGTTGACCAAACCGACCCCTCAAGTTAATTTTCAACATTATCTTTAATTTTGGTCAAATTACAATTTCAACCCTGAAGTTAATAATTACTAATAGTCCACAAACTTAAACTAAATTACAAATCGATCCCATTCATATTAAATATAATATAATAGAAATTCGAGGTGTTACAACATATATATAATTTACGGAAATACACGTTGTCGTCTCGGGAATCGTGCCAACCTCAAATTAATCATCAAATCCGAGAAGACGCAAGAAAATGGGAATATTCAAGCGATATGTGGGGATACGATGATTGTTTCATGCTTGGTATTCCAACTCCGATCGGTTTACCAACTATTTTTATAAAACTTAGGGGGCGTTTGGTTCATCTTAAGCAATGAGAATGAAAATGAAAATGAGAATGTAGGAGAATGGGAATAGGAATGACCATTCCATTGATGCTGTTTGGTTAAACCAATATAATTAATAAAAAATGTTTTATATAATATTATTAATATACATATGTGACATCCAACATGAAAATAAAAAATATTTTCATTTAACATCGAGAAATGAAGGGACGCATAGAAAAGATGGTTGAGCGGGAATAAGATTT
The DNA here is from genome assembly GCA_033807775.1 of Saussurea involucrata. Taxonomy (NCBI): domain Eukaryota; kingdom Viridiplantae; phylum Streptophyta; class Magnoliopsida; order Asterales; family Asteraceae; genus Saussurea; species Saussurea involucrata. The sequence goes on from CM066312.1 coordinate 24,419,633, forward strand.
CCATTCCCCCTAATTTGGTTAGGAATGAAAATTAATGGGTTTGGGTAATGAGCCCATTATATTATATCAAATCAAACAACACTTTTCATTATCATTCTCATTCTTTACGCCTCAATACTCCCAACCAAACACCCCCTTATTTTTATAAAAATTGAGAGTGGTTTTTTTTATAAAATGTTTTTCAAAAATTTATATTTTTTATAAAATGATAAAGTTTGTAAAACTTGTTTTTGATGACTTTTTGAAAATTGTTTTTAGTTGGTGTTTTATAAGCATTTAAAAATGACAAAAACTTTTATACTTGTAGTATACAAGTATTTATACATTTTGCTTTATGTATTTACATATCCAAAATTGTGATATTTTATTTTATAAAATCTCTTACACTCAACCACCTATTTATTATCTCTTACACTCAACCTACTCTCACATCAATACTCTTATCATTATCCACTCTCACACTTCACACACTTAAACACTCTTTCCTTTCACTCGAACATTTTTAAAAAATAAAAGTGAAAAAATGTTTTCTTCCTCTTTTAAAAAACCAACGGCTAAAAGCCATTTCTTTTATTTTCTTTCTTTTTTTAAAAGTTTCTTTTCTCTTATATAACTAAGAGAAACTCTCCTCTTGTTGGGGGTTTTCGATATAATATCGAGAGAGAGAAACAGAGTGACTATTATAACTTGGATAAACGACATAGATCGCGTGAGAGCTCGCTTTCCGTAAGAGATATTTCGACCCTATTCTGCTAGGGTATCACGAAATTTTCTCGATGATAATCTCTATGTTTCGGTGTATCGATTAAGGCATAAATCGATTCATACTTATACACCTTAGGAATCGTAACCTTCACCATATTGATTCAGGAAATAATATCTCATTTAATGAGATTGATTGTGGAATTAAAGTCGACAGTTACAAATGTGAAAAATCGCACCAGTCTCCGCGCCAGCCAACTGGCGCCGGCATCAGCGCCAAAACACAATCCAGTGCTTGGCACCAGTCTTGGTGCCAGCCAACTGGCGCCAGCACTAGCCCCGACGGCGCCAGCACACTGGCCCCGACGCCCAGCTCAAAAAACTACTTTGTAACATCCCAATCTTAACCGTCCAACAATCCCGGGTTCTTGTTAGCTTACACGAGTGTCCACTCCACACCTCCTAACTCATGTTATAGCTTAGTTAACAACCCCATTATTACCTTTGTGAATCCAACTACACAAAATGAACATGACGATTTCACTAAATTCACCAGCATTCCTCCCCCATTTTAGTGCAATCCTTGATTCACAAAATAAAATTCAATACAGGTAAACAAACTCATGCATAAATGAAAATATCTAAGAGATTGAATTTCCATCTTAGTACATTACACATTTCAAATACTCGAGAATACGGGTGTCCTATGGATTGAACCCGTCAACCCATTTGAGTACCAGAAAATAACATACACATGAATTTAAATGATTCTCTAAAGTATAAACTTGACACTATACAGGCCATGTGTCCTTATCCATTCGTGAGTGCATCAAAGCCAAGTCCAAGCTTCTTGAAGCGGCCACACTTCACACTCATATAGGTAGTTCTTTTCTTCATGCACCTGCACATGCATTTTTTCAAAAGAACGATTGCCTCCTTCACTTACAGTACCGAGCACACACCTTGGGATGATCATCTTGTGCTCCAATCTCTTAGAGTGAGCTTTCCCATTGAATTCAACTTCTAACGATGTGTTAGAAGGGAATTGGGTATCTCACTGTTAGAGATTTAGATGGACTTTAATCCCATCCCTATCACCGACTTGTGTACCAAGTCCCTAGCTAACCCCTTCGTCAAGTGGTCCGCTAGATTTTGTTGCGACCGAACAAATTCAACCGAAATCACCCCATTCGTGATTAGCTCTCGAATCATGCTATGTCTAACACCTAAGTGTCTAGACTTGCCATTATATACTTGACTATGAGCTTTAGCCAAAGTAGCCTCACTATCACAACGGATAGAAATGGGTGATATTGGTTTCGGTCATAATGGAATTTCATGGGCCAAATTCCTTAGCCATTCCGCCTCTTTACCGGCAGCGGCTAATGCCACAAATTCCGACTCCATAGTCGAACTAGTGATGCAAGTTTGCTTCTTGGAAGACCATGAGATGACACCTCCCCCAAGCAAGTACACCCAACCACTCGTAGAAGAGTGATCTTCCAAATTGGTGATCCAACTTGCATCCGAATATCCCTCTAATATAGAAGGAAACCCGACATATGACAAACCATAATCAATGGTTTTCTTCAAGTATTTGTATACTCGTCTTATTGCTTGCCAATGATGAATACTAGGATTACTAGTATACCTACTCAACTTTCCTATGGCAAAAGCGATATCCGGCCTAGTGCTTGTCATGGCATACATCAAGCATCCAATAGCCTTTGAGTACTCGAGTTGCGACACCGCTTCACCCGAGTTGGGCATAAGCTTCACACTCGGATCCCATGGAGTACTCACCGGAGAACAATCAAAGCAATTAAATTTCTTTAATACTTTCTCAATGTAATGATATTGCGTAATTGCAATCCCTTTGTTCTCACGCTTGATCCTTATACCAAGGATCACCTTCGCCTCTCCCATATCTTTCATGGGGAAACACAACGACAAAAACTCTTTGGTTTTCCCAACTTGATTTTGGTCGGTGCCAAAGATCAACATGTCGTCAACATATAGGCAAATGATTACACCGTTACCGGTTGTGTCAAATTTGCTATATACAGACTTGTACGCTTGGTTTATCACAAAGACATTGGACAAGATAACCTCATCAAATTTCTGATGCCATTGTTTGGGTGCTTGTTTCAGCCCATACAATGATTTTACAAGTTTACACACCTTATGCTCCATTCCGGGCATAACAAAACCTTCCGGTTGTTTCATGTAAACTTCCTCCTCCAAGTCACCATTCAAGAATGTCGTTTTGACATCCATTTGGTGAATCACTAAATTGTGGTTAGCTCCTAAGGCTATCAACAATCTAATCGTGGAGATCCTTGCAACCGGGGCATAAGTATCAAAATAATCGATGCCTTCCCGTTGCCTAAAGCCTCGGATTACTAATCGCGCTTTGAACTTGTCGATTGATCCGTCCGCTTTCATTTTCCTTTTGAAGATCCACTTGCAACCCAAAGGTTTGCAACCCGGTGGCAAATCCGATAATACCCAAGTATTATTCCCCATGATGGAGTCCATCTCATCATGTATTGCTTCTTTCCAGAAAGCAACATCTTGAGACTTCATAGCCTCATCAAATGATTTTGGATCCTCCTCAATACTATAACAGTAAAGGAATTGGGATCCAATCTCATCTCTTGATCCCTCTACCAAGTATACTTGGAAATCGAGACCAAAGGATTTTTCAATCCTTCCTCTTTTGCTCCTTCGAAGCATCGGAGATTCGGTTGGAACAATTGCTTGTTCTTCAACCTCACTAGTTTCACTAGTACTTGGAACTATGTCCTTTGGCCTCGGCATTGAAGAGAATCTAGTCTCATAAAAAATTACATTTCTCACCCAAAGTCTTCCTTTTGCGTTCGAGTAGTCGAACAACCGTTCGACAGCCCTAAACTTGAATAAAACTCAAGTTAGGCCTTTGGACCAAAGTTCATACGGGGTAATCTTGTTCCTTTTATTGGGAACTCGATTCAGCCAAAAACCAAGCCTAGCATGGCTTCACCCCAAAATCCATCAAGCAGTTGCATTTGCATCATAAATCAATTTATAACATAAAGCAATTTATAAAGCAACATAAAGCAATTCAATTGCATCATAAACAAAATTTGAAACAAAGTTCTTTCATTCAAATTTAACTTAAACATGTTATTCAACATAAAACCAAATCCTACAAAAGAGCCACCCTTTGACAAGATAAACTTGCCTATATCCTAACTTATTCAAGATGCTACCAGAAATCAAATTCTTTCGAATTCGTGGTACAAACAAAACATTAAAAAGTTCAACTATTTTGCCAGAACTAAATTCTAGCCTAACTAAGCCACGTCCAAGAATGGGAGCAACCGACTCGTTCCCCATGCGTAGCATTGATCCATCTTCAACCGGTTCCAAGGAGGTGAACCAACGGCGATCTATGCACACATGACTTGTAGAACCCGAGTCGATCCACCAAGCAACATCATCATCCTACACATAAAAAGATTCGGATATTAGTGGTACATAATTCAAATTTGAATTAAAGTCAAAGTCAAAATTCTGACCTTGCCGTGGGTTTTGATCCTTGGATCCTTGCCCACCACCACTTGTGCTTGCTCCATTCTTACTTTTGACAACCCGACAATCCCGCTTGAGATGGCCGGTCATCCCACAGGTCCAACAGGTTAATTTAACCTTTTTATTGGGCCCTTTCTTGGCTTCATTGAACTTACGTTTTCCCTTGAAGTTGTTAGTCTTTCCCTCTTCCACCATGTTCACCGAAGGTGCAGAAACCTCCTTTATCTTAGGTTTCTCAGCCTCTTACTCCCGAAGAGATTCCGCTATGCACAAGTGACTACCGAGTTGTACAAGGGACAACTCTTCCTTCTCATGTTTCAACACGTGTTTAAAGTCTTTCCAAGAGGGGGGGGGGCAGTTTATCAATAATACTCGATACGGAGATGGATTCATCCATCTTCATATCATGTTGAGCATATTGGCCGAGAATGCGAAGGATCTCGTTATATTGCTCCATCACCGGCCTTGAGTCTACCATCTTGTAATTATTGAAATTACTAACCAGGAACTTCTTACTAGAAGCATCCTCCGCCATGTATTTGGACTCGAGAGAGTCCCATAGCTCTTTGGTGGATTCAACGTTTTGATAGATATCAAAGAGGGAGTCACACATACCGTTCAAGACGTGGCCACGACAGATGTAGTCGTCGTTCTCCCATTTGCCGCGACGTCGGGTCATCTCCAACGTCTCGTTTTCCATCATCTCCAACGTCTCGTTTTCCATGGGATAAATGAATATTTGTACTGTTAATTAGACATTAGATCTTTTTCTTTGTATAAATAGGAGCTTAGCTCCTGCTTAACTCTTGCAAGTAATATTTAATCTTTACTTTATTGCTTTTGTACTTTCAGTTTCTTTGAAAAGGGAACCAACTAGTAGTTCATCTAGCTACTTAGTAACTATTATCATCTTTATTAGTTTTAATCTAAAAGCTTTTGGTACATCATCGTTCATGCATTTACATTTCAGTTTTACAACTATGTCTTGTATTTATTTTATAGCGATGATGGGCTAAATACCCCTAGCTTAGGTGTAAGTAAAGGTTTGGGAGATAAAGGCCTATGTGTTAGTGGAAGATTGCTTTCGCTATTGGCTATTAACGTTACTATTCACCCTTTGTTTCTAAGTTTCATCTAAGTATTTCTTGACAAGGTGACATATGTTGTTCTATTTAGATGAGTTGGACTTGAAGGCAAGCCAACGTAAATTTTACAACACTAAAGTGTTATAGTGGTTATAAAGGACCGTATCAATTTTAACATATTATGAACTATATGAAAAGAATAGTGTAAGATTTGCATGACATTGGTTGGGTTACCCGAATGCGTGGTACTACTGGTACATAGTCTCATTTGAACCTTGAAAAAGGATTGGTTAAGTAGTAAGGTTGAGAACCAATGCTGCAGCACCCTGCGGGGTTATGCTGTAGCAATCTACCTAAACACATTGTTGTTAAACTCCAACCTGAACTTACAACCATGCTTTTGTTTTACTGTTATAAATCAATTTCAAAGTTGTTAACTCACTCAAAGATTATTCCTTCGAATTCTCTCAATGAAATCACTTTTTAAGGTGACTTGGATAAAGTACTTGCTTTCATTGTCTCCGTGGGATCGATATTCGGTACTTAGTACCACTTTATTACTTGTTTTCAAAATGATACTAGTTTGGCATGTATACTTGTGTCCCATTCCAATGTTTATTTTAAGGGATACATATTCTAGAGACAAAGTTTTTGGCGCCGTTGCCAGGGAACGAGCCAAAGCAAGAATTTTCTTAAGTCACTTTTAATCTGATTTTTCTAGTGAACTTGTTACTGATTTTTAGGTTGCATGCCACATTTGTTTCACGGTGATATATTTGAACTTGATCCTGACATTGAAAGAACATTTCAAAGAAAGAGAAGGATACAAAGAACTTTGTCACCTATTTTTGAAACAATTGACACGGAAGAACCCATGTTTTGGCCACACCCGAGGCATGAGGCCCAAACATCATCAATATCGCAAACTCTAAAGTGGGAAGGATTATGGACTATGCATTGCCCATGCTAGATGAAACACCCTAAAATTTCGAATAAATTTAAACCTTAAATAAACAAGATTAACAACTACTTCTTCCAAAAACTTTCATACATAAATGGAGGATTAATTACGAAGATTCATAATTACAGATGAACTATCATAAAAAACGTACTAATATAATCCATAGCAAACAAGATCAGATTATAAGGGTTGTCTATGCGATCTCCCAAAATATCTTCGATATAAACTAATCTCTCCATTAAACCTTCAAAAGCTATGACTCAAAAGTCACTCTCCACTCATCTCTTCATATCCCTTCCCGAGCTAGTACCTGATAAGAAAATTTAATTTGGAAACATTAGGTTTGCGCCTAGTGAGAACATCCAGTTTAAAATAAAACGTTTATAAGCTTCGAAAACCAAATTTGTAAACAAAGCATATAAAATAACCTTTTCACAAACTTTCATAACGTACACATAACATATTTCGATGACGGGAATCATACCGGATTCCATGAATATGACTAACACTAAGTAAGTCATCACATCATGTTTAAGAGCAACACTACGAATCACTAATGATTCTAGATTCCAGCTCATATCCAAGAAATTACAATTAAACCATGCCTATTTCTTGGTGTGGGAGTAGGGATTACCATTATACCTTGCCTATCCCTCGTCTCCCAATAGAAAACGGAAATAGCAATTATACCTTGCCTATTTCACGTTTTCACGTCACATTACGAAAAGAGAATAGCAATTATACCTTGCCTATTCCTCATTTCCAAATATAAACGAAAATAACAATTATACCTTGCCTATTCCACGTTTATCAAATAATACTACTGCCTATGGATCCATTACACTTACTTATATAAATACCCATACAGACTTATATATCACTTTCTCCAATCAAATAAATACTTAAACAGTTTTAAGAAATTGTCCGGATGATATCCGGTATGTTAGAGCATTATTGTATTCAAGATTTACTGTAAAGTCAATGTTCTGTAATAGTCTATACTGTATTGTAAATGCCTTTATACCTTGTATGTTATGGGTATAAATAGGCATGTCAAGTTCATTTAACTAGTAACAATCTACAACTTAGAGAAACAATTCATGCTAATGTCATTTTGTACTCATATGTTCAATATATGGATGACACATTTGCTCTCTAGATTCTCTCTATACCTGTTCATATTACATTGCTAGATATGGGTTTTTGTGAAATCCCAAATCTAGCAAGTAATCAAGAATGATGTAGAGAGAGAATCTAAAGAGAACTTGTCATCCATATATTGATCTCTAAAGTGTAAATGACAAATGATCAAGAGATTCCTAAAGGGATCTAGATTTATTTCTAACTAAGAACTAGACATGCCTATTTATACCCATAACATACAAGGTATAAAGGCACTAGCAACTAATACAGTACATTGACTTTACAGTAAATCTTGAATACAATAATGCTCTAACAATCTCCCCCTTTGGATTCAAGATTTAAAAAAATATGACAGCAGTCTTCAGCTCTTTGTAAAGTCAATCTTCTCCAACATACACTTTGTCAAACCATCTTCAAGTCTTGTATATGAAAAACAGATCTTTATATAAAACCATCAATTCGGAACAAGAGGAATCAGAAACTATTAGAGTTTGGATCAGAAAGATGTGAAACCATCCACATTTTTGAACTTTTAGGTGTAAGCGCATTCCGAGAACCACTCAGAACTAAGATAACCAAATTCAGCAACATTTGGACTTCACATGATCCTTCTCCCCCTGATCTTCAGTCTTTGTTCACGAATTTTTGACTTGAAAACTTTGATTTGAAAGCTCTTTGACATGAAATTGAAATTAAACTTTTCTCCCCCTTTTTCGATGATGGTGAGCATCATAATCATCGAAAACCATTTTCAATTTCAGTCGTGTCTTTGAGTATTGCTAACAATCTCCTCCTTAGAGAATAACCTTGCTCCCCCTCAAAGTAAGAATTCTGGAGCAATTTGTTTTCTCCCCCTGAAAATATGCATATATTTCAATAACGATATTCATTTCAAATACAGAGCGTTAATGAAAACATTTATACAAGGAAAATAAAATTCATTGAACTACATTTTATAACTACTAACATTTGATCATTTGAAAACTTTACAAAAGAAATTCAGCTTAATGAAATTTAACAAATATTTCAATCAAATAAAATCAAATGCATGTGTTTGGATTCAAAAACAAGACATCATTGCATATCAAGTTACAGACGTTCAGTTTCAACCCCTTTATTAAATCTATTTGGTGTGCTAGCATGCGAAATATGATTAGCATCAAGCGTATGCAATTCTAAAACATATAAGAATACTTTGCTCTACTCACACTATTTGTCCAAAATCAGAATTTCATAAATTTACGGGTTTATCGCGACTTTGTATTTTCCCAAGTTTCAAGAGATGTGTGCTCATTGGCATCTTTTCGTTTGTGCTCATTGGCATCTTTTGATTTTGTTCACATTGGCATCTTTTGATTTGTGCACATTGGCATCTTTTAATCATAGAGTTTTAGTAAGAATAAGATACACCGTTAAACATGACTTTCTATCTGGTTCTATAGCAGGATTTGGGTTAGCAGATCCCAGACCAGTTGGCCTTAGGTGCTAGGTGTCGAGCACCCCTTAGAACTTAATTTCCCAAACCAGAAAGGCCACATCGATATATCTTAAACCCATTTGTACCAGTAGAACATGACTTTCTATCTGGTTCTATTGCAGGATTTGGGTCAGCCGATCCCAGACCAGTTGATCTTAGGGACTAGGTGTCGAGCACCCCTTAGGACTTACTCTCCCAATCCAGAAAGGCCACAGGTACAAACTTTCAAACTAAATGATATTCTATATAAGTTTGGATTTCCATCACAAAATATGAATGATATCTCAATCACTTGGTTCTAAAACATAGTGCTTCCCCCATATTTTCGTTTCCGTTCATCATTCTGACAAATAGGCTTTTTTAGCATTATATTCTATATAAGTCCGAATTTACATATCATTGAGCATTCAACATGATTTCATTCATGTTTTGCTGACCTTTCGATTTATTTCAGAAGTGAAAGTTGAAGCAAATCTAACTCAGATAATACAAAAATACTTGTAAAATCATCTTTTAGCACACATTTAATTCATTGAATGAAAATTGAAAATTTCATCTCGTTGAAGTAAATTTGTAAAGATTCAAGTTTTCAAAGCAGTAGAAACAAAATATAATCCAATGTTACCTTTTACCACTTGTTCCTTGTATTAAAAAAATATGATTGTTAAAGGATATCACCCGAGAAGTATGAGTTCTAAACTGATTTGTTTAGAAATCTTAGTCTTTGAAGTACGGGTTCTAAACTGATGTGTTTAGAAACCAATAGTCGTTGAAGCACGGGTTTTGAACTGATATGTTCACAAGCCAATAACGTTGAAGCACGGGTTCTAAACTGAGATGTTTAGAAGCCATTATTCTTTGTCTCCCCCTTAATGATACATATACACTTAAAAAAATTCACCGCTTCTCTTCTATTTTCAATCATGTGTGTGGTTTATGTTTCCAAATCAGCACCACACATGATAAACCTGCAAAACAGATTAAGCAGATTTTGGTACCCAACGGGACTTGGGTCCTAGTGTGTTAGGTGTAGATCTCTTTGAAGGAATACTATAAGTACCGTACCAAAAAGAAGTATAATTTTTATGCACAAAATCATTTGTTCCACAGTAAGAATAACAAATTTTCTTTTGAGCTAACCTGATTAATTGATTTACAGAATAAACCAAATCAGGTTTGACAAAAGATTTACCTTGAAATGTATTGCTCTTCTTAGCATTTGGAGTGGAGGTAGATGATTTTGGCACATCTTTCTTTGGAACTGTTGTGCCTTTAACTCTCCATTCCATCTTCACCTTCTTGAAGACTGGATCTTCTATAGAATTGGAAGTCTTAGATTTAGGCACATTTGTTTTGTTATCTGATTTATCAAACAGAGGATTATAGAAGAGATTTGTTGAACGGATCTGATCTTTTGAGAAACCAGTTGATCTATTAATATGTTTAGAAGGAATGTTTTTAAAACTCGAACTTGAAGCAGTTTTAAAAGAGCATTCAGAATCATTTGAATTAACAAATGGAGTCTGAAAGATACTTTCAGGACTTACCTGCTTTGAGACATCAAATTTAAAAATGATGTCTTCAAGTTCCTTAACTTTGTTTATCAAAACATTTTTCTCTTTAGAGATTAGATCAAATTCCTTTTGGAGATCAGATTTTATCAATTGATCCTTCATAATATCCGCTTATAAACCAGATAATCTTTTGGTAAGATTAAGAATCACATCTTCAAAATATATGTGTTCCGATTCAAAATCTTTTTCCAAAAAATTTCTTTTATCTGTAATCTCTTTGAAAATTTCCATATTTTTCTTTTTAAGGGTTTTACTTTCCTTTTCAAAGAGATTTTTCTTTTCCGTGAAATCTTTTCTTTCATTTTCCAAAAGATTTTCTAATTCAAAAATTTTCACGAAAAGCTCAGAACTTTTAATCTTAAAAAATTTGCGTTCTGTTTCAAATTCATTTCTTTCTTTCTCTTGCTTCTCTTTTTCAAGATATAAAACTTTCTCAAAATCGGAGATTTGTTTCAAAAGTTTTATATATTTTAGTTCAATTATTTCCTTTTCTTTAAGAACTTTCTTTGAAGAAGGTGACACTCTTTCACGTTCAGAAAGCTTCTTCTTCAATTCAACGTTTTCACTTTCCAACGTTGTTGTCTTTTCTTGAACTCTTTTTATTTGATTTTGTAAATATGAGTTCCCCTTTTCACTCTTGTCTTTCCCACTCTTCATATCAGCATTTTCTCTTTGAAGAGTTGTTACTTTCTCTTGAAGTTTCTCGATTTGATTGTGCAGACTTGAGTTGTCTTTCTTTGTTTCAAGACCTGCAATATAAACTTCAAGTTCAGTAATTCTTTTTGTAAGTTCAACATTTTGTTCTTTAAAAATACAATTTTCATTTGAAGAAGAAATTTCTAAAATGTGTCTCTTCAAATCAGCATTTTCTTCTTCCAATGTCTTTATACTCCCTTGAAGCTCCTTCATGTTATTTTGATGAGTTGAAATCTCAAATGTCTTATTTTTCTCTTGAGTAACTTCAAACACTACAATCTTGTCATTCAAATGTTTCAGTTCGAACTCAAGAGAAGAGACTTTTTCTTCTAATAAAGCTTTCTCAGACTTGAGCTTTGTATTTTTTCTTGCATCTTCATTAGAATGTCTTATGTATCTAGAAAGAAAACCTTCAAGACGCTTAATCTCATCTTTAGCTTCAGAAAGAGTCCATTTTCTCTCTTTTCCTAACTGATACCATATTCTCCCACTTAAATTCTCTATGTCAGACATCTTGAAGAATGCTAGAAGATGATCTTTCAGAAAATCAATCAGAAAGTGTATAAAATACACTATAAATTTTTTTCTTGAAAAGCTCTTAAAGTGTATGAAAAACACTATAGAAAAAATTTCGGAATAAAAAATTTTCTCAAGAATTCGGATGTAAAAGGATTCGAAATCAATGAATTCGAATGAAGAAGGATTCGAAATCACTCAATTCGGACTTAACTGAATCCGAATTCACCCAATTCGAACTTAACAGGATTCGAATTCACTAAATTCGGACTTAACAGAGTTCGAATTCACCCAATTCGAACTTAACAGGATTCGAATTCACTCAATTCGGACTTAACAGAGTTCGAATTCACCCAATTCGAACTTAACACGGTTCGAATTCACTCAATTCGGACTTAACTTGGTTCGAATTCACTCAATTCGGACTTAACTGGGTTCGAATTCACTCAATTCGGACTTAACTGGATTCGAATTCAATCCTTGGTAAATCAAAACCAACTCAGATTTATCCACTACTTCTCAATTCGAATCTAACAGGGTTCGAATTCAACTCAATTCGAACTTAACAGAGTTTGAATTCAATGAATTCGAAAGCTTCTTGAGTCGAATTCTATACTTGTGATGCCAAGAACACTCCGAATTCCCTTTGAATGATCCGAAATGTGTATGAATGATCCGAATTCACCAAGAATGATCCGAATTCTGCACTTCGAACTTAAAAAACACTAAATCAGCCATAACTTTTTCAATTCTTGATCAATTGTTATGAAATTTGCACAGATTTGTTCGAAATTTGATTCCACACACTTTCTTAGTTAATCACAAATCCTAATTCGATCAATTTAATCAGATTATGATCCAAAATAGTAAGAAAATGTTTTCGAACAAAAACAGATATAAAATGATCAGATCTGCAAATTCTGTGCAGATTTTGGTATAGATCCTTGAATTAAAGATGTTCAGGGATGAAAATCGAGTGCAATGATGTCAAGAATCAATCCAAAAGATCAAAAAATGAAAAAGATGATGATTCTTGATGAACAGTAATCGATGAAGGATTCGAAATCTTCAATGAATAGTGAATGATGTGTGATCCGAAATCTTCAAGAACAGTGTAAAAAATCTTCAATTTGCTTTTTGATCTGCTTGAATTTTCTGTTTAGCTCTGATACCAAATGTGAAATCCCAAATCTAGCAAGTAATCAAGAATGATGTAGAGAGAGAATCTAAAGAGAACTTGTCATCCATATATTGATCTCTAAAGTGTAAATGACAAATGATCAAGAGATTCCTAAAGGGGTCTAGATTTCTTTCTAACTAAGAACTAGACATGCCTATTTATACCCATAACATACAAGGTATAAAGGCACTAGCAACTAATACAGTACATTGACTTTACAGTAAATCTTGAATACAATAATGCTCTAACAGTTTTATCAATTGGTATCATAGCTAAACAGAAGATTCAAGCAGATCGAGAACCTTTTTGAAGATTTTTTACACTGTTTTGAAGATTTCGGATCCTTCATCACTTACTGTTCATGATGATTTCTGACTATTCGTCGAATACTGTTCATCCAGAATTTCACATTTTCTACCATTCTTGATCTTTTTGTTGACTCTTGCCATCATAGCACTCGAATTACATCCCTGATCATCTTTAATTCTTGGATTACTACCAAATTCTGCACGAAATTCATCGAATTTGAACATTTTACACATTTTGTTCGAAAACCCTATTCTTACTGTTTTTGGATCTTAATTCGATTAAATCGATCGAATTAGGATTTGTGATCAAATTGAAAAGTGTGTGGATTTTGATTTCGAACAAATCAGTGCAAGTTTCGTGTTCATTGATCATGAATTGAAGAAGTTATGGCTGAATCTGTGATTTTTTGGGTTTAAGTGAAGGTTTCGGATCTTTCATAGAGATTTCGGATCATTCATGCTTGGTTTCGGATCACAAAGAGAAGTGATATTTGTTACTTTTGAAAATTTTCACAAGTTTGGGTTTCGGATCCTTAAGTATACGAAATCTGTGGTTTCGCATCCTTTTGTATACGAAATCTGTTGGTTTCGGATCCTTATACATACGAATTCTGTTGGTTTCGGATCCTTATACATACGAAATCTGTGGTTTCGCATCCAACTACATACGAAACCATTGGTTTCGCATCAAGACCAATACGAAACCATTGGTTTCGCATAAAGGCCAAACCGGATTCCGTGGTTTCGCATCCTTCTTGATACGAATTCATATGGTTTCGCATCCAACTTGATCCGAAATCTTGTGATTAGTGTTGGATCCGAATTTTGACTATTCTACAGTGTTGTGATTAGTGTTGGATCCGAATTTTGAGAAAATGTTTTATATAGAAATTTTTTCTATAGTGTATTTCATACACTTTAAGAGTTTTTCAAGAAAAATTTTTATATAAAAATTTTTCTATAGTGTATTTCATACACTTTCTGCTTGATTTTCTGAAAGATCAACATCTAGCAATACCAAAGAGAGAAATGGGTTTGAAGAAAACTATTATAACAGAAATACCTCCAATATCACAAATTTCTGTTAAATCTAATAATGAAAGTTTGAAGCAAACTTTTAAAACAGAAATATCTCCAATATCTCAAACTTTTGTTAAATCTAGTAGTAAAGGTTTGAAGCAAACTTCTAAATCTAATACTTCAAATCCTTCAGCTCCTGTGTTAAATAAAGAGGAAGAAAATGCTAATCTGAAGAGACAAATTTTATACTTTTCTTCTTCAAATGCAAAACTTACTAAAAGAATTACTGATCTTGAAGTTTATATTGCAGATCTGGAAGCAAAGAGAGACATCTCGAGTCTGCACGATCAAATCAAGAAACTTCAAGAGAAAGTAACAATCTTTCAAAAAGAAAATGCTGATCTGAAGAGCATTGAAGACAAGAGAGAGAAGGGGAACTCATATCTTAGAGATCAATTAAAAAGAGTTCAAGAGAAAAGAACAACGTTGGAAGGTGAAAACGTTGAATTGAAGAAAAAGCTTTCTGAACGTGAAAGAGAGTCACCTTCTTCAATGAATGTTCGTAAAGAAAAGGAAGTAATTGAACTGAAATGTATAAAACTTTCAAAACAAGTTTCTGACTTTGAGAAAGTTTTATTTCTTGAAAAAGAGAAGCTCGAAAAAGAAAGAGCTGATTTTGAAACTGAACGAAAATCTTTTGAGATTAAAAGTTCTGAACTTTCCGTGAAAATCTCTGATTTAGAAAATATTTGGAAAAGGAAAGAAAAGATTTCACGGAAAAGAAAAATCTCTTTGAAAAGGAAAATAAAACCCTTAAAAAGAAAAATATGGAAACTTTCAAAGAGATTACTGATAAAGAAAAAATCTTGGAAAAAGATTTTGAATCGGAACGCAAATATTTTGAAAATGTGATTCTTAATCTTACCAAAAAATTACCTGGTTTATCAGCTAATATTATGAAGGACCAATTGATCAAATCTGATCTCCAAAAGAAATTTGATCTAATTTTAAAAAGAAAAATGTTTTGATAAACAAAGTTAAATAACTTGAAGACATCATTTTTAAATTTGATGTCTCAAAGCAGGTCAATCCTGATACTATCTTTCAGACTCCATTTGTTGATTCAAATGATTCTGAATGCTCTTTTAAAACTGCTTCAAGTTCAAGCTTTAAAAACATTTCTTCTAAACATTTTAATAGATCAACTGATTTTTTAAAAGATCAGATTCGTTCTACAAATCTCTTCTATAATCATTTGCTTGATAAATCGGATAAGGATTTAAAAGTTCCTAAAGTTAATACTTCCAATCTTAAAGAAGTTCCAGTCTTCAAGAAGGTGAAGATGGAATGGAGAGTCAAAGGCACAACAGTTCCAAAGAAACATGTGCCAAAATCGTCTGCTTCCACATCAAATGTCGAGAGGAACAATGCTCCGAAAGGTAAAACTTCTGTTCCACCTAATCTTGTTCATTCTACAAATAATATGATTAGGTTGGTACATAAGAAAATATGTTGTTCTTATTGTGGATCAAATGATTTTGTGCATAAAAATTATACTTCCTATTGGTACAGCACTTACAGTATTCCTTCTAAGAAATCTACACCTAACACACTAGGACCCAGGTGCCATTAGGTACCAAAATCTGCTTAATTTGTTTTGTAGGTTCATCATGTGTGGTGCTGATTTGGAAACATAAATCTCACACATGACTGAAAAACAGAAGAGAAGCGGTGAAATTTTTGAAGAGTACATGTGCCATTAAGGGGGAGCAAAGACTAATGGCTTCTAAACAGATCAGTTTAGGACCCGTACTTCAACGAGTTTGACTTCTAAACACTTCAGTTTCGAACTCGTACCTATTTGTTTTAGACTTTGATTTCTATACATACTAATCTTGTTTCATTAAGATCTTTTGCAGATTTTGAGGGGGAGCTTATCTGATTTTTAATCAGTCTATCATAATTTGAGGGTGAGCTTAAACGTTTAACTGTATGTATCTTCTGAACTTAATCTGAGATTGTTTGAAAGAAGAATGACTTTCAAGCATGAAAAACGTTTTCTTAAATGTTCAAACCACTTCTGTTAGAGCATTGTTATATTCAAGATTTACTGTAAAGTCAATGTACTGTATTAGTTGCTAGTGCCTTTATACCTTGTATGTTATGGGTATAAATAGGCATGTCTAGTTCTTAGTTAGATGGAGAATCTAGATCCCTTTAGAAACCTCTTGATCATTTTGTCATTTACACTTTAGAGTTCAATATATGGATGACAAGTTCTCTCTAGATTCTCTCTCTACATCATTCTTGATTTCTTGCTAGATTTGGGATTTCACATTTGGTATCAGAGCTAAACAGAAGATTCAAGCAGATCAAAGAGCAAATTGAAGATTTTTTACACTGTTCTTGAAGATTTCGGATCCTTCATTCATCACTGTTCATGATGATTTCTTACCCTTCATCATTTATTGTTCATCTAGAATCATCATCTTTTTCATTTTTTGATCTTTTGGATTGATTCTTGACATCATTGCACTCGATTTTCATCCCTGAACATCTTTAATTCAAGGATCTATACCAAAATCTGCACAGAATTTGCAGATCTGGTCATTTTATATCTGTTTTTGATCGAAAAAATTTTCTTACTATTTTGGATCATAATTCGATTAAATTGATCGAATTAGGATTTGTGATTAACTAAGAAAGTGTGTGGAATCAAATTTCGAACAAATCTGTGCAAATTTCATAACAATTGATCAAGAATTGAAAAAGTTATGGCTGATTTAGTGTTTTTTTAAGTTCGAAGTGCAGAATTCGGATCATTCTTGGTGAATTCGGATCATTCATACACAATTCGGATCATTCAAAGGGAATTCGGAGTGTTCTTGGCATCACAAGTATAGAATTCGACTCAAGAAGCATTCGAATTGACTTGAATTCGAACCCTTATGGATTCAAATTGAGTTGAATTCGAACCCTTATGGATTCGAATTGAGTTGAATTCGAACCCTGTTAGATTCGAATTGAGAAGTTGAGGATTCATCTGAGTTGGTTTAATTTTTCAAGTAAAGAATTCGAACCAAGTTAAGTCCGAATTGAGTGAATTCGAACCCAGTTAAGTCCGAATTGGGTGAATTCGAATCCTTCTTCATCCGAATTCATTGAATTCGAATCCTTCTTCATCCGAATTCATTGAATTCGAATCCTTCAGCATCCGAATTCATTGAATTCGAACCCTTCAGCATCCGAATTCATTGAATTCGAACCCTTCAGCATCCGAATTCATTGAATTCGAACCCTTATTCATTCGAATTCATTGATTTCGAATCCTTATTCATCCGAATTCTTGTGAGTTAAAAATTTTTATTCCGAATTTTTTTCTATAGTGTATTTCATACACTTTAAGAGCTTTTCAAGAAAAAAATTTATATAAAATTTTTTCGGCTTGATTTTCTGAACGATCAATCTTCTAGCATTCTTCAAGATGTTTGACATAGAGAATTTAAGTGGGAGAATATGGTATCAGTTAGGAAAATCTTTTGACGATCACTCTATTAGGTATTATTTTTGATATCTTTCATCTATTTTTTTGTGTGTTTAATTTTTTTCAGGATTTTATCAAAATGTATCATATAGAGAAAGAGAGAAAATGGACTCTTCTTGAAGCTAAGGATGAGATCAAGCGCCTTGATTGTTTGGTTTCTAAATACATGAAATATTCTGATGAAGAGGCAATGAAAAACATAAAGCTCAAGTCTGAAAAAGCTTCATTAGAAGACAAAGTCTCTTCTCTTGAGTCCGAACTGAAATTTTTGAATGACAAGATTGTAGTGCTTGAAGTCACTCAAGAGAAAAATAAGACATTTGAGATTTCAACTCATCAAGATAACATGAAGGAGCTTCAAGGGAGTATAAAGACAATGGAGGAAGAATATGCTGATTTGAAGAGACATATTTTAGACATTTCTTCTTCAAATGAAAATTTTATTTTTAAAGAACAAAATGTTTTACTTACTAAAAGAATTACTGATCTTGAAGTATATATTGCAGGTCTTGAAACAAAGAAAGACAAAGACAACTCAAGTCTGCACGATCAAATCGAGAAACTTCAAGAGAAAGTAACAACTCTTCAAAAAGAAAATGCTGATCTGAAGAGCATTGAAGACAAGAGAGAGAAGATTCTTAAAGAAAAGGAAGTAATTGAACGTAATTGTATAAAACTTTCAAAACAAGTTTCTGACTTTGAGAAAGTTTTATTTCTTGAAAAGGAGAAGTTGGAGAAGGTAAGGGTCGAGTATGAAAAAGAAAAGAAAAGCTTTGAAGCGAAGAATGCAAAACTGTCAAAGAAAATTTCTGATCTTCATAAGGACTTAGAAAAGGAAAGACAAGAGCTAGATAAAGAAAGTCAAGAGCTAGAAAAGATGAAGAAAGCTGACTTTCAGGCTAGGTGCGTTAAAGATGACTTTTCTAAAGAAAGGAAGATATTTCGGCAGGAAATTCATAAATTGACAATGAATTTGGCTGCATTATCGACTGACATCATGAAAGAGAAGAGGGTCAAGTCTAATATTCAGAAGAAGCTTGATTTGGTGACCAAGGAACGGAATGACTTATCTTACAAAGTGAAGTCATTTAACAAATCCAAATGCTATTCAGAATGTCTGATTCGTCCTTCTAATCTATTCTATGATCACTCGGTGGATAATTCTTCCAAGTATCAATATGCTGATCTTCCTTTATATAAGAAAGTTAACATGCAATGGAGAGTAAAAGGTACGTCAACTGAAAAAGGTGAGCCAAAATCATCTGTTCCCAACAAGAACACTAATCTGAAAGCTAAATCTTTTGCTAATCCTGATTCATTCTATTCCGCAAATCATTTAATCAGGTTAGCACAAAAGAATTTTTGTTGTTCTTATTGTGGTACTAATGATTTTATTAAAAATGAGAGTGTTCAATATTGGTATGGTACTTATCATTTTCCTTCCTATAGAGCTCCACTTAACAAGCCAGGACCCAAGACACGTTGGGTACCAAAATCTACTTAATCTGTTTTTGCAGATTTAGAAGCAAAGCGTTGAACTCTCGGAAGAAGATTACTTGTACCATTAAGGGGGAGTAAAGAGACATTGGCTTTTGAACATATCAGTTCAAAACCCGTGCTTCAACGACAATGGTTTCTAAACATATCAGTTTAGGACCCGCACTTAAAAGAGATTTTGGTTTCTGAATACATCAATTAAGGACCCGTGCTTCAATGTTTTTGGCTTTTGAACATATCAGTTCAAAACCCGTACTTCAAAGACTAAGACTTCTAAACAAATCAGTTTAGAACTCACACTTCTCAGGTGATATCTTTAACTGTTACATCTTTCTGTTTCAAGGAACGTGGTAAAAGGTAACATTGGATTATATTTTGTTTCTACCACTTTGAAAACTTGAATCTTTACAAATTTAATTCAATGAGATAAAATTTTCAATTTTCATTCAATGAATTAAATGTGTGCTAAAAGATGATTTTACAAGTATTTTTGTATTATCTGAGTTAGATTTGTTTCAACTTTCACCTCTGAAATAAATCGAAAGGTCAGCAAAACATGAATGAAATTATGCTGAATGCTCAAAGTTATGTGAATCTGGACTTATATAGAATATAATGATCAAAAAGCCTATATGTCAGAATGATGGATGGAAATGAAAATATGGGCAAAGCACTATGTTTTAGAACCAAGTGATTGAGATAAAATTGTTGCACTATCATTTAGTTTGAAAGTTTGTGCCTGTGGCCTTTCTGGTTTGGGAGAGTAAGTCCTAAGGGGTGCTCGACACCTAGTCCCTAAGATCAACTGGTCTGGGATCGGCTGACCCAAATCCTGCAATAGAACCAGATAGAAAGCCATGTTCTACTGGTACAAATGGGTTTAAGATATATCGATGTGGCCTTTCTGGTTTGGGAAATTAAGTTCTAAGGGGTGCTCGACACCTAGCACCTAAGGCCAACTGGTCTGGGATCTGCTAACCCAAATCCTGCTATAGAACCAGATAGAAAGTCATGTTTAACGGTGTATCTTATTCTTACTAAACTTTTTGATCAAAAGATGCCAATGAGCATAAAATCAAAAGATGCCAATGTGCACAAATCAAAAGACGCCAATGAGCACAAAAGAAAAGATGCCAATGAGCACACATCTCTTGAAACTTGGGAAAATACAAAGTCGCGATAAACCCGTAAATTTGTGAAATTCTGATTTTGGACAAATAGTGTGACTTGAGCAAAGTATTCTTACATGTTTTAGAATTGCATATGCTTGAAGCTAATCATATTTCCCATGCTAGCACACCAAATATATTTAATAAAGGGGTTGAAACTGAACATTTTTAACTTGATATACAATGATGACTTGTTCTTGAATCCAAACACATGCATTTGATTTCATTTGATTGAAAAATCTGCTAAATTTCATTAAGTTGAATTTCTTTTGTAAAGTTATCAAATGATCAAATGTTTGTAGTTATAAAATGAAATTCAATGAATTTTATTTTCCTTGTGTAAATTTGTTTTAAAATTTGTGCTACAATTTCAAATACTGTACGTTATTGAAATATATGCATACTTTCAGGGGGAGAAAACAAATTGCTCCAGAATTCTTACTTTGAGGGGGAGCAAGGTTATTCTCTAAGGAGGAGATTGTTAGAAATACTCAAAGACACGACTGAAATTGAAAATGGTTTTCGATGATTATGATGCTCACCGTCATCGAAAAAGGGGGAGAAAAGTTTAATTTCAATTTCATGACAAAGTGTTTTCAAATCAAAGATATTTCATGTCAAAGAGCTTTCAAGTCAAAGATTCGTGAACAAAGACTGAAGATCAGGGGGAGAAGGATCATGTGAAGTCTAAATGTTGCTGAATTTGGTTATCTTAGTTCTGAGTGGTTCTCGGAATGCGCTTACACCGAATTTGGTTATCTTAGTTCTGAGTGGTTCTCGGAATGCGCTTACACCTAAAAGTTCAACAATGTGGATGGTTTCACATCTTTCTGATCCAAACTCTAATCGTTTCTGATTTATCTTGTTCCGAATTGATGGTTCTATATAAAGATATGAAATCCATGTTCAAGACTTGAAGACAATCTGTTGAAGATTGTATTGAAGAAGGTTGATTTTTCAAAGAAAAAGACAATGACTTTTCATGTTTGTCTGAAGATTCTTCAAAGCTGAGTTCTTAAAGAGTGTCAAAGCATATAGTTCGCGGTGAACTAGTGGAGATAAAGCTATTTGAAGATGGTTTGATAGAGTGTCTGTTTGAGAAGATTGACTTTACAAAGAGCTGAAGACTGCTGTCATATTTTTTAAATCTTGAATCCAAAGGGGGAGATTGTTAGAGCATTGTTGTATTCAAGATTTACTGTAAAGTCAATGTACTGTATTAGTTGCTAGTGCCTTTATACCTTGTATGTTATGGGTATAAATAGGCATGTCTAGTTCTTAGCTAGATGGAGAATCTAGATCCCTTTAGAAACCTCTTGATCATTTTGTCATTTACACTTTAGAGTTCAATATATGGATGACAAGTTCTCTCTAGATTCTCTCTCTACATCATTCTTGATTTCTTGCTAGATTTGGGATTTCACAACTTCTCTAATTCAAACAGATTTCATAATTTTAGAAGTGTGATTATAAATGTTTTTCATATATATATACATATATATCTCGGATTATCATAACATCATTTCTGACCGTGTGTTTCCAAAGATTAATACTTGTGTATTATCTTTTCTATACTTTCAAGTATTCATACACACCGGTTCAGCTTCATATTGACTTTGTTATTACCATGTCTCAAAACGAAACAAATTTTTCGATGGTAATACTCCCGTTTGTATTTCAAGGTTTGTTGAGCATCATATATTTTTTTAGCGTATTACTTAAACGTTTCATTCAAAGATTGTTTATATTTGTTCATATAAACAAATTTCAATTCTTTGATACCCTATCCTTTTATGATCATCAATCATAATATTTGATCTGATTGATACATTGTCAGATTCTCAAACAAGTTTTTCGAATTCGTTTCATTCATTCATTATCCTTGTTT
The DNA here is from genome assembly GCA_033807775.1 of Saussurea involucrata. Classification (NCBI taxonomy): domain Eukaryota; kingdom Viridiplantae; phylum Streptophyta; class Magnoliopsida; order Asterales; family Asteraceae; genus Saussurea; species Saussurea involucrata. The sequence goes on from CM066312.1 coordinate 24,441,966, forward strand.
TGAGAATTCTTCATCGTTCAAATGCTCAAATACTGAGGAGCATACATTCTGATGACAATGTCATTTAAATGCTGAAGTTTATTTGTTCAAGCTAAAATGTTGAACAACACAAATCATTTTAGGACAATTTCATGGGATCAGTGTGAGATATTAAACAACTTCTATGGATTCACGTTAACCAGTGTTTCCTACCCAAGAAGTTATCCTTGAGTGATTGAGGGGTGAGGGGTCTACATCAAAGAGTGGGGGAGATTACTCATCCGGTTGAGTATCTCATTGTGCTGAGGTAAAATGTAAATGAGTGTTTAGGTAGAAGTGAGCGGATTAAAAACAGAAAGAGGGTGTGAGAACAGAGTTAAAAGAATAAGAGAACTTTGCACCATCCATTTTCTGAGCCGGGAAGCCACATTACTGATTGGTTCACATTCTTTGGTGACCATCATTGAAACAGGCAGTCAGCCCATGCCAACTCTTGCATTTAACCCACCAGCTACTCATTTCTTTCTTAACAAAGGAATGTTTCATTTTACTTGGGGACGCAACATATAATCTATCTGATCTTCACTCGGAAGGTTTGGATATTGAAAAAGAAGGATGTTTGCCCCACCTTCGCTCTTCATTCATGCACATTGAGTCTGTGGAAAATTGTTGTTGTCTCAACAGTTTACACAATTTGAGCCTATATTATTCAAGCATATGTTGCTTTATTCTTTCTAACACAAGCACGTACACACAAGGAATATTTTTTCTTGTCATAACGTTCATAGAATTTCCTTTGTGATTTTCGATGATTGAATGGAAGCCCTGGGGGAGTGAACATCAAAAAGCTCCTTTATAAAGTACATCCGTTATACTAAGTGGCTCCGTGCTACTTACAGGCATTTTAACTGATTCATCCGTTGTTTCAGGGTTACCACTCTCTATTTATCTGAATTTGAAAAGATTCGGATAAATATCTTTCAGAATTGACGGTTTATCAGATAAAAATAAGGAGAATGTTACTTGAGGTGAACAAAGTGCGTGTTGAAATTGATGAAGGTTTTGATGATCATGATGCTCACAGTCATCAAAAAGGGGGAGAAATATTATAATGAAGAACAGGGGGGAAATTATACCCTGAAGAAAAGGAAGTTTTGTCAACGACAGATTAAGGGGGAGAAATGATTTGTCAAAGTCAAGAAGACATTCTGAGACGTTTCAAGAGAGTTCGTTGTTCGAAAGACAATTTCATGGTCAAAGAAGATGAAGATACAAAGTTCAAGAAATCATTCAAAATTTGAGTTCAAAGCTTCAAAGATTTCAAAGCTTCAAAGTTCAAAGCTTCAATGTTTTTCAAAGCTTCAAAGTTCAAAGCTACAAAGTTCAAAGATGCAAAAATCTGAAATTCATGTTCAAGACTTGAAGATAATTTGTTGAAGATTGTATTGAAGAAAATTGACTTTACATTGTAAAAGACAAAGATTTTTTCGGATCACTTATATATGGATTCGGATTGCTCAAAGTTGAAGATTTCGGATCATGTGAAGTTTGAAGTGCTTTTGAATATGGTTATCTTAGATCTGAGAGACTCGGATTATGCTTACACCTAAATGTTCAAAACTGTGAAAGCTGATCAAATATAAGAGTTTGAAGACTATCAAAGTATCAAAGTTCAACATGAACTTGTGAAGATTCAACTGTTTGAAGAGTGTCAAAGCTTCAACGTTCAAAGCGGTCAAAGTTAAAGTTTTGAAGATCAAGAGCTGAAGACTGCTGTCATATTTTTTAAATCTTGAATCCAAAGGGGGAGATTTTTAGAGAATTATTGTATTCAAGATGTACTGTAAAGTCAATGTTCTGTAATAGTTTATACTGTATTGTAAATGCCTTTATACCTTGTATGTTATGGGTATAAATAGGCATGTCTAGTTCATTTAACTAGTAACAATCTACAACTTAGAGAAACACTTCATGCTTATGTCATTTTGTACTCATATGTTCAATATATGGATGACACATTTGCTCTCTAGATTCTCTCTATACTTGTTCATATTACATTGCTAAATCTTGGTTTTATCACGGTAACACCCAGAAAACCGATTAATCTGGTTACTATTCATTAAGAATACTATTCATCTGAAAACACTATACATCCGGAAACACTATTCATCCGGATTCACTATTCATCCAAAAACACTATTCATCCGGTAAACATACCTGTTCTCGATGATTTGCTTCATATTTCAATCAAATCTTTAACATCAATTCTTTTAAATACACAACTAAGTCTATGAAACCATTATCATTCAACTTATCAATTTTGGAGATATGTAAATGCATAATTCAACAGAGGAGATGAACTCACCTTAAAAATTAAACTCAGAGTCGGTAAGAAGTAAAAATCAATCAGGAATCTGATTTCAATCCTTTTTTCACCAAATAATTCAATAACCTAATTGGAAAGTGGATTAATTTGTGACTACAATTTCTTAAGGAACTGAATTGGAGAAATCAATTGGATTTGCTTACCGAACGAAATCGATATTCACTATCTCTGCTTGAAACTGACTTCAAATGACAACAAATAAGTCTCATTTTGATTCCTTTCTAATATATATATATCTCAAAATTCACTTTTAGCCCAAAAATATGTGGTCAATTGCACTTCCGGCCCTTCGTTAACTCTTTAGAACATATCGACTTAAATAACGTACTCAATCATTTTAAACGCCCTTCTAAAATAAACGTGCAATTATTAATGAATTTTCGAGATGTTACAAATCTCTACAACTTGAAAATGATTTCGTCATCGAAATCGAAACTATACAAACAAGTGAGGATATCTATTCTTCATATCCTCTTCTACTTCCCAGGTTACATTGGCACCTCTATGATGTTTCCATTGTACTTTGACCATGATAACATCCTTATGTCTTAATTTCTTAGTCGTTCTTTCCAAAATTGCTCTCGGTTCCTCAATACAACGAATTTTTTCATCCACTTTTATTTCAGAAAGTGGTATAACATTTTCCTCTTCTGCTACGCATCTCCGAAGATAGCAAACATGGAAGGTATTATGGATTCCTTCCAATTCAGGTGGAGGCTCTAACTGATAAGCTTGGAGTCCTACTCTATTGGTTATTGTGAAAGGTCCAAGAAAACGAGGACTCAGTTTTTCATGCTTCCCAAATCTTATTATACCCTTCCACAGGGATACTTTTAACATTACCCGCTCCCTAACTTGAAATTCTTTAGGTCTCGTTTTCTGATCGGCGTAACTCTTTTGTCGATCTTGAGCCGCCTTCAAGTGTTTCCGCATCTTCTTAACTTTATCAGCCGTTTGTTGCACAATTTCGGGACCAGCAAAGCTTTAAAAGGTTTATCAGCCGTTTATCAGCCGTTTGTTGCACAATATCGGAGTCCTACATTTTCTGCCATACAAAGCTTTGAAAGGTGCCCTTCCGATACTAGAATGATAACTATTATTATACGCAAACTCCACTAAAGGTAAATGTGTATCCCAGTTACCTCCAAAATCAATTACACAAGATCTTAGCATGTCTTCCAGAGTCTGAATTGTTCTTTCAATTTGCCCGTCCGTTTGTGGGTGATATGTTGTACCCAACTCTTCTTGTAGTGACTGCCAAAATATTGAAGTAAATCAACTATCACGATCTGATACTATAGACACAGGTATGCCATGTCTTGATACCACTTCATCAATGTATAACTTTGCTAGCTTATCTATTGGTGAGGCTTCTTTCATTGGTAAGAAGTGAGCACTTTTAGTTATACGATCCACGATTACCCAAATGGTATTGTTACCTTTTAACGTCTTTGGTAACTTATTCACAAAATACATGGTAATCTTATCCCACATCCATTCAGGAATTTCCAAAGATTGTAGGCTTCTATAAGGTCGTTGATGTTAAGCCTTTACCAACGAACACGTCACACATTTCTATACACATTGTGCCACATCTAGCTTCATAGACGGCCACCAATAATGTAGCTTTAAATCTCTATACGTCTTAGTACTTCCAGGATGCATAGAATATTTGGACTTGTGGGCGTCTTCAAGAAGTAACTCCCGATTTCCTCCAATCTTTGGTACCCATATACGTCCTTGAAAGAGTTTGAATCCTCGACTATCTTCAGTTAACTGAAGATGTTGCTTAACCATAATTTCACTCTTAAGATTTTCTCCTAATAAAGCTTCTGTTGGTCCCGAAGGGGTTATACAAGTTTGTAGAAGGGGGGGGGGGGGGGGGGGTGAATACAAACACACATTTTTATCTTTATAAATTGTTTATTGATATATATCAAACAATTTACAGTTTTTTGCGGAACAAGATTAAGTTAAAAACATAACCTAAACAAACTATGAGAATACACACAGATTTCTTTGTCACACCCCGCTAAAGCGGAAACACGGGATGTGCAGCTCAAGTTCCATAGCAAGAGTTACAGGATTACACCAACCATCAAAATACATTCAAAAGTTTACAACATTTCCTTTTACAAACGTTTTACGAAAAAGGGAAATGAACGTAATCAACAGATAACATAGAAAGCTTCAACACGTGTAGCCTTCCTAAGTTCCAACCTTAAGGACGCTCACCTGAAAAACATGTCAATGAAAAGTTCAACTAATGCACTAGTTGGTGAGATCACAGGTTTAATGAGTACAACATTGCTTATCATAGCAAAATAGTTTAAATCCGCACAAGTGGATAAGGCAACCGGTTGTGAAAAATACTTGCTCATGGAAATAGTATGTATTATGTTTAAGTAGTGAGCCCGTTACCCGACCTATATGACAGCCGCCCCAACGCATGTTCTATCGTCAACAATGCGCACAAACAACAATAATTATGCACTCAAACAAGCGCGACTTGTGAGTGGGGTGTCAACCAAATATCGCTATCCATAATTACCAACGGCGCACACTCGTGAGTTAAACGGGTAACGTAGAGTCAATTGGGGACTTACGTACGATAGAGAAAAGCTCAAAAACTTACAACATGCGTAACCTATACATACCATAGAGCATAAAAGAGTATAACAAAGGTCAATGACATACAACCAATGAGCTGCTGCCACGTGTAAAGTGTAAACTGCCATGCATTAAATGCATGCAGTATATAAGAAGAAGAACTCACTTCATTTTGAAGTAACTTGCTAACTCTGGACAAGTTCATCCTTCTTATCTTGAGATAGGTTATTATTAGTAATTTCCTTCTCTTTCTTAGTGCAAGAAACTTAGTGTTCCAACTTGTTTAGATTTAGGTTTATCCTTAATCTTCTTTCCGCAACAAGCTGTAAATTGTTAATGATTTATCAATAAACAATTTAGAAAAGTAAAATCTGTGTGTTTGTATTCAACCCCCCCCCCCCCCCCCCTTCTACAAACTTGTATAGCCCTTCGGGACCAACAAGTGGTATCAGAGCGGATTTGTTTAATCTCATAAACAAGATCTGATCTATACTAAGATTTCTCTTCCTTGCTATTTCTGAAAATGGCTACCAACACAAACACAAACTATATCGACAATGGTTCTCTTGCAAAACCCCCTAGATTCTCCAGAGATAATTTTAGTCTATGGAAAAATAGGATGATTCTCTTCTTAGAAGGTGTAGACCCTACTATGCCTTATTATCTTGAAAACGGCCTATATATTCCTGTAAGAATTGATGCTGCAGTTCCAGCCGCTGAGAATAGACCTGCTATTCCAGAAAGGCTGATACCCAAGGAAGTTCAAGTGTGGACTGACGAAGATAAGAAGAAAGTGGCTATCGACACAAAAGCCAGATCCATACTATCCATGGCTCTTCCTGACGAAGTCTACGATTCCGTCATGAACCTGAAAATCTCAAAAGCTATGTGGGACACAATCTGTGTTCAGTATGAAGGTACTTCTGAAGTCCACGACTCTCGAAAGATCAACCTGGTAAGACAGTACGAAAGTTTCATTTGTGGTAAGAATGAAACTCTCTCTGAAGTTCACCAATGTTTTAACTGTTTATTAATAGATCTGAAAACTGTTGGTAAGGAATATTCTAACTTTGAAGTGCTGACAAAGTTTTTAGAATGTTTACCTGAAAGCTGGGACAATTATTCTATGTGTCTCAAGCTGTCAAGGGATCTAAAATCAATGACCCTTTCTACCTTATATGGCACGATGCTGAATCATGAGCAATCAAGTCATCTTAAGAAGAATCTTGTAAAAGATTCCAAAAACACCCTTGTTGCTTTAATCTCAGAAGAACCTTCCACTCAGCGACCCTCGGTCACTATCACTGAGTTGGAAAGTAACTCTGAAAGGTCATAAGATTCTGACTCTTCAGATGATGATGAATCTTTGGCTCTCCTCACTAAAATGTTCAGTAGATTCGCCAAAAAGAAAATGTTCAGAAAGAATAAACCTCTTTCCATTACTGACAAGCCAAGATCATCAGCTCCTGTTGACAAGGCTACCGCTAATTGTTTTAACTGCGAAAAGATAGGACATTTCGCTAACGAGTGCAGGTCTAAGAAAGTTTCGAGAAACTCAGCGTTTCCCAAGAAATCCTTTATTCCCAGTAATAAAGATGACAAATATGCCAAGCTGAAAGAAAAGTATGCGAAGCTGAAAAGCTTCAAGAAGAAAGGCAAAGGCCTGATGGCTAACTATGATTGGGCTGCCTCTGATGAAGAATCATCATCATCTGACTCTGAAGATGATGAAGCCAATCTCTGTCTTATGGCAAAGATTGAAGATGACGAAGAAAGTTCAGACATTCCCTCCACTTCAACCTCTGCTATTCAGGTATCACCTTCTTTCATTACAAACATTGCAAATACTGATGAAGCTGATAGTCTTCGTAAAATCGATCTCTTGACTAGAAGTTTATATGAAGCCATGAATGGCAAAACTGTAGTTGAAAATCAAAACCTTGATCTCGCTGAACAGCTTAAAAACTGTCACCTTCAAATAGAAAAGCTTTCTAAAATTGAAGAAGATTTTAAAGATCAAGTGCACTTAAATCAGCTAGTCAAAATCGAGCGCGAAGAAGCTATCTCTGCTTTAAGAGCTCAAAAAGCTACTGTTGAAGGATGGTGTAATTCTTCAACAAAGATCACTGAGATAATTAAGTCTCAGATTCCCCTGAGTGACAAACGTGGTCTTGGTTACAAAGTTGATAATCTAGAACCAACCACTGATCGTTCCATGCTCTTATTTGGAACTTTCGTATCCTCAGTCGCTGATACTTCATTCTCTCAGTGTTCCTCTTCTAGACCACCTATCCCTGAGGAAATTTCTACCTCTTCAAAAGGTAAAGAGAAAATGGTTTATCCAAAACCTACCTCTGTCTTTAAAGATAAAGGTAAAGGAATTGCTTGTAACCAAAATCCTCGGAATGGTACCTTAGTACCTAAGCTGAATGCTTCTAAAGCTTTAGTGATTCATCCCTCTGGATCAAGGAATCAGATCTCTGGATCTACTCAGCGTGGATCTATTCAGCGATCCACTCCTAGAATCAGAGTGGATGTCTCTGGTAAGAAATCCGAAGAACTGAATGTTCCTCCCATTTCAAAAGCCAATAGCTTACTTGGTGCTGGTACTTCTAATTAAAAATCTAAAGCTCAGCATTCAAATGGTCCTAGAACTACTTTTAGTTATAGGAAATGTTATCACTGTGGGCTCACTGATCATATTTCTAGTAAGTGCCCCACAGCCACCAAATCTGAAAAGATAGCTAAGGTGAAGATCATTGCCCCCAAGGCAAAGAAGACCACTGAGGTTAAGAAATTAACCAAAGTGAAGACTGACAAAGCTGAATCTTCAAATGCTGCGAAGATTGCTGAACCTTCCATTCCAACTACTTCCACTGACAAACGTGTACACATGGTTAAGTGGGTACCTAAGAAAAACTAATCTTCCTTTGTAATGCAGGTTAAGAAGGGTATCTGGTATCTTGATAGTGGATGCTCTAGACACATGACTGGAAAGAAAAGCCTGCTCGCTGATTAGAAGGAAGAGAAGGGTCCCTCTGTGACTTTCGGAGGAAATGGAAAAGGACATACCCGAGGGTTTGGTGTACTCTCTAATGGTACAACAACCTTCAGAAGAGTCGCATATGTTGAAGGGCAGAAGCATAATCTTTTAAGCATCAGTCAGCTTTGCGACAAGGATAACAAAGTAATGTTTACTAAGGAATCCTGCTTTGTCACTGACAAAAAGGAGAAGATAGCTCTCAACGGTTATCGTTTGGAAAATGTTTATGTAATAAACATGGACTCAACAACCATTGAGAACTCCTGTTTCTTCTCAAAAGCCTCATCTGATGTCAACTGGCTATGGCATAAGAGGCTCTCTCATCTTAATTTCAAGACACTGAACACTCTCTCTTCAAAAGAGTTAGTCACTGGTCTACCTGTAACAACCCGATAACAAAATATACATATAACATATAATCCATAAAATATTTACAACAAAGTACTTCATATTTCACATTTTGTCCCATCTAAAGTCTGAGCATAAAAAAATTCATTACAACTTGATCCACTCTAAGTTACATAGTAATAACAAAAATTATAAATACAAAAGCATCCATAGCATCATGATGATCATCTTCTCAAAAGCTAGCCAACAAGTATTCTATTTACTTGTTCTTACTGGAACCATCACCTGGAATACAAAATTTTTAAAACAGAAAATGAGGGTTAGACCTAAGGGTCTAGTGAGTAAATCCCTGACATTTGTAAATTATTAAAATTCATTTACATAAAACACTCTTTATATAAATACACATATATCACACGTAAATTAATACCAACTAAGATTTATGCATCATACCTATCTCATTCCACCTTATCCCTCCACCAATGGCCAATATCAATTGGTTGCGAGCCAATTTTAACACACCGGTCCAAAGCCCGGCCACGTATTATATTTTCATATAATACTCACGTAATTATAATATCTCAATATATTATAATCACCCACGTATGACATATTCATACCTTTTATCAAACAGTCGTTATTCATATAAAGCATTCCAGTAAAATACTTTTTAAAGTAAAACTCACCTGATCTTTTTAGCAAAGGTCCTTCAAACTTTCTTCAAAATAGATTATCTTTTAACCCAGATCCTTAGTATCTGAAACAAATTAAAGTATACATACTCTTTAACACATAAACAAGAAAACCCAACTTTTCGCAACCCACTATTACGAAAAGCTTACTTTTCGCAACCTACAGTTGCGAGTTCCTCACTTTTCGCAACCAACAGATGCGAAAACCTCACTTCTCGCAACCCACAGTTGCGAGTTCCCTACTTTTCGTAACCAACAGATACGAAAACCTCACTTGCCTTTTAGCTACCTGCGAAAAGTGGACTTTTCGCAACCAAGGCTTGCGAATTCCTACTTTTCGCAAAAACACTGTTCATCGTCATTTTTTTCCAGAAAGTTCAGTTCAAAATCAAGAATCCATCTTTTACCCAGATTTGCACAGAAATGTTCTAAACTCCATTTAACACCCTAAATTGTAACTAAAATTCACCAATTCATCTAAAATTACCTAAACCCACTTCAAAATTCAAATGAAACCTAATTCTCATAAAAGAGAGTTAAATAAGAAGATTACCTCTTGGATTTACTGCACCAAACAAAAATCTCAGCTGAGTATCCTTCTTCTTCTTCTTCTTCTTTTTCTACGGTTCTTCTTCTCTCTCTCTTTCTCTCTGCCGTGAACAATTTCACACACACACACACACACACTATTTGGGTTTTGCTATTAAATCCCAAATGAGATATTTCCTATACTTTAACTACTGAGTCGGTTTGTGAGTTAAAGAGATTGGGTAAAATACCAACTAAACCCTAAACTTGCTTCACTTGACAAAACACACCCCTAAGCTTCTATTATACAATAAAAACTTATCCCTTAATTTCTTAACTTCATAAAACGCTACATAAAGACTTATAAAATTCCAATTTTAAATTAGATAAAATACCTGGTTATTACAACATCTCCCCCTTAAAAGAATTCCGTCCCGGAATTCAGTTAAGAGAACACATGAGGGTATTTGGCTCTCATTTCCGACTCCGATTCCCACGTCGCATCCTGACCTTTATGATGTTTCCACTGAACCTTTACCTGTCTGATCTCTTTGTTCCTCAATACTTTGACTTTGTGATCAACTATAGCTTCCGGTTCCTCCACATAGTTCAGCTTTTCATCAACCTGGATATCCGGTAGAGATGCTGCCTGGTCTGAAGTCACCAAACATTTCCTAAAATTTGATACATGGAACGCGTTGTGAATCCTGCTTAATTCTGGAGGTAAATCTAGTCGGTAAGCCACTTCCCCAATTCTTTCGGTAATTGCAAACGGACCAATATACCTCGGACTGAGTTTACCTTGCTTCCCAAAACGTATGACTCCTTTCCAGGGCGATACTTTCAACATTACAAAATCCCCAACCTGAAACTCTAACGGTATTCGACGTCGATCTGCATAACTTTTTTGTCTGTCTTGAGCCACTTTTAATCTGTCCCAAATCTGAGTAATCTTATCCGCTGTTAACTGTACTATTTCTGGCCCTGCTAATTGTTTCTCCCCTACTTCATTCCAACATAGAGGCGTTCGGCATTTTCTACCATACAATACTTCAAACGGTGCCGCTTGAATGCTAGAATGATAACTGTTGTTGTAGGCGAATTCTATCAAAGACAGATGTTTATCCCATGATCCCCCAAAATCGACTATACAAGCCCGGAGCATATCTTTTAAAGTCTGAATTGTTCTTTCACTCTGTCCGTCAGTCTGTGGATGATATGCTGTACTCAATTTTATTTGCGTTCCCATCTCTTTTTGAAAGCTTCTCCAAAATCTAGAAGTAAATCGACTATCTCGATCGGAAATAATCGAGATTGGAACTCCATGTCGAGTTACTATTTCATTAATGTACAGTTTAGCTAAACGTTCCAAGGAATGAGTTTCTTTTATCGGCAAGAAGTGAGCAGACTTCGTCAATCTATCCACAATCACCCAAATAGAATCGAATCCCTTTGAAGTTCTAGGCAACTTGGTAATAAAATCAGTAGTGATCTGATCCCATTTCCACATTGGTATATCTAGTCGTTGTAACTGACCAAACGGTTTCTGATGCTCAATCTTTACTTTCTTGCAGGTAGTACAATCTTCCACATACTTAGCAACACTTCTCTTCATTCCCGGCCACCAATAGAATTGTTTCAAATCTCTATACATTTTATTTGTACCTGGATGAATAGAAAATCGAGATTGATGAGCCTCTTGTAGTACACGATCACGTAATCCACCCAAACGAGGCACCCAAATTCTGTTTCCCATACACCATAACCCACGGTCATCTTTCCCAAGCAATACTGATATTCCCACTAACCGTTCTGATTTCAAACTTTCTTCCTGATAAGCATCTATCTGGCACTTCAGTAATTCGTCAAAGATATTTGGGAGGAGTTCAGCTCGTAGCGATATCGCCTTTATCGTTCCACTTCTTTCTTGACGACTTAATGCATCTGCTACCACGTTCGCCTTCCCGGGGTGATAAAGGATTTCACAATCATAATCGTTTACCAATTCCAACCATCTTCTTTGCCTCATATTCAGTTCCTTCTGATCGAAAAGATGTTGGAGACTCTTATGGTTAGTAAAAATTTGGCATTTAGAACCATAAAGATAATGTCTCCAAATCTTCAATGCAAAGACAACCGCTGCAAGTTCCATATCGTGAGTAGGATATTGTCTTTCGTGATCCTTTAATTGACGAGAAGCATAGGCAATCACTTTTCCACGTTGCATAAGTACACATCCCAATCCTAGCTTAGAAGCATCACTGTAGACCACAAAATCATCGGAACCTTCTGCAATGCTAATATCGGTGCGCTGCAGAGTTTCTCCTTCAATATTCTGAATGCCTCATCTTGCTCTGCTTTCCATTCAAACTTTAAATTCTTCCGAGTTAGCTTAGTCAATGGCGTCGCGATTCGAGAAAAGTCTTTTATAAATTTTCGATAGTATCCAGCTAGACCCAGAAAACTGCGTACTTCGGTTGCCGTCTTCGGCGGTTCCCATCTTTCAATTGCTTCCACTTTCGCTGGATCGACTTGTATACCCTTCTCTGAAACTACATGATCCAAAAACTGAACTTCCCGCAACCAGAATTAACATTTAGAGAACTTAGCGTACAACTTTTCTTTCTTCAATAACTCCAAAATCAAACGAAGATGTTGCGCATGATCCTCTTGGGATCGGGAATAAATAAGTATATCATCGATAAACACAATGACAAATTTATCGAGATAAGGCTTACATACCCGATTCATTAGATCCATAAAAGCGGCTGGAGCGTTCGTCAATCCGAAAGGCATTACTAAGAATTCGTAGTGGCCGTATCTTGTGCGAAATGCAGTCTTTAAATCATCCTCTTCCTTAACCTTCAACTGATGATAGCCAGATCTGAGATCAATCTTGGAGAAGTAACAAGCTCCAACTAATTGATCAAAAAGGTCATCAATTATTGGAAGTGGATACTTGTTCTTGATCGTTCGTTTATTCAGCTCCCGGTAGTCGATACACATTCTCATTGAACCGTCTTTCTTTTTCACAAACAAAACTGGTGCACCCCACGACGAAGAGCTAGGTCTGATGAAGCCCTTATCAAATAAATCTTGAAGTTGTGCCATCATTTCTTTCATTTCTGGTGGTGCTAATCGGTACGGCGCACGAGCAATAGGAGCGGCTCTAGGGATTAAGTCAATACCAAATTCTACTTGTCTAACAGGAGGAAGACTATTCAAGTCTTCAGGGAAAACCTCGGGATACTTACTAACAACGGAAATATCTTCCAACTTACTCTTTTCAGGCCTACTATCTATCACATAGGCTAAATAACTCGAGCAACCCTTGCTAACACATTTACGGGCTTTTATCATCGATATAAGATTGGATTGATGATTCTTACGATCACCATAAATCACTACTGCCCTCTTATCAGGTAAAACAACGTTGATTATTTTCTTATCGCAAACTATGTTAGCCCGATTCTCAGCTAACCAATCCATTCCTACTACCACATCAAATTCGACCAACTCTATTGGGAATAGTTGTATCGGTACTCCACACCCCTCTATGTCTATCATACAACAATCATAAATCTCTTTAACTGCCACTTGCTTATCATTTGCAGTATCTACTAATAAGGCATGTTTTAACATTTTAGGATCTAAATGCATGTGAGCAGCAAAGGAGGGAGACACAAAAGATCGGTTTGCACCAGAATCAAATAACACTTTAGCACGCGTGGAGTTTATGAAAAATGTACCCGTGACCACATCTGGAGTTTCCTCCGCCTCTTTAGCTGTCATTTGAAATGTACGACCCCTCGTTCTGGGCGGTTCTATTCTTGGAACCACTGGTCTAGTAATGGCTGGCTTCCCGGATGTACCCCCTTGTTGTATTCTACCTCGCGGACAATCAGATTGGAGGTGATTCGGAGAGTTGCACAAAAAGCAAAACCGTGTTACTCGACAATCTTTAACAACATGACCGGTTTTCCCACACTTAAAACAAACCCGCGACTCCACTTGACAATTTCCCTGATGGTAGCGATTACATCTCGGACATGGTCTTTCCGCTGGTCGGAACGACAGACGGTTATCAAACCTCGGGAATCTAGACTTCTTTGGATCTTGTGGTGGTCCTTCCCATTTCCTTTTCCCCAAGCTCTTATCACCGGCATCCCTTTTATTGTCTCGTTCGACATTTTCTGCAGCATCCACAGCAGCGGTAAACGTATCTGGCCTTGTTGCAGTCACCAGTCTTCGAACTTCTGAATTTAACCCATAGATAAATCTCTCCATTTTCATCTTTTCTGTAGCAACATAATATTCTGCAAAACGAGAGTTTTCTAAAAATCTAGCAGTATAATCTCTGACTGACAAATTCCCTTGCTGTAGATTCATAAATTCTTCTTCCAATTGTCTGACAGCAGCTTGTGGACAGAAGTGTGTTGTGAAAGCTAACACGAATTCCTCCCATGAAAAAGTAGTATATACATCCGCTCCTCTCGATTCTGTATGAGCCTCCCACCAATACAGAGCATCACCTTTTAGCATTGCTGCTCCATAAAGCCCTTTGTCTTCTTCAGAACACTTACACGTCTTGAAGATGGCTTCTATTTCTTTTAGCCATCTCATTGCTTTGACCGGGTCCCGATCCCCTGAATAGGTAGGGGGCTTGCAACTAAGAAACATTTTATAGTCGCACCTTTTCATCACCGGTAAGATAGTAGAGGTAAGTGGTATTTCAACTTCGTATTCCGGATTTGATCTTTCAGTTTCATTTTGGCGATTATGTTCAAACATAGCTTGTATGTTATCTTGTAACCTCCCCATTTCTGCCATCAAATCGTCCCGTGTAACAAACTCTGTGCCCTGTGGTTGTGTTCTTCCTCCAGTTTGGCCCCCAGTTCCCCTTCCGGTCCTGCCTGTACCACGATCTCCTCCTCTTCCCCCTGTTCCTATTGGTGGATTCTCTCCACCCGAATTCCTTCCTCCTCTTTGATTCCTTTGTCTAGTGCCACTTGCCATTCTGTAGATTCAAACAAAGTTAATATACACATAAGCATATACCCTATATAACAAGGTATTCCAGTTCAAACATGCACCTGTAAGATCATAATTACACTGGCCTGGTGTAATTTGAAATTACCTTACATGATGTTCCTTCCACCTTTTATACTAAGCATCCCCAGGTTCTAAAAATAATAGGGACATCCTACTTCACATGCAGTTTAAGTCTAGGTACAGATACTAATACCTAAATCCCTTAAACTAGGGCTCTGATACCATCTGTAACAACCCGATAACAAAATACACATATAACATATAATCCATAAAATATTTACAACAAAGTACTTCATATTTCACATTTTGTCCCATCTAAAGTCTGAGCATAAAAAAATTCATTACAACTTGACCCACTCTAAGTTACATAGTAATAACAAAAATTATAAATACAAAAGCATCCATAGCATCATGATGATCATCTTCTCAAAAGCTAGCCAACAAGTATTCTATTTACTTGTTCTTACTGGAACCATCACCTGGAATACAAAATTTTTAAAACAGAAAATGAGGGTTAGACCTAAGGGTCTAGTGAGTAAATCCCTGACATTTGTAAATTATTAAAATTCATTTATATAAAACACTCTTTATATAAATACACATATATCACACGTAAATTAATACCAACTAAGATTTATGCATCATACCTATCTCATTCCACCTTATCCCTCCACCAATGACCAATATCAATTGGTTGCGAACCAATTTTAACACACCGGTCCAAAGCCCGGCCACGTATTATATTTTCATATAATACTCACGTAATTATAATATCTCAATATATTATAATCACCCACGTATGACATATTCATACCTTTTATCAAACAGTCGTTATTCATATAAAGCATTCCAGTAAAATACTTTTTAAAGTAAAACTCACCTGATCTTTTTAGCAAAGGTCCTTCAAACTTTCTTCAAAATAGATTATCTTTTAACCCAGATCCTTAGTATCTGAAACAAATTAAAGTATACATACTCTTTAACACATAAACAAGAAAACCCAACTTTTCGCAACCCACTATTACGAAAAGTTTACTTTTCGCAACCTACAGTTGCGAGTTCCTCACTTTTCGCAACCAACAGATGTGAAAACCTCACTTCTCGCAACCCACAGTTGCGAGTTCCCTACTTTTCGTAACCAACAGATACGAAAACCTCACTTGCGTTTTAGCTACCTGCGAAAAGTGGACTTTTCGCAACCAAGGCTTGCGAATTCCTACTTTTCGCAAAAACACTGTTCATCGTTATTTTTTCCAGAAAGTTCAGTTCAAAATCAAGAATCCATCTTTTACCCAGATTTGCACAGAAATGTTCTAAACTCCATTTAACACCCTAAATTGTAACTAAAATTCACCAATTCATCTAAAATTACCTAAACCCACTTCAAAATTCAAATGAAACCTAATTCTCATAAAAGAGAGTTAAATAAGAAGATTACCTCTTGGATTTACTGCACCAAACAAAAATCTCAGCTGAGTATCCTTCTTCTTCTTCTTCTTTTTCTACGGTTCTTCTTCTCTCTCTCTTTCTCTCTGCCGTGAACAATTTCACACACACACACACACTATTTGGGTTTTGCTATTAAATCCCAAATGAGATATTTCCTATACTTTAACTACTGAGTCGGTTTGTGAGTTAAAGAGATTGGGTAAAATACCAACTAAACCCTAAACTTGCTTCACTTGACAAAACACACCCTAAGCTTCTATTATACAATAAAAACTTATCCCTTAATTTCTTAACTTCATAAAACGCTACATAAAGACTTATAAAATTCCAATTTTAAATTAGATAAAATACCTGGTTATTACACTACCTCAGCACTCATACGCCAAAGAGTCTTTATGTTCAGCGTGTGAGAAAGGGAAGCAGACCAAAGCAAGCTTTAAGTCAAAGCAAGTCTCCTCAGTGTCATCTCCTCTACAACTTCTCCATATGGATTTGTTTGGCCCTGTTAACAAACAACTATCGCTGGAAAGAAATATACACTGGTCATAGTTGATGAATTCTCTCGATATACATGGGTTATGTTTCTCCGTTCCAAGAGTGACACCCCTGAAGAACTCATCACCTTTGTTCAGAAGATGGAAACCCTGAACAACTTGACCGTTCGCTCAATAAGGAGTGATCATGGGACTGAATCAAAAAACAGTTCTCTTGATTCCTTCTTTGAGAGCAAGGGTATTTCTCATAACTTTTCATCAGTGAGAACACCGCAACAAAATGGAGTCGCTGAAATAAGAAATAGAACAATTATTGAAGCTGCACGTTCAATGCTCAGCGATTCTCACCTGCCTACTCTGTTTTGGGCAGAAGCTGTCAACACTGCTTGTTTTACGCAAAACAGGTCGCTGATAGTCAAAAGATTCAATAAAACAGCCTATGAACTTTTTCATGGGAGAAAGCTTTCAATCAGCTTTCTTCACATCTTTGGATGTCAGTGTTTCGTACTGAACAACAGAGATGCCCTTGGAAAGTTTGATCCTAAGGCTGATGATGGAATCTTTCTTGGATATTCTTCAATCTCCAAAGCCTTCAGAGTCTTCAATCGAAGAAGACAAACTGTAAAAGAAACTATTCACGTCACGTTTGACGAATCCCGTTCAGCGAACTTTAAACCGTCCGCTGATACTGAAGAATTGAATCAATGTATGTTTTCTCATCTTGGTGATTCAGAAGATATTCCCACTCCTCGTACTCATACAGTTGAAGATGATAGTCCTACTATCATTCCAAATATGCAGGATAGTGAAGCTGAAACATCATGGGTTTCAGCTGTTCCTTTAACCACTATACCTGTTTCTGAACCAAATGTCTCAGACATTCCATCTACTTCTCAGCAATCAGTGAGTATAATGACAACTGCACCCATTCCTCTCTTGGCTGATACTCCAGAAGCTGTTGAAGCCTCATCTTCAGCTCCTCCAGTTCAGGTTGAGTCAACGTCTCACGCTCCGGCTCAGCGATGGACTGTAAATCACCCAATTGATCAAATTCTTGGTGATCCAAACGCTGGTGTTCAGACTCGACGAAGTGCAGGTAATATTTGTTAATTTGTTAACTTTATTTCTCTGACTGAACCAAAGAAAGTAGATGATGCCCTCAAAGATCCAAACTTGGTCAGCGCCATGCAAGAAGAGCTGACCGAATTCGAAAGAATCAAAGTTTGGAAACTCGTTCGAAGAACAACTGACAAAACAGTGATAGGCACTAAATGGAACTGTAACCCGCAACAAGGCTGGTCTTGTTGCTCAGGGATACAGACAAGAGGAAGGCATAGATTACGATGAAACATTTTCTCCAGTAGCAAGACTAGAATCTATTCGTCTATTCTTAGCATATGCTGTACACAAAGACTTCGAAGTATATCAGATGGATGTTAAGTCAGCGTTTCTAAATGGAAAGCTGAATGAAGAAGTCTATGTGGAACAACCTCCAGGATTCTCAGATCCTAAGCGTCCAGGTTATGTTTATAAACTGCATAAGGCACTTTATGGCTTAAAGCAAGCTCCACGTGCATGGTATGACACTCTCTCTACTTATCTCCATATTGAACAATTTGAGCGTGGTAAAATTGATAAGACTCTTTTCTTCAGGAAAGTAAAAGGTCATATCATTCTTGTTCAGATATATGTTGATGACATTATATTTGGTTCTACTAACCCTGATCTTTGTACTCGTTTCGCTGATAGAATGAAAGATGAGTATAAAATGAGCATGATGGGTGAACTAACATATTTCCTTGGTCTTCAGATAAAGCAAAATGAAAAAGGAACTTTCATTAATCAGGGAAAGTATGTTAAAGATATGCTAAAGAAATTAGATTTAACTCAAAGTTCAGCTATGAAAACCCCTATGGCACCACCGCTGACACTAGATAAGGATACTAATGGTATTCCTGTTAATGTCACGCTGTACCGTGGGATGATCGGCTCTCTCTTGTATCTTACAGCTAGCCGACCCGATATTATGTACGCAACCTGTTTGTGTGCACGATATCAAGCTGAACCTAAGATATCTCATATGACCGCTGTAAAGCGAATTTTTCGATATCTTAAGGGTACTGCGAACCTAGGTCTTTGGTATCCCAAAGACTCAGGGTTTGATTTAATCACCTATTCAGATAGTGATTTTGCAGGTTGCAAATTGGATAGGAAAAGCACCACAGGAGGCTGTCAGCTCCTGGGTGGAAAGCTGGTGAGTTGGACAAGTAAAAAGCAAAACTCAGTGTCCACCTCCACAGCTGAAGCTGAGTATGTAGCCGCTGGAAGCTGTTGTTCTCAGGTCTTGTGGATGAGAAGTCAACTACTGGACTATGACCTACAACTCTCAAATATTCCAATCTATTACGACAACACAAGTGCCATCGCTATAGCCAACAATCCAGTGCTTCACTCAAAGACAAAACACATCGAAATCAGGTATCATTTTATCAGATATCATGTGATGAATGGTGATATAGAACTTCATTTTATCCCAACTGACTATCAGTTAGCTGATCTGTTCACCAAACCTCTTGATGAGACAATATTCAACTTTCTCATCAGCGAGCTTGGAATGCTGAACTTTGAAGAGTAAAATCTTCAGCGGTTCACATTTGATCAGCGATAGGAGAAAATCAACTTGTATAACCTATTCTATCATTTTCTCTCTGAATAAACTTGATTCGCTGAAAGCAAGGTATGTTTTTCTCTCTCTGACAATCGCATGTGAATGCAAGATTTCAAAACAAATTGCATCGC
This sequence comes from Saussurea involucrata, assembly GCA_033807775.1. Classification (NCBI taxonomy): domain Eukaryota; kingdom Viridiplantae; phylum Streptophyta; class Magnoliopsida; order Asterales; family Asteraceae; genus Saussurea; species Saussurea involucrata. The sequence goes on from CM066312.1 coordinate 24,461,346, forward strand.
TGAATATCTCTTCCTTAATCAGCGATACTTTGAAATTTCTAAAACCAACACTAATATTTCTATTCAGTGCTTCATGTTTTCAAAAGTGTCCCTGAGTTTTTCAAAACCTCAGAGACATCCTAAAATATGAAAGGACAGTTGTGACGTCATTGCAACGGATAAGCCCCGACACGTTTTTTTTCTGACACACGTTTGCACGTTTCGTTTACCTTCCAATCAAATGCAAACACGTGTCCGTGTCATGATGAAAAACTTTTCCGCTCAAGTTTTTCTCTCTCTCTAATCTCACTATATAAACACTTTGTGGGTTTATATTTTTTCTTTTACGCGAAAAAACTTCTCCAAGCAAGAAAGAATTACTATTGCATTTGTGCTCTCAAGTTTTTCAAGAACTTCTTCTTCTTCAACGAACCAGGTTAATAATTCTGTTATTTACCTACTTCTTAAACTTGTTAATGATCTTCTCATTGTTTTTACAAGATCAAACAAAAGAACTTTTTCAAATGAAATCATTTCTTTCATGGTTTTATGAACACAACCTTTCATGGTTGTTCTTCAAGTTTAAACGCGAAATCTTAAACTTGTTCTTCATACGTTTTTCCAGAATCCTAATTCTCAAAGGAAACTGGAAAACAATATTTTTATTGGGTTTGCATTTCTTTTTTCAAAAACAAGAAAAACCCTAATCTTCATTAAGACATTTTTGTCTGAATGAAATGGACAAAATTCGAACCATCTTATTGGAAAATCTTTCCACATTAAGATTATTCTTATTTGTTAATCTTTGGTTGAACTGATATACAGAAATGGCATCTTCTGACATTTCCTCTGCCAAGAACACCACCGCTGAGAACACTGCTGCTGATGCTACTGAGGAATTGGAAATCATCAAGGCTCCTCAGGTCAAGTTCACTCTTGAAGAACTTGATTGGACAAAGTCAAATAACCTCTATGCGCTTCTCGAGTTTCCTCCTCGAAAGAAAGTCATACATCTGAATGATGCTGTGAATTTCCTGAAAAATTGTTGCCTCTCCACAACCCTGACCATAACACCTCCTCCACATCAGCTACTGCTATCTCAGTTATGGTATTCTGCCAGACACTCTCAGCTACCATCAACAAAACACTCCTCAAAGACAATTGACTGCATCCTATGTGATACGGATTATGGCACTATAAAAATCACCCCTGCCATTATCCGCAAAGCCCTGAGCCTTCCCATCGCAACCAAAGAAAAACCTTTTGTTCCCCTCCCTGACCACAAGAAACACTCAGATAGGGAAGCCATCACTGCATTCTTCGATGCAATGGGCTATGTATGGGAAACTAGGAGGAACAAGAAGCATGAGAAGAAGCTGACCCTCATCAAGAAATCAAAAATGCCCAGCGAGATGAATTTCATCTTCGCTCACTTAATCAGCTACATGACTGCAAAGACTGGCTCCTCTGATCAAGCCGCTCAACCTCAGCAAGCAATGGGATATGATTTGCTGAAAGGTCTACATATTGACTGGGCATCGATAATCTACGATGATATAGTACTCAGAGTAGACTCCGCCGCTGACCGATCTCCATGGGTTCCATATCCAAGATTCATCAGCGCCGTCTTCTAAACAGGCCTGAAGGACAACTACCCAAAAGAGGGTGACCTGAAACTCTCTCAGGTTGGCCCTAAGGTACTCGACTTCAAACCTGTGGAAAACGAGGTACGTCTTTCTACACTTTTAACTCTTCTCAACCCTACTTCTTCGACTTCTGCAGCTCCTTCAGCGGACAAACCCATCGCTGATACCCAAGATGCAACCTCCATTACTTCTCATAAAAGGAAACACTCCTCTACCCAACTTAGTTCCAAAAGAACTAAGAAAACCAAGGAGCAACCCCAGCAATCTCTTGCTGAAGACTCCTCAGCTCAGCTCGAAGAGCTGAAGGAATGTTCAGTGGTACACTCTGCCACAGCTGAACAAGCCACCCATTCCATACCAGCTTCAGCGTGTCTAAACGCTGAGGTTACAAACTTGGAATCTACCCAACCTCCTTCAGTCTCTCCACAGACTGAAGAAGTGATTCTCAGCGGATCCAACGCTGAACCCCGCACCCAACCAACATTCTCAACCTTCGCTCCTCCCTCTACTCAATTGGACTCTAATCCAGCTGTCACTGGAGCACCTGTCATTCCTCCAGAAGCTAAAGCTGATACAGGACCTGTAGGAACGTCCATGCGTATACGCACTCTCGCTGACGACATGGAACATTTTTCAGGTCACATAAGTTTTGATGACTTCGTCGACCCTCCTGCAGGTATACACCAACCCATATACACTGTATTGAACCCCAAACTTCTGAGCTTTCCTCTGTTCACAAGTACTTATATGTTACAGTCCTAATTTGGGAGACATCAACGCCTCTCTGAAGACCCTAGAGACGAAGCTGACAGGTCTCACCACTACTCTTTCTAACAACTGTTCAACTGTAACAAACGCTGGAGAGAATCTTACAAAGCTGACAACAGTGGTGGAAGAGAAAGCCTCCAAAGCTGACTTGGAGAAGGTTGATAAATCTCTCAGCAACTTTGCCAAAGTTCTCGCTGACATCTACACAGACTACCTCGCCATCAAAACAACAGTTCACTCCATGTCCAGCGAAGTCACAACGCTGAAGACATCGGTTGGAAGACTAGAAGGAGAGATGTCTGCTGTAAAGACTGAAGTTAACACCTCAGTAAGTTCAGTGAAGTCTGAAGTCTCTGTGGTCAGAGAGATTGTTCAGAAAGTGCTAGATCACCTGACCACCTCAACTTCTCAATTCACTCAGGCCGATCGAGATAATCTACAAAAGATCAGTCCTGCTATTACTGGCCTAGAAGACAGAGTAGCAGCGATTGAAGATTATATGGGGGTCCCTGGCCAAGAAGACAGGGAACCAAAACCAACCGCTGAATCTTCCCATTCCTCCCATACTCATCATGAGGAAGGGGGGAGAAGATATCTGAAGACCTTCCCCATGATGAATCTATCCGGGGGGAGAAGACTGAAGACCTCACCCTTACTAAAGAGGGTGAGAAGACAAATGAAGAAACAACCGCTGGACCTTAGGGAGATGAAAACCCTGAGGGAACCGAGAAGCTTACCTCTATATCTGAGGGGGAGCAACTCGAAGAAGAAGCTGAAGAATCTGAATCTGAAGCTGAAGATGAAGAAGCCATCGACTTATCTGATGATGAACCATCCTCTTCTCCAAAGAATGATGATGATGACGATGATGATGATGATGATGACTCCTTTATCATCAAGCCTGCTAAGAGGACTACAGTTCTTAAAGGGATCGTGATAAACGAACCTTCAGGGGAGCGGACCAAATCAAAGCCTTCAGCGTCTGAAGCTGACAAGGGCAAAGGAAAAGGTGTCGCTGAAGACAATGACAATCTGACGATCTCGCTTCCAAAGCCAGTTTGTCAGGTACACTAAATCTTACACTCATCCCTCCTCTATCTATACATATTCAGCTCTCCTCTCCACAACCTCTATACACAACCACATTCTCTCTCTATCTGTTCTACCCAAGTTCTTAGTCATACGATCGCTGTGTTTCAGCTAGTCCTCTCCCCTATTTGAGGATATCGCTGAAGTTCCTACAGCTGCGACTTCACCAACAATAATCCCAGCTCCCAACGCTGAAGAAATAATCCAAGTCTTGGATTTGATCTCTGAGACTGATGAGCCTGAACAACAGATGCTCTCTCATACAAACAGACCTTCCTTGGTTCCTCAAAAACCAAGTGAAGAGGATCAGAAAAGAAGAGAAGAGATAATAAAGAAGTTCGAGGATCAGCGAATCATTCTGAAGCGTGATCAACTTCCTTCTGTTCCTCCAAAGTTCAAACTTTCTCAAAAGGAATACAAGGATCACCTCAGAGCTGAACGTCTGATCGCTGAAAGAAGGGAAGTTGAAGAAAAAGACAGAAAACTCGCCATCCGGCTTACTCAACAATCAGTGAAAGACCCCAAGCTGAAAAGAACTCCAATCAAAGTTCAACGTCAGCTATGGGAAGACGCCAAGAAGATCGTTGAAGAAAAGAGGACTCTGTCTCAATCTACTTTAACCTAGTGCAAAGAAAAGGTACACTTCAGACATCGAACTTCTAGAATCAACAAGGTACTCATCGCTGGAAGATCAACCCTCAAAGTTTCAATCACTGAAATCGAGATATTCAGAGAGAATGGACAGTACAAAAAATTCTATGCTGAAGCCATCACGAAGTACGGTCTCTCTGAATGCTTGGAGATCAGATTAGCCATCCAGAAGTCTCAGTCTAAGTACAAGGATCATGTTGAAAAGCTGATAAACAAACAGATCGACTTAGTCTATTCTTGTGTGGATATTCCTCCTCCTCCTCCTCTCGAAAGTCAGAAAAGAAGGGCCTCTGTAAAGAAAAAGTCTAAATCTTCAGAAGATGGTCCTCAGATACGAAACGAAACAGGTATTGGTTTTTCTCTTGAGGAAGTCATTGGTCCAGAACCTGGCCTTTCTGCACTTGACACATCTCTTCCTCCTGATGAGACTTTCATCCCTGGGAAAGTCTTAAGCAAACCCTACGGGATATTCTTTATTGACTGGGATGGACGAAAGCGTTTTCAACGTATCTCTGAACTTCCCATCACTCCCATCGAACAGCTGAAAGTTCTCATCTACTGGTGTGATTTCAAAAACGACATTCAGGCACGGCATCTTAAACCCTTGATTTTTGAAAAAGCGCTGAACAAAAGGAATCAAGGAGTAAATGTCCCTGACTGGATGATCCTGTTAGCCTCAATCTTCCTAATCATAGAAAGTAGTTACAAGTAGTGAAAAATAGGCTAAGTGAAGAAAGCCTCTTCTAGAGGCTCTGCCGAACTTACCGAGAGATCAAGGTCAAGAAGCTACAGAAGCTACAGTGGCGTCCTACAGAAGCTCTGTCATACGCGCAAAGAAGACCAAAGACTCGGAATCCGGTGAAGACTGGTCTACAAAGGACCATACCGCAGAACCTCTGTAACACTTTACAGAGCCTCTGTGGTCCTCACTAAAGACTTGGAAGATATTTATAATATCTTGCTACTGTTCCTGACCTGTTCATCAACTTGCATGGTAGCATGCCCTATCCAACTTCAACATGTGTCAAACTCTGAGTGGCCTCAATAGGGCTCAGTACAACATAGACGCCTGCGCCATTAAATGCAATACAGCACGTACAACTGTTCATGCCATCCGTTCTAACAGCAGCTCATGCTTTATGGTCCCCTAGAGTAGTATAAAAGGAAGTCTCTTGTTGAGATCTTCCTTAACAATCTTAAGAACTAATCTAAGAATCTAAGTTTCATGCTTACACTTTATATCGTCAAATCTGTTAAGCATTACACTTTCACCAAACAGTTCTTAATCTCTTCTTGATGTTCTTATTATATATTGAAACTCAGTAATCTTTGAGATATCATATTCTGATCACTGTTTCTTTATATTCTGTATTGTTTCTACACAAACTTATCTGTTAGTTCTTCAAATACGCTTCCGTATCAAACATAAACTCGAACTAATAGATCTGATTAATCTTGTCTAAGCAAAACGGGAAACCAACAATTGGTATCAGAGCCATCCTTGATTTTTAATATCAAGTGATCCTCTTTGTTACAAGATTTGTGGTAGACATCATTCTGTTTTAACCTGTTCTTCATTTCATTGAAAAGTTTCTGTTTTCCTATCATCTTTCGATTTATTCGAAAGTGGTATTCTACAAAGAAACAATTTTTTCCAGATTAAAACTCCATTAAAGTGCACTCTGGGAACTGTTAAAACACAGAAAACCTTCCAGATCATCAGACTCATACGCTTTCGTCATATTATCTTTTCAGCACCTTCGAAACTCTTACAATGACAAATACAAATAACTTTTTCACTGCTGGTTCACTAACCAAGCCTCCTACTCTCCTTCGAGATGAGTATCCTCAATGGAAGATAAGAATGATCCATTTCTTTGAGGGTACTGAAAAATCTCTCGTACAATATCTTTACAACCCTCCTCAAGTTCCCATGACAATAGTACCACGAGTACCAGCTACTGCTGAATCTCTTGAAATCACTGAACATCAAAAACCTAAGCAAAAAGGAGAATGGTCAGATGAAGATAGGGCAGAAGATGAAGTTGCACAGAAAACAAAAAGATTATTGATCATGGCTATCCCCAACGAACTTTTTCAATCCTTAGATGCATGCGAAACAGCTCACGATCTCTGGAAAGAATTAGAAAGACAGTTGGAAGGGGGTGCTAAAACGCAGAAGAACCGAAGGGCACAATACATAAATGAATATCATGCCTTCAGAGCCTCTGCAACAGAATCTCTGCAAATGACGTACGACAGGTTCAACTCTCTCATAAACAAAAGTAGAAAGTCTGGCATTCACAGAACCTCAGAAGAAAATAACGTCATGTTTCTAAAAAGCCTAAATGATGAGTGGCTCCAGTTGTCTATGTCTTTACAAACAAACCAAGATCTAGACTCCTGGACACTCTCTGATCTCTATGGAACACTAGCAGCACAGGAGCCTCAAATAGCACAGGCTAAAACACTAACCATTGCACCATACACATTGGTTAGTAAATCTACAGAGGCTGCAGAGAGACCGAGAAATGAGAAAGCAACAAAGGAGAAGAAGAAAATAGTGATGGTTGATAGCGAAGAAGACGAGCTGGTAGAAGAAGAGATAACTCTTGCGTCATTAGCTAAATCCTTAGCTCTATTGACAAGAGAGTTCAGAGGAAACCAGAGGGGTTCAGGAATTGATCGATATGGCAGAGACAACCGAAGTGATAGAAGAGATAATGAAAGAAGAGAAGAATCGAGTGACCGACAGAGGTCAGATGATAGAAATGACCGACAGAGGTCAAGCGACAGAAACTACAGAGGTAATGACCGACAGAGATCAGATGAATAGGTGAGCCACACACAACAAGAATGCTACAAGTGTGGCAAGCCTGGTCATTACGCAAACGAATGCCGAACGAATAAAGGTGGAGACCGACAGAAGTCCGACGATCGTGCTGGAAACACTTCCCAAGGTTGTTTCAACTGTGGGAAGCCAGGCCATTTCGCAAATGAATGCAGAAGTAGACCAAATCGCCCATAGAAGGACTCAGCTTTTTACAAAAAGAAGGCCGAGTATTATGCGCAAAAATCCCTAATGGCGAACAAAGGGCATTCTGAGGCAAACAAGGAGGACTTCGAGTCAGACTCTACCTCTGACGATGAATACACCACCAATGCCCTATTCTGTGGCATGGCAAATATCGACTCCGGCACTGACATTGAGGTATCCACTTCAAACTCTACCTCTTGTACTAATTCTGTAGATGATAATTCACTTAAACTTAACATTGAACTGATTGAACTAAAAGAGTTAAATGAAAGCATTCAGAAAAGACTCACCTTTAATGAGAGAGAAGTAAGGCTTCTCACTCAAGAAAAAGGCAGAATTTTTGAAGAAAAGGAAAGAGTAGAAAAAGAATTGGAACAAAAATCTAGATCTTTTAAAAAAGCAAATTTCTGAATTAACCTCTGCTCTCAAAATTAAAACAAAAGAACTTTCAGTTGTTAGGAGTGAAACGACAGATATAAGAGCTCCCAAAGAATACTTTCAAAGAGAGAGAGAGAGGTACTTTGGCAAGATCTACTCAGAAGAGATGTTTTGCTTAAAAACTATAAAGATGCACAGAAGGTGTATGAAAAAGTAAACTCGCAAATAGGAAGACGGGGTGTAGGGTACGATGATATTACCCTAGGTGTTGAAGGCAAAAGAATTAAATCTCTGTCTTCTCTGTTTGTGTTAGGAAAAACGAACAAACCAGATTTTCCAAACATACTCTCTGTACGTAAAAGGGCTAAAATCTCTGTGGAACCTCACTTGAGGAAACATACGAAGATGATCAATGTGTGGTTTGAAAACACAGATTCATCATCTTCAACCTCTAGCAATAGAGGAATCAAACCAAAGAAATATCTGAAAACACAAGATCAGATTGGTATCTTTAAGTTTGGTAAACCAGAGACTCAAACGCAGGTTGCTTTTGTCTGTATGATAAATGTCGAAAAGAAACTATCGGCAGAAGCTCCTGAGTTTAAACCCACCTTTTCAGAAGAAAAACTTAAAGAAACAATTGAAAAGGAAATTTTGGAAGTATGGAAAACAAACGTCTTAGAAAACTTCTGTACATCTTCTGTAGATAAATTTCTCGCTGAAGAGATCTTATTAGAAACCTCTGCCGTCTATGAAAGTTATTCTACAGAGAAAGAAAGCTCGTACGATACATGCTCGGAAAATCCAGCCTCTGTCGACAGAGATGACTCAACCTCTGTATATGAGGACGATTCATCTTCTGACGACTCAGAGACAGATGTTACATCAGGGATAGTTCACTATGACATAGAGGATGTTAAATTCTCCTCTGAAGTTCTTAACAGAACTATTTCTCCCAAAGAGAAAATCATAGAGATACCTATCTGCCCAGATTTTCTAAACTTGTATTTACAAGTCAAAACCTCTGCTGAGCTTGATATGTTAAATCTTAAAAAGAAGACCTCTGTAGATCCTAAAAGTTCAAAATTTTCAAAACCATCAAGGCAAATTAACGAAAATCCCACTTGGCAACAAAAGGGAAAATGGCCTAAAGTTAACAAATCTTTTTCCTCTGTGACAGTAAAGAAAGATGTTCACCACAGATGGCAGAAACTAAACAAAGCTTTTGCAAACAACATTCTAGTATTCATAGATCTTCTTGTAATAGGAAATCTAATGTTAAGAAAAAATGTAATGCCTCTGTGGCTCAGTTCAATAAATTCAATGAAAAGTTCAAGCAAATCACGTCTCATATTCAATATTGTCATTGCTTTGATCTTATGTTCAAACTAAATAATCACTTCTCCAGTCAAGATTGTTTACTCTCTACTCAAATTCAAAAGTCAAAACCCACAAAGAAACAATCTGATTCTTCTACAAAAGATAAAATGTATTTCAAGAAGGCTAAGGCAAACTTGAAAAATTCTAACAATATAGGACCCATGTGGATATGGGTACCTAAGTCTCTATGATTATCTTGCAGAAGCGGTATGTGCCAACCTGGTATCTAGACTCCGGATGCTAAAGGCACATGACTGGCGACAGAAGTTTACTATCCACGTACAAAGAAACACTCGTTGGTGAATCTGTAACTTTTGGAGACGACAAGAAGGGACACATCAAAGGCTATGGAGTCATAAAGAAAGAAAAAGTCTCTGTATACAAAGTTGCATATGTGGATGGCCTTAAACACAACCTACTCAGTGTAAGTCAACTCTGTGATACAGGATTCGATGTGTTATTCAAAAGAACTTTCTGCTCTCTGGAAAGTGAGGACACAGGAATGGAACTTCTGCGAGCCGAAAGAAGAGGTGATCTATATCTAATGAATTTCAGTTCCAAGAACAAGGAAAAAGTTTGCCTTGTAGCCTGCAAAAGTGAGGAAGCCTGGTTATGGCATAACAGGTTCTGTCACTTGAACTTTCACACCTTGGATAAACTGGTCAAACTTGATCTAGTTAAAGGTTTGCCTAATGTTAAATTTAATAAGGATCATTTGTGTTCTGCCTGTGAAATGGGAAAACTCAGAAGAGCTTCCCACAGAGGCAAAACAGATGTGTCTTGCACTAGGCCTCTATACATGCTTCATGTCGACCTCTGCGGTCCCATTTCCATACAGAGCCTAGGTGGCAAGAAATACATACTTGTCTTAATTGATGAGTATTCGGGTTGAATTTGTCCGAAAGAAATCAGATGTTCCAATCATCTTGATTAATCTAATAAAAAGAATCCAAGTTCTTTATGAATGCAGAATACAGAAGTTAAGAAGTGACAATGGCCTATCTTTCTACAGAAGGAATATCACAGAACTTCTCTGCCGCACGCACTCCACAGCAGAACGGCGTAGTCGAAAGAAAAAATCGAACGCTCGTGGAGGCCGCAAGAACTATGCTATCAGCATGCGGATTACCGATGAACTTTTGGGCAGAAGCGATTTCTACCGCTTGTTATACACGGAATCGTTCAGCCATTGTGAAAAGGCACATCAAGACTCCTTACGAACTGATCAACAAAAGGCGGCCAAACATCAAGTTTTTCCATGTGTTTGGATGTAAATGCTTTGTTTTAAACGACAGAGATTCCAGAGGAAAGTTTGAGGTAAAAGTTGACGAAGGAAAATTCATTGGATACTCTGCCACTTCCAAATCCTACAGAATATACCTTACAAAGTCTCGAAAGATCGTAGAAAGCATCAATGTTTCTTTTGATGATTCCTTCCAAAAGACTTCTGAACAAATCAGTTCAGAACTCGGACATAAAGGGGAATCCTCTGACATCTCGCAAACGAAAGAAGACTTAAATCTTCTATTTTTAGAGATGTTACATAACGACATTTATCCCTCTGTTGGAACCATCAGAGCTTTCGCAGAACCATCTTCTGTCGGTCAAAATCCTACAGGTATGACTCTAACTGGTCCAAATAATGCTTCATCTTCTTCTGTAAATACTATAGATACAAATGCCAAGGAAAAGACTGCAGAAGATGAAACACCAAGGAAAATGACCACAGAAGCTGCTGAAGAACAAACTCCACAATCCACAGAGGAACCAATTACAGAGGATATAGAGGACCAACTCTATACGTCCTCAGAGGAACAAACTCCACCACCACTCGTACCAATCATTCCACAAACTGTAGGATCAACTACGAAGACACGCACAATGATAGAGGCTACACCAGAAGAAGAAGAACAACAAGAAGCCTCTGAAGAACAATTTGATGACATTGATGACCATCTTCCACGCACAACTCAGTGGACAAAATGCCATCCTCCAAGCCAAATAATTGGTGAACGCTCTGACACGGTAAAAACAAGGTCTGCCACTGCTAATTTTTGTTTCTTTACAAACTTTATTAGTGTGATAGAGCCAAAGAAGATTTCTGAAGCCCTTGACGATCCAAACTGGGTAGACGCCATGCAAGATGAGCTTCTACAGTTCGAGCGCAACAAAGTCTGGACTCTAGTACCTCTGCCACGGGGGAAACAGGCCATTGGAACAAAGTGGGTCTACAAAAATAAGAAGGATGAAGATGGAGTGGTCATCAGAAACAAAGCACGATTAGTGGCCAAGGGATATAGACAAGAAGAAGGCATAGACTACGATGAGACTTTTGCCCCTGTCGCACGGCTCGAAGCAATAAGAATATTCTTAGCCTTCGCAGCCCACAGAGGCTTTAAAGTCTATCAGATGGACGTAAAATGAGCTTTTCTCAACGGTGAAATCCAAGAAGAGGTTTACGTAAATCAGCCACCAGGGTTTGAAAGCTCAAAGTTCCCAAGGCATGTATACTACCTTGAAAAGGCTCTGTACGGACTGAAACAGGCTCCAAGAGCATGGTACGAACGACTTTCTACCTTTCTTCTAGTCAATGGCTACGACAGAGGTACAACAGATACTACCTTATTCTATAAACGTAAAAATAGTAAAATAATGTTTGTACAAATCTATGTGGACGACATAATTTTTGGTTCTACTAATACAGAAGAGTGCAAAAGTTTTGAAAAACTCATGCAGAGTGAGTTTGAAATGAGTATGATGGGAGAATTAACTTTCTTCCTCAGACTCCAAGTCAAACAATTATCAGAGGGAATTTTTATAAATCAGGCCAAATATGTCTTTGACATTCTTTCCAAGTATATAGCCTCTCTGATACCTCTGCCATGAAAACTCCAATGGCCACTGGAAATAAGTTATTCTTAGATCCAGATGGAATCTCTGTAGAAAGCACTCTCTACAGAGGCATGATTGGATCTCTGTTGTACTTAACTGCTAGCAGACCTGACATTATGCATGCCACATGTCTTTGTGCACGTTATCAAGCTAATCCTAAGAAATTACATTATGATGTTGTTAAGAGAATCTTTAGATACCTAAAGGGGACCAAAAATCTCGGTCTCTGGTATCCACAGAACTCTGGTTTTTGTCTTAAAGCTTATACAGATTCAAACTATGGAGGATGCATGCTCGACAGAAAGAGTACCTCTGGGAGTTGTCAACTCCTAGGTGGTAAACTAGTCAGTTGGACCTCCAAGAAGCAGAATTGTGTCTCAACATCTACGGCAGAAGCTGAATACGTTGCTGCTGCTAGCTGTTGTTCTCAGGTTCTGTGGATGAAGACTCAGCTAAAAGACTACGACCACATCCTATTCAAGATACCCATCTTCTGTGATTCCAAACGTGCCATTGCCATCTCTGCCAATCCTGTGCAACATTCAAAAACCAAGCATATTGATATAAGGTACCACTTCTTGAAACATCATGTTGAATACGGTACAATCGAGATGCATTTCGTGCCCACAGAATACCAACTCGCAGACTTATTCACCAAAGCATTAGACGAGAAAAGATTCAATTTCTTGGTAGGTAAGTTAGGAATGATTAATATGACGTGAAAATCCTCTGTAAGTATAGCTTTATCTTCTGTGAATAAGTATATATTTCTATTACTTTACTTATTGCTTTGATTGATTTCTTTCTGTATGTAAATTCTCAATCTTAAATAGTTCTTGAAATCACAGAGCTTCTGTGGGTCTGCTCAGAACCTCTGACGACCCCTACAGAACCTCTGGTAAACATGACCTATGTACTATGCAAAACTTATCCTATTTTGATCCAAGCATAGGTCAAGGGGGAGCAAAAGGGACCTTGAAATGATCGACATAGGTTAATCACTCAAGGGGGAGCCAAAGAAAAGTGTCGATGAATCTATCGACAGAAGTCAAACATCACCGCCGAGAAAAGAAGAACAAAAAGGTATGTCTCTCGTACAAAAGGTTTTTGAAAACAGTTTTCTGGGACTCAAATTGTCAAATATATCCTAAAGATACTATAGATAACATTTCAAAAATCAAAAGATCAAAAAGCTTCATAAAATTTGAGTTATGAGAAATTTGAGGTCATAGAGCCTCTACTGAGCTCAACAGAGGTTCTGCCAGAAATATGCTCTGGGATCGCAAATTTAACCTCTATCGATCTTTTGGAATGTCATCTCAGAAACCGAATACGCACAAATACACACACCATGACCTTCTCGCACAAATTTTTTTCCAAAACAGTTTTCTCGGACACCAACATTCAAATATGTCCGAAAACCATTTCTTAATACAAATCAAAACTTGGATGATCAAAATTGTTAATAGATTTTTAGTTATGAGAAATTTCACTCATAGAGCTTCTGCTGGCCCTGACAGAGCTTCTGCTAGCCCTGACTGAGCTTCTGCAAGTTCCAACAGAGCCACAAAACCTCTGAGTAAAAATTCTTCACTAAAATCCTAACGATCCTCTCCAATGCCTTTACAAATGTTTTTGTTAAAGAAGAACCTACATAGTCATGATAACAAGATATATATAAGAAAGGGATAAACATCAAGTTTTTCAAAAATACACAGAGCTTCTATAAACCTCAGAGGTTCTGTAACAGTAACGGTTACTTTTACTGAGAGTGAAAATCATGTGGCTAAGAACAACCCCACGCGCCTAGCATTAATGGGCCGCGCACAACGTCATGTCATCATCTGACATGGCCTACGTGTCTCATTTTCATTGGGCGTACATGGCACGTTCTTTTGGAAAGTTGAACACGCCGTTCGAAATCAAGTACAAATTCCAAATATTTATGCATTGCCATATTTTTTTACCCTTTCGAATTCTACCATTTTACCAACCTATAAAACCCAAGCTTACCCTCTCATAAAACCTTTACGAACCCTCATTCTTCTCCGGCGAAACCCTGCAAAAAAAAACTGCAAGTATCTTATTCTCATTACAAATGGCTTCATCTTCCCAAGCTATCTCCCCTGCACACTCTCCGGAGAACTCTCAAGAACACTCCCCAGCTCAGTCTGAACACTCAGAAAACCCCCATCTCGCCAAAAACGCCGAACAAGAAGATTCCGGCGACTCAGCAGAATTTGCTCCGACCACCCATCTCCAGAACTTCATTGCTCAAGAACACTTTGACAAAGTACTACCCATAAAGTCAAATAACTGCTACTTGGTCCCCTCACCAACTGCTTTCGGCGAAGCCCATGCTCTTCTACACATCATGGAATAAAGTGCTAAAGTGCAGTTTGGATCTTTGAGGGCATCATCTACTTTCTTTGGTTACGTCAGAGAAATAAAGTTAACAAATAAACAAATATTACCTGCACTTCGTCGAGTCTGAACACCAGCGTTTGGATCACCAAGAATTTGATCAATTGGGTGATTTACAGTCCATCGCTGAGTCGGAGCGTGAGACGCTGACTCAACCTGAACTGGAGGAGCTGAAGATGAGGCTTCAACAACTTCTGGAAAATCATCTAAGAGAGGAGTGGGTGCATATGTCATTATATTCACTGATTGCTGAGAAGTAGATGGAATGTCTGAGACATTTGGTTCAGAAGCAGGTATACTGATTAAAGGAACAGCTGAGACCCATGATGTTTCAGCTTCACTATTCTGCATATTTGGAATGATAGTAGGACTATCATCTTTAACTGTACGAGTATGAGGAGTGGGAATATCTTCTGAATCACCAAGATTAGAAAACATCCATTGATTCAGTTCTTCAGTATCAGCGGACGGTTTACAGTTCGCTGAACGGGATTCGTCAAACGTGACGTGAATTGTTTCTTCTACAGTTTGTCTTCTTCGATTGAAGACTCTGAAGGCTTTGTAGATTGAAGAATATCCAAGAAAGATTCCATCATCAGCCTTAGGATCAAACTTTCCAAGGGCATCTCTGTTGTTCAGTATGAAACACTGACATCCAAAGATGTGAAGAAAGTTGATTGAAGGCTTTCTCCCATGAAAAAGTTCATAGGCTGTTTTATTGAATCTTTTGACTATCAGCGACCTATTTTGCGTAAAACAAGCAGTGTTGACAGCTTCTACCCAAAACTGAGTAGGCAGGTGAGAATCGCTGAGCATTGAACGTGCAGCTTCAATAATTGTTCTATTTCTTCTTTCAGCGACTCCATTTTGTTGCGGTGTTCTCACTGATGAAAAGTTGTGAGAAATACCCTTGCTTTCAAAGAAGGAATCAAGAGAACTGTTTTTGATTTCAGTCCCATGATCACTACTTATTGAGCGAACGGTCAAGTTGTTCAGGGTTTCCATCTTCCAAACAAAGGTGATGAGTTCTTCAGGGGTGTCACTCTTGGAACGGAGAAACATAACCCATGTATAGAGAGAGAATTCATCAACTATGACCAGTGTATATTTCTTTCCAGCAATGGATTGTTTGTTAACAGGGCCAAACATATCCATATGGAGAAGTTGTAAAGGAGATGACACTGAGGAGACTTGCTTTGACTTAAAGCTTGCTTTGGTCTGCTTCCCTTTCTCACCCGCTGAACATAAAGACTCTTGGGCGTATGAGTGCTGAGGTAGACCAGTGACTAACTCTTTTGAAGAAAGAGTGTTCAGTGTCTTGAAATTCAGATGAGAGAGCCTCTTATGCCATAGCCAGTTGACATCAGATGAGGCTTTTGAGAAGAAACAGGAGTTCTCAGTGGTTGTTGAGTCCATGTTTATTACATAAATATTTTCCAAACGATAACCGCTGAGAGCTATCTTCTCCTTTTTGTCAGTGACAAAGCAAGATTCCTTAGTAAAGATTACTTTGTTATCCTTGTCGCAAAGCTGACTGATGCTTAAAAGATTATGCTTCAGCCCTTCAACATATGCGACTCTTCTGAAGGTTGTTGTACCATTAGAGAGTACACCAAACCCTCGGGTATGTCCTTTTCCATTTCCTCCGAAAGTCATAGAGGGACCGTTCTCTTCCTTGTATTCAGCGAGCAGGCTTTTCTTTCCAGTCATGTGTCTAGAGCATCCGCTATCGAGATACCATATACCCTTCTTAACCTGCATTACAAAGGAAGATTAGTTTTTCTTGGGTACCCACTTAACCATTTGTACACGTTTGTCAGTGGAAGTAGTTTGAATGGAAGGTTCAGCAATCTTCGCAGCATTTGAAGATTCAGCTTTGTCAGTCTTCACTTTGGTTAATTTCTTAACCTCAGTGGTCTTCTTTGCCTTGGGGGCAGTGATCTTCACATTGGCTAACTTTTCAGCTTTGGTGGCTGTGGGGCACTTACTAGCAATACGATCAGTAAGTCCACAGTGATAACATTTCCTATAACTAAAAGTAGTTCTAGGACCATTTGAATGCTGAGCTTTAGATTTTGAAATAGATGTACCAGCACCAAGTAAGCTATTGGCTTTTGAAATGGGAGGAACATTCAGTTCTTCGGATTTCTTACCAGAGACATCCACTCTGATTCTAGGAGTAGATCGCTGAATAGATCTATGCTGATTAGATCCAGAGATCTGATTCCTTGATCCAGAGGGATGAATCACTAAAGCTTTAGAAGCATTCAGCTTAGGTACTAAAGTACCCTTCTGAGGATTTTGGTTAAAAGCAATTCCTTTACCTTTATCTTTAAAGACAGAGGTAGGTTTTGAATAAACCATTTTCTCTTTACCTTTTGAAGAGGTAGAAATTTCCTCAGGGATAGGCGGTCTAGAGGAGGAACACTGAGAGGATGAAGTATCAACGACTGAGGATACGAAAGTTCCAAATAAGAGCATGGAACGATCAGTGGTTGGTTCTAGATTGTCAGCTTTGTAACCAAGAGTCAGAATCTGATGACCTTTCAGAGTTACTTTCCAACTCAGTGATAGTGACCGAGGGTCGCTGAGTGGAAGGTTCCTCTGAGATTAAAGCAACAGGGGTGCTTTTGGAATCTTTTACAAGATTTTTCTTAAGATGACTCGATTGTTCATGATTCAGCATCGTGCCATATAAGGTAGAAAGGGTCATTGATCTTAGATCCTTTGACAGCTTGAGACGCATAGAATAATTGTCCCAGCTTTCAGGTAAAATTCTAAAAACTTTGTCAGCACTTCAAAGTTAGAATATTCCTTACCAACAGTTTTTAGATCTATTAATAAATAGTTAAAACGTTGGTGAACTTCAGAGAGAGTTTCGTTCTTACCACAAATGAAACTTTCGTACTGTCTTACCAGGTTGATCTTTCGAGAGTCCTGGACTTCCGACGTACCTTCATACTGAACACATATTGTGTCCCACATAGCTTTTGAGGTTTTCAGGTTCATGACGGAATGGTAGACTTCGTCAGGAAGAGCCATGGATAGTATGGATCTGGCTTTTGTGTCGATAGCCACTTTCTTTTTATATTCGTCAGTCCACATATGAACTTCCTTGGGTATCAGCCTTTCTGGAATAGCAGGTCTATTCTCAGCGGCTGGAACTGCAGCATCAATTCTTACAGGAATATATGGGCCGTTTTCAAGATAATAAGGCATAGGAGGGTCTACACCTTCTAAGAAGAGAATCATCCTATTTTTTCCATAGATTAAAATTATATCTAGAGAATCTAGGGGTTTTTGCAAGAGAACCATTGTCAATATAATTTGTGTTTGTGTTGGTAGCCATTTTCAGAAATAGCAAGGAATAGAAATCTTAGTATAGATCAAATATTGTTTATGAGATTAAACAAATATGTTCTGATACCACTTGTTGGTCCCGAAGGGCTATACAAGTTTGTAGAAGGGGGGGTTGAATACAAACACACAGATTTTACTTTTCTAAATTGTTTATTGATAAATCATTAACAATTTACAGCTTGTTGTGGAACAAGATTAAGGATAAACCTAAATCTAAACAAGTTGGAACACTAAGTTTCTTGCACTAAGAAAGAGAAGGAAATTACTAATAATAACCAATCTCAAGATAAGAATGATGAACTTGTCCAGAGTTAGCCAGTTACTTCAAAATGAAGTGAGTTCTTCTTCTTATATACTGCATGCATTTAATGCATAGCAGTTTACACTTTACACGTGGCAGCAGCTCATTGGTTGTATGTCATTGACCTTTGTTGACAACCTTAGTAGCCGCATGTTTGAACAGTGTAGTATCAGAGTGGTTGTACGATTTCAGACAATAAGGAGGTTCTTTTCTGACATATCGTACGGAGTCGTGCAAGGGTGGTTAAGACAAAAGTACTTTGTACGGAGGACTTCATGATCAGCTTTTCGTTGATTCAGCGCTTTACCATTGTTTATCAGCGAATGATAAAGTTCAGCGATAGCTGAAGTCCTGTACTTGATACTTCACGTTGAGTGGACAAAACTAAGTCTTCGCTGATCCGCATCAGTTCATTAGGAGACTTGTCGCTGGTTCTTGAGCTTGATCTTTGACTTCAGCGTAGAACCTATGTTGACGTGAAACTTGTCTTCAGAGATCATAAGTAAACAACTAACTTATAAGCGATCACCATAAGGACTGAACAGACTCAGAGCATTATGGTGAATAGTGTTCGCTGAATGTTTAATCTAAAGTGCGAGAGTTCCTATCAGTGGTACTGTGTTCCTATCAGTGGTACTGTAAGATCTTAGTACTTATCAACGATAGTGAAACTCTGATACATATTGTTTACTTACAATTTTCAGTAAGTATATAAGAGAGGGTCATTATCAAATCACTGAGGGTTTGGATCAACACAGAGACTCAAACTCAAGTCGGTTTTGTATGCATGATGAACCCTGAAAAGGAGTTATGGGCATAAGCACCCGAGTTCATACCTTTGTCCACCGAGAATAGGCTAAAAAATAACTCTAAAAATGTCTTGGAAGCCTGTGAAAATCAATCTGTTGAAAATAATGATATTTCCTCTATCGAACATGATCTGGGTGAAAAGGACTCCGTGGAATCTTCTGAGACCATAGAGGATGCTCCTTGTACTTCAAAAGAGACCAACATTTATGAAAACAAGGAAGAAAGTGAACATGTCACATGTACAGAGAACCTTGCCTCTATCGATAGAGATTTCCTTGACTCAGACTCAGAATATGAGGAAGTCTCAACCTCTGTCGACTCAGAGACTGATTCTGACAAATCAGAGATAGTACCTTGTGAATCAAAGGGATTTAGACTTCCCTCTGGCATTCCTAAAAGAACAATTCCTCCAAAGGAGAAATTCATAAGTATTCCTATTTGTCTAGACTTTCTAGACATGTGCATACAAGCTAAAACTTCCTTTGAGTTGAAAATATTAAGGAACAAAAAGAAAAATATTCTTAGACTCCAAAAGTTTCAAAACCTTTAAGGCCAACTCAAGAAAAACTTACTTGGCAACAAAAGGGAACATAGATTGAAAATAATAAGTCTTTTTCTTCTGTGACAGTGAAATCGACAGAAGTTCACCACAAAAGATGGGTACTACAGAAGGCTCCTCTGAAGAGAGATTTTTATAAAAATAAATCTAGCCTAGATAGGTCATTCTGTAACAGAAAGTCTGATGCTAGGAGAGATTGCAATCATAAAGCCTCTGTACCCATGTTCAATGTTTTTAATGAAAAGTTTATACGAGTTTCTTCACATGTTGATTATTGTCATTGATTTGAACTTATGTATCAATTAAATCAACATTTCTCTGGTCCTCACTATTTCCTCTCTAAACCCAAAACAAAGAATGCAAAACTCAAGGGTAAGAAGAAACAAAATGGTTCTTCAAAAGAAGTTAAAACCAAAACTAAGGATGCTAAAGTAACCTTAAAGTCCCCTAACAAGATCGGACCCATTTGGAAATGGGTACCTAAATCTCTCTAATTGAATTGCAGAAGCAGTATGCGCCTATCCGGTACCTAGACTCCGGGTGCTCGAGGCATATGACTGGCGACAGAGGTTTATTATCTTCATATAAAGACAAACTTGGAGGAGGATCTGTAACTTTTGGAGACAATAAAAAGGGGTACATCAGAGGCTACGGAGTCATCAAAGAAGTAGATGTAACCTTGTACAAAGTTACGTATGTGGATGGCCTTAAGCACAACCTACTAAGTGTAAGCCAACTCTGCGACACAAGTTTCGATGTGAAGTTCAAAAGAACTTATTGTTCTCTACTTGGAGAGGATACAGACATAGAACTTCTGCGAGCTGAAAAAAGAGGTGACTTATACCTCATGAATTTTAAAGCCAAGAACCAAAGTGACAAGCTTTGTCTTGACTCAAGCAAAAATGAAGAAGCATGGTTATGGCACAACTGGTTCTGTCATCTAAACTTCCACACCCTTGATAAACTTGTGAAGCTTGATCTGGTAAGCGGTCTGTCTAATGTGAAATTTGACAAAGATCATCTATGCTCAGCCTGTGAAATGGGTAAACTCAAAAGAGCTTCCCATAAAGGCAAATCTGACGTGTCTTGCACTAGGCCTCTGTATATGCTTCATGTCGACCTTTGCGGTCCCATTGCTACACAGAGCCTAGTTGGTAAAAAGTACATGTTTGTATTAATTGATGAGTACTCAAGATATACTTGGATAGAATTTGTCCGAAAGAAGTCATATGTTCCAAACATCTTGATTAATCTAATGAAAAGAATCCAGGTTCTCTATGAGTGCAGGGTGCAGAAACTGAGGAGCGACAACGGAACAGAGTTCAAGAACTCCACCATTGAAGCTTATCTCACAGAGGAAGGAATCTCACAAAATTTTTCTGTTGCACGCACTCACAACAGAATGGCATGGTTGAACGTAAAAATCGCACGCTTGTGGAGGCTGCAAGAACCATGCTCACAACATCTGGATTACCCATCTCATTCTGGGCAGAAGCTATCTCTACTGCATGCTTTACTCAAAATCGATCAACAGTAGTAAAGAGGCACATCAAGACACCTTTTAAGTGATAAACCAGAGAAAACCAAACATTAAATTCTATCATGTGTTTGGGTATAGGTGCTTTGTCCTTAATGACAAAGAAGTCCTTGGGAAGTTCGATCATAAGGCAGATGAAGGGAAATTCATTGGGTACTCTGCCACTTCCAAGGCATACAAAATCTATGTTCTGTGGACTCGAACAATTGTGGAAAGCATTAATGTTTCATTTGATGATTCATTCCATAAGACTTGTGATCAAATCAATTCAGAACTCGGACTAAACAATGAAACCTCTGGCGTTTCAACTTCAAGAGAAGCAGAGTTAAATCTGTTATTTGAAGAAGTGTTCAACAACGAAGTTGATCCCTCTGCCGAAGTTTACAGAACCTCTGGAGAGTCATCCTCTGCGGACCAGATAAGTCAAGGTATATCTCTAACTGGTCCCTCAAATACTTCACCCTCTTCCACAAATTGTGTAGGTACAAACGTTGAGGGAGAACAAGCAAAGGATACTGTGAACAATGGCTCCACGACAGAGAAACTGGAAATTCCAACTCCTGTGACGACAGAGGAATTAACACCGGAGGAGAATGAGGATTCAGTTTCAACGTCTTCAGAGGATTCAATTCCTACTCTTATTGAAATACCTCAAGCTGAAACTCCAAATACCAGCACAGAAGTACCATCAACCAAAGAAGCTGCACCTGAACCATCATGTGCAACGACAGAAGTTCAACTCGATGCTACAAATGACCATCTCCCAAGAATGACCAAGTGGACAAAAGATCATCGTCAGAGCCAAATTATTGGAAGTCCGTCTGACAACGTCAAGACTCGATCAGCAACTGCTAACTTATGTTTCTTCACAAATTTTATCAGTATGATCGAACCGAAGAAAGTTTCTGAGGCTCTGGAAGATACAAATTGGATGGAAGCAATGCAAGAGGAGCTTCTCTAATTTGAGTGAAATAAAGTGTGGTCCCTAGTTCATCTGCCAAGAGGGAAAACAGCTATAGGGACCAAATGGGTCTTCAAAAACAAGAAGGATGAGGATGGGGTGGTCATAAGGAACAAGGCAAGATTGGTGGCCAAGGGATACTGTCAAGCTGAAGGTATTGACTACGAGGAGACCTTTGCCCCTATCGCACGGCTCGAAGCTATAAGGATCTTCTTAGCCTTCACAACCCACAATGGATTTAAGGTATACCAAATGGACGTCAAATCTGCCTTCCTCAATGGACAGATTCAAGAAGAAGTGTATGTCTAACAACCACCAGGGTTTGAAAGTGCTAAATACCCTAATCACGTCTACTATCTGGAAAAGGCCTTGTATGGACTCAAACAAGCCCCCAGAATATGGTATGAACGCCTTTCAACCTTCCTTCTTGTCAATAAGTTCGAAAGAGGTACCACCGATACCATGTTTTTTTCAAAAGAAAAGGTGATGAGATTCTACTTGTACGAATTTATGTGGACGACATTATATTCGGATCTACTAATGAAAAATATTGCAAAAAGTTTGAAATGCTCATGCAGAGTGAGTTTGAAATGAGCATGATAGGAGAGTTAAATTTCTTCCTCGGGCTTCAAGTCAAACAATCGTCAGAGGGAATTCTCATTAATCAATCTAAATATGTCTCTGACAGGCTTTCGGAATTCAAACTCTCTGACTCCTCTGTCATGAAGACCCCCATGGCCACTGGATCTAAGTTACACTCAGATCCAGAGGGCAAATCTGTTGAGTGCAAACTCTACAGAGGCATGATTGGGTCTCTATTAAACTTAACTGCCAGTAGATCAGATATCATGTATGCCACGTGTCTTTGTGCAAGGTATCAAGCTAACTCCAAAGAATCCCACCTATTTGCTGTCAAGAGAATCTTTAGATACCCTAAAGGAACCAAAAATCTTGGTCTCTAGTATCCAAAGAACTCTGGCTTTGATTTGATGGCTTTTATAGATTCAGATTATGGAGGATGCAAGCTAGATAGAAAAAGTACCTCTAGGGGCTGTCAATTCCTAGTTGGAAAACTGGTAAGATGGACTTTAAAGAAGTAGAACTGGGTGTCGACATCCACGGCAGAAGCGAAATACGTTGCTGCTGCTAGCTGCTGTTCACAAGTTCTGTGGATGAGAACTCAACTCAAAGACTATGGTCTAAGTATCCAAAAGATACCAATCCTCTATGATTCCAAAAGCGCCATTGCTATCTCTGCCAACCCCGTACAACACTCGAAAACCAAGCACATATATATCAGGTTCCACTTTCTAAAGCATCGCATTGAACAGGGATTAATAGAGATGTACTTTGTACCTACAGAGTATCAGCTTGCGGACATATTCACCAACGCGCTTGATGAGAAGAGATTTATATTCTTGGTGGGTAAATTAGGTATGCTAAACATGAGTTAAACCCTCTGTAAGTGAGATTAAATCCTCCTGTATATATGTAAATATTTAAATCTTTCAATCTTTTCCTTTACAACGTTCTGCAACAAACAGAGCCTCTATGAAATGGCACAGAGACTCTGGTGAGATTGATCTATGTTTTTTGCTCTACTTATCATTATCTGACCCAAGCATAGATCAAGGGGGAGCAGAAGGAGATCGTGTAATGATCTACAGAGGTTGACCATTCAAGGGGGAGCCAAAGAAGTTCTTTGATCAAAACAATCAACAGAAGAAGGTGATTATGCCGAGAAAAATGAGATACGTTTGGTAAGCACATCGTACAAACCAGTTTTCTAAAGCACTTTTCTCGGACACAACTTTCAAAATATGTCCTGAATTACCTGTTTAAACTAGTCAAAACCTTGGATGATCAAAATCCTTTGAGAACTCTCCACAATTAGAAATTCTTGGTCAAAGAGCCCCTGTCACGCTTGACAGAGCCTCTGTGCCACACGGTCTCTGCGATCATGATTTCTCTAGTGGAAGCTCTCTCGATCATTTCATTGCTTTTTCAAACATATTTTTTGGTAAAAAAAAGTGCAATTTTGGTGCTTGTTGAGGAAGACCTTAGACCACAGAAGCTCACTTCACCACAAAGCTTCTGTCATTTTTGATCACTTATGTGTTTTGAATATGTCCAAGGTGCGGGTTATTTCAAAAATGACAGTCATTTGGGTATAGCAACTGCCACGCGCGCAGAATTAATGGGCGCAACACGACGTTCCATCGTGCATCGCCACCTCTGACGTGGCACACTTCTATTGGACGTGGTTTCAACCGTTAGTGCTGAAGCGTTTCTTCACAGCTATGTACTCGAGTATGGACCCCAAATTTTATGTAATAAAATTTTTACCGCCCAAATTCTACTCCCTTTACCCATTATAAAACCCTTATTTACCCTTCTTCTCCAACTTTCCAAACTCTTTCCTCTGTGATTACTCCTGTGAACCTGCATTTACCAAGAGCAAACCTGCAAATCCTTTCTGTTTCTTCAAGTTTTCTCAAGAAAAACCTCAAATGGCTTCCAATACTTCACCTGCTAACTCCCCCACTCCATCTGAGCACTCTCAAAACCCATCGCCAGCAAGAAACCAACCTGAGAAATCAAACAATGGTGATTCGGCTCATTATCTCCCCTCCACAAATATGTAGAACTTCATTAACAATCAGTGGTTTGAGAACCCCCTACCCTTGAAACCAAACAACCACTATGTGGTCCTAAATAAAAATAACTTCGGTCAAGAACATGCCATTTTCATTAATCTTCTGAAAAATCATCCCCTGAGGCACATCTTGACAAGGAATGTCAAGAACATCCCTGGACGATACGTGAACCAGTTTTGGAAGAGTTGCCGTGTTGATGATGACATAAACTCTGTCGTTGGATACATGTCCAATCCTGATAACTCTGGAAGCCTAACCATTGGGATCAACAGAACCATGATCTCATTCGAGTTTGAACTACCTACCAGAGGTCAGCTGGAAATTAGACAATACGCAGAAGAACCAACCGACACAGAGCTCTGTGAATTTGTCTTTATGCTTGGATACAATGAACCCCCGACTAAGAGAATTGACTTCAGAAGAAATCGCCTTCCTCCTCTGTGGAACACCTTTTTCTCCATCCTCAACAAAAGTCTAACTGGAAAGACTGGAAGCCCTGACCAATGCTCTCATCAGATCCTTTCAATAATGTACGGTATATATTATGATCTATCTTTAGACTATGAAGGATTAATCCATCAGGAGTTGGTTGCCACAGTGGAACACAAAATGTCTACTCAGAAGGCATAGGGAAAGCTCACATCTCTGCAATTCTAGAGGATTTTGGGAATCATTCTAGAACCACTACTAGAGAAAGAGGGATGGACGCTAGAGGGACCAACTGTTAAAAATTATCCCTTGCAGAAGATGACCCCCACAAAACACGTTGCTGGCTACACTCACTGTAGACCACTCAGCGAGAAGATGTTTGTTAAACCCAGAATCTAGCAATGAAATATAGAGAGAGAATCTAGAGAGCAAAAGTCATCCATATATTGATCAATGAGTACAAATGACACAATGCTACAAGTGTTCTTGATTGTTGTTGATTGTTATCTAACTATGAACTAGACATGCCTATTTATACCCATAACATACAAGGTATAAAGGAATTATGAACTAATACAGTACATAGACTTTACAGTAAATCTTGAATACACTAATGCTCTAACAATCTTCCCCTTTGGATTCAAGATTTAAAATATGACAACAATCTTCAGCTCTTTGTAAAGTCAATCTTCTCCAACAGACACTCTATCAAACCATCTTCAAGTCTTGTACATGAAAAATAGATCTTTGCAACTTTATTAGTCTTTGACAAACAGTAACTTCTCGTATCCTTCTTGATGCAAGAACCTTAGTTCTCAAATTAACTTTAAGGATCCAAAACCATCAATTCGGATGATGAAGAGTGCAAAACCATAGGGATTCGAATCAATCAGGGTTCGAAACCATGGGATTCGAATCAATAAGGGTTCGAAACCATGGGATTCGAATCATGTAGAGTGCGAAATCAAGGAATCCGGATCAAGGCAAGTACGAAACCAATAGAAGTCGAATCAAGTTGGGTCCAAAACCATGGAAGTCGTATCAATAAGGATACGAAACCATGAGGATTCGTACCAAGGCAAGTGTGAAACCATACTAATATGAATCAGAAGGATAGAAGGATGCGAAATCATCTATATTGTTGAACTTTTAGGTGGAAGCACATTCCGAAACGCTCAGAACTAAGATAACCAAATTCAGCAACATTTCTGACTTCACAAGATTTGAAACCAATATTTCTTGTATTTTGAATGATTTCTTTAACTTAGAATCTTCATCTCTTTGATCTTGAATTATCTTCGACATGAAATTGAATTAAACATTTCTCCCCCTTTTTCGATGATAGTGAGCATCATGATCATCGAAAACCTTTTTCAATTTCAGTCGCATCTCTGAGTATTACTAACAATCTCCTCCTTAATGAATAACCTTGCTCCCCCTCAAAATAAGAATTCTGGAGCAATTTGTTTTCTCCCCCTGAAAGTATGCATATATTTCATTAAAAATATTCATTTCAAATACAGTGCATTAATGAAAACATTTATACAAGGAATATAAAATTCATTGAACCACATTTTATAACTACTAACATTTGATCATTTGAAAACTTTACAAAAGAAATCCAACTTAATGAAGTATACCAGATCTTTCAATCAAATGAAATCAAATGCATGTGTTTGGATTCAAAAACAAGACATCATTGCATATCAAGTTAAAAATGTTCAGTTTCAACCCCTTTATTAAATCTATTTGGTTAGCTGACATGCGAAATATGATTAGCTACAAGCATATGCAATTCTAAAATATATAAGAATACTTTGCTCTACTCACACTATTTGTCCAAAATCAGAATTTTCACAAATTTACGGGTTTATCGCGACTTTGTATTTTCCCCAAGTTTAAAGAGATGTGTGCTCATTGGCATCTTTTATTTTGTGCACATTGGCATCTTTTGATTTTGTGATCATTGGCATCTTTTGATTTTGTGCTCATTGGCATCTTTTAATCAAAAAGTTTAGTAACAATAAGATACACCGTTAAACATGACTTTCTATCTGGTTCTATAGCAGGATTTGGGTCAGCATATCCCAGACCAGTTGGCCTTAGGTTCTCGGTGTCGAGCACCCCTTTGAACTTACTTTCCCAAACCAGAAAGGCCACATCGATATATCTTGAACCCATTTGTACCAGTAAAACATGGCTTTCTATCTGGTTCTATAGCAGGATTTGGGTCAGCCGATCCCAGACCAGTTGATCTTAGGGACTAGGTGTCGAGCACCCCTTAGGACTTACTCTCCCAAACCAGAAAGGCCACAGGTATAAACTTTCAAACTAAATGATTTTTATTTGTTTATTTGATGCATCACAATCACTTGGTTCTATAACATAGTGCTTCCCCCATATTTTCGTTTCCATCCATCATTTTGACAAATAGACTTTTTGAGCATTATATTCTATATAAGTCCAGATTTCCATAATTTTGAGCATTCAGCATAATTTCATTCATGTTTTGCTGACCTTTCGATTTATTTCAGAAGTGAAAGGTGAAACAAATATAACTCAGATAATACAAAAATAGTTGTAAAATCACCCTTGGCACACATTTTATTCATTGAATGAAAAAATTGAGAATTTCATCTCATTGAATTAAATTTGTGAAGGTTCAAACTTTCAAAATCAATAGAAATAAAACCTAATGCAATGTTACCTTTCACCACTTGTTCCTTGAAACAGAAAGATGTGACAGTTAAGGATATCACCTGAGTAGTATGAGTTCTAAACTGAATTGTTTAGAAGTCTTAGTCTTTGAAGTACGGGTCCTGAACTGAATTGTTCAGAAGCCATAGTCGTTGAAGCACGGGTTTTGAACTGATATGTTCAAAAGCCAAAAACGTTGAAGCACGGGTCCTGAACTGATGTATTCAGAAACCAATAATTTTGCTCCCCCTTAATGGTACAAATACTCTTCTTAAAAAAATTCACCGCTTCTCTTCTGTTTTCAGTCATGTGTGTGGTATATATATTTCCAAATCAGCACAACACATGATGAACCTACAAAACAGATTAAGCAGATTTTGGTACCCAACGACACTTGGGTCCTAGTGTGTTAGGTGTAGATTTCTTAGAAGGAATACTGTAAGTACCGTACCAATAATAAGTATAATGTTTATGTACAAAATCATTTGATCCACAGTAAGAACAACAGATTTTCTTATGTGCCAACCTAATCAGATGATTTGCGGAATGAATAGGATTAGGTGTAGTAGAAGATTTACCTTTTGGCGCATTGTTCTTCTTGGCATTTGATGTGGAAGCAGATGATTTTGGTACATCTTTCTTTGGAACTGTTGTGCCTTTGACTCTCCATTCCATCTTCACCTTTTTTAGGACTGGAACTTCTTTAGGTTTGGAAGTATTAACTGTAGGCACATTTGGTTTGTTATCTGATTTATCCAGCAGAGGATTATAAAAGAGATTTGTTGAACGAATCTGACCTTTTGAGAAATTAGTTGATCTATTAAGTTGTTTAGAATAAATGTTTTTAAAAATTGAACTTGAAGCAGTTTTAAAAGAGCATTCAGAATTATTTGAATTAACAAATGGAGTCTGAAAGATAGTATCATGACTGAGCTGCTTTGAGACATCAAATTTAAAAATGATGTCTTCAAGTTCTTTAACTTTGTTTGTCAAAACATTATTTTCTTTAAAAATTAGATCAAATTTCTTTTGGAGATCAGATTTGATCAATTGATCCTTCATAATATCAGGTGATAAACCAGATAATCTTTTGGTAAGATTAAGAATCGCATCTTCAAAATATTCGCGTTCCGATTCAAAATCTTTTTCCAAAAACTTTCTTTTATCAGTAATCTCTTTGAAAATTTCCATATTTTTCTTTTTAAGGATTTTACTTTCCTTTTCGAAGAGATTTTTCTTTTCCGTGAAATCTTTTCTTTCCTTTTCTAAAACATTTTCCATTTCGGAGATTTTCACGGAAAGCTTAGAACTTTTAATCTCTAAAGATTTGCGTTCAGTTTCAAAAACAGCTCTTTCTTTTTCGAACTTCTTTTTTTCTTAAAATAAAACTTTCTCAAAGTCAGAAACTTGTTTTGAAAGTTTTATACATTTCAGATCAATTACTTCCTTTTCTTTAAGAACTTTCATTGAAGAAAGTGACTCTCTTTCACGTTCTGAAAGCTTTTTCTTAAATTCAACGTTTTCACCTTCCAACGTTGTTCTTTTCTCTTGAACTCTTTTTATTTGATCTTGTAGATATGAGTTTCCCTTTTCTCTCTCGATTTCTCTACTCTTGATATCAGCATTTTCACTTTGAAGAGTTGTTACTTTCTCTTGAAGTTTCTTGATTTGATCGTGCAGACTTGAGTTGTCTTTCTTTGTTTCAAGACCTGCAATATATACTTCAAGATCAGTATTTCTTTTAGTAAGTTAAGCATTTGAAGAAGAAATGTCTAAAATTTGTCTCTTTAGATCAACATTTTCTTCCTCCAATGCTATATTTAAAACAGGAAATGAAGGATTTGAAGTATTAGGTTTAACAAAAAATTTCTTCAAACCTTCACCACTGGATTTAACAATAGTTTGCTTCAAACTTTCATTATTAGATTTAACAAAAGTTTGTGGTGTTGAAGGTATTTCTGTTATAAGAACTTGTTGCAAAATTTCATTATTTGGTTTAATAGAAACTTGTGGAGTTGAAGGTATTTCTGTTATAATAATTTGCTTTAAACCCATTTCTCTTTTTGGAATTGCTAGATGTTGATCTTTCAGAAAATCAAGCAGAAAGTGTAAAATACACTTTTGAAAAAAAATTGTATAAAATTTTTCCTTGAAAAACTCTTAAAGTGTATGAAAAACACTATAGAAAAAATTTCGGAATAAAAATTTTTCTCAACACGAATTCGGATCAAGAAGGATTCGAAATCAATGGATTTCGTATTGGTCTTGAGGCGAAACCAATGGTTTCGAATGCAACTTGATGCGAAACCACTTGATTTCGGACTTAACAGGATGCGAAACCAACGATTTCGTATCCTTAAGGATCCGAAACCAAAACTATGTGATTTGAAATCAAGCTACAGTAAATGAAGAAGGATCCGAAACCGTCTATGAATGATCCGAAACCATCAAGAACAATCCGAAACCTTCACTTCGAACTCGAAAATCCCAGATTCAGCCATAACTTTTTCAATTCTTGATCAATTGTTATGAAATTTGCACAGATTTGTTTGAAATTTGATTCCACACACTTTCTTAGTTGATTACAAATCCTAATTCGATCAATTTAATCGAATTAAGATCCAAAACAGTAAGTTTAGGGTTTTCGAACAAACAGATCTAAAATGATCAAATCTGCAAATTCTATTCAGATTTGGGTAAAAATCCTTGTTTTAAAGATGACCAGGGATGAAAATCGAGTTCAGTAGTGTCAAGAATCAATCAAAAAGATCAAAAAATGGCAGAAAAGATGAATTTTGGATGAATAGTAATCGAAGAAGGATCAGGAATCTTGATGAACAGTAATCTATGAAGGATCCGAAATCTTCAGCTTCAATGTAAAAAATCTTCAATTTGGTCTTTGATCTGCATGAATTTTCTGTTTAGCTCTGATACCAATTGTTAAACCCAGAATCTAGCAATGAAATATAGAGAGAGAATCTAGAGAGCAAAAGTCATCCATATATTGTTCAATGAGTACAAATGACACAATGCTACAAGTGTTCTTGATTGTTGTTGATTGTTATCTAACTATGAACTAGACATGCCTATTTATACCCATAACATACAAGGTATAAAGGCATTATGAACTAATACAGTACATTGACTTTACAGTAAATCTTGAATACAATAATGCTCTAACAATGTTGGTATATGTCGATGACAGAGAGTTAGAGGTAGCATATGTACATGCACATAGGACTCCAAAACCGAGTCCTATGACCCCCCCCCCCCCCCCCCCCCCCGTTTAGAAGCCCCCATAGGTATTGAGGTAGTAGAAAGAATGACAGAAGAGGAGTGGGAAGTGGCCCTAGAGAAGCACATGCTTAAGATAGAGAGAGTGCGAAGACAAAGATCTGCCAGATTAGCCTCTGCCGCCCCAGCCCAAGTATCAGAACAACCCCCTCAACCGCCAAAGCAAGTGGCAACAAAGAAGAAAAAGGCCCCTAAAGCTAAACCCACTGAAGAAGCCACCCATGCTATCCCTGTCAACCCATCAACAGAACATATTGTTGTTGAGTCTTCTGCACCTCCTCCTTAGAAGGAGAAAAAGAAGAAAAGAAAATCCAAAACATCTGAGGAAGGAGCCTCTAAACAAAAGAAGAGGAAAACCCATAAACATAAGTCCCCTCTGCAAACCATCGCATAGTATGTGACTCTTGTTGAAGCTGAACTCTGCTCACCAACCCCTCTGCGATTCACAGAAACAGAAGCCCAACCCTCAAACATCCAAGAATCAACAGAATAACCCTCTGTCAAAACATTTGCTGACTTTCTCGAACCATCACAGATGGACACGACCCTGAATACCTCTTGATGGGATGTAAACGACGCTCCTGAGTACCATACCCCATAATTCACGGTAGCAGATGTGGATTCTGATCTGGAAATGGTAGATGCAACTCCCAGAGGCATAATAGCAGAGACTCTTGAAGTCTCTGCCAGAACGGAAATCCCTGCCTCTCCTGGAATAGAGTTCGATCCAAACCTAGAGAAGACAGAGGAACTAGAGACTATAGAGGGGCTTTGGGACGAAGTAGTAGAGTCCATGTTAGATACTCCAAAGGTTTCAGGACCCTTAGGAGAGAAGTTGAGTGAAAAAGATTCCGTTGTAAGCAGATGCACATATCCTAACCTCCCTCCCTGTGCTACCCACATGTCTAATCCCGCCAGTTTAGTGGTAGAAGGGATTATTGAACAAGAGCCGCACAACTCGCCCCTACCAAAACAAACCAGCCAGAGGAACCTCTTTCATCCTTTGTGCATGCACAAACCAGGGAAGCCCAACAAATAGTGTCCTCTTCAAAGGACACTACTTTACTTCATGACACTTCACCCCAAGTCACACCTGAAATCCTAACAGTGGAATTTGTTTCCTCTGCCACACACACAATCATAGAAACAAACCGCTCTTCAGAGGAGTGTAGAGTGAACGAAGACGAAGGGATTCTAGACAAATCCCCAAGTCTACTCAAGGTTCCCTTTGTCCCCACCTCTAGAGTGGATTAGAGTAAGACCCTCGACAGAACATCCATAGAGGTAGAGGCTTCTAAAGCCTCTTCTCGAGGATTGGATGGAAGTCCTGCCGACCTCGACCTCAACCTCAACACAGGGTTGAAAGCAGGAACCTCAGAGGTGTTCCCACAGAGGTTACCCCTGGATCACATGTAGCGAAGGATGAGTTGCAAACCGTCGTCACCTCTGTAACCAATCAGCTCACTAAGTTGCAAAGCTTAGTGACCTCTCTTGCAGAAAGTTCGAAAAAGGCCCTTGACGAGCTGTCCTCAAAGGTTGCAAACTTATCCACATCGGTCAAGGGAAATACAGCTCTGCTAAACTCCATAAGGAATTCCTCTACACAGAGCAACAAGTCTTCTACAACTCAAACTTCCATCGACCAATTGACCAAGGAGTTGAAAGAAGCCAGAGCAATTGCTGAAGCTCTGTCTAAACAACCATCTTCTGCCACTCCAACCTTAACCACCGATGATCTACGAAAGGCTCTGGAGCATGTGCAAGAAACCACGACAGAGCAAATGCAAGCTCTGAAGACTTTGAAGCGAACGCCTTCACAGCAGCTCATCTGACAGAGCTGGGCCAGGGTGTGTTGAATGAGATCACTAAGTTCATCAAAGCCTTCACAGCAGCAAACGCCTCCTACGTCAAAGACTTTGAAGCGAGTGTTGGCAAACTTTGATTCAAGTCCGAGGCAGAGGTCGCCTACCTTCTAGGCATCTGTGATGAATTATGTGCCAAAATAATCGCAGCAGGGGCAAGTCAACCGAAAAAGCCTCCCACTACTTGTCAAACTGAGGCCGAGAATGATTAGCGGAAACAGATGAATCTGAGGATGACTCTGATGGATCCTCAGATCATCATGAGGGGGATAGCAAGGATAAAAAGAGCAGAGCAACCACAAGACAACCTCTGATAATAAAACCTCTTCAGGAAATACAATCCCAACCTCAACCAACCAACTCACCAACCAACTCTCCTAAGAAGACCACAGAGGCAACACCCACCTCTGTGGATGCTAAACAATCTGAAGACCTCCCATCCCCAACTCCCCGATCACCTCTACCAGAAACCAATCTACCCTCTCCCACACCCCCTGAACAACGACCCAAAACACCTAGGGTCAAAACTGTAGCTCAGAAGCAAAGAACGTACTTGAAGACACCTACTACTGCAGAGAAAACCTCCAAACCCACAACAGAAGCTCCTTCTACAACAGAGGATACCACAAGGCCGACAAACGAAAATCCTCTGAATGTTCAACAGAAGGAACAATCAACAGAGGTAGCCCCATCAAAAACCCCAACAGAGGCACCCGAACCTAATCCTTCAACCAAAGACAAGGGTGAATCCATTGCCACAGAGGATCCTAAACCTAAGAAACCTAAGCATCAACCAACGGAAAAACTGATGAAGAGTGCTTTCGACTCTTTCATCATTCCAAAACCAGAGGAAGAGGATTGGGCGTTTGGACCTCCTCTGTCATCCATTCCTTCCCTTGACCCAAAAGCCAAACCCTCAGAAGACAGAGTTGCCCAAGTCCTCAGAGATATGGACGCTCTGAGGAAACCCATGCCTCCTCCCCCTGCCCCAAAAAGAGACATTGAAGAGGTAATATACAACTACCTATATAGCAGAGGCATAAATGACCCTCTACCAAAGCCTACCTTGAGCATGCATATCATTGAACAACAAACAGAGAAATTCTTCAGAGATAAGGCTCAGAGTGTTAAGCACGTGTTCTCAAATTCGAAGATCAAACAAGTTCTGAGCGTCAAACTCTCGCACACTACCTACAGAAACTTCGGGTACAACATCTATTATGTGCTGAGATAGGATGGGACTCAAATAAAATTCACGGATGCAGATCTGAGGAATATTCATCCATTTAACCTCGCAGAACTTGACACTTGGGCAGAGAGCAACTACGTGCACAGACTTGAATACCAAAGAGCCTATGACGTTGTAAGGAAGTTTATGAGGGAAAGACTTCTGCTCTTCAGCGTACTTGATTTCCAAGTGGCTTTGGATCTTGGAGTCAAAAAGATAACCCTTACGCCTCCACTATCATTCGTAACCCCAGAGTTGGATATGTCTTCCTTGATCCCCAAGGAAGAAAGAAGTTGTTTGTGGAGTATGACTATCAGAAGTATGCAACAGAGACTCTTCTCCAGTTCAAGATGGGTCTACTCAACAGCAGAGGTTCAGAATTTGTTGACCTTGAGGATACAGACAGACTTATAGAGGCAATAGACGCAACACATCGCTTCAGAGATCTATACAACTCAAAAAGGAAGTCAGATGGGGAAAGAAGATAAATGACTTCCCAAATGCAAAAATATGAACTCCGTCATCTACTTTTGTACTTACTTTGTTTTATCTTTCAAGTCTTGTAATTTTTTGCATTCAACTTCAGTAAATGCCTCTGGCATAGAATTTAATGATATTATCCTTTTTACAAAGGTTGAATCTTTCACCTCTTGTTCGTTTAGCCTAATATTCATGCAAGTTTCATATTTTTAATTTTTTAATACTTAGGGGGAGATTGTTAGCGCCAACAATGTCAATCTTAGAAGTATTGAAAAATAGGATAAGAACAATTTTGGTAGAAGCCTCTGCTAGACACACCAAGAGCACAGAGCCTCTGCCGATCCATCATCTAAGAAAAACGAAGACCAAGGACACAAAGCCTCTGCCATCCCTGACAGAGCCTCTGCGGAGTTGAAGACTGAAGATGAAGATCAAAGCTCTTGAAGACAAACTCAAGTGTGCATTTCACATGCCTCTGATGTATGAAGATACTGAAGACCAGATCGTACAAGACTTGTCCCTCAACTTTCCACGTGTCATCTTCTGAGAGGGAGCAGCTTTTGCAGTGTACGATCATGGGCGCACAAAGTTAACCTGTACCAGATTACGTTCCACAACCATGTCTCTTGTACAACTTGTCCCCTTTGTCTTTAGTATAAATAGAGAGTGGTAACAGACCTTTTCTCGTAACGAAGCACAACATACACGCCGACTTAGAGAGAATTTATCTGTGAGAAGCACACACTGTGTGGTGTTCTTGGTGTAATTCTGATGAATTAATAGAGATGAATTGTTGAGCTTCATTCTTACTATACCTATTGTATTCATATCTCTATTGTGTATTTTCTACCATTACATTCTAACCCAAACTGTTCTCTAAAACGCTTCCGCACTTAGATCCTATTATACTCTGTTTTGAACATTTGTGGTTTGAATATCATTGTTAAGTCTAAAGTGGTATCAACACCGTTGATTGTTGGATCCTGTCTTTTTAACAAATCTTTTCTGAAAAGCTTTTGTAAGTATAATCATGGCCTGTTTCAAACTTTTAGCCTCATCCAAGTCATCACTATCCAATTCACCATCTTCTAAATCTATACCCTTACTTTCCCTTTTAAATGTACGCTTCCCAGACTTGCTAGTCAACAGAGCAATAGGATCATCTTCAGTTGTCTCCTCTTTCTTCTCTTTCTTTTCCTCTTTCCTTTCCTTCTTTCCTTTCTTTTTATTTTTCTCTCTATTTTCCTCGGCATCATCTTCATCTTGTTTGAGCATCTCAAACATTTCTTGCAAAGGTAGATCACTCAGTTTTGAATGTTGTTTCATCTTATGAGAATATTTCTTCCACTCAGGTTGGAGAACACTCAAAAACTTCACAGTATTTTCAATTATTGACTTTGTAATCTTATGTCTGTCCAGTTCATTCAAAATTGTTGTGAACAAATCATAAGTGTTATCAAGTGTTTCACCTTCCTTCTACTTAAAATTCTCATATTCGTTTATCACATTTGACATCCTCGTCTGATTCTCAATTGTTGAACCTTGATACAGTTTTATCAACTCATCAAACATACCCTTTCCAGTCTCATTCAAACTATCAACTTTCATGTAAATATCATTCGTCCAATTTTGCATCACAAGTGGTCTTGAAACTTTGTCGGCATTATATCTCTTCATTTCATTACCAGTATAATTCTTAGGAAGTATAGCTGTTTTTACTGTTTCCCATGCTACTGCGCCTGGTTTTTCATCAAAAACTTCTTGCATAGGACCTTCCTCCAAAGATTTACGATTATAGTCTCCATTCTCTTGCCTTTCAACGTAATATAAGAATCTATCTTTCCAAATCTTAAAGTCCTTATGGAACAAAACGGGAGGTTTATCCTTTGAGCCAATCACCAACATGTCCCTAGTCGTCATTGTGTTTTTACTTGTCAACTGTCTTTAAACAATCTCGGTCAAAAAGAAACAACACACACACACCCACTGTGTATCGTACACCAAACCTTTCAGAAACCTTTGTCGCACAAAGTACCTACGATAAAATTTAGTCACAAGGTTATCGCACACCACACGTGTGATAACTACTGTTCACCCTGGTTATCGCACACCAAAGATACGGCAACTACTGTTCACACATGATTATCGCACATCAAAGGCGCGATAAAAAGATCTCAGAATTTTATCGCACGATAAGGCAACGATAAAAAGATCTCAGAGTTTTATAGCATGATAAGGGCGCGATAAAATGCTTGAGACAACAACCAAAACTGAAGCGTACGGCAATGAACACTGAAGCCTACGATAACTATGAACTCAGATTCAAAGTCCAAGTTTTTCCTCAAATCAACTCCAAACACTTTGAACCTTGGTAGGGTGGTATGCGAGGTGTATCTGAACACTATTAGTTCTTGGTGTATAGCCAAGAAACCAACAGAAAACAAAATTCAATGCCAAAAAGTAGGTAGAAAGCTTTTTCACGAAAAATCAACAATCTATCAATCTAGTTCGAATTCTGATGAATTGGCGGAACCAATTAATTCAGAGTCACTCCAGAAACAAAACCGAATCAATCCTAATCCATCTTGTAGATCCCATTATAGACAAACAATAGAAGAAAATCCGTATATAAAAGTAGAGATATAATGAATATGAAGAACAATGATAAAATAAGTCATCTCATTAAACTTTGATTCATGATATGGAGAGGAAAATGGAAGAACACCACACTTGGAATTTAATTGACTCTCATGAGAGGCTCACTTAGTCTATGTGTGAAATGTGTGTTTCTTCTAAATGGCCTGATGAAAAATGGAACCCTAAAATCCTTTATAAAGGGTCTATTTACAAGATAAAAAGGGCTAAGCCCATATAACTAGCTAAAAGCCAATAAGCTAATTATAAAGCCCTATTACAATAATTCTTTATAAAACATTCATTAAATTAGGGGCTAATTTAATCTAACAATCTCCCCCTAATGTTTTATAAAGAAAGAATCATCTTATAGTCTCCCCCTTGCTTTCTTTAGAAACTTTGGCCTTCCGTTCTTCAAGTCTCCAAAGCATCACGAGCTCCCCTCAAATGTAGGCTCATCTTCTTGAAAGACCAAGACAAATAACCCCATTTTTTCCAGCTTTCATGACTCAACTTCACCGCGGGTTTGAACCATCAAGGAGATTTTTTGAGAGAAAACATAAAACATGCACATTGAACTCCTGCCTCTTAGATTTCCAATGAGCTATTATTCATCCATTTTGGATGAAAAAAGAGTGAGTTGTGCAAGTTTTCCCTCAGCTGCGCAGAACGGTCGTCAAAACAAAACATTTGACGCTTAAGACTCCGTTGAGTAAGCATTCATCACCGAGATTTGAACATGAAAAATAGAGGAGGGAGTGAAAATCAATGTTTCACAATAGCATCTTGAAACCATGAAGAATCGTTGAGAGAACACCATTCTTGAAAGCGGAAAGGCAACGAGTGAAATGCAATGCTTTCGGTCCAGTAAGAGTCCATTGACTTTGACACAAACTCTGACCATTAAGCACACTGATTCAGACCAAACTCAATACATGAAAAAGTTTCATCTGTGTCTTAGGAATTCAACGCAACTAGACTCATTTGAATCGGAGCACTGAGAAAAACGTTCTGTGCGTGTTTCTGAAACAGTGCAAAGCTGTCAAACAATCTGAAAACTTCGGGCTCCGGACTCTTAGCATATCGCGACCTCTGGACCCTCGACCTCTAATGTACGTGGTCTGGTTTACCTTTGGTCCTCCCATCTGTTTGCTGCTCTTCTGAGCTTTTTGGTCTTTAAAACCTCCACTTTTCTTGGTCAGAGCCTCTTCGGACAACTTAAGAGCATGTGTGGCATATAGCGGTTATGTCCAACTTCTGAACAGCCTTTCAGAGGCTTTGCACTTCCCTTCTACTTCTGGTCATTTATAGAGGTTATATGTATCACCTCTGTATGAGTTAAGCACAATTAAGCTCTGTGCAGTAGTGGCTTAATCTGGACAGCCACATCTTAACAGATCTGTAGCGACTTAATCAGCAGATTGGATGGCTTCTGCTTTTGGACAGCTGCAGAGGCTCTATGATTTTCCTCAGAGGCTCTGTGAACTTCCATAGAGGCTCCGTGATATGAAATGAACATACCTCAAAGCTTAATGAATAGCTTTTCTGACCAGCTGCACTTTGTCTATAGAAGCTCTGCACAAATAATCTGTGCATATCCTCTTCTGAACTGCAGCTTATGTCGATCAACAGAGCTTCTGAATGTCCTATCAGAGGCTCTGCACATGTCTTGCTCTGCCATCTGGACAACTTCTGTTCTCTGATCTTCGTTTGACAGCAACAACACCTTCTGAATTGTGTCTTGAGAGCAGCTTTTGAACAGAAACTCTGTATAGCCTTTGATGGAACTTGGATGACTTCTGATTGTTGCTCTAAAGTTTCACTTGCAATTTCTGAACTACCTCTGACGATCTACTGCAGTCTGGACAACAAAGAATTCACTTAATCAACCACAGAGGCTCTGTGCACCTGCCTCATAGGCTTTGTGCAACAACCTCTGCACAATATCCTTGGCACACAACTTCTGTGGATTTCAAATGGACAGCTTTTAATCGAGCACAGAGGCTTCTGGACAGCCTATGTAACATGATCTGCAGTAACAGAAGCTTGGCATAATCTGCTGCACGTCTCTAGATATTCAGAAGTAACTTCTGTATGTACACTGATCACTCAGAACAACCTCAGTATAACCTTCTGCATTGTTCAAACTGATGCACACGATGACTTTCTGGATCGGCTAGCTTGTGAACTTCTGCATAAAATACACTTAATGAATAGCAGCCTTTTAAAAACATCTCTCAATATCTCTGATATGCGCATAGCTTCTGAACAGACATCAACATAGTGCACAGCAGTAGCTTAATTATGGATAAGCATTTCTTGACCTGGATAAGTTGTTGTCAATGTCCAGAGCCTCTAGATGTGTGACCAGAGCCTCTTTGCACGACTCTAAACATGTGGACAACTTCTTTTGTGCACAAAGCTTCTATGGACAAGCTCTGAGCATTCTAAATAGCCCATTTGCATCATCTGCACAACCTCTGTGCGTCTGGACAGGTAACATAGGCATTATTAACAAGATTCCCAGAAGCCTTAACAACTTGTTGACCAATCCTGTTACCTCTGAATCATTGCCTCAACTTTTGTACTCGCACGGAATGTGAATGTGTTAACTGACAGAACTTTTTGTTGATTACAACTTGATTCAATTGAAAGACCATCTAGAGATCTTGCAACAATCTCATCTTCTTTTCACTATATAATACAACAGTAAACAATCACCAAACTCTAGACATATGCATTAGTTAGTTCTGCATAGAGTATCTTCTTTGCATTCTTTGTCAACCTCTGCTTCTGCTGTTTTTCGATCACACAATTAGCAAGAACATAATATATGCACATTTAATATAGTCTTGATTACCATCTGTAATGTTCGAATGGCAGCAAACAATCTAAAATGTTTTCTGTTTGATCAAAATACAAGTTGCTGCACATATCTGTCCATAAACTGCCATAAGCTTGCAAGCTCAAACATCCATAACAGATTATGTTTAATATGATTCTGAAAATTTCAGTTGCACACAAACTAACAACTCATTGTGAATTGACAGCATTTAAATGAACATCTGCAGCTTTCTTCTATTTGGAATAATAGACTGTTGCACAGATCTGAAATCTTCTAAGTTGCTGCACGCTCTGCACAATTTATATCCAAATCTGGACAGCTTTTGAACACTCCCTAAACTGACTTTGAACACAACAACACACAATTTGAAATATGGAATTTGATGTCTTTAATCTGCTGCACTTCGAACAATTTTTGTATTTTCTGATCTTTCTGCAGTTTGAACAACTTTCTGTTTTGATTTTTCAATAAGTACTTGTCGAATCTTCTTGGACAGCAGCAACTAACAACAAATAAACAACATTTTTATGGACTGTTTTGACAGCAAATAGACAACCCTATAATCTATTTTTGACAGTAAACGCAACAACAGTTTTCTGCACTGTTTTGACAGTAAACCAAACAATTTCCTGGGCTGTTTTTTT
The DNA here is from genome assembly GCA_033807775.1 of Saussurea involucrata. Classification (NCBI taxonomy): domain Eukaryota; kingdom Viridiplantae; phylum Streptophyta; class Magnoliopsida; order Asterales; family Asteraceae; genus Saussurea; species Saussurea involucrata. The sequence goes on from CM066312.1 coordinate 24,501,888, forward strand.
TACAGCAAACACAGTTTTGACAGCAACTTGATGATGTTTTGATAGCAACTTGTTGTTTTGACAGCACTAAGATTGAGCCAAACAACAACCTTTTTTCTTCTTTAAATCCAACAAACAGCAGCAAATTATGTTTTATAAACACATACAGAATGGTATTTTAATTGAATGATCAATGTTATGGGAGTTCTTGCTGTTGATTTCTTATCATGATCAAAACACCACATTCTTGTCACTTTCCAAAGGCTTGCATTCAGTCTTCCACAATCCAGATTCAACATGAAATTCTCATATCTAAAATTCAACTTGAGCCGATCTTGAATCACTGATAATTCCTCTATTCATATGAAATGCTCACCAAATAGATTTGATGTAGACAAAAGGACGATCTCCATAAATCTTCTTAGAGCAAAGATTGCAAAAAATTAAGTTTCTGATTGATCAATTCAGAAAGTTAAATTTAAACAACCAGAGATCCAAAAATCGTTTCAGATCTGACTTTGAACATGTAGCACAACACCAAATCTTTCTCAATCAACATTTTCAAGACCCAAATGAATTTGTTTTCATTTAATCGATTATGAGGCAGCGGAAAGTAAATAAAATCTTGGTCAAAGAGAGTCCAATCTTGGATTTAACTAAAGGTTAGATCAAGGATCAACAACCTTACTACCAAGATGCAAAGATTGTTATGGACTAAAGCACACACAAGGATGGGATCATATATCAACCACCTACTTTGTGCTTATCAAATCAGACCAATGAATGAGAAAGAATCAAAACGCACACATGAAATAAATCTGATCAGATTTGATCCAAATAGAATCAAATCTTCACACATGCATTTCATCAAACTTGTGGTGTGCAGAAATCAGATTTTGTAAGAATCAAACAAATATTATATGAAGGGTTATCCAAATCTCATCTAAATAAAAGAAATCGATTTCAAATATTTTTTTTAGAGGAACAAGCCTAGGCAATATTATAAAAATGAGAAAAAAATTCAAGCAAACGGCAAAAAGCCAAGTCCAAAGCCAAACGGCAAAGCAGAAAAACTCTAATACATCACCATACCAAGCAACTAGCAACCAAAAGGAGGCAAAGGAAAATCGAAAGAAAATAGCAAGAAAACGTAATGCGGAGCCAAAGCCACCAGAAGAGAGCCCAAAAACCATCCATCAATGGAACCACACGATGCCAATTACTTTCCCCCAACATGGAGCCGAATACTTCTTTTTCTAGTCCGCCATGTCTCTCGCATCCTAACCACTTCCAAAATTTCTTTAGCAAGCTGTTCGCGTGTCCGCTTCTGATCCATGAAAGTACGCTTGTTCCTATTTTGCCAAACAAAGTACACCAAAGCCGCAAGTGCCAAACGATGCAAAAGAGTCTTCGGCCCTCTTTGCACATCCCCAAAAGCTAGTAACATTTCGTCCCATGAGCTAGGAAAGCCAATCTAGTCAACCTCCCGGGTCACCCGAGTCCAAACATATATAGAGAAGGAGCATCGAAAAATAAGTGAGCATGAGAGTCTTCACAAACCCCACACAAGGCACACCGAATGTCCGGTGGGTCTTGTTTCCATGCACGCAATCGATCATGAGTCAGAAGCCGCTTGTGACATGCCAACCAAAGGCAAAAAGCATGCTTAGGGATGTTACCTTTAAACCACACAATTCGGTGCCAAGGAACCGTATCTAGCACTCCCATCATCCCATGCACCGCCACACCCACTGAATATTCCACCAATGCTCCATAAAGGTCACGCCAACGGAGACCATCATTTTTAGACGGGTCTAACGATGGCAATGGGCTATTAATGAGCGTAGGGTACTTCTGCGTCCAAAGCAACGGCCAACCATCTTGTAACCCATGCACAAGATCACTCACCGTGGACGTCGTGAAGAAACCTTGCGCATGAATAAACCGATACGAGACGAATGCCGAGAGGTGACCACACAATAACCAAGAGTCCTTTCATGCATTCGTATCCACCCCATTTCCAATTTGCATTACAAAAAATCTCCGAAGTTGGGGACGTAAGTCCATAATCTTGGTCATTACCCACGACCACATAGAGGACCGCCGCACCCCCCAAAAATGATCTAATCGAACATAATGCCCATAGACCCATCGAACCCAATAAGAGTTACGACGCATCAATAAATCCCACACATGTCTAGCTAACAAAGCACGGTTCCACAAAGCCAATCTTCGAAACCCAAGGCCCTCATTTTCACGAGGCTTACATACCTCCTCCCATGCTATTCTACACTTTCCTTTGGATGAGTCACCTTGAGCCCACAAAAAGTTCCAGAAGAGCACTTCCATTTCATGAATAATCCCCGAAGGAATAACAAATATAGCCATCCAATACAATTGAAGTGATTAGAGGACCGAGATAATAAGTTGGCGATGTCCTCCAAAAGAAAGGAACTTTGGTTTCCAATTTTGAATCCTTGCTTTCACATTTTCAACTAACACCCCAAAGTCCACCGCTTTCAATCGAACCGGTGACAATGGCACTCCCAAATAACGAATTGGGAAAGCTCCCATCTTGAAAGGCAAGCAATGTAAAATAGCATCTTTCGTACCATCCGGGACGTTACCCAAGAACACCTCACTTTTCTCAAGACTTGGGTCAAGCCCCGAGCGCCTTTTAAAGAGATGAAGTGCCTTTTTTAAGATCTCAACTGAATGGACATCCCCCCTTGTGAAAACAAATAAGTCATCAGCAAAACAAAGGTGGGTAAGGCCCAATGCCTCGCCTTCATAATGATATCCAAACGACTCGGCTTCACTAATACATTGTTTAAAGAGCATGGCAAACCCCTCAATGACTAGCGTAAACAATTATGATGATAACGGATCACCTTCGCGAATTCCCTTCCCGCCTTTGAAAAAACCATATGTATCCCCATTTAGAGCAACCGAATAGGAGGCCATAGATACCATATCTTTGATCCATCCAACCATAACTGGGTGGAAACCAAACCTATCTAGCATTGAGGTAAGATAATTCCAATCTACCGTATCGTATGCTTTCTTAATGTCAATCTTGAAAGCACACCGAGGAGACCCCTTGTGTTTATGATAGCCCACCACAAGTTCATGGGCCATTAGAATGTTATCCGAGATACATCTCCCGCGAATAAAAGCGGATTGATTTTCCCCCACCAAAGCACCCAGATACGGTTTCATGCGCTCCACGATGATTTTACTAATACACTTGTATAATACCGAACAACATGCAATGGGCCGATAATCCTTAACATTGGAGGCATTAGGCGATTTCGGTATTAAACAAATGACCGTGTGGTTTACCTCTTTCGAAAGGTGACCCCGATAGAAGAAATTAGGAATGGCAACTTGCACATCACGCCCAACAATGCCCCACGCTGCCTTGCAAAATTTAGATGAAAAACCGTCTGAACCGAGAGTTTTGTCAATACCAATTTGAAACATGGCATCATGGATGTCCTTGTCCGAAATTGGCCGAATCATGGTGAGAGGGTCGGTCAAGGACAGCCGTTTATCGAAAAGGTCCAACGGCATACTAGCAAGCACCATATCATCCTTCGTTCCAAAGTAAGATCGGAAGTGCTCCAAAAATGCATCTGCAACCTCATCACCATGCACAAAGACCCCTCCGCATTGCTTACCGAGTGAATATGGTGTGCATGTCTTTTCTCACGAATCACATTGTGGAAAAAATTTGTTGTTAGAGTCACCCTCATTCAGCCACTTAACCTTAGCACGCTGTCTAGCCGCCCTTTCCTCGTCCCATAGTGCTTCTTGATAAGCAAGCCGAAGATGGCATAGATCCTCCATAAGATCTACATTATCCGGGGTATGGTCACATTGGCGCTGAATGGCATCCAGCTCCATTTTCAGCAATTCCACACGAGAAGACAGGTTGCCATACGTAGAACGAAGGCACCGAAGGGGAGTTTTAAGTGCCTTTAGTTTACTCGTGACTTTATGCATGAACGAACCCTCAAATGGCATGTCCCATATTTCTTTCACCACCTACAAAAACATTAGGTTGTCCACCAAAAAATTATCAAACCGAAAGCCCCATACCTTTCGTCGAACACCATCCTTGAAAGACAAAATGGCGGGTGAGTGGTCCGAGATACTTCTCGGCAAAAACTTGACCGCATCATCAAAGAAAAGGTTTGTGAACTCCACATTAGCTAGAACCCTATCAAACTTATGTCGAACACCCCCCTCCTCACTTGGTTTTTGGCACCAAGTGTATTGTATCCCTGAGTAGGACACATCAAAAACTTCCACATCATCCACACAACAACTAAAATCGTCCATATCTTTATTCCGTCTCGACACAAAATAGAAAATAAACCATAGAAATGATATTTGTGTTTAGGCTCATGTGATTTAACCAATCAAAGCACCAAAACAACAAAATAATCATTAAAATACTTCTATTGTTGCTATAGATGACCGATTTTAAAGAAAAGTTTCTTCAATCGGCTCTGATACCAATTGTAGATCCCATTATAGACAAACAATAGAAGAAAATCCATATATAAAAGTAGAGATAAGATAAATATGAAGAACAACGATAAAATAAGTCATCTCATTAAACTTTTATTCATGATATGGAGAGGAGAATGGAAGAACACCACACTTGGAATTTAATTGACTCTCATGAGAGGCTCACTTAGTCTACGTGTGAAATGTGTGTTTCTTCTAAATGGCCTAATGAAAAATGGAACCCTAAAATCCTTTATAATGGGTCCATTTACAAGATAAAAAGGGCTAAGCCCATATAACTAGCTAAAAGCCCATAAGCTAAATATAAAGCCCTATTACAATAATTCTTTATAAAACATTCATTAAATTAGGGGCTAATTTAATCTAACACTTCTAGAACACAGAATCGATCCAAATCAATGAAAATCGTCCAAAAAGTCAAACTCACAAAAATAGCTAAAAAATCGTGAAAAATCTAGTGTAATCTGATATGTTTGCTTGCTCTGATACCAATTGCGATCCCAGAAACAAGTAATTAATCACACAATGATATGCCAAAAGTCATCTCTCTATAGATCTTCAATATGAGTATAAAATGTAGAGACTGTTTACAATGAACGACTAAGCATAACTTATGAGAAAAGTAGCTAACAGACACTATTTATACTTAACATATAAAATTACACAATAAGTCCCTCAACTTGATACAACAATATAATTTTGGCACTAACAAAAACACATCTGGTCCAACAAGCATGGTTGCTGCAGCATCTACTCCTTAAGACCTACATGTGCAATGTGTGGTCTGTACTGGAGAACACACCTATGACGAATGTAGCCAAAATACTGAATCTGTAAACTATTTGAATAACAGAAATGGTCAGTTTTCAAACAACTATAACTCAAATTGGAAAAATTATCCCAACTTCTCTTGGAATAGTCCACGTTTGAATCCACATAATGCAAAAGAAGAGAAAAACTCAAACTTTCAAAATGATCCTAGTAATTCTCAATAAAATCAGTAGTCTTTCCAATGAAAGCAAAACCAACAGGCTAAATCACCTGTTTCTTTGGAAAGAGTGTTGAAAGGTTTCATGTATCACACAAACACAACAATCAACAATCAAAACACAACATTAAGGGCTCTGGAAACACAAATTAGACAGATTGCAACAGAATTGAGAAATAAGCCTACTGGAACTCTGCCTAGTGATATTGAGACTCCTAAGAACACAACCAAGGAGCATGTAAAACTTGTGTCTCTAAGAAGTGGAAAGGACTTAGTTGATACCACAACAAAAGAACCCCAGACTGTCAATAGCACAAACAAAGGAAAAGGTGTCACAATGGTACCCCCTATCATTGTTACATCCCCTGATAAAGTCTATGGACCCAAATCAAATTCTGAATCTGTGTCAATACCTGATAAGTCTGACTTGTATTTGTTATCCCCTCATGATAACAACAAAGACAAGACAACTACAGATGATGCTACAACAAGTGCTGCAGCACCATCTGACATAATTGCAAAACCAAAAACAACAAATTAGCAGGTCATACCTACTATTGCATCCACTACTGATCAAAGAAGGTTGTTGTCACACGTGTATCACCTTTGTGGATCCCAAATTAGTGTAATAACGATAATATCAATGATTAATAAGCAATAACATAGATTAATTTCAAATTGTTATCCATCTATTATTCATTCAAAGTAATGAACCATTCAGAGAGTTTTACAATACGTGTGAAAGAGAATTAGAATGATTAACCTAAAACTAAGGCTAAAACAAACTATTTATACCCTTTATAGGTATTTACACATTTCACCCTTTAACTTCTATTCAACTAACATTTGTCCCTAACAATCTCCCCCTTTGAATTGAAGTTCCATGTCGCGCCAGTTCGGAACGTATCTCTTTCGGATGGCAAAAAGGATCTCAAAGCTTTAGACGGATTTTCAGAACTCGATACGGTCTTCAACAATTTCCAAGGCTTCTCGGAATTTAGCTCTTTATGACTTACCAGAAATGTCTTCGGAATTAGTTCTTCCTTGGCAATTATTTCTTTCAAAGACTCTCTGACCTTCATCAACGTTCCATCACATAATCTGTCTACTTGGCTGAATCGGAGAAACTTCTATTCATCTTTGTCGTCGAGGTAGATGATTTTGAACTCTGGTTCGAACAGCATAGTGTTGACCGGATACTTGTTCAATTCTGGAGCTCTTTGATCGGGTTTCAACAAATTGATCTTCTTTGACCTGTGTTCGATTCCCATTAGAAAATCTATGATGTAAGACATGGTTATGGTGTATTTCAGGAATCGTTTAACGACTTTGAGTTCTTTTGTGACATGAAGTGGTCGGATAGTTCTGGTTCGTAAGTCTTTGACGATAGGGTGGAAGTCACTCAGTCGTAGATTCTTGATGTCGGCTTCGGAAAACGTCCATTCTTTCCCATCTGTTTTGACGGTGAAAACTGGGTACTAGATTCTCAGAATACGGTCTGACTAGATGTTTGTAACTTCAGTTATCGTATGCTTCGTCCTAACATTACTGACTGGTTGACACCTTTTCATAACTTCCAGATACTGCTTTTTGTAGGTGTCATCGAACTTTGACAATCCAAGGCACAAAGTCGGGTCGAGTGGTCTTAGTCTGTGTATGAAGAGGTTCTTTAGTGATAAATCCCAAGATCTAGCAATGTAATCACAATGATATGTAGAGAGAATCTAGAGAGAAATAGTCATTCATATATTGATCATGAGAGTACAAATGACATAAGCTTTCAAAGTGTTAATGAATTAACAAAGAGTTCTTCTTTATATAGTAGGTCCATGACAAGTCCATGCCTCTACTCAGAAGATACAGTACAAATGTAATATTGTCTTGATAGCTACTAAAGTGCGCTAACAATCTCCCCCTTAGCTATCAAGGCAGCTCCGGTTGTCTTGGTCTGAAACCCAAATATGCTTCAATTCTTCGCATGGCCGCACATAATGAGAGTATGTCGATGATCTCATTAATTGCATTAACCAGCAGAATTCCTGGACGAGTCGACATCCAAGTGATCTTCCTTTCTCCGTCATGTCGTTTCAATCTTTCTTGCAACTGTAGCAGTACCACCTTCAGTGTTCCATCAGAATACTTGGCCAACTCAGCAATCCGAATAAAGATCTTATGCCCCATATCATTTATGAATGTAATTCCAAACTCCAGATCATCAATAACAGTATACAGAGGCATTCTTATCAGACCTCCCAATTCTTGATTCGGACGTATGAGATTCACCATCGGTTGATTACTTTCCAATACCATTTGGAAATCATGACTTTGAGTATACAAGATGTGTCTCCGCAAAAACCTTTTGATGGCATTCAAAGCGATAAGAACATTTTCTTTTCTGATCTGTAAATTTCGGAAGAAGTTATACATGAACTCAAAATCGTCCATTGTGAGATGGCAAAAATCAGATTCACTGAAGGTATAATCTTTACAATCCTGTCTTTGAACTACGAAGTGAGGAAAGAACAACTTGTAGGATCTCTGGACATAGACCTCCTTTATTTACACAATCAACTTCTTGCTTTTAACAAACCTCTCCTTTTGGCAATTCCCCCTTAAGAAGTAAACATATTCGAACTTGAATGTATCCGACTGATCATCAATTCCCAGAACTGCATACGGATTAAGTCTCCTTCTTCTGTGCACAAACAATCGTCTTTCAGTATCCTCCATGAACGGTGTTCTCAATCGTGACAATCTTAATCTTTCCTCAGCCTCTTGAACTGTACTAGAAGGACCAGGCTGGTTTGATGTGGTAGGGTTTGAAGGTCCAACTTGATCAGCTGAAAGGTTAGAAGTTGGTATGATGGGTGGTTCGGGTATTTCAGGTTTTTTTTCTTCGGTGAAAGGATCAGGTAAGATAGGTGAATCAGTTCTTGGGTGAAATGGTTCAGAAGATGGTATATTTGTTTGATCAGGGTTTGGTTGGTTAACGTTTATGGTTTCAGGCTGGATTGGGAATAATGTAGAAGATATGGGTTCATGTGACTGAATGGGGCTCATACTGATGTCCTCCGGTGTTTTCGGACCATAAATCTCAGTAAGAAAGTCAATCTCTTCATCATTAAAATCAACTTCAATATCATCCATTCCATCATTAACCATCAAACTAATCTCTTCCTCTTCTTCCTTAACCTTCCAAAAACTATCATACTTTTTGCCTCTTTCATTATCTTCTTCGTTCGAACTAACATCGATAACATTCAAGAATCCTTCACTTTCGTTCGCCTTTCTTATTTCCTCCTCATTTACCTCAGGCTTTTCAACCGTTGGTTCCACATTCGGAACAATATACAATACAATCTGTTTCCCGCTTTCCTCTCCCATAACACCAGATTGAAACATCTCAGATATCTCAGAAACAAATGGATTTTTCTTTTCGCCTTTGGAACTTTCAGACTCAACCCTTCGCTTTTTGCTCTTCTCCCCCTCATGATCATGATCATCGGGATCTTGATCATGTCCTCTTTTGGTACCTTGGGCTTGAGTCTTGCACGACATCGTCGCCTTCAACCCATCCATCATAGTCTTAATATCACTAAAGTTTTGTCTGACTTCTGTTTTGAACTCTTGAACCTCGGTGGAAGTAACATGTGATGCAGGTGTTGGTGGAGGTGGTGGTGGTGGAGGTGGAGGTGGTTGATGTCGGGGTTGGAAATTGGCAAGAAGTTGGAGTAGAGACTGGTTTTGTTGATCCTCGGGACTAATAGATAATAACTTTGCATAGAATAGATCCCTTAACTCTTCTATAGGCATATCTTGTATAGGTACCGTGGTTTAAGGAGGCGGAGTTACACGAATTTGCTGAGGCGGAGGCATAAAGATTTCCGGACGTGGACGTACAGCGGGATCATCAATTACCGGCCCTTTGCCTTTTAATAACGCTTTTATCCCTTGTAACTCTAGAATAAAAGTTTCCTCAACAGCCTTTAGGGCGCCGTCGAAAGTTTCCCTTGTCACAAAGACGGGTAATCTAACACCGGTACCACTTAGGTGATCCGTTGACACAACAGTTGATTCAACTGTATGACCTACGCTCAGTGTTGGCATAGTGGTAGCACTTGTAGGATTTCCACTCGGTCCTCGTAGTCCTAAAGTAGGATCTACACTGAGTGTTCCGGATGGGTCACAAAGACTCGCATCAGATGTTCCAATAAGTGTCCTATGCAAAGAAGATAAAATGTTAGCAACAGGCACTAGACTCTCAACTTGTGCAGGAATGAAGGTCGAGGACCGGGGAGGGAGTCGCTCTGTTTCAATACCCGAACTCTCCAAGTGAGAGCCGGATAGATTATGTGCTATAACCCCGTGAGAAAATGAGATGGCTTCTGTTTGAGAAGAAGTCGAATGGATGGCTGAGGTGTGCAATTGCGTTAGTGGGCGACTAACGTCTTTTTCAACACCTGATCCCAACAAATGAGATTTGGTGGTGGATGTGGCTGCCCTTCTGGTATAGAAAGTTGTGGTAGCTCTCACACTCTCCATATTTCTTTCTTCATTTTTCTCGCAGACTCACTTATATTTTCAACTAATACTCCCTCGGTTCTCCTTATATCTTCCGTAACTGTTTCAATAACAGTTTGTACATTTTCAGTATCGAGATGTTCCATAATATTGGGAAGCATCACCAAAATCATTGTCATCATCATTTGGGTCATCATCATCATAATCATCATCAGCTTGTTCCTCTGCGGGATCAGACGCATTGCCAGACCCTATACTATCATTAGAAAACTCAACCGAAGAAGCTCTTCCAATATGTTGGAGAATTACCTCATCGGTCTCTTGTTGTACACGATCATCTAGTTGTGTGTTCTCAGACGATGACCGTGTATCTTCAAGTACAGGTGACTGACCCCACCAGTTCCCCTCTTGGAATTTTCCCTCGACTCTCCCCGTTCAGTAGCCCGTGCATCCTGAACCCTCAGTGACTCCTCTCGTCTAGGGGTTGAGTCCTGGGTAGGTCCCTCAGGTTCTGGCCGGACCATAGACTCTTTATATTCTATAATACACTTGGTGTTCTGATCCTCGTATACAATGAACCCTTCCGGTAAAGGCATTTCATCATGGAAATTGTAATTTTGCCTTTGAAGATATTGCATTGATTTTTCTGGTGCAGAAGGATGATTCAATCTCTGTGGAATATCTTTGTTTGACCGCATCATGCTCTTGATGATAATTTGTAAGAACCTCATGTAGGGTACATAAGGTTTGCCTTTCTTCTTTTCTTTATTTTCCACCCTTTGTTGTAGCTCATTCCAAAAGATAACTGCATAATCTACATGTAGATCATACACTACCACGTGGAACAGCTTTAGAATACTCAGACTCGCATTATCGCTTCCCGAGTTCTTTGAAGTTAGGCACCTGTTGATCACGAAGAATATCGTATAATACAAAGGCGGCAGATTTGCCTTTTTGAAGTCTTTGATTTGATTCAGCTCACCAATGTATCCCATAGCCTTAATGCCTTCAAATACTTCAACTTCCGATGCATAAGAATCAAAAGATGTTCTCCCAGGTCTAGATTCAGTCCCGGGTAACTTCAGAACAAGCCACAGTCTGTGAAATACGAGCTTTGTAATAAACTCATCAATCTGTAACAAGAAGATTGGCCTTCGATTCTCCATGGTGTGTACAATGGTCTTCCAGGCTTATTGAAGATACAGCATAGGTACATTAACTGTATGAGTCAATGCATATGCCAATGGGTGATTCCGTAGGATTTCTTTGATGATCGGAGATAAGTTGATACTGTCAAAGTCAACATGGTGATTGTTGGCCTTGATCTCCACATAGTCGCATGGAAGAATGATGATGTTATTTGGATCTCCTTCAGTTACAGATGGGTGAACGAAACGTGTGGATGGAAGTGGAACATCTGGTGTTGGGTCAGGGATAATTGGTATGTTTTCACCAAAACCCTGAACTCTGCTTTGTTCCTCCTGATTTTCTTCCATGTGAACTGTTGTTTTGAAAAACAGTTCTAAAACGGTTAATTTTGGCAAAAATCATTTTTTCAAAAAAAATTCTGAAAATTCACTAAGTATAGAACTCGCAAGCAACTGACACTTAACAACTCGCAATCAACATGAACATACAAGAAACTCGCAACACATAAGAAAACAATGAAGGAATTCGCAAGTAGAAGGATGCGAATTCTTGACTTCTCGCAATGAGAAGGATACGAGTTCTGAGGAATTCGCAACATGAAGAATGCGAGTTTTGAGGAATTCGCAACATGAAGGATGCGAATTTTGAGAAACTCGCAACAGGAAGGATGCGAATTCTGACCTTAAATCAATAAAGGATGCGAGTTCTAGACTTAATACACATGCGAGTTTACAGAACTCGTATCCCAAAGGATACGAGTTTTGGTTGCTTAAGACCAATACGAGTTCTATCCTTAGGCATTTTCAGTTTAAAATGAAATCCTATTTCTCGCAACATTCAAAACAAATGGATTCACAATTTGATTTTAAAAACCACAATTTTGAACACAAAATCACACACACAGACTCGAAAACTAAAACCCATCAAAAATCAAACTTCAATTTCTAACAGTAAGCCCTTAAAAGATGGATTTTAGATCGAAGAACAACAAAACAAGAAGATGAACAGTTTACGAACAGAATGACATGAAATTGATGAACTTAAACTAAACTAAAACAAAATCTAAACGGATAGAACAGTTCTAATCTATAATACGAACACAAAGAAACAAAAATGAGATGGAAGGAATACCTGAGATGAGAGATATGTCAGTCTGAAGTTGAAACCAAAAGAAGAAGATGAACAGTAGATTATCAGGGTTTTTCGTATGAAATGAAGAAGTGAGAATGTGGGAAATAATATCTTGAAATTTGAATTTATACCCACATGTGAAAATGACACGTGACACAATATGAGTGGACCCCACATGTCAAAAAGAAAAGACATGTTACTGTTCATCTGAAGAACTCGCATGAACAAGGATGCGAATTCTTCTAAGTGAGAAAAAGTTCTCGTTTTGAAATCACAGATATCACTTCTCGCAATGGAAAGGTTGCGAACACTTACTACTCGTATCCTTAAGGATGCGAATAGTTCACTTCTCGTATCCTTGAGGATGCAAATAGTGTACTTCTCGTATCCTCAAGGATGCGAAAAGTCCACTTCTCGTATCCATGAGGATGCGAAAAGTTCACTTATATTATCCTTAAGGATGCAAGTTGTGTACTTTTCGTATTCTTAAGGATGCAAAAAGTAAGTGTTTTTCCTCAAAAAAAATTCAACTTTTTCAGAAATCAGTCTTTCAACACTCTCTCATCAGATTAAGACATTTTAAGCTCTTTTCTTTAAAAAATATGTTCCTCCCCTCTCAATTTTTTTTAATAGAAAAATACTAATGGAAAAACTATACGATATACTATACAATATACTATACCATATACTATACTTACAGACTTATGCCAATCAGTCAACTCAACTTCAGGGAAATCTTCAAGTACAGATGAAATGCTTGGTACTCATTGAACATGAGTCCAGATTGGTTAGATGTATCACTTGATGAAAAATTCTAACTCCCCCTCAAAAATTGAATATAATTAAATAAACAAGCACACATGCTCCCCCTCAATGTTTTAAAGAAAAAATAAGAAATGCCTAAGTGTTTAACATTCCTAGTTTGCTGATTAAGAAATTGAACCTTTTTTCATCCAAAGGTTTTGTAAATAAATCAGCAAGCTATAGTTCAGTCGGCACGAAATGCATTTCAATAGTTCCTTTGTATTGAAAGACTTTGATGCAGCATCCTCGATAGGTTCCTTAGCTAGCCACTTTGGTTTTTTTTGTTTAGCGTGACCGATTTTATCTGAAACAACATGGACAGCATGGTCAGTGACTTTTGAGGAAACAAGATTTTTGGTAAGCAATCGCTCGGTCTTTTGCCTCGGCTATGATTGTTTTTGAGAAACAGGCTTAGTTTTGGAAATCTTAATCACAGCTGGGGTCTTTGTTTTTGAACAATCACCCTTTAAAAATTTGACCGGTCGATTAACTACTGGTGACAGAAAATCAGCATGATTTGGAAGAGGTTTTTCGAAGGGGAATGACTCAAACTCTTCATTAGAATTGCCTTCGGAGTTCATGTACTCAGAAAAATTGACATCTGGAATTACAGGACTTGGATCGGTCGAGGAAGGCAAGGAACACTTAGTGTCAGTGTGCTTTGGGGAATTTGGTGCGGAAGCTAGGAAAAAATCAGAGTTCAAATTCCTTAAAACACACTCGTCTTGAGAATCTTTACCGTCTTGTATAGAAGAAATTTTGCCTATGAAAGATTTACACGAAGACGTATCAGATGCGCTTGAGGAGTGTTCGGGTGAAATCTGCTTATCAGACTGGAGTTGGTCAATCTGCTCTTGGAGTTGACCATTTCTCGTATGCTCCTTTATCGCATCTGTTTCCAAGGCATCCAGGTTTGATGTGAGCTTATTGATTTCACACCGAAGGATTTCCTGTCCTTCATCCGACACAGCTTCGGTTTTGACCGATTTTAGATTCTCAAGTTTCGTGATTAGTGCTTGCTTTTCCTTTTGAAAATTCGACCTTTCTTTCTCGAGTGACTCCTTCAACTCGACTGTCTTTGCTTCCAATATGAGAAGGGGAACATAGAGTTTGAACTCATCCGTCTCAGTCTTGGTTTCGGTTGCTTGGACCTCATCCTTCTTGGAGGAATCCTTGGGTGGTGCAACCTTATAGCAATTGAAGTAGTCATTTGAGAGGTACTTCTTGTTCTTTCGATAAGAATAATTCAAAGGTTCACAACAAAACGGCAGTTGCATTTTGGATGTGTTTGTGCGCTTGTATTCCTCAGTTTCCTCTTCCTTTTCAGGTTCAAAAGGACCAGTCCATTTGATCGCATATTCTGGATACTCTAAGTCTATTCTGAAACAGCCAAAATCATACAAAGTCGGTGTTGTGTAAATACCCTTTTTCAAATAATGAGGGATATCATATCCGATTTCCCATTCTTTGCTAAAATACGTGAACTCTTTGGGTTTATTCATATGGATGGTCTGATCAGATTGACCTCTTTTATGTAGTTTGGTTTCAAGATCAAGTATTTTAGCGACAAACTCCTTGTGCTGAATTTGAAGAGCAGAACATTGATAAACAATTTCTGCTTTCTCATTCATACACTGATCAAGCTGAGACTGAAGTTCAGATAATTTGGCCCTTAAGTCCTTAGGTGCTATTGAAAGATGTTTGCATTTTTCTTTTAAGTTAGCATTTTCAGACTTGTATTTCTCAGTTATTCTCTTTTGAACATCTAGCTTTTCAGATAGAGATCTGATCTCAAGCAGTTGTTCAGCAGAGGTGGCCTTGAAGGAATCTACCCGTTCAGCTAGTGATTGCATTTGATTAAAGAAATCTTGTTGGTTAGATTCACATACCTGACTTGTCTTTGCCTTTTCTTCATCGGCAGGAGAGTGGTATCCCATGAAAGCATTAGCACCATCAGATTCACTTTCATCATCAGAACGACCCAACCAGTAGTCGTCTTCCACAAGCAGAGCTGCTCCAACTTCCTTCTGCTCTGCCAATGCGAGCTTCAGTCTTTCGCAAAGTGACCAAGCTTCCCGCAGTTATAACAAGTCACGGGTTCGTCTTTCTTCTTGCGGTCTTCTTTCTCTGACTTCTCCTTCTTTTCAGATTGATCGGGCTCATCGGCTTTCTTCTTTCTTTCATACTTGTCATGATAATTATGGCTCTTATTGGAGGAGGTGGAGTAGCGCTGATTATTGGACGACGGCTTCTTGTAGAACTTCTGTTGTTGGAAAGATCTGGAGAGTAGGACCATCGCTTTCTTAATTTCAGCTATTTCACGATCAGAATCATTGTCTTCCTTTTCTTCAGGTTCTGATTCAGACTCGCTTTGCTTTTGGGCACATTTGGAGTGACGGCCAGAAGATTTCCCTCGTTTGGAAGACATGAGTACTAGAGGACCAACAGCTCGCTTGGATGCAGCCTTCTTCTCGTTCAGAATTTCCATTACCTCATCTTTGTCTTGAAGAAGCATCTCATAAAGCTCATGGATGCCGACTTTATCCATTAAGTGGTTATGCTTGACATGTGATGCAAACACTTTCCACTCAGGCAGAAGGTTGTTGAGGAACTTTAGTGCATTCTCCGTGTTAGAACGAGTGATCTGGTTCTTGTGGAGCTCATTTAGAAGGAGACAAAAGCGTTCATAGGTTTGAGAGAGGGATTCGCCG
The DNA here is from genome assembly GCA_033807775.1 of Saussurea involucrata. NCBI lineage: Eukaryota > Viridiplantae > Streptophyta > Magnoliopsida > Asterales > Asteraceae > Saussurea > Saussurea involucrata. The sequence goes on from CM066312.1 coordinate 24,517,707, forward strand.
GTGCGCTGCTTAAACCCATCGAACTTGGTTATGGAGTTGTTGATCTTCAATTGATTCCCGACTTCGCTCCCGCGCATCATCTTCTCCACCTGATCCCACATGCCCTTAGCTGTCTTTTTGTAGTTGTCGATGGCAGTATAGATCGTGTTTGGGAGAGCTTGAACAAGGTACCTTTTAGCTTGCTTTTCTCCCTCAATCATGCCTCTTTCGTCATCAGTCATCTCGGATACCGTCTTTTTCTCGACACGAGCTTCAACGTTTGCAGTTGCTGGTATGGTCTTCGTCGGATCAGGAATTGGCCCATCTCTTAGAGCTCGCCAGATATACTCGAAGTTGTCCTTTGATTCGATGTAGATTATGAATCTTTCCCGCCACTGGCTGTACTCACCTTGGTAGAGGCAAGGTGGTTTTGAGTCGGTGCCGATGGAAAGAGCGTCGCGCGAAGACATCTTCAGTTGCACGTGAGTGATCGTCAGACAATTTGTGTAATTCAAAGTGATAACCTAACGCAAGGCACTAAGAGTGAAGTCCTAACACAGGTTCTAAGAGTGGATTTAACTAGAAACAGGTATGAAATAACAAAACCGAGCTTACTGGATAGGAATCCGGATGAAAGCTATCTGATCTGGACGTGTCCGGATCAGATTATTAGAAGCAGGTAAGTTTGCAGTAGGTTACCGGGTGGGCTTGTGTTACCGGATAACAGAGGTTACCGGATAGGAGAAGTTTACCGGATGAAATAGAGTTAAGCAAAAATGAACTTACCTGGAGTAGAAACTTACCGGAAGAGATACTGTTAGATCTGAAGTTTTGTCGAAAGTTACATGTGTTGGATCTGAATAGAAGACTCAGAGTTCTGAGTTAGAAGACTCAGAAGTTCTGATCTGAGAAGTCTCGAAAAGATTACAAGTGTGGAATCTGAACCGAAGGGTCAGAGTTCTGAGTAGGAGACTCAGAACTTCTGATGATGATGAAGAAAATATCACAAGTGCTTGAAGGAAGTTCTGAAGTGCTTAATCAGAAGGATGTTAAGAAGTTCTGAACATGTTGTTCAGAACTTATGTCTTAGGATATTTTCAGTTATATTCCGTTACTAATTAGGACACGTGTAATTGTTCTATTAGTCTGTTTCTCATATGTATTGTAGCTTTAGCTTTTCCTTACAGTATATATAGTTGTTAGCAACTGTAGGCTAACTAATCTTTGGCATAATCTTTCGCATATCTTTGTATTCAACTTTTGTAATCTTTGAGAGATTCTCTCTCTAGATCTGTAATCTGTTCTTAATTGAATACAAGTGCGTTGATCCAAATCTCCATCATTTACTGTTTGATTGTTCATATTTGATTGTAAGATTGAATCCTGGTTTCTACAATTGGTATCAGAGCTAATCAATAAACAAATTCATTCAAGATCGTGTTCTTGAGGGTTTCTTGATCGCATTCTTGAAGATTTCTTGATCAATTCGTCAATTGATTCCACTGCTACTCACAATTCTTGAATTCTTTGTAATTCTTGAATTCGTTTTACGTTTGTTCAAGAAATTCGATTTGTCTTTCTATTGAATCGATTAAATTCAATTTTACTAATCATGTCTTCGAAAGAATTTCTCTCGATGGGATCTGAAACGAAGCCACCTGTTCTTATTCCTAACGAATATCAGCAATGGAAGATTCGTATGATACAATTCTTGGATAATATCGATGAGAATTTGATGATCTCAATACGAGAAGGTCCAATTGAAGTTTATGTCGATGTTGCTGCTACACTTGCAACTGATACAACTCCAGAGATTCCTGCTACTAAGGTGAAGAAGATTTTTTCACAGTCGTCAGAAGCACAGAAAATCAGACATGCAATTGACAAAAGAGCTGTTACGCTGTTGACTTTGGCAGTTCCCAATGAGGTTTTTAATAAGATTGATAGTGGAACATCCGCAAAAGAAATGTGGGATGAACATGAAAAGCAAATGCTTGGCACTGCAAAATCAATTCAAGCAAAGTTAAACCAATGCATCAATGCTTATGAAAGATTCAAAGCAAGAGAGTGTGAAAGTTTAAATCAAACTTATGAAAAGTTTTGTACTATTTTGAATGACCTCAAGAGGAATGGGTTGAAAAAGACAAAGTCTTAGATTAATTACAAATTTCTGAATTCTCTTAATTCAGAATGGTCATCTTTTGCAATTAGTCTTCAAATGAATAAAGACATGTGTGAGGAAGATTTAAATGATCTATTCTGTGTTCTAAATCAACATGAGGATTCGGTTAAGCAGGTAGTGGAGGAGAAGAAAAGTGTTTCTGATCAACTAGCCTTACTTTGAGAAAGAAAATCTAAGGTGATCAAAACAGCAAAGAAATCGGTATTTTTGTCTGAAATACCAAAGTTAGAAGAAGAATCTGATGAGGAGGAAGGATCAGAGGAAGATGCTGATATCAAGCTGATTGCAGAAAAATTGGCCTTGTTGACTAACACGTTCAACAAAAGATATGGAAAGAATAAGTTTTAGGGTAAGTTCAGAAGAGAACAGGGGAGTTCAGAAGAGAAATATAAGAAGAAAGAAGATAGAGAAGAAAGTAAGTTTGAGAAGAAAGAAGAGAAGGAAGAAAGAAAAGAAAAGGATTTATGTTTTAAGTGTGGAAAACCTGGTCACTTTGCCAGAGACTGCAGAGTGAAAGTAGTAAAAGATTATGAATACTACACAAAGAAGGCTCAGCTGTCTAAGAAAAGAGATAATGAGATTGCAATGTTGGCAGAACAGGAGAACTGGCTGTATTATACTTCAGATGAAGAGGATTGCATTCACTTTTCTCAAATACAAAGTTATATGGCCAAGATGAAGAATGAGGATGATTATGATTATGAAGATGCTGATTCTGAATCTTCTGTTGAGGTACATTCTGCACTTGAAATTGATTTAATGACTCAAATTGGCAATATGAATTCTGAATTTGTTAAACTCATAAAACAAATAAAAGGTGAAAGAATTCTGGTTAACAAATTCAGAATAGAAAAAGAGATAATTAAAGAACAATTTGAAGAATCTGAAGTTGAGAAACAAAAAGTCAAAAATGAGAATTCTGATCTATTAAAGAAAATTTCTGAATTAAAAACTCAATTTTCAGAAATAAAAGATGAAAAGGTTGATTTACAAATTAAATATGATATGTTATTTGAGGAAAGAAAGAAGTTGTACACAAAAATCAAAGAGTTGGAAGACCTTAATTTGAAAAGAGGTCAAACTCAACAAACCATGACTCTTCTCACTACCAATGTTAAAGATACAAGATTTTATAATCCTAAAATGGGATTAGGTTTGGAAGAAAATGTTGTTTTGAAAAGAGCTCCAACAAATCTTTATGATTTTGATAAACTACAGGTTCCTAAACCAAAAATCCCAGAGATTGTTGATGTATTTGTGAGACCTGCTAGTTCTATAACAAGTTCAGATAATCTACAAAAATCAAGTCCTGTAAAAGCAAAGGAAACAATTCCTAAACCAAAAACTGAGAAGTCAGAAGTTTCAGATGACAAGGTTAAGAAAGAGATTTCTAAACCAACAGAAGAGAAACAAAGATATAATGATGCTAAATTCAAATATGATTCTTTGAATGTCAGTTACAAAAATAAACAACCAAGTTTTTCATATCCTGACATTGAAAGTATATTTGATGCAAGTAAGGTTTCTGAAACAGTCAGTCAGAAGTCTGAGTCTTCTAGTCATAATTCTGACTACACGAGTCAGAACTCTGAGTCTGAAGGTCAGAATTCTGAAACTGTTAGTCAAAGTTCTGATTCAACTGATAATTCTCAATTCACTGCAGAAAACTTTTCAGAACTTGAAAAGAGATTTAAACTTGTTAGTCAAGAACTTGAGGACTTAAGAAAAACTTTTGATGATCTTGAAAATGATTATTGTGATGTAGATTTTAAACTGGACCATGTTTTAAAAGAAAACAACACTTATGTCCAGAAAATAACATAGCTTGAGAAGTTAAAGGCTGAATATGAATTATGGAAAGCATCAATGTTACCTTTGATGAGTCAAGAATGAAGACTTCTGAACAAAACAGTTCAGAACTCGGACAAAATAAGACAAAAATGACTTCTTAAACAGCTTCTAATCCTAACTGTTCAGAACTCAATATATTGTTTAAGGATGCATTTCTGGAACTAACTTCTGAATCTTATACAGATTTTGAAAATCCAAAAATGGTTTAAGAAATGAAAAAGGGAAATTCATATGTGGTTCAAACAACTGTAATTTCTGATACGGGTCCATCTGAGGAATGTCCAACTTTGATCAATACAAGCAATGAAACTTCTGATCCTAGTACTCAGAATTCTGGACAAGCCAATCAGAATTCTGACCAAGTTACTCAGATTTCTAAACAAGTGCCTCATAACTCTGAACAAGTCATTCAGAATTCTGACTCTACTACTCAGAATCCAAACTTGGATGTTTCACCTCAACAAGTATCAGAACAAGGGGACAGTTCAGAATTACAAGCAATCATTGATGAGAATGATACCAACAACAATTTTTCAGAAATTGATGTGCTTCCTAGTTCAAACAAATGGACTAAAGACCATCCTATTCATCAAGTGATAGGAGATCCATCAGTAGGAGTTAAGACCAGATCATCAACAGCAAATGAAGCAATGTTTGCAGGATTTTTAAGTGTGATTGAACCTAAGAAAGCCAATGAAGCCCTAGAGGATCCAGATTGGATTTTAGCAATGCAAGATAAATTGCTACAGTTTGAAAGAAACAAAGTCTGGAGACTAGTTCCAAAACCTGAAGGAAAATCTGTTATTGGAACTAAATGGGTATTCAGAAACAAGAAAGATGAGTCAGGTGTTGTAGTCAGAAACAAGGCAAGATTGGTTGCAAAAGGATATTCTCAACAAGAAGGAATAGACTATGATGAGACATTTGCTACTGTGGCAAAAATAGAAGCAATCAGAATATTCTTGGCCTATGATGCACATAAGAACTTCAAAGTATATCAAATGGATGTCAAATCAGCTTTTCTAAATGGTATACTTAATGAAGAGGTCTATGTCTATCAACCAGAAGGTTTTATTGATCCTGAATTTCCAGATCATGTTTATGTTTTAGATAAGGCATTGTATGGCCTAAAACAAGCACCAAGGGCCTGGTATGACACTCTTACTCAACACTTATTAAAATCTGGTTTCAAGAAAGGTAAGATTGACACTACTTTGTTCTTAGAGAAAAAGGGTGATGATTTAATTCTGATTCAAATATATGTAGATGACATAATATTTGGTTCTACAAGTGCAGAGTTATGTACTGAATTCTCAAAAGTCATGGAATCAGAATTTGAAATGAGCATGATGGGAGAATTGAACTTTTTCCTTGGTCCTCAAGTAAAACAATTACCAACTGGTATTTTTATAAATAAAGGAAAATATGTTAAAGATATTTTAAAGAAGTTTAAGATGTCTGATTGTGCTTCTATGAGAACACCAATGGCAACAAATATCAAGTTAGATGCTGATCTCAATGGAGTTCCAGCAGATAACAAGATTTATAGAGGCACGATAGGATCTCTTCTTTACCTAACTGCTAGTAGACCAGATATTATGTTTGCTACTTGTTTTTGTGCTAGATTTCAATCAAATCCAAAAGAATCGCATTTGCTAGCTGTTAAGAGGATCTTAAGATATCTGAAAGGTTCACCAGATTTGGGCCTTTGGTATCCAAAAGAGACTGATTTCAAATTAACTGGTTTTACTGATGCTGATCATGCAGGAAGCAGGTTAGACAGGAAAAGTGCATCTGGTGCTTGTCACTTTTTGGGAGATAAGATTGTGAGTTGGGCTTCAAAGAAGCAAAACTGTGTATCCACATCCACTGCTGAAGCAGAGTATGTTGTTGCTGCTGCCTGCTGCTCTCAAACTTTGTGGATGAGAACACAACTCATAGACTATGGATATCAACTCAACAAAATTCCCATACATTGTGATTCAGAAAGTACCATTGCAATAACTCATAATCCTGTTCAGCACTCAAAGACCAAGCATATTGATGTAAGGTCTCATTTTTTTAAAGACTATGTTGAAAAGGGAACTATAGAGATGCACTTTGTGCATACAAAGTATCAATTGGCTCACTTGTTCACAAAGCCTCTTGATCACAAAAGGTTCACCTTTCTCATATGTAAAATAGGAATGCTTAATTTGACTAATTGAACATATTTGTTAGTTTTCAGAAATGAAAATTTTTCTAAGTGAGATTTTCTGAGTAGTGTTCTCAGAACTCTGACTCTCTTAATCAGAATTCTGACTCTTGAGTTCAGAACTTCTGAGTCTTGAGTTCAGAACTTCTGAGTCAATACTTCAGAAATCTAACTTCAAATTCTTTAATTCTGAATAGGTTAATCAGAAGTTCTGAGTACCTTTTAGAACACATTTCTGAAAATTACAAATATTTCAATATGTTGTTAAATTTTTTTCTGTTTTATTTTTATATTCCTTATAATATGTGTTTTATTATATGCAAAAGTCAAGGGGGAGCATTGAAATCATTCAGATATAGTTCTGAGGTGCTTATAAGGTTTGTATATTCTTTTCTTATCACTAATCATTCTAAGGAGAACAAGCTTTCAATGATAAAACATTTTTATACTTGTTCAAAACTACTTCTGAATGTTTCAAAAGTTTTCAAATTTAGATGTTAGATTTTAAATGATTTTTCAAAAATTTCAAATCATCCAAAGAAGGACAGAACTTTGATGATAAAATAATTTTCTATCTGTTCAAACTACTTCTGGATGATTAAATGTTTTTATATAATCAGAAGTTGATTTTAAATGAATTTTGGTTCTAAGGGAATTTCTTCTGAACTGTGTACTCAGAACTTCTGAGTATGCATTCTCAGAACTCTGAGCGTGTTATTCAGAACTTTTAACTTGTGTTAATTTCTATCCAATAACACGTGTCAGCTTCTTATTCAATTGAAATTACCATGTGTCATTTAATATCTTTTATGGTATTTCAAAGTGTTTGACTCCGTTATAACACTGACAAAAGCAACGTTTTTCCATTAAACCCTTCGGCTTCGCGGATTTTAAATAGTTCTTAAAATCCCTCTTTCAAAATTATTTGAATTCCAAGAGCGAAAAAGTGAGAAACACACAATTCCTAAGTTCATTGATCTTGTTTTCTTTCAAAATTCCACATTACGATCATGTCTGGTTCAAAGAGAAATAGAGCCATTCCATTACATTCATCAAAATCATTGTTTGAATCAGAATCAGATGATGATGAAGTTCAAAGACCTGAAAATAGAGTTGTAGATGAAGGGGTAATAGGAGATAACATTGTACAAGGTAATGTTGGAGGAGAAGCAGGGGATGAACATATGGATGAATCAGAGGGAAACGCAGATGAGGGAAATGAGAACATTCAACACGAACAGAGTGCAGTTAGGTCAGTCATGTCAGGAAGACCTAATCATGGTGAAAGGATTATTCTTGAGAGAGAGTATTTGAGGCTATTGGAAAACAATTGTGTGTTATTGTTTGATGAAAGCAGATTTAAAGAAGAACATAAGATAATCATGGAATTATTGAAGTATCATCCATTCAAAAAGTGGTTTACAAAGAAGAAACTGGTTCCTGTTCAGTATATACAACAATGGTGGAAGCATCTAAGGCTAGAGGGAAATAAATTTGTATCTGAAGTTGGGGGAGTTTCTTTGACTTTGACTATACAAATTTTAAGAGATATGCTGAATTTACCATATAAGGATGATTTAGAAGGAAGATTTGATTTTGAAGATTCTCCATTGACAGAAGAGTTAATTGCTGAATTTATGAGATTAGGGTATAATGAAGAATTGAGGACCCTAAGTTTGTTCAGGAGAAACAAATTACCACCAATTTGGGCTTGTTTGTTCAACATTGTGAATAAATGTTTATCTGGGAAGAATAGTTCTCTTGATCAAGGCTCAAGGCAGATTCTGCAAATATTTCATTGATTGGTGAAAAACAGACATAATGATTATATTGCAATTCTTTGGGAAGATATGAAGAACACCTTTGAGAAGAATCAGAAGGCCATAGTAAAGAATACAAGGGATACTCCACTTACATATATACCTTATCAAAGGTATTGGCAGATTGTGATTTGGTATGGTATGAGAGAAAACACAAATATTCCAAGAAGAGCGAATGAGGAGCATGGTCCAATTTTTTATATGGGTAAGATGATTTCTAGTTCTAAAAATCAGAATTTTCCAAATCAAAGACATCTTCCAAGGTCTCTTAGGCAGTATATTCCAAGGGACAGTGAGATTTTAAAAGCTTATTGCACCTCAATGGGACTTGAACAACCTCAAGACCCTACCCATGAGGAACAACCTGAGATGAGAGGTGAGGGGTCAAATCAAAATAGAGAGGGGGAGAATGTTCAAGGGGGAGAACATTCTGAGAGAATAGAGAGGGAAAATTCAGAGAGATTGGTTAGTATGGGAGTTGAAAAACAGATAGAGTGTGGTGAGGATGAGAGATTGTTAACAGAATCTCAAACAGAAAGAGGTGGTTCTGATCCAGCTGAATAAATCCGGGTAGCCACATCTACTGTTGGTTCACAACTCTTGGTGACTAACATTGAAGAAAACACCATGGACCCAGTGGTGGAACTTGAAAAACCCATCCCTAGCCACTCAGAAGCATTTCAACATGCTACTGTTTCAAAACAAACAGGGGAACCATCCTAAACTCATTTGGAGGGAGGTGATAAATCCCAAGATTTCATTCAACACATAGAGTCTGGATTCCACAGTAATATCCAATTTGGGCCTGAACATTTTTTCAACACTAGCACATCACATGAATTTTGTATTCCTGTAACAACATCCATAGACACTCCTAATATTGGTTGTCAAGGATTGGATGGAAGTCCTGGTGAAGTGAACATCTCAAAAGCTTCATTACATAGTGTCTCTGTGGTACATGGTGTCTTTGTGGCACCTACAGGCCAAGAGTTCTCTGAACACTTGAAAACTGGACCATCTGTTGGTTCAGGTTCACAGTTAGAATCTTCTAAATTTGAAAACATTCAGAAACAAAATCAGGTGTTGGGGGAAAAAGTTGAAAAATTGGAGAGTACAGTGGATTCTTTGAAAAATGAGGTGAAAGATCTCAAACTCTTGTTGGAAGGGAAAGCAAAATCTGTTGAACAAAAGGTGGATGGAATGAAAGTGTCCTTGGAATCTCACAAAAAGGAGATCAAGGATAGTATGTCAGAATTTCAGAAGGAGTTAGTAAGGAATATGAATGGTATGAAATCTTCATTGTTACAAGCTTTCAGTTCAACATTGGCTAGTGTTTCAAAGCCATTAGCCATCATGCCTATGTCTGTAGCTGAACCTGAAGAAGAATCAACTCAGAATTTAAAAAGGAAGTTTGATGATAGTGATCCTCATGATCATCAAAAGGGGGAGAATAGGCAAAAGAATAATTCTGAGGTTGCTGATATTGACTTAGCAGATTTTGAGATTTCTGATATGCAGTTAGCAGTTGCAGAGGTTCAGAATTCAGAAAATATTCAAGTAGTTGATGAATCAGCAGAAGTGGAAAATCAACAGAAGTTGAGAAGTTGGTTGAGGTTCAGACTATTAGTTCAGATACTGAGGAAGAGATGGAAATTGAATAGATGGGAAGTGAAAACTCAAGTAAAACAGAGGAATTGGTGTTGAATACAGAGATGGAGATTAATTCTGATGAAACTGAAGTTCTTATGGCAGATACTGATCAGAATGATGAGACTGAAAAGATGGATATTTTTGGATCAGATGAGGTTATATCAAATCAAAATGTTGTTATAGAAGAAATGACAGATTCTTCTAAAGAATGGTGTGAAATAACTATGGCAGATATCTCTGGAGAAAGATTGATGGAAAGTTCTGAGATTAACACTTGTTTAGAGATAGTTCCTTATACCAGAAGGGAACTTCTTAATTCTGAACTTGAAGAGAATGATATTTTGATAAGGAGAATGCATAGTGAGCTGGTCATAGCTCTTAGTATTCAGAATGTTCAAAGAGTTATCAGATTGGTGAGGCCAATTGACTTGTTGGGACAAGAAGATCACTCTGTAAGATACACAAAGCAGTTTGTAAAAGACATTGCCGAATATTTCTTTGAAGATGTATCAGAAGAAGATCTTGGGAAAGTTGAAGACTTCTTTATGCCTTTCTACACTTACAGAAGGCCAATTGTGATTCCCAGAATTGATTTACCCATTCTTGAAGAACCTTTATGTGACTTTATTGTTGAAAGAGAAGATACACCATTGGCAAGAAACTTGTATGATAGTATTTTCCCTGAAGACAATTATGAATCTGTTTACCGCGAAGATGATGAGTTTGTTGACATTGAAAATTTTATTGATGGATTCTTGGATGAAAGGATTCAGATGATATATATGGAAGCTTCAAACAGGTTAAGAAAGACTGATGAAAAGCTACATGTTCAGAAAAGAATTGTGAAGGTGTTAGACTTTCTAAGTGAAGAATTTGATGGTCTGAGATATGTTAGTCTGAATGTATTGAAAGAAGGAAACTTAAAGGTGAACATGACAAGTTTTGATTTTCACAGATTGTTCTTGGAAGATCAAATTTTCTTGGTGAAGTTCTTTGCTTGTACTGAAGATGCTTGGATAGAACTTGAATGCAGAAGAATTCTTGGAATATATGTCAGAAATCTGTATTTGTATGATTTTCAGTTGGCAATTGAGTCAAGAAAAGAGAAATGTAACTTGACAAGTCCAATCAGAACTCTTGAAGTAATAAGCAACTTTGATGGCTTTGTGAGTGAAGAAGTTGGAAATGAAAGATTCATTCATTCAGAATTCAACCAAGTCATTCTATTCAGATTGAATGATCTAGTAAAGTATAGTGATGCTACCCTGAAGAAGACAGTAATGAAGATGCAAGCTTATGTTGAGAATGTCAGAGTGTCTGTGAGAGAAAAATGTATCAGATGTGTCACTAAAAGACTTGAACTCAGAAACAAAATCAGAAATTGCAATGAATGGTTACTTTTAGAAGTAAATCTAAAGAAGTTGTTACACAGAGATTTTGTTTTTCCAGCTGAATATCAAGTAAATGGTGTTTACTCAGAAGAAGTTGAAGAAGATATTCTAGATGTGTCTTCACAAGATGTTCAAATGAAAGATGTTGATCAACCAGAAAAGTCTGAGGCTAATGAAGAAGAAATATCTGTTGATGTTAATGGTTACTTTCTGGAGTATGCTCTTCCTAACTTCTTTCAGCCAAGAGAAGTCAACTTTCTAAGTGTTTATCATGACAGAACAGAGATACATCAATGTCTTCGTGGTGAAATGTCAAAGCGCTTAGGAAAACCAAAAGAATCAGTGTATTCAGATTTCTTAATCACAGGGATTAGAGAATTGAAAGAGAAGAAGTTCATGAAACATGAATATTACTCATTTGAAGTCTTAAGAGAAGATGGAAAAGTCTACTACTTTACTGAAGCAGATTTTGAAAAAATCTCAGTAACAAATGTGTACAGATTGTATAGTCTTTTGTCAAATAAAGACTGCAGTAAACTGAAAAAGGAGAGAGGAGCATTGGCTGCAAAGAGAGAGAGGCTATGTTTTATATTCTTAGATGACATGCATACACAGATTTTCAAATTACACTGTATTTACAAAGGCCATGTGTATATCTCTCAAAGCCAAACAATGAGCATGAAAATCTGAATCTTCTGAAAAGTGGAAATGTTACAAGATATCCAGAGTTGGGAGTCTTCTTAAGAAATGAAAGAAATGAAAAGATTTTCTTCAGGTCAGAAGAAGTGACAAAATATTGTTCAGGAACTTTAAGTTTCATCAAACACAGTCTGGAGAAAAAGTTACAAAAGGGAAAACAAGTTGAAGAGATTCAAGAGATCATAGAAAGGATTAACAGAAGGCTTACTCTCAGAAATGTACTGGTTTTGAAGTTTGTTCCAGCAATAAAAGAATTTGATGATGAGAAGCACAGGACTATTTGACAAAAAGGGGGAGATTGTTAGATCTGAAGTTTTGTCAAAAGTTACAAGTGTTGGATCTGAATAGAAGACTCATAGTTCTGAGTTAGAAGACTCAGAAGTTCTGATCTGAGAAGTCTTGAAAAGATTACAAGTGTGGAATCTGAACAGAAGGGTCAGAGTTCTGAGTAGGAGACTCAGAACTTCTGATGATGATGAAGAAAATATCACAAGTGCTTGAAGGAAGTTCTGAAGTGCTTAATCAGAAGGATGTTCAGAAGTTTTGAACATGTTGTTCAGAACTTATGTCTTAGGATATTTTCAGTTATATTCAGTTACTAATTAGGACACGTGCAATTGTTCTATTAGTCTGTTTCTCATATGTACTGTAGCTTTAGCTTTTCCTTACAGTATATATAGTTGTTTGCAACAGTAGGCTAACTAATCTTTGGCATAATCTTTCGCATATCTTTGTATTCAACTTTTGTAATCTTTGAGAGATTCTCTATCTAGATCTGTAATCTGTTCTTAATTGAATACAAGTGCGTTGATCCAAATCTCTATCATTTACTGTTTGATTGTTCATATTTGATTGTAAGATTGAATCCTGGTTTCTACAGATACTTACCGGATGATTGATGTTACCGGAAGAGAAGGTTACTATTAGGGAAGGTTTTATAGTTGATTTAAAGTTCAAGGGTTGTTTTGTATTAATTTATTTTGAGCCTTATTAGTGAACGGGTCGTGGGCTTGCTAGCCACGGGCCCAATGTATTTAATGTTGATTAACTTGGAAAAACAAGCTAATCATCATTTTAGCTTTCTAAACTTTATTGTAAATTCTCTCTGAAAGTGAATGACAGGGATGACTAGTTGAAATCATTTGTTCTTATTGTTCATCTATTTCGATTTCTATATTGTTGCACGGATCTGGATTCTATAATTGGTATCAGATCTGACGGACGGATTCGATTCAAAGCCTCTCTAGTGATTTCCGATAAGATTTTGACTTTTCCCGTATGTGTTCATCTTGACTTTTTCGAAATCTTGATTCTGGCCAAATTGTTCAATTCTATTTATTGGGTTGTGTTATCATTATACTTGTGAGTAATTCTGCAAATTTTCGCATTCCAATTCGATCGTTTGAGTGGTTAATTTAGCAATTTAAGATCAAAAGTTTTGGTAGTGTTCTTGACAAAAATCCGATTTTTAACCATCAAAACTTGCTGTTTTTGCATTGAAATCGATTGGATTAGTGTTATTTTTGTGTTTGGCATTATTACTAATCTTCCAGGATCGATTTTGGGCAACCCTAATCGAAAATTCGATCGATTTAAGCTAACAGCCACAGAGTCCGGATAAACCAGTCGCGGTTTCCGGACAAGTTGATAGTGTCCGGACGTTTGTGTGAAATCCATCCGGACATCTCCAGTTCCATCCGGACTCCTCATTTTTCGGGGTAAGTTCTGCAATCCGGGTAAGTCACTTTTCCTTATACAATCCGGGTAACATTTGTATCCGGAAACCCAGTGTTTCCGGACATATCTTATCCCGACACTCCATTGTACCCGGAAACTTCAGTGTATCCGGAATCATTTCACATCCGGTAACCTCAGTTATCCGGAAAGTGTGTGGTATCTGTTATCCAGAAAGCTTACTCTGTTCGGATTCTTTCTGATATCCGGACTCTTTCAGTTATCCGGACAATTCAAGTTATCCGGTCTCTTCACTTTATCCGGATACTTCTGTTTTTGTTTATTGATCCATTTGCATCAAATCTTATCCGGACACTTCCAGATCAGATAACTTATTTGGATTCCTATCCAGTAAGTTCAGGTTAGTCAAATCACTCGTAGACCCTGCGTTAGGATTTCACTCTTAGTGCCTTGCGTTAGGTTTACCCTTTGAATCAATCTACATGTCTGACGATTACTCCGTTGCAATCGAAGATGTCTTCTTCTCGTGATGCTCTCGCAATTGGCACTGACACCAAGCCACCGTGTCTCTATCCGAACGAGTACAGCCAATGGCGAGATAGGTTTATAATCTTCATAGAGTCCAAGGACAACTATGAGTGCATCAATAGAGCCCTGGAGAATGGCCCAATTGACAAACCGATGAAGGAAATAGCTGCAACTGCAACTGCACTAGCTCAACGTGAGGAAAAGACTATGGCTGAAATGACAGAATTTGAAAGAGGCATGATTGAAGGTGAAAAGCAAGCAAAGAGATATCTGATTCAAGCTCTTCCTAATTCCATCTACACTGCCATAGATAGTTACAAAGAGACGGCTAAGGGCATGTGGGACCAAGTAGCCAGAATGATGCGTGGGAGCGTTGTAGGAAATCAGCTGAAGATAAATAGCGCGATAACGAAGTTCGATGGGTTCAAGCAGCGCAACGGTGAATCCCTCACCCAGACCTATGAACAGTTTTGCCTACTTCTCAATGAACTGAACAAGAACAAGATTGTTCGTTCTAATACGGAAAATGCGCTCAAGTTTCTCAACAATCTGCTACCTGAATGGAAGGTGTTTGCTTCTCATGTCAAGCACAACAATTTGATTGAGAATATCAGCATCAACGAACTGTATGAGACACTTCTTCAAGACGAAGATGAAGTGAATGAGCTCCTAGGCGAGAAAAAGACTGAACCAAAGCCATCTGCTGATCCTATTGCTCTCATTTCCTCAAAGCAAGGAAAATCATCGGGAAGTCACTCCAGACGTGCTCCAAAGCAAAGTTCTTCTGAGTCAGAAGTTGAAGATAAGCAAGACGACGATTCTGATGAAGAAAAGGTTGTCGAATTCAAAAAGGCCATAGCTTTGCTTACCAAATCCTTCGAACAACAAAGGTACTACAAGAAGCCCTCATCCAATAGTCAGCGCTACTCCACCTCCTCCAACAAGCGCCATGACTACAAAGATCGATACGAAGGAAAGAAGAAGGTCAGTGAGCACGACAAGGCTGAGAAGAAGGGAAAGACAGAGAAAGAAGAAGGGGAGAAGAGAGATGAACCCGTAAAGTGTTACAACTGCGGGAAACTTGGTCATTTTGCGAAGGATTGTCGCCAGCCAACAGTAAAGAACTCTCACTACTACGAGGCCAAGCCTGCATTGTCTCGTCAGAAGGAGGCTGGAGAAGCTATTTTTGCTGAAAATGACTACTGGTTGGAAAGATCTGATGATGAAGGCAATTTTGATGTTGCTGATGCCTTCATGGGATATCACTCCTCAGCCGAAGAAGAAACGGCTCCTACAAGTCAGGTATGTGATTCTTGCCAACCCGAATTCTTGAATAAAATGCAAGCATTTACTGATCAGGCAAATTCCTTCCAGGCCACCTCTAAACAACAAAAGCTTGAAATTAGGTCACTAAATGAAAAGCTTGATGTTCAAAAGAGAAAAACAGAGAAATATAAGTCTGATTATGCTAATTTAACTGATAGATGCAAAATTTTGTCATTAGCGCCTAAAGACTTAAGAGCCAAATTATCTGATCTTCAGCGTCAGTTTGATCAGTGCATGAATGAGAAAGAAGAAATTGTTTATCAATGTTCTTCTCTTCAAATTCAGCACAAAGAGTTTGTTACTAAAATTCTTGACCTCGGTCAATTATGCGACAAGGATCTCGAGGTCAGCTTTAAAGCCACAAGGTGTAGAATCCTCAACAACGACGGAGAAGAGCTACTGGTTGGGACTCGAAAGACCAATCTCTACACCATTGACGTCGCAGCACTCAAATCCGACAAACCTGTCTGCCTCTTGTCAAAAGCCGACTCTGATCAAGTTTGGCTCTGGCATAGACGTCTCTCGCACCTCAACTTCAGAAGTATCAATCAACTGGTGCTAGGCAAACAGGTCAGAGGCGTGCCCCAACTTCCGTTCGTGAAGGATCATCTCTGTGGGGCATGCGAAAAGGGAAAGATGAAGCGCGCAACACATCTGCCGAAGGCAACTCTGAGCACGTCTCGGACCCTCGAACTCATTCATATGGATTTGTGTGGTCCAATGCGTGTTCTGAGCATCAATAAACGCCAATACGTGCTTGTGATGGTGGATGACTACTTACGCTACACTTGGGTGATGTTCTTACGCTCGAAGGACGAAACTCCGAAGCTCATTATTGATCACCTGAAGACTGTCCAGAAGAACAAGCTTCAACACGTTCAGTCCATCATAACTGACAACGGGACGGAGTTCAAGAATCAAAAGGTGGAGGACTATCGGAAGTCAGTGGGCATCACACACACCTTCTCTGCCGCACACACTCCTCAGCAAAACGGAGTGGTGGAAAGACGGAACCGTACTCTCGTTGAAGCTGCCCGCACAATGCTTTCCCAAGCAAATCTACCGCTATATCTCTGGGCTGAAGCGGTGTCTACGGCATGCTACACGCAAAACCGCTCTATCCTTCTCAAGCGGTTCAACAAGATGCCGTACGAGATCATGAATAATCACGTTCCAACCATTGGCTACTTTCACGCTTTCGGGTGCACTTGCTATGTGCTGAACGACAAGGATGATCTCGGGAAATTCAGCCCCAAGGCGGACGAAGGAGTTTTTATTGGATACTCCATGCAGGCTAAGGCGTATCGCGTTTACAACAAACGGACCAAAACCGTTGTTGAAAGCATAAACGTGACATTCGACGAAGCCGTAGATTTGGCTTCTGAACATGCTACAGTAAATCCGAATCATGCATCTTCATTGAATGCTGACTCTTCTGATTTATATTTACTGTTTCAATATTTCTATGATGACATACTTAACTCTCCTGCTCCTGTCTCAGCGCAACCGAGACTTGAAGCTTCTCGCAATGAGGATTCGACCGCTCTATCCGGTCCGCCTCCTTCTACGAGTACGCCATCAACATCTATAGAGACAGCTCAACCGTTATCATTAGATACGCTTACACCTGGTACGGTAACCCCCTCGGAGGAACCCATACTCTCGGAGATCGCTCCTACCGATTCGTCATCTGCTACAACTGATGCTCAACCTCTGAACTTCTCGGAACCAGAAGTTGTTCAACCGTCGACGAATCCTCCCCCACTTCCTCTAAGAAACACGACTGCTACTCTTGAACAAGTTCAAGACCTTCCATCAGGTTCGTACGTGGATCCGGACACATCTTACTCTACCCAGCAGCCGCTTCCGCACTCCACCAAATAGACGAAGGCCCATCCCCTACATCAGATCATCGGTGATCCCTTGACTCCTGTTCGTACACGAGGCGCTTCCGGCAACTTCTGCCTATTCTCCGGCTTCTTAAGCAGGATTGAGCCGATGAACATACGCGAAGCGCTCGAAGATCCAGACTGGATCATCGCCATACAAGAAGAGCTAAATCAATTTGAGGCTCTAAAGGTATGGCGACTGGTTCCACGTCCTAAGCACAAGACGGTAATCGGCACCAAATGGATCTTCAAAAATAAAAAGGACGAAGATGGTATCGTTGTTCGCAACAAGGCGCGTCTTGTGGCCAAAGGGTACCGACAACAAGAGGGGATCGACTATGATGAGACCTACGCTCCGGTAGTACGAATCGAGGCAATCCGTATGTTTCTCGCTTATGCCGTGCAGAAGAACTTCACAGTCTTCCAAATGGATGTGAAGACAACCTTTCTTTACGGCGACCTCCAAGAAGAAGTTTACGTGTCGCAACCCGACGGATTTGTGGATGACTCGAAGCCTGATCATGTCTACATCTTAGACAAGGCACTATACGACTTAAAGCAAGCTCCGCGAGCATGGTACAACACACTGTCAAAGTTCTTGTTAGAAGCCGAGTTCACCCGAGGTACCATTGATTCCATACTGTTTATCAAGAACGAAAAGGGACACATAATTCTAGTCCAGGTATATGTCGATGACATCATTTTCGGTTCTACTAGTCCTTTATATGCAAAGAACTTTGCCATTCTCATGGTGAAATTTTTTAAAATCAGCATGCTTTGTGAGATGAACTTTTTCCTTGGTCTTCAAGTTAAACAACTGTCGACAGGAATTTTCATAAACCAGTCCAATTACATTCGGGATATTCTTCGAAAATTCCAATTGGACCAGTCCTCACCAATGAAAACTCCCATGGCAACCAATACAAAGCTTGACGCCGATCCTAACGAAAAGGCTGTCAACGCCAAATTGTATCGGGGAATGATCGGTTCTTTAATGTACCTAACTGCCAGTAGACCGGACATCATGTTTTCGACATTTCTTTGTGCCCGTTATCAGTCAAACCCTAAAGAGTCTCATCACAATGCTGTTAAACGAATTTTTCGTTATTTACGTGGTACTGCTGCTGATCTTGGCCTTTGGTACCCCGAAGAGACAAGTTTTGGCCTATCCGCTTACTCTGATGTGGATCACGCGGGATGCATATTGGACAGCAAGAGCACCTCGGGACACATTCAGTTCTTGGGAGATAGCCTGGTAAGTTGGGCTTCGAAGAAACAACAATGTGTTTCAACATCAACTGCTGAGGCGGAGTATGTCGCCGCCGCAAGTTGTTGTTCCCAAGTAATCTGGATGAGGACGCAACTCAAAGACTATGGCTTTACGTATGTCAAAGTCCCGATCTACTGTGACTCGAAGAGCACAATTGCCATATCAAGCAACCCGGTCCAACACACCAAGACGAAGCACGTCGACGTTCGGTATCATTTTATTAAGGATAACGTCAAAAGAGGTACAGTCGAACTCTACTTCGTAAATACTGAGCATCAGTTAGCAGACCTATTTACCAAAGCCTTGGACGAAAAACGTTTCAAATTTCTTGTGTTCAAGCTAGGTATGCTAAATCTGAAGACTTAATCCGAATGTGTGCCTCTTACAAGTTCCATACATCTACGAGCAACTGTATACTCATCATCCGGTGTTCTCACTCCTGATGACTGAGCATACACTTTCTCGCACATATATTCTACTTGTCTTAGCTACACATTTAGACCATTGTCTCTGTATTTATTAGGTAGATTTCGTGTATTTTCCCTTCTTCGTGTGTTTCTCTTATTTCATACTGTCGTCTGATTTCTGTTCACTATCTCTGTGCTTTCACCATATGTTCTTGTGTTCAGGGAGAGCACCTTGCGGTATCAGGTAAGATCTCTCATACTTTGAGGGGGAGCGTCACACACAGTTTTTCTCTTAAATGTCAAAAGTTTTTGTGTGTGTGGGCACTCCTGTGTGCATGTTATGGTCATCGTTTGATGGGGAGCGGCACAAGTTTTTCTTGAAAAGTCTAAAAGTTTTTGTGTGTCGGACTCCTCCACTACACTCTTCTGCACTATCCGAGGGGGAGCGATAAATCCCCATGCTCAGTTTGAGGGGGAGCGAGAGAAAGTCCTCTACCGGTTCAAATTCCTGCAAAATTCGAAGGGAAAGGACCGGTTGGAGTTATCCGGACAGTATCCGAAAACCCTAAGGTTTCCGGACAGTATCCGGATCCGGTATGAATCCGGGTCGGCCAAGAATCCGGATACCATCCGGCTATATAAGCCACCCGGACTCCCTTTTGTTTTTCTTTATCCGGAAATTCGCCCTAAAACCCTCAAAACCCTCGACGACTTTCTCTCTCGCCTGGACTCGCCCCACTCACTCGATTTGCACTTCGTTTTAGTCCCATATCCAGGTATGCTTCTCAATATCACATCGTGTTAATGTTTACCCATGCTTTAATCACTTAAATACACGATTTATCCACGCGATTCGTTGATAGAACAGTGTCCAAATACCCATTAAGGGTTTCGTCACTTTTGGCCAAATGTGTAGGGTTTCGAGTTACATCGATGCCCTTATAACCTAATTAGTGACTCTCGAAAACATCTGTGGCCTACTACATAGTTGGGATTGCCTGTTCTTCTTTTGGACTGCTTGAGTCATCGTCCGGACACGTTCCTCGTGTCCGGACACGTTCCACGTGTCCGGACACGTTCAAACCGATGCTAGTATATCCGGACACGTTCAACCACATGCTGATCCATCCGGAAACCAACATCACCCAAAGACCTAGTTGTCCGGATACCTTAGGGTTTTCGGTAAGTTCAACTACCGGGTAGTTTGGTGTCCGGACTCTAATGTTATCCGAAAGAAGAGTGTACTCGGATACCCCTGACACCCGGACTCCCTTGTATGGAGTCCCCACTTTATCCGGACACTCCCCTTTTCATCCGGATACCTCCGACATCCGGACACATGTGTTGTCTGGAAACAACTCGGTCCGGAAAACTTGGCTTCCCCATTTTTGTCCGGACACCCCTGTTGCCATTTATGTACCTGTTTTGTCACTGCCAGTCCTCGATCTGTCTTAGATTGAGCCAATCACATCAAAGGTACATGCCAACACTTGTTCATCCGTCCCAATTTCTAACTGTGTATTTATTTTACAGATTATCTATGGCGGATCAACAACAACCTCTTCCCGGACAACATGGAGACCCACAACCACCTCCTCAAAAGCAAATACCTCAAGAAGAGGATATTATTGACGACGAAGCCGATGCTGCCTTGGTTGACCCTGACCATGGTACTGAACTGGAGGCCAATAATCACCACCTGGACCCGACACTATTCAGGCCCCAGCCACACCATCGGGTCCTTCTGGAAATCCTTATGAATCACCCTCTCCGTGAGGCCCTTACCAGCACAGCCGACGTCCCAGTCCTGTACGTTCTGCAGGTATGGCTTACCGCCCGAGTCGTCACAGCCGGTAACTCGCAGTCAATCACCGCTCAAATCGATAACCAACCTTTCATGCTCACACCAGACTCATTCCGCCGACTTCTATCTCTTCCGGAGGCCACCGCCAACAATCACGAACGGTACGATTCTGCCGTAAATGATGACACACTATGCGCTCAAATCCGCGCACTTGGCTATAACCATGACCTCAACCGGCCGTCCGCATTCAATCGCAAGTACCTGGCTCCGATATGGTACACTCTCTTTACAATCCTAAACCGCTATCTTTCCTCGTGATGGAGAGGCATTGATCAGTGCACCGGCGACTTCCTTCGCCTAGTTCATGCTGTGTGCTATAACCGCCACATCGACTTCGCAATGATCATCTGGAGGGAGCTCTTCACCGCTATTCGCCACATCGGAGGGTCCAAATAGAAGAAGTTTCTTCCGTATCCGCGTTTCCTTTCGCTTGTGGTGCGTCAACACATGGACGCGAATCCTGCCATTCCTCGCCGCCTGAAGCATCCGGTATGTCCCCATCACCACTTACAGTTCATGGTTATACGAAATCCATCTGATGCGGTAGCCATGCCCATCCCTGAACCACTACTAGCCATTGCCGATACCAATGCACCAGGGGTAGTTGCTTATAGGGGAGAGTTAGGTAATCCCATGGTCCCGCCAGAGCCGGAGGGACCTGCCCAGGGAGATAGACCCGAGGGACGTGAGGGTCCAAGAATGAGAGGTGGCAGGGCCCGACAAGCAGGTGCTGTCGGGCGGGGTGTGTTAGTTGTGAGAGGAAGGGGAGCGAGTGTAGGCAGTGCAGCGGGATCGCGACCCGGTTCCAGCCAACCCCAAACTAGACCCGCACTTCATCGTTCGACCGCACCATATGTTACTGAACCTCCTTCCCCACCTCACCATGTTGAAGACATGGAATCGGCCTCCACGGACTCCGATACCGACCGTACCGTACGCCAGACACACATACCTCACGGTATCGGACCCAACCCAGATTATTACACTGTTGGAATCTCTCTTGACTCACCTCCTCATACTGGAACCGGACCTAGTATTAGGACATCTGAGGGAGAACAAGTAGAGGAGTTAGATCATGCGAGGCGGAGAGAACTGCGTTCAAAGTTGAACCAGGAGAGTACGAGCCGTAAAGAAAAATAGGCTCCTGAGCAAACCGAACCGAGTGACATCCGGGTAGCCACATCTGCTATCCCGTCTCATACGTTGGGACGGGGTATTGAAGAAGCCTCCGTGGACCCAGCGGAGCAATTGCACGACCCCCTCAGCCACTCATCCATATCTCAAAAGACGGATGTTTCAGTCTCACATGGGGATATAGCACAACTTCCACCGGTCTCTCACTCGGAGAGTACTGATGTTGAAACAAGAGACCAGCAACCCCCGGTCTCAACTTCATTTCGTGCACAATCGAGTCTAGCGCCTTTCGATATTGAACATTCTTCGGCTAGGACACTCGAAGCTGAGCAACACCAAGTTGAGACTCTTCGTGACTCGACCGGAACCACCGTAGTGTCTTCACCTCTTGGGGAAACACAAGGATCGGCGAAAAATTCTACCACAGCTAACATCACGCCAACTGTGAACGTAGGTGGCTCTGCCTCTGTGGCGGATGCCTCAACAGGAAATCTAAGTGAGCCCAGCGTTACCTTACCCGACTTTGTGTCATAAGGGTCCCTGGACATCATCCTTAAGGCTGTCCGCCAAGTTATGGAGCAGCAGATGCAGCAACATGTAGCCGCTGAACTTGCCAAAGCGATGCGCGCTATCAAAGGTAAAGGCCACCTCGTCGAAACTGAATCCGCCCCTGTACCTCCACCGATTCAACCGCAACCTATCTATTCGGTGGACGCCCTGAAGACGATGCTATTGGCCCAACTGCTCCAGGAATCAGATACAACCGCCTCTACTGAAGCAGACTTGATCTCAGTTCTCTGATCACAGGTCACTGCTCCATCGTCATCTATTACCACTCGCTTAGACGCCATTGACTCGACTCTCAAGGACTACAACCTAGCGCTCACAACGCTGTCCGAGAGAGTCCGCTCACTCGAAGATACATGCAAGAGTCAAGCAGGCGGCCTGAAGCGGAAACACGATGACCAGGATGATCCTGATCACCGTGAGGGGGAGAAAAGACAACGTCTGACCGAGATCGCCTCCTTGATCCAGACTGAAGCTACAAATGTGGTTCATCAGGAACCCCCAACAGTGGCAACTACAACAGAAGCACCTGAAGCCGAGTTACCTTTAGCAGACATGGTGATAGACATGGAGATCTCAGATGAAGAAGACCCGAAGATTGAAAAGCCCGAGGGTTCAACACAGGAACTGATTGATTTTGACTCATCAGACATACCGATTCTGGACATGATAGATCCAGATTGTGAAGCCAACCCGGAGACCGAAGATGCATGGTACGAAAAAGCCGCCAGTGCCGTAAATCTCCAGGTAAATTTGGTCTTCCCCACTGATGAGGACGACAACATTGATTATGATCAGTTCCTGCTCCAAAATTTGTATGGAACATCCCCCGTTCACTATACTCAACCCACCAAAACATCATCAACAAGACCCGAGTCTACTACTTCCGATCTTCCGACAACTGCTCCTCCCACGACAGCTTCTGATCTTCCCCCCCCCCCCCCCCCCCTCCTCAACAGCAACAAATCCATTGGGAGAAGATCATGGTACTTATCCCTCACTTGGAGGAATCTTTGAAGAAGTTGTTCGTCCACAAGCTTCGCCCGATCGAGCCGACCTTCTGTCTGGGTATTTACAACTTTAGCCCAGAATTTCAACGCCCGTATATACTAGCAATGCAGCGATATCTTCCAGTCAACCAGGTCAGAACCAAACTCTGGATCACAAAGGTAATCAGCATCTATTCAAGACGTATTATAAGAATCGTCTACCCAGTATTCATTGTTCGACGTGAAGATGGGAGCGAATGGAAATTTTCAGAAGCTGACTTCAAGAACCTCCGACCGCCCAACTTTCTGGTTATTCTGAAAGACTTACGTACAAGAACCATCCGACCGCTAGAGATTACAAAGGCGCTCGAAGCTATTCGTCGATACCTGGTCCGCACCATCATGATGTCTTATCTAACGGACTTCCAAATGGCTATCGAAAACAAGGCGAAAAAGGTAAATCTGATCAAGTTGAATCTGGATGCCCCTGAGCTGAAGTTGTATCCCGAGAACTCACTACTTCTATAACCTAAATTTGGGACAGTCTACCTCAACGTACAGAGTTTCTGCGTTTCAGTCAGGTAGACAGATTTTGTGACGGCACGCTTCTAAAGGTCAGAGATGCTCTTCGAAAGATTATTCAGCACGAGTCTAAGAATCCAAGGTATTCTTATGTTCCGAATCAGAATGAAACTATTGCTCGGAATGCCTTGGAAATGATTGAAGATCGCATCGACTATCGCCGCGCCATCAGATTCTTTGAGGTTCACTTCGCGTTGCGCAAACGATACGTGTTCAACTGGCAAGAGCTAGAGCGCGAACTCGAACTTCAAATCAAAGGGGGAGATTGTTAGGGCAGGTTTTATAGTTGATTTAAAGTTCAAGGGTTGTTTTGTATTAATTCATTTTGAGCCTTATTAGTGAACGGGCCATGGGCATGCTAGCCACGGGCCCAATGTATTTAATGTTGATTAGCTTGGAAAAACAAGCTAATCATCCTTTTAGCTTTCTGAACTTTATTGTAAATTCTCTCTGAAAGTGAATGACAGGGATGACCAGTTGAAATCATTTGTTCTTATTGTTCATCTATTTCGATTTCTATATTGTTGCACGGATCTGGATTCTACAGTTACCGGAAGTGAATAGATACCGTATGAAACAAATAAAAGAAGGGTTACCGATAACAATGAAACACAAATAATAACCTTACCGGATGAGTTGACTTACCGGATTGAAAAATGAATACCGGATGGAAAATTACTTACCGGATGAGAGGGCTTACCGGTATCTAGGACTTACCGGGAGTTATGTCCGGTAAGTACTGGGATTATTCGGTAAGTATTGATTATCCGGTAACAATAGAGAATGAGGACTTACCCGGTAACTACTGTGTGAACCCGGTAACCATGGCTGTGGTATCCGGTAACTGCGGCTGTGGTTTCCAAGTCGATTGGAAATCGATTAGAGTTGCTCAAAATCGTTCCTGAAAGATTAGAAACTCGACCAAACACAAAAATAACAATACCCAAATCGATTTTGATGCAAAACAACAAGTTTTGATGGTAAAATTTTGATTTTTCTCAAGAACACAACCAAAACTTTTGAACTTTAATTTGCTTAAAAATCACTCAGATGATCGAATTAGATTGCAAAAACGTGCAGAATCACTAATAAGAATGATGCTAACAGAATGCAATAAGCGAAAACGATCAATTTCAACCGAATCAAAATATGGATTTTAAA
This sequence comes from Saussurea involucrata, assembly GCA_033807775.1. NCBI lineage: Eukaryota > Viridiplantae > Streptophyta > Magnoliopsida > Asterales > Asteraceae > Saussurea > Saussurea involucrata. The sequence goes on from CM066312.1 coordinate 24,542,885, forward strand.
ACAAGAACACAGCCGTATGATTAGAAAAACTTACCAGAATCCAAAAATCACTGTGAATCAATTTCGTCCGTCTGCTCTGATACCAATTGTGAGTTCCAGAATCGTGCAACGAACAATATGAAATCAATAGATAATAACAGGTCTGTATCATTTCAACTGGTCATCCAATTTGCTTTCAATATAGAGAGTGTTTACAATACAATTGAGAAAGCTAAAATGACAACTAGCCTAAAACAAAGGCTAAACAAAACATTATATATGATGGGCCCGTGGTAACAAGCCCACGGCCCGTTCACTAACAAGGCTCAAAATAAAGAAATACAATTCAGCCCTTGAACTTCTAATAAACAAAATATTGACCCTAACACCTGACTTTACCAAGAAAGTAGAAAGCGCATCGTACCAGGCACATGGAGCTTGCTTAAGGCTATAAAGGGCCTTGTCTAGAATGTAGACGTGGTTGGGCTTCAAGTCGTCTACGAACCCTTAAAGCTGCGAGACGTAGACCTCTTCCTATAGCACGCCGTTGAGGAAGGCGGTCTTCACATCCATTTAGAAGATCGTGAAGTTTTTGTAGGCGGTGTAAGAAAGGAACATTTTGATTGCTTCGATACGGGCAACTGGAGCGTACGTCTCGTCGTAGTCGATGCCTTCTTCTTGGCGGTAGCCTTTTGCCACGAGTCTTGCCTTGTTGTGAACGAAAATGCCATCTTCATCCTTCTTGTTCTTGAATACCCATTTCGTTCTGATGATTTTCTTGTTTGATGGGCGAGAAACCAGTCTCCATACCCGAAGTATTTCAAACCGGTTGAGTTCCTCTTGCATTTCTATCACCCAGTCAGGATCACTGAGTGCCTCAGAGACGGTAGTGGGTTCGATTCGGCTGAGAAATCCGGAGAAGAGGCAGAAGTTGGCAGAGGCACCTCTTGTCCGAACAGGTGTAGAGGGATCACCAATGATTTGGTGTAACAGATGCGCACGTGTCCATTTGGTGGTGTGTGGAAGCGGTTGATTAGTCGCATGTGATGTGTCCGGGTCCACATACTCACCAGGGGGAAGATCTTGGGCGACTTCAAATGATGAAGGACGGTTACGCGGAGGAGTTGGTGCCAGATTCGTGACAGGTTGGGCAACCTCTGGGGAAGCAGGAGGTCGATCCGTTCGAGTAGTTGAGGACGAATCTTCGGGAGCTATTTCCGGAATGGGCATAGGGTCCTCCGGTGGGATTGCCGTTTCGGTAGAAGTATCACTTGAGCTTTGTGGGGTTTCCATAGAGATTGTTGGAGCGCTTGTGGATGGCGGCAGACCGGTTAGGTTCGCTAAGTTTTCGAGTTGAGCGACTTCAACCTTGTTATGCACAGTAACATGAGGATTAGGTTGGTTAAAGAAATCATCATAAAAGTGCTCAAAAAGTAAATCTAAATCAGAAAGATATGATTTTGACATAGATGCGTGATTTGGATCTTCAGGGATTTATGTAGATCCCGAACGAGAGTGTTCGGAAGCTAACACGCCAGTTAAAACAGGTTCGAAACTGATTTGTTCAGAAGCCAAATCAGCTACTTTGTCAAACGTCACGTTTATGCTTTTGATGATGGATTTTGTTCGTTTGTTGTAAACTCATAACGTGTAACACCCCAAAATTTTAAAGAATTGCGATTTTTAGACTTGCGGACGTCCGTATAGGGACCAGGTCGGACGTCAGTATCCATCCGGAAGTCCACGGGTCGTCCGCGGAAGCAGCAGAGAGATGGGTGGGTTCGGTCAGGTCGAGGTCGGATGTCCGCATGGGCTTCCAGCCGGACGTCCACGATGGGCCTGATGAGATATTTTTGGTTTGCTTTTAAGACCTTTCCCTCTCTCTTCCCTCACTTCATTTCAAAACCACTACTCAGTTTTCTCTCTCTTTCTCTAAGCAGATTTCTCCCCAAGAAAACCCTAAATCCTTCCTCCTCCTCTTCATCTTCTCCACTCAAATCAAACCCATTTCCACCATTGTTGAAGATATGGAAGCTTGAAGCTTTTGTGGGAGACTAGGAGCTTTGCTTTGAGTATTAAAGTGACGAAGGTAATCTCTCTCTCTACCAAAAGCTAGATTGTTTTTGTTTTCACCTTCTCTTCCATTTTGGAGTATTATTGGGTGATTTGGTTATGCTTGGTTTAGGTAACCTTCTCCTTCTTCATCTATGAAAATTAGGGTTTTAGTATAAGTTGATATCTTGATGTAAAAGTGTTTGGGGAATGATTCTTTATGGTTGGATGTAAATATTTATGGTTTCAAAACTTATGGATATAGGTTTTTGGAAGATTTGGCTTGAAGATTCAAGTTTCTTCAAAGGAGCTTACGTTTGGGGAAAATCTAGATTTAGCCTAAATCTAGCAAAGTGAGTTCAAGTTGATTTGTGAAAACATTGTACATGCCAAAAACGTTATTTTTCAAGTATTTGTGTGTTTTACTTGAAATTATCAATTGTTGAGTTATTTGATGAGTTTAACCCTTTTGAAGTGTTTAACTTTATAAATTTTGTAAAACACCCATATTTGGGATTTTAGATATTTTGATGTGTAGAAATCATAAATATGTCCTTAAATGATTTATTGCTCAAATGGAGTTTATTCAATGGTTTAATCATATTGGTGTAATTGATTTTATAAACCATTTGGGAAATGCACATTTTAGTGTCATGAATCATTTTGAGAACTATATGGGTATGAGTCCACTTGGGGAAAATCTTTGTTCTAACCCGTGACGAGTTTTGGGTTAATGATGATTTTGTGGTATACGTTTACCTAAATGATGTTTACATATATTTTATATTTTGAGGGCCGTTATTTATGGGTCATTGGGTTTTGAGCATTTTGCTCGGTTTTGACTTTAAATGAGTCTTTGGGGACATCTGGTCCGATTTGGATGGCTCAATGTGGAGTCCTATTTATGGTTTGCATTTATTTCAACTTATTGCATTTTATTACATATTATTGATATTTACATGCTCGGTTGCTTTAGTCATTCCGGGATGGGCATGTGATTGTAGATTGTGTTGCATTGGATCCATAGGCACGTAAGTCAGTCTTTATTTGATGGTCTACTGGGTGTTGCAGGATTGTACCGGGCCCCATGTTTTATGACCTTTACTTTTCAAGGGTACACTAGCAGGGTTGAGTCCGGTTGAGCTGCCAGGTATGATTGACGGGCGTTTATGACCTTTGCCATGTCGGGGAAATGCGATGGTTGTAACCCCGCTTGTGCCGAGCCTTTGGTGGTATTCTTGTTAATATTCCGCTAAGGTCAGCTGTCTCTTTGGGTGTGTCTTGAAAGGAGTCGTAGGGACACTTGGGCTTTTTTGTCGTGAAGTGTCATATGATTAACATTTTATTAAGTGGCAAACTTTTGTGTTCCTCCACTCTCAATGGATACGGGTCTCCCCCGTCGTCGGCCAACATTACTTTGGATATTATAATGTCCTTGTTTTATTATCGTTGGTCTTGTGCGATTGACTGCAATTGATGACTTTAATATTGGATTTCGCTCCATGTATATTAAAGTTTGAATGAAGCAGGTCATTTCCATATTTATGGTATTTGGACTTCATTACATTTTACGTTCGCGTGAGTATTGGTTCGTATAATGCTTTCGGTGAAGTTTTATATTTATATGGACTGTTCTTCCATGATTTATGCGTTGAGTATTGTGTCATCAACCGAATTTGAAGGCTTCGCATAATATAGATTTGTTCACGTTTTGAGTGAGTTGGGATTGGAATTCATTTTGGAAAACGCCTTATACATTTTGGGAACTTTTCTCATAGCTTTTGTGTGCGTTGGAAAATGAGTCGTTTACATCCTTTCATGAACTCTTTTGGAAATCATAATTTATGTCGCAAACATTCATTCAACGAATTATTTAAATCATGTTATAAACTCTTGAACTCACTAGGCGTTAGCCTAACCTTTTTATTTGTCGGCATGTGCAACAGGTTCAGGTTGAGAGTAGTTCTAGTGACACTGCGAAAAGTCGCGTGCTATTAATGTGCTCGAGAGGTGAATTGTTTAAGTGAAGTCTTCCGCGTTGATTTTGGGAATAGCATTTTGTACTTGAGTTAAGTAACACCCGATGTGAACTTAGCCCTTGTATTGAGACTTGAGTATATATATTGTTGAGGTTAATCATAGATTTTAATATGAGGTATTTCCCGTATTAGATTATAGGAAGAAATCCTATTATTTTGGATGTATTATCGAAAATTGTATTTAGTTGCTATTTCCCAATTCGAGGGTGTTACAAGTTGGTATCAGAGCATAAGTTTGAGAGAATTAGGTGTTGATTTTGGATACCTAGACTCAAATTAGCGTTCTTTTAAGTAAATGAAAGTTAAATTGCACCATTAGGCACTTTAAGATAGGACATCTTGAGGTCGATGGAGTCGCTAGAAACAAGAATCATGTCGAGGGTAGCAAGGATAATCATGTACGATACGTTCATAATTGCACCTGGCCAGTGTTATGGTGAACCTACTAGTTACATGTGCATACGTGGACTACTTTGATGTGATGATCGTTGGGGTAGCAAAGCAGTTTGTAAGCGAATAGTCGTTAGAAGAGGTTGATGATTTTAGCATCTGCCATTTGGAATGGCAGTAAGCATGGTGATAGCGTTAAGTGGATCATTTCAGGTCGAAGTTGGTGGGTGTATTAGAACCATAGGCTTATTGAATCGGCCTTAATTCGAGGAGAAATCATAAGGTTAATCGATGTAACTCCCAATTTTGCCTTAAGATGTTTTAGCATCTGGATGACGATCGTGTGACCGGAGGAACTTGGAGGAGTGTGGTTGAGACGTTGAGTGTCGACTTAATTCATGCAAATACTTTTAAAATAAATTGCATCAGTCTTTTCTTGTGTTTCAATTTCCTCATATGGATTGTTTTACAAAATCTCGGAAAAACGTTTAGCACACACAAGATTTTAAATCATGGTTTTGAATATGCATGAAATTATTTTATTGCGGGAGTTGCAAACTCTGTCGGGACATGCTTTATTTTGTCGTTGTCTAACGTTACTGTCGGATACAGTGATATCCATATTTTAATGTTGTTTAGAATGTTGGACAAGTAACTACGGCTTATTACTATAACATTGGATCTCCTCCACATATGTTAAGGTTTGGACGGAGAGTTATCTTCCATTATGTCTTTGTCGAGCCTTATTGGAAAATTTTATTTGATGGGAGTTCTGCTAAAAAGTGTTGTTTATATTGTATTGCGACAAAGAGAGAATTTTCGGAATTTTGACATTTTAGTCATGATTTGGTTTATGCAATTTGATTTTTGGAAGCGAAAGGTTTGGCGTCGTTTGGTTGATTTGAGGCCATTGAGCCCATAGAGTTTTACGGAGTTTCGCTTTACGACGTTTTGTGTCGCGTGAGTGCAATTTTGTAATGTGCATACTTTCGTTATTATGTGTGTTAATTTTGGATTATTTTGGGCATTTTGTCTCATGCGGGTCTTGTTGAGAAATGTTATTTTATGCCGTAAGGTGACCAAAAGGAATGGTTTTTTTTGAAACTTTGGTGTCCCATAATTTCTCTTTTGAAGATTTGTGTTAGCACATTTCGTTGCAACTTGTTCAATGTACGGATTAATTTATACGTGGCGTGAGTAATGCATGAAAGAACATCCTGATAGTATTTCTTAACGATTTGCTTTATGCGCTTTCGGTTAATTGATTATTTTATTATCATTTCACGCAAATGCATTATATTGATCTAGGAGTATGCATAACTTGGTAGCCACCAATCCTCGACACTTTGAGAAATAAATCGTGTGTTTTAATAACGTATTGCGTAAATGGAGGCCATTTGGTCAAAATATGTTTTAGTATTGTGGGGATTATGCACGGTTTACGATACGGTACTTTTTGAAAATACGAATGTGTGAGTCGTTGGACTTTGGTCAATTTTGGGCTTGATGAACATTTTGGAAATTGTAAACCTTTTGGTTTTGGGAAAAGACGTATTTTGAATATCTTGATGAGTATATTTTAAGTATTGATATTTTAACGATTTATATTACGAGTGTAAAACTTTTGGTATAAATGCACCGTGATGGGGGTTTTGGAAAACTATTTGTCTTAACCTAGAGTTGTGTGAAGTTATTTATGTTTTTGGAACATTAATGCGCAGTGTTTGTATGATTCGAAACGTGAAGTCGATTTAAACCCTTATTGGTGTCAACCAATTACAAGCACATACCATTTCCTATGTTTTGAGAAAATACACTAATATGTGTGAGTCTTGTCAAAAAGGTTTTACTCATATGTCTTTATATAACTAAATGCGGAAAATTTTGAAATTTGATCTAAAGAATTCCATCTCTTGAAATTCCATATAACCTATATGATGCATGTTATTACATTTTACGAAAACTACTAGGAGAGTGTTACAAGTTTGCATGCATATTCCAATTTGAGAGTTCCTCATGATGTTTTAGTCGATATCTTCGAATGATGAAAACGTATTGATTTTTGTCTCTAAACTTGGAACAGACACAAATCATTTTATGTTTTAACCAAAGTATATTTATGGATCGTTTCACCGTTTTGTGAAGTAAACTGACGTGTGCGAACTTTGTTGGTGAATTTTGTTCCATGTCATTTTATGATTAAAAAGGAATTTTGAGAGTCGGATGACATTTAAACTCCTTTTGAAGTACGTACAAACCTTTTGTTGCACATTATTTAAAGTAGGAAATTACTTTACGTGCATGACATAAATAAATCCATGCTAGGACCCTAGCGGTTCATTTCAAAGAAGTTGTTTAGTATGCTTTTGCGTTTTGTTAATAACCTAAATCACGATGAAATGGTTTTCAATATGATTTTCATATGTGGGAATAGCGTGTCCATTTTTGTACAACTACCGAATAGATAGTAGTAGATTTTGTGTGTACAATTAAATTGATATGAAAACCTTTGTGTTGAAAATTTCTATAAAAGTTTTCGATATGCATATTTGTTAAGTATTTCACTTGAAAACTTTGAAGTAATTAGAACCTTGGAAAAGTTAAGTAACCCCGGGTAAAAGTAAGTGTGTGGGGAACTTCGACAGTGGAAGGTTGAGTATTTTAACGCATATTGGTATCGAAGGCCAAGTAGTGCTGTTTGTAGAGTCGGCGAATTTTTGTAACTGGAAGGTTAGACTCGTGGTATTTCCTGTTAATGTTGGTGGTAACTGTCTTGTTGGCAACTTTGTTTTGGGTCTTGGTCAATTTTCGCATAAACGACGTGTAGGACCTTATGGACACCATATTGATAACCTTGGTTTTGTGGGAATGCTCGGCGAACGGAACTCGTGTGTGGAGTTCTGTTAGAGTTCAAAACTTGGTGGTATGACTAGGTGTCAACTTTTGGGTTCGAAGTCAAGAACCGTTAGCGTATTTGAAGTGTTGTAGTCGAATCTTAAGGGAAGATCGTATCGCTTGTAGCGATTTTAAGTTCATATTGTAATAGGTGGAATTTAGTAGGACGACCTTCATCGATTGGTGAAAAAATCTGTCGATTGAAAGATTGATATTTAGACGTATTTTTGGAGTTGTATAATCGATGGGTCAGTGACGATCGCAGGTTTTGGAGTCTATTGGGGCTCGTTAGAATTAAGCGACTGTCAGCAGTTGAAGCAATTGGGTTTGCAGAGAAAATTTAAGAACATGTGGATGTGGATTGATTAGGAGTTCGAATCTGCCATTGGGGAAGTATGGAACACCTAAGGTTGGGAGACAACCGAAGTCGTCTGGTTGGGAGTTACTCCAGTGGATGGAGCGTTGACCCGGACAAAAGTATAATGTACCCGAGAGGGCATCATTGGTAAGGGTTTTCTTGAGGTTGTGTCTGCATGGGGGAATTTAGTTTTCAGTTGGGAGCTAATGGAACATGGATGGTTTTGAGTTGGATAGCCTTTGGTTGTAAGGGATCTAGATTTCGAGGAAGAAATCATTCTAAGGTTGGGAGGATTGTAACACCCCAAAATTTTAAAGAATTGCGATTTTTAGGCTTACGGACGTCCGCATAGGGACAGGCCGGACGTCCGTGTCCAGCCAGAAGTCTGTGGGTCGTCCGCGGAAGCAGCAGAGAGATGGGTGGGTTTGGATCAGGTCGAGGCCGGACGTTCGCATGGGCTTCCAGCCGGACATCCGCGATGGGCCTGATGAGATAGTTTTGGTTTGCTTTTAAGACCTTTCCCTCTCTCTTCGCTCACTTCATTTCAAAACCAAAACTCAGTTTTCTCTCTCTTTCTAAGCCGATTTCCTCCCCAGGAAAACCCTAAATCCTTCCTCCTCTTCTTCATCTTCTTCACTCAAATCAAACTCATTTCCACCATTGTTGAAGATATGGAAGCTTGAAGCTTTTGTGGGAGACTAGGAGCTTTGCTTTGAGGATTCAAGTGATGAAGGTAATCTCTCTCTCTACCAAAAGCTACATTGGTGTTGTTTTCACCTTCTCTTCCATTTTGGAGTATTATTGGGTGATTTGGTTATGCTTGGTTAAGGTAACCTTCTCCTTCTTCATCTATGAAAATTAGGGTTTTAGTATAAGTTGAGATCTTGATGTAAAAGTGTTTGGAGAATGATTCTTTATGGTTGGATGTAAATATTTATGGTTGGAAACTTATGATCTAGGTTTTTGGAAGATTTGGCTTGAAGATTCAAGTTTCTTCAAAGGAGCTTACGTTTGGGGAAAATCTAGATTTATCCTAAATCTAGCAAGGTGAGTTCAAGTTGATTTGTGAAAACGTTATACATGCCAAAAATGTTATTTTCCAAGTATTTGTGTGTTTTACTTGAAATTATCAATTGTTGAGTTATTTGATAAGTTTAACCCTTTTGAAGTGTTTAACTTTATAAATTTTGTAAAACACCCATATTTGGGATTTTGGATATTTTGATGTGTAGAAATCATAAATATGTCCTTAAATGATTTATTGCTCAAATGGAGTTTATTCAATAGTTTAATCATATTGGTGTAATTGATTTTATAAACCATTTGGGAAAATGCACATTTTAGTATCATGAGTCATTTTGAGAATTATAAGGGTATGAGTCTATTTGGGGCAAATCTTTGTTCTAACCCGTGACGAGTTTTGGGTTAATGATGATTTTGTGGTATACGTTTACCTAAACGATGTTTAAATACATTTTATATTTTGAGGACCGTTATTTATGGGTCTATTGGGTTTTGAGCATTTTACTCGGTTTTGACTTTAAAGGAGTCTTTGGGGACATCTGGTCCGATTTGGATGGCTCAATGTGGAGTCCTATTTATGGTTTGCATTTATTGCAACTTATTGCATTTTATTGCATATTATTGATATTTACATGCTCGGGTGCTTTAGTCATTCCGGGATGGGCATGTGATTGTAGACAGTGTTGCATTGGATCCATAAGCACGTATGTTAGTCTTTATTCGATGGTCTGCTGGGTGTTGCGGGATTGTACCGGGCCCCATGTTTTATGACCTTTACTTTTCAAGGGTACACTAGGAGGCATGAGTCCGATTGAGCTATCAGGTATGATTGACGGGCGTTTATGACCTTCGCCATGTCGGGGCAATGCCATGGTTGTAACCCTACTTGTGCCGAGCATTTGGTGGTATTCTTGTTAATATTCCGCTAAGGTCAGCTGTGTCTTTGGGTGTGTCTTGAAAGGAGTTGTAGGGACACTTGGGCTTTTATGTCGTGAAGTGTCATACGATTAACATTGTATGAGTGGCATACTTTGTGTTCCTCCACTCTCAATGGATACGGGTCTCTCCCGTCGTCGGGCAATATTACTTTGGATATTATAATGTCCTTGTTTTATTATCGTTGGTCTTGAGCGATTGACTGCAATTGATGACTTTAATATTGGATTTCCCTCCATGTATATTAAAGTTTGAATGAAGCAGGTCATTTCCATATTTATGGTATTTGGATTTCATTACATTTTACGTTCGCGTAAGTATTGGTTCGTATCATGCTTTAGGTTAAGTTTTATATTTATATGGACTGTTCTTCTATGATTTATGGGTTGAGTATTGTGTCATCAACCGAATTAGAAGGTTTCGCATAATATAGATGTGTTCATGTTTTGAGTGAGTTGGGATTGGAATTCATTTTGGAAAATGCCTTATACATTTTGGGAACTTTTCTCATAGCTTTTGTGTGCGTTGGAAAATTAGTCGTTTACATCCTTTCATGAACACTTTTGGAAATCATAATTTATGTCGCAAACTTTCATTCAATGAATTATTTAAATCATGTTATAAACTCTTGAACTCACTAGGTGTTAGCCTAACCTTTTAATTTATCGGCATGTGCAACAGGTTCAGGTTGGGAGTAGTTCTAGTGACACTGCGAAAAGTCGCGTGCTAGTAATGTGCTCGAGAGGTGAATTGTTTAAGTAAAGTCTTCCGCGTTGATTTTGGGAATAGCATTTTGTACTTGAGTTAAGTAACACCCGATGTGAACTTAGCCTTTGTATTGAGACTTGAATATATATATTGTTGAGGTTAATCATAGATTTTAATTTGAGGTATTTCTCGTATTGGATTATAGGGAGAAATCCTATTATTTTGGATATATTATCGAAAATTTTATTTAGTTGCTCTTTCCCAATTCGAGGGTGTTACAGAACGCTTGAGCCTGCGTGGAGTATCCGATAAATACTCCTTCGTCTGCCTTGGGGCTGAATTTGCCGAGGTCATCCTTGTCATTCAAGAAGTAGCACGTGCAACCGAACGCGTGGAAATACTTGATGTTCGGGACACAGTTGTTGATGATCTCGTACGGAGTTTTGTTGAACCGCTTGTTGAGAATGGATCGATTCTGCGTGTAGCAGGCGGTTGTAACAGCTTCAACCCAGAGAAATAGAGGCAACTATGACTGGAATAGCATCGTATAAGCGGCTTCGACAAGGGTACGGTTACACCTTTCCACAACTCCATTTTGTTGAGGAGTTTGTGCGACGGAGAATGTGTGGGTGATGCCTACCGAGGTGAGGTAATCATCCAACGTGTGGTTTTTGAACTCCGTCCCGTTGTCCGTCCGGATGGTCTGCACCAGATGTTGTAGATTCAGCTGAATGGTCTTCAGGTGGGTGATGATCAGCTCCGGGGTCTCGTCCATTGAGTGCAGAAACTTCACCCATGTGTAGCGCGAGAAGTCGTCGACCATGAGCAGGACGTATTTCTTGTGGTTGATACTCTAAACGCGCATCGGTCCACACAAATCCATGTGGATGTGCTCGAAGGACCAGGACGTGCTCGGAGCAGCCTTCGGCTTGTGAGTTGCTCTCTTCATCTTTCCCATTTTGCATGCTCCATAGAGACTATCTTTCTCGAATTTAAGCTCGGACATGCCTTTGACGTGTCCGCCTAGCACCAGTTTGTTGATGTTCTTGAAATTTAGGTGCGATAGTCGTCGATGCCAGATCCAAGCTTGCTGAGTATTGGCTTTTGACATTAGGCAGACGGATTCATCGATCTTCAGTGATGAGAGGTCGATGGTGTAGAAGTTGGTTTTGCGCGTTCTAACCAGCAGTTCCTTTTCGTCTTCAGTACGGACGCTACACCGTTTGGCTTTGAAGTTGACCTCTAGATCTTTGTCGCAGAATTGGCCTATGGTGAATAGATTGTGTTCTAACCCGGCGACGTATGACACCTTCTTGATGGTAATGTTGTCTTGAACGATGTCGCCATAACCCATAATTGGTGCTTTGTCGTCATTCCCAAACCTCACGTTGCCGCAGTATTTTTCGGTGAAGTTCGTGAGCAGCTCCCTCCTCCCGCTCATGTGCTTGGAGCATCCTGAATCTATGTACCACACATGACCGTTCTGTAAAAACGAGTTTAAGCATTTTTAGGTACCCATTTGAAAATGGGTCCTGGAGGGTTTGGTTTAGCACCTGTTTTGGGAACCCATTTTGAATTGGGTTTCCGTTTAGGTTTACGTGATTTACGTTTAGGACGAGAATTGGTTACATGGTAGGAGCCAAACCAATCAGATGCATAACGGTTATCAATAAAGTCGTTTAATCCACAATTTGAACAACACAGACAATCATGAGATTATTGAAGCAATTGCTGTATTGAATAAAGTCTTAATGGAACATTAATGATTTGTTCAACAAAATCATTCGACACATTCAAACCACGACTATTAATGTCGTTCCTAGAATTGAAAACAGAATTAAAAGACTCTGACTTCGACTTGCTCTCGTTAGATCCTTTAGCTGCCCACTTTTGTTTGACTTGTTTGCCCGACCATTTTTATCTGAAAAATCATTAAAGGTATGATTAGTAGAGCTTGAGTAGTAAGGATGTCTATTTTGGGGTGGACCGGTTTGTTTCCTTTTCTATGAACGTTTTTTGGATTTAGATTCGGTTTTAGAAACATCGTTCACAGATCGGGTTTTAGGTGTAGATGTAGAACATTCACCCTTTTGAAATTTGACCAGTCGATCAACCATTTTTGAAAGAAAATCGGTATGGCTCGGAAGAGGTTTATCAATTTCAAACATAGAAAACTCCTCCTCTGTACAAATGTCGGAATTCATGAACGCTAAAAAGTAAATTTCATTTTCTGATGGAACACCAGTAGATGAAGTAGGTGAGGAACAATTAGGAACTGTGTGTTGCAAAGAATCTGTTGGGACTAAAATGTATTGAATAGAATTTCATGGGTTAAAGTTGTAACTTTTCTATTTTGGGCTTAAATGTGTTAATGGGCTTAGCCTAGTTAATGGGTCGTGGGCCTTAGGCTTAGGCCTTAGTATATAATGTTGTGTTAGCCTAATTTTGTAGGTTAATCATCCACATAACCATTGTAACCGTATACTGAATATCTCTTTGAATTGTTTATGAAACAGATGGACGACGTATTGAAATCAACTGTTCTTATTGCTATTGTTTACTGATTTCATATCGATTGCACTAATATGGGATCCACAATTGGTATCAGAGCATACAGACGATCGATTCAAGGTTTCTGGTAAGTTTATGATAGGTTTATGTCGACTGTTCGTTTGATTAAAAATCTCATTATCTTGTTTTCGTTAAAATCACTTGATTCTGCTTGTTCCATTCGATTCATATTAGTGAGATTAGAGTTTCTGCAAATTTTCAGATCTTAATTCGATTGTTTGAGTGAGTAATTAAACAAAAGTAGTTTTCAAGTGTTTGGTCTCTGTTCTTGGTAAAAGCATCGATTTTTCATCAAAATCTTGTTATTTTGCTTAAAAATCAATTGGGTTTGTTTGTTTTCGTGTTTTGGTTGAAATCTAACCTTTCAAAAAAGAAATCGAGCAACCCTAGTCAGAAATCGATCCGATTTTGTCGAACCAGCCGCTCTATCCGGAAGTTCTCTATTGTTCCCGGGTAAGTTTCTTAATTTCGTCGCTATCCAGACGAATCCATCCGGTAAGATTGTCCGGATTCCCAATAGTGTCCAGTAGATTCCATCCAGTAAGTACATCCGGATTCCAATTGTGTCTGGAAGACAAGTATCCGGTAAGCTTAACCGGATTCTTATTGAACCCGACGTCCATTGTTCCCGTATAGAAACTCATCCGGTAACCTCCATCTTTCCGGATTCCCATCCGGTTAGTATTTATTTCCGGTAAGTTTATTCGGTCACTTTATTTTTCCCGGTAACTTGTTTTACCCGGTAACTGCATTAATCGGACACCTCACACAACCCGGATCCAGTCACTTCCTGATCTGGACACTTTATCCGGATTCCTATCCGGGTAAGATTGCAGTACTCTTATTATTGATTGTTTTGTGAGTTTACTTAAAATCATTCCTAGATTTCGCGTTAGGACTTAGGACTATCACTCGTAGTGCCTTGCGTTAGGATTTCCATCTTGAATCGACACTACTGTCTGACGACCACGTTAGTGCATACTTCACGATGTCTCGCAACGCCTTAGCCATCGGTACCGACTCCAAGCCTCCGATTCTCTATCGAGGCGAATACACCCAATGAAAAGACACGTTCTTAATCTTTATCGAATCCAAGGATAACTTTGAATACATCTCGCAAGCTCTCACTGAAGGCCCACAAGAAACCCCAATGCAAGCTGTTCCTGCTCAAGTCCAAGGTGGCCCTCCTCAGCAGGCAAAACCGAAGACGTTCGCCATGATGACTGCTGATGAAAAGAACAGATTCACTGGGGAGCAACACGCAAAGAGATATTTGATTCAGAGTTTGCCAAACGAGATCTACACGACCATTGACAGCTACAAGGACACCTCCAAAGGCATGTGGGATCAAATTGCGAAGATGATGAGCGGGAGTAAAATGGGAAATCAGCAAAAGGTTAACAGCTGCATTACTCGATATGACGGGTTCAAGCAGCGAAAGGGTGAATTGATAACTCAAGCATACGAATGATTCTGCCTTCTTCTGAACGATCTTCACAAGAACATGATAACTCGATCTAACACGGAAAATGGCCTCAAGTTCTTGAATAATCTACTGCCAGAATGGAAAGTGTTTTCTTCTCATATCAAACACAGCCATATTATTGAGAACGTTCCAATCAATGAGATTTATGAGATGCTCATGCAAGATGAAGATGAAGTCATGGAGACGTTGAGCACTCGGAAATCTTCTTCTAAACCACAATCTGATCCCCTCGCCCTAGTATCTTCAAAAGGCGGCAAGTCATCCAACCGTAACTCCAAGAGAACTCAAGTGTCTAGCGAGTCAGAACCAGAAGCTGAAGAAACAGAGCAAAGCGACTCTGACCCCGAGCTGACTGAGATAAAGAAAGTAAATGCCCTGATCACTAAGTCATTTCAAAGAAATACATTCTACAAGAAACCTTCCTCTAATAATCAGCGTTACTCAACCACTCCCAACATGCGCCATGATTATAAGGAAAAGTGTGAGGGGAAGAGAAAGTCTAACGAGCACAAGCATTCGGATCATAAGAAGAAGAACGAACGAAAGCCCGAGGCAAAGAACAAAGATGAACCAGTCACATGCTATAACTGCAGCAAATTGGGCCACTTTGCCAAGGACTGCCGAAAGCCCGTTGTTCGTAACGTGGAATACTACAAGGCAAAGTTGCTGTTAGCACAACAGATAGAAGCAGGAAAGGCATTGTTGGTTGAAGGCGACTTCTGGCTAAACCGTTTCGACGATGAAAGTGATACTAAAGATGCCGACGCTCACCTGTGCTTCATGGGCAAGCAATCCCCTCCGACATATCAAGGAGATCTATGCCAGGTATGTATCCCTATTCATCAAGGTTTAGTCAATCAGATGCAATTACTTGTTCAAAGAATAGACTCCTATAAGGCTTCCAATGATGAACAACTGCTTGAAATTAACTCTTTAAAGGAAAAGCTAGATGTTCAAAAGAGAATCACTGACAAATATAAGACCGACAATGCAAATCTTAAAGAAAAGTGTTCAAATCTCTCAATAGCACCAACAGACCTTAGGGCCAAGATATCTGATTTACAGTTAAGGCTTGATCAGTGTGAGGATGAGAAAGCAGAGATTATCTATCAATGCTCATCTTCAAATTCAACACAAAGATTTTGTTTCTAAAACAACTGATCTTGAACTTAAACTTCATAAACGAAGTAAAACTGATCAAACGATTCATATGAACAAACCTAAGAAATTCAATTATTTCAATAAAGAATAGGGAATTGGGTATGACCACCCACATTATTTTAAAAAGGTTTTTCCAATGAGGCCTACTTTATACGAGTTTAATTTCTTTGGCTTCGATAGAAAATACCCCGAATACAAACACAGATGGATTGGACCTCTCGAGGAAAAGGAAGAGGAAATTGAGGAATACAAACGCAAGCATACCACTAAAATGCAATTACCCTTTGCAATTATACGAAAAATAAATCCAAGTAATCAAATGATTACTTTGATGGCTACAAAGTTGCACATCCCAATGATTCCTCCAAAAAGGATGAGGTCCCTGTAACAGAAACCAAAACAGAGACGGATGAGTATAAACGCTATGTTCCACCTCTTGTTTTGGAAATGAAAATAGTCGAATTAGAGGAATCATTTGAAAAGGAAAGGATCAAGTTTCAAAAGGAAAAACAAGAGCTTTTAACTGAACTTGAGAAACTCAAAACCACCAAAAAACCGAATCTGTATCTGGAGAAGAAAAGGAACTCCTTCGGGAAGAAATCAATCGGCTTACATCCAAACTGTCTACCTTGGCAACAGAAGTGATGCAAAAGCAAGTGAGTAAGGGTCTACTTTAAGAGAAGTTTGACCAACTTTAAAAAGAAAAGGTGAATCTACCCGAACCTTCCTCGGACTCCTCAGACACATCTTCGTGTAAAGCTTTTATTGGCAGAACTTCCTCTAGAAAAGGAAAAGAGTCTCAAGATAAATGTTTTCAAAAGAATCTTAACTCTGAATTTCAAAAAGCTTCTGCAACAGATTCTTCCGAAAACACAGAATCAAAGTGTTCCTCGCCTTCCTCAACCACTACTGTTCCATCTGTGCCTGAAATTGATTTTTCAGCTTTTATGAATTCCGATGTAAGTTCAGATTAAGAGTTTCCTAAGTTTGAATTCGACAAACCTCTTCCAAATCACACCGACTTTCTTTCAAAATCAGTAGACCGGCCGGTCAAATTTCTGAAAGGCGATTGTTCCACAAAACTCAAAAACCGATCTCTGAACGAAGTTTCCAAAAATGATTCACATTCTCAAAAACGTTCACAGACATGGAAATAGACCGGTCAACCTAATGATAGACTTCCTTCCTACTCACACTCTACTGATCATACCTTTAATGCTTTTTCAGATAATAATGGTCGGGAAAAACATGACAAACAAAAGTGGGTAGCCAAAGGATCTGCTGAGAGCAAGTCCAAGCCAAAGTCTTTTAATCCTGTTTTAAATTCTAGGAAAAACATTAATGATTGTGGTTTGCATGATTCGAATAATTTTGTTGAACAAAGTATTAATTTTCCGTTAAGACTTTATTCAATACAACAATTTATTCAATTATCCCATGATTGTTTGTGTTGTTCTAATTGTGGATTGAATGACTTTTGTGATAATCGTTATGCATCTGATTGGTTTGGATCTTATCATGTTTTTAATTCTAAACCAAAGCGTAAATCTCGTAAGACCAAAAGGAAGCCCAATTCAAAATGGGTTTCCAGACAGGTGATAAACCTAACCCTTCATAACCCATTTTCAAATGGATACCTAAAAATGCCTAAACTCGTTTTTACAGAACGGTCATGTGTGGTACTTAGACTTAGGATGCTCCAAGCACATGAAAGGAAGGAGGGAGCTGCTCACGAACTTTACCGAGAAATATTGCGGAGACGTGAGATTTGGGAAGGACGACAAAGCGCCAATTATGGGCTACAGAGACATAGTTCAAGACAAGATCACAATCAAGAAAGTGTAATACATCGCGGGATTGGGACACAACTTGTTCAGCATCATACAATTCTGCGGCAAAGATCTCGAGGTCAACTTCAAAGCAAGAAGGTGTAGTGTCCGCACTGAAGACGGAAAAGAGTTGTTAGTTGGCACACGAAAAACCAACCTCTACACCATTGACCTATCCTCACTGAAGACCGATGACTCTGTCTGCCTGATGTCAAAGGCCAACACTCAACAAACTTGGATCTGGCATCGACGTCTCTCGCACCTCAACTTCAAAAACATCAACAAATTGGTGCTAGGTGGACACGTCAAAGGCATGTGTAAAACCAGTTTCTATTAGGTAATCATCAAATCATCCATTGATCTTGAACATAATAGAGATTTACATAAGATTGATGCACTTTCTCTCTCTAGAATGCTCTCACTTCTCTCTTTAGAATATTACAATTAAGATCTCTAATGAATTGCTTTCTTTTGACTTCCTTAAGACTTGCTTAACATCTAAGCTAACTAATCCTATTTATACCTAGGATTACTGTCACACCCCGCTAAAGCGGAAACACGAGGCATAACAGTGTAGGGTTTCATTCAAAAGGTAACAGACAACACCAACCACAACATTCAATACAATAGTTCAAAATATTACATTACAACGTCTTAAGCAAATTGTTTCAAAAACAAGACGCCGGATACAAAAATTAACAGTAGAAGTTTTAATGTTCTTGATGGCGATGTCATCACACAATATGCACCCTACATGCCTTCACTTACTTATTAGCACCTGAAAAGCATGATAAAAGAAAGGGTCAACTACAAAGAGTTGGTGAGTTCACAGGTTTTCCATATACACAACAGTTTTTCATCCAATGGTTACTCTCATGAAACGTTCGTTCATGACAAGCTCCAAATTTAAAAGATTTATATATGCACAACAGTTTTTCATCCAATGGTTACTCTCATGAAATGTTCGTTCATGACAAGCTCCAAATTCAAAAGATTTATGTATGCACAACAGTTTTTCATCCAACGGTTACTCTCATGAAACGTTCGCTCATGACAAGCTCCAAATTTAAAAGATTTATGAGTACAATTTACCATGAGTGATTTTTGTAAGATATATAAGTGTTGAGCCACTACTAAGCCTCCGACAATCTACGCCCCGCGAACTACCTCAAAGGTGGTATGATGGCCACATGAGAAGAACATTATTACCAGATAAAGTGCACCCCTACTCGTCAGTTAAGGTGGGTTTGTCAAACCAAATAGCGCTATCCACAAGTATCACCGGCTCGTTACGAGTTAATAAGTAGTGTATCTATTGGGGACTTACCATTTTCATTATCACTCAACATATCTTATCACTTATGTACAATTGTCCATTCATTAGTACTCATTTTTCAAAGCATAAATATCCACAATTTAATATCATGAATCATTTAGCAGTTTAAAAACATAACATGCTTTTCACCCCAAAACGTACAAAATAGTAAAAAGGGGCTGTGAAAACTCACTGCGTTCCGGAAGGATCTCCAAGGGTTGCCGCACGGATGCACAGTTTCTCGATTCTAGGTCTTTCCTAAGGAAGTGAAACATATTATCAGTTTCGATCTAACTCTTATGGCTAAAGCATTGCTTAGCCTATCATGTCTTATAAAATGCCTTAAGTTTAAGTATTATATTCCGTCGACGATTTCTAGTAATTTATTGGTTTTTAAACGGTTTGTAGGATTTTGTTGTTACATAATAAACTTTATAGGTTATAAGTAGTATTTAATCCATTTTACCACGTTTTATATTTTCTTCATGACGAACACTTTCATTAATTTCCTATGTAATTGTATTTCTCATTTACCTTGTGATTTAAAATGTTCGGTTTGTTATAAATCTATTATTTGTTAGGGTATTATTTATACCTTCACATACATGTATATATAGTTTTTATTTATGTTTTGACAATTTCTACAATTTATAAGCTTTTTATCTTTTAGTAACTCTACAAATCTTTTTTTTCTTTTGGATTAGAGTTTTACTTTTCTGGTGGCAGAATATTAAGTCCACTTATGGTCATTTTTAAATATCTTCTGGATATTTTTATTAGTCCAACTTTTTATATGTATCACTTTAATGTCTTAGGGAACTTTTGACATAATTACCATCATTTGTAGAGTTGGGTAGCTATTTTAATCATTACACTTAAGTTTAAGTGTCACAGTTACCAAAACAGTCTGCACCATCTTTTTGTCAAGTCCATTTGGAGGGTCAAATCTCAACATTTTTCGGTGATTCAAATTGGGTTTTAAACGTAACTCATAAAAGTATCTTCCAGAAAAATTTCATCATTTTTAGTTACATTTTGAGGAAGATATGACGATTTTAAGTTAGGTCTTCCATTCTGCCAGATTCTGATTTCTTGCACACCAATCTTGGTTTGAGTGTTTGAGACCCCAAATCTTAATATTTTTGAGTGAAACCAATTTTGTTCGATTCATAACTCATTAAAGTAATTTCTAGAAGAAAAATCAAGAATTTTAGTGGAATATTAAGAGACTTATAACTGATTAAAGTAGAGAATTTTCTCTGCCAGATTTTCTTTGCACACTTAATTTCATATGAGTAGTTGAAGGGTCAACTCTTCGAGTTTTTACATGAAACCACTTGGGTTGGAAACATAACACAATAAACAAAGTTCCAGAAAAAGATTCATATCATTTGGTTAAGTATTTTTCAAGATATGGTCCGAAGAAGTTCATGCATGTAATCTGCCAGAAATTAAAAAATGCTATTTCATGAAAAATGAGTGTTTTATATCCATATTTTCACTCATATGGTTGGTTCTTTGCTTGAACACTCATCTACCACTACTTTGACAATGTTCTTAGATAAAAAAAATATATTTTTGACTTTTAAAAACACATGCATGAACTCACACATCTCAGATTTTAACAAAACCCACATGCATGTAGTTAAAACATCATTTTCTTGAGTTCTTGATGTATGGCTTAAGGATTATCACCATTTGTTTGACATAACATGCCTTTGATGATTAATCCACCATGAAAAGGGTCTATTAAGGCCCCTTTATCCAGAAACTCAAGTGGTTACAAAGGAAAATGAGAAAAAGATGGAGAAATGACAAGAAAAAGGAAGAAAAAAATGAAGAAGAACACAAGAGGGATGAGTTTACCCCTTCTAGGGTTGATGTTTACCTTCAAAACCTTCAAGAATGGATTGACTTGGTGTGGTGTTGTGGCTGATTTTCGGCCAAGGGAGAGGAAGAGAGGAAATGGTGAGCGTTTGAATGTAGAGAGAGAGAGGAGGGTAGGAAAATGAAAGGGTTCTTGAAAATATGGAAGTTTAATAATGAGTGTGTGTTGGGCCAAATGAGGGTGTTGGGGTAATTATGGGGGCTGAAGTTTGGCCTCCTTTTCTTATTTATTTATTTATTTTTTTGTTAATTAAAATTGTATAGGTTCACATTTTATATAATTTTTATGAAAAGATTTATTTAAGATAGCTAAATCCTCATTTATCTACTTAATTTTTGGTTTGGTTATTTAAAGTTTTAAAAATTTAGATTTGGGTATATATAAACTATATATTTACTCCTCTTATTATTAATATTGTTATAATTAAATGTTAACTGTTCCAATCGGCATTTTATAAGACAGATTAAGCAGTTGCGTGCGGTAACAGGATTTTCTAAGCGTACTGTCGGAATTCTTAGGAAACTAAAACCTTAGCCATCATACATAAGTCATAATGAGTTATTTCTACATGTTAAGACATATATTATGCTATTCAAATGCTAACCTGAGTGTTTTGGTTTGACGGGTGTCACAGTCTCCCCTTGTTAGAAGAATTTCGTCCCGAAATTCGATGATTGCCATTCCCCGTCTAATCCTTTGCAAATAGGTGAGGGTACTTACGTTTCATGTAATCTTCTCATTCCCATGTATACTCAGGTCCATGCCTCGAATTCCAACAAACATTCAAAATTGGGATCTTACTACGCCATGTTCGTTTGACTTCTTGGTCAAGGATTTCAATCGGTTCCTCAATGAAGTGTAACCGATCGTTGATCTGAATGTCTTCTAGGGGTAGAACCAATGATTCATCAGTTAGGCATTTCTTAAGGCTTGACACATGGAACGTATTGTGGATGGCACTTAGCTCTTGTGGCAATTTAAGTTTATATGCTACTGGACCAATCCGTTCAATTATTTCAAACGGGCCAATATATCTCGGACTCAACTTGCCTCTTTTTCCGAAGCGTACTAATCCTTTCCAAGGCGATACTTTTAGAAGCACTTTATTACCCACTTGGAATTCTAATGGTTTCCTGCGGTTATCAGCATAACTTTTCTGACGATCTCTTGCGGCCTTAAGTCTATCCTTGATAACTGAGATCTTGTCAGTAGTCTCTTGAACGATTTCGGGCCTAGTCAATTGTCTGTCGCCGATTTCTAACCAGCTAAGTGGGGATCTACACTTGCGTCCATATAAGGCTTCATACGGTGCACACTGAATGCTGGTATGATAGATGTTGTTGTAGGAGAACTCAACTAATGGTAGGTGAGTATCCCAACTTCCACCAAAATCTATCACACATGCATGCAACATATCCTCTAGCGTCTGTATGGTTCTTTCTGACTGACCGTCCGTTTGAGGATGGTAGGAAGTGCTCAAATCCAAACGTGTACCCAACGCTTTCTGGAGTGATCGCCAAAATCGTGACGTAAAACGACTATCTCTATCCGAGATGATGGAAATAGGAACTCCATGACGCATAACGATTTCATTGACGTAAATTTGTGCAAGCCTTTCCATCTTGTAGTCTTCCCGAATAGGAAGAAAATGCGCAGATTTCGTAAGTCGGTCCACTATAACCCAGATTGCGTCGTGCCCCTTCCTGGTCCTGGGTAGCTTAGTTACGAAATCCATAGCTATTTGCTCCCAATTCCATTGAGGAATCTTGGGTTGTTGTAATAGCCCAGATGGTTTCTGATGTTCGGCCTTAACTTTTGCACAATTTAAGCACTTGTTTACGTACAAAGCGATGTCTTTCTTCATACCCGGCCACCAGTAGTATTCCTTTAGATCTTTGTACATCTTATCAGCTCCTGGGTGAATCGAATATCTTGATTTATGGGCTGCATCCATAATTGTTGATCGTAAGTTGTTAACCTTTGGTATCCAAACTTTGTCTTCAAAGTAACGTACCCCATCTGACCTTGTTTTAAATTTAAGTTCCCATTGATGTAGGGCCTCGTCCTTCAAGTTTTCTGCTTTCAACGCTTCTTCCTGAGCTTCAAGAATTTGTGTCTCTAGGCTCGTCTGAACGAACGCACCCATTGCTCGTACCCTTGACGGCTTCACCCTTTCCTTCCTGCTTAGTGCGTCGGCTACCACATTAGCCTTTCTGGATGGTGCTTTATTTCACAGCCAAAGTCACTAAGCAGTTCAACCCATCTTCTTTGTCTCATATTAAGCATTTTCTGGTCAAGGATATGTTGAAGGCTTTTATGATCGGTGTAGATGGTGCATTTCGTGCCGTAAAGATAATGTCTCCAGATCATAAGTGCGAACACTACTGCTCCTAACTCAAGGTCGTGAGTGGTATAGTTTTTTCTCATGAACCTTAAGTTGTCTTGAAGCATATGCAATGACCTTGTCCTGTTGCATCAACACACACCCCAAACCTTGGTGTGATGCATCGCAGTAGACTACGAAATTTTCCGCGCCTTCTGGCAACGCCAGAATTGGTGCATTGCATAACCTATGCTTAAGAGTTTGGAATGCTTCTTCTTGTTTCTCTCCCCAAATAAACTTCTTATCCTTTTGGGTTAATGCCGTTAGTGGTTGCGCAATTTTTTTTAGAAATTCGCAATGAATCGCCGATAATAGCCTGCTAAACCGAGAAATTGACGAATTTCTGTCGGGGTCTTCGGGGCTTCACACTTCTTCTTGGCCTCAATTTTTGCCGGATCTCTCGAATCCAAAATTCGCATTTGGAGAACTTTGCATACAATTTCTGGTCTCTGAGCAATTCTAGTATCAACTTTAGATGTCGCTAATGATCCTCCTTGCTTTGCGAGTAAATTAGTATATCATCTATGAACACGATCACGAACTCATCCAAGTACGGTCTATAGACCCTGTTCATTAAGTCCATGAAGACAGCTGGTGCGTTGGTTAGCCCGAAAGGCATTACCAGGAATTTGTAATGGCCGTATCGAGTCCTAAACGCCATCTTGGGAACATCCTCTTCACGGACCCTCATTTGATGATATCCAGATCGAAGATCAAATTTTGAAAAGTAAGTAGCACCTTGAAGTTGGTCGAACAGGTCGTCGATTCGGGGAAGAGGGTATCGGTTCTTGATAGTTAGCTTATTGAGTTCTCTATAATCGATGCACATCCGCAAGGATCCATCTTTCTTTTTAACGAAAATAACTGGTGCATCCCATGGCGAAGAGTTGGGTCTTATAAGTCCTTTGTCGAGCATCTCCTAGAGTTGTCCTGACAATTCCTGCATTTCCGATGGGGCCAAACGGTACGGTGAATTAGCCACAAGTGCAGCTCCAGGAACTAAGTCGATGTGGAATTCGACTTGTCTTGACGGGGGTAATCCTGGTAGCTCATCTGGGAATACCTCGAAAAAATCCCGAACTACAGGGAAATCCTGAATGCGTTTCTCTTTCATTTCCTTAACTATAACGTGAGCTAAAAACGCGATGCATTCCCTTTTTTTTTCAAGTACTTCCGCATCTTCATACACGTCACTAACTTAAGGTTCTTTCCGGACTTCTCTCTATGAACGACGAGTGTTTTACCCTCTGGTAGCGGAATTCGAATGATCTTTTTCGGAACAACATATGTCTACCCGGTTTTTGGATAGCCAATCCATGCCCACGACTATGTCAAAGCTTCCTAGCTCAATTGGAATAAGGTCTATACTAAAGCTCTTATTAGCTAAGTTTAAAGTACAGTCCATAATTACGTCTCTGACCTTAACTTCCTGCCCATTAGCAAATTCAACAACGTAGGCCTCTTTCAACTTTTGAGGTTTCAAGTTAATTTTCGGCCTAAACTCTAGTGATACAAAGCTCCTATTCGCTCCAGAATCAAGTAGTGCTGATGTATAGTTCTAAGGCATAGTTTCAAACAGGAATTTGGTCATATTTTTGACACAAGTTCTACTCAACTAGGTGATGAATATCATATGGTATGTCTACAACTAATCATTCTAGCATATAGATATAGTAGCATACAGTAACTCATTATTCATGCATTTCAAAACACTTGGTTCTAACAAACACAGGTTCAACCATCACATAAGTTCAATAAACAACAAAATGTTTCCCCCAAAAGTTATCTAGTACTTAGAGTTTTAAATTGTCGGCTACATGCCCCCAAAATAAGTTTCCAAGTTTAATCATCAAAAGTAGTCAGAAGTTCTTCCACTAACGCCACTTTCTAGGAACCATTTATTCACAACTATCCCTAATGCATCATTACCAAGCGTTCTATTGTAAGTGCCTAAGATATGCAATGTTTATGCATGCACACACAAAAATCATGTTTTCCATTTCAAGTAGAAAATTTATTTTAAGCATACTTCCATTATGACCAACCCGAGTCTCTCATTATATTTACCCAAATTAAACATAGGTGATCAGGCTTTGTTTAATTCAGGTATAATAATGTGACATTCGACTTGGTTATATTAGCAACATACTCCAGATTTTTGACAATCCTTTCGAAAACCGTTTTGAAAATAGTTTGCGTTATGGTTGGGTTATAGTTTGTGGTTCCCATAAGAAAACCAGCATTCTCTATAACCTTTGGCTCTGATACCAAATCTGTCACACCCCGCTAAAGCGGAAACACGAGGCATAACAGTGTAGGGTTTCATTCAAAAGGTAACAGACAACACCAACCACAACATTCAATACAATAGTTCAAAATATTACATTACAACGTCTTAAGCAAATTGTTTCAAAAACAAGACGCCGGATACAAAAATTAACAGTAGAAGTTTTAATGTTCTTGATGGCGATGTCATCACACAATATGCACCCTACATGCCTTCACTTACTTATTAGCACCTGAAAAGCATGATAAAAGAAAGGGTCAACTACAAAGAGTTGGTGAGTTCACAGGTTTTCCATATACACAACAGTTTTTCATCCAATGGTTACTCTCATGAAACGTTCGTTCATGACAAGCTCCAAATTTAAAAGATTTATATATGCACAGCAGTTTTTCATCCAATGGTTACTCTCATGAAACGTTCGTTCATGACAAGCTCCAAATTCAAAAGATTTATGTATGCACAACAGTTTTTCATCCAACGGTTACTCTCATGAAACGTTCGCTCATGACAAGCTCCAAATTTAAAAGATTTATGAGTACAATTTACCATGAGTGATTTTTGTAAGATATATAAGTGTTGAGCCACTACTAAGCCTCCGACAATCTACGCCCCGCGAACTACCTCAGAGGTGGTATGATGGCCACATGAGAAGAACATTATTACCAGATAAAGTGCACCCCTACTCGTCAGTTAAGGTGGGTTTGTCAAACCAAATAGCGCTATCCACAAGTATCACCGGCTCGTTACGAGTTAATAAGTAGTGTATCTATTGGGGACTTACCATTTTCATTATCACTCAACATATCTTATCACTTATGTACAATTGTCCATTCATTAGTACTCATTTTTCAAAGCATAAATATCCACAATTTAATATCATGAATCATTTAGCAGTTTAAAAACATAACATGCTTTTCACCCCAAAACGTACAAAATAGTAAAAAGGGGCTGTGAAAACTCACTGCGTTCCGGAAGGATCTCCAAGGGTTGCCGCACGGATGCACAGTTTCTCGATTCTAGGTCTTTCCTAAGGAAGTGAAACATATTATCAGTTTCGATCTAACTCTTATGGCTAAAGCATTGCTTAGCCTATCATGTCTTATAAAATGCCTTAAGTTTAAGTATTATATTCCGTCGACGATTTCTAGTAATTTATTGGTTTTTAAACGGTTTGTAGGATTTTGTTGTTACATAATAAACTTTATAGGTTATAAGTAGTATTTAATCCATTTTACCACGTTTTATATTTTCTTCATGACGAACACTTTCATTAATTTCCTATGTAATTGTATTTCTCATTTACCTTGTGATTTAAAATGTTCGGTTTGTTATAAATCTATTATTTGTTAGGGTATTATTTATACCTTCACATACATGTATATATAGTTTTTATTTATGTTTTGACAATTTCTACAATTTATAAGCTTTTTATCTTTTAGTAAATCTACAAATCTTTTTTTCTTTTGGATTAGAGTTTTACTTTTCTGGTGGCAGAATATTAAGTCCACTTATGGTCATTTTTAAATATCTTCTGGATATTTTTATTAGTCCAACTTTTTATATGTATCACTTTAATGTCTTAGGGAACTTTTGACATAATTACCATCATTTGTAGAGTTGGGTAGCTATTTTAATCATTACACTTAAGTTTAAGTGTCACAGTTACCAAAACAGTCTGCACCATCTTTTTGTCAAGTCCATTTGGAGGGTCAAATCTCAACATTTTTCAGTGATTCAAATTGGGTTTTAAACGTAACTCATAAAAGTATCTTCCAGAAAAATTTCATCATTTTTAGTTACATTTTGAGGAAGATATGACGATTTTAAGTTAGGTCTTCCATTCTGCCAGATTCTGATTTCTTGCACACCAATCTTGGTTTGAGTGTTTGAGACCCCAAATCTTAATATTTTTGAGTGAAACCAATTTTTTTCGATTCATAACTCATTAAAGTAATTTCTAGAAGAAAAATCATATGAGTAGTTGAAGGGTCAAATCTTCGAGGTTTTACATGAAACCACTTGGGTTGGAAACATAACACAATAAACAAAGTTCCAGAAAAAGATTCATATCATTTGGTTAAGTATTTTTCAAGATATGGTCCGAAGAAGTTCATGCATGTAATCTGCCAGAAATTAAAAAATGCTATTTCATGAAAAATGAGTGTTTTATATCCATATTTTCACTCATATGGTTGGTTCTTTGCTTGAACACTCATCTACCACTACTTTGACAATGTTCTTAGATAAAAAAAAATATATTTTTGACTTTTAAAAACACATGCATGAACTCACACATCTCAGATTTTAACAAAACCCACATGCATGTAGTTAAAACATCATTTTCTTGAGTTCTTGATGTATGGCTTAAGGATTATCACCATTTGTTTGACATAACATGCCTTTGGTGATTAATCCACCATGAAAAGGGTCTATTAAGGCCCCTTTTTCCAGAAACTCAAGTGGTTACAAAGGAAAATGAGAAAAAGATGGAGAAATGACAAGAAAAAGGAAGAAAAAAAATGAAGAAGAACACAAGAGGGATGAGTTTACCCCTTCTAGGGTTGATGTTTACCTTCAAAACCTTCAAGAATGGATTGACTTGGTGTGGTGTTGTGGCTGATTTTCGGCCAAGGGAGAGGAAGAGAGGAAATGGTGAGTGTTTGAATGTAGAGAGAGAGAGGAGGGTAGGAAAATGAAAGGGTTCTTGAAAATATGGAAGTTTAATAATGAGTGTGTGTTGGGCCAAATGAGGGTGTTGGGGTAATTATGGGGGCTGAAGTTTGGCCTCCTTTTCTTATTTTTTTTTTTTTTTTTGTTAATTAAAATTGTATAGGTTCACATTTTATATAATTTTTATGAAAAGATTTATTTAAGATAGCTAAATCCTCATTTATCTACTTAATTTTTGGTTTGGTTATTTAAAGTTTTAAAATTTTAGATTTGGGTATATATAAACTATATATTTACTCCTCTTATTATTAATATTGTTATAATTAAATGTTAACTGTTCCAATCGGCATTTTATAAGACAGATTAAGCAGTTGCGTGCGGTAACAGGATTTTCTAAGCGTACTGTCGGAATTCTTAGGAAACTAAAACCTTAGCCATCATACTTAAGTCATAATGAGTTATTTCTACATGTTAAGACATATATTATGCTATTCAAATGCTAACCTGAGTGTTTTGGTTTGACGGGTGTCACAATTACAAAGCATTAAATCTAATCTACTTTGACTTTTCATGACTTTGACTTTTACATTTGACTTTACAAGCTTTGACTAATTACTAGACTTTACAATAAATCTTGAATACAATAATGCTCTAACAATCTCCCCCTTTGGATTCAAGATTTAAAAAAATATAGCAGCAGTCTTCAGTACTTGATCTTCAATACTTTATCTTTGACCGCTTTAAACTTTGAGGCTCAGATAATCTTCAAATAGCTTTATCTCCACTAGTTCACGGCGAACTATATGCTTTGACACTCTTTAAGAACTCAGCTTTGAAGAATCTTCAGACAAACATGAAAAGTCTTTGTCTTTCTCTTTGAAAAGTCAACCTTCTTCAATACAATCTTCAACAGATTGTCTTCAAGTCTTGAACATGAATTTCAGATCTTTATATAAAACCATCAATTCGGAACAAGAGGAATCAGAAACTATTAGAGTTTGGATCAGAAAGATGTGAAACCATCCACATTTTTGAACTTTTAGGTGTAAGCGCATTCCGATAACCACTCAGAACTAAGTTAACCAAATTCAGCAACATTTGGACTTCACATGATCCTTCTCCCCCTGATCTTCAGTCTTTGTTCACGAATCTTTGACTTGAAAGCTCTTTGACATGAAATATCTTTGACTTGAAAGCTCTTTGACATGAAATTGAATTAAACATTTCTCCCCTTTTTTCGATGAAAGTGAGCATCATTATCATCGAAAACCTTCTTCAATTTCAGTCGTGTCTCTTAGTATTACTAACAATCTCCTCTTTAGTGGATAACCTTGCTCCCCCTCTAAATAAGAATTCTGGAGCAATTTGTTTTCTCCCCCTGAAAGTATGCATATATTTCAATAACGCACAGTATTTGATATTGTAGCACAAATTTTAAAAAAAAATTACACAAGGAAAATAAAACTCATTGAACTTCATTTTATAACTATTAACATTTGATCATTTGAAAGCTTTACAAAAGAAATTCAACTTAATGAAATTTAACAGATTTTTCAATCAAATGAAATCAAATGCATGTGTTTGGAATCAAATACAAGTCATCATTGCATATCAAGTTAAAAATGTTCAGTTTCAACCCCTTTATTAAATCTATTTGGTGTGCTAGCATGCGAAATATGATTAGCATCAAGCGTATGCAATTCTAAAACATATAAGAATACTTTGCTCTACTCACACTATTTGTCCAAAATCAGAATTTCACAAATTTACGGGTTTATCGCGACTTTGTATTTTCCCCAAGTTTCAAGAGATGTGTGCACATTGGCATCTTTTAGTTTTGTGCTCATTGGCATCTTTTAATTTTGTGCTCATTGGCATCTTTTGATATTGTACTCATTGGCATCTTTTGATCAAAAAGTTTAGTAAGAATAAGATACACCGTTAAACATGGCTTTCTATCTGGTTCTATAGCAGGATTTGGGTTAGCAGATCCCAGACCAGTTGGCCTTAGGTGCTAGGTGTCGAGCACCCCTTAGAACTTAATTTCCCAAACCAGAAAGGCCACATCGATATATCTTAAACCCATTTGTACCAGTAGAACATGGCTTTCTATCTGGTTCTATAGCAGGATTTGGGTCAGCCGATCCCAGACCAGTTGATCTTAGGGACTAGGTGTCGAGCACCCCTTAGGACTTACTCTCCCAAACCAGAAAGGCCACAGGTACAAACTTTCAAACTAAATGATTTTTATTTGTTTATTTGATGCATCGCAATCACTTGGTTCTAAAAACATAACGCTTCCCCCATATTTTCGTTTCCATCCATCATTTTGACAAATAGACTTTTTGAGCATTATATTCTATATAAGTCCAGATTCACATAACTTTGAGCATTCAGCATAATTTCATTCATGTTTTGCTGACCTTTCGATTTATTTCAGAAGTGAAAGTTGAAACAAATGTAACTCAGATAATACAAAAATTGCTTGTAAAATCACCCTTGACACACATTTTATTCGTTGAATGAAAAATTGAAAATTTTCATTTCATTGAATTAAATTTGTGAAGGTTCAAACTTTCAAATTCAATAGAAATAAAACATAATTCAATGTTACCTTTCACCACTTGTTCCTTGAAACAAAAAGATGTAACAGTTAAGGATATCACCCGAGAAGTATGAGTTCTAAACTGATTTGTTTAGAAGTCTTAGTCTTTGAAGTACGGGTCCTGAACTGAATTGTTCAGAAGCCATATTCGTTGAAGCACGGGATTTGAGCTGATATGTTCAAAAGCCATAAACGTTGAAGCACGGGTCCTGAATTGATGTATTCAGAAACCAATATCTTTGCTCCCCCTTAATGGTACATATACTCTTCAAAAAAATTCACCGCTTCTCTTCTGTTTTCAATCATGTGTGTGGTATATATGTAACATTCAGCACAACACATGATGAACCTACAAAACAGATTAAGCAGATTTTGGTACCCAACGGGACTTGGGTCCTAGTGTGTTAGGTGTAAATTTCTTGAAAGGAATACTGTAAGTACCGTACCAATAAGAAGTATAATCTTTATGTACAAAATCATTTGATCCACAAAAAGAACAACAAATTTTCTTATGTGCCAACCTAATCAGATGATTTACAGAATGAATAGGATTAGGTTTAGCAGAAGATTTACCTTTTGGCGCATTGTTATTCTTGACATTTGATGTGGAAGCAGATGATTTTGGTACATCTTTCTTTGGAATCGTTGTGCCTTTGACTCTCCATTCCATCTTCACCTTCTTGAAAACTGGAACTTCTTCAGGTTTGGAAGTATTAACTTTAGACACTTTTGTTTTGTTATCTGATTTATCAAGCAGAGGATTATAGAAGAGATTTGTTGAACGAATATGATCTTTTGAGAAATCAGTTGATCTATTAAATTGTTTAGAAGGAATGTTTTTAAAACTTGAACTTGAAGCAGTTTTAAAAGAGCATTCAGAATCATTTGAATTAACAAATGGAGTCTGAAAGATAGGATTATGACCGGTCTGCTTTGAGACATCAAATTTAAAAATGATGTCTTCAAGTTCTTTGATTTTGTTTATCAAAACATTTTCTCTTTAAAGATTAGATCAAATTTCTTTTGGAGATCAGATTTGATCAACTGATCCTTCATAATATCAGCTGATAAACCAGATAATCTTTTGGTAAGATTAAGAATCGCATTTTCAAAATATTCGCATTCCGATTCAAAATCTTTTTCCAAAAAATTTCTTTTATCAGTAATCTCTTTGAAAATTTCCATATTTTTCTTTTAAAGGGTTTTACTTTCCTTTTCAAAGAGATTTTTCTTTTCCGCAAAATCTTTTCTTTCTTTTTTCAAAAGATTTTATAATTCAGAGATTTTCACGGAAAGCTCATTACTTTTGATCTCAAAAGATTTATTTTCAATTCCAAACTCAACTCTTTCTTTTTCGAGCTTGTCTTTTTCTAAAAATAAAACTTTTTCAAAGTCAGAAACTTGTTTTGAAAGTTTTATACAATTCAGCTCAGTCTCTTTCTTTTCTTCAAGAGAAAAATTAGACAGTTTTCTCTTTAGATCAGCATTTTCACTGTCCAATGTTCTTCTTTTCTCTTGAACTTCTTCTAATTGCCCTCTAAGATATGAGTTCCCCTTCTCTCTTTTGTCTTCAATGCTCTTCAGATCAGCATTTTCCTTTTGAAAGATTGTTACTTTCTCTTGAAGTTTCTTGATTAGATCGTGCAGACTCGAGTTGTCTTTCTTTGCTTCAAGATCTGCAATATAAACGTCAAGATCAGTAATTCTTTTAGTAAGTTTACCATTTGAAGAAGAAATGTCTAAAATTTGTCTCTTTAGATCAACATTTTCTTCCTCCAATGCTTTTATATTTCCTTGAAGCTCCTTTATGTTATCTTGATGAGTTGAGATCTCAAGTGTCTTATTTTTCTCTTGAGTAACTTCAAGCACTACAATCTTGTCATTCAAATCTTTCAGTTCAGACTCAAGATAAGAGACTTTGTCTTCTAATAAAGCTTTCTCAGACATGAGCTTTGTATTTTTTCTTGCATCTTCATCAGAATGTCTTATGTATCTAGAAAGAAAACCTTCAAGACGCTTGATCTCATCTTTAGCTTCAGGAAGAGTCCATTTTCTCTCTTTTCCTAACTGATTCCATATTCTCCCACTTAAATCCTGTATGTCACACATCATCTTGATAAAATCCTGAAAAATTGAACAAAAAAAAAATTTAGATGAAAAATATCAAAAATAATAACAAGAATATACCTAATAGAGTGATCGTCAAGAGAAACTTCGCTTAGAAGTTAGAATTATGTGCACACTCTTAAAATTCAGAAAAAACACAATTAAAGTCAGAAAAATTTTCAAAAATAAAATTTGAAAAACACAAGAAAAATAGTCAAGAGAAACTTTACGCGGATATGTTGGACTTTAATCGTCAAACCTGCAAAACACAAGAAAAATATGTCAGTTATGAATAAAAGTAGATAAAATGACAAAAATTCGACACTAAAATGACTAAAAATGACACAAATACAAAATGTAGGGACTAAAATGAAAAATACTAAGACTCAACAAAAACAAGGACTAAAAATGACAAAAACTGAATCTTAAGACTCTAAGGACTAAAAGTGTAAAATTCTAAAACTAACAAGTCAAGGGACTGAAAATGTAAAAAACTAGAACTTTAAAACTACAGGGACTGAAAATGTAATAAACTCAAACTAAACTACAAGGACTAAAACTGACAAATCTAAAACTAACTAAACTTGTCTTAACAGAAAACACTAACTGAGGACCAAAAATGTAACAAATCAACTGGAACTTAACGACAAAGGACTGAAAATGTAACAAAACTAACCAACTAATGAAACAAAACTAACTAACTTTGACGGATTTAACGGAAAAAGGATCAAAATTGTTAGAAAACTAACAGAACTAACGGAGATCCGTTAGTGACTGTTCATCATCTTCACTAAAAAACCCACAACGATCTGATGCTTTCTTCTTCAGATTTCTTGCTCAATTCTCGACCAAAACGAGTGAAACTTGTTGCGTTGCACTCCTTAAACGAAAACAAATCAAACCCAAACAATTAAACTCGATCATGCAACAAAAAACGTTGACGTCTTCGGCGATCCCGTTTTTCCGGCGAGAAGACTTCAGGCGATGATAAGTCCTTCGTTTCTCAACCAAACTCAATGAAACTTGTTTTGTTATGATCCTTGAACGAAACCCAATCGAATGAGACTAATCAATCTCGATCATGCACGATATTCCGGCGACCCACAACTTTTCCGGCGAAGCAAGTTTTTCCGGCGAGATGATTTCAGACGACAATATCTTCTTCGTCTCTCAACCAAATTCGATAATTTTTGTGGCAATGCTATCCTAAAACAAATATCAATCGAATCTAAGCAACAAAACGCGATCAAACACTGATTTTTGAAGACCCACTAGATTTTCCGGCGAGATGGTTTCGTATCAAAGAGGGTCCGAAATCATATGGTTTCGTATCTAAGAGGGTCTGAAATGATGATTTCGTACGCTTGATGGTCCGAAATCTGATTTAAGAAGGGTCTGAAACTAGTATACTCAAAGGGTCCGAAATTTGATTTCAAGAAGGGTCCGAATTGATGGTTTCGTACGCTGTGGAGTCCGAATTCTGAAGGATTCGTACCATGTAGGGTTCGAATTCAGTTGGGTTTCGTACGCATTAGGATTCGAAAGCTGTTGGGTTTCGTACGTAGAAGGTTCGAAACCTGATTAGAAATAAGCACACACTCATGTAGGTTAAACACACACACTCACACCTCACATTTCACGCACATATCCGAAACCATTTGTTAAGCACATAGACAAGTTGCTCAAACACACAAACACACAGCTAAAAAAATTATTATGCTTGATCCGTATCCATTCTTATGAAGCATCCGAATCCATTCTTGTGATTCGAAACCAAGAATTCGTATGCTTTTGCCTTTTGAAAGTCAATTCTTTCTTTCTTCTCTTTTTTCCTGTTGATTTTCTGCAAAAATCAAACACTCAAAAACAATTGTTAGATTTGGAATTTTAATATCAAAACAAATCAAAAACACATTTTAATAGCAGCTCAACAATTAATTTGGATCAAAATTCAAGATCTAAACAATTTTGCTCAATAACATGAAGAACACCTCAAGAACACATTCAAATCAAAATTTTCAAAAATGAAATTTATACGTTAAGACTTGAAATTTATGATTGAAACATGTCTAGAAACACTTTTTAGGAAGGATTTTGCACAAAAACGAATCAAAACATCAATATTTTGCAAAATCACAATCTAAAAAACTTCACGGCACACTTTTTCAAGAACATAAAAAAATTTCAAAATCTTCAAATTCATTAATTCTTGATGTGTTTTTGTAAATCTTTTGATGAAAAACTGATTTATATCAATGGAGAAATACTTTGCAATCAAAATCAAAACAAAAAACAAAAAAGAAATGCATAACCCATTTTTGTTCTTCAAGTTCTTCAACAATGGAGATTTTCTTCAAAAATCTTCAAAAAATCTTCAAATCTTCATGAATTTGGACGAATTTTGCACACAATTCAATCTCCCAAAGCTCTGATACCAATTGTAAAACCAGTTTCTATTAGGTAATCATCAAATCATCCATTGATCTTGAACATAATAGAGATTTACATAAGATTGATGCACTTTCTCTCTCTAGAATGCTCTCACTTCTCTCTCTAGAATATTACAATTAAGATCTCTAATGAATTGCTTTCTTTTGACTTCCTTAAGACTTTCTTAACATCTAAGCTAACTAATCCTATTTATACCTAGGATTACAAAGCATTAAATCTAATCTACTTTGACTTTTCATGACTTTGACTTTTACATTTGACTTTACAAGCTTTGACTAATTACCAGACTTTACAATAAATCTTGAATACAATAATGCTCTAACAGCATGCCCGAGCTTAAATTCGAGAAAGAAAGACTCTGCGGGGCATGCGAAATGGGTAAGATGAAGCGAGCCACTCACAAGCCGAAGGCTGCTCCGAGCACGTCCCGGTCCCTCGAACTCATCCATATGGATTTGTGTGGACCGATGCGTGTTCAAAGCATCAATCCAAAAAAGTACGTCCTGGTCATGGTCGAAAATTTCTCGCGCTACACATGGGTGAAGTTCGTGCACTAGAAAGACGAAACCCCGGAGCTGATCATCACCCACCTGAAGACCATCCGGCTAAACCTTCACCAGCTGGTTCAAACCATCAGGACCGACAACGGGACGGAATTCAAGAATCACACTCTAGACGAATACCTCACCTCAGTAGGTATCTCTCACAATTTTTCTGCCGCAAGGACTCCTCAGCAGAACGGAGTCATGGAAAGGTGGAACTGTACCCTAGTCGAAGCCGCTCGCACAATGTTGTCTCAATCGAAGCTGTCGTTATTTCTCTGGGCTGAAGCAGTTGCAATCGCTTGCTACATGCAAAACTGTTCCATCATCAATAAATGGTTCAACAAAACCCCGTATGAGATCATCAACAACAGAATCCCGAACATCAAATATTTCTGCGCGTTCGGGTGCACTTCCTACGTTCTGAACGACAAAGATGACCTCGGCAAATTCAGCCGCAAAGAAGATGAAGGAGTGTTCATCGGATACTCCACGCAGGCTAAAGCATATCGCGTTTACAACAAACGGACCAAAACCGTCTTCGAAAGCGTAAACGTGATGTTTGACGAAGCCGCAGATTTGGCTTCTGAACAACTCAGTTCAGAACCCGCATTAACTGGCGTGTTAGCTTCCGAACACTCTCGTTCGAGATCTACACAACCCCCAGTAAATCTAAATCACACATCTACGTCAAAATCACATCTTTGGCTTTAGATTTACTGTTTGAGCATTTTTATGATGAATTTTTTAATTTGCCTAATCCTCGTGTTACTGTGCATCCTAGGGTTGGAGCTGCTCAACTCGAAAACTAAGCGAACCTCTCTGGTCCGCCTCCATCCACAAGCACTCCAACACTGACTACGAAAACCCATCAAAGCTCAATCGATACGACTACTGAGACGGCCATCCCTTCGGAGGACCCTGTACCTATTCCAGAGCTCAGTCCAGAAGATTCGTCATCTACAACTCAAAAGGTTCAACCTCTGGATTCCCCAGAAGTTGCCCAACCAGTGGCGAATCCTGCTCAATGTCCTCCAAGGAACCGCCCTTCATCTCTTGAAGCCGTTCAAGACCTTCCCCCCGATGCGTATGTGGACCCGAATACTTCCCATGCAACTCATCAACCACTTTCACATACTACAAAATGGACACGAGCACACCCTCTTCATCAAATTACCGGCGATCCTTCCACTCCTGTTCAGACGCAAGGTGCATCCGCCAACTTCTGCTTATTTTCTGGCTTCCTAAGAAAAATCGAACCCACTACCGTCTCTGAAGCACTCAATGACCCAGACTGGGTAATAGCCATGCAGGAGGAGCTCAATCAATTCGAGAGCCTCAAAGTCTGGAGACTGGTTCCTGTCCTGCAAATAAGACGGTCATCGAAACGAAGTGGGTGTTCAAGAACAAGAAAGACGAAGATGGCATCGTAGTACGCAACAAGGCATGCCTTGTGGCCAAAGGATACCACCAACAAGAGGGAATAGACAACGACGAGACATACGCTCTGGTAGCAAGAATTGAAGCCATACGTATGTTCCTTGCTTACGTCGTACACAAGAACTTCACGGTCTTCCAGATGGACGTTAAGACCGCCTTCCTCAATGGCGTACTCAAGGAAGAAGTTTACATCTCGCAACCGGACGGGTTCGTGGATGACTCCAATCCAAACCATGTATACATCCTCGACAAGGCTTTGTATGGTCTCAAACAAGCTCCACGTGCCTGGTATGACGCTCGGTCCACATTCTTAGTAAACGTAGGTTTTTCAAAAGGTAAAATCAACACTACTTTGTTTATTAAGAATGAAAAAGGTCATGTTATTTTAGTCCAAGTATATGTTGATGACATTATCTTTGGCTCAACAAACCCTCAGTACCGTAAGAACTTTTCAAAACTCATGGGACAATATTTTCAAATGAGTATGCTAAGTGAAATGAATTTTTCCTCGGTCTTCAAATTAAACAACTGTCGACCGTGATATTCATTAATCAGGCCAAGTACATCCAGGACATTCTTCGGAAATACCAGATGGAACAGTCTGCACCCATGAAAACTCCCATGTCCCCTACTACGCGTCTCCACACCGATCCTGACGAAAAGGATGTGGACACCAAGACCTACCGTGGGATGACAGGTTCTTTAATGTACTTGACGGCTAGTAGGCCCGATATCTTAACCTTTTTATGCTCTCGTTTTCAATCGAAACCAAAAGAGTCTCATTTAATTGTTGTAAAGCGCATATTTCGCTATTTAAAAGGTACTACTGATCTTGGCTTGTGGTACCCGAAAGAGACAGGTTTCGAGCTTACAGCATATTCGGATGCGGACCACGCGGGCAGCGTGCTGGATCGGAAAAGCACCTCGGGACACGTGCAGTTCCTGGGCGATAGTTTAGTTAGCTGGGCATCCAAGAAGTAGCAGTGTGTCTCCACGTCTACTGCTGAGAAGGAATACGTGGCCGCCACATGCTGTTGTTCCCAAGTGATCTGGATGCGCACCCAGCTCAAGGACTATGGATTCTCCTACTCTCAAGTGCCCATCTACTGCGACTCGAAGAGTGCAATCGCGATATCAAGCAATCCACTTCAGTATACTAAGATGAAACATATAGACGTTTGGTATCATTTCATTAAGGATCACGTCGAAAGAGGTACAATCGAACTTTATTTTGTTAATACAGAACATCAGATAGCAAACCCTTTTACAAAAACCCTTGGACGAAAAACGCTTTAACTATCTTGTGTCCAAGCTTGGTATGCTCAATCTGAAGGCTTAACAGGTGTATGCGCCCGATACAATTCCCATACAATTATGTGGAACTGTCTCTTAATCACCTGGTGTCTAATCTCCAAATGATCGAGTACACACTTCCTCGTCTCTGTATTCTAATTGTATCGCGCATGTCTCAAGCTAAACATCTGTATTAATCTGGTAGATTTCGTTTGTTTGCTTTTTTTTTCGTCTATTATGTTTATCTCGTACCACACTTGCATTTCACAAGTTGTTCATGTGCTCAGGGGGAGCACAACCAAAACAATCCGCAAAGTAAGTCCGTTCTTTGTTTGAGGGGGAGCGTCACACACCTTTTCCTTATATCATAAGTTTTTTTGTGTGTGTTAATCTTTTCGCAATGCACATTCCGAGGAGGAGCAATAATTTTTTTGCACATTCCGAGGGGGAGCGTTTGTTCTTTAAAGTTCATTAACTGTTTTGGGACAAGAAATAGTAATGTTTGGAAATCCAGGGTCATGTTTTTTGAAAATACCTCAAAGTACCCGGATAGGGTAACCGGATACATCATCCGGACACTAGCCTATCCGGATCAGTATCCGGACCGGGAAGGTCTCCAGACAACGTATCCGGACTCCCTATCCGGACAGGGCAGGTTTCCGGATGACCCACCCGGATACCTCAACCCCTTTAAGTACCGGACTTCTCTCTTTTTCAACTTTTTCCGGAAACTCACAAACAAAACCCTCTCGCGCACCAAAACCCTCGGATTCCTCTCAACTCACTCCATTTCTTCGTGTTTCGACTCCAATCACACGTATGATCCCCTAATTACTCACTTATATGCATTTTGTTCACTATCGCACCCAATCGCACGCCAAATCTATTGATTTCTTGGTCGATTGTGGTTTCGGTCACCAAACCATCGACGGTTCGTCTTCTGGCCATTTTAGGGTTGTTTTTTGTTAATTTTTGGTAGCTTACACCTCTCACACATGTGCACATCATGATAGTATACTTTAATATGTGTTTGGTACCTTGATTTGGCCAATTCGTATTCACCGGGTATCGTCCGGATACCTTCATGGTATCCGGACACATTCATGTCGTCCGGACACCATCATCCTATCCGGTAAGTGTCCCATCCGGTAAGTACTCTATCCAATTTGTCTTGCTATCCGGTAACCTAGACCTGGCAAAAACTGACCGACACGCTAACCCGACACGAACTCGACCCGAAATAAATGGGTTTGTGTAATACATTTCAACCCGTTTAAATTAAACGGCTAAGGTCAGGGTCAAAAATTTCAACTCGAAAATGACCCGAATAACACGTTTATAATATATATATATATATATATATATATATATATATATATATATATATATATATAGGGGTGGTATTTTTTGCAAACCAGTGTATTTGTACAAACTCGTACAAACCATACCTAGCTTCATGATTTTGTAAATTTGGCTTCATGAATATTTATATATATATTTTGGCTTCATTAATATATAATTTGGCTTCATGAATATATCATTTGGCATTTTTAACTAATTTTTTTACAAAAATAAGGGTATTTTAGGGCTCCACCGAAAAAAATTAGTTAAAAATGCCAAATGATATATTCATGAAGCCAAATTATATATTCATGAAGCCAATATATATATATATATATATATATATATATATATATATATATATATATATATATTCATGAAGCCAAATTTACAAAATCATAAAGCTAGGTATGGTTTGTACGAGTTTGTACAAATACACTGGTTTGCAAAAGATACCCAGCCTATATATATATATATATATATATATATATATAACCTTAGGTTCAATAGAAAAGTCCAAATATTTAGAGAAATAGAGAAGTGATCTTGGCCATTTATTGGGTCAAGATCGGTTATAATTGGTCAAAAGTTGGGGCTTTGACCGGTTAAAAATTGCGGCTTTGACTGGTTAAAAGTTGCAGTTGTTCCAAAAATAGAAGGGCAATTTCGTAACTTTTACAAAAAACACGGGCTGAGTTCATATATGAATCTGTGTGATTCACATATGAACTATACGTTCATATATGAATCTTGTGATTCATATATGAACCTTTGTGTTTCATATATAAAACTAATTAACTGTAGGTTCATATATGAATCAGTTGAACCAATTAATTGATTCATATATGAATCTTGGTGTTCATATATGAACCTTTGTGATTCATATATGAATTTTTTTATCTAATTCATATATGAACCTTTGTGTTCATATATGAATCTTTGTGATTCATATATGAATTTTTTTAACTACTTCTCATATGAACAAATTAACTGATTAATATAAGAATCACAAAGGTTCATATATGAATTAGTTAAAAAGAGTTTATATGTGAATTACAAAGGTTCATATATGAACGTATAGTTCATATGTGAATCACACAGATTCATATATGAACTCAGCCCGTGTATTTTTTTCGAAACTACCCCTCTATCTTGTGCCGACCACGCGAGTAATTATCCGCTGCTTCTCGGTCAAAGCCATCGATCTTGACCGAATAAATGACCAAGATCACTTCTCTATTTCTCTAAATATTTGGACTTCTCTGTTGAACTCTTCCCTATATATATATATATATTATAAGTTTTCTTTTTAATGCTTTGGATTTTTAATGTTTTGGATTTGGTTAGAACTTATAAGTTTGAACTATAAAATTTAGATTTCTAATGCTTTCATTTGAATTTGGAATTGTAATTTTTTTTGAATTTTCAATATTTAATTTTTAGTTTTTTAAATGTTAAACGGGTTTGGCGGGTCATGGCGGGTTAGGCGGGTCAGGTTAGGG
Organism: Saussurea involucrata; assembly: GCA_033807775.1. NCBI lineage: Eukaryota > Viridiplantae > Streptophyta > Magnoliopsida > Asterales > Asteraceae > Saussurea > Saussurea involucrata. The sequence continues at coordinate 24,584,135 of CM066312.1, forward strand.
TTGGGATTTTCTGACCCGTTTATTAAACGGGTCGGGTTAGGGTTAGGCACTCTCAACCCGTTTAACGTTTATTAAACGGGTCGGGTTAGGGTAACCCCATTATCCGGATACCCCATGTAGTCCGGTAACCCTAGGTTATCCGGTAACCTTCTTTGTGTCCGGTAACCTAGCTTGTACGGTAAGTTTTGTTCCTTTTAAGTATTCGGATACCTTTGCATCCGGTAACTTGGTGTATCCGGGTACCCTGGTATCCGGACACCCATGTCTACCGGACACCTTCCTGTTTCCGGATATTTTGGCAAATCCAATATTTTTTTTCTCACTGCCATAACTCAATCATTTCCAGTTTGAGTCGATTCTTTCCAAGGTACGTACCCTCAACTCTCATAATGTCGTATCCTAACACTTTGTTTTTCAGGTACTCAAATGGCTGATCAATAAAACCAAGGAAACCAACACCAAGAGGAATTCATTGACGAGGCGGCCGACAACGCCTTAGTCTCACCCGACGACATCTCTGAAATCGAGGGAAATAACCACCACCTCGATGCTACTGAGTTCCGCCCCCAACACCGAGTGGTCGTGGACATCCTCCTCGGGCACCCACTCCGTCATGCACTCAACGCGACCAATGACATCCCAGTTCTATACTTACAGCAAGTCTGGAGCACAATCCGAGTCGTCACCGACGACAATACCCAAAGGATTGAAGCCACGATTGACCAGTACCCGTTCGTACTCACGCCAGCATCCTTCCGCCAACTCCTGTCATTGCCTGAAGCCACCCATGGAGGTCGAGCTGCCTTTGATCCACAATTGACGACGACACCCTATGTGCCAAAATTCGGGCACTAGGATACAACCACGAACTGAACCCCCTATCCGCCATCAACCACAAATACTTGGCACCACTTTGGTACACCCTCTTCACCATACTGAACATGTGTCTATCCTCAAGGTGGAAAGGAATAGACCAGTGCACCGGCAACTTCCTTCACCTAGTCCATGTCACCGCCACGTGGATTTTTCCACAATCATTTGGCATGAGCTGGTGAAGAACATTCGCGAGAACGGAGGAACGAAAGAACGCAAGTTCATCCCATTTATCTGGTTCCTGTAACTTGCCATCCTCCAACACATGGACGCCAACCCAGACATTCTACGCCGCGCCAATCACCCGGTATGTCAACCTTTCAGCCTTTACTATCTCGTTATTTGTAACCCGTCCAACGCACAAGCCATGCGTATCTCCGAAGCCCTACTAGCATACGCGAATCCGCAAGCACCGAGTGTGATAGCGTATAGACAATCATTAGGTGTAGGTGCTCCTATGATCCAGCCAGAGCCGGAGGGACCTCCCCGAGGAGCTTGACCCGAGCGGCGTAAGGGTCCTAGAACTAGAGGCGGTAGAGTTCGGGTAGTTGGGGCTCCCGGACAGGGTGTGTTGAGAGAACATCAAGTGAGGGGAACTTGAGCGGGCGGTGCGGAGGATTCGCGTGCCGTACTAGCCATTCCACCCAACCCTCTTCAAGCCAACCTTCCCGCGTGCACACTAGCCGACCACCTACCCCCCCCCCCCCCCCCCATATACCACCACAACCACCCGTAGCACCGATGACGTCGGACCGTCAACTACTCTACACGAGGTCCCGGTCGTCAATGCCCCCTACTAGACCAAGACCCCGGAACCGTCACCACTGAACCGATATCTCCGTTCACCCAAACCAGCGCCTCGGATTCTGAAAGCACCGACTCCGACACGGAACGAGCCATCTGTTTATCACTGATACCACCCTGTATCGGACGTCGCCCACCCACGACCGAGGAAAATCCATCCAAATCACCCACACCCTCTGAAGACATAAGGAGAGAGGAGGGAGATTTAGTTGAAAATTTGGAACAAGTGAGGCAGAGAGAGTGGAGATCTAAAAAGAATCATGAGAGATCGAGCCTACTAAATAAAGAGGGAAATCGAGTCTAGAGCCACTTGACATATTATTAAATTCTTTGGCTAGGACACAGATCTCGACTGCTACTATCGGTGAATTTAATGAACCGATCGGAACATCCGTAGCAAGTCTGCCCTCGAGCGGATTGCAAGGATCAGATGGAAATCCTACCATAGCTAACATCACGCCAACTATGAACGTAGGTGGCATTTCTGTTACTTCAACAGTTGTGACCTCAACGGGTAATCTAAGTGATCCCGGTGGTGATTTACCCGACTTTGTGTCAAGGAAGTATATGGACGGTGCCTTAAAGGCTGTCCGCGAAGCAATGTCCCAGGAGTTTAAGACGGAACTCGACAAAGTCCGGAGTTTATTGAAGGGGAAGGAGAAGGTAGTCGAACCTGAAACCGTACCAGCACCTCCACCGTCACCGGCTCATCCATCTTACTCAGTGGATGACCTAAAGACTATGCTTCTCGCCCAACTACTACAGCAAACCAACTCCGACTCATCAACCGAAACAGACCTTATTTCTGTGCTCCGTTCACAAGTATCCGCTCCACCGGCCTCCTTCTCTACAAGATTGGACCAGCTTGACTCGACCCTGAAGGACGTTCAGATCGCCCTTTCAACTTTGTCCGATAGGGTCGTCTCTCTCGAAGAAACCTGCAAGAGTGAAGCTGGCGGACTCAAACGCTCGCACGATGACCAGAATGATCTTGATCACCATGAGGAGGAGAATAAGTGTCAGAGATTAACAGAGTCCGAACCAATCACCGCTGACACCACTCTAACGGTTCAACCAGAACCATCACATGTGGCACCATCAGAAGATCCGCCACAAAATCAGCTGAGTCTAGTCGACATGGTTGTCGATATGGACATATCCGATTAAGAAGACCCAACGGTTGAAAATCCCGAGGGAGAAAATCAAGCACTGATCGAATTTACAGCTACGGAATGGCCCGAGTTTGAAATGATAGACCTCGAATCAGAGATCGACCCGGAAACCGAAAATGCATGGTACGAAAAAGCCGCCAGTGCAATAAACTCCGAGGTAAACCTGATCGTCCCGACCGAAGCTGATGACGACTTCGACTACAATCAGTTTCTTCTTCAATCCATTCAGAGTACACCCACATATGCTCAACTGTTACCCGAGACTTCTACACCAGCACAACCGACATCTCCTCAACTAGAAACAGCTTCTGATCAACCCCCACAACCTGTAAAATGGGAGAAAATCATGATCCTGATTCCCTTCCTAGAGGACTCCCTAAAGAGATTGTTCGCCCACAAGCTACGACCGCTCGATCCAACCTTTTGCCTTGGAATATCTAAGTTCGACAAACGTTTACAAGAAGCAATACTTAGAGGTCATGAAAAGGTGTTTACCAGTCAGTCAGGTCAGAACAAAGCATAAGATTATTGAAGTCACCAACATCAGGTCATTCCGCATTCTGAAGATCTGGTACCAGTCTTTACCGTCAAAAGAGAAGATGGAAAAGAATGGATATTTTCTGAAGCCGACTTCAAGAATCTCAGACTGAACGACTTCCATGCCATTCTCAGAGACCTCCGAACCCAAACTATCCGACCGCTCCACATCCCCAAAGCCCTCGAAGTGGTAAAGTAATTTATGAAATACACGGTAACTATGTCTTATATTACAGATTTTTAGATGGGAATCGAAAACAGGTCTAAAAAGATCAATCTGCTGAAACCCGATCAGAAAGCTCCCGAATTAAAGATGCACCCCGTCAACACTTTGCTGTTAGAACCAGAATTCGGAATCAGCTATCTGAATGAACAGAACGAAAAGAGATTTCTCCGCTTCAGCCAGGTAAACAGATTTTGCGTGGAACATTGATGAAGTTCAGAGACTCCTTGAAAGATATCATTGCCAAGAAAGAACAGATGCCAGAGACATTTCTCGTTAGCCTTAACGAGATAAATGCTCGAGAAGCCTTGGAGATAGTTGAAGACTGTCTCGAGTTCCGCAAATCCATCTGAAGCTTCGAGATCCTCTTTGCACTTCGAAAGAGATACGTTCCGAACTGGCGCGACATTGAACTTCGATTCAAAGGGGGAGATTGTTGGGACTAAAATGTATAGAATAGAAGTTCATGGGTTAAAGTTGTAACTTTTCTATTTTAGGCTTAAATGTGTTAATGGGCTTAGCCTAGTTAATGGGTCATGAGCCTTAGGCTTAGGCCTTAGTATATAATATTGTGTTAGCCTAATTTTGTAGGTTAATCATCCACATAACCATTGTAACCGTATACAAAATATCTCTGAATGGTTTATGAAATAGATGGATGACGTATTGAAATCAACTGTTCTTATTGCTATTGTTTACTGATTTCATATCGATTGCACTAATCTGGGATCCACAGAATCAGTGGCGGAAGCTTTTTGAAAATCAGAGTGAAAATTCTTTGGCAAACTTATCACTTGAGGTCCTTTTCCTTTTCTTGGAGAAATTTTGCCTATGAAGGCCTTACAAGAAGATGTATCTGACGAGTTTGAGGAAGGTTCAGGCAGGTTGACTTTCTCGTTTTGAAGTCGGTCAAACATCTTTTGAAGTTCGCCCTTACTCACTTTCTCTTTCATCACTTATGTTGCCAAAGCAGACAGTTTGGATGTGCGACGGTTGATTTATGCTTTAAAAGCTTCATTTTCCTCACTGGATACAGATTCTGTTTTTGTGGAATTGAAATTCTCAAGTTTAAGTAAAAGTTCTTGTTTTTCCTTTTGAAATTTAGTCCTATCCTGTTCAAGTGACTCCTCTAACTCGAGTATTTTCATTTCCAAAACAAGAGGAGGAACATAGCGTTTAAACTCGTTCGTCCCTGTTTTAGTTTCAGTTGTTGGGGCCTCATCCTTTTTAAAGGAATCCTTAGGCTTTGCAACTTTGTAGCCGTCAAAGTAGTCATTTGAAAGGTACTCGGACTTCTTTTTCTCATATGAGGTGTTAAGAACTTCGTACATAAAAGGTAATTTCATTTTAGTTGTATGCTTGCGTTTATATTCCTCAGTTTCCTCTTCCTTCTCATTAAGAGGTTGTGTCCATTTGATTTTGTATTCGGGGTATCTTTTATCAAGGCCTAGAAAATTAAACTCGTATAGAGTAGGCCTCGTTGACAAAATCTTTTTCAAATAATGTGGGTTGTCATACCCAATTCCCCATTCTTTGTTAAAGTATTTGAATTCCTTGGGTTTGTTCAGATGGATCGTTTGATCGGTTTGACCACGTTTGTAAAGTTTAAGCTCAAGATCTGTTATTTTTGAAATATGCTCTTTGATTTGTATTGGAAGAGAAGATCATTGATAGACAATCTCAGCCTTCTCATTCTCACACTGATCAAGCTTTGAGTTTAAATCAGATATTTTGGCCCATAAGTCCTTTGGTGCTATCGAAAGATTTGCACACTTTTCTTTTAAGTTATAATTATCGGACTTAATCTTTTCTGTGATCCTCTATTGAACATCTAGTTTTTCTTTTAGAGAGGTTATTTCAAGCAGTTGTTCATTTGAGGTAGCTTTATAGGAATCTACTTTTTGAACAAGTGAATGTGTTAAATCCAGATCCGTGCAACAATATAGAAATCGTAATGATAAATCAATAAGAACAATGATTTCCAATTGTCATCCCTTTCATTAACTTTCAGAGAGAATTTGCAATAAGAGTTTAGAAAGTAAAAGGATGATTATCTTGTTTTTCCAAGCTAATCTTACATTAAATACAATGGGCCCGTGGTTAACAAGCCCACGGCCCATTCACTAATCAGGCTCAAATTAAACTATTACAATTCAACCCTTGAACTTTAAATCAACCATAAAACCTGCCCTAACAATCTCCCCCTTTGATTTGAAGTTCGAGTTGGCGTTCTAGATCTCTCCAGTTGAAGACATATCTTTTGCGAAGCGCGAAGTGTACCTCAAACAATCTGATTGCACGGCGGTAGTCGATGCGATCTTCAATCATTTCCAACGCATTCCGAGCAATAGTTTCATTCTGATTCAGAACATACGATCGCTTCAGATTCTTAGACTCGTGCTGAATAGTCTTTCGAAGAGCATATCTGACATTTAGAAGCGTGTCGTCACAAAATCTGTCTACCTGACTGAAACGCAGAAACTTCTTCTCATTTTGCTCATTGAGGTAAACAATCTCGAATTCTGGTTCTAGAAGCATAGCGTTCTTGGGATACATGTTTAACTCAGGTGCTTTCAGATTCGCCTTGATCAGATTTACCTTCTTTGCCCTGTTCTCGACAGCCATTTGAAAATCCGTTAGATATGACATCATAATGGTACGGACCAGGTATCGACGAACAGCTTCGAGCGCCTTTGTAACTTCTAGCGGTCGGATGGTTCTTGTACGTAAGTCTTTCAGAATAACCAGAAAGTCGAGCGGTCGGAGGCTCTTGAAGTCAGCTTCTGAAAATTTCCATTCGTTCCCATCTTCACGTCGAACAATGAAAACTGGGTAGACGATCCTCATAATGCGTCTTGAATAGATACTGATTACCTCTGTGATCCGAAGTTTGGTTCTGACTTGGTTGACTGGAAGACATCGCTGCATTGCTAGTATATACCGGCGTTGAAATTCTGGGCTAAAGTTGTAAATACCCAGACAGAAGGTCGGCTCGATCGGGCAAAACTTGTGTACGCACAGCTTTTTCAGGGATTCCTCCAGATGAGGGATAAGTACAATGATCTTCTCCCTATGGATTTGTTGCTGTTGAGGAGGAGGAGGAAGATCAGAAGCTGTCGTGGGAGGAGTAGTTGTCGGAAGATCGGAAGTAGTAGACTCGGGTCTTGTTGATGATGTTTCGGTGGGTTGAGCATAGTGAACGGGGGATGTTCCATACAAATTTTGGAGCAGGAACTGATCATAATCAATGTTGTCGTCCTCATCAGTGGGGAAGACCAAATTTACCTGGAGATTTACGGCACTGGCGGCTTTTTCGTACCATACATCTTCGGTCTCCGGGTTGGCTTCACAATATGGATCTATCATGTCCAGAATCGGTATGTCTGATGAGTCAAAATCAATCAGTTCTTGTGTTGAACCCTCGGGCTTTTCAACCGTCGGGTCTTCTTCATCTGATATCTCCATGTCTATAACCATGTCTGCTAAAGGCAACTCGGCTTCTGGTGCTTCTGTTGTAGCTGCCGCAGTTGGGGGTTCCTGATGAACCACAGTTGTAGCTTCAGTCTGGATCAGGGAGGCGGTCTCGGTCAGACGTTGTCTTTTCTCCCCCTCACGGTGATCAGGATCATCCTGGTCATCGTGTTTCCGCTTCAGGCCGCCTGCTTGACTCTTGCAGGTATCTTCGAGTGAGCGGACTCTCTCGGACAGCGTTGTGAGCGCTAGGTTGTTGTCCTTGAGAGTCGAGTCAAAGGCGTCTAAGCGAGTGGTAATAGATGAAGATGGAGCAGTGACCTGTGATCGGAGAACTGAGATCAGGTCTGCTTCAGTAGAGGCGGTTGTATTTGATTCCTAGAGCAGTTGGGCCAAAAGCATCGTCTTCAGGGTGTCCACCGAATAGATAGGTTGCGGTTGAATCGGTGGAGGTACAGGGGCGGTTTCAGTTTCGACGAGGTGGCCTTTACCTTTGATAGCGCGCATAGCTTTGGCAAGTTCAGCGGCTACATGTTGCTGCATCTGTTGCTCCATATCCTGGCGGACAGCCTTAAGGGTGCTGTCAAGGGACCCTGGTGACACAAAGTATGGGTTACTAACTCCGGGACCACATAGGTTACCCGTTGAGGCATCTACCGCGGGGGTAGAACCACCTACGTTCACAGTTGGCGTGATAATAGCTGTGGTAGGATTTCCGTCTGATCCTCGTGTTCCGGCAGACAGAGACACTACAGACGTTTCGGTCGGGTCACTTAGATCCGCGACTTGGTGTTGTTCCGCATCAAGTGTCCTAGTCAAAGAATCTTCAATAACAAGTGGATCTAGACTCGATGGTGCACTGAAAGAACTCGAGACCGGGGGTTGCTGGTCTCTTGTTTCAACACCAGTACTCTCCGAGTGAGAGACCGGTGGAAGTTGTGCTATATCCCCGTGATGTACTGAAACATCCGTCTTTTGAGAGACGGATGAGTGGATGAGGGGGTCGTGCAATTGCTCCGCTAGGTCCACGGAGTCTTCTTCAATACCCCGTCCCAACAAATGTGACGGGATAGCAGATGTGGCTACCCGGATATCGCTCGGTTCGGTTCGCTCAGGAGCCTCTTTTTCTTTACGGCTCGTTCTTTCCTGGTTCAACTTTGAACGCAGTTCTCTCCGCCTCGCATGATCTAAATCCTCTACTTGATCTCCCTCAGATGTCCTAATAATAGGTCCGGTTCCAGTATGAGGAGGTGAGTCAAGAGGGATTCCAACAGTGAAATCTGGGTTGGGTCCGATACCGTGAGGTATGTGTTTCAGGCGTACGGTACGGTCGGTATCGGAGTCCGTGGAGGCAGATTCCACGTCTTCAACATGGTGAGGTGGGGAAGGGGTTTCAGTAACATATAGTTCGGTCGAACGATGAAGTGCGGGTCTAGATTGGGGTTGGCTGGAACCGTGTCGCGATCCCGCTGCACCGCTTACACTCGCTCCCCTTCCTCTCACAACTAACACACCCCGCCCGACAGCACCTACTTGTCGGGCCCTTCCACCTCTCATCCTCGGACCCTCACGTTCCTCGGGTCTATCTCCCTGGGCAGGTCCCTCCGGCTCTGGCGGGACCATGGGATTACCTAACTCTCCCCTATAAGCAACTACCCCTGGTGCATTGGAATCATCGATGGCTAATAGGGCTTCAGGGATGGGCATAGCTACCACATTGTATGGGTTGCGGATAACCATGAACTGAAGATGGCGGATAGGGCATACCGGATGTGCAGCACGTCTAGGTATCGCTGGATTAGTGTCCATGTGATGACGCAATGCTAGCGATAGGAAACGCGGGTACGGGAGGAACTTCTTCTGTTTCGTTCCTCCGATGTGTCGGATGGCGGTAACAAGTTCACGCCAGATGATCATGGCGAAGTCGACATGGCGGGTGTAGCAGACGGCGTGAACTAGGCGTAGAAAGTCACCGGTGCACTGATCTATACCTTTCCATCTAGAGGATAGACACATGTTCAGAATCGTAAACAAGGTGTACCAGATGGGGGCTAGGTATTTCCGGTTGAACGCTGAAGGTCTGGGAAGATCATGGTTGTCGCCGAGCGTGCGGATTTGTGCGCATAGCGGGTCGTCATTTACGGTAGGATCGTACCGTTCATGTCCTGCAGCGTCGGCAGCCGGAAGAGAAAGGAGGCGGCGAAAGGAGTCATGCGTCAGGGTGAACGGCTGGTTGTCGATCATTGCCGTGATTGTCTGTGAAGTACCGGCCGTGCGGACCTGTGCCGTGAACCACACTTGAAGAACGTAGATCAACGGGACGTCGGTAGTGCGGGTGAGGGCCTCACGAATAGGATGGCGCATGAGGGTATCCAATATAATCTGGTGGTTAGGGTTGGGTCTGAAGAGTGCCGGGTCCAGGTAGTGATTATTGGCCTCCATCTCGGTGCCATGGTCAGGGTCAACCAAGGCAGCATCTGCTTCGTCGTTTATGATTTCCTCTTCTTGAGGTATCTGCTCTTCCGGATGGTGTTGGGGATTTTGTTGATCCGCCATTGCAATATCTGTAAAAGAACAGCACAGTTAGTTATTGAGACGGATGAACAAGTGTCGGCGCGTACCTTTGCTGTGATTGGCTCAATCTGAGACAGATCGAGGACTGGTAGTGACAAAACAGGTACTGAAATGGACACAACAGGTACTGAAATGGACACAATAGGGGTGTCCGGATAAAGGTTGTCAAAGTGTCCGAACAATATAAAGAGTCCGGATAAGATTGATGAACCCGGACAGAGGTTCCCTGATACACCATTTTTCCGGATAACATTAGAGTCCGGACACCAAAGTTCCCGGTAGTTGAACTTACCGGAAACCCTAAGGTTTCCGGACAACTAGGTCGTCGAGTGATGTTAGTGTCCGGATGGATCATCATGGTGTTGAATGTGTCCGGACACGTCGAATGTGTCCGGACGAACACTCAATCGGTCAATGTATCAAACAGGAGATCCCAATCAAGTGTTAGGGTGCGTAAGGGTTGTCTAGAAGCGAATATCATCTTATTGGAGTATGGACAACTCTTGAATCGCATCCAGTGGTCCTAAACAGACTACAAACCCTTGAGGGGTTTCGGTCACTGTTGGATCGGCCAAACCCCGGATGGAATGAGCATTTAGGTGCGTGGGACATTAGCAAATACGATTAGGAAGTGAACTCGAGAAACATACCTGAAGATGGGGACTAAAACACGGTGAATCATCGATTTGAGAGGAGTCCGAGTGCGCGAGAGAGAGAGAAATAGGGTTTAGGGGTTTAGCTCGAATTTCCGGATAAGGGGATGAAAGAACCCGGGTGCGTATAAATACCCGGGTGTGGTCCAGGTTCTTATCCGACCCGGATACCTACCCGGTCTGGATTCTGTCCGGATACTAGAGGTGTCCGGATGTTGTCCGGATATCTCTAAATAGTCCTGTATCTTGGAAATTTGCAGGATTTTGAACTGAAAGAGAACTGTCTCTCGCTCCCCCTCAAACTGAGCATGGGTATTCCCTTGCTCCCCCTTGGATAGTGCAGTAGAGTGCAGTGGAGGGGTCCGGCACACACAAAAAAAAATTGTGAAGTCTTTTGTAAAGAAACCTGTGCCGCTCCCCCTCAGATGATGACTATAACACACACGCAGGAGTGCCCACACACACAAAAACTTTTGACATTTAATAAAAAACTGTGTGTGACGCTCCCCCTCAAAGTATGAGGAATTTTGCCTGATACCGCAATGTGCTCCCCCTGAACACAAGAACATATGGTGAAAGCACAGAGATAGTGAACGAAAATACAGACGACAGTATGAAATAAGAGAAACACACGAAGAAAGAAAGAAAATACACGAAATCTACCTAATAAATACATAGACTAAGATCTAACTGTGTAACTAAGACAAGTAGAATACATGTGCGAGAAAGTGTATACCCAGCCATCAGGAGTGATAACACCGGATGATGAGTAGACAGTTGCTCGTAGATGTATGGAACTTGTAAGAGGCACACATTCGGATTAAGTCTTCAGATTTAGCATACCTAGCTTGAACACAAGAGTTTTAAAACGTTTTTCGTCCAAGGCTTTGGTAAACATGTCTGCTAACTGATGCTCAGTATTTACGAAGTAGAGTTCGACTGTACCTCTTTCGACGTGATCCTTAATAAAATGTTACCGAACGTTGATGTGCTTCGTCTTGGTGTGTTGGACCTGGTTGCTTGATATGGCAATTGCGCTCTTTGAGTCACAGTAGATCGGGACTTTGACATACGTGAATCCGTAGTATTTGAGTTGTGTCCTCATCCAGATTACTTGGGAACAACAGCTTACGGCGGCTACATACTCCGCCTCAGCAGTTGATGTTGAAACGCATTGTTGTTTCTTCGAAGCCCAACTTACCAGGCCATCTCCCAAGAACTGAATGTGTCCCGAGGTGCTCTTGCTGTCCAATATGCATCCCGCGTGATCTGCATCAGAGTAAGCGGATAGGCCAAAACCTGTCTCTTCGGGGTACCAAAGGCCAAGATCAGCAGTACCACGTAAATAACGAAAAATTCGTTTAACAGCATTGTGATGAGACTCTTTAGGGTTTGACTGATAACGGGCACAAAGAAATGTCGAAAACATGATGTCCAGTCTACTGGCAGTTAGGTACATTAAAGAACCGATCATTCCCCGATACAATTTGGCGTTGACAGCCTTTCCGTTAGGATCGACGTCAAGCTTTGTATTGGTTGCCATGGGAGTTTTCATTGGTGAGGACTGGTCCAATTGGAATTTCCGAAGAATATCCCTAATGTATTTGGAGTGGTTTATGAAAATTCCTGTCGACAGTTATTTAACTTGAAGACCAAGGAAAAAATTCATCTCACAAAGCATACTCATTTTAAAAAATCTTCCCATGAGATTAGCAAAGTTCTTTGCATATAATGGACTAGTAGAACCGAAAATGATGTCATCGACATATACCTGGACTAGGATGATGTGACCCTTTTCGTTCTTGATAAACAGAGTAGAATCAATGGTACCTCGTGTAAAGTCGGATTCTAACAGGAACTTAGATAGTGTATTGTACCATGCTCGCGGAGCTTGCTTTAAGCTGTATAGTGCCTTGTCTAAGATGTAGACATGATCAGGCTTCGAGTCATCCACAAATCCGTCGGGTTGCGACACGTAAACTTCTTCTTGGAGGTCGACGTAAAGAAAGGCTATCTTCACATCCATTTGGAAGACTGTGAAGTTCTTGTGCGCTGCATAAGCGAGAAACACACAGATTGCCTCGATGCGTGCGACCGCAGCATAGGTCTCATCATAGTCGATCCCCTCTTGTTGTCGGTACCCTTTGGCCACAAGACGCGCCTTGTTGCGAACAACGATGCCATCTTCGTCCTTTTCATTTTTGAAGATCCATTTGGTGCCGATTACCGTCTTGTGCTTAGGACGTGGAACCAGTCGCCATACCTTTAGAGCTTCGAATTGATTTAGCTCTTCTTGCATGGCTATGATACAGTCTGGATCTTCGAGCTCTTCGCATACGTTCGTCGGCTCAATCTTGCTTAAGAAGCCGGAAAATAGACAAAAGTTGGCGGAAGCGCCTCATGTACGAACAGGAGTCGAGGGATCACCGATGATCTGATGTAGGGGACGGGCCTTCGTCTATTTGGTGGAGTGCGGAAGCGGCTGCTGGGTAGAGTGAGATGCGTCCGGATCCACGTATGAACCAGATGGAAGGTCTTGAACTTGTTCAAGAGTAGCAGTCGTGTTTCTTGGAGGAAGTGGGGGAGGATTCGTCGATGGTTGAACAACTTCAAGTTCCGAGGAGTTCAGAGGTTGAGCATCGGTTGTAGCAAATGACGAATCAGTAGGAGCGATCTCCGAGATTATAGGTTCCTCCGGGGGGTGACAGCACCAGATGCATTTGTATTCGATGATGACGGTTGAGTTGTCTCTATAGATGTTGACGAAGTACTCGTAGAAGGAGGTGGACCAGATATAGCGGCTGAATCCTCATTGTGAGCAGCTTCAAGTCGCGATTGCGTGTTGCTTGTGCAGATCGCGAACTCGAAGGTCCGGAAGCTAGCACTCCAGTTAAACCGGGTTCTGAACTGAGTTGTTCAGAAGCCAAATATGCGGCTTCGACGAATGTCACGTTTATGCTTTCAACAACGGATTTGGTCCGTTAGTTGTAAACGCGATATGCCTTAGCCGTCATGGAGTAGCCGATGAAAACTCCTTCGTCCGCCTTGGGGCTGAATTTGCCGAGATCATCCTTGTCGTTCAATACGTAGCACGAGCATCCGAAGGCGTGAAAGTAGCTGATGGTTGGAACATGATTATTCATGATCTCGTACGGCATCTTGTTGAACCGCTTGAGAAGGATAGAGCGGTTTTGCGTGTAGCATGCCGTAGACACAGCTTCAGCCCAGAGATATAGCGGTAGATTTGCTTGGGAAAGCATTGTGCGGGCAACTTCAACGAGAGTACGGTTCTGTCTTTCCACCACTCCGTTTTGCTGAGGAGTGCGTGCGGCAGAGAAGGTGTGTGTGATGGCCACTGACCTCAGATAGTCATCCACCTTTTGATTCTTGAACTCCGTCTCGTTGTCAGTTCTGATGGACTGAACGTGTTGAAGCTTGTTCTTCTGGACAGTCTTCAGGTGATCAATAATGAGCTCCGGAGTTTCCTCCTTCGAGCGTAAGAACATCACCCAAGTGTAGCATGAGTAGTCGCCCACCATCACAAGCACGCATTTGTGCTTATTGATGCTCGGAACACGCATTGGACCACACAAATCCATATGAATGAGTTCGAGGGTCCAGGACGTGCTCGGAGTTGCCTTTGGCGGATGTGATGCGTGCTTCATCTTTCCCTTTTCGCATGCCCCACAGAGACGATCCTTCACGAACGGAAGTTGGGGCACGCCTTTGACGTGTCTGCCTAACACCAGTTGATTGATACTTCTGAAGTTGAGGTGTGAAAGACGTCTTTGCCAGAGCCAAACTTGATCAGAGTCTGCTTTTGACAAGAGGCAGACAGGTTTGTCGGATTTGATTGCTGCGAGGTCAATGGTGTAGAGATTGGTCTTTCGAGTCCCAACCAGTAGCCCTTCTCCGTCGTTGTTGAGGATTCTACACCTTGTGGCTTTAAAGCTGACCTTGAGATCCTTGTCGTAGAATTTACCGATGCTGAAGAGATTGTGTCCTAATCCTGCGACGTGGGATACCTTCTTGATTGTTATCTTGTCTTGTACGATGTCGCCGTAGCCCACGATCGGCGACTTCTCGTTATTCCCAAATCTCACGTTTCCGCAGTATTCTTCTTTGTAGTTCGTGAGAAGCTCCCTCCTTCCGGTCATGTGCTTGGAGCATCCAGAATCTAAGTACCACACATGACCGTGCTGCAAAACAAGATTAGTGAAGTTTAGGTACCCAAATTTTCTTGGGTCCTGGAGGGTTAGGTTAGGCACCGTTTGGGGAAGCTTGCTTTGTCCCAGCTTTCCCTTTAGGTGTAGGATTTACACCGGTAGAGGGAACTGGTTTTGGCACTTGTTTCCTCTTCGGTGCAGAATTTACACCTTTAGGAGGAAGAGATTTTGTGGCAGCTTTCCACCTGGGTGCCGGTTTAACCCCAGTAGGAGCAACTCGTGTAGGAATGGGGTGAGTCTCCCGCTGTGGTTTAACCGCTTGATTGGTACCCCGTTGGGAATGGTGTTTTTGCTTATTATTGTGGGGTTTTCGCTTATGAAATAAGTTACCAACAAAATAAGGCGCATACCAATCATTATTGTGAATATCATCAAAATCATTCCAACCACAATTAGAAAAACATAAACAATCATGCGATAACCGAATCAATTGATTAAGAGAATTAACTTTAACGGGAAAAGAAACATCAAAATGGTTCCAATGATTCCAAGCATAATTGTCTTTGTCTATCTTAGAATTAAAAACAGGTGGGGAAGACTTTGACGCATCCTTCTTGACAGATTCCCTCTTTAGCCACTTTGGTGTTTCTTTATTAGCGCGACCATTTTTATCTGAAACAACAGGGACAGTATGATCAGTGACTTTTGAGGAAACATGAATCGTAGTGGTCGGTCATTCGGTCTTTTGCTTCGGCTGTGATTGTTTTTGAGAATTTGAAGCGTTTTAAGAATCTTGATCACAGCCGGAGTCTTGGTTTGAGAACAGTCGCCCTTTTGAAAATTTACCCGACGATTAACCACTAGAGACAAAAAGTCATAATCACTTGGAGAAATAGTATTTGTGGTAGTCAATGGTCCGGTCTCTTGCCTCGGCTGTGATTGCCTTTTGGAAACAGGTTTCGATGTTGGTTTTGATTGAGAAATCTTGATCACAGCTGGGGCTTTTGTTTGAGAACAACTACCTTTAAAAAAATTAACCGGATGATTGACTACAGGGGATAGAAAATCAGTGTGACTTGGAAGAGGTTTGTCAAAAGGGAACGACTCGAACTCTTCTTCACAGTTACCCTCGGAGTTCATGTACTCAAAAAATTTATCTTGGGAAGTACTGGACTAGGATCAGGTGAGGAAGACGAGGAACTCTTTGTGCTTGTGTGCTTTGGGGAATTTGGTGCGGAAGCTAAGAAAAAATCAGAGTTCAAATTCCTTAAAACACTCTCGTCTTGAGAATCTTGACCGTCTTGTGTACTAGAAATCTTGCCTAAGAAGGCTTTGCACGAAGATGTGTCAGATGAATTTGAGGAAGGTTCGGGTGAAACCTTCTTGTCAGATAGCAGTTGGTCAATTTTCTCTTGAAGCTGACCATTTCTCGTGTACTCTTTCATCTTTTCTGTTGCCAAGGCAGACAGTTGTGATGTGAGTCGATTGATTTCACTCCGAAGGATTTCCTGTCCTTCACCAGACACAACGTCGGTTTTAACCGGTTGAAGATTCTCAAGTTTCGTAAGTAAGATTTGTCTTTCCATTTGAAACCTTGACCTTTCTTTCTCAATGGACTCCTCCAACTCGACTATCTTTGCTTCCAAGATGAGAGGGGGAACATAGAGTTTAAACTCATCCGTCTCAGTGTTGGTTGCAGGTGCTAGGTCCTCATCCTTTTTGGAGGAATCCTTGGGACTAGCTACCTTGTAGGGGTTGAAGTAGTCATTGGAAAGGTACTTTTTGTCCTTTTGATACGAGTAGTTTAAAGGTTCATAACAAAATGGAAGTTGAATTCCTCGTTTTTGTGTGCGTTTATGTTCCTCGGTTTCCTCCTCCTTTTCTGGTTCAAGAGGACCAGTCCATTGAATTGCGTACTCTGGGTACTTTTTATCTAACCCAAAGCAAGCAAAATCATACAGGGTTGGAACTTGATATCTTCCCTTTTTTAAGTAGTGTGGGTTATCATATCCGATTCCCCACTCTTTGTTGAAGTACGTGAACTCTTGGGGTTTGTTCAAAAAAATGGGTTGATCAGTTTGACCCCTTTTGTGGAGTTTGGTTTCGAGTTCAAGAATTTTAGCCACATACTCCTTGTTTTGAATTTGAAGAGAAGTGCATTGATAAATAATGTCTTCTTTCTCATTCATGCACTGATCAAACTTATGCTGAAGATCAGATAATTTGGCCCTTAAGTCTTTAGGTGCTAAGGACAGATTTTTAAATTTATTAGTTAAATTAGCACAATCAGACTTATATTTCTTTGTTGTTCTCCTTTGAACATCAAGCTTTTCAGTTAGAGATTTAATTTCAAGCTTTTGTTGTTTAGAGGTGGCCTTGAAGGAATTTTCCTGATCAGTAAATGCTTTCATTTTATTCAAGAAATCAGGTTGGCAAGAATCACATACCTGACTTGTAGGAGCCGTTTCTTCTTCGGCGGAGGAGTGATATCCCATGAAGGCATCAGCAACATCAGAATTGCCTTCATCATCAGATCTTTCCAACCAGTAATCGTTCTCGGCGAACATTGCTTTTCCAGCCTCTTTCTGACGAGACAAGGCGAGTTTGGCCTCGTAGTAGTGAGAGTTCTTTACTGTAGGCTGGCGACAATCCTTCGCGAAATGACCAAGTTTCCCACAGTTGTAACACTTTACGGGTTCATCTTTCTTCTTCCCTTCTTCTTTCTCTGGCTTTCCCTTCTTCTCAGACTTGTCGTGCTCACTGACCTTCTTCTTTCCTTCGTATCGGTCTTTGTAGTCATGGCGCTTGTTGGAGGAGGTGGAGTAGCGCTGACTATTGGATGAAGGCTTCTTGTAGTACCTTTGTTGTTCGAAGGATTTGGTAAGCAAAGCTATGGATTTTTGAATTATGAAACCTTTTCATCATCAGAATCGTTGTCTTCCTTATTTTCAGCTTCTGACTCAGAAGAACTTTGCTTCGGAGCACGTCTGGAGTGACTTCCCGATGATTTTCCTTGCTTGGAGGAAATGAGAGCAATAGAATCGGCAGATGGCTTTGGTTCAGTCTTTTTCTCGCCTAGGAGCTCATTCACTTCATCTTCGTCTTGAAGAAGTGTCTCATACAGTTCGTTGATGCTGATATTCTCAATCAAATTGTTGTGCTTGACATGAGAAGCATACACCTTCCATTCAGGTAGCAGATTGTTGAGAAACTTGAGCGCGTTTTCCGTATTGGAACGAACAATCTTGTTCTTGTTCAGTTCATTGAGAAGTAGATAAAACCGTTCATAGACCTGGGTGAGAGACTCGCCGGGGCGCTGCTTGAAACCATCGAACTTGGTTATTGCGCTGTTTATCTTCAGTTGATTGCCAACCACACTCCCACGAATCATTTTTGCAACTTGATCCCACATACCTTTAGCCGTGTCTTTGTAGCTGTCGATGGCAGTGTAGGTCGAGTTGGGAAGGGCTAGAACCAGATATCTTTTAGCATGTTTTTCGCCTTCAATCATGCCTCTTTCGTCTTCAGTCATTTCAGCAAGAGTCTTGGCCTCACGTCGAGCTACTGCAGTTGCAGCTATGTCCTTCATTGGTTTGGAAACTGGGCCATTATCTAGGGCTGTCTTGATGTACTCATAGTTGTCCTTGGATTCTATGAAGATCATGAACCTATCTCGCCATTGGCTATACTCGTTCGGATAGAGACACGGTGGCTTGGTGTCAGTGCCAATTGCGAGAGCATCACGAGAAGTAGACATCTTCGGTTGCAACGGAGTGATCGTCAGACGTGTAGATTGATTCAAAGGGTAAACCTAACGCAAGGCACTAAGAGTGAAATCCTATCGCAGGGTCTACGAGTGGTATAAACTAAGAGTGATCTTACTGGATAGGGAACCAAGTAAGGGTCTGATCAGGAAGTGTCCGAATCAGATCAATTAACGAAAACAGATCTGCAAATCACAAGGTGTCCGGATAGCAGAAAGGGTCCGGATAGCAGAAAGAATCCGGACAGTGTAAGCTTTCCGGATAACAGATACCACAAACTATCCGGATAACAGAGGTTACCGGATGTGAAATGATTCCGGATATAGAAAAATTGAAACAAGATGTTTCCGGATACACTGAAGTTTCCGGGTACAATGGATTGTCCGGATAAGATATGTCCGGAAACACTGGATTTCCGGATACAAATGTTACCCGGATTGTATAAGGAAAAGTGACTTACCCGGATTGCAGAACTTACCCGGAAAGATGAGGAGTCCGGATGGAATTGGATGTACCCGGATGGAAATCACACAAACGTCCGGACACCTTGAAGTTATCCGGAAACGTCGGCTGGTTTATCCGGAAAAGTCGGCTGTTTCTCAAATCGATCGAATTTTCGATTAGGGTTGCCCAAAATCGATCCTGTAAGATTAGTAACAATTCCAAACACAAAAGTAACACTAATCCAATCGATTTCAATGCAAAAACAACAAGTTTTGTTGGTTAAAATCGGATTATTGTCAAGAACACTACCAAAACTTTTGATCTTAAATTGCTAAATTAATCACTCAAACGATCGAATTGGAATGCGAAAATTTGCAGAATTACTAACAAGTATAATGCTAACACAACCCAATAAACAGAATTGAACAATTTAGCCAGAATCAAAGATTTGAAAATTCAAGAATGGTCAGACGTGAAAAAGTCAAACTAACCAGAAATCAGTGGCTGAATATGTGAATCGAATCCGTCCATCTGCTCTGATACCAATTGTTAAATCCATATCCGTGCAACAATATAGAAATCGTAATGATAAATCAATAAGAACAATGATTTCCAACTGTCATCCCTTTCATTAACTTTCAGAGAGAATTTGCAATAAGAGTTTAGAAAGTAAAAGGATGATTAGCTTGTTTTTCCAAGCTAATCTTACATTAAATACAATGGGCCCGTGGTTAACAAGCCCACGGCCCGTTCACTAATCAGGCTCAAATTAAACTATTACAATTCAACCCTTGAACTTTAAATCAACTATAAAACCTGCCCTAACAGAATGCATCTGATCCATTAAGGCTTGATGGATAGGAATACATACCTGACAGAAATCACCAAGATTTGGAGGAGGAGTATGGTTTCCTATGAAGCACGGGTGAGCATCAGCATCTTCAACATCACTTTTTTCATCAGATCGAGTCAGCGAGTAGTCATCTTCGACCATCAGTGCTTTTCCAGCTTCTTTCTGTTGTGCTAAAACCAGCTTTGCTTTGTAGTATTCCACGTTGTGAACTACGGGCTTTCGGCAGTCCTTGGCAAAATAGCCCAATTTGCCACAGTTGTAGCACGTGATTGGCTCATCTTTGTTCTTTGCTTCGGGCTTGCGTTCGTGCTTCTCCTTGTGATCAGAAGGCTTGTGCTCGTCAGATTTTCTCTTGCCTTCATACTTTTCCTTGTAATCGTGGCGCTTGTTGGGAGTGGTAGAGTAGCGCTGATTATTGGAAGAAGGTTTCTTGAAGAAAGTCTTATTTTGGAAGGACTTGGAAATGAAAGCCATAGCTTTCTTTATATATGTCAGTTCGGGGTCAGAATCGTTTTCCTTGGATTCTTCATCTTCTGGTTCAGACTCACTTGACACTTGAGTTCTTTTGGAACTGCGACTGGATGACTTACTGCATTTGTCAGACATGAGTACGAGGGGATCTGCTTGAGGCTTAGAAGATGGTTTCTGAGCGCCCATTATATCCATAACTTCATCCTCGTCTTGCATGAGCATTTCATGCAGCTTATTGATTGGAACGTTCTCGATTAGATGGTTGTGTCTGATACGGGAAGCAAAGGTTTTCCACTCTGGCAGAAGATTATTCAGGAACTTGAGACCATTCTCAGTGTCGGATCGCGTGATCTTGTTCTTTTGAAGATCGTTCAGTAGAAGGCATAATCGTTCGTAGGCCTAAGTCAACGATTCACCCTTTCGCTGCTTGAAACCATCATATCGAGTGATGCATCTGTTCACCTTCAAATGATTTCCAACTTTGTTGCCGCTCATCATCTTTGCAACTTGATCCCACATGCCTTTCGAAGTGTCTTTGAAGCAGTCAATTGCAGTATATATCTCGTTTGACAGACTCTGAACCATATATCTCTTGGCATGCTTCTCCCCTTTGTATTTGTTCTTCTCATCCTCGGTCATCTGGGCATATGTCTTTGCTTTTGCCTGTTGTGGAGGACCTTCGGTTTGGGCTGGGACAGTTTGCATTAAAGTCTCCTGTGGGCCTTCAGTGAGTGCTTGCCAGATGTACTCGAAGTTGTCCTTGGACTTCGTAAAGATCATAAATCTGTCTCGCCATTGTGCGTATTCGCCTCGATAGAGAATCGGAGGCTTAGAGTCGGTACAGATAGCAAGAGCATCGTGAGACATGGTGAAATGCACTAAGGTGATCTTCAGACAATGTAGGTTCAATTCATGGTAAAACTTAACGCAAGGAACTAAGAGTGAGTGTCCTAACGCAAGATCTAGGAGTGACCTGTACTTAACAGGTAAGATTAACTAACAAGCAGAATTACCTGGATAGGAATCCGGATAGAAGTGTCGGAACAAAAGTTGCCGAATAAGCTAGAGTTACCGGATAAAATAAAGTTACCAGAAGTAATGAAATAAAACAAAGTTATCCGGGAATGAGACACTTACCAGATGAGGCGATGTCCGGGAAGTGATGACTAATCGGATGAAGCAGTGTCCAGGTAGGAGTCCGGCAAGTGGAACTTACCGAATAGGATCGTCCGGATAAAACTGCAATCCGGATAAGCGTCCGGATACTAGAGCAATCCGGATAGGCGTCCGGATAGATCGTGTTCGGATAGAGAGTACGTCCGGATACGGGAACTTACCGGGAGCTTACCGGGAACTTGGAACAACCCGGATGAGTACGTCCGGATAGTGGCGAGAAAAAGGAAACTTACTCGTGTTGATCCAAACCCTCAGTGATTTGATAATGACCCTCTCTTAAACACTTAGTGAAAATTGTAAGTAAACAATATGTATTAGAGTTTCACTGTCGCTGATAAGTACTAAGACTTTACAGTACCGCTGATAGGAACTCTCACTCTTTAGATTAGATAGTCACCGAACACTATTCATCATCATATAGCTCTGAGCCTGTTCAGTTCTATTGATGATCGCTGATAGTTTAGTTTGTTTACTTATGATCTCTGAAGACAAGTTTCACGTCAACCAAAGTTCTACGCTGAAGTCGAAGATCAAGCTCAAGAACCAGCGAAAAGTCTACTCATGAACTGATGCGGATATCAGCGAAGCAAGACCTGTCCATTCAACGTGAAGTATCAAGTAGAAGACTTCAGCAATCGTTGAACTTTATCATTCGCTGATAAAGATCTGACTCAACGAAAGCTGATCATGACGTCTCCCTGCATGTTACTATTGTCTTACCTCCCTTGCACGTCTCCGTACGAACTGTCAGAACGGACATCCCTTTTGTCTGTAATCGTACAACAACTCTGATTCTACACTGTGCACCATGCGGCTACTAAGGTTGTCTACAAAGGTCAATGACATGCAACCACTCAACTGCTGCCATGTGTAAAGCAATACTGCCATGCATTAAATGCATGCAGTATATAAGAAGAACCTTACTTCAGTTTTGAAGTGTGCTCGGACCATCTTCTTATTTCTCTCTTATTGTTAAGTTATTATTCGTAATTTCTTTAACTCTTTCTAGTGCAAGAAACTTAGTGTTTCTCAGGACATGTTTAGATTAGGTTTATCCTTATTCTTGTTCCGCAACAAGTTGTAAATTGTCTTGATTTATCAATAAACAATTTAGAAAAGTAAAAACGTGTGTTTGTATTCAACCCCCCCCCCCCCCCCTCTACAAACTTGTATAACCCTTCGGGACCAACAAGTGGTATCAGAGCAGATTTGTTTAATCTCATAAACAAGATCTGATCCATACTAAGATTTCTCTTCCTTGCTATTTCCTAAAATGGCTACCAACACAAACACCAACTATATTGACAACGGTTCTCTTGCAAAACCCCCTAAATTCTCCAGAGATAATTTTAATCTATGGAAAAATAGGATGATTCTCTTCTTAGAAGGTGTAGACCCTACTATGCCTTACTATCTTGAAAACGGCCCATATATTCCTATAAGAATTGATCCTGCAGTTCCAGCCACTGAGAATAGACCTGCTATTCCAGAAAGGTTGATTCCCAAGGAAATTCATATGTGGACTGATGAAGATAAGAAGAAAGTGGCTACCGACACCAAAGCCAGATCCATACTCTCCATGGCTCTTCCTGACGAAGTCTACCTTTCCGTCATGAACCTGAAAACCTAAAAAGCTATGTAGGACACAATCTGTGTTCAGTATGAAGGTACTTCTGAAGTCCAGGACTCTCGAAAGATCAACCTGGAAAGACAGTATGAAAGCTTCATTTATGGTAAGAATGAAACTCTCTCTGAAGTACACCAACGTTTTAACTGCTTAATAATAGATCTGAAAACTGTTGGTAAGGAATATTCTAACTTTGAAGTACTGACAAAGTTCTTAGAATGTTTACCTGAAAGCTGAGACAGTTATTCTATGTGTCTCAAGCTGTCAAAGGATCTGAAATCAATGACCCTTTCTACCTTATATGGCACGATGCTGAATCATGAGCAATCGAGTCATCTTAAGAAGAATCTTGTAAAAGATTCCAAAAGCACCCGTGTTGCTTTAATCTCAGAGTCACCTTCCACTCAGCGATCGACTATCACTGTCACTGAGTTGGAAACTAACTCTGAAAGATCACCAGACTCTGACGTTTCAGATAATGATGAAACTCTGGCATTCCTGGCTAATAAGTTCAGGAGATTTGCTAGAAAGAGTAATTTGAAGAAGAACAAACCTCTTGCTATTACTGACAAGCCAAGATCATCAACCCCTGTTGATAAGGCTACTCCTACTTGCTATAACTGTGAAAAGATAGGACATTTTGCTAGCGAGTGCAGGTCAAAGAAAGTCTCTAGACCCTCAGTTTTTCCCAAGAAAAACTTTACTCACAGGACTAGAGATGAAAAATACAAAAAGCTGAAAGAAAGGTATTCAAAGCTGAAAACCTTTAAGAAGAAAGGCAAAGGCCTTATGGCTGACTATGATTGGGCTGCCTCTGACGAAGAAGAATCATCTGACTCTGAAGATGATGATGAAGCCAATCTATGTCTCATGGCCAAACTTGAAGAAGAGGAAGAAAATTCTGACATTCCCTCTACTTCAACCTCTGCTACTAAGGTATCACCTTCCTTCTTTACCAATATTTTAAATATTGATGAAGCTGATACTCTTCGAAAGATCGATCTCTTGACTATAAGTTTATATGAAGCCATGAATGGCAAAACTATTATTGAAAATCAAAACCTTGATCTCGCTGAACAGCTTAAAAACTGTCACCTTCAAATAGAAAATCTTTCTAAAATTGAAGAAGATTTTAAAGATCGGGTTCACCTAAATCACCTAGTCAAAATCGAGCGCGAAGAAGCTATCGCTACATTAAAAGCTGAAAAAGCTACTGTTGATGGATGGTATAATTCCTCAACAAAGATCACTGAGATAATTAAGTCTCAGATTCCCCTGAGTGATAAACGTGGTCTTGGTTACAAAGCTGATACTCTAGAACCAACCACTGACCGTTTCATGCTTAAATTTGGAATGTTCGTATCCTCTATTCCTGACACTTTCTCATCTCAGTGTTCCTCTTCTAAACCGCCTATCCCTGAAATCTCTACCTTAACTTCTAAAGGTAAAGAAAAAGTTGTTTATCTAAAACCTACCTCAATCCTTAAAAACAAAGGTAAAGGATCTATTTTTAATCAAAATCCTCAGAAGGGTACCTCTGTACTAAAGCTGGATGCTTCTAAAGCTTCAGTGACTTATCCCTCTGGTTCAAAGAATAAGATCCCTGGATTTATTCAGCATGAATCTATTCAGCGATCTACTCCTAGAATCAAAGTGGAAATTATTGGTAAGAAATCCGAAGAACTGAATGTTCCTCCCATTTCAAAAGCCAATAGCTTACTTGGTGCTGGTCCTTATAATTCAAAATCAAAAGCTCAGCATGCAAATGGTCCTAGAACTACTTTTAGTTATGGGAAATGTTATCACTATGGACTTACCAATCATATTGCTAGTAAGTGCCCTACAGCCACCCAAGCTGAAAAGATAGCTAAGGTGAAGATCATTGCCCCCAAGGCAAAGAAGACCACTGAGGTTAAGAAATTAACCAAAGTGAAGACTGACAAAGCTGAATCTTTAAATGCTGCGAAAACTGCTGAACCTTCCACCTCCTCTTCTACCCCCACTGACAAGTGTGTACACATGGTTAAGTGGGTACCCAAGAAAAACTAATCTTCCTTTGTAATGCAGGTTAAGAAGGGTATCTAGTATCTCGATAGCGGATGCTCTAGACACATGACTTGTATGAAGAACCTGCTCACTGAGTACAAAGAAGAGAATGGTCCCTCTATAACTTTCGGTGGAAATGGAAAAGGACATACCCGAGGGTTTGGTGTACTCTATAATGGTACAACAACCTTCAGAAGAGTCGCATATGTTGAAGGGCTGAAGCATAATCTTCTAAGCATCAGTCAGCTTTGCGACAAGGATAACAAAGTAATCTTTACTAAGGAATCCTGCTTTGTCGCTGACAAAAGGGAGATTATAGCTCTCAGCGGTTATCGTTTGGAAAATATTTATGTAATAAACATGGACTCAACAACCACTGAGAACTCCTGTTTCTTCTCAAAAGCCTCATCTGATGTCAACTGGCTATGGCATAAGAGGCTCTCTCATCTCAACTTCAAGACACTGAACACTCTTTCTTCAAAAGAGTTAGTCAATGGTCTACCTCAGCACTCATACGCCAAAGAATCCTTATGTTCAGCGTGTGAGAAAGGTAAGCAGACCAAAGTAAGCTTTAAGTCAAAGCAAATTTCCTCAGTGTCATCTCCTCTACAACTTCTCCATATGGATTTGTTTGGCCCTGTTAACAAACAATCCATCGCTGGAGAGAAATATACACTTGTCATAGTTGATGAATTCTCTCGATATACATGGGTTATGTTTCTCCGTTCTAAGAGTGACACACCTGAAGAACTCATCACCTTTGTCAGGAAGATGGAAACCCTGAACAACTTGACCGTTCGCTCAATAAGGAGTGATCATGGGACTGAATTCAAAAACAGTTCTCTTGATCCCTTCTTTGAGAGTAAAGGTATTTCTCACAACTTTTCTTCAGTGAGAACACCGCAACAAAACGGAGTCGCTGAAAGAAGAAATAGAACTATTATTGAAGTTGCACGTTCAATGCTCAGCGATTCTCATTTGCCTACTCAGTTTTGGGCAGAAGCTGTCAACACTGCTTGTTTTGCGCAAAACAGGTCGCTGATAGTCAAAAGATTTAATAAAACAGCCTATGAACTTTTTCATGGGAGAAAGCCTTCAATTAGATTTCTTCACATCTTTGGATGTTAGTGTTTCATACTGAACAACAGAGATGCCCTTGGAAAGTTTGATCCTAAGGCTGATGATGGAATCTTTCTTGGATACTCCTCAGACTCCAAAGCCTTCGGAGTCTTCAATCTAAGAAGACAAACTGTTGAAGAAACTATTCACGTCACTTTTGACGAATCCCGTTCAGCGAATTCTCGACCTTCTGCTGATACTGAAGAACTGAATCAATGGATGTTTTCCCATCTTGGTGATTCAGAAGATATTCCCACTCCTCATACTCATACCGTTGAAGATGATGGTCCTACTATCATCCCAAACATGCAGAATAGTGAAGCTGAAACATCATGGGTCTCAGTTGTTCCTTTAAACACTATGCATGCTTCTGAACCAAATGTCTCAGACATTCCATCTACTTCTCAGGAATCAGTAAATGAGATAACATCTGCACCTACTCCTCTCTTGGCTGATATTCCAGAAGTTGATGAAGCTTCATCTTCAGCTCCTCCAGCTCAATTTGAGTCAGCGATTCATGCTCCGGCTCAGCGATGGACTGTAAATCACCCAATTGATCAAATTCTTGGTGATCCAAACGCTGGTGTTCAGACTCGAAGAAGTGCAGGTAATATTTGTTTATTTGTTAACTTTATTTCTCTTATTGAACCAAAGAAAATAGATGATGCCCTCAAAGATCCAAACTGGGTCAGTGCTATGCAAGAAGAGCTGATTGAATTCGAAAGAAACAAAGTTTGGAATCTTGTTCGAAGACCAACTGACAAGACAGTGATAGGCACTAAATGGGTCTATCGAAACAAATTGAACGAACATGGAACTGTAACCCACAACAAGGCTCGACTTGATGCTCAGGGATACAGACAAGAGGAAGGCATAGATTACGACGAAACGTTTGCCCCAGTGGCTAGACTAGAATCTATTCGTCTATTCTTAGTATACGATGTACACAAAGACTTCAAAGTATATCAAATGGATGTTAAGTCAACATTTCTCAATGGAAAGCTGAATGAAGAAGTCTATGTGGAACAACCTCCAGGATTCTCAGATCCTAAGCGTCCAGGTTATGTTTATAAACTAGATAAGGCACTTTATGGCTTAAAGCAAGCTCCACGTGCATGGTATGACACTCTATCCTCTTATCTCCTAATTGAAAATTTTGAGCGAGGTAAAATCGACAAAACTCTAATTTTCAGAATAGTAAAAGGTCATATCATTCTTGTTCAGATATATATGTTGATGACATTATATTTGGTTCTACTAATCCTGATCTTTGTACTCGTTTCGCTGATAGAATGAAAGAAGAGTATAAAATGAGTATGATGGGTGAGCTAACATATTTCCTTGGTCTTCAGATAAAACAGAATGAAAAAGGAACTTTCATTAATCAGGGAAAGTATGTTAAAGATATGCTGAAGAAATTCGATTTAACTCAGAGTTCAGCTATGAAAACCCCTATGGCACCACCGCTGACACTAAACAAGGATTCAAATGGAATACCTGTTAATGTCACGCTGTACCGTGGGATGATCGGCTCTCTCTTGTATCTTACAGCTAGCCGACCCGATATTATGTACGCAACCTGTTTGTGTGCACGATATCAAGCTAAACCTAAGGAATCTCATATGATCGTTGTAAAGCGAATCTTTCGTTACCTTAAGGGTACTACGAACCTAGGTCTTTGGTATCCCAAAGATTCAGGGTTTGATCTAATCGCCTATTCAGATAGTGATTTTGCAGGTTGCAAATTGGATAGGAAAAGCACCACAGGAGGCTGTCAGCTCCTGGGTGGAAAGCTGGTGAGTTGGACAAGTAAAAAGCAAAACTCAGTGTCCACCTCAACTGCTGAAGCTGAGTATGTAGCCACTGGAAGCTGTTGTTCTCAGGTCTTGTGGATGAGAAATCAACTACTAGACTATGACCTTCAGCTCTCGAAAATTCCAATCTATTGCGACAGCACAAGTGCCATCGCTATAGCCAACAATCCGGTCCTACACTCAAAGACCAAACATATCGAAATCATGTATCATTTTATCAGAGATCATGTGATGAATGGTGATATAGAACTTCATTTTATTCCAACTGACTATCAGTTAGCTGATCTATTCACCAAACCTCTTGATGAGACAAGATTCAACTTTCTCATCAGCGAGCTTGGAATGCTGAACTTTGAAGAGTAAAGATCTTCAGTGGTTCACATTTGATCAACGATAGAATAAAACAGTTATATAACCCATTCAACTACTAGACTATGACCTTCAGCTCTCGAAAATTCCAATCTATTGCGCCAGCACAAGTGCCATCGTTATAGCCAACAATCCGGTCCTACACTCAAAGACCAGACATATCGAAATCATGTATCATTTTATCAGAGATCATGTGATGAATGGTGATATAGAACTTCATTTTATTCCAACTGACTATCAGTTAGTTGATCTATTCACCAAACCTCTTGATGAGACAAGATTCAACTTTCTCATCAGCGAGCTTGGAATGCTGAACTTTGAAGAGTAAAGATCTTCAGTGGTTCACATTTGATCAACGATAGAATAAAACAGTTATATAACCCATTCTATCATTCTCTCTCTGAACATAATTGATTCGCTGATATCAAGGTATGTTTTCTCTCTTGCTCGCTGACATTCGCATGTGAATGTAAGATTTCAAAACAAATTGCATCGCTGAATATCTCTTCCTTAACAGCGATACTTTGAAATTTCTTAAACTAACACTGATATTTCTATTCAGTGCTTCATGTTTTTCAATATAGTCCCTGAGCTTTCAAAACCTCAGAGACATCCTAAAATATGAAAGGACGTTTGTGACATCATCACAACGGATAAACCCTGGCACGTTCTTTTTCTAACACACGTTTGCACGTTTCGTTTACCATCCAATCAAATGCAAACACGTGTCCGTGTCATTATGAAAAACTTTCCCGCTCGAGTTTTTCTCTCTCTCAAATCTTACTATATAAACTATTTCGAGTTTATATTTTTTCTTTACGCGAACTTCTTCTCCAAGCAAGAAAAGATTTATTGTTGCTTATTTCTAGCAATCTGTTCATCTTCTTCTTCGATTACCAGGTTAATATTCTTATTATTCAACTGCATAACTTGTTTTTGATCTTCTTGTTGCTTTTAACAGACCAAACAAAAGAAACCTTTCCTAAAATGAAATCATTTCTTTCATGGTTTTATGAACACAACCTTTTCATGGTTGTTCTTCAAGTTTAAAACTCAAAATCTTAAACTTGTTTTCATTCGTTTTTCCAGAATACTTATCTAAAGGAAAATGGAAAACAAGACTTTTACTGGGTTTGTTTTTCTTTTTCAAAACAAGAAAACCCTAATCTTCATTAAGACATTTCTGTCTGAATGAAATGGAAAAAAATCGGAAAACATGTTATTGGAAAATCTCTCACATTAAGACTATTCTTTATCTGTATTCATGGTTGATATATTAAACAGAAATGGCATCTTCTACTCCTGCTCCTACCGCTGAGAAATCCACGGCTGCAAAGAAACTGACTCTCGTCAAAGCTCCTCAGGTCAAGTTCAAGCTTGAGGAAATCGATTTTTCAAAATTGAACAACCTCCATGCGATTTTCGAGTTTCCTCCTCGAAAGCAAGTCATACATCTGGACGATGCTGTGAATTACCTCAAAACATGTTTCTTATCTACATCCCTGACTATTACACCCCCTGCTCATTAATTCCTACTATCTCAGTTCTGGTATACTACCAGAAGAGCTCAGGTACCCCATGCCAAAGACCCAACGAAGATCGTTGACTCCATTCTGTGTGACACCAAATTTGGCACCACCAAATCAACCCTGCCATTATCAGGAAAGCACCGAGTCTTCCTACCTCTACCAAAGAAAACCGCTTTGTCCCTCTCCCAAACTTCAAAAACTATGCTGATAGGGAAACCATCACTGCATTCTTTGATGCAATGAGTTACGCATGGGACACTGGAAGGAACAAGAAGCCTGAGAAGAAACTGACCATGATCAAAAAGTCCAAAATTCCCAGCGAGATGAACTTCATCTTCGCACATCTGATAAATTGCATGACATCGAAGAGTGGCTCCTCTGATCAAGCTGCTCAACCTCAGCAAGCAATGGGCTATGCATTGCTGAAAGGTCTAAATGTTGACTAGGCCTCAATCATCTACGATGACCTTGCGTTCAGAGTGGATATGGCTGAAAGACCTTCATGGGTTCCTTATCCCAGATTCATCAACGCCATCTTTCAACTTAGACTTGGGGAGAAATACCCAAAAGAGGGTGATCTGAGACTCTCTCAGGTTGGACCTAAGGTGCTCGACTTCAAGCCGCTGGAAAACGAGGTACGTCTTTCTACTATCTTATCTCTTCTCAATCCTCCTTCTTCTACTTCTGCAGCTCATTCAGTGGAAATCCCCACCGCTGATACCCACGCTGCACCCTCCACTCCTTCTCGAAAAAGGAAACACTCATCTTCCCAACTTGGTTCCAAAAGAATCAAGAAAACCAAGGAGCAACCCCCCAGCATTTACACGCTGAAGACTCCACAGCTCATCTTGAAGAGCTGATGGAAAGTTTCGTGGTACGCTCTGCCACAGCTGAACAAGCCACCCCTTCCATCCCAGCTTCAGCGTCTCTAAACGCTGAAGTTATAAACTTGGAAATGAACCCACCTCCTTCAGCCTCTCTACAGACTGAAGTGATTGTCAGCGGATCCAACGCTGAACCTCGCACCCGACCATCATTCTCATCCCTCATTCCTCCTACTCAATCTTTGGTCTCTCCACCAATTTTCCCAACTTTCTCAATGACACCCTTCATCGTACATGACTCAGCTGTAGACACTCTAAATACGAGGATGGATGCAAACTTAGGATCTGAAGGAACCTCCATGCACCAAGGTACTCTTGAAGGCGACATGGAATATCATTCAGGACACAAAGGGTTCGACAACTTCGCCAACCCGCCTGCAGGTATACACACAATCCAAAACACTCCTCTCTCTCTACCCCAAACTTCTGACCATTCCTCTGTTCATAAGTTAATAACTATTTCAGGTCCTAATTTGGGGGATATCAAGACCTCCCTGAAGGCCCTGGAAATAAAGGTGGAAAATTACAACATAATTCTCTCCACTAACTCTTCAGCGGTTACATACACTGGAGAGAAACTCAAAACGTTGACCGATATCATTGAGATACGAAATCTTCCAAAGCTGACCTGGAGAAGGTGGATGGTAGCATTGCTCAATTTGCTACCACCCTCGCTGATAATTCAACCGCCACCACCTCTCTTTCAACAAACTTCCCCACTCTGTCCAATAAAGTCACATCATTGAAGACAGAGGTTGATTCTTTTAAGGGTGAAGTCTCCACGATCAAGACTGAGGTCTTCGCCGTCAAAGAAATTGTTCAGAAAGTACTCGATCGCCTGAACGCCCCAACTTCTCATTTTACTCAGGTCGATAGAGAGGATCTTCAAAAGATCAATCCTGCTATAACTGGCCTGGAAGTCAGATTAGCAAAGATTGAGAATTGTGTTGGGATCTCAGGCCTAGAAGACAGGGACCAAATACACACTGCTGCTGTTGAACAATCTGTTACCTCCCCCAACCATAATATGGAAGAGGGGGAAAAGACTAAAGAAGACCTTCCCCATAATGCTGAGGGGGAGGGTATTGAAACTGCTGCTACTTCTACTTCACAACCTCAGGGAGTTGAAAACCCTGAGGAAACCGAGAAACCTCCCTCTGTATCTGAGGGGGAGCAACTCGATGAGCAACTTAAGGAAGCTGGTGCTGACGTGACCAAACCTTATGCTGAAGAGGTCGAGTCTGAAGAAGAAGCTGAAGACGATGAACCTGTCGACATCTCTGATGAAGAACCATCATCATCCCCCAAAGATGATGACGATGATGATGACGATTTCTTCTACGTCCAGCCTGTTGCAAAAGCCCCAGCTCAAAAAGGGATCGAGATAAAAGAACCTTCAGGGTAGCGGACCAAGACAAAGCCTGCAGCGTCTGAAGCTGACAAAGGCAAAAACAAAGGCCTCGCTGAAGAAGACAATCTGACGATCTTGCTTCAAAAGCCAGTTTGTCAGGTACACTACCTTCTATTCCCTTATACTGCATCCCTCCTCTATCCCTTTTCAATCTCAATCCTTCTATCCTTAAAACCTCTATACACGTAACCACATTCTTTTCTCTATCTCTTTCTTCCCAACTTTTCTTACTTAAACGATCGATGTGTTTCAGCTAGTCCTCTCCCCTGTTTGAGGATCCCACTGAGGCTCCTACGACTACACCAAAAATAATCCCAGCCACAAGAGCTGAAGAAATAATCCCAGTCTTGGATTTAACCACTGAGACTGATAAACCTGAAGAACGGCTACTCTCTCACAAAAACAGACCTTCCTTGGCTCCTCAAAAGCTAAGTGAAGAGGATCAAGAAAAGCGAATCATTCTTCCTCGTGACAAAATCCCTGCTCCAACAAAGTTCAGGATATCAAGGAAAGAATACGAGGATCATTTAAGAGCTGAAAGATTACTCGCCAAAAAGAAGGAAGCTGAAGAAAAAGATAAGACTCTCTCCATCCAGCTTGTCCAACAATCGGTGAAAGACCCCGCACTGAAAAGAACTCCCATTGATGTCCAACGTCAGCTATGGGATGATGCCCAAAAGATCATTGAAGAAAAGACTAAAGTATCTGATTCGACTTTGGAATGGTGTAAAGAAATGCTGAACTATCGATCTCGACAATCCAAAATCATCAAGGTAAATATCAGAGGAAAACTGTTCGTAGACGTTCCTGTTGTTGAAGTTGACGTATTCAGAGTAGACAAAACCAAGCAAACCTTCTATGCTGCTACTTTAGAGAAATTTGGTTTCTCTGAATGGTTGGAAGTGAAATTAGCCATTCAGCGATCTCGCTCAAAGTTCAAGAGCCATGTCGAGAAAATTTTAAATTCTCAGATCGACTTGGTTTCTTCTGTTGTGGATATTCCTACTTCCACTCTTCTTCCTCCTCAACAAAGAAGAGCCTCTGCAAAGGAAAAGAAAACCTCAGACTCAGGTCCTCCTATACGGAATGAAACAGGTATTGGTTTCTCTTGTGCTGAAGTTCTTGGTCCTGATGCTGACCTCTCAGCGCTTGACACCTCCCTACCACCTGGTGAAACTTTCATCCCTGGAAAAGTCCTAAGTGATCCCTATGGTATATTCTTTCTAGACTGCTATGGAAATCAACACTTTCAACGCATCTCTGAGCTTCCAATCACTCCCATCGAACAGCTCAGAGACCTCATATATTGGTGTGAAGTCAGACGCGACATTCAGGCACGTCACCTCAAGCCCCTGATCTTTGAAGAAGCAAAGAACAAAAAGGATCAAGGTGTAACAGTCCCTGACTGGATGATTCCCACATCAAAGACCCTTGATGAACTTCTCATTAAGGAAGAACCTTTTGACGGATAGGATCGCCTTGTAATTCTTTCTATCCTTATCTGTCTACATCTTCTGTACTTGTAATTTTATTTCATGTACTTGTAATTTTTCCACTTCCCTCTGTAATCTTTAGGAAGTTTAAAGAAAAATTTCAGCGAATGTACTTTACTCCATCAGTACTGAAAAGATCCCAGAAAACAGTAAAAGGGACAAATATTTTATAAGTTCTTTTTATCCTTATGTTTTCATTAAATAGCAATTTTCTCTGTTGCTATGTCATAATCAAATAGGGGGAGATTGTTGATCCAAATCCTCAGTGATTTGATAATGACCCTCTCTTAAACACTTAGTGAAAATTGTAAGTAAACAATATGTATTAGAGTTTCACTATCGCTGATAAGTACTAAGACTTTACAGTACCGCTGATAGGGACTCTCACTCTTTAGATTAGATATTCAGCGAACACTGTTCATCATCATATAGCTCTGAGCCTGTTCAGTTCTATTGATGATCGTTGATAGTTTAGTTTGTTTACTTATGATCTCTGAAGACAAGTTTCACGTCAACCAAAGTTCTACGCTGAAGTCGAAGATCAAGCTCAAGAACCAGCGACAAGTCTACTCATGAACTGATGCGGATATCAGCGAAGCAAGACCTATCTATTTAACGTGAAGTATCAAGTAGAAGACTTCATGAATTTCGCTGAACTTTATCATTCGCTGATAAAGATCTGACTCAACGAAAGCTGATCATGAAGTCTCCCTGCATGTTACTATTGTCTTCCCTCCCTTGCACGTCTCCGTACGAACTGTCAGAACAGACATCCCTTTCGTCTGTAATCGTACAACAACTCTGATTCTACATTGTGCACCATGCGGCTACTAAGGTTGTCTACAAAGGTCAATGACATGCAACCACTCAGCTGCTGCCACGTGTAAAGCAATACTGCCATGCATTAAATGCATGCACTATATAAGAAGAACCTTACTTCAGTTTTGAAGTGTGCTCGGACCATCTTCTTATTTCTCTCTTATTGTTAAGTTATTATTCGTAATTTCTTTAACTCTTTCTAGTGCAAGAAACTTAGTGTTTCTCAGGACTTGTTTAGATTAGGTTTATCCTTAATCTTGTTCCGCAACAAGTTGTAAATTATCTTGATTTATCAATAAACAATTTAGAAAAGTAAAAACGTGTGTTTGTATTCAACCCCCCCCCCCCCTCTTCTACAAACTTGTATAACCCTTCGGGACCAACAACCCGGAAAAATTAGGAACTTCCGGATACAGCGGCTGTTCGATAAAATTAGATCAGGGTTCGATTAGGGTTGCTCGATTTCATTCCTGTAATGTGAGAAAACAACCAAAACACAAAAACACACTAACCCTAATCGATTTCTAAGCAAAAAACTTGATTTTGAAGCAAAAATATTGAAACTTTCAAGAACAGAGACCAAAAAAATAAGAACACTATTTTGCTTAAAACTCACTCAATCGATCAAATTAAGTTCCAAAAACTTGCAGAAACACTAACAATGCTATTATGAATTTGATTGTGACGAGTGGAATCAAATGATTTTATCAAAATCACCAGAATGAGATTTGAGAACACAAAGGCAGTCGATAACAAAACTTACCAGGATACCTTGAATCGATGTCTGTTTGCTCTGATACCAATTGTGGATCCATGCTTAGTGCAATAACGAAAATATCAATGATCAATAAGCAATATCACAGATTGATTTCAACTTGTTATCCATCTATCATTCATTCAAAGTAATGAACAACTCAGAGAGTTTTACAATACGTGTGAAAGAGAATTAGAATGATTAACCTAAAACTAAGGCTAAAACATACTATTTATTCCCTTTAGAGGTATTTACACATTTCACCCTTTAACTTCTATTCAACTAACATTTGGCCCTAACAATCTCCCCCTTTTAATTGAAGTTCGATGTCACGCCAGTTCGGAACGTATATCTTTCGGATGGCGAAAAGGATCTCAAAGCTTCGGACGGATTTTCGGAACTCGATATGGTCTTCAACAATTTCCAAGGCTTCTTGGGTGTTTATCTCTTTAGGACCTACAAGAAATGTCTTCGGGATTAGTTCTTCTTTGGCAATTATTTCTTTGAAAGACTCTCTAACCTTCATCAACATTCCATCACAAAATATGTCTACTTGGCTGTATCGGAGAAACTTCTTTTCATCTTTGGCGTTGAGGTAGATGATTCCGAACTCTGGTTCGAACAGCATAGTGTTGACCAGAGACATCTTCAATTATGGAGCTCTTTGATCGGGTTTCAACCAGTTTATCTTCTTTGACCTGTGTTCGATTCCCATTTGAAAATCTACGATGTAAGACATGGTTATGGTGTATTTCAGGAATCGTTTAACGGCTTTGAGTGCTTTTGCGACATGGAGTGGTCGGATAGTTCTGGTTCATAAGTCTTTGACGATAGGGTGGAAGTCACTCAGTCGTAGATTCTTGAAGTCGGCTTCGGAAAACGTCCATTCTTTCTCATCTTCTCTTTTGACGGTGAAAACTGGGTACTAGATCTTTAGAATACAGCCTGACTGGATGTTTGTAACATCAGTTATCTTATGCTTCTTCCTAACGTTACTGACTGGTTGACACCTGGAAACACCAGATCTATTAGGTAATCATGAAGTCATCCATTGATCTTGAGAAATTCTAGAGTTTACATGTGAATTACAAACTTTCTCTCTCTAGAATCTCTCTCTAGAAACTCTCACTAGATATTACAAAATGAGCTTCCTTCTAATGACTTTGACTTTTACTTTGACTTTACAATATTTGACAATTACATTGACTTTCTCACTAAATCTTGAATACAATATAATGCTCTAACATTCTCCCCATTTTGATTCAAGATTTAAAAAAATATGGCAACAGTCTTCAGTCAAACTTGAAAAGTCTTCGTCTTCTTTTTGAAAAGTCAATCTTCATGAATATAATCTTCAACAAATTTTCTTCAAGTCTTGAACGCGAATTTCAGAACTTTGCATCTTTAAAATCTTTGAAGCTTTGTACTATTTACATACATAACATTTAATATTTCGATACAACTGCTAAACAAGCCAAAATATCCTTCTTATAATTCTTCACAAAAGCCATCCCATGGTTACTCTAATTACTTGCTCTTACATGATCCACCACCTGGAATACATATTTTAAAACAAAATGAGGGTTAGACCTTGTGGTCTAAGTGAGAAGAATCCCTGTTAGTTTAAAAATCATTTATATAAACTTCATTCATATAAATCACGCAACACAATCATATATATCTAATCAAGCTCACATATCATGTACCTTCCCATCTCATTCCTCCTGGCCATATTAGTTGGTAGCAAGCCAACTAATAATATACAACGCTGTACAACATCTATAGCCAAACAACGCTATACGAATTCTATAGCCAAACACACCGGTCCTAAACCCGGCCAACGTATTATAACACCTTATAATACTCATGTAAATATAATACCTCAATATATTATAATTCACATATAAACACATAGTCATCAACTATTACATTCCCAATCCACACATATACGTATTCTAGTTAAAAATGTTTTTAAAGTAAAACTCACATGATTGCTTATTAACACGTTTCCAAGTCTTCTTAACCGGTTCAGCCTTTTACCCCGAATTCACAAGATCTGTAACACATAGATACAGACATCTCTTTACCACATAAAACACATAAGTCTTACTAAGGATAAAAATTCTAAAGAACTCAAACCCTCAAATGTTGCCCCCAAACCCGTACTCAAGTCAAGACCACAGGACAGTCAGTCCTCATTCACTCCCTATCTAATGGTTAACAAAATACAGGTTACTGGATACTCGACAGCATCTAAACTCTCAAAATTGGCCAAACAGCAAAAGTATCCGGACACAACAGAGTTTTCCGGACAACACCAATAATCCGGACAACATGACTATTCCGGACAGCATGACTATTCCGGACAACATGCCTTTTCCGGACAGCATAAGTAATCCGGACACTATCCGGAAACATACTTCATCCGGACAATCAAGAAAAGAGAACTTACCCGGAAAAAGACTTGTCCGGACACCGATGAAGAACTACCCGGACACCTTCAACAAAACTATTCGGACGCCTTCATACTGTGTCCGGACACCTCTGTCGGTTTCACCACTTTCGACCCAGAATCAACAGAAATCACTACTGGATGCGTAATCGGTTATTCTACTCCGATAGAAACTACCTATTGGTAATTATAGACATAAAACATACAAGAAACATACCTTAATTTTACTTCCAATTGCACCAATTTGGATCCCTAGCTTTTTAACTTTCTTCCTTCTTCTTTTCTCTCAAAACACACACTGCACATCTGATTTTTATGAAATATCTGAATTGTCTTTAGATAATATCTATTAAGTTTTACCCTTTTAACCCTATTCTATTCTTTAATGACCATAACCCCCTTTTAACTTATAAAATTACTTAATTTACCTAAAATAGAAACTTTTAGGTTAAATAATTTAACGGAATAATATTTTTAACTAACGGACTTACCCGGGGTATTACATCATCTCCCCCTCAAAAGAATTCCGTCCCGGAATTCGGTTAGTAAAAAAGGTGAGGGTATTTGGTTCTCATTTCCGTCTCTGATTCCCATGTAGCATCCTGACCTCTATGATGCCTCCACTGAACTTTCACTTGCCTAATCTCCTTGTTCCGCAGCACTTTAACTTTATGATCAACTATAGCTTCCGGTTCTTCCACATAATTCAGTCTTTCATCGACTTGTATTTCTGGTAGGGAGACTGACTGATCTGGAGTAACCAAACACTTTCGGAAGTTCGATACATGAAACGCATTATGGATTCTACTCAATTCCGGTGGAAGATTTAATCTATAAGCTACTTCACCGATCCTTTCTGTAATTGCAAACGGTCCAATATACCTTGGGCTAAGTTTACCTTGTCGTCCAAATCGGATGACTCCTTTCCACGGCGAAACCTTTAACATTACGTAATCCCCAACTTGAAATTCCAATGGCTTTCGACGGCGGTCAGCGTAGCTCTTCTGTCTATCTTGAGCTACTTTCAATCTTTCTCGAATCTGAGTAACCTTATCGGCGGTTAACTGAACTATTTCTGGCCCTGCTAACTGTTTCTCCCCCACTTCATTCCAACACAGAGGCGTTCGACATTTTCTACCATACAATACTTCAAACGGTGCCGCTTGAATGTTGGAATGATAACTGTTGTTATATGCAAACTCGATCAACGGTAAGTGCTTATCCCATGATCCCCCAAAATCAACAATGCAAGCCCGGAGCATATCTTCTAAAGTTTGTATCGTTCGTTCACTCTGACCATCTGTTTGGGGATGATACGCCGTACTTAACCTTATCTGTGTCCCCGTTTCCCTTTGAAAACTTCTCCAAAATCTTGAAGTAAAATGACTATCACGATCAGAAATGATCGAGATTGGAATTCCATGTCGAGTTACTATTTCGTCAATGTACAACTTTGCTAATCGTTCCATCGAATCGGTTTCCTTTATCGGTAGAAAGTGTGCAGACTTTGTCAATCTGTCGACGATCACCCAAATAGAATCAAATCCCTTCGGCGTTCTTGGTAGCTTTGTGATGAAATCCATAGTAATCTGTTCCCACTTCCACATAGGTATTTCTAGTCGTTGTAGTTGCCCAAACGGCTTTTGGTGTTCAATCTTTACTTTCTTACAAGTATCACATCTTTCCACATACTGAGCAATCCCTCTTTTTATCCCCGACCACCAATAGAATTGCTTTAGGTCTTTATACATCTTGTTTGTACCTGGGTGAATAGAGAAACAGGATTGATGAGCTTCTTGTAAAACACGATCACGTAACCCACCCAAACGAGGTACCCACACTCTGTTTCCCAGACACAATAACCCACGATCATCTTTTACTAGCAATGCTGACATCCCCGCTAACCGTTCTGATTTCAGATGTTCATCCTGATAAGCCTCCGCTTGACACTTCTGCAATTCGTCAAATATGTTGGGTAGGAGTTCAGTTCGTAGCGAAATAACTTTTATTGTTCCACTCCTTTCTTGACGACTCAATGCATCAGCTACCACATTTGCCTTTCCCGGATGATAAAGGATTTCACAGTCGTAATCATACAGCAATTCTAACCATCTTCTTTGTCTCATATTTAGTTCCTTCTGATCAAAGAGGTGTTGGAGACTCTTATGATCAGTATAAATCTGACATTTGGAACCATACAGATAATGTCTCCAAATCTTTAACGCGAAAACGACTGCAGCAAGCTCCATATCGTGTGTAGGATACTGCCGTTCATGATCCTTCAGTTGGCGAGAAGCATAATCTATAACTTTTCCGCGCTGCATAAGCACACAACCCAATCCCAGTTTGGACGCATCAATGTAAACGACAAAGTCTTCAGAACCGTCGGGTAGTGATAAAATCGGCGCGCTACACAGTTTTTCTTTCAATATTCTGAATGCCTCGTCCTGTTCTGCCTTCCATTCAAACTCCAGATTCTTCCAGGTCAGCTTAGTCAAAGGCGTCGCGATACGAGAGAAATCTTTTATAAATTTTCGATAGTAGCCGGCTAAACCCAGAAAACTACGTACTTCAGTTGCTGTCTTCGACGGTTCCCACTTTTCAACTGCTTCCACTTTCATCGGATCAACTTGTATACCTTTCTCAGAAACCACGTGCCCCAGAAATTGAACTTCCTTTAGCCAGAATTCACACTTAGAGAATTTAGCATACAACTTTTCTTTCTTCAGCAACTCCAAAATCAAACGAAGATGTTGTGCAAGCTCTTCTTTGGATCGGGAATAGATAAGTATATTATCGATAAATACAATTACAAATTTATCGAGATACGGCTTACATACCCGATTCATTAAATCCATAAAGGCAGCTGGAGCGTTCGTCAGTCCAAACGACATTACTAAGAATTCGTGATGACCATACCTTGTTCGAAAGGTTGTCTTTAGTACGTCTTCTTCTTTAACTTTCAACTGGTGGTAACCGGATCTTAAAACAATCTTGGAGAAATAGCATGCTCCAACTAACTGATCGAAGAGGTCATCAATTCGGGGTAACGGATACTTGTTCTTTATCGTGCGCTTGTTCAGTTCTCGGTAGTCAATACACATTCTCATTGAACCATCCTTCTTTTTCACAAACAAAACTGGTGCTCCCCACGGCGAAGAACTAGGTCTGATGAAGCCTTTATCGGTTAGGTCTTGTAGTTGTGCCATCATCTCTTTCATCTCTGGAGGGGCTAGTCGATATGGTGCACGAGCAATAGGAGTGGCTCCAGGAACTAAATCTATACCGAACTCTACTTGTCTAACTGGAGGGAGACAATTCAGATCTTCAGGGAATGCTTCTGGAAATTCACTAACAATAGGAATATCTTCCAACTTAATCTTTTCAGGCCTACTATCTATCACATAGGCTAAGTAACTCGGGCAACCCTTGCTGACACATTTACGAGCTTTTATCATAGATATTAGGTTAGACTGATGATTCCTACGATCACCATAAATCACTACCGGTCCCCTCTCAGGTGAAACAACATTTATTAACTTCTTATCACACACTATGTTAGCCTGATTCTCGGCTAACTAGTCCATTCCCACTACGACGTCAAACTCTATCAAAGTTATAGGAAACAACTGTATCGGCACTCTACATTCCTCTATATTTATCACACAGTCATCAAATACTTCTTTAACTGACACTTGATTATCATTTGCCGTATCTACTGATAGAGCATGTTCTAGCACTTTAGGTTTCAAACACAGGCAAGCAGCAAAAGCAGGAGACACAAACGATCGGTTTGCACCGGAATCAAATAACACCTTAGCACGTGTAGAGTTTATTAAAAATGTACCTGTGACCACATCCGGAGTTTTCTCCGCTTCTTTCTCAATCATTTGAAATGCGCGACCCCTGGTTACTGGCGGTTCCAGTCTTGGTATTACTGGTTTAACAATTGCTGGCCTGCCCGATGACCCACCTTGCTGTATCCTCCCCCGCGGACAATCCGACTGAAGGTGATCCGGAGAATTGCATAAGAAGCATAACCGCGCTACCTTACAATCTTTAATGACGTGTCCGGTTGCACTTCTGACATGGTCTTTCCGCTGGTCGAAACGACGGACGATTATCATACCTCTGAAATCGGGACTTCTTCGGATCGTATTGTGGTCCTTCCCACTTTCTCTTCCCGATACTTTTATCGCCAGCATCTCTTCTCATATCTCGTTCAACATTCTCCGTGGCATCAACTGCAGCTGAGAAGGTATCGGGTCCTTTTGCAGTCACTAGCCTTCTAACCTCTGAGTTCAGCCCAAAGATAAACCTTTCCGTCTTCATCGTCTCCGTAGCAACGTAGTATTCTACGAACCGAGACTTTTCCAGGAAGCTAGCGGTGTAGTCTCGAACGGATAAGTTTCCTTGTTGTAAGTTCATAAATTCCCCTTCCAGTTGTTTGACGGCCGCTTGGGGACAAAATGCGTTCCTGTAGGCTATCACAAATTCTTCCCAAGAGAGGGTAGAATAAATATCAGATCCTTTAGAATGAATAAAGGATTCCCACCAATACAAAGCATCCCCCTTTAACATTGCGGTTCCATACAATACTCTATCTTTGTCAGCGCACTTACTCGTCTTAAAAATGGCTTCTATTTCCTTCATCCATCTCATTGCTTTCACTGGATCCCTGTCTCCTGAGTAGGTAGGAGGTCTACAACTTAAAAACATTTTGTAGTCAAACCTCCTTTGTACTGGTACAACAGTCGATGTGATTGGCATTTCATCTTCTGGTCCGGGATCCCGTATTCCAGTTTCATTATGACGGTTCCGATCAAACATTGTTTGTATGCTAGCCTGCAATCTTCCCATTTCTGCCATTAGATCATCCCTGGTAATGAACTCTGTACCATGTGGTTGGACTCTGCCTCCGGCTCGACCTCCAGCTCTATCCCCGGTCCTACCCCCGACTCTGCCCCCATTTATGCCTCCCCTGTCCCCCGTTCCTATCGGCGGATTCGTACTATTCGGATTTCTTCCTCCTCCTCGATTCGAATTCCGTGTACCGCTTGCCATTCTGTTGATTTAAACAAGGTTAATATACACATAAGCACATACCCCATATAACAAGGTATTCCAGTTCAAACATGTACCTGTAAGATCACAGTTACACTGGCCAGGTGTAATATGAAATTACCTTACATGATGTTCCTTCTACCTTTTATACTTAATATCCCAAGGTTCTACCATAATAGGGACATCCTACTTCTAATGCAGTTTAAGTCTAGGTACAGATACAAATACCTAAATCCCTTAAACTAAGGCTCTGATACCATTTGTAACATCCCATATCCCATATACACAACAATTCACATAATGTAACATAACATTCATATAACAAAAGAAACCATTCTACTACAAACTTTGTACTATTTACATACATAACATTTAATATTTCGATACAACTGCTAAACAAGCCAAAATCTCCTTCTTATAATTCTTCACAAAAGCCATCCCTTGGTTACTCTAATTACTTGCTCTTACATGATCCACCACCTGGAATACATATTTTAAAACAAAATGAGGGTTAGACCTTGTGGTCTGAGTGAGAAGAATCCCTGTTAGTTTAAAAATCATTTATATAAACTCCATTCATATAAATCACGCAACACAATCATATATATCTAATCAAGCTCGCATATCATGTACCTTCCCATCTCATTCCTCCTGGCCATATTAGTTGGTAGCAAGCCAACTAATAATATACAACGCTGTACAACATCTACAGCCAAACAACGTTATACGAATTCTATAGCCAAACACACCGGTCCTAAACCCGACCAACGTATTATAACACCTTATAATACTCATGTAAATATAATACCTCAATATATTATAATTCACATATAAACACATAGTCATCAACTATTACATTCCCAATCCACACATATACGTATTCCAGTTAAAAATGTTTTTAAAGTAAAACTCACCTGATTGCTTATTAACACGTTTCCATGTCTTCTTAACCGGTTCAGCCTTTTACCCCGAATTCACAAGATCTGTAACACATAGATACAGACATCTCTTTACCACATAAAACACATAAGTCTTACTAAGGATAAAAATTCTAAAGAACTCAAACCCTCAAATGTTGCCCCCAAACCCGTACTCAAGTCAAGACCACATGACAGTCAATCCTCATTCACTCCCTATCTAATGGTTAACAAAATACAGGTTACTGGATACTCGACAGCATCTAAACTCTCAAAATTGGCCAAACAGCAAAAGTATCCGGACACAACAGAGTTTTCCGGACAACACCAATAATTCGGACAACATGACTATTCCGGACAGAATGACTATTCCGGACAGCATGCCTTTTCCGGACAGCATAAGTAATCCGGACACTATCCGGAAACATACTTCATCCGGACAATCAAGAAAAGAGAACTTACCCGGAAAAAGACTTGTCCGGACACCGACGAAGAACTACCCGGACACCTTCAACAAAACTATCCGGACACCTTCATACTGTGTCCGGACACCTCTATCGGTTTCACCACTTTCGACCCAGAATCAACAGAAATCACTACTGGATGCGTAATCGGTTATTCTACTCCGATAGAAGCTGCCTATTGGTAATTATAGACATAAAACATACAAGAAACATACCTTAATTTTACTTCCAATTGCACCAATTTGGATCCCTAGGTTTTTAACTTTCTTCCTTCTTCTTTTCTCTCAAAACACACACTAACACACACTGCACATCTGATTTTTATGAATCATATGAATTGTCTTTAGATAATATCTACTAAGTTTTACCCTTTTAACCATATTCTATTCTTTAATGA
This sequence comes from Saussurea involucrata, assembly GCA_033807775.1. Classification (NCBI taxonomy): domain Eukaryota; kingdom Viridiplantae; phylum Streptophyta; class Magnoliopsida; order Asterales; family Asteraceae; genus Saussurea; species Saussurea involucrata. Next base: position 24,628,475 of record CM066312.1, read on the forward strand.
CCATAACCCCCTTTTAACTTATAAAATTACTTAACTTACCTAAAATAGAAACTTTTAGGTTAAATAATTTAACGGAATAATATTTTTAACTAACGGACTTACCCGGGGTATTACACCCCAAGGCTTCCATTCAATCATCGAAAAACAGTAAGGAATTTCTATGAACGTTATGACAAGAAAACATATTCCTTGTGTGTACGTGCATATGTAGAAAGAATAAAGCAACATATGCTTGAATAATAGGCTCAAAGCATGTAAACTGTTGAGACAGCAACAATTTTCCACGGACTCAATGTGCATGAATGAAGAGCGAAGGTGGGGAAAACTTCCTTCTTTTTCAATATCCAAACCTTCCGAATGAAGATTAGATAGATTATATGTTGTGTCCCCAAGAAAAATGAAACATTTCTTTGTTCAGAAAGAAATGAGTAGCTGGTGGGGTTAAATGCAAGAGTTAGCATGGGCTAACTGCCTGTTTCAATGATGGTCACCAAAAATTGTGAACCAATCAGTAATGTGGCTTCCCGGCTCAAAAAATGGTTAGTGCAGAGTTCTCTTATTCTTTTAACTCTGTTCTCACACCATCTTTCTGTTTTTAATCCGCTCACTTCTACCCAAACTCTCATTTACATTTTACCTCAGCACAATGAGATACTCAACCGGATGAGTTATCTCCCCCACTCTTTGATTTCGACCCCTCAATCACTCAAGGATAACTTCTTGGGTAGGAAACACTAGTTAACGTGGATCCATAGAAGTTCTGTAAAATCTCACACTGATACCCATGAAATTTTGTCCTAAAATTGATGTGATATTCAACAGTTTAGCTTGAACAAATATAAACTTCAGCATTTGAATGACATTGTCATCAGAATGTATGCTCCTCAATAATAGTCATTAATATTTGAGCATTTGAACTATGAAGATTTCTCAAAACAAGAATAATGAATGAATGAAATGAATTCGAATGACTTGTTTGAGAATCTGACAATGTATTAATCAGATCAAATATCTTGAATGATAATCTTGAATGATAATCATAAATGGATAGGGTATCAAAGAATTGAAATTTGTTTATATGAACAAATATAAACAATCTTTGAATGAAACGTTTAAGTTCTCACGCTGAAAAAATATATGATGCTCAACAAAATTGAAATACAAACGGGAGTATTACCATCGAAAAATTGTTTCATTTTGAGACATGGTAATAACAAAGTCAATATGAAGCTTTACCGGTGTGTATGAATACTTGAAAGTATGAAGAAAAGATAATACACAAGTATTAATCTTTGGAAACACACGGTCAGAAATGATGTTATAATTCAAGATTTCCATGAAAAACATTTAAAATCAAACTTCTTAATTCATAAAATCTGTTTGAAATAGAGAAGTGGTTTGAACATTGAAGGAAAAACGTTTTCCATCCTTGAAAGTCGTTCTTCTTTCAAACAATCAGAGATTAAGATCAGAAGATTCTTACATTCAGAAACGTTTGAGCTTCTCCTCAAATCATGATACAATTATTTAAAATCGTATAAGCTCCCCTTTAACATTTGCAAAAGATCTTTAACTTGACAAAATCTGCAAAATAACAAGACTTGGATCAAAATATCCTTAATCATGAAAACGAGTTCTGAATTACCAGGATTGAAGTAAATTCAGAAGTCATAGTCGTTGAAGAACGAGTCCTGATCTGATATGATCAGAAGTCAAAATCATTGAAGTGCGGGTTCTAAACTGAATTATTCAGAGACCATTAACTTTGAAGAGCGAGTTCTGAATTGTTGTATTCAGAAGTCTATATCGTTGAAGTGCGAGTCCTGAGATGATTTACTCAGAAGTCTAAATCGTTGTAGAACGGGTTCTAAACTGAGATGTTTGGAAGCCAATATCTCTTTAAGAACGATTTCTGAACTGCTTTGTTCAGAAGTCTAAAAATCTTGTACTCCCCCTTAAAAGCACATGTACTTTTCTTCAAAATTCTGCACAATATCTCTTATGTTTTCCAGTCATTTGTTTGTTATACTTATAACATTCAGCATTACACATGATAAACCTGCAAAACAGATTAAGTAGATTTTGGTACCCAACGGAACTTGGGTCTTGGTTTGTTAGGTGCAGTTTTCTTTGAAGAAATTCGATAAGTACCATACCAATAAGAGACATAATCTTTATGAATAAAATCATTAGTTCTACAGTAAGAACAACAAATTTTCTTTTGAACTAACCTTGCTAATTGATTTACAGAGTAAACTAAATCAGGTTTGACAAAAGACTTACCTTGAAAAGCATTGTTCTTCTTGGCATTTGGAGTGGGAACCTTTGATTTTGGCACTTCTTTGGTAGGAGTTGTTCCTTTCACTCTCCACTCCATCTTTACTTTCTTGAAGACAAGATTTTTTGTAGGCTTAGAAGAAGTATTAACTTTGGGCACATGCAAATCATTATCTGAATTATCAAACAGAGGATTATAAAAGAGATTAGAAGACCGAATCTGATCTTTTGAGAAATCATTTGATCTATTAAATTGTTTTGAAGAAATATTTTTAAAGTAGCCGTTTTAAAAGAACATTCAGAATCATTTGAATCTACAAGCAGAGTCTGAATAATTGATTCAGGACTTGCTTGTTTTGAAACATCAACTTTAAAAATGATGTCTTCAAGTTCTTTGATTTTATTGATCAAAACATTTTTCTCCTTAAAAATTATATCATATTTCTTTTGAAGATCAAATTTTATCTTTTGATCCTTCAATATATCTATTGATAAACCACATAATTTCATTGTTAGCTTCTTTATGTCATTTTGGAAAATCTTTCTTTCATCTGAAAAATCATCTTTCACACTTTTTGCTCTAAAACTTTCAACTTTCATCTCTTCAAGCTCGTTTCTGTCTATATCTAATTCTTTTTCCAAATTATATATCTTTTGTGAAAGTTCAAAACTTTTTGCTTCAAAAGATTTTCTTTCAGCATCAAAAGCTATTCTTTCTTTCTCCAAATTATTTTCTAAATCATATAACTTCATGGAAAGCTCAAAACTTTTTGTCTCAAAAGATTTTATTTCTTCATTGAATTCCATCCTTTCTTTTTCAAGAAATAAAAGTTTTTCAAAATCAGAGACTTGTTTTGAAAGTTTTATACATTTCAGTTCAATCTCTTTCTTTTCTTCAAAAGATTTCTTAGAAAAAATTGATAACTTTTGTACACAAATCTTTTCAAAATTTTCTTTTTCTTTTGTAAACTCATATGTGAATTCAGAAATTTTTCCTTTTAAAACAGTATTTTCACTTTCCAAATCATAAATCCTTTTTGAAAATTCAAATGATTTTTCTTTGAAAGATTTTCTTTCAGCTTCGAAAGATTTTTCCAAACAAATCTTTTTGTTTTGAAAATCAGTTTCTTGACAACTTTATCCTTTTCAGCACGAACTCTTTTCAGATCTTGTATTTCCCTTTCAAGATCTGAAATCTTCTCTTTCAACGTAGTATTCTCACTTTCCACAATTGTTTCTTTCTCTTGAAGCATTTTCAATTGATCTCGAAGATCTGAGTTTTCCTTCTCATGTGTGGCATCAAGATTTGGAATTTTGCCATTCAAATCTTTTATCTCAGATTCATGAGCAGATACTTTATCTTCCAGTTTAGATTTCTCAGAATTAATCTTTGTGTTTTTATCTGCAACTTGATTAAAAAGATCCATGTATCTAATATTCAAATAATCAAGATGCTTGATCTCATCTTTAGATAGTTAAGAAGGAAATACTTAAGTGGTTAGATAGTAGAATTATTTACCCCATAGCTAGTAGTTCTTGGGTAAGTCTTGTACAATGTGTCCCTAAGAAAGGAGGTGTAACAGTTGTGTTAGATGAAAAGAATGAGTTAATCCCAACTAGGGTAGTGTCATGATGGAGAATTTGTATGGACTATAGGAAGCTTGACAAAGCAACCCATAAGGACCATTTTACATTGCCTTTCATTGACCAAATATTGGATAGACCTGTTGGTAAGTAATATTACTGTTTTCTGGATGGATATTCTGGTTACAACCATATTGCCATAGCACCTGAGGACCAAGAGAAAACCACTTTCAGTTGTCCTTTTGGTACTTTTACTTTTAGAAGAATTCCTTTTGAACTATGCAACACCCCTGCCACATTTCAAAGGTGCATGATGTCCATAATCTCTGATATGTTGGAAACTTCTATAGAAATATTCATGGATGATTTTTCTCTCTAAGAAACTGCATATGAAGAATGTTTGAAAAATGTTGAACAAACTCTTAAAAGATATGAAAAAAGGGATTTAGTTTTAAATTGGAGAAAATGTCACTTCATGGTCAAAGAAGGCATTGTTTTGGGACATTTAATTTCAAATAAAGGAATAGAAGTTGATGAAGCAAAGTTGGAAGTTATTAAAAATTCCCAGAACCTACCAATGTCAAAGGAATTAGAAGTTTTCATGGCCATGCTGGATTTTACAAAAGATTTATAAAGAGTTTTCAAAGATTTCGAAACCACTTTGTTTGTTGCTGCAACATGACCAACCTTTTTTATTTCAACAAAGACTGTAGGAAAGCTTTCAACATTTTGAAAGAAGCTTTGATGTTAGCACCAATTGTAATCACGCCTGATTGGACAAAACCATTTAAACTCATGTATGATGCAAGTGATTGGAAAAAAGAAAGAAATGATTTTTCATCCTATATATTACTCTAGCAAAACTCTCACGGAGCACAAATTAACTACACCACTACTGAGAAAGAATTGTTGGTTGTTGTTTTTGCTTTTGAAAAATTTAGATCCTATCTAATGGGGACCAAGGTTACAGTTCAGACTTACCATGCAGCCATTGAATACTTAATTTCTAAAATGGATGCAAAGCCAAGATTGATTCGGTGGGTGTTGTTATAACACGAGTTTGATCTAGAAATAATAGATATGAAAGGAACTGAAAACCAAGTTTGCAGATTACTTGTCTAGATTGGAAAAAGGAAAGGAAACTCTTGTTGAAATAAATGAAAAGTTTCCTAATGAACATCTCTTGAGGTTGCAACATCATGCCACAGCACCATGGTTTGCTAATATTGCATACTATTTGGCCACTGGAATAATTTCACTTGAACTCACCAAGAACCAAGGAAAAAAGTTGTTTTTTGATGCAAAGAACTACCTTTGAGATGACCCCCTTTTGTTCAAATTAGGGGTTGATCAGATTTTGAGAAGGTGTATAACTCATGAAGATGTACCTGTAGTGCTAAAGCATTGTCATGCTTCACCAATGGTGGACACTTTGGTGGCCAAAAAACTGCAGGAAAAGTACTTCAATCTGAATTCTTTTGGCCTACACTCTTTCCTGATGCTGACGGTTTTGTTAAAATATGTAATGAATGTCAAAGAACTGGATCTATTTCATAAGGAAATGAGATGCCTCTTAATAGTATTTTAGAAGTTGAACTCTTTGATGTTTGTGGAATAGATTTCATGGGACCATTTCCTATTTTTGGAAACTATCAATACACCTTGGTAGTTGTAGACTATAGCTCTAAATGGGTAGAGCTATACCATGCCACAGTAATGATGCAACGACAGTGGTCAAGTTTCTTCACAAGAACATATTCACTAGATTTGGCACACCTAGGGCCATAATTAGTTGTAACACCACAAAACAGGGGTTAACAAAAACTTCCATAAAACGGAAGAGTGGTACACATTACTAAAGTAAGAGTATACCTAATTAACATTTCATAATCATTAATACAAAGATTTAGTTAATTATAACTACTATTGGACCACTAGCTTATCTGATCACTACTATGGCAATCAAATTACAAAAAGGATGTCGGAAAGTTCTATCATAAATCTTCCAATCTTTCACTCTCCAACAATGATCCCATGCTCACAACCCTGTTCTAGACCTTCTTGTGTTCGGAACCACTATTATCTGTAACACACAAAACACATAACAAGTGTTAGGCTTTTAAAGCCTAAGTGAGGTTTACACATAGCACATAGAGCATAATCATAGCATGTAGGAATAACGATTCGATACATTCACAAATTGGATTCCATGGAGAAGGTCCATATCGCTACCCAGTTACATCATAATTGAAGATATACCTTGATCGGTACCCCACGGTATTGTCACAAGGCATAACACAACGGAAAAACCCCATGGTATCCGAAGGTATGAATCAATTACACTTACCCCACGGTGTGTAAGAATATATCCTCCAATGTCTACTAGGTGCTCCTCCAATTATGTGAATACCAAATATGTTAATCCAAATAATATTCAAAGCATAATTAACACTTAAAAATGGTCCAACCATTTAACAATATTAATACTACTTCCATGTAGTTCATATACATCCATATGTATCAAATCACATTCTATATAATATCAATAATAAACATCCATGTTTACAATTCAATAATAGGTCCATATTGACCATTAAGCCATCCTTACTTCATTAAGACATAAATTAAGCCATCAACATAATCACATACCAATGATGTATAATCAAACCCAAATCTTTAACACTAACATTTATCATGGTATTCCAAATAATAGAACACAATTAATCTACCATAACTTACTTGGACTCTTCTTGTTTCCCTCTTCACCATTAAGAGCTTATTACTCAAGATTTCTCATTAACAATACCAAAATCAAGATAAAGAATGGTAGTAAAGTATAATACAATCAATTAGATACAAGTTACTCACCTTAATTCTTCAATTGGTAAAACCCTAACTTGAATACTTGAACCCAATCACTCCAACAGGATGAAAAGAAGATGAAATGCCCTAATTCAAGTTTAAATGGGTAAGATTCATCTACTAATTGTTTGAATTGGATTATGATTGAGAGATGTAAATTTACCTTAAGCTTTAGATGGAAAATCGTCTGAAATGTGTAGAGCAGAGGCAAAGTCCGGTTTTGAGAATTCTAAGAAGAGAAGAGAATGACTAAGGATAAAGAGGTGGGTTTAATCCCCTTTTAGCACGTCAGGTACTCGGCGCCGATCACCCGCGCCGATGCATCGACGCCAAACCATCGGCGCCAGCTTCTGTTTGCCAATCTTCTCAACTTCCACAAATTTAGCCGTAACTTCTTCGTTAGGACTCCGTTTTTACCCCGGAAGGTACCGTTGGACTCGTATTCAAATTACTCATCCAACTAATCCATAAAGTCTAATATTCCACTTTATGATCTATTTTTCATTAATTTTCTTTAAGGAATTAATTTACTGATTTCTACCGGAAGTTATAAAATAACAAGTAAAATTACGGAAATTACTTAGGATATCAATCATAATCTAAAAAGTCAAAATATTAAGAAATATTAGGACTATTATTACTTACAAGGATTTTCCGGGTGTTACAATTCTCCCCCACTTGAAATAGATTTCGTCCTCGAAATCTTAGATTTTGGAAAATAAATGTGGATATTTAATCTTCATATCTTCTTCCAACTCTAAAGTCACATTAACATTTTATTGATATAATACTATTGTACCTATAACCCCATTCCTCTATTGCAATTTCTCAATGATCTCTCTAAGATTGTTTCCCCATTCCTTCACCCAACGACTCATACTATTCGCTCTCACTTTAACAAGTGAAATCACATCATATCAATACGAAATATTTTGTATATATCTCTTCATTTCAAGTCTTATATACTTATTCACAATTAAAATCTAGAAGGAACAAGGATTCATCTTTCATATTTCCTGAACCTTACTTCTTTACTCATTATCCGCTCCCCAACTTAGATTTGTAAGCCTCCTTAGAGTAACTGTTTATCATTAAACCTTTATCCGACTATTGCTTGGTCTTCAATACCGTCATCATCCACATCTCAATCTCCAGATCTCAAAATAACATTAACGTATACTGCTTGAAAATCCATACTTACTTTAAATTGAGCATACTTACCAGTTTTGAATACTTCTATAATTACGGCAATCATCACTACATCTATGACCCACACGTTTCTTCAGTATAAGGTACTACCACTTCTTCACATCGATATTGCACTACGCGACCACATTGCAACCAAGCACTAAAATATTATATATCAAAGGTGATAATTCCATTGAACCTATAGTATAACTACATTCTTAGGTCCGACCTTTCTATCATTACTTCCTACGTTTGCATGGAGTACTACCCTCCAATCATTATTTGTCTCTTTCTCCCAACTTTTCCACATACCGATAACGCTTTCTCATCTTTATTAAACTTCCTATGATTCAAAATCATAAACTTATTTAACGACTCACACAACCAAAATCACTTTGGATAAACTCACACTACCGCTCGACATTCTATTCCAATTATAGCCAAATCACTACACCATCTTACAACCACATATTCCAACAGCTTTATTGACAACTAGTACTATTCATCTGGGATCCCCGAAAAGACTTTCATCTGATGTTCCCTCTTTATAACTTCTTACTACTGGTTGACACATTTATCTTGAGAATTAGTGCCACTACTCGTTCGTACATTCTCCACCCATAACATCTCACAGCAGACCAAATCCCTCATGGTCATTCGTACACAATTCAAATTTACCTTCATGCTCTCCCGCACAATTAACCGAATCTATTTCATTACTTTATTCCTCCCCAACTTTAGTTTGAACTACAACTCACGAGTTTCTTATTAACTTAAACTTACTCGCTTCTTACTAATTCCTTGTGATTCCAAACCATTATATATACAGTGCACGCTCCATCACAAATCGACATAGTCCATACCCTTACCATGTTCGTGCCTAATTCTTCATTCCATATAAACCATCTACATCATAAGTAGAATGTTCTTCTATAACAATAGTCTTTCACTATCCTAACACCCCCCACAAGGTGATCCTTCAACTTTTAACCTTCCGATTCTAACTTAACATTCATACATGATCTCAAAAGAAAAATCAATGTATTCACATTATGTAAACTTTAATTATAATACAATTCATATAATTCCAACCCCCAAGCCTATGTCAAATTAATTAAACTGACGAATACCCTTAAGACTCAACCGAGTCCAAAACCAATTCATCTGCTCAAAGGGTCTATTGATCATTTATCAATATCAACTTATGAAATTTAAAATACATCTAATCCCACATCATGCAACATACGCTTCGAGACATGATAATCTCACAACCTCTTCATTACTACTTTCCCAATGAAGTCAATCCATATATGTATCTATATGTACATGTATATACAACTCTATATACTCCACAATATATATATATATATATATATATATATATATATATTATTTTGCCAAAGTTCATTAATCCCAAAGGTACTAAGAATACAAGATCATCAAACGGTCCTCACATATAAGACCAATACTTAAGCCGACACTTATTTAAATGGAATGTAATTAAGCACATATCACATCATAATTATTGCACAACCCGAATAAATTCTAAAAGCGTCTTCTGACCACCTAGCTTTCACTTATCCAATGAATTAACCAAAACCTCTTCCACTCGTGATTTATTCGCCAATCACTCAAAATCCCCACATGTGGTGTTTCACAAGATATGTATTGTCCGCATTCTATAACATTCTGTAATATCCCCAGTCCACTGTACACGATATTGTCCGCTTTGCGCATACCCTCTGCATAACAGCATGTCGGTACCGCTCACGGTTTTGTTTCTGCCCGCACAGGCATACGCAGAACGCACCCAGACCGCACCCTGTGACAGGCAAAAGGCCTCATACATCTTACACAACTGCCGACTTCAATGTCAATAGTCGACCTATCGATACTTCTTTAATCTATTCATTAACAAGGACCGAACCTAATCCTTTCAACATAACATAATACAATTTACATCTCATCGTCTTCATTTCAAACTTATTCGTGCAATACTAATATCACAAAATCACTATAAATTCTTATTTAACGTCGAGGGTATTTCCTTACTGTCTCACCACACTACTCATAGCAATTTGCTAATTCCATCACCTTGATGACTACTAATCCTTCCTCGGGACATAACCGTCCCTTGCCAACTGTACTTCTAGTTACCAAACAAGGGTATAGACCTTCTTACAACCGATGCTAAGTCTACTTTCAACTCTCCCATTGTTCACCTTCCTCTTGAACACAATTACCAAAATTACAAACATCCTCCCATGATCTATCCAACACCTCTCCATTCGCAGAGTTCTTTCTTAGCTTATAGTAATATTTTACGACTTAGTTCGTTCATAGCCTTCATACATAACAATGTATTAAATATATTATTTCGCACATTTCCTCATTTTAAAGAACAACCCTTGGAGCAACTTGGGTACACATGACCCTAAAATTTTTATAACTTCTGTGTACTGCACAACGATCACGAGAATCGTTTGCATACTACTTTCCGAAAAACGTAATCTTTTTCAACCCAAAACGATGTTGTTATGACCGTAATATATTTAATGAAAATCTTTTTATACGACAAAAGTTGAAAGAAATTACCGACACGAAGTAAGCTAGTCGGTTCTCACACTCATTTATTTTTAACTTTTCTTGTAAATATGAAGTATTTTGCAAATTGCTAAACTCAAAATTTCGTTGCGCGACATAAATGGTACTGCCTTTTTCTTTAAATACCCACGTGCACATACTGACTCATCATCGACTAAATTGCTATTTATGCATTTGTTTTGAAATCACTAAGACCCATGTAACACACACTCGAGGACACCATGCATAAAACTCTACTTGTAATTAAAGGCTATTCACTCAAACAAGGTCTATCGTTTAACTCACGCAACTTATCATTGACGATCTATTTCCAACCAGTGGTTACCCTCTCAGCCTTCTAACACTTGTTATACATGCCTTCCAAGGCTCACTTACTCAACCATTTCATACTATTCCCATCTTGATCAAACATCTTACATTCTATTTCTACACATTTCAATCCACTTATTTAAGGTTGTCTCGGCGGACTTTCATGAGTCCCGCCAGTTCCAGGCTGTCCTTCCAACCTTCACTCATTTACCGCTCTATCCTCAAAAGAATTAGAGGATCTTAGTGGTGTATTCACCATTGTTCTTTTATAACACAAACGCATATCCACAAGAAATGGTTACATCTATTTAAACATACAAAACATATAATACCAAACGTTAGTCACTGTAACAATTTATAAGCAAGTATACTCATGTAGCAATATATTCATAATATCAGTAGCTAATTGCGATTGTGAATATATCATACATAAGAATTCTCGTTACCATCGCTACAGTACTAAATTCACGTATTTCCGTCGACTCTAAGATTATCCCGTGTTAGTACTTCTACCCAGATCTCACAAGTCACAACTTAATTCATCTCAGCTTAAGTCTAAGTACCTCCTCAGCATACTTAGTTCACTTAGACTAGAGCTCTGATACCAACTTGTAACACCCCAAAACAGGGGTTAACAAAAACATCCATAAAACGGAAGAGTGGTACACATTACTAAAGTAAGAGTATACCTAATTAACATTTCATAATCATTAATACAAAGATTTAGTTAATTATAACTACTATTGGACCACTAGCTTATCTGATCACTACTATGGCAATCAAATTACAAAAAGGATGTCGGAAAGTTCTATCATAAATCTTCCAATCTTTCACTCTCCAACAATGATCCCATCCTCACAACCCTGTTCTAGACCTTCTTGTGTTCGGAACCACTATTATCTGTAACACACAAAACACATAACAAGTGTTAGGATTTTAAAGCCTAAGTGAGGTTTACACATAGCACATAGAGCATAATCATAGCATGTAGGAATAACGATTTGATACATTCACAAATTGGATTCCATGGAGAAGGTCCATATCGCTACCCAGTTACATCATAATTGAAGATATACCTTGATCGGTACCCCACGGTATTGTCACAAGGCATAACACAACGGAAAAACCCCACGGTATCCGAAGGTATGAATCAATTACACTTACCCCACGGTGTGTAAGAATATATCCTCCAATGTCTACTAGGTGCTCCTCCAATTATGTGAATACCAAATATGTTAATCCAAATAATATTCAAAGCATAATTAACACTTAACAATGGTCCAACCATTTAACAATATTAATACTACTTCCATGTAGTTCATATACATCCATATGTAGCAAATCACATTTTATATAATATCAATAATAAACATCCATGTTTACAATTCAATAATAGGTCCATATTGACCATTAAGCCATCCTTACTTCATTAAGACATAAATTAAGCCATCAACATAATCACATACCAATGATATATAATCAAACCCAAATCTTTAACACTAACATTTATCATGGTATTCCAAATAATAGAACACAATTAATCTACCATAACTTACTTGGACTCTTCTTGTTTCCCTCTTCACCATTAAGAGCTTATTACTCAAGATTTCTCATTAACAATACCAAAATCAAGATAAAGAATGGTAGTAAAGTATAATACAATCAATTAGATACAAGTTACTCACCTTAATTCTTCAATTGGTAAAACCCTAACTTGAATACTTGAACCCAATCACTCCAACAGGATGAAAAGAAGATGAAATGCCCTAATTCAAGTTTAAATGGGTAAGATTCATCTACTAATTGTTTGAATTGGATTATGATTGAGAGATGTAAATTTACCTTAAGCTTTAGATGGAAAATCGTCTGAAATGTGTAGAGCAGAGGCAAAGTCCGGTTTTGAGAATTCTAAGAAGAGAAGAGAATGACTAAGGATAAAGAGGTGGGTTTAATCCCCTTTTAGCACGTCAGGTACTCGGCGCCGATCACCCGCGCCGATGCATCGGCGCCAAACCATCGGCGCCAGCTTCTGTTTGCCAATCTTCTCAATTTCCACAAATTTAGCCGTAACTTCTTCGTTAGGACTCCGTTTTTACCCCGGAAGGTACCGTTGGACTCGTATTCAAATTACTCATCCAACTAATCCATAAAGTCTAATATTCCACTTTATGATCTATTTTTCATTAATTTCCTTAAGGAATTAATTTACTGATTTCTACCGGAAGTTATCAAATAACAAGTAAAATTACGGAAATTACTTAGGATATCAATCATATTCTAAAAAGTCAAAATATTAAGAAATATTAGGACTATTATTACTTACAAGGATTTTCCGGGTGTTACATTAGTGATGAAGGAACCCACTTTGTGAACAACATGATGAAAGATGTTTTGGAGGAGTATAACATCGGTCATACAGTTGCTATAGCCTACCACCCTCAGACTAATGGCTTAGCTGAACTCTCAAATAGGGAAATCAAGAGTATTCTACAAAAGGTGCTCAAACCTTCAAAAAAGGATAGGCCATTTAAGGTAGATGATGCTCTTTGGTCTTATAGGACTGCCTATAAATCCCCAATCGGAATGTCTCCCTACAAGTTTGTCTTTAGAAAAGCTTGTCACTTGCCATTAGAACTTGAACACAAAGCTTTTTGGGCTCTGAAAGAGCTCAACATGAGTATTAATGATGCAGGTTAAAGATGAAGGTTGCAAATCAATTAGTTGCAAGAACTAAGGGACCAATCCTACAAAAATGCCAAAATTTACATGGATAAAACCAAGAAATGGAATGACAAATGGATTATGCAAAAAAAATCAAGTTGCTCAAAAACTTTTGTTGTTCAACTCACGATAAAACTCTTTCCAAGAAAACTAAGGTCCAAATGGAGTGGACCTATTGAAATCAAAAATGTTTTTCCTTATGGAGTTGTTGAACTAATTGATCCAACCAATGGATCATCTTTCATGGTAAATGGACAAAAAATTAAATTTTACCTGGATGTTGCAGCAACTACAGGGTCATCCTCTGTGGTGCATCTCCAACCTCAGTAATCTGTTATCTATGAAGCTCCACAAAGTCCAAGTGTACATATGTAAATAGCTCTTTTATTTTTGATAGAATAGATACATTTAAGTTGTCTGGTAATGTGCACGAAAGATAAGTTTTTAAAAGAATGACAGTTGATGCAACATCACTACTACATAAACGTGTGGGACCCACTACCATGAAACTAAAATAATTTTTGCAAAAAAATGAGAGTTGTGTTTAAAATTTGTTTTCTTAAGAAAAAAAAATCAAGGAATCGTTTTCAAAGAATTTGAAAACAAAATATGTGGTGGTAATAATCTTAAAGTGGCTTTATGCAAAATTATCTAATCAACCCTTATTACGTTATTATGACTACTAAAGTATTTTGTGATGCCAACTTTTTTAGACTACCCACTTGCTTTTTGCTTTAAAAATAAAAAATCACATATAAGCCTAACTATTTCAAAACCATTTGGCTTTTTGGTTCCATCCTAACCAAATTGGAAGAAACTGGTTTTAAAACCCTTAAATACTAATTTTCGGTCGTTTTCTTACACTCCAGACTGACCCTCCCCATTCTCATTTACAGAGAGTAATCGACGGAGAAACCTTCTGCAACAGTGTCGACAGAAGGCAAGGATGTCTAGAAGATAGAGAAGGCACTGAAGGCAAGTAGACTAGTTACTTACCTGAGGCGTTAGGTTTGTTCATCTGCAACGAACAAGCAGACTACAGAGAAGAAGAAAGAGAAAAGTGTAGTCATCCGTTCACTAGAATCCTCATCAAAGGTGGCTTCAAAATGGCAGAAGATATCGACAAGGGGAAAGGAAAAGGTAAGGCCTCTGAAGCTAGGTCTTCTTCCTCCTCTGAAGAGACTCTGAAACAACCCTTATTCTCGATCCTTATTAGAACTAAACCAAGAACCTATCTGCTCTGCGTGGTGAAGTCTACAACTTGGACAAAACCACCGGACGATTGTTAGACCTTAACATCACAAACCCAAACACCCCTGTAACCCAAGAAGAAGAAGCCTCTATTTTTATTGAGGATCAAGACCCCATGACACTGATGACCAACAAATTGGTCCAACCAGTGAAGGGTTTGATATGAACCTATTAACCTCTCAACAAAACCAAAGCCAACCGTTTACCACAAACACAACCATACCAGAATTACCCATATCCCATTCCCCTATTTATGTTCTTGAAACTTCTGTGTTTGACACAACCATACCCATAAACATCAATATGGAAACCCATGTGTCACAACATGATCTATAACAACCACAATTTCACCACCACCACCTAGAACCCATGAGATCTTTCATGTTGATGTGTTGGACCATCTGTTAAACATATCAGACACTGAAAATCCCTTTGCAAGAAGGCAAGATGAACCTGTAGAGGATGATGTGGAAGAAATGAAGATTGGTTAGGAAATTGTGCAATACCAATCAGGGGAGAATGATATTGTGGAGAAAGATGATGGGAAGGATAAAAGAAAACGCAAAAGGGGGAAAAGAAGAGAAATAAAACATGAAGAGTGTTAGGAAAGTAAAGAAGCCCTCTACCAGAAGGTCAACAAGAGCTGCCAAAGAAAGGCAACCACATCAAGGGATTAGAAGAAGAAAAAGAAAGGCCAAAAGATGAGAGAGAGGTAGAAGAGGAACCTATGGATACAGAGGATGATGAAGAAATGGTGTACACTGGAAGTTCAAGCAGGAACTTCGGTGGGACTGATGATGAGGATAGATATGTCCAGTTTAGGACTAAGTATGTCATAATAGGTGCAGTTCAAAAGCAGTAAGTGAATCCCCTTTCATCATGGAAGTCGTTGACAGTCTGGGCTGGGAAGAGTTGTGTATAGTACCTGAAAAGCACAACATAAATTGGCTTAGAGAGTTTTATGCAGAGGTGGTTGTCACATAAGGAGATGAAGTCACAATGAGAGGCACAAAGGTATCATTTTCTACTGAAAGGATTAATGATCTGTTTAAACTTACCCCCCCCCCCCCTGCAGATTCAGTTTACAGAAAGATGATGAGGAGAGCCTCAACAACAGATGCTAGGAGGATCCTAGACTTCATTGCATAGCCTAGGACAAAGTGAAAGGACGCCAATGAGACAAGCATAACCTTGGAAACACACTACCTAAAACTTCAAGCCAATCTATGGTTTCATTTTATTAATCATTCTATATTGCATACCTCACATGACACTAGCTTGGTTTTTGAGAGGTGTGTTCTCATTTACTCCATCATGGAGATGAAGCCTTTCAATGTTGACCAATTCATTTACAAGAGCATACGGGAATGTGCAGAAAAACCAAAGTGTAGATTATGGCATCCCGCCTTAATCCACACCTAAATGGAGAAAGCCAAAGTAAAGAAACTAGAGGATTGATGAGATGGTCAACAAGAAGACTGCTATGGACAACATAGCCATTGAAAGGATCATGAGGAACCAGGTTAAAAAGAAAGGAGACGGGGTTGGTTTGACAAAGAAGGCCACTAGAGACCATGCTACAGCATCTCAGCCCAGTTCCAACAGTTTGGACACCACAACTGTGGCCCTCTTGATCAAGATGATGGAGGAGAACTAGCAGAAGTTGATGGCAAAGTTGGAAGATCAAGAGAGTTTTTGGGAAGAAAAACTGAATACCCAAATAGATGACTTGGTTACTGAGTTTGAGGAGAATGAGATTGTCTTTGGAGGAAGAATAAAAAGGCAGGAAACATGTTGAAGAAGCTCAGGAGAGACCTTGTCCTACACAGGCAATGGGAAAGGAGGAAGGAGATATGGTGATGAGTGTGTGGGAGGAGCAGAATATGGAGGCTACTCATGATTTGCCCACCTATTCTAAGGAGTTCATAAAAAGGGATGAGGAGTTGCTCAAGGAAGCTACTGCATCACCTACTCCACCTGAGTAGGCAGGTCCATTTTTCTTTCTTAACTCCACTTTAGCTTTTACACTTTATTCTATTTCATTTTTTTAAGTCCATAAGAGTCTGGAAACTTTTTATATTTTTTTAATGATAGACAAAGTTTACTTAGTCAAACACAGTATATCCCAAATAAATCATTAGTTGCATGTTCACTTTCTTTTGTAAATACTAGAACCAATCCATGAACACCTGGGAAGCAACCAAGCAACAATTTTAAACTTTCAGAAAAGATTTAGGCCATTTTTCTCATACTCTAAGCCTGGCATACACTTACCCTTTGTACCCTTAAACCATAGAGCTTAACATGTTTCTTCATCATCAATGAGGATATTGTTTCTTTCAAGTATGGGGGAGGGTCTGTGTGATCTGTGTCAAAGCAGAAAAGATAAAGCAAATTTTCCTTTTATCTTGTCCAATAAATAGAAACAACCTTGTGATATTGGCATCACTTGCTCAATCAGTTTTTATATTGGCATCCATGGCTCAATCATGTACCCTTTTCTTTGTGAGATTGGTACAAAGGCTCAATCATACCCTTTTAGGCCACCAACTAAAAATTTGGCAGAGGGTAGTTGTTGCAGTATGTGTTGCAGCATAAACCCAGAAAGCAAGGAAAGTGAGAGAAAAATCAGAGAAGCCCATAAAATTTCAAACTTAAAAAGTCCTATTGATCCTTTGTTTAGAATTTGTTTTTGCCTAACAATAGGAACATGAGCCTTGGCATATGGTGTTGCATTGTGAAAGTTGAATAAACTTTGATTTATGGAAGGCTATGTTGAATGTTTGATATCTTTTGGCTAACCTCTATCACATTTTTTATTTCACTCTTCAAATTGAGTCTTTTTATTATTCATTTGTGCTGCTTGGGGACAAGCAACAGTTCAAGTGTGGGTGTGTGATAAGTGCATAATTTATCACATTCTAAGCACTTATTATCTCTTTATTTGATCTTATTTTAGTCTCCCAATCACCATAATTGAGTCTTTTAGTTTGTTTTATCATTTGTTTTAGTTTGGAGCTAACTAGGAGGAATACAGGTTGTTTGGTGCTAATCTTGAATAATCTGTAACATTTTGGGTTGTTGCAGCAGGTATGCTACATCGCGTTCACAGCTCAGCAAGTACAAGACGTCACTTCATAAACTTTTTGTTGAGGAATCTATTCCCTACCACCTGGCCCGTTTTGAAATATTTATGTGTTTTACTTGATATATATCAAATTAGGGATTATTGAATGAGTTTTTCCTATTTGGTACATTAAATTGTATAAAAATTGTGAAATACCCTTATTTGGGATTATGGGACATTTTGATAAATAAATCACAAGTGTGAGTACTTTCAATGATTTTTCATATAAATGGAAATTATTTGATGAAAATGTATAGTGGGGTATGTATGGGACGTTTTGAAATTATAAACGATATGATTTCATTTGGAAAATGATTTATCCCAAACGAAGGCGAGTTTTTAGAGCTAATCATTCATTTGGAGCATGTGTTTACATAAACGTGGGTTAAATACATTTTATTTGCATATGTTCACTTGTGTTTAATTGTCAAATGAATTGTTGAGCTTTTGGATCTGTTTTGACTCAGATGAGTCTTGGGGACAATTGTTTGGTATTTTTATTAACTCAATGAGGTGCTTGAACATATGATGCATTAAATTGCACACTTATTGGATATTACATGTTTTGAGTGCATTAGTCATTCAATTGGAGTCATGTAACGATTTAGGCTATAATGCATTGGGTCCATAGGTATAGGAGTCTGTTTTGTTGTTAAGCATAGAATTTTGATGTCCACACTTAATTCTAGTGAGTGGTCCCTAAGTCATGGGCCCTAAGTCATGGGTAGTGAGCTTGCGGTGATACCCTATTGGGTCGTATACAAAGCTTAGAGCTAATAGTCTACGGTGATACTCGGTTGATTCGTTTACGGGCCTAGGTCTTGCAGTGGTGCTCATTGGATCCGTATTTGGAGACTGGTGACTTTTGTGGTGAGACTCATCTAGAGGTCAAGTATAAACTAGTTTCATTTTGGGAATCTTGCGGTGGTTCTCAATGGATACATATACAGGGATCCATGGCCTAATGTGAAACTCAAGAACGTGGATAAGTGGCTAAACGTTGTGTTCCTGCCACATTCGATGGAATTGGGTATACCCGTCACCGAAAGGTGTTGTTTTAGGTATGGATTATTACCTATGCTTCGATGACGTTTTGATTATGGATTATTATCCATGATTTATGGTTTTAATAATTAGAACTTATTCATGTTTTCGAATGTTTTGGATACTAGAGTTTTATCCAGGTTTTTAGTATTTTAATATTAAATCTTATTCGTCTTTCGGGTGAGTATTAGGTTTTGGTCTCATGACAAACGATTGTTTTGGATAACTATATCTCATCATGAAAATGGTGGGTTTCAAGAAAGATGTTGCTTTCATACTTTATACATCATTTTGGGAATTGTCGATCAAAAAACATTCTTTTTGTTTACCATTTTATATAAATGATGAAAACTCTTGAACTCACTAAGCGTTAAGCCTATAATGTTTTATTTGTCGGCTTTTGCATTAGATCCTTATTGGGAAATGGTAGTATAGAAACTGTGATGAGATGAGTGTAAGTTAGAGGCACGAGAAAGATATATCTATTTGATGATGTCTTCTGCACCTTGGACATAGTGATATATCTATTGGGTTTTAGTAACGTTCGTCTCTAATTTAGTCCTTGTGTAGGTTTTGGTTATTATCTGATGGTGTGAATCTTAGATGGCCATTGTAGGAAATCAGATGTTGGCTTATAAAAAGTAATTTATTTCTTACTTGATGTATACATGAAAATTTTAAATTAGTTGCTCTTTCCAAATTTGAGGATGCTACGACCTTGGATTAATTAATATCATGACACAATGTCCAAACAGAATCATGTAATCTAGACCATGTAATATGAGATAAATCGTATTGATAATCACCTATTAACCAGTTTTCCAAGGATTCATTCCATAATTTCGAAGTTTCTTATGTCTTAATTCGGAATGTAATATTCTTTGTCTTCCAAAAAAACCTTTATTTTAGTCTTAAGAAAAAAAGGCGGTCGATTATATTGAAGAATAGATCTTAACGTATTGAAGTTAATAACTTGGCTTTGTGATAATTCAAAAAATACATAGTTTTGTGACAAGTAAGATAATTCAATATGGGGCTTCCTGTTAGTATTTCTAAGATTATCAAAAGCCCTTTTTATAGTCATAAGCGAAATAAAGCCAATTTTATTTTGTTGATTGGCTTTTTGGCATACACACTAACAGATCATAGATTACAAAAGGTTCAAAAAGGTTCAAAAAGGTTATCAAAAGGTTACTGATACAAGACATGATGTGTAAAGGTGCATAACAAACTCTAGGCGGGGAAGCTTGGTCTTCATATCTTCAAAGTATTGTTAACTCTTATTAAGTGTTGAGATCTTTGATAGAGACGCCCATAGGATGAATTGCGCTCTAGTTGGCTTGATTAAAGGCATGACTTGTCTTTGGCTCTATTGATGAGAGCCTCTGGTATCTTCTGATAAGACTGAGGATCAACACTTGGGAAATCTTTAAGGTATTGCTCTATAATACTTTTACATAAGAAATTAACGAACTAGGATCTAATAAGTATCCATGGATGAAAGATGTCGTGTTAAGGTATGCATCATTGATTATATTCACAGGAAGAAACACATATGCATAGTTACTTGTTATCCGTTGGGTTAAAGTATTCATCGGGTTAATTATCCAATGTATAATACAAATAAATACATCATTGGACACGCCAATAAACAATAATACCTTGGACATGTCAATCCATTGCATAATTGATTGTATTCAAAAGAAGAAACACATATGCATCGTACTAGTTCTCAATTGGGTTAAGGTATTCATCGGATTATATATCCATTTTATAATAAATATATACACATCTTTGGACACATCAACAAACAATAATGAGTTTTATGCCACTTCACTCATCACATTTTCATGGTAATTGGTTAATGTTTGAGATGTCACACCTTAGGTACCAAAACGAAGGTTTTAAAAGTATATTACCCAAAATAGGAATCAAAATAAAGTAAATTACATTTTCATTCATTTTGCCCTACGTAAAATATTTCATAACGCTATACAGTATATTCTTCTTTGTATCCAACAAAGAATGTTTGAATCTTCAAAATATCTCCTTTCAACTACAATGTATAACATACTCTTCAAAATATCTAATGGTTTTGATGATCCATATATACAGTATGTAACTTATTCTTGGTCTTTTAAGATACCTAAGTTGATGTCCATGTGTTAAAAACATAGTTAGTAAGCAACAATATATAGCAAACTTGTGTATACAAATAATATAAGAAGCATGAGTCGTAGTAACTATTAGACCTGATCTGAAAGCTCAGGAAGGATAGCGTACAAGTGAAGCCCACTAGAGAGAAGTTAGCTGGCCGAGTGTGTACATGCAAGTAACATAAATAACAGCCCTGAGTTGCAATCCATTTTTAATGACACATTTTGTTAATCATGTCTTTAGTTCCACATGTTAACCATAACTTTCACTAACTTGAGGGTTCATTAAGTTCCAAGGAATATGCGAGTCATGTATTAAAAGTTTGTTATAGTTATCTCGTCATCTTCATCCACCATCGCATTTCCATTATCAAAATTAACTTCCTCTTCTTTAAAGGTATATGTGGATCCCAGAAAGTGCAATCAATAACAATTAATTAATCAAGAAATCAAGAACATATTGAATTCAAGTTGTCATCCATCTCATTGATAATCATAAGAGTTTACAATCAATAATACGGCTCTGAAAAGCTAATGATGGATTAACCTAATTCCAAGAGAAAATAAAACTATTTATACCTTTTAGGTATTTTACAATATTAGCCCAAACTTTAAGACAATTACAATTTTTACCCTAACAATCTCCCCCTTTCGCTCAAAGTTTGGAACCAGCAGCTGCAGCAGCTAAGGCAGGTGTTGGTTCCTGTTTTGCTTAACAATGATGATTCTATCTAATTAGTTCAAACAATATACAAGGAAGCGTTTTAACGAACTAACAAATAATAATGAGGTAGAATAACACACAATATCAAATATAAGAAGTGTAAATAACACAGATAAATAGCTCAATGATTTACTGTATTTGATATAATAAGAACACCGAAAGGTTTGATAAGAATCTGCTCTAAAGGTGTGTGTGTTGTGCAAAGCCCTTAATAGAAGAACTCAACATGAGTCTTCTATTTATACTACTTCTAAAGGGGACAACATCTGGACAACAAGGACTGAAGGTACTAAAAACACTATTCAGGTACTGTTGATAGTACAACGTTAATTTAATGCGCCGGCTTCTACTAAGACTATGACCCATCAGAGTTTGACACGTGGAGTTGTCAGGTCATGCCTTGTACGAATGATCTTGAGTATCTTCGTACAGCATAAATCGTGAGAAGCACGATTGTCTTTGTATAGATCTTTGGTATTTTATACCACAGAGGCTCTGTCAAGTATAACAGAGGCTCTGTGGCCTTGTCCGCATTGAAGAGTCTTTAGGCAATTCTTCACTTATGTCTTCTCGGTTGCTCGGTAGAGCCTCTGTCGAAGACTTCTATGCTTCTGACTTCTCGGTGACTCGGCATAGCCTCTGTCGAAGACTTCTATACTTAGCCTATTTCAATACTTCTATAATCATAAAGATTGGAGCTAACAATCTCCCCCTAAGTATCGAAAAATAAAAAATTAAAAAGTGCAAGATTTTCTAGGCTAAGTACATGACAAGAGGTATTTTTCCTCTGTAAAAACTTCTTTCATTTAAAGTTATGCCAGAAGAACTTACATTCGTTTACATGATGAAAGTAAAGGTAACAGAGGTTGGTAGAGGTTATCAGACGTTGTCGTCTTTGAAGTCGTTGAAACTTCTGTTGACGAATCCTAACTCTCTAAGCTCGTGATAGAAGCTGATGCAGAGGTTTCGGAAGTTGATTGTTGAATCGATGACTTCTATCAGTCTATCTGCATTACCCCGATCCATTTGCTCTGTTCCTCTATGCTCCACGAGGCTTGCTTTGAACTCTGTCAAAGTACTTGTTGCATACTTCTGACAGTCCATCTCTATGAATAGTCTTGACTTCCCAGCAGGATCTTGATAGACTAACCCAACTCTTGGAGATGTAATGATCGAGTTTGGTATGGCAGAGGATGGGCAGTCGTCTTCTGGTGGTCGGAGAGCAAGGTTTCTTACACCGAGATCTCATGCTAATTGGAAGTCGACAAGGCTATACAACAGAAGCTTCTCACTCATTGCTTTCCTGATCACCCTGTATGCCCTTCGATGTGCATCTGTTGTGAAGTTCTCTTTTGTCCAGGGGAGAAGGTCGGGTAGGTCGTAGGGATTTAGATTTCTCATATCAGCATCTGAGAATTGATTCACGGATCTGTTCTCCCTTTTGACCTTATATATGTTATAGGAAACCTTAGGTGTAGTTCTGGTTTTAGAAAACTTACAGTATATGACCTTGTCGATTTTTTCGATTGAGAAGACTTCATGTTTTGGCTTGGATTTTGTTCTTGTGAAGATGTTTTCGAGGTCAGCACGAAGTTCGGGATCTTGGACCATTGGTGGCATTGGATCTCTGGCAGTTCTGTTGTAAAGATACTTTTACACCACTTCTTCCATTTGAGGTGGAGGTGTACCAGGTGGAGGCATGGGTCTGTGCAAAGCATCCATTTTCTTCTTAATTTCTGCCACTCGATCCTCTGTGAGTTTTTTCTTTGGATCCAGAACAGGTATGTTTGACAGAGGGGTGGCACCTAAAGCCCAGTCTTCTTGTTCTGGCTTTGGTGTCACATAGGCGTCGAAAGAGCTTTTCATCAATTTCTCTGCTGGTTGATGCTTTGGCTTCTTCTTTTTGGGTTCCTCTGTCATTATCCCCTTGCCTTTTTCTTTTGCCTTTGGCTGAAGATCTTCTTGTAGAGATGGGGTTGCCTCTGTGGGATTTGTCTTTTGGATTTCTGAGGGTGCCTCTGTAGTTTTGGGGGTTGCCTCTGTAGGTTTTGGCACTTGTGTTTCTGAGGACTTGGTTGGTGATGTGGGTTTTGTTGGTGAGGCTTATGTGGTTTTGCTCAGATGGTTTCTTTTGTGAGCAATGGTTTTGGTTCTGGTTTTGGGTATGGGAGATGGGGGTTTTGTTGTTGCAGCTTCTGGTGTTTTTGGTGTTGGAAAGGGGAGTTCTTCTGGTGATTTTGGTTTTGGTGATTGGGATGGTTGATCTTCTTCGGAGGATGTTAGGATTTGGAATTCTTCACGGGTTGGGACATCTGCTCCGAATACAGAGGTTGTTTCCACATAGGTGGGTGTTGCCTCTGTGGTCTTCTGTTGTTGATCTTGGTTGGTTTTAGGTACTTGGGTTGCGATTGGGGTTTCTTCAGAGAGTATTTCCACGGAGGTGGTTGTTGCCTATGTGGTCTGTTGTTGGTTTCCTCCTTGGGTTTGAGTTTGGGGAACTTGGTATAGGGGTTCTACTGATAATGGTGGTTCTGGTAGACCTCTATTTGCAGTTTCTTCCCTTTGTTTCTCCCCCTCAGGATGCTCTGATGAATCGTCAGAGTCATCATCAGAGCCATCATGACCCTTGTTTTTGGTACCCTCTGCTCTGCACGATGCTTCAGGCTTTTTCGGTGGAGTTGCACCTGCGGCTATGAGTTTTGAGCATACGTCATCACAGAGACCAAGAAGAGTATGGAGCTCTGCTTCTGTGTTATAGCGCATTCTATGAAGGCTTTGATGAGCTCTGTGACTTGGTCGATTACCCCTTATCAAAGTTCTGTGAGCTGAGCTCTGGTCATGTAGTCGGAAGGTTTCATGGCCAGAGTTGCATTTGTGGTTTGTTCTTGGACATGCTCAAGGGCTTTCATCAGATCTTCTGGGGTGATGCCCGTAGAGGTTAGGGTAGATGTTTTCTTCAGTGTATCTAGCAGGTCTTTCACAGAGCTTTGGAAGTCTGAGGTTGTGGCCTTCTCGAAATTAGCAGCAGCAGAGTTGGCAGAGGTTGTTGCAGCTGTTCGCATCTGGGCTAGAGCATTTTGCACCTCTGTGGACAGGTTGTCCATTTTGATGTTCATTTCAGTAAAGGCCCGCATAGTAACTTCTGCAAAAGAATCAAAAGAGCTTTTCAACTCTTCCAATGTGGTGTCCACAGAGGTGACAAGGGTTTGGAACTCAACCCTTTATACATGTGGACTTGGTGTAACCTCTGGGGGAACACATTCATCCCCAGAGTGTGTCTCTGTTCCTCAGACGCCTTCTTTCGCTCCTGTTTTTATGTTGAGAGCGGAAGGACATCCCTCTAATCCTTGAGCAGAGGCTTTTCAGCTTCAGACTCTATAGAGGTTCTGTTAAGGACATTGTCTTGATCCAATCCAGAGGTAGGTACATGAGTATCCTTAAGTTAACTCGGGGATTTGTCTAGAATCCCTTCGTCTTCGTGCACTCTAGGTCCCTCTGAAGGGCCTGTTGGACTTACGTGTGTGTGCGTGTCAGAGGAAACAAATTCCTCTGTTGGGATTTCTGTTGTGATCTGGGGCAATTGATCACTTACTAAGGGCAAGTCCTTTAGAGAGGACTCCCCTGGAATGGTTTCCCCGGCTAAGATTAGCACAGAGGTAGAAAGGGTTACCTCTGTCCGGTCAGTTTGGGTTGGGGTCAAGTCGTGCTGCTCTTGTTCAATATTACCTTCTGCCACTAGACTGGCGGTTGTTAGTTCCTTTTTGTTTAAACAATGATGATTCTTTCAGTTTAGTTCAGATAGGTTTATATTGCGGAAGCGTATTTAATTTACTGAAAGAAAGGCTAAGATATAAGAACACACAATATCAAATAAGTAATGAAGATGACAGATAAATATCTCAAAGGTTACTGTATTTGATATTATCAAGAACACCAAGAACATAACAAGAAATCTGCTGGTGTGTGTGTTTGTGCGTAGCTTAATATCTGATACTTGTTCTTGTTAATAGAAGAACTCAACATGAGTCTTCTATTTATACTACTACAAAGGGGACATACTTTAGACAGTAAGGACTGATCTACAGTAGACAGGATTGCATGAACGGTAGCAGGTACGATGTTCATTTAATGCGCATGTTCCATCTTCGACAGAGCCCTTTCAGAGTTTGACACGTGGAGTTTATGTCAGGGCACGCTTTGTACAAGTGGATGAACGGATCCTGGAATAGTAGAAAGATATTTGTTGTTTTCTTCCAAGTTTTTAGTATACCGCAGAGGCTCTGTCAAAGGTGATAGAGGTTCTGCGGCTCGGTCCTCTGTGAGCAGTCTTCTGTTGATTCTTGTCTTCGGTCTTCTTGGTGTCTCGGCAGAGCCTCTGTTGGAGGCTTCTATACTTAGCCTATTTTTCACTACTTTCATAAACCGAAAGATTGGAGCTAACAATCTCCCCCTAAGTAGTGAAAAATGAAAATTTGAAAAGTACATGGATTTTTAGGCTAAGTATGTATTAAGAACACTTTTTCTTTTCACATTAGATTATGCCAGAGGCATTTACATATGATTGTATTTGAAAAGAAAGATTACAGAGGATTTGTTTGACTGACTCAGACGTTGGCATCTTTGAAGTCATTATAACTTCTGCGGTCGAGTCCTTCCTTTATAAGCTCGTGATAGAAACGGATGCATAGTTTTCTGAAGTTGATTGTTGCATCGATGATCTCTATCAGTCTGTCGGCCAGGCTTTGATCCATGAGCTCTGTTCCTCTGTGCTTTACTAGGATCGTTCTGAACTCTGTCAAAGTACTTGTTGCGTACTTCTGACAGTCCATCTCTACAAACAATCTTGATCTTCACGTAGGATTTTTAAATACTAACCCGACCCTTGGTGATGTGATTATTGAGTTTGGTACAGTAGAGGGAGGGCAGTAGTCTTCTGGTGGTTGAACAACCAAGTTCTTCACTCCAAGGTCTCTAGCTAGTTGGAAATCAACCATGCTGTATAGCAGAAGCTTCTCACGTATGGCCTTTCTGATCACCCTGTAGGCTCTGTGAAATGGATCGGTTGTGAAGTTCTTTTTCGTCCAGTCCAGAAGATCAGGTAGGTCATAAGGATTTAGATTCCTAAGATCCGCATCAGAGAATTGGTTCTCGGATTTGTCCTCTCTTTTGACCTTGTAGATGTTGTAAGAGACTTTAGGCCAAGTTCTGGTTTTAGAGAACTTACAGTAGATGACCTTGATGATTTTGGAGGATGAGAAGACTTCATGTTTTGGCTTGGGATTTGTTCTGGTGAAGAGGTTTTCAAGGTCAGCACGGAAGTCAGGATCTTGAATGGTTGGTGTCGTTTGATCTATGCTCATTCTGCTATATAAGTACCTGTATACCACCTCTTCCATTTGTGGTGGTGGTGGTTGAGGCAATGTTTTGCGTAGAGCATCTAATTTGTTCTTGACTTCTGCCACTCGATCTTCTGTAGGAGGTGCCTTTGGATCCAGAACAGGAATGTCTGACAGAGGTGTAGCGCCGAAAGCCCAGTCTTCTTCTTCAGGCTTTGGTGTTTTATACCCATCGAAAGAGCTCTTCATCAGTTTTTCTGTCGAAGGTTGATGCTTGGGCTTTTTCTTCTGCGTTTCTTCTGTCATAATCCCTATGCCTTTGTCCTTCGTCGTTGGTTTCTATGCTTGTAGAGATGGGGTATCCTATGTGGGTTTTGGTATTTGAGCTTCAGAGGGTTTGGTTGTAGGAGGTTCTGTAGGGGTTGCCTCTGTTGGATTTGACACTTGAGTTTCAGAGGGCTTGGTTGGTGATTTGGGTTTTGTTGGAGAGGCTTCAGGTGTTTTGCTCAGATATTTTCTCTGTTTTTGAGCAATGGTTTTGATTCTTGGGTTGGTTCTAGGTGTTGGGGAAGGTAGTTCTTCTTCAGAAGATGTCAGAATTTGGAAGTTTTCTTGGGTTTGGGCATCTTCTCCGAATACAGAGGGGAATTCCACAGAAGTGGTTATTGCCTTTGTGCACTGTTGTTGTTTTCCTCCTTGGGTTTGAGTTGGAGGTGCTTGAGATATAGGTTCTGCGGATACCAGTGGAGCTTGTATACCTCTGCTTGCAGCTTTTTCCCTTTGTTTCTCCCCCTCAAGATGATCTGGTGGACTATCAGAGTCATCACCAGAGTCATCCTGACCCTTGTCTGAAGTACCCTCTGTTCTGCACGAAGCTTTAGTTTTCTTTGGCGGAATAGCTCTTGCAGCGACCATCTTGGCGCATAAATCATCACAGAGGCCGAGGAGTGTTTAAACCTCTGCTTCTGTGTTGAAGCGCATTCTGCCGACGCTCTTCTGGAAGTCTTTAACATAATTTGCGTTGGCGGCAGTGAAGGAGACTATTACTTCTGTGACTTGATTAATTACCCCTTGCCCAAGCTCTGTCAGCTGAGCTCTGGTCATGTAGTCATAAGGCTTCATGGCCAGAGTTTCTTGCAAAGTCTTCTCCTGAACTTGTTCTAATGCCTTCTTTAGATCTTCAGGTGTAAGGCCCTTAGAAGCGGAGGATTGCTCTTTCAGCTTTTGAAGGAAATGCTTGACAGACTCTTTGAAGGCAGAGGTAGCGGCTTTTCCGAATTCAGTAACGGCAGAAGTAGCAGTGGTGGTAGCAGTTGACTTCATCTGGGTTACGGCATTTTGCACCTCTGTGGACAGGTTGTCCATTTTGGTGTTCAGATTTAGGATTGCCCTGGATGTTGTTTCTGCAAAAGATTTGAAAGAGCTTTGCAACTCCTTTAATGTATTGTCCACAGAGGTGATAAGGGTTTGGAACTCATCCCTTGATACATGTGAACTAGTTGTAACCTCTGGGGGAACACATTCTTCCCCAGAGTGAGTCTCTGTTCCTGAGACACCTTCTTTCGCCCTTGTTTTTATGTTGGGGGCGGAAGGATTTGCTTTTAATCCTTGAGAAGAAACTTTTGGAGTTTCAATCTCTATAGAAGTTCTGTCAAGGACATTGTCTTGATCCACTCCAGAGGTGGGTACAAGATTATCCTTGAGTTGACTTGGGGATTTGTCTAGAATCCCTTCGTCTGTGTGCATTCTAATCTCCGCTGAAGAGATGTTTGGGCCTAGGTGTGTGTGTGTAACAGAGGCAACAAATTCCTCTGTAGGGATGTCTGATGTGATCTGGGGCAATTGATCACTTATTAAGGGCAAATCCTTTAGAGAGGATTCCCTTGGAATGGTTTCCCCGGTTTCTAATGGTACAGAAGATGAAAGAATTTCCTCTGTCCGGATGGTTTGGGTTGGGGTCGAGCTGTGCTGCTCTTTTTCAATATTGCCCTCTGTCACTAGATTGGCGGCAATAGAAATGTGGGTTGCACTGGGAGTTGGTTTTGGTTGTGTGCCTCTACTATTCCAGGCATCTTTTCTTGCTTCTGTTTCTGTTAAGCATCCAAGCACTTCTTCTCCCTCTATGGTCTCAACCTCTGTTGCTACCTTATGGCTTGGTGCTTCTACCCTGACTTCTGGGCATTTCCCTAGGTCTTCATAGCAAGAGTGAGTCCCAACTAGTTTCATGATATGTGGATGATAAAGACCTTTTCTTATTTGGTCTGCTTCTTCTTCATTAGAATCCACTTCTGAGACTTCTTCATTAGATTCAACTATCTCCTCTGTGTGACCTCCTAGCATGGTGTTCATGTGATGGTCTTCTACAGCTACCTCTTCCACTGGGCTTGCCCTTTGTACATCAAATCCTGGTTGAAGAAAATGGTTATGTAGTACCTCTGGTGTCTTACCCTAAACATTTTGTGGCGTTTGATCATCTTCTTCTAGGTCAGAAGAGATTTTGAAGTCTGCTTCTTCTGTAGAGCCATGGGAGAGGGGTTCTGCAGTCCATCCAGAAGTGTCAAGAGTGTTGGCAAACTCAGGGCGTTGGAGGAAGTCAGAGAAATTTCCATGATGTGCATAGCTGAGGGGATTGGGGGATTGCAGAGGTGATTGGTGAACTTCTTCTTCTATCACATCATCCTCTGCTATAGTTTCCATAGGACACAGGGGTTTCCCGATTTTCTTCTTGCTATTCCTCCTCTTGGGTTTGGGTGCTTTCTCCTCAGAAGACTTGTGTTTTCTCTTCTTTTTGTGTTTTGGAGGAGAGGGAGGTGCAGAAGATCCAACCTCTGTTGCATGAGGTGGAGACTCTTGTGTTTGAGCAGCAGAAGTAGAGGTGCCCTCTGTGGTTTTCCTCTTGTAAGTTTTCTTTTTAGTAGAGGCAGAGGGTTTACTCTTCTTAGCAAAATGAATGATGGCTTCTCTTTGTGCAAGGAATCTGGCTTGAACTTCTTCATGCTTCTGAAAAGCCGCAACCCATTCTTCATCTGTCGATCTTTCACCTACCTCTGTTCCTATGGGGACTCCTAGACGTGGGGGTGTCATAGGACTTGGGTCTGGAGTCCTATGATCGCGTATGTATTCTAACCTAAGAGTTTCCTTCCTTGCATATCCCAGAAGTTTGTTTGGCAGAGGTCTGCAGAAAGGGTAACCATCTTCATGCTCTGTTGGGGTGTTTTTTATCATGGCATACTTTTTGATTGTGGGTCCCTCCATAGGCCATTTTTCGAGTAGGAGTAGAGGTTCTAACAGAACACCTATTATTCGTTGAAATTGCAGAGGAGGCAGAGCTTCTGTCTTCTTTCCCTTTTTCTTCTGGAAAGTGATTTTTCTGTCTATTGTGTTCACCATTTCCTGCATCATAAGTGTGGCGAAGTCCAGAGGTAGGTCATAGTAGACCCCGTACA
The DNA here is from genome assembly GCA_033807775.1 of Saussurea involucrata. Lineage (NCBI taxonomy): Eukaryota > Viridiplantae > Streptophyta > Magnoliopsida > Asterales > Asteraceae > Saussurea > Saussurea involucrata. Next base: position 24,659,104 of record CM066312.1, read on the forward strand.
TTATGGCTAAGATCTGGTGTGAAGATTGATCTGGACTGCCCACTTTTCCTGTTAGGCACCTGTTAAGAATGGAAAAGAGTGTATTCCACAGAGGTGGTAGTCTGCCTATGCGAAAGTCATTTCTTTTTCTAAGTGGTAAGTTGTACCCCAACATTTCAACGAACCTGCAGAGCTCTTCGTCTGTGGGTTCCTCTGCATAGGCCTTTATTCCTAGAAGACCTCTGGTTGGTAAACTGAACTCAAGTAAGAACATCGTTCTGTTGAACTTGAGTTCAATGTGCACGGATTTATCTGGCTTGGAAATGTAGCCCTTTATCTGTCTATCCTCTGGATCAAATCTACAACTTTGCCAGAATTGATTTAGGTATCTGGCAGGGATTTTGTCGACGGTTTTGGTTACGAGAGGGTAGAGGATGTGGTTTTCCAAGATATGGAGAAGATTAGAATGAGCTTCCCCAAAAGCAGTTTTAGATGGAACCAGATAGTGGTTATTTGGTTTTAATGGTAGAACATTATCAAAATGTTCATGTTCTAAGAAATTTTGAAGGTGTGTGGTCGGAGAAAAGTTTGCTTCGTCGCCGGAGTTGTCCTTTTCCAGGTCTCTGGCTATCGCTGGCTTTTCAGAGTGTTCAGGGGAGTTCGCCGGAGAGTGAGCAGGGGAGTTTTCCTGAGCGTGAGTAGTGGAAGCCATTTCTTGGATAAGAAAAGGATGAATAATGAAGAATTTGCAGGTTTTTGCACAAGTTCGCCGGAGAAGAAAGTGTAAGTTCGTAACGTTTTTAGAAGGTGGGGTATTTTGGGTTTTATACTGAAGGGTAACGGTAGAATCTAAAGAGGTAATATATGAGAGTGAATAAAATTTGGAGTCCGCAATCGAGTGCATACGGCTGGTTCAATTTTCCAGGAGAATGTGTGTCATGTACGTCCAATGGAAATGTGACACGTCAGCAGTGTCGGAGTACGACGGGACGTCGTGCGCGGCCCATTAATGCTTGGCGCATGGGTTTCTTTATCTCCACACGATTTTCACTCGCAGAATTTAACCGTTACTTTTGCAGAATTTCCCTAAGTATCAGAAAATGACATAATCTTTGTAGTGATAGGAGCTTTGTGGTTTCTGACCTTCTTGTTATATCCTCTGTTGCTTGTGCCTTTACCAAAAACGTTTGAAAAGCATTGGAGAGGATCGATAGATTTTTAGTGTAGAAATTGCATTCACAGAGGTTTTGAAGCTCTGTCAGAGCCAGCAGAAGCTCTATGAGTTGAAATTTCTCATAACTAAAAATTTAGGAAACTTTTTGATCATACAAAGTTTTAATTGTTTTTAACACTGTTTTAGGACCTATTTGAAAGTTGATGTCCTAGAAAATTGTTTGTGAAAAAGTTTTGTGCGAGTATCTCTTATAGTTGCCTAGGTTAATCAACAGAGATTCTTGTGATGGAATGTGTTCTGTGACTAACCTTTTAGTGTCTTTAAGGGTGCATTTTTACAAGAGAACTCTGTAGAGGACATTCAAATTGATCGATAGAGTTTTTATTACAAATTTGCGATCATAGAGTCTTTATCTGGCAGAGCCTCTGTTGAGCTCAGCAGAGGCTCTATGACCTTAAATTTCTAATAATGGGAAGCTCATAAATCTTTTTGTTCATTTAAACTTTGAGATGTCTTTTGAAGTGTTTCTAGAACATATTTGGAAATTTGTGTCCTAGAAAACTATTTTCGAAAAAGATTTTGTGTAAGTAATCTTTTAAATACCTGGGTTAGTCAGCAAACGTTCTGTGGTATGTTGAACTTTCTGAGTAAAGACCTTCTGTATGACATTCAAGATGATTGATCGAGTTCCCGTATGATATTTGCAGTTTTGGAGGATCTGTCTTACAGAAGCTCTGTTGAGCTCAGCAGAGGCTCTGGAACCTTAAATTTCTCATAAAGGAAGGTTCATCAAGTGTTTTGTTTATTTCTTGTTTGGAATGTCATAAACAAGGTTTCTAGGACATATTTGAAAGTTTGTGTCCTAGAAAATTGTTTTCAAGAAGGATTTGTACGAGATACTCACTTTTTGACTCTTCTAACCTCGGTTAAATACCTGACTTCTGTGGTTGTTGTTGGTCATAATTCTTCTTTGGCTCCCCCTTGAACTGCCAACTTCTGTAAATCAGTTCAAGGTCTCCTTCTGCTCCCCCTTGACCTATGCTTGGATCAAATGAGATAAGTTTTGCATAGAACATAGGTCAAGTTCAATAGAGGTTCTGTGTAGGCTGTCAGAGGTTCTGAGCAGACCCACAGAAGCTCTGTGAATTTTTTTTTTGGAACCTTTTATGATGGAGAATTTACATACAGAAATAAATCAGACAACAAAAATAATAAAAACAATATATTTACATATTTACAGAGGATAGAATTATACTTACAGAGGTTTTAACTCATGTTAATCATTCCCAACATACCCACCAAGAAAAGGAATCTTTTCTCATCTAGTGCTTTGGTGAATAAGTCTGCAAGCTGGTATTCTGTAGACACGAAATGCATTTCGATTGTGCCATATTCAACATGATGCTTCAGAAAGTGGTAACGGATGTCGATATGCTTTGTTTTTTAGTGCTGTACTGGATTGGCAGAGATGGCTATGGCGCTCTTTGAGTCACAGAAGATACGTATCATGTATATGTTGTGACCATAATCTTTTAGCTGAGTTTTCATCCACAGAACTTGGGAGCAACAGCTAGCAGCAGCAACGTATTCAGCTTCTGCCGTAGATGTCGATACACAGTTCTGTTTCTTTGAAGTCCAGCTAACTAATTTCCCCCTAGGAATTGACAACTCCCAGAGGTACTCTTTCTGTCGAGCTTGCAGCCTCCCTAGTCTGAATCTGTATATGCTTTAAGACCAAAACCAGAGTTCTTTGGATACCAGAGGCCAAGATTTTTGGTCCCTTTGAGGTATCTGAATATCCTTTTTACAGCAATATAATGGGATTCCTTCGGGTTAGCTTGATATCTTGCACAGAGGCATGTGGCATGCATTATGTCAGGTCTACTTGCGGTTAAGTATAACAGAGATCCAATCATACCTCTGTAGAGCTTGCACTCTACAGATTTATCATTTGGATCTGAGTATAACTTATTTCCAGTGGCCATTGGGGTCTTCATTACAGAGGCATCAGAGAGACTGAATTTTGTAAGCATGTCAGAGACATATTTTGCTTGATTTATGAAAATTCCCTCTGATGATTGTTTTACTTGGAGTCCGAGGAAGAAAGTTAATTCTCCCATCATACTCCTTTCAAACTCACTCTGCATGAGTTTTTCAAAATCTTTGCACTGTTGTGCATTTGTAGACCCAAAAATAATGTCGTCCACATATATTTGTACAAGCATAATTTCATCACCATTCCTTTTATAAAACAAAGTTGTATCTATCGTACCTCTATCGTAGTTGTTATTGAGAAGAAAGGTTGAAAGTCTTTCATACCATGCTCTTGGAGCCGGTTTCAGTCCATACAGAGCTTTGTCAAGGTAATACACGTATTTTGGGTACTTGGAGCTTTCAAACCCTGGTGGTTGCTGGACATAGACTTCTTCTTGGATTTCGCCATTTAGAAAGGCCGATTTTACATCCATTTGAAATACTTTGAAACCTCTGTGGGCTGCAAAGGCTAAAAATATTCTTATAGCCTTGAGCCGTGCGACAGGGGAAAAAGTTTAATCATAATCAATGCCTTCTTCTTGGCGATATCCCTTGGCCACCAATCTTGCTTTGTTTCTAATGACCACCCCATCCTCGTCCTTCTTGTTTCTGAAGACCCATTTTGTCCCTATGGCTTGTTTCCCTCGTGGCAGAGGTACTAGAGTCCATACCTTGTTTCTCACAAACTGTAGAAGCTCTTCTTGCATAACATCTACCCAGTTTGGATCATTTAGGGCTTCAGAGATCCTTTTTGCCTCGATCATACAGATAAAATTTGTAAAGAAACAAAAATTAGCAGTGGCTGGTCTTGTTTTGACCTTTTTAGAAGGATCGCCGATTATAAGGCTTGGTGGGTGGCTTTTCGTACATTGAGTTGTTCTTGGGAAATGGTCATCGAAGTCATCAAGTTGATCTACAGAGGTTGTACTCTGTTGTTCTGGTGCACCTTCTGATGTAGATGGTGCTTCTGTATTTGTGCTTGGTTTTTCAGCTTGTGGGATGATTGGTATGAGTGTTGGTATTCTTTACTCTGAGGAAGTAGAGACTGAGTCGTCGTGTTCCTCTGGTATTGGTTCTTCTGTAGTAATTGAAGTTGGTATTTCAGTAGCTTCTATGGTTGTATCCTTTGTTGTATCATCTTCTGTTGGCTCCCCCTCGGCATTTGCATCTGTATGATTAACAGAAGAAGATGAAGTACATAAGGGACCAGTTAGAGATATACCTGTCTCGATTTGGCTTACAAAAGATGATCCTCCAGAGGCTCTGACGGTTCCAACAGAGGGATCAATGTCATCATGGAACATTTCTTGAAATAGAAGATTTAAGTCTTCTTCTCTTGTTTTTGAGATGCCAGAGGATTCCCCTTTTAGCCCGAGTTCTAAACTGGTTTGTTCAGAAGTCATTTGGAAAGAGTCGTCAAAAGACATGTTGATACTTTCTACAATGGTTCGTGATTTCAGAAGATAGACTCTGTAGGCCTTGGATGCGGCAGAGTATCCAATGAACTTGCCTTCATCAGCTTTCACTTCAAACTTTCCTCTTGCTTCTCTGTCGTTTAAGACAAAACATATGCATCCAAAAACATGGAAGAACTTGATGTTTGGTCTCCTTTTGTTGATCAAATGATATGGTGTTTTGATGTGCCTTTTTACAATGGTTGATCGATTTTGGGTATAGCAAGCGGTTGATACTGCTTCTGCCCAAAATGTCATTGGTAATCCACATTTAGTCAGCATAGTTCTTGCAGCCTCCACAAGCGTACGGTTCTTACGTTCAACCACGCCATTCTGTTGTGGGGTGCGTGCTGCAGAGAAGTTCTGAGATATTCCTTCTTCTGTTAGATAGGCTTCAATGACAGAGTTTTTGAATTATGTGCCATTGTCGCTTCTCAGTTTTTGAATCCTGCACTCATACAGAACTTGGATTCTTTTCATTAAATTTATCAGAATGTTTGGAACATCTGATTTCTTTCTGAAAAATTCAACCCATGTAAATCTTGAATACTCATCGATTAAAACAAGTATGTATTTCTTGCCACCTAGGCTCTGTGTAGCGATTGGACCGCAGAGGTCAACATGAAGCATATACAGAATCCTAGGGCAAGACACATCAGTTTTGCCTTTATGGGAAGCTCTTTTGAGTTTTCCCATTTTGCAGGCAGAGCATAAATGATCTTTATTAAATTTAACATCTGGCAGACCTTTGACTAGATCAAGTTTTGCAAGTTTATCTAGAGTATGAAAGTTTAAGTGACAGAACCTGTTATGCCATAACCAGGCTTCTTCGCTTTTGCATGTAACAAGGCAGAGTTTTTCTTCATTGTTCTTGGCACAGAAGTTCATGAGATATAGATCACCTCTTCTTTTGGCTCGCAGAAGTTCGACTCCTGTGTCTTCACCTTGTAGAGAGCAGAAGGTTCTTTTGAACATTACATCGAAACCCGTATCGCAGAGTTGGCTTACACTTAGAAGATTGTGTTTAAGGCCATCCACATATGCAACTTTGCATACGGTTATATTTTCCTTCATTATGACTCCGTAGCCTTTAATGTACCCCTTTTTATTGTCTCCAAAGGTCACAGATCCACCATCGTGTTTTTCTTTGTATGTGGATAGAAGACCTCTGTCGCCAGTCATGTGCCTCGATCATCCGGAGTCTAGATACCAGATCGGCACATACTGCTTCTGCAAGACAATCAAAGAGTTTTAGGTACCCATATCCAAATGGGTCAAGTTTTGTTAGGGGTCTTCAAGTTTGCCTTCGCATTCTTGGACTTTATTTTAATTTCCGTTGAAGAACCATTTTGTTTCCTCTTACCCTTGAATTTAACATTTTCTTTGGGTACAGAGAGGAAACATTTTGGACTTGAGAAGTGTTGTCTTAATTGAAACATGAGATCAAAGCAATGACAGTATTGAATATGCGAAAAGATTTGCATGAACTTTTCATTAAAGACATTAAATGAGGGTACAGAGGCATTACAATTTATCCTAACATTCGACTTTCTATTACAAGAAGGTTTCTGTAGGCTAGATTGTTGTTTGCAAAATCCTTTGTTGAGAGCGGCCTTCTGTGTACCCCTTCTGTGGTGAATTTCTGCAGATTTCACTGTCACAGAAGAAAAAGATTTATTATTTTTGGTCCAATTACCCATCTGTTGCCATGTTAATTTTTCTTTAAAAGGTTTTAAGGGCTTCAAAATCTTTGAACTTGTTGGAGTTTTAGTGGATATTTCCTTCTTTAGTTTAAAATTCTCAAGCTCAATAGAGGTTTTGGCTTGTATACACATGTTCAGAAAGTCTGGACAGATAGGAACTTTTGTGATTTTCTCCTTGGGAGAAATAGTTCTGTTAAGAACTTCAGAGAATGGTTTAAAATCCTCTGTGTCAGAAGGTACTATCTCTGACTTGGAGTCAGTCTCAGATTCGTCAGAGGATGAGTCGTCCTCATAAACAGAGGTTGAGTCACTTGGTTCTCTTTCGACATAGGCTAGACTTTCAGAGCATGTGCCATACTCACTTTCTTCCTTTTCTGTGGCACTATCTTCTAATTCAACAGAAGTATCTGTTAAGTCTTCTTCAGAGAGATTTTGATCATTGGAAGGTGTACAGAGGTTTTCTTCAGAGATGTCAAAATTTTCTTTTGTAAGGTTCGGCTTGAACTCAGGTGCCTCTGCTGATAACTTCTTTTCAGAATTCATCATGCAGACAAATGCAACTTGAGTTTGAGTCTCGGGGTCACCAAACTTGAAGATTCCTATCTGATCTTGAGTTTTCAGATACTTCTTATGTTTGGATTCCCTTTTGATAGAGATTAAAGGTGATAAATCTGTGTTTTCAAACCACACATTTGTCATCTTCAGAGGTTTCCTCTTGTGAGGTTCCCCAGAGATTTTTTGCCTTTTACTTACAGAGAGTAGATTTGGAAATCCAGGTTTTCTTGTATCTCCTATATGAAATAGAGAAGGCAGAGATTTGTCTCTTTTGTTTCTTGTATATGGATCTATATCACAAAAGCCAATTCCCCGTCTCCCTATATGTGTATTGATTTTCTCGTATACCTTCTGTGCATCTTGAAATTTTTTAATTAAAAGATCTCTTCTGAGTAAATCTTGACAGAGGACTTCTCTTTCCTTTTGAAAATAATGTTTCAGAGCTAGGATGTTCATTCTGTCACACTTAACGTCCATAAGTTCTTTCGATTTTGTTTTTAAAGAAGAATTAAGTTCATAAATCTTATCTTTTAAAGGATTTAATTTTTTGTTCCAGTTTGTCTCAATTTCTTCCTTTTCTAGAAAAATTTTGGCTTTTTCTTGAGTGATAAGTCTAGCTTCTCTCTCATAGAAGGTGAGCTTTTTATGAATACATTCGCATGTCTGTTTAAGTTCAGTGTATTCAATGTTAAGTTTAAGCAAATCAGCTTCTGCTGTATTAGAGTTAGAGTTAGAAGTGGATACCTCACTATCGGAGCCAGAGCTGACTTCTGCCATGCCACAGAACAGGGCGTTCTTTGTTTCTCCTTCTTCGGAGGATGTATCTGATAGCCAGTTTTCTTGATTCACCATTAAGGATTTCTGAGCATAGTATTCAGCTTTCTTTTTGTAGAAAGCAGCATCCCTCTGAGGGCGATTTGATTTGCTCCTGCATTCGTTGGCGAAGTGACCTGGCTTTCCACAATTGTGACAGCCTTGGTTCTATGGAACATTTCCAGCTTTGTCGTCTGACCTTTGTCTGTCACCACTTCTTTCGGTTCTGCATTCATTTGCATAATGGCCTGGCTTACCACATTTGTAACACTCTTGATTCTGTGGAGTGTTGCCAGATTTATCGTCCGACCTCTGTCTATCATTACCTCTGTCATTTCTGTCATTTGACCTCTGTCGGTCACAACTTCTGTCGTTTCCTCCTCTTTCGTAGCGTTCATTATCAGTCTTCTTCTGGTATCCTCTGCTGAATTCCCAAGTCAAGAGTGCTAATGATTTAGCCATCGAGGCCAGTGTTGTTTCTTCTTCTTCTTCTTCCTTCTCTTCTTCACTATCAACTATCATGATTTTCTTCTTCTTCTCCTTCTTTTCCTCTGCAGTTTTCTCTTTCTTTGGTTTCTCTTTAGCCTCTGTAGTCTTACCAACTAGTGCAAGAGGTGCACTGAACTGGGCTTTTGTTTGTGCTACTTGAGGCTCTTGGGCTGCCAATGTTCCATAGAGGTCTGATAGGGTCCAGGAATCTAAGTCTTGATTTGTTTGAAGATACATAGATAACTGGAGCCATTCTCCATTTAGACTTTTAAGGAACATGACATTGTTTTCTTCAGAAGTTTTGTGGATTCCGAACTTCTTGCATTTGTTGATCATCGAGTTGAACCGATCATATGTAGACTGCAGAGTTTTTGTCGGCAGAGCTTTAAATGCATAGTATTCGTTTATGTATTGAGCTCTGCGGTTCTTCTGAGTTTTGGCCCCCCCCTTCTAGTTGTTTTTCCAGTACCTTCCATAGATCATATGCAGATTCACATGCATCTAGGGACTGTAAAAGGTCGTTGGGAATAGCCATGATCAGAAGTCTTTTTGTTTTCTGAGCCACTTCATATTTTGCCTAATCAGACTCGGACCACTTACCCTGAGCTTTTGGTTTTTCGTGTTCAGGGATTTCTGGTGTGTCGTCTGTGGAAGGAATGCGTGGTACTGTTATCATAGTAACAAAAGGAGGGTTACGGAGATAGTAAATGAGTTCTTTATCAGTGCCCTCAAAGAAGTGAATCGTACGTATCTTCCATTGAGGGTATTCGTCTCTAAGAAGAGTGGGAGGTTTGGTTAAGGAACCAGCAGTGAAGAAGTTGTTTGTATGTGTCATTTTGAGAGAGAAAATATCCAGAAAATGAGATATGAACAGCAAACCTTTTAGAGTAAGAAGTAGATGCTTCGTATGAAGTTTCTAAGCTTAACAGCTTTTCAACTTAGCACAAAAATGGTGTTTTAACCAGAATAACCGATTCTATAAGTTTACCAAAGTTCAAGAGAATCGAAAATGGCAAGAAATAGAAACTGTTTGAATAATATGAGGAATAGGTTAAAAATCCAAGTTTCTACCAAAGATCATTGTTTAGAGTGGATCCCTTGATATTAAAAATCAAGGTTTTCTCTGATACCAATTGTTGGTTCCTTTTTGTTTAAACAATGATGATTCTTTCAGTTTAGTTCAGATAGGTTTATATTGCGGAAGCGTATTTAATGAACTGAAAGAAATGCTAAGATAGAAGAACACACAATATCAAATAAGTAATGAAGATGACAGATAAATATCTCAAAGGTTACTGTATTTGATATTATCAAGAACACCAAGAACATAACAAGAAATCTGCTGGTGTGTGTGTTTGTGCGTAGCTTAATATCTGATACTTGTTCTTGTTAATAGAAGAACTCAACATGAGTCTTCTATTTATACTACTACAAAGGGGACATACTTTAGACAGTAAGGACTGATCTACAGTAGACAGGATTGCATGAACAGTAGCTGTCACACCCCGCTAAAGCGGAAATACGGGATGTACAGCAAAAGTTTCACAGCAAAAGTTACAAGATCACATCAACCATCAAAATACAATTAAAAGTTAACAACCTTGTCTTTACAATCGTTTTTCAGAAAGGGGAAATGACATAATTAAAGATAATTAAAGAAAGCTTCATCACGTGATGCCTTCCTAGATCCCAACCTTAATGACGTTCCCCTGAAAAGCATGTAAATGAGAGGGTCAACTAGTGAACTAGTTGGTGAGATCACAGGTTTAACGAGTACAACATTGTTTGCCATAGCAAAATAGTTTAAATCCGCACAAGTGGATAAGGCAAAATAGTTTAAATCCGTACAAGTGGAAAAATCAAAGTAGTTTAATCCGTACAACTGGATAAATCAACCGGTTATGAAATACTTGCTCATTGTAATAGTATGTATTATGTTTAAGTAGTGAGCCCGTTACCCGACCTATATGACAGCAGCCCCAGCGCATGTTCTATCACCAACAATGCGTACGGAAAACAATAATTATGCACTCAAACAAGCGCTACTTGTGAGTGGGGTGTCAACCAAATAACGTTATTCATAATTACCAACGGCTCACACTCGTGAGTTAAACGGGTAACGTAAGTTAAACGGGGACTTACGTATGATAGAGAGAAAGCTCAAACTTACAATACGCGTAAACTAAACATACTATAGAGCATAACTGAGTATAGCAAAGTTTACGTTTTCAATAAAACGAGTTAATCAGTGCGTAAAAGTAATTGTAGTAACGACATGCTTTTCACACCAAATATGTAAAATATTGAAAAAGGGGCTGTGATAACTCACTTGATAAGCGATAGAGTCCGAGAATCTCCCACAAGTACTTCGAGATGATCCTACTTCGAACCTATAATCATAAGGTCACTAGTGAGTTTTTGTCTCGAAGGTTCGGTATTAACTATCCAAATCGTCATAAAATGCCTTGTTGTGTTTTAATATTATCAACGTAACAAGTGTATACATTGTTCTTGTTAGATTAAAGTTTCCGCAATTTCGTCACAATAAGTAACGAAAAGGGTTTAAAGAACGTATATATAGTACATATATATATATATATATAAACCAAAATTTTTATCGTATGAACGATAAAAAGGGGTTTTGAATGTAAAGACGAAGTATTTAAAGTGCATAAATATAAATAGATATGTTATATATATGTATATTCCACAATTTCATCATAAAATGACGAAATGGGATCAAAAATATATAAAATGCATAAATATATAAACATAAGATATACATATGTATTCTACAATTTCATCATAAAATGATGAAATCGGATTAGAAGTTTGTCCTCAATTATAGTAAGAAGTTTGTCCTTTGCTGTCCAGATTTTGATGTCACTTTCTGTCCATCTTTGGGTAACTTCCAGGTATATTTAGGTCACGATATTTTATGTCCAAGGGTTTTAATGAGTTAGGAAACTTTTGGCATAAGTTTCATAATTTTTAGAAGTGTTTAAGTACATTAAATAATACTTGACGTAAAACTCGACAGAAGACGTTGCTGCTTGCGCACGGTTTCTGTGAAAACTGTTTGGTAGACGAAATCTTTGAGGTTTTGAGTGAAACCACTTGGGTTTGAATCCTAACACATAAAAATAATTTCCAGAAAAAGAATTACATAATTTGGAGTAGTATTGAGTGAGATATGACCTTTTGAAAAGAGGTGTGGAATCTGACAGCAAGCTGTCAAAACCACCATTTGTGCATGTGCTCCTATATTGACTTCTTAACCAAAATTCTTATTCCTTTGCATGCAAAATCCGATTTGACCCTTCCCCAAACACTTATTTTCAGTTCCAAAACACATTTTTGAACCATTTAAATTACATGCAAGTTACCCATCAACTCATCTTTTATAAACTCTTTAAAAAGACTCATTTTGAAGAATGTTGATGTTCATGTCAAGAACTTCAACATGCAACTTAAAATTGTGCATTTTGATCTCATGCATGTTTGTTTAAGTATGTTTTTAGTGGATTTCAAAGATCCACTCATGAAACTCTTGAACATAAAGATATGGATTTCTCAAGAAAACTACATGCATGTGTTTTAAAAGTTCATCTTTGATCTTAACATGGGTTTGATTTTGGGTTCACCACCTTTTTAATAACAAGTAGGTGTTATGGTGGTAAATCTACAAACATTAAGATTTGTAAAGATGATTTTTAAGAAAGTTAAAGAAAGTGTAGAAGGAGATGAAGAACATTCATAAAAGTGCAAGAAAGTGAAATTTAAACAAAAGAGTGTGTGGATTTCACCCAACACACTTGTATTTACCTTGACTCTTTTGATCTTTTGAAAGGAGATGATTTAGGGGCTGAATTGTTGGTTGAAGATGGATGAAGGTTTGAAGATGGGATGAAGATTGGGATGAAGATTTGAAGATGGAGAGAGAAAAGGGTGAGAGAAATCTCTAGTGAGATTTTAGTGAGAGAGAGTGTAGTGTTGTTGTGAATGAATTGTAGAGATTAAAGGAATACATAAGGAGTAGAGAGGGGGGGTGGGGTAGTGTGATGCAAATATAAAAGTCCAATCTTGTCTTTTTGATTAAATTTTAAAATACAAGTATTTTTCTTAATAATTAAAAATACAAAATAATTATATAAAAGTAAAGTATTTTTATATAATATGATTGAAATACATAAATTGTTAATTATATAAATACTTGTGGTATAAGTGTAGGTTAAGTTGGCATTTTATGAGATTTATGGATAATTTCCTAATTCAAGGGTTTCTTAGGCAAAATTTCTCGAATTTTCCTATCGTACCGCGTTTACTGCTAAAATTGCATTGTGTGAACTATGACATGAGTAAATGAGATATCCAGTGTAGTTCTAACCTGAGGTGTAAATTTGACAGTTGTCACAGTCTCTCCCGGTTAGAAGAATTTCGTCCCGAAATTCAAGTGTTACTAGCATTATCAGGTTTGCTAGCAAAGAGATGAGGATACTTATGTAACATGTAATCCTCCCGTTCCCAAGTGTACTCAGGCCCACGCCTTGTGTTCCAATGGACTTTTACTATCGGGATTTTGCTTCGCTTAAGACGCTTGACCTCCCTATCGAGTATCTCCATTGGTTCCTCTACGATGTGCAGCTTATCGTTGATTTGGATTTCTTCCAAAGGCACGGTTACTGCTTCGTCGGCTAGACATTTCTTTAAGTTTGACACGTGAAACGTGTTGTGGATAGCACTTAACTCCATCGGCAATTCCAGCTTGTAAGCTACTGGTCCAATTCTTTCTGCAATCTTGAATGGTCTAACATACCGTGGATCAATTTTCCTCTTTTCCCAAACTGGACTGTTCCCTTCCAAGGGGATACTTTCAAAAAGACTCTGTCACCAACTTGAAATTCTAAAGGCTTCCTACGATTGTCCGAATAACTCTTTTGACGATCTTGAGTTGCTTTAAGCCTATCTCTGATGATTGCAATTTTGTCAGTGGTTTCTTGGACAATGTCCGGACTAGATAGTTGTCCATCTCCAATTTCCAACCAACAAAGTGGTGACCGACACTTGCGTCCATACAGAGCTTCATATGGTGCACACTGAATACTGGTGTGATAGCTATTGTTGTATGAAAATTCAACTAACGGCAAGTGGTTATCCCAACTTCCTCCAAAGTCTATCACGCATGCCCGAAGCATGTCTTCCAATGTCTGAATGGTTCGCTCACTCTGACCATCCGTTTGAGGATGATAGGTCGTGCTCAAGTTTAATTGCGTACCTAACGCTTTTTGAAGTGACTGCCAAAATCGAGATGCGAAGCGGATATCTCTATCTGATATGATGGAAACTGGGACTCCATGACGAGTGACGATTTCCTTGATATAGATTTGAGCAAGCTTCTCCATCTTAAAGTCTTCCCGAATTGGCAAGAAATGTGCAGACTTCTTAAATCGATCTACTATAACCCAAATCGAGTCGTGTCCTTTGGCAGTTCTTGGAAGTTTGGTTATGAAATCCATAGTGATTTGCTCCCATTTCCACTGGGGAATCTCTGGTTGTTGCAACAATCCTGATGGCTTTTGATAAACAGCTTTGACTTTTGAGCAAGTTATGCATTTCCCTACATACGTGACAAAATACTTCTTCATTCTTGGCCACCAATAGTACTCCCTTAAATCCTTCTACATCTTATCCGCTCCTGGGTGAATTGAGTATTTAGATTTATGAGCCTCCTCCAAAATCATTTCCCGCAGGTGGTCAGCCTTTGGGATCCATACCCTGCCTTTAAAGTAACGTACTCCATCAATCTTAGTTTCAAAACTCGATTCTAAACCATGAAGGGTCTCGTCCTTCAGGTTTTCAGACTTCATTGCTTCGTTTTGAGCTTCGAAAATCCGAGTTTTCAAACTTGTTTGAACCAGCGCTCCTAACGCTCGGACTCGTGAAGGTTTTACCCTCTCTTTCCTACTCAGGGCATTGGCTACTACGTTGGCCTTTCCTGGGTGGTAACGTATCTCACAATCGTAGTCGCTGAGTAGTTCTACCCATCTTCTTTGCCTTATATTAAGCATCTTTTGATCAAAGATGTGCTGAAGACTCTTGTGGTCGGTGAAAATAGTGCACTTGGTACCATATAGATAATGTCTCCATATCTTCAGAGCGAATACCACAGCTCCGAGTTCCAAATCATGCGTGGTATAGTTCATTTCATGAACTTTTAATTGTCTCGAGGCGTATGCTATCACCTTATCATTTTGCATCAATACGCAACCTAATCCTTGATGCGATGCGTCACAATACACCATAAAATTTTCCGTTCCCTCCGGTAAAGCTAAAATCGGTGCGTGGCACAACTTTTTCTTCAAAAGTTGAAACGCTTCTTCTTGTGAAGCTCCCCAAATGAATTCCTTATCCTTTTGGGTTAACGGGGTGAGGGGTTTAGCGATCTTAGAGAAATTCTCGATAAAACGCCGATAATATCCTGCCAAACCTAGAAATTGGCGAATTTCCGTCGGAATCCTTGGGGCTTCCCATTTCCGAATGGCTTCCACTTTAGCCGGGTCTACGTGAATCCCTTTCTCTCCGATCACGTGACCTAAAAAATGTACTTCTCGAATCCAAAATTCACACTTAGAGAATTTGGCATACAGTTTCTGCTCCTTGAGAAGTTCTAGAATCACTTTTAGATGTTGCTCGTGATCTTTCTTACTCTGAGAATAGATCAGTATATCATCGATGAACACAATCACAAACTTATCAAGGTATGGTCTACATACTCTATTCATTAGGTCCATAAACACAGTTGGTGCGTTCGTCAAACCGAATGGCATAACTAAAAACTCGTAGTGTCCATAGCGAGTTCTAAAAGCTGTTTTAGGGATGTCCTCCTCTCGGACTCTTAACTGATTATATCCTGATCGAAGATCAATTTTCGAGAAGTAAGTTGCACCCTGCAACTGGTCGAACAAATCGTCTATTCGAGGGAGAGGATATCGGTTCTTGATTGTTATCTTCTTTAGCTCCCTATAATCGATGCACATTCGAAACGATCCATCCTTCTTTTTGACGAAAAGAATCGGGGCTCCCCAGGGTGCTGAACTTGGTCGAATAAATCCTTTATCCAGGAGTTCTTGAAGTTGATTGGACAACTCTTGCATTTTGGCAGGTGCTAAGCGATACGGGGCCTTGGCTATAGGCGCCGCTCCGGGTATAAGGTCGATCTGAAATTCGACTTGTCTAAACGGGGGAAGTCCAGGAAAATCGTCTGGAAACACTTATGGGTGATCCTTCACCACAGGAATATCTTGGACTCGCCTCTCCTCGAACCTCTTTTCGATTACTTGCGCCAAGAATACAACGCACTTCTTTCTCAAATACTTATGGACCTTCATACAAAACACTATCTTTAGGTTTCTCCCAGTTCTATCTCCTTGGACAACAAGGGTTTCTTCGCCTTGTAAGGGTAGCCTGATAATCTTTTCAAAACAACTGACCTCTGCTCGGTTCTTAGATAACCAATCCATGCCTATTACTACGTCAAAACTCCCCAACTCAATTGGAATAAGATCAACGCTAAAAAGTTTATCAGCTAAGTTCAAGGTACAGCCTAAGATTACATCCTTAGCCTCTAATTCAAATCCGTTAGCATCCTCAACGATATAAGCACTCGGCATTTTCTTAGTTTCTAAATTGATCAAAGGCCTAAAGTCTAACGAAACAAAGCTCTTATCAGCTCTAGTGTCGAATAATACGGATGCATAATAATCGTTTAGGAGAAATGTACCTGTCACTACATTGGGGTCTCGACGTCCTTCTTCTGCTCCTAAGACAAATGCCCGTCCTCGAGCTTGGCCTCCTTGATTTCCCTGATTGGCATATCTTGCCTGATTCCCATTATTGTTATTGCTCGGCCTCCTACCCAATCTTAGGTACGTATTCCGGAAGTAATCCAGACTTCCGCACTCGAAGCATACCCTTCTTCCTTCATTAACACTCTTTTCCATCCTACAGTACTTGGTGTAATGACCCACTCGTTTACAATCGCCACAACAGGGCAGGCTCCTTCATGATGGTAGTTACATTTGTTACACTTTGGGTGTGGACCATTGAACTGCCTAGAGTCTTGAGCCTTTTCTCCGATATTCTCACTATCCTCCTATCTGTGATCCCGATAACATCAATAAAAATTCATTCCTATTTTTAGATAATGCCACCAATACCAAAATTTCGAGGTTGATCCTACATTAATACTAAAGTTTTTAGATCTAATACAATCAATCACTTAAAATTACCCAAAATACTTAGTTCATAATAACCACAAGAAAATGTTTTCCTCTGAACCTAATAGTCTTATCAAAAGCGGCCAAACTATCAATCATCCTAACTAAAACCATCCCAAATACACAACTATCAAGATCATCAACACAAGCATAGCGAGTACTACTCCTCCAATCACTCATGCAAGCTCCGCCCTCATCGCGGTCCGCCTAACCATCTTAACGCTCTCCAAAACCTGGGTCGAAACATTGGACAATAGGTGTGTTAGCCCCACCAGTTCTGTTAAGACCTGTCCTTGGTAAGTTACCCTCACCTGACAGCCGTGTAGTTCGGTCGTCATTGCCCTTAAGTGCTGCTCTTCCGCCCAGGGCATTCCGGACACTCGTCCAATTGGCATGCCGGTGATTATACGCGGCAGCTCCGGCGCCTCTGGACGTTCTGACCTAAGCGTTACTCGTCTCAGGATCGGGACGCTTTTTCTCGCCGTTTGCCTAATACGGGGCCCTCTAGGGTTCGATTGGACAATTATTGGGGTCGGTCGGGTAGTACCGAGGTCGGTGACACTCTCGATCCAGGTCATGCCAGACGCACGACTTATCGGCACTCCCTCGATCACCCGCGAGGGTTCCGGTGCCTCTCGCTGGTCGGACCTAAAACACACTCGTCTAGGTATAGGGACGCTCTTCCTAGCGGTTAGTTTCGTGCGTGGCCCTCTAGGACTAGGTTGTACCACTATCGGGGTGGGTTTTGGTGGAACCACAGTCGGTGGTATCCTTGGCCCATCGTACGGGTCTTGTTCTCCTCCAGAGGTACGTTCGTTTGACGGCGTGTAGGGGGGTCGTGAGCTTGATGACGACGATGACGATGACATAGTAGTGCTGAAGTAAGAGTGTGATGAGGATGTTGACATAGTGATACTGAAGTAAGAATCCATAACATTACTTGTCGCGTAGTGATAAAGGCTAAATGCACTATACTATTGCATACTATAGGCAATAACTACGTTCATCCTATGCATACGACGTGAAGCATTTTGGTGAGAAAATACACACATGTTCCTAGCATATTCATTTCTGGTCTCGCATTACTCTTCCTTAATTAAACATAGGTGATCAGGCTTTGTTTAATTAAAGATCGATGATGCAATACCCGAATTAGTTATACTAGCAATATGTTGAGTAGTTTGAGTGTTATTTCCCGTTTTTTGCTATAGTTGAAGTTTTTCTAAATAAAAACCGGTATTCTCTATAACCTTTGGCTCTGATACCAAATCTGTCACACCCCGCTAAAGCGGAAATACGGGATGTACAGCTCAAGTTTCACAGCAAAAGTTACAAGATCACATCAACCATCAAAATACATTTAAAAGTCAACAACCTTGTCTTTACAATCGTTTTTCAGAAAGGGGAAATGACATAATTAAAGATAATTAAAGAAAGCTTCATCACGTGATGCCTTCCTAGATCCCAACCTTAATGACGTTCCCCTGAAAAGCATGTAAATGAGAGGGTCAACTAGTGAACTAGTTGGTGAGATCACAGGTTTAACGAGTACAACATTGTTTGCCATAGCAAAATAGTTTAAATCCGTACAAGTGGATAAGGCAAAATAGTTTAAATCCGTACAAGTGGATAAATCAAAGTAGTTGAATCCGTACAAGTGGATAAATCAACCGGTTATGAAATACTTGCTCATTGTAATAGTATGTATTATGTTTAAGTAGTGAGCCCGTTACCCGACCTATATGACAGCAGCCCCAGCGCATGTTCTATCACCAACAATGCGTACGGAAAACAATAATTATGCACTCAAACAAGCGCTACTTGTGAGTGGGGTGTCAACCAAATAACGTTATTCATAATTACCAACGGCTCACACTCGTGAGTTAAACGGGTAACGTAAGTTAAACGGGGACTTACGTATGATAGAGAGAAAGCTCAAACTTACAACACGCGTAAACTATACATACTATAGAGCATAACTGAGTATAGCAAAGTTTACGTTTTCAATAAAACGAGTTAAAATATTGAAAAAGGGGCTGTGATAACTCACTTGATAAGCGATAGAGTCCGGGAATCAACCACAAGTACTTCGAGATGATCCTACTTCGAACCTATAATCGTAAGGTCACTAGTGAGTTTTTGTCTCGAAGGTTCGGTATTAACTATCCAAATCGTCATAAAATGCCTTGTTGTGTTTTAATATTATCAATGTAACAAGTGTATACATTGTTCTTGTTAGATTAAAGTTTCCGCAATTTCGTCACAATAAGTAACGAAAAGGGTTTAAAGAACGTATATATAAATATAGTACATATATATATATATATATAAACCGAAATTTTTATCGTATGAACGATAAAAAGGGGTTTTGAATGTAAAAACGAAGTATTTTAAGTGCATAAATATAAATAGATATGTTATATATATGTATATTCTACAATTTCATCATAAAATGATGAAATGGGATCAAGAATATATAAAATGCATAAATATATAAACATAAGATATACATATGTATTCCACAATTTCATCATAAAATGATGAAATGGGATTAGAAGTTAGTCCTCAGTTATAGTAAGAAGTTTGTCCTTTGCTGTCCAGATTTTGGTGTCACTTTGAGTCCATCTTTGGGTAACTTACAGGTATAGTTAGGTCAAGTTATTTTATGTCCAAGGGGTTTAATGAGTTAGGAAACTTTTGGCATAAGTTTCATAATTGTTAGAAGTATTTAAGTACATGAAATAATACTTGACGTAAAACTCGACAGAAGACGTTGCTGCTTGCGCACTGTTTCTGTGAAAACTGTTTGGTAGACGAAATCTTTGAGTTTTTGAGTGAAACCACTTGGGTTTGAATTCCAACACATAAAAATAACTTCCAGAAAAAGAATTACTTAATTTGGAGTAGTATTGAGTGAGATATGACCTTTTGAAAAGAGGTGTGGAATCTGACAGCAAGCTGTCAAAACCACCCTTTGTGCATGTGCTCCTATATTGACTTCTTAACAAAAATTCTTATTCCTTTGCATGCAAAATCCGATTTGACCCTTCCCCAAACACTTATTTTCAGTTCCAAAACACATTTTTGAACCATTTAAATTACATGCAAGTTACCCATCAACTCATCTTTTATAAACTCTTGAAAAAGACTCATTTTGAAGAATGTTGATGTTCATGTCAAGAACTTCAATATGCAACTTAAAATTGTGCATTTTGAGCCCATGCATGTTTGTTTAAGTATGTTTTTAGTGGATTTCAAAGATCCACTCATGAAACTCTTGAACATAGAGATATGGATTTCTCAAGAAAACTACATGCATGTGTTTTAAAAGTTCGTCTTTGATTTTGGGTTCGCCACCTTTTTAATAACAAGTAGGTGTTATGGTGGTAAATCTACAAACATTAAGATTTGTAAAGATGATTTTTAAGAAAGTTAAAGAAAGTGTAGAAGGAGATGAAGAACATTCATAAAAGTGCAAGAAAGTGATTTAAAGAAAAGAGTGTGTGTGGATTTCACCCAACACACTTGTATTTACCTTGACTCTTTTGATCTTTTGAAAGGAGATGATTTAGGGGCTGAATTGTTGGTTGAAGATGGATGAAGGTTTGAAGATGGGATGAAGATTTGAAGATGAAGAGAGAAAAGGGTGAGAGAAATCTCTAGTGAGATTTTAGTGAGAGAGAGAGTGGAGTGTTGTTGTGAATGAATTGTAGAGATTAAAGTAATACATAAGGAGTAGAGAGGGGGTGGGGGTAGTGTGATGCAAATATAAAAGTCCAATCTTGTCTTTTTAATTAAATTTTAAAATACAAGTATTTTTCTTAATAATTAAAAATACAAAATAATTATATAAAAGTAAGTATTTTTAAATAATATGATTGAAATACATAAATTGTTAATTATATAAATACTTGTGGTATAAGTGTAGGTTAAGTTGGCATTTTATGAGATTTATGGATAATTTCTTAATTCAAGGGATTCTTAGGCAAAATTTCTCGAATTTTCCTATTGTACCGCGTTTACTGCTAAAATTGCACTGTGTGAACTATGACATGAGTAAATGAGATATAGTGTAGTTCTAACATGAGGTGTAAATTTGACAGTTGTCACAGTAGCAGGTACGATGTTCATTTAATGCGCATGTTCCATCTTCGACAGAGCCCTATCAGAGTTTGACACGTGGAGTTTATGTCAGGGCACGCTTTGTACAAGTGGATGAACGGATCCTGGAACAGTAGAAAGATATTTGTTGTTTTCTTCCAAGTCTTTAGTATACCGCATAGGCTCTGTCAAATGTGACAGAGGTTCTGCGGCTCGGTCCTCTTTGAGCAGTCTTCTGTTGATTCTTGTCTTCGGTCTTCTTGATGTCTCGGCAGAGCCTCTGTTGGAGGCTTCTATACTTAGCCTATTTTCACTACTTTCATAAACTGAAAGATTGGAGCTAACAGCGGTAATAGACATGTGGGGTGCACTGGGAGTTGGTTGTGGGAGTGTGCCTCTTCTATTCCAGGCATTAGTTGTAGCTTCTGCTTCTGTGGAGCATCCAACCACTTCTTCTCCATCTATAGTCTCAACCCATGTCGCTACCCTATGGCTCGGTGCTTCTATCCTAACTTCTGTTGATGCTCCTGCACCAGTGCGTAAAGAGTCGTACATGGGATGTGAGCCAATTAATTGTCGTACGTGGGGATGCAGAGGTCCTTCTTCTCCCTGATCATCTTCTTTATCATAGTCCACCTCTAAGACTATGACTGGTGGGGTTTCGGTGGTGGTTTTAGCCAAATCCTCTAGACTTGCTCGTAGCACATCAAAACCAGGTTGGGTGAAGGGGTTCTGTAGAACTTTCGGAGTCTTAGACTGATTATTCTAAGGGGTTTGGTCATCATCATCCAAGTCAGAAGAGATTCTGAAGTTTAGAGCTTCTGTTGAATGATGAGATAGAGCTTCTGTAGTCCATTTAGAAGGGTCTAAAGAGTGTGCAATCCCAGGTTGTTGGAGGAAGAGAGAAAAATCACCCTGATCTTCTGCATAATTGATGGGTGAAGGGGATTGCAGAGGTTTCTCTTGGGCTTCTTCTGTTGTTCCTCCTTCCTCTGCAATGGTTTGCATTGGAGTGTGAGGTTTCTTGGATTTCTTCTTGCTCCTCCTTTTCTTTTGTTTGGGGGCACCTTCCTCAGAATACTTATGTTTTCTTTTCTTCTTTTCTTTTGGAGGAGGGGGTTGTGCAGAGGATCCTGCTTCTGTTGCATGAGGAGGGGACTGTTGGGGTTGAGCAGCGTTGGTAGAGGTACCCTCTGTAGTTTTCTTGTGGGCTTTCTTCTTCTTCTTGGGAGTGGTGGCAGAGGATTTTCTCTTTTTAGCAATGGAGAGAATTGCTTCCCTCTGAGCGTGAAAGTTCGCTTGTGTTTGTTCATGCTTAGCCAAGGCCACTGCCCATTCTTCATTTGTCATTCTATCTACAACCCTAGATCCTAAGGGGGCTCCTAGACGCGGGGGTGTCACAGGACTCGGTTCTGGAGTCCTATGATCGCGTATGTATTCTAACTTAAGGGTCTTGTCTGTAGTGTATCCCAGAGGTGTCAGAACACGATTAGACGTCGTGTGCGGCCCATTAATGCTTGGCGCGTGGGCATTTCTTCTTTGTGAGTTCTGTCACTCGCAGTAAATAACCCATATTGTTACAGAATTTCCATAAAAGGTCAAGTGTCAGAGTCAACAGAGGCTCTGTGGTGGAGTGAGCTCTGTGATCTGAAACTTGTCTTTTTGTCTCCTCTGATGCTTGTACCTTTACCAAAAATGTTTGAAAGATCATTGGAGATGATCGATAGATCTTTAGTACAAAATTTTCATTCACAGAGGCTTTGAGGCTCTGTCGAGGCTAGCAGAGGCTCTGAGAGTGAAAGTTTCTCATAACTAAAAATTTAGAGAACTTTTTGATCATCCAAGGTTTTCATTGTGTTAAACACTGTTTTTAGGACATATTTGGAAATTTGTGTCATGGAAAACTGTTTTGGAAATGGATTTTATTCGAGACATACTCTTAGAATGTCTAGTTTGGGCGACACAGACTCTTTGGTGGAGTGAGCTCTTTGCCCATAAGACTTTCTTCCAGTATCCTTGTGTGTGCATTTGTACGTGCAAATCCTTAAAGAAGACATTTAAGGTTGATCGACAGAGTTTCCGTATGAAATTTGCAGTTCTAGAGGATCCGGCTTACAGAGGCTTTGTTGAGCTCAGTAGAAGCTCTATGACCTTAAATTTCCCATAACGGAAGGCTCGAAAATCTTTTTGATCATTTCTTGTTTGGAATGTCTTAAACAGTGTTTATAGGACGTATTTTTAAATTTGTGTCCTAGAAAATTGTTTTCAAAAAGGATTTGAACGAATTACTCACCTTTGGTTCTCCTTTGTTTGGCAAAAATACCTGACTTCTGTAGATATGGTTGATCATATCTCTTCTTTGGCTCCCCCTTGAATGATTAACCTCTGTAGATCAGTTCAAGGTCTCCTTCTGCTCCCCCTTGACCTATGCTTGGATCAAATGAGATAAGTTGTGCACAGAACATAGGTCGAGGTTATCAGAGGTTCTGTGGAGATTGTCATACTCTGAGCAATCTCACAGAAGCTCTGTTGGTTACAGAACTTTTGATGATTAAGAATTTACATACAGAAGAGTTTAAATATATACATATTTACAAGAAGATCAAATCTTACTTACAGAGGGTTCAACTCATGTTTATCATTCCTAACTTACCCACCAAGAAAAGGAATCTTTTCTCATCTAGTGCCTTGGTGAATAAGTCTACAAGCTGGTATTCAGTGGACACAAAGTGCATTTCGATTGTGCCATGTTCAACATGATGCTTCAGAAAGTGATAACGAATATCGATATGCTTTGTTTTTTAGTGTTGTACTGGATTGGCAGAGATTGCTATGGCATTTTTGGAATCACAGAGGATGGGAATCCTGTATATGTTGTACCCATAGTCCTTGAGCTGAGTTTTCATCCACAGAACTTGAGAGCAACAGCTAGCAGCAGCAACATATTCCGCTTCTGCTGTAGATGTAGACACACAGTTATGCTTCTTCGAAGTCCAGCTGACTAGTTTACCTCCCAAGAATTGACAACTCCCAGAGGTGCTCTTTCGATCAAGCTTGCATCCTCCATAATCTGAATCTGTGTATGCCTTAAGACCAAAACCAGAGTTCTTCGGATACCAGAGTCCAAGATTTTTGGTCCCTTTAAGGTATCTGAAGATCCTCTTTACAGCAATATAGTGGGATTCCTTTGGGTTAGCTTGATATCTTGAACAGAGGCATGTGGCATACATTATGTCAGGTCTACTTGCGGTTAAGTATAAAAGGGACCCAATCATACCTCTGTAGAGTTTGCACTCTACAGATGTGCCATTTGGATCTAACAACAATTTATTTCCAGTGGCCATTGGGGTCTTCATTACAGAGGCATCAGAGAGACTGTATTTTTAAAGTATGTCAGAGACATATTTAGCTTGATTTATAAAAATTCCATCTGATGATTGTTTTACTTGGAGTCCGAGGAAGAAAGTTAATTCACCCATCATACTCATTTCAAACTCACTTTACATGAGTTTTTCGAAATCTTTGCACTGTTGTGCATTTGTAGACCCAAAAATAATGTCATCCACATAAATCTGTACAAGCAGAATCTCATCACCTTTTCTTTTGTAAAACAAAGTAGTATATGTCGTACCTCTGTCGTAATCATTATTGAGAAGAAAAGTTGAAAGTCGTTCGTACCATGCTCTTGGAGCCTGTTTCAGTCCATACAGAGCTTTGTCGAGATAATAGACATATTTTGGGTACTTGGAACTTTCAAACCCTGGTGGCTGTTGGACGTATACTTCTTCTTGGATTTCACCATTCAGAAAGGCAGATTTTACATCCATCTGAAAGACTTTGAAACCTCTGTGGGCTGCGAAGGCTAAGAAGATCCTTATTGCTTCGAGCCGTGCGACAGGGGCAAAAGTTTCATCGTAATCAATGCCTTCTTCTTGGCGATATCCCTTGGCCACCAATCTTGCTTTGTTTCTAATAACCACCCCATCCTCGTCCTTCTTGTTTCTGAAGACCCATTTTGTCCCTATGGCTTGTTTCCCTCGTGGCAGAGGTACTAGGGTCCATACCTTGTTTCTCTCAAACTGTAGAAGCTCTTCTTGCATAGCATCTACCCAGTTTGGATCATCTAGGGCTTCAGAGATTCTTTTTGGCTCGATCACACTGATAAATTTTGTAAAGAAACAAAAATTAGCAGTGGGTGATCTTGTTTTGACCTTTTCAGAAGGATCACCGATTATAAGGCTTGGAGGATGGCTTTTCGTCCATTGTGTTGTTCTTGGAAGATGGTCATTTGAGTCATCAAGATTAACTTCTGTGGTTGCACACTGCGGTTCTGGTGGAACCTCTGTTGTTGATGGTACTTCTGTGCTTATGCTTGGTTCTTCAACTTGTGGGAGGATTGGAATAAGAGTTGGAATTTGTTCCTCTGAGGAAGTAGAGACTGAGTCTTCGTTTTCCTCTGGTATTGATTCCTCTGTAGTCGCTGGAGTAGGTATTTCAGGAGCCTATGTAGTTGAATCCTTAGTTGTATTATCTTTAGCTTTTGTTCGCTCCCCCTCAGCATGTGCGTCTGTATGATTCACAGAAGAGGGTGAAGTATTTAATGGACCAGTTAGAGATATACCTGACTCAGTCTGGTTTGCAGAAGATGTTTCTCCAGAGGCTCTGACGGCTCCAGCAGAGGGATCAATATCATCATGGAACATCTCTTCAAATAGAAGATTTAAGTCTTCTTCTCTTGTCTTTGAGATGCCAGAGGATTCCTTCTTTAGACCGAGTTCTGAACTGATTTGTTCAGAAGTCTTCTGAAAGGAATCGTCAAAAGATACATTGATGCTTTCTACGATGGATCGAGACTTTAGAAGGTATACTCTGTAAGCTTTTGAAGTGGCAGAGTATCCTATGAACTTTCCTTCATCTGCTTTCAACTCAAACTTTCCTCTTGCTTCTCTATCGTTTAAGACGAAGCATTTGCATCCAAATACATGAAAGAATTCGATGTTTGGTCGCCTTTTGTTGATCAAGTGATACGGTGTCTTGATGTGCCTCTTTACAATGGTTGATCGATTTTGGGTGTAGCATGCGGTTGATACTGCTTCTGCCCAAAAAGACATTGGTAATCCAGATGCTGTCAGCATAGTTCTTGCAGCCTCCACAAGCGTGCGGTTCTTTCGTTCAACCACGCCATTCTGTTGTGGGGTGCGTGCAGCAGAGAAGTTTTGTGATATGCCTTCTTCTGTAAGATAGGTTTCAATGACGGAGTTTTTGAACTCTGTGCCATTGTCGCTTCTTAGTTTCTGAATCCTGCACTCATACAGAACTTGGATTCTTTTCATTAAATTTATCAGAATGTTTGGAACATCTGATTTCTTTCTGACAAATTCAACCCATGTAAATCTTGAGTATTCGTCGATCAAAACAAGTATATATTTCTTGCCACCTAGGCTCTGTGTAGTGATTGGACCGCAGAGGTCAACATGAAGCATGTACAGAGGCCTAGGGCAAGACACATCAGTCTTGCCTTTATGGGAAGCTCTTTTGAGTTTTCCCATTTCGCAAGCAGAGCACAAATGATCTTTATTAAACTTAACATTTGGCAGACCTTTGACTAGATCAAGTTTAACAAGCTTATCTAGAGTATGAAAGTTTAGGTGGCAGAACCTGTTGTGCCATAACCAGGCTTCTTCGCTTTTACAGGCTACAAGGCATAGCTTGTCTTCCTTGTTCTTGGCACAGAATTTCATGAGGTAGAGATCGCCTCTTCGTTCGGCTCGCAGAAGTTCGACTCCTGTGTCCTCACCTTGTAGAGAACAGAAGGTTCTTTTGAACATTACGTCGAAACCCGTATCGCAGAGTTGGCTAACACTGAGAAGATTGTGCTTAAGGCCATCCACATATGCAACTTTGCATACGGTTATGATTTCCTTTTTAATGACTCCGTAGCCTTTTATATACCCCTTCTTGTTGTCACCAAAGGTCACAGATCCTCCATCGAGTTTATCGTTGTAGGAGGATAGTAGACCTCTGTCGCCAGTCATGTGCCTCGAACATCCGAAGTCAAGATACCAGATTGGCACATACTGCTTCTGCAAGGCAATCAGAGAGTTTTAGGTACCCATATCCAAATGGGTCCAGCTTTGTTAGGGGTCTTCAAGTTTGCCTTAGCATTCTTGGGTTTGGTATTAGCTTCTTTTGAAGAACCATTTTGTATCTTCTTACCCTTGAATTTAGGGTTCTTTTTGGGTGTAGAGAGGAAACAGTGTGGACTTGAGAAGTGTTGATTTAATCGATACATGAGATCAAAACAATGACAATAATGAATGTGCGAAGAGATTTGCTTGAACTTTTCATTGAAAACATTAAATGGGGGCACAGAGGCATTACATTCTATCCTAACATTTGACTTCCTATTACAAGAAGACCTATGTAGGCTAGATTGTTGTTTGCAAAATCCTTTATTGAGAGAAGCCTTCTGTGAGCCCCTTCTGTGGTGAACTTCTGCTGGTTTCACTGTCACAGAAGAAAAAGTTTTGTTATTTTCAACCCACTTACCCTTCTGTTGCCATGTAAGTTTTTCTTTAATAGGTTTTAAGGGTTTTGCTTTGAACTTGTTGAATTTTGGGAGGACGTTTTCCTTTGTTGTTTGATTTTCTCAAGCTCAAGGGAGGTTTTGGCTTGTATACACATGTCCAAAAAGTCTGGACAGATAGGAACTCTTGTGATTTTCTCCTTGGGAGGAATAGTTCTGTTAAGAACTCCAGAGGGTAGTTTAAAATCCTCTGTGTCACATGGTCCTATCACCAACAATGCGTACGGAAAACAATAATTATGCACTCAAACAAGCGCTACTTGTGAGTGGGGTGTCAACCAAATAACGTTATTCATAATTACCAACGGCTCACACTCGTGAGTTAAACGGGTAACGTAAGTTAAACGGGGACTTACGTATGATAGAGAGAAAGCTCAAACTTACAATACGCGTAAACTATACATACTATAGAGCATAACTGAGTATAGCAAAGTTTACGTTTTCAATAAAACGAGTTAATCAGTGCGTAAAAGTAATTGTAGTAACGACATGCTTTTCACCCCAAATATGTAAAATATTGAAAAAGGGGCTGTGATAACTCACTTGATAAGCGATAGAGTCCGAGAATCTCCCACAAGCACTTCGAGATGATCCTACTTCGAACCTATAATCGTAAGGTCACTAGTGAGTTTTTGTCTCGAAGGTTCGGTATTAACTATCCAAATCGTCATAAAATGGCTTGTTGTGTTTTAATATTATCAACGTAACAAGTGTATACATTGTTCTTGTTAGATTAAAGTTTCCGCAATTTCGTCACAATAAGTAACGAAAAGGGTTTAAAGAACGTATATATAGTACATATATATATATATATAAACCGAAATTTTTATCGTATGAACGATAAAAAGGGGTTTTGAATGTAAAGACGAAGTATTTAAAGTGCATAAATATAAATAGATATGTTATATATATGTATATTCCACAATTTCATCATAAAATGACGAAATGGGATCAAGAATATATAAAATGTATAAATATATAAACATAAGATATACATATGTATTCCACAATTTCATCATAAAATGATGAAATCGGATTAGAAGTTTGTCCTCAATTATAGTAAGAAGTTTGTCCTTTGCTGTCCAGATTTTGGTGTCACTTTGTGTCCATCTTTGGGTAACTTCCAGGTATATTTAGGTCAAGATATTTTATGTCCAAGGGGTTTAATGAGTTAGGAAACCTTTGGCATAAGTTTCATAATTTTTAGAAGTGTTTAAGTACATGAAATAATACTTGACGTAAAACTCGACAGAAGACGTTGCTGCTTGCGCACTGTTTCTGTGAAAACTGTTTGGTAGACGAAATCTTTGAGGTTTTGAGTGAAACCACTTGGGTTTGAATCCTAACACATAAAAATAATTTCCAGAAAAAGAATTACTTAATTTGTAGTAGTATTGAGTGAGATATGACCTTTTGAAAAGAGGTGTGGAATCTGACAGCAAGCTGTCAAAACCACCATTTGTGCATGTGCTCCTATATTGACTTCTTAACCAAATTCTTATTCCTTTGCATGCAAAATCCGATTTGACCCTTCCCCAAACACTTATTTTCAGTTCCAAAACACATTTTTGAACCATTTAAATTACATGCAAGTTACCCATCAACTCATCTTTTATAAACTCTTTAAAAAGACTCATTTTGAAGAATGTTGATGTTCATGTCAAGAACTTCAACATGCAACTTAAAATTGTGCATTTTGATCTCATGCATGTTTGTTTAAGTATGTTTTTAGTGGATTTCAAAGATCCACTCATGAAACTCTTGAACATAAAGATATGGATTTCTCAAGAAAACTACATGCATGTGTTTTAAAAGTTCATTTTTGATCTTAACATGGGTTTGATTTTGGGTTCACCACCTTTTTAATAACAAATAGGTGTTATGGTGGTAAATCTACAAACATTAAGATTTGTAAAGATGATTTTTAAGAAAGTTAAAGAAAGTGTAGAAGGAGATGAAGAACATTCATAAAAGTGCAAGAAAGTGATTTAAACAAAAGAGTGTGTGTGGATTTCACCCAACACACTTGTATTTACCTTGACTCTTTTGATCTTTTGAAAGGAGATGATTTAGGGGCTGAATTGTTGGTTGAAGATGGATGAATGTTTGAAGATGGGATGAAGATTGGGATGAAGATTTGAAGATGGAGAGAGAAAAGGGTGAGAGAAATCTCTAGTGAGAGAGAGTGGAGTGTTGTTGTGAATGAATTGTAGAGAATAAAGGAATACATAAGGAGTAGAGAGGGGGGTGGGGTAGTGTGATGCAAATATAAAAGTCCAATCTTGTCTTTTTGATTAAATTTTAAAATACAAGTATTTTTCTTAATAATTAAAAATACAAAATAATTATATAAAAGTAAAGTATTTTTATATAATATGATTGAAATACATAAATTGTTAATTATATAAATACTTGTGGTATAAGTGTAGGTTAAGTTGGCATTTTATGAGATTTATGGATAATTTCCTAATTCAAGGGTTTCTTAGGCAAAATTTCTCGAATTTTCCTATCGTACCGCGTTTACTGCTAAAATTGCACTGTGTGAACTATGACATGAGTAAATGAGATATCCAGTGTAGTTCTAACCTGAGGTGTAAATTTGACAGTTGTCACAGTCTCTCCCGGTTAGAAGAATTTCGTCCCGAAATTCAAGTGTTACTAACGTTATCAGGTTTGCTAGCAAAGAGATGAGGATACTTATGTAACATGTAATCCTCCCGTTCCCAAGTGTACTCAGGCCCACGCCTTGTGTTCCAATGGACTTTTACTATCGGGATTTTGCTTCGCTTAAGACGCTTGACCTCCCTATCGAGTATCTCCATTGGTTCCTCTACGATGTGCAGCTTATCGTTGATTTGGATTTCTTCCAAAGGCACGGTTACTGCTTCGTCGGCTAGACATTTCTTTAAGTTTGACATGTGAAACGTGTTGTGGATAGCACTTAACTCCATCGGCAATTCCAGCTTGTAAGCTACTGGTCCAATTCTTTCCGCAATCTTGAATGGTCCAACATACCGTGGGTCAATTTTCCTCTTTTCCCAAACTGGACTGTTCCCTTCCAAGGGGATACTTTCAAAAAGACTTTGTCACCAACTTGAAATTCTAAAGGCTTCCTACGATTGTCCGCATAACTCTTTTGACGATCTTGAGCTGCTTTAAGCCTATCTCTGATGATTGCAATTTTGTCAGTGGTTTCTTGGACAATGTCCGGACTAGATAGTTGTCCATCTCCAATTTCCAACCAACAAAGTGGTGACCGACACTTGCGTCCATACAGAGCTTCATATGGTGCACACTGAATACTGGTGTGATAGCTATTGTTGTATGAAAATTCAACTAACGGCAAGTGGTTATCCCAACTTCCTCCAAAGTCTATCACGCATGCCCGAAGCATGTCTTCCAATGTCTGAATGGTTCGCTCACTCTGACCATCCGTTTGAGGATGATAGGCCGTGCTCAAGTTTAATTGCGTACCTAACGCTTTTTGAAGTGACTGCCAAAATCAAGATGCGAAGCGGCTATCTCTATCTGATATGATGGAAACTGGGACTCCATGACGAGTGACGATTTCCTTGATATAGATTTGAGCAAGCTTCTCCATCTTAAAGTCTTCCCGAATTGGCAAGAAATGTGCAGACTTCTTAAATCGATCTACTATAACCCAAATCGAGTCGTGTCCTTTGGCAGTTCTTGGAAGTTTGGTTATGAAATCCATAGTGATTTGCTCCCATTTCCACTGGGGAATCTCTGGTTGTTGCAACAATCCTGATGGCTTTTGATAAACAGCCTTGACTTTTGAGAAAGTTATGCATTTCCCTACATACGTGACAATATACTTCTTCATTCTTGGCCACCAATAGTACTCCCTTAAATCCTTCTACATCTTATCCGCTCCTGGGTGAATTGAGTATTTAGCTTTAGCCGGGTCTACGCGAATCCCTTTCTCTCCGATCACGTGACCTAAGAAATGTACTTCTCGAATCCAAAATTCACACTTAGAGAATTTGGCATACAGTTTCTGCTCCTTGAGAAGTTCTAGAATCACTTTTAGATGTTGCTCGTGATCTTTCTTACTCTGAGAATAGATCAGTATATCATCGATGAACACAATCACAAACTTATCAAGGTATGGTCTACATACTCTATTCATTAGGTCCATAAACACAGTTGGTGCGTTCGTCAAACCGAATGGCATAACTAAAAACTCGTAGTGTCCATAGCGAGTTCTAAAAGCTGTTTTAGGGATGTCCTCCTCTCGGACTCTTAACTGATTATATCCTGATCGAAGATCAATTTTCGAGAAGTAAGTTGCACCCTGCAACTGGTCGAACAAATCGTCTATTCGAGGGAGAGGATATCGGTTCTTGATTGTTATCTTCTTTAGCTCCCTATAATCGATGCACATTCGAAACGATCCATCCTTCTTTTTGAAGAAAAGAATCGGGGCTCCCCAGGGTGCTGAACTTGGTCGAATGAATCCTTTATCCAGGAGTTCTTGAAGTTGATTGGACAACTCTTGCATTTCGGCAGGTGCTAAGCGATACGGGGCCTTGACTACAGGCGCCGCTCCGGGTATAAGGTCGATATGAAATTCGACTTGTCTAAACGGGGGAAGTCCAGGTAAATCGTCTGGAAACACTTATGGGTGATCCTTCACCACAGGAATATCTTGGACTCGCCTCTTCTCGAACTTCTTTTCGATTACTTGCGCCAAGAATACAACGCACTTCTTTCTCAAATACTTATGGACCTTCATACAAAACACTATCTTTAGGTTTCTCCCAGTTCTATCTCCTTGGACAACAAGGGTTTCTCCGCCTTGTAAGGGTAGCCTGATAATCTTTTCAAAACAACTGACCTCTGCTCGGTTCTTAGATAACCAATCCATGCCTATTACTACGTCAAAACTCCCCAACTCAATTGGAATAAGATCAACGCTAAAAAGTTTATCAGCTAAGTTCAAGGTACAGCCTAAGATTACATCCTTAGCCTCTAATTCAAATCCGTTAGCAGCCTCAACGATATAAGCATTCGGCATTTTCTTAGTTTCTAAATTGATCAAAGGCCTAAAGTCTAACGAAACAAAGCTCTTATCAGCTCTAGTGTCGAATAATACGGATGCATAATAATCGTTTAGGAGAAATGTACCTGTCACTACATTGGGGTCTCGACGTGCTTCTTCTGCTCCTAAGACAAATGCCCGTCCTCGAGCTTGGCCTCCTTGATTTCCCTGATTGGCCTATCTTGACTGATTCCCATTATTGTTATTGCTCGGCCTCCTACCCAATCTTAGGTACGTATTCCGGAAGTAATCCGGACTTCCGCACTCGAAGCATACCCTTCTTCCTTCATTAACACTCTTTTCCATCCTACAGTACTTGGTGTAATGACCCACTCGTTTACAATCGCCACAACAGGGCAGGCTCCTTCATGATGGTAGTTACATTTGTTACACTTTGGGTGTGGACCATTGAACTGCCTAGAGTCTTGAGCCTTTTCTCCGATATTCTCACTATCCTCCTATCCGTGATCCCGATAACATCAATAAAAATTCATTCCTATTTTTAGATAATGCCACCAATACCAAAATTTCGAGGTTGATCCTACATTAATACTAAAGTTTTTAGATCTAATACAATCAATCACTTAAAATTACCCAAAATACTTAGTTCATAATAACCACAAGAAAATGTTTTCCTCTGAACCTAATAGTCTTATCAAAAGCTGCCAAACTATCAATCATCCTAACTAAAACCATCCCAAATACACAACTATCAAGATCATCAACACAAGCATAGCGAGTACTACTCCTCCAATCACTCATGCAAGCTCCGTCCTCATCGCGGTCCTCCTAACCGGCTTAACGCTCTCCAAAACCTGGGTCGAAACATTGGACAATAGGTGTGTTAGCTCCACCAGTTCTGTTAAGACCTGTCCTTGGTAAGTTACCCTCACCTGACAGCCGTGTAGTTCGGTCGTCATTGCCCTTAAGTGCTGCTCTTCCGCCCAGGGCATTTCGGACACTCGTCCGATTGGCATGCCGGTGATTATACGCGGCGGCTCCGGCGCCTCCGGACGTTCTGACCTAAGCGTTACTCGTCTCGGGATCGGGACGCTTTTTCTCGCCGTTTGCCTAATACGGGGCCCTCTAGGGTTCGATTGGACAATTATTGGGGTCGGTCGGGGTAGTACCGAGGTCGGTGACACTCTCGATCCAGGTCATGTCAGGCGCACGACTTATCGGCACTCCCTCGATCACCCGCGAGGGTTCCGGTGCCTCTCGCTGGTCGGACCTAAAACACACTCGTCTAGGTATAGGGACGCTCTTCCTAGCGGTTAGTTTCGTGCGTGGCCCTCTAGGACTAGGTTGTACCACTATCGGGGTGGGTTTTGGTGGAACCACAGTCGGTGGTATCCTTGGCCCATCGTACGGGTCTTGTTCTCCTCCAGAGGTACGTTCGCATGACGGCGTGTAGGAGGGTCGTGAGCTTGATGACGACGATGACGATGACATAGTAGTGCTGAAGTAAGAGTGTGATGAGGATGTTGTCATAGTGATACTGAAGTAAGAATCCATAACATTACTTGTCGCGTAGTGATAAAGGCTAAATGCACTATACTATTGCATACTATAGGCAATAACTACGTTCATCCTATGCATACGACGTGAAGCATTTTTGTGAGAAAATACACACATGTTCCTAGCATATCCATTTCTGGTCTCGCATTACTCTTCCTTAATTAAACATAGGTGATCAGGCTTTGTTTAATTAAAGATCGATGATGCAATACCCGAATTAGTTATACTAGCAATATGTTGAGTAGTTTGAGTGTTATTTCCCGTTTTTTGCTATAGTTGAAGTTTTTCTAAAGAAAAACCGGTATTCTCTATAACCTTTGGCTCTGATACCAAATCTTTCACACCCCGCTAAAGCGGAAATACGGGATGTACAGCTCAAGTTTCACAGCAAAAGTTACAAGATCACATCAACCATCAAAATACATTTAAAAGTCAACAACCTTGTCTTTACAATCGTTTTTCAGGAAGGGGAAATGACATAATTAAAGATAATTAAAGAAAGCTTCATCACGTGATGCCTTCCTAGATCCCAACTTTAATGACGTTCCCCTGAAAAGCATGTAAATGAGAGGGTCAACTAGTGAACTAGTTGGTGAGATCACAGGTTTAACGAGTACAACATTGTTTGCCATAGCAAAATAGTTTAAATCCGCACAAGTGGATAAGGTAAAATAGTTTAAATCCGTAAAAGTGGATAAATCAAAGTAGTTGAATCCGTACAAGTGGATAAATCAACCGGTTATGAAATACTTGCTCATTGTAATAGTATGTATTATGTTTAAGTAGTGAGCCCGTTACCCGACCTATATGACAGCAGCCCCAGCACATGTTCTATCACCAACAATGCATACGGAAAACAATAATTATTCACTCAAACAAGCGCTACTTGTGAGTGGGGTGTCAACCAAATAACGTTATTCATAATTACCAACGGCTCACACTCGTGAGTTAAACGGGTAACGTAAGTTAAACGGGGACTTACGTATGATAGAGAGAAAGCTCAAACTTACAACACGCGTAAACTATACATACTATAGAGCATAACTGAGTATAGCAAAGTTTACGTTTTCAATAAAACGAGTTAAAATATTGAAAAAGGGGCTGTGATAACTCACTTGATAAGCGATAGAGTCCGGGAATCTCCCACAAGTACTTCGAGATGATCCTAGTTCGAACCTATAATCGTAAGGTCACTAGTGGGTTTTTGTCTCGAAGGTTCGGTATTAACTATCCAAATCGTCATAAAATGCCTTGTTGTGTTTTAATATTATCAACGTAACAAGTGTATATATTGTTCTTGTTAGATTAAAGTTTCCGCAATTTCGTCACAATAAGTAACGAAAAGGGTTTAAAGAACGTATATATAAATATAGTACATATATATATAAACCGAAATTTTTATCGTATGAACGATAAAAAGGGATTTTGAATGTAAAAACGAAGTATTTTAAGTGCATAAATATAAATAGATATGTTATATATATATGTATATTCTACAATTTCATCATAAAATGATGAAATGGGATCAAGAATATATAAAATGCATAAATATATAAACATAAGATATACATATGTATTCCACAATTTCATCATAAAATGATGAAATGGGATTAGAAGTTAGTCCTCAGTTATAGTAAGAAGTTTGTCCTTTGCTGTCCAGATTTTGGTGTCACTTTGAGTCCATCTTTGGGTAACTTACAGGTATAGTTAGGTCAAGATATTTTATTTCCAAGGGGTTTAATGAGTTAGGAAACTTTTGGCATAAGTTTCATAATTTTTAGAAGTGTTTAAGTACATGAAATAATACTTGACGTAAAACTCGACAGAAGACGTTGCTGCTTGTGCACTGTTTCTGTGAAAACTGTTTGGTAGACGAAATCTTTGCGTTTTTGAGTGAAACCACTTGGGTTTGAATCCTAACACATAAAAATAACTTCCAGAAAAGGAATTACTTAATTTGGAGTAGTATTGAGTGAGATATGACCCATTGAAAAGAGGTGTGGAATCTGACAGCAAGCTGTCAATACCACCCTTTGTGCATGTGCTCCTATATTGACTTCTTAACCAAAATTCTTATTCCTTTGCATGCAAAATCCGATTTTACCCTTCCCCAAACACTTATTTTCAGTTCCAAAACACATTTTTGAACCATTTAAATTACATGCAAGTTACCCATCAACTCATCTTTTATAAACTCTTGAAAAAGACTCATTTTGAAGAATGTTGATGTTCATGTCAAGAACTTCAACATGCAACTTAAAATTGTGCATTTTGAGCTCATGCATGTTTGTTTAAGTATGTTTTTAGTGGATTTCAAAGATCCACTCATGAAACTCTTGAACATAAATATATGGATTTCTCAAGAAAACTACATGCATGTGTTTTAAAAGTTCGTCTCTGATCTTAACATGGGTTTGATTTTGGGTTCACCACCTTTTTAATAACAAGTAGGTGTTATGGTGGTAAATCTACAAACATTAAGATTTATAAAGATGATTTTTAAGAAAGTTAAAGAAAGTGTAGAAGGAGATGAAGAACATTCATAAAAGTGCAAGAAAGTGATTTAAACAAAAGAGTGTGTGTGGATTTCACCCAACACACTTGTATTTACCTTGACTCTTTTGATCTTTTGAAAGGAGATGATTTAGGGGCTGAATTGTTGGTTGAAGATGGATGAAGGTTTGAAGATGGATGAAAATTGGGATGAAGATTTGAAGATGAAGAGAGAAAAGGGTGAGAGAAATCTCTAGTGAGATTTTAGTGAGAGAGAGTGGAGTGTTGTTGTGAATGAATTGTAGAGATTAGAGTAATACATAAGGAGTAGAGAGGGGGGGTGGGGGTAGTGTGATGCAAATATAAAAGTCCAATCTTGTCTTTTTGATTAAATTTTAAAATACAAGTATTTTTCTTAATAATTAAAAATACAAAATAATTATATAAAAGTAAGTATTTTTATATAATATGATTGAAATACATAAATTGTTAATTATATAAATACTTGTGGTATAAGTGTAGGTTAAGTTGGCATTTTATGAGATTTATGGATAATTTCCTAATTCAAGGGTTTCTTAGGCAAAATTTCTCGAATTTTCCTATCGTACCGCGTTTACTGCTAAAATTGCACTGTGTGAACTATGACATGAGTAAATGAGATATCCAGTGTAGTTCTAACCTGAGGTGTAAATTTGACAGTTGTCACAGTAGCAGGTACGATGTTCATTTAATGCGCATGTTCCATCTTCGACAGAGCTCTATCAGAGTTTGACACGTGGAGTTTATGTCAGGGCACGCTTTGTACAAGTGGATGAACGGATCCTGGAACAGTAGAAAGATATTTGTTGTTTTCTTCCAAGTCTTTAGTATACCGCATAGGCTCTGTCAAATGTGACAGAGGTTCTGCGGCTCGGTCCTCTTTGAGCAGTCTTCTGTTGATTCTTGTCTTCGGTCTTCTTGGTGTCTCGGCAGAGCCTCTGTTGGAGGCTTCTATACTTAGCCTATTTTCACTACTTTCATAAACTGAAAGATTGGAGCTAACAGCGGTAATAGACATGTGGGGTGCACTAGGAGTTGGTTGTGGGAGTGTGCCTCTTCTATTCCAGGCATTAGTTCTAGCTTCTGCTTCTGTGGAGCATCCAACCACTTCTTCTCCATCTATAGTCTCAACCTCTGTCGCTACCCTGTGGCTCGGTGCTTCTATCCTAACTTCTGTTGATGCTCCTGCACCAGTGCGTAAAGAGTCATACATGGGATGTGAGCCAATTAATTGTCGTACGTGGGGATGCAGAGGTCCTTCTTCTCCTTGATCATCTTCTTCATCAGAGTCCACCTCTGAGACTATGACTGGTGGGGTTTTGGTGGTGGTTTTAGCCAAATCCTCTGGACTTGCTCGTAGCACATCAAAACCAGGTTGGGTGAAGGGGTTATGTAGAACTTCCGGAGTCTTAGATTGATTATTTTGTGGGGTTTGGTCATCATCATCCAAGTCAGAAGAGATTCTGAAGTTTAGAGCTTCTGTTGAATGATGAGATAGAACTTCTGTAGTCCATTTAGAAGGGTCTAAAGAGTGTGCAATCCCAGGTTGTTGGAGGAAGAGAGAAAAATCACCCTGATCTTCTGCATAATTGATGGGTGAAGGGGATTGCAGAGGTTGCTCTTGGGCTTCTTCTGCTGTTCCTCCTTCCTCTGCAATGGTTTGCATTGGAGTGTGAGGTTTATTGGATTTCTTCTTGCTCCTCCTTTTCTTTTGTTTGGGGGCACCTTCCTCAGAATACTTATGTTTTCTTTTCTTCTTTTATTTTGGAGGAGGGGGTTGTGCAGAGGATCCTGCTTCTGTTGCATGAGGAGGGGACTGTTGGGGTTGAGCAGCGCTGGTAGAGGTACCCTCTGTAGTTTTCTTGTGGGCTTTCTTCTTCTTCTTGGGAGTGGTGGCAGAGGATTTTCTCTTTTTAGCAATGGAGAGAATTGCTTCCCTCTGAGCGTGAAAGTTCGCTTGTGTTTGTTCATGCTTAGCAAAGGCCACTTCCCATTCTTCATATGTCATTCTATCTACAACCCTAGATCCTAAGGGGGCTCCTAGACGTGGGGGTGTCACAGGACTCGGTTCTGGAGTCCTATGATCGCGTATGTATTCTAACTTAAGGGTCTTGTCTGTAGCGTATCCCAGAGGTGTCAGAACACGATTAGACGTCGTGTGCGGCCCATTAATGCTTGGCGCGTGGGCATTTCTTCTTTGTGAGTTATGTCACTCGCAGTAAATAACCCATATTGTTACAGAATTTCCATAAAAGGTCAAGTGTCAGAGTCAACAGAGGCTCTGTGGTGGAGTGAGCTCTGTGATCTGAAACTTGTCTTTTTGTCTCCTCTGATGCTTATACCTTTACCAAAAATGTTTGAAAGATCATTGGAGAGGATCGATAGATCTTTAGTACAAAATTTTCATTCACATAGGCTTTGAGGCTCTGTCGAGGCCAGCAGAGGCTCTGAGAGTGAAAGTTTCTCATAACTAAAAATTTAGAGAACTTTTTGATCATCCAAGGTTTTCATTGTGTTAAACACTATTTCTAGGACATATTTGGAAATTTGTGTCATGGAAAACTGTTTTGGAAATGGATTTTATTCGAGACATACTCTTAGAGTGTCTAGTTTGGGCGACACAGACTCTTTGGTGGAGTGAGCTCTTTGCCCATAAGACTTTCTTCCAGTATCCTTGTGTGTGCATTTGTACGTGCAAATCCTTAAAGAAGACATTTAAGGTTGATCGACAGAGTTTCCGTATGAAATTTGCAGTTCTAGAGGATCCGGCTTACAGAGGCTCTGTTGAGCTCAGCAGAAGCTCTATGACCTTAAATTTCCCATAACGGAAGGCTCGAAAATCTTTTTGATCATTTCTTGTTTGGAATGTCTTAAACAGTGTTTATAGGACGTATTTTTAAATTTGTGTTCTAGAAAATTGTTTTCAAAAAGGATTTGAACGAGTTACTCGCCTTTGGTTCTCCTTTGTTCGGCAAAAATACCTGACTTCTGTAGATATGGTTGATCATATCTCTTCTTTGGCTCCCCCTTGAATGATTAACCTCTGTAGATCAGTTCAAGGTCTCCTTCTGCTCCCCCTTGACCTATGCTTGGATCAAATGAGATAAGTTGTGCACAGAACATAGGTCGAGGTTATCAGAGGTTCTGTGGAGATTGTCATACTCTGAGCAATCTCACAGAAGCTCTGTTGGTTACAGAACTTTTGATGATTAAGAATTTACATACAGAAGAGTTTAAATATATACATATTTACAAGAAGATCAAATCTTACTTACAGAGGGTTCAACTCATGTTTATCATTCCTAACTTACCCACCAAGAAAAGGAATATTTTCTCATCTAGTGCCTTGGTGAATAAGTCTGCAAGCTGGTATTCAGTGGACACAAAGTGCATTTCGATTGTGCCATGTTCAACATGATGCTTCAGAAAGTGATAATGAATATCGATATGCTTTGTTTTTTAGTGTTGTACTGGATTAGCAGAGATTGCTATGGCTCTTTTGGAATCACAGAGGATGGGAATCCTGTATATGTTGTACCCATAGTCCTTGATCTGAGTTTTCATCCACAGAACTTGAGAGCAACAGCTAGCAGCAGCAACATATTCCGCTTCTGCTGTAGATGTAGACACACAGTTATGCTTCTTCGAAGTCCAGCTGACTAGTTTACCTCCCAGGAATTGACAACTCCCAGAGGTGCTCTTTCGATCAAGCTTGCATCCTCCATAATCTGAATCTGTGTATGCCTTAAGACCAAAACCAGAGTTCTTCGGATACCAGAGTCCAAGATTTTTTGTCCCTTTAAGGTATCTGAAGATCCTCTTTACAGCAATATAGTGGGATTCCTTTGGGTTAGCTTGATATCTTACAGAGGCATGTGGCATACATTATGTCAAGTCTACTTGCGGTTAAGTATAAAAGGGACCCAATCATACCTCTGTAGAGTTTGCACTCTACAGATGTGCCATTTGGATCTAACAATAATTTATTTCCAGTGGCCATTGGGGTCTTCATTACAGAGGCATCAGAGAGACTGTATTTTGAAAGTATGTCAAAGACATATTTAGCTTGATTTATAAAAATTCCATCTGATGATTGTTTTACTTGGAGTCCGAGGAAGAAAGTTAATTCTCCCATCATACTCATTTCAAACTCACTCTGCATG
Organism: Saussurea involucrata; assembly: GCA_033807775.1. Taxonomy (NCBI): domain Eukaryota; kingdom Viridiplantae; phylum Streptophyta; class Magnoliopsida; order Asterales; family Asteraceae; genus Saussurea; species Saussurea involucrata. The sequence continues at coordinate 24,699,543 of CM066312.1, forward strand.
AGTTTTTCGAAATCTTTGCACTGTTGTGCATTTGTAGACCCAAAAATAATGTCATCCACATAAATTTGTACAAGCAGAATCTCATCACCTTTTCTTTTGTAAAACAAAGTAGTATATGTCGTACCTCTGTCGTAATCATTATTGAGAAGAAAAGTTGAAAGTCGTTCGTACCATGCTCTTGGAGCCTGTTTCAGTCCATACAGAGCTTTGTCGAGATAATAAACATATTTTGGGTACTTGGAACATTCAAACCCTGGTGGTTGTTGGACGTATACTTCTTCTTGGATTTCACCATTCAGAAAGGCAGATTTTACATCCATCTGAAAGACTTTGAAACCCCTGTGGGCTGCGAAGGCTAAGAAGATCCTTATTGCTTCGAGTCGTGCGACAGGGGCAAAAGTTTCATCGTAATCAATGCCTTCTTCTTGGCGATATCCCTTGGCCACCAATCTTGCTTTGTTTCTAATAACCACCCCATCCTCGTCCTTCTTGTTTCTGAAGACCCATTTTGTCCCTATGGCTTGTTTCCCTCGTGGCAGAGGTACTAGGGTCCATACCTTGTTTCTCTCAAACTGTAGAAGCTCTTCTTGCATAGCATCTACCCAGTTTGGATCATCTAGGGCTTCAGAGATTCTTTTTGGCTCGATTACACTGATAAATTTTGTAAAGAAACAAAAATTAGCAGTGGGTGATCTTGTTTTGACCTTTTCAGAAGGATCATCGATTATAAGGCTTGGAGGATGGCTTTTCGTCCATTGTGTTGTTCTTGGAAGATGGTCATTTGAGTCATCAAGATTAACTTCTGTGGTTGCACACTGCGGTTCTGGTGCAACCTCTGTTGTTGATGGTACTTCTGTGCTTATGATTGGTTCTTCAACTTGTGGGAGGATTGGAATAAGAGTTGGAATTTGTTCCTCTGAGGAAGTAGAGACTGAGTCTTCTTTTTCCTCTGGTATTGATTCCTCTGTAGTCGTTGGAGTAGGTATTTCAGGAGCCTCTGTAGTTGAATCCTTAGTTGTATTATCTTTAGCTTTTGTTCGCTCCCCCTCAGCATGTGCGTCTGTATGATTCACAGAAGAGGATGAAGTATTTAATGGACCAGTTAGAGATATACCTGACTCAGTCTGGTTTGCAGAAGATGTTTCTCCAGAGGCTCTGACGGCTCCAGCAGAGGGATCAATATCATCATGGAACATCTCTTCAAATAGAAGATTTAAGTCTTCTTCTCTTGTCTTTGAGATGCCAGAGGATTCCTTCTTTAGACCGAGTTCTGAACTGATTTGTTCAGAAGTCTTCTGAAAGGAATCGTCAAAAGTTACATTGATGCTTTCTACGATGGATCGAGACTTTAGAAGGTATACTCTGTAAGCTTTTGAAGTGGCAGAGTATCCTATGAACTTTCCTTCATCTGCTTTCACCTCAAACTTTCCTCTTGCTTCTCTATCGTTTAAGACAAAGCATTTGCATCCAAATACATGAAATAATTTGATGTTTGGTCGCCTTTTGTTGATCAAGTGATACGGTGTCTTGATGTGCCTCTTTACAATGGTTGATCGATTTTGGGTGTAGCATGCGGTTGATACTGCTTCTGCCTAAAAAGACATTGGTAATCCAGATGCTGTCAGCATAGTTCTTGCAGCCTCCACAAGCGTGCGGTTCTTTCGTTCAACCACGCCATTCTGTTGTGGGGTGCGTGCAGCAGAGAAGTTTTGTGATATGCCTTCTTCTGTAAGATAGGTTTCAATGACGGAGTTTTTGAACTCTGTGCCATTGTCGCTTCTTAGTTTCTGAATCCTGCACTCATACCGAACTTGGATTCTTTTCATTAAATTTATCAGAATGTTTGGAACATCTTATTTCTTTCTGACAAATTCAACCCATGTAAATCTTGAGTATTCGTCGATCAAAACAAGTATATATTTCTTGCCACCCAGGCTCTGTGTAGTGATTGGACCGCAGAGGTCAACATGAAGCATGTACAGAGGCCTAGGGCAAGACACATCAGTCTTGCCTTTATGGGAAGCTCTTTTGAGTTTTCCCATTTCGCAAGCAGAGCACAAATGATCTTTATTAAACTTAACATTTGGCAGACCTTTGACTAGATCAAGTTTAACAAGCTTATCTAGAGTATGAAAGTTTAGGTGGCAGAACCTGTTGTGCCATAACCAGGCTTCTTCGTTTTTACAGGCTACAAGGCATAGCTTGTCTTCCTTGTTCTTGGCACAGAATTTCATGAGGTAGAGATCGCCTCTTCGTTCGGCTCGCAGATGTTCGACTCCTGTGTCCTCACCTTGTAGAGAACAGAAGGTTCTTTTGAACATTACGTCGAAACCCGTATCGCAGAGTTGGCTAACACTGAGAAGATTGTGCTTAAGGCCATCCACATATGCAACTTTGCATACGGTTATGATTTCCTTCTTAATGACTCCGTAGCCTTTTATATACCCCTTCTTGTTGTCACCAAAGGTCACAGATCCTCCATCGAGTTTATCGTTGTAGGAGGATAGTAGACCTCTGTCGCCAGTCATGTGCCTCGATCATCCGAAGTCAAGATACCAGATTGGCACATACTGCTTCTGCAAGACAATCAGAGAGTTTTAGGTACCCATATCCAAATGGGTCCAGCTTTGTTAGGGGTCTTCAAGTTTGCCTTAGCATTCTTGGGTTTGGTTTTAGCTTCATTTGAAGAACCATTTTGTATCTTCTTACCCTTGAATTTAGGGTTCTTTTTGGGTGTAGAGAGGAAACAGTGTGGACTTGAGAAGTGTTGATTTAATCGATACATGAGATCAAAACAATGACAATAATGAATGTGCGAAGAGATTTGCTTGAACTTTTCATTGAAAACATTAAATGGGGGCACAGAGGCATTACATTCTATCCTAACATTTGACTTCCTATTACAAGAAGACCTATGTAGGCTAGATTGTTGTTTGCAAAATCCTTTATTGAGAGCAGCCTTCTGTGAGCCCCTTCTGTGGTGAACTTCTGCTGGTTTCACTGTCACAGAAGAAAAAGTTTTGTTATTTTCAACCCACTTACCCTTCTGATGCCATGTAAGTTTTTCTTTAATAGGTTTTAAGGGTTTTGAAATCTTTGAACTTGTTGAATTTTGGGAGGACGTTTTCCTTTGTTGTTTGATTTTCTCAAGCTCAAGGGAGGTTTTGGCTTGTATACACATGTCCAAAAAGTCTGGACAGATAGGAACTCTTGTGATTTTCTCCTTGGGAGGAATAGTTCTGTTAAGAACTCCAGAGGGTAGTTTAAAATCCTCTGTGTCACATGGTCCTATCTCTGACTTAGAGTCAGTCTCAGATTCGTCAGAGGATGAATCATCCTCATATACAGAGGTTGAGTCACTTAGTTCTCTTTTGACAGAGGCTGGATTTTCAGAGCATGTGTCATACTTGCTTTCATTATTTTCCAAGTCAACAGAAGTATCCATTATGGTTTCATCAGAGAGATTTTGACTATTATTTAAAGTACTGGGGCATTCATAAAAGTTGTTTTCACCGATTTCCAATAATTCCTTTTCAGAAATATGAGTCAGTTTTTCTTCTGTTGAAGCAGGAAATAACTCAGGTACCTCTGCCGATAGTTTCTTCTCAGAATCTATAGTGCAGACAAAGGCAACCTGTGATTGAGTCTCGGGTTTACCAAACTTAAAGATTCCTATCTGATCTTGTGTTTTCAGATATTTCTTAGGTTTGGACGCTCTTTTGACAGAGGCTGATGATGGTAGATCTGTGTTTTCAAACCACACATTCACCATCTTCAGAGGTTTCCTTCTGGGAGGTTCACCAGAGACTTTTCGCCTTTTGCTTACAGAGAGTAAATTTGGAAAACCGGGTTTTCTTGTACTTCCAATATGAAATAGAGAGGACAGAGACTTGTTTCTTTTGTTTCCAGTGTATGGATCTATATCACAGAAGCCAATTCCCCGTCTCCCTATTTGTGTATTAATTTTCTCGTACACCTTCTGTGCATCTTGATATTTCTTTATTAACAAATCTCTTCGGAGTAAATCTTGACAGAGGACTTCTCTTTCCTTTTGAAAATAATGTTTAAGAGCTAGAATGTTCATTCTGTCGGTCTCAACGTCCATAAGTTCTTTAGATTTTGTTTTTACTGCAGAGTTAAGTTCATAAATCTTTTCTTTCAAAGGATTTAGGTGTTTGTTCCAGTTTGTTTCAATTTCTTCCTTTTCTTGAAAGATTTTAGCCTTTTCTTGAGTGAGAAGTCTAGCTTCTCTCTCAAAGAAGGTAAGCTTCTTTTGAACACTTTCGCAGGTCTTTTTAAGTTCTGTGTATTCAATGTTTAGTTTAAGAAAATCAGCTTCTGCTTGACTAGAGTTAGAGTCAGAAGTGGATACCTCACTATCGGAGTCGGATGAGCTGACCTCTGCCATTCCATAGAACAAGGCGTTTTTGTCGCCTTCATCAGATGATTCGTCTGACAGCCAGTTCTCCTGATTCACCATTAGCGACTTCTGAGCATAAAACTCCGCTTTCTTTTTATAGTAAGCAGAGTCCCTCTGTGGGCGGTTTGGTTTGCTCCTGCAGTCAGCGGCATAATGGCCTGGCTTGCCACAGTTAAAACATCCTTGGTTCTGGGAACCGTTGCCAACTCTGTCGTCCGACCTCTGTCGGTCACCACCTCTGTCATTTCTGTCATTCGACCTCTGTTGGTCGACACCTCTGTCGTTCTTGTCATTTGACCCTTCTCTTCCACGATCATCTCTTCCGTAGCGTTCATTACCAGACTTCTTCTGGTATCCTCTTGTTGATCCAAACCCTCAGTGATTTGATAATGACCCTCTCTTTTATACTTAGTGAAAATTGTAAGTAAACAATATGTATCAGAGTTTCACTATCGCTGATAAGTATTAAGATCTACAGTACCGCTGATAGGAACTCTCGCTCTTTAGATTAAACATTCAGCGAACACTGTTCACCATAATGCTCTGAGTCTGTTCAATCCTTATGGTGATCACTGATAAGTTAGTTGTTTACTTATGATCCCTGAAGACAAGTTTCACGTCAACATAGGTTCTACGCTGAAGTCGAAGATCAAGCTCAAGAACCAGCGACAAGTCTCCTAATGAACTGATGCGGATCAGCGAAGACTCAGATTTGTCCACAACGTGAAGTATCAAGTACAAGACTTCAGCTATCGCTGAACTTTATCATTCACTGATATAGAATGATAAACCGCTGAATCAACGAAAAGCTGATCATAAAGTCCTCCGTACAAAGTACTTTTGTCTAAACCACCCTTGCACGTCTCCGTACGATATGTCAGAAAAAGAACCTCCTTATTGTCTGAAATCGTACAACCACTCTGATACTACACTGTTCAAACATGCGGCTACTAAGGTTGTCAACAAAGGTCAATGACGTACAACCAATGAGCTGCTGCCACGTGTAAAGTGCAAACTGCCATGCATTAAATGCATGCAGTATATAAGAAGAAGAACTCACTTCATTTTGAAGTAACTTGCTAACTCTGGACAAGTTCATCCTTTTTATCTTGAGATAGGTTATTATTAGTAATTTCCTTCTCTTTCTTAGTGCAAGAAACTTAGTGTTCCAACTTGTTTAGATTTAGGTTTATCCTTAATCTTGTTTTCGCAACAAGCTGTAAATTGTTAATGATTTATCAATAAACAATTTAGAAAAGTAAAATCTTAGTGTTTGTATTCAACCCCCCCCCCCCCCCCCTTCTACAAACTTGTATAGCCCTTCGGGACCAACAAGTGGTATCAGAGCAGATTTGTTTAATCTAATAAACAAGATCTAATCTATACTAAGATTTCTCTTCCTTGCTATTTCTGAAAATGGCCACCAACACAAACACAAACTATATCGACAATGGTTCTCTTGCTAAACCCCCTAGATTCTCCAGAGATAATTTTAATCTATGGAAAAATAGGATGATTCTCTTCTTAGAAGGTGTAGACCCTACTATGCCTTACTATCTTGAAAACGGCCCATATATTCCTGTAAGAATTGATGTTGCAGTACCAGCCGCTGAGAATAGACCTGCTATTCCAGAAAGGCTGATACCCAAGGAAGTTCATATGTGGACTGACGAAGATAAGAAGAAAGTGGCTAACGACACAAAAGCCAGATCCATACTATCCATGGCTCTTCCTGACGAAGTCTACCATTCCGTCATGAACCTGAAAACCTCAAAAGCTATGTGGGACACAATATGTGTTCAGTATGAAGGTACTTCTGAAGTCCAGGACTCTCGAAAGATCAACCTGGTAAGACAGTACGAAAGTTTCATCTGTGGTAAGAATGAAACTCTCTCTGAAGTTCACCAACGTTTTAACTGTTTATTAATAGATCTAAAAACTGTTGGTAAGGAATATTCTAACTTTGAAGTGCTGACAAAGTTTTTACAATGTTTACGTGAAAGCTGGGACAGTTATTCTATGTGTCTCAAGTTGTTAAAAGATCTAAGATCAATGACCCTTGCTACCTTATATGGCACGATGCTGAATCATGAGCAATCGAGTCATCTTAAGAAGAATCTTGTAAAAGATTCCAAAAGCACCCCTGTTGCTTTAATCTCATAGGAACCTTCTACTCAGCGACCCTTGGTCACTATCACTGAGTTAGAAAGTAACTCTGAAAGGTCATCAGAATCTGACTCTTCAGATGATGATGAATCTTTGGCTCTCCTCACTAAAAAGTTCAGGAGATTCGCCAAAAAGAAAATGTTCAGAAAGAACAAACCCCTTTCTATTACTGATAAGCCAAGATCATCAGCTCCTGTTGATAAGGCTACTGCTACTTGTTTTAACTGCGAAAAGCTAGGACATTTCGCTAACGAGTGCAGGTCTAAGAAAGTTTCGAGAAACTCAGCGTTTCCCAAGAAATCCTTTATTCCCAGGAATAAAGATGACAAATACGCTAAGCTGAAAGAAAGGTATGCGAAGCTGAAAATCTTTAAGAAGAAAGGCAAAGGCCTGATGGCTTATGATTGGGCTGCCTCTGATGAAGAAGAATCATCATCTGACTCTGAAGATGATGAAGCCAATCTATGTCTTATGGCCAAGATTGAAGATGAGGAAGAAAGCTCAGACATTCCCTCTACTTCAACGTCTGCTATTCAGGTATCACCTTCCTTCTTTACAAATATTGCAAATATTGATGAAGTTGATAGTCTTTGTAAAATCGATCTATTGACTAGAAGTTTATATGAAGCCATGAATGGCAAAACTATAGTTGAAAATCAAAACCTTGATCTCGCTGAACAGCTCAAAAACTGTCACCTTCAAATAGAAAGGCTTTCTAAAATTGAAGAAGATTTTAAAGATCAAGTGCATTTAAATCAGCTAGTCAAAATCGAGCGAGAAGAAGCTATCTCTGCTTTAAGAGCTGAAAAAGCTACTGTTGAAGGATGGTGTAATTCTTCAACAAAGATCACTGAGATAATTAAGTTTCAGATTCCCCTGAGTGATAAACGTGGTCTTGGTTACAAAGTTGATAATCTAGAACCAACCACTGATCGTTCCATGCTCTTGTTTGGAACTTTCGTATCCTCAGTCGCTGATAGTTCATCCTCTCAGTGTTCCTCGTCCAGACCGCCTATCCCTGAGGAAGTTTCTACCTCTTCAAAAGGTAAAGAGAAAATGGTTTATCCAAAACCTACCACTGTCTTTAAATATAAAGGTAAAGGAATTGCTTTTAACCAAAATCCTCAGAAGGTTACCTTAGAACCTAAGCTGAATGCTTCTAAAGCTTTAGTGATTCATTCCTCTGGATCAAGGAATCAGGTCTCTGGATCTACTCAGCGTGGATCTATTCAGCGATCTACTCCTAGAATCAGAGTGGATGTCTCTGGTAAGAAATCCGAAGAACTGAATGTTCCTCCCATTTCAAAAGCCATCAGCTTACTTGGTGCTGGTACTTCTAATTCAAAATCTAAAGCTCAACATTCAAATGGTCCTAGAACTACTTTTAGTTATAGGAAATGTTATCACTGTGGACTCACTTATCATATTGCTAGTAAGTGCCCCACAGCCACCAAAGCTGAAAAGATAGCTAAGGTGAAGATTGCCCCCAAGGCAAATAAGACCACTGAGGTTAAGAAATTAACCAAAGTGAAGACTGACAAAGCTGAATCTTCAAATGCTGCGAAGATTGCTGAACCTTCCATTCCAACTACTTCCAATGACAAACGTGTATACATGGTTAAGTGGGTACCCAAGAAAAACTAATCTTCCTTTGTGATGCAGGTTAAGAAGGGTATCTGGTATCTCGATAGCGGATGCTCTAGACACATGACTGGAAAGAAAAGCCTGCTCGCTGAATACAAGGAAGAGAAGGGTCCCTCTGTGACTTTTGGAGGAAATGGAAAAGGACATACCCGAGGGTTTGGTGTACTCTCTAATGGTACAACAACCTTCAGAAGAGTCGCATATGTTGAAGGGCTGAAGCATAATCTTTTAAGCATCAGTCAGCTTTGCGACAAGGATAACAAGGTAATCTTTACCAAGGAATCCTGCTTTGTCACTGACAAAAAGGAGAAGATAGCTCTCAGCGGTTATCGTTTGGAAAATGTTTATGTAATAAACATGGACTCAACAACCACTGAGAACTCATGTTTCTTCTCAAAAGCCTCATCTGATGTCAACTGGCTATGGCATAAGAGGCTCTCTCATCTGAATTTCAAGACACTGAACACTCTTTCTTCAAAAGAGTTAGTCACTGGTCTACCTCAGCACTCATACGCCAAAGAGTCTTTATGTTCAGCGTGTGAGAAAGGGAAGCAGACCAAAGCAAGCTTTAAGTCAAAGCAAGTCTCCTCAGTGTCATATCCTCTGCAACTTCTCCATATGGATTTGTTTGGCCCTGTTAACAAACAATCCATCGCTGGAAAGAAATATACACTGGTCATAGTTGATGAATTCTCTCGTTATACATGGGTTATGTTTCTCCGTTCCAAGAGTGACACCCCTGAAGAACTCATCACCTTTGTTCGGAAGATGGAAACCCTGAACAACCTGACCGTTCGCTCAATAAGGAGTGATCATGGGACTGAATTCAAAAACAGTTCTATTGATTCCTTCTTTGAGAGTAAGGGTATTTCTCACAACTTTTCATCAGTGAGAACACCGCAACAAAATGGAGTCGCTGAAAGAAGAAATAGAACAATTATTGAAGTTGCACGTTCAATGCTCAGCGATTCTCACCTGCCTACTCAGTTTTGGGCAGAAGCTGTCAACACTGCTTGTTTTACGCAAAACAGGTCGCTGATAGTCAAAAGATTCAATAAAACAGCCTATGAACTTTTTCATGGGAGAAAGCCTTCAATCAGCTTTCTTCACATCTTTGGATGTCAGTGTTTCATACTGAACAACAGAGATGCCCTTGGAATGTTTGATCCTAAGGCTGATGATGGAATCTTTCTTGGATACTCCTCAGTCTCCAAAGCCTTCAGAGTCTTCAATCAAAGAAGACAAACTGTAGAAGAAACAATTCACGTCACGTTTGACGAATCCCGTTCAGCGAACTCTAAACCGTCCGCTGATACTAAAGAACTGAATCAATGGATGTTCTCTCATCTTGGTGATTCATAAGATATTCCCACTCATACTCATACAGTTGAAAATGATAGTCCTACTATCATTCCAAATATACAGAATAGTGAAGCTGAAACATCATGGGTCTCAGCTGTTCCTTTAAACACTATACCTGCTTCTGAACCCAATGTCTCAGACATTCCATCTACTTCTCAGCAATCAGTGAATATAATGACAACTGCACCCATTCCTCTCTTAGCTGATACTCCAGAAGTTGCTGAAGCCTCATCTTCAACTACTCCAGTTCAGGTTGAGTCAACGTCTCACGCTCCGGCTCAGCGATGGACTGTTAATCATCCAATCGATCAAATTCTTGGTAATCCAAACGCTGGTGTTCAGACTCGACGAAGTGCAGGTAATATTTGTTTATTTGTTAACTTTATTTCTCTGACTGAACCAAAGAAAGTAGATGATGCCCTCAAAGATCCAAACTGGGTCAGCGCCATGCAAGAAGAGCTGACTGTATTCGAAAGAAACAAAGTTTGGAAACTTGTTCGAAGACCAACTGAAAAAACAGTGATAGGCACTAAATGGGTCTATCGAAACAAGTTGGACAAACATGGAACTGTAACCCGCAACAAGGCTCGTCTTGTTGCTCAGGGATACAGACAAGAGGAAGGCATAGATTATGACGAAACATTTGCTCCAGTAGCAAGACTAGAATCTATTCGTCTATTTTTAGCATACGCTGTACACAAAGACTTCAAAGTATATCAGATGGATGTTAAGTCAGCATTTCTAAATGGAAAGCTGAATGAAGAAGTCTATGTGGAACAACCTCCAGGATTCTCAGATCCTAAGCATCCAGGTTATGTTTATAAACTAGATAAGGCACTTTATGGCTTGAAGCAAGCTCCACGTGCATGGTATGACACTCTATCTACTTATCTCCATATTGAACAATTTGAGCGAGGTAAAATTGACAAAACTCTATTTTTCAGGAAAGTAAAAGGTCATATCATTCTTGTTCAGATATATGTTGATGACATTATATTTGGCTCTACTAACCCTGATCTTTGTACTCGTTTCGCTGATAGAATGAAAGATGAATATAAAATGAGCATGATGGGTGAACTAACATATTTCCTTGGTCTTCAGATAAAGCAAAATGAAAAAGGAACTTTCATTAATTAAGGAAAATATGTTAAAGATATGCTGAAGAAATTCGACTTAACTCAAAGTTCAGCTATGAAAACCCCTATGGCAGTATGGCACCACCGCTGACACTAGATAAGGATACTAAGGGTATTCCTGTTAATGTCACGCTGTACCGTGGGATGATCGGCTCTCTCTTGTATCTTACAGCTAGCCGACCCGATATTTTGTACGCAACCTGTTTGTGTGGACGATATCAAGCTGAACCCAAGATATCTCATATGACCGCTGTAAAGCGAATTTTTCGATACCTTAAGGGTACTGCGAATCTAGGTCTTTGGTATCCCAAAGACTCAGGGTTCGATCTAATCGCCTATTCAGCTAGTGATTTTGCAGGTTGCAAATTGGATAGAAAAAGCACCACAGGAGGCTGTCAGCTCCTGGGTGGAAAGCTGGTGAGTTGGACAAGTAAAAAGCAAAACTCAGTGTCCACCTCCACAGCTGAAGCTGAGTATGTAGCCGCTGGAAGCTGTTGTTCTCAGGTCTTGTGGATGAGAAATCAACTACTGGACTATGACCTACAGCTATCAAATATTCCAATCTATTGCGACAGCACAAGTGCCATCGCTATAGCCAACAATCCAGTGCTACACTCAAAGACAAAACACATCGAAATCAGGTATCATTTTATCAGAGATCATGTGATGAATGGTGATATAGAACTTCACTTTATCCCAACTGATTATCAGTTAGCTTATCTGTTCACCAAACCTCTTGATGAGACAATTTTCAACTTTCTCATCAGCGAGCTTGGAATGCTGAACTTTGAAGAATAAAATCTTCAGTGATTCACATTTGATCAGCGATAGGATAAAATCGACTTGTATAACCCATTCTATCATCTTCTCTCTGAATAAACTTGATTCGCTAATATTAAGGCATCGCTGAATATCTCTTCCTTATCAGCGACACTTTGAAATTTCTAAAACCAACTGATATTTCTATTCAGTGCTTCATTTTTTTTTCAAAAGTGTCCCTGAGTTTTCAAAACCTCAGAGACATCCTGAATATGAAAGGACAGTTGTGACGTCATTGCAACGGATAAGCCCCGACACGTTCTTTTTCTGACACACGTTTGCACGTTTCGTTTACCATCCAATCAAATGCAAACACGTGTCCGTGCCATGATGAAAAACTTTCCCGCTCGAGTTTTTCTCTCTCTCTAACCTCTCTATATAAACACATTCTGGGTTTATATTTCTCTTTTACGCGAAAAACTTCTCCTCCAAACAAAGAAAAATTACTGTTGCATTTGTGCTCTCAAGTTTTTCAAGAACTCAAGAACTTCATCTTCTTCAACGAACCAGGTTAATAATTCTGTTATTTACCTGTTTCTTAAACTTGTTAATGATCTTCTCTTTGTTTTTAAAAGATCAAACAAAAGAACTTTTTCAAATGAAATCATGTCTTTCATGATTTTATGAACACAACCTTTCATGGTTGTTCTTCAAGTTTAAACGCAGAATCTTAAACGTGTTCTTCACACATTCGTTTTTCCAGAATCCTTATTCTCAAAAGAAACTGGAAAACAAGATTTTCATTAGGTTTGCATTTCGTTTTTCAAAAACAAGAAAAACCCTAATCTTCATTAAGACATTTTTGTCTGAATGAAATGGACAAATTTCGAACCATCTTATTGGAAAATCTTTCTACATTAAGATTATTCTTATTTGTTAATCTTTGGTTGAACTGATAGACAGAAATGGCATCTTCTGACATTTCCTCTGCCAAGAACACCATCGCTGAGAACACTGCTGCTGATAATACTACTGAGGAATTGGAAATCATCAAGGATTCTCAGGTTAAGTTCTCTCTTGAAGAACTGGATTGGACAAAGTCAAATAACCTCTATGCGCTTCTCGAGTTTCCTCATCGAAAGCAAGTCACACAACTGGATGATGCTGTGAAATTCCTGAAAAATTGTTGTCTATCTACAGCCCTGACCATAACACCTCCTGCACATCAGCTACTGCTATCCCAATTCTGGTATTCTGCCAGACACTCTCAGCTACCATCAACCAAAGACTCATCAAAGACAATCGACTGTATCCTCTGTGATACTGATTATGGCACAATGAAGATCACCCCAACCATTATCCGCAAAGCCCTGATCCTTCCCATCGCAACCAAAGAAAAACCTTTTGTTCCCCTCCCTGACCACAAGAAACACTCTCATACCCAGCGAAATGAATTTCAAGCGAGATGAATTTCAAGCGAGATGAATTTCATCTTCGCTCACTTAATCAGCTGCATGACTGCAAAGACCGGCTCCTCTGATCAAGCCGTTCAACCTCAGCAAGCAATGGGGTATGCTTTGCTGAAAGGTCTACATATAGACTGGGCATCGATAATCTACGATGATCTGGTACTCAGAGTAGACTCCGCCGCTGACAGATCTCCATGGGTTCCTTATCCTCGATTCATCAGCGTCGTCTTCCAAACAGGCCTGAAGAACAGCTACCCAAAAGAGGGTGACCTGAAACTCTCTCAGGTTGGCCCTAAGGTTCTCGACTTCAAACCTGTGGAAAACGAGGTACGTCATTCTACACTTTTAACTCTTCTCAACCCCACTTCTTCTACTTCTGCAGCTCCTTCAGCGGACAAACCCACCGCTGATACCCAGGATGCAACCTCCATTCCTTCTCTTAAAAGGAAACACTCTCATACCCAACTTAGTTCCAAAAGAACTAAGAAAACCAAGGAGCAACCCCAGCAATCTCTTGCTGAAGACTCCTCAACTCATCTCGAAGACCTAAAGGAACGTTCAGTGGTACGCTCTACCACAGCTAAACAAGCCACCCATTCTATCCCAGCCTCAGCGTCTCTAAACGTTGAGGTTATAAACTTGGAACCTATCCAACCTCCTTCAGTCTCTCCACAGACTGAAGAAGTAATTCTCAGCGAATCCAACGCTGAACTCAGCACCCAACCTAAAATTCTCAACCTTCGCTCCTCCCTCTACTCAATTGGACTCTACTCCAGTTGTCACTGAAGCACCTGTCATTCCTCCAGAAGCTAAAGCTGATACTCTTCGAGGAATGATGGATGTAGGACCTGCAGAGCTGACCATGCGTACACGCACTCTCGCTGACGACATGGAACTTTTCTCAGGACACCGAGATTTTGATGAATTCACCAATCCTCCTGCAGGTATACACCAACCCCTATACACTGTAACTGAACCCCAAACTTCTGAGTTTTCCTCTGTTCACAAGTTCTTATATGTTACAGGTCCTAATTTGGGAGACATCAACACCTCTCTGAAGACAATAGAGACGAAGCTGACAGGTCTCACCACTACTCTTTCCGACAACTCTTCAGATGTAACAAACGCTGGAGAGAATCTTACAAAGCTGACAACAGTGGTGGAAAAGAATGCCTCCAAAGCTGACTTGGAGAAGGTTGATAAATCTCTCAGCGACTTTGCCAAAGTTCTCGCTGACATCTACACAGACTACCTCGCCATCAAAACATCAGTTCACACCATGTCCAGCGAAGTCACAACGCTGAAGACATCGGTTGGAAAATTCGAAGGAGATATGTCTGCTGTAAAGACCGACGTGAGTTCCTTGAAGACTGACGTAAGTTCCTTAAAAACTGACGTTAGTTCTGTAAAGAGTGATGTAGGTTCGATGAAGACAATGATGCAGCAGATCCTACACAACATGACCGCCCCTCCTCCTGCACCTGAGCATTTTACTACTGCAGATCGTGCTGAACTCGTGAAGATCAATCCTGCTATTTCTGGTCTAGAAAACAGACTAACAGCGATTGAAATTTGTGTGGGGATCCCTGGCCAAGAAGGCAGTGAACCCAAACCTACTGCTGAATCCTCGCATTCCTCCCCTACTCATCATGAGGAAGGGGGAGAAGAGCGCTGAAGACCTTCCCCATGATGAATCTATCAAGGGGGAGAAGACTGAAGACCTTACCCTTGCTGAAGAGGGTGAGAAGACAATTGAAGAAGCAGCCGTTGGACCTCAGGGAGATGAAAACCCGAGGGAACCGAGAAGCTTACCTCTGTATCTGAGGGGGAGCAACTCGAAGAAGAAGCTGAAGAATCTGAGTCTGAAGCTGAAGATGAAGAAGCCGTCGACTTATCTGATGATGAACCATCCTCTTCTCCAAAGAATGATGATGATGAAGATGATGATGATGATGATGATGACTCCTTTATCGTCAAGCCTGCTCAGAGGTCTAAAGTTCTTAAAGGGATCGTGAAAAACGAACCTTCAAGGGAGCGGACCAAATCAAAGCCTTCAACATCTGAAGCTGACAAGGGCAAAGGAAAAGGTGTCGCTGAAGACAATGACAATCTGATCTCGCTTCCAAAGCCAGTTTGTCAGGTACACTAAATCTTCCTTGCTCTCATCCCTCCTCTCTCTATACACATTATCAGCTATACACTCCACAAAACCTCTATACACAACCACATTCTTTATCTATCTCTATTCTACCCAAGTTCTTACTCGAACGATCGATGTGTTTCAGCTAGTCCTCTCCCTGTTTGAGGATATCGCTGAAGTTCCTACAACTGCGACTTCACCAACAATAATCCCAGCTCCCAAAGCTGAAGAAATAATCCCGGTCTTGGATTTGATCTCTAAGACTGATGAACCTGAAGAACAGATGCTCTCTCACAAAAACAGATCTTCCTTGGTTCCTCAAAAACCAAGTGAAGAGGAGCAGAAAAGAAGATATGAGATAATAAAGAAGTTCGAGGCTCAGCGAATCATTCTGAAGCGTGATCAACTTCCTTCCGTTCCTCCAAAGTTCAGAATTTCTCAAAAGGAATACAAGGAACACCTCAGAGCTGAACGCCTAATCGCTGAAAGAAGAGAAGTTGAAGAAAAAGACAGAGAACTCGCCATCCAGCTTACTCAAAAATCGGTGAAAGACCCCAAGCTGAAAAGAGCTCCAATTGAAGTTCAACGTCAGCTATGGGAAGAAGCCAAGAAGATCGTTGAAGAAAAGAGAACTGTGTCTCAATCTACCTTAGCATGTTGCAAAGAAAAGGTACACTTCAGACATCGACCTTCCAGAATAATCAAGGTACTCATCACTGGAAGATCAACCCTCAAAGTTTCTATCGCTGAAGTCGAGATATTCAGAGAGAATGGATAGTACGAAAAATTCTATGCTGAAGCTATCACGCAGTACGGTCTCTCTGAATGGTTGGAGATCAGATTAGCCATCCAGAAGTCTCAGTCTAAGTACAAGGATCATTTTGAAAAGCTGATAAACAAGCAGATCGACTTAGTCTATTCTTGTGTGGATATTCCTCCTCCTCCACCTCTCGAAAGTCAGAAAAGAAAGGCCTCTGCAAAGAAAAAGTCTAAATCTTCAGAAGATGGTCCTCAGATACGAAACGAAACAGGTATTGGTTTTTCTTTAGCTGAAGTCCTTGGTCCAGAACCTGACCTTTCTGCACTTGACACATCTCTTCCTCCTGATGAGACTTTCATCCCTGGGAAAGTCTTAAGCAAACCCTATGGGATATTCTTCATTGACTAGGATGGACAAAAGCGTTTTCAACGTATCTCTGAACTTCCCATCACTCCCATCGAACAGCTGAAAGATCTCATCTACTGGTGTGATTTCAAAAATGACATTCAGGCACGGCATCTTAAACCCTTGATTTTTGAAGAAGCGCTGAACAAAAGGAATAAAGGAGTAAATGTCCCTGACTGGATGATTCCCACATCAAAGACCCTTGATGAACTTCTCATTAAGGAAGAACCTTTATAAACTGATAGGATCGCCTCATTCTTCTATTGTATCAGTTATTCTTTTGTACCTGTAATTGTATTCGATGTACTTGTAATTTTTCCACTTCCCTCTGTAATCTTTACAAAGTTTAAAGAAAATTTTCAGCGAATGTACTTTACTCCATCAATACAGAAAAGATCCCAGAAAACAGTAAAAGGGACAAATATTTTATGAGTTCTTTTTATCCTTATGTTTTCATTAAATAGCAATTTTCTCTGTTGCTATGTCATAATCAAATAGGGGGAGATTGTTGATCCAAACCCTCAGTGATTTGATAATGACCCTCTCTTTTATACTTAGTGAAAATTGTAAGTAACAATATGTATCAGAGTTTCACTATCGCTGATAAGTACTAAGATCTTACAGTACCGCTGATAGGAACTCTCGCTCTTTAGATTAAACATTCAGCGAACACTGTTCACCATAATGCTCTGAGTCTGTTCAGTCCTTATGGTGATCGCTGATAAGTTAGTTGTTTACTTATGATTCCTGAAGACAAGTTTCACGTCAACATAGGTTCTACACTGAAGTCGAAGATCAAGCTCAAGAACCAGCGACAAGTCTCCTAATGAACTGATGTGGATCAGCGAAGACTCAGATTTGTCCACAACGTGAAGTATCAAGTACAAGACTTCAGCTATCGCTGAACTTTATCATTCGTTGATATAGAATGATAAACCGATGAATCAACGAAAAGCTGATCATGAAGTCCTCCGTACAAAGTACTTTTGTCTTAACCACCCTTGCACGTCTCCGTACGATATGTCAGAAAAAGAACCTCCTTATTGTCTGAAATCGTACAACCACTCTGATACTACAATGTTCAAACATGCGGCTACTAAGGTTGTCAACAAAGGTCAATGACGTACAACCAATGAGCTGCTGCCACGTGTAAAGTGTAAACTGCCATGCATTAAATGCATGCAGTATATAAGAAGAAGAACTCACTTCATTTTTAAGTAACTTGCTAACTCTGGACAAGTTCATCCTTCTTATCTTGAGATAGGTTATTATTAGTAATTTCCTTCTCTTTCTTAGTGCAAGAAACTTAGTGTTCCAACTTGTTTAGATTTAGGTTTATCCTTAATCTTGTTTCCGCAACAAGCTGTAAATTGTTAATGATTTATCAATAAACAATTTAGAAAAGTAAAATCTTAGTGTTTGTATTCACCCCCCCCCCCTTCTACAAACTTGTATAGCCCTTCGGGACCAACACCTCTACTGAATTCCCTAGTCAAAAGAGCTAACGATTTAGCTATCGAGGCCATAGTTGCCTCTTCTTCTTCCACCACCTCCTCCTCTTCACTATCAACGATCAAGATCTTCTTCTTCTTCTTTTCTTCCATGACTTTTTCCTTTTTCGGTTTCTCTTTATCTTCTGTAGCCTTACCAACCAGCGCAAGAGGTGCACTGATTTGAATTTTTGCTTGTGCAATTTGAGGCTCTTGAGCTGCCAACGTTCCATAGAGATTTGACAGAGTCCAGGAGTCTAAGTCTTGATTTGTTTGTAGAGACATAGACAAATGGAGCCATTCATCATTGAGACTCTTTAGAAACATGACATTGTTTTCCTCAGAAGTTCTGTGGATTCCGAACTTCTTGCACTTGTTGATTAGAGAGTTGAACCGATCATATGTTGTCTGCAGAGGTTCTGTCGGCAGAGCTTTGAATGCGTAGTACTCGTTGATGCATTAGGCTCTGCGGTTCTTCTGAGTTTTGGCCCCACCCTCCTGTTGTTTTTCCAGTTCCTTCCACATATCGTATGCAGATTCACACGCATCTAAGGATTGGAAAAGGTCATTGGGTTTGGCCATTATCAGAAGTCTCTTAGTCTTCTGAGCAACTTCATATTTTGCCTAATCAGGATCTGACCACTAGTCCTTGGTCTTTAGTTTCGCGTGCTCATGGATTTCAGGAGTGTCGTCTGTGGCAGGTACACGGGGTACTGTGCTCATTGGTACGAAAGGAGGATTGTTGATATAGTACATGAGTTCTTTGTCAGTACATGAGTTCTTTGTCAGTACCCTCGAAGAAGTGAATCATTCGTATCTTCCATTGAGGGTACTCATCTCTGAGTAGTGTGGGTGGCTTGGTTAATGAACCAGCGGTGAAGAAGTTGTTTGTGTTTGTCATTTTGAAAGGGTTTGAGAAATCAAGAAAAATAGGGTATGAACAGTAAACCTTCAGAGAATGAAGTGGATGTTTCTAATGATTTTTATAAGCTTTAAAACCTTTGAACAATGCACTAAAATGGAGATTTAACCGAAGAAACAGATTCTATAAGTTTACCAAAGTCGAAACAGGTCGAGAATGGCAGAAAAACAGATGATGTTTTGAAAGATATGAAAAATAGGTTAAAAGTCCAAGTTTCTACCAAAAATCATTGTAAGTGAGGATCTCTTGATATAGAAAATCAAGAACCGCTCTGATACCAATTGTTGGTTCATGTTTTGCTTAACAATGATGATTCTATCTAATTAGTTCAAACAATATATAATGCGGAAACGTTTTAACGAACTAACAGATATAATGAGGTAGAATAACACACAATATCAAATATAGAAAGTGTAAATAACACAGATAAATAGCTCAATGATTCACTGTATTTGATATAATAAGAACACCAAGAACACTGAAAGGTTTGATAAGAATCTGCTCTAAAGGTGTGTGTGTCGTGCAAAGCCCTTAATAGAAGAACTCAACATGAGTCTTCTATTTATACTACTTCTAAAGGGGACAAGATCTGGACAACAAGAACTGAAGGTACTAAAAACACTATTCAGGTACTGTTGATAGTACAACGTTAATTTAATGCGCCGGCTTCTACTAAGGCTATGACCCATCAGAGTTTGACACATGGAGTTGTCAGGTCATGCCTTGTATGAATGATCTTGAGTATCTTCGTACAGCAGAAATCGTGAGAAGCACGATTGTATTTGTATAGATCTTTGGTCTTTTATACCACAGAGGCTCTGTCAAGTATGACAGAGGCTCTGTGGCCTTGTCCGCATTGAAGAGTCTTTAGGCGATTCTTCACTTCTGTCTTCTCGGTTGCTCGACAGAGCCTCTGTTGAAGACTTCTATGCTTCTGTCTTCTCGGTGACTCGGCAGAGCCTCTGTCGAAGACTTCTATACTTAGCCTATTTTTCAATACTTCTATAATCATAAAGATTGGAGCTAACAGCAAGAATCGTCGGTTTCTCGGTCGGCATCCCAGATATGTCTCTATTCTTCTCATGGCTTTTCGGAATTCGATTCGGTCTTGCAGTTCATCGAGTGCTCGGATCATAAGGTTCCTTCGGGTAGTTGGCATTTGAAATCCAACAACTTGGCTTTCGTTGCGCTGATGAATCTGTTCAAGTTGAAGTCGAACCGCTTTTGAAGGTACCGTCAGAATATTTGGTAATTTCGGAAAATCTCAGAAAGCGTCTTTCTACCAGTTGATTTTTGTAGATTACTTCGAATTCCGGTTCTGACAGGATGGTGTAGATAGGATAGTCGTCGATGTTCGAGAGTTGGTTGTTTGGTCTTCGGACGTTTACGATAGGCTGGTGGCTTTCAAGTGCGAGCTGGAAGTCAAAGACGTTGTAGTACAGATGAATTCGTAGGGCAATATGGATGTTGAACTTGCGAATCTGTAGATTTCAAAAATGGTGATACATGAATTCGAAGTCGTCGATCGTTAAATGTTGAAAGTCAGCTTCAGAGAAAGTGTAAATCTGCCCATTCTTCCTCCATACTTTGAATTCTGGATACCAGATCTTGTAGAATTGCTTGGCCACCACTTCTCTAACTTGACCAATCTGACTCTTCGAGTGGACATTCTCTTTCCTCTGTGCTTTGCTCCTTACAAGAAACATATACTTCATCTCGAACTCCTCTGATTCTGGACCAACACCCAAAACTGCATACGGGTCCAGTCTGCGGATGCGGTGTGCAAACAGCCATCTTTTAGTCTCTTCAAGGAAAGCTTGTTGAATTCGAACTATTCGATGTTTTCTTTCAGCTTCACTGATCTCTGGTTGATTGACATTGGAAGGACCAGCTTGATCAGCATTTGAAGGGCCGACTTGGTTCGGATCTGGTTGAGCTGATTGCAGAGCAGATGGTTGTGCCTGGGTGAAGATCGATGGAACTTGAACCGTTGGCGATTGATGTGCATGAGAGACAACTGGGGATATGATCGGGCTGAAGTGGATATCTTCTGGGGTTTCACCGCCCAATACTTCGTCGAGAAAAGTGTCTTGTTGTTCCTTATACCACGCAGCTCTGGCAATGGCGTCTTTGTCATCTTCGGGTTCAGGGAAGTCAACTTCTGAATCTGACACGACAATTAACGGAATTGTCTTACCTTTGATTAGAAAAAAGTTGTCGAAGTCCAGGTCGTCGTCCGAAGGGATGTTTACAGTTTCTGCCTCCGTTGCCATAACTATTCGGATCTCCTCCTCGTTGACCTCGGGATTTTCAACCGTTGGTTCAACTTCTGGATCAATGTAAAGAACGATCTGTCGGTCGCTCTCATTTCCATATATCCCTGATTCAAACATCCGAGAGACTCTCTCTAATGTATCATCATCAGGTTGACCAGCTATACCTGTGACTGCTTCATCTTCTGCCACAGTTTGATTTCTGATCTGTCTGGGGCTGAAGTGTCGCCAAGCTTGCGTTTCTTTGCATTCTCCCCCTCATGGTCATCGGGTCTTCCTCGTGATCATGCTGTCTCTTCTGACCGCGAGCTTGGGTCTTGCATGTAGTCTCTCTAAGATGGTAATGCACTCGGTTAGCGCGTCTAGAGACGTACGTACATATGCGAGGCTTTGTTCCATTCTTTCACGGAGTGTCTGGAACTCGGAGGATGTTGGATGATTTGTGGTTGGTGTTTGGTTGGGATCTGGTAGGGTGGCTTGTTGTAGGCGTAGAAGGCTTAACAGATCCTGATCTTGTGGGGTGTCGAGGTTTAGAGAAAGTAGTTTGGCTAATAGCAGGGTTTTTAACTCATCGACAGGCAGGTCGACAGTTGGTTGGACAGGAGCAGGTGGGGTTCTTTGTGGAGATGGTCGTGGTTCTGGTTCAGTGTCGACGATTGGGCTTTAACTACTAGTGTTAGGCCTGCGCGTTGCGCGGTGATGTAACATCCCAAAATTTCAAGGAAATTTAAAATTTTAATTAAACGCTTTATATATAAAAAGTCATTAAACAATCCCAACATATTAATTGCAAAATCATAAATGTTGTTCAAGTAATCAGAAACCAGCGGAAACATTGTTCAATAAATAAAACTAATATCAGCCAGCTCATCCCGCGCGCCAGTGTGTACCCGTCACGCCTTAGAGCCACTCGTACCTGAAACCACAGTTAATTGGGAAAGGGTAAGCACGAAGTTTAGTGAATTCAAACACATGCGCAGATAGGAATTATATACACATCACTCCTATCCGCACATAAGCAACAACATCACAGATACATAAAACGAGTAAACATCTACAGGTAAATATGTATCCAACCGAATCGTAACGTAACCAACACCTCAGTACCATCGAGGCCTCGGTCCCACCGAATTGTAATGTAACCAACACCTCAGTACCATCGAGGCCTCGGTCCCACCGAATTGTAATGTAACCAACACCTCAGTACCATCGAGGCCTTGGTCCCACCGAATTGTAATGTAACCAACACCTCAGTACCATCGAGGCCTCGGTCCCACCGAATTGTAATGTAACCAACACCTCAGTACCATCGAGGCCTCGGTCCCACCGAATTGTAAGGTAACACATTTATATCAAGCATTCAAACCAATCAAATATTACACACCACAACAACTAGTTCACACCACAAAGACAGTAGTACATGCAAACTATTATGACATGCATACAACCCCTAACTACACAGTGAGAGAACTCACCTCAAATGCGCGCCTAGCTTAATCAACACGAATCAAGCTTCACAATTACGGTCACTTTCCAGCACCTAAACGCATGTTAAAACGTGTCAATACGAGACCCGGACCCTATGACACGACACACGCTTAAACCGTCACTAAAACTAATTTCCGTTCTCACAAAACAGGTCTGTTCGGGACCTGTTTCGACCCCCTTAAATCCAGAAAAATACCAATATTATTTCATGACCAGAAAGTCCTCTGAGTTGGGGTTCCAAGGACATATTATACGCCTCCTAACGATTTTTCTACAATTTATTATGAATTAAATACGAACGGTTACCAAAACTGCCAGTTTTCGGTCCAGCCTGCACAAACAGCCCACTTCAGCCTAGCTACGGGCTTAATCGGACTTTCGGCAAAGCACGAAAAACCTTCCCAACTCGAATAGGGAACTCTGGGCACCAATTTCACCCCAAAACGAGTTACGAGCAGAAAGTTACGGCTTTCGCAAAAACCGAGACAGATTCCAGAATTTTCACATGAAATGACAAACCGCAGAACTTGCGACCACTTTTTCTCCCAACTCGAGGCCGAACCAGTTTTCCGCTAAAACACAGAAAACGTGCCCGGTCCCGAGCTCGAAGCGTGGGCGCCAGTTTCGGCTCAAACGGAGTTACGACGGAAAAGTTATGGTTGCGCGAAAACTGGACAGCACACTAAAATTACATAAAATGACGATTTATGAATGGTTCAAAGTTTAACGATTCGGGTCAAGCGATCGGTTTTAGATTCCTCGATTAAGGTTAAGGTTCCACGAGGTGGACGATTACCAGCACCACCCACTGCCACCTCCGGCAGTGGTGGGCGGCGGCGGCGGCCACCAGTGATTTACGAAGCATAACGAGACGATTAATTGACACAACAAAACACTAGACCACACATCCTCCCCCCGCACCGAACTCTCCCTCACGACCACCGCTGGTGGTTTCCGGCGGCACCCGCCGGCGGCAGCCATTGATGTGCCGGCGGTGGTAGGGTTGTGGCGGGTAGAAAGCAGCGAAAGAAAGGACAAGGAAACGGGTCTTACCTCTACGACGACGACACAGCAGCGGCGCCCACTCCGGCGACTCTCTCTTTCTCGATCCCTCCCTCTCTCGTTGGACTCTCTCTCCGGCGAACCCGCGATGAAGACACCGGCACTGCAGCAGCTCCGGCGACAGCAGCCGCTGTGGATTTTCTTCTAGTCCCTCTCTACTTGTGATCGCTCTCTCTCTCTACGTTCTCTCACCCCGGCCGCACAACACCAAGAAAAAGAGAAGAGAGGTCGTAGGGTTCGTTTATGGGAGAAAGGTGTCGTGGCCGTAGAAAGTAACAAGAAGAGGAAAAGGGCTCGGCTGCATGGGCCGAGTCCATGCTTGAGGTTTACCAAAAGGACAGAATGGCCCCTATACTTTTAAGAACATCTCAAACTACCCAAAAATGCAACCAAATTCGCAATAAGGTCCATTTCGATACCAACCAAAACCAAACTATAAAAAGGTGGACATTTTAAATAATTTAAAAAATTTAAATAATAAATAACGTACCGGGACACGGGCTTTACAACTCTCCCCCGCTTGGATTAGACTTCGTCCCCGAAGTCCATGCCCGCAAACAGCTCCGGGTAACTCTCCCGCATCTCGGCTTCTGGTTCCCACGTCCATTCTGAACCTTTCTGGTGCTGCCACTGGACCTTCACCAATCCAATGACTTTGTTCCGTAGAGTCTTCGTTTTTCTCTCGACTATGGCTATTGGCTTCTCCACATAGTTGAGTCGCTCGTCAATCTGAATATCTTCAAGGGGAACTACTGCAGACTCATCCATCACACACTTTCGCAACTGAGAGACATGGAAAGTGTTGTGGATTAGGCTCAGTTCCTCCGGTAGCTCCAATCGGTAAGCTACTTTCCCCACACGCGCGATGACCTTGTATGGTCCGATATATCGGGGACCCAACTTTCCCCGCTTGCGAAAACGGATTACCCCTTTCCAGGGTGACACTTTCAGAAGAACGTAATCCCCGACTTGGAACTCCAAGTCCGATCGTCTTTTATCGGCGTAACTCTTTTGTCGACTCTGCGCAATGACTAACCGATCCCGCACCATCTGAATCATCTCCGTCGTCTTTAGCACAACATCGATGCTCCCCAGCACTCTGTGACCAACCTCGCCCCAGCAAATGGGCGTCCGACACTTCCTGCCATACAACACTTCGTACGGCGCTCTACCGATGCTAGCGTGATAGCTGTTATTATAGGAGAACTCGGCTAGTGGAAGATACTGATCCCAACTACCCCCGAAGTCAATCACACATGCTCGCAGCATGTCCTCAAGTGTCTGAATAGTACGCTCACTCTGCCCGTCGGTCTGAGGATGAAATGTTGTACTGAAATGCAACCGCGTACCCATCTCAATCTGAAATTTCTCCCAAAACCGGGAGGTGAAACGAGTATCCCGATCCGAGACAATCGAGACTGGCACCCCGTGCCTAGTTACAATCTCTCGGATGAAAACCTCCGCGAGCTTATCCGCCGAGAAGCTCTCTTTAATCGCCAAGAAGTGAGCGCTCTTAGTCAGACGATCCACAATTACCCAAATGGTATCATTCCCTCGCTGAGTTTTGGGAAGCTTCGTGATGAAATCCATCGTAATCTGCTCCTACTTCCACACTGGAATCTCCAAAGGCTGCAATTTCCCGTGCGGTCGCTGGTGCTCCGCCTTGACCTTCCGACAGGTCAAACATACCTCAACACATTTGGCTACATCCCGCTTCATGCCGGGCCACCAATAGCCTTCCCGTAAGTCTCTGTACATTTTGGTAGCTCCTGGATGAATCGAAAACTTGGACTTATGCGCCTCGTCCAATAGTATCTGTCGGTTCCCACCGGTGAATGGGACCCAAACTCTACCATAACGGGTCAATAATCCTCGACTATCCCATACTAATTTCGGGATTTCTCCCGAAACTCTCTCACGTTTTGCATTTTCCGCCAACACGGCCACCTCCTGAGCGACACCTATCGACTCCAAAAGAGGTGCAACCACTGTCAACCGCTGACACAGACCCTTCAGCGATCCCCCAACCGGATGTCGGCTAAGTGCGTCCGCGACTACATTCGCTTTACCCGGGTGGTAAAGTATCTCGTAGTCGTAATCCTTGACCACATCAAGCCATCTTCACTGTCGCATATTAAGATTTTGCTGATCCATCAGGTATTTAAGGATCTTATGATCAGTGTAGATAGTACACTTGACACCATAAAGATAGTGTCTCCAAATCTTCAGAGCAAACACCACTGCTCCCAACTCCAAGTCATGAGTCGGGTAGTTCGCTTCGTGAGGCTTCAGCTGCCTCGAAGCGTAAGCTATGACCTTGCCGCGTTGCATAAGCACGGCACCCAACCCCTGATATGAAGCATCACAATAAACCACCAAATCCTCCATACCCTCGGGCAAAGTTAACACAGGAGCCTCGCATAAACGCCTGCGTAGCTCCTCAAACGCCTTCTGCTGCTCTTCACCCCAACTGAAAGCTGCAGTTTTCTTCGTCAGTCGAGTCATAGGCAAGGCAATCTTGGAGAAATCTTGGATAAATCTCCGATAGTATCCTGCTAACCCGAGAAAACTCCGCACCTCGGTAGGAGTTTTCGGCACCTCCCACCGCATTACCGCTGAGATCTTGGCCGGATCGACCATGATACCGTTTTGATTCACGACATGTCCTAGGAATTGGACCTCTCGTAACCAGAAATCACTCTTGGAGAACTTAGCATAAAGCTTCTCCCGCCTCAACACATCCAAAACTTCCCGCAAATGCACCTCGGGCTCTTCCTTCGTCTTCGAATATACGAGGATATCGTCGATGAATACGATCACCGAGCAATCCAGCATCGGGCTGCATACCCTGTTCATGAGGTCCATGAACGCTGCTGGTGCGTTGGTGAGTCCGAAAGGCATCACCACGAACTCGTAATGGCCATACCGCGTACGGAAGGCCGTTTTCTCCGTATCTTCGCTTCGTACCCGCATCTGATGATACCCAGATCTCAGGTCAATCTTAGAGAACCACGAGGCTCCCTGCAACTGATCAAACAAGTCGTCAATCCTTGGCAGAGGATAACGATTCTTTACCGTAAGCTTATTCAGCTCCCGGTAATCAATACACATTCGCTGAGACCCATCCTTCTTCTTCACGAACAAGATCGGAGCTCCCCACGGTGAACAACTCGGCTTAATGAACTCTTTCTCGAGAAGTTCCTGCAACTGCTCATACAGCTCCTTCATTTCTGGTGGAGCCAGGCGATAGGGTGCCTTGGCCACCGGAGCAGCACCCGGAATCAGATCGATTCGAAACTCCACCTGTCGTTCGGGAGGTATCCCCGGTAACTCGTCGGGAAACACATCGGCAAACTCCCTCACGACTGGCACATCTTCGGCAGTCTTCTTCGCCTCGTCAAAACGCGTATCTACCACATACGCCAAGTACCCCTGACCACTATGCTGAAGGTGTCTCCGAGCCCTCGCCGCGGAACATATTGCCGTAGTCCGTCTGGGCGAGTCTCCCTGAATCAACAACTCTCCCCCGCTTGGGGTTCGAACCCGCGCTTGTTTGTGGCGACAAACAATTTCCGCATCAAACGCGTCCATCCAATCCATGCCCACAATCACACAAAGCTCTCGCATAGCTATTGGAATCAAATCAATGGGAAACCTCACACCCGAGATTTCCAACGTGCATCCCCGATACACATCCGTAACCGTCAAGGTTCGATCATCGGCAACCTCGACTACCAAAGGACATCCTAACCGTCCCACCACTCGGCCCAAACTCTCGCTAAAGGTGCGAGACACAAATGAATGAGTAGCCCCACTATCAAACATTACAACCGCAGGCACCGAGTTAACTAGAAACGTACCTAGCATACAATTAACAACATATATAAAAAAAACAAGGCATGAAAAGGAAGGACGAAAAGAAAGAGGGTGATAAAACATACCTGTCACCACCTTAGGCGTCGCCTGCGCCTCTTCTACCTTCAGCTGGTGGACTCTACCTCGGGCTGTCTCTGTCCCCGACTGACCCGTACGACCGTCAGTGATGCGCAGTGGGGCATTTGCAGGAGCCCTCTGTGCACCACCCCCATCAGTTGCCCTAGCATTCGGACAATTGGCCCTCACGTGGCCCGTCTGCTTGCAGCTAAAGCAGATCATCAAGGGCGACTTGCAATCCCGGCTGAGATGACCGGACTGCCCACACTTGAAACACCCGCCAGTCTTCTTCCCACTAGAATCCCTGGGTTTAAACCCACCACTCTTCGAACTTCCGCGCGAATCAGAAAACTTTGACTTCTTTTGCACCGCAGAGATTGGCGTCACCGCCTGTGCTGCCTTTCTCTTTCTGGCTTGGGTCTCTAACTCCAGCTCCCTCCTCCGGGCTGCATCCATCATTGCTGACAAAGAAGCGTACGGTACCGTGCTCACGAACTCCCTGATCTCGGTACGTAACATATCTTTATACCGAGCCATCTTCATTTCCTCCGAAGCGGCATATTGAGGACAAAACAGCGCCATCTCAGTGAATTTCTTGTTCATCTCTTTAACAGACTCCGTGGTCTGGGTTAGTTCCAAGAACTCCTTCGCTATCCGCTCCATCTCTACCGGAGGCACGTATTCAGCACGGAAACGAGTAACGAACTCCTCCCACGTAAGGGTAGTACGCTCGGCCAGAGTCAGCGCTGAGGCGCACCAATCCTTCGCCCCATCGCGAAGCAAATTCACAGCAAAATGGACCTTCAGATTATCCGGGCAGCCGCAGGTCAAGAAGGCACACTCCATATCAGAAACCCAACGCATGCTAACAATTGGGTTCGGGTCTCCCTTGAACTCCGGGGGAGAACAGGCAGAGAGATCCCGATACTGGAACTCTCGATTACGGGGCTGTCCCCCAGCAGGCGGCGGATTCGCTGCGATGCGTTCCTCTAGCAGAACCGTCACCTGATCTTGTATGGCGGTGATAATCTCGGGGATTGCCTCCCCGACCGCATGCGCTACCTCCGCTGCAATCATCTCTCGGATCTGCTCCTCCGTGATCCCCGCCTCAGTTCGCGGCTCAGTCGCGTTGTTCCTCCTAGTGATGGCCATTCTATAAAGAAGAAACATACAACGAGTTATTAGTACCTAATAACTCACATCAACAAC
Organism: Saussurea involucrata; assembly: GCA_033807775.1. Classification (NCBI taxonomy): domain Eukaryota; kingdom Viridiplantae; phylum Streptophyta; class Magnoliopsida; order Asterales; family Asteraceae; genus Saussurea; species Saussurea involucrata. The sequence goes on from CM066312.1 coordinate 24,728,181, forward strand.
ACTCACGCTCAGCTCCTTGGATTCCTCGCGACTTTCCCGACTCGAGCACTGATCCTGTGCTTCCGGTAGTAGGAGCTCTACTACTACCTTCCACACCTATCATCGCTCGTTCCGAGTCCCATCCCGAGGGGTCCAAGTAGCTTCTCGCCGAAACTACACACATATGCCCGCACCGGCATATATACACACTCTTCCTAGCTCCCTAGGAATTTCATCCCAACCACTACCCTTGCTACTACCGAATCCCCACTAATCATAAAGAGTGGCCTCGCGAATACCCGATTACATGCAGTGCAAAACAAATAGACAGTCGAATACAAGATTCTATCCTAGAACGGTTGGACTCAAACAAGAGCTGCGCAATAGAACTAAATCGAATATTCTAAGGCTATAAGTCTCTTACTGCATACAACCTAGAGGGCATTCACTTAGTAACCTATCATAATTAGCTGAAATTCCTAATAGCAAGCAATTCAACATACCGCATAGTGTCAACAACAGGCAATCTAGCATGCATACTCTATGATCTAGAAAGCAATAAAACACTAAGCATTGTACCTTTCCCTTCGGCTCCGGCTGACTGTACACACTGCGCCCTCGATCACCGTTCCTCGAACGGGTTGTTACTTTTTCTTTTATTTCCAAAAAGATTTAATAAAGAATTTGCAAATTTCCCAGCCGCAACTTGAGACCAAACACACCGAGGTGCGTTTGATTCACTCAAGCTGTGCTCTGATACCAAGTTGTAACATCCCAAAATTTCAAGGAAATTTAAAATTTTAATTAAACGCTTTATATATAAAAACTCATTAAACAATCCCAACATATTAATTGCAAAACCATAAATGTTGTTCAAGTAATCAGAAACCAGCGGAAACATTGTTCAATAAATAAAACTAATATCAGCCAGCTCATCCCGCGCGCCAGTGTGTACCCGTCACGCCTTAGAGCCACTCGTACCTGAAACCACAGTTAATTGGGAAAGGGTAAGCACGAAGCTTAGTGAATTCAAACACATGCGCAGATAGGAATTATATACACATCACTCCTATCCGCACATAAGCAACAACATCACAGATACATAAAACGAGTAAACATCTACAGGTAAATATGTATCCAACCGAATCGTAACGTAACCAACACCTCAGTACCATCGAGGCCTTGGTCCCACCGAATTGTAATGTAACCAACACCTCAGTACCATCGAGGCCTCAGTCCCACCGAATTGTAATGTAACCAACACCTCAGTACCATCGAGGCCTTGGTCCCACCGAATTGTAATGTAACCAACACCTCAGTACCATCGAGGCCTCGGTCCCACCGAATTGTAATGTAACCAACACCTCAGTACCATCGAGGCCTCGGTCCCACCGAATTGTAAGGTAACACATTTATACCAAGCATTCAAACCAATCAAATATTACACACCACAACAACTAGTTCACACCACAAAGACAGTAGTACATGCAAACTATTATGACATGCATACAACCCCTAACTACACAGTGAGAGAACTCACCTCAAATGCGCGCCTAGCTTAATCAACACGAATCAAGCTTCACAATTACGGTCACTTTCCAGCACCTAAACGCATGTTAAAACGTGTCAATACGAGACCCGGACCCTATGACACGACACACGCTTAAACCGTCACTAAAACTAATTTCCGTTCTCACAAAACAGGTCTGTTCGGGACCTGTTTCGACCCCCTTAAATCCAGAAAAATCCCAATATTATTTCATGAACAGAAAGTCCTCTGAGTTGGGGTTCCAAGGACATATTATACGCCTCCTAACGATTTTTCTACAATTTATTATGAATTAAATACGAACGGTTACCAAAACTGCCAGTTTTCGGTCCAGCCTGCACAAACAGCCCACTTCAGCCTAGCTACGGGCTTAATCGGACTTTCGGCAAAGCACGAAAAACCTTCCCAACTCGAATAGGGAACTCTGGGCACCAATTTCACCCCAAAACGAGTTACGAGCAGAAAGTTACGGCTTTCGCAAAAACCGAGACAGATTCCAGAATTTTCACATGAAATGACAAACCGCAGAACTTGCGACCACTTTTTCTCCCAACTCGAGGCCGAACCAGTTTTCCGCTAAAACACAGAAAACGTGCCCGGTCCCGAGCTCGAAGCGTGGGCGCCAGTTTCGGCTCAAACGGAGTTACGACGGAAAAGTTATGGTTGCGCGAAAACTGGACAGCACACTAAAATTACATAAAATGACGATTTATGAATGGTTCAAAGTTTAACGATTCGGGTCAAGCGATCGGTTTTAGATTCCTCGATTAAGGTTAAGGTTCCACGAGGTGGACGATTACCAGCACCACCCACTGCCACCTCCGGCAGTGGTGGGCGGCGGCGGCGGCCACCAGTGATTTACGAAGCATAACGAGACGATTAATTGACACAACAAAACACTAGACCACACATCCTCCCCCCGCACCGAACTCTCCCTCACGACCACCGCTGGTGGTTTTCGGCGGCACCCGCCGGCGGCAGCCATTGCTGTGCCGGCGGTGGTAGGGTTGTGGCGGGTAGAAAGCAGCGAAAGAAAGGACAAGGAAACGGGTCTTACCTCTACGACGACGACACAGCAGCGGCGCCCACTCCGGTGACTCTCTCTTTCTCGATCCCTCCCTCTCTCGCTGGACTCTCTCTCCGGCGAACCCGCGATGAAGACACCGGCACTGCAGCAGCTCCGGCGACAGCAGCCGTTGTGGATTTTCTTCTAGTCCCTCTCTACTTGCGATCGCTCTCTCTCTCTCTACGTTCTCTCACCCCGGCCGCACAACACCAAGAAAAAGAGAAGAGAGGTCGTAGGGTTCGTTTATGGGAGAAAGGTGTCGTGGCCGTAGAAAGTAACAAGAAGAGGAAAAGGGCTCGGCTGCATGGGCCGAGTCCATGCTTGAGGTTTACCAAAAGGACAGAATGGCCCCTATACTTCTAAGAACATCTCAAACTACCCAAAAATGCAACCAAATTCGCAATAAGGTCCATTTCGATACCAACCAAAACCAAACTATAAAAAGGTGGACATTTTAAATAATTTAAAAAATTTAAATAATAAATAACGTACCGGGACACGGGCTTTACAGGTGATGATAATCTATTTTAAAGATAATCCACTGAGTTAAAATGAAACGTAAGTCGTCAATATATATATATATATATATATATATATATATATATATGTGTGTGTGTGTGTGTGTGTGTGTGTGTGTGTGTGTGTGTGTGTGTGTGTGTGTGTGTGTGTACGCGCGCGCGCATTAGATCATGTGAGAAGTGTAGTTTTTTGTGAGAAGTACTTTATAATGGTTGATCATTTTTAATCAAATACCTTCCCATGAATTGTAGCTTAAAAGAGAATTTATCCGGTGCATCTTATCTTGCTGCATCTCACTATATTTCTCATCCAACGGTTGATAACCACTTCTCACGTTTCTCACCAAATTTGGCACTTAGTATTCACCATTTACACTATAATATTTACCATTTGGTTGGCTTTGATTCCAACCATGGTTATAAATTTCAAACCTTCTATCTCTCTTTTAATGCTTATCATCTTCTTCCAAGCTATAATATTCTCACCAATGTAGGATGATAAAACTCAACCTTACTTTAAGATTTAAGGAATAAACAAATCTCATAATTCCAAGTCATCATCCTTGGTTCACTTTAAATTTTACACTATTTTTCTTTACATTTGTTTAGTTATTATTCCAATCATGATTATGAATATCAAAACCTTCCATCATTCTTTTATATTGGTTTTGATTCCAACAATGGTAATGGATTTCAAAACCTTACATCCCTATTTTTATACCCATAGTTTTATTTCAAACTATCATATTACCAACAAAGGAAAATTATAAATCTCAACCTTATTAAAAGATTTGAGAAATACTCAAACCTCATGGTCCCAAGTCACCAACGTTGGTTTATATTTTAATTTTGCACTATATTTTTTTATCATTTGGTAGATTATGATTCTAACCATGGTTATCGATTTAAAAATTCCATCACCCTTTTATATATATACTCGCTATCTTCTTTCAAATAATAATCTTCCCACCAATGTGGGATGATGATACTCAAACATCATCTTGCCAAGTCATTATCATTGGTTTTTCTTTTAATATATATATATTGATAAGAGTTGGGTTCACGTGAGACCAACCTGTTTTAGTGAGACCGTGAGACCAAGAAATTATCACTAAACCTTCACAGTGATTCATTGTGAAGGTACTGTGATGGTAAAACTTCACAGTGTTTTTGCTGTGAAGGTTAGCTGTTTTTCTTACCTTCACAATGAATCACTGTGAAGGTTTAGTATTAATTTCCTGGTCCCACGGTCTCACGAAAACAGGCTGGTTTCACGTGAACCCAACCCATATTAATGATTATATATATATATATATGGTCTGGTTCAAGGGAAAACCTCAAATAAACGAAAACTAAGGAACACTCACAAGTGCATACCGTCCAGATGAAGGGCCACCAGGGTGTTCTTCAGTTTTCCGTTTTTTTTGAGGTTTTCCCTTGAACCTCCCTCTATATATATATTGATAATATATATACATATATTTAATTAAGTATTGATTGATATTGATATATTAATTGATTCAGATAATGTAAAATGAGTGAACTTTATTAGTTATCACAAAAACATTATTTTAGTTATTTGCTATATATATACTTTTTTTTTGCAAAAATAAGGTAGAATAAATTGAGCCAACCACATGAGTATTGAGGGGTTGTTTGTTTACCTCTTAATACTTCCATCAAGAGGCAATCTCTGAATCGTTCAGAGGTGAATCTTGTTTGGCAAAATAAGTCTGCCTCTTAATGGTTCTAAAACCCTCTGAATGATTTTGTATCTTGAGCCTCCCTTAACCATTCAGCACCCTGATTTCATTCTAACCAAATACCAAACAACCATATTTCATTTTTCACCATATCATAAAAGTCTCTTAATTATTCTGCACCAAACCATTCAGCAACCGCCAAACAGCCCTTGAGTAGACACAAAAACATTCACCCCTTATTTCTTATACACACTTCATGCTTAAAAACTTGCATCTTGTAACCAATGTGGGATGATGCAAAAGTAGGGTAAGCCAAATTGAGCCAACCACATTAATTGACACAAAAAAACATTCACTCCTCATTTCTTATAGCCACTTCCTACTTCAAAATTTTCATTTATTCACCAATGTGGGATGATGAAACTCAACCACATTTCAAGATTTGAGGATTACTCAAATCCCATGGTTCCAAGTCCCTCTTTGTGGTTGTTCTATTAAGGTTATGATTCCAATCATGGTTATAGATTTCAAAATCTTATGTCATTCTTTTATATTGGCTTTGACTCCAACAATGGTAATAAATTTCAAACCTTACATCTCTATTTTTATACCATAAGTTTCATTCAAACTATCATATTACCAACAAAGGAAAATGACCTTAACCTTATTAAAAGATTTGAGAAAATACTCAAACGTCATGGTCCCAATTCACCAACATTAGTTTATATTTTAATTTTGCACTATACTTTTACCATTTGGTATATTATGATTCTAACCATGGTTATCGATTTCAAAACCTTTCATCACCCTTATATATATCTTCACTATCTTAAAGTTATCACAAAAGTATTATTTTAATTATTTGTTATATATATAAAGTTTGTTTTGCAAAAATAAGGTAGACTAAATTGAGCCAAGCACATGAGTTGACACAAAAACATTCACACCTTCTTTCTTATACACACTTCATACTTTAGAACTTGCATCTTCTCACCAATGTGGGATGATGCAAATGTAGGTTAAGGTAAATGAGCCAACCACATGAGTTGACACAAAAGTATCCACTCCTCCTTTCTTATAGTCACTTCCTAGTTCAAAACTTTCATCTTTCCACCAATATGAGATGATGAAACCAGGGGCGAAACACGAGCTTTTCAACCGCAGGGGCCGGACCTAGATATGGGCAAATGGACGAAAACAAACGCACATATATTAACGGGCTAAACGTTCAGACCTAAACAAACATAAACTAACAGGCTAAACGACCAGACCTAAACAAACATAACAGGCGTAAGAAAATAATCTGTTCATGTTCATCAGTTAAAGCTTTAAACAAACAATAATGTTAAAAGTTTTAAACAAACAATAATATAAGAGAAAGTACAACAACTTTCATCACACTAAGCTTTTGCCCAATAGCTCAAGCCATTTGGCACTTGCCACAAGGTCCAAGCCAAAGGACTTGATCCAAGTAATAGAAGGAATAAGGGATGATGGGTATTTATAAACAAGAGATTGATCTCCTTTTGTTTTTACCACCGATGTGGGATAAGATGGAGTCAAAATGATATTGTTGTACCAATTATATCCACATCGGTATATAAGCTATTGAATGAAGCCAAAATATATATAAAGCAATAAAGCATCACACCTGGTGATTGTAGTAATTAGCAACTCTACAATTTTTTTAAAGTTCTTATTAAATACAAAATCTTTGCTAATTATAACTTTTTTATGAATATCATTTCTTTTAATGTTCGTATTATGCTGATTTAAAAAACAATATTATCATATTTTCATTATACATAAACGAACACAACATAAATCACAAAACTAAATATAGATACACCCAATTAAATAGGATGATTTTAAGCACAAGCCAAGAGGCAACCCAAGAAGCAAGCTAAGGGCCTGTTTGGAAGTGGCTTAATGAGCTTAATGAGTTCTTCAGCTTATTCGCTCAGCCATAACATTGTGTTTGGAAGTGGCTTAATGATTTAATAGGGAGCTTACCGATTAAGTTTTTAGAGGAGACCCTTATACACACAGACATCCTATTCCCCATTTTACCCCTTTGAAAATCACAGGTTCTTCCCCTTCTCTCTGCTTCTCGCCTCCTCACCATCGCTGCTCCTCACCATGGCTTTTCTCCTTCTTCGGTCGTCTCCATCGTCAACATGAGAAAATGGCCGACGATAATCCCTCGTTGCACTGCTGCTACATTACTCTCTTCCTCTTTAACTTTAAACCTTCCGATTTGCACAAATGGCCGACGATAATCCCACCACCGCCGCACCACAAGGCTCGGTGCTACAGTGTCCGCCGCTTACCTCCCCTTCAGAAGGAAACCTACAAACCCCACATGCTGTTTCTTCTGTAACTGATAAAGAAACCTCACTTTCACTCCTCATTTTGACAGACAAAGAAACCGTTGTTTCACCTCCCTCCTCCACCACCAACACCACCTTAGCCGAGGTCATTGAACACCTAGAGAAACCCACTAAGAAAATCCCTAAATCCATAGTTTCTTTCAAAGAAGATAGCAATAGAATCAAAGATCTATCAGATTTGGAGAAGGAGTCACTCGATGAGTTCAAACTCATGGTTCAAAAGGGATGGCTTTGATTTCTCTTTTTACCTAATCATTTGTTCAAATTTGAAAGTGGAGATGGTTTGTTTTCTTACCTGCTAGAATTAGAAGATCAATATGTTTGTAGGTATGATTTAAGTTTACGAATTTATGTGTTTTTGGTTGTATTGGTTATTGAATGATGACTGTGATGAGGGTGGGATTGCAATGAGGGTAAAATAGTCATTTCAGACATTTAGATCGTTTGTTCAGCACAACAAACAAACAACAAGATATCATAATCCAGAAAGATAAATCCAGACAGACATCTATATCCATACAGGACTTAATGAAAAACCAACCAAACAGCCCCTAAGAGTCTCAACCCAAGGGAGATGGAAATTCATTGTTTTGACATGAGGGGTATTTATAGTTGAGTGCAAGAGCTTTTGCTTAAAAATCTACCGATGTGGGATGAATCCTTCTTGAGAGAAAGTACTTGTCTACATGAAATCTGATGAGTCACATTGGAGAGGCATCCCACATCGGAAAGAAAAGCAAAGGGAAGTCTTGGAACCAATTATATAAGAGAAGCTAGTGCTTCAATTTGTTATGCGTTTTCATTTTTCAGATTTTCAACAATATGTCTGTATTTTTACTTGTTATAATAATAAAAAAGACAAACCAATAATAGTGCACGGGCCAAACTGAGTTTTATTTTTTTCCATACATCAAAGTATTTCTAGTTCTTCATGGAGTTGAAAAAAACGCAGGGCCTGGCCCCTAGTAGCCCTAAAGGTGGTCCGTCCCTGGATGAAACTTAACCACATTTCAATATTTAAAGAATACTCAAACCTCATGGTGTCAAGTCACTCTTTGTGTTTTTCTTTAATATATATATATAGGGAAATTAATTAAAATACCCAAAGTTTGACCAACTGTTACCGAAATACCCAAAAAAAATTCATTTTGCAAAAATACCCAAAATACCCGTGATGGATCCCGCGATCGCGGGCTAGGGCTGACGTGGCACGTACTTTGGGTACAAATGCCCCGCGAAGCCCCTCAACTTTGGCCGCGGTGCACTTTTGGTCCCTGCCCGCGATCGCAGCCCGCGATGGACCAAAATTTTCACTTTTGGTCCCTGAAAATTTACACTTTCAGCCCCTGTACTTAGACGAATCTTGCATGCTTTTACTGTTTTTTTCCACAATTATTGTACTTTGAAGACCGATTTGTGGTTGAAATTCATTTGCATGTTTGAGATTTCATCCATAAATATCAGTAGTATGCAATTCACAATTCACACTTCCTCTTGCTTTCTTTCTTGATTTCTCTCTTGCTTTCTTTCTTTGAATTGATTTCTCTCTTCTCTCATTTCATCCACAAATGGCATCGTCATCAAACCCTAAGTCTACTCCTGAAAAAATGCCACCTCAAATCGAGGTCGCCATAGCAAAAAAGGAAAAGGAGATAGATGAACTAACAGAAGAGTGGAAAAAAATTATGGACAGGAAGGCAGTCCATTTGAGAAAGATCGAAGAGGAAGACAGGGAGATCAAAAGGATGAAAGGGGATATAAAAGCTCGGGAGGCTCGTGTTCGTCGAGAACAAGAAGCAATTCACCATATTCTGCAAGACTTCACAATTATTCAAGCGAAGGTAAACGAGAAGCAAGCTTGGATTGATGAAACTAAATCAATTTTTAAGTAGGTGGTGGTTATATTTTTTTTTGTTTTGTATTTTTTTTACTGTGTTGTTATTTGTATTTTTTTTACTTGGTTGTTGTTTTGTATTTTTTGTTGTTGTTAATTTCTCTGAAAAGTAGTTTTTAAGCCGCTGAACCACGGTTAGGTTGGATACATCATGCAAGGTCAAGTCAGAGGTTACCTCATTCGTGGGCCTACTTCTCTTGTAGAATATATGACAACCCTCAACTCATTTGCTAAAGTGTGTGCGGGTTGTGGTACACAATGGCCATACGTGGTTGCAAAAGCAGAAGCCGTTGAAGAAGGGTCAGAAAGATTGAAGATGAAGAGCTTGTTGGATGGAATACAAACTAGCTGTGTTATCAATGTTCATTTAGAAGCATATGTATGTGTGTGTATATATATAATATGAAATGGGGTTTTGACAAGTTGGTATCACTGGACTCATTTAAGAATTGTGAAAATGGGTATTTGACGAATGATGATTCATGTGTGTTTGGAGCTGAAGTGTTTTAAACACACATGAATCATCATTCGCCAAATACCCATTTTCACAATTCTTAAATGAGTCCAGTGATACCAACTTGTCAAAACCCCATTTATAAACAATTCTACCTTCTCCTATTGCCATTCACGATATCTATAAACACATTCAAATAATAATAATTTAAAACGATTTAATGAATTAGTTAATATATGATTATTATGTTAATGCGATAGGAGTGTAAAACAAAATTGAAAAAAAATATGAGATGTACCATAAATTAAATAATTAACTATAATGGTGTAATTTGTTAAAATTAAAACGTATCTAATATGAATATATAAACAGACATGTGTACTCAGAGTTAACATTCACTGCCATGGATGCAAGAACAAGGTCAAGAAAATACTAAGAAAAATTGAAGGTCTCCTATTTTCTTTATGTGTGTAAATATATAATACGAATATATATATATATATATATATATATATATATATATATATATCATTTACAAACTAGCTGTGTTATCAATGTTCATTTAGAAGCATATGTATGTGTGTATATATATCATTTACAAATCAGTGTTTAGATCAACAGTATCATATGGGTTTGTTCCATATGGTTCAAGCTGTGACGGGCCCGGGGTGTGACTGACAGAATGTCTCCTTGGCACGGTTGAAGGGGCGGGATTTGGACACTCTCCACGAGTGTGTCCTACGCATTGGCACCGAGTACATCTTCGTTGTATCGAACTTTCACCACGTGATGGACGTCGGTCGTTCTTTCTCGGTCTCCCGGCCCTGTTCTTATCCATTAAAGGTGGATAGCATGGTGGAAGCGGGTCGGGTGGATACACCCATGCTGCAGGGGGTCCAGCTGGGTTTATTACCTCCACGTATGTTTTCCGGTAATATTCGGACGTGAAGAAAGGTACAGCCAAGTCGCTGCAATCTGTACGACCCATATATGTTGCTGCAGCGATGGCATGGCCGCACGGTAACCCAGATTTATCCCATTCGCGACACGAACAAAGGTGGTCTTCCATATTCACAATCGCGTTAATATAGTCATCATGCACCTCGTACTTCCCATACCCGATTGCTCTTACCGGCCATGTCGCCGCACGACGCGCCCTGTACTGAACGATATTCTCCGCCGTTGGTGTGAGTGCATTTTGTATCTTAGCTCCTTTTAGGCGTCGAATTTGGTACCACTCTTGTTGAAAGGCCCGAAAGTAGTCCATAAGATTAACAATCGGACATCTACGCACAAAACGGGAGAGTGCATTCATAGACTCTGCACTATTCGAGGTCAGAATGTCATACCGTTGTCCAGGAAAATGGGCCGCGGACCACCTCTCTGGTCCAGCATCGTCAAAGACTTTGGCTGCTTCCTTGACACTGTATCGTAGCATATTCATGTACTTGTTAAACTCCCGATCCGTATATGCTCTGCATGCCGCCCAATAGACATCCTTGTAGGTGGTAATACGTTTGTCCTTGGATTTGGCGTTCATCTCCAAATGTCGACAGCATATGGCATGAGGGGCGTTTGGGTACATGGCAGAGATTGCGGCGCTTATGGAAGGAGCCCTGTCAGACATAAACACCAACCCTTGCGGGTCTTCGATAGCTTGTCTCAACATGGACATAAACCAAGTCCACTCGTCCCCGGTTTCGGACTTGCCTACGCCGAAAGCTACTGGAACGATAGAGTTATCCCCGTCCATGGCAACCGTCAGGAACATCATACCCAAGTAACGGCCCTTTAAATGGGCTGCGTCTATTATCAGGACACGACGTAGATTTTCCAGAAATGTGCGGATCTGCAAAAACATAGGTTAAAATGTTATAGTTTATAATGTGTAAATGTTATAGTTTATAATGTGTAAACATATGACGTTTTAAAATACGTACCGCGGGTCCAAGGGCCACGAAGCACATCTCAAACCGTCCACGTGAATCGGTCCGTAGCTGCGTGACAGTACCAGGGTTCTGCAGCTGCAAATTATATAAATATGTCGGGAGTCGTTCATACGACTCCTCGAACGTGCCTCTCACCATAAACAGTGCATGGCAGCGCGCACGCCACGCTTGGTGGTAATCAATCGTGACGCCGAACTGCCGGTGAACGTCGTGGACGATGTCCTTTGGACGCAATGACCTGCTAACATCAAGAAATTTGTTTTTCAGGATCGCACCCAAAGTCTTTTTGCCGGCTTGTTTGTGGTGGGGATTAAGTTGCGTCCTCGTACAAGTGTGTACGTCGTGCAACTTTCTAATCATTATCGCCCCTCCTTTGGGACCCGTGTGAATCACGTACAACCTCCACTCACACTTTTCTCTAGCACATTCAACTACGTATTTGCTTTTGTCAGATGCCCGCACGCGACTTTGGAAACCCTCTTCCAAGAACTTGAGTCCGATCTGACTTGCTAAGAGATCCTTCGAATCGAATATCTGACCTGCTGTTAAACTTTCCCTGCGAATATAAGGTGTAGGTTCGTAGCTTTGTGTCTGGGTATGGGAGTCTGGAAGAATAGGGGGCATATCAAAAAAGTCATTTATCTGACTACATGATTTTCTACTAGGGGTATATTCTTCGTGATCATCATTATCGGTGTCTGATCTGTCTATTTCAGAATTACCCGTTCTGAAAACGTGGGTTTCGTCATCAGCAACTCCAGCAGTACGCCATTCGTGTGGTTGTGGTGGTTGTTGTTGTTGAGAATCAGGCTGCTCTATTTGTTGAGAATCAGGATGCTCTATTTGTTGAGAATCACCCTCCTCGTCACCGTCGTCGTCACCGTCGTCGTCACCGTCGGATACGCCGAGATACACAAAGAGTAATGGGGGTCTTTCTGAATCGACTGCAAGGTGCAGAAAAGTAGAGATATCCCCATCGTTGGATAAATCCACAAATGACCCATCGCCATTTTTAAATACTAACTTGCAAATATCAGAAGAGTTGATTCCACATTTTTGCATGGCGTATGCAACAAACTTCTGATAAGTATAGTTTACTGACACTTTTACACCATGCTTAGATTTATAAGCAAAATTCCACTCATTGTTATCTTGCACCCATTCACCATCAAAACAGAAATATAGCTTAGCTTTTGCAACAGATGAACTCATTTTTTCAGTAGTATCTCAAACACAAACAATGAAATCGTTGTGTGGGGATTATGGCTTGAATTTTACGTCTATTTATCAATGAAACAACCAACATATCAGAAAACCAACCTCTCATTTCATCCACAAACTGGTATTCCAAAAACATTGATTTAACATTGATTGAAACATGCAAATGAATTTCAACCACAAATCGGTCTTTAAATTGCAATAATTGTGGAAAAAAACAGTAAAAGCATGCAAAATTCGTCTAAGTATAGGGGCTGAAAGTGTAAATTTTCAGGGACCAAAAGTGTAAAATTTCAGGGACCAAAAGTGTAATTTTTTGGGCCATCGCGGGCTGCGATCGCGGGCGGGGACCAAAAGTGCACCGCGATCAAAGTTGAGGGGCTTCGCGGGGCATTTGGCCCCAAAATACGTGTCACGTCAGCGTATCCCGCGATCGCGGGACCCCATCGCGGGTATTTTGAGCATTTTTGCAAAGTTGAAAAATTTTAGGGTATTTTAGTAACAGTTGGTTTGACTTGGGGTATTTTAATTAATTTCCCATATACATATATATATATATATATATATTGATATTGATTGATTTAAAATAAACGCCGGATAGAGATAGACTATGCTAAGTACAGAAAACACCCCTCAAGTATCTAGATATATACAAATACATCTACCAGCTTCATCTTCAACAAATTGATACCCCTACAACGAAAGAATTCTTGCAGTCTCTTCTCGGAACGCCTTCAATAAAATCTCATTATAGGGTTTTTCTCTGATCAAAATTCATCGAAGAAAAATGTCTACCGAATACCCAGATAGTCTCAAGAATTTCTTCAACGAATTAGAAACTCGTAGAACCCTACTCACCACCATCACCGAAACCCATAACAAACTAATCAATAATTTCATTTCTTTAGATGAAACCCTCACAAAAAAATCACAAACTCTCGATACCCAGATTCAAAATTTCAACAAACACACCGAGAAAACCCTAGAAGCTCTACAAGTCCGTGAGAATGCCATCCCTCAAAAGGAAGTTACTTTGGCCGCCCTTGTGGAAGAGCTAAAAGATTCCGGAATTAGGTATATTGAAAAAGGCAATAATTTGGATCCGGAGGACGAAACGACGTCGGGTTTGTTAAGAATTTGGTTTAGGAGAATGGATTCAACAGGGTTGGTGAAGTTTCTGTTAGCAAAGAGGAAGGAATCGGTGGCGGTGAGGGCGGAGATAATGGCGGCAACGGAGGAAGCTGTAGATTTATTAGGGTTTGTGTTGGATGCTGTTGAGGAGTTTGTTGAGTTGAAATTGAGTGGGATAAAGGTTAAAGGGATGGCGGATAGGCGGTGGGCTTGTGGGATATTGATACAGGCGGGATTGCCGTTAAGATCGTCGCAAATTGGGGTTGCGACGAGTTTGAAGGAGAGAGCAACGAAGGTGTTGGAGGTTTGGAAGGGGGTTTTGGGTGGTGGTGAAGGAAGTGGTGGGGTGGGTTCAGGAGAAGCTACAATGTTTTTGCAAATGGTGATTGGGTTTGGATTAAAAGTTAAGTTTGATGAAGAGTTTTTGAGGGAGTTGGTGATGGAGTTTGCAGGTAGGAGGGAGATGGCAAAGCTTGCAGTGGCTTTAGGTTTTGGAGACAAAATGAAAGGTTAGTATTCTTCTGATGTTCTTGAAGTAGTTAAATAATCGAAATTTATAGTTTCAAATTGTGAATATGATTTATCACATATAAATGTTTATCGATGTAGTAGTATTGCTATGATCAATGTGTATTGATTTCAAGAAATGCTCATGATCATTTTCAAGTTATGATGGTGAATCAGATAAACAACCAACAATTGAAGAAATCAATGGATGTTTTCCTCTTGTATATGGAAAGTAGTTTGAAGCCAATGAAATTGTAATGTTTCAACTTACTCTTGCCCTCAAGAAGATAGATAGCTTGGGACTTTTTTGGTGTGAAATGAGAACAAGTAATGAAGTAGAAGAAGCCCCAAAAGGAAGGAAGTTAGAATTGTTGAAGAAACATGATATTATGAAGTAGATAAAAACTCAAGACTGTAAAGGTTTGGGTTACACTGCTAAGAGTACTAACTCAGAAGTTGAAGTGCAAAATAGATTGATTGAATGACAACAACAATAGTAAAATTCTATTCCAACTCCTGGGACATGCTGAAAGGTATGAAATAATAAAAAACAGTCTCTACCCCTAGGGGTAGAGGTATGGTATGCACACATCATACTCTCCCTAGATCCTACCTTCAGTTGGGATATACGTATGGTTTAGTTTTATGGTAACAATAAATTACGAGACGTTAAGTCCCGTTAGTAACTTTCATTACTTGAAAAGTAAAGTAGGTAAATCATACTATACTATGAATCCTGGGCAAAATTAACTAAATTTAAGTTTCTATATATTTCTTCTTAAAGTTGTAAATATATCAGAATTCAAACAGAAAATATGCATAAGATGAAGAAGTCTGGGTTTCGAAACAACAGGTATTGAACATCTTGTTTTGTTTGAACTTTGATTTTCTTTTAATTTCAAATAAATGCTTAATTAAGGTTTTAAAAAAGATATAAAATGAAGAGGATGTTGGAACCAAGAAAGAAGTCAATTTAGTTGGGTTGGGTGGACAGAAAAGGCTATCACTTTATTTATGTCTTCAAGCACAGTTTTAAAAATCCCTATCGGGACTCGAGGCGTTTTCCCTTTGCGGTCTGAGGCGTGTGTATATATATAATATATATATATATATGTGTGTGTGTGTGTGTGTGTATGTATAATACAGAGTATATATACTAAATATATATACACAACTTTTATGAGTGCATGCATACTAAATATATATACACAAATTTTATGAGTGCATGCAAGGTGGAAAACATAATTCCATACCAAATAAAATTCATAAATACTAATAATAAGCAAATGATAAAAACAGAAAATAAGAAAACATAAATACATTAAACATTTAAACACATACAAAAACAGAAAATATACATACTTACTGTTAATTTAGTACTCAATCTATTTGGTCGATCAACTCTCAATCGATGCTTTATTGAATGGGAAGAGGGCTCTTTAAATAGAGCAATACAAAACAGAAACTAGAAAGCATGACTTCAGAATCCCTAAGAGGTCTGCTGAAAATCAGGAAAACTAAAGCTAACAGATAACTACTGCTCCTACAAAGATGGAGCTTTATTGAAAACCTAACGACTTAGAATAAGTTATCGTAGACCTATTCTTATCAAATCCTTCCCTAAATTGAAGATGCAGGAAGCAATTCAGTTTGTATCTTCATGACTTCGAACTCCAAGCATTCTTCTCATCTTCTGAAAAGTTTCCAGGCTCAACGGTTTTGTCATAATGTCAGCTACTTGATCACGAGTTCCACAATACACAAGCTCAATCTCGCCGTCTTTAACTAATTCCCGCAGAAAATGGAGCCGAACTTTTATGTGTTTTGTTCTCCCGTGGAACACGTGATTCTTTGACAATTTGATCGAAGAACTATTGTCACAAAAAATCGTTGTGTTCTCATATTGTGACTGATTAAAACTCTCCAAGATTCTTCTCATCCATATGCTTTGACAGGCACAAGCAGATGCGGCCACATACTCAGCTTCCGTGCTTGACAAAGTGACTACCGGTTGCTTTTTAGAACTCCATGCTACAGCTGCCTTACTCATTATAAACACATAACCATATGTGCTTCTGCTACCATCCGTATCTCCAGCGAAATCGTTGTCGGTATAGGCCTTTAGAGCATCAACTTCATCTCTTTTGTACACCAGGCCCAATTCCAATGTACCTTTAATGTAGCGTAGGGCTCTCTTTGCTGCCATCAGATGAGCTTCCCGAGGACTGGCCATAAACCTGCTAAGAAAGCAAACCGAAAACATCACATCCTGTCTTGTGACTGTTAGATACATTAGGCTGCCCACTAATTGCTTGTACTTAGATGCATCAACGACTTCTCCTCCTTCATTCTTTGAGAGCTTCGTTCCGGGCACCATTGGGTTCTTCACCGAGTTGCAAGTTTCCATTCCAAATCTCGTCAAAACATCATTAGCATATTTCCTTTGACATAAGAAAATACCTTTGTCCGATTGATCTACTTCGACTCCTAAGAAATACCTCATCCTTCCCAAATCTGTCATATCAAACTCTTGCCTCATTGATGTTTTAAAACTTTCACATAAATCAAAGATCAGGTCATCAACATACAGGCTTACGATCAATAGGCTTTCGTCAAAACATCATTAGCATATTTCCTTTGACATAAGAAAATACCTTTGTCCGATTGATCTACTTCGACTCCTAAGAAATACCTCATCCTTCCCAAATCTGTCATATCAAACTCTTGCCTCATTGATGTTTTAAAACTTTCACATAAATCAAAGATCAGGTCATCAACATACAGGCTTACGATCAATAGGCTTTCGTCAGCGTCTTTCTTGATAAACAGCGTATGCTCATGACTGCATTTTATGAATCCTTCCTTAACGAAATATGCCTCGATTTTGCTGTACCAGGCCTGTGGTTTCTGTTTGAGGCCATATAGCGCCTTCTTCAGCTTGTAGGCTTTGTCTTCGTGCCCCTTTTGGATGTATCCGCCTGGTTGTTCAACATACACGGTTTCTTTCAGGACACCGTGCAAGAACGCACTTTTGACATCGAGTTGAAACACAATCCAATTTCTTTGGGCTGCTAAAGCTAGCATCATTCTAATCGTATCCCACAAAGACCTCCTCGTAGTCGATACCGTACCTTTGTGCATAGCCTTTTGCGACTAATCTTGCCTTACACTTATCTACTTCTCCCTTTTCATTCAACTTCGTTTTATAGACCCATTTCACACCGATTTTCTTTGTACCTGGTGGTAGGCTGACAAGTTCCCACGTCTCGATCCTTTCTATGGCTTCCATTTCTTTGTCCATTGCTTGTCTCCATCTTTCTTCTTTTACAGCTTCATAATAACTTGTAGGGTCTCCATGAGAAACAAGCAGTGCTAAGTTTCCTTCATGTTCTTCATCGGAAAGTCCTTCCCCACTAACGTAATCTCGGAGATAGCTTGGTACCCCTCTTCTTCTTTCTCTTTGGTTCAGTTGCTCTCTGTCAGAGTTAGAAGAAGTAGACGAATCATCTTCGGTTGAAGCTGGAGAGGGCTCGTGTGGATGGTTGGTGTTTCCGTCTTGATTATGGTTGTTGATGACAGGCCTGCTCGAACTTTCTTCATTTTCTTCAAGTATTAAAGGGTCGTGGTTTTCTTCTTCTAGGCTTCTTTCCCAATCCCAGCCTTGCTCTTCATCGAAGACAACATCCCTACTTATGATGACCCTTTTAGACACCGGATCATAAAGCTTGTAGGCCTTGGATTCTTCACTAACACCGATAAACACACATTTGTGGCTTTTGTCATCTAATTTCACCCTCTTTTGTGTCGGAATATGCACATGTCTTACACATCCAAAAACTTTAAAATGTTCGACATTAGGTTTACCTCCACCCCAACATTCGTATGGTGTCATGTCTTCCAAGGCTGAAGTGGGACTTCTATTCAGCACGTGTACCGCCCAATTGGCAGCCTCGCCCCAATACACCTTTGGCATTCTCTTCTCGTTGAGCAGACATCGGACATTCAGACCATCTCTATTATAGTTCTGTTTTTGCGTTCCGCTACCCCGTTCTGCTGAGGTGTGTAGGCGGTAGTCAATTGTCTTTTCACTCCGTTGGCAGCACAATACTCGTTGAATTCTTTGCTGTTGAATTCGCCTCCTCTATCACTCCTTAGACAACGTATGTAACTGTTTGCTTCTTTCTCGATCAGACTTTTAAACTTCTTGAACATTCCAATGGTCTCTGCTTTCTCGGACAAGAAATAAATCCAAGTTTTTCTGCTAAAGTCATCGATAAATGTCAGTATATACCTCTTCTCACTTGCCGTACTCGGTGCTATTGGGCCACACAAGTCTGTGTGTACGAGTTGGAGTCTGTCGGTTGCTCTCCAGTTAGCCTTTTTTGGAATTGGTTCACGGTGCTGCTTGCCTTTATGGCATACTTCACACACATCAATAACATCATTCACTTGAGGAAGACCCCTAACCATCTGTTTGTTGCACAACTTGTGAAGACTTTTAATATTAAGATGACCGTACCTTTGATGCCACAACTTTGTAACATCATGAGTTGTACTTTGCAAACAGGTTGTAGAAGTTGGCATATCTGCTACAAGCATGAACAGCCTGTTTGATGTCATCTCTGATTGCAAAATCAATCCCCATTCTTGAAGAAATATTTTGCAAATCCCATCCTTAAATAAAATGGCCAACTTTCTTCTCTCTTGCATTTGCCCTACGCTCAAAAGATTTGTAGTGAGATCCGGTACATAGTATACATTGCTCACCACATGTATTTTTCCTTCAATGACCATCTTAATACTTCCTTGTCCTTTCACTTGCATAACTGTGTTGTTTCCCAGTTTTACAAAGTGGGTAAAATCCTCATCCAGTTCGGTGAACCAACTCTTATTGCCCGTCATGTGATTCGAGCAACCTGAGTCCAAGAACCACATTCCTTCTCTCTGACTTCCTACGTATGCCATGAGCAACACCGCATCATTCTCATCCAGTTCGTCATAATTTGCGCTCTTTCCCCAATCAGGACATTCAAACTGATAATGTCCCAATTTGTTACACTTGTAACATTCGATTTGCGCTCTGCTGCTTCTTCCTCTGCCTCGTCCGCCTCTGAAACCGCCTCTCGAACTGCCCTGACCTCTTCCTCTCGTACCTTGTTCTTCACTTGACACCTTAAGCACTTGTTCTTCCTCTGTATTAACCTTCATCCTTTGTTCATGAACCAGCAAACTACTCTGTAATTCATCTAATGTAAGAGTGTCCAAATTATTTGATTCTTCAATGGAACACACTACATAGTTGAATTTCAGTGTCATAGACCTCAGAATTTTTTCAGTGATGGTATTCTCCTGAATAGTGTCACCACAGGCTTTCATCTTCTTAGCTATGGAAAGTGTTCTTGCAAAGTAGCTATTTACTGATTCTCCTTCCTTCATGCTGAGAACTTCAAAGTCCTTACGAAGTGCTTGCAATTGGGCTCTCTTGACTTTGGTTGAACCT
Organism: Saussurea involucrata; assembly: GCA_033807775.1. NCBI lineage: Eukaryota > Viridiplantae > Streptophyta > Magnoliopsida > Asterales > Asteraceae > Saussurea > Saussurea involucrata. Next base: position 24,748,039 of record CM066312.1, read on the forward strand.
TGAAACTTCTGCCTCATGATGTCCCAGATTTGTTTACTGGTATCTGTGTTGAGAATCGTCTCAAGAATATCTCTGTCAATTGATTGATACAGGAAGTTCTTGAGTTTCATATCCCTCAACTTTTGGTCATCGATATCCTTCTTCTGTGCTTCATTCGGTATGGTTGCTTGAGGAGGGTTGATATCATTCTCAATCAGGTCCCAATATTCCTTTGATCTGATGAAGTTCTCCATCAATTTTGCCCAATGATCGTAGTGCCCGTCAAATTTCGGAATGGCTGGCACCACGAATCCCTTTCCTCCATTATCGTCTGCCATGGGAATTCTGCTCCTTTCTCTCTCTTCAAGTGTTTCACTCCCTTTCACACACTCGTGTTTGTTCACTCTTGAGTACTTGCTCAGTCCTGCTAACCAAGCTCTGATACCAGATGTTAATTTAGTACTCAATCTATTTGGTCGATCAACTCTCAATCGATGCTTTATTGAATGGGAAGAGGGCTCTTTAAATAGAGCAATACAAAACAGAAACTAGAAAGCATGACTTCAGAATCCCTAAGAGGTCTGCTGAAAATCAGGAAAACTAAAGCTAACAGATAACTACTGCTCCTACAAAGATGGAGCTTTATTGAAAACCTAACGACTTAGAATAAGTCATCGTAGACCTATTCTTATCACTTACACAGGTATATAAATGCAGAAACATACTTACTGAAAATATACATAAAATATACATACTTACACAGATATATAAAAACAGAAAACATACAGAAAATATAGTTAAAGGAAATATACAAACAGAAAATATACATACTTTCACAGATATATATATATACAGAAAATATACAAATAGAAAATATACCTGTAGAAAATATACATACTTACACAGATATATAAAAACAAAATAAATAAAAGTACAAGTAAAATTTATTTTTCAAAGTCATCAGTCTCTTACCAAAGTCTCACCAAAAACAGAAAGCAGGTGAGGCTCACACCTCAATGCCTCGAGGCACGGCCTCACCAGTTGAGGCTTAAGCCTCTTCCAGGGACCATGAGGCTTAAGCCTCATGAGCGGTTTTGGACCGCCTCACGAGGCGGGCCTCGAGGCGTAAGCCTCAAACGATTTTGAAAAACCATGGCTTCAAGTGTCTTGAGGTTGATGTTTTGGTTGCTGGCAGGCAGACAGCATTTGGCCATGGCTTCGACCCAATACTTTTCTTAAGCTTCTTTACAGAATCTGGCAATCCCATGGACCTAATTTTGTGCAACAACATAAGAACAGAGCTTTCACCTTCTCATACAAAAGAAAAACATCAACTATACTTTCCTTGATCTCAAAAAATGGATGCACAATTGGGACTTGTTTCAGTGTTTATTTAGAGTTGTTCTTTTAATGTTTTAAGTAACCATCAAAATGCATAATTGGGAGATAAAAAGAACCTGCAATTGCTCCATTTGGTACTTAAGCATTCAGGTTTCATTCTTCAGGCATAATTAGGAGATCAGAGAAGTATGTTATAGGGGTTTCTAGATTTTTTTTTTTAAATTTATACTTTAATTCAACTGAAGGTTGTGTCTGGCTGGCACCATATTCAAGAGCTTTCTATATTTGAGCAAGTGTTCTCGAAATTATTTAAAACTCTTTTTTTGTTTACTGTTTGGTTTTTAATGTATGACCTATCTGTATATCTGTATATGGTCTTAAATAGAGGTATATGGAACCATTGGTTTTCTATTTTAAAGTTTCTTCTTTATCATTTCTGTTTGCACAAGCCAAGGGTCGTCATGAAAACAACCGACCACTATACACTTTGGAGTAGGTTGTGATTTATTTATTTTCTTGTGTGGTAGATATGATTGAAGAGTTGGTGAATACGGGCAAGGAGATCGAGGCCGTTTATTTTGCTTCCGAGGCGGGCTTGACAGACCACTTTTCTCCAGTTACACTACTCAAATCCAGTATTAAGAATTTTAAGAAAAACCCTTCAAAGGATATTTCTTCATTGGTAAGTTTATATCATATTTTCTATGCCAAATGACAAATATTTCTTCTAAGTTTATGCTTTTAACATCATAATATGTTTTCAGGACGATATCAACAACGAGTTGAACGTCATCAGAACAATTATGAAATGCATTGAAGACCATAAACTCGAATCCCACTTCACCAGCGACAACCTGCAGAAGCGGGTCAATGAGTTGGAGAAGATTAAATCAGATAGGAAAAGGTCTGGTCCATCATCCACAACCAAGCCGTCAAGCAAGCGCCACCGCAACGAAAGGAGCGGCGGCAGCTGCTCATCCCGACCTCCTAAATCCGTCAGGTTAGCAATGGCTGCCCGCCAAAGAAACTACCCAACACATCATCAGCCCTCTGCCGCCGCCAGATTCTCTGCACCATATAGCTATACCAACCCCAGTGTGTATGAGAGTAACCCTACTGCCGCCTCATATGGGGTTGGTTACGGCGGCTATGGTGGGCCTGCCTCCCAAAGCCCCTCCAGGTACGGGGTTCAATATGCGAACCCTGCTCAAGATTACGGTGGATATGATTATGGTGGTGGTGCTGCAGCCGCACCTTTGGTGCCTACTTACCCTGCCACATATCAACACTAGTTTGCAATTAGAGAAGAAAAGGTTTTTTTATGAGTTTTTGTATTGGATTTCTAAGAAGAGATTATTGTTAGATAGATTATTGTATCATTTTAATATAACCATCTTAAAACTCCAACTTCAATGGTTATTTATTCATTTTTCAGTACTTCATTGTTTTATTTATACGTCTGCTTTTGTTTTTGATTCCTTTTTTTTAATACCAAAAAAACATAACCTCTATGTTTAAGCTTATGAGTACAAGATATTGGTGAGATTGATTGTGATTTGCCTACATAGAAAGTAGAAACAACCGTCTTGTATACTGTCTCACCCCCACGGTCAGGTAGAGATGGGCAAACCCAGCCAAGTCTGCATAACCGAATTGGGCCTAGCCCAATTGACTAGGTTGGTCGGTTAGGCCTACTGGTCACAGTTGGTCAACAACTGGGATTGCAACCGGCCTAACTGGTGATTCTGCCCAGCACCTAAAATTTGTTGGGTCATAATCGGTTAGACTCAAGGTTCTAAATGGCGTGAGTCGTGGCGTGGCGGCGAGGCCAAACCTCAAGCCTTAGGAGCCACGGCGAAGCCTTGACGTTTTCAAGGCGTGACTTATGGCGTCAAATTTCTAATTCATATATAATATTATATATAAAAACATATGTTTTGTAGTGTTTCTCAATGAGTCAATAGTAATAAGCAAGTTAAATATATTAAAAACTTGCAAATAAGACGTTAAAAACGTAAAGAAAATCAAATATCTCATTACGATAATTGCGCATTAGGCCATGGCCTGCCATGGGCTTAACGTGGCGTGACACACAAGCCTTGGTGCCATGGCGACTATGCGGCGAGTTTTTTAGAACAATGGTTAGACTGTAATTGGTACATGGGACTAGACATCAACTTTTGGCGCCACATGGGATAGGGACAAGCTAGGACAAAATAAGACAAAATGTTTTCTTTTTGTTACATTAAAAAAAATGTGAAATAAGATGGGACAAGGATGAAACAAACTAAAAAGATTACTAGTGAACCATCATTTAATATAACCCTGATATGATGTTTTTTTAATGGTCATTGTCTTCACCATCATCACCATAGCCATCGTCTTCACTGTTGGCCACCTTTACCTCCACACCACAACAACCTCCTCCACCACTTGTAGAGCGTTAACCAAATCAATTTGAGTATTTAAGTTTTAGAACATTAAGCAAATCAATTTTGGTTGATTCTTGGTCATTTTTTGTTTTCTAAGGACAGTTGATTCTTCCTTTTATGGGGTTTTGGTAATGTTTTTACCTTTGAAGATAAATATATTATTATTTGTCAACCAATTCAAATTTCGAAAAAAAACTAGTAATATTTGAGAAATTGTATCATAACTTAAATCTTCATATTGTTCATTGTGAAATTTGTATATATAGGAAAATTCATTTATAAACTTATTTTCAATTTTATACATGTCATCGATATAAGCATATATGATTTCAGTTTTCAATTTTTCACTGACTGACTGTTGTAATAAATAGATTTTTCAAATTATAATATTTTACTAAAAAATAATACTCCTATAAAAGTATACTAGTCATTGTACCCGCGCGATGCAGCGGGGCGCAATTCGATTCTGAAACCAAATACTCAAATCCTTAATCTTGCTACCTGCTTTGTATTATTTTTTTTTATCAAATAAGCATTAGCCAAATATGTCTAAAAAAATTCAATTGATGCATAGGTGTCATTAGATAATGAGGTTTTCAAACTCAAAAAAAATAAAATTAGAAATTTATGTTTATACATGAAAGTAAAAATAGTTGTAAGAAAAATTTGGTAAAAATGTCCAAAAACTCTCTCTTCTATGATAAAAAAAATATTGAGTCACAAAATTCCAAGAAAAAATAGACGGATAAATAAATTAGAGAGTTGGATGACTTTCTTTAAGGACTCTTGTGTTCGGCATTTCATATAGAACTATGTATCAAAATCAAGTTGATTTACTATAATTTAAAAGCTTATGCAATATGAAATAATGTGGTTTTGTATTAAAATGAAAAATGAAAGGCATTAAATCCAAAAACGGATATCCAATTTTGAGACCCGTACAATACACAGTACGTTAAACTTTTTGATAAATCAATTATATGAAGTTTATGTTTATTTAAACTTTCAAAATTTATAGTTAAAATACAGTTGCATTTACAAAAGTAATGGAACCTAAAGTTTTTTTTTTGCAAGGCAAACAAACGATTTTATAAAACTGCACAAATTTACACTGTTCAAGAGACCAAACACACTACAACAACCAAAGTGTGATTGGATAAGGTGTACGCATGCATTCCTTTACCCAAGCGATAAAGAGGCTACACCTCTACCTAATGTGGGACTTCACTTCATTGTTCTTGAACTTAACCGAGGAAGATAACGTTTAGACCTGAAACTCAAAATAAAGCAATTGGTCATTACATAAAAGATGAAAAGTATTGCATCTTTTAGCAAATACAGTGACAAAAAGGTTCCATAAACGCACAACATCTGATCATTCATATAAATGGAACTATTAATTGCAAAATTCAATAACCCACACCGATAGTTCAAATGAAAAGTATTGCATCTTTTGGCAAATACAGTAACAAAAAACGGTTCCATAAACGCAAAACACACTGATCATTCATATGGATGGAACTTTTAATTGCAAAATTCAATAACCCACACTGATATTGTGTAAAAAACAATCCAAAAACCAAATCCACGTGTGGTGGGGATATAAGAAAGAACAATAGCATATGGAACCACATAGTATGGTCCTATTGAAGTATAAGAGTCACTGGATTATACATGGACCCAAGACAAACAATGCATGTGAAACGAATTTGGTGAATAACTGAAAAGATGGTCTTAATTCTCCTGTATCAGTATTCGACCACGTACTGCAGACAGAGCAATGAGGCACTGCTGCTCACTCAAAATCTTGTGTGGCTTATGGGTACCCAAAAACGTTTCTCTGTATCTAATTTCTCTTATATCCGAATTGTTATGTAATTGATTACCGGCAACAAACCCCTTCTAAAAGGTAGAAATATATAGGGGCAGGTTAAAACAAGAAGGCTAAAAATCCTAAGAAGGTAAGAAGAAAAGGTTAAAGTAAGGTGTATATGTGAATAATTGGAAAACAAAATCCATTTGAAGATGCATACGTGAACGCATATGAGTAATTTGTAACGTCGGTTCACATAATCATCTTTAATTAGACAATATAAACAATTTATATTGATGAAGTAAACATCACCAATATAAATTAGACACAAAATGTGAATAAATAAACATACCCCTCAGATCCCAACTTCTCACCGGAACACAACCCTAAACAAGTAGTTAGACACAAAATGTGAATAATTAAACATACCTGGATGCAAGCAATTTGCAGAAACATTGGTCACAATTGTACAAGAATACAAAGATTACATGAGCAAAATATGTATTTGTACGAGAATACAAAGACTCCATCAACAAAAACCAAGACAAATGTTGGCAATTTAGGTGCTAAGATAAGAAAATACTGCAGAAAGAATACAAATAACATTTCCAGGCAATTTAAGTGATAAGAATACAATCCTAGAGTGAACATAATTCAAATGGAAAACTGATTTGTAAATGAAGGTAGATAAAGCCCAGAATGAGAGAGACTCACACACAATTCCTCGAGTTATGATCGAAGTAAGAAACCATGACAGTGAATACAAAAGCCTCCAAATTACAAGCAACACAATTCTTTTAATACAAATTTTCTATATAATTGTAATTCCAAATTTGAACACAAATAGAATTCATCATGTGTTTAGACTTGATGCTACATGTTTCCACTCAACCAACCAAATTAAAACAGTCAAGATTTAAAATCAAATACTTCCAAAATCAAGGCAGAAATCCAGATATAGTAAATATTGATGATGTTAAATATAGATTTATGGGCCACAATTAAGAGGCAAAAATCAAATAGTATTTCCAAAATCAATCTAGATATATTAAATATTGATGACATTAAATACAAGATTTACAAACCACAGAGTGAGGACCAGGTGAGTTATTAGTTTTACAAGCAAGATCAAAAGAATATTTGTTCGACTATATCTCCTCAAATGCAGACAAAAAGATGGCTCGGTAACTATAAATCAACAAATAACCATCAAATTAGCTAAAATCATGGTTGAAAGTTGTTAATAAATCATCAGATAGCATTTGTAAGAAGCTTATAAGTCACATTAAAATAAATCATCTAAAGCAGTATGAAATACTATCAGGACTTAAACGTACCTCGGGTTCTATCGTATTACTTGTTGTATCACACATTATAGATCGTGCTAAAGCCACTCTTTTTTTTCCATCCTTTCAGACAACTCGGATGGCATCCATGTTTATGCAACAAGTTCTTTAATCTTATCCCCGGGCATTCTTAATTTCTCGTACCTATGAAATTCAAAGAAGCCAAAAATGTGTTAAAAGTGGATGCTGACAAAGAAACTTAATTCATCAGCAAAGAGAATATGCTAACAAAATTTGACCACAAAAACCCAAAAGAATATGCTAACAAAATTTAATCCAAAAAAACATTAAGAATGTATAAGAAGAGAGATTTTCCCACATACGTTGTGCTAATAAATCACTTTATCAACCCATGCTCCATCACTCTTAAGAACATAAGAAACCATACCATCAATGGAACTGTGCATTCGTACCTATGAATGACTTATTCACAGAAAAGATACAAAACTTATACGTTTAGAACATAAAAAATGAATCAAAAAGCAGAAGTTTATTGATGAAATTAGACATAAAAAAGAAGTACCTAGAACTTCATTAAGGTCTTTAGGGTTCTCCCATTTCTCTCCTTCCTTTACAGTCTTCTTGAAGATCCCACCATCCTTGCAAATGTCCTTGACACTAACCCAGGAGAGAAGTTCTACATCAAATTGAAGGGTGGCATTTGTATATGATCATGTCAATGGAAGTAAAAAAAAATCCTGTTGTCCCCCTCAATTGATGAGCAAAAGAATAATGTATATTAAGATCGTGACCAGACAAGTATCTCATGCATTCGTTGTAAATACGTGAATAATGTAGTTTTGGCAACACATGTGTCACAATTACCGAAACAGAAAAACAAGACAAAATAGAGAGAAATCAATATGAAATGATCATCATCTTAGAAAAACAAAGATGCCTACTACTACGAAATCTTTCTTCTTAGCAATCATCTCTCAAGAAATTAACATCCAAATTGGTCCAAAGAACAACACATGAACCACCTGCTGCCTAATTTGGATAAACTTGTCAATTTTGTGCAATCTACCCTTTCTCTACTTTATACATGGAAAAAACTAATGAGCAAATAATTTTGAAACCCACAAGTAGAAGACGAAAACATAAGAGTTCACTATGTTACTAAATGACCCATTTACACAAGATTAATATTCACGTTTGCAGCTCAAAAAACAAGCGCTATTACTTTTAGAAAAAGTTCCCAAGACAAGAGTTGTACTATAAATATTCCAAGGAAAAGAAAATAAATAAATGAGAGAAAATACAGACTCAAGTCTTTTATCTATTGCTAATCAACTATTTGTGTTTGATGAGTTTCTTTTAAACAATACCTGACTCCTCCAAACAACAAGATAAAAGTAAAAGGTTGCAAAAAAGAACCAACTTGGAGCAGTAGTTATGTGAGATACCACAAAATAAGAGAAATACAAAGCTAGATGTTACCTCAAAAATTTCCGCCTTTATACTCACAGCCTCAAAGATCGTTGGGATATCCTTATCATACTGAAAATATATTTCATGTACCATAATGTAGTTAATATCAACAAGGGTTGATTTTAGGTTCAAATGAACACATAACCAAGGTAATAATCGACACATTTTGGCTAAATTTCAGCCAAGAAAGTATGCATCCATACCTGACTTGTATTTGGTCACCTTAGCTGCAATCAAGAGTAACAAAAAAAGCCTTAGGCAAATGGTTTATGCTTTTGGATTTAAAAAAAAACTACAACAATTAATTTATGCAATGAACAGATTGAGAGATGAAAGATACAGAAGCGTATATTGACTCGTAGAAACGTGTAATCAAGACCCTAGTTTTAGAGTTTCATCAAACAGTTTATGGGCATCTTTTAGCATATTCAATTTAACATACAAATTGATGAGAGCACATGAGATATATACATTGGAAGTGAACCCACAGATCAAATCATAACAGAGACCTAAAGTCGTATATTTTTCAATCTTGTAAACCAAATCGTACTCATTTGGTTTGTCACCATTGTTGGCCTGTAGTCGCCATCTTATCATAGTGGTAGAAATCAATTATCAGAAAAGATGACAAAACCAGTGCAATCAAGTAATCGATTAGCAAAAGTAACAAAAAAATTGAACACATTTTCAAATTCAAACATAACCGTGTAACAAAAACCATTATCGAATGCAAACACAGATTGGAAACGAACCAGAGAGGCAAACATAAAAAACTTTTGAAAAAAGATTGTTAGAAGAAAGAGGATCCAACACAGTGAAATCAAGCACATACGATGGAGAGATACAGAGAAAACCGAGCAAGACATGATTATGCTACGTATTTCACAAGTTGAGAGATGAGAGACAGTGAGCAGAGAGATAAGGGATGGAGTCGAGAGATGAAAATTGCAGAATCAGGGGAAACGTGGGGGAAAGGAGACGTGGTTTAGAAAGTAACCGCTAGTTTAGAAAGTGAAAAGTTTTGAAAATAACTGTCACTATTCTTTTAATAAGATAGAATAGATTATTATAACAAAAAAAAATAAAGAGTATTATATTTCCATGCAAAATTTACCCTTGGGTCTCCCTTGTACATTCTACAATTCTTTTCGTCTTTACGAAGGAAGTTGTTGCCTTGGTGGTACGCCTGAAACGCCTTCAAGAAAAAGCCTCCATTGAAGGGAAATGACTAAAGATTACGTGATAAACCCAGACAGATTCAAGAATTTCTTCAACGAATTGGACACTCGCAGAACCCTACTCACCACTGTCACTGACCTCAACACCAAATTATTCAATCATTTCACTTCTTTAGAAGAATCCCTCAACAAAAAATCCCTAACCCTAGATACCCAAATCCACAAGTTCAAACAAGATACTGAAAAATCCCTCGAATCTCTTCGAATTCGCGAGACTCTTATTCCAGAGAAGGAAGCTACATTCGCATCCCGTGTCCAGCAACTTAAAGATTCTGCGATTACCGATATTGAAAGGGCGAGCAGTTCGGATGCCAAGTATGAAACGATGTCGGATTTGTTAAAGATGTGGTTTAGGCGGATGGATTGGAAGGGTTTGATGGAGTATATGTTGGCAAACAGGAAGAAACTTGTGGAATTGAGGGTGGAGACAGCCATGGCGGCCGGAGAAGCTGTGGATCTATTAGGGTTTGTATTAGAGGCGGTTGAAGAGTTTGTAGAGTTGAAAGTTAGTGGAAAACAGATTGTAGGATTAGCGCCAACACGGTGTGCTTGTGGGATATTGGTTCAGGCGGCATTTCCGATCCCATCTGGCGGTGAACCGTTTAGGTTAACGGCGGCTGTTGGCGGGGTTTCGAGGAGTTTGAAGGAGAGGGCTGCAATTGTGTTGGATAAATGGAAGGATGTTTTGAATCGTGGTGGTGGGGATGCAAATGATGGGGTGAGTTCAGGGGAAGCAAATATGTTTGTGACTATGGTTATTGGGTTTGGATTGAAAGATAGATTTGATGGTGGGTTTTTGATGAGTTTGGTGCTGGAAGTTGGGAGTAAGAGGGATATGGCTAAGCTTGCAGTGGCTTTAGGGTCTGCACAGAAAATGGGAGGTTAGTATTGTTTTTGTTTTTAAGTTGATCACATTCATATGCAATTCTAGTTTTTACTTAAAATAACTGATTATTATTGTTTGAAATCTGGTCTAGATTAGTATTGGTTGTTTGTTCTTTAGATGTATTCTATTCATTGTTGTTGGAATGGTTGCCATACTCTTCCTTTTCTTTTGAAACTAGGACTGTGGTATACTTAGGACATCTCTAATGTAACATATTTTGATGCAAAAAATGGTGCAAACACTAAATCATCTCCTTTGTATTACACTCCTTTTTGATGTTTTTTTTTGGAAGGGTGTCGTAGGCTATGCTTAGAATAATCCCTTGGCAAATTATGACCGCAAGACATCAACCCTGATTAAACTCGGTAGCCACAATTGTTGTGTACGCCTGGATTCGAACCTTTGGCAGATGGGATATTCCAACACATCCCCCAGGGCTTTAACCACTACGTCACAACCCTTGTGGTTTCCTTTTTGATGTTTTACTATTCATAACAGTAAAATAGTGCAAAAAAAGGTTTAATGTAAGATCATTCATTGGAGATAGTCTTACAATATGAAAATAGAATGGATTCAAACTTGCGACTCCAAGCATATATCAAGATACCATTTAAGCCAAACGCTTGGAGAATCTTGATGGTGGTATCGTAGTCCTGGTGATCATTTTTTTGGTCATTTTAGTATAAAAAGCTTATAGCATGTTTGGATTCTGCTGATGATTTTATGCAATTCGATACCGAAGTTATAATTTATTTATAGTGTTTTTTGTTTTTTTGGGTAGGTGTAATTGAAGAGTTGGTGAAGACGGGTAAAGAGATCGATGCCGTGTATATTGCTACAGAAGCTGGGCTGACTGACCTGTTTCCTCCAGCCAAACTGCTCAAATCCTGTCTTACTAACTCTCAGAAAATTGCTAGTAATAAGGATGCCCCTTCAATGGTATGTAATATGTTGATGTTAACTTCTTTTTCTAAGAAAGTGCTACCACTTGCCACTATTTGCTGTTGAATTTGCATCACCATTACATTTATGCCATGTTTTGTAACCATAAGCTAGCTTATTTCATAAGCTTATTTAAAAATCCCCATTTGAATACCCATAAATAAGCTAGCTTTTTGAAAATTACTTTAAATAACTAGTTTTTTTTCCCAATTATGATTATTATATTTTTGCATAAAATTTTCAACATGCATTTTAGGTCATCTTACATTGTAATCTTGTTTATCGATACTTTTTAACCGAACACGACTAGTTTATTGGCTAATATATATATATATATAGGGGTTAAATCAAATGAGAACCACAAATATGTTACAAACATGTGAGAACCGATATAAAAATATTTTTTTACACTATATTTTTCATCAAATGCTAGGATTTAAGATGTTTTGCTTCACATATATTTATTTCATGATATGATAGTTTCACGTGGATTTGTTTCACCATTTTACGTGTGTTTTTCATTTCACTAGGTATGTAATATATACATATATATATATATATACATATATATACATATATATATATATACATATATATATAGAGGAAGGTTCAAACGAGGAGCGCATCAATTTAAGAGAACGTGAGGAGCACTCCCATGCTTCTGATCACATATGATTTACAACCCTAAAAAATCGGATTTAACTCAAAAATTCGCGCAAAAGTGGCGCGAGGCGTGGCGCGAGGTGGCAAGTCGCGGATCATTAATGATTCACAACTGTTAATCATATGTGATTCATAACTGTCAATTGCTCCTCTAGATCAGTTGTGAATCACATGTGATCCACAACTGCCAATCACATGTGATTCATAACTGTCAATTGCTCCACACGTTCTCTTAAATTGGTACGCTCCTCGTTTGAACCCGCCTCTATATATATATATACATATATATATACATATATATATATATACATATATATACATATATATATACATATACATATATATATATATACATATATAGGGTCAGGTTCAGGGGAAAACCTTAAATATCTGGAAAACTAGAAAACCACAAAAATACGGAGAAAAAAGTATATCAATATGGATGTCAAATTAACGAGAAAAATATGATCGTTTATTTGGTGCAATTTATTTGCTTCGAATTTTGTTCATTTTTCGTATTTTTTCGAATAAAAAACAAGGGGGGGTGAGGTTTTTTAATTTAATTAATATTGTTGTAACCGCCCGTCTAATCACATCCATCAGATCATCTAATCCAACGGTTAATAAAGTGTTTTTTAGTTTTTCATTTATTTGAGGTTTTCCCTTGAACCTCCCTCTACATAATATATATATATATATACATATATATATATATATATATATATATATATATATATATGTTAGCACAAGTACGAAATCTTTATCCCGAGACTTGCTTGTTTCAGGATGATATCATCAACGAATTGACTACGGTCAAAACGATCATGAAATTGATTGAAGACCACAAACTCGAATCTGAATTCAACATCAGCAACATGAAGAGGCAGATTGGTCGGTTGGAGAGGGCAAGATCAGATAAGAAGAAAGGTATTATAACTCCTTCAACCAAACCTTCTTCTTCCACCAAGCGCCCACGCCCACGCACCTCCTCCTCCTCCTCCCGCCCACCTAAATCAAGCAGGGGTCCTTCAGGTTTCCGCCAGAGGAACCGCCCTCCACCACACACACACCACTCCTCTGCCGCCAGATACCCACCACCATCATATAACCCCGCCAACCCATATGGGCCAAGTTACACCCAGCCACCTGCTGGATATCATCAATATGCAAACTACCCGACTCAGGCTCCAGGAGCAGGTGCAATCCATGGTTATGGAGGTCAGATGAACTACGGTCCTTATGATTATAATGCTCCCCCTTCTGAACCTACTTACAATGTGTAGATCTATTTCAATCAATCTGTTTTATGAAATTTTGTTTTAAGATCTCCGTTGTGTAGTGATCAAAGGGTAGCCAATGTGAACATAAATCTCAAAAACATCTTGCCTGTAATCGAGTAGGATTTTAATTTAATTAATTTTATTTTATGCTAAACTCTTAAAGGAACAAAAAACATAACTGGGACCAACTGGAATATGATCAGCTGGGTTTGTACAACCTGAATTTCTACAACTGGTCGTGCCACAAGCCCACAAACGACCTACTGAGTAGATGCATGAATCCATGAAAAAGCAGTTTAACTGGTTTGGGTTAACACATTTGTGGTGATAGGTTTTCAACTCGATTGTCTTTCATTGGCTGATGCCCTTTTAGTCGACTCAGATTTGTGCTTTCATTGGCTGATACCCTTTTAGTCGACACAGATTCGCGCAATGCTGGCTGAACCTTGTTTTCGATGGAATAGTTTCCTAGATTTGTGCAAAGACAGAGATATACCAAATGGCCTTTGGCCTATCGTATCCTGGGTTATCCATAGATCCAGCCTTTTATAAAGTCATTGGTTCAAACCTCACCAATAGTGAAGTGAGGAGGGTGGGTAAGTTCATTTGTTGCATATCAAGATTATATACATAAAAAAACTACACAGCCCCAAATTAGTTTAGGACTTTGGTAACCCATCTACCTTGCTATTTCCCCAAGTTAGCTACCCTATTGTAGTGTCTACAAGCATTTTAACAGAGATTGTGTCTTCAATAATTCCTTGGCCCACATTTTTTTTCCATTGTTGCCCACACAAGTCCTCGACATGCCCCTCCTTGCCCCCTCAAAAAGTGTTACAGTGGTCAAAACTGTGATTTAACATAGCGGTTATCACGATGGTGAAGCGGTCCAAAACTAGTGATTTATATAATAATTATGTATATATATATATATATATATATATATATATATATATATTTATATGTGTGTGTATACGTAGGTTGGGTTTAAGTGATAATGAATGTTATGGTGAGAAGGGTAAGAAGAGATATAAGTGAACTCTATGGCTAATTAAATTTCTTTTGCCTAAACATTAAGAGGGTGTTTGGGAGAGCTTTTTTAGTTCAAAAGTGCTTTTGGCCAAAAGCGCTTATTGACTTATTGCTTTTGGAAAATGAGTTTTTAAAAGATGTGTTTGGATTAGCTTTTGAGATAGAAAAAGTCAATAAGTTATTTTTTAAAAAGTGTTTGTCTTGGCTTATACATGTAAAATGACCAAAAAGGACATGCCTTGTTATTTAACCATTTTCCTTATTTTTACATACAATTTTGTATACTTTTATCAAATTTTTAATACTTTACTAGTTTTAACCTTTTTTTAGACAATATTTTTTTTAACAAATATTTTTTTTACAAACATATAATATAATAAAATTTATACAATTTATACAAATATTTTGTATAAAATTTAAAATTTATACAATTTATAAAATTGAGAGGTTAATTTTGTAATTTTGCAACAAGAAGTCATTTTCTCATTCAAAAGTCAGCAAATCATGACTTCTCTAAAATCACGTTTGCAATGAAATCAAAATGAAGTTTCAAAAGCACTTTTGAATTTGCCAAACACAATTTTTAACTTATTGACTTGAGAAGCCAATAAGTCAATAAGCTCTTTTAAAACACACTCCCAAACACCCTCTAAGTTTCCTTGTCAAATGATATAAGTGAAACCATTGTTGTTTCTTTTTTAGTTTTGTTGGTCCCAAAGGGGTTATACAAGTTTGTAGAAGGGTGGGGGGGTTGAATACAAACACACGATTTTTTCTTTTCTAAATTGTTTATTGATATGTATCAAACAATTTACAGTTTGTTGCGGAACAAGATTAAGGAATAAACCTAATCTAAACAAACTACGAGAATCACTAAGATTTCTTGCACTAGAAATAAGATAGAGAGAAAATAAGAATATTAAGGATAATATTCTAACACACAGATTCAGCAAAGATAAGGAATGGCTGAGTTGTTCAAGAGATGAACTAGGGTTTCCTTTATATACTGTATGCATTTAATGCATGTCAGTACAACTTTACACGTGGCAGCCTCTGGTTGGTTGCATGATTTGACTTCAGTAGACAACCTAGTAGCCGCATGATGAACAGTGTAGAATCAGAGTTGGTTGTACGACTATGGACAAAAGGGATGTCCGTTCTGACACAATCGTACGGAGGCGTGCAAGGAGATAAGACAATAGTTGCTTGTAGAGGGGGCTTCATGATCAGCGTTCGCTGAATGATTCTTTATCAGCGAATGATAAAGTTCAGCGTTCGCTGAAGTCTTCTACTTGAAACTTCACGTTGAGTGGACAGATCTTGGCTTCGCTGATATCCGCATCAGTTCATTAGTAGACTTGTCGCTGGTTCTTTGGCTTGATCTTTGACTTCAGCGTAGAACATAGTTGACGTGAAACTTGTTTTCAGGGATCATAAGTAAACAATATAAGTTATCAGCGATCATCAGTGAGGCTGAACAGGCTCAGGGCTCACTGATGAACAATGTTCACTGAATGTGTAATTTAAAGAGCGTGAGTTTCCTATCAGCGGTACTGAACAGTCTTAGTACTTATCAGCGATAGTGAAACTAATACATATTGTCTACTTACAATTTTCACTAAGTGTTTCTCAGAGTCATTATCAAATCACTGAGGGTTTGGATCAACAATCTCCCCCTATTTGATTATGACATAGCAATAAAAGAAAATTGCTAAGTAAGAAAACAAAAGGATAAAAAAGGGCTCATAAAATATTCGTCCCATTTACTGTTTTCGGGGATCTTTTTAAGTACTAATGGAGTAAAGTACATTCGCTGAAATTTTTCATTAAACTTCGTATCAGTTACAAAGGGAAGTGGAAAAATTACAAGTACAACAAATAATAATTACAAGTACAAAAAGATACAAGCTGATAAAGATAGAAGAATTACAAAAAGTGATCCTATCAGCTATTCAGGTTCATCCTTGATAAGAAGTTCATCAAGGGTATTTGTGGTAGGGATCATCCAATCAGGGACTTTTTCTCCAAGATCCCTTCTTCGATGTGCTTCTTTAAAGATCAGGGGCTTTATGAAGTGTCCGAGAAGGTCATCTCTGAAACCGCACCACTAGACAAGATCTCTAAGCTGTTCTATTGGGGCAATGCATAGCTCAGAGACTCGTTGGAAGCATTTTCGTCCAGTGCAGTCGTTGAAGAAAATACCATGAGGTTCACTTAAGACTTTTCCAGGGATAAAGCGTTCACCAGGGGGCAGGGAGACATCGAGGACTGAGAGATCAGGGTCAGGACCAAGAACTTCTTCTCGTGAAAAACCAATTCCGGTTTCATTTCAGATAGGAGGACCTAAAGCTGAAGATGTTTTCTGTTTCTTTGCAGCAGGCCTTCTTCGTTGAACTGGAGGAGGAGGAGGAATATCCACAGCTGATGTAACCAAGTCGTGCTGCTTATTCACAGCTTTCTCGACAAAGGTTTTATAGTTTGAACGTGATCGCTGAATAGCTATTCGAATCTCCAACCATTCAGATAAACCGTACATGGTAAGCAACGATGGATATATGGTTTCCTTTTGGTCGTTCTCTCTGAAGATGTCGATGACTGGAACGTTTATGGCTGTCTTTCCCCTAATGTTTACCTTATTGATTCTGGACACATGATGTCGAAAGTGAAGTCTTTCTTTGCACCATTTCAAGGTGGAGTCAGAGACCTTGGTTTTCTTCTCGATGATCTTTTTGGCGTCCTTCCACAGTTGTTGCTGAACAGAGATAGGAGTCTTCTTCAATTCAGGATCTTTCACCGAACGTTGGACGAGCTCAATAGCATATTCTTTATCTTTTTGTTCAGCTCTCTTTCGTTCGGCGAGGAGTTTCTCAGCTTTGAGGTGTTCAGCGATTTCCCTTTTTGATATGAGGAATCGAGGAGCATGAATGATTCGCTGATCCTCAAGCTTTTGAATCATAGCTGCTCTCTTTTTCAGCTCTTATTCACTTGGCTATTGAGGAACCAAGGAAGGTCTTTTCTTGTGAGAGAGCAGTTCTTCTTCTTGTTCATCAGTCTCAGCGAAGTCTAAGACCGGGATTATTTCATCAGCACTCGGGGCTGGGATTATTGGAGTTGTAGCAGGAGGAACTTCAGCTTGACCCTCAAGCAGGGGAGAGGACTAGCTGAAACACAACGATCACATAGATAAGATCATTTGGGAGAAGAGATAGAGAAAGAATGAGGTTAAGTGTATAGAGGTTTTATGGAGATTAGAACTGAGGTTGAGAAAGGATAGAGGAGGGATGCAGTGTAAGGGAATAATAAATAAGTTACCTGACAAAGTGGCTTGCTGAAGAGAATAGCCAAGTTGTCCTTAGTAGCGACACCTTTGTTTTTGCCTTTGTCAGCTTCAGATGATGCAGGCTTGGTTTTGGTGGTCCCCTCCCCTGATTCATTGAAGACTACCCCTTTGAGAGCAGGGGTCTTTTTGGTTGGCTGGAAAGAGAAGTCGACATCATCATCATCGTCATCATGAAGTTCGAGATCTTCATCGTCTTCTTCTTCTTCCTCAGCTTCTTCTTCAGACTCAACATGCACTGGAGAGTCTGCATGTTCTTCGACATTCTCCCCCTCAGAATCAGCGTCCTGTAGGGAGAATTCGGTTCCCTCAGGGTTTTCATCTCCCTGAGGTTTTTCAGCAGATTTCTCCCCCTCAGAGTCATGGGGAAGATCTTCTTGATTCTTATCCCCCCTCTTCCACATGATGGATGGGGGAGGGATCAGCGGTAGCAGCAGCAGTATCAAGTTCCCTGTCTTCGTGGCCAGGGAAGCTTGATTTTTGTTCAACCGCTGCCAATCTGTCTTCTAGGCCAGATATAGCAGGGGTGATCTTTTGGATAGTTTCCCGATCGACCTGAGTGAATTGAGAAGGAGGAACCGTTGGAGCGTTCAGGTGATCAAGGATTTGCTGCAGGAGATTAGTTGCAGTGCTCACCTCTGTCTTCAAAGTGGACACCTCTCCCTGAAGATTTCCAACCACTGTCTTCAGCGATGTGACTTCGCTGGACAGGGTGGTGAAGTTGTTGGAGAGGGTGTTGTTGGTGGTGTTCAAGGTGTTGATGGAGGTGGAGTTGTCAACGAGAGCAATAGCAACATTAGATAAACGACCTTCCAGCTTTTCTAAGTCAGCGCTGGAGGCCTTCTCTTTCACCTCAGATGTGAGTTTCTTCAGAGTGTCCCCAGCGTCTGTAACCGATGAGGAGTTGGAGGAGAGAATAGTGGTGAGAGATTCCACTTTTGTAGACAAATCCTTGAGGGAGTTGTCGATTGTCCCCAAATTAGGACCTGTAGAAGATAAAAACTTATGAACAAAGGAAAGCTCAGAAGTTGGGGGTTTTGAGAGAGGAGTGTTTAGGGTGTTATGTATACCTGCGGGTTGGTTGACGAAGTCATCGAAATTTCGGTGACCTGAAAAATGCTTGTAGTCGTCTTCCAGAGATGGTTGACGCTAAGAGTCCGCAGGTCCTTTATTCTGATCTATTAGTCGCCGTAGATCGTCAGCCGATGTGTCACTCAGGTGAATGACGTTTGTTGTAGAGAAGGGAAATAGAGGTGGAGTGACCAAAGAAGATGAGGGAGGAACACGAGTTGAGGAGAGGGACTGGGTAGCGGATTCAGCGTTGGATCCGTTGAAGAATACTTCTGCAGTACTTAGAGGTACTGAAGGAGGGGGGTTATGTTCCAAGATAACTTCAACGTCTTGAGGCACTGAAGTGGGAATGGAAGGGGTTGGTTCAGCAGATGTGGAGGAGCGTTCCACAAAACCGTCCAGCGTCTTCTGTAGAGAGACAGCCGCTGAGTCTTCAGCCTGGGAAGGCTTGGGGGGTTGCTCCTTAGAAATCTTCTTGGGCTTATGGATGCCAAGTGGGGATTCACTTTGTTTTCTCTTGCGAGAAGGAGTGGTTGTTGTGGCCTTGGTACCAGCGGTTGGGACGACCGCTGCCGAAGTGGTAGCCGCAGAAGTAGAAGAAGGAGGAGGTATGAGAAAAGGTAAGAGTGTAGAAAGACGTACCTCGTTTGGCAGTGGCTTGAAGTCGAGCACCTTAGGGCCGACCTGAAATAACCTCAGGTCTCCCACCTTAGGATACTTATCCCCAAGTGCTTGCTTGAAGAGAGCATTGAGGAAGCGGGGACAGGGGACATTCGCTGACCTCTTTGTTTCTTCGACTCTTAGCACGATGTCTTCGAAGATGATCTTGGCCCAGTCGATGTGGAGCCCTTTCATCAGCGCATACCCCATAGCCTGTTGGGGTTTTGAGGCCTGATCAGTTGACCCGACCTTTCCTGTCATACAGCTGATGAGGTGTGCGAAGATGAAGTTCATCTCGCTTGGCATCTTGCTCTTGAGGATGGTTGTGAGCTTCTTCTCAGGGAGGTTATCTCTCCCTGTGTTCCATGTATAGTTCATTGCATCCAGAAACGCAATGATTTCAGCTCTGCCTGCCTCGGTTTTGACGTCAGGTAGGTTAACAAAACGTTTGTCTTTGGAGCTTCCAAGGAGATTAAGAGCAGACCTGATCGCCCTGGGGTTTATCTTTGCTTCCTCATGTTCAGTGTCAGAGAGGATGACACCCACCATTTTTTCAGGGTTCTTGGTGGAGGGAACCTGAGCTCTTCTAGCAGTATACCAGAATTGGGAGGGGGTTTGATGGTCAGTGTTGTCGCTAGAGGACAACTCTTCAGGAAGTTAACAACATCATCAAGATGAGTGATCTGTTTCTTGGGGGGGGGGGGGGAGTTGAATATGACGTAGGGGTTGTTTCCTTGGAATGTGATTTGTTCCATTATGAAGTTGACATTGGGAGCTTTGTCAATTTTAGTTTTGTCAGAGGTAGTAGGAGACTGAGTGTTGGTAGCGTCAGTGTTTACCATTTCTGTTCATAAAATACAAACATGAAGAAGATGAAGAAAAGTTCTTAAAATGGATAAGTTTCCAAAATGAGGGTTTTTAGGGTTTTACAGTTTCCATTTTGAGAAAGAAATGGAAACTAGGTTTTTCTAGTTTTTAGAAGAAGTACAAAACATAGTGAAAATTTTTGTTTTCAAGTTTCCTTTTATGGAAAGGATTATGGAAAAATGTATGAAAATGTCAAGTTTAAGATTTTGATTTTAAACTCGAAGAACAATCTGTTAAACAGATTGTGGGTATAAAACCATGAAGAAAATGATTTTATTTTGATAAAGTTCTTTTGTTTGATCTTTTAAAAACAATAATAAGATCAAAAACAGGTTTATTAGATGGAAAATAAAAGAAATATTAACCTATTGTGAGATGTATAAGATGAAGATGAACAAGTTCTTGAGAAATTAATTCAAATGCAACAGTGATTTCTTTCTTGAGAGAGTAAGTTCGCGTAAAAGGTAAAAATATAAACTCAAAGGGTTTATATAGTGAGAGTAGAGAGAGAAAAACTATGAGCGGGAAAAATATTTCATGATGACACGGACACGTCCCTTGAATTTGATTGGACAAGGAAACGAAACGGGCGAACGTGTCAGACAAAAAGGCGTGCCATGGTTTATCAAGAGGATGATGTCATAAACGTCCTTTCATATTTTAAGGTGTCTCTGAGGGTTTTGAAAACTCAGGGACATTTTAAAAATAGAGAAGCACTGAATAGAAATATCAGTGAGAGTTTAGGAATTTCAAAATATCTCTAAAAGGAAGAGATATTCAGCGATGCAATTTGTTTTGAAATCTAGCATTCTGAGGCGAACGTCAGAGATTAAGAGAGAACATACCTTGATATCAGCGAATCAATTTGTTCAGAGGTTAGATGAGCAATAGGGTTATACAACTGAAGATTTTACTCTTTTAAGTTCAGCATTCCAAGCCACCTGCTGGATATCATCAATATGCAAACTACCCGACTCAGGCTCCAGGAGCAGGTGCAATCCATGGTTATGGAGGTCAGATGAACTACGGTCCTTATGATTATAATGCTCCCCCTTCTGAACCTACTTACAATGTGTAGATCTATTTCAATCAATCTGTTTTATGAAATTTTGTTTTAAGATCTCCGTTGTGTAGTGATCAAAGGGTAGCCAATGTGAACATATATCTCAAAAACATCTTTCCTGTAAACATAACTGGGACCATCTGGAATATGATCAGCTGGGTTTGTACAACCTGAATTTCTACAACTGGTCGTGCCACAAGCCCACAAACGACCTACTGAGTAGATGCATGAATCCATGAAAAAGCAGTTTAACTGGTTTGGGTTGACACATTTGCGGTGATAGGTTTTCAACTCGATTGTCTTTCATTGGCTGATGCCCTTTTAGTCGACTCAGATTTGTGCTTTCATTGGCTAATACCCTTTTGGTCGACACAGATTCGCGCAATGCTGGCTGAACCTTGTTTTCGATGTAATAGTTTCCTAGATTTGTGCAAAGACTACCAAATGGCCTTTGGCCTATCGTATCCAGGGTTATCCATAGATCCAGCCTTTTATAAAGTCATTGGTTCAAACCTCACCAATAGTGAAGTGAGGAGGGTGGGTAAGTTCATTTGTTGCATATCAAGATTATATACATAAAAAAACTACACAACCCAAATTAGTTTAGGACTTTGGTAACCCATCTACCTTGCTATTTCTCCAACTTAGCTACCCTATTGTAGTGTCTACAAACATTTTAACAGAGATTGTGTCTTCAATAATTCCTTGGCCCACAATTTTTTTTCCATTGTTGCCCACACAAGTCCTCGACATGCCCCTCCTTGCCCCCTCAAAAAGTGTTACAGTGGTCAAAACTGTGATTTAACATAGCGGTTATCACGATGGTGAAGCGATCCAAAACTAGCGATTTATATAATAATTATGTATATACATATATATATATATATATATATATATTTATATGTGTGTGTATACGTAGGTTGGGTTTAAGTGAGAATGAATGTTATGGTGAGAAGGGTAAGAAGAGATATAAGTGAACTCTATGGCTAATTAAATTTCTTTTGCCTAAACATTAAGTTTCCTTTTCAAATGATATAAGTGAAACCATTGTTGTTTCTTTTTTAGTTTTGTTGGTCCCAAAAGGGTTATACAAGTTTGTAGAAGGGGGGGTTGAATACAAACACACGATTTTTACTTTTCTACATTGTTTATTGATATGTATCAAACAATTTACAGTTTGTTGCGGAATACGATTAAGGAATAAACCTAATCTAAACAAACTATGAGAATCACTAAGATTTCTTGCACTAGAAATAAGATAGAGAGAAAATAAGAATATTAAGGATAATATTCTAACACACATATTCAGCAAAGATAAGGAATGGCTGAAGTTGTTCAAGAGATGAACTAGGGTTTCCTTTATATACTATATGCATTTAATGCATGTCAGTACAACTTTATACGTGGCAGCCTCTGGTTGGTTGCATGATTTGACTTCAGTAGACAACCTAGTGGCCGCATGACGAACAGTGTAGAATCAGAGTTGGTTGTACGACTATGGACAAAAGGGATGTCCGTTCTGACACAATCGTACGGAGGCGTGCAAGGAGATAAGACAACAGTTGCTTGTAGAGGAGGCTTCATGATCAGCGTTCGCTGAATGATTCTTTATCAGCGAATGATAAAGTTCAGCGTTCGCTGAAGTCTTCTACTTGAAACTTCACGTTGAGTGGACAGGTCTTGGATTCGCTGATATCCGCATCAGTTCATTAGTAGACTTGTCGCTGGTTCTTTGGCTTGATCTTCGACTTCAGCGTAGAACATAGTTGACGTGAAACTTGTCTTCAGGGATCATAAGTAAACAATATAAGTTATCAGCGATTATCAGTGATACTGAACAGGTTCAGGGCTCACTGAGGAACATTGTTCACTGAATGTGTAATTTAAAGAGCGTGAGTTTCCTATCAGCGGTATTGAACAGTCTTAGTACTTATCAGCGATAGTGAAACTAATACATATTGTCTACTTACAATTTTCACTAAGTGTTTCTCAGAGTCATTATCAAATCACTGAGGGTTTGGATCAACAATCTCCCCCTATTTGATTATGACATAGCAATAAAAGAAAATTGCTAAGTAAGAAAACAAAAGGATAAAAAAGGGCTCATAAAATATTTGTCCCATTTACTGTTTTCGGGGATCTTTTTAAGTACTGATGGAGTAAAGTACATTCGCTGAAATTTTTCATTAAACTTCGTATCAGTTACAAAGGGAAGTGGAAAAATTACAAGTACAACAAATAATAATTACAAGTACAAAAAGATACAAGCTGATAAAGATAGAAGAATTACAAAAAATGATCCTATCAGCTATCCAGGTTCATCCTTGATAAGAAGTTCATCAATGGTATTTGTGGTAGGGATCATCCAATCAGGGACTTTTTCTCCAAGATCCCTTCTTCGCTGTGCTTCTTTAAAGATCAGGGGCTTCATGAAGTGTCCGAGAAGGTCATCTCTGAAACCACACCAGTAGACAAGATCTCTAAGTTGTTCGATTAGGGCAATGCATAGCTCAGAGACTCGTTGGAAGCATTTTCGTCCAGTGCAGTCGTTGAAGAAAATACCATGAGGTTCACTTAAGACTTTTCCAGGGATAAAGCGTTCACCATGGGGCAGGGAGACATCGAGGACTGAGAGATCAGGGTCAGGACCAAGAACTTATTCTCGTGAAAAACCAATTCCGATTTCATTTCTGATAGGAGGACCTAAAGCTGAAGATGTTTTCTGTTTCTTTGCAACAGGCCTTCTTCGTTGAACTGGAGGAGGAGGAGGAATATCCACAGCTGATGTAACCAAGTCGAGCTGCTTATTAACAACTTTCTCAGCAAAGGTTTTATAGTTTGAACGTGATCGCTGAATGGTATTCGAATCTCCAACCATTCAGATAAACCGTACATGGTTAGCGACGATGGGTAGATGGTTTCCTTTTGGCCGTTCTCTCTGAAGATGTCGATGACTGGAACGTTTATGGTTGTATTTCCCCTAGTGTTTACCTTATTGATTCTGGACACATGATGTCGAAAGTGAAGTCTTTCTTTGCACCATTTCAAGATGGAGTCAGAGACCTTGGTTTTCTTCTCGATGTTCTTTTTGGCATCCTTCCACAGTTGTCGCTGAACAAAGATAGGAGTCTTCTTCAATTCAGGATCTTTCACTGAACGTTGGACGAGCTCAATAGCATATTCTTTATCTTTTTGTTCAGCTCTCTTTCGTTCGGTGAGGAGTTTCTCAGCTTTGAGGTGTTCAGCGATTTCCCTTTTTGATATGAGGAATCGAGGAGCACGAATGATTCGCTGATCCTCAAGCTTTTGAATCATAGCTGCTCTCTTTTTCAGCTCTTATTCACTTGGCTTTTGAGGAACAAAGGAAGGTCTTTTCTTGTGAGAGAGCAGTTCTTCTTCTTGTTCATCAGTCTCTGTGAAGTCTAAGACCGGGATTATTTCATCAGCACTCGGGGCTGGGATTGTTGGAGTTGTAGCAGGAGGAGCTTCAGCTTGACCCTCAAGCAGGGGATAGGACTAGCTGAAACACAACGATCACATAGATAAGATCATTTGGGAGAAGAGATATAGAAAGAATGAGGTTAAGTGTATAGAGGTTTTATGGAGAGTAGAACTGAGGTTGGGAAAGGATAGAGGAGGGATGCAGTGTAAGGGAATAATAAATAAGTTACCTGACAAAGTGGCTTGCTGAAGAGAATAGCCAAGTTGTCTTTAGTAGCGACACCTTTGTTTTTGCCTTTGTCAGCTTCAGATGATGCAGGCTTGGTTTTGGTGGTCCCCTCCCCTGATTCTTTGAAGACTACCCCTTTGAGAGCAGGGGTCTTTTTGGTTGGCTGGAAAGAGAAGTCGACATCATCATCATCGTCATCATGAAGTTCGAGATCTTCATCGTCTTCTTCTTCCTCAGCTTCTTCTTCAGACTCAACATGCACTGGAGAGTCTGCATGTTCTTCGACATTCTCCCCCTTAGAATCAGCGTCCTGTAGGGAGAATTCGGTTCCCTAAGGGTTTTCATCTCCCCGAGGTTTTTCAGCAGATTTCTCCCCCTCAGAGTCATGGGGAAGATCTTCTTGATTCTTCTCCCCCTCTTCCATATGATGGATAGGGGAGGGATCAACGGTAGCAGCAACAATATCAAGTTCCCTGTCTTCGTGGCCAGGAATGCTTGATTTTTGTTCAACCGCTGCCAATCTGTCTTCTAGGCCAGATATAGTAGGGGTGATATTTTGGAGAGTTTCCCGATCGGCCTGAGTGAAGTGAGAAGGAGGAACCATTGGAGCGTTCAGGCGATCAAGGATTTGCTGCAGGAGATTAGTTGCAGTGCTCACCTCTGTCTTCAAAGTGGACACCTCTCCCTGAAGATTTCCAACCACTGTCTTCAGCGATGTGACTTCACTGGACAGGGTGGTGAAGTAGTTGGAGAGGGTGTTGTTGTTGGTGTTCAAGGTGTTAATGGAGGTGGAGTTGTCAACAAGAGCAGT
Organism: Saussurea involucrata; assembly: GCA_033807775.1. Classification (NCBI taxonomy): domain Eukaryota; kingdom Viridiplantae; phylum Streptophyta; class Magnoliopsida; order Asterales; family Asteraceae; genus Saussurea; species Saussurea involucrata. The sequence goes on from CM066312.1 coordinate 24,773,901, forward strand.
AGCAACATTAGATAAACGACCTTCCAGCTTTTCTAAGTCAGCGCTGTAGGCCTTCTCTTTCACCTCAGAGGTGAGTTTCTTCAGAGCGTCCCCAGCGTCTGTAAGCGCTGAGGAGTTGGAGGAGAGAGTAGTGGTGAGAGATTCCAGTTTTGTAGACAAATCATTGAGGGAGTTGTCGATTGTCCCCAAATTAGGACCTGTAGAAGATAAAAACTTATGAACAAAGGAAAGCTCAGAAGTTGGGGGTTTTGAGAGAGGAGTGTTTAGGGTGTTATGTATACCTGCGGGTTGGTTGACGAAGTCATCGAAATTCCGGTGACCTGAAAAATGCTCGTAGTCGTCTTCCAGAGATGGTTGACGCTGAGAGTCCGCAGGTCCTTTATTCTGATCTATTAGTCGCCGTAGATCGTCAGCCGATGTGTCACTCAGGTGATTGACGTTTGTTGTAGAGAAGGGAAATAGAGGTGGAGTGACCAAAGAAGATGAGGGAGGAACACGAGTTGAGAAGATGGATTGGATAGCGGATTCAGCGTTGGATCCGCTGAAGAATACTTCTGCAGTACTTAGAGGTAAAGAAGGAGGGGGGGGGGGGTTATGTTCCAAGATAACTTCAGCGTCTTGAGGCACTGAAGTGGGAATGGAAGGGGTTGGTTCAGCAGATATGGAGGAGCGTTCCACAAAACCGTCCAGCGTCTTCTGTAGAGAGACAACGGCTGAGTCTTCAGCCTGGGAAGGCTTGGGGGTTGCTCCTTAGAAATCTTCTTGGGCTTATGGATGCCAAGTGGGGATTCACTTTATTTTCTCTTGCGAGAAGGAGTGGTTGTCGCGGCCTTGTTACCAGCGGTTGGGACGACCGCTGCCGAAGTGGTAGCCGCAGAAGTAGAAGGAGGAGGAGGTCTGAGAAGAGGTAAGAGTGTAGAAAGACGTACCTCGTTTGGCAGTGGCTTGAAGTTGAGCACCTTAGGGCCGACCGAGGATAACCTCAGGTCTCCCACCTTAGGATACTTATCCCCAAGTGCTTGCTTGAAGAGAGCACTGAGGAAGCGGGGATAGGGGACATTCGCCGACCTCTTTGTTTCTTCGACTCTTAGCACCATGTCTTCGAAGATGATCTTGGCCCAGTCGATGTGGAGCCCTTTCGTCAGCGCATACCCCATAGCCTGTTGGGGTTTTGAGGCCTGATCAGTTGACCCGACCTTTGCTGTCATACAGCTGATGAGGTGTTCGAAGATGAAGTTCATCTCGCTTGGCATCTTGCTCTTAAGGATGGTTGTGAGCTTTTTCTCAGGGAGTTTATCTCTCCCTGTGTTCCATGTGTAGTTCATTGCATCCAGAAATGCAATGATTTCAGCTCTGCCTGCCTCGGTTTTGACGTCAGGTAGGTTAACAAAACGTTTGTCTTTGAAGCTTCCAGGGAGATTAAGAGCGGACCTGATCGCCCCGGGGTTTATCTTTGCTTCCCCATGTTCAGTGTCAGAGAGGATGACATCCACCATTTTTTCAGGGTTCTTGGTGGAGGGAACCTGAGCTCTTCTAGTAGTATACCAGAATTGGGCAAGAAGGTTCTTGTGGGCAGGGGGTTTGATGGTCAGTGCTGTCGCCAGAGGACAGCTCTTCAGGAAGTTAACAACATCATCAAGATGAGTGAATATGGCGTAGGGGTTGTTTCCTTGGAATGTGATTTGTTCCATTGTGAAGATGACATTGGGAGCTTTGACAATTTTAGTCTTGTCTGAGGTAGTAGGAGACTGAGTGTTGGTAGCGTCAGTGTTTGCTATTTCTGTTCATAAAATACAAACATGAAGAAGTTGAAGAGAAGTTCTTAAAATGGATAAGTTTCCAAAATGAGGGTTTTTAGGGTTTTACAGTTTCCATTTTGAGAAAGAAATGGAAACTAGGTTTTTCTAGTTTTGAGAAGAAGTACAAAACATAGTGAAAATTCTTGTTTTCAAGTTTCCTTTTATGGAAAGGATTTTGGAAAAACGTATGAAAATGTCAAGTTTAAGATTTTGATTTTAAACTCGAATAACAATATGTTAAACAGATTGTGGGTATAAAACCATGAAGAAAATGATTTTATTTTGATAAAGTTCTTTTGTTTGATCTTTTAAAATCAATAATAAGATCAAAAACAAGTTTATTAGATGGAAAATAAAAGAAATATTAACCTATTATGAGATGTAGAAGATGAAGATGAACAAGTTCTTGAGAAATTAATTCAAATGCAATAGTGATTTCTTTCTTGAGAGAGTAAGTTCGTGTAAAAGGTAAAAATATAAACTCAAAGGGTTTATATAGTGAGAGTAGAGAGAGAAAAACTATGAGCGGGAAAAGTGTTTCATGATGACACGGACACGTCCCTTGAATTTGATTGCACAAGGAAACGAAACGGGCGACCGTGTCAAACAAAAAGGTGTGCCATGGTTTATCCAGAGGATGACGTCATAAACGTCCTTTCATATTTTAAGGTGTCTCTGAGGGTTTTGAAAACTCAGGGACATTTTAAAAATAGAGAAGCACTGAATAGAAATATCAGTGAGAGTTAGGAATTTCAAAATATCACTGAAAGGAAGAGATATTCAGCGATGCAAATTGTTTTGAAATCTAGCATTCTGAGGCAAACGTCAGAGATTAAGAGAGAGAACATACCTTGATATCAGCGAATCAATTTGTTCAGAGGTTAGATGAGCAATAGGGTTATACAAATTCATTTTATCACTGATCAAATGTGAACCACTGAAGATTTTACTCTTCTAAGTTCAGCATTCCAAGCTCGCTGATGAGAAAGTTGAATCTTGTCTCATCAAGAGGTTTAGTGAAAAGATCAGCTAACTGAAAATCAGTTGGGATAAAATGAAGTTCTATATCACCATTCATCACATGATCTCTGATAAAATGATACCTGATTTCGATGTGTTTGGTCTTTGAGTGTAGCACTGGATTGTTTGCTATGGCGATGGCACTAGTGCTGTCGCAATAGATTGGAATTTTGGAGAGCTGAAGGTCATAGTCTAGTAGTTGATTTCTCATCCACAAGACCTGAGAACAACAGCTTCCAGCGGCTACATACTCAGCTTCAGCAGTTTAGGTGGACACGGAGTTTTGCTTTTTACTTGTCCAACTCACCAGCTTTCCACCCAGGAGCTGACAGCCTCCTGTGGTGCTTTTCCTATCCAATTTGCATCCTGCAAAATCACTATCTGAATAGGCGATTAGATAAAACCCTGAGTCTTTGGGATACCAAAGACCTAGGTTAAGAGTACCCTTAAGGTATCGAAAAATACGCTTTACAGCGATCAAATGAGATTCCTTAGGTTCAGCTTGATATCGTGCACACAAATAGGTTGCATACATAATATCAGGACGGCTAGCTGTAAGATACAGAAGATAGCCGATCATCCCACGGTACGCTGTGACATTAACAGGTTTCCTGAAGGATATTTGTTAAGTGTCAGCGGCGGTGCCATTAGAGTTTTCATAGCTGAGCTTTGTGTTAAATCAAACTTTTTCAGCATATCTTTAACATACTTTCCTTGGTGAATAAAAGTACCTTTTTCATTCTGTTTGATTTGAAGACCAAGGAAATATGTTAGTTCACCCATCATATTCATTTTATATTCAGCTTTCATTCTTTCAGCGAAACGAGTACATAAGTCAGGGTTAGTAGAACCAAATATAATATCATCGACATATATTTGAACAAGAATGATATGACCTTTTACTTTCCTGAAAAACAGAGTTTTATCGATTTTACCTCGCTCAAAATTTTCAATATGGAGATAAGTAGGGAGAGTGTCATACCATGCACGAGGAGCTTGCTTTAATCCATAGAGTGCCTTATCCAGTTTATATACATAACCTGGATGCTTAGGATCAGTAAATCCTAGAGGTTGTTCCACGTAGACTTCTTCATTCAGCCTTCCGTTGAGAAATGCTGATTTCACATCCATTTGATATACTTTGAAGTCTTTGTGAACAACGTATGCTAAGAATAGACGAATAGCTTAGAGTCTTGCCACTGGGGCAAATATTTCGTCGTAATCTATGCCTTCCTCTTGTCTGTATCCCTGAGCAACAAGACGAGCCTTATTGCGGGTTACAGTTCCATGTTCATCCAACTTGTTTCGATAGACCCATTTAGTGCCTATCACTGACTTGTCGGATGGTCGTGGAACGAGCTTCCAAACTTTGTTTCTTTCAAACTCTGTCAACTCTACTTGCATAGCGCTGACCCAGTTTGGATCTCTGAGGGCATCATCTGTTTTCTTTGGTTCAATCAGAGAAATAAAGTTAACAAATAAACAAATATTACCTGCACTTCGTCAAGTCTGAAAACCAGCTTTTGGATCACCAAGAATTTGATCGATGGGGTGATTTATAGTCCATCGCTGAGCCGGAGAATAATTTGCTGACTCAATCTGAACTTCTGGAGGAGCTGAAGATGAGGCTTCAGCAACTTCTGGTATTTCAGGCAAGAGAGGTAGAGGTTCAGATGTCATTTCATTCATTTATTACTGAGAAGTAGATGGGATATCTGAGGTAGATGGTTCAGAAGCAGGCAATGTGTTGAGAGGAACAACTGAGACCCATGAGGATTCAGCTTCACTTGTCTGCATTCTTGGGATGATAGTAGATTCATCATCTTCAACGGTAGGAGGAATAACTTGAGGAATAGGAGCAGCTTCTGAATCACCAAGATGAGAAAACATCCATTGATTCAGTTCTTCAGTATCAGCAGAAGGTCTAGAATTCGCTGAACGGGATTCGTCAAAAGTGACGTGAATTGTTTCTTCCACAGTTTGTCTTCTTCGATTGAAGACTCTGAAGGCTTTAGAGATAGAAGAGTATCTAAGAAATATTCCATCATCAGCCTTAGGATCAAACTTTCCAAGGGCATCTCTGTTGTTCAGTATGAAACACTGACATCCAAAGATGTTAAGAAAGCTAATTGAAGGCTTTCTCCCATGGAAAAGTTCATAGGCTGTCTTCTTGAATCTTTTGACAATCAGCGACCTGTTTTGAGTGAAACAAGCAGTGTTGACAGATTCTGCCGAAAACTGAGTAGGTAGATGAGAATCGCTGAGCATTGAACGTGCAACTTCGATGATAGTTCAATTTCTTCTTTCAGCGTCTCCATTTTGTTGAGGTGTTCTCACTGAGGAAAAGTTGTGAGTAATACCCTTACTTTCAAAGAATGAATCAAGGGAAATGTTTTTGAATTCAGTTCCATGATCACTCATTATTGTGCGAACGGTCATGTTGTTCAGGACTTCCATTTTCCTGACAAAAGTGATGAGTTCTTCAGGGGTGTCACTCTTAGAACGGAGAAACATAACCCAAGTATAGCGAGAGAATTAATCAACTATGACCAGTGTATATTTCTTTCCAGCGAGGGATTGTTTGTTAACAGGGCCAAACAAATCCATGTGGAGAAGTTGAAGAGGAGATGACACTAAGGAAACTTGCTTAGATTTGAAGCTTGCTTTGGTTTGTTTCCCTTTTTCACACGCTGAACATAGAGATTCCTTAGCGTATGAATGTTGAGGTAGACCAGTGACCAACTCTTTTGAAGTAAGAGTATTCAGTGTCTTGAAGTTAAGATGAGAGAGCCTCTTATGCCATAGCCAGTTGACATCATATGAGGCTTTTGAGAAGAAACAGGAGTCTATGTTTATAACATAAACATTTTCCAAACGATATCCGCTGAGAGCGACCTTTTCCTTGTCATTGACAAAGCATGATTCCTTAGTGAAGCACACCTTGTAGTCCTTGTCACATAGCTGACTGATGCTTAGAAGATTGTTCGTCAATCCTTCAATGTATGCGACTCTTCTGAAGGTAGTTGTACCAATAGAAAGTACACCATACCCTCGGGTATAGCCTTTTCCATTTCCACCAAAGGTTACCGAGGGACCTCTTTCTTCCTTATATTCAGTGATCAGTTTCTTTTTGCCAGTCATATGTCTAGAGCATCCGCTATCGAGATACTAGATACCCTTCAGGACCTGCACACAAAGGAAGATTAGTTTGACTTGGTCACCCATTTTACTATGGGTCCACATTTATCAGTGGTGGTATAGGAAGTGGAAGGTTCAGCAATCTTTGCAGCATTTGAAGATTCTACTTCAGGACTAGTCTTCACTTTGGTTAATTTCTTAACCTCAGTGGTTGGTTTCACGTTAACCTGATTTGCACAAGGATTGGTCTTATTTTCCTTGGGGGCATTGATCTTCACATTAGCTAACTTTTCAGCTTTGGTGGCTGTGGGACACTTACTAGCAATATGATCGGTAAGTCCACAGTGATAACATTTCCTATAGCTAAAAGTAGCTTTACGACCATTTGCATGCTTAGCTAAGATTTTTAAATGAGCAGGGCCAGCACCAAGTATACCTTTGGCATTGGAAATTGGAGGAACAATCAGTTCTTCAGATTTCTTACCAGTTACATCCACTCTCAGTCTAGGAGTAGATTGCTGAATAAATCCAAGGATCTTGTTCTTACACGTAGAGGGATGATTCACTGAAGTTTTAGAAACATTCAGCTTAGGTACATAGGTACCCTTCTAAGGTTTTTAATTAATAACTTTTTCTTTACCTTTACCTTTCAGTTTAGAACTTGAGGTAGAGGTTTCCTCAGGAATGGGAGTTTTAGAAGAAGAACACTGAGATGAAGAAGTGTCAGGGATTGAGGATACGAACATTCCAAACTTGAGCATGGAACGATCAGTGGTTGGTTCTATAGTATCAGCTTTATAACCAAGACCACTTTTATCACTCAGGGGAATCTGAGCACGAAGTATCTCAGTGATCGTTGTTGAGGATTTACACCATCCTTCAACAGTAGCCTTTTCAGCCATTAATGCAGAGACAACATCTTCTCGTTCAATACGAATGATTTGATTTATACAGACCTGATCTTTTAAATTTTCTTCTATTTTAGAAATCTTTTGAATTTCTAAGTGACAATTCTTAAGCTGTTCAGCGAGATCAATATTTAGTTTTTCAGCTTTGGTCTTGCCATTCATGGCATCATATAAACCAATAGTCAAAAGATCGACGGTCCGACGTCTTTCGATGTCACTAAGAGGTGAAGTTTGAGTTTCAGTGAGAGAGTTTGATACCTGAGAGGTGGAGGTAGAAGTAGAGGGAATTTCAGTTTGTTCTTCCTCTTCTTCTATTTGAGCCATAAGGCAGAGATTGGCCTCATCATCATCTTCAGAGTCAGATGATTCTTCATCAGAAAGAGCCCAGTCATGATCTTCAGCGATCATGCCTTTGCCTTTCTACTTAAAGCTTTTCAGCTTTGCATACTTTTCTTTCAGCTTCTTGTACTTGTCATCTCTAGCCCTGAGGTTAGAGGATTTCTTGTAGGAAGAAGATGAGGGTTTGAAGACTTTCTTAGACCTGCATTCACTAGCAAAGTGTCCTACCTTTTCACAGTTAAAGAAGGTAGCAGTGGCCTTATCTACAAGGGTTAAAGATTTTGGCTTGTCAGTGAGTGCAAGAGGTTTGTTTCTTCTGAAGTTACTCTTTCTGGCGAATCTCCTGAAAGAATTAGTCAGGAGGGCCAATAACTCATCAATTTCTGAAGGATCGGCTTCTGATGAGTCATCAGAGTTAGATTCCAACTCAGTGATACTAACAGTGGATCGCTGAGTAGGCGCCAACTCTGAAGAGAGTAAAGCAACATGTGTACTTTTGGAATCTTTCACAAGATTCTTCTTTAGATGACACGACTGCTCATGATTGAGCATAGTGCCAAATAAGGTAGAAAGGGTCATAGATTTTAGATCCTTTGAGAGCTTGAGACACATGTTGCTTTCAGGAAGACATTCTAGAAACTTTGTCGGGATCTCAAAGTTAGAATATTCCTTACCAACAGTTTTTAAGTCAATGATTAAACAGTTAAAAACCTTGGTGAACTTCAGAGAGAGTTTCATTCTTACCACAAATGAAGCTTTCGTACTGTCTTACGAGGTTAATCTTTCTTGAGTCCTGGACTTCAGATGTACCTTCATATTGAACACAGATTGTGTCCCACATGGCTTTAGAAGTTTTCAGGTTCATGACGGAGTGGTAAGCTTCATCAGGAAGAGCCATAGAAATGATGGATCTGGCCTTAGTGTCGATGGCCACTTTCTTTTTGTCTTCATCAGTCCAAGTGTTAACAGCCCTGGGAATCATTCTTTCAGGAATGGCGGCTCTAGTAGCAGTGGCTAGAACTTCAGCGTGTATCATAACAGTAATATATGGACCATTTTCGCTGTAGTAAGGCATAGTAGGATCAACACCTTCCAAGAAGAGCATCATCCTATTTTTCCATAGATTAAAGTCATCTCTGGAAAATCTAGGGGGTTTTGCAAGAGAACCATTGTCGATATAGTTTGTGTTTGTAGTGTTAGCCATTTTAGAAAATAGCAAGGAAGAGAAAAGAATTTAGTATAAGCAAGATCTTGTTTATTAGATTAAACAAACACACGATTTTTACTTTTCTAAATTGTTTATTGATATGTATCAAACAATTTACAGTTTGTTGCGGAACAAGATTAAGCAATAAACCTAATCTAAACAAACTATGAGAATCACTAAGATTTCTTGAACTAGAAATAAGATAGAGAGAAAATAGGAATATTAAGGATAATATTCTAACACACAGATTCAGCAAAGATAAGGAATGGCTGAAGTTGTTCAAGAGATGAACTAGGGTTTCCTTTATATACTGCATGCATTTAATGCATGTCAGTACAACTTTACACGTGGCAGCCTCTGGTTGGTTGCATGATTTGACTTCAGTAGACATCCTAGTGGCCGCATGCTGAACAGTGTAGAATCAGAGTTGGTTGTACGACTATGGAAAAAGGGATGTCCGTTCTGACACAATCGTACAAAGGCGTGCAAGGAGATAAGACAATAGTTGCTTGTAGAGGAGGCTTCGTGATCAGCGTTCGCTGAATGATTCTTTATCAGCGAATGATAAAGTTCAGCGTTCGCTGAAGTCTTCTACTTGAAACTTCACGTTGAGTGGACAGGTCTTGGCTTCGTTGCTATCCACATCAGTTCATTAGTAGACTTGTCACTGGTTCTTTGGCTTGATCTTCGACTTCAACGTAGAACATAGTTGATGTGAAACTTGTCTTCAGGGATCATAAGTAAACAATATAAGTTATCAACGATCATCAGTGAGGCTGAACAGGCTCAGGGCTCACTGATGAACAGTGTTCGCTGAATGTGTAATTTAAAGAGCGTGAGTTTCCTATCAGCGGTACTGAACAGTCTTAGTACTTATCAGCGATAGTGAAACTAATACATATTGTCTACTTACAATTTTCACTAAGTGTTTCTCAGAGTCATTATCAAATCACTGAGGGTTTGGATCAACAAGTTTCATCATCAATCATCTAGTTGATACAAACAAAGATCCAAGAAAAATCTAGTGAATGTGTTTGTAGCATGATAATAAGCTATGTTCGACATTACTTGCTTAATGCATTTGTTTTCCTTCTTTGTTGGCAAAACTGTACCAACACATTTGACATCCAAAACCAAAAATCACAAAAGCGAAACTCACTTTGACATTATAACAAAAAGTTATTAACACCAATGCTACTGACCAAAAAATAAAGAAGAAAAACGTTGCCAAAACAAAGACAACATAAGCCAAAAGTTTCCAACCTGGTGTAATGATTTTGATCACAATTGTTAAGACGTTGTCGATACGGGTTGTCATGCATGTTGATGCACAAGCCGCAACAAATGTAAGCATAGATATAATATGCATTTTGAAACAAACTCAAATCAAACACATCAACAAGCATTAATAACTAATATGCATTTTTCCCTACCCAGTGACTCAACCAATCTCTACTACATGTAGTTTTTGGGTGACATTTAATTTGTCACCAATTTGCCATTAAAAAGTATGAAACCCCAGAACCAAAAATCATTATAGTAAATGCATTTTCAAACAGGAACATATAAATAAAAACCCACATAAAAACGATTTTTCAAGATTGAAACGAAGAAAGCAACATAAAAAAGTATGAAACGGAGAACCAAAAATCATTATAGCAAAAGGATTTTTAAACAGGAATGTTGGAAGTAGAAGATTTACCAAACATAAACATGCAACGAAAGCTTATAACTTAAAAACAAAACGAACTTCTTCTTCTAAAAGAGGATCCATTGTACAAGTGTTACTAGCAACTAAAATGAGGAAGATAAAAATCATACCCTTGATGACTTTGGAGGATTCAAAAGGAGAATCCCTCTAGAGTTCACACCCAAAGCTCCAAGTTCTTTTGCAATATTTTTTTTCTTCTCCAAAGCTTTTATGAAAGAAAAACTAACTTTTCTTTTGCATTTAACACACACACATTTGTGTGTGTGTTTTTTTTTTGCCGAAGGGTTAAGGAGAGAAAGGGGAGAGATCGGTTATTGTTTTAACAACAAAAAAATGAGATGGAGTGTAGACATAAATATATTTAATGACATATTGATTTTGTGTCTAACAAGCAATCTCTATTTTACAACATTGGTCCCTAAAAAATTCCTCTATTTTCTAGTTAAACCACTTATGATGTTTAACAAACTTTCCCCTTAACCATATAATTCTTGAAATTTTAGGTTGGACTTTGTGTGCGACCGAATAGGATAATGCCTATAATTAATTATTTTGTGTCAATGGGCATATCTCCAACAGACTCCCACTTGCACTTGACACAATAACTATAAAGTGGCATAGGTGTGTCATCCAAGACACCATTTTTGTTATCAAAACCAGAAGGTATGAAACAGTCCTATAGGTATGTGATCAATTATCTTTTTGTTCTAGATATCCATATGAACGTGAGACATGGTATATTGTCAATCTTTAGATCGTTCAATATTATATTTCTCAATAGAGATTTGTGGTGACCTAAAATAGACTACAAAATTGATCCAATATCAATTCAGTCTAAGTATGGCCATACATTCAGGTGTCAACACAAAATCATTGAGGGGCCCAAGGATATCACTTTTACCATGAGGCAAAAGGAACAAATTTCTTTGACTACATAGACCTCCCCACTAATCTTGTTATATTTGATCAGTCCCTTTATAGCTGCCAGTTACGGACAACGTTGGAGAATAGTCAAAACATAACAGACTTTGTGTCAGGAGTCTCATGCATCTTCACTCTAGGATAAAAGATATTACCATCTTAGAATTACTTGTGACAAAAACAATGAAGTAATCTCTAAGTGTTGGTCGTTCCAAAACTTGATCTTTATCAAGTTCATATGAACGTAGTTGCATCCGATGCCATATCCATCTCTATGGATAATCAACTCACACTTCATATCAGTCTTAATTTATTACTCCCTTCCTTTGGAGAATAAACGACTGTGGAGATTTTTGAATAAACTAGTATTCAAAGGAAGTTTATAAACATGCAAAAATAGAACACAATGATACATCACTGAAATGATTGGTCCAAGCACATACTATGATCTCAACATAATAGTCATCATGTCATATGCAAATGTAAACTGTTTAAGTTCCAAAATCTCAGATCAACTAAAATATATAGTCAATCTAAATCGCTAATAACTCTAATGCCTATAGACCTAGTATGAGTATCATGCTTGGTCTGAGGCAAGGGTTTGGTGAACCCACCAGCCAAGTTCCTACTTGAGTCAACTCTACTAATGATAATGTCCTTGTCTTCGACAACCTTCCGAACTTAATGAAATTTCCTGAGTATATGTCGTGTACGCTTGTGTGGCCTAGGTTCTTTATCCAAGATGACGGCATCCTGGTTGTCACAGAAGATCTCTATGGGATCATGAATAGTATTAACTACGCCAAGATCCCCAATGAACTTCTTCATCCACATGGCCTCTTTTGCAGCCTCATTAACTGCAATATACTCAGACTCTGTTGTCGAATCTGCTACAGTGCTCTGCTTGGAACTTCTCCAAGTGACTGCTCCACCGTTTAGCAAAAACACGAATCATGATTGCGAACAGGAATCATCTCTATCAGTTTGGAAGCTAGCATATGTGTATCCTTTTACACATAGCTCTTCCTGGCCACCATAGACCAAGAACATGTCTTTTGTCTTTCTCAGGTACTCGAGAATGTTCTTGACTGCTATCCAATGGGCTTCGCCAGGGTTGGTCTGATAACTACTCGTCATGCTCAAGGCATATGATACATCAGGCCTAGTACAAATCATGGCATATATGATCGATCCCACAGCCGAAGCATATGGAACCCGACTCATCTTGTCTAATTCCTCAGCGGAACTAGGACACTAAGACTTGCTCAGTGCCATGCTATGATGCATAGGCAAAAATCCCTTCTTAGAGTCTTGCATCTTGAATTTCTTCAAGATCTTATCTATGTAGGTACTTTGGTTTAACCCAATGAGCCTCCTGGATCTATCTCTTCAGATCTTGATGCCTAATATGTATGCCGCATCTCCCATGTCTTTCTTGAAAAAATAATTCCCTAGCCAAGTTTTAACATTTCGCAGCGTTGGGACATCGTTTCCCATGAGTAGTATGTCATCGACATACAATACAAGAAACGCTACGATACTCCCACTAGTTTTGACATAGACGCATGGTTCATATTCACTTCTGACAAAACCAAATTCCTTGATTTTCTCATCAAAATAAAGATTCCAGCTACGAGATGCTTGCTTCAGTCCATAAATAGACTTCAGAAGCTTACACACTCTATTGGGATGCTTAGGATGTACAAAACCCTCAGGTTGTGTCATAAACACATCCTCAGTAAGCTTTCCATTAAGGAAGGTGGTTTTTACGTCCATTTGCCATATCTCATAATCATGAAATGCTGCTACGGAAATTAGTATCCTAATAGATTTTAACATAGCGACTGGTGAAAAAGTTTCATCGTACCATGAGTTTGCGTGTAACCCTTTGCCACCAGTCTAGCTTTGTATGTGTAGTTTCTCATCCATGTCGGTCTTCTTCTTGAAGACCCATTTACACCCAACTGTTTTAAGGCCAGGCGTTTGATCAACCAAGTCCCAGACTTGATTATCATACATGGATTGGATCTCGCTTTCCATAGCCTCCTTCCATTTAGTAGACTCCAGGCCTGTCATGGCTTCCTGATAGCTGGTAGGTTCATCAAGATCTACCAGTGACTCATCACCATTAGAAATGAATAAATCATATCTTTAAGGTGCTTGACGTACCCTATCAGACATGCGAACAGGTGGTGGCTGAATGTCAGATTCTCCATCATCTTCAGGCTATACAACCTCTTGATGGTAACTAGTGCCAACATCGGATTCCATGTTGGTTGATTCTTGAACTTCTTCAAGATCAATTTGGCTCCCACTGGCCTCTTTAGACATTAGCTCCCTCTCTAGGAAGACTGCCCTTCTAGCAACAAAGACTTTGTTCTCAGAAGGTTTGTAAAATAAATATCCAAAAGATCTAGTAGGATATCCAACAAAATAACACTTCTCTGATCTGGGTTCTAACTTATCTTGTGTCTCACGACGAACGTAAGCCTCGCAACTCCAGATTATTAAATATGCTAGTGAAGGGACTCTTCCTCTCCATATTTCAGATGGTGTTTTGGAAACCTTCTTAGTTGGAACAAGGTTAAGGATTTTTGCGGCAGTCTCTAGGGCATAACCCCAGAAACTGATCGGAAGTGTAGTGTGACTCATCATGCAACGAACCATATCTAACAATGTTCGGTTTTTCCTCTCGGACACACCATTGTGTTGTGGTGTCTCGGGTAGAGTTAACTGTGAGATAATCCCACAATTTCTTAGATGGTCGCTGAATTCTAGACAAAGATACTCACGACCTCTATCAGATCTAAGGATCTTAATCTTTTTATTCAATTGATTCTCCACTTCGTTCTCGAATGTCTTGAACATTTCAAAGGTTTCAGACTTATGTTTAATAAAATAAACATATCCATATCTACTAAAATCATCAGTAAACGTAACGAAGTACCTTTCGTCGTGTTTTGTGGGTGATCTGAACGGTCCACACACATCAGTGTGTACAAGGTCCAACAGATCTTTGCCCCGTTCACAGCTTCCTGTGAATGGTGCTTTAGTCATCTTCCCTAGTAAACAAGATTCGCATTCATCATAAGATGCATGATCAAATGATTCCAAAATCCCATCCGCTTGGAGTTTGGCGATGCGTTTCTTGTTAATGTGGCCAAGACGACAGTGCCACATATACGTCTTATCCAAACCATTTTTGGATGAAGTCGAATCAACATTAAGGATTGAACTATTATTGTTTCTTAATCTGATGTTGGTTTCATAGATCCCATTACAAGGACTAGCTTTAAAATAAAGTAACTCATTTTTAAACACAAGAATTGATCCATCATCAAATACAAAATTAAAACCATCATTATACAGTGCTTTAAAAGAAATAATGTTTCTGGCCATTTCGGCCGAGTAGCAAACATTCACTAACACCACAGACAGACCAGATTCAAAAGTAAGATCATAATTCTCAATCCTATCGACTGGAGCAATATGCTTGTTCCCCATGATTAGGTCGAGCTCTCTGTGTCTTAGCTTCCTACTTCGTTTTAGTCCCTGCACATCAGTACAAATGTGAGCACCACATCATGTGTCCAATACCCAGGAATTAGAAGCAGAAGTGTTGTGGAGTTCAATAATATACATACCTGAAGGTTCGGCCACACCCTTGGCCTTGAGCTCTTTCAGCTCCTTCAGGTATTTCGGACAGCTACGCCTACAGTGTCTTTTCTCCCCGCAGTGGAAACATGTTGCATCCTCAAGAGTTTTCGCTTGAGGAATCATAGAGTTAGCCTTACCCTTACCCTTGCCTTTGGGCTTGGAGTTGGATTGACCAACTTTCTCCTTCCCCTTGCCTTTGGGGGGGTTTGGCTTCTTCTTCTTGACTCCTCCTTCCCTGATGGCCAACACGGGAGCAACAAGTTTAGCTTTGTCCACGTTAGACTCGGCGGTCTTCAGTATGCCATGGAGCTCCATGATGGTTTTCTCCATGTTGTTCATATTGTAGTTTAGTATGAACGACTCATATGAACTAGTCAGCGAGTTTAGGATGAGATATGTGGAAAGCTCCTGACTAAAGGGAAAACCAAGACGCTCCAGCTGGTCAACGTACGATTTCATTTTAAGAACGTGTACACTGACACTGCTTCCCAAGGCCATTTTGCAGCCCACCAGAGATCTGATTGTGTCAAACCGTTCTTGCCTAGCCTGTTGTTGGAACATGTCCCTCAGCTGGTTAAGCATGTCATACGCCCCAAGGCTCTCCATACCCTTTTGTAGTTCAGGTGCCATGGTCGCTAACATGAGGCAAGCGACCTCGTTTGATTCGGTCAGACGTTTTTCGTACTCTTCCCAAATCCCCCAAGATGCTCCGGTTAGTGGTGCCTCAGGAAGGGGTTCCTCAATGGGTCTCTGCTTCTTTTCTATCCTGAGTACGATTCTCAGGTTGCGAAGCCAATCCATGAAGTTCAAGCCCGTGAGCTTGTCCTTCTCGAGGAGCCCTTTCAGACAAAAGTTTGAAATCGACGAATTCGTGTTATTGTTTGACATCTATCAAAGTAGAAAAAATATATTTTAGTGATCTGAATTAAATAATCTTTGTTATAATAATTACCCAAACGTTTAAATAAACAATTATATTTAACAAGGCTAAGATCCATATTTTACTTCTTAGCTACGACGGGTATGCCGCGGATCGCAACTAGAAGCTATGTAGGTTGGTAACTATTTTACCAATTTCATTCTCTATGAAATTCTTAGATCCTTGCGGGATTCGTTGACATCTATTGTGTCATTTGGCATGTTTAATCCCTTCAACGCTAATTCTTTCTCGTGACGGGTATGCACGGATCACAAGTCTAGATTGTAAACCGTCCATGACAAAACACGTGACATTCGGCCCAAGACTCCTGGGTTTCGCGAATTTCACAACATCATCCCTAATGTATAACCGACGTGTTGGCTTTATCACTTCCCACGCCGAAAAGACGGTTAGTTCAAATGTGTGTTTAGTCATGGGTAGCGTTTGATTTACTTTAGAAAAAACGGGTTTTTGTTTTTCTAGTTAAAACCTTTTAACTTTCTTTTAGCAAAATTTTGTTTTATACCATTTTAAAACATTTTTTATCCTTTTGCTAAAATTCATTTGCTTGTTTAGCTTTGTTAACTCATTAACCAAACTTTGTGATTCTTTACTTATTTTAAAATTAATTTTCTAGCATGCAAGGCCTAGACAAATTCATAAAATAATAAAGCAACAACAACAAGCAAAAACGGTAACAATGCCTCAAATCCTATGTGTTTTTTCGGTGAGCCAACACACGAAAAAACATGGTCAACCTAGGGACATATTCAAAAAGACATGACCGTCTCCCACTAAATTCGCCATCACCATTTGATGCTCGGATGGACCGCCTTCAAAACATCATTCTTCATAACTCCCTTTTGGTTGCACCGTCTTCGATTTACAATAATTGGAAAAAAATAATTTCTTACTCTATTCTATGCTATTTTACAAATAAATAAAATTAGAGACGACACGTAGGTCGTATATAAATTTACACAGCATGAATGAAACGACATGCAAGTCGCGCAAATTATTACAAACCAATAATAAATCGAATATTAAACAAACATCAGAATCACATAGGTCAAGAGAGACACTTGTTACCGGATCCATACAAACACAAATATGAACCAAAACAAGGAGTGCCAAAATCCTTGTAAGCCATATTTTAATAAAATTGATTTAAACATACACTTTTGGCACTTAAGCAAAATCAATCTTTGTTTGCATGTTTCTATGTCATAATTTTTTTTGACAACATAACACACAAACACACTTTTATGTTTTGCAAGTATGGTTTTCATGCCAAAACCATCTAAACAACAACATGCAAGTGAATCAAAATATTTTGGGAAAACAAAACCAAAAATCCATACTTAATGGAAAAAACAACTTTTTCTTTAATTTTTACAAATACTAGTTTTGTAAAACAAGGTTTTTGTTAGGGTCATTTAAATGTTGAATTAAAGTTCAAGGGGTTAAATGTAATTCTTTAAATTAATCCTAGTTAATGAACGGGCCGTGGGCTTGTTAACCACGGGCCCGCTATATATAAAGTGTATTAGCCTTAGAAAATAGGCTAGTTGTCTTTATTGCTTTCCTACTCCTAATTATAAACTCTCTGATTTATTGAAAGCTAATAGGGATGACCAGTTGAAATCATAATCTATGTTCTACATCTCTTGATTTCACATTTTTCGTTGCACGGATCTGAGACTATCAATTGGTATCAGAGCAGACGGACAAAATCGATTCAAAGTGTTCAGAGTGAATTCTGGTAAGTTTTCTATTTTTCACGTCTGTGTTCTTATTTGAAAATCAATTCTTTGATTCTGGTAAAATTGATCGATTTCGTTTATTGGGTATTGTTAGTATCATTGCTAGTAGTGATTCTGCAAGTTTTCATAATCTATTTCGATCGTTTGAGTGGTTATTAAGCAAATTAAAAGTCAAAAGTTTTGAGTGTGTTCTTGAGAAAAATCATATTTTTAGCCATCAAAACTTGTTGTTTTTGCTTTAAAATCGATTTGGGTAGTGTTATTTTTGTGTTTGGTAGTGTTTCAAATCTTCCAGGAACGTTTTTGAGCAACCCTAGTCGATTCCCAATCGATTTGAAAAGGCCACCCGCTGTTTCCGGATAATAGCCGCCCTTTCCGGATACTTGCAGCAGTTTCCGGACATTCGCATTCCATCTTTCCGGGTACGTCCAATCTTTCCGGGTAAGTCATTTAAACTCTAACCTTTCCGGGTATATTAGTTCCGGAAACCCAAAGTTTCCGGTAACCAATCTTCCCGGTCATTCCTGCATCCGGAAAGCGTTTCATCCGGAACCAATTTCTTTCGGTAACCATTCTATCCGGACACCTCGTTTACCTGGTAAGTTTCGTATCTTTAATTTCATCCGGAAACTGTTCGCATCCGGTAAGTTTTATTTCTATTGATTTTACCCGGTAACTATTGTCTTCCGGTAACCCTTGTGTTATCCGGACTCTTTGTTCTATCCGGACACTTCTGTTTGTTTTTGAACTGTTTTAACTTAATCTGATCCGGACACTTCCAGATCAGATTTCTTATCCGGATTCCTATCCGGTAAGTTCAGTTTGTTGAATTCTTACCTGTTCCTAGTTTAAATCAGTCGTAGAACCTGCGTTAGGATATCACTCGTAGTGCCTTGCGTTAGGTTATAACTTTGAATAGATCACTTCGTATGACGATCATTCCAGTGCAACCAAAGATGTCTTCACGCGACGCTCTCGCAATCGGTACCGACTCCAAACCACCTTGCCTCTATCAAGGTGAGTACAGCCAGTGGCGCGACAGGTTTAAAATCTTCATTGAGTCGAAGGACAACTTCGAGTACATTTGGCGGGCCTTAGAAGATGGGCCACTTCCTCAACCAATGAAGGACATTCCACCCGCTCAAGAAGGTGGTAAGACTAACACCGTGCCAAAGACTCTCTCCGATATGACCGACGAGGAAAAGGGCATGCTTGAGGGAGAAAAACATGCTAAGCGGTATCTTGTTCAAGCTATCCCCAACACGATCTATACTGCCATAGACAGCTACAACGATACAACAAAGGGTATGTGGGATCAAGTGGAGAAGATGATGCGTGGAAGCAAAGTTGGGAATCAATTGAAGATCAACAGCGCCATCACCAAGTTCGGTGGATTCAAACAACGCACCGGCGAATCCCTCTCCGAAACCTATTAACGTTTATGTCTTCTTCTCAACGAACTCAACAAAAACCACATCACTCGCTCTAACACGGAAAACGAGCTCAAGATCCTCAACAACCTGTTGCCAGAATGGAAGACGTTTGCATCTCATGTCAAGCACAACAACTTGATAGAGAAAGTTAGCATTCATAAACTCTATGAGACGCTTCTTCAAGACGAAGATGAAGTGAATGAACTTCTAAGCGAAAAGAAGACTGCTTCCAAACCAACTGTTGATCCTATTGCACTCATGTCCTCCAAGCAAGGGAAATCTTCTGGCCGTCACTCCAAACGTGCTCAAAAGCAAAGCTCATCTGAGTCAGAAACTGAAGAAAAGGAAGATAGTGAGTCTGATGATGAAGTATCTGATTTCAAGAAAGCGATAGCCCTTCTTTCCAAATCTTTTCAACAACAAAAGTTCTACAAGAAGCCATCTTCCAATAATCAGCGCTACTCCACCTCATCTAACAAGCGCCACGATTATAAGGACAAGTATGAAGGGAAGAAGAAGGTCGATGAGCCAGATCAGTCTGAGAAGACGGAGAAAGATGACGGTAAGAAGAAAGATGAACCTGTGACCTGTTACAACTGCGGAAAGCTTGGTCACTTTGCGAAAGACTGTCGGAGGCCTGTTGTCAAGAATACTCACTATTACAAGGCGAAGCTCGCATTGGCCGAGCAGAAGGAAGCTGGAATAGCCCTATTTGTAGAAGACGACTACTGGTTGGGTCGTTCTGATGCTGAAAGCGATTCTGAAGGTGCTAATGCTTTCATGAGATATCACTCTCCGGCCGATGAAGAAAAGTCAAGTCAGGTATGTGAATCTAACCAACAATACTTCTTAAATCAAATGCAATCACTTGTTGAACAGGCAAATTCCTTTAAGGCCACCTCTAAAGATCAACAACTTGAGATCAGATCTCTATCTGAAAAGTTAGATGTTCAAAAGAGAATAAATGAGAAATATAAGTCCGAAAATGCTACCTTAAAAGAAAAATGCAAAAATCTTACGATAACACCTAAAGACTTACGGGCCAAATTATCTGAACTTCAGTCACAGTTTGATCAGTGCATGAATGAGAAAGCAGAAATTGTTTATCAATGTTCTGCCCTTCAAATTCAGCACAAGGAATTTGTTGCTAAAATTCTTGATCTTGAAACAAAACTCCACAAGAGAGGTCAAACTGATCAAACTATCCACATGAATAAACCAAAGGAGTTCACGTATTTCAACAAGGACTGGGGAATCGGCTACGATAACCCACACTATTTGAAAAAGGGAATAGCCAAAAGACCGATATTGTATGACTTTAGTTGTCTTGGAATAGCCAAAGATTATCCGGAATATGCAATTAAATGGACTGGTCCTCTTGAACCTGAAAAGGAAGAGGAAACTGAGGAATACAAGCGCACACGCACATCAAATATGAAACTTCCATTCAGTTATGGATCATTGAATTATTCCTATAAGAAAGATAAAAAGTACATCTCGAATGACTACTTCGATTGCTACAAGGTTGCAAAGCCCAAGGATTCCTCCAAAAAGGATGAGGACCAAGTGACCGAAACCAAGACTGAGACGGATGAGTTCAAGCTCTATGTTCCCCCTCTCATATTGGAAGCAAAGATAGTCGAGTTGGAGGAGTCACTCGAGAAAGAAAGATCGATTTTTCAAAATGAAAAGCAAGCGCTAATTAAGGAACTTGAAAATCTTAAATCGGTCAAAACCGAAACTGTGTCTGATGAAGGACTGGAAATCCTTCGGTGTGAAATCACGAAACTCACATCAAAGATGGCTGCCTTGGCAACAGATGCGATGCAAGAGTATACGAAAAACGGTCAGCTCCAAGAGCAGATTGACCAACTCAAATCGAAGAAGCAGATTTCACCCGAACTTTTCTCAAATTCATCTGATACGTCTTCGTACAAAGCTTTTATAGGCAAGATTTCTACTTTACAAGACGGTAAAGATTCTCAAGACGAGAGTGTGTTAAGGAATTTGAACTCTGATTTTTTCCTAGCTTCCGCACCAAATTCCCCAAAGCACACAAGCACAAAGGGTTCCTTGCCTTCCCCGACCGATCCAAGTCCTGTAATTCCGGATGTCGATTTTTCTGAATATATGAACTCCGAAGGCAATTCTGATGGAGAATTTGAGTCATTCCCCTTCGATCAACCTCTTCCGAGTCATACTGATTTTCTGTCTCCAGTAGTCAATCGACCGGTCAATTTTCTAAAGGGTGCCTATTCAAACACAAAGACCCCAGCTGTGATTAAGATTTCAAAATCTAAACCGGTTTCTCAAAAAGAATCCCAGCCGAGGCAAAAGACCGAGCAATTGACTGCCAAAAATATTGTTCCTTCAAAAGTCACTGACCGTACTGTCCCTGTTGTTTCAGATAAAAACGGTCGCGCTAATCAAGCTAATCAAGAAAAACCAAAGTGGCTAGCTAAGGAACCTGTCGAGGATGCAACATCAAAGTCTTTCAATACTGTTTTTTACCATAGGATGAACAAAAACGATTGTGCTTTGAATCATAGGAATGATTTTGTTAAACGTGATGTTTCTTTTCCAATTAAACTTTATTCCGTTCAGCAATTGATTCAGTTATCGCATGATTGTTTGTGTTGTGATAAATGTGGTTGGAATGACTTTGATGATATAAATAATAATGATTAATTTGGGTCATATCACATATATAATCATACACCCAAAAGAAAACCCCGTAAAATAAAAAAGAAACACCATACTCCACGGGGGTCCCAATCAAAGGTTAAACCACAGCAGGAGAGAAAACCCATTCCCAAACAGGTCTCTCCTACTGAGGTTAAACCGGCACCAAAGAGGCAACCTGCTACTAAACCTGTTCCTCCAAAAGGTGTAAAACCTACACCTAAGAGGCAACCTATGCCAAAACCAGTTCCTTAAAACGGTGTACAACCTAAATCCAATGGGAAATCTGTGTCAAAGCAAG
The DNA here is from genome assembly GCA_033807775.1 of Saussurea involucrata. Taxonomy (NCBI): domain Eukaryota; kingdom Viridiplantae; phylum Streptophyta; class Magnoliopsida; order Asterales; family Asteraceae; genus Saussurea; species Saussurea involucrata. The sequence goes on from CM066312.1 coordinate 24,795,699, forward strand.
TTCCTCCGAGAGGTGCCAAATCTAACCCTCCAGGACCCATGCAAATATGGGTACCTAAAATCCGTTAAACCTGTTTTTGCAGCACGGTCATGTATGGTACTTAGACTCTGGATGTTTCAAGCACATGACCGGAAGGAGGGAGCTTCTCACGAACTACAAAGAAGAATATGGTGGAGACGTGAGATTTGGGAACGACCACAAGGCGCCAATTATGGGCTACGGTGACATCGTTCAAGACAAGATCACAATAAAGAAGGTATCACATGTCGCGGGATTGGGACACAATCTTTTCAGTATCGGCCAATTCTACGACAAAGATCTCGAGGTCCGATTTAAAGCCAAAAGGTGTAGAATCCTCAATGACGACGGAGAGGAGCTACTGGTTGGAAAGCGCAAGACCAACCTCTACACCATCGACCTCGCAACCCTGAAGTCTGATAAACCTGTCTGCCTGATGTCAAAGGCCAATACCGAACAAGCATGGATTTGGCATCGTCGTCTTTCGCACCTCAACTTCAAAAGTATCAACAAACTGGTGCTGGGCGGACACGTGAAAGGCATGCCCGATCTTCATTTCGCAAAGGATCGTCTCCGCGGGGCATGTGAGATGGGAAAGATGAAAAGGGCGTCACATCAGCCGAAGGCAGCTCCGAGCACGTCGCGGTCCCTCGAACTTATCCATATGGATTTGTGTGGACCGATGAGTGTTCAAAGCATCAACAAGAGCAAATACGTCCTGGTGATGGTGGATGACTTCTCGCGCTATACTTAGGTCAAGTTCCTTCACTCGAAAGACGAAACTCCGGAGCTGATCATTAACCATTTGAAGACCATCCGGCTGAATCTTCAAAGTGCAGTTCAGACCATCAGGACCGACAACGGGACGGAATTCAAGAATCAAACGGTGAACGATTACCTGGCATCTGTCGGTATTTCGCAAACCATCTCGGCCGCACACACTCCTCAGCAAAACGGAGTGGTAGAAAGGTGCAACCGTACTCTCGTTGAAGCGGCTCGTACCATGCTTTCCCAATCCAAACTTCCGCTATTTCTGTGGGCCGAAGCGGTGTCAACGGCTTGTTACACGTAAAACCGCTCCATCATCAACAAGCGGTTCAACAAGACGCCGTACGAGATCATCAATAAACGCATTCCGAACATCAAGTACTTCCATGCATTCGGATGCACGTGCTACGTCTTAAACGACAAGGACGATCTCGGCAAATTCAGCCCAAAGGCAGACGAAGGAGTTTTTATCGGATACTCCATGTAGGCTAAGGCGTATCGCATTTACAACAAACGGACCAAAACCATTATTGAAAGTGTAAATGTGACATTCGACGAAGCCGCAAATTTGGCTTCTGAACACAACAGTTCAGAACCCGGTTTAACTGGCGTGCTAGCTTCCGACCCTCCAAAGTCGGGATCTGCACAAGCGACAGTAAATCCGAATCATGCATCTTCATCGAATGCTGACTCTTCTAATTTAGATTTACTGTTTAAGTATTTTTATAATGACATAATTAATGCTCCTACTCCTCCTCTCTCAGCACAACCTAGACTTGAAGCTGCTCGTATTGAGGTTTCGGCGAATCTATCCAGTCCGCTGCCTTCTACAAGCACGCCGTCCATCACTAGGGATACAACTCAACCGTTATCATCGACTTCAACTGATACTACTGTCCCCCCGGAGGAACCTTCTATAAACCCGGAGATCGCTCCTAATGATTCGTCTTCCGCTACAATTGACGATCAACCTCTGAACTCCTCGGAACCAAAAGTTGTTCAACCTTCGGGGAATCCTCCCCCATCTCCTCCGAGAAACCAACCTGCTACACTTAAAGCAGTTCAAGACCTACCCTCTGGTGATTATGTGGATCCAGACACGTCTCACTCTACTCAACAGCCGCTTCCACACACCACCAAGTGGACGAGAGCTCATCCCCTACATCAAATCATCGGTGATTCCTCCACTCCTGTTCAGACGCGAGGTGCCTCAGTCAACTTTTGTCTCTTCTCCGGCTTCTTAAGCAAGATCGAGCCGACGAACGTACGTGAAGCACTTGAAGATCCGGACTGGATCATCGCTATGCAAGAAGAGCTCAACCAATTTGAGGCTCTAAAGGTATGGCGACTGGTCCCACGTCCAACCCACAAAACGGTGATCGGCACCAAGTGGATTTTCAAGAATAAGAACGACGAAGACGGCATCGTCGTACGCAACAAGGCACGTCTCGTGGCCAAGGGGTACCGTCAACAAGAAGGGATCGACTATGATGAGACCTACGCTCCGGTGGCAAGAATCGAGGCCATACGTATGTTCCTTGCATACGCCGCGCACAAGAACTTCACGGTCTTCCAAATGGATGTGAAGACCGCATTTCTCAACGGCGATATCAAGGAAGAGGTGTACGTGTCGCAACCTGAAGGATTCGTGGACGATTCGAAGTCTGATCATGTCTACGTTCTAGACAAGGCGCTTTACGGTCTAAAGCAAGCTCCGCGAGCCTGGTACAACACTTTGTCCGAGTTTTTGATAAAGTCAAAATTCACACGAGGTAAAATCGATTCTACTTTGTTTATCAAAAATGAAAAAGGTCACATAGTTCTCGTTCAAGTGTATGTAGATGACATAATATTTGGTTCTACTAATCCCCAATATGCTAAGAACTTTGCCAATTTAATGGGAGAATTTTTTAAAATGAGTATGCTTTGTGAGATGAATTTCTTCCTTGATCTTCAGGTTAAACAACTGTCTACCGGGATATTCATAAACCAGGCTAAGTACATCCGGGATATTCTTAAGAAATTTCAGATGGAACAGTCCTCACCCATAAAAACTCCTATGGCACCCGGTACAAAGCTTCACGCCAATCCTAACGGACAGGATGTGAACACCAAACTGTATCGGGGTATGATCGGTTCTTTGATGTATCTAAGCGCAAGTAGACCGGATATCATGTTTTCAACTTTTCTATGCGCCCGTTTTCAATCAAAACCAAAAGAGTCTCATTTGTAACAACCCGGAATTCCAAACATAGTTCAAATAGCATACATTGCATAACGTCGTTAAAACAAGAGATACATCATATAACAAATATGGTCCCCTAGTCTTTACAAACATTCAATACATCATTATAAACGTTTACTTAGTAACTTTACATCATTACTAATAGCATGTTGTAACTACTAAACACATCGTAGTCTTCAACTACATAGTCCTCCCAAAAGCTATTCGCGGTTTAACCTTCTTATTTGCTCCTACTCGATCCACGACCTGGAATACATATTTTTAAAACAAAATGAGGGTTAGACCTTGAGGTCTAGTGAGAAAATCCCCGTTAGTTAAAAACCATTTGTACAAACATCATACACATAACACACATAAAAATACCAACTATGACTCATCCATCATGTATCTTTCCATCTCATTCTCTTGGCCATATTAATTGGTTGCGAGCCAATTAAGTAATTACACCACTGTACTGAATACAGCCAACACCACTGTCCCTCTGTACAGCCAACATACACCGGTCCTAAGCCCGGCCAACTAGCACCCATGCAGTATAATACTCATATAAACATAATATGCACATTATTACACTCTTTCCACATATATGTATTCCAGTTAGAAAACATTTTAAGTAAAAACTCACTTGTTTGCTTATCCAAAACTCTTTCCAGTCTTCCACAAAGAACCCAACTTTCACCTTTGATTCACATTATCTTAAACAATTGAATACATATATCTCTTTACCAAATAGAACACATAAGTCTTACTAAAGCTAAGAACTCTAAAGAACTCAAATCCTCAAATGTTACCCCCAAACCCGAACTTAAGTCAGGTCCATAGTACATTCAGTCCTCATTCATTCTCTATCCATGAATTAACAAAACACAGGCTACTGGATACTTAAAAGAATCAAAACTCTCAAAGTTTGATTAATCAGCTAAAGTATCCGGACAACACAACCTTTCCAGACAACACCAACTTTCCGGACAGCATAACTTTCCGGACGGCATAAACAATCCGGACGACACCCGGAAACCAAAGTAACCCGGATACCATCCGGTATCTTATATCATCTGGAAACCATTGAAAAGAAAGACTTACCCGGATAAAAGACTCGTCCGGACACCTATAGAACATCATCCGGACACTACCAACAAAACTACCCGGATACCTTCATCCTATCCGGAAACCTCTGTCGGTTTGCATATTTTCAACCCAGAATTGACTGAATTTAACCTAAATCATGAAATCGAGTATTCTACTCCGATAGGAACCATCTATTATCAATTACACACATAAATTGTAAAGGAACATACCTTAATACCTCTTCAAAGCACACCAAATGATGTCTTAACCACAAGACTCTTTCTTTTCTTCTTCTTAGCTCCAAGAACACACACACATACACTTAAACTTTCTGGATGAATCTGCTGAAATGAAAATATCTAAAAGTCTAAAGGGATAATATCTAATCCAATTTACCACTTTAGTCCCTAAATTATCCACTAATGACCAAAATACCTTTAACTTATAAATTAATCCAAACTTACCCTAAACATCAATTATAAAGTTACTAATTTTTAACGGAAAAGAGATTTTAACTAACGGACTTACCCGGGGTATTACATCATCTCCCCCTTAAAAGAATTCTGTCCCGGAATTCGGTTAAGCAAAGAGGTATAGATACTTAGTTCTCATTTCGGATTCTGATTCCCAAGTAGCATCCTGACCCTTATGATGTCTCCACTGAACTTTCACTTGTCTAATTACTTTGTTCCGCAACTCTTTAACCTTGTGATCAACTATTGCTTCTGGTTCCTCCACATAATTCAGCTTTTCATCAACTTGTATGTCGGGTAGAGAAACTGCTTGATATGGCGTAGCTAAACACTTTCGAAAATTCGATACATGAAACGCGTTGTGAATCCTGCTTAACTCTGGCGGAATATCCAATCTGTATGCTACTTCACCTATCCTTTCTGTAATTGCAAACGGTCCAATGTACCTCGGGCTCAGTTTACCTTGTTTCCTAAATCGGATGACTCCTTTCCAAGGCGAGACTTTTAACATTACAAAATCTCCAACTTGGAATTCTAACGGTTTTCGGCGTCGGTCGGCGTAGCTTTTCTGTCTGTCTTGAGCCACTTTCAATCTTTCCCGAATCTGAGTAACCTTATCCGCGGTTAACTGAACTATATCCGGCCCTGCTAGCTGTTTCTCTCCCACTTCATTCCAACACAAAGGAGTTCGGCATTTTCTACCATACAAAACTTCAAACGGTGCAGCTTGAATGCTGGAATGATAACTGTTATTGTAGGCAAATTCGATCAATGGTAAATGTTTATCCCACGATCCACCTAAGTCAACAATGCAAGCCCGGAGCATATCTTCTAATGTCTGAATCATTCGTTCACTCTGACCGTCAGTTTGAGGATGATATGTTGTGTTTAACTTTATCTGCGTCCCCATTTCCTTTTGAAAACTTCTCAAGAATCTTGAAGTAAAACGACTATCACGATCAGAAATGATCGAGATTGGAACTCCATGTCGAGTTACTATTTCGTCAATGTACAATTTAGCTAATCGTTCCAATGAATCAGTTTCCTTTATCGGTAAAAAGTGTGCAGACTTCGTCAACCGGTCGACTATCACCCAAATAGAATCAAATCCCTTCGGAGTCCTTGGTAGCTTTGTGATGAAATCTGTAGTAATCTGATCCCATTTCCACATCGGTATTTCTAATCATTGTAACTGACCAAACGGCTTTTGATGTTCAATCTTTACCTTCTTACAAGTAGTACAACCTTCCACATGTTGAGCAATGCTTCTTTTTATTCCCGACCACCAATAGAATTGTTTTAGGTCTTTGTACATCTTATTCCTACCTGGATGAATAGAGAATCGAGATTGATGAGCTTCTTGTAGTACACGATCACGTAAACCACCCAAACGAGGCACCCAGATTCTATTTCCCAAACACAACAACCCACGATCATCTTTTACAAGCAATGCTGATATACCCATTAACCGTTCTGGTTTTAAGTGTTCTTCTTGAAAAGCTTCTATTTGACACTTCTGCAATTCGTCAAAGATGTTAGGTAGGAGTTCAGCTCGTAGTGAAATAGCTTTTATTGTTCCACTCCTTTCTTGACAACTTAGTGCATCAGCTACCACATTCGCCTTTCCCGGATGATAAAGGATTTCACAGTCGTAATCATTCACCAATTCTAGCCATCTTCTTTGCCTCATATTTAGTTCCTTCTGATTGAAAAGATGTTGGAGACTCTTATGATCAGTATAAGTTTGACATTTAGAGCCGTAAAGGTAATGTCTCCAAATCTTCAACGCGAAAACAACTGCTGCCAGTTCCATGTCGTGCGTAGGATACTGTCTTTCATGATCTTTTAACTGACGAGAAGCATAAGCAATAACCTTTCCACGCTGCATTAGTACACAACCCAATCCCAATTTGGAAGCATCACTGTAAACAACAAAATCATCGTAACCTTCAGGTAATGCTAGTATCGGTGCGCTACAGAGTTTCTCTTTCAATATTCGGAATGCTTCATCCTGTTCTGCTTTCCATTCGAACTTTAGATTCTTCCGGGTTAGCTTAGTGAGAGGCGTAGCGATACGAGAAAAATCTTTTATAAACTTTCGATAGTAACTGGCTAAACCCAGAAAACTTCGTACTTCGGTTGGCGTTCTCGGCGGTTCCCACTTTTCAACTGCTGCTACTTTCATTGGATCAACTTGAATACCTTTCTCAGAAACTACATGTCCGAGAAACTGAACTTCTCGTAGCCAGAATTCACATTTAGAGAACTTAGCGTATAACTGTTCCTTCTTTAACAATTCCATAATTAACCGAAGATGTTGTGCGTGATCCTCTTTGGATTGGGAATAGATAAGTATATCATCGATAAATACAATAACAAATCTATCGAGATACGACTTACATACCCGATTCATTAAATCCATAAAAGCAGCTGGAGCGTTCGTCAATCCAAAAGGCATCACTAAGAATTCATAGTGACCATACCGTGTGCGAAAAGCAGTTTTCAGAACGTCTTCTTCTTTAACCTTCAGTTGATGGTAGCCAGATCTTAGATCAATCTTGGAGAAATAACAAACTCCAACTAATTGATCGAAGAGGTCATCAATTCTGGGAAGCGGATATTTGTTCTTGATCGTGCGCTTATTCAGTTCCCGATAATCAATACACATCCTCATCGAACCATCCTTCTTTTTCACAAACAGAACCGGTGCTCCCCACGGTGAAGAACTGGGTCTGATGAAGCCTTTATCTGAAAGATCTTGCAGTTGAGTCATCATCTCTTTCATCTCTGGAGGTGCCAAACGATACAGTGCACGGGCAACAGGAGCGGCTCCAGGAATCAGATCTATACCAAACTCTACTTGTCTAACGGGCGGAAGGCTAGTCAAATCTTCTGGAAAAACTTCCGGAAATTCACGAACAACCGGAATATCTCCCAGCTTATTCTTTTCTAGCTTAATATCTATCACATAAGCTAAGTAACTTGAGCATCCTTTATTGATACACTTACGAGCTTTCAACAAAGAGATAAGGAAAGACTGATGATTTCTACGGTCACCATAAATCACTACTGGTCCCTTCTCAGGTAAGACAACATTTATCAACTTCTTATCACAAACTATATTAGCCTGATTCTCGGCTAACCAATCCATTCCCACTACCACATCAAATTCGATCAAGGCTATAGGAAATAACTGAATAGGCACTCCACACCCATCTATGTTTATCACAGAACTATCAAATACCTCATTAACCGGTACTTGATTATCATTAGCCGTATATACCATTAATGCATGATCTAACACTTTAGGCTTTAAATGCATATAGGCAGCAAAAGAAGGCGACACAAACGATCGGTTTGCACCGAAATCAAATAACACTTTAGCACGTGTAGAATTTATTAAGAATGTACCTGTAACCACATCGGGAGTCTCATCTGCTTCTTGCTCTGTCATCTGGAAGGCACGGCCCCTTGCTCTTGGTACTTCTGGCCTTGGTACCACCGGTCTAACACCCGTTGGTCTTACTGACCTACCACCCAGTTGTATTCTCCTCAGTGGACAATCGGACTGAAGGTGATCAGGAGAATTGCACGAGTAACAAAATCTAACTACTCGACAGTCTTTAGCAATATGGCCGATATTTCCACACTTATAACAGTTTCTAGGATCCACTTGACAACTTCCTTGATGAAAACGGTGGCACTTTGGGCAAGGTCTTTCAACTGGTCGGAAAGGTGGACGGTTATCAAATCGCTGAAACCTGGACTTCTTCGGATCATACTGCGGTCCTTCCCACTTTCTTTTCCCCATATTCTTATCACTAGTACTTCTCCCTTTATCTTGTTCCACGATTTCCGCGACGTCTACTGCGGCGGAAAACGTTTCTGGTCCTTTAGCAATCACAAAATGTAACACCCCGCTTACCACGACACAATATTGTCCGCTTTGCCCCACTGGCTCACGGCTTTGTTCTTGGCGACCTGGCAAGGACTTCGCAAGGACTTCCCAGGAGGTCACCCATCCTGGTACTACTCCCACCCAAGCACGCTTAACCACAGAGTTCCCAAGGAACCCGCATGCTTGTGGCCCCAAAACGCGTTGTGTCTGGTAAGGCCAAGGTTTACTAATATACCCAGCATCTCTCCTGTCCACGGCCGATGTGGGATATGCCTAAGGTGTTACACACACCCCCCCTTAGGGACTCATCGTCCTCGATGAGGTTTGCCCTACCATCCCGAACGGCACAGGAGTGGCTCTGATACCATTTGTAACACCCCGCTTACCACGACACAATATTGTCCGCTTTGCCCCACTGGCTCACGGCTTTGTTCTTGGCGACCTGGCAAGGACTTCGCAAGGACTTCCCAGGAGGTCACCCATCCTGGTACTACTCCCACCCAAGCACGCTTAACCACAGAGTTCCCAAGGAACCCGCATGCTTGTGGCCCCAAAACGCGTTGTGTCTGGTAAGGCCAAGGTTTACTAATATATCCAGCATCTCTCCTGTCCACGGCCGATGTGGGATATGCCTAAGGTGTTACACAAAACTTCTGACTTCTGCATTCAATCCAAAGATAAACCTTTCAATCTTCATGGCCTCCGTAGCAACGTAGTATTCCGCAAAACGAGACTTTTCCAAGAAGCGAGCGGTGTAGTCCCGAACTGACAAATTCCCTTGCTGTAAGTTCATAAACTCCCCTTCCAATTGTTTAACTGCGGCTTGAGGACAAAACTGTTTCCTAAAAGCTATCACGAATTCTTCCCAAGAGTAAGTAGAATATATATATCAGATCCTCCCGAGGACATATGTGCCTCCCACCAGTATAGGGCATCGCCTTTCAACATTGCAGTTCCATAGAGTACTCTATCCTCTTCAACGCATTTACTAGTCTTGAATATAGCTTCTATTTCTTTCAGCCACTTCATAGCTTTCACTGGATCCCGATCTCCCGAGTAAGTTGGAGGCTTACAACTTAAGAACATTTTATAGTCATACTTTCTTAGTACTGGTGTGATTGTAGGTGTAATAGGCATCTCGTCTTCCTGACCAGGATCTGGTGTATCAGCTTCATTATGACGAGTTCGATCAAAAATGGCTTGTATACTGGCCTGCAGTCTTCCTATTTTGGCTGTTAAATCGTCCCTAGTAACAAATTCATTACCTCGCGGCGGAGCTCCACTCCCAGTTCTACCCACAATTCCGCCTACAATTCTGCCTCCACCTCTTTCTCCCCCTCTTCCCCTTCCTCCGGCTATTGGGTTTGTTCTATTCGGATTTCCTCCTCCTTCCCGATTCGTTTGTCTAGTACCACTTGCCATTCTGTTGATTCAAACAAGGTTAATATACACATAAGCACATACCCCATATAACAAGGTATTCCAGTTCAAACATGTACCTGTAAGATCACAATTACACTAGCCAGGTGTAAAATGAAATTACTTTACATGATGTTACTTCTACCTTTTTTTATATTTAACACCCCAAGGTTCTACAATAATAGGGACATCCTACTTCACATGCAGTTTAAGTCTAGGTACAGATACTAATACCTAAATCCCTTAAACTAGGGCTCTGATACCATCTGTAACAACCTGGAATTCCAAACATAGTTCAAATAGCATACATTGCATAACGTCGTTAAAACAAGAGATACATCATATAACAAATATGGTCCCCTAGTCTTTACAAACATTCAATACATCATTATAAACGTTTACTTAGTAACTTTACATCATTACTAATAGCATGCTGTAACTACTAAACACATCGTAGTCTTCAACTACATAGTCCTCCCAAAAGCTATTCGCGGTTTAACCTTCTTATTTGCTCCTACTCGATCCACGACCTGGAATACATATTTTTAAAACAAAATGAGGGTTAGACCTTGAGGTCTAGTGAGAAAATCCCCGTTAGTTAAAAACCATTTGTACAAACATCATACACATAACACACATAAAAATACCAACTATGACTCATGCATCATGTATCTTTCCATCTCATTCTCTTGGCCATATTAATTGGTTGCGAGCCAATAAATTAATTACACCACTGTACTGAATACAGCCAACACCACTGTCCCTCTGTACAGCCAACATACACCGGTCCTAAGCCCGGCCAACTAGCACCCATGCAGTATAATACTCTATATAAACATAATATGCACATTATTACACTCATTCCACATATATGTATTCCAGTTAGAAAACATTTTAAGTAAAAACTCACTTGTTTGCTTATCCAAAACTCTTTCCAGTCTTCCACAAAGAACTCAGCTTTCACCTCTGATTCACAGTATCTGAAACAATTGAATACAGATATCTCTTTACCAAATAGAACACATAAGTCTTACTAAAGCTAAGAACTCTAAAGAACTCAAATCCTCAAATGTTGCCCCAAACCCGAACTTAAGTCAGGTCCACAGTACATTCAATCCTCATTCATTCTCTATCCATGAATTAACAAAACACAGGCTACTGGATACTTAAAAGCATCAAAACTCTCAAAGTTTGATTAATCAGCTAAAGTATCCGGACAACACAACCTTTCCTGACAACACCAACTTTCCGGACAGCATAACTTTCCGGACGGCATAAACAATCCGGACGACACCCGGAAACCAAAGTAACCCGGATACCATCCGGTATCTTATATCATCCGGAAACCATTGAAAAGAAAGACTTACCCGGATAAAAGACTCGTCCGGACACCTATAGAACATCATCCGGACACTACCAACAAAACTACCCGGATACCTTCATCCTATCCAGAAACCTCTATCGGTTTGCATATTTTCAACCCAGAATTGACTGAATTTAACCTAAATCATGAAATCGACTATTCTACTCTGATAGGAACCATCTATTATCAATTACACACATAAATTGTAAAGGAACATACCTTAATACCTCTTCAAAGCACACCAAATGATATCTTAACCACAAGACTCTTTCTTTTCTTCTTCTTAGCTCCAAGAACACACACACATACACTTAAACTTTCTGGATGAACCTGCTGAAATGAAAATATCTAAAAGTCTAAAGGGATAATATCTAATCCAATTTACCACTTTAGTCCCTAAATTATCCACTAATGACCAAAATACCTTTAACTTATAAATTAATCCAAACTCACCCTAAACATCAATTATAAAGTTACTAATTTTTAACGGAAAAGAGATTTTAACTAACGGACTTACCCGGGGTATTACATCATTTAACTGCTATAAAAAGAATTTTTCGTTATTTACGTGGTACTGCTGATCTTGGCTTGTGGTACCCGAAAGAGACAGGTTTTGAGTTATACGCTTATTCCGATGCGGACCACGCGGGCAGCATGATGGACCGGAAGAGCACCTCGGGGCATGTGCAGTTTTTGGGAGATAGTCTGGTGAGTTGGGCGTCCAAGAAGCAGCAGTGCGTTTCTACGTCAACTGCCGAGGCGGAGTACGTGGCCGCCGCAAGCTGCTGTTCTCAAGTCATCTGGATGCGGACGCAACTCAAAGACTACGACTTTATGTATGTCAAGGTGCCTATTTACTGCGACTTGAAGAGCGTCATCGCCATATCCAGCAACACGGTCCAACACACTAAGACGAAGCACATCGACGTTCGGTATCACTTAATCAAGGATCACGTTGGAAGAGGTACAGTCGAACTCTACTTTGTAAGTACTGAGCATCAATTAGCAGACCTATTTACAAAACCCTTGGACGAAAAATGCTTTAATACTCTTGTGTCCAATTTAGGTATGCTAAATCTGAAGACTTAATCCGATTGTATGCCCGTTACAAGTTCCATACAACTACGAGCAATTGTCTACTCATCATCCGGTGTTTACACTCCTGATGATTGAGCATACACTTTCTTGCACTTGTATTCTACTTGTTTCAGTTACACAGTTAGATTAAGTCTCTGTATTTATTAGGTAGATTTCGCTTGTTTCCTTTCTTTCTACGTATGTTTTCCTTTTCTTTCATATTGTCGTCTACTTTTATCTACTTATATATGTGCTTTCACGAGTGTTCATCTGTTCAGGGGGAGCACTCACCGGTATCAGGTAAGTCTACTCTATTATTGAGGGGGAGCGTCACACACAATTTTTTTTATCTGAGGAAAAGTATTTTTTTGTGTGTGTGGATACTCCCGTGTGTTTTTCAACTTATGTTCATCAATTGAGGGGGAGCGACACAGAGTTTTTTCTTTAAATGTCCCAAAGCCTTTTTTTTGTCGAACTCTCCATTGCACTATCCGAGGGGGAGCAAGTTTTTTTCCCCATACTCAGTATGAGGGGGAGCGAGAGAAGGTTCGTTTCTGAACTCCAAATAGTCTTATTTTTGCGAACTCTCATCGAACAAGACATTTTTTTTGAAAATTCAAAGTATCCGGATATCCATTAATCCGGATAACTTTCCGGATCGGATGGGTATCTGGGTAGACCCATCTGGATTACCTCATTTGCATAAATAGCTTCCGGACACCCCATGTTCATTTATCCGGAAAATTCTCACAAAACTCCTAAACCCTCTCGCACTCTCTCTCTCGCTCGGACTCACTCAAATTCCTCGCCTTTCACTCGTTTTTCATCCCACAATCAGGTATGTTGTTCTAATATCACTCTCGATCGTTATTAGTTACGTTTCACGCACTCAGATGCACAACTCGACCATCGATTTGGTCAATTGAATGAGTCCGAAAACCCCTTATGGGTTTCTTCGATTTCGTGTCTATTCGTTGCGGTATAGGCAGTATTTGTTAAGTATGTATGCTTCTCTGAGTTAATCGCCTCTACCTGATTAGTTTAGTACATGGTTGGAACTCTATTTTGGTCGATTGGTGATTTTGCATATCGTCCGAAAACATTCATTGTGTCCGGACACGTTCAACATTAAGAGGTTTTGTCCGGTACCATGCTTGCACTAGATATTTTATCCGGACTCACTCATCATCCGGAAACCCTAGTTGTCCGGAAGCCTAAGGGTTTTCGGTAAGTTCAACTACCGGATAGATAGTGTGTCTGGACTCCAAATTTTCTGGAATCCTCTATCATCCGGAAACCATGTTTTTCCGGAATCTCATTTTTGTCCGGGATGTCAATTTTTCCGGAAACCTCTGTTGTCCGGGAACCTGTTGTCCGGATACTTTGGTTTGTCCGGAAAGTTTGGATTTCTATTCTTTTGTCCGGATACCTCTGAGTTTGTCAGTTATGTACCTATGTTTTGTCACTGCCAGTCCTCAATTAGTCTCTGATTGAGCCTATTATTGCAAAGGTACGCACCGACACTTGTTCATCCGCCTTGATTACTGTTAATGCCAAAAATCGCACCAAAGGGATAACTTAAGGTCGATGTGGACTTTTAACAACTAAAGAAACGTATCTCAAGCCAAATAACACAATTGCGAGGAAAAAGTAAAAGAGACAAGAGATTTGGTGACGTGGAAAACCCCAAAATGAGGGAAAAAACCGCGGTCGACTCTGTGAGAGTCGACAGTGCACTATGGTCGCCAAACAGGGGCGATGTCCTTGTGTTTCGGGTGTCGATCGTACAGAGATTACAATACAAGTGAAGGAAAGACTTCGAAATGTAAAGTAACAAGTGTTTTCTAATGTAAAACAGTGTGTGTCGTGTGTTTAAACTGTGTGTCGTGCGCTGATGTCGTGCGTCGAGAGCGATTCTTCTGAGAGCGATTTCTGTGCTTCAAGTGTTCTTTCGAGTTCGAGTGTTTGTGTCTATTGTTCGATGTCCCTTGAACTGAGGATTGAGCTTGGAATTTATAGTCTCCAGGCGCTTTAATTGGCTCCTTAATTACTTCGATAACTGTCGTAACGGACGTCGTGTTTTGTTTTGTTAATGGCTGGTCTTGTAACCGCTGCCGATATTAAATGCGCTTTGATGATTGGCTTTCTAACCGCTGTCGAGTCTTTAATGTCATTAAGAGCTCGACCGTTATTGACCGTTGTACCATAATGGCTTGTAGACCTGCATTAATGAACAAAAGAAATGGCTGTCGGCCATTGATGGTTAGTGTAATCGTAAGACCATCTTAAGTTCTGGACGTCGGTCTTATGGAGCATACGACCGTCGCCGACATACAAGATCATGTATATGACTGTGAACGTCTTGTAAGACCTTATTTTAATATAAGAATAGTCTTATGACAATGTCGTAATACCAGGTCGCAGGACCAGGATGATATAAGATTGACGACAGGAGACTGTTGACGTAAGACCAACGAGTTGTAACTGGCGACACGTAACTGGCGACATAAGACTAGTGACGAGTGACGAGTGACGTGCGATGCATGGATGGCGACAGGTGTGACATGCAATGCGTGTCGAGCGACCATGAGATGTAAAGTCACTATCCTGAGTGATTATTGACACAGGATGTCGTTTAATAACCAACTATCGTATGTCGGGGATATGGAAATAATGGGTATTACCCTTGTCGATCGGGGGTATGACTTTTGTAGATATTAGGGTAATCAAGGTCGACGGGTCATGTCGAGGGAATTTCCCAAGTCGGTCGAGGGTGTGATTTTTTACCCAAACAGTTAGCCCCCCGAGATTTGAATTTCAAAGCCATTTGAATTTCAGATCTCGTATCAAAGTAAAAGGTGTTTATACGAAGACGTGTCACTTTTGCAAAGAAAATCGACTTGGTTAGCTAAAATCGTAAGTCCAGTCGATGGTGTTTAAGTAAGTTGCGACGATCGAATGATGACTTTTAATGCGCAAGATACTTATGGTGTTCATCTGACGGTCGTAAGACGACCTTAAAACGTAAGGAACTGGCGGTGATCGTAAGACGATCTTTATCAAAATGAGACGTATGGGTCAGGAGTCAATCGTAAGACGATTGGTCCGAAATAAAGCTTGGCGGAGATCATAAGATGATCGAACCAAGATAAAATTTACGGATCTTGTGATACAGTCGATAAAGACTTATGTTCTAGCGTTTCGAGCCGATACGGTCATTATAGACTTTTGATCTGGCGTTTAGAGCCGATATGGTCGTTATAAACCAATGATCTGGCGTTCCGAGCCGATACTGTCGTTATAGACTTGTGATCTGGCGTTTAGAGCCGATATGGTCGTTAAAGACCTATGATCTGGCGTTCGAGCCGATATAGTCGTTAGAGACCTATGATCTGGAATTCCGAGCCGATACGGTCGTTAGAGACCTATGATCTGGCGTTCCGAGCCGATACGGTCGTTAGAGACCTATGTTATGTTGTGTAAGTTTTGCTTTAGCGATAATCGGTAAAAAAATTTACCTTTCTATTGAACCTGAGTATTATGTCGACTCATACATGTCATGGACAAATGTAACGTCAACTGTAAAAATTCATTGAGTACAAAAATGAACAAGAATTCGTGCGACTTGGGCATCCATTGTAATACAACGATTAGAACGTAAGTCATAAGACTTTTTGAATCGCATAAGCAAACATAAGCGCATGCGATCAAAGCATTCATTCAGAACATGAAATTTTTCTAAGTTAAAGAACTTAGCTTGGGGGGTCGCTAGACCTTACGATCGTGTGATTTGATCATACGATGAACTTGAATCATGTGTTCCTGTAGTTATACAATCAAGTCGTCTAATAAAACTGATTTTTATACCGCACGATTCTACTGAAGTCGTATGATAGACTTAGTAACTTATGTCGTGCGATCCTGCGATAAATCAATGTCAGAGGTTGGTCGTTGGCTAGCCAACGGCCCTCCGATGCTTAAGTCAGTAATCGTCGTGATGAATAAAAACTTGTTGGGATTTTATGTTCAAAAAACCCGGTTTCAAAAACCATAAGAGATAAAAATAATTACGCAACGGGAGCAAAAATTTGAACAAAACATAAAACCATTTTATTCCCACCAAGGATATTGTTACATGCATGAAAAGATAAATAAAAGATATAGCAAAAAAGGTTCAAGATTACAACCTTTGTAGTCCTTTGGTTCCTCACGGGAGGTTGGATGTTGGTGATGAATGTAGAACCCAAAAGAGAGCTCCTCTAGCGGTATCCACCACAAGCAACGACACCTTCCGGAATGCTAGTTCCTCTTCTTTGATAATGCAAGATTTGAGCTTCGTATCCAAGACTACAAGAGAATGGATAGCAAAGGGAACACCAAAACCACCACCCTTGGTGGTTTCGGCCGAAAGGAGATGAGAGGGAGAGAGGGAGAGCCAAAAATGAAAGTGTCATATTTTTTTATCATCTCTTTCTCTTTACTTAAAGTCAAGAGACAAGACTTACACATGGCAATTTCTATTGGACCACAAAAGGGTCCAATGAGGTTTAAGCCTCCCATGCATAATTCCACTTATGCCTCCTCTAGTTTAAATTTGTTAAAATCTTTATTTTAACTATTTAAACTTACTACATATAGTCCCTACTTTTAACTTCTAGTTAAATATGAACTCATCTTATTTTAATAAATAAGAAACTTTCATTTGCATCTAATATTATGAATTATATTCAATAATATAATTAATAATATTTATCAAAAATAATAATATTTATCAAGAATCAAATTCTTATAAATATTAATTCGGTGTCTACTTGTTGTTCGGTGCGACCCTATAGGATCATATATTACCGGTAATATCATTTTATAATCATTCTTGAGCATATTGAACCAACAATCTCCCACTTGCTCAAGATTGTATTATAGAATAATATAGACAGTGGTGGACGTCTAGCAACATCTCACTGCCCCCAGCAACGTATGACTGTAAGTGCCATTCAACAACATCCAATTCCCACGAGCTCATAGCTTCAATTGATGTATTAGGTGTGGTATCAGTTATCCCTTTGTTTGGACATCATGTTGAAGATGAGACATGGATCACTATCATTCTCATCTATTGTTCAACTTTTGGTAAGGCGCCTTAGATGTCTCACTCTTAACTTAGAGAAACAAATCCCATCTTGACTACATACGCCTCTCATGCAGTTCATGCCATGCCCAATAATGGCCTTTATAGCTGCCTTTTTCAAGAACAACGATTAACCATATCAAAGCATAACACTCCCTACATTTGAGTCCCAAATATGTATCTCAGGTCGAAGGATACAAAGATACTACCTTTATTCAAGAATCACTTGTGACTACGATCCATGAAGTGATCTTGAAGCGGGTCAGGTCCAATACTTGTTCCCTAACACGTACCTATGAACTTGGTTGCAACACTTTACCACTTTTACTCTTAAAAGTCAACCAATCCAATTCATATTAGTCTTACTTCATAGTTGCTCCCACAACTATGATCGACTATGGACATTTTGAATAACTAATTTATTCAAGGATTTAAACATGCTAATATAGAACACAACGAGTATGAAAAGATCATATCCTATATATCTAAATAAATACTATACTTGTTGCTTAACCTGTTCCAATATCCAAATACTAAATTCAAATCAAATCCCATCACTAGAATAACGAAGTCCTAAAGCTCAAACATGACCCTTCAAGTTTAGCTTATATAAGGAGCTTCATGAATGGGTTCATCCAGAAACTCGATTTGTGTAAACTCTGTGAACACTAACATCTCCATTTTTAACTTTATTCTAAATATAGTTAAATGTCTGGAGTAGATACTTGGTACTCTGATGTGAGATAGGGTCCTTTAGCTTGCGTAATGGCACCCATATTCTCACAAAGGATTTCTAGATGATCCTGAATGGGAGGCATCTACCTAGCTTTTCAATGAACTCTTTCATCCAAGCATCTTTCTTTTCTAAAGCAGCAATGTATTCTTATTTTGTAGTGTATTATGCAACTTTTACCTTCGCCTTGAACCTTTTCAAAACGAACTAGTTCTTCATTCACAATGAAGACATTTCCCTTTTGTGATTGAGAACCTTCTCAATCTTTATGGAAGCTATCATTAGTGCAGCATTTTGCTATGATCTTCTTCCATCCCTCAGTTAAAGAATACTTCCTTGGTTCTTCATAAGTACCTTAAATTGTTCTATGCAATCATCCAATGACATTCCCTCGTATTTTGTTGGTATCTCCTTCTAATGCTCTAAAGCATTATGATACATTCGATCTAGTGCATATCATGACATATATGATAGATCCAATTGCCGAAGCATATGGAACACCAATCATTTTATCTAGCTCAGCCTTTATGCTAGAACATTGAGATATGTTCAAAATGGTGTGTTATCTTACTTGCAAGAAACTACCTTTAGAGCCTTGCATCTTGAACCTTTCAAGATCATGTCTACTTATGCACTATGACTTAAAATTATCAGTCGTCTTGATCCAATCTTTAAAGATCTCTATTTCAAGAATAAAATTAGCCTTTTCTAAGTCCTTTATTAAGGAAATACTGCCCGAGCAAAAAAACATGATGTTTTGCTAAGTCGGAAAGTTAATTTCCAAATACTAGTATGTCTTGCACATACAAGATTAGGAATTTTACTGCGCTCCCACTAGTTTTAGTAAATGCATGAGTCATTTTATATTTTGATGAAAATTAAACTTTTAATTTTCTTGTCAAAATGAAGACCTCTGCTTTGTGATACTTGTACTGATCCATGAATGGATTGTATCTCAGTGTTCATGACTCTAAGCCACTTACCAGATTCAGAATCTGACATAGCACTTTAGTAGTTGATGGGCTTGCTAGAAACCTATCATACGTCATTCTTCATGATAAATCGATATTTCTCGGGTTTCTGAATGATTCAACTAGATTTGCGAACACTTGGGGGCGTTTGGTTCGCAGAATGTTTTTGGATGGAATGGAATCTGTCAAAGGAATTTGACTTTGAAGGAATTGGAATGGAATGTTGTCAGGTTTGACCAGCTGTTTGGTTGACAGAATTGGAATGGAATATGTTAAAAGAATTGGAATCTGTCTGTTTGGTTCACAGAATGTAGCTTTGGAATTGGAATGAAATTTGGTTAAATGACCAAAATACCCTTTTGTTAATTTTAATTGTTTTTTTTCAAAAAAAAAACGTTTTAATAATATCAGGAACGAACTCTGTCAATTTAAAAGAAATTAAAACAAAAAGATAAATATTTTAGAATGGATATATAAAAAATTTTGTGTGAGAAAAGAATTTTATTAGATTTAAGTATAACATAAATCATATAAATTAAGGAGCTTTCAAAGAAATTATCAATAGCCATGGAAAAAAAGGGGGCTTTCAAACCCTAATCCAGATTCCCATTAAGAGATTCCACTCCATAGACACGAACGATTCCACTCCCTGGTGAAGAAAGAGACCACACAGGTTACGATTCTTTCATCTGATCATCTGATTCATCTCCATTCTCCATTCTCTGTTTCAGTTTTGACGATTCTCATCCCTAATTCTTGATTTCTTTCACGGTTTCACCATTTTAGGGTCGAATCGAAGGTCGAAGGTCTAAGGCGACGATGGAGAGAAAACGAGGAAGAACCTTGCGACCCTGTGTGACGATGGAGAGAAGACGAGAGTGGAACCCTGTGTGGCTGTGTGCGACGATGGAGAGAAAACGAGAGTGTGGGATGGAGGCTGATAATAGATAAATTAGGGCTAAGGGTAGTTTTGGAAATAACAAAATGTTCAAATTCCATTCCTTGAAATACCATGGTTAAGGGAAGGAATGAAATATGGCTTCAAAATGGAATTTAATGGAATTTTTAAGATTCCATTTCCTCAAAAGATTGAACCAAACGTCGGAATGGAATCTGGTCAAAGGAATTTGACATTCCAATTCCACCAGATTCCACCAGAATCTGTGAACCAAACAGCCCCTTGGTGTTTTTACTAAGTTTTGATCAATCAAATTGTTCAGTTTCAACAACCTTTGTTTGATAACTAGTGCCAACCAATAAGTGCATTAGGTTATGCGGTTCTTGATTCCCTTCAAGTTCCTTAAATCTCCCATTTGCCTTGCCCATTAAAAAAAACTTGTTTTTCTAAGAACTTGGCTTTGGAACAATAAACAGTTTTATTGTTTGTGGGATTGTAGAATCGATATATAAGACAATTTATATTATAATCTACAATATATGCATTTGGTAGATTTTAAGTTGAGTTTACTTGAAGCTTATTGTCTTACATGAGCTTCATAAAACCCATACCTTTAACTAAGACTAAGGATGAAAAACTTTCATACGAAATCTTATAAGGTATCTTGTCTACCTTTTGGTTGGTGTCATAAAGTACGGTTTACTTTAACTAGGGCAGAAATCTGAATTGATATAGGAATAGTACTTCTACTCATAGAGCAAACCATATTTAATAAGGTTCGGTTCATCCTTTCGGATGTACACAATTTCTATGATGATCCAAGAGTTCTTGGTTTAGTTACTATCCTCATATATTAGAAAAGACTTTAATGGTCCTGCTGAGTTGTTTTCTTAATCTTCACTTTGAAACAGTTTGAATCATATCAAATGCTTCATGCTTATGTTTCATAAACATAACTTCAACGTTTGAAATCGCAAGTGAAGACTTTGTATTACCTATCACCATGTCTAGACTTGGTTTTGAAAAACCACATACATCAACATGTATCAATTCTAACAAAACCTTTTCCTCCTTTTTCTAAAAAGAAGCTATATTCAACTTATCAAGATCGCATATATTAAAAGAAAATATTTATATTCAGTTTCAAAATACCACAATTTTGAAAATTTAGACATGCGTTCAAAGTTTACTTGATTAAGTTGATTATTTTATGTGTAGACATGATTCAACCCATATTTGAGTCTTATGGTGTTTATATAGAACCATGTTTTAGAAAGCTCTTGAGATTCACTTTATTATTCAATTAATAGGACTAGTTCTCGAAATGGAATAATTCATTTTGAATATGAATATAATCGTTTCCAAAACGGTTAAGTGAATTTCACTCAATCAATAAACACGTGACTGAATAATAATTTAGTCAAACTAAATTCAAATATTGTTCGAAACAAACA
The DNA here is from genome assembly GCA_033807775.1 of Saussurea involucrata. NCBI lineage: Eukaryota > Viridiplantae > Streptophyta > Magnoliopsida > Asterales > Asteraceae > Saussurea > Saussurea involucrata. The sequence goes on from CM066312.1 coordinate 24,817,212, forward strand.
TTGTTTAATAATACAAGCCAAATGGTTTCAAAATAAAATCTCTTATAAGCTTGGTATGCAATCTTGCTTCCTTGCTTATATGGATCGCCATTTTGCTTCTTATTCAGTCACTTACCTTTCTTGATCATCGTAACATATTACAATAGTGAGTTCTACACTTAGTATCAAATACACAAGTGCAAGATAGAAAGGTAAAAGTTCTATCTAAAATATAGATACCTGAAGGACTTTCCTTCGCTAGAAAACATTTATTTCTCAGAAGGGCAATCTCCTCTTCTATGACCAATGTTGCCACATTTATCATATGTAACTATTACCATGGGATGATTCCTTTCAGCAGTTTCTAGCATCGTATGCAATTCTGGGACAGAAATCTTCTCGAGGTCTATATTCAGATTCTCGAAAAAAACATCAAATGCTTTGGTCAGAGATTTGAGGATCACATTTACGGCTCTCCCATTGGAATAAGGATAGCCAAGTCTATCCAAATAGTCAAGGTGCGTCCTCATTTTGTGAATATAAGAGCTTACATCTTGGCCTTCCTCCAACTTTGTCCTGTGAAATACCCCAATAGTATTGAAGCATTCACGGACCATATACACTTGGTAATATTCCCGTAATCGATTTACCGTGTCAAATGCCCTCAGTGGAAACGTTTCCATTCTTTCTAGCAAGGATGGAACCATGGTTTCGAGCATAGGACGTGATACATCGATTGAATTATCATTATGTTTCACTCAAGTATCGTGAGCTTCTATGGAGGTAAGAGGAGGTTCTTGAGAATGAGGTACGATAAGTACGTATGATTTGTTTTCATGTCTGAGAACGTGTCTCAATTTTGAAACAAAAACGGGAAGTTATTAGTGGTTAACTTTTCTTCGTTAAGAAAAGCTCTCAGGGATTTGTCAATCGTAGTGTTTGCATTTTAGGCCATCTACAAAATTTAACAAAGTTAATATAGTATTTTCAATATTAATTTTTTTTAGCAAATTAATTACTCTTTTGTTTTCTAAAAAATTAATTTGCATATAATCTAGGATCCAACGTTGCAAAACAAATGAAACGGTTAGGTGACCTTTAACCCGTCCATTTAATCCAACAAGGTAGATAACGTTTATCGATTACATCAAATGTAATTCCTAGCGTTATGGGATCCTTAACAACTTGTTTGTTAATTGGCATGTTTGATCCCATCTGTGCCTTGGGTTTCTAATGCTTAGGCGACCTTTATCACAAAAGATTCTCAATCAAGTCATCCTACTTGAAACAACATGTGAAACTCACATCCATGCGGTTAGGTGACCTTTATCCCACAAAGACATAAGAATCACCTCATCCATCTCAAGACAATCCAAGTGGTTAGGTGACCTTTATCCCACAAGGGTGTCATAGTGACGTATTAAGTGTTTCTCAAAAGGACGGCATATGACTTGCGTTTATAAAAAGGGATTTTAGATGTATTACAATTCTAGTTTTGTAAACATTTTAGTATCATGTGATTTTGCATGCATTCAATAATACATGGTATTTAAAAAAAACTTACTACTCATCAAATGGTTCCTATTTAATAAAATCTCTATTTTACCAACTAATGATCATAATAAGAACCATTTATAGTCTTTTAATAAAACACTTTTATTATTAAGATTGAGTTTGTAAGAGTTTTGAAAACTCCATTTTAAACTCTTCCATAAAATTTAAAATCTCAATTTTAGTCTTAAAACTCATAGTACCATATTATTGCATGCATCCAATAATCAAGGTACTCTTTTAAGAAAAATAAACCATTTCTCAAAAAAGAATAAATTTAAAATCTCCATTTTAAATAATTTGGTTCAATTAAAATCCAATTTTAAAGTTACGTCATTTTTTTAAATAAACAATTTATATAAAACGTATTTGAACCAATTTGCATGTTATCAATTTAAAATCTCCATTTTAAATATTGGTTGATATAAAATCTCTATTTTAAAACTTGGTTCATTTAAAATCTAATTTTAAAATTTGTCGCTTCAACTTTAAACAATTTTTAAAATGCGCGTTTGAACCAATTTTATGTTCTTTACTAGCATGCAATATCCTATATTTTAACGCATCAAAAAGAACATAATCAACCATAAACATGCAAAAGAATGTGCATAAAACAAAGCCATTTCTAATGACATTTCTTGTGAGCCAAAACAAGAAATGCCAAGTCCATTCCTAAGGGACAAAAAATATAAAAAACTTCAAGCTCCCACTTGCTTTAGCATCTCCATGCAAACAAGACATCAAGCTCCATCTTCAAGCTCCATGTTGGCCTTCTTCTTGTTACATTTTATAAATAAATAAAAACTAGTTCTAACAACTAATCTAATACTTACAAAATGAACAAGAGAACATTAAATAATAAAACCTATTTACTATTACAAACCAACATGAATAATAATAAGAATTATAAACAAATTTAAAAGAACAACACAACAACCAACATATTGGTCCATGGCTTGTTTATGCACATACTTCTCATAAATAACATAAATAAAAATAAAATAAAACAACACTTTGTTTTTCTAAGGCAACCTTTATGTAACAAAAATGCATGTTAAAATTTTGTTACATAAAATATAAAATTTTCACAAAACAAGTTGCCAAAGAAGCCATGCATGAACTTTTCATACCAAAATGAAATTTTTACCCATGGCTTCCAAAAACCAAGTTTTATCCAAAAAAAAAAACTTATTTTTCTAATCATGCATTATAACCTAGGCTCTAATACCACTTGTTGGGATTTTATGTTAAAAAAAACCGGTTTCAAAAACCATAAGAGATAAAAATAATTACGCAACCGAAGCAAAAATTTGAACAAAACATAAAACCATTTTATTCCCACCAAGGATCTTGTTACATGCATGAAAAGATAAATAAAATATATAGCAAAAAAGGTTCAAGATTACAACCTTTGTAGTCCTTTGGTTCCTCACGGGAGGTTGGATGTTGGTGATGAATGTAGAACCCAAAAGAGAGCTCCTCTAGCGGTATCCACCACAAGCAACGACACCTTCCGGAATGCTAGTTCCTCTTCTTTGATGATGCAAGATTTGAGCTTCGTATCCAAGACTACAAGAGAATGGATAGCAAAAGGAACACCAAAACCACCACCCTTGGTGGTTTCGGCCGAAAGGAGAAGAGAGGGAGAGAGGGAGAGCCAAAAATGCAAGTGTCATATTTTTTTATCATCTCTTTCTCTTTACTTAAAGTCAAGAGACAAGACTTACACATGGCAATTTCTATTGGACCACAAAAGGGTCCAATGAGGTTTGAGCCTCCCATGCATAATTCCACTTATGCCCCCTTTAGTTTAAATTTGTTAAAATCTTTATTTTAACTATTTAAACTTACTACATATAGTCCCTACTTTTAACTTCTAGTTAAATATGAACTAATCTTATTTTAATAAATAAGAAACTTTCATTTGCATCTAATATTATGAATTATATTCAATAATATAATTAATAATATTTATCAAGAAATAATAATATTTATCAAGAATCAAATTCTTATAAATATTAATTCGGTGTCTACTTGTTGTTCGGTGCGACCCTATAGGATCATATATTACCGGTAATATCATTTTATAATCATTCTTGAGCATATAGAACCAACAAAAATCGTATGAAAGAAGGAAAAGGATTTAGAAGAAAAAGCTTTTCAGATGCGTTGCATTCCAGCTGCGTGGGATATTTCGACCGTCGAGGGTTTGGAGCCGATAGGCACCTTTACCCACGACTTCTGAGATACGATAAGGATCTTCCCACTTGGTGGAAAGTTTACCTGCAATAAGCTCTTGAGTGCTTTGGAACACTCGTCGGAGGACGTAATCGCCTTCTTGAAAGACTTTTGCTTGTGATTATACGGTTAATCTTGCGACTTGCCTTTATTGGCAATCATGAGATTAAAATATGCGAGTCGTACTTATTGGCGACTTTTGCGTTTTGACATGCGTCTTACCATGACTGGTGATTGTGAGATTCAATGTACAAGTCATCTTTATTGACGACATATGTCATGACTAGCGATCGTGCGAGTCGCTTTTATTGGCGACCAACAATTTTTAACCTGCGTTTGTCGTGACTGACGATCATAAGAAAATGTGAGTCATCTTTTACTGAGGACTATAAATTGCGACCTGCGTTTGCCTTGACTGGCGATTGTAAAATATAAGTCGTCTCTTATCGACGATTACAAATTGCAACCTGCGTTTGCCATGACTGGCGATCGTAAGAAAAAACGTAAGTCGTCTTTTACTGACGAATATAAATTGAAACCTGCATTTGCCATGACTGGCAATCATAAGGTTAAAAATGTAAATCGTCTTTAATTGATGATTATAAATTGTAGGACCTGTGCTTTAAGTCGTAGAGACTTTGGTTTGTCACGATGTAAATCGTAAAACCTATATTTATATGATCTTGCGAGCCTGCAATATAAAATTGGGGGTGGTCGTTGATTTTGACCAATGATCTTTTGATGCTTGAATCAACGATCATATATTAGATCAAAATAATTAAACGAGGAGAATATACTTAGAGTATATATATATAGAGTTGTTCTAAGTGGGACGTCACAGTTACCGTAACATGGAGTCGATAGGAGCCTTTTTCCGAGGTCTTTTGAAATCAAATGCGGTATTTTTTCAGTTTGTGAAGGGTGTTCCGAGCCCCCGAGTCCTTTGGATGATGCGATACACGCGATACTTTGATGCGGCATTTTTTTATCGGGGCTTGAGTCTGGCTTCGAGCCGCATTCAATTCCGATCGAAGTTGAATCAGGGGATCTGGATAATTTGCCATGTACCTGAAAAAACTTTACAAGATCGTCAGAGCGATATGTGTTGGCTTGAGATTTTCTCTAGATGGGGTCCCACGGATGGCGCCAAACTGTTAATGCCAAAAATCGCACCAAAGGGACAACTTAAGGTCGATGTGGACTTTTAACAACTAAAGAAACGTATCTCAAGCCAAATAACACAATTGCGTGGAAAAAGTAAAAGAGACAAGAGATTTGGTGACGCGGAAAACCCCAAAATGAGGGAAAAAACCGCGGTCGACTCTGTGAGAGTCGACAGTGCACTATGGTCGCCAAACAGGGGCGATGTCCTTGTGTTTCGGGTGTCGATCGTACAGAGATTACAATACAAATGAAGGAAAGACGTCGAAATGTAAAGTAACAAGTGTTTTCTAATGTAAAACAGTGTGTGTCGTGTGTTTAAACTGTGTGTCGTGCGCTGATGTCGTGCATCGAGAGCGATTCTTCTGAGAGCGATTTATGTGCTTCAAGTGTTCTTTCGAGTTCGAGTGTTTGTGTCTATTGTTCGATGTCCCTTGAACTGAGGATTGAGCTTGGAATTTATAGTCTCCAGGCGCTTTAATTGGCTCCTTAATTACTTCGATAACTGTCGTAACGGACGTCGTCTTTAGTGTTGTTAATGGCTGGTCTTGTAACCGCTGCCGATATTAAATGCGCTTTGATGATTGGCATTGTAACCGCTGTCGAGTCTTTAATGTCATTAAGAGCTCGACCGTTATTGACCGTTGTACCATAATGGCTTGTAGACCTGCATTAATGAATAAAAGAAATGGATGTTGACCATTGATGGTTAGTGTAATCGTAAGACCATCTTAAGTTCTAGACGTCGGTCTTATGGAGCATACGACCGTCGCCGACATACAAGATCATGTATATGGCTGTGAACATCTTGTAAGACCTTATTTTAATATAAGAATAGTCTTATGACAATGTCGTAATACCAGGTCGCAGGACCAGGATGATATAAGATCGACGACAGGAGACTATTGACGTAAGACCAACGAGTCGTAACTGGCGACACGTAACTGGCGACATAAGACTAGTGACGAGTGACGTGCGACGCGTGGCTGGCGACAGGTGTGACATGCAATGTGTGTCGAGCGACCATGAGATGTAAAGTCACTATCCTGAGTGATTATTGACACAGGATGTCGTTTAATAACCAACTATTGTATGTCGGGGATATGGCAATAATGGGTATTACCCTTGTCGATCGGGGGTATGACTTTTGTAGATATTAGGGTAATCAAGGTCCACGGGTCATGTCGAGGGAATTTCCCAAGTCGGTCGAGGGTGTGATTTTTACCCAAACAATTACTAATTGTGCTTCTTTTACAGATATTACATGGCGGATCAGGAACAACCACAACAAAATCCAGAAGAGCAAAATCCTCCTCAAGAGGATTTTATAGACGAAGAGGCTGATAATGCTTTGGTCGCCCCTGACCATGGCATAGAGATAGAGCCCAACAACCACCACTTGGACGTCGTTGAATTGCGACCACAACCACAACACCGTGTGATCGTGGATATATTGATGCGTCACCCTCTCCGTGAGGCCCTCACTATTACAGCTGACGTCCCTGTCCTGTATGTTCTTCAAGTCTGGCTTACCGCACGAGTCAACACAGTGGCCAATTCTCAGTCCATTACGGCGCAGATTGAAAACCAACCCTTCACGCTCACACCCGAGTCATTCCGTCGCCTTCTTTCACTTCCAGAAGCAAATGTCGGCGGACACCAAGCCTACGACCCCGCGATCAATGACCAAACGATGTGTGCTCAACTACGCGCACTCGGCTACAATCACGCCCTCGACCGACCCTCCGCGTTCAACCTCAAGTACCTGGCCCCCATCTGGTACACTCTGTTTACGATTCTGAACAGGTGCCTATCATCGAGATGGAAGGGCATCGACCAGTGCACCGGCGACTTCCTGCGCTTATTTCATGCCGTGTGCTACAACCGCCACGTCGACTTTGCAATGATCATCTGGCGGGAGTTAGTTCAAGCTATTTGTCAAATCGGAGGTACAAAACAAAATAAGTTCCTCCCGTGCCCTCGTTTCCTATGTCTGGCTGTGCGACATCATATGGACACGAATCCAGCCATACCGCAATGTCTTAACTATCCGGTATGTCCTCCTCACCAATTGCAATATATGGTAATTCGTAACCTGTCCAACACCATAGCCATGCCCATACCTGAAGCCCTACTGGCTCACGCGGATCCCGTTGCACCGAGTGTGGTAGCTTATAGGCAAGAGTTAGGGAATCCCATGGTCCAGCCAGCATCGGAGGGACCTCCCCAGGGACATAGACCAGAGGGACGTTAGGGTCCTAGGACAAGAGGTGGAAGGGCCCGGGCAGCTGGAGCTCCCGGGGTGGGAGTGTTGAGAATTCGTGGGAGGGGAACTGGAGTGAGCGTTGCAGTGGATACGCGTACCAGTACTTCCCAAGCCGGTACTAGCTAACAACCCATAATCCCTATCACCCGACCAACAGACAAAGCCAGAACATCGTCCGCACGACCGATGCTTCACCATGACACCGAACCTTATCACCACGCCGACAAGTTGAAAACGTGGAATCTGACTCCACGGACTCCGATACCGACCGTAACATACGCCTGAAATTAATACCTCATGGTATCGGACCAAACCCAGACTTTACCGAAGGTATCCCTTCTAACTCACCTACACCCCCACCCATCCCTACTACTCAACATGTTACGGGAGATACAAGGAGACCTGAGGGAGAATTAGTTGAACAGTTAGATAATGTGAGACGGAGGGAATTGCGTTCGAAAGCGAACCAAGAAATATTAAGCCGTAAAGATAACGAGGCTTCTGAGCGACCCCAACCGAGTGTCATCCGGGTTGCCACATCTGCTATCCCGTCTCATCCGTTGGGACGGGGTATTGAAGGAGCCTCCGTGGACCCAGCGGAGCAATTGCCCAATCTCCTTAGCCACTCATCCGTCTCTCAAAAGACGGATGTTTCAGTCTCTCACGGGGATCAAGCATAACTTCCACTGGTCTCTCACTCGGAGAGTACTGATGTTGAAATAAGAGACCAGCAGCCCCCGGTCTCGACTTCTTTCAGTGCACAATTGAGTCTAGCGCCACTTGATTTTATACATTCTTCGGCTAGGACACAGGATGCGGAACAACAAATCGAGGCTCTTCGTGACCCGATCGGAACTTCCGTACGATCTCCACCTTTAAGTGGAATCCGAGGATCGGAAGGAAACCCTACCATGGCTATCCCTGCGCCAACCGTGAACGTAGGTGGCTCTGCCTCTGCGGTAGATGCTTCAACTGGTAATCTAAGTGATCCCGGAGTTAAATTTCCCGACTTTGGTCACAAGGGTCCCTGGACAGCACCCTCAAGGCTGTCCGCGAGGCAATGGAGCAGCACCTCACCGCCGAGCTCGACAAAATTAAGAGCTTAATCAAAGGTAAAGACAAGGTCGTCCAAGCCGAAACCGCACTTACACCTCCACCGACTCCTACTCAGCCTACCTACTCGGTGGACACCCTCAAGACGATGCTTCTAGCTCAGCTACTCCAACAATCTGAAACCGACGCATCAACCGAAGCAGACCTGCTATCCGTTCTGAAATCCCAGGTCACTGCTCCTTCGTCATCCATTACCACTCGGCTGGATACCCTTGACTCGACTCTTAAGGACTTCAAACAAGCACTCACAACGCTGCCCGAGAGAGTCCGTTCACTCGAAGATACCTGCAAGAGTCAAGCAGACGGTCTGAAACGCAAGAACGATGATCAGGATGATCCTGATCACCGTGAGGGGGAGAAAAGACAATGACTAACCGAGACCGCCCTGATCCTCACTGAAACGACTATTGTGGTTCAACAGGAACCCTCAACTGTGGCTACTACAACAGAAGATGCATCCGAAGCCGGGTTGCCCTTAGCCGAGATGGTAATTGACATGGATATCTCGGATGACGAAGACCCGACGGTTGAAAAGCCTGAGGGAATATCACAGGAATTGGTCACTTTTGACTCATCAGATAGACCGATACTGGATTTGATTGATCCAGACTGCGAGACCAACCCGGAAACCGAAGATGCATGGTATGAAAAAGCCGCCAGTGCCACAAATTTCCAGGTTAATTTGGTCTTCCCTACTGATGAAGATGATAACGTAGACTACGACCAGTTTCTGCTCCAGAATTTGTATGCTACTCCCGTTCACTCAGCTCAAGCCACCGAAACTTCTGAAAGACCCGAAACTACAACTGCTGATATTCCTACATCTCCTCAGCAACCGACAGCTTCTGATCTCCCTCCTCCTCAACAGCAACAAATCCGTTGGGAGAAGATCACGATATTTATTCCTCACCTGGAGGAATCCCTAAAGAAGTTGTTCGTCCACAAGCTACGCCCAATCGAGCCGACTTTCTGCCTTGGTATTTACAGTTCCAACCCCGAATACCAACGTCGGTACATAAGCGCAATGAAGTGGTGTCTACCAGTTAGCCAAGTCCGAACCAAGCATAAAATCACCGAAGTGCTCAACATCCAGTCAGACAGTATTATGAAAGTTGTTTATCCTGTATTCACCGTCAGACGCGAAGATGGGAATGAATGGAGATTTTCTGAAGCCGACTTCCAGCACCTCCGACCGTTCGACTTTTATGCTATTCTGAAAGACCTTCGTACAAGAACTATCCGACCGCTTCCTGTAACCAAAACGCTCGAAGATGTTCCTCGATTCCTGGTCCGTACCATCATGTTATCATATCTAACGGACTTCCAAATGGCAATCGAGAACAGGGCAAAGAAGGTAAATCTGATAAAGCCGAATCTGAAATCTCCTGAGTTAAAGATGTATCCCGAGAACGCTATGCTTCTAGAACCTGAATTTGGGATAGTCTACATCAACGAACAGAAAGAGAAAAAAATTTCGTGTTTCAGTCAGGTAGACAGATTCTGCGACGGCACGCTCTTCAAAGTCCAAGATGCTCTTCGAAAGATCATTGCTCACGAGTCTGAAAATCAAAGGCTTTCGTATGTTCCTAATCCGAATGAAACAACTGCTCGGAAAGCCTTAGATATGGTTGACGAACGCATCGACTATCGCCGTGCTATCAGAATGTTCGAGGTACACTTTGTGCTTCGTAAAAGATATGTCGCGAACTGGCGTCAACTCGAACTTCAATTCAAAGGGGGGGGGGGGGATTGTTAGGGTCATTTAAATGTTGAATGAAAGTTCAAGGGGTTAAATGTAATTCTTTAAATTAAGCCTAGTTAATGAACGGGCCATGGGCTTGTTAACCACGGGCCCGCTATATATAAAGTGTATTAGCCTTAGAAAATAGGCTAGTTGTCTTTATTGCTTTCCTACTCCTAATTGTAAACTCTCTGATTTATTGAAAGCTAATAGGGATGACCAGTTGAAATCATAACCTCTGTTTTACATCTCTTGATTTCACATTGTTCGTTGCACGGATCTGAGACTATCAGTTTTCAAGACTTTAATTTATTTATCCCTCTTTCATTTATTTTATATCAAAACAAAATAAAATCTCTTGGTATTTTCGGATCCATAACAAAAAAAACGAAATTTTGATCTTTATAAATATTGGACCATGACATCAAAAAATAACTTTCGTTTTTCCAACATGCATGTCAAAATCGAAGGTCCAAGAGGGAGAAAAAACTTAAAACTTGAAAAAACTTTAGAAATCCTTTTGCAATGTTCTTTACACATCTTTTCCCGAAAATGTGTACAAAACCATACAAAACCGATTTCTTAAAGAAACAGATGACAAAGTGCTATAACCTTGTACAAGTGCCTCTGATACCACTGTTGGAAGAAGAAGATTTACCAAACATAAACATGCAACAGAAGCTTATAACTTAAAAACAAAACGAACTTCTTCTTCTAAGAGAGGATCCATTGTACAAGTGTTACTAGCAACTAAAATGAGGAAGATAAAAATCATACGCTTGATGACTTTGGAGGATTCAAAAGGAGAATCCTTCTATCTAGTTCACACCCAAAGCTCCAAGTTCTTTTGCAATATTTTTTCTTTCTTCTCTAAAGCTTTTATGAAAGAAAAACTAACTTTTCTTTAGCATTTAACACACACACACACATTTGTGTGTGTGTTTTTTTTGGCCGAATGGTTAAGGAGAGAGAGGGGAGAGATCGGTTATTTTTTTAACAACAAAAAAATGAGATGGAGTGTAGACGTAAATATATTTAATGACATATTGCTTTTGTGTCTAACAAGCAATCTCCATTTTACAACATTGGTCCCTAAAAAATTCCTCTATTTTCTAGTTAAACCATCCCTTATGATGTTTAACAAACTTTCCCCTTAACCATATAATTCTTGCAATTTTAGTTTGGACTTTGTGTGCGACCGAATAGGATAATGCCAATAACTGATTATTTTGTGTCAGGCCATATCTCCAACAAGGAACATATACATAAAAACACACATAAAAACGAATTTTTAAGATTGAAATCAAGAAAGCAACATAAAAAGTATGAAACTAAGAACCAAATATTATCATGGCAAATGGATTCTGAAGCACGAGCATATCCATACATACCTACATGGCCACATATGTTAGGGAGGAGGTGCACAAAATCCTGGGAAAACAGAGGGTGATAAGAACTTGGATAAAAAATTTGATCCTATTATGTCCGGGTATCACGAATTTCACTCGACGATAATCTCAATTCTCAGTATCGATTTTGGCAGAAATCATAACTATTTAAACATAAAGAATTGTAACTGATCCAATATCAAAACTGATTATAATTCCCCATTAAACGGGGTTGATTGCTGGACAAAATGGAGTGACAATTACAAAAAACATATAAGTTACAAAACTGATAAAAACGCACGACTCGTGCACAACCTTTTGTCGACAAACGCACGAAGTTGTGCCATTTTCAAGAGGAAAAATGCACGGTTCAAGAACAAACCTTCTATCGATAAACGCACGACCCATGCTCTTTTTGTGAACAAAAACGCACTGGTCGTGCACTGCCATTTTTCACTTAATTAGTAACATGCCATACATAACCATCCAATAATTCCAGGTTCTAGTTAGTTTACACGAGGGTGCACCCCATACCTCCTAGCTAGCTCGTGTTATAGTTTAGCTACTAACTTACTATTATCTTGTGAATCCAATTACCTAAAATGAACTGATGATTTTACTAAAATCACCAACAACATATTAAAAAGAAGTTTTCAGGATTGAAAGCTTGGAAGCAACATAAAGTACATGATTCCCAAGGCAACCACTAGTGGTCTGATACCGAAATCGCTAGTATTTAAGAGTAAGAAGTAAGAAGAAGCAAACAAATATGAGGGAGGGAGGGAGAGAGAGAGAGAGATCCTGAAACACAATTTCATCCCATTTCTTGTCCAGGGCAGTCTAAGGTTGAGAGATTTTTGTAGGGATGAAGAAGGAGTAGGAGGCAATAGCACTTTTGAAGCATGTACATGAAGCTTAAAACTCGTATCTCATGACAATTCTAAGATAACTGTCGAAGGAACGGGAGGCTGTGCCACTTCAAAACTTGTACATCAACCGTTAACATTTGCGCTACTTAAAAAATTCAAGATAATCGTAACCCCAATAAAGGAGTATAAACTTATTTAGTTCATTTTTTATTTTTAACTTAATTTAGGTTTAATAACGATGTAATTTATTTTATGTTTAATAATAGAATGTTTTTTTACAATAATAATTAAGTATTTTGTTATAAAATAATTATCCTAATTATATTTTAGATTCTTTATAATAAAATGGGATGTTTATCCTATATTTGATAATGTTGTACTCATATATCATTTGCTTGTAATCTTAAGTAATATGCATCAATAAATAATATGTGATGCACAAAAATGATTTTTAAAACTCTGTCTCAAATGCTTTGTATACCATATATATAAAAGTTGATGAAGTTATGCAAGCTAATAAATTTTATTCTTATGTAACAATATATTGTTAGCATGAAGTTGGACACTCCAAGGATATCTCCAATTCAACACTAAAAACTTAAAATGGAGGCTTTTTCATATCCGATCTACCACTAAAACACTAAAAAAAATTGTCTCCAAACTTCACCTTTTTTCAAAAAAGTTGTTCTCTATAACCAAATATTAATATAATATTAAGTTTTTATATTATATATGTATATATTAATTAAAAGTTGAATTTATTAAGATGTTTATTATAGGGAAAAGTCTGAAAAAAACCCAACGAACTATTCGATTTTAAATGGTTAAGTCCTTAAACTATTTTTTTGAATGAAAAAACCTTTAAACTTTCTAAAACCGGTTAAATACATCCTTGTGACCTATAAAAACAGGTTAATATTATATAAATTTGGGAAAAGTCTAAAAAAACTCAACAAACTATTTGATTTTGAATGATTAAGTCCTTGAATTTTTTTAACAAAATAATTTCTAAAAAAATTCTAATTTTTTTTAACAAAATAATTGTGCGTAGATGTCCGATTGTTACTCTTATGGACTACTTTCAGCAGAGTCAAACTTTGGGCGTGAGGGGCGTTTGGGTACATGGCAGAGATTGCGGCGCTTATGGAAGGAGCCCTGTCGGACATAAACATCAACCCTTGCGGGTCTCCGATAGCTTGTCTCAACATGGACAGAAACCAAGTCCACTCGTCCCCGGTTTCGGACTTGCCTACTCCGAAAGCTACTGGAACGATGGAGTTATCCCCATCCATGGCAACCGCCAGGAACGTCATACCCAAGTAAGGGCCATTTAAATGGGCAGCATCTATTACCAGGACACGACGCAGATTTGCCAGAAATGTGCGGATCTGCAAAAACGTAGGTGGTTTCCCTTTGTAAATGTTATAGTTTATAATGTGTAAACATATGACGTGTTAAAATACGTACCGCGGGTCCAAGGGCAACGAAGCACATCTCAAACCGTCCATGTGAATCGGTCCTTAGCTGGGTGACAGTACCTGGATTCTGCAGCTGCAAATTATATAAATATGTTGGGAGTCGTTCATACGACTCCTCGAACGTGCCTCTCACCAATAGCAGTGCCCTGCATCGCGCACGCCAAGCTTGGTTGTAACCAATCGTGACGCCGAACTGCTGGTGTACATCGTCCATGATGTCCTTTGGACGCAATGACCTGCTAACATCAAGAAAATTGTCTTTCAGTATCGCACCCAAAGTCCTTTTGGTGGCTTGTTTGTGGTTGGGATTCAGTTACGTCCTCGTACAAGTGTGTACGTCGTGCAACTTTTTAATAAGTAACGCCCCTCCTTTCTCTCCCGCGGGCCTCGCGTACATCCTCCAGTTACAGTTTTCTCTCGCACATTGAACTACGTATCTGCCTTTGTCGGATCTCGACGTGACACTTTCGAAACCCTCTTCCATGAACTTAAGTCCGACCTGACTTGCCAAGTGATCCTGCGAATCAAATATCTGACCTACTTCTAACCTTAAACTTCGATTATAAGGTACAGGTTCGTAGGTTTGTGTATGGTGTTGGGTCACCTAAGATTTGAAGATGACCTCAGTCTCTCAATTTTACACAGTTCATACTTAGAATAATTTTTAGGTTCTTTACAAGCAGTTTAATTGTATAAAAATGTTCGGTGAAGTCGAAGATCAACCGAAGAAACAAAGTAGAAGTATATCTTCAAAGCGGATTGAAGATAGACTTCTCAACCAAAGTTTAAGCTGCTACTTGAAGACTTTTCCTAAAGTCTTAGCCAGGTCACTTGAAGATTTTGAAGAAGATGAAATGTCAGGCAAGATTTTGAAGAAGCAAAATTTTGAAGAAGATGAAATGTTAGGCAAGATTTTGAAGAAGCAAAATTTTGAAGATGATGAAATGTCAGGCAAGATTTTGAAGAAGCAAAACTTTGAAGAAGATAATATGTTAGGCAAAATCTTGAAGACATGTTAGGCATATCTTCGGCAAGATCTTTGAAGAAGATAACATGTTAGGCAAAATCCTTGAAGACATGTTAGGCATATCTTCGGTAAGATCTTTGAAGAAGATAACATGTTAGGCAAATTCCTTGAAGACATGTTAGGAATATCTTCGGCAAAGAAATTTCAGCAGGTATATTAACTTTATCTGCAGAATATATTCAAGATATCTTGCATTGATAGAGACATCATCCGAAGATCAGAAAAAGGTTCTTTGGATTGTTTATCTCTTTCAAGAAACTTCTGCTTCAACAAGCAGGTCAACGCTTGAAGACAAAAGTAAAAGGACAAAATTACTTTTCAGAAGACCTGCTTCCTATCTGCCTTCCATGCTCTCTTTGACAAGTGTCCATTGCATTTAATGCATAAGGCACTATAAAAGGAGATCATCTTCAACCTTGCAAATCACCAGTTTACAGAACTCTCAAGCTTTCAAGTGCTGGCATTTCTCTCTCAGAAGTTCATTTGTTTTCTAAGTGTTTTACAATTGTTCTTATTCTCTGTGTGGCTTTGTGTTAGATTGTTTAAGCAGATTTTATCTGTTTTGTTCCGCAACAATCTTTAAGTTTTCTATGTGTAATTCTTGATTTTAAATCAATAAAGAATTAATTAAGTGAAAATTTTTGTGTATTGTATTCAACCCCCCCTTCTACAATACTTGTTTACCATTGCTAATCCATAGCTGGGACCAAGTGGTATCAGAGCAGGTCAGTTTAAATCTAATAAACTTGATCTGATCTGCAATGGCTTCTTCTTCTACCTTAAAAAATGTTTCTTCTCATAACTCTATTGTTGGATCATACGACAATGGCTCCATAGCCAAACCACCAAAGTTTAACCCCAATAACTTCTCTTTGTGGAAAAGTCGTATGATGCTCTTCCTAGAAGGAGTTGACAGCAGATATCCCACCATACTCCATGAAGGGCCTCTTGTCCCAAGAGCTTGGGATCGTTATAATGCCAAAAATAAAGATGAGGATGGTGATGATTCTTCTTCTGATGAGGAAGAACGAACACCAGCTACTGGGAGATACTTTGTAAAGGACCCCAGTAAGTATAATGATAAAGATAAACGTCTTGTAGCTCTTGACACTAAAGTCAGAGCCATCATTGCCCTCTCTTTGCCTGATGAGGTTTATCATTCTCTTGTAAACTTTTCTACTGCTAAGGAAATGTGGTCCACTTTGTGTGTTCTTTATGAAGGTACGTCTGAAGTGAAAAAGAGCAGAAAGATTGCTCTTGTTAGAAAATATGAACTATTCTCTTATGAGAAAGGAGAATCTCTTTCAGACTACTATAATCGTTTTAACAGTCTTCTTAATGATCTTAAACTGTTGGGTCGCGTGTATGATAATGAGGAAGTCCTGTGCAAGTTTATGGATTGTCTTCCTGATTTTTGGGAAAACATATGTACTTGTATAAAGACAACCAAGGATCTTGATCACATGCCTCTCACTGCTCTTTATGGAACTCTCTTCAACTATGAGCAGACTAAGCTGCAAAGGAAGTCTGTCATCACAGATATAAAGAGCTCTTCCCTAGCTCTCTTAAGTGACTCCTCCAAAAGAACTATGTGTACTCCAAGAATCACCTATCCATCTGACTCTGACCATGATAGTCAAGAAGATCCCAGTGAGCATTCAGAAGCATATCTTAGTGATGCTGATGATGAATGTGAGGAAACTTCAGTTGACAAATTATCAGATGGAATAGCCAGGATGGATGGGTATTCTAAATCCAAATCTCACTTTTCTTCTGAAAAATCTAAGTTTAGTCAAAAACCCTCCTCTTCTCTCTCCAAGCACTCTTCTTCAAACAAATCAAATGAAGAATGTTTTAACTGTGGTAAAAAGGGTCATTTTTCCTCTGAGTGCAGGAGTAAACGTTTTGAAAAACCCAGAACTTCTTCTTCAGGCCGATTCTCCTCAAAGTCGGGAAAATCCAAATATGATTCCCAAAACCGGGCTGAAAGATACAAAGAAAAATACAAGAGAGAAAAGGAAAGAAATGAAAGACTTGTCAGAAGAGGAAATGGTCTGCCTGCTAAAACTCCTGATTTGGCAGATGAACCCACATCTGAAAGCGAATGACTCCTCAAATGTTTGTTTCATGGCCAAGATAAATGACATGGATGATTCAGAAGGCCACACCTCCTCAACTGCTCTTGTATCAGCTAAGTGCTTCTCTTCCTCTTCCAACTCAAGCAAAATATTTTCCAACTCTGAAAAAGGAAAGTATCTGGGTGCCGATTTTTTATTAAAAAAAATCCTCCAATTTTTTTTCTAAAAATACCTATGTGACTTCTACTACCGATATTTTTTTTTCCCGATCTGTGAGCCTCAAAATGTCCAATTCAAAGGAAAATATTTTTGTCCTCCCAAATTTTGAAAAGGGAATTTTAGGAGTTGCACCCCAATTCCTTGTTACCTCATCAAACTCTTTGAGCAAAAGTAAGGAAAAATGTCAAGTTTCTAAAAGGATCTTTTCTCATAGAAAATGCTATATCTGTGGTGCTACTTTTCATTTTGCCAAAGACTGTCAAAAAAAAAGAACTGATCTAAGTGACACCAATTCTTTTTCTTCTAACCCAGAAGGACCCACCACCAAATGGGTACCTAGGAAATAAGTTCTTTGTGATTGCAGATTTTGAGACTGGCAGATGGATCTATGTGGGCAAGTGAGAAAGTTGACAAAACCTTAGAATTCTTTACTCTCATGACATCATCATCTATTATCTCCTAACCATGCAAACCTACCGAATCACCATGCAAACCCATCTCACAAAATCCCTCCATTTTGTCTTCTTCTTAACCAATCTCATCCACTACCTTTTTGTCCATCATCTTAGTAAACTACTTCGTGACATCATCATCCACCACCTTTTTGTCAACCACCTTATTATTAATATTATATATATACATATATTTTAAATGACCATCGATGGAAATTTAAATATATATATATATATATATATAATAAGAAACTCTTCTTTCTTTTTTTGTGCCGACAAAAGCCAATCCAAAAGAATCACATTTAAAGGCTGTAAACGGATTTTTCGGTATCTCAAAGGAACTTTGCATCTGGGTCTTTGGTATCCCAAAGACTCAGGTTTTAAACTAATTGGGTATTCAGATTCAGACTATGCAGGATCCCAGATTGATAGAAAAAGTACTACATGAAGCTGCCAACTTCTTGGTGGAAAATTGGTAAGCTGGTCCAGCAAGAAACAAAACTCTGTGTCAACCTCTACTGCTGAGGCTGAATATGTAGCTGCTGGAAGTTGCCGTGCCCAAATCCTGTGGATGAGAAATCAACTCAGGGACTATGCTCAAATCTACTCCAAAGTCCCAATTCTGTGTGATAACTCAAGTGCAATAGCTATTGCAAACAATCCAGTTCTTCATTCTAGATCCAAACACATAGATATCAGATATCACTTCATCAGGGACCACATCTCCAAAGGTGACATTGAGCTACACTTCATTCCTACAGATCTTCAGCTTGCCGACTTGTTCACCAAACCTCTAGATGAAACCAGGTTCAATTTCCTCATAAGTGAACTTGGCATGTGTAATCTTCAAATAACTGTGTGTCCTCACTTTCCACCGAAATCTCATCGGTGGACACTCTATCGGTGAATTAGCTCTAAATCGACATTCAATTCTTCATCCTTATCGGTGTCTAAGTCTGTGTGTTCTCTCTACACCGAAATCCATCTCCGTACTCTACACCGAAGCCATCACCTACTTCATTACCAACATTCTATTTCCCACCATACATCTCACCCCACATTTTCTCATCCATCCCACCACATATATTGCCCCAACCTCATTTCTTTTTCATGTTACCATCCATCTTACCACCCAACTCTTTCTGCCTCTCAACCTCAACCTTCTCTTCCTTTAGCACAACATCCTGGATTTGAAGATCCCTCCCTTCATGACTATGTGTGGAGCTATGAGTGGAGCTTGAAGATCTACCCTTAAAGATGCCTTGAAGATCTATATTTGAAGACTACACTTGAAGATTGAAGATGACTTCAAGATTTTTCCCACAATCTTCAGAAGATAAATCGTTTCCATCATCTTTCGAAGATCAATGACAAACATCTTAAAAAAAAAACTGCCGATTTTTTTTTGCCGAACTTATTTCTGCCGAAACTTGCTTCTGCCGAAATTCATCTTCAAAAAAAAGGTCTTGTGTTCTGGCCGATTTCCCAACTTTTTCTTAGTATTTTTCCTACGTTGGCCGCTGAGGGGGAGAATTTATCTGAGGGGGAGCAACATCAATCCTACTACTCATATCCAGCGTCCAACTCGAAAAATGAGGAAATCGACGGACCGGTTAAGGGGAAGCACATCAGTTCGGGCGGATCTAACTGAGGGGGAGGAACACAAAGATCAACTGGACTAACTGAGGGGGAGCAAAACAAAGAAAAGGGATGGTGATGCTGAACAGGAAAAGCTGAAGATGATTCACTCCACCTCAAACCCTCCCTCAAAGATTTCCAACACATCAACGGGTTGCTGATCAAAATGAAGAATCCTCAAACCAGACACAAGTTTCAACTCGCCCCTCCAAAGATGCAAGTACATTTTTGTTCTGTTCATATTGACTATACTTCTTTCCTTTTTCTTTCATTTGTTTGTACAGCTATACCTTTTATTTTATTTTACTTGTAAATGTCGGATACAAAAAAAAATCCAAAAAGAACAAAAAGAATGGACTATGTGAAAAGAACCCAAAAAGAGTAAAGAAGGGTCAAAACGAATTATTCAGTATTTACTCATTAGATTCTAAGTATGGATGTCATCCTCAAATAGGGGGAGATTGTTGGGTCACCTAAGATTTGAAGATGACCTCAGTCTCTCAATTTTACACAGTTCATACTTAGAATAATTTTTAGGTTCTTTACAAGCAGTTTAATTGTATAAAAATGTTCGGTGAAGTCGAAGATCAACCGAAGAAACAAAGTAGAAGTATATCTTCAAAGCGAATAGACTTCTCAACCAAAGTTTAAGCTGCTACTTGAAGACTTTTCCTAAAGTCTTAGCCAGGTCACTTGAAGATTTTGAAGAAGATGAAATGTCAGGCAAGATTTTGAAGAAGCAAAATTTTGAAGAAGATGAAATGTTAGGCAAGATTTTGAAGAAGCAAAATTTTGAAGATGATGAAATGTCAGGCAAGATTTTGAAGAAGCAAAACTTTGAAGAAGATAATATGTTAGGCAAAATCTTGAAGACATGTTAGGCATATCTTCGGCAAGATCTTTGAAGAAGATAACATGTTAGGCAAAATCCTTGAAGACATGTTAGGCATATCTTCGGCAAGATCTTTGAAGAAGATAACATGTTAGGCAAAATCCTTGAAGACATGTTAGGCATATCTTCGGTAAGATCTTTGAAGAAGATAACATGTTAGGCAAATTCCTTGAAGACATGTTAGGAATATCTTCGGCAAAGAAATTTCGGCAGGTATATTAACTTTATCTGCAGAATATATTCAGGATATCTTGCATTGATAGAGACATCATCCGAAGATCAGAAAAAGGTTCTTTGGATTGTTTATCTCTTTCAAGAAACTTCTGCTTCAACAAGCAGGTCAACGCTTGAAGACAAAAGTAAAAGGACAAAATTACTTTTCAGAAGACATGCTTCCTATCTGCCTTCCATGCTCTCTTTGACAAGTGTCCATTGCATTTAATGCATAAGGCACTATAAAAGGAGATCATCTTCAACCTTGCAAATCACCAGTTTACAGAACTCTCAAGCTTTCAAGTGCTGGCATTTCTCTCTCAGAAGTTCATTTGTTTTCTAAGTGTTTTACAATTGTTCTTATTCTCTGTGTGGCTTTGTGTTAGATTGTTTAAGCAGATTTTATCTGTTTTGTTCCGCAACAATCTTTAAGTTTTCTATGTGTAATTCTTGATTTTAAATCAATAAAGAATTAATTAAGTGAAAAATTGTGTGTATTGTATTCAACCCCCCCTTCTACAATACTTGTTTACCATTGCTAATCTATAGCTGGGACCAACATATGGGTATTCTGGTCTGGAAGAATAGGGGGCATATCAAAATAGTCATTTAACTGACTAAATGATTTATTACTAGGGGTATATTCTTCGTGATCATCACTATCGGTATCTGATCTGTCTATATCAGCATTACACGTTTTGAAAACATAGGTTTCGTCATCAGCAACTCCAGCACATCGTCCTTCTTGTGGTTGTTGTTGTTGCGTCTCCGGAACATAATCAGGAATACAGTCGTTAAGACCTTCGTCGTCATCAGCGTCGTCATCGCCTTCGTCGTCACCGTCGTCGTCACCTTCGTCATTGTCTTCGTTACACACCGAGGATTCAGCATACACATAAAGTAATGGAGGTCTTTCTGATTCGGCTGCAAAGTGCATAAAACCAGAGATATCCCCATCGTTGCATAACTCCACAAATGACCCATCACTATTCTTGAACGCTAACTTGATGTAATACCCCGGGTAAGGTCATTATTTAAACCCTCTTATCGTTAAATTGAATAAGTTTATAATAATATATTTAGGGTAAAAATTTGGTTAATTTGTAAGTTTAGGGTGTTTAGACTATTATTGATTAGTGTAAGGGATAAAAGGGTAAATGTGGATAGATATTATCCTTAGAATGTCCAGGAAATCTTAATTATTCAGCAAAAATATCAAAGGGTGTGTGTGTGTTTTGGAAGAAAAGAAGAAAGGAAGAAAAGCTAGCTTAAGAGATCATTTGGTGTACTTGGAAGAGATTATAGGTATGTTTCCTTTACAATTTATGTTTGTAAATGTTAATAGGAAATTTCTGTCGGATTAAAATCATCAAAATCGATCTGGTATAAATCACAGTCGGATTCTGGGTAGAAATAGGGCAAACAGTCAGAGGTGTCCGGACACTATGAATGTGTCCGGGTGGTTTTGTTGGGAGTGTCCGGGTAACTTGTTGGTGGTGTCCGGATAGTGTTCTGCAGATTTCCGGACGAGTTATTTATCCGGGTAAGTCTTCTTTTCATTAAGTTCCGGTTAAAAATGGGTTACCGGATAGTATCCGGATTTCTTTAGTGTCCGGATGTTAACCGGATTAGTTGTGCTGTCCGGAAAAGCTGTGCTGTCCGGAAAAGTAGTGTTGTCCGGATAAACTTTGGTTTCCGGATACCTTGGCTGATTGATCAAATTGATGAGTTTAGATGCTTTTAAGTGTCCAGTAGCCTGAGTATTGTTAATTCATGGATAGGGAATGATCTAGGATCGAATGTACTGTGGACTCGACTTAAGTTCGGGTTTGGGGGTAACATTTAGGGACTAGAGTGTTTTAGAGTTCTTAATCTTGGTAAGACTTGTGTGATCAAAGTAGTAAGACAATAGTTGTATATGATTGTTTCAGATTCTGTGAAATTGAAGTGAAGCTGAATTGTTTGAGAAAAGCTTGGTGGACATTTTGATAAGTCAAACGGGTGAGTTTTTACTTTAAAAACGTTTTTTAATGGAATACGTATATGTGTGGATTGGGAATGAAATAGTTGATGACTATGTGTTTATATGTGAATTATAATATAGTGAGGTATTATATTTACATAAGTATTATAATATGTTATAATACGTTGGCCGGGTTTAAGACCGGTGTGTTTGGCTATAGAATCTGTATAGCGTTGTTTGGCTGTAGATGTTGTACAGCGTTGTATATTATTAGTTGGCTTGCTACCACTAATATGGCCAGGAGGAAATGAGAAGGAAAGGTACACGATGTGTGAGTTTAAATTGGATATATGTAACTATGTGGCGTGATTTATATGATTGAAGTTTGTATAAATGGTTTTTAAACTAACAGGGGTTTCTCACTTAGACCAACAGGTCTAACCCTCATTTTGTTTTAAAAATATGTATTCCAGGTGACGGATCAAGTAAGGGCAAGTAAGTAGAGTATGAGATGGATGGCTAGTAAGGAAGACTATAAGACGAAGCTTTTGACTTATTTAGTAGTTGTAATGGAATGTTAAGTGTTATGGATGCAAATAGCACAAGGATTGTATTTCAAATGTTTTCTTTCTATTTGTAAAAGACTACCGGACCGTACATGTAAAGTGAAGTTTGTTTGTTATATCTAATTGTGTTATATTGTGTGATATGTCGTGTATATGGGATAAGGGATGTTACAAATGGTATCAGAGCCTTAGTTTAAGGGATTTAGGTATTTGTATCTGTACCTAGACTTAAACTGCATGTGAAGTAGGATGTCCCTATCATTATAGAACCTTGGGATGATGAAGTATAAAAGGTAGAAGGAACATCATGTAAGGTAATTTCATATTACACCTGGCCAGTGTAATCGTGATCTTACAGGTACATGTTTGAACTGGAATACCTTGTTATATGGGGTATGTGCTTATGTGTATATTAATCTTGTTTAAATCTACAGAATGGCAAGTGGTACAAGAAATTCGAATCGAGGAGGAGGAAGAAATCCAAACAGAACTAATCCGCCAGTAGGAACAGGGGACAGGGGAGGCAGAACAGGGGGCAGAACTGGAGGTAGACTTCGAGGTGGAGCTGGAGGTAGAACCGGAGGTAGAACTCAACAAAATAGTACGGATTTCATTACCAGAGCTGATTTAATGACAGAAATGGGGAGATTACAAGACAATATTCAAGCTATGCTCAACCAAGCTCATAATACTGAAACAGAAAGACCAGGCCCTACTCTTGAAGAGGAGATGCCAATTACCCCAACGGTCTTACCGGTAATGAGAAAATGTGATTACAAAATGTTTCTTAGCTGCAAGCCTCCGACATTCTCAGGGGATCGGGATCCGGTGAAAGCAATGAGGTGGATGAAGGAAATTGAAGCCATTTTTAAAACGAGTAAGTGTGCGGACGAAGATAGAGTATTGTACGGGTCAGCCATGTTGAAAGGAGATGCGTTGTATTGGTGGGAATCGTTTATTCATTCAAAAGGACCCGATGTTTATTCTACCCTCTCTTGGGAAGAATTTGTGATAGTCTACAGGAACGCATTTTGTCCCCAAGCAGCCGTCAAACAACTGGAAGGAGAATTCATGAATTTGCAACAAGGAAGCTTATCCGTTCGAGATTATACTGCTAGCTTTCTGGAAAAATCTCGATTTGCAGAATACTATGTCGCTACAGAAGCGATGAAGATAGAAAGGTTTATCTTTGGGTTGAACTCAGAGATTAGAAGGTTAGTGACTGCAAAGGGACCCGATACCTTTTCAGCTGCAGTTGATGCAGCGGAAAATGTTGAACGAGATATGAGAAGGGATACGGGAGATAAGAGTATCGGAAAGAGAAAGTGGGAAGGACCACAATATGATCCGAAGAGGTCCCGATTTCAGAGGTATGATAACCGTCCGCCGTTTCGACCAGCGGAAAGACCATGTCCGAAGTGCAACCGTGTCCATCAAGGAAACTGCCAAGGTGATTTGCGAGCATGTTATAAGTGTGGGAAGACTGGGCACGTCATTAAGGATTGTAAGGTAACGCGGCTATGTTTCTTATGCAATTCTCCGGATCATTTCCAGTCAAACTGTCCGCGAGGGAGGATGCAGCAAGGTGGGCCATCAGGCAGGCCAGCAAATGTTAAACCAGTAGTGCCAAGACTGGAACCGCCAGTAATCAGAGGTCGCGCATTTCAGATGACTGAGAAAGAAGCGGAGGAAACTCCAGATGTGGTCACAGGTACATTTTTGATAAACTCTACACGTGCTAAAGTGTTATTTGATTCCGGTGCAAACCGATCGTTTGTGTCTCCTGCATTTGCTGCTTGTCTGTGTTTGAAACCTAAATTGTTAGAACATGCTCTATTAGTGGATACTGCAAATGATAACCAAGTGCCGGTTAGTGAAGTATTTGATGGTTGTGTGATTAATATAGAGGGGTGTGGAGTGCCTATACAATTGTTTCCTATAACTTTGATAGAATTTGATGTAGTAGTGGGAATGGACTGGTAGGCTGAGAATCAGGCTAATATAGTGTGTGATAAGAAGATAATAAATGTTGTATTGCCTGAGAGAGGACCGGTAGTGATTTATGGTGATCGTAGGAATCATCAGTCTTGTCTTATATCACTAGTAAAGGCACGTAAGTGTGTGAATAAGGGTTGTCAGAGTTACTTGGCTTACGTGATAGATGTTAAGCCGGAAAAGATTAGGATGGAAGATATTCCTATCGTTAGTGAATTCCCTGAAGTATTCCCTGAAGACTTGAACAGTCTTCCGCCAGTTAGACAAGTCGAGTTCGGTATAGACTTAATTCCTGGAGCCACTCCTGTAGCCCGTGCACCGTACCGTTTGGCACCTCCAGAGATGAAAGAGATGATGGCACAACTACAAGATCTATCCGATAAGGGTTTCATCAGACCTAGTTCTTCGCCGTGGGGAGCACCAGTGTTATTTGTGAAAAAGAAAGATGGGTCGATGAGAATGTGTATTGACTACCGAGAATTGAATAAGCGCACGATAAAGAACAAGTATCCGCTACCCCGAATTGATGATCTCTTTGATCAGTTAGTTGGAGCTTGCTATTTCTCCAAGATTGATCTAAGGTCCGGTTATCACCAGCTGAAGGTTAAAGAAGAAGACGTTTTAAAGACTGCTTTTCGAACGAGGTATGGTCATCATGAATTTTTAGTAATGCCATTTGGATTGACGAACGCTCCAGCTGCCTTTATGGATTTGATGAATCGGGTATGTAAGTCGTATCTCGATAAATTTGTAATTGTTTTTATCGATGATATTCTTATCTATTCTCGATCCAAGGAAGAGCACGCGCAACATCTTCGTTTGATTCTAGAGCTGCTGAAGAAGGAAAGGTTGTATGCAAAATTTTCAAAATGTGAGTTCTGGTTACGGAAAGTACAATTTCTGGGGCACGTGGTTTCTGAGAAAGGTATACAAGTCGATCCGATGAAAGTAGAAGCAGTTGAAAAGTGGGAACAGCCCAAGACAGCAACCGAGGTACGCAGTTTTCTGGGTTTGGCCGGTTACTATCGGAAATTCATAAAGGACTTCTCTCGTATCACAACGCCTTTGACTAAGCTGACCCGAAAGAATTTGAAGTTTGAATGGAAAGCGGAACAGGACGAGGCATTCAGAATATTGAAAGAGAAACTATGCAGCGCGCCAATTCTATCACTACCTGAAGGTTCTGAAGACTTTGTCGTTTACAGTGATGCGTCTAAATTGGGATTGGGTTGTGTGCTTATGCAGCGTGGAAAGGTTATAGCTTATGCTTCTCGCCAACTGAAGGATCATGAACGGCAGTATCCTACGCACGATATGGAGCTTGCTGCAGTCGTTTTCGCGTTAAAGATTTGGAGACAATATCTGTATGGTTCCAAATGTCAGATTTATACTGACCACAAAAGTCTTCAACATCTCTTTGATCAGAAGGAACTAAATATGAGACAAAGGAGATGGTTGGAATTGTTGAATGATTACGACTGTGAAATCCTTTATCACCCGGGAAAGGCGAATGTAGTGGCAGATGCGCTCAGTCGTCAAGAAAGGAGTGGAACAATAAAAGTTATTTCAATATGAACTGAACTCTTACCCAACATATTTGACGAATTGCAGAAGTGTCAAGTGGAGGCTTATCAGGATGAACATCTGAAATCAGAACGGTTAGCGGGGATGTCAGCATTGCTAGTAAAAGATGATCGGGGGTTATTGTGTCTGGGAAACAGAGTGTGGGTACCTCGTTTGGGTGGGTTACGTGATCGTGTTTTACAAGAAGCTCATCAATCCCGTTTCTCTATTCACCCAGGTACAAACAAGATGTATAAAGACCTAAAGCAATTCTATT
This sequence comes from Saussurea involucrata, assembly GCA_033807775.1. Taxonomy (NCBI): domain Eukaryota; kingdom Viridiplantae; phylum Streptophyta; class Magnoliopsida; order Asterales; family Asteraceae; genus Saussurea; species Saussurea involucrata. The sequence continues at coordinate 24,843,879 of CM066312.1, forward strand.
GGTGGCCGGGGATAAAAAGAGGGATTGCTCAGTATGTAGAACGGTGTGATACTTGTAGGAAAGGTAAAGATCGAACATCAAAAGCCATTTGGTCAACTACAACGACTAGAAATACCTATGTGGAAGTGGGAGCAGATTACCACGGACTTTATCACAAAGCTACCAAGAACTCCGAAGGGATTCGATTCTATTTGGGTGATCGTCGACAGGTTGTCAAAGTCTGCACACTTCCTACCAATAAAGGAAACCGATTCATTGGAGCGATTAGCTAAGTTATACATTAATGAAATAGTAACTCGACATGGAGTTCCAATCTCGATCATTTCTGATCGTGATAGTCGTTTTACTTCAAGATTTTGGAGAAGCTTTCAAAGGGAAATGGGGACTCAGATAAAGTTAAGTACGGCGTATCATCCTCAAACATATGGACAGAGTGAACGAACAATTCAGACCTTAGAAGATATGCTCCGGGCTTGTATTGTTGATTTTGGGGGATCGTGGGATAAGCATTTGCCGTTAATCGAATTCGCTTACAACAACAGTTATCAATCCAGCATACAAGCGGCACCGTTTGAAGTACTGTATGGTAGGAAATGTCGAACGCCTCTGTGTTGGAACGAAGTGGGAGAGAAACAGTTAGCGGGGCCGGAAATAGTTCAGTTAACCGCCGATAAGGTTACACAGATCCGAGAAAGATTGAAAGTGGCTCAAGATAGACAGAAGAGTTACGCTGATCGCCGTCGAAAGCCGTTGGAATTTCAAGTTGGGGATTACGTAATGTTAAAGGTTTCGCCGTGGAAAGGAGTCATCAGATTCGGTCGACAGGGTAAGCTTAGCCCAAGGTATATTGGACCATTTGCAATCACTGAAAGGATCGGGGAGGTAGCTTACAGATTAGATCTTCCACCAGAGTTGAGCATAATTCATAATGCATTTCACGTATCAAACTTCCGAAAGTGTTTAGTTACTCAAGATCAGGCAGTCTCCCTACCAGAGATACAAGTCGACGAAAGACTAAATTATATAGAAGAGCCAGAAGCTATAGTTGATTATAAGGTTAAAGTGCTGCGGAATAAGGAGATCAGGCAAGTGAAAGTTCAGTGGAGGCATCATAGAGGTCAGGATGCCACGTGGGAAACCGAATCGGACATGAGAGCCAAATACCCTCACCTTTTTGCTTAACTGAATTCCGGGACGGAATTCTTTTAAGGGGGAGATGATGTAATACCCCGGGTAAGGTCGTTATTTAAACCCTCTTATCGTTAAATTGAATAAGTTTATAATAATATATTTAGGGTAAAAATTTGGTTAATTTGTAAGTTTAGGGTGTTTAGACTATTATTGATTAGTGTAAGGGCTAAAAGGGTAAATGTGGATAGATATTATCCTTAGAATGTCCAGGAAATCTTAATTATTCAGCAAAAATATCAAAGGGTGTGTGTGTGTTTTGGAAGAAAAGAAGAAAGGAAGAAAAGCTAGCTTAAGAGATCATTTGGTGTACTTGGAAGAGATTACAGGTATGTTTCCTTTACAATTTATGTTTGTAAATGTTAATAGGAAGTTTCTGTCGGATTAAAATCATCAAAATCGATCTGGTATAAATCACAGTCGGATTCTGGGTAGAAATAGGGCAAACAGTCAGAGGTGTCCGGACACTATGAATGTGTCCGGGTGGTTTTGTTGGGAGTGTCCGGGTAACTTGTTGGTGGTGTCCGGATAGTGTTCTGCAGATTTCCGGACGAGTTATTTATCCGGGTAAGTCTTCTTTTCATTATGTTCCGGTTAAAAATGGGTTACCGGATAGTATCCGGATTTCTTTAGTGTCCGGATGTTAACCGGATTAGTTGTGTTGTCCGGAAAAGCTGTGCTGTCCGGAAAAGTAGTGTTGTCCGGATAAACTTTGGTTTCCGGATACCTTGGCTGATTGATCAAATTTATGAGTTTAGATGCTTTTAAGTGTCCAGTAGCCTGAGTATTGTTAATTCATGGATAGGGAATGATCTAGGATCGAATGTACTGTGGACTCGACTTAAGTTCGGGTTTGGGGGTAACATTTAGGGACTAGAGTGTTTTAGAGTTCTTAATCTTGGTAAGACTTGTGTGATCAAAGTAGTAAGACAATACTTGTATATGATTGTTTCAGATTCTGTGAAATTGAAGTGAAGCTGAATTGTTTGAGAAAAGCTTGGTGGACATTTTGATAAGTCAAACAGGTGAGTTTTTACTTTAAAAACGTTTTTTAATGGAATACGTATATGTGTGGATTGGGAATGAAATAGTTGATGACTATGTGTTTATATGTGAATTATAATATAGTGAGGTATTATATTTACATAAGTATTATAATATGTTATAATACGTTGGCCGGGTTTAAGACCGGTGTGTTTGGCTATAGAATCTGTATAGCGTTGTTTGGCTGTAGATGTTGTACAGCGTTGTATATTATTAGTTGGCTTGCTACCACTAATATGGCCAGGAGGAAATGAGAAGGAAAGGTACACGATGTGTGAGTTTAAATTGGATATATGTAACTATGTGGCGTGATTTATATGATTGAAGTTTGTATAAATGGTTTTTAAACTAACAGGGGTTTCTCACTTAGACCAACAGGTCTAACCCTCATTTTGTTTTAAAAATATGTATTCCAGGTGGCGGATCAAGTAAGGGCAAGTAAGTAGAGTATGAGATGGATGGCTAGTAAGGAAGACTATAAGACGAAGCTTTTGACTTATTTAGTAGTTGTAATGGAATGTTAAGTGTTATGGATGCAAATAGCACAAGGATTGTATTTCAAATGTTTTCTTTCTATTTGTAAAAGACTACCGGACCGTACATGTAAAGTGAAGTTTGTTTGTTATATCTAATTGTGTTATATTGTGTGATATGTCGTGTATATGGGATAAGGGATGTTACACTTGCAAACAGCAGAAGGGTCGATTTCACATTTTTGCATGGCGTATGCAACAAACTTCTGATAAGAAACGTTTACTGACAATTTTACACCATGCTTAGATTTATAAGCAAAATTCCACTCATTGTTTTCTTTCACCCATTCACCATCGTAACAGAAATATAGCCTAGCTTTTGCAACAGATGAACCCATTTTTTCAATGGTATCTCAAAAACAAAATACTGAAGAAAGAAAGCAAGAAAGCAAGAAAGAAGGATGGAATGGGTGTGAGTTATGAATTGCATTCTACTGATATTTATGGATGAAATCTCATTGAGAAAGATGAATTGCAACCACAAATTGGTCTTCCAAGTACAATGATTCAACATTGATGAAACATGCCAGTGAATTTGAACCACAATTTCGTCTTCAAAGTACAATAATTGTGGAAAAAAATAGTAAAAGCATGCAAAAATTCGTGCAAAAAGGACCAAAAATGTCATTTTTTGTCTGATCGCGGGATGGTCGCGGGGTCAATCGCGGGGAGGGACCAAAACTGTAACCGCAGGCATAGTTGGGGGGTGCCGCGGGACCTTTTGGCCAAAATAGTGGGCCACGTGTGTCCTATCCCACGATCGCGGGATCCATCGCGGGATTAATGGGTATTTTGGAAAATTCGGGAGAGAAATGGGTATTTTGGTAAGTCAAAGTCAAACTTTGGGTATTTTAATTAAATTCCCTTTATATTATGATAATTTTAATAAATAAAGTCCATAAACATATTAACATAGCTAGAATCTTTTTTCAAGACCTCAATATATAGTTAGTTATATATACACTGATCCATTTTAATTTTAACCCGTTACACAATTTGATAACATTCCATTTTTCAAAACATATATAACTTCCAAGCATCATGTGGGGAAGGGGAGGGGTTGGGTTGGGTTGGAGTTCTTAAGCATTAGGTAAGAGTTAGTAGCAAGTATGCACGAAATCGTCAAATATTCCATCTACCACATAGTGTGTGTATATATATATATATATATATCGTAATTTTTCTTTATTTTTATAGTCATTTTCTGCCTATAAAATCCAACCTTTTCTTCACCATTTTGTCTCAAGTACAACATAAATAAAACCCAAGAAAATGCCGATGGTTGCATACTTTCTTATTTCGATTCTGGCCATTGCGGCTCCAGGAACTTATGCAGTGCAGCACATCGTTGGTGATAGCGGTGGCTGGACCAATTCCGGAGATTATACTACATGGGCCGCCAGTAAGACGTTCAATGTTGGCGACACACTTTGTAAGTTTTTTTTTTAATAAATATATATTATACATACTCATATATTTCTTATATTTAGGGGTCGTTTTCCCAAACGTTTACTCGGTAAGTGCTTACCGGTAACATTTGACACTCACACTTACCTTACGGGGTAAAATTTATAATCCTTCGAAATTAAACGACATTGTATGTAACAGTTTTCCAGGTAAACGTTAACTGGGTAAGAGTCATGATTATCCTCACTTACCGGGTAATACTCTCGGTCCTTGCTATCGATTGGTCCTTGCCATGTTTATTTGATAAGGAAAATGACCCGATACCCGGTAATTTCTTACCGGATAAGCGTTAGATAAACGGCTCCTTAGTGAGGTTTGAATGGTTGACAACCAGGGATACTAGGCTTTACCATTAACCTGGGTACCATTTGGCCTATAACCCTTTGGTCATGGTATAAGTTTTGTTACCATGCAATTCTTTGAAAAATGCAAAAATCGAGGGTCAAGTTTTTTTTTGACTAACTAGCTAAATCTTTTGAACTATTTTTTTTTCATTTGGCATTATTCAAGATGCATTTTATGTAGTTTACTGATTGCAACCGTGTAAGAAGGTTCATTCTCTTACAAGGCTCGATTAGGGGTTTTGTAATTTTTTTTAAGTTTATAACATTTATATACGACAAATGAAACAAATAAACTCACACACTCTCCTCACCTTTGGTGAGGTTTGAATCCATGACCTTCTACAAAGCCAAGAACTCCGATACCGCTAGGCTAAATGCCCTTTGGTGGGGACTATGTAATTAGAATGTGCCTTTTTATGCAGTTTTATTTCATGCAACTTTTAAGCAGGTTCATCATTTTTACATGGTTCTATCAATGGACATCTTTTACAGAATGTTTTAACAAGTTTTTTATGACCTTTCCAAATTAAAATGTTTTATTAGCTTTTAATATGACACTGGTTTTTATAAGATATTTTTTTTCCTCAAATAATGTCTTAAAAAACTAATAGAATATCTTATTTCAAGAATGTCTTACATAACCTGTTAAGACGCCTTAAAACATGCTATAAACTTATTATAACACCTTTGCATAATGTTTCGTCATATAAACTCAAACCCTATAAAACAAAGTCTATTAGAATATTTAAACATTTTTGACATCTTGTAAACCTGATTTTGTTGTAATGATGTCAACTACTATGGGCCTCAACCGTGTAAAGTATATTTCAACCGTGTAAAATGCTCTATTTTGTTCTAGTAACAACTAAGGAGCCGTTTACCAAACGCTTACCTGGGTAAACATTGACTGGTAAAATTCAACATCATCACTTACTTATCAGGTAATATTTTAGTCCATCAAAACAGTATCATATGCAACAATTTTCCTAGTAAGCGCCAACCATGGTAAGAGTCTTCGCCCTCACTTACAGGGTAAGACTCTATGTCCTTGCCTTAGCTCTTGCCGAGAAAGATTATTGGTCCTTGTCATATTTATCCACTAAGATAATATGACTTGGTAAATAGTTACCGGGGTAAACGTTTGGTAAACGACCCCTAAATCTTTTGAATTGTTTTTCCTTGGGCAGTATTCAACTACGGTAGTAGCCACGGCGTGGACAGTCTATCGAAAGTCGATTATGACAATTGTGCCACCAGCAACGCCATCAACTCCTATACCGGTGGTGCAACCACCATTAAGCTGACACAACCAGGCCCAATGTACTTTGCTTGTCCATCATTTGGCCACTGCAGTTTAGGGATGAAAATGGCAATCAATGTGGTATCTCAATCCACCACCTCACCCACCACCACCACCCCTAGTAGCGACAACAACCTATCCCCACCATCGTCAACCACCCCATCGACGCCAACAACTTCAAGTCCCAGTGGTACAAGCATGGTGGTTGTTGGGTTGTCTATGATTTTGGCACCAGTGGCTGTGTTCATGTGCTAGGAAAGGGGCAGTGCTTGTTACTTATGTTTTTATAATTATTAAGAGTTGTGTGATTTTGCAAACTTATTTTTTGTTTGGGGAGTGAAATGGAAAGTAATGAAAAATGGAATGTAAGCTGATGCATTGGTGAATAGAAACAAAAACATTATTACAATCCCAAAAGAAGATTTTATTCTTTACACCAACTAAGTTGACAATAGGGGTGAACGGTTGAAGAGAAATAAATTTTGGTCAACAAATGATGAAATTAAAGGGGTAGGAATGAGAGTTGATCGATTCGTTACGCAAAGTTGGTTTAGTACAGGATTTGGGATGATACATCCGTCTTTAATTTGACGTATATATATATATATAGAGGAAGGTTCAAACTAGAACGCTAACTATTTATAAAAAAACACGAAAACGGTCGTTCATGTGCCAAATTACATATGATTTTACACTAACTGCAAAAAATTGGACGCGGACGACTCTAGCCGCGACTTTAAGTCGCGGGGCAAGTCGTGTGAATCATATATGATTTTATACGTAAATCATGTATGATTTTGTACATTAGTGGTCATTCTCGTGTTTTCTAAAACAATTAACATTCTCATTTGAACCCCCCTCTCTCTCTCTCTATATATATATATATAGAGAGGAAGACTATATAATTATATATATATATATATTTCTAAAAAATATTATATGAACCGATATTCTTGGACCGATATATCACCGATATCGAATATCGGTCCTTGACCGATATGGCACCGATATACGATATTAACAGCATAGCCTGCTACAAAGGTTGCATCAGTGCTATTGGATGCTTCAGATGTACAAGGTTCTGTTGTTTATTTGTTTTCAGTTACTGAGAAGTTCAGGTCAGTGACTATTGTAGTTTTCCAGCGGCTGCTCAACTCTTGCTAAGGATTACAAGTCATTGGGTGTTGAGGCTAAAATGGCAACCAGTGGCTTGGCTTGTGTTTCATCAGGGGCAACTATGGTTCAATGATGTGAGGTTTATTGGTGGAATAAATGGCATATGACTCTTCAATGGTTAACATGGTTCAACGACTGAAGGAGAACATGACAATCTCATCTTCCTTGTTCTAAATGATTGGTTGCGGGCTTACGGCTAATTAATCAAGTGCTCGATGATTTTATGCTTGCCGCATGTGCTAACTGAAAGCATTGAGAGAGAGTTTGTAATTTTATTTTGTTCAAACATAAGTTTTGGATTTTTTAAATAAGCAATACATTTCATTCCGCTGCATTATGATGAATGAGGCTAAATGAATGGTTTGGATGAGGGTTGCACGGGTTGTAACCTTTTTGTGGGTTGCAAAATAGTCTTCCTCTATATATATATATATATGCATCCATAAACATATGATATGCTCATATGCATTAATTAAAATTTAAAAACATAGTTCAACATCAAAACATCAACGTAAATAAGGTTTCACAAAACAAAATAGGAAAAGTGTTTGATGAGCAAGAAGCAACTAAGCTTAAATAAGTAGAGGTCGACTATAATCTAAATTCTAATAATCATAATCATAAATAGCAATAAGCCCTTAAGCTGCAGTTCCTCATCATTCTTAAATTAAAAGAGATTCACAGGTTACCACAGGTTCGTGAACAGAAGAAGTGAAGAACAGGTTCGTGAACAACAGAGAAAAAGAATCTGGGATTCTTGTTGCCTTGTTGGTTCGTGAGCAGATCAGAGAAGAAGTGAAGAAGAAGAAGAAGTGAAGAACAGAAAAGAAAAGAAGAGTACGGGAAGAAAAGAGGGAAAAGGAAGGAAGCATTAAAACCTAACTAATAAATCAGTAAAAAACAGGAAAATAGCCTCATTAATAAAGCCCAAACCGTAAAGCCCAAAAAAAGTCCCAAAAAAAGTCAAAACGATATAGCAACGATATATCGGCCGATATATGAAACACAATATCGGCGATATATCGGTACATATCGGCGATATATCGCCCACCGATATAAATTCCGATATTTTGCAAAGAGATATCGCCCTATGTCCGATATCCGATATATCGCGATATTGACAGCATAGGTAGCAGGGTGATGAAGAAGACTCTTATATCCTTAACCGCAAACAACAACATGCGTCTTTGAAGAACAAACAACATCTAATAACTTACTATGTTCCGGGGACATCTTATCCAAACATACATCTTCTGGCGCCATTTAATCAGCTTCTTTAGATCATAACAGCCACCACCACACTTGAGCATCAAGATTACATGTATAATCAAACTTCCAAATTATAAATAACCTTGCACAAACGAATGTTAGTATAGCACAAACGAATGTTAGTATAGTAAAGAAAATATTCTTTTTGACAGGTAAATAACCCAAGGAAACCCAATAATATATCCGGTCCACCCCATAACAAACCCACTCCAAGGATTCTCAAAAGCAATTAAGTGAATCTCTCTATAGACTTTCATCCCCCAAAACCACTCTCAAGCAATAACGATCATCTAATGAATTAGTATTTAATACACTTGATCAAAGATTGGGAATACATATCGATCATCTTGCCAGATTTTCTAAACAGGAGTTTCTTAAATTAGCACACATGAAGCGAACATTTGGTTTTCAATAATATGACATTTAGATATCGTTTACCCTAAACCCAACTGTAACAACACTAAAAGCACACAAATGCAGGTGTTTTCATCTCCAACCCACCACTAAAACACTAAAAGAAATAGAAGTCTCCAAACTTGGCCTCTATAAATCAAGTATTGATATAATATTATGTTTTTATAATTATAATATTATATATTGACTAAAAGTTTAATATATTAAGATGTTTATTATTATTATTATTATTATTATTATTATATTAAAGATGTTTTTAGTGTGTGATTAGAGTTGATTTCTTTTAAATGGACCCCCGTCTTTAGTATTTTATTTTCAGTTGTTGGATTGGAGATGGTATAAGCACTTATCGGTAAGAGTCAACACTTTCAACACTTTCACTTAACTTACCGGGTAAGATTTTGGTCCATTAAGACGTCAGTGTATGCAACATTTTATTCCACGTAAACACTTGCCGATATGAGTCGTCACTTACCAGATGATCAAGCATTTGCACCGTTACTTATATCGAAATTTGAAGGGAACTTATACAAAATGCATGAGCAAATTAAGTGTATGAATGAACCATTACTTACATTGACATCTGAAGGAACTATCCTCATAATCCTCCTAGGTTGGTCTTCGGGTGGTATGTTTATAATATATGCATACCATGAGCATGTTGTGGTTGTGCTTGAATGGTCATAACCAATGTTAGCAGTACCTAAAACAGAGCCCAACCTTAGCAGTACCTGAAATGATCATACATAGGATTATGTTGTACCTCCTTTGCGGATATATCAAGAGAAAAGACCAATTTTGTACTCACCTCACAAGAATCCAGACCTTCAAGATTAATTACTGTCAAGGTTTCATTTTGTCAGTTATACACATCAAAAGTTAAAACTTGGCAAAAAGTCAGTAATTACAAACTATCGAAAGTTCACATGGGACAATCCAAAGAGTAAAATAAAACCAAAATAAAATCGATCTAATCTAAAAACCTTAGCGTCAAACGTACCAAAACATATCGAGTAATATCTAAAACCATGTCGAGTAAATATCCAAAACCAAATCAGGTAGTTGTATTTAGACTTGACATCCAAAATAAATACTAACGTAAAAAAATATCAATTTTTAATTTTAAACCTAGTTAGGAAATAGAAAATAATGAATTATCGATTTAGTTTAAATAAATAATATATAATTAACTTATTAATTTTAATATATAACGGGGACGGGGCAGGGAGTGCCATACCTGTCCCCGTCCCCGTCCCCGTCCCCATCCCCGGTTTAGCGAGGAATCCCCATCCCTGATCGGGGAGGGTGCACCGGGTTCCCCGACGGGTCGGAGCCAATTCCCATGCCTTCTCTCTCCATAATAGGATGAAAGATAAATATTACAAGTTTACAACCCAGAATACTGTGATGTACCACACCCTTTGTTGACCAACTCTATATATCAGGTTAAGTGGTGAAATCATAGAAATGCATCAAGGCTTCTATAAGATGAGGGAGTTTACTATGAGTGGGTGAGTTTGTTTATCCTATCATGAAAATCCACATATGTTTATATTCATGGAGCCTCAATATCAGTATGATGTCTTCTAATTATTTTCATAAGTGCATAGACAAACCAACACATAAAGCAAGAGATACACCAATAAATCCTGTGGACTCTAATCAAAATCTAATAGACGAAAAAGTCAATGAGGCACAAAAAGGTGAGGTACTGGTGTCACATTGTGAATCAACATGTTCATGCATATATGCTTTTAGAATTATCATCTTATAAGATAGTCGTTAATAAAGGGTTTAAGGAAGGAATTACATACATAAACAATAAAACAAATGGTAGTGTTCTTACCAGATGCTTGCTGACAGGTTTATTTCGGTTGTAGCTTGTGTCTTCAAAAGCAAGTATCTACTTTGCTACTGCAAACGCCTAGCAGAGCACATCATGTTTGCACAGGCAATAAAGTAAAAAACTATTAGAATTTATGAAATCTTCAGCCAATTGTACTTCATAGGATTTAATAATCCCTTTTTCTAAACAATTATCCAATACTCCTATGGTTATCTAGCATAATGAAAACAAAATCCATTACAACGAGACGAAATCAACCAAAATATACGTTGTTTATTTAGTAGAATCTAAAGAAACAAATTTAGATGCTAACCTGGAAAAGAATAAAATGTATACGATAAGTGATGCAATAAGTGATCATAAGAATATGATGCTAACCTGGAAAAGAATAAAATTTATTAAAGAGAGCAATTCTTCTGTCTTCTTAAGCCAACAAAGTTATAGCGGGACTTTAACCTTGTTTCAGCAAAATATCCAATAATTTCAGCACTCTCTAGTGCCAAAGTAGCTATAACATGTTGCGGTTTTTTCTCCAAAAGTAAAATAAAATGAACAAAAAACACATATCTCCTATCATAATATTCATATATGCTAATACATAAGACCCAACACAATGAATGGTAAACCCTTCAAAAAAGAGGGGTGCAACTATAAACAAGCTACGGGCTGAAGAAAGGAAAAACACAGCTAGAGACATGAAATATGTACCGGAAAAATCATAACAAAAACACGACGATAATTCGACAAATTTTGATATTCCTAAACATATTCTAGAATTGAAAATAAAAAAGCATATATTCCCGAAAGTCCCCATCATACGGGGTTAAAACATGAGTAGCAACATCGAAAGTAAGCTTGGCAAGCCTGAAATCAGCAACCTGAGAAATTAAGGTGAATCAATAAACACAAATTCATGGACATCATTAAAAAGCCGATAAAGACTACAAAAAATCTTACTTCGCTTCAAAATTAAATAAAAAAGAATGTTAGAATAGCAACCTATGAATGATCTTGTGATGACTTGCAAACAGAGAAGTACGTTGAAAACTACTGGTCTTGTATATCCTCATCGCCCCTACTGAAGGAACATAAATTATAAAATGAGACCAATAAAGCATAAAGATCAATATTTTGTTTATGCACCAAACAATCTTAGGCCAACTCCCAACCACAAAACTATTAAACCGTTGTTAGACATCGAAGTTGAACATGTTGATGTCATCCTACATTGTAGAACATGTTGGACATCGTAGTCAAACATGTTGATGTCATCCTGTATTGCAAAACTAAGTAAATATACAATTATAAATAGACAATTTGAATTTATTTCGAAAGTTACTTGGACGATGAGAGAATCATCGTTGACTTCAAAGTAGAAACCACTTGGAGGTTTGTAATTCTCAGGGAAATCATTGCAAAAGCCTGTGAAAATTGAACAATTATGTCTATAAACACATAATATTGATAATAATAAAATCTTTAACTATTCTGTTCATGTTGTATATGTATCAACGATTCCGTAACAATTGGAAATCACTACAAATTTAAAACTCTCTTGTACAAACTATGACACTTGGAACCACCGGATTGTATTCCAAGATAGATCGATCATCTGTTCATACAAATTTTCTCTGAATTTTTCTCTTTTCCGCTTGTAGACTCAATTGCACACATAAAAACTTATTAAAATCGAACACATACCCATAGAATTGGATTAATATCGAACATGAAACCAATCAGACCAGGTGTCTGTAATCAAATAGCAACAAGACATAAACCCTAAATTTAACAAGCAAGTGGAATGTAACATGCAAAATAGAAAGTGAACCGTGAATCCTGGTTTTTCTCTCAACCCACGAACCGTCAAGAACAGAAAGAGATCTTAAAGCAAGAACAAAAATCACCGGCTGTTAAAACCCACCAAATTAAGAGTTTCACAATAGTTCAGTAGTTTACCTAGGCTTTGCAAGACGGAGTCATTTGGTAAGAGAGATAGAGAGACCTAGGTGACGATGGGTCTGTGAGTACATAAACAATATTATATAAAGAATATAATAAGGGTTGATAATATCCTCCTCCTCCTCCTCCTGTTGTTGTCTCATGTGACATTGATCCCCTCATGATTAAGCACATCCAACAGAAATTGTCCATAAATTTCATCACCAACATGACCAATCACAATGCAACCAAGTCCCAATTGAGCTGCGGCTATAGCCATGTTGCAGTTACCACCCGCTTCCCAATATTTCTATAAAACAAATAATCCAAACCCCCTAAATCATATAGTAACTGATAAAGAAATCAAACAAAAAGAAAATCTAAAAAAGGAGAGGAGAGGAGACCGACCTTATCAGGAGGCGATTTAGAAAGCTGTTCCATGTAATGTTTACGTTCATCCAATGAAGAAGGTGGCAATTTGGGAACGCTAAGCACCACGTCAACGCATAGGTTACCAAGGGTCGCCACATCAAATTCTTTCTCCAAGGAACAACCACGCTGCTGCTCCGAAACAACTCCATAACTTTTGCAATTTACCGGAACACGACTCCTAATCGCATGATTGTACCACATGGAAATTCTGTATCTAGGGTTTTGGAGGTAAGTATTACAGGATCCATAATTGGGCGTCGGAATTTGGGGATTCAGAATTAAGGTTTGCTGATGCATTAATGGAGTGGAAGATTAAGGTGGATTAGTACTGATACTGATTATTTGTTTGTTTGTGAAGCAAAACCATGAAAGGGAGAGAATCCAATTTGTTGTGTTGGGATGAATCGGGTGGAAGAAATTGGATTGATGATTGTTGCCCCCAAAATCCTTGTTGGAAATTTATTCGTCCACCACTTTTGGTGGAAAAGGTTAGGGTTCTTTCAAATCCAAAGGGGCTGCTTCTTTCTTTGATCAAATTTGTATTAAATATTTTGTAGAATATACATATCCAGAAATCAAATCCGGGAGCGTAGGCGTGAGGGCTGAGGCAGTTCTTGGGAGCCGAAGTCGTGGGAGAGATGATTAATTAAGGGAGGGAGGGAGGGACGGAGAAATCAGGAGGACTTGGGAGAGATGATTAAGGGGAGTGAAAGTGATTTTAAATCAGGATACTTTCAAGTTTGTACATAAAGTATAAAAACTTGTACTACTTAATTTTCAACAATAACCCCTTGTTCATGCTTTTTATATATATATTTTCAAGAAGTGATAACATAGTGACAAAGACGGGTATCATAATATTCATATTTAAGATCTAGTTTTTCTTACATTTTTAATGTACTGATAAGAAATCTTTTATTTGGTTTTCTAATCCCTCCCTTCTCATAAGAAATCTTTTATTATTCTACCTATGCATGATTCTGAAAATTGCCATCACACTAGGTCTAAACTCCATCAAGGAATCTGTGATTGTACCTGTAGATGTTTCTGTTATACTCATTACGAAATATCTTGTTGTTCAGAAAACCTAAAAAAGAATATTACTTACTTATTAGCTTCCGATCTGCTTAATCCTGATATAAAATACCAAATTGTTGGAAAAATCTTCAAAGATATAAACAAGTTTTATAAGAGTTTTTTGTATAATCCTGAAGTTGAAAACGAAGATAAATTTGAAGCCTTTGTAGTCTTCAGAGAATATGGTTGGTCATACAATAATTGGTATTACTCCGGTTGGACAGAAGATCTTCCTTACCATGAAGAAGATCTACAATCCCCATAAACAGGAATAGCCGTGGAACTTGGCAATATACGATCAAGATCTCCATGTCTATATACTGTAACCTCAGGCCCATTCGTTAGTGGATTACTTTTTAGTTAATACACTAATAACTGCGTTGCAGCCCCTTATAAGGTCTTATTTTAGTTTGTTTTTTAGTTAAAACATCTAAGATACCCCCTTATTTATTGGTATCAGAGCCTTTTAATTTTTTTTATGAGTAGAATAGATTATTTAAATTTAGAATTATTCCAGGAAAGTAGATATGTTGTCTCTTTAGATGAGTATAAGTTTAATTGTTCTTTCTATAAAGAAACAAATAAACATATTCTCCATAGTGAAAACATTCAATTAAATAGTATTGTAGATTTAATTACGAACCTTGGAAAAAATCTTGAATATAATCAGAATAAGAATACCAATCTTTGGCAGTCTATTCATGATTTTATGATCAAGAAAAACAAAGCTATTCTTAATTTGGAAAACAAATTAGAATACCTTAAGACAACTTTTTCTTTATTCGAAGAAAACTTGTAAGTCTTGAAAAGAAAATTGATTTATTGGTTTTAAAACCAAATAATCGCCTTTCAAAAGAAGACAAAAGAAAAGAAATTGAATTTCAAAATAAAGGTTTATTAAAGGAAATTCAAAATCAGGCATTTGAAAATACAAAGATTTTCAAAGAACAATTCGAAGAAGTTAAACTTCATTTAATACAGTTTGAAAGACTAGCTATCAATTAAATGAACTTTAGTTTTGAAGGAATTATTCTTGAAGAAGCTCAAAAATTTTGTAACCAAAATTTGCCTAAGTCTTCTGGTTATTTTGAAACGAAAAATATTGTTTCTGACTCCAACAAGTTAGTTGTTACTCAAAACAATATTATAATAGCTCTTTTAGTTTCTTTGCATCATAAGATTGATAAAATTTCTGTTTAAGAAATTCCAAACTCTTCTGATATTGAAAAACTTTCTGATCAATTTTCAAAACTTTCAACAACTTTTGAAAAGAAGCTTGTTCCAAGAACCAAATTTCTTGTTTATAAAAATGTCTAGCAGAATTCCTTTTAGTGGATCTTCTAGAACTATACAAGAAAATGAGTCCCTTGAAAATAGGCCTCAATTGGTTGGACAAGACACTAGACTACATTTCAGTACTCTAGGAAGAATATTCTCTAGGAGATCCTCAAGGTCTAATTCTAGACTTGAAGACATGATTAATGTTGATAGAAGTGAACAACTTCTTAACAATAATCAAATAGAAGCTTTTGATCCCACTAGATTATACTCTATTGGAATTTTTGAAAGAAACTCTGGTCTCTTTAGACATCATAGTTTACAAAATCTTTTTGTTCCTCAAGGAAGAATCATTACCATTAACCTGATGACTAGAGAAGCTAGCCTTAGGTTAAGAAGATCAAACCAAACCACTTTACACTTTGGACTCCTAACTATTGCGATAAAAGGTCTCCATAGAACTGGTTTAGGAACAAAAGCCCTTGTAGTATTGATTGATAATAGATTTTCTAATCTTGATCAAGCTATAATCGGAACAATGGAAATAGATTTAAACAACAATATAGGCGTTGCTTATATTGCTCCCCAAAACTTTTCATTAAGTGTTGATGATTTCTGTAGACATGTTACTTTACATATTCAAACACTTGGATATGAAAGTTTTATAGGAAAGAATCTGGCAATAGAAATAATATTTCTTGGAAGATTGACAGGAACCACAGGAAGTCAGTATAATGTTGATATTGACTCAATCATCCAAACTGTATCCTGTAGAGGAATACAAATGATACCTCCTGCCCAGATAGACTCCCAAACCATTGCTGGTAGTAAATGGACTATTCCATTTCACAGAGAAGCAACAACTATTGTCCCCACTAGTTATGTTGCCTATACCAATTCAGGTGGATCTAAATCTCTAAGGTTTAGAAATTATAAGGACAATGCTTCATCATCCCAAACAAAAGATGAAGAAGAAGATGAACCTACTGATGAAGATCTTCATAGATTTTCCACTAGCTTCATGAATGTTACTTTTGATGATGAATGGGATACCTTAGAAGAAGACTCTAAGTATTTTGATTCAAGCAATCCTAATGACATCAAACCTTTCTTGGTCAAATATAATCCACCTCCTTCAAGCCAAGTTGACATTAGGGAAATAAAACCTACTGGATGGGAAGGCTATGATCATATAATTCTCTACCCCAAAGAATTATTTGATTATACTCTTAGTCCCCAAGAGCTTGAAGAAATGGAAGTTATCCTTAAAGAACAAGGACAACTCACAGAATCACAAATTATCTACCAAGATGATTTGAAAAATATAAGAATGACTCCTAAAGAAGAAAATTCTTTGGACTCATACTTAGATGATTCTGTAAAATCTGTTAACTTCGCCCTCATGGATGACAATGTTGGATCATATGTTACTGGCCCAGTACCAGGAAGACTTGAAACAATGAGTTATGAAACAGGAAGACCTCCTCGTGTTCAAGCCAAAGGTTACAATGAACCAACTCAAAGTTATAGAAATAAAGGAAGAAGATTACCAACTGATCCGACTTTCACTTGGAAATCTACCCGTTTATTAAATATTACAGATATACACCCACAATTGTGGAATTCATATCTGGAAACTTGGTCCCAAGAAGTTCATCGAGACTACACATCTAAATATCTTGAAAAAGATATAGATGCTGAAGTAATGATTTCCATTGCGGAAACTATCTTGGTACTACTGCACTTGCTGCATGGGAAGACTGGAAAAAACACTTTCCTGAGTCACTAGCACAACTTGTTGCACAAGGTAATAACATAAGGAACTTCACATCAACTATCCTTAGGATTATTAATGGTGGAGATACCTTATCTGGCCTAACCATAAAGCAGAATGAAGCACTTCGTGATCTTGAACAACTCCAATTACATGATTGGAAAAAGATTGTTTTCTTCCTAAATGACTTTGTTCATTTAGCCTCCATCTCTGGTAATTATTATGATGCAAGTATTTGCAACAGAATGTTTACTAAACTGCCAGGAGAATTGGGAAGAGAAATTGAGCTTAAATGGAAACAAGACCAGCCCAGTGTTGATGCCCAATGGAATAATGCAACAGTAAGAGCTAAGGTTATCATAGATCACCTTAAAGCTAAGTGTTCCATGATCCAGACCCAGAGAGAGTTAAAAAGGAAAGATACAGGATTTTGTTCCTCTATCTATACTCCTCAAACTTATGATAAAGTCCAGGAAAAGAAAAAAGGCCTTTTCCTAGCAAAAGAAAGCCCAAAAAGACTTACTTCCTTAGAAAGTCCAATGCAAGAAAGCCCACATTAAATAAAGACAAACATGTGAGAAAATATAAAGATAATAAGAATTATAACAAATTTTCTTGTTATGCTTGTGGGAAAGAAGGACATTTATCAAGCAAATGCCCTGGAAAGAAAACTCTTTTTAACCAAAGAGTTGATCTTATAAATTGCACTAATGAAGACTTAGTTGACATAACTTCTGATGTCTCAACTAACTCTGAAATCTACTCTATTATTAGTGTAGAAGACATGCAAGATACCCTTCAACAAAGCGATTATTCCTTTATTGAACAACTTGCTCAATCTCAAACACCTTTACAACAGAAATATGGCTACCATAATTCTCTTGTAAATATAAGTATTTCTGATGAAGAAATTGAAATGTTTCAAAACTTAAATTTTGTAAACATTGAAGTTTTAGATTGTACCCACAAATGGAAACACAACACGGGTAATATGTCTTTGGTACCCTTCTCTTGAGAAGCGTTCTCATTGTGATCTGTGTAGAATTGAAGTTTGTTACTCCTGTTTATCCTCTGTTTATAATTATGTTCTACCTGAACCTAATATTCATAAACAAAAGACAAATAGAATAACTATACTTGATGATAGACTTCATACCCTTGAAAATCGTATGGAAAATCTTGAAATTAGTTTTCAACAATTTTCACAAAAAGACTTTGATCAAGAATTCCCTCCTTTATTTGCAAAACCACCAAAAAACAAGGGAATTCAGATTCAAGATCAGCCTTCATCTTCATATATGGCTATAACCCCAGTTATACCCATTATATGTAACAAAAAACCACTGAAAAATCTTTTTGTTTTAGTTCTCTTAAACATTAAAGGCATGAAATTTCAAATCCCTGCTTTTATTGACACAGGAGCAACTGAATCTACTTTAGATGCCTCTATACTTCCCCCAGAATTACTTAGTAAACTGGTTGAAGCACAGAAACCTTTAAAGTCTATGACTTTTTCAGGAACTATACACGAAACAAACCATTACTTGAAAAATCTTCTTTTACAATTCCAAACAAATTGTCAAGAATGGTCACCTGCTTACTCTATGGAAACATGCTGGGTCTCAAACTTAAATGAATTACATGGTATACATCTAATTCTTGGACTAAACTTTTTACTTACAAAGGATAGATCCTTTCATATTTGTAAGGATTATGTCATGATTTCTCAGCAAGCCACACTCACACCCATAATATCAGAGTACGCTCGAAAGCGTGGTGGAAGTAGTGAAGCATAAAAATTACAAAATCCCAGACTGGTTTGTACTCCCCAAAACTGTTCTTGTAATGATAACAGTTGTACAAAAAACTAGCATCTCTTAGTCCTGATAGGACTTTTAATGATTTTCCAGACTTTGAAGAACTTTGGAAAATTGAAAATGATGACTCTTCTAAAGATTATTCTTTTTTAAACTTATCATATAAATTGGTAAAACCCCATATACTAAACCAAAAACTTTTAAGTAAAAATTTTACTTATGAGGATATTTTATATATGGTGGATCATTTACAAAAAACTGAAATTATTGGCGAAGTCCCAACAAAATTTTGGGAAAGAAATAAGCTTTTTTGTAAATTAGAGATAATTAATCCAGATTTGGTAATTAAGACATGAATGCCTAAATATGATAATTGGACTATTGACGAGTTCAAGATGCATATTTCTCAATTACTAAAGCTTGGAGTAATTACAAGAAGCACTTCTAGGCACAGAACTGCAGCTTTTATAGTTCAAAAAGAATCTGAGAAAAAACGTGGTCAATCACGAATGGTTTTTAACTATAAAAGACTAAATGACAATACCCATATTGATGGCTATTGTATCCCTACCAAAGAAATTCTTCTTAACAAAATCCAAGGAGCAAAATGGTTTTCAAAATTTGATCTCAAATCAGGATTTTGGCAGGTAAGAATGCATCCAGACTCTATTCCATGGACATCTTTTACATGCAGTGAAGGACATTTTGAATGGAAAGTTATGCCTTTTGGCCTAAAAATGCCCCTCAGATTTTTCAAAGAAAAATGGATGATTGTTTTATGCATATATCCAATTTTACATGTGTCTATATTGACGATATCTTGGTTTTTTCAAAAGACAAAAGTGAACACTATGCTCATTTGTATACTGTTTTCAAGATCTTTGAAAAAGAAGGAATGGTGATTTCTCTCAAGAAAATGCAACTTTTAAAAGAACATATCGAATTTATTGGTGTAGAAATAGGAAAAGGAAAGATAAAGCTCCAGCCTCATATTTCAAGAAAAATACTTGAATATCCAGATAAATTAGAAAACTTAAAACAACTGCAAGGTTTTTTAGGTTCTCTAAATTATGCTAGACCTTTCATCAAGGATCTTTCTAAATATACTGGACCTCTTTATAATAAAACCTCAGTAAAAGGAACAAGGAATTTTAATTCTGAAGATATTAAGCTTGTTCAGAATTTAAAAAGACTAGTCATGAATCTTCCAGAAATGGCCATACCATTAGATTCTGACTACTTGATTGTTCAAACTGATGGATCAGAATATGAATGGGGAGGTATTCTTTTAAAAAGACCTTCAAAATACTCCTCTATTCATGAAGAATAGCTCTGCAGATATGCCTCTGGAACATACAAAGAGAAAGGAAGATTAACATCTTTAGACTTTGAAGTCTTAGCTGTAATCAATTCCTGCGAATCTTTTGCCCTCTTTTTAACAGGGAAAAAGGAGATCACACTCAGAACAGACTGTGAAGCTCTTGTTAAATTTGCAGATATAAAGAAGGAATCAAAACTTTTGTCCAATAGATGGTTAAAACTAAATGAATATATCATTGGCAAAGGAATAAAATTTAATTTGGAACATATAAAGGGAAAAACAAATGTTATTCCTGATTTGCTTTCAAGATTTAATCCTCTTTCTTAAATATTTTGCAGGATGCCTAAGCCTAGAGTTGTTAAGAAGGAAAACATTCCTACAACTAAAAATTCTTCACTTGTTGGAAGACAGTTCATTCCTGTTTATCCCAATGATAAACAATTCAACTTCAACCTAAGGTCCAGACTCACTAAAGAAGAAGCTTCTATATGTGATGCCATATGGAACCTTGAAACAAAACCTGGCCAAACCAATGAGAAATTTTTTATTATTAACTCAGTTGCCCAGAGATTTAATGAATTAAAACAGTGCCCCAAAAAGTTTTCATGTTACTTACATATGAATGAGCCACAAAAAGGGATTTACAAAAACTGTACATATGTTGCTGCCCAGATTGAACACCAGAAACCCCTTCGTTCCTTTTGGAAGGGCTTTCAAAGTTTTTCTGAGTGCCTCACGGTTGCTCATGATAAAATAGGCTTTAACTATCATTTAGACCCTATCTTCGAAAATCATCACTCTACAGATGATAAAAATCCGGACTTCAATTATGAACTCCCTTTGACAACTTGTATGACATCTTCTTCATCCTCACAGATGAGTGGTACTTTCAAACCACCAAAAAGAGAAGGTCTTAATACTCAACAGTTATCCCTTCCAAAGCTTAACTGTTTGTCCTACTTATCTGAATTAGTTGGTCTCGCTGACATCAACTTTCAGGATTTTCTAAAATTACAAGAATGGTTGATGATTATTTTAAGATCACCAATCCAAGGATTTTCTGTACAACTGGAAGAAATTCCTGTACCAGAAAATGAAAAGAAGAGATTTTTTAGAACAGTTCAGATCGATTTAAGAACAACTTCTGAACAAACTTTTAGAAATGAAAAAAATCAGTTTTCACAATCTTTTCAAATATGGGTTACTCTGCGGACTAATCCTTTCGGATACTAAGCAAATAGAATGGATGCCTGTTCGCATAAAGCATGCCATTAATATTGTCAATAAATATGATGATTCAGTCGTGGTTATTGATATATTTGCTTCTCCTCCAAAATTCTGGAAATCTGGACCTGAACCTAGTTGTTCAGCTATCAAGATAATGACAAAAGCATTCTCATCAGATTGGGACGATGAACTTATGCCACACAATCCCTGTTGGCAATTCATAACCGGACAAACAATTGAAGACATCAAAATCTGGTTTCAACATGTCCATTATTCAGACTTCTTTTGGAACTCTGAAGTATTAAAATCAGATGATTATTCGCTTTTTGGAGAAACTCCTACAATCAAAATTTTCATTCCTTCACCAGTAGCAAGCTATACGTTCATGAAATTCCACAGAGATGAAGATGATATTCTTGATAAATGGAAAGTTTTCTTCAAAACTAAGAAGCCTGAAGACCTGATTAACCAAGTTGACAAAGGCAAAAGCATCATGGAAGTTTAATCAGCTCAATAATTCACCTGTATTATTACAGCCGACAAAAGAAACACGTGGACGGCTAAGAAAATTCTAACTTTTCTTACCTTTTCTCGCTTCTAGAAGAACGAAGAAATATCAAGCAAGTGGGACCCTTTTAGCAAATAATTCGAGCTACTTTTGATAATTGAGCGCTCAATTATTTCCGAATGAAGACAAAGTTCCCTCAACCCGTAGAAGCCACCGGTAGCCGGTCATTTCTACTTTTTGTTTCCTATAAATAGGTTTGCATTCCTTAGTTTAAAGTGTGTGCAAAAAAAAGAGTGTAAGAAATAGTGCAAAAAGAAGAATAAAAGTGAGAAGTAATCTAGTTGTTATCCGTAGCAGAAGGTGTGTTTGAAGTTTGAAGATATGTAATAACCATTTGTGAAATACAAGGTTAGTTTTTATAATTATTTCTTATGGCAGGCTAAACCCTCAGGTTTAGAAAGCCAATACATGTTGTGAAACTCCTATGATTTAGTTAAATGTTTTATTATCTTTACATTTCTTTTGAAAGAAGAAAAAGATCTTATAAATTATATTATGAAGAAATCTTGTCGCTGTTAGTTCATACCTACATGGCAAAGGTATAATTGTCAGGCAGTGAGCCAAACCTCTAAGACAAAATCTTAGTTGTAATCTTGAAAAATAATTTTAAACTATTCTTTGAAAGAGTCAAAATTTCCTTTTTAACAACAGACGTAAGGACGTTTAACTCCAGAACAGTACCCGTTGTTAGCCGTGGTAAGGCGTTTTTAGGGGAATAGTATGGATTAGTCCAAAAAGGTGAGTTTCTTAAGAAATTTTGAATTCAAGCATTTAAGGGTTTCTTTTAAATATATTTTCAAGAAGTGATAACAGAGTGACAAAGACGGGTATCATAATATTCATATTTAAGATCTTGTTTTTCTTACATTTTTAATGTACTGATAAGAAGAGTTTTTAACTATATCATAGGAAGACTAACAACCTCTGTTAAATTGGTTTTCTAATCCCTCCCTTCTCAAAAGAAATCTTTTATTATTCTACCTATGCATGATTCTGAAAATTGCCCTCACACTAGGTCTAAACTCCATCAAGGAATCTGTGATTGTACCTATAGATGTTTCTGTTATACTCATTACGAAATATCTTGTTGTTCAGTAAACCTAAAAAAGAATATTACTTACTTATTAGCTTCCAATCTGCTTAATCCTGATATAAAATACCAAATTGTTGGAAAAATCTTCAAAGATATAAACAAGTTTTATAAGAGTTTTTGGTATAATCCTGAAGTTGAAACGAAGATAAATTTGAAGCCTTTGTAGTCTTCAGAGAATATGGTTGGTCATACAATAATTGGTATTACTCCGGTTGGACAGAAGATCTTCCTTACCATGAAGAAGATCTCCAATCCCCATAAACAGGAATAGCCGTGGAACTTGGCAATATACGATCAAGATCTCCCTGTCTATATATTGTAACCTCGCTGAGGCCCATTCGTTAGTGGATTAATTTTTAGTTAATACAGTTTTAACTAAAAAAACAAACTAAAATAAGACCTTATAAGGGTCTGCAACACAGTTATTAGTGTATTAACTAAAACGTAATCCACTAACGAATGGGCCTCAGCGAGGTTACAATATATAGATAGGGAGATCTTGATCGTATATTGCCAAGTTCCACGGCTATTCCTGTTTATGGGGATTGGAGATCTTCTTCATGGTAAGGAAGATCTTCTGTCCAACCGGAGTAATACCAATTATTGTATGACCAACCATATTCTCTGAAGACTACAAAGGCTTCAAATTTATCTTCGTTTTCAACTTCAGGATTATACCAAAAACTCTTATAAAACTTGTTTATATCTTTGAAGATTTTTCCAACAATTTGGTATTTTATATCAGGATTAAGCAGATCGGAAGCTAATAAGTAAGTAATATTCTTTTTTAGGTTTTCTGAACAACAAGATATTTCGTAATGAGTATAACAGAAACATCTACAGGTACAATCACAGATTCCTTGATGGAGTTTAGACCTAGTGTGAGGGCAATTTTCAGAATCATCCATAGGTAGAATAATAAAAGATTTCTTATGAGAAGGGAGGGATTAGAAAACCAATTTAACAGAGGTTGTTAGTATTCCTATGATATAGTTAAAAACTCTTCTTATCAGTACATTAAAAATGTAAGAAAAACAAGATCGTAAATATGAATATTATGATACCCGTCTTTGTCGCTCTGTTATCACTTTTTGAAAATATATTTAAAAGAAACCCTTAAAAGCTTGAATTCAAAATTTCTTAAGAAACTCACCTTTTTGGACTAATCCATAGTATTCCCCTAAAAACGCCTTACCACGGCTAACAACGGGTACTGTTCTGGAGTTAAACGTCCTTACGTCTGTTGTTAAAAAGGAAATTTTGACTCTTTCAAAGAATAGTTTAAAATTATTTTTCAAGATTACAACTAAGATTTTGTCTTAGAGGTTTGGCTCACTGCCTGACAATTATACCTTTGCCATGTAGGTATGAACTAACAGCGACAAGATTTCTTCATAATATAATTTATAAGATATTTTTCTTCTTTCAAAAGAAATGTAAAGATAATAAAAACATTTAACTAAATCATAGGAGTTTCACAACATGTATTTGCTTTCTAAACCTGAGGGTTTAGCCTGCCATAAGAAATAATTATAAAAACTAACCTTGTATTTCACAAACGGTTATTACAGTTCTTCAAACTGCAAACACACCTTCTGCTACGGATAACAACTAGATTACTTCTCACTTTTATTTTTCTTTTTTGCACTATTTCTTACACTCTTTTTTTTGCACACACTTTAAACTAAGGAATGCAAACCTATTTATAGGAAACAAAAAGTTGAAATGACCGGCTACCGGTGGCTTCTACGGGTTGAGGGAACTTTGTCTTCATTCGGAAATAATTGAGCGCTCAATTATCAAAAGTAGCTCGAATTATTTGCTAAAAGGGTCCCACTTGCTTGATATTTCTTCGTTCTTCTAGAAGCGAGAAAAGGTAAGAAAAGTTAGAATTTTCTTAGCCGTCCACGTGTTTCTTTTGTCGGCTGTAATAATAAAGGTGAATTATTGAGCTGATTAAACTTCCATGATGCTTTTGCCTTTGTCAACTTGGTTAATCAGGTCTTCAGGCTTCTTAGTTTTGAAGAAAACTTTCCATTTATCAAGATTATCATCTTCATCTCTGTGGAATTTCATGAACGTATAGCTTTCTACTGGTGAAGGAATGAAAATTTTGATTGTAGGAGTTTCTCCAAAAAGCGAATAATCATCTGATTTTAATACTTCAGAGTTCCAAAAGAAGTCTGAATAATGGACATGTTGAAACCAGATTTTGATGTCTTCAATTGTTTGTCCGGTTATGAATTGCCAACAGGGATTGTGTGGCATAAGTTCATCGTCCCAATCTGATGAGAATGCTTTTGTCATTATCTTGATAGCTAAACAACTAGGTTCAGGTCCAGATTTCCAGAATTTTGGAGGAGAAGCAAATATATCAATAACCACGACTGAATCATCATATTTATTGACAATATTAATGGCATGCTTTATGCGAACAGGCATCCATTCTATTTGCTTAGTATCCGAAAGGATTAGTCCGCAGAGTAACCCATATTTGAAAAGATTGTGAAAACTGATTTTTTCATTTCTAAAAGTTTGTTCAGAAGCTGTTCTTAAATCGATCTGAACTGTTCTAAAAAATCTCTTCTTTTCATTTTCTGGTACAGGAATTTCTTCCAGTTGTACAGAAAATCCTTGGATTGGTGATCTTAAAATAATCATCAACCATTCTTGTAATTTTAGAAAATCCTGAAAGTTGATGTCAGCGAGACCAACTAATTCAGATAAGTAGGACAAACAGTTAAGCTTTGGAAGGGATAACTGTTGAGTATTAAGACCTTCTCTTTTTGGTGGTTTGAAAGTACCACTCATCTGTGAGGATGAAGAAGATGTCATACAAGTTGTCAAAGGGAGTTCATAATTGAAGTCCGGATTTTTATCATCTGTAGAGTGATGATTTTCGAAGATAGGGTCTAAATGATAGTTAAAGCCTATTTTATCATGAGCAACCGTGAGGCACTCAGAAAAACTTTGAAAGCCCTTCCAAAAGGAACGAAGGGGTTTCTGGTGTTCAATCTGGGCAGCAACATATGTCCAGTTTTTGTAAATCCCTTTTTGTGGCTCATTCATATGTAAGTAACATGAAAACTTTTTGGGGCACTGTTTTAATTCATTAAATCTCTGGGCAACTGAGTTAATAATAAAAAATTTCTCATTGGTTTGGCCAGGTTTTGTTTCAAGGTTCCATATGGCATCACATATAGAAGCTTCTTCTTTAGTGAGTCTGGACCTTAGGTTGAAGTTGAATTGTTTATCATTGGGATAAACAGGAATGAACTGTCTTCCAACAAGTGAGGAATTTTTAGTTGTAGGAATGTTTTCCTTCTTAACAACTCTAGGCTTAGGTATCCTGCAAAATATTTAAGAAAGAGGATTAAATCTTGAAAGCAAATCAGGAATAACATTTGTTTTTCCATTTATATGTTCCAAATTAAATTTTATTCCTTTGCCAATGATATATTCATTTAGTTTTAACCATCTATTGGACAAAAGTTTTGATTCCTTCTTTATATCTGCAAATTTAACAAGAGCTTCACAGTCTGTTCTGAGTGTGATCTCCTTTTTCCCTGTTAAAAAGAGGGCAAAAGATTCGCAGGAATTGATTACAGCTAAGACTTCAAAGTCTAAAGATGTTAATCTTCCTTTCTCTTTGTATGTTCCAGAGGCATATCTGCAGAGCTGTTCTTCATGAATAGAGGAGTATTTTGAAGGTCTTTTTAAAAGAATACCTCTCCATCCATATTCTGATCCATCAGTTTGAACAATCAAGTAGTCAGAATCTAATGGTATGGCCATTTCTGGAAGATTCATGACTAGTCTTTTTAAATTCTGAACAAGCTTAATATCTTCAGAATTAAAATTCCTTGTTCCTTTTACTGAGGTTTTATTATAAAGAGGTCCAGTATATTTAGAAAGATCCTTGATGAAAGGTCTAGCATAATTTAGAGAACCTAAAAAACCTTGCAGTTGTTTTAAGTTTTCTAATTTATCTGGATATTCAAGTATTTTTCTTGAAATATGAGGCTGGAGCTTTATCTTTCCTTTTCCTATTTCTACACCAATAAATTCGATATGTTCTTTTAAAAGTTGCATTTTCTTGAGAGAAATCACCATTCCTTCTTTTTCAAAGATCCTGAAAACAGTATACAAATGAGCATAGTGTTCACTTTTGTCTTTTGAAAAAACCAAGATATCGTCAATATAGACACATGTAAAATTGGATATATGCATAAAACAATCATCCATTTTTCTTTGAAAAATCTGAGGGGCATTTTTAGGCCAAAAGGCATAACTTTCCATTCAAAATGTCCTTCACTACATGTAAAAGATGTCCATGGAATAGAGTCTGGATGCATTCTTACCTGCCAAAATCCTGATTTGAGATCAAGTTTTGAAAACCATTTTGCTCCTTGGATTTTGTTAAGAAGAAATTCTTTGGTAGGGATACAATAGCCATCAATATGGGTATTGTCATTTAGTCTTTTATAGTTAAAAACCATTCGTGATTGACCACGTTTTTTCTCAGATTCTTTTTGAACTATAAAAGCTGCAGTTCTGTGCTTAGAAGTGCTTCTTGTAATTACTCCAAGCTTTAGTAATTGAGAAATATGCATCTTGAACTCGTCAATAGTCCAATTATCATATTTAGGCATTCCTGTCTTAATTACCAAATCTGGATTAATTATCTCTAATTTACAAAAAAGCTTATTTCTTTCCCAAAATTTTGTTGGGACTTCGCCAATAATTTCAGTTTTTTTGCAAATGATCCACCATATATAAAATATCCTCATAAGTAAAATTTTTACTTAAAAGTTTTTGGTTTAGTATATGGGGTTTTACCAATTTATATGATAAGTCTAAAAAAGAATAATCTTTAGAAGAGTCGTCATTTTCAATTTTCCAAAGTTCTTCAAAGTCTGGAAAATCATTAAAAGTCCTATCAGGACTAAGAGATGCTAGTTTTTTGTACAACTGTTATCATTACAAGAACAGTTTTGGGGAGTACAAACCAGTCTGGGATTTTGTAATTTTTCTGCTTCACTACTTCCACCACGCTTTCGAGCGTACTCTGATATTATGGGTGTGAGTGTGGCTTGCTGAGAAATCATGACATAATCCTTACAAATATGAAAGGATCTATCCTTTGTAAGTAAAAAGTTTAGTCCAAGAATTAGATGTATACCATGTAATTCATTTAAGTTTGAGACCCAGCATGTTTCCATAGAGTAAGCAGGTGACCATTCTTGACAATTTGTTTGGAATTGTAAAAGAAGATTTTTCAAGTAATGGTTCGTTTCGTGTATAGTTCCTGAAAAAGTCACAGACTTTAAAGGCTTCTGTGCTTCAACCAGTTTACTAAGTAATTCTGGGGGAAGTATAGAGGCATCTAAAGTAGATTCAGTTGCTCCTGTGTCAATAAAAGCAGGGATTTGAAATTTCATGCCTTTAATGTTTAAGAGAACTAAAACAAAAAGATTTTTCAGTGGTTTTTCGTTACATATAATGGGTATAACTGGGGTTATAGCCATATATGAAGATGAAGGCTGATCTTGAATCTGAATTCCCTTGTTTTTTGGTGGTTTTGCAAATAAAGGAGGGAATTCTTGATCAAAGTCTTTTTGTGAAAATTGTTGAAAATTAATTTCAAGATTTTCCATACGATTTTCAAGGGTATGAAGTCTATCATCAAGTATAGTTATTCTATCTGTCTTTTGTTTATGAATATTAGGTTCAGGTAGAACATAATTATAAACAGAAGATAAACAGGAGTAACAAACTTCAATTCTACACAGATCACAACGAGAACGCTTCTCAAGAGAAGGGTACCAAAGACAATTATAACACTTATTATTTGTGTTACCCGTGTTGTGTTTCCATTTGTGGGTACAATCTAAAACTTCAATGTTTACAAAATTTAAGTTTTGAAACATTTCAATTTCTTCATCGGAAATACCTATATTTACAAGAGAATTATGGTAGCCATATTTCTGTTGTAAAGGTGTTTGAGATTGAGCAAGTTGTTCAATAAAGGAATAATCACTTTGTTGAAGGGTATCTTGCATGTCTTCTACACTAATAATAGAGTAGATTTCAGAGTTAGTTGAGACATAAGAAGTTATGTCAACTAAGTCTTCATTAGTGCAATTTATAAGATCAACTCTTTGGTTAAAAAGAGTTTTCTTTCCAGGGCATTTGCTTGATAAATGTCCTTCTTTCCCACAAGCATAACAAGAAAATTTGTTATAATTCTTATTATCTTTATATTTTCTCACATGTTTGTCTTTATTTAATGTGGGCTTTCTTGCATTGGACTTTCTAAGGAAGTAAGTCTTTTTGGGCTTTCTTTTGCTAGGAAAGGCCTTTTTCTTTTCCTGGACTTTATCATAAGTTTGAGGAGTATAGATAGAGGAACAAAATCCTGTATCTCTCCTTTTTAACTCTCTCTGGGTCTGGATCATGGAACACTTAGCTTTAAGGTGATCTATGATAACCTTAGCTCTTACTGTTGCATTATTCCATTGGGCATCAACACTGGGCTGGTCTTGTTTCCATTTAAGCTCAATTTCTCTTCCCAATTCTCCTGGCAGTTTAGTAAACATTCTGTTGCAAATACTTGCATCATAATAATTACCAGAGATGGAGGCTAAATGAACAAAGTCATTTAGGAAGAAAACAATCTTTTTCCAATCATGTAATTGGAGTTGTTCAAGATCACGAAGTGCTTCATTCTGCTTTATGGTTAGGCCAGATAAGGTATCTCCACCATTAATAATCCTAAGGATAGTTGATGTGAAGTTCCTTATGTTATTACCTTGTGCAACAAGTTGTGCTAGTGACTCAGGAAAGTGTTTTTTTCCAGTCTTAGCCGTTCATCAACTCTAATCAATATCTGATTTTATTATTTTTCCTAATCTAAAGTCATGATCATAATTAATGAACGTTATCATCTTCCATATATATCACAATCATTATTAAGAAATCATAATAATTACCATAAATATATCTGTTGTTTCCTAATATAGTGGTTTGCAGGGTTTGTACAATCTATTTGGTTTGTAAATGAAACGCACCCTATATATATATATATATATATAGTCACAGGTTCAAATAAGAAATGCTAAGTGTGTAAGAAATAGCTAAGTAATCTTAACCATTCATACGGTCAAGATAGAATTTGACTGATCAAAAGTTGCGGTTTTAACTGGTCAAAAATTGCGCTATTCCAAAAGTAGAAGGACAATTTCGTAACTTTTACAAATACGCGGGACAAGTTCATATGTAATCTGTGTGATTCACATATGAACTATATGTTCATATGCGAACCCATGTAATTCACATATGGACTCTTTTTAACTACTTCACGTATGAACCTTTGTGATTCATATATAAACTAATTAACTAATTCACATATGAACTAATTAACTGTAGGTTTATATATGAATCAGTTGAACTAATTAACAAATTCACATATGAAACTTTGTGATTCACATATGAACTAATTAATTGATTCTCATGTGAACTAATTAACTGATTCACATATGAACGTATAGTTTATATGTGAAGCACACAGGTTCACATATGAACTATTCATGCGTATTTTATGAAACTATCCCTCTATCTCTTGCAGACCACGCGAAGATTTATGTGGTGCTTCTCAGTCAAAGCCGCAAATGTTGACTGAATGAAGGGCTAAGATCATTTCTCTATTTCTCACACACTTAGCATTTCTCATTTGAACCTCTCCCTATATATATATATAGACATCATGAAAACCGATTTAAGGATGAGAACCATGAAAACCGATTTAAGCCGTTTATTGATTTTAATGTATGGACATCAAAAACAATTACATTTTATAGTTTTTTTAAAATCTGAAACCATTTATGGAATAAATGGTTAATTGAAAGGTATTCTCGGCCATTTTCTAGATCTCAATCTTCTTTTCCAGATTTCCTTAGTCTGTTTCCAGATTTACATCCCTTCTTCATCAGATAATTGCAACTTCCGTAAATCCCCTATGTTACTCTCATCCATTTCCCCCACTTTAAATCGCAACCTCCAAGAACCCCCACCTCGATTTTTGGGATTTTCCATCAATTAATCAAACCCACAATTTTCATCATCACTGAATATTTTTCTCCTATCACATCCCACCGCCAGCAACTGCCTCATCTGCATGGATGCTTTCGTTCCCGGCTACAATGTCAAACAACTCTTCCTATGTCACCACTACTTTCATCGCCGATGTATTTTCCGGTGGCTTTGCCCATCTAGCACATGCCTGATTTGCCAGCGGACAATCCCGTTGGTGGACCGACGTTTGACGAGAGGATCTAACGACGATCGATAAAGGCCTCGACATTAGTTGTTGGGTTTAACACAATCTGATACGACCGTGTCTTTTGAGGAATTTAGACGACTTTTCTGCTTGTGGTTTTGCTAGCTGATTGTAGGGGTGAACATGGTACGGTACCATGTTTTTTTTTCCCATATACCATGTACCAACCAATTACAATTGATACACAAAATCTTATAACTAACCAATTATACTTGGTACCAACTTTTTTCGGTTGGTACATGTTTGTACGGTTTTGTATCAACATCTCAAAAATTGAATTAAGAATTAATTAGATTGACATCTTTACCAACTAGATCTAGATGCACTAAACACTTTGAACATTAATAGCATGTTGATATGTGTTGTACCATTTGTCATTACCTCTACAAACAGTCAAATAATCTTCATATAACACAGATATTCACTAATATTCTAATACAAGCGACAATAAAGGAGCGAGATGGACCATGAAGAGTGGAGGTGTAGGCGAGTTATCAAAGTTGCTAAGGATAAACGAATGAATTCAATAATTTCTATATATCAATTTGTATTACAATTTAACAAAATGTAAAACAAGATAATTTAAAATTATATAAATCAAAATATGTTGTATTAATTATTGATTAAACTTTAATCAATAAATAATTAAAAAAAATAAGTCGGTACGATATTACCGTGATACACGACTTCTAATACCACGTACCAACCAAATTTAAATAGTTGGTACGGTATACCAACCAATTAAGTTGGTACCAATTAAATTGGTATGGTTGGTACGTGAATTGGTTGGTTTGTCTCGGTACAAAATTGACACCCCTAGCTGATTGAGCTGTATGACTTGTGTTTATGAAAAACTGGTAATGGAAGATATAAGGTTTGATTTCTAATTGTAGATAGTTGATTATGGTTTTGTAATTATGGTATTATTTAGGGTTCTTTCGATTTTTAAGATGAAATCAGAAAAGATTTTAGAACAAGAGGCAGCGACTTCTTTATGCTCGTAAATTTACAACAAACGTTTTATTTTTGATTTCATGAGGTGAATAATAACATTTAGACTGAAATTATGTTTGCTTTCATTAGGTGAAATAGATTAAAGATGAAAATTGTGTGTGATTTCATGTGGTGAATCGTTGTTTCATATGGTGAATTTGTGTGTTTAATATGGTGAACCATTGTGTTTCATCTAGTGAATCCGTGTGTTTCATCTGGTGAATCCGTGTGTTTCATCCGATGAATATATATGCGTGTTTCATCTGGTGAATCTGTGTGCCGAAATGACAATTATGCATTTTTCATGTGATGAAACAGTTTTCAATTAAAATCATAAGATCAAAACCAAATTATGGCTTTGATTGGTTCTCAGGGTTCTCAACCTTTTTGTGGTTCTCATTTGATTTAACCCCTATATATATATATATATATAGAGAGAGAGAGAGAGGTGGTTTCGTAAAATACGCGGAACGAGTTCATATGTGAAGCTGTGTGATTCACATATGAACTATATATTCGTATGTGAATCAGTTAATTAGTTCATATGAGAATCAGTTAATTAGTTCATATGTGAATCACAAAGGTCATATGTGAATCTGTTAATTAGTTCAACTGATTCACATATAAACCTACAGTTTATTAGTTCAAATGTGAATTAGTTAATTAGTTGATATATGAATCACAAAGGTTCATATGTGAATCAGTTAAAAAGAGTTCATATGTGAATTACATAGGTTCACATATGAACATATAGTTCATATGTGAATCACACAGGTTCACATATGAACTCCTCTCGTGTATTTGTAAATTTTACGAAATTGTCCTTTTATTTTTGGAATAGCTGCAACTTTTGACCAGTCAAAGCTGCAATTTTTAACCGGTCAAATCCGATCTTGGCCCTATGAATGGCTAAGGGGCTGTTTACCAAATTTTCTATTAAGTTCTGTATGGATAAAATTGTCTGTTTGGATAAATTTATCTGTCCGGATAAAAATATGTTGTTGTTTACTTTTCTTTCTAAATCAACGACCTGAACAATAAAAATGACTGTTTTACCCTTAACATGAATTATACCTTGTTAGTTGAACTTTACATATATCATCTACTATCAAATACATGATGTGCATCCATCATCATCCAAAAAACAAATTTCAACACCAGAAATCAAAAAATATTACATTACAGTTGATGCCTCAATGGAAAAGATCAAAAAATTGAGAAGAGATGAACAAATTTTTTTAGAGAAAGATGAATCAAAACATATTACGATAGATGCCCCAACGAAAAATCAAACGCATTACTAGAAATCAGAACATATTAAAGTAGATAATGAGCAAGAAACTCTGAAAATCGTCGTTCTTCAAAATAAATCAGTTTTTCCAGGCCCTCCATTCATCTCTATTCAAAATAAACATTAACAGAAGCATACCGATTGCAAATATGATTGAAATGAATTGTTGTTTCCAGGCCTTCCATTCATCTCTATTCCGCAGCGCTGAGGTTTTGCAGGGGTCAACTATGGTTCGATTTTGGAGAAGTCTTTGGAGAACTCGTGTAAAGGTCGGGGAATCGTATAAAGATTGTTGAGGAATCGTTCAAAAGTATAGATATCGTGTAGAGATCGTTGTCTACACTGGTTCAATTTTGGAGAAATCTTTGGAGAAATCGTGTAGAGATCGTTGGGGAACCATTCGAAAATGTAGATATCGTGTAGAGATCGTTGAGGAATCGGTTGACTTTGGAGAAATCTTGCAGAAACAACGCTATGAAGATGGCTGCTCATAGAGAGGTTGAAGATGGAGCGGCTAGGGTACAGAAGCGTGTTTTCTAATTCAGGGGTAGGAGGAGTAATTTTGTTGGGCTGAATCTGGACAAGAGTGTATCCTGGGTTGTGCGAATAAGTTGAGTTTTTTTTCATTAAGCCCCAAGTAAACACTCAAAAACGTCTGTGCAAATAAGCCCATTAAGTCATTAATCCCATTAAGTCAAAAGTAAACACACCCTAAGATTACTTCTCTATTCTCACACACTTAACATTTCTCATTTGAACTTATGGCTATATATAGGCTATATATATGATACTAATCAAATGAGAACCGTAAAAACATTGAGGATCGTGAGGACTAATCTCGATCATTCAAGGGTTTTAATCAAGGGTTAATAAAAACGATGCCAATTATTGTAATATTAGTGAAAGTTTTGAAAGTTTAAGGGTAAGATTATAATTTAAGCATCTCCCGTCCTCATCTTCTTCCCATAAGCCAATGTCATTAATCCCCAAAGTTATAACCACGAACTAGAAATTCTTTCAACACCTACGATGCAACCTAATTTTGCCCCAATCATGGAGATGAGCTACTGTATTTGGATAACGCGAGTAAAGATGGCGACCACCATCGTCGCATCCTCCTCCTCCTCTGTCTTCTGCCCGACCAGGACCTCTTCTATCTCACGCTATTCACTCCGTCATTTTCTTCCAAACCAACATCACCACTTCTTTCTCACATATTTCACCGTCGCAATTCAACTTCAACCCCTCCTCAATCCTCTCCATCTTCGATTTCCCAAACCCTAAACCACCATTGTTCCTCTTCTTCAGGTGAAATTTTAATAGCTTACGTATCTATTTAATCATGAATTCGGGGTTACATGATGGGGTTTATTAGCCTGATTTGAGAAGATTCACAAAGGGTACCCAGGATGTTGTTGCATTTTGGGCGGAGGTTTTGGTGGGGTGAGACGACGAAAGGTTGTGGTATGCGAGGTTATATACAGGACGACGGTGGCCACTAGAGGGTATCCACAAAGATTGGTGTTCAATCCGTACAAAATGGAAGCATTCAACAATGTTTTTCTAGACAAGTTGAGGCAGTTTGGAATCATTGATCATGTGGTCAGTCATTTTGACATGACTTATCCTTGAAATTTCGGTAACCGGTGCAATGATGGGTGCACTACGACAGAGCTCCGGCAAAGATGTGTTGGAGGGACGGTCAGATTGATTCCATTATCGATGTAAGTTTGGATTGGGAAAAGGGGAAAAGTAAGGGTTTAATTTGGGGGGAAATGTGAATTTTCGTTGATTCCATTATTGATATGTAAGGTTGGGTTTTAATTTGGTTGCAGATTTGAGTCTTAGGTTTGATTTTGATTGGGTTTTAATTTGGTTTCAACAAAAATTATATTTGATTTCATTAGGTGAAAATAGATTATAGATGAAACTTTTGTTTGATTTCATGTGGTGAATTTAGGTATACATGAACAATATGTTTGGATTTCATTAGATGAAATAGCATATGTATGATAATTGTGTTTTATTTCATGTGGTGAAATAAGGTTAGTACGTGTTTCATATGATGAATCTGTGTGTTTCATATGGTGAATCCGTGTGTTTAATCTGATGAATGAATTTATATGTTTCATATAGTAAATCTGTGTGTTTTATAAAGTGAATCTATGTTTAATCTGATGAGTCATTTTGTATGTTTCATCTGGTGAATCTTGTATCCAAAATGACAATTATGCCCTTTTCATATGGCGAAACAACTTTTAATTAAAACCATATGATCAAAACCAAATTACGGCTTAGATTGGTTCTCACAGTTGTCAATCTTTTTTGATTCTTACATGATTTAACCCCTATATATATTTGATACCCAGCCTATATATATATATAGATGCATATACTTGGGGGACCTTCTTTTAAGAACTTGTTAATTTGTGAGATCTGTAAGACCCAATTTCAGACACAAAAATTATTTGATAAAATATCGATTAAAGAAAACATCTCTCCCTCCCTCTCCCTCTCCCTCCCTCTCTCTCTCTCCCTCTCCCTCTCCTATTTTTTCTCCCACCTCACCTATCTTTTCGCTCATAGTGACTCTCTCTCTCTCTCTCTCTCATATTTTCATAAGATACATGTATACATACATATTTGAATATGAATTCAAGGTTATCACATTGTGAACGCTTTCTTAGAATTAGTATTATACGTTGTGAACACTGTGAACATTTTTCTAAAGTTTCAATTATAGTTTTTCAATACATTGTGAATACTCTAAATTTACGAGATCTGGTATAACGTATGAACCTATTGTGAACACAAACTAAATCTAAATATGCCACTTGTGTATATTTTTATTTATTAAAAATGTTTATCTTGTGTTCACAATGTGTTCACCTTGTATACAATGTGTTCACCTTGTATACAATGTGTTCACCTTCTATACAACGTGTATGTTCGTATAAATGTAGGATATAGAAGAGAGAGAGAGAGAGAGAGAGAGAGAGAGAGAGAGAGAATATGGACTTTCCTAAAAAAATGCACTGATTTTTATTTAATAAATACTGATAATTATCTCGTTATTAATAATATTAATTATCTTAGATAAGTGGTTTAGGATGGATCTCACGTAATTTAGAGTTCTCAAATGATTAAGCTCATATACTTATATATATATAGAGGGAGGTTCACGGGAAAACCTCAAAAAAATTGAAAAACTGAAGAACACCCTAATAGCCCTTCATCTACATTGGTATGTAGTAGGTTAAGTTTTTTTTTTTTGGTTTTATGCACAAGTGCATCATGCATTGGTGCATATATGCACGTGTGCATGTTACAAATTACCAGTATGCACAAGTGCATACCGTCAAGATGGAGGGCTACCAAAGTGTTCCTTAGTTTTCCGTTTTTTTAGGCTTTCCCCTGAACCTGACCCTGACCCTATATATATATAAGTATTTTGTGTAAGTAATTAATGTTGTGCTGTTTTTATATTTTTAGGACCGTTTTAGCTATCATATTACAATAATTAATTTGCTCGCTTGAGTTATTAAAATTCGGTTGAACAACGTAAAGTTGTGGCATTTTAAATTTTAGCTTTTTAGTATTGCCTGAGCATATATAATTTTCTATATCTTAGTAACAACATTAATTGCATATGCCTTTAGATTTTATACTTGTCTGAAATAATCTAATAGAGATTACTTTCAGATAGTCCCCATTTTGGGACTGCTTTTTGAATAACTTGTCTCATTTAGAATATGATACGTATTAGTCGTTTTAGAAAAAAAATAGTTACATATTTCCCCTTGCTACTACGAGTATGTGTTTCAGACGCATATTTGGGGAGCCAAGGGGAAAGTTGTCGAACTTTTTTAAATATCTTGACCCTATCCAATTTTTGGGCCAATTCCCCCTTCGTACTACTACTTAACCCGCTAATACGTATTCACATATGAGACCAATTATTCAAAAAGTGGGTTAGGATTGACCACCTGTCATTTGTAATATTCATTAATTGCATGCATTTCATTAATATTTTATTTTCTACATTACTGATGGATCGTAATACCTGGATGTACAAAATACCACATTCTACCATTGAATATTTGACCAATTTGAATGAGTTTATTAATGTTGCTGAACACAATTGGGTGAACAATGGAGAAAACTACATTTGGTGTCCGTGTAAAGATTGTCATAATTTGCATAAGTTTACTGATTATCAAGCAATTCAATGACATTTGATATGTCGTGGGTTTATAGAAGGGCATATGATTTGGTCACGACATGGTGAGGTATTTGATTATCGTAACACGAGTCATGATTGTAATGTTGATGATTACAATGATTCAGACAATAGTAGCCGTGATAATATAGATGATATGTTACATGATGTGGAACATAATGTCGCTGAAGCATTATGAAGATTTTCAACAATTGTTTGTGGATTTGAAAAACCGTTGTATGATGGTTGTATAAAAGTTACCAAATTGTAGACGTGTTGAAATTATTTAACCTAAAAGCAAGCAATGGTTGGGTTGATAAAACTTTCACTACTCTATTACAGATTTTGCATCAAATACTACCCGAAGATAATGAGTTGACTGTTTCTTTATACCAAGCAAAAAAATTAATGTATCCAATGGGATTGGAAATTGAAAAGATACACGCATGTCCAAGTGATTGTATGTTGTACTGAAACGAGTATGCAAACCCACATGAATGTATTAGATGGGGTACATCATGGTATAAGTGAAGAAACACATGTAGAAGAAATCAATGATGAGATGAAAAATGACCCCCTGCTAAATTATTGTGGTATTTGCCCATTGTGCCAAGGCTTAAATGGTTATTCTCAAACCCCAAAGATGTAAAATGTTGCCTTGGCATGCCGCATAGCGTAAAAGTGATGGAAAAAATAAGACATGTGGCTGATTCTCCCCAATGGAGAAATATCGATTCTGATTTTGAAGAATTTGGCGATGAAATTAGAAATATCCGGTTCGCTCTTAGTTCAGACGTGATTAATCCGTTTGGAAACATGAGCAGTAGTCATAACCCCTGGTCAGTTTTGTTATGCATTTACAATCTTCTTCCTTGGTTATGCATGAAACGAAAATACATCATGATGTCATTGTTAATTCAAGGTCCCATTTTTATTTATGTTTAGTCTTTTAAAATATTTTAGGTAGCATATCAATATATGTTGATATTAAAAAAAACCAATCCTACTCGGTTTCTTAAACAGAACCGGGTTCCATTTGATGTCCCTTTTCCCGTGTATTTAGGTGGCAATAGTACCCTTATATTCGAAGGAACCGGGTAGCATTAAACAAATCGCACCTGGTTATTACAACCAAGTACTATTACATGTCATAAAGGTGCCCCCTTATATAGTAGCCGGTTGTAAAATCGGGTACCATTAAACCTGGCAACCGGGTTCGATTAACAATTCTTGAGTAGTGATACACAATCACTTTATTAATTGGGTGTCATTGTTTTTTTGACAAGAGAAACACCTTTATTTTTAGCTTAATAATAGAATGCCCTATTTGTTCAATTATGTTTCTGAACCATGCATCCTTTCCAAATGATTTAATAATTTAGTAATTTTAAGTTTTAAAATAATTATAATTATTAAATTGTTAAGATTTCTTACAAGATATTGACTTCACATATTTTAGTCTATCTTTATATATGTATCTTACTGTAACATCCTCAAATTTGGAAATAGCAACAAAATAAAAACTTCAATAAAATAATCAAATAAAGGATAAAATTCTTTCTACAAATCCAACCTTGGAAATACCTCAACTTTAAAACATATGAATAACCTCAACGTTCATTAACTTAAGTCATACACCAAAACTATGAAAGGTCGGGTGTTACTCAAACCAAATACAAAGTTGCTATTCCCAATATGCAGAAAACTTCACCAAGCTATTTACTCCTTGAGCACACATCTAACTCTCAACTATGCCCAGTGTCAGTAGAAATATTTCCCAACCGGAACCTGTTGCACATGCCGACAAATAAAAATGTTAGGCTAACGCCTAGTGAGTTCAAGCGTTTACATCATGATTAAAATAATTTGTTAAATGAGAGAGTGCTACTTAAATCATGGTTTTCAAAAGGGTTTATGATAAAAATGTCAACAATTCCTTTTCCAACGCACACAAATTCCATGACGAAAGTTCCAAAATGTATATAGCGTTTTCCAAAATAAATTCCGATCCAAACTCACTCAAAACTTGAATAAACATTTAAATCTCAATTATATAAACGTAAATAAATCTATATTTTTCAAATCATTCAGTCATGGATGAGGCATAATGCCTGGCCCATGTACCATAGACAATCCAATAAAATATAAAACTTTAACGAAAATACGGATAAAACCCGATACTCACGCGAGCATAAAAGGGAGCGAACTCCAAATATTAAAACATGGAAATGACATGCTTCATTCAAACCTTAATATACGTGGAGGGAAATCCAATATTAAAGTTATCATTTGACCGACGATAATAAAGTAAGGATATTAATATCCAAAATAGTGTTGGCCGACAACGGGGAAGACCCATATCCATTGAGAGTGGAGGAACACAAAAGTCTGCCACTCATACAATGTTAATCATATGACACTTCACGACATGAAAGCCCAAGTGTCCCTACGACTCCTTTCAAGTTACACCCAAAGAGACAGTTGACCTTAGCAAGTATTACCATGAATACTACCAAAGGCCTGACCCATGCGGGGTTACAACCATGACATTTCCCCAACATGGCGGAGGTCCCAAACGCCAATCAATCATGATAGCACAACCGGACTCATCCCTCCTAGTGTACCCTGGCAAGGTAAAGGTCATAAAACATGGGGTCCGGGTCAAATATCGCAACACCCAGCAGACCATCAAATAAAGACTGACTTACGTGCC
This sequence comes from Saussurea involucrata, assembly GCA_033807775.1. Taxonomy (NCBI): domain Eukaryota; kingdom Viridiplantae; phylum Streptophyta; class Magnoliopsida; order Asterales; family Asteraceae; genus Saussurea; species Saussurea involucrata. The sequence goes on from CM066312.1 coordinate 24,884,539, forward strand.
TATGGATCCAATGCAACACAATCTAAGATTACATGACTACACAGGAATGACTAATGCACTCGATCATGTAATTATTAATAATATGCAATAAGATGCCATAAGTTGCAATAAATGCAAACCATAAAAATAGGACTCTACATTGAGGCATCAAAATTGGACAAGATGTCCCCAGGACTCTTTTAAAGTAAAAAACGAGCTAAATATTCAAAACCCATTAGACCAACAAATAACGATCCTCATAATGTAAAATGCATTTAGACGGCACTTATGTAAACGTACCTCAAAGGCATGATTAACCCAAAACTCGACGTCGGTCGAGATATATTATTTTCCAAATGGACTCATACCCTTATGAATTCATCATGACTCATAACACGAAAATGTGCATTTCCAAATATTTTATAAAGTCAATTACACCAAAAATGCAAGAACCCTTGAATAGACCTCATTTGAACGATAAATCGTTAAACGACAAATTTATGATATTAACTTACCAAAATATCCAAAAATCCCAAATATGGGTGTTTTGTAGGGTTTATAAAGTTAAACACTTCAAGTGATCAAAACCTATCAAATAACTCAATCAATTGATAATTTTATGTAAAACACACAAATACTTGAAAAGTAACATTTTTAGCATGGACAACGTTTTCACAAATCAACTTGAACTCACCTCACTAGATTTAGGCTAAATCTAGATTTTTTCCCAACTTGAGCTCCTTTGAAGAAATCTGAATCCTCAAGCCAAATCTTCCAAAAAAACTAGATCCACAAGTTTCCAACCATCAATATCCATATTTAACCATTTAGAATCGTTTCCCAAACACTTTACATCAATATCTCAACTTATATCAAAACCCTAATTTCCATGGATGAAGAAAAGAGAACATTACCTTAACCACAACTTGGATCCACCAACCAAAACACCTCTAGAGTTACCAAAATGAACCACAAACTCAAAATCCTCAAAATAGAGAAAAAGGGTTGGATAAAACCTTAGAAAACTTTGATGAAGGAGATGAAGTGAAAGGATTCTAGCTTTAGTTTCCAAAACCAAGTTAGATGAAGAAAGAACACTTGAAATCTCCAATCTTGGGGCTTAAAGGCTCAAAGTCGGCTATGGAGGCAAAGAGTTTCGGTTTGGGAGAGAAAGGAGTGAAATGGGAGAAGTGAGGAGTCAAATGGGGCTGACGCATTTTTTAAGGCCTTGGTACCCGTATGCGATTGTGACATGAGATTGTGACAGTGTCGCAATCGCTGGCACAATCGCACAGGTTGTACCAAGAGTTTTTGGCATCCGGCGATTGTGACATGCTATAGTGACAGTGTCACAATCGCGGGCACTATAGCATAGAATGTACCGAAAATTGTTTTGATCGTAACTTCTTCGTTTTAGCTTCGATTTTGCTCCGGAAAGAACCGTTTGACTCGTATTTGAACTATCCATCCAACAAGACAATAAAATCTAAGATTTAATCCAAAATCCTTTTTTTATATTTATTTAAAATATCGATACCTTCTAAATATCGAGGTGTTACATTTACATTATATCTTTTAAGAAAAAAATTTGTTAATATAAAACATATTTGAGTCCTGTTATTTTTAAAAACTCAATATAATAAAATTGAATTCATAGGATACCAAAAAAATAAAACGTCCTAATAGACTACTTTATAAGACTTCAGTTATAGAGCCAAAAAATAAAGTGTCCTATTTAATGACATTGTAAGTTTATAAGACGTTTTTAGACGTCGTAATAGGTTTTTTAAGACATTTTTTATCCGGTCGCAATGCTCACAAGTCCAACGTTGTCTCTAATTAGTTTGCAAGAAATTAGAGACATATGTGAAATTATGGAAGCATCCGAAAATCAACAATACTGATCTAAATTAGTCACATTGATTAACTAGAGAGTATATATTGGAATCTACCAATACTTAAGGAGAGGAGTTAATATAATCTTGGAGGATGCAAAGTCAACAATGGAACTCTCACAACAATTAATTTCAGCCTTGAACCTTGTAGTTATTTACGTTTTGCTTATTAATCTCCATTTGAAGTTAATTTTACCTATATTTCCCATGTATTTTCCCTTATAAAAAGGGACCATGAAACCTTGTATTGGGAGATTAAGAATTTGAATTATAAAAAGATTGAGAACTCTTTTCTCTTGTGTTAAAAGCTTTATGGTTATCAATTGGAGTGGAATCCTATTATGGGTATCAGCAAGTGGGGTGGAATCCCTTCTCCTCAAGGGTGTGAAGTGACGGTTTAGGTATTCAAACTAAGCGGCATATTAGTTCTTGGTTCATTAACTTTCAGGATTAGGTTAATTAGCTAAGTTCATATCTCCAGAAACCATTGGTTTCTTAGACTTGCATCATCTTGGTATAAGAGCAGAGGTTTCCTTCCAAATCTGTTGTTCAAATCTTAACCATGTCTACGGTCAAAATTGAAGCATTGAGAAATGAGTTTGAGGCAAAACTTGATGCAAAGGATGTTGAGCTTGAGTTAGTTTGCTGAAAAGGATGCTCATGTGGAGTACCTCATAAAACAACTTCGACGAAATATGAAGAAAGGCGAAGGAAGTGATGAAGATGAAGAAGAGTCGTTCGTTGGATCCGTGAAGAATAGAAGGTATGATTTCGATCCTAGAGTCGATATACCTGAGGTTGAGGGGAAGTTAGAACCTAATGAATTTCTAGAATGGTTGAGTGACGCTTAAAGGTTATTTGATCTCAAAGAATATCTGGAAAATAAAAAAGTTAAGATTGTTGCCTTAAAACTAAGAAAATATGCTTCCATTTGGTGGAATAATCTTAACGACCAAAGAAGAAGGGATAGAAAGGATAAAATTCAGAATTGGGAAAAGATGAGAAAGGAGTAGAAAAGGAGATTTATGCCATCAACTTATAAACAGGATTGTTACCATGCTTTGTGCCATCTGGAGCAAGGTAGCAAAAGTGTTGATGAATGTACTAAAGAGTTTTAATTGCTAATGATAAAATGTTATATGAGGGAACCCAAAGAATTGACAATATGTAGATATCTTTCTTATTTGCATATTGATCTTGCTGAAGCTGTTGGGCGACATCTATATCATTCTTTCATTGATGTATATGTTCTAGTTCGTAAGTTGGAGCAGCAACAAAAGGCTTTAAAAATCAACTTCCTTTCGAAACATTCGTAGAAGTGATCCACTTGATAAACCCAAGAACCTCAACCTGAAACATGTTGGTAATAAACCCAATGATAATTTTGGCATGGAAAGCGCACAAGGGGAAGGTGTTATGTGTTATGGATGTCAAGGGATCAGGCACATTGGTTCTGATTGTTCAAACAAAAGAATCATAACGGTAAGGGAATATGATGATTGGAGGTCTTTGCACAACAACTTTGATATGGAGGAGGAAGAACAAAACAATGACGATTTGGAGGAGGTGTTTGAAGGCAATCCAATGGAAGGAATTATCGATTGTTAGAGCATCTCTTGTTGCCATTTTCGCCGAGGAAGAGAAAGTGCAAAGGGAGAACTTATTTTGTGATAAATCCCAGATCTCTAGCAATAAGATATGAATGTAGTGAGAGAGAATCTAGAGAGCAAATATGTCATCCATGTATTGAGCTCAAAAAGATTACAAAAGGTTTCTAAAAGATTACAAAAGCTTTTTTAACAAATGAACTAGACAAGCCTATTTATACCCATGACATACAAGGTATTAAGGCATTCACAATACTGTATAGACTCATACAGTACATTGACTTTACAGTAAATCTTGAATACAACAATGCTCTAACAATCTCCCCCTTTGGATTCAAGATTTAAAAAAAAATAACAGCAGTCTTCAGCTCTTTGTAAAGTCAATCTTCTCAAACAGATACTCTATCAAACCATCTTCAAATAGCTTTATCTCCACTAGTTCACGGCGAACTATATGCTTTGACACTCTTTAAGAACTCAGCTTTGAAGAATCTTCAGACAAACATGAAAAGTCATTGTCTTTTTCTTTGAAAAGTCAATCTTCTTCAATAAAATCTTCAACAGATTGTCTTCAAGTCTTGAACATGAAATTCCGATCTTTGTATAAAACCATCAATTCGGAACAAGATGAATCAGAAACGATTAGAGTTTGGATCAGAAATATGTGAAACCATCCACATTGTTGAACTTTTAGGTGTAAGCGCATTCCGAGAACCACTCAGAACTAAGATAACCAAATTCAGCAACATTTGGACTTCACATGATCCTTCTCCCCAATCTTCAGTCTTTGTTCACGAATCTTTGACTTGAAATATCTTTGATTTGAAAATTCTTTGACATGAAATTGAAATTAAACTTTTCTCCCCCTTTTTCGATGATGGTGAGCATCGAAAACCATTTTCAATTTCAGTCGTGTCTTTGAGTATTGCTAACAATCTCCTCCTTACAGAATAACCTTGCTCCCCCTCAAAATAAGAATTCTGGAGCAATTTATTTTCTCCCCCTGAAAGTATGCATATATTTCAATAACGTACAGTATTTGAAATTGTAGCACAAATTTTAAAACAAATTTACACAAGGAAAATAACATTCATTGAATTTTATTTTATAACTACAAACATTTGATCATTTGAAAACTTTACAAAAGAAATTCAACTTAATGAAATTTAACAGATTTTTCAATCAAATGAAATCAAATGCATGTGTTTGGATTCAAGAACAAGTCATCATTGTATATCAAGTTAAAAATGTTCAGTTTCAACCCTTTTATGAAATCTATTTGGTGTGCTAGCATGGGAAATATGATTAGCTTCAAGCATATGCAATTCTAAAACATATAAGAATATTTTGCTCTACTCACACTATTTGTCCAAAATCAGAATTTTCACAAATTTACGGGTTTATCGCGACTTTGTATTTTCCCAAGTTTCAAGAGATGTGTGCTCATTGGCATCTTTTCTTTTGTGCTCATTGGCATCTTTTGATTTGTGCACATTGGCATCTTTTGATTTTGTGCTCATTGGCATCTTTTGATCAAAAAGTTTAGTAAGAATAAGATACACCGTTAAACATGACTTTCTATCTGGTTCTATAGAAGGATTTGGGTTAGCAGATCCCAGACCAGTTGGCCTTAGGTGCTAGGTGTCGAGCACCCCTTAGAACTTAATTTCCCAAACCAGAAAGGCCACATCGATATATCTTAAACCCATTTGTACCAGTAAAACATGGCTTTCTATCTGGTTCTATTGCAGGATTTGGGTCAGCCGATCCCATACCAGTTGATCTTAGGGACTAGGTGTCGAGCACCCCTTAGGACTTACTCTCCCAAACCAGAAAGGCCACAGGCACAAACTTTCAAACTAAATGATATTCTATATAAGTTCGAATTTCCATCACAAAATATGAATGATATCTCAATCACTTGGTTCTTAATCATAGTGCTTCCCCCATATTTTCGTTTCCATTCATCATTCTGATAAATAGGCTTTTTGAGCATTATATTCTATATAAGTCCAGATTCACATATCTTTGAGCATTCAGCATAATTTCATTCATGTTTTGCTGACCTTTCGATTTATTTCAGAGGTGAAAGATGAAACAAATATAACTCAGATAAAACAAAAACACTTGTAAAATCATCTTTTAGCACACATTTAATTCATTGAATGAAAATTGAAAATTTCATCTTATTGAATTAAATTTGTAAAGTTTCAAGTTTTCAAATCAGTAGAAACAAATATAATCCAATGTTACCTTTCATCACTTGTTCCTTGAAACAAAAATATATAGCAGTTAAGGATATTACCTGATAAGTGTGAGTTCTAAACTGGTTTGTTTAGAAGTCTTAGTCTTTGAAGTACGGGTCCTGGACTGAATTGTTCAGAAGCCATAGTCGTTGAAACACGGGTTTTGAACTGATATGTTCAAAAGGCAAAAACATTGAAGTACGGGTCCTAAACTGATATGTTTAGAAACCATTGTCGTTGAAGCACGGGTTTTGAACTGATATGTTCAAAAGCCATTGATATTTGTCTCCCCCTTAATGGTACAAATATTTTTCAAAAAATACGCCGCTTCTCTTCTGTTTTCAGTCATGTGTGTGGTATGTATCTACAATTCAGTACAACACATGAAGAACCTGCAAAACAGATTAAGCAGATTTTGGTACCCAATGGCATTTGGGTCCTAGTGGGTTAGGTGTAGATTTCTTACAAGGAATAATGTAAGAACCATACCAATAAGAAGTATAATCTTTATGCACAAAATCATTTGATCCACAGTAAGAACAACATATTTTCTTATGTGCCAACCTAATCAGATGATTTACAGAATGAATAGGATTAAGTTTAGCAGAAGATTTACCTTTTGGCGCATTGTTCTTCTTGGCATTTGATGTGAATACAGATGATTTTGGCACATCTTTCTTTGGAATTGTTGTGCCTTTGATTCTCCATTCCATCTTCACCCTCTTGAAGACTGGAACTTCTTCAGATTTGGAAGTATTAATTTTAGGCACCTTAAGAATATCATCCGATTTATCAAACAGAGGATTATAGAAAAGATTAGAAGAACGAATCTGACCTTTTGAGAAATCTGTTGATCTTTTAAATTGTTTAGAAGGAATGTTTTTAAAACTTGAACTTGAAGCAGTTTTAAAAGAACATTCAGGATCATTTGAATCAACAAATGGAGTCTGAAAGATAGAATTATGACTAGCCTGCTTTGAGACATCAAATTTAAAAATGACGTCTTCAAGTTCTTTGACTTTGTTTATTAAAACATTTTTCTCTTTAGAAATTAGATCAAATTTCTTTTGGAGATCAGATTTGATCAACTGATCCTTCAAAATATACACGTTCCGATTCAAAATCTTTTTCCAAAAACCTTCTTTTATCAGTAATCTCTTTGAAAATTTCCATATTTTTCTTTTTAAGGGTTTTACTTTCCTTTTCAAAGAGATTTTTCTTTTCCGTGAAATCTTTTCTTTCCTTTTCCAAAAGATTTTCTAATTCAGAGATTTTCATGGAAAGTTCAGAACTTTTAATCTCAAAAAAATTTTGTTCAGTTTCAAATTTAGCTCTTTCTTTTTCGAGCTTGTCTTTTTCTAAAAATAAAACATTCTCAAAGTCAGAAACTTGTTTTGAAAGTTTTATACAATTAAGTTCAATTATTTCCTTTTCTTTAAGAATCTTCTCTCTCCTGTCTTCAATGCTCTTCAGATCAGCATTTTCCTTTTTAAGAGTTGTTACTTTCTCTTGAAGTTTCTCGATTTGATCGTGCAGACTTGAGTTGTCTTTGTCTTTCTTTGTTTCAAGACCTGCAATATAAACTTCAAGATCAGTTATTCTTTTAGTAAGTTTAGCATTTGAAGAAGAAATGTCTAAAATTTGTCTTTTCAGATTAACATTTTCTTCTTCCAATGCTTTATTTAAAATAGGAGTTGAAGAATTTGAAGCATTATCTTTAACAGGAGTTTCTGATATAGGAGATGTTTCTGATAAAATAACTTGTTGCAAAATTCCATTATTTGCCTTAGCTTTTTCAAGTGGCTTTGGAGGTGTTTTTGTTATTATGACTTGTTGCAACACTTCATTATTTGGTTTAACAGATACATGTGAATTAACAGATGTTTCTGTTATAATGACTTGTTGCAACTTTACATTTGGTTTAACAAAAACTTTTGCAATTGGAGGAATCTCCTTTTTCAGAGTTTGCTTCAAATCTTCACCACTGCTTTTAACAATAACTTGTTGTAAAACCATTTTGAATATTGCTAGAAATTGATCGTTCAGAAGATCAAGCAGACAGTGTATGAAAATACACAAAAAAAATATATAAAATTTTTTCTTGAAAAGCTCTTACAGTGTATGAAATACACTATAGAAAAAATTTCGGGATAAATTTTTTTTTTTTTTTTTAAATTCACAAGAATTCGGATGAGTAAGGGTTCGAATTCAACGAATTCGGATGAAGAAGGATTCGAATTCAATGATTTCGGATGAATAAGGGTTCGAATTCAATGAATTCGGATGAAGAAGGGTTCGAATTCAATGAATTCGGATGCTGAAGGGTTCGAATTCACTCAATTCGGACTTAACTTGGTTCGAATTCAATGAATTCGGATGCTTAAGGGTTCGAATTCAATGAATTCGGATGCTTAAGGGTTCGAATTCAATGAATTCGGATGCTTAAGGGTTCGAATTCTATGAATTCGGATGCTTAAGGGTTCGAATTCTATGAATTCGGATGCTTAAGGGTTCGAATTCAACACTTGGAAAATTTAATCAACTCAATTCGAATCTAACACAGTTCGAATTCTCCTCAATTCGAATCTAACACGGTTCGAATTCTCCTCAATTCGAATCTAGCTGGGTTCGAATTCAATCAATTCGAATCCTTCTTGAGTCGAATTCTACACTTGTATTTCCAAGAACACTCCGAATTCTTCTTTGAATGATCCGAATTCACCAAGAATGATCCGAATTCACCAAGAATGATCCGAATTCTGCACTTCGAACACGAAAATCACTAAATCAGCCATAACTTTTTCAATTCTTGATCAATTGTTATGAAATTTGCACAGATTTGTTCGAAATTTGATTCCACACACTTTCTTAGTTAATCACAAATCCTAATTCGATCAATTTAATCGAATTTTGATCCAAAAATAGTAGAAAAAGTTTTCGAACAAAAATGATATAAAATGATCAGATCTGCAAATTCTGTGCAGATTTTGGTGTTGATCCAAGAATTAAAGATGTTCAGGAATCAAATCCGAGTGCAATGATGTCAAGAATCAATCCAAAAGATCAAAAATTAAAGAAAAGATGAAATCTGGATGAATAGTAAATGAAGAAGGGTCAGAATTCTTGATGAACAGTGATGAATAGTGATGAACACCCAATCCGAATTCTTCAGCTTTAGTGTAAAAAATCTTCAATTTGGTCTTCGATCTGCTTGAATCTTCTGTTTAGCTCTGATACCAATTGATAAATCCCAGATCTCTAGCAATAAGATATGAATGTAGTGAGAGAGAATCTAGAGAGCAAATATGTCATCCATGTATTGAGCTCAAAAAGATTACAAAAGGTTTCTAAAAGATTACAAAAGCTTTTTTAACAAATGAACTAGACAAGCCTATTTATACCCATGACATACAAGGTATAAAGGCATTCACAATACTGTATAGACTCATACAGTACATTGACTTTACAGTAAATCTTGAATACAACAATGCTCTAACATTTTGTACATGAGGAAGTGTGCAGGGGAAGGTGCTCAATATCATTAGGCTTAGGATTTTGGGGAAGAAGAGATAGATAAATATACACATCCCATTGTACTGATTGGGGGGCATTCGTGGGCTTTTGAGGCTCCTCCCTGAAAGATTTACCGATGTGAGCCCCTTCAATAACATTGGATTTTTCTTGTTATTCTCTAAGGTACCATGTAATTAGTCAAAGTGCGCACAAACATGCTTGGACACCCACAATTAATGAAAGAACATATTATTAAGTATCACTTACATTATCCATACTATAGTATACATTTACATTTTGTTTTTAAAAGTTTTATAAAATCTAAGGTTTTAAATTAACATTGCATGTGTACAACTTCATATACTTTTGTGTTTAAAATCGATAAAACTAATTGATAATTATCTGATATACACGTTTAAATACAGAATAAGCATTGAACCCTATTAATACGATAGAATACTGAATAAATTTCATGGCTCTAAATAACTCGTTATGACATGTTATAAAATCAAGGTTTGGGTTCGTCGCGACGTTGACCGCTAGGGCTCCACTCTAAGGCTTGGCTTGCGTGTAACGTGTTAATGGCACATTATGGTGTGTTACGACTTAAATACACAAAATAAGGAAACATTAAAACAAAAAACAAAAAAAAAAAAAAAACAAAAAACAAAAAACAAAAATCAAAAAACAAGTACATACTAACTCTCATTTTCGTACACAGAGTCCAACGCAACAAATTTATAATTGAAGAAAGTAGTGAGTAGAGATTTAAGATATTTACTTGATTTTTCACTATTGATATCATTTTTCGTTAGCTCTGTATATTTGTTATCAATGGTATTTGTTTGCTTTACTACTTTAAACGAATTTATTTTGTTCTTCAGTATTATTCAATACACTAACAGACACGTGTGTATGCGTATATATCGCCTTACAGCATACCTTGAAAAACATAGTGGTCTCGCTGTAACTCGTAAGACTTTATATTATTGTCACGCCACGCCTCACGTCATTTTGAATCTTGATAAATTTCAATCAAAAAAGAATTATATTAATTTTTGAGTATATTACATTTTTTCATCCCTCTGATATGTTGAAAGTGGCTATTTTCATCCCTATGATTTTTGAAATATCATTTTCTTTCCCCATGGTTTATAGTTTATCGTTGTTTCGTTCTTATGATTTAAATTTTATTATTGTTTTCATCTATACAGGTTACAGTTCATTGTTAATTTAATCTCTCATACTTAAAGATAGGAGATCATGAGAGAATATAGCAAGAAACTGCAAGTTATTGAGCTGAAAACCACAATTTAAAAATCACAAGAATGAAACTCACAATATTTAATAAGCCACGAGGATGAAAAACATAATTTACTCTTAATTTTTTTATTCTTAATTTACAATAAATTTCACCTCCGATTGAATGACCCAGATGCACAAGATAAATCAAAAAGAAATATCAAATATCTTGGTAGTTTATGAGCATCTCTAACAGATCCTAAAAGATAAGAAAGTGAAAATATTGTTCTTTAGTTTGCTTCAACAGATTATCTACATTATTGCCTAAAATAAAGAAAATGAGAAAAACTTTAAATTTAGATAATTCTGTAAAACTTAAAGTGAGAAGATAATTTTTTTTATATATATATTTTCCACCACTGAAATTGATATTTTATTAATATTGTGTATAAAGTTTTTTGAATGCATTAAGATGATACATTAATAAAATATTTTAATAATATAATTAATATTGAAATATCTAAAATAAAAAAATGTTGAAATAGAGTAATTTAAAAAAAAATTGAACTTCTAATTTTTCATCTTAAGGAACCTTATAGGCTCCAAAGAAGAAAAAGAAGATCTTGTGTACTTGCATTTAAAGGACTAAAACAATTATTGCTATTAAAGTTTATCATGTTTTTAGAATTGAACTTTAAAATAACATTCATAACAGTCATATTTTAGAAGGGTTTGTTATAATAATTATATATGTGTAGTCATGTTGCCAGAAATTTCTACTATGGCCTGCTTTTTAATCATAAAACAAATTTTAAATATTTTTGTTAAATATTTATAAAACTAAGGTGGTGATTGGTTAGTTGAAATCTGGTGGAATTTTAAGGAATTGGAATGATCAGTTCAATTGACCAAATTTCACTCTTGTGTTTGGTTCATTTTTTGAGTTTTCAAAAGGAATTCAAATTCTACGAATGCTGGAATGTAAATTCCGTAGGAGGCGTTTGGTTCGCATAATGGAATTTGGTGGAATTGGAATCCATCAAAGGAATTTGACTTTGAGGGAATTGAAATGAAAGTTGACCGCACACTTTGATTGCATTTGGTTGGATGAAATTGGAATATAATCTCTAAAAATAATTGGAATCTTCATCTTTGTTTGGGGGGAGGGAGGTGGCGGGAGCAAAAGGGGTGGGTGTAGCAAGGATGAGGTGGGGTGGGTGGTCAAGGTGGGGAAGGCAGGGGCGTGTTGGGGGTAAGGGTGGGGTAAGGGGCCAATGGCACGACTGGGTGGGGGTGGCGGCAGGACGGGTTGGGAGGGGTGGGGTGAGGGTGGTTAAATTGGATGCAAAGATTATTTTTGTCGTTCTAAAACGAAATTATAAATTATATTACATTTGCCATGAAATGGAATTCAAATCCTTCACATATGCTAAGGAATGATCAAATCTCTCAACTGTGGAATTTGGTGGTATGCGGTGGAATCCTATCAATTTATTTCGTGAACCAAACACCACTAAGGAATTTGGTCAATAGAATTTGTCATTCCAATTCCATCAAATTCCTTTGAATTCTCCGAACCAACTAGCCCCTTAGGTTCTAGCAAGGAATATTAATTCCTTCCTACCATCTTCAAGAAAAAAACTCTTATACATTTTATAGTACTCCATTTCATTCCATCCCACCATGATGAATGTCACCACCGTCATTATCGCCGTAACAACCACCCATTGTCGTCACCGCCACTGCAACCACCACCATCATTTATTACGAGCCATAGCTTATTTAGGGTAATTTCCGTGGTTGCTCCGTCCTCATCAAGCAAGTCTCTTCAACCTAGAGTTCAAGGTCAAGTGTTAACCTTCATTCATACATATTTCTTGGTTTTAGGTTTTGACCAAAAACCAAGTATTTTGAGTTCATTCTAACCTTTTAAACTTTATAAATGTCAAAACTATACATTGTGACAAGCCTTAGACTATTACTATTGGATCAATAGTTATAGGATTCGACATATTTTTTGGATAACTCCCGTTTGTAACTAGTTGAGACATTGGGTCATCGGAAGGCAACTTGGTACGGTTATATGGGACCGGATTCTTGCCACAGACCGTAAATGTAATCCTAGTGAATGAGTATGATTAGGATCATCGGGTGTCCTCCCCCATATCTCTGTACGAGTCGAAGAGCTCGTGGTCATTGTTCCTAGTATGAGTTCATTAACTTGGAATGTAGCTTACTTTTGTGTTCCACTACAGTGCTTGGAAATCGGTTACGTTTCTCCAAAACTTCATACCCGTGCTTAGGTTGTTTGATTAGGGTGCAAGTTTCTCTTTCATATCGAATCTTTTGGTTAAAAGCCTTTTGTTCCCACTAGTAGTTTAAAGGACTCTTTAGGGGTAGAGATAGCTAATGGTGGTCAAGTAGTAATTCGGGACGTGTTGAAGGGTTGTACCCTTGAGATCAAGGGGAAGGAGTTTCCGAACAATTAGATTCCCATGTTGATTGGTGGGTTCAACGTAGTGTTCGGAATAGATTGGCTAGCAGAGAATAACGCCGAGATTGTGTGTTCCATGAAGTTGATCTGAATCTTGATTTCGGATAGCGATGTAGCAATGATTAATGGAGAACGGAGGAAAGGTGATGTTGCGGTCTTTACCATGGCTAAAGCACGTAAGTGCATGGTGAAAGGATGATCATTCTTTTTGGTGTATGTATTGATGCTAAACTCAATAAGAAGAAGTTCGAGGACGTAAAGGTGGCACACTAGTTTGCCGATGTATTTCTGGATGACTTAACCGGTTTGCCAGCCGATCGTCTGTAGAATTATGAATTGATCTTATTACAAGAGCGACTCCAATCTCTGGAGCTCCTCACGGGTTAGCTCCATCGGAGATGAAAGAAATGCTAGCGCAACTTCAAGACCTTCTTGAGAAGGAGTTGTTGATCCAAACCCTTCAGTGATTTGATGATGACCCTTAGAATCACTTAGCGAAAGTTATAAGTAAACATTATGTATAAGTGTTTCACCATCAACGAATATATACTAAGTCTGTTCAGTATCGCTAATGGAGAACCACTGCTCTTTATTCTTTTCTCAGTGATAAAATACATCAGTGATAACTGAGCCTGTTCAGTTTCACTGATGATCACTGATTGATTATTCTGTAAATGTTTATTTGTAATCCCTGAAGACAAGTTTCACGGTAAAAGGGTTCAACGCTGAATCAAAGATAAAGCGAATGAACAAGTGACAAGTGTACTAATGATCAGATGCGAATATCAGTGAAACCAAGACAAGTCCACAACACGCGATGTTTCAAGTAGAAGACTTCAGCGAGAGCTGACCTTCATTCAGGCCTCACTGAAGAAGATCAACTCAGCAATCGCTGATCATGAAGCCTGCACTACAAGGAACGTTTGTCTTATCCCCTTACACACTTTTGTACGATTTGTCAGAAGGACATACCTTTGTCCAGAATCGTACAAACCATTCTGCCACTACATTGTTCACCATGCGGCCAAAAGCATGTTTGCAAAATTCAGAAGCATGCATCCAACCAAACAGTGACACGTGTAAAAGTCCTCCTGACATGCATTAAATGCATGTGGTATAAATAGGAGGAATGCACCTTCATTTCGGAGGTGAACATCCCTGAACTACTTTGTGCCTTAGAAAATTACTCTTAATTTTCTTTGTTCCCTCTTTATTATTCTAAGTACAAGAATACTTAGTGATTCTCATAGTTTGTTTAGATTAGGTCTTGTACTTAATCTTATTCCGCAACAAGCTGTAAATTGTTTGATATATTCAATTAAACAATTTAGAAAGATAAAAATCTTGTGTTTGTATTTAACCCTCCCCCCATTCTACAAACTAATACTTGTATAACCCTTCAGGACCAACAAGTGGTATCAGAGCAAATTGTTTAATCTCAATAAACAAGATCTTGCTTATACTATCTCGTCCTTGCTATTCTTCAAATGGCAAACAATACAAACACAAACTACATAGATAATGGCTCTCTTGCTAAACCTCCTCGATTTAGTAAAGATAACTTCAATCTTTGGAAGAATCGAATGATGCTCTTTCTAGAAGGTGTAGATCCCAATATACCTTACTATGTTGAAAATGGACCCTATGTTCCATACATCATAGATGCTGCTGTTCCAACCACTGCTACCACTCCTGCCATTCCTGAAAGGCAAATAATCAAAGCTATCTCTCAGTGGACAGATGATGATAAGAAGAAGGTGGCCATAGATATTGTTTGGGTAAAAATCCACACCTCACGACCGACGAAGAAAAATAAACATGACATTTACGTAAGACAAATCTTGTATTAAGATAAGGTCCCGCAGATTACACACGACTGCCTCCTCCGTCGTACATTCCTACGATGGTCGTAAGACTCCTACGTTCGACAACCGTGACTTAAAGACGGTCGCACGACCGTACTAACCGTTAACAGTCAACAACCATTTTCTTTGTTTCATTAATGCAGGCCCAAGAGCAATCATCACCCAATGGTCATAATGGACAAGCCATAAATGACAATTAAGGACCAAACAACTGTTACGACAATCATCAAGACACATTAAATGCTCCTAAAAGTTATATAAACGAAGGCAGGCACTATATTCGAGGACAATTCTTTTGGATACAACAATTCTTTGGGCATACAACAATTCTCCACAACCGAAATCATTAGAGCAATACCACTCACGCAAGCTACGCACGACAACAGTTTCTTACGCATGATACAACATTATTTCGCACGACGCACGACATTAGCTTACGATTAAGTTTACTTTTATTCTTATTGTAACCTATTGTACTCACGACACTTGTTACTAAAAGACATAGCCCCTGTTTGGCGATCATAGTACATCGTCGACTTCTATAGTCGGCCACGATTTTTACCCTCTTTGGGGTTTTCCGCGTCACCAAATTCATTTGTCTTATTTACTTTCCGTTGACGATTGTATAGTTTGACTTGAGATCCCTTTCTTTAGTTGTTAAAGCTCCACATCGACCTTAAGTTATCCTTTGGGTAATTTTTGGCATTAACAGTTTGGCGCCCACCGTGGGGCCCCACCTAGAGAAAATCTCAGGCCAAACGTACATCGTTCTAAACAATCTTGTAAAGTTTTGTTGTTTCTAGGAAAATGGCAACTCAACAAGATCCAAGCGCTCAACTACACATGGAACTAAATGCTACACGGAGCCAAATTCATGCCTTAGGTGAACAAAACTGAAAGGCAGCTGAAGAAGTTTCTTCCCTGAGGAATTCGGCGATAGGCAACCCCTTCGGACCTTAGAACGGTCCACGACCTCCTTTTGGTGTGCCATTCGTAAGACCACCACTCCCGTTGGGTGCAAGGCCATTTGCCAACGTTCCCTTCTCAGAGCAGTTTCCCCCGCAGCATTTAAGGCCTCCCCCGTTGTACAACGGAGCCATGCCTTTCCCCATCCCGACGATCCCTCAGCCAAGAATGACAATTCCCATGTGTTGGTTCCCGTATTTGATTAACAAAGATTATCTTATCTATTAGTTCAAATAAGATGTGTTGCGGAAGCGTATTTGAAAAACTAACATATATGTTTGTATAGAAACAATACAAAATATCAAATAAACAGTATATAAAGAACAAATGAATATCTCAAAGTTTACTGTATTTGATGAAGAACACTAACAATAGATTTGACGTTAATTGTGTGTGTGTGTGTGTGTTTTTCTGATAGTAAAACTGATAAGGAAGAACTCAACACGAGTCTTCCTTTTATACAACTACAAAAGAACTATTCTAGACAAAAGGACTATTGCTACAGGAAAGAAGGGATGGCATGAACAGTTGGAAACCTGCATGCATTAAATGCGCTAATATCAACTTGCAAGGATTCCTATCAGAGTTTGACACGTGTTTGTTGTCGGACCATGCCTTGTACAAGTTGATGAACGGACCCTGGAACAGTAGCAAGATATTTCTGTAACAGTGGTAAGATATTTCTGCAACAGTGGCAAGATATTATAAGTATCTTCCAAGTTCAGTCTGAACCACAGAGGCTCTGTCAAGGGTGACAGAGGTTCTGCGGCTCGGTCCTTGGTGAGCATTCTTCTGTAGATCCTTCTTTGGTCCTTTGTGAGTAGTCTTCTGTAGATTCTTCTTGGGACTTGGTGTTTCATGAATGATCTTGTTTGCTTCGGCAGATCTTCTGTGGAACACCGCAGAGCTTCTGTGGAACTCTTTCATACTTAGCCTACTTTTCAATACTTCTAATATTATGAATATTTGGAGCTAACAATCTCCCCCTAAGTATTGAAAAATGAAAATTTGACTTTATGCATAATTAGGCTAAGTAAAGTAGACAGAGGTTAAACAGTACCTCAAAAGATTCATTTTATTTCTTTTTAATTGTTACAGAGATATGTAAAAGAGATTTAGACATTTGCATCTTTGAAGTCATTGAAACTTCTGTTGTCGAATCCTACTTCTCTGAGCTCGTGATAGAATTTGATGCAGAGTTCTCTTAAGCCAATTGTAGCATCTATTTCTCTGATCATTCTTTCTGCTGATTCTTGATCCATAAGCTCAGTACCTCTGTTCTCTTCTAAGATTGATCTGAACTTGTTCAGAGTACTGGTTGCATACTTCTGACAGTCCATTTCCACAAAAAGTCTTACTTGACCAGCAGGATCCTTATACACTAACCTGTACCTTGGTGTTGTTATGATTGAGTTGGGTATTGCAGAAGGTGGGCAGTGATCCTCTGGTGGTCTCAGACTCAGGTTTCTGACTCCAAGATCTCTTCCCAGTTGAAAGTCTATCATGCTATACAGCAGAAGCTTTTCTCTCATTGCTTTCCTGAATACTTGATAAGCCCTTCTGTTAGCATCGTTGTCGAAGTTTTCTTTCATCCAAAGTAGAAGATCTGGCAGATCGTAGGGGTTCAAGTTCCTTATATCGGCATTTGAAAATTGATTTTCGGACTTGTTCTCCCGTTTGACTTTGTAAATATTGTACCTGATCTTTGGAAAGGTTCTCGTTTGAGAGAATTTGCAGTATATTACCTTTTCAATTTTGTACTCTGAGAAGACTTCTGCCCTTGATTTTGGCTTTGTTCTACTGAAGGTGTTGTCAAGGTCAGCTCTGAGTTGAGGATATTCGATGTGTGGTATAGGGTTGTTCTGATATTGCTGTTTGTAAAGGTACCTATACACCACCTCTTCCATTTTTGCATGTCGTGTAGTTGGTGGTGGTATTGGTCTTCGCAGAGCATCCATTTTTCGTTTTATCTCTGCAACCCTACCCTCTGTTACCTTTTCTTTTGGATCAAGGACCGGAATTTCTGACAGAGGATCTGAAATGAATGCCCAGTCTTCTTCAGGCTTAGGAGTGACAAAGGCATCAAATGAGCTCTTCATCAACTTCTCTGTCGTCTGAGGCATTTGCTTTTTCTTCTTTGGTTCTTCTGTCATGATACCCTTTCCTTTATCTTTGGCTTGGGAAGGCTCAGAACCTGTTGTCTGCTTTGGACTCTGTGGGATTGCTTCTGTTAGTTTGGGTGTTGAGGTCTCTGTTGGTATGATGGGGATTGCCTTTGTAGTTTTTGACACTTCAGTTTCTGAGGACTTTGGTGGGGATGGTTCTGTTGGTTTGATTGGGGATTTGGGTTCTGTAGATGTTTCTTCTGTGAGCTCGATTGTGGTTTGTGGAGGGATATCAAAACGTTTTGCAGCCCTGAAAGCAGATATGAACTCCATACTCTTTAGAACATAAGTAGCAGAACGTTTTGAGCTTTTTGGTTTGTGGGCAATGGATTTTCTTCTTGGGTGAGTTTTGGGTTGTGATTTTGGTGGAGAATGGGGAAGTTCTTCTGAGGATGAAGAAGTAAGGATTTGAACTTCAAGGACATCTTTTTCAAGGACAGAGGTGGTTTCCACAGAGGTTGGTGTTTCCTCTGTGGGTCTCTGTTGTGTTTCCTGAGTTTGGGTTTGGGTTGGTGGGGCAGAGGAAATTGGCACTGCTGATATTGGAGGATTGCTTGCAGCTGTTTCCTTTTGTTTCTCCCCTTGATTCTCCCCCTCAGGATGATCTGATGGATCATGATGGTCATCATCAGAGTCATCCTGATTTCTCTCTGTCGTACCCTCTGCCCTGCATGTTGTACCTGATTTCTTTGAAGGTACAGCCCCTGCAACAATCATTTTCGCGCACAAGTCATCACAGAGGCCTAGCAGAGTTTCAACTTCTGCTTCTGTGTTGAAGCACATTTTGCCGACGCTAGCTTGAAATTCTCTGACGTAGTTTGCGTTGGCAGCTGTGAAGGCTCTGATGAACTCTGTCATTTGATCAAGGATTCCTTGCCCGAGTTCTGTGAGCTGTACTCTTGTCATGTAGTCAGAAGGCTTCATGGCCTGAGTGTTCTGTATTGTTTGCTCTTGAACTTGTTCCAAGGCCTTCTTTAGGTCTTCTGGTGTAAGGCCCTTAGAAGTAGAAGTTTGATCTTTGAATTTTTGTAGGAAGGACTTGACAGAGTCATTGAATGCAGATGTTGCGGCTTTTTCAAGGTCAGTTGCGGCAGAGGTGGAAGTGTTTGTTGCAGTGGACTTCATCTCTGCAATGGCATTTTGTACCTCTGTAGACAGATTGTCCATTTTGGTATTCAGTTTGGAGATGGCCGTCGCTGTTGTTTCTGCAAAAGATTTGAAAGAGCTTTTCAACTCTTTCAGTGTTTGGTTCACAGAGGTGACAAGGGTTTGGAACTCACCCCTTGATATGTGTGAACTCGTGGTAACCTATGGAGGAACACATTCGTCTCCAGAGTTTGTCCTTGTTCCTTGGACACCTTCGTTCACCCCTGTTTGTACGTTGAGGGTGGAAGGATTTCTTTCTGATCCTCGAGGAGAAACTTGAGTTTCAACCTCTACAGAAGTTCTGTGAAGGTCAGAGTCCAAATCCACTCCAGAGGTGGGTATTGGAATGTCCTTCTTTTGACTTGGAGACTTGTCTAGAGTCGCTTCGTCATTGTGCTCTCTACTCCCCTCTGAAAGGAGGTTTGGCCCTATCTTTGTGTGCGTGGCAGAGGAAACAAATTCCTCTGCTAGGATGTCAGGTGTGATTTGGGGCAATAAATCACGAACTATGGGTGAGTCCTTTCGAGAGGACTCCCCAGGAATGGTTTCCTCGGTTATATTAGGCACAGAGGTTGAAAGAGTAACCTCTGGCTGGCTGGGTGGGGTTGGGATCGAGCTGTGCTACTCTTTTTCAATGATACCCTCTGCCGCTAGACCGGATGTATCAGAAATGTGGGTTGCACTGGGAGGGGTTTGGGGATGTGTGCCTTCTACTTCTGCGGCATCTTTTTCTGCAGAACCCTCTGCTGTTTCTACCCTAACCTCTTCCTCTATTGTTAAGTCTATGTTTACCTCTTCTTCTGAGGTTTTCTCTGTAGGCGCTACTGTTTCTGCTTCTGCTCTTAAGGAATCATACATGAAATGAGATCCTATTAGTTTTCGTACGTGAGGGTGCATGGTTTGTGTACCTTGAGCTGAAATGACTTCTGTTGTGCGCAGAGCCTCTGTATACTGATCCAATGGTTCTGCGACCCATCCTGATGGATCTAAGGTTTGAGCAATGTTGGGATTGTTGAGGAAGGCATTGAAATCTCCCTGTTGATCTGCATATATTATTGGGGAGGGAGGTTGCAGAGGCATAGTCTGATCTTCCTCTTCTTGTTCGACTTCCTCTGTAATGACCTGCAGAGGTGAAGTTGGGTTCTTCTTCTTTGTCTTCCTCTTCTTTGGCTTTGGGGCTCCCTCTTCTGTTGGTTTGGATTTTCGTTTCCTTTGTTTTGGTGGGGAGGGAGATGCAGAAGATCTTGTCTCTGTAGCATGTGGTGGAGAAGAGGTTTGAGCTGCAGAGGTTGTAGTTTCCTCTGTGGGTTTTCTTTTCTTGCTCTTCTTCTTGGGTGTTGCTTCAGAGGTTTTTCTTTTGGGAGAAGAGGGGTAAATGCTCTCTCTTTGGGCTTTGAAACGGTCTTGTACTGAATAATGTTTCTCTAAAGCTCTAGCCCATTCTTCTTCTGTCATCCTCTCTACTACATCTACACCTAAGGGGGCTCCTAGACGCGGGGGTGTCACAGGACTTGGTTCTGGAGTCCTGTGGACGCGTATATAGTCTAATTTCCTATCTTCATCGGTTGCATATGACAGAAGGTTCTTTGACAGAGGTCTGCAGTGTGGGTAGTTGACTTCATGCTCTATAGGAACGTTTTTGTTCATGGGATAGAGTTTTACCGTTGGCCCTTCCATTGGCCATTTCTGTAGAAGAAGCAGAGGCTCGAGTAAAACTCCAATTATCCTTTGGTTTTGCAGAGGTGGCAGATATCCTGGTGTATGTTTTTTGGCTTTCTGGGTTGCAATCTTTCTGTCGATCGTATTTATCATTTCCTGCATCATGATGGTGGCATAAACGAGTGGAAGATCATAATAGATCCCATACATGATGGTCAGGATCTGGTGTGAGCTTTGGTCAGGGCTACCGGTTTTTCCTATGAGGCAACAATTTAAGATGGAGAAGAGGGTATTCCACAGAGGTGGTAGTCTGCCTCTGCGGAAATCATTGCGTTTCCTTAGGGTTGTGTTATACCCTAACATTTCTACGAATCGACAGCTCGTCTGTAGGAACCTCAACATATTTCTTTATTCCAAGAAGACCTCTGGTTGGCAGGTTGAACTCCAGTGAGAACATGGTTCTGTTGAACATGAGTTCTAGATACTCAGACTTGTCTGGCTTTGAAATATAGCCCTTTATTAGAGAATCATCTGAATCAAATCGGCAACTTTGCCAAAATTGATTCAGATATCGTGCAGGGATTTTGGTTGGGGTTTTGGAAAGGAGAGGGTATAGTATATGGTTTTCCATGATATTGAGGAGAAGAGCATGGGCTTCGCCGAAGACTGTTGGTGAGGGCACAAGGTAGCAGTTGTTGGACTTTAATGGAAGAACATCCTCAAAATGTTCTTTGTTCAGAAAATGTTGAAGGTTGGTGGTTGGTGCAAAGTTTGCAGAGTCGCCAGAGTTTTCTGTTTCAGCATTTATGGCGATGTTAGGGTTTTGGGAGTGCTCTGAATGCACTGGGGAGTGTTGAGGAGAGTTCGCCGGAGAGTTTTGAGCAGCGTGGGAACTGGAAGCCATTTTTGCAAAGTAAAATGAAGATTTGAATATAGTTGCAGGTTCGCCGGAGTAGAGGGTGAGTAAAGTTTTTGTGAGGTAAGGTAACTTGGGTTTTATACTAAGTTTGTGTCCGTAGAATCTGAAAGGGTTAATATTTTGAGGTAAATAATATTTGGGGTCCGCACTTGAGTGGTTACGGCGGGTTCAACTTTCCATAGGAACGTGTTGCATGTAGGTCCAATGAAAAGATGACACGTCCTTTGTGTCAGTTATGACGAGACGTCGTGGGCGGCCTTATTAAATGCTAGGCGCGTGGCCCTCTTTACCTCCATATGATTCTCACTCGCAGAAAAGTTACCGTTACTGTTACAGAAATGCCTAAAGTAAAAACTGACAGAGGCTCTGTGATTTGAGAATCTTATTTTTCTTGCCTCTGTAGGTTGTACCTTCACAAAGAATGGTTGAAAAAATCCATGGAGAGGATCGATAAATTATTTGTATAGAAACTCCTTTACCGAGGTTTTTGGACCTCTGTCAGAGCCAGCAGAGGCTCTGAGACAAGAAATTTCTTATAACTAATAATTTATAAACATTTTTGATCATCCAAGTTTTTGATTGTTTTTAACAATGTTTTTAGGACCTGTTTGAAAGCTGGTGTCCTAGACAAATTGTTTTTGAAAAAGGTTTTGTGCAGCAAAAAGTCTTTTAAAACATGTGTTGGTCTACAGAGGTTCTTTCTTGTAGAAAGAACTCTGTAACTAGATACTTCTGTTTCAGTGTTTGTACGCGATGATTCTTTTTGAATTTGACACCTAGAATGATAGAGTTTCCAAGAATTATTGATTTTAGATCAGAGCTTTTGCCTGCAGAACCTCTGTTGGACTCAACAGAGGCTCTGTGACCTTAAATTTCTAATAATGGAAAACTTGATATTCTTTTTGATCAAATTTTATTTGGAATGTGTTTAATAATGTTTCTAGAACATATTTAGAAATTTGTGTTCTAGAAAATTATTTTCAAAAAGAATTTGTTCGAGATACTAACCTTTTTGTTCTTCTTTGTCCGGCAATGTTCTTTTCTTCTGTTGTTGTCATCTCTTCCTCTGCTCCCCATTGACTTATAAATCTCTGTAGATTAAGTTTGTTCTCCTCTGCTCCCCCTTGACCTATGCTTGGTTCAAATAATCAGAAGTAAATGTATATAACATAGGTCGTGTAACAGAGGTTCTGTAAGAATCGGCAGAGGTTCCGAGGAGACTTACAAAATCTCTGTTGTTTTTCAGAAAGGAGTTTTTAGAATTTACATACAAAATTGAATTATTTATTAAGTATATATACATATATAAAAGAAAACATTATTTTACAAATGAAGATAAAATACTTACAGAGTTTAAGTCATATTTATCATTCCTAATTTACCCACCAAGTAAAGGAATCTTTTCTCATCAAGTGCCTTGGTGAATAAATCAGCAAGCTGAAATTCTGTTGGTACAAAATGCATCTCGATGGTTTGATTTTCCACATGATACTCCAGAAAGTGATACCTGATATCTATGTGCTTTGTCTTTGAATGCTGTACTGAATTTGCAGAGATGGCAATTGCACTTTTGGAATCACAGAAGATAGGGATTTTGCAGATGATGTGACCAAAGTCTTTCAGCTGAGTTTTCATCCACAGAACTTGAGAGCAACAGCTAGCAGCAGCAACGTATTCAGCTTCTGCCGTAGATGTTGAGACACAATTCTGTTTCTTTGAAGTCCATCTTACTAATTTCCCACCTAGGAATTGACAACTCCCAGAGGTACTCTTTCTGTCGAGTTTACATCCTCCATAATCTGAATCTGTGTATGCCTTTAGTCCAAAACCAGAGTTCTGTGGATACTAGAGGCCAAGATTTTTGGTCCCTCTGAGGTATCTAAAGATTCTCTTTACAGCAATATAATGTGACTTTTTAGGATTAGCTTGATATCTTGCACAGAGACATGTGGCATGCATTATGTCAGGTCTACTGGCCGTTAAGTATAATAAAGACCTAATCATTCCTCTGTAAAGCGTGCACTCGACAAAGATGCCGTTTGGATCTGAAAAAAGTTTATTTCTAGTGGCCATTGGGGTTTTCATGACAGAGGCATCAGAAAGGCTGTATTTTTCAAGTATGTCAGAAACATATTTTGATTGGTTTATGAAAATTCCTTCTGATGTTTGTTTGACTTGAAGTCCGAGGAAAAAGGTTAATTCTCCCATCATACTCATTTCAAACTCACTCTGCATGAGTTTTTCAAAGTCTTTGCATTTTTGTGCATTAGTAGACCCAAAAATAATGTCATCTACATATATTTGTACAAGAATAAACTCATTTCCTTTTCCTTTAAAGAATAGAGTTGTATCAGTGGTACCTCTTTTGTAGTTGTTATTGAGAAGAAAAGTGGAAAGTCTTTCGTACCATGCTCTTGGAGCCTGTTTCAGTCCATATAGAGCCTTGTCGAGGTAATAGACATACCTTGGGTACTTTGAGCTTTCAAATCCTGGTGGTTGTTGGACGTATACTTCTTCTTGAATTTCACCATTGAGAAAGGCAGATTTTACATCCATTTGATATACTTTAAAACCTCTGTGGGCTGCGAAGGCTAAGAAAATTCTTATTGCTTCGAGCCGTGCAACAGGGGCAAAAGTTTCATCGTAATCGATGCCCTGTTCTTGGTGATATCCCTTGGCCACCAGTCTTGCTTTATTTCGAATGATCACTCCATCTTCATCCTTTTTGTTTCTGAAGACCCATTTAGTCCCTATGGTCTGTTTCCCTCGTGGCAGAGGTACTAGAGTCCAGACTTTGTTTCACTCAAACTGCAAAAGCTCTTCTTGCATAGCATCCACCCAGTTTGGGTCGTCCAGGGCCTCATGATCTTTTTCGGTTCGATCACACTAATAAAATTGGTAAAGAAACAAAAATTTGCAGAAGCTGATCTTGTTTTTACCTTATCAGTGGGATTACCGATGATTTGTGTTTGAGGATGGCTTTTTGTCCATTGAGTTGTTCGTGGAAGATGATCATTTGAGTAATCAAGTTGAACTTCTGTAGTTGAAGTGGTTGATGGTTCAGCTTCTGTAGGAATGGGTATTAAAGTTGGGATTTCCTTCTCTGTAGGTATTGTGGTTTCATCTTCACTTCTCTCTGGTGTTTCTTCTTGTGTTGCTTCCTCTGTTGGATTTGTTAGTATTTGGATAACCTCTGTTGCAGAATCTTTTGTTGTCGTATCTTCTGTTAGATTTTCAGTACCTGTAGTAGTTGTAGAAGAGGATGAGGGATTAAATGGATCAGACAGAGAGATACTTACTTCGTTTACAGAAGGGGATTCTGCAGAGGTGCTGTTTGTTCCAGTAGAGGGATCAACATCGTTGTTGAATATCTCTTGAAATAGAAGACTTAAATCTTCATTTGTTTTTTAGATGCCAGAGGTTTCCTTGTTTAGCCCGAGTTCTGAACTGAGTTGTTCAGAAGTCTTTTGGAATGAGTCATCAAAGGACACATTGATGCTTTCTACTATCGTGCACGACTTCAGAAGGTAGACTCTGTAGGCTTTGGAAGCGGCAGAGTACCCGATGAACTTGCCTTGGTCAGCCTTTTCTTCAAACTTTCCTCTTGAGTCTCTGTCGTTTAAGACAAAGCATTTGCATCCAAACACATGGAGAAACTTGATGTTTGGTCGTCGTTTGTTGATCAGTTCATAAGGAGTTTTGATGTGTCTTTTCACGATCGTTGAACGATTTTGGGTATAGCAAGCAGTTGAAATTGCTTCTGCCCAAAAGGTCATTGGTAATCCACATGCAGAAAGCATGGTTCTTGCAGCCTCCACTAGCGTGCGGTTCTTTCGTTCGACCACGCCATTCTGTTGTGGGGTGCGAGCGGCAGAGAAGTTCTGGGATATTCCTTCTTCTGTGAGATAGGCTTCAATGATAGAGTTTTTGAATTCTGTTCCATTGTCACTTCGTAACTTCAGAATTCTGCACTCATAAAGAACTTGGATTCTTTTCATTAGATTAATCAGGATGCATGGAACTTCTGATTTCTTTATGATAAATTCAACCCATGTAAATCGAGAATACTCATCAATTAAGACAAGTATATATTTCTTGCCACCTAGGCTCTGTATAGCGATTGGACAGCAGAGGTCAACGTGAAGCATGTACAGAGGCCTAGGACAAGATACATCAGTTTTGCCTCTGTGGGAAGCTCTTTTGAGTTTTCCCATTTCACAGGCAGAACATAAATGATCCTTGTTGAATTTAACATTTGATAAACCTTTGACCAGATCAAGTTTTACCAGTTTATCTAGAGTATGAAAGTTTAAGTGAAAAAACCTGTTGTGCCATAGCCAGGCTTCTTCACTTTTGCTTGCAACAAGACAAATGTTGTCCTTGTTTTTGGCATTGAAGTTCATTAGATACATATCACCTTTTCTTTTGGCTCGCAGAAGTTCTATTCCGGTGTCTTCACTTAGTAGAGAGCAGAATGTTCTCTTGAATAGTACATCGAATCCCGTATCATAAAGTTGGCTTACACTGAGTAGGTTGTGTTTAAGGCCATCAACATATGCAACTTTGTGTACTGTTATATTCTATTTCTTTATGACTCCATAGCATTTGATATGCCCCTTTTTGTTATCTCCAAAAGTCACTGATCCACCATCTTGTGTTTCTTGGAATGTGGATAGAAGACTTCTGTTGCCAGTCATGTGCCTTGAGCATCCAGAGTCTAGATACCATATTGGCACAAACTGCTTCTGCAAAACAATCACAGAGATTTAGGTACCCATATCCACATGGGTCCAGTTTCGTCAGAATATTTCAAGTTTGCCTTGGCATTCTTGAAATACATTTTATTTTTTGTCGAAGAATCAGTTTGTTTCTCTTTTATATTTGATTTAACTGCAGAGAGAAAACAATTTGAACTACAGAAATGATTATTTAACTTGAACATTAGATCAAAGCAATGACAGTATTGAACATCAGAAATGATTTGCTTGAAATTTTCTTTGAAAGCTTTAAACTGGGCCACATAGGCATTACATTCTATTCTAGCATATGGCTTTCTATTACAAGAAGATTTATGTAGATTAGATTGTTGGCAAAAATCTTTGTTTGTAGCAGCCTTCTGTGAGTCCCTTCTGTGGTGAACTTCTGTTGATTTCACTGTCACAGATGAAAAAGATTTGTTAAGTTTTGTCCAT
Source organism: Saussurea involucrata (assembly GCA_033807775.1). Classification (NCBI taxonomy): domain Eukaryota; kingdom Viridiplantae; phylum Streptophyta; class Magnoliopsida; order Asterales; family Asteraceae; genus Saussurea; species Saussurea involucrata. The sequence goes on from CM066312.1 coordinate 24,911,427, forward strand.
TTTCCCTTTTGTTGCCATGTTGGTTTCTCTTTTATTTTTAAGGGTTTTAAAAATTTTGAATCTTTTAGATTTTGAGAGGACATTAACTTCTTTTGTTTCAACTTTTCAAGCTCAATAGAGGTTTTAGCTTGTATGCACATATCCATAAAGTCTGGACAGATAGGAATTCCAATGATTTTCTCTTTTGGAGAAATAGTTCTGTTAAGAACTTCAGAGGTTTGTTTAATAACCTTTGTGTCACAAGGAATCTTTTTTATTTTGTCAGTCTGTGAGTCGTCAGATGATGAATCGTCCTCATATACAGAGGTTGAGTCATCAATATTTCTTTCGACAGAGGCTGGACTTTCCGAGCATGTGTCATACTTGCTTTCTTCATCTGAAAAATTATTTTCTAAGTCAACAGAGGTGTCTGACAAGATATCTTCAGAGAGTTTTTGATCTACAGAAGGTGTATTTAGATTTTTCAACATATTTATTTTCCCAATTTCCATAATTTCCTTTTCAATTTTATTTCTCAGTTTTTCTTCTGAAAAGTTTCGTTTGAACTCAAGTGCTTCTGCAGATAATTTCTTTTCAGAATCTATTGTGCAGACAAAAGCAACTTGAGTTTGAGTCTCTGGTTTACCAAACTTAAAGATTCCTATTTGATCTTGAGTTTTCAGATATCTCTTTGGTTTGGATCCTCTTTTGACAGAGGTTGAAGGTGATACGTCTGTGTTTTCAAACCACACATTTATCATCTTCATAGGTTTCCTTAAGTGAGGTTCCCCAGAGTTTTTTACTCTCTTATTTACAGAAATTAAGTTTGGAAAATTAGGTTTGTTGACTTTTCCTAAAGAAAATAGAGATGACAGAGGTTTATTCTTTTTGTTTTCTGTACCTTGATTAATATCACTGTACCCAATACCTCGCCTTCCTATTTGAGTATTTATTTTCTCATACACCTTTTGAGCATCACGATAATTTTTAATTAAAACATCTCTTCTAAGTAGATCTTGCCAAAGGACTTCTCTTTCCTTTTGAAAATATTCCTTAAGAGCTAAAATGTTAAGTCTGTCGCTCTCAGAATCTGAAAGTTCTTTTGTTTTGGATTTTAAAGATGTATTTAATTCAGAAATTTTCTCTTTTAAAGGAAATAGATTCTTGTTCCAGTGTGCTTCTAATTCTTCCTTTTCTTTGAAAATCTTTGCTTTTTCTTCAGTGAGAAGTCTAGCTTCTCTTTCATAAAAAGTGAGCTTTTTCTGAATATCATCACAAGTCTTTTTCAGTTCAACATTTTCAATTTTAATTATAAGCAAATCAACTTCTGTAGTACTAGAGGTGGAGTTTGAAGTAGATACCTTAGTGTCAGAGTCGGAGCTGATTTCTGCCATGCCACAGAACAAGTCATTGTTGGTGTATTCTTCATCAGAGGTTGTATCTGACTCCCAATCTTCCTTATTCACCACTTTGTTCGCCATAAGTGACTTTTGAGCATAATACTCAACTTTCTTTTTGTAAAAAGCTGAGTCCTTCTGTGGGCGATTTGACCTGCTTCTGCATTCATTGGCAAAGTGGTCTGGCTTCCCACAGTTGTAGCAACCTTGGTTCTGGGAAGTATTACCGGCACGATCGTCGGACTTCTGTCGGTCACCACCTTTTTCCGATCTGCATTCATTTGCATAATGACCAGGCTTACCAGACTTGTAGCATTCTTGTGGTGTGTAGCTTGCCTTGTCATCTGACCTCTGTCGGTCATTTCCTCTGTTGTACCTTTCACTCGACCTCTGTTGGTCGTTACTTCTGTCGTCTGACCTCTGTCGGTCAGCTGATTCTTCTCTTCTTACTTGATCCCTTCTATTCCAATATTCTCTTCTCTCTCTATTATCTCTGCCATATCTATCATTACCAGAATTCTTTTGGTTTCCTCTGAATTCTCTTGTCAATAGAGCTAAGGATGTAGCTATTGATGCCAGAGTAATTTCTCCTTCTTCCACAATCTCTTCATCTTCGCTGTCAACCACCACCATCTTTTTCTTTTTCTCCTTCTTCTTTTCCTCTGTAGTTCTTTCTTTCCTCGGCCTCTCTGTATCTTCTGTAGTTTTGCCAACCAAAGCAAGAGCTGCAGTGGTTAGTGTCTTTGCTTGTGCGATTTGAGGCTCTTGACCAGCTAATGTTCCGTAGAGGTCTGAAAGAGTCCAGGAATCTAAATCTTGATTGGTTTGTAAAGACATAGATAGCTGGAGCCATTCTTCGTTCAGACTTTTGAGAAACATGACATTATTCTCTTCAGAAGTTCTGTGGATGCCGAACTTTTTGCAGTTATTGATCAAAGAGTTGAACCTGTCGTATGTTGTCTGTAGAGATTCATTTGTCAGGGCTTTAAAAGCGTAATATTCGTTTATGTATTGAGCCCTTCGGTTTTTCTGAGTTTTAGCTCCCCCTTCAAGTTGTTTTTCCAGTTCTTTCCAAAGATCATACGAAGATTCGCATGCATCTAAAGACTGGAAGAGATCGTTGGGGATTGCCGTAATCAGAATTCTTTTTTATTTCTGCGCGAGTTCATCTTTTACCTTGTCTTGATCTGACCAACCATCCCTGGTTTTAGGTTTTTGATGCTCAGGGATTTCAGGAGTGTCAGCTGTAGCTGGTACACGAGGTACTATTAACATAGGAAAATGAGGAGGATTATAAAGGTATTGTACGAGTTCTTTATCAGTACCCTCAAAGAAATGGATCATTCTTATTTTCCACTGAGGATACTCATTTCTTAGAAGATAAGGTGGTTTGGTTGATGAACCAACTGTGAAGAAGTTTTGTGTACTTGTCATTTTAAGAGTAGGATGTTTCAGTATAAAGATATGACACGAAAAAGTAGGAAAGAATAATCTGGAAAGATTTTCTGGGTTTGGAAGCTCTTAACAGTGCACTTTTATGGAGTTTTAACTGAAGAAACAGTTTCTTTAGATTTACCAAATATCGAATAAATCGAAAATGGCTGAAAAGTAGAATCTGTTTGAAGGAATGAATAACAGGTTAAAATCAGACCATGTTTCTATCAATAATCTTGTTTAAACGAGGATCGCTTGATATTGAAAACCAAGCTTTGCTCTGATACCAATTGTTGGTTCCCGTATTTGATTAACAAAGATTATCTTATCTATTAGTTCAAATAAGATGTGTTGCGGAAGCGTATTTGAAGAACTAACAGATATGTTTGTATAGAAACAATACAAAATATCAAATAAACAGTATATGAAGAACAGATGAATATCTCAAAGTTTACTGTATTTGATGAAGAACACTAACAATAGATTTGACGTTAATTGTGTGTGTGTGTGTTTTTCTGATATTAAAACTGATAAGGAAGAACTCAACACTAGTCTTCCTTTTATACAACTACAAAAGAACTATTCTAGACAAAAGGACTATTGCTACAGGAAAGAAGGGAAGGCATGAACAGTTGGAAACCTGCATGCATTAAATGCGCTAATATCAACTTGCAAGGATTCCTATCAGAGTTTGACACGTGTTTGTTGTCGGACCATGCCTTGTACAAGTTGATGAACGGACCCTGGAACAGTAGCAAGATATTTCTGTAATAGTGGTAAGATATTTCTGCAACAGTGGCAAGATATTATAAGTATCTTCCAAGTTCAGTCTGAACCGTAGAGGCTCTGTCAAGGGTGACAGAGGTTCTGCGGCTCGGTCCTTGGTGAGCATTCTTCTGTAGATCCTTCTTTGGTCCTTTGTGAGTAGTCTTCTGTAGATTCTTCTTGGGACTTGGTGTTTCATGAATGATCTTGTTTGCTTCGGCAGATCTTCTGTGGAACACCGCAGAGCTTCTGTGGAACTCTTTCATACTTAGCCTATTTTTCAATACTTCTAATATTATGAATATTTGGAGCTAACACCATGAACTTCCCCCTCAATGGAGAAACTGATGGTTCATCGTACATGAACGGTTTCCATATGACGGTCGGCATGACGTCTCAGGATTCAGGAGTTATCCCTCCAACTGCTACATTGCCTAATTCAGACGACCCAGTCACCCGACGATTGAGGCTTCTAGAAGAGCAAAATGAAAAGATGTTATCTCTGCTCTCAAAACTGCCTGGTGCTGCTATCCCCATCGACGTCGAGCCCCGCTCAGGATTCCAAGCATCACATTTCATCGACGAGATTGCAACTGTCGACATCCCAAAGAAATACAGTATTCCTGCCTTTACTCCTAAGTATTCAGGAATAACTGACCCGACAGAGCACATCACCCAGTATAAGCAATTGATGTGGACCGCGTCGATCCCACATCAATACCAGGAAGTATGCATGTGCAAAATTTTTGGTGCGACCCTTACAGGTGCTGCTCTCCAATGGTTGCTCAATCTCAAACCCAAGTCCATCAATAACTTTGCGGAGTTGGTCAACCAGTTTTCACAACAATTCTCCAGCAGTCGCAAGATGGAGAAGCAAACTAGCGACCTGTACTACGTCACCCAAAAAGCTGGAGAATCCATCCACAGTTACTTGAATCGTTTCAATGCAGAAATGATCAACATCCGAAACTGCGATGTCAAGACCGCGATCAAGGCCTACAAACGAGGTATCCACGACGACAACTCAGGATTGTACGTAGATCTTACAAAGTATCCACCAGAGAACTGTGAAGACGTCCGAGCTAGGACGCTGGCGTACATGAGAGTAGAAGACGACGTGGCTTTCCGCCGTAAGCATTCGAGCGACAAGAAATCATTGAGGGTAAAGAAACCCGATTTCAAACCCAAGGCAAACGTCAAAACAGAGCCCGTGCGCCAGATATCGATCGTTCGATTCAAAAAGAAAAGGAACAATCCTACACCAAAATTTCCTCAATATCCCAAGATATCTTCTTATGTATTCAAGGGATCCTCAAAAGACTTGGTCAAAGCTCTCAAAAGTGTGCAATAGACCATCCGATGGCCCAAGAAGAGCGACAAAGATGATGCCAAAAAATACAAGACCAAGTGGTGCGACTTCCACAGCGACCATGGTCATACGACAGATGACTGCTTAGCATTGCAGAAATAGATGGCTTGGCTCGTTCCCAAGGGCCACCTACAAGGTCTGATCGACAAAGAATCAATACCTGACGATACCACGCGACCAGCATCCCCTGTCCATGCGAAAGTTATCAACTATGTGACAGGAGGATCAGACGTCCGTGGCTTAACGTATTCGGCAGCCAAAAGGCACGCCAGTCAAGTATCGGACGAATATCCAATCCCTCGGTCATCCCGACCGAAGCATAAATTGGAACTTGAGGCAATGCCCATCACCTTCGACTAGGACGACCTCCAAGACAGCTGGCAGAAACATCACGACGAATTGATTATACAGCTTACTGTTGGCAATTGCTCGACCAAAAGAGTTTTGGTCGACGGAGGAAGCTCAGCTAACATCATTTTTCTGAGCACTATCAAAGCAATAGGCATCGATAAGTCAGAGATAATTCGTCGTTCAACAACTTTGGTAGGATTCAACGGAGATTCAACCAACACTTTGGGAGAAATCATCCTCCCAGTATACGCTAAAGGGATCAACAAGCAGACAAAGTTTAATGTCATCGACTGTTCGTCAGCTTATAACATCATCCTCAGTCGACCATGGATCCACGAAATGAAAGCAGTCCCCTCGACCTATCACCAGCCCATTAAATTCCCGACACCGTGGGGAGTGCAGGAAATCAAAAGTGAGTAGAAGACCGCTCGAGATTGCTACAAGGCGATGTTGAAACCTCAAAAGAAAGATATCTAGCAATTACAGGCCCAGGATGTCCCTGAGTCTACTGATGACTATCGACTCAAAGAAGTTATCTTAGACCAGGACAAACCTGATCGAGTCGTCCTGGTGGGGGCATCGCTAGATCCCGTCATTAGAGAAAAGCTAATCTCCTTCTTACAGGAACATGCGGACTGTTTAGGCATAGATCCCGACGTCATTTCTCATAAGTTAAACGTCGATCCATCGTTCAAGCCTATAAAGCAAAAACGCCGCAAGTTCGCCCCAGAGCAAAACAAGGTGATCAACGATGAGGTCGACAACCTACTCAAGACCGGGAAAATCAGAGAAGTAAAGTATCTCGACTGGTTAGCCAACGTCGTGGCCGTACATAAGAAGAATGGGAAGTGGCGAGTATGCATCGATTTCACAGACCTCAACAAGGCGTGTCCTAAAGATCCATTCCACTACCCCATATCGACGCTATGGTCGAAGCAACCATAGGACATGAACTCTTGACGTTCATGTACGCTTACTCAGGATATAATCAGATCTTGATGCATGCCGACGATCAGGAAAAAACTAGTTTTATGACAGATAAAGGCATCTACTGCTATAAGGTCATGCCTTTTGGTCTTAAAAATGCAGGATATACGTTGTTAATTCCAAAAATCACCCAAAGGATAACTTAAGGTCGATGTGGAGCTTTAACAACTAAAGAAAGGGATCTCAAGACAAACAACACAATCGCAAACAGAAAGTAAATAAGACAGGAGAATTGGTGATACAGAAAACCCAAACAAAGGAAAAAACCGCGACTGACTTGGGGAAGTCGACAGTGTACTATGGTCGCCAAACAGGGGCGAAATCCTTTGATAACAAGTGTTGTGTGTACAATAGATTACAGTTAGAATAAAAATAAACTTAATCGTAAGCTAATGTTGTGCATTGTGCGTAAATCGTGCGAAATAGACTGCGGTCGTGCGAAATGAACTGCTCGTCGTGCGAAATGAACTGCTCGTCGTGCGAAACTTGCATGAGCGATATTTGTTCAAATGCTCTGATGATTACTGTTGTATTGCGTAGAAAATGTAGAAGTGTTCGGGTGTAGCTGTCCGTTGAAATGTGGAGCAGGCCTTTATATAGCTTTTGGTAGCATTGAATGTGTCTTGATGACTTGTTTGTAACCGATGTCTTGGTCTTTAACTGCAATTAAAAGCTCGTCCGTTATGACCGTTGTGCAATGATTGCTCTTGGACCCGCATTAATGAGACAAAGAAACGGCTGTTGGCTGTTAACGGTTAGTACGGTCGTACGACCGTCTTAAGTCACGGTTGTCGATCGTAAGGATCTTACGACCATTGTATAAATGTAAGACGGAGAAAGCAGTCGTATGGTAACCTGCAGGACCTTATCTTAATACAAGAATGGTCTTACATAAATGTCATATGTATTTTTTATCGGCGATCGTGAGGTGTGGATTTTTTCCCAAACAGTTTGCCCCCTAAAATTTGAATTTTGGCATGAAATTCAAATTTTAAATCCAGGTGACTGGAGTGATACGTGTCGCTCTGGGAGAGGATCTGGTCGAATCCCAACCATTCTGGTTCGACTTGTACCAAGGGGGACGAAGTGGTTGTGACGTCATGGAGACGTGGAGGAGGCGTGGAGCCATTGTAGGACAGGTGTCATTCATCCAGACGTTGCATGTGAAAAGGTGGTGGACAACTGTCGATCATCCACTGGATCGTTCTGACATGAAGTTTGTCATATAAATACTACGATTCTAGAGATCATTTCCTTTTCACGCCTTCAACAATTTCAGAGAGAGATTTCAGAGTGATTCACTTGCCTGTTTTACGTGCGAGCTCTGAGTGTTTATAAGTCGAACGAGGTTTTCCAATCTTTTTTGCAAGTTTAAAATGTCGATTGACCTGCAAGTTCCATTGCGAGCCCAGAAGGACTTAGTGCCTTCATGACGCTGTCCGGCGTCCCCGAGGTGCTGCACTTATACTTGCTGGATCAGTTTCGGCCATCTGAGTGTCCGAATGGGCACTTTGTTTTGTACAAATTCCCATTCAAGGTGGGTTTTAAGTGGCCATTTTTCCCGTTTGGTCAGGGAGTTCTTGGGCAAGTTCCGTTTGTCTCCTGCACAGATGATGCTGCAGTTCTGGTGGATCATCCATGTGATCGATAGAGTTACTTGTGACTGGCCGGCGCCATTTACTGTGGACGACTTGTTGGCAGCTTACATGGTCAAGGTGGACGGCTACCACCAATACAGTCTCTTCTCCAAGCACATGGGTACCCAGGTGCTTGTGCAAGATACCCAGGTCAATGACTGTGGGTGGAAGGCGAGGTATGTCTTTGGCAAGACTCAATCGCTTGAGCTCTTGGCAGAAGACACGACACGGGTCATTGCTGGATGGAACGGATATCCCTGTAGAGCAGGGAGTGGAGAGAAGAGAAGAGGAGACGGAGGCTACTGGTAATGATTTGTGTATAGTAGTCATACGATTCAGTCGTACCTGTATATGTCGTAAGTTATCTTTCTCACTTCTTCCTGTGTTTATGTTTTGCAGGTGGGTCTGGGGTGGAACCCACGCATGGCATCGTGAGGAAGGAGGCGCAGCTCCTTTTGGCTCGAAAGGCCAAGGATTTAAAGAGGAAAGCTCCCCCACCACCGTCACCGGGGATGAAGAAATCTAAGACGGTTCTCCAGAGGGAACCGTCATCGAAGTGTGGTGCACCATCTGGGGCTACCATTGTTGAGAAGGCGAAGACGCCACTGGGTGTGATTGACGCTACCCCGGTGAGCATAGCTCCTTCGTCGGTACTTGAGGTCGAGGAAACCGGGCCCCAAACGGTTACTCTATCCCCTTCGTCGGTCGACAAGGGGAAGGGTCATACGACGGATTGCTCTGCCGGTGCCATGTCGGTCAATTTCTCGTTACCGAGGGACTTCATGGACGACGACAAGATGGACAACGATAAGATCTTCTCGGACCCAGGGAAATTCCTCTTGCCTTCCTTCCAGGAGCGTTTCCAGGAGGTTACGGTCGACGAGATGGGGTCGTAAGTCGCAGGGCTGACTTTTAAGGTACGTACGACCCACTCGTCTTTTGTTATTTCCTATCGTTTGTATTTGTCTTACGTTTGTTTGATCGTGCGACTACAGGCATTCCAGACGTCTCTTTGCCTATACGCCTATATGGAGAAGATCCGAAGGGTCGTACCCGTTGCCTTGGAGAAAATGCGTAAGGCGAAAGATGAAGCTCGCTTGGCACGGGAGCAGGAGAAGCTGGCAATGGAGAAGGCGGAGGTCTACTTATCGAAGCTCCACGAAGCCCAGGACTTCTTAGAGGCGTCGATGAGAGCGAAGGAAGACCTTCAGCGCCATTTGAAGGAAGTTCTTGCAAAGTCCTCTACGATTGAGGCAGAATTAGGAGCAACGAAGGCTTCCTTGGCCTAGAGCAAAAAATAGGTCGGGGACCTTAAGTCGCTCGTCGAGGCGAAGGAGAAGGAGGTCGCCTCCTTAGAGGAGCGACTCCTGTCGTTTGAAGCTCTGACCCGTTTGAGGGTCAGGGCGGCGATCATGCGTCGCCATCTACGGGTGTTAGACCCTATGGCCGGAGCCGAAGCGAAGGTCGCCGCATTCTTGGAGCAGGTCGGGGACGAGGAAGAACTCGACCAAGAAGACAAGCTCGAAGAAGGGGATTCTACTGACGCTGAGGCCGGTGGCGATGAGGGAGTCGCTCAGGAGCAGGACCCTCCTCTGCCTTGATTGTTTGTTTTTGTTTATCTTTTTGATGGGGCGACTATAATCGGTCGTGCCCTTTACTTGTAATTTTTGGATCATATGAATACAATTAAATCTTAGTTATGTTATCATCGTGTACTTTACTTTGTCGTAAATAAACAAAATAAACAAAAGATAACATGACTTAAGGAACGAGCGTTTAAAGCAGTAAGATATATGTAAAGCTGTACGACAAGGGTACTTGTAACTTTCGTGGTAATCGGGCGACCGAGGCCAAATAAATTTTTTCTAAGTATGGAATCAAGCCATAAGACTTATATCCCAAGACTTAGACCGTAAGATGCTTGTTGTAATCGTAAGACTCACAATATGAATCGTAAGATTTGTAATACGGTCGTGACATAACAGTCGTGACATAATAGTTGTTGAGACTTTGTTTCTTACGATGAAGATCATAAGACTGGCGTTCGTGCGATCCTGCGAGCCTGCGATGTAAAACTCGGGGGCGGTCGTTGGTAAGACCAACGACCCTCCGATGCTTAAGTCAGTAATCGATTTAGAAGGATAAATCATAGGAAAAAATTTAAAAGAAGTATTTCTTTAAATGTACTGCGTTCTAACTACGTGGGATGTCTTGGTCGTCAAGGGTTTGGAGCCTGTAAGCACCTTTCCCAACGACTTCGAATATTCGATAAGGTCCTTCCCACTTAGTGGATAACTTACATGCGTTTGGTTCCCTGGTGTTTTGGAATACCCGTCGTAAGACGTAGTCACCTTCCTGAAAGATCTTGGCCTTATCATTTTTGTTAAATTGTCGCTCGACAACTTGTTGCTGAGATGCCATTTTGACCAAGGCAGATTCTCTTAACTCTTCGAGAGCGTCGAGATCGTAGCTTAGGTCCACCAGGTTATGGTCGACGGATGTATGTCTCGATGTCAGGAGCTGTACCTCAACAGGTAAGACGGCTTCACAACCATAAACTAATGAGAATGGCGTTTGTCCTGTTGATGTTCGCGGTGTCGTACGATTAGCCCATAGGACCGATGGGAGTTCTTCGACCCATCTTCCTTTCGCGGCCTTGAGCCTTTTCTTTATCGAATTGATGATAACTTTGTTGCTCGATTCTGCAAGACCATTAGACTGGGGATATCGCGGGGTCGAGGTCTTAAGTTTGATGTTACGATCCTCACAAAACAGTTGCGTACGATCACTTATAAATTGTGACCCATTGTCACATACAATTTCGGAAGGAATTCCGAACCTGCATATAATGTTGGTCTGGATAAAAGAGATAACCTCTTTGTCCCGAATCTGGGAGTAGGCCGCTGCTTCTATCCATTTAGAAAAATAATCTGTAAGGACTAACAAAAAGACTTTCTATCCATTTACCGACAATGTCCATTCCCCATCTCACGAAGGGCCATGGAACCAATGACGTATGTAAAGGTTTAGAAGGCTGGTGTGTCATACCTGAGTGTCGTTGACATGCGTCGCAGCTTTAGACGTACCTGATGGCATCTTGTCTTAAGGTTGGCTAATAGTAGCCTTGTCGAGATATACGATTTGCCAGACTGCGACCGCCAGAATGGTTGCCACATTTTCCATCGTGCATTTCTTTCAGAATGTTTTGTACCTGTTCTTGACTATCGATGCATCTTAGGTTTAGACCTGTCGATGATCGTCGATAAAGTCTGTCACCGATGATAAGATATTTTGAAGCTTTGAATCAAATTTTTCGAGCTTCCATTCTATCTCCAGGTAGTAGGTCGTGCCTAAGATAATTCTTGATGTTGCATGACCAACGACTTTCTGCGTCAAGAACATAAATTTTTCAGAGTCCTCGATGGACGAGGTTGTTAGATAGATCATAGGAATAGCGTCGAACGACGGATTATTGAGTGGTGAACCAAGGTTGGCTAGCGCGTCGGCTTGAGTGTTTGGATCCCTGGGGATCTGTTTGATTGAGAACGGATCAAATATTTTTGATTTTTCTCTGGCTATCTTGAGATAGGCTGTCATCTTGGAATCTTTTGCTGCAAATTCTCTATTCATTTGGTTCACAACCAATATAGAATCGCTTCTGACGTGAAGTCCAGTTGCCCCCAGGTCGTGAGCCATGCTCATGCCTACGACCAGGGCTTTATATTATGCTTCGTTGTTGGTGGCTTTGAAATCACATCGTATGGAGTACACCATCTTGCCCCCCTGTGGGGACTTAAGACGACACCAAGACATGCTCCTCTGGCGTTTGAAGAACCATCGATGTGGAGTACCCAAGTTATGTCGTTCGTAGTCGCCACAATATAGGTTTCATTTTGCGCTTCTTTTTCTAGTTCAGGACTGAAATCGGCGACGAAGTCAGCTAGGACTTGCGATTTAATTGCCGTACGAGGCTTAAAATCGATGTCGAAGCTGCTGAGGTATATGCTCCATTTCGCTAGTCGTCCTGTTAGCTCGAGCTTTCTCAAGACTGGCTTGAGAGGAAAATTAGTTACGACAGTAATAGGGTGAGACTCGAAGTAGTGTCGTTACTTTTTTGCGGCTGTAACTAGCGACAGGAGTAACTTCTCCATAGACGTATATCATGTGTTGGCGTCCAGCAGGGACTTGCTAACGTAGTAAATCGGCAATTGTTGCTTGTCGTCCTCTCTAGTTAAGATGACACTTACAGAGTGAGGACTTATGGCGAGATACAGCTGTAGGACCTCATGGTCCTTCGGTTTTGAAAGCAGGGGCGGAGTGGCCATGTATTCTTTTAACTGTTGTAGCGCTTGCTCATGATCGTTCGTCCAATCAAAACCTTTGTTCTTTCTCAAGACGTTGTGTTAGATCTGAAGTTTTGTCAATAAACTAAGTGTTGAAGATCTGATAAGAAGACTCAGATGTTCTGAGTAGAGGAGTCAGAGATCTGAGAAGAGAAGTCAGAGTTCTGAGAGAAAGAGTCAGAAGCTCTGAGAAGCGTTATCAGAAGAATGTTCAGAAGTTCTGAACTACCTGTTCAGAACTTATGACTACATACTTTACTTAGTATTTAGTAAACTAATTAGGACACGTGTTATGTTCTTATTAGTCTATCTTATTTGTACTGTAGCTTTAACATGTCCGTTGCAGTATAAATAGAGTGGTTAGCATTACGTTGCTAACTGATTGATTTTCCCGTATATCTTTGTATTCATTCTTTGTAATCTTTGAGATTCTCTCTCTCTTAGATTTGTAATTCTGTTCATCATTGAATACAATTGGGCTTGATCATACAACTTCTCAATTACTGCTTTCTACATTGATTGTAAGATTAGATCCTGTACTTTCACGTTGTAAAACAAATGACATTTATCAGACAATAGGGATATGAACCGGTTCAGCTCTGCCACACGACCTGTGAGTCGTTGGACCTCTTTGATGTTTCTGGGCGACTTGATATTTACCAAAGCTTTGATATGATCAGGAGTCGCCTCTATTCCTCGTCGTGTGACCATGTATCCCATAAATTTCCCGGTGCTGACTCCAAAGGAACATTTCGTGGGATTCAGCTTCATCTGGTATTGTCGATGGATGTCAAAAGATTTTTTCAGATGATCGACATGGTCGGTCGCCTGCTTTGACTTGACAACCATGTCATCGATGTTAACTTCCATTGTGTTGCCAAGGTGGTCTTTGAACATCTTATTAACCAATCTCTGGTAGGTCGACCCTGTGTTTTTCAAGCCGAAAGGCATGACTTTATAACCGTAGATGCCTTTATCTGTCATAAAAGCAGTTTTCTCCTGGTCGTCGCTGTGCATCAATATATGATTGTATCCGGAGTAAGCATCCATGAACGTTAAGAGTTCATGTCCTGCAGTTGCGTCGACCATAACATCGATGTGGGGTAGTGGGAATAGATCTTTGGGGTAGGCCTTATTAAGGTCTGTGAAGTTGATACACACTCGCCACTTCCCGTTTTTCATCTGTACGACCACGACATTGGCTAACTGTTGATCCGAACCCTTAGTGATTTGATAATGACCCTGAGAAACACTTAGTGAAAATTGTAAGTGAACAATATGTATTAATGTTTTGCCATCAAAGAAAATATACTAAGTCTGTTTAGTATCGCTGATGGAAAACAAGCTTTAAATATATACTTCAGCGAACACTGTACATCAGTGAGCCCTGAGCCTGTTCAGCCACACTGATGATCGCTGAATGTTCATCATGTAATTGTTTACTTATGATCCCTGAAGACAAGATTCGCGTCAACCAAGTTCGAAGCTGAAATCGAAGACCAAGCTGAAGAACAAGTGACTAAGTCTACTAGTGACCTGATGCGGATATCAGCGAAGACAAGACTTGTCCATTCCACGCAAAGTTTCAAGTAGAAGACTTCAGCGAACGCTGAACTTTATCATTCGCTGATAAAGATTCATTCAGCGAACACTGATCATGAAGCCTGTTCTACAAGCAACTTTTGTCTTATCTCCTTGCACGCCTCCGTACGATTTTGTCAGAACGGACATCCCTTTTGTCCATAATCGTACAACCAACTCTGCAACTACACTGTTCATCATGCAACCAACCATAGACTGCCACGTGTAAAGGTATACTGACTTGCATTAAATGCATGCAGTATATAAAGGAAACCCTACTTCAGAATTGAAGAGCTCGGGTTTATTCCTACCTGAACTACTGTGTGTTAGAAAACTATCCTTAGTTTTCTTATTTCCTTTCTCTCTATTTCTAGTGCAAGAAATCTGTGTGTTCTCATAGTTTGTTTAGATTAGGTTTTTAACTTGATCTTATTCCGCAACAAAATGTAAATTGTTTGATATATATCAATAAACAATTTAGAAAGATAAAAATATGTGTTTGTATTCAACCCCCCTTCTACAAACTTGTATAACCCTTAAGGACCAACAAGTGGTATCAGAGCAGATTGTTTAATCTCATAAACAAGATCTTGCTTATACTCTCTTCCTTGCTATCTCTTCAATATGGCAAATTCTACAAACACTAACTACATAGATAATGGCTCTCTTGCCAAACCACCTCGATTTAGCAAAGACAACTTCAATCATTGAAAAAATCGAATGATGCTCTTCTTGGAAGGTGTAGATCCTACTATACCTTACTATATTGAAAATGGACCCTATGTTCCTTTTATTATAGATCCTGCTGTTCCAGCCACCGCCAACACACATGCTGTTCCTGAAAGACTAATTCCTAGGATAGTCTCTCAGTGGACTGATGAGGACAAGAAGAAAGTGGCCATCGACACAAAGGCCATATATATCATCTCTATGGCTCTTCCTGATGAAGTCTACCATTCCATCATGAACCTGAAAAGTTCCAAAGCCATGTGGGACACTATATGTGTTCAATATGAAGGTATTGCTGAAGTCCAGGACTCTAGAAGAATTAACCTGGTAAGACAGTATGAAAGTTTCATCGCTGGTAAGAATGAAACTCTTTCTGAAATTCACCAACGCTTTAATTTTTTAATTATTGATTTAAAAACTGTTGGTAAGACCTACTCTAATAACGAGATACTGACAAAACTTCTGGAATGTCTTCCTGAAAGCTGGGACAACTATACCATGTGTTTTAATCTCTCGAAGGATCTTAAATTTCTGACCCTTCCTACCTTCATATGGCACTATGCTCAATCATGAGCAGTCGTGTCAACTAAAAAAGAATCTTGTTAAAGATTCCAAAAGCACATGTGTTGCTTTACTTTCCTCAGAGTCAGTACCTATTCAGCGATCAACTGTCACGATCACTGAAATGGAATCTAACTCTGATGATTCATCAGACGTTGATCCTTCAGAAATTGATGAATATCTAGCACTCCTGACAAATTCTTTCAGGAGGTTTGCTAGAAAGAGTAACTTTAGAAGAAATAAACCTCTTTCACTCACTGACAAGCCAACAACCACACCTGTAGATAAGGCTACTGCTACCTGCTTTAACTGTGAAAAAGTAGGACACTTTGCAAGTGAATGCAGGTCAAAGAAAGTCTTTAAACCTTCATCTTCATCCTTCAAGAAATCCTCTAACCCCTGGGCTAGAGATGACAAATACCAAAAGCTGAAAGAAAAGTATGCTAAGCTGAAAGCATACAAAAAGAAAGGTAAAGGTCTGATCGCTGAAGATCATGACTGGGCTGCTTATGATGAAGAATCATCTGACTTTGATGATGATGAGGCAAATCTCTGCCTCATGGCTCAAATAGAAGATGAGGAAGAAAAAGCTGAAATTCCCTCTACTTCTACGTCTACCTCTCAGGTATCAATCTTTTCTACCTCTACTTCAGTTATCACTGAAGCTGATAGACTTCGAGCTATCGATATACTAACTGTTGATTTATACGATACCATGAATGGCAAGACCAAAGCTGAACAAATAAATTTAGATTTAAATGAACAGCTTAAAAAATATCACCTGAAAATTCAAGAGCTTCCAAATGTACAAAATAATTTGAAAGATCAGGTCTACGTAAATCAAGTCATCAGTATCGAGCAAGAAAAAGCTTTCGCTGAACTGAAAGCTGAAAAGGCTACTGTTGATGAATGGTATAAATCCTCAACAAAGATCACTAAAGTAATCAGTGCTCAGATCCCTGCTAAAGACAGAAGTGGTCTTGGTTACAAAGCCGACGCTGAGGAACCAACCACTAATCGTTCCATGCTTAAGTTTGGAATGTTCGTGTCTTTTGTCCCTGACACCTCATTACTTCAGTGCTCTTCTTCTAAAACTACCATCCTTGAGGATAAACCTACCTTGATTTCTAAAGGTAAAGAAAAAGTTGTTCAAAAACCTCAGAAGGGTACCAATGTACCTAAGCTGAAAGTTTCAAAACCTTCAGCGAACCATCCCTCTACTTTTAGGACTAAGATCCCGGGATTCGTTCAGCGATCTACTCCTAAAACAAGAGTGGATGTCACTGGTAAGAAATCCGAAAAACTGATAGTTCATCCAATTTCCAATGCCAAAGGTATTCTTGGTGTTGGCCCTGCTCATTTAAAAATCTTGACTAAGCATGCAAATGGTCCTAAAGCTACTTTTAGCTATAGGAAATGTTATCACTGTAGACTTACCGATCATATTGCTAGTAAGTGCCCTACAACCACCAAAGCTGAGAAATTAGCTAAGGTGAAGATCAATGCCCCCAAAGCAAAGAAGACCAATCCTGGTGCAAATCAGGTTAAGGTGAAAACCACAACTGAGGTTAAGAAATTAACCAAAGTGAAGAATGTCACCGAAGCTGAATCTTCAAATGCTGCGAAGATTGCTGAACCTTCTACTTCCTCTACCACCACTGACAAATGTGGTCCCATAGTTAAGTGGGTACCTATTCAAAACTAATCTTCCTTTGTTTGCAGGTCTCGAAGGTTATCTGGTATCTTGATAGTGGATGCTCTCGACACATGACTGGAAAGAAAAACCTGCTCACTGAATACAAGGAAGAGAAAGGTCCCTCTGTGACCTTTGGTGGAAATGGAAAAGGCTATACCCGAGGGTTTGGTGTACTCTCTAATGGTACAACAACCTTCAGAAGAGTCGCATACGTCGAAGGGCTGAAGCACAATCTTCTTAGCATCAGTCAGCTATGTGACAAGGACTTTAAAGTTTGCTTCACTAAGGAAGCATATTTCGTCACTGACAAAAAGGAGAAAGTTGCTCTCAGTGGATATCGTTTGGAAAATGTTTATGTAATAAACATGGACTCAACAACCACTGAGAATGCTTGTTTCTTCTCCAAAGCCTCTTCTGATGTCAACTGGCTATGGCATAAAAGGCTCTCTCATCTCAACTTTAAGACACTAAATACTCTTTCTTCAAAAGAGTTAGTCACTGGTCTTCCTCAACACTCGTACGCTAAGGAATCTCTCTGTTCCGCGTGTGAAAAAGGAAAACAAACCAAAGATAGTTTCAAGTTAAATCAAGTTTCCTCAATGTCATCTCCTCTTCAACTTCTCCACATGGATCTGTTTGGCCCTGTCAACGTTCAATCCATCGCTGGAAAGAAATACACACCGGTTATCGTGGACGAATTCTCTCGCTACACCTGGGTAATGTTTCTCCGTGCTAAGAGCGACACCTCAGAAGAACTAATGTCTTTCGTCAGGAAAATGGAAGTCCTGAATAATCTTATCGTTCGCTCAATAAGGAGTGATCATGGAACTAAATTCAAAAACAGTTCCCTTGATAGCTTCTTTGAAAGTAAGGGTATGTCTCACAATTTTTCCTCAGTGAGAACACCTCAACAAAATGGAGTCGCTGAAAGAAGAAACCGAACGATCATCGAAGCTGCTCGTTCAATGCTCAGCGATTCTCATCTACCTACTCAATTCTGGGCATAAGCTGTCAACACTGCGTGTTTTACGCATAATAGATCGCTGATCGTCAAAAGATTCAACAAAACTGCATATGAACTTTTCCATGGAAAAAATCCATCTATCAGTTTTCTCCACATCTTTGGTTGTCAATGTTTCATCTTAAACAACAGAGATGATCTTGGAAAGTTTGATCCCAAAGCTGATGACTGGAATATTTCTTGGATATTCTTCTATATCCAAAGCCTTCAGAGTCTTCAACAAAAGAAGACAAGCTGTAGAAGAAACTATTCATGTCACCTTTGATGAATCCCGTTCAGCAAACTCAAGACAATCTGCTGATAACAAAGAACTCAATCAGTGGATGTTTTCTCATTTTGGAGATTCAAAAACTGTTCCTAACTCTGACCCTCAGGTCAACAGACCAACCACTGATGATGATCCTATCATCATTCCCAACGTGCAGACAAGTGAAGCTGAATCAGCTTGGGTTTCAGCTGTTCCCATCAATACTATGCCTGTTTCTGAACCATCATCTGATATTCCATCAACCTCTTAGCAGTCAGTGAATGAAATTTCATATGCTCTGCCAATCGTGCCTCTACTACCTGACGTCGCTGAAGCTTCCTCTTCAGTGATTCCAGATTTTCATTCTGAGTCAGCAGCTCATGCTCCCACTCAGCGATGGACCATAAATCACACTATTGATCAAATTCTTGGTGATCCAAACGCAGGTGTTCAGACTCGACGCAATGCATGTAACATTTGTTTTTATGTAAGTTTTATTTCACTAACTGAACCAAAGAAAGTTGATGATGCCCTCAGAGATCCAAACTGGGTCAGTGCAATGCAAGAAGAGCTGCCTGAAATTGAAAGAAACAAGGTTTGGAATCTCGTTCCAAGACCATCTGACAAATCAGTAATAAGTACCAAGTGTGTCTATCGAAATAAGTTGGATGAAAATGGAACTGTAACCCGCAACAAAGCTCGCTTAGTTGCTCAGGGATACAGACAATAGGAAGGTATATATTATGACGAAACCTTTGCCCCGGTGGCAAGACTCGAAGCTATTCGTCTATTTCTAGCTTACGATGTTCATAGAGACTTCAAGGTATATCAAATGGATGTGAAATCAGCATTACTATATGGACTGAAACAAGCTCCACGTGCATGGTATGACACTCTATCCTCTTTTCTCCTTATCGAAAAATTTGAGCGTGGCAAAATTGACAACACTCTATATTTCAGGAAAGTAAAAGGTCATATTTTTCTTGTTCAAATATATGTCGATGACATTATATTTGGTTCTACTAACCCTGAATTATGTACTCATTTCTCAATAAGAATGAAATCTGAATATAAGATTTGTGAACTGACCTACTTCCTTGGACTCCAAATCAAGCAAAATGATAAGGGTACGTTTATCCACCAAGGTAAGTATGTTAAAGATATGCTGAAAAAGTTTGATCTGACTCAAAGCTCAGCTATGAAAACCCCTATGGATCCGCTGCTGACACTTAACAAAGATCCTTCAGGGAAGCTTGTTAATGTCACTGCGTACCGTGGGATGATCGACTGTCTTCCTTATCTTACAGCTATCCGACCTGATATTATGTATGCAACTTGTTTATGTGCAAGATATCAATCTGAACCCAAGGAATCTCATTTAATCGCTGTAAAGAGAATTTTTAGATATCTGAAGGGTACTCCCAACCTAGGTCTTTGGTATCCCAAAGACTCAGGGTTTTATCTAACCGCCTATTCAGACAGTGATTTTGTAGGATGCAAATTAGATAGGAAAAGCACCACAGGAGGCTGTCAGCTCCTGGGTGGAATGCTGGTGAGTTGGACAAGCAAGAAGCAAAGTTTAGTGTCCACCTCTACAACTGAAGCTAAGTATGTAGCCACTGGAAGCTGTTGTACTCAAGTGTTATGGATGAGAAATCAACTATTGGACTATGATCTTCAGCTCTCCAAAAGTGTTACGACAGCACCAGTGCCATCGCTATAGCAAATAATCCAGTGCTACACTCAAAGACCAAACACATCGAGATCAGGTATCACTTTATCAGAGATCATGTGATGAATGGTGATATAGAACTTCATTTTATCCTAACTGACTTTCAGTTAGCTGATCTTTTTACCAAACCTCTTGATAAGACAAGATTCAACTTTCTCATCAGCGAGCTAGAAATGCTGAACCTTGAAGAATAATTCTTCAGCGGTAATGCATTAGTGTTAGGGTACTCATTTGTAGTTATCAAGTCATGTTGACTTTATTATCTTTGTATGTTTGACTTTCTTGTAGAGGCATGGGAGTGTCATGGCCCTACTATATATAGAAAGTCCTTTCATGAATTTTGTAACTTTGGTCATTTGTACTTTACATTAAGAATCATGAATGACAACTACTTTCTCTCTCTAGATTGTCTTATGCTTTGATTGATTACACTAGATTTTGGGATTTACATTTGGTATCAGAGCACAGACAAAAATTTCAGACAGATTCATGAAGAATTTTTGAAGATTTCTTGATTTTGGAAGAGTTCGCATCACTGTTCATATAGTTTTTCGAAATTCTCAATTCTAGACAATTTGGATCGAAATTTGTGTTCATAGTCTTCGTTTCATCTTCCCGAACACAATTGATTCATGAAATTTCACCCAATTCTGTCCAAATTTCACGAATTTTGGAGTTTTTGCAAAATTTTGTTCGAAAATCACATTTCACTAAGTTTGGATAAAATTTTGATTTCTTGGACAAATTAGACTTCAGTGATAACTAGAAAAGTGTGCACAATTTATTTTCGAACAAATCTGTGAAAGAATCATCAAATTTGGTAAAGAATTGAAGATTTTATGGCCGAAATTGTGATTTTTGGGTAACTGCTCGCAAGATCTGTAGAACTCGCAATCTTCATATAGAACTCACAACCTTCATATAAAACTGGCATTATTCAAAGAATTGTTCGTATTGTTCTTAGTACAAAGAAGTAAACAGTTCGCATACGACTGATACGAGAAGTCTAGTTCTCGTATTGTATTTGATACGAAAAGGTGTTGTTCGCATTGGTTTGTTGCGAATTGCTGAAGAATTCGCATTGGTTCACTATGAGAAGTTGGAAAGTTTGCATTGGTTTGTTGCGAGTAGTTTATTGTTTGTATTAAGTTTGTTGCAAACACTAAGGAATTCACATTCAGTTTGTTGCGAGAAGGGTAGAACTCGCATCGGGTTTGTTGCGAGTAGTGGAGAACTCTTATCACTGAGTTGCGAGAAGTGAGGAACTCGCATCAGGATTGTTGCGAGAAGTAAGGAACTCGCATCAGGTGTGTTGCGAGAAGTACAAAGTTCTTATCAGTGTGTTGTGAAAAGTTCACAGAATACAGTGAGTTGCGAAAAGTTTGATAAGACAATAAATTTTTCATGTTGGATATAAAAACTTTTTAGAAAAAGTTTTCCAAGTGTATTTCATACACTATGTCTGATTTTCTGAAAGATACATTTTCTAGTGACTGTAAACATGTCTAGAGAGCTACTCAGCATGGGTTCTAAATCGAAGCCACCAATGCTCCAAACTGATGAATATCCTCAGTGGAAGAAGAGGATGATTCAGTTCCTAAATAATCAGCACAGGGACTTAATGAAGTCAATCACCAATGGACCTCACAGACCATATATAACAACTGATCCTATTGCAGCTACTCCTACAACACCTTACATTCCACCAAGGATAATCTACAAAGATTATCAGTATTTTAATGAACAAGACAAGGAGTAAATGGCAATTGATGAACAAGCTCTAACATACTTGACTATGGCAATCCCAAATGATATCTACAACCAGGTAGATAGTCGGGATTCGGCAGAGAAATATGGGATGAGCTTGAAAGAAAGTTGGAAGGTTCGCAAAAATCCCTTAGGACCAAGAGAAACCAAAGCATTAATGCTTACGAAGGGTTCAAAGCAAAGGATGGTGAATCTCTGAGAGAATCTTATAATAGATTCAACATTATACTGAATGATTTGAGAAGGAATGGTATTGAGAAGTATGAATCAGAGATTAAGTATAAGTTTATGAAGAACCTCCTTCCGAAATGGGACACTTATTCAATTCAGCTCCAAATGTCAAGAGATATGGTTGAAGAGAAGTTAAATGACATCTTCAGTATCCTCAATCAACATGAGGACAAAGTTAAAGAGTTGAAAGACAAAAACAAGAAGATGGAAGAGTCTCTAGCACTGATAAGTGAACATAAGAAAAATGGAGGGGTTAAGACAAAAGCATTAATCTCTGATTTAAGCAAGTATGTGAAAAGTTCTGATGACGAAGAAGATGAGAGTTCTGGTGACGAATTATCTGAATTTTCTGAAAAGTTGGCCTTACTCACTAACAGATTCAACAAAAGGTTTGGAAGAAAGAAGTTCTATCCAAAGACCAAACCTGATCACTACAAGCCGGCAAGTACAAGAAGTTTGAGAAAAGAAGAGAAGAGAAAGAGAAGAAAGAGGATGAAAAAGAAGAAAGGGAAGAGACAGAAGAGAAGAAAGATAGAGATGATAAGAATTGTTTCAATTGCGGAAAACCTGGTCATTATGCTCGTGATTGCAAACAGAAAAAGGTAAAGAATTACGAGTATTATCAAAGAAAGGCTCAACTTGTGAAAGCTAAGGAAAGTGGAAAAGCTGTGTTGGCCGAAGAAGAAATATGGCTTGAGGACTCGTCAAATGATGAAGAAGCTCATTTTACTGAGATAAAGTACAGTCTCATGGCCAACATTAATGAGGATGATCAGGAATCTGAGGTACAATCTCTTTCCTACACTTCTGATAATGATGAACATTCTAATTTTTCCGAAAGTGAAGAAATGCTTAACTTGATATCGGAACTTAACTCGATGAAAAAGGAATTTGACAAAATGCAAAAGAATTTCAATCTTGAAAAAAGTTCCTTATTAAGAAATCAAGACGAAGCGCTTCTTTACAAATGTTTAGCCGAAGATAGAGAAAAGGAAAAAGTAGTTATTATGACTGAAAAATCTTGAACTAGAATCAAAACTTTCTGAATTGAAAAAGGAGATGAGAGTGATTAGTGATGAAAACATTGATCTAAAATTTAAATTTAAAGTTATTTCCGATGAAGAACTGAAGCTTATGCTAAAATAAAGCGACTAGAAGATTTGAACTTTAAAAGAGGTCAAACTGAGCAAACTTTGAAGTTGTTGACTAGCAACCCAAAAGATACAAGATTTTATAATCCGAAAATGGGGCTAGGTCTCTCTGATGTTGAGGTATTGAAGAAAGAACCTAAAAATTATATACTCTTGAAAAATTGGATGAAGGTTTAAAAGAAAACATTTCAAAAGAAATACCTCCAATATCAGAAGTTTTTACAAATTCTGAAACTATTTCAACTCCGATTTCTGAAGAAGAGAAAGATAAGAAAGAGAAAGGTTCCGAAGAAAAACCTAGATTCAACACAACAAATTTTAAATATGATGAGTTGAATTCTAGTTATAAAACCAAAAAGGTTGAACTAACTGAATTCAATTTATTGTTTACAAAAGAATCCGAGGTTGAAATTTCAAATTCTCAAAATAAGGAACCTAACTCAGACAAATCTGAATCTTTTAATGAAATAAAGTCTGAAATACAAGAAGATTCTGTTAAAAAGGAGTTTGTTCATGAGACTAATTCTGAATTTCCTGATCTCGATTCTGCATTGATTAAAATTGTTGATTTAGAAAATCAAGTTTCTGATTTAAAATTGCAATTTGAAAAATTAAAGGATGATTATGAAAATATTGGGATGGACTTGGATGATAGTCAAAAAGTCAATCTTGATCTTCAGATTGAGATTCGACGTATTGAATCCCAAATATTTGAATTGTCAAAATCTAAGGATTCAAATGCAAAAGAAAATTGTACAAATCAATGCAAATCCAAAGATCAGAATGAATCTTCAAGTTCAGTTGATGCTATAGTCGAAAGTTCTGTCAAAGAAAATAATTTTGAATCAAAAGAATCTTTTGAAGTGCTGATTGATGTGATCAAAGTTTCTTCAAACAATGCTGACTCTTAAATGTTTGACTTGAACAATCCTATAAATTTCAAATTTGGTCAACGACTGTGAAGCAGTCCTACCTATTGAAATACAACTACCGACGTCGAGGCATACGTCCATCGACCACAATTTGGTGGACCTAAGTTACAATCTTGACGCTCTCGAAGAGCAAAGAGAATCTGCCTTAATCAAAATGGCATCACAAAGACAAGTCGTCGAGCGACATTTTAACAAAAATGTTAAGACCATCAGGAAGGTGACTTCGTCTTACGACGAGTATTCCAAAACACCAGGGAGCCGAACGCAGGTAAGTTGTCTACTAAGTGGGAAGGACCATATCGAATATCCGAGGTCGTAGGAAAAGGTGCTTACAAACTCTAAACCCTCGATGACCAAGACATCCCACGTAGCTGGAACGTAGTACATTTAAAGAAATACTTCTTTTGAAATTTTTTCCTACGATTTATTTTCCTCAACGATTACTGACTTAAGCATCGGAGGGTCGTTGGTCGAACCAACGACCACCCCCTGACTCTATACATTGCAGGGCCGCAGGATCACACGAACGCCAGTCTTACGGTCTGTATCGTATAAAACAGAGTCTTAACGACTGATATGTCACGACCGATACATTACGATCTGTATCGTAAATCCTATGATTACTATGTTACAACAGATATCTTATACTCTAAACTCGACCAGACAAAGTCTTATGACTTTGATTCCACACTTGGAAATATTTTTGCCTTAGTCGCAAGATCAACACACGAAAACTTAAGTACCGTGGTCGTACGACATTTTTTATTTTTTATTTTCTTTTTGCCTTAGTCGCTTGATCTACAAATCGTGAGTCATACGATTCGTGCTATTTTCGTTTATGTTGTTTATCTACAACAAAGTAAATATGCGACGACAATTCTCATTCAACAAAAAATACTTATATTCACGTGGTCCAAAAAAATTACAAGTATAGAGCACGACCATCAACGGTCGCCCCGTCAAAAGAAATAAACAAAAGAAAAATAAAACTAAGGCTGAGAAGGCTCCTGCTCCTGAGCGACCTCCTCATCGCCACCTCCGACGACCTCAGCGTCCGCAGAATCCCCGTCTTCGAGCTTATCTTCCTGGTCGAGGTCCTCTTCGTCCTCAACCTGCTCCAAGTATGTGGAGACCTCCGCCTCGGCCCCGGCCATAGGGTCTAACCCTCGCAGATGGCGACGCATAATCGCCGCTCTGACCCTCAAATGAGTCATAGCCTCAAAAGACAGGAGTCGCTCCTCTAAGGAGGCGACCTCCTTCTTCTCCGCCTCGACGAGCGACTTAACGTCCTCGACCTGTTTTTCGCTCTCGGCCAAGGAAGCCTTAGTCGCTCCCACCTCCACCTCAGACGCCGAGGTCTTCTCTAGGGCCTCCTTTAGGAGGATCTAAAGGTCCTCCTTCTCTCTCCACGACGCCTCTAGAAAGTCTTGAGCTTCATCAAGCTTCGCAGAGAGGACCTCAACCCTGTCCATAGCCAGCTGCTCCCGTTCTCGTGCTGCGTGTGCCTCGTCCTACGCCTCGCGCATTTTCTTCAGCGCACGGGGTACAACCCTTCGGATCTTTTCCATCTGGGTGTACAGGCAGAGCGATGTCTGGAACACCTGCAGTCGCACAATCAAAAAACATAATTCATAAAACAAACGACAAAAGATATGTAAATAGATCGGTCGCACGTACCTTAAAGGAAAGCCCTGTGACCTGCGAGCCCATCTCATCGACCGCGATCTCCTGGAAACGCTCTTGTAAGGAAGGCATGAGAAATTTCCCCAGATCAGGGAAGATCTTGGCGCTGTCCATGTCATCACCGGCCATGAAGTCCGACGGCAATGTGAAGTTGACCGTCATGACGTCGGCAAACCCTTCCGTCGCCTGACCCTTCACCTTCGGTATCATCGGAGGAGCCACGCTTACCGGTGTAGCGTCAACAACACCCAGTGGCGGTCTTTGCCTTCTTGGCAGCGGTGGCGCCATCTAAGCCACCACTCTTCGACGACGGTTCCCTCCGGAGAACCGTCTTGGATTTCTTCACCCCCGATGACGTTGGTGGGGGAGCCTTCCTCTTCAACTCCTTGGCCTTTCGGGCCAAGAGGAGTTGAGACTCCTTCTTTGCTAGGCCATGTGTAGGCATCACCTCAGACCCACCTGCAGAAAATACACAAAGAAAAGTAAGAGGGAGAACTTACGACATAACAGAGTACGATCGAGTCGTACGACTACCCGAGGACGTGTAAGGTAAGACATAGAATTATTACCTGCCACCTCCTCCTCTTCCTCCTCTCTCTCTATCCCCTCCTCTGCAGGGATCTTTGGGCCCTCGATTTTGACGACCTCATCGCCTGAATCTTCGTCCATCAGAGCGCGCTGGACGAAGAAGGACCTATCTTCCACACTACAGGTCCGGAACTTCTCGATCTTCTTCAGAGAATCAGAAAGGTCGTCGGCCTCGGAAAACTTGATGGATAAAAATAAAGTTAAACACATATTAGCTAAACGCACGGTCAAAAGTAAAAAGTATGACAGACAAACGTTAACTTACAGTCGGTGTTCCATCCAGCGATAACCCATGTCGTATCTTCCTCAAGAAGGTCGAGGGATTGAACTTTACCAAAGACGCACCTGGCCTTCCACCCACGGTCGTTGACCTGAGTATTCTGGACCAGTACCTGGGGGCCCCTGTGTTTGGAGAAGAGGTTGTAGCGATGATAATTGTTCACCTTGACCAAGTATGCAGCCAACAAATCGTCCACAGTGAACGGTACTGCCCAGTCAGAAGTGACCTTGTCGATCACGTGTATGATCCGCCAGAACTGCGGCATCGCTTGAGCAGGTGACAAGTTGTACCTACTCAGGAACTTCCGGGCCAAGGGACAAAACAAAGTACCCGTTTGGACATTCGGACGGCCGGAACTGATCCAAAAAATTTAAGTGCAACGCTTTAGGGACGCCGGCCAACGTCCTGAAGGCGCTAAGGCCTTATTGGCTAAGAATCGAACTTACAGGCTCGATAGACATTATTGATCTTGTTTGAGGACTAAAACCTTTGCTCGTCTTATAAACACTCGAAACTCACTCCTAAAATATGGCAACCAGATCACTCGAAAATCTCTCTCAAAGAAGTTATACCAGAAAGCGTAAAAAGAAAATGATCGCCAGAATCGAGCCATTTATATGGTAACGGTATGTCAGGTCGACTCAGCAGATGAATGACACCTGTCCACAACCTCTTCGCATACCACTCCCAGATGAGTGACATATGTGAAACAACGGCTACCACGCCTCGCCCACGTCCACATGACGTCACAAACCTTTCGCATCCTCGGTTCAAATCGAACCAAGCCGGTTGTAATTCCACTGGTTTCTCTCCCCGCGTGACATGTGTCCACCCTAGTTGTTCAAAATTTAAAATTTGAATTTCACGCCAAAATTCAAATTTTGGGGGCAAATTGTTTGGGTAAAAATCCACACCTCACGACCGACGAAGAAAAATAAACATGACATTTACGTAAGACAAAATCTTGTATTAAGATAAGGTCCTGCAGATTACACACGACTGCCTCCTCCGTCGTACATTCCTACGATGGTCGTAAGACTCCTACGATCGACAACCGTGTCTTAAAGACGGTCGCACAACCATACTAACCGTTAACAGTCAACAACCGTTTTCTTTGTTTCACTAATGCAGGTCTAAGAGCAATCATCACCAAACGATCATAACGGACAAGCCATAAATGACAATTAAGGACCAAACAGCGGTTATGACAATCATCAAGACACATTAAATGCTCCCAAAATCTATATAAACGAAGGCAGGCACTATATTCGAGGACAATTCTTTCGGACACAACAATTCTTAGGGCATACAACAATTCTCCACAACCGAAATCATCAGAGCAATACCACTAACGCAAGCTACACATGACAACAGTTTCTTACGCACGATACAACATTATTTTGCATGACGCACGACATTAGCTTACGATTAAGTTTACTTTTATTCTTATTGTAACCAATTGTACTCACGACACTTGTTACTAAAGGACATCGCCCCTGTTTGGTGATCATAGTGCACCATCGACTTCTATAGTCGGCCGTGGTTTTTACCCTTTTCGGGGTTTTCCGCGTCACCAAATTCCTTTGCCTTATTTACTTTCCATTGACGATTGTACTGTTTGACTTGAGATCCCTTTTTTTAGTTGTTAAAGCTCCATATCGACCTTAAGTTATCATTTGGGTGATTTTTGGCATTAGCAAATACTAAGGCCAGATCTATCATTTCTATGGCTCTCCCTGATGAGGTATATCATTCAATAATGAACCTCAAGAGCTCCAAAGCCATGTGGGACACAATATGTGTTCAATATGAAGGTACTGCTAACGTTCAAGAGTGCAGAAGAATAAATCTGGTAAGGCAGTATGAAAGCTTCATTTGTGGTAAGAATGAAACTCTCTCTGAAGTTCACCAACGTTTCAACTGTTTAATCATTGATTTAAAGACTATTGGTAAGACATACTCTAACTCTGAGATCCTGACAAAGTTCTTGGAATGTCTTGTTTAAAGTTGGGACAATTATACCATGTGTCTTAAACTCTCAAAGGATCTGAAATTCATGACCCTAAGTACCTTGTTTGGCACTATGCTCAATCATGAGCAGTATTGTCAACTCAAGAAGAATCTTGTAAAAGATTCCAAAAGCACACCTGTTGCTTTACTCTCTTCAGAGTTGATGCCCACTCAGCGATCTTCTGTCACTATCACTGAGTTGGAATCAAACTCTGATGAATCATCAGAAGCTGACCCTTCAGAACTTGATGAATCCCTGGCACTCCTGAAAAATTCTTTCAGGAGATTCGCCAGAAAGAGTAACTTCAGAAGGAATAAACATCACACCATCACTGACAAGCCCAAATCATCTTCTGTTGATAAGGCTACTGCCACTTGCTATAACTGTGAGAAAATAGGTCACTTTGCTAATGAGTGCAGGTCAAAGAAAGTTTTCAGACCTTCTTCATCCTTCAAGAAATCCTCTACTCTTAAGACTAGAGATGACAAATACCTGAAGCTCAAAGAAAAATATGATAAATTGAAAAGCTACAAGAGAAAAGGTAAAGGTCTGATCGCTGAAGATCACGACTGGGTTGAATCTGATGAAGAATCAGATTCTGATGAAGAAGATGAGGCCAATCTCTGTCTTATGGCCGAAATTCAATAAGTAAAGGAAGAACCAACTGAAATTCCCTCTACTTCTACTTCTCAGGTATCAACTTCCTCTTCTACTATCATTGACGTAGATAGACTCCGTGCTATCGATATGCTGATTGTTGATTTATATGATGCCATGAATAGCAAAACCAAAGCTGAACAACAAAATCTAGATTTATTGAAACAACTTTAAAATTGTCAATTAAAATACAAGAGCTTTCAAAAATCGTAAATTTTTTGAAAGATCAAGTCTATGTGAATCAAGTCATCAGCATTGAACGCGAACAAGTTTTCGCTGAACTGAAAGTTGAAAAAGCTACTGTTGAAGGATGGTGTAAATCCTCAACAAAGATCACTGAGATAATCGGTGCTCAGATCCCTGTCAATGACAGAAGTGGTCTTGGTTATAATGCTAACACTGAAGAACCAACGAAAGATCGTTCCATGCTTAATTTTGGAATGTTCGTGTCTTCTATCCTTGACACCTCATAATCTCAGTGCTCTTCTTCTAATAATCCAATCCCTGAGGAAAAATCCACTTTAAGCCCCAAACTTAAAGATAAAGGAAAAACTGTTTTTCAAAATCCTCAGAAGGGTACCAAAGTACCAAAGCTGAAAAATTCGAAACCTTCAGCTAATCAACCATCTACTTCAAAGAATAAGATCCCTGAACATGTTCAACGATCTACTCCAAGAATTAGAGTTGATGTTATTGGCAAGATATCTGAAGAACCAAAGGTTCCTCCGATATCTGATGCCAAATTTATTCTTGGTACAGGCCTTGCCCATTTAAAATTGTCAAATGTTTATGCCTATGGTCCTAAAGCTACTTTCAGCTATAGAAAATATTATCACTGTGGACTTACTGATCATATTGCTAGTAAGTGCCCCACAGCCACCAAAGCTGAGAAATCAGCTAAGGTGAAGATGAATGCCTCCAAGGCAAAAACGACCACCCCAAGTGAAAACCAAGCAAAGGTGAAAAATGCCACCAAGGTTAAAAAATTAACCAAAGTGAAGGTTACCACTGATGCTGAGTCATCCGATGCCGTGAAGACCACTGATCCTTCTACTTCCTCTACCACTGACAAGTGTGGACCCATTGTAAAGTGGGTGCCTATTTCAACTTAATCTTCCTTATGTTTGCAAGTCTCGCAGGGTATCTGGTATCTCGATAGTGGATGCTCTCGACACATGACTGGAAAAAGAAACCTGCTCACTGAATACCAGGAAGAGAAAGGTCCCTCAATGACCTTTGGTGGAAATGGAAAAGTATATACCCAAGGTTTGGTGTACTTTCTAATGGTACAACTACCTTCAAAAGAGTCGCTTACGTAGAAGGACTAAAGCACAATCAACTTAGCGTCAGTCATCTATGTGATAAAGACTACAAAGTTTGTTTTACTAAGGAAGCATGCTTTATCACTAATAAGAAGGAGAATATCGCTCTCAACGGTTATCGTTGGGAAAATGTTTATGTTATAAACATGGACTCAACAACCACTGAGAACATCTGTCTTCTCTTCAAAGCCTCTTCTGATGTCAACTGGCTATGGCATAAAAAGCTCTCTCATCTCAAGTTCAAAACGCTGAATACTCTCTCCTCCAAAGAATTAGTCACTGGCTTGCTACAACACCCATACGCTAAGAAATCTCTCTATTCAACGTGTGAAAAAGGAAAACAAACGAAGGCTAGTTTCAAGTTCAAGCAAGTCTCATCAGTGACAAACCCTCTTCAGCTCCTCCACATGGATTTATTTGTCCCTGTCAATATTCAATCCATCGCTGGAAAGAAATACACTCTTTTTATAGTAGATGAATTCTCTCGCTATACCTGGGTTATGTTTCTCCGTGCAAAGAGTGACACCTCAGAAGAACTCATCTCATTTGTCAGGAAAACGGAAGTCCTGAAGAATATGAATGTTCGCTCAATAAGGAGTGATCATGGAACTGAATTCAAAAACAGTTCCCTTAATAACTTCTTTGAGAGCAAGGGCATTTATCACAACTTCTCAGCAGTGAGAACTCCTCAGCAGAATGGCGTCACTGAAAGAAGAAACAGAACGACCATCGAAGCTGCCAGATCTATGCTCAGCGATTCTCATCTTCCAACTCAATTCTGGGCAGAAGCTGTCAAGACTACCTGTTTTACTCAAAATAGGTCGCTGATCGTCAAAAGATTCAACAAGAGTGCCTACGAATGTCTCCATGGGAGAAAGCCATCTATCACCTTTCTTCACATCTTTGGTTGTCAATTCTTCATCTTAACCAACAGAGTTTCTCTTGGAAAGTTCGATCCCAAAGATGATGATGGAATTTTCTTAGGATACTCTTCAGTTTCCAAAGCCTTCAAAGTCTTCAATAAGAGAAGACAAACTGTAGAAGAAACCATTCATGTCACCTTTAATGAACCCCGTTCAGCGAACTCTAGACCTACTGCTGAAAATGAAGAACTTAATCAGTGGATGTTTTCTCATTATGGGGAATCAGAAGCTAACCTTAACCCTGACCCTTAGGTCAACAACCCTACCGCTGATGATGCTCCTAACATCATTCCTAGTGTGCAGACAAGTGAAGCTGAATCCTCTTCCTGGGTATCAGTTGTTCCCATTAACACTTTGCCTCCTTCTGAAACCTCAACTCTTGAAAATCCATCGACTTCTCTATAAACAGTGAATGAACTTTCATCTGAGATTCAACATATCTTGCATGGTATACCTGAATCTACAGCTGCTGAAGCCTCTTCCTCAGCTTCTCTAGAAGTTCTATCCGAGTCAATGAAAGCTTCGGCTCAGCGATGGACTCTAAATCACCCTATTGATCAAATTCTTAGTGATCCAAACGTAGGTGTTCAGACTCGACGAAGTTCAGGTAACATTTCTCTATTTGTTAACTTTATTTCCCTGATTGAACCAAAGAAAGTTGATGATGTCGTAAGAGATCCAAATTGGGTCAGTGCTATGCAAGAAGAGCTGACTGAATTTGAAAGAAACATAGTTTGGAATCTTGTTCCTAGACCATCTAACAAAATAGTGATAGGCACTAAATGGGTTTATAGAGAAAAGTTAGATGAGTTTGGAACTGTAACCCGCAACAAAGCTCGACTAGTTGCTCAGGGATACAGAGAAAAGGAAGGCATAGACTATGATGAAACTTTTGCTCCAGTGGAAAGACTCAAAGCAATTCGACTCTTTCTAGCCTATGCAGTTCATAAATGCTTCAAAGTTCATCAAATGGATGTCAAGTCAGCGTTTCTCAATGGAAAGCTAAATGAAGAAGTCTATGTCGAACAACCAATAGGATTCGCTAATCCTAAGCATCCAGAGTATGTTTATAAACTGGATAAGGCCCTCTATGGCTTAAAGCAAGCACCTCATGCACGGTATGATACTTTATCCTCCTTTCTTATCGCTGAAAATTTTGAACGTGGTAAAATTGATAATACTCTATTTTTCAGAAAGGTTAAAGGTCATATTATTCTTGTTCAAATATATGTCGATGATATTATATTTGGTTCTACTAACCCATCTCTGTGTACTCAGTTCGCTGAACGAATGAAAAACTAATATAAGATAAGTATGATGGGTGAACTGATATACTTTCTTGGACTCTAGATCAAGCAAAGTGATAAAGGCACTTTCATTCACCAAGGTAAGTACGTTAAAGATATGTTGAAGAAACTTGATCTTACTCAAAGTTCAGCTATGAAAACTCTTATGGCACCTCCGCTGACACTTAACAAAGATCCCTCTGGAAAACTGTTAATGTCACTGCCTATAGAGGAATGATCAACTCTCTTCTCTATCTTACAGCGAGTCGTCCTGATGTTATGTATTCTACATGTCTTTGTGCACGATATCAATCTGAACCCAAAGAATCACATCTGATCGTTGTAAAGCGAATTTTCAGATATCTGAAGGGTACACCCAACCTAGGTCTTTAGTATCCGTAAGACTCAGGATTCGATCTAACTGCCTATTCAGATAGTGATTTTGCAGGTTGCAAACTGGATAGAAAAAGCACCACAAGAGGCTGTCGGCTTTTGGGTGGAAAGCTAGTAAGTTGGATGAGCAAGAAGCAAAACTCAGTGTCCACTTCTACCGCTGAAGTTGAGTATGTAGCCGCTGGAAGTTCTTGTGCTCAGGTCTTATGGATGAGAAATCAGCAATTAGACTATGACCTTCAGCTACAAAAATTCCCATCTATTGCGACAGCACTAGTGCCATCGCTATAGTAAACAATCCAGTGCTACACTCAAAGATAAAATCCATCGAAATCAAATATCATTTTATCAGAGATCATATGATGAATGGAGATATAGAACTTCATTTTATTCCAACTAATTTTCAGTTAGCTAATCTTTTCACCAAACCTCTTGATGAGATAAGATTTAACTTTCTCATCAGCGAGCTTGAAATGCTGAACTATGAAGAATAACTCTTCAGTGGTTATGCATTAAGTCAGTGATAAAATTCTATATTTTTATTCATCATCTAAACTCTGAACGAATGTTCACTGATACTAAGGAATGTTTCTCTCTCCTTGAACACTGAAGTTTACTTCAGTAAGATGTTTTTCAAAAATAAAGTTTGATCACTGACATTTAACTATCAGTGATATCTTTTGAAATAAATAAAATTCCATCACTGATATTTCTATTCAGTGATCCTTCATTAAAACAAAATCAAACCCTGAAACTTTCCAAACTATCAAGGATTCCTTTTGAAAATGAAAAGACAGTTTTCTTGTGTGACGTCATTAAACGGATAATCCATGGTATGACATTTCATCTGACACGTTCGTCCGTTTCTAATTCTTGTCCAATAAGCTTCGTGGGACGTGTCACGTGTCATGATGAGTGTATTTCCCGCTTGTTAATGCCAAAAATCGCACCAAAGTACAACTTAAGGTCGATGTGGACTTTAACAACTAAAGAAAGGAATCGTTCGACAAAAGCGTGCGTTTAAGACAGAAATATAAATGAGACAGAGATTTTGGTGAAGCGGGAAAAACCTCAACGAGGAAAAAACCCGCGAACGACAGTGGAAGTCGTCGCTGCACTATGGTCGCCAATCAGGGGCGATGTCCTTGTGTTTCTGGAGTCGATCGTACAGAGATTACAATACAAATGAACGAAAGACTTCGAAAATGTAAAGTAACAAGTGTATTCTAATGTAAAACAGTGTGCGTCGTGTGTGATTGTCGTGCGTCGAGAGCGATTCTTCTATGAGCAATTTCTGTGCTTCAAGTGTTCTTCGGAGTTTGAGTGCTTGTGTCTGTATTCTATGTTGTATCTGTGTTCCGTCCTTTGAAATGATGATTCCCCTTGATATTTATAGTCTTCGGGCACTTTAATTGAATCATCAAGGACTTTGATAACTGCCGTAACGGTCGCCGTCTTTAATGAGAGATTAGATGTTCTTAACTGACTTCGTTGGTTATAGTCGTTGTCCATAAATGGTGTTGACTCCTCCATTAAACACTGAACAAACATAACAGTCGTATAGCGCGTTAGTCGGTCGTGGTCGAGACTGGTGAAATTTTGCCCAAACAGTTTGCCCCCAAAATTTGAAAGTAGGATGGCAAATTCGAATTTTAAATTTTGCTTGTCAGGTGCTCGGGATCGTGACACGTGTAAGAACTATTCAGTTGCTTTGGAATTGAATCGGTTTGATTCTAACTGAAATGGGAAGTCGAAAAACGGGGTCGTGACGTCATACTGACGCACGATGGTTCTTACCAGCTGTTCGTGCCAGGTGTCGATGATCCGCGTGGTCATACGAAAGGACGGGAGAACGTGGCGATCATCAAAGGACTCGACCTGACATGATCGACTGCGTAAATAAAGGTCACGTTGGATCTTTTCCTGTTTACGACTTCAGAGAGTTTATTCAGAGAGAGATTTTGCCTTGATTTCCTTACCATTCTTCGTCCAATGTTTCCTGAACCCGTGAGAATCTTTGACTTGGTTAAGATTGTTCAAGGTCTAGAGCGCTTATATAAGGTACAATTTCTGTTGATTTCTTTAAGTCTGTTAGAAATGTCAATAGATCCTGAAAGCACTATTCAAGAACAATCGGGTCTTGATGAGTTTAGAAACATAGCGAAAATCCCAGCGTGGGTTGAATTGATCTGCCCAGGTCAGATTCGATCGAACGAATGTCCCGAGGGGTATGTTGTGATATACGAATACCCCTTTAAGATGGGTTTCGAATGGCCTTACTCGCCACTCTC
The DNA here is from genome assembly GCA_033807775.1 of Saussurea involucrata. Lineage (NCBI taxonomy): Eukaryota > Viridiplantae > Streptophyta > Magnoliopsida > Asterales > Asteraceae > Saussurea > Saussurea involucrata. The sequence continues at coordinate 24,946,771 of CM066312.1, forward strand.
TAAGGCTTTTATGCTAGAATTCAATTTAGCACCAGGTCAGCTAATGCCCCAATTCTGGCGAGTCGCACAAGTGATCGAGCGTGTTACTAAGAAATAGGATACTCCCATGAATGTACGAGATCTCCTCTATGCTTATCAAGCCAAGAAGGACGGGTGTCATCGCTGTAGCTTATATTCTACGTATAGGGGCGATCGTGCTTTGGTCCTACAGACCGCTGTGAACGATCGCAAATGGAAGACTCGGTATGGCTTTGTGCGTAAGTCGACCCTTGAATCCGAGACTGATTGGATTAGTACCGGATGGAATACGTCGGGTGAGCTTTGCAATTTCCTTGTCGTACGTCGTTTGTGATTTTTACATGATTTTTAACTTGCTTTTTGTATGTTAACAGCCATTAAGTTTGAGGACGTGAAGCCTTACGCTAATTCTCAAGCAAAGATCGACGCGTTCTTAGAGTTCAGCACTAGGGAACGGTCGTTTGTCGTACGACAATTGGTGGACGAAGACGAGGATTTAGTATACTTAGGAGAAAATCAGGGGGAGAAACGTGAGGAAGAAGAGGAGTCGAAAGAAGAAAGAGAGATGACTGGTAAGCGTACCTTCTTATTTCTTTCTGTGTTAATTCGAATCTTCTTCCCTTGTGATTTTCATAATTTTTACTCTCCTGTGGTTTCCAGGAGAGTCTCAACCACGGATGCCGAGTGTCTCTACTAAAAGAGCAGCTGAGCTCGAACTTGCTCGTAAGGGTAGGGAGCAGAGGCAGAAGCTTATGTCCACTGGTCTAGCTGTTCTGAAGAAGACGATGACGACGATCCCGAAGGAACCATCTTGGGGGTTCATGACTCTTTTAGAGTCGTTACGCCTGAGAAGGCAAAGGTCGCATCGCCCAAGAAGTCGTCTTGCGATGCGATTGCTGAGACACCTATTAGTTCTGCGCCTCCAGCGGAAACAGCGAAGTCCCCGTCAGCCACGTCGGATCCTTTGTCGGCCGGCAAGGGCAAGGATCAGCCGACGGGAGGGGCTAAGGTCACGACGGTTAATTTTACATTGCCGTCGGACTATATGGCCAGCAATGTCCTGGACGGCACGAACCTATTTCCTCACCTGGGGAAATATCTACTCCCTTCTTTCAGGGAGCGTTTCGTGGGGTTTCCTATCGAGGAGACGGGAGCTCATGTCGCCGGGCTGGCTTTCATGGTAAGTCTTTCTTTTAAGACTTGGTTCGTTTGTCGCTGTCATTGTCGTTGTCGGTGTCGTTGTTCGTTGTCGGTGTCGTTGTTCGTTGTCGTATGTTTATTTACAATATTTGTTTTATGATTTTGCAGGCGTTCCAGGCTTCCCTAGCTTTGCAGGGTGAGACAATGAAGATAAAGGATCTAATGTCTGCTGCGCACGAGAGGGAGAACGCGGCGTTGGATAGGGCGAAGGTCGCCGCAGAGCATGAAGAGGCTCTGTCAAAACGTCTCGATGACGCGTTGAAACATCTAGAGGCCGTCGGACGTGCAAAGGACGAGGCTAATCATCGCTTGACACATACCCTGTCCATGGTTGCCGATCAGAGGGAGGAGATGGACAACGTTAAGGAATCCTTGGCTGTGATTATAAAGGAAGCCGAGGATTCTAAGTCCAAGGTGGAGATTCTGGAGAAAGAGGTGCAAGCTGCTAAGGACGAGGTTAAGTCCGTTTTGGGGAAGGATCCTCTTGCTTCGGCGTCGGAAGAGCTCGATATTTACTTGAAGGGCGTCGGGACTGTGAGAGACCTTGATTCGGATGACGAGAAGGACGTCGAGGAGGAGGTGGTAGACGAAGGTCTTCAGAGCGGGACCTTAGGCAAGGATGCGACTGATGCCCCTCCTCAAATCTAACCGCAAAATTCTTTACTTTTGTTTTTACCGATCGACCGTTGGTGGTCGAGTTCCTTTTAATGTAATCGACAGTTTATTAATTGAATGAAATTTAGACATTCTGTCGAACTTGCGATTTTATGAATAAATACAACGTCAAGTGTAAGATTCACCAAGTAAAGAATAACCAAGAAATCACGCGACTTAAGCATTATTGCAACACAATAACTGGAACGTAAGCCATAAGACTTTTAAATCGTGTATATAAACATAAGCACACGCGACTAGAGCATACATTCAGAGTATGAATTTTTTCTATGTCGAGAAACTTAGATCATGAGATCGCTAGACTTTGCGATCGTACGACTAAGTCGTGCGATGAACTTGAATCATGTGTCCCTGTAGAAGGATGATCAAGTCATAGACCTGATCGTTTTTGTCGTACGACCTTGCGAAACTAGAGCCGTAAGATTAATGTCGTGCGATTCTGCGGAAAAACGATGTTAGAGGTTGGTCGTTGGCTAACCAACGACCCTCCGATGCTTAAGTCAGTAACCGTTCGCGATGAGAAATCGTATGAAGGGAGAGAAAAGAAATTCGGGAACGTACCTTCTCAGATTTTCCCTCTTTTTTTTTGAATTTGAATGGGGTATTTGCCCCCCGTCATTTATTATCCTATTCTTTTCAGGAGAAAATATGTTTTAAATGACGAATCGACACATAGATATTGGGAAATATCATCTATGTCTGCGTCGACCGTGTTTTCGTGCGACATGGCAAGATAGCCGTTTTATTCCTGTAAGAAAGGCATGAGTTTATCTTTAAGGTTAGAAATAGAAGGACGAACCTGTCGAGACCTTACGGTCGGGTCGTGACTGCTAGACAGCTTACTTTCGCGGCTTCAGAGTGGTCTTATAGCAGTCACGGGCGACTTTCGGCTCACTTTTGATTTCCTGGACTCCCCACGACGTAGGGAACTTCAGGTTCTGATCATACGTCGAGGGAACGGCTTTCATTTCATGGATCCATGGTCGACCTAGAATGATGTTATAGGCTAACGCACAATCGATGACGCTGAACTTGGTCTGCTTGTTGATCCATCCGGCGTAGACTGGCAATATGATATCTCCATAGGTGCTCGTCGCTTCTCCATTGAAACCGACCAAAGTTTTCGAACGTCGGGTGATTTCCGAGCGATCGATCCCCATGGCCTTGATGGTGTCAAGGAAAATGACGTTCGCTGAGCTGCCCTCATCGATAAAGACTCGTTGGGTTAAACAATTACCAATCGTAAGTTGAATGATCAACCCGTCATGGTGCTTCTGATATTAGTCGCCGAGGTCGTCTTGGACGAACACAATCTTCATAGCTTCCAACTCCAGATCTCCTTTTGGACTCGATGAACGCGGAATAGGCCGATCGTCGGGTGCTTGACCGGCGTGACGCTTGGCTGCGGAATATGTCAGACCACACACGTCCGAACCACCGGTGATGCAGTTAACGACCTTTGCATGCTCGGGGGTTGACGGTCGATGGTCGCTAGTTGAAGTAACGACGTTATCGATGATATTTTTGAGATTGCCCTTCGGTACATGATATGCTAGCTCCTTTTTGAGGGCTATACAATCATCTGTCGCATGACCATGGTCGACATGAAAGTCGCACCGCTTAGATTTATCTTTCTTAGTGTCGTCCTGATCGGACTTCTTGGGCCACCGGATGGTCGCCTGGGCGGTCTTCAGAGCTTCGACCAAATCCTTAGTGGACCCTTTGAACCCGTAAGAGGATATCTTGGGGTACTGAGGAAATTTGGTCGCGGTCTTGGCCTCTGCTTTTGTCTTGAATCGGACGTTCGAAATCTGGCGCGTGGGCTCTATTTTGGAAATTGCTTTCGTCTTGAACTCTGGCTTCTTCACACCTAACGACCTCTTGTCGTCGGTATGCTTGCGACGAAAGGCAGCGTCGTCCTCTACCCTCATATATGCTAGGGTTCGAGCTCGGACGTCTTCGAAATTCTCTGGAGGATACTTGGTCAAATTAGTATACAACCCTGAACTGTTGTCCATACCACGCTTATAGATTGCGGTCTTGACGTCGCAATTGCGAATACTGATCATCTCTGCATTGAATCTATTGAAATAACTTCGAATAGACTCATTGGTCTTCTGCACGATATAATACAGGTCACTGGTCTGCTTCTCCATCTTGCGACCGCTGGCGAACTGCTGAGAGAATTGGTTGACCAATTCAGCGAACGACCCGATGAACTTGGGTTTAAGATTGATCAACCATTGGAGAGCAGGACCAGTGAGAGTCGCCCCGAAGCTCTTGCACATACAAACCTCCTGATACATGTGTGGGATCAAGATCGTCCACATGAGCTGCTTGTATTGCGCGACGTATTCTGTCGGATCAGTCACTCCCGAATACTTTGGCGTGAAGGCAGGGACGTTGTACTTCTTCGGGACCTCGACGGTCGCGATCTCATCATTGAAGGGCGAGTCTGAAACCCTGATCGACGCTCGACATCGACGGGCACGGCTGCCCCAGGTAGCTTGGCGAGCAAAGATAGGACGCGCCCGTTCTGATCTTCTAACATTTTCAATCGCTGGGCGACAGGGTCATTAGGATCGAGATTCGCCCCTGTTTGCGGATTGACTCCTGAACTGGTGCCATTGCCATGCGACGATCCATTGGCGTCCCCGTTGAAAGGAACAAAATATGGCTGCGGCCCATTCGGAAATGGCTGCGATCCATTCGGAAATGGTTGCGATCCATTCTGCATGGGTGGGAGCCTTATACGCTGAGGAGGAACCGTCCCGAACTGTGGATTTGGGTTGAATGGTCCCGGCTGCTGGTTCTGCATGAACGGACCTGGATGCTGATTCAGAGCGAACGGACCTGATCCTGGAACTGGATTATGCGCGAATGGCCTAGGACCAGTCTGACCGAACGATCCTTGGCCTGGATTCTGAACGAATGGCGTAGGACCATTCTGAGGTCCAGAGGAATTCCTTAACCGTGCGATCTCCTCAGCTGCTCTGCGACTCTGCTCTGCCATGGCGTTGATTTGATTTCGAGCGACTTCAAGCTCCTGGTACATCTGGGCAATGACATGCTGCTGATTTCCAGGGGCTGCCATTTTTCTGAAACAGAGAACAAAGGAAACTCCAATAAACCGTTAGTAAGACGCACGTTCGTCGAAGATTTTCTCTAGATGAGGTCCCACGGATGGCGCCAAACTGTTAATGCCAAAAATCGCACCAAAGTACAACTTAAGGTCGATGCGGACTTTAACAACTAAAGAAAGGAACGTTCGAAAAAAGCGTGCGTTTAAGACAGAAATATAAATGAGACAGAGATTTTGGTGATGCGGGAAAAACCTCATTGAAGAAAAAACCCGCGGACGACAGTGGAAGTCGTCGTTGCACTATGGTCGCCAATCAGGGGCGATGTCCTTGTGTTCCTGGTGTCGATCGTACAGAGATTACAATACAAATGAAGGAAAGTCTTCGAAAATGTAAAGTAACAAGTGTTTTCTAATGTAAAACAGTGTGCGTCGTGTGTGATTGTCGTGCGTCGAGAGCGATTCTTCTGTGAGCGATTTCTGTGCTTCAAGTGTTCTTCGGAGTTCGAGTGCTTGTGTCTGTATTCTATGTTGTATCTGTGTTCCGTCCTTTGAAATGATGATTCCCCTTGATATTTATAGTCTTCGGGCACTTTAATTGAATCATCAAGGACTTTAATAACTGCCGTAACGGTCGCCGTCTTTAATGCGGGATTAGATGTTCTTAACTGACTTCGTTGGTTATAGTCGTTGTCCATAAATGGTGTTGACTCCTCCATTAAACACTGAACAAACATAACAGTCGTATAACGCGTTAGTCTGTCGAGGTCGCATGGTTTTATGCGACGGTCGTGTGAACTAGGCGACGTCGAGGTCGAGTGTCGTGAGGTAAGAGATTTTCGATTTTATCTTTAATCATGAGAGAAAGTACTATGATTTTACCTTCGTTATGGAAAAAGGGAATAGGTGTTTTCCTTACCTTGGTCGTGGTCGAGACTGGTGAAATTTTGCCCAAACACCGCTCATCATATCTTTCTCTCTCCTCTCTATATAAACCACTTGAGTTTATATTTTTACCTTTTACGCGCACATAACTCTCTCAAGCAAGAAACCTTCCTTAGCAATTTGTGTTCTCATATTTTTTTGAAACTGTAGACCAAGTTCTTCATCCTTTCAACACAAACAGGTTCATTTCTACTTCGTTAATCTTCTAAAACTTGTTTTTGATCCTAATCTTTTGTTTATCAAGATCAAAACAAACGTTTCTTCAAAAGAAATCATAGTTTTTCATGATTTTTTGAACAAAACTTTGAATCCAAAGTTTTTCTTAAAGTTTAAAAATGAAATCTTAAACTTTCCTCTTCATACGTTTTTCAAGAATCCTTTGCTTAAAAGGAATCAGGAAAACCATGTTTTCTACCTAGTTTTTGCACTTTACAAAACTAGAAAACAACTTTTTTAGTCTCTTTCCCTAAAAGGAAACTGAAGAAAACCATAAAGACTCTTATTATGGAAATCTTTCCTAACTAAGAATGTTCTTCTTCATTCCATTTTTTTGGTTCTTGATTAACAAAAATGGCCTCTGCTACATCTGCTGCACCCAAAACTGCTACCATGAAGAAATCCAAGAATGTGACTGGTGAGCTGAACCAGATCACATTCAGCTCAAACAACCACCTAGCCTTGCTAGAATTTTTCAAAAAGAAACGATGCCATCACCTCACTAAAGTCGTCGCCTTCTTGAAAAATTCTCCTATTTATACCGCCATCACCATCGCTCCTCTTGTACACCGATCTTTACTTCATCAATTCTGGTTTACAGGTGAGAAAACCACCCAGACCAGTCGCTTCGGGAAAGAAGTTACTATGATCGGGTTCCAAACCCAATTTGGCCAAGGCTTCATCACTGCCAATGGCATCCGCACCGCCCTGAACCTACCCGTCCCTCCCTTCGAACCGCTCCCTGAAGATGACAATGAGCTCATCGCATTCCTTGATCTCATGAAGTATGCATGGGACAAGAAGAACCACAGTGACGAAGATGACAAATAGCTGACAAAGATACTCAAGGCGAAGATGCCTACTGAGTTGAATTACATCTTCGCTCATGTATTCTCCTTCATGAGTGCGAGGTTCGGATCGCTGGATCAGGTCAGCCACACCCAAGTTCAGATGGGGTATTCACCGCTCTTTGGCCGAAAGATGGATTACGCCCACATCATCTTCGACGACCTGATGTCTAAGGTCGAAAAGTCTGAAAGGGATTTGAAGGTCCCTTATGTTCGATTCGTATCTACTCTTCTCCAACTCTTCCTCAAGGAGAAGTACCCAAATCAGGGATACTAGAAGCTCCCTCAGCTTGGAATCAAAATCTTCGACTTCCAGCCGATCGAAGGTGAGCTGCATCTTTCTACTCTCTTATCTCTTCTTCCCTCAATTTCTTCAACTTCGGTGGCTCCTTCAGCAGTTAAACCCCTTGCTGAGATCCAACCCCCAAAACCTAAGTCCTCGTTGAAGAGGAAACCTTCAGACACCAACTTTACCTCCCATAAGTCCAAGAAGCTTTCAAAGGAGAAGCCCCAGCCTTCTTAGTTTACGAATTCAGCAATCGCCTCTCCACAGGCGACGCTAGAGAACTTCATGGTACGCTCCACCACACCTGAACCTGTCTCACCAACCACTTTAGCGCCTCAGCACACTGAAGCTTCACTGGCATCTTCACCAAGCTTCTCAGTGCCTCAAAGCACTAAAGGAGTCGTTCTTTGCAACGCAGTGCCGCTGCTGCAAGCACAAGTTTCTCAGCAGTTGCTTCCTCTCCTCCTCTCTTGGTCATCACTTCTGCACAGGCGACATCGGTCGCTGATGTGCACGCATCGCTGCTCCACAACTTGATGCACCAAAATTCTACCGGACCTGATGGTGTTCCCATCCCTTCTAATTCTGTGTCCGATATGGAGAAGGACATGGAATACTATGGCTTTGATTCTCTCACCAACCAATCAGGTATCCAAACCTATCCCAATTCTTCTTCTCAACCCCTTTCCTATTTTAGGCTTTCCTTTGCTCAAAAGTTCTTTTCTTTTACAGGTCCTAACTTGGGCATGATCGCTGCATCCCTCAAGGACGTTAGTGACAAGGTGGATTCCCTTTCAAAGGATCTCACCAACAACACCTCAGCCGTAAACACTGCCGGCGAGACACTGAAGAACCTCTCTACTTCCTTTGACAACAAGGTCAATAAAGCTGATATTTCTATGCTGCAAGGGGAGGTGAAAACCCTGCAAACTGACGTCGTCCATCACTCGCCTCCATCCAGACCCTCTCCTCCTCCGTCACAACTCTCAGCAGCGACGTGGGGTCTCTGAAAGGAGAGATGGTGTCTCTGAATAAAGGGGTCTCAGCGCTCAGGGGCCAGGTCAGCAATTTGACCACCATGATTGATTCTTCCCACACTTTACTTGGTAAAATCCTAAACCACCTGAGTGCCCTTACGGTCCCTGTCTCATACTTTACTGCAGACGATCGCACCAAGCTTGGCATGGCTACGGACTTCATCGTCCAGGCAATGACAGCGATCCCCTGGCCTGGAAGCCATGGTGTAATCCCTTAAGGAAAACCGTGCCTTCGCCTCAGCGGAACCTGGCCTAGAAGACAGGTCCGCTAAGACAGGTCCGCTGAAGATGCTGCTGCTGCTGCTGTTGAACAACCTCCCCCTGTTGATGATGACAAAGAGGGGGAGAAGAATCCTGAAGAAAACCCTCCTCATGTTGATGGGGAGGGAACCGCTGAAGATCCCTCTCAATATGGGGGGAGAAAGAGGAAGAAAAGGAACACACTCCTCCCTCTTCTCCTCTCTTCATTGAAACTGTAGATATCCCTTCTGAAGAAGAAGAGTGTTGATCCCACTTTTGACTCAACAATGATATTTCAACAACAAGTGTTCAAAACAGAGTATGAAAATGTCAAAGTTCGAAAGCGTTTTAAGAACAGTTTGAGTTGAAAAGTATGGTAGATAACACACAAATAGGAGAATAAAAGTTGTAAATAACAAAGTTACTGCTCAATGATTCATCTCTAGTTAATCACCAGAATTACACCAAGAACACCGTGGAATGTGTGTTTTACAGATGTATAACCTCTAAACAGGTGTATGTATGTGTGTGCTTCGTTACCAGAAAAGTCTGGTAGAACCTTCTATTTATACTAAAGACATAGGGAACAAAGGTACAGGAGACAAGGTCGTGGGATGAATTCTAGTACACGTTAATGTAGTGCGCCGTTTGTACGATCTCTGTAAAAGCAGCGACCTCTCTGATGATGACACGTGGAATGTAGAGTATCATGCCTTGTACTATTTGATCTTCAGGATCTTCGTACATCAGATGCACGTGAGTGTAACACTTGTCCTTTGTCTTCAGAATTCTTGATCTTCATCTTCTGTTCTTCATACCACAGAGGCTCTGTCAATAGTGACAGAGGCTCTGTAACCCTATCCTATGTTGATCTTCTGATGATCGATAATCGAAGGTTCGGTGTTCTTGGTGTCCAGCAGAGGCTTCTGCCATAGTTCTTCCTTAGCATATTTTTCAATACTTTCTATAACAGAAGTTGGAGCTAACAATCTCCCCCTAAGTATTGAAAAATTTAAAGATAAAAATTGCATGGATCTTAGGCTACAAAAAACAAGAGGTGACAAGTTCAACCTATGTAAGAAAGAGACTATTTTTCATTTATATTATGCTAGAGGCATTTACATAAGTTTAAAACAGAAATTACACAACTTGAAAGGTAAACAAACGTAATAGTGAGTTACAGAGCTTATATTTTTGCATTGGGAAAATCGTTTATTCGCTTTGAGAGTTCTCCATCTTTAAGTTCTCTGTAGAAGTGTGCGCAAAGGTCTCTGAAGCGGATAACGATATCAATCTGCTCTATCAGCCTGTTGGCATACTCTAGGTTTACGAATTCTGTTCCTCTGTTGTTCAAAAGATCCATCCTGAATTGTAGAAGTGTCTCTGTAGCGTACTTCTGGCAGACGTACTCCACAAATAACTTCTTTCTTCCCTGTGGGTCAAGGAAGACATATCCAATTTTGGGACTCTGGATGATGGTGTGAGGTTTAATCTCGGTAGAAGAGGGGCAATAATCATCTGGAGGTGAAAGTCTGATTTTCTTGACTCCAAGATCCAGAGCCACTTGGAAGTCAATCACACTGTAGAGTAGGAGCTTTTCTCTCATGAACTTTTTGATTTCTTCATAAGCTCTTCGATGTTCAAGCCTTTCATTATAGTTTCTTCTGGCCCAACTGAGGAGTTCTGGAAGATCACAGGGGCTTAGGTTTCTTAGATCTGCGTCTGAGAACTTTGTTTGAGACTTGTCCTCTCTTACCACACAATAGAGGTTGTACCAAAAGTTTTTGCATTTCATGTGTGATAGTTTGCAGCTCAAGACTTGTCTGATTTTCGACTTTGAGAAGACTTCTTTGACACTCTTGGCTTTGTCTCTGTAGAACCTGTCCCTTTCTTCTTCAAGGATGTCCCGTCTGAGGGTAGGATTGGGTAGAAGGTCATTTATACCTCTACTGTACAGGTATTTGTAGATGACCTATTCCATTTGACGTTAAGGGGCATGGGTAGGAGGCATGGGTTTCCTCAAAGCATCCATGCTCTTGAGAACTTGAGCTACTCTGTCATGAGTTGGTTTGGTTGTAGGGTCAAGGATGGGTTGAATTGACAGAGGGATTCCAAAAGCCCAATCCTCCTCTTCTAGTTTTGGAGTAATGAAAGAGTCGAAAGAACTCTTCATTAGCTTCTCTATAACTTGAGGTTCAGTCTTCTTCGGTTTCAGATCTTCTGTGATTTTAGCTTTCCCCTTGTCTTTAGCAGATACCTTAGGTAGGTTTGCTTCTATGGGTTTCGTTGGTGGTTTGGTTGATGATTCTTCTGGAGTTGTGGTTGGGGGCTTTGTTGGTGATAGGGTTGGAGATACTGGTGGTGTCTCTGTTGGATCTTCTATTGAGATTCCCTCTGGAAGTTTCAAGACTTTGAGGATTTTGTCAGCTGTTGTGAACTGGTTTTTCCAGGTTGCTCTGGACTGATCCCTCTGAAGTTGTATCATCTGGAATTGGTTTATAATCTCTTCCTTGGTTTATTTGGGCTTCTTCAGATATCTTCTTGGTTTGTGGGCTGTGGTTTTTATTTTTGGTTTAGGTGTTGGTTGTTCTGCAGAGGGTGTAGATGAGGGTAGTGGTTTCTTCTGCGATTGGTGTTGGTGATGGTAGATCTTCAGGCTGATTGTTTTGCACAGAGGTGGGTGTTGCCTATGTGGTCTTCTGTTGGTTGGATGGGTTGGTTTAGACAGGTACTTGTTGTAGAGGTTTGATTGCCAGAGGTGGTTGTTGGATAGTTCTGCTGCTTTTCTCCCCCTCAGGATGATCTGGTGGCCCATCTGAATCTCCATCAGAGTCATCCTGCCTTCCATCATTCCTTTTACCCTTTGTTTGGCATGTAGTCGGTGCCTTCTGGGGTTGACTTGCGTCGGCTACAATCATTTTCGTGCAGAGGTCGTCACAGATGCTAAGCAGGTACGCAACTTTTGCTTCGGACTTGAAATGCAGCTTTCCAACACTGTTATGAAATTCCTTCACATAGGAGGTGTTCGCAGAAGTAAAAGCCTTGATAAATGTCATTTAATTGAGGACACCTTGGCCAAGTTCTGTTAACTGAGCCCTTGTGATGTAGTCTGTTGGTTTAATGGCCTGTGTTTGCTCTGTTGTTTGCTCTTGTACCTTCTCCAGAGCTTTGCGTAAGTCTTCTGAGGTTATGTCTGGGGCTGCAGGAGTTTAGGTTGATAGAGCTTTGGCAACTTTGTTGGCCTTTTTCAGCTGCTTTGATAGGTTGGCGACAAAAGCTTCAGTGGCAGAGGTGGAGGTGCTCTGTGCATGAGTGCTCGGGATGGATTTCAGCAGGGCATTGGTATCCTTGACCTCTTTTGACAGGGATTCAACCTTTGTGGATATGTTGTCAAGCACCGTCTTTGTAGTATCTGCAAGAGTGCTGACAGAGATTTTCAACTCTGCCAAGGTGTTGGTCACAGAGGTGACAAAGGTTTGGAACTCATCCTTTGCGACGTGTGTACCGGGGGTGACCTCTGGGGGAACACATTCTTCCCCAGTGTTTACCTCTGCTCCTGAGGTGCCTACGTTCATTACTGCTTGTATGTTGAGAATGGTAGGACTTCCATCTGATCCTCGAGCGGAGGTTTTTAATGCCTCAAACTCTACAGAAGTTCTGTCAGGGACCCTGTTCTGGTCCACTTCAGAGGTGGGGACATAGGTATCCTTAAGTTGACTTGGGTACTTGTCTAGAGTCCCTTCGTTGAAGTGCACTCTACGCTCCTCTGAAGAGCGGTGGGTTTCTAAATGTTCTTGTATGCCAGAAGAAACAATATCCTCTGTGGGGATTTCAGATGTGGCCCGGGGCGAATGGTCATGAATAAGAGGAGTATCCTTTGGAGAGGGCACCTTCTGTGGGGATTCCACGGTTTGTGCAGACACAGAGGAAGAAAAAGGCTCCTCTAGCCGGTTAGATGGGGAAGGGTTCGAGCTGTGCTGCTCTTTTTCGTTAGTTCCATTCGCCACTAGACTGGTGATAGGGGGGTATCACCCCCCTAAATCTAACCGCAAGTGTACGGTGTCGAAATCAAGTAATACGTACGGAAGTACGAGTATCGAATCCACGGGAACTAGGAACTAAGTATCACAATTACTACAATTGCTATTAACTGGACGTCACAACTTTGAGAGGTTGGTTTATAAACTACTTAATTGCAAACAAAACTAAATCAACACACAAACAATAAACAACTTAAGAACTTCAGATAGAGGAAACAGTTGATGGTTGGAAATCCTAAGACTTTCACATACAAATACCTGACTCAAAACAGTTACCAGTTATTCCGTATAATGAATACCCAATCTTGTATAAATCACTGTTGTTCTCTTTCGAGCAACTACGAGTTTTATCTTGAAAAGCACTAGTTTATCTATCGATCTCACCCATGGAATTCAAAATACATTAAGCTCAAGATTTTAATGGAACTAAGGCTTACTCGGTATATCTCTATCCCTTTCTCACCTTAGGCATGCGATTCCTAGTTCTAGTTACAATTAATTCTCTCCAACTTAATTAGAAACAACAAATCAATTGTAAATTGGCCAAATTCACAAAAGCATTAAAATCCAAATCACATGCTTCATTAATATAGGAAAAACTGATAAAAGTCTCAAGTTACATGTTCATATGCTTAAATCAAACTCATTCCAACCCCCAACATATAGAAATTAGTTCATGTTGGTGATGGATTCAAACACATAAGAAAGGGAAGAAACAATGAATGAAAACATAGCAAACGTGATTGTGGTGAATGGAATGATGTACCCCCTTCTCTCGTGCTCGTATCTACTTCGCGTGATGAATCTGACTCCAATCGAACCTCTATCGTGGCTCCAAAAGCTCCGAAAAACCTTGGAAAATTTCCCCGAAGCTGCTCCCATTCGTCGTGTCGGGGCTGTGTGAAGAATCATGACCTAAAATCCGCAAAATAGCAGCTTAAAATTGTGAAACAGAGGGTTACGCGGCCTTCCACGCGACTTACAAGTCGCGTGGAAAGTCGCGCGCTTTTCTGAGCTGTGCGGTTCGTTTCTGGTTCGCGGATCTGGGTCCTGGTTCGGGTGCGGGTCTTGGGCTTGGATCTCGGGCTTCCGTTGGCTTCGTTTTGGGCTCTTTTTAGCTTCTTTTCTCGATAAATGCTATCTTTTAGAAAACCTGCACAAATCACTCGATAAACCATAAAATTCCGCTTCTTTGCTTAAATACAATCCAATCTCATTGGTTTCAGGACCGGAAATAACGCCAAAAGGTGGCGTTATCAACAACCCCAAACCGAGCGTTGCTTGTCCCCAAGCAAATTAGCGATAAACTAGAGTAAAAGCACATATCAGTGAAATAATAATAACTGCACAACTCCCAATTGGTACCATGTGATGCACTGGTGATTTCCCATACCCATGAATGCCTATCTCACTTTCGCCTCATCCTTATTCTGTTTGATCTATGACTTTCCATTGTAAGTTGAGCTCGTGACTGCTCCGATTACACTAAGGTTGTACTAGGTCCATACATACTAGGGAAAACATTTCGCCTCGACCCAACCTCACGGGATACTCTAGTTTCACTAGAACCTAGGCTGTCGCACATGTTGTCATGTCTAAGGAATTTATGTACAAGAATACTCAATAATTCACATGACAACTCTAATGAAAGACGCACAAATGTCCAAAAGTTGATCTCAGAAGGAATCAAGTAGCAAGACAAGGAATATTGGTAAGGGCGGTCGTATACTATAATCACATTTTCCCAAAGATCATCCAGGTCTTCACAAGGGTTGTAATGGGGTTAGGGTTATGGCTAAGAAACGAAGGGTATAAAGGAACAAAAATCCTCGACGTGTCAATCATTAACAGTTCTGAACTTTTCTGGTTTTGATTCTATCATTTGGCCTTCGTTTTCACTATTGGAGTCGCTTTGACTCTCTTATTTAGCTGCTATAACAACTATTTAACCAACTGTATTTATTTGTTTTTTTTAGTTGGGACTTCATTGGTCCTCTTTATTTGCTTGGGGCTGAATTGGCCCTCTTTTCTATCTATTTTCATAACTGGCCTGTATTATTTCTTTTCCGCTCTATCTTTGCAGTTCATTACCGCCTCTGTTGACATACTTTCGGATAAGGGTTGGCTAAGGCTTTTGGCTTGGGTTTAAAGGTGGGTTTGGAAATGAACAAGTGGTGAGTGTTTGGCTACAAAATGAGTTATGGGTACACACAAATGGGTAAAAAGGTACGATAGCTAAACACAGGTTCAAACAAAACACATTGCCTGAAATCACATCTTAAGGTCCACACGATTTGGTCTACTATACCCTTTCCCAATATCCCGATGGTTGTCTTTGCTACTCAATGCAATAATATAGCGAGATCATTCTATATTCACGACAAGGAACTCGAAATGTGTATATGAACTAAGTGTATGAATCCCTCAAAATGAAAATGTCTTTCAGGCTCAATGCTCGCTATTGGGTGGTCTCCACTAATGTCCCTAGTCATGTCCTTTCCCGGTCCTTCCCTAGCGGTCACGTCACTATCACAAGAATCTTCCTGCAATGGTTGGTCTCAATCATTCAAAACAATTTTTTTAGCTATTGTGATCTAAGCATGCAAAGGTGCGAGAAATCTACGTACATAACGTGGGCCCGATTGGGCAACCCCAAACCTTACCCACACATTGTCCCCAATGTGCAAGTGTCGGCGTAGGTGATACTAAAACAAGTATCATTGTGCGGTTATTACAGGTATCAGACAGGTAAGGTATAGTATAACATGAAGCAACAAAGAGATATTCTAGCATTTTCAAAAACATGGCCACCCCAAACCTAGGCCGTGGCCTAGGTTTGTCAAACAAGCCAACCCCAAACCTCGGTGAAACCGAGGTTTGCACAGGATTAAAATTGAGTGGGTCGATGATGAAAATTGAGGCACCCCAAACCTAAGTGAAACTTAGGTTTGTTGCATCTCGTTTAGCTACTAAGAAACCAAACATCATACACACTCGTTACATACAAAGTTTAGAGCGTACCTGTTTGCCCAGACGGAGGAGATTTCTCTTGTAATATTAAGCGCCAAGCAGAAGAGATGGAGAGAGAAAGAAAACAAAGCAAACGGCGAAAGAAAACAAAGAAACGAACACACGAAGCAAGAAAGGGAAAAACCAGACTGAGAGCCCCGCGGCTTTCCACGCGGTTTGTAAACCGCGGGCTAAGCCGCGTATGTCTCTGTCCCTTTTTTCGATTTTCATATTTTTTTTGTAAATAAAAACACTCAAAACAAACACAAATTAAAAGAAATTCAAACCTTGGTGGGTTACCTCCCACCCAGCGCCGTAGTTAAAGTCGTGGCACGACTATGTGGATCTCAACTTGGCTCGGTATCCGCGGAATTGCTTCGCCCACACTTGCGATTCTCCGCGGATTCTTCTTCATCTGGATTTCCTTTACCATCTCCGGGTTCCTCTTCATTCCGACCTCTTCCATTTTCGAACATCTTGAATATTACCTTCTCGCCGCCAACTCTTAAAGTCATCTCGCCTTCTTCTATGTCAATCAGCGCTCTGCTCGTGGCCAGAAAGGATCTTCCCAATATCAGTGGGACTTCGATATCTTCATCAATGTCTATCACCACGAAGTCCACCGGGAAATAGAATTTGCCGACCTTGATGAGCACATCCTCTATCACTCCATAAGGGTACACGATGGATCTATCCGCGAGCTTAAGCGTCATGTACGTCGGCTTCACTTTTCCCAATCCGAGTTTCCTGAAAATAGATAGAGGCATCAAGTTAATACTCGCCCCTAAATCACACAACACTTTATTAAAAATAAGATTCCCAATTTGAATAGGGATCGAAAAACTCCCTGAATCTTTAAGCTTCGGGGGAAGCTTGTTCTGGATGATCGCGCTGCACTCTTCAGTAAGTGCAATGGTAGCTTGGTCCTCAATCTTCCTCTTCTTGGATAAGATCTCCTTCATGAATTTGAGATATGTTGGCATTTGGGCTAGCGCTTCCGCGAACGTAATATTGATGTGCAATCTCTTGAATATGTCAAGAAATTTCTTGAATTGTTCCTCATCTTTATGCGCCCTCACCCGATTCGGAAATGGTAGTGGTGGCACAAACGGCTTCACTACCGGCTTCGATTGAGGTGTCACCTCTTTTTCCTTCGGCTTCTCCCGATCAATCATATCCTCATCGGCTACTAGCTCAGTCACTTCTATGATCTCGACCTCTTTCTCTTTAGGATCGGTTTCCTTAGATGCAGGCTCTCGTGTTGTGTCTCCACTCAGCTCCTTGCCACTTCTCAGATAGATGGCATTACATTCTTCCCGGTTTGTCTTTTCGGTTTGACTTGGAAATTTCCCGGGTGCTCGGTTTTGTAGGGCTTCCGAAATCTGCCCCACTTGTCTCTCGAGAATCTTGATGGATGCGGTGTTCTGATCAGTTGCAGGTTTCACTGTACTCACTGTGCTTGCCAAACCTTCAACTGTGCTTTCCATCTTTGTCATAAACTTTATCATCATGTCTTCCAGTCCCGGTTTATTCTCCTCGGATGGTCCTTCGTCAAATTTCCTTTGATTGAAACCTGGAGGATGGTAAACATGGTTAGTATTAGATGAATTGGGAAAGTTAGAGTGATTACCTTGTGTTTGTTGGCCGGGTTGACTCCATGAGAAGTTCGGGTGCTTCTTCCACCCCTCATTGTAGGTGTTTGAGAACGGGTCGTTCCTTGGCTGATTGTTGCGATTTTGTAAGAACTGAACCTGTTCAGGTTCTTGAGGACTGCCTCCCTTCATATGGTTCGTGATAAAAGCTAGTTGAGCTTTTAGTTCTTTCAGCTCATCATTTTCTTGAACACTCGCGACTCTTCTTACGGATGATCTTGGAGTAGAAAGACTGTGCTCGGCCAGATTATCGATCAGCTCGCATGCTTCTTCATAAGATTTATCCATTAGTGCTCCACCCGTTGCGGCAGTGATATCGTTTTTGAACTGCGGGTGGAGTCCACTAAAGAATGTCTGGATGATGACCCAACCTTGCAACCCACGGTGAGGACACTTCTTTAGCATGTCTTTATACCTCTCCCAAGCTTCATACAGTGTTTCTTGATCCCATTGAGCGAAATGGGTGATTTCAGCCATGAGCTGGGCGGTTCTGCTTGGTGGAAAGAATTTCTGGAGGAATGCGGCCTTCAGGTCGGCCCACGTGGTGATAAGATCCGATGGTAGGCCTTATATCCAAATTTCAGCTCTACCCTTTAAGGAAAAGCTGAATAGCATCAGTTTGATCGCGTTCTCCTCCATCCCATTAATCTTGAACGTGTTGCATATTCGTTCAAATGCACGAAGATGTGCATGGGGGTCTTTAGTTGGTGCTCCCCCGAACTGATTTTGTTGCACCATCACGATGGTGCTCGGCTTGATCTCGAAGTAATTCGCCGCAGTGGTGGGTGCTTGGACTCCTATGCATGCGGCTGCCACGTTCGGGTCGGCAAACGACCGCATAGGACGTCTTTCGGGATGTGCTTCGTCACCCATCTTCAGTTGTCTTTTAGCTTTAGTGTCTTTGCGTATTCGACGGGCGGTTCTTTCAATCTCTGGATCGATCGGTTCGATTCCTTCCCCTCGGGTTTTCCTTGGCATAAACTAATTAGTACCTGAGATGAAAAGAAAACAAAATTAGCAATCCAAAAATTAAAAGTGATGAAATAAAGTAAAAAGAAAATGTTCAATGTAATAGCGCTTATAGCTGGTAGTGCTATCTGTTGATCCAAACCCTCAGTGATTTGATAATGACCCTCTCTTATATACTTAGTGAAAATTGTAAGTAAACAATATGTATCAGAGTTTCACTATCGCTGATAAGTACTAAGATCATCCAGTACCGCTGATAGGAACTCTCGCTCTTTAGATTAAACATTCAGCGAACACTGTTCATCATTAATGCTCTGAGTCTGTTCAGTCATTATGATGATCGCTGATAAGTTAGTTGTTTACTTATGATCCCTGAAGACAAGTTTCACGTCAACAAAGGTTCTACGCTGAAGTCGAAGATCAAGCTCAAGAACCAGCGACAAGTCTCCTAATGAACTGATGCGGATCAGCGAAGACTCAGATTTGTCCACTCAACGTGAAGTATCAAGTACAAGACTTCAGCTATCGCTGAACTCTATCATTCGCTGATATGTAATGATAGATCGCTGAATCAACGAAAGCTGATCATGAAGTCCTCCGTACAAAATACTTTTGTCTTAACCACCCTTGCACGACTCCGTACGAAATGTCAGAAAAGAACCTCTGAATATCTGAAATCGTACAACCACTCTGATACTACACTATTCATCCATACGGCTACTAAGGTTGTCAACCAAGGTCAATGACATGCAACCAACCAGCTGATGACACGTGTAAAGTATATACTGAATTGTATTAAATGCATGCAGTATATAAAGAGATGAACTCACTTCATTTGAAGTAACTTGCTAACTCTGGACAAGTTCAAATCTCTTATCTCAAGATAGGTTATTATTAGTAATTTCCTTATCTCTCTTAGTGCAAGAAACCTTAGTGTTCCAACTTGTTTAGATTTAGGTTTATCCTTAATCTTGTCTCCGCAACAAGCTGTAAATTGTTAATGATTTATCAATAAACAATTTAGAAAAGTAAAATCTGTGTGTTTGTATTCAACCCCCCCCCCCCCCCCCCCCCTTCTACAAACTTGTATAGGCCTTCGGGACCAACAAGTGGTATCAGAGCAGATTTGTTTAATCTCATAAACAAGATCTAATCTAAGATATTTCTCTTCCTTGCTATTATCTGAAAATGGCCAACACAAACACACATTATATAGACAATGGTTCTCTTGCAAAACCCCCTAGATTTTCCAGAGACAACTTCAACTTGTGCAAAAATAAGATGACACTCTTCTTAGAAGGTGTAGACCCCACTATAACTTACTATCTTGAAAACGGCCCACACATCCCTGTAACAATTGATCCTTTAGTTCCAGCCACTGCAACTAGACCTACTATTCCAGAAAGGCTGATTCCTAAGGAAATACACATGTGGACCGATGAAGATAAGAAGAAAGTGGCTATAAATACAAAAGCCAGATCCATACTATCCATGGCCCTTCCTGACGAAGTCTACCATTCCGTCATGAACTTGAAATCATCAAAAGCCATGTGGGACAGAATATGTGTTCAGTATGAAGGAACGTCTGAAGTCCAGGACTCAAGAAAGATCAACCTGGTAAGACAATACGAAAGCTTCATTTATGGTAAGAATGAAACTCTCTCTGAAGTTCACCAACGTTTTAATTGCTTAATTATAGATCTAAAAACTGTTGGTAAGGAATATTCTAACTTTGAAGTGCTGACAAAGTTTCTAGAATGTTTACCTGAAAGCTGGGACAATTATTCCATGTGTCTCAAGCTGTCAAAGGATCTTAAATCAAAGACCCTTTCAACCTTATATGGTACATTGCTGAATCATGAGCAATCTAGCCATCTTAAGAAGAATCTTGTAAAAGATTCCAAAAGCACTCCTGTTGCTTTAATCTCAGAGGAACCTTCTACTCAGCGACCTTCGGTCACCATCACTTAGTTAGAAAGTAACTCTGAAAGGTCATCAGACTCTGATTCTTCAGATGATGATGAATCCTTGGCTCTCCTAACTAAAAAGTTCAGGAGATTCGCCAAGAAGAAAATGTTTAGAAAGAACAAACCTCTTTCCATAACTGACAAGCCTAAATCATCAGCTTTTGTTGATAAGGCTACTGCTACTTGTTTCAACTGCGAAAAGACAGGTCATTTCGCTAATGAGTGCAGGTCAAAGAAAGTCATGAGACCTTCAGCTTTCCCAAAGAAAAACTTTGTTCCAAGGAATAAAGATGACAAATACTCAAAGCTGAAGGAGAAGTATGCAAAGCTGAAAAGCTTTAAGAAGAAAGGCAAAGGCCTGATGGCTGACTATGATTGGGCTGCTTCTGATGAAGAAGCATCATCATCTGACTCTGAAGATGATGAAGCAAATCAATGTCTCATGGCCAAGATTGAAGAAGAGGAAGAAAGTTCAGACATTCCCTCCACTTCAACATCTGCCATTCAGGTATCACCTTCTTTCTTTACCAATATTGCAAATATTGATGAAGCTGATAGTCTCCGTAAGATTGATCTATTGACTAGAAGTTTATACGAAGCCATGAACGGCAAAACTGTGGTTGAAAACCAAAATCTTGATCTCGCTGAAAAGCTTAAAAACTGCCACCTTCAAATAGAAAAGCTTTCTAAAATTGAAGATGGTTTTAAAGATCAAGTCTATTTAAATCAGCTAGTCAAAATCGAACGAGCAGAAGCTATCGCTGCATTAAAAGCTGAACAAGCTACTGTTGAAGGATGGTGTAATTCTTCAACAAAGATCACTGAGATAATTAAGGCTCAGATTCCTCTGAGTGATAAACGTGGTCTAGGTTATAAATATGATACTCCAAAACCAACCACTGAACGTTCAATGCTTAAATTTGGAACGTTCGTATCCTCAGTCGCTGACACTTCATCATCTCAGTGCTCCTCGTCCATTACACCAATCCCTGAGGAAACTCCTACCTCCTCAAAAGGTAAGGAGAAAAAGGTTTATTCAAAACCTACCTCTGTCTCTAAAGACAAAGGTAAAGGAATTGTTATTTATCAAAATCCTCAGAAGGGTACCTTAGTACCAAAGCTGAATGCTTCTAAAGCCTCAGTGACCTACCCCTCTGGATCTAGAAAGCAGATATCTGGATTTATTTAGCGATCTACTCCTAGACTCAGAGTGGATGTCCTTGGTAAGAAATCTGAAGAACTGAATGTTCGTCCCATTTCTAAAGCCAATAGTTTACTTGGTGCTGGCACTTCTAATTCGAAATTAAAAGATCAGCATACAAGTGGTCCTAGAACTACTTTTAGTTATAGGAAATGTTATCACTGTGGACTTACCGATCATATTGCTAGTAAGTGCCCCACAGCCACCAAAGCTGAAAAGATAGCTAAGGTGAAGATTGCCCCCAAGGCAAAGAAGACCAACCCCGATGCAAATTAGGTCAAGGTGACCCCTACCACTGAAGTTAAGAAATTAACCAAAGTGAAGAAAGACAAAGTTGAATCTTCAAATGCTGCGAAGACCGCTGAACCTTCTATTCCAACTAGCTCCACTGACAAACGTGTATACATGGTTAAGTGGGTACCCAAGCAAAACTAATCTTCCTTTGTAAATGCAGGTTAAGAAGGGCATCTGGTATCTCGATAGCGGATGCTCTAGACACATGACTGGAAAGAAAAACCTGCTCGCTGAATACAAGGAAGAGAAGGGTCCCTCTGTGACTTTCGGTGGAAATGGAAAAGGACACACCCGAGGGTATGGTGTACTTTCAAATGGTACAACCTCCTTTAGAAGAGTCGCATATGTTGAAGGACTGAAACATAATCTTCTGAGCATCAGTCAGCTTTGCGACATGGATAACAAAGTGATTTTCACTAAGGAATCCTGCTTTGTCACTGACAAAAAGGAGAAGATAGCTCTCAGCGGTTATCGTTTGGAAAATGTTTATGTAATAAACATGGACTCAACAACCACTGAGAACTCCTGTTTCTTCTCAAAGGCATCTTCTGATGTTAACTGGCTATGGCACAAGAGGCTCTCACATCTAAATTTCAAGACACTGAATACTCTTTCCTCCAAAGAGTTAGTCACTGGTCTACCTCAGCATTCATACGCCAAAGAGTCTTTATGTTCAGCGTGTGAAAAAGGGAAGCAGACCAAGGCAAGCTTCAAGTCAAAGCAAGTATCCTCAGTGTCATCTCCTCTACAACTACTCCATATGGATTTGTTTGGCCCTGTTAACAAACAACCCATCGCTGGAAAGAAATATACGCTGGTCATAGTTGATGAATTCTCTCGTTACACATGGGTAATGTTTCTCCGTTCTAAGAGTGACACCCCTGAAGAACTCATCACCTTTGTTCGGAAGATGGAAACTCTGAACAATATGATTGTTCGCTCAATAAGGAGTGATCATGGAACTGAATTCAAAAACAGTTCTCTTGATTCCTTCCTTGAGAGTAAGGGTATTTCTCACAACTTTTCGTCAGTGAGAACACCGCAACAAAATGGAGTCGCTGAAAGAAGAAATAGAACAATTATTGAAGTTGCACGTTCAATGCTCAGCGATTCTCACCTGCCTACTCAGTTTTGGGCAGAAGCTGTCAACACTGCTTGTTTTACGCAAAACAGGTCGCTGATAGTTAAAAGATTCAAAAAGACAGCCTATGAACTCTTTCATGGGAGAAAGCCTTCAATCAGCTTTCTTCACATCTTTGGATGTCAGTGTTTCATACTGAACAACAGAGATGCCCTTGGAAAGTTTGATCCTAAGGCTGATGATGGAATCTTTCTTGGATACTCCTCAGTCTCCAAAGCCTTCATAGTCTTCAACCGTAGAAGACAAACTGTAGAAGAAACTATTCACGTCACGTTTGACGAATCCCGTTCAGCGAACTCTAAACCGTCCGCTGATACTGAAGAACTGAATCAATGGATGTTTTCTCATCTTGGTGATTCAGAAGAAGTTCCCACTCCTCATGCTCATACCGTAGAAAATGATGGTCCTACTATCATTCCAGATATGCAGAATAGTGAAGCTGAAACATCTTGGGTCTCAGCTGTTCCTATTAACACTATACCTGCAGTTGATCCAAATATCTCAGAAATTCCATCTATTTCTCAGCAATCAGTGAATGAAGTGACAAATGCAAACATTCATCTCTTAGCTGATAATCCAGAAGTAGTTGAAGCCTCATCTTTAGTTTCTCCAGTTCAGACTGAGTCAACGACGTATGCTCCGGCTCAACGATGGACTGTAAATCACCCAATCGATCAAATTCTTGGTGATCCCAACGCTGGTATTCAGACTCATAGAAGTGCAGGTAATATTTGTTTATTTGTTAACTTTATTTCTCTAACTGAACCAAAGAAAATAGATGATGCCCTCAGAGATTCAAACTGGGTCAGCGCTATGCAAGAAGAGCTGACTGAATTCGAAAGAAACAAAGTTTGGAAACTCGTTCGTAGACCAACTGACAAAACGGTGATAGGCACTAAATGGGTCTATCGAAACAAGTTGGAAGAACATGGTACTGTAACTCGCAACAAAGCTCGTCTTGTTGCTCAGGGATACAGACAAGAGGAAGGCATAGATTATGACGAAATATTTGCTCCAGTAGCAAGACTTGAATCTATTCGTCTTTTCTTAGCATATGCTGTACACAAAAACTTCAATGTACATCAGATGGATGTTAAGTCAGCGTTTCTGAATGGAAAGCTGAATGAAGAAGTTTATGTGGAACAACCTCTAGGATTCTCTGATCCTAAGCGTCCAGGTTATGTTTATAAACTGGACAAGGCACTTTATGGCTTAAAGCAAGCTCCTCGTGCATGGCATGATACTCTCTCTACTTATCTCCATATTGAACAATTTGAAAGAGGTAAGATTGACAAAACTCTATTTTTTAGAAAAGTGAAAGGTCATATCATTTTAGTTCAAATATATGTTGATGACATTATATTTGGTTCTACTAACCCTGAGCTTTGTACTCGTTTCGCTGATAGAATGAAAGATGAGTATAAAATGAGCATGATGGGTGAACTAACATATTTCCTTGGTCTTCAGATTAAGCAAACTGAAAAAGGAACTTTCATTAATCAGGGAAAATATGTTAAAGATATGCTGAAGAAATTCGACTTAACTGAAAGTTCAGCTATGAAAACCCCTATGGCACCACCGCTGACACTTGATAAGGACACAAAGGGTGTTCCTGTCAATGTCACGCTGTACCGTGGGATGATCGGCTCACTATTGTATCTTACAGCTAGCCGACCTGATATTATGTTTGCAACATGCTTGTGTGCACGATATCAAGCTGAACCTAAGATATCTCATATGAAAGTTGTAAAGCGAATCTTTCGATATCTTAAGGGTACAGCGAATCTAGGCCTTTGGTATCCCAAAGACTCAGGATTCGATCTAACCGCCTATTCAGATAGTGATTTTGCAGGTTGCAAAATGGATAGGAAAAGCACCACAGGATGATGTCAGCTCCTGGGTGGAAAGCTGGTAAGTTGGACACGTAAGAAGCAAAACTCAGTGTCCACTTCCACAGCTGAAGCTGAATATGTAGCCGCTGGAAGCTGTTGTTCTCAAGTCTTGTGGATGAGAAATCACCTACTAGACTATGATCTTCAGCTCTCCAAAATTCCAATCTATTGCGACAGCACTAGTGCCATCGCTATAGCAAACAATCCAGTGCTACACTCAAAGACAAAACACATAGAAATCAGATATCATTTTATCAGAGATCATGTGATGAATGGTGATATAGAAATTCATTTTATCCCAACTGATTATCAGTTAGCTGATTTATTTACCAAACCTCTTGATGAGACAAGATTCAACTTTCTCATCAGCGAGCTTGGAATGCTGAACTTTGAAGGGTAAAATCTTCAGCGGTTCACATTAATCAGCGATAGGATAAAATCAACTCGTATAACCTATTCAATCATCTTCTCTCTGAATAAACTTGGTTAAACTGATATCCAGGTATGTTTTCTCTCTCTGACAAACGCATGAAAATGCAAGATTTCAAAACAAATGCATCGCTGAATATCTCTTCCTTAACAGCGATATTTTGAAAGTTCTTAAAACCTTCACTGATATTTTCTATTCAGTGCTTCATGTTTTTCAAAAGAGTCCCTGAGCTTTCAAAACCTCAGAGACATCCTAAAAGAATGTGAAAGGACAATTGTGACGTCATTGCAACGGATAACACCAGGCACGACTTCTTTCTGACACACGTTTGCACGTTTCGTTCAAACTTCCAATCAAATGCAAACACGTGTCTGTGTCATGATGAAAACCTTTTCCCGCTCAAGGTTTTCTCTCTCTAAAACTCCCTATATAAACAACTCTTGGTTTATATTTGTCTTTTACGTGAACAATCTTTCTCCGCAAGAAAAGAATTACTGTTGCATTTGTGCTCTCAAATCTTCAAAGAACTGTTCATCATCTTCTTCATCAAAACATCAAGGTTAATATGTTCATTTTTTTTAAATGCAGATAACTTGTTTATGATCTTATCATTATTTTAAACAGGATCAAACAAAAGAACTTCTTAAAAATAAAATCATTTCTTTCATGGTTTTATGAACACAACCATTTCATGGTTGTTCTTCAAGTTTTAAATCTTAATCTTAAAATTGTTCTTCATTCGTATCCAGATTTTTTTGAAACTGGAATACAAGACTTTATGGGTTTTACATTTAGTTTCAAAATCATGAAAAACCCTAATCTTCATTAAGACATTTATGTCTGAATGAAATGGACAAAATTCGAACCATCTTAATGGAAATTCTTTCCATATCAAGACGATTCTTATTTGTTAACATCTTTGGTTGAACTGATAATACAGAGAAATGGCATCTTCAAAGATCAATGTTACCGTTGAGTCCATCTCCGCTGACTCTGAGGAAGTGGACATCATCAAAGCCCCTCAGGTTAAGTTCAAGCTGGATCAACTAGATTGGACCAAGGTCAACAACCTCTCTCGCTTCTCGAGTTTCCTCCTCGAAAGCAAGTCACACATCTGGATGATGCTGTGAATTTCCTGAAAAACTGCTGCATTTCAACAGCCCTGACCATCACACCTCCTGCAAGTCAGCTACTACTATCCCAGTTCTGGTACTCTGCCAGACACACTCAGCTACCCTCCGCCAAAGATGCATCCAAAACCTTCGATTGCATACTCAGCGATACTGAGTATGGCACAATTAAGATAACCCCCGCTATCATTCTAAAAGTCCTGAACTTTCTAAATGCTACCAAAGAAAAACCGTTTGTTCCATTCCCTGACCATAAGAAGCATGCTGACAGAGAAGAAATCATTGCTTTCCTCGACGCAATGGGTTACATCTGGGAAACTGGAAGGGACAAGAAGCCCGGGAAGAAGCTGACGCTGATAAAGAAGTCCAAAATGCCCAGCGAGATGAATTTCATCTTCGCACACCTGATCAGCTGCATGACAGCGAAGACCGACTCCTCTGATCAAGCCGCTCAACCTCAGCAGGCTAAGGGATACGCACTGCTGAAAGGTCTACATATTGACTGGGCATCTTTCATTTATGATGACCTAGTACAAAGAGTAGATTCTGCTGCTGACAGAACTGCATGGGTTCCCTACCCCCGTTTCATCAGCGCCATCTTTCAATATGGCCTAAAGGACAGCTATCCTCAAGAGGGTGACCTGAAACTTTCTCAGGTTGGCCCTAAGGTGCTCGATTTCAAACCTGTCGACAATGAGGTACGTCTCTCTACCCTTCTCTCTCTTCTTAACCCTAATTCTTCGACTTCTGTGGCTCCTTCAGCGACAATACCCATCGCTGATGCCCCGGCCATACAATCCTCTCCTTCTAAGAAAAGGAAACACTCTTCAACCCAACTTGATTCCAAAAGGATCAAGAAAACCAAGGAGCAACCCCAGCAATCCTATTGGTCCCGAAAGGCCTATACAAGTTTGTAGAAGGGGGGGGGGTTTAATACAAACACACTATTTTACTTTTCTAAATTGTTTATTGATAAATCATTAACAATTTACAGCTTGTTGCGGAAACAAGATTAAGGATAAACCTAAATCTAAACAAGTTGGAACACTAAGGTTTCTTGCACTAAGAAAGATGAGGAGATTACTAATAAAATCCTATCTTAAGAGAGATTTGAACTTGTCCAGAGTTAGCAAGTTACTTCAAATGAAGTGAGTTCATCTCTTTATATACTGCATGCATTTAATGCAATTCAGTATACACTTTACACGTGTCATCAGCGGATTGGTTGCATGTCATTGACCTTTGTTGACAACCTTAGTAGCTGCATGAATGAATAGTGTAGTATTAGAGTGGTTGTACGATTTCAGATTTTCGGAGGTTCTTTTCTGACATTTCGTACGGTGGCGTGCAAGGGAGGTTAAGACAAAAGTACTTTGTACAGAGGACTTCATGATCAGCTTTCGTTGATTCAGCGATTATCATTTACTATCCAGCGAATGATAAAGTTCAGCGATAGCTAAAGTCTTGTACTTGATACTTCACGTTGAGTGGACAAATCTGAGTCTTCGCTGATCCGCATCAGTTCATTAGGAGACTTGTCGCTGGTTCTTTGAGCTTGATCTTCGACTTCAGCGTAGAACCTTTGTTGACGTGAATCTTGTCTTCAGGGATCATAAGTAAACAACTAATTTATCAGCGATCACCATAAGGACTGAACAGACTCAGCGATATGGTGAACAGTGTTCGCTGAATGTTTAATCTAAAAGAGCGAGAGTTCCTATCAGCAGTACTGTAAGATCTTAGTACTTATCAGCGATAGTGAAACTCTGATACATATTGTTTACTTACAATTTTCACTAAGTATTTAAGATAGGGTCATTATCAAATCACTGAGGGTTTGGATCAACAATCTCCCCCTATTTGATTATGACATAGCAACAAGGAAAATTGCTATTTAATGAAAACATAAGGATAAAAAGAACTCATAAAATATTTGTCCCTTTTACTGTTTTCTGGGATCTTTTCAGTACTGATGGAGTAAAGTACATTCGCTGAAATCTTTCTTTAAATCTTTGAATCAGGTTACAATTTGAATAAGAAAGATTACAAGTACAAGCGAAATAAATTACAAGTACTGAAGGATGATTGATACAATAGAGAATGAGGTGATTGTTGTCAGCCTTCAAAGGGTTCTTCCTTAATGAGAAGTTCATCAAAGGTTGTCTTTTCAGTTGGAATCATCCAGTCAGGAACCTTTTCTCCTTTATTCTTTAGCTTTAGAGCAGCTTCAAAAATCAAGGGTTTTAGGTGTCGTGCCTGAATGTCTTATCTGAAGTCGCACCAGTAGATGAGATCTCTGAGCTGTTCGATTGGAGTGATTGGAAGCTCAGCGATCCGTTGAAAGCATTTACGTCCGTCGTAGTCAAGAAAGAATATTCCATAAGGATTACTGATGACTTTACCAGGGACGAAAAGTTCACATGGTGGCAAAGAGATGTCAAGGGCAGATAGATCAGGATCAGGACCAAGTACTTCAGCGCGAGAGAAACCAATTCCAGTTTCATTTCGTATGACAGGACCTGAGTTTGAATCTTGACGTTTCTTCTTTGGTGAGCCCCTTTTTCTTTTCGGCTTTAGATCAGGAACAGGAGGAATATCCACACAAGAAGATATCAAATCGATCTGTCTGTTTATCAGCTTTTCGAAATGATCCTTGTACTTAGATTGTGATGGTTGGATAGCTAACCTCATCTCCAGCCATTCAGAGAGACCATACCTTTTTACAGTGTCAGCGCGAAAGGTTTCAGATGAGCCATCTTCTCTGAACAGTTTGATGTCAACAATAGGTACTCCGATGGAGGTTCTTCCAGAGATGAATACCTTGTTGATCTTCGCTGGACGATATCTGAAGTGGATTTTCTCTTTACACCAGATCAGGGTGGTCTGAGAAACTTCAGCTTTCTTTTCCACGATCTTCTGGGCTTGTTCCCAAAGCTTTCGTTGGATTTGAATGGGAATACGCTTCAGCTTGGGGTCTTTGACAGATTCTTGAGTGAGCTTGATGGCGTATTCTCTGTCTTTATCTTCAACTTCCTTCCTTTCAGCGATGAGGCGTTCAGCTCTGAGATGTTCCTGGTATTCAGCTTTTGAAATTCTGAACTTAGGAGGAACTGAAGGTAGTTGATCGCGCCTTAGAATGATTCGCTGATCCTCGAATCGCTTTATCATTTCTTCTCTCCTCTTTTGATCTTCTTCACTCAGCCTTTGAGGAACTGAGGAAGGTCTGTTTCTGTGCGAGAGAGGTTGTTCTTCTGGTTCATCAGTCTCAGAGATTAAATCTAAGACTGGGATTATGTCTTCAGCGGTAGCTGGAATTATTGGTGAAGTCGCAATAGTAGAGCCTTCAGCGATATCCTCAAACAGGGGAGAGGACTAGCTGAAACACAGCGATCTTACAAATAAGAACTGGGTAGAAGAACTTGGGTAGAAAAGATAGAAAAAAAATGTGGATGTGTATGGTGTTTGTGGAATGGATAACTGATTGTTCAGAGATGATCAGGGAAGGAAAAATAAGTTTAGTGTACCTGACAAATCGGCTTTGCAAGCAAGATCGCCAGATTATCATCTTCAGCGATGCCTTTGTCTTTGCTTTTCTCAGCGCCAGAGGCTGAGTGCTTTGTCTTTGTTTTTGTCTTCTCCCCTGTGGATTCGGTTATCACGATCCCTTTAAGAGCTTTTCGAGGAGCATGTTTGACGACAAAGAATTCGTCATCTTCATCATCATCATCATCATCGTTCCTTGGAGAGGAGGATGGTTCAGCTTCAGGGATGTCGATGTCTTCGTCTTCTTCTGCTTCGGATTCCTCAGCATCTTCTTCGAGTTGCTCCCCCTCAGATACAGAGGCGAGGTTCTCGGTTCCCTCAGGGTTTTCATCTCCCTGAGGTCCAGTAATCAGATCTTCATTACCCTTTCCCCTGATAGATTCATCATGGGAAAGGTCTTCAGCGCTCTTATTTTGATCTTCAGCGCTCTTCTCTTGTTCAGCGCTCTTCTCCCCCTCTTTCTCATGATGGGCGGGGGAGGAATGGGTAGACTCAGCATTGGTGTTGTCTCTGTCTTCTGGGCCAGAGATTTTCACACAACCTTCAAGCTTAGCTATTCTGTCTTCTAGGCCATAAATAGCAGGCGTGATTTTCTTCAGCTCTTGGCGATCCTCTGCGGTGAATGAGTCCAAAATAGGTGCAGGGGCCGGAGCAGGAGCTGGATTGTTTGCCTTGTTCACCAGCGTCTCGATCATTGTCTTGACAGAACCAAGGTCGGTCTTCACTGAGCCCAAGTCGGTCTTGACCACTGACATATCACCTTTGAGTGTACCAACCGATTTCTTCAGCGTTGTAACCTCGCTGGAAACGGTGGAAACTGACGATTTGAGGTTGGTGTAGTCAGTGTAGATGTCGGAGAGCACTTTGGCAAAGTCGGCGAGAGTTTTATCAAGGTCTTTGATGTCATCAGAGGAGGCCTTCTTTTCCACCACAGCAGTCAGCTTCGTCAGATTCTCTCCAGCGTTTGTTACAGCTGTAGAGTTATTTGATAGACCGGTGGTGAGATCTGTAAGTTTCATCTCCATGGACTTCAGAGACTGGTTGATGTCTCCCAAATAAGGACCTGTAACATATAAGTACTTGTGAACAAAGGAAAGCTCAGAAGTTTCAGGTTTAGTTACAGTGTTTAAGGTGGGATCTGTACCTGCAGGAGCGTTGACGAACTCATCAAAGTTTCGAGTCCCTCCATAGTGTTCCATATCTCCCTCAAAAGTTCCATGAGGGATGGAGATCTCTACAGGTCCTTTCTTCGTCATTCGCTGAGAAGCTTCAACGGCTTCTTGAATGATGGCATCTCCAGTTTTAGCTGGAGGAGTGTCCAAAGAATTAGAGGGAGGATCGAAGGATAAGAATTGGGGTTGGGTTTCAAGTTCAGCGTTGGATTCGCTGAGAAGTACTTCATCAGTCTTTTGAGAGACTGAAGAAGGTTGGGTAGATTCCAAAGTTCTAACCTCAGCGTTTAAGGACGCTGAAGTAGGTTTAGAAGGGATGGCTTGAATTGGTGTGGCAGAGCGTACCACGGAACTTTCCTTCAGCTCTTCAGAATGAGCTGAGGAGTCTTCAGCATGGAATTGCTGGGGTTGCTCCTTGGTTTTCTTGATCCTTTTGGAATCAAGAGGGGTAAGAGATTGTTTCCTTTTCTTAGAAGGAATGGATTTTGTGGCCTGGGAATCAGCGAGGGGTATTGTCGCTGAAGGAGCCATAGAAAGCGGAGAATTAAGTAGAGTGAGAAGGGTAGAGAGACGTACCTCGTTGGCGACAGGCTTGAAGTCGAGAACTTTAGGGCCAATCTGAGAGAGTTTCAGATCACCCTCTTCAGGATAGCTGTCCTTCAGGCCATATTGAAAGATGGCGGTGATGAATCGTGGGTAAGGAACCCATGCTGGTCGGTCAGCGGCAGAATCAACACGTTGAATGAGGTCTTCATAGATGATGGAGGCCCAGTCAATGTTGAGACCTTTCAGCAGTGCGTAACCCATGGCCTGCTGAGGTTGAGCGGCTTGATCAGAAGATCCGGATTTCGCTGTCATGCAGCTGATCAGGTGAGCGAAGATGAAGTTCATCTCGCTGGGCATCTTGGATTTCTTTATCAGCGTCAGCTTCTTCTCAGGTAGCTTGTCTCTTCCAGTCTCCCAGATGTAACCCATCGCATCAAGGAAAGCAATGATTTCTTCCCTGTCAGCGTGCTTCTTGTGGTCAGGTAATGGAATGAAAGGATTTTCTGAGGTAGCGTTAGGGAATTTCAGAGCTTTGCGGATTATTGCGGGGGTTATCTTGATGGTGCCATACTCAGTATCGCTGAGTATGCAGTCGATGGTTTTGGATGGATCTTTGGCGAAGGGTAGGTCGGTGTGTCTGGCAGAGTACCAGAATTGGGATAATAGACGCTGATTGGCAGGAGGTGTGATTGTCAGTGCTGTGTAGATGGGGCTATTCTTCAAAAGATTTACAGCGTCGTCTAGATGGGATACCTGCTTCCGAGGAGGAAACTCGAGAAGCGCTGAGAGGTTGTTTGCCTTTGTCCAGTCTAGTTGATCCAGCTCAAACTTAACCTGAGGAGCTTTGGTGATTTCCAGTTCCTCAGAATCAGCGGAGATGGACTCAACGGTAACATTCAGCTTTGAAGTTGCCATTTCACTGTATTATCAGTTCAACCAAAGATGTTAACAAATAAGAATTATCTTAATGTGGAAAGAAAATTTCCATTAAGATTTTTCGAATTTTGTCCATTTCATTCAGACAAAAAAGTCTTAATGAAGATTAGGGTTTTTCTTGTTTAAAAAAAAAAGAATATAACACCCATAAGCCTTGTATTCCAGTTTCTTAAAAAAAATGGATACGAAAGAAGAACAAGTTTAAGATTTTAGATTTAAAACTTGAAGAACAACCATGAAATGGTTGTGTTTATAAAACCATGAAAGAAAATGATTTTATTTTTGAGTTCTTTTGTTTGATCTTGTGTAAAACAATGATAAGATCGAAAACAAGTTATTCGCATTTGATAATAGATAAGAACATATTAACCTTGAGTTTGATGAAGAAGATGATGAACAGTTCTTGAAGATTGAGAGCACAAAATGCAACAGTGTTCTTTTCTTGCGGAGAAAGATTGATTCGCGTAAAAGACAAATATAAACTTTGAGAGTGTTTATATAGGAAGAGTGTAGAGAGAGAAAGACTTGAGCGGGAAAGTTTTTCATCATGACACGGACACGTGTTTGCATTTGATTGGATAGACAACGAAACGTGCAAACGTGTGTCAGAAAAAGAGCGTGCCTGGTGTTATCCGTTGCAAAGACGTCACAACTGTCCTTTCACATTCTTTCGTTGTCTCTGAGGTTTTGAAAGAAAAACTCAGGGACTCTTTGGAAAATATGAAGCACTGAATAGAAATATCAGTGAGGGTTTTAAGAAATTTCAAAATATCGCTGTTAAGGAAGAGATATTCAGCGATGTAAGAATTTGAAATCTTGCATTTTCATGCGTTTTGTCAGAGAGAGAAAACATACCTTGATATCAGTTTAACCAAATTTATTCAGAGAGAAGATGATGAAATGGATTGTACAAGTTTATTTTATCCGAGAGCCTATACAAGAATGTATAAACGTATCGCTGATTAAATGTGAACCGCTGAAGATTTATCCTTCAAAGTTCAGCATTCTAAGCTCGCTGATGAGAAAGTTGAATCTTGTCTCATCAAGAGGTTTGGTAAACAAATCAGCTAACTGATAATCAGTTGGGATAAAATGAAGTTCTATATCACCATTCATCACATGATCTCTGATAAAATGATATCTGATTTCTATGTGTTTTGTCTTTGAGTGTAGCACTGGATTGTTTGCTATAGCGATGGCACTTCTGCTGTCGCAATAGATTGGAATTTTGGAGAGCTGAAGATCATAGTCTAGTAGTTGATTTCTCATCCACAAGACTTGAGAACAGCAGCTTCCAGCGGCTACATACTCAGCTTCAGCTGTGGAAGTGGACACTGAGTTTTGCTTCTTACTTGTCCAACTTACCAGCTTTCCACCCAGGAGCTGACATCCTCCTGTGGTGCTTTTCCTATCCATTTTGCAACCTGCAAAATCACTGTCTGAATAGGTGGTTAGATCGAATCTTGAATCTTTGGGATACCAAAGACCCAGATTCGCTGTACCCTTAAGATATCGAAAGATTCGCTTTACAGCTTTCATATGGGATATCTTAGGTTCAGCTTGATATCGTGCGCACAGACATGTTGCAAACATAATATCGGGTCGGCTAGCTGTAAGATACAGTAGTGAGCCGATCATTCCACGGTACAGCGTGACATTGACAGGAACACCCTTTGTGTCCTTATCAAGTATCAGCGGTGGTGCCATAGGGGTTTTCATAGCTGAACTTTCAGTTAAGTCGAATTTCCTCAGCATATCTTTAACATACTTTCCCTGATTTTTAAAAGTTCCTTTTTCAGTTTGCTTAATCTGAAGACCAAGGAAATATGTTAGTTCACCCATCATACTCATTTTATACTCATCTTTCATTCTATCAGCGAAACGAGTACAAAGCTCAGGGTTAGTAGAACCAAATATAATGTCATCAACATATATTTGAACTAAAATGATATGACCTTTTATTTTTCTAAAAAACAAAGTTTTGTCAATCTTACCTCTCTCAAATTTTTCAAGGTGGAGATAAGTAGAAAGAGTGTCATACCATGCACGAGGAGCTTGCTTCAAGCCATAAAGTGCCTTATCCATCTTATAAACATAACCTGGACGCTTAGGATCTGAGAATCCTGGAGGTTGTTCGACATAAACTTCTTCATTCAGCTTTCCATTTAGAAACGCTGACTTAACATCCATTTTATGTACAGTGAAGTTTTTGTGTACATCATATGCTAAGAAAAGACGAATAGATTCAAGTCTTGCTACTGGAGCAAAGGTTTCGTCATAATCTATGCCTTCCTCTTGTCTGTATCCCTGAGCAACAAGACGAGCTTTGTTGCGAGTTACAGTACCATGTTCGTCCAATTTGTTTCGATAGACCCACTTAGTGCCTATCACTGTTTTGTCAGTTGGTCTCCGAACAAGTTTCCAAACTTTGTTTCTTTCAAATTCAGTCAGCTCTTCTTGCATAGCGCTGACCCAATTTGGATCTCTGAGGGCATCATCTATTTTCTTTGGTTCAGTTAGAGAAATAAAGTTAACAAATAAACAAATATTACCTGCACTTCTACGAGTCTGAATACCAGCGTTGGGATCACCAAGAATTTGATCGATTGGGTGATTTACAGTCCATCGCTGAGCCGGAGCATGCGTCGCTGACTCAGTCTGAACTGGAGAAACTGAAGATGAGGCTTCAGCTACTTCTGGATTATCAGCTAAGAGAGGAATGCTTGCATTTGTCACTTTATTAACTGATTGCTGAGAAATAGATGGAATTTCTGAGACATTTGGATCAACTGCGGGTATAGTGTTTATAGGAACAGCTGAGACCCAAGATGTTTCAGCTTCACTATTCTGCATATTGGGAATGATAGTAGGACCATCATTTTCAGTTGTATGAGCATGAGTAGTGGGAACATCTTCTGAATCACCAAGATGAGAAAACATCCATTGATTCAGTTCTTCTGTATCAGCGTTCGGTTTAGAGTTCGCTGAACGGGATTCGTCAAACGTGACGTGAATAGTTTCTTCTACAGTTTGTCTTCTTCGGTTGAAGCTCTGAAGGCTTTGGAAACTGAGGAGTATCCAAGAAAGATTCCATCATCAGCTTTAGGATCAAATTTTCCAAGGGCATCTCTGTTGTTCAGTATGTAACACTGACAACCAAAGATGTGAAGAAAGCTGATTGAAGGCTTTCTCCCATGAAAAAGTTCATAGGCTGTCTTTTTGAATCTTTTGACTATCAGCGACCTGTTTTGCGTAAAACAAGCCGTGTTGACAGCTTCTGCCCAAAATTGAGTAGGCAGGTGAGAATCGCTGAGCATTGAACGTGCAGCTTCAATAATTGTTCTATTTCTTCTTTCAGCGACTCCGTTTTGTTGTGGTGTTCTCACTGACGAAAAGTTGTGAGAAATACCCTTGCTCTCAAGGAAGGAATCAAGAGAACTGTTTTTGAATTCAGTTCCATGATCACTCCTTATTGAGCGAACAGTCATATTGTTCAGAGTT
Organism: Saussurea involucrata; assembly: GCA_033807775.1. Classification (NCBI taxonomy): domain Eukaryota; kingdom Viridiplantae; phylum Streptophyta; class Magnoliopsida; order Asterales; family Asteraceae; genus Saussurea; species Saussurea involucrata. The sequence goes on from CM066312.1 coordinate 24,982,738, forward strand.
TCCATCTTCCGAACAAAGGTGATGAGTTCTTCAGGGGTGTCACTCTTAGAATGGAGAAACATTACCCATGTGTAACGAGAGAATTCATCAACTATGACCAGCGTATATTTCTTTCCAGCGATGGATTGTTTGTTAACGGGGCCAAACAAATCCATATGGAGTAGTTGAAGAGGAGATGACACTGAGGAAACTTGCTTTGACTTAAAGCTTGCCTTGGTCTGCTTCCCTTTTTCACACGCTGAACATAAGGATTCTTTGGCGTATGAATGTTGAGGTAGACCAGTGACTAACTCTTTGGATGAAAGAGTATTCAGTGTCTTGAAGTTGAGATGTGAGAGCCTCTTGTGCCATAGCCAGTTGACATCAGAAGATGCCTTTGAGAAGAAACAGGAGTTTTCAGTGGTTGTTGAGTCCATGTTTATAACGTAAACATTTTCCAAACGATAACCGCTGAGAGCTATCTTCTCCTTTTTGTCAGAGACAAAGCAGGATTCCTTAGTGAAAATCACTTTGTTATCCATGTCGCAAAGCTGACTGATGCTCAGAAGATTATGCTTCAGCCCTTCAACATATGCGACTCTTCTGAAGGATGTTGTACCATTTGAAAGTACACCATACCCTCGGGTGTGTCCTTTTCCATTTCCACCGAAAGTCACAGAGGGACCCTTCTCTTCCTTGTATTCAGCGAGCAGGCTTTTCTTTCCAGTCATGTGTCTAGAGCATCCGCTATCGAGATACCAGATACCCTTCTTAACCTGCAATACAAAGGAAGATTAGTTTTGCTTGGGTACCCACTTCGCCATGTATACGCGTTTGTCAGTGGAAGAGGTTGGAATGGGTTCAGCAGTCTTCGCAGCATTTGAAGATTCGGCTTTGTCTTTCTTCACTTTGGTCAATTTCTTGACCTCAGAGGTAGGAGTCACCTTGACCTGAATTGCAACTGGTTTGGTCTTCTTGGGTGCTATCTTCACCTTAGCTATCTTATCAGCTTTGGTGGCTGTGGGACACTTACTTGCAATATGATCGGTAAGTCCACAGTGATAACATTTCCTATAACTAAAATTAGTTCTAGGACCACTTGAGTGTTGAGCTTTTAATTTGGAATTAGAAGTGCCAGCACCAAGTACACTATTGGTTTTTGAAATAGGACGAACATTCAGTTCTTCAGATTTCTTACCAAGGACATCTACTCTGAGTCTAGGAGTAGGTCGCTGAACTGATCCAGAGGTCTGATTTCTAGAACCAGATGAATGAATCACTAAGGCTTTAGAAGCATTCAGCTTAGGTACTATTGTACCCTTCTGAGGATTTTGATAAATAACAATTCCTTTACCTTTGTCTTTAGAGACAGAGGTAGGTTTTGAATAAACCATTTTCTCCTTACCTTTTGAGGTAGGAGTTTCCTCAGGGATTGGTGTAACCGACGAGGAGTACTGAGATGAAGAAGTGTCAGCTATTGAGGATACGAACGTTCCAAATTTAAGCATTGAACGTTCAGTGGTTGGTATTGGAGTATCATATTTATAACCCAGACCACGTTTATCACTCAGAGGAATCTGAGCCTTAATTATCTCAGTGATCTTTGTTGAAGAATTACACCATCCTTCAACAGTAGCTTGTTCAGCTTTTAATGCAGCGATAGCTTCCGCTCGTTCGATTTTGACTAGCTGATTTAAATGGACTTGATCTTTAAAATCTTCTTCAAATTTAGAAAGCTTTTCTATTTGAAGGTGGCAGTTTTTAAGCTTTTCAGCGAGATCAAGATTTTGGTTTTCAACCACAGCTTTGCCGTTCATGGCTTCGTATAAACTTCTAGTCAGCAGTTCGATTTTACGGAGACTATCAGCTTCATCAATATTTACAATATTGGTAAAGAAGGAAGGTGATACCTGAATGGCAGATGTTGAAGTGGAGGGAATGTCTGAATTTTCTTCCTCTTCTTCAATCTTGGCCATGAGGCTTATTCATCAGATGATGAGGCTTCTTCATCAGAAGCAGCCCAATCATAGTCAGCCATCAGGCCTTTTCCTTTCTTCTTAAAGCTTTTCAGCTTTGCATACTTCTCCTTCAGCTTTGAGTATTTGTCGTCTTTATTCCTTGGAACAAAGGATTTCTTTGTAAAAGCTGAAGGTCTCATGATTTTCTTTGACCTGCACTCGTTAGCGAAATGACCTGTCTTTTCGCAGTTGAAACAAGTAGCAGTAGCCTTATCAACAAAAGCTGATGACTTAGGCTTGTCAGCTATAGAAAGAGTTTTGTTCTTTCTAAACATTTTCTTCTTGGCGAATCTCCTGAACTTTTTAGTTAGGAGAGCCAAGGATTCATCATCATCTGAAGAATTAGAATCTGATGACCTTTCAGAGTTACTTTCTAACTCAGTGATAGTGACCATGGGTCGCTGAGTAGAAGGTTCCTCTGAGATTAAAGCAACAGGGGTGCTTTTGGAATCTTTTACAAGATTCTTCTTAAGATGGCTAGATTGCTCATGATTCAGCAATGTGCCATATAAGGTAGCAAGTGTCATTGATCTTAGATCTTTTGACTGCTTGAGACACATGGAATAATTGTCCCAGCTTTCAGGTAAACATTCTAAAAACTTTGTCAGCACTTCAAAGTTAGAATATTCCTTACCAACCGTTTTTAGATCTATAATTAAGCAATTAAAACGTTGATGTACTTCAGAGAGAGTTTCATTCTTACCAGAGATGAAGCTTTCGTATTGTCTTACCAGGTTGATCTTTCTTGAATCCTGGACTTCAGACGTTCCTTCATACTGAACACATATTGTGTCCCACATAGCTTTTGAGGATTTCAGGTTCATGACGGAATGGTAGACTTCGTCAGGAAGGGCCATGGATAGTATGGATCTGGCTTTTGTATCTATAGCCACTTTCTTCTTGTCTTCATCGGTCCAATGATGGATTTCCTTTGGAATCAGCCTTTCTGGAATAGCAGCTCTAGTTGCAGTGGCTGGAACTGCAGGATCAATTGTTACAGGGATGTGTGGGCCGTTTTCAAGATAGTAAGGTATAGTAGGGTCTACACCTTCTAAGAAGAGTGTCATCCTATTTTTTCATAAGTTGAAGTTATCTCTGGAAAATCTAGGGGGTTTTGCAAGAGAACCATTGTCTATATAGTGAGTGTTTGTGTTTGTGTTGGCCATTTTCAGATAATAGCTAGGAAGAGAAATATCTTAGATTAGATCTTGTTTATGAGATTAAACAAATCCGCTCTGATACCACTTGTTGGTCCCGAAAGGCCTATACAAGTTTGTAGAAGGGGGGGGGGGGGGGGGGGTTGAATACAAACACACTATTTTACTTTTCTAAATTGTTTATTGATAAATCATTAACAATTTACAGCTTGTTGCGGAAACAAGATTAAGGATAAACCTAAATCTAAACAAGTTGGAACACTAAGGTTTCTTGCACTAAGAAAGATGAGGAGATTACTAATAAAATCCTATCTTAAGAGAGATTTGAACTTGTCCAGAGTTAGCAAGTTACTTCAAATGAAGTGAGTTCATCTCTTTATATACTGCATGCATTTAATGCAATTCAGTATACACTTTACACGTGTCATCAGCGGATTGGTTGCATGTCATTGACCTTTGTTGACAACCTTAGTAGCCGCATGAATGAATAGTGTAGTATTAGAGTGGTTGTACGATTTCAGATTTTCGGAGGTTCTTTTCTGACATTTCGTACGGTGGCGTGCAAGGGAGGTTAAGACAAAAGTACTTTGTACGGAGGACTTCATGATCAGCTTTCGTTGATTCAGCGATTATCATTTACTATTCAGCGAATGATAAAGTTCAGCGATAGCTAAAGTCTTGTACTTGATACTTCACGTTGAGTGGACAAATCTGAGTCTTCGCTGATCCGCATCAGTTCATTAGGAGACTTGTCGCTGGTTCTTTGAGCTTGATCTTCGACTTCAGCGTAAAACCTTTGTTGACGTGAATCTTGTCTTCAGGGATCATAAGTAAACAACTAATTTATCAGCGATCACCATAAGGACTGAACAGACTCAGCGATATGGTGAACAGTGTTCGCTGAATGTTTAATCTAAAAGAGCGAGAGTTCCTATCAGCAGTACTGTAAGATCTTAGTACTTATCAGCGATAGTGAAACTCTGATACATATTGTTTACTTACAATTTTCACTAAGTATTTAAGATAGGGTCATTATCAAATCACTGAGGGTTTGGATCAACAAATCCCATGCTGAAGACTCCTCAGCTCATTCTGACGATCTGAAGGAAAGTTCCGTGGTACGCTCTGCCACACCGATTCAAGCCATCCCTTCAATCCAGACTTCAGCGTCTCCAAACGCTGAGGTTAGAAACTTGGAACCTACCCAACCTATCTCAGTCTCTCAAAAGACTGATGAAGTGATTCTCAGCAATTCCAACGCTGAACTCAGTACCCAAACCCCTTTCTTATTCTTCGCTTCTCCCCCCACTCATTTGGACACTCCTCTAAAGAACACTGGAGATGCCATCATTCCAGAAGCCACCGCTGACGCTTCTCAACGAATGATAAAGACAGGACCTGCAGAGATCACCATACCTCACCGTACTTTTGAGGAAGATATGGAACATTATTCAGGAACCCGCATTTTTGACGAGTTCGTACACCCTCCTGCAGGTACACACAAAATCCTATACACTGTTACTAAACCCCAAACTTCTGAGCTTTCCTCTGTTCACAAGTTTTTATCTATTACAGGTCCTAATTTGGGAGACATCAACGAGTCTCTGAAGTCCGTGGAAACAAAGCTGACCGGTCTCACCACCACACTCTCCAACAACTCTACAGCTGTAACAAACGCTGGAGAGAATTTGACAAAGCTAACTACGGTGGTGGAGAAGAAAGCTTCCACAGATGACATTAAAGACCTTGATAAGACGCTCAGCGATTTTGCCAAAGTACTCTCTGACATCTATACTGACTACACCAGCCTCAAAAACTCAGTTTCGACCGTGTCCAGCGAAGTTACAAAGCTGAAAACATCGGTTGAACATCTCGAGGGGGATATGTCAGCTGTCAAGACCGACTTGGGTTCTGTAAAAACCGACGTTGGTTCTATGAAGACGATGATCGAGACACTTGTCAACAAAGCGAATACTCCTGCTCCTGCCCCTGCCCCTGTATTGGAAACTTTTACAGCGACAGATCGCATTGAGCTTGGGAAGATCAATCCTGCTATATCTGGCCTTGAAGACAGATTAGCAGCGATTGAAAGTTGTATTAAAATCTCTGGCCAAGAAGACAGAGAAAATACAAATGCTGAGTCTACCCATTCCTCCCCAAATCATGAGAAAGAGGGGGAGAAGAGCACTGACATCCCGCTGAGAAGAGCGCTGAGGATCTTGAAAAGAGCGCTGAAGACCTTTCCCATGATGAATCTATCAGGGGAGAGAAGAATGAAGATCTTATCGCTGGACCTCAGGGAGATGAAAACCCTGAGGGAACCGAGAAGCTCGCCACTGTATCTGAGGGGGAGCAACGCGAAGAAGACGCTGAAGAATCCAAAGCAGAAGATGATGAAGCCGTCGACATCCCTGATGATGAACCATCTTCTTCTCCAAAGAAGAATGATGATGATGATGACGAAGATGACGATGATTTCTTTATCGTCAAACCTGCCCCAAGGATCAAAGCTCTTAAGGGAATTTCAATAAATGAACCAACAGGGGAGCGGATAAAGACAAAGCCCTCAGCCTCTGGCGCTGAGAAAGGCAAAGGCAAAGACGTCGCTGAAGATGAAAATCTGGCGATCTTGCTTGTAAAGCCGGTTTGTCAGGTACACTAATCATATCTCACTCCATCCCTCCTCTATAAGTTCTACTACCCTAGCCTACACCTGAACATATTTCTCTTTCTCTTTCTACCCAAGTTCTTCTACCCATGTTCTTATTTGTAAGATCGCTGTGTTTCAGCTAGTCCTCTCCCCTGTTTGAGGATGTCGCTGAAGGTTCTACTACTGCGACTTCACAAATAAAGCCAGCTGCTGCTGATGAAATAATCCCAGTCTTAGATTTGATCTCTGAGACTGATGAACCAGAAGAACAACCTCTCTCGCACAGAAACAGACCTTCCTCAACTCCTCAAAAGCTGAGTGAAGAGGATCAAAAGAGAAGAGAGGAAATAATAAAGCGATTCGAGGATCAGCGAATCATTCTAAGGCGTGATCAACTGCCTTCTGTTCCTCCAAAGTTCAGAATTTCAAAAGCTGAATACAAGGAACACCTCAGAGCTGAACGCCTCATCGCTGAAAGAAAGGAAGCTGAATAGAAAGACAGAGAATACGCCATCAAGCTTACTCAACGATCAATCAAAGACCCCAAGCTGAAAAGAGTTCCCATTGATGTTCAACGTCAGCTCTGGGATGATGCTCAAGAAATCGTTAGAGAAAAGACAAAGGTCTCTGATACAACCTTGGAATGGGCTAATCAAATGCTGACCTATCGATCAAGACCATCCAAGATAATCAAAGCCAACATCAGAGGAAAAATGTTCGTTGATGTTCCTGTTGTTGAAGTGGATGTCTACAGAGATGACAAAACCAAGCAAACCTTCTATGCTGCTTCATTAGAAAAGTTTGGTCTCTCTGAATGGTTAGAAACGAAATTAGCCATTCAGGGATCACACTCAAAATTCAAAATCCATGTTGAGATGATCTTAAACAAACAGATCGACTTGCTTTCATCTGCTGTGGATATTCCTCCTACTCTTCCTCAACCGAAGAAAGCCTCTGCTAAGAAGAAGAAAGTTTCTGATTCAGGTCCAATCATTCGAAATGAAACAGGTATTGGTTTCTCTCGTGCTGAAGTTCTTGGCCCTGATGCTGATCTTTCAATGCTTGACACCTCCCTACCACCTGGAGAAACCTTCATCCCTGGCACAGTGGTAAGTGATCCATATGGTATATTCTTCTTAGACTATGATGGAAATCCTCACTTTCAACGTGTCTCTGAGCTCCAAATCGCTCCCATCGAACAACTCAGAGATCTCGTACACTGGTGTGAAGTCAGACGCGACATCAAAGCTAGACACCTGAAGCCCTTGATTTTTGAAGCTGCTCTGAAGTTAAAGAATCAAGGAGTAAATGTCCCTGACTGGATGATCCCCACTAAAAAGACCCTGGATGAACTTCTCATTAAGGAAGAACCCTTTGAAAACTGATATAATCTCCTTTTTCTCTATTGTATCAGTTATCCTTCTGTACTTGTAAATTATTTCACTTGTACTTGTAATCTTTCTGTTCTTCATTGTAACCTGATTCAATATTTTAAAGAAAGATTTCAGCGAACGTACTTTACTCCATCAGTACTGAAAAGATCCCAGAAAACAGTAAAAGGGACAAATATTTTATGAGTTCTTTTTATCCTTATGTTTTCATTAAATAGCAATTTTCTTTGTTGCTATGTCATAATCAAATAGGGGGACATTGTTGATCCAAACCCTCAGTGATTTGATAATGACCCTCTCTTATATACTTAGTGAAAATTGTAAGTAAACAATATGTATCAGAGTTTCACTATCGCTGATAAGTACTAAGATCTTCCAGTACCGCTGATAGGAACTCTCGCTCTTTAGATTAAACATTCAGCGAGCACTGTTCATCATTAATGCTCTGAGTCTGTTCAGTCATTATGATGATCGCTGATAAGTTAGTTGTTTACTTATGATCCCTGAAGACAAGTTTCACGTCAACAAAGGTTCTACGCTGAAGTCGAAGATCAAGCTGAAGAACCAGCGACAAGTCTCCTAATGAACTGATGCGGATCAGCGAAGACTCAGATTTGTCCACTCAACGTGAAGTATCAAGTACAAGACTTCAGCTATCGCTGAACTCTATCATTCGCTGATATGTAATGATAGATCGCTGAATCAACGAAAGCTGATCATGAAGTCCTCCGTACAAAATACTTTTGTCTTAACCACCCTTGCACGACTCCGTACGAAATGTCAGAAAAGAACCTCCGAATATCTGAAATCGTACAACCACTCTTATACTACACTATTCATCCATACGGCTACTAAGGTTGTCAACCAAGGTCAATGACATGCAACCAACCAGCTGATGACACGTGTAAAGTATATACTGAATTGCATTAAATGCATGCAGTATATAAAGAGATGAACTCACTTCATTTGAAGTAACTTGCTAACTCTGGACAAGTTCAAATCTCTTATCTCAAGATAGGTTATTATTAGTAATTTCCTTATCTCTCTTAGTGCAAGAAACCTTAGTGTTCCAACTTGTTTAGATTTAGGTTTATCCTTAATCTTGTCTCCGCAACAAGCTGTAAATTGTTAATGATTTATCAATAAACAATTTAGAAAAGTAAAATCTGTGTGTTTGTATTCAACCCCCCCCCCTTCTACAAACTTGTATAGGCCTTCGAGACCAACACTATCAGTTGCAACTAGTTCCCCGACAGCGGCCCCAAAAACTTGATAGGCGGGTATCACCCCCCTAAATCTAACCGGAAGTGTACGGTATCAAAATCAAGTAATACGTACGGAAGTACGAGTATCGAATCCATAGGAAATAGGAACTAAGTATCACAATTACTACAATTGCTATTAACTGAACGTCGCAAGTTTGAGAGGTTGGTTTATAAACTACTTAATTGCAAACAAAACTAAATCAACACACAAACAGTAAACCGCTTAAGAACTTCAGATAGAGTAAACAGTTTAGGGTTGGAAATCCTAAGACTTTCATATACAAACACCTGACTCAAAACAGTTACCAGTTATTCCGTATAATGAATACCCAATCTTGTAAAAATCACTGTTGTTCTGTTTCGAGCAACTACGGGTTTTATCTTGAAAAGCACAAGTTTATCTCTCGATCTCACCTATGGAATTCAAAATACATTAAGCTCAAGATTTTAACGGAACTAAGGCTTACTCGGTATATCTCTATCCCCTTTCTCACCTTAGGCATGCGATTCCTAGTTATAGTTCCAATTAATTCTCTCGAACTTTATTAGAAACAACAAATCAATTGTAAATTGGCCAAATTCACAAAAGCATTAAAATCCAAATCACATGCTTCATTAATATAGGAAAAACTGATAAAAGTCTCAAGTTACATGTTCATATGCTTAAATCAAACTCATTCCAACCCCAACATATAGAAATTAGTTCATGTTGGTGGCAGATTCAAACACATAAGAAAGGGAAGAAACAATGAATGAAAACATAGCAAACGTGATCGTGGTGAATGGAATGATGTACTCCCTTCTCTCGTGCTCGTATCAACTTCGCGTGATGAATCTGACTCCAATCGATCCTCTATCGTGGCTCGAAAAGCTCCGAAAAACCTTGGAAAATCGCCCCAAAGCAGCTCCCGTTCGTCGTGTCGGGGCTGTGTGAAGAATCAAGACCTAAAATCCACAAAATAGCAGCTTAAAATCGTGAAACAGAGGGTTACGTGGCCTTACACGCGACTTGCAAGTCGCGTGGAAAGTCGCGTGCTCTTCTGAGCTGTGCGGGTCATTTCTGGTTAGCGGATCTGGGTCCTCGTTCGGGTGCGGGTCTTGGGCTTCCGTTGGCTTCGTTTTGGGCTCTTTTTAGCTTTTTTTCTCGATGAACGCTATCTTTTAGAAAACCTGCACAAATCACTCGATAAACCATAAAATTCCGCTTCTTTGCTTAAATACAAGCCAATCTCATTGGTTTCAGGACCAGAAATAACGCCAAAAAGTGGCGTTATCAACTGGCAGAACTAGATATGTGGGTTGCACTGGGAGGGGGGATTGGTTGTGTGCCACTTCTATCTACGACCTCTTTAACACTCTCGTTCTCTGTGGGGTTTCCTAACGCTTCTGGAATAACTACCTTGGATCCTACGTTATTCGTCCCCGTTATCTTCTGCAACCTCTAGTTCTTCAGTATGTTCAAGGAAAGGATTGTAGCTCAAAGAAGGAGATATGTAAAGTTATGCTCTAGGTGAGGCCTCTGGAGTCTGTCCCATGGCTCCAATGGGAGTGTCGTCTCCTATTTCCATATCTGAGTCCACATCTGCCACTGTGAACTCAGGTGCGTTTGTGTTGAACTCTAGGATCACCTCTGCGTCCCATCCAGAGATGTCAAGGGTATTTGTAATATCTGGGCGTTCCAGAAAGGAGGCAAGTCATTAGGCTCTGCGTAGTTTACAGGAGTTGCTGATTTGAGGTTTGGTTCTGCAGCTGTTACTTCCTCTGCGATGGTCTGCAGAGGGGAGTTAGGTTTAAGGGTTCTCTTTCTTTTTGGTTTTTAGACTCCTTCCTCAGAGTTTTTCGATTTTCTCTTCTTCTTCTTTTCCTTATGTGGTGGGGGTGCAGAGGATTCTAACACTTTTTTGTTCAAGTGAAGGGTTGATAAGGATTGCAGAGGTGGACTCTATTGTAGATTTGGCTCTAGAAACCTTTTTACGTTTTTCCACATGCTCAGGTTGTTGTTCAGCTTCTGTGGCTTGAGAAGGTATAGACCTGGCTAACTTCACATTCTCTACCTTCGACCTATGCTTCTCCAGAGCTACTCCCCATTACTTATCACTTATTCTCACCACTACTTCTGTACCTATTGTAATAACCGGGTATATTATTGGTTTATATATTATTATTATTTTGGTTTTAAGGTAAATATGGGATTAGTTTTATGGAGTTATAAGTTAAGGGGTAAGTTTTATTTTTTATATGGAAGTTGGGGGTATGTTTTGACAATTAAGGAGAATGTGGGGTTTGTTTGGTAAATGTGAAGATATTTTTCTTACAAACCGTCTCTTTTTGGTTATAAAGAATGAGGTGTCATGCTTTTAGAATATTGAGATATTTTTGGTGTGTTGGTGTGTTGAGTCACGATAAAGAGAGAAAGAGAGAGGTGTGTCATGGTTTTGATTTATTTTAGTATATATGTGTATGTATGAGTAAAGAAAAGAGAAAGAAAACTCTAGTATGAATGTGTGTTTTGTTCGGCGAGAGAAAGAGAGGGAGAATTAAGAGAGCAATTCTAAGAAGAAGAAGAAGAAGGAAGTTGAATACTTGCAGCTGGGTTTTAGGAATCATCTCAAGAAATCAAAGGTATGATTCTATTCTAAATTTGTTGTTATGGATAGTTAAAAATAAGAAAAGCTTATATGGGTTTTGATGATTATGGATGTTTTGGGAAAACTAAGTTGATGGATAGATGTTATTTATGTTTTTAAACATATCTGCAAAATATTAGAAACATACATGGCTTAAAACTAGAGATTTCTGGGTTTTTACGTTTTTCATTTAGTTGAGACATGTATGAACTCAGTTAGTTGAGACTTGTATGAACACAGTTGGTTGCGACATTGAATAGTGTCATGTCTCAACAGTGGGTTGCGACATTGAATAGTGCCATGTCTCAACAGTGGGTTGCGACATTGAATAGTGTCATGTCTCAACAATGGGTTGCGACATTGAATAGTGCCATGTCTCAACAGTTGGTTGCGACATGAGGGAGTTATCGCAATAGTTGGTTGCGACAAGGGTTATCATTTTAGTTGGTTGCGATATCAGCCGAGGATTTTGGATTATTTAAGATTCTTAGTCTTTAAGAAATATTTGTATTTTTAATTGTTCCAGATTCGGTAAACTTTGAATAAAATATTGGATTTCTCGAGAAAAGCTAAGAAGGAAATTCGATAACCAATCGAGGTGAGTTTTACTTTAAAATGTTTTCAAACTGGGATACATATATATGTTATATATATATATATATATATATATGAGATGGATATGTGGTAGGAATGTGATGACTTGTTTATAAATGAAAATATCATATATTGAGATATGATTGGAATGTGATAAATAATGTGATTATGTGCTTATGTTGAAATATAATATATTGAGATGTATATTATATTTATATGAACATACACTACACGAGAGCACTGCCGAACTATGCCGGCAGATGGTTGCTGTAATTGTTGTACAGCGGTGTTGCTGTAGTTGTTGTACAACGGAGATAATTGATTAGTTGGCTTGCTACCAACTAATTTGGCCATGGGAATGAGGATGAGTTGAACACGATGGACGAGTCTTAATTGGTATTAAAATACGTGTGGTATATTTAGGTTTTATGAAAGGATTTTTAAAGGTTTTATATAAACTATTTGATACAGGATTTTATATAAATCGGTTTTATATTGATTTTGAAATGACAGGGATTATCTCACTAGACCCTTTGGTCTAACCCTCATTTTGTTTTAAAAAATATGTATTCCAGGTCGAGGAAATTATAGCGGCAAAGGAAAGGATAAAGAGTAGGACGCTTTTTGATGACTGATGTTGATTAGGAAGCTTTTATGTATTTTGTAGTTTCGAGACTATGGGACCGTATGTGAATTATTATGTAATTTTATTTTATGAATGTAACCATGTTATGCAATATATGTTATTTGTTGTATGTTTGGGAAACCGGGTCGTTATAGATGGTATCAGAGCCCTAGTTTAAGGGATTTAGGTATTCGTATCTGTACCTAGACTTAAACTGCATGTGAAGTAGGATATCCCTATTATTTTAGAACCTTGGGATGTTAAATATAAAAAGCTAAAAGGAACATCATGTAAGGTAAATTCTAATTACACCTGGCCAGTGTAATTTTGAACTTACAAGTACATGTTTGAACTGGAATACCATATTATATGGGGTATGTGCTTATGTGTATATTAACCTTGTTGAATCAACAGAGTGGCAAGTTGGACTCGGCGTATGGATAGAGATGAAGACAGGTATAAATCTATAAACTCTATACGTGCTAATGTGTTATTTGACCTCGGTGCAAACCGATAATTTGTATTTCCGTTCTGTTGTTGTTTATATGTATTAGAAAAGTATTTGATAATTGTGTTAGAGATATAGATGTGTGTAAAGTACCTATTCAGTTAGTTCATATGATTTTGTCTAAAAGTGATTTTCTGGAGACTGGGATTGTTTAAGAAATGATAAGTGATAATTGGTATATAATGTTAATGCGGAAAAGTGAGAGTGGTATGTTGAAATAAGTGGTTTAGATTTAATAAGAAAGTGATGGGTGATATAGAAATTGTAGAACTATATTGAAAGTGTATGTTTTAATTTTCCAAGACAACTTTGAGTGGTAGATTTGATGAATAATTAAATTTTGGATGATGAATATAAATTTCAAATTAAGTGGTTAGCGTTAATGAGTTGGTGGTTACAATTGAATTAAAGATGTGGTATTTTCATATGAGATTGAAATTATTGATGTTTGAGTGATATTGATAATAGCATACTTGTTCATCAAAGGGTTATTAGTTTTGACTCTAAGTGGAAAAGAAAATTGAGGGATGATTTTATTTTAAGATAGAGGAATATATGGTTTGTAATTGAGTTCGATGTAGTAGTGAAAACTAAGTATTTTACCTTTTCATCTAATCGAATTCCGGGACGGAATTCTTTTAAGAGGGAGATAATGTAATAACCGGGTATATTATTGGTTTATATATTATTATTATTTTGGTTTTAAGGTAAATATGGGATTAGTTTTATGGAGTTATAAGTTAAGGGGTAAGCTTTAATTTTTATAGGGAAGATGGGGGTATGTTTTGACAATTAAGGAGAATGTGGGATTTGTTTGGTAAATGTGAAGATATTTTTCTTACAAACCGTCTCTTTTTGGTTATAAAGAATGAGGTGTCATGCTTTTAGAATATTGAGATATTTTTGGTGTGTTGGTGTGTTGAGTCACGATAAAGAGAGAAAGAGAGAGGTGTGTCATGCTTTTGATTTATTTTAGTATATATGTGTGTATGAGTAAAGAAAAGAGAAAGAAAACTCTAGTATGTATGTGTGTTTTGTTCGGCGAGAGAAAGAGAGGAAGAATTAAGAGAGCAATTCTAAGAAGAAGAAGAAGGAAGTTGTATACTTGCACCTGGGTTTTAGGAATCATCTCAAGAAATCAAAGGTATGATTCTATTTTAAATTTGTTGTTATCGATAGTTAAAAATAAGAAAAGTTTATATGGGTTTTGATGATTATGGATGTTTTGGGAAAACTAAGTTGATGGATAGATGTTATTTATGTTCTTAAACATATCTGCAAAATATTAGAAACATACATGGCATAAAACTAGAGATTTCTGGGTTTTTACGTTTTTCAGTTAGTTGAGACATGTATGAACTCAGTTAGTTGAGACTTGTATGAACACAGTTGGTTGCGACATTGAATAGTGTCATGTCTCAACAGTGGGTTGCGACATTGAATAGTGCCATGTCTCAACAGTGGGTTGCGACATTGAATAGTGTCATGTCTCAACAGTGGGTTGCGACATTGAATAGTGCCATGTCTCAATAGTTGGTTGCGACATGAGGGAGTTATCGCAATAGTTGGTTGCGACAAGGGTTATCATTTTAGTTGGTTGCGATATCAGCCGAGGATTTTGGATTATTTAAGATTCTTAGAACTTTGAATGAAAGATTGGATTTCTCGAGAAAAGCTAAGAAGGAAATTCGATAACCAATCGAGGTGAGTGTTACTTTAAAATGTTTTCAAACTGGAATACATATATATATATATATATATATATATATGAGATGGATATGTGGTAGGAATGTGATGACTTGTTTATAAATGAAAATATCATATATTGAGATATGATTGGAATGTGATAAATAATGTGATTATGTGCTTATGTTGAAATATAATATATTGAGATGTATATTATATTTATATGAGCATACACTACACGAGAGCACTGCCGAACTATGCCGGCGGATGGTTGCTGTAATTGTTGTACATCGGTGTTGCTGTAGTTGTTGTACATCGGTGTTGCTGTAGTTGTTGTACAACGGAGATAATTGATTAGTTGGCTTGCTACCAACTAATTTGGCCATGGGAATGAGGATGAGTTGAACACGATGCACGAGTCTTAATTGGTATTAAAATACGTGTGGTGTATTTAGGTTTTACGAAAGGATTATTAAAGGTTTTATATAAACTATTTGATACAGGATTTTATATAAATCGGTTTTATAATGATTTTGAAATGACAGGGATTATCTCACTAGACCCTTTGGTCTAACTCTCATTTTGTTTTTAAAAATATGTATTCCAGGTCGAGGAAATTATAGCGGCAAAGGAAAGGATAAAGAGTAGGACGCTTTTTGATGACTGATGTTGATTAAGAAGCTTTTATGTATTTTGTAGTTTCGAGACTATGGGACCGTATGTGAATTATTATGTAATTTTCTTTTATGAATGTAACGATGTTATGCAATATATGTTATTTGTTGTATGTTTGGGAAACCGGGTCGTTACACCTATGGGGACACCTAAGCATGTGGGGTCACAGGCCTCGGTTTAGGAGTCCTGTGATCACTCACATAACACTCTTCAAGTCTTCATCCGAGGCGTAGACGAGCGTCTTTTTGCTCAGAGGTCTACAGTGTGGGTAGCCGTCAAAGTGTAGGGTAGGGGACATCCTCTGCAGAGGGTATGTTTTGACAATTGGTCCGTCAAGTGGCCAACGTTCACTCTCTAGCAGAGGTTCAAGGATTATTCCCAGAATCCTCTGGAATTGTAGAGCTGGAAGCTAACTCTTATCTTTCATACTCTTGGCCTTCTAGGTGGCTTGTTTGTGCTCGATAGTGGCGATAAGTTCTGTCATAACCAGGGCAGCGTAGTCCAAAGGTAGGTCATAGTATATTCCATACATGATGGACAGAATCTGGTGTGAGCTCTGGTCAGGGCTTCCAATTTTCCCTGTGAGGCATCTGTTGAGGATGGAAAAAAGTGTGTTCCACAGAGGGGGAAGCCTGTTTCTTCTGAAGTCGTTTCGTTTTGACAGAGGAGTGTTGTATCCAAGCATTGTTACAAAGGCGCAGAGGTCAGAATTTGATGGTTCCTCTGCATATTGCTTAATCCCGAGCATACCTCTGGTAGGTAGCTCAAATTCAAAAGAGATCATGGTCCTATTAAAGCCTATGTTCATGTTTTAGGATTTATCAGGTTTGAACACATACCCATTAATGGTGTTTGCCTAAGAATCAAAGTAATAGCTCTACCAGAACTGATGAAGATATCTGGCAGGGATCTTGGAGACGTTGCTGGTCAGAAGGAGTCTTAGTGGATGGTTTTCCAGAATGTTCAATAAAATAGCATGTCCTTCCCCAAAGTTGTTTCTATTGGGGACCAAGTAATGGTTATTAGGTTTAAGGGGAAGTTGGTTTTCACAGCAGTCGTTTTCCAGGAAGTTTTGCAGGTTGGTAGTGGGTGCGTGATGAACAGAATCTCCACTGTTAGTTTTTTCTTGAAAGTTTCATGGATTTGCAGGGTTGTTGGAATGGTTAGATGGAGCAGGGGAGTTAGCAGGTGAAGCCATTTGAGTGTTCTTGAGAGAATATCAAGGATTTGCAGGTTTGTTCTTGAGATTTGCAGGTTTTGCAATGGTTGCCGGAGAAATTAGAGAGAAAGGGTTCGTAAAATTGAAGAAGAAGGGTAAAAGAGGGTTTTATAGTAGGTAAATAAGGATAGAATTTGGGCGGTAAAAAGTGAATTCTATAAAATTTGGGGTCCGCACTCAAGTACCCAGTTGTAGGCAATGTTTCAGTACTGTCGTGTGGCACACACGTCCAATAGAAGCGTGCCATGTCAGAAGTGGCGGTGCACGATGGAACGTCGTGCGACGCCCATTAATGCTGAGCGTGTGGCAGTTGCTATGCCTAAGTGACTGTCACTTTTAAAAATAACCCGCACCTCAGAAGATTTCAAAACACCTAAGTGTTGGAAATCACAGAAAACTCTGTGGTGGAGTGAGCTCTGTGGTCTGAGGTCTTCTTTAACAAGCACCAGAGTTGCACCTTTTCTTTACCAAAATATATTTGAAAAGCAATGGGATGATCGAGAGAGTTTCCACTAGAAGTCATGATCACAGAGGTCTCGTTGCACAGAGGCTCTGTCAAACGTGACAGAGTCTCTATAACCAATAATTTCTAATTGTGAACAATACTCAAAAGATTTTGATCTCCCAAGGTTTTGAATAGTTAAAACAGGTAATTTAGGACATATTTTGAAAGTTATGTCTGAGAAAAGTGCTTTGAAAAACTGGTTTGTGCTATGTGCTTACCCAAAGTCTCTCAATTTGCTCGGCATGATTGCCTACTTCTGTTGATTGCTATGATCAAAGAACTTCTTTTGCTCCCCCTTGAATGATCAACCCCTGTAGATCATTACAAGGTCTCCTTCTGCTCACCCTTGACCTATGTTTGGATCAGATATTGAAAAGTAGAGCACAAAACATAGATCAAGATCATTCAGAGGTTCTGTGAGAATAGACAGAGGCTCTGTGCCATTTCACAGAAGCTCTATTAGGTACAGAACATTGAGAGGCAAAGAATGTACATACTTAAAGATTGAAATATTTACATCGGTACAAGAGGATTTAATTTCACTCACAGAGGGATCAGCTCATGTTTAGCATACCTAACTTACCCACCAAGAATAGAAATATTTTCTCATCAAGTGCTTTGGTGAATAAGTCCGCAAGCTGATATTCTGTAGGTACAAAGTACATCTCTATGGTGCCCTGTTCAACATGATGCTTTAGAAAGTGGTACCTGATATCTTTGTGTTTTGTCTTAGAGTACTGCACAGGGTTGGCAGAGATCACAATGGCGCATTTGGAGTCACAGAGGATTGGTATCTTTTGGATACTTAGACCATAGTCTTTTAGCGGAGTCCTCATCCACAGAACTTGTGAACAACAGCTTGCAGCAGCAACGTATTCTGCTTCTGCTGTGGATGTTGACACACAGTTCAGCTTCTTTGAAGTCCAACTTACCAATTTACCACCTAGGAATTGGCAACTTCCAGAGGTACTTTTCTTGTCTAGCTTGCATCCTCCGTAATCTGAATCTGTATAAGCCATAAGATCAAAGCCAGAGTTCGTTGGATACCAGAGACCAAGATTCTTGGTTCCTTTAAGGTATCTAAAGATTTTCTTGACAGCAAATAGGTGGGATTCTTTGGGGTTAGCTTGATACCTTGCACAAAGACACGTGGCATACATGATATCTGGCCTACTCGTAGTTAAGTATAGAAGAGACCCGATCATGCCTCTGTAGAGCTTGCACTCAATAGATTTTCCCTCTGAATCAGAGTGTAACTTGGATCCAGTGGCCATGGGGGTCTTCATGACAGAGGCAACAGAGAGTTTGAATTTTGAAAGTATGTTAGAGACATATTTTGTCTGATTAATAGAGATTTCCTCTGATGATTGTTTGACTTAGAGTCCGAGGAAGAAGTTTAATTCTCCTATCATACTCATTTCAAACTCACTCTGCATGAGTTTTTCAAAATCTGTGCAATAGTTTGCATTAGTAAAGCCAAAAATAATGTCGTCCACAAATATTTGGACAAGTAGAATCTCATCACCTTTTCTATTATAGAACAAAGTTGTATCAGTAGTACCTCTTTCAAACTCATTAACAAGAAGAAAGGTTGAAAGGCGTTCATACCATGCTCTTGGGGCCTGTTTGAGTCCATACAGGGCCTTATCTAGATAGTAGACATGGTTGGAGTATTTAGCACTTTTAAACCCTGGTGGTTGTTGAACATATACTTCTTCTTGAATATGTCCATTTAGAAAGGCAGATTTGATGTCCATTTGAAATACCTTAAAACCTCTGTGGGCTGCGAAGTCTAAGAAGATTCTTATTGCTTTGAGCCGTACGACAGGGGAAAAAGTCTCATCGTACTCAATACCTTCTGCTTGACAGTATCCCTTAGCCACAAGTCTTGCCTTGTTTTTTATGACCACGCCATCCTCACCCTTCTTTCTTTCTAAAGACCCATTTGGTCCCTATAGCAGTGTTTCCTCTTGGCAGAGGAACAAGGGTCCACACTTTGTTTCTCTCAAATTGGAGAGGCTCCTCTTGCATTGCTTCCACC
This sequence comes from Saussurea involucrata, assembly GCA_033807775.1. NCBI lineage: Eukaryota > Viridiplantae > Streptophyta > Magnoliopsida > Asterales > Asteraceae > Saussurea > Saussurea involucrata. Next base: position 25,001,678 of record CM066312.1, read on the forward strand.
CAATTTGGGTCTTCCAGAGCTTCAAAAACTTTCTTGGGTTCGATCACACTGATAAAATTTGTGAAGAAACAAAAATTAGCAGTTGCTAATCGTGTCTTGACGTTGTCAGAAGGACTGCCAATGATTTGGCTTTGAGGATGATCCTTTGTCCACTTGTACATTCTTGGGAGATGTTCATTTATACCATCGAGTTGAACTTCTGTTGTTGCACACGATGGTTCTGGTGCAACTTTTGTGGTTGATGGTACTTCTGCGCTTGTGCTTGGAGTCTCAGCTTGAGGTATTTCAATAAGGGTTGGTACTGAATCCTCTGATGATGTTGAGACATAATCCTCATTTTCCTTTGGTGTTAATTCCTCTGTAGTCATAGGAGTTGGAATTTCCAGTGCCTCTGTTCTAGAGCCATTGTTCACATTGTCCTTTGCTTGCTCTCCCTCAACATTTGTGCCTGCACAATTAATGGAAGAGGGTGAATAATTTTAGGGACCAGTTAGTGATATACCTTGATTTGTCTGGTCAACAAAGGATGTCTCTCCAGAGGCTCTGGGAACTTCAGCATAGGGATCAACATCATTGTTGAACATTTCTCAAAATAGCAGATTTAGCTATGCTTCCCTTGAATTATAAATGCCAGAGGTTTCTTTCTTCAACCCAAGTTTTGAGCTGATTTGTTCAGAAGTCTTTTGGAAAAAATGGTCAAAAGAAACATTAATGCTTTCCATAATTGATCGAGTTCGCAAAACATAGACTTTGTAGGTCTTTGAAGTGGCAGAATACCCAATGAATTTTCCTTCATCTACCTTACTATCGAACTTCCCACGTGCCTCTCTGTCGTTGAGGACAAAGCACTTACACCCAAAACGTGAAAGAACTTGATATTGGGCTTTCTTTGGTTTATCAAATGATAGGGTGTCTTGATGTGTCTTTTCACCACTGTTGATCGATTCTGAGTGAAGCATGCAGTGGAAACAACTTCTGCCCAGAAAGAGATGGGCAATCCAGATGCCATGAGCATGGTTCTTGCAGCCTCCACAAGGTGCGATTTTTGCGTTTAACCACGCCATTTTGTTGTGGAGTGTGTGCAACAGAGAAGTTTTGTGAGATTCCTTCCTCAGTTAGATTAGCTTCAATGGTGGAGTTTTTGAACTCTGTCCTGTTGTCGCTTCTCAGCTTCTACACCCTACACTCATAGAGAACTTGGATTCTTTTCATTAGATTAATCAAGATGTTTGGAACATCTGACTTCTTTTGGATAAACTCTACCCATGTGTATCTAGAGTATTCATCGACCAACACAAGCATATATTTCTTGCCACCTAGGCTCTGTGTAGCAATGGGACCACAGAGGTCGATATGAAGCATGTACAGAGGCCTAGTGCAGGACACGTCAGATTTGCCTTTATAGGAAGCTCTTTTGAGTTTTCCCATTTCACAGGCTGAGCACAGATGATCTTTGTTAAATTTAACATTTGGCAAACCTTTCACCAGATCAAGCTTTACGAGTTTATCGAGTGTATGGAAGTTTAGATGGTAGAATATGTTGTGCCATAACCATGCTTCTTCAATCTCGCATGAGACAAAGCATAGCTTGTCATCTTTGTTCTTGGCTTTAAGGTTCATAAGGTACAGGTCTCCTCTTCTTTCAGCTCGCAGAAGCTCTACCTTTCTGTCTTCCCCGAGTAGAGAACAATAAGTTCTTTTGAACTTTACATCGAAACCTGTGTCACAGAGTTGGCTTACACTCAGAAGATTGTGCTTGAGGCCATCCACATACGCAACTTTGCACACAGTTATATCTTCCTTCTTGATGACTCCGTAGCCTCTGATGTACCCCTTTTTGTTGTCTCCAAAGGTTACAGATCCTCCTCCAAGTTTGTCTTTGTACGAGGATAGTAAACCTCTGTCGCAAGTCATATGCCTCGAGCACCCGGAGTTTAGGTACCAGATAGGCACATACTGCTTCTGCAACATAATTAGAGAGATTTAGGTACCCATTTCCAAATGGGTTCAGTTTTTTAGGGGGCTTTAAGGTTGCCTTAGCATCCTTTGTTTTGGTTTTAACTTCTTTTGAAGAACCATTTTGTTTCTTCTTACCCATGAATTTTTCATTCTTTGCTTTGGGTTTAGAGAGGAAACAGTGAGGACCAGAGATATGTCGATTTAATTGATACATGAGTTCGAAGCAATGACAATATTCAACATGTGAAGAAATTTGCTTAAACTTTTCATTAAAAATATTGAACATGGGTACAGAGGCTTTATGTTTGCAATCTCTCCTAGTATCAGACTTTCTATTACAGAGAGACCTATCTAGGCTATATATATTTTTTGGAAATCTCTCTTCAGAGTAGCCTTCTACTGTACCCATCTTCTGTGGTGAACCTCTGCCGATTTAAAAGACTTGTCATTTTCAACCCATTTTCCTTTTTGTTGCCAAGTAAGTTTTTCTTGAGTTGGCCTTTTAGGTTTTAAAGCTTTTGGATTTTGAGAGGATCTTTTCTTTTCTTCTCTGTTTTTCTCAAGTTCAAGAGAAGGTTTAGCTTGTATACACATATCTAGAAAGTCTGGACAGATAGGAACACTTGTGAATTTCTCCTTTGGAGGAATAGTTCTATTAAGAATGCCAGAGGGAAGCTTAAATCCCTCTGATTCACAAGGAACTATCTCTGAGTCGTCAGATTCAGTCTCAGATTCAACAGAGGATGAGTCATCCTCGTATACAGACGTTGGACCACAGGAGTCTCTGTCGTTAGAGGTTGGACTTTCTGTGCATGTTTCATACTCACTTTCTTCCTTGTTTTTGGGAATATCTTCTAAAACTATAGGAGAGTTTACAGAGATTTCATCACAGAGATCTTGTTTGACAGAATATGTACCATGACTTTCGTAATTTTTTTTTACCAATTTCTTTCAACTCATTTTCAGAAATATATTGCAATTTTTCTTCTGTAGAAGAAGGCACAAATTTAGGTGCCTCTGCACATAGATCCTTTTCAGAATCTATAGTGCATACAAAAGCAACTTGGGTCTGAGTCTCTAGGTCACCAAACTTGAAGATTCCTATCTGATCCTGAGTTTTCAGATATTTCTTTGGTTTGGATGCCCTTTTGACAGAGTCGAAAGATGGTAAATCTGTATTATGATACCACACATTGATCATCTTCAGAGGTTTCCTCTTGTGAGGTTCCCCAGAGGTTTTTTGCCTTTTGTTTACAGATAGTAAGTTTGGAAAGACTGGTTTTAGCGTGTCTCCAACGCAGAATAGAGAAGACAGGGACTTGTGTCTTTTGGTTCCTGTATAAGGATCCAAGTCACAGAAGCCAATTCCCCTCCTTCCTATTTGGGTATTTACCTTCTCATATACCTTTTGTGCGTCTTGATACCTTTTAATTAAGAGATCTCTGTCGAGTAGATCTTGATGAAGAACTTCTCTTTCTTTTTGAAAAAAGTTTTTAAGAGCAAGTATGTTAAGCCTCTCACTCTCATTATCCGAAAGTTCTTTAGTTTTGACTTTTAATGCTAAGTCAAGATCAGAAATCTTCTCTTTCAAAGGTTTTAGTTCTTTATGCCAAATTTTTTCAAGATCTTCCTTTTCTAAAGCAATTTTTGCCTTTTCTTGAGTAAGAAGTCTGGCTTCTCTCTCATAGAAGGCAAGTTTTTTCTTAACATCTTTGTGAGTTCTAGATTAGTACATACAATCAAGAGATCAATAGAATAATAACAATCAGTATGATCTCAACTTGTCATCCATATAACTTTGATTAATCTATTAGAGAATTCTTTACAGATGATCAAAACGATTTAGAACGATTCACCTAAAACAATAGGATTAACACACTATTTATACTAAGGCCTAAGCTATTGAGGCCCATAGCCCATTACTTCAATTGAGCCCAAAATAAACAATTACAAAATAAACCCTTTAACTTCTATTCAACATTATTTAGCCCCAACAATCTCCCCCTTTGAATTGAAGTTCGATATCGCGCCAGTTTTCGACGTATCTTATTCGGATAGCGAAGTGTATCTCGAAGCTTCAGATGGCTCTACGGTAGTCGATGCGGTATTCAACCAATTCTAAGGCTTCTTGAGCATTTGTCTCATTTAGGCTGGAAACAAACGACTTTCGAAGTTCAGTCTCTTTGGTGATGATGTTTCAGAGTGCATCTCTGACTTTCAGTAGCGTACCATCGCAGAATCTGTCAACTTGGCTGAAGCGAAGAAACCTCTTTTCTTTCTGTTCGTTGAGGTATACAATTCCAAACCCTGGTTCAAGGAGTAGTGAGTGTTCGGGGTACATCTTCAGCTCGGGTGCTTTCAGGATCGGTTTCAACAGGTTGATCTTCTTTGTTCGTTCCTCGACTCCCATCTGAAAATCTGTAATGTAAGATATCAGTACCTTGTAGTGCAGGAAACGTCTGATAGCCTCGAGCGCTTTGGTAACGTGTAGCGGTCGGATGGTTCGGGTTCGAAGGTCTTTCAGAAGGGCATGGAAGTCATTCAGTCTTAGATTCTTAAAGTCTGCTTCAGAGAATCTCCATTCATTTCTGTCTTCGCGTCTGACGGCGAATACTGGAAACAAGCCTTTGAGAATTCGTCCGGTCTGGATGTTCACCACTTCGGTGATTTTATGCTTTGTTCTAACGTGGTTGACTGGTAGACACCTCTTCATTACCTTTACGTATTGGCTTTGGTATTCCTTGTCAAACTTTGAAATCCCAAGCCAGAAAGTCGGCTCGATAGGGCGTAACCTGTGAACATACAACTTCTTCAGAGATTCCTCAAGGTGACGAATGAGGATCATGATCTTCTCCCATCGGATGTGTTGCGGTGGAGGTGGAGGTTGATCAGAAGCAGTCGGTTGCTGAGGAGATGTCGGAGGTATAGCAGCAGAAGTCTTGGGGGCCTGATTAGTGAAGACTGGTGTAGTGTAAAGATTTCATTGTCAGCATCGGTGGGAAAGATCAGATTTACCTCGAAGTTCATCGCACTGGCGGCCTTTTGATACCACGCGTTTTCGGTCTCCGGGTCAATCCCTATATCCGGATCTATCAGGTTAAGTGCATCCCTTTCCGGTGCAATATGTATAATAAGTGCCTATGAATTTCTCTCAGGCTTTTCAACCATTGGGTCTTCATCATCTGAGATATCCATGTCAATTACCATCTCAGCTAAGCTCAAATGGGATTCAGGTTGGTCTTCGGTTTGTGCCACAGTTGATGGTTCCGGTTGAACCGTTGGGGTAGTTTAGGTGATGATTGGGTCGGACTCAGTCAGACTTTGTCTCTTGTTCTCTCCCTCACGGTGATCAGGATCATCCTGGTCATCGTGGCGTCTCTTGAGTCCGCCAGCTTGACTCTTGCATGTGTCTTCGAGTGAGGTGACTCTTTCGAACAATGTACTAATGGCTTTCTGAACGTCCTGGAGAGTCGTGTCAAGATGGTCCAATCTGTCGGTTACGGATGACGATGGAGCAGATACCTGGGAGCGAAGTACTGATATCAGGTTTACTTCAGTGGAGGCGTGAGTGTTAGTATGCTGGAGCAGTTGGGCAAGGAGCATAGTTTTGAGAGTGTCCACCGAGTAAGATGGCTGTACGGGAGCCGGTGGAGGTGTTGGTGCGGTTTCGGTTTCGACTATTTTCTCCTTCCCTTTGATCAAGCTCTTTACCTTGTCAAGCTCTTTGTTGAACTCTTCTGTAAGTGCCTCGCGGACAGCCTTTAGGGCGGTGTCCAGATATTCCCTTGACAAGATGTCGGGTAAATTGTCGCCGTCGGGATCACTTAGATTGCCCGTTGAGGTATCCACCGTAGAGGTAGTACCACCTACGTTCACGGATGGCAACTGGGTGGCCATGGTAGGATTTCCATCCGATCCTCGTATTCCGCTCACGGGCGGACATACTACAGATGTTCCGATCGGTTCACTAAATTCACTGATATTTGGAGTCTCGTCCTGTGTCCTAATCAAGGAAGTTATAACATCAAGGGGCTCTAGACTCGAATGTGCACTGAAAGAATGTTGGTCCCAAAGGGGTTATACAAGTTTGTAGAAGGGGGGGTGAATACAAACATACGATTTTTAATTTTCTAAATTGTTTATTGATATGTATCAAACAATTTACAGTTTATTGAAGAATAAAATTAAGGAATAAACCTAATTTATACAAACTATGAGAGTCACTAAGATTTCTTGCACTAGAAATAAGATAGAGGGAAAATAAGAATACTAAGGAAAATATTCTAACACGCAAATTCAGCAAAGATAGGAAATGGTCGAGCACTTCAAAAATGAAGTAGGGTTTCCTATATATATTGCATGCATTTAATGCATGTCAGTACACCTTTACACATGGCAACCTGTGGTTGGTTGCATGGTTTGACTTCAGTAGACAACCTAGTGGACGCATGATGAACAGTGTAGACTCAGAGTTGGTTGTACGATTCTGGACAAAAAGGATGTTCGTTCTGACAAAATCGTACGGAGGCGTGCAAGGAGATAAGACAATAGTTGCTTGTAGAGGAGGCTTCATGATCAGCGTTCGCTGAATGATTCTTTATCAGCGAATGATAAAGTTTAGTGTTGGCTGAAGTCTTCTACTTGAAACATCACGTTCAGTGGACTTAGTCGCTGGTTCTTTGGCTTTGCTGATATCCGCATCAGTTCATTAGTAGACTTGGTCGCTGGTTTTTTGGCTTGATCTTCGAATTCAGCGTAGAACATGGTTGACGTGAAACTTGTCTTCAGGGATCATAAGTAAACAACATAAGTTATCAACGATCATCAGTGAGGCTGAACAGGCTCAGGGCTCACTGATGAACAGTGTTCGCTGAATATATAAATTAAAGAATGAGAGCTTCCTATCAGCGGTACTAAACAGACTTAGTATTTAACAGCGATAGTGAAACTCTAATACATATTGTCTACTTACAATTTTCACTAAGTGTTTCTTAGGGTCATTATCAAATCACTGAGGGTTTGGATCAACAATCTCCCCCTATTTGATTATGACATAGCAATAAAAGAAAATTGCTAAGTAAGAAAACATAAGGATAAAAAAGACTCATAAAATATTTGTCCCATTTACTGTTTTTGGGGATCTTTTCAAGTACTGATGGAGTAAAGTACATTCACTAAAAAATTTCATTAAACTTTGTATCAGTTACAAGGGAAGTGGAAAAATTACAAGTACAACAAATAATAATTACAAGTACAGAAAAGTTACAAGCTGATAAAGATAGAAGAATTACAAAAAGTGATCCTATCAACTACTCGGGTTCTTTCTTGACCAGTTCATCAAGAGTATAGGTCTCTGGAATCATCCAATCAGGGACAGTGACTCCCTGTTCCCTTCTTTTCTTGGCTTCGCGGTAGATGTGGGGTTTTAGGAGTGATCCAAGAAGATTGCGTCTGTATTCGCACCAGTAGAGTAAATATCTGAGTTGTTTGATTGGAGTTTTGTATAACTCAGAGATGCGTTGAAAGAATTCACGACCAGTGAAGTCATTGAAGAAAATACCATAAGGTTCGCTGATAACCTTTTCAGGGACGAAATTTTCAGCGGGAGGTAGAGATAGGTCGAGTCCGGAGAGGTCAGGGTTGGGGCCAAGAACTGCTTTACGAGAGAAATAAATCCCTGTCTCGTTTCTTATTGTCGGGCCTGGAGAGAAAGGAGTCTTCTTCTTTTTCTTTGGAGCAGCTCGTTTCTTCTGAATTGGTGGAGGTGGAATATCAACCGCTGAGGTTACTAAGTCAATCAGCCTGTTTATGGATTGTTGAACATAGGTCTTGAAAGTAGAGCGGGATCGCTGAAATGCGATTCTCATTTCCAGCCATTCAGGGAAGCCGAACTTATCCAGGTCTGACATGTAGCAAGTTCTGAAGTAGCCGTTTTCTCTGACTACTTGGACATGAACAATCGGCACCTTTTTATGATATTTCATAGCATATCTCCCTTTCACGTTTATAGCTTTTATTGTCTGTAGGGGCACATCTTCTTGCACCAATTGAGTGTGATGTCACTGACTTTGGTCTTTTCCTGGTGGATCTTTTATGCGTCTTTCATCAGTTTCTTTTGAACAACAACAGGAAACTTTTTCAGGGATGGATCATCAACTGATCGCTGAGCAAGTTCTAAGGCATATTCCTTAACTTTTTCTTCAGCCTTCTTTCATTCAGCGAAGAGTTTCTCAGCTCTGAGAGATTCAACGATTTCCTCTTTTGATAGGATGTTGAGATGGGTAGGAACGAATCTCTGATCCTTAAAATTTTGAATCATAGCTTCTCTCTTTTTTAGTTCTTCTTCACTTGGTTTGAGGATCCAAGGAAGGTCTTCTATCGTGCGTGAGCAGCTCTTGTTCTTCTTCTTCAAAAAGGTCATCGGTCTCAGCGTAGTCTAAGACCAGGATTATTTCATCAGCGCTCGGGGCTAGGATTGTTGGTGATGTAGGAGGAACTTTAGCTTGACCCTCAATTAGGGGAGAGGACTAGCTGAAACAAAATGATCACATAGTTAAGATCATTTTGAAGAAGAGATAGAGAAAAGAGGGGTTTAAGTGTTTAGAGGTTTGATGGAGAGTAGAACTGAGGTTGAGAAGGAATAGAGGAGGGATGCAGTGTAAGGGAAAAGAGTATATGTTACCTGACAAACTGGCTTTCTGAGAAGAATAGTCAGATTGTCTTCAGCGAGGCTTTTATTTTTGCTTTTATCGGCCGCAGTCGCTGCAGGCTTTGTTCTGGTCCCCTCCCCTGATTCTTTGAAGACGATCCCTTTAAGAGCTGCGGTCTTTCTGTGTTTGGGCTGGAAGGAGAAGTCAACATCATCATCATCGTCATCATCATCATATTTGGGTGATGATGAAGGTTCATCCTCCTTGAGATCCAGATCTTCTTCTTCTTCAACTTCTTTCTCATACTCATCATTGTCTTCGGATTCAACATGCACTAGAGATTCAGCAGCATGTTCTTCGACATTCTCCCCCTCAGAATTTGCGTGTAGGGAGAAATCGGTTTCGTCATGGTTTTCATCTCCCTGAGGTTTAGAAGCATTTTCAGAGATAATACCCCCCCTCAGAAACATGGGGAAGGTCTTCTTGAGTCTTCTCCCCCTCTTCCACATGTTGAAGAGGGGAGGAAACTGTAGCAGCAGCATGTTTAGGCTCCCTATCTTCAAGGCCAGGGAAGCTTGATCGTCTTTAAACCACTGCCAATCTGTCTTCTAGGCCAGATATAGCAGGGGTGATCTTTTGCTAGGTTTCCCGATCGACCTGAGTAAAGTGGGAAGGGGGAACTGTTGGAGCATTCAGTCGATCCAGGATTTACTGCAGTAGAGTAGTGGCAGTGCCCATGTAGAATCCAGATCCGTGCAACAATGATGAAATCGAAATATATGAACAATAGGAACAAGTGATTTCAACTGGTCATCCCTGTCATTCACTTTCCGAGAGAATTTAAAATACAGTGTTTGAAAGTAAAAAGGATGATTAGCTTGTTTTTCCAAGCTAATCAACATTAAATACAATGGGCCCGTGGTTAACAAGCCCACGGCCCGTTCACTAATAAGCTCTATTTTAATCAAATACAGTTTAACCCTTGAACTTTAAATCAACATTAAAACCTGCTCTAACAATCTCCCCCTTTGATTTGAAGTTCGAGTTGGCGCTCTATAACTCTCCAGTTGAAGATATATCTTTTGCGGAGCGCGAAGTGTACCTCGAACAATCTGATGGCGTTGCGATAGTCGATGCGATCTTCAATCATTTCCAAGGCATTCCTAGCGGTTACTTCATTCGGATTCGGAACATACGAATACCTTGGATTTTCAGACTCGTGCTGAATAATCTTTCGAAGAGCATCTCTGACCTTTAGGAGCGTGCCGTCGCAGAATCTTTCCACCTGACTGAAGCGCATAAATTTCTTCTCTTTTTGCTCGTTGAGGTAAACAATCTCGAATTCTGGTTCCAGTAGCATAGCGTTCTCGGGATACATGTTTAACTCAGGTGCTTTCAGATTCGGCTTGATCAGATTTACCTTTTTCGTCTTGTTCTCGATAGCCATTTGGAAGTCCGTTAGATAAGACATCATTATGGTGCGGACCAGGTATCGACGAACAGCTTCGAGTGCCTTTGTAATTTCTAGCGGTCGGATGGTTCTTGTACGCAAGTCGTTCAAAATAACCAGAAAGTCGAGTGGTCGGAGGTTCTTGAAATCAGCTTCTGAAAATTTCCATTCGTTCCCATCTTCACGTCGAACAATGAAAACTGGGTAGACGATCTTCATAATACGTCTTGAATAGATACTGATTACCTCTGAGATTCGATGTTTGGTTCTGACTTGGTTGACTGGAAGATACCGTTGCATTGTGCTGATATATCGGCGTTGAAATTCTAGGTCAAGGTTGTAGATACCTAGACAGAAGGTCGGCTCGATCTGGCGAAGCTTGTGGACGAACAACTTTTTCAAAGATTCCTCCAGATGAGGGATTAGTACCATGATCTTCTCCCAACGGATTTGTTGCCGTTGAGGAGTAGGAGGAAGATCAGAAGTTGTCGTGGGAGGAGTAGTTGCCGGAAGATCGGAAGTAGTAGACTCGGGTCTTGTTGATGGTGTTCCGGCGGGTTGAGCATAGTGAACGGGGGTTGCTCTATATAAATTTTGGAGCAGGAACTGATCGTAGTCAATATTGTCGTCCTCATCAGTAGGGAAGACCAAATTTACCTGGAGATTTACGGCACTGTCGGCTTTTTCATACCATGCGTCTTCGGTCTCCGGGTTGGTCTCAAACTCTGGATCTATCATGTCCAGTATCGGTCTGTCTGACGAGTCAAAATCGACCAGTTCCTGTGTTGAACCCTCGAGCTTTTCAACCGTCGGGTCTTCTTCATCTGAAATATCCATATCTATGACCATATCTGCTAGTGGTAACTCGGCTTCCGGTGCTTCTGATGTAGTTGCCGCAGTTGGGGGTTCCTGTTGAACCACTGTTGAAGGTTCGGCAGTCATGATCTGGACGGTCTCGGTTTGGCGTAGACGCTTCTCCCCCTCACGGTGATCAGGATCATCCTGGTCATCGTGCTTGCGTTTGAGACCGCCGGCTTGACTCTTACAAGTGTCTTCAAGTGAGCGGACCCTCTCAGAGAGCGTGACAAGCGCTTTGTTGTAGTCGTTGAGGGTCGAGTCAATGGCGTCAAGGCGTGATGTGATAGATGAAGATGGAGCAGTGACCTGGGATCGGAGAACTGAGATCAGGTCTGCTTCAGTCGAGGCTGTTGTATCGGATTCCTGGAGCAGTTGGGCCAATAGCATCGTCTTTAAGGTATCCACCGAATAGATAGGCTGGGCAAGTGTCGGTGGATATGGTGGTGCGGTTTCGGCTTCAACGATCTTTGCTTTGCCTTTGATGGCTTTGACGATCTCATCGGTGCCATGCTGTTCCAGTGCCTCGCGGACAGCCTTGAGGGTGCTGTCCAAGGACCCTTGCGACACAAAGTCGGGGTGAATAACTCCGGGACCACTTAGGGTACCCGTTGAGGTGTCTACCACAGGGGTAGAGCCACCTACGTTCACAGTTGGCGTGATGTTAGCTGTGGTAGGATTTCCCGCCGATCCTTGTGTTTCACCAAGAGGTGAAGACACTACGGTGGTTCCGGTCGAGTCACGAAGAGTCTCGTCTTGGTGTTGCTCAGCTTCGAGTGTCCTAGCCGAAGAATGTTCAATATCGAAAGGCGCTAGACTCGATGGTGCACGAAATGAAGGCGAGACCGGGGGCTGCTGGTCTCTTATTTCAACACCAACACTCTCCGAATGAGAGGCCGGTGGAAGTTGTGCTTGTTCCCCGTGTAATATTGAAACATCCGTCTGTCGTGAGACGAATGAGTGGATGAGGGGGTCGTGCAAATGCTCCGCTGGGTCCACGTAGTCTTCTTCAATACCCCGTCCCAACGTATGAGACGGGATAGCAGATGTGGCTACCCGGATGTCACTCGGTTGGGGTCGCTCAGGAGCCTCGTTATCTTTACGGCTCAATCTTTCCTGGTTCAACTTTGAACGCAGTTCTCTCCGGCTCGCATGTCCTAACTCCTCTACTTGTTCTCCCTCAGATGTCCTAATAGGTTCGTTTCCAGTATGTGGAGGTGAGTCAAGGGGGATTCCAACGGTAAAATCAGGGTTGGGTCCGATACCGAGAGGTATTTGCCTCAGGCGTACGTTTCGGTCGGTATCGGAGTCCATGGAGGCAGGTTCCACGTCTTCAACATGTGTATTGGGAGAGTGGGGTTCGGTGATGTATGGCTCGATTGAGTGATGTAGTCTCGGTCTAGAGGATGGACTGGCTTTGGCTGAGCTGGAACCGGGTTGCGATTCCACTGCACCACCTACTCTCGTTCCCCTTCCTCTCACAACTAACGTTCCCCGCCCGACAACCCCTGCTTGTCGGGCCCTTCCACCTCTTACTCTTGGACCCTCACGTCTCTCGGGTCTAAGTCCCTGGGCAGGTCCCTCCGGTGCTGGGTGGACCATGGAATTGCCTAACGCTCCCCTGTATGCTACTACCCCTGGTGCAGTGGGATCGGCAATGGCTAGTAGAGCTTCAGGGATGGGCATGGCTACCGCATCAGATGGATTGCGTATAACCATGAACTGTAAGTGGTGATGGGGACATACCGGATGGTTCAGGCGGCGAGGAATGGCAGGATTCGCGTCCATGTGTTGACGTACCGCAAGCGAAATGAAACGCGGATACGGAAGAAACTTCTTCTGTTTGGACCCTCCGATGTGGCGAATAGAGGTGACGAGCTCCCTCCAGATGATCATTGCGAAGTCGATGTGGCGGTTATAGCACACAACATGAACTAGGCGAAGGAAGTCGCCGGTGCACTGATCAATGCCTCTCCATCGTGAGGAAAGACAACGGTTTAGGATCGTAAAGAGAGTGTACCATAGCGGAGCCAAGTACTTACGATTGAATGCGGACGGCCGGTTGAGGTCATGGTTGTAGCCAAGTGCGCGTATTTGAGCGCAAAGTGTGTCATCATTTACGGCAGGATCGTACCGTTCATGATTGTTGGCGGTGGCCTCCGGAAGAGATAGCAGTCGGCGGAATGAGTCCGGTGTGAGCATGAAAGGTTGGTTATCGATTTGAGCGGTGATCGACTGCGAGTTACCGGCTTTGATGACTCGGGCGGTGAGCCATACCTGCAGAACGTACAGGACTGGGACATCGGCTGTGCTGGTAAGGGCCTCACGGAGAGGGTGATTCATGAGAATGTCTAGGAGCACCCAATGAAGTGGTTGAGCTCTGAACAGTGTCGGGTCCAGGTGGTGATTGTTGGCCTCCAGTTCAGTGCCATGGTCAGGATCAACCAAGGCAGCATCGGCTGTGTCGTTAATAATATCCTCCTCTTGATGTAGTTGCTCTTGAGGAGGTGGTTGTGGGTCTCCATGTTGTCCGGGAATAGGTTGTTGTTGATCTGCCATAGATAATCTGTAAAATAAATACACAGTTAGAAATTGGGACGGATGAACAACCGGTGGCGCGTACCTTTGCTGTGAGTGGCTCAATCTGAGACAAATCGAGGACTGGCAGTAACAACACAGGACTGAAATGGACACAGCAGGGGTGTCCGGACAAAAGTGGGAATGCCAAGTTTTCCGGACAAAATTGTATCCGGACAACACATGTGTCCGGATGTTAGAGGTAACCGGATGAAGATGAGAGTCTCTGGATAAAGTAGGGACTCCGGATAAGGGAGTCCGGGTGTCAGAGGTTACCGAGTACACTATTTTCCGGAGAACATTAGAGTCCGGACACCAATCTACCTGGTAGTTGAACTTACCGGAAACCCTAAGGTTTCCGGACAACTAGGTATCTGGGTGATGGTAGTGTCCGGATGGATCATCGTGGTGTTGAAGGTGTCCGGACACGACGAATATGTCCGGACGAAGACTCAATCGTGTATTTTGGCAAACAGGAGATCCCAATCAAGTGTTAGGGTGCATAAAGGTTGTCCATGAGGGAATATCAACTTATTGGAGTGTTGACAACCCATGAATCGCATCCAGTGGAGCTAAACCGACGAAAAACCCTCAAGGGTTTCGGTCACTGTTGGATCGACCCAATCAGAGGTCGGTTTACGGTGTGATGTGTGCAAAATTAGTCGAAATGTGAGCGAGAGAGAGAAACGAGTAACATACCTGAAGATGGGGACTAAAAACACCGTGAATCGTCTACGTGAGGGGAGTCCGTGTGCGAGAGAGAGAGAAGAGGGTTTAGGGTTTTTGCGGTATCCGGATAAGTGAAGAATGAGAAGGCCGGATACCAATATATACCCGGGTGGAGTCCGGGTACCTAGCCGACCCGGATATCTACCCAGTCCGGAAGTTGTCCGGATGCAAGAGTTTTCCGGATGCGAGAGTTGTCCGGATACATAATGTTAGTGCAATATGTCTTCAAGGTTTAAATATAGAAAGGTCAAAGTCAAAGTCAATGTATTGAGTTGTATTGTGTTGTTTACACCTTGTATTGTGTTTAGTATAAATAGGTTTTGTTGTGTGTTAGTTTAGTAGCCTCTTAGAAACACTCTCATTATTCATAACTCATATCTTAGAGAGAGAAAGTGCTAAACTCATATCTTGTATACAGTGTTCTTGATCAATGAGATGACAAATTCACATCTTCTCTATCTTGATTGATCTTTAGGGTTTAACAATTGGTATCAGAGCAGATTCAAGATTTAGAGGAGAATTTCAACTGATCTAACACATCAAATTTGCAGAATTCTCAAGGAAATTTGATCGATTTACTTGAATTTTAAAGAAAATCTCGTTTTCTTGGATTTTTGTCAAATTTGTGTGATTCTTGGTCGAATTTGATCAAGATTTAGTTCGTTGGATTCGTTTTTGATAGAGGAACACTTTTTGTTCAAGGATCGAAGGCTAATTTCATCGTTTTGAGGATCGATTTGAAGGATTTCAAGAATTCTGATCAATTCGTCATTTTCAATCTGATCAGTTTATCAGATTTTGATTCAGTGATTTTCAGCGAAATTGGATTACATCTTTGTGTTAGAAACTTGTTTTCTAACATATCTTCAACTTTTGGTTGATTAATTTCAAGTTTTTGAGAGTCAATTTGAAGATTTAGAAAATTTTGTGTTCTTGAGAAATCTTGTCTGTGAATTTTTTTTAAGAGTGATTTTGCAATTTATTGGTGTTTTGATTCGTTTTTGTGCAAAATCCTTCCTAAAAATTGTTTTTGGACATGAATCATCCATAAAATTCAAGTCTTGATGTCTAAATCTCATTTTTAGAAAATTTGAATTTTTGGTGTTCTTCATGTTCTTGAGGTGTTCTTGATAAAATGATTCAGATCTGAGTTTTTGATCCGTTTCTGTTAATGAGATGTTGATAAAAGTTGTTTGTTGCTTAGTTTGATCATTAATTGGTGATATTAATTTTGTTGAGAAAATTAATCGCAAGAGGTGTCTATGTGTGTGTTTCCATATAATTCACAAGCAACTAAATGGGAAATGCGCAAGCTGCTTAATGAGATTTGCGCAAGCTACATGAATGCTTGCTTCTTACTAATTTCATGGTTTTCGCAAGCTACATGAATGCTTGCTTCTTGGTTTGCGCAAGTGTCTATTGCGAATACCTTAGTTAATTTCAGCTACATGAATGCTTGCTTCATGGTTTGCGCAAGTGTCTGTTGCGAATAACTGACTTAGTTAATTTCAGCTACATGATTGCTTGCTTCAATTAATTTTCACCTACATGTTTGCTTGCTTTGAATTAGTTTCACCTAGTTGCTTGCTTGGTTAATTAGTTTAAGCTACTTGCTTGACTGCTTCCAGATCTCGTATACTTCGGTTTTCGCAAGATTGGTTAACAGATTTTCTGCACCAGATCTCAAGGGTTTTCTTTCGTGTAACACTGGTTTTCGCAAGCTATTCTTACGAAAACAGTAATTTTTCGTAAGCCTTTGTTACGCAAACCTCAAGCTGTTTGTATACCACTCCTACGCAAATCTCAACTTTTCGCAAGCCACTTATCTGTAACTTTTGAGTATTTCGCAACGGCTCTTATGATTTTTGATACTTAGTCAAATTTTCTGAATTGTTCATTTCAGACCTTTCTGTTTGGTTACTGTTTTTCTGATCTGTTCTGTTTAAGCATTTTTGTTTAGATCACGATGGCTTATCAAGCTTCAGGTAATCGTCCTCCGATGCTTAACAAGGATTCGGATTTTGTGAAATGGACGGTCGACTTCATGGATTTCATTTCGAAAAGAGAAAATGGAGATTTAATGATAAAATCTTTCACCGAAGGCCCGTTGATCCTTTATAAACGGGAAGAAGATTTTACCGAAGAAGAGATATATCGGAAGAGAGCTGATAAAGATGCAACATCATATTTGATCCTTGTTATTTCCAAACTTCCACAATATACTTGTGCTTGATTAAATGCTTTCAAAAATAATCCTATGTTGTGTTGGAAGGAATTAACGAAGCTAATGCATGGATCGTATGTTGATTTCAGGGTAAAGAAAGTGAAGAATGCTGATAAGGAGGATACAAATCAGACAACATCAGAAATTCACAAAGAGGAATTGTCAAAAGCGGAAGAAAAGAAAGTTGATTTAGAGAAAAAGGAAGACATGAAGGATGTGATAGAAGATTCTGAGAAGATTACTGAGCTTACAAAGAGACTATCAGATTTAGAAAAATTTATAAAAGATGAAAGAGAAGAACATAAGAAAGAAAGAGAGGGTCTAGCTCTAAGAATTTCGGATCTTGAAAAGGAATTGAAGATGAAGACTAAAGCTTGTGAAGATAACAAAGCCTTTGAACTCCAATTCCAAAGACTTTCCAAGCAGAACTCGGATTTTCAGAAAATATTATTTTTAGAGAAGCAAAAGGTGGAGAAGGAAAGAGCCGAGTTTGAGGTTAAAAGGAAAGAGTTTGAAGTAAAGAATGGGAAGCTTTCAGAGAAAATTTCTGAACTGCAAGAGGAGTTGGATTTGGAAAGAAGTGAGTTAGAAAAGAGAAAGAAAGCTGAGTTTCAAGCAAGGAGCGTAAAGGATGATTTTTCTGTAGAACGGAAGATATTTCAGCAAGAAATTCAGAAACTCATGAAGAATTTGGCGGGTTTATCTACAGATATCATGAAGGAAAAGAGGGTGAATTGTGATATTCGGAAGAAACTCGAGTTGATGACAAAGGAACGAAATGCCTTAAAAGACAAAGTGAGGTCGTTCAACAACTCCGAGTGTTTTTCAGAATGTCCGATGCGTCCTTCTAACATTTTCTACGAGCATTCTGTGGATATGTCTTCCAAATACTATGCTGATCTTCCTACCTACAAAAGAGTCAACATGCAATGGAAGGTAAAAGGTAAATTTCCTGGAAAAGATGTACCAAAATCATCATTTCCAAATAAGAATTTTACAACGAAAGTTAGTTCTTTTGTTAATTCTTATTGCGGAAATTATGATTTTGTTAATAATAATAGTGTTCAATATTGGTATGGTACTTACCATTTTCCTTCTTATAGAGCTCCGCTTAACGTGTCAGGACCCAAGACTCGTTGGGTACCAAAATCTACTTAATCTGTTTTGCAGATTTAGAGACAAGCGTTGAACTCTCGGAAGATGAAGTACTTGTGCTTTCAAACAAGACATTGAACATCACATGATTTCAGGGAGTTTTCTATCTTTTAATATATACATGGGATATTTGGTAAATCTTTTGGTATTTTGCAGGGGGAGAGATATAAAAGGTAATGGCTTTTGAACAAATCAGTTCAAAACCCGCACTTCAACGGCAATGGCTTTTGAACACATCAGTTCAAAACCCGAACTTCAACGGTAATGGCTTTTGAACAAATCAGTTCAAAACCCGCACTTCAACGGCAATGGCTTTTGAACACATCAGTTCAAAACCCGCACTTCAACGGTAATGGCTTCTGAACAATTCAGTTCAGGACCCGTACTTCAAAGGCTATGACTTCTAAACATATCAGTTTAGAACTCGTACTTATCAGGTGATATCCTTTCACTGTCATATCTTTCTATTTTTTAGGACAAGTGATAAAAAGGTAACATTGTGTTATATTTTATGTCTACTAACGTTGAAAGTTTGAACCTTCACAAATTTAATTCAATGAAGTGAAATTCTTCAATTTTTCATTCAATGAATAAAATGTGTGTTAAGGATGATTTTACGAGCATTTTTGTATCGTCGGAGTTATATTTGTTTCTACTTTCGCTTCTAAAATAAGTCGAAAGGTCAGCGAAACATGTTTTAGATTTTGATACAAGCGCAAAATTGTATAAATCTAGACTTATTTAGAATACAATGCTCACAAAGCCTATTCGTCTTAATCATGAATGGAAACGAAAATATGGGGGAAACACTACGTTTTTGAACCAAGTGATTAAGATGCTATAATAATAATTAGTAATTAAAAAAAAATTATTATATATATATATATAATAAAATCATTCAGTTTGATAGTCTGTGCCTGTGGCCTATCTGGTTTGGGAGATTAAGTCCCAAGGGGTACTCGTTACCTAGCCCCTAAGATCAACTGATCTGGGATTGGCTGACCCAAATCCTGCTATAGAACCAGGTAGAAAGCCATGTTCTACTGGTACAGATGGGATTAAGGTATATCGATGTAGCCTTTCTGGTTCGGGAGAGTAATTTCCAAGGGGTGCTTGTCACCTAGCCCCTAAGGCCAACTGGTCTGGGATCGGCTGACCCAAATCCTGCTATAGGACAAGTTAGAAAGTTACGTTTACGGTGTTTCTTAGTCTTAATAAACTGTTTGATTATAAACGATGCCAATGAGCACATAATAAAAGTTGCCAATGTGCACAATATGAAAAGATGCCTAAGAGCACACATCTCTTGAAACTTGGAGAAAATACAAAGTTGCGATAAACCTGTAAATTTGTGAAAATTCTGTTTTTGGACAAATAGTGTGAGTAAGAGCAAAGTATTCTTATAGGTTTTAGAGGTGCATTTGCTTGTTGCTAATCATATTTCGCATGCTAGTTCACCAAATAGATTTTATAAAGGGGTTGAAATTGAACTTTTGTAACTCGATATGCGATGATGTCTTGTTTTTGAATCCAAACGCATGCATTTGATTTCACTTGATGGAAATATCTGTTACATTTCATTTAGTTGAATTTCTTTTGTTTGGTGTTCAAATGATTAAATGTTAGCAGTTATAAAATGTTGTTCAATGAATTCTATTTTTTCTTTATATAAGTTTGTTAAAATGTGCGCTTATATGATTTTTATGCAAATTTTCAGGGGGAGAAAATCAACTTGCTCTACAATTCTTATTTTTAGGGGGAGCAAGATCTTTCGCTTATGGGGAGATTGTTCGTGTTTTTCAAGGGGAAGAAATGTTTTTGAAGAGGGGGAGTGTCCGTGACTGAAATTGAAAAGATTTTCGATGCTCGTGATGCTCACTTTCATCGAAAAAGGGGGAGAATGTCTACATCAATTTCATGTCAAAGAAAGTTTAAAATCAAAGATTCGTTTTAATGTCAACGGGGAGATTTGTAGAAAGAAGACGTCGTTTCAAGAAATGATAGGGGGAGTTTTATTCTTCAAGAGTTTTAAAGAAATCGATTGATCATTTCAGTGATCTCTTTCTTTTGAACTCGCGCGTTTATGAAGATCGACACTGAAGAATGAAATTCTCAAGTCAATGGAAATGGGGAGAATTCTTCAAGAGTTTGAGGAAAATCGATTGATCATTCTGTGATCTCTTTTTCTTGAACTTGTGCTTCTTGTATTTAAAAAAGCTTTGTGTGAAGATTCATATTCTCCTGTTCGAAGAAAGAAGTTCGTTATTTGCCGTTTGAAGATTGGATGATGTTTTTGACTTTGACAAGCTTTGATGAAGTCTGAAGATTCAAGAAAGCTAAAGCTTGCTGATCGCATTTGTTTAAACCTTGAATCCAAGGGGGAGATTGTTAGTGCAATATGTCTTCAAGGTTTAAATATAGAAAGGTCAAAGTCAAAGTCAATGTATTGAGTTGTATTGTGTTGTTTACACCTTGTATTGTGTTTAGTATAAATAGGTTTTGTTGTGTGTTAGTTTAGTAGCCTCTTAGAAACACTCTCATTATTCATAACTCATATCTTAGAGAGAGAAAGTGCTAAACTCATATCTTGTATACAGTGTTCTTGATCAATGAGATGACAAATTCACATCTTCTCTATCTTGATTGATCTTTAGGGTTTAACACATAAGGTTTCCGGATAACTCTGAACAGTCCGTTCCATGAATTTTGCAGGAAACTGAACTGGAAGGTATCTTTCTCTTGCTCCCCCTCAAACTTAGCAGGGGATTTTCATTGCTCCCCCTCGGATAGTGTAGTAGGGTGCAGTGGAAGGGTCCGACACACAAAAAACTGTAAGCGTTTAAGAGAATACCTGTGTCGCTCCCCCTCAAGTGATGACCATAACTTAGACATAGGAGTGCCCACACACAAAAACTGTTGACGTGTAAAGAAAAAAAACTGTGTGTGACGCTCCCCCTCAAAGTATGAGGAAACTTACCGGATATTGCATTGTGCTCCCCCTGAACACGAGAACATTTGGTGAAAGCACAGAGATAGTGAAAGAAAATATATAAATCAGAAGAGTCAGCATTCGATGAAGATGCATGATTTGGATTTACTGTGGCTTGTACAGATCCCAAACTCGAAGGTCCGGAAGCTAGCACACCAGTTAAACCGGGTTCTGAACTGAGTTGCTCAGAAGCCAAATCTGCGGCTTCGTCGAATGTCACGTTTATGCTTTCAACAACGGATTTGGTCCGTTTGTTGTAAACGCGATACACCTTAGCCTGCATGGAGTATCCGATGAAAACTCCTTCGTCCGCCTTGGGGCTGAATTTCCCGAGATCATCCTTGTCGTTAAGCACATAGCAAGTGCATCCAAATGCATGGAAGTAGCCGACGGTTGGAACGTGATTATCATGATCTCGTACGGTGTTTTGTTGAACCGCTTGAGAAGAATAGAGCGGTTTTGCGTGTAGCATGCCGTAGACACCGCCTCAGCCCAGAGATATAGCGGTAGATTTGCTTGGGATAGCATTGTTCGAGCAGCTTCAACGAGGGTACGGTTCCGTCTTTTCACTACTCCGTTTTGTTGTGGAGTGCGTGCTGCAGAGAAAGTGTGTGTGATGCCCACCGTTCTTAGATAGTCATCCACCGTTTGATTCTTGAACTCCGTCCCGTTGTCAGTTCTGATGGACTGAACGTGTTGAAGCTTGTTTTGCTGGACAGTCTTCAGGTGATCAATGATGAGCTCTGGTGTTTCGTCCTTCGAGCGTAAGAACCTCACCCAAGTGTAGCGCGAGTAGTCGTCCACCATCACGAGCACGTATTCGCGTTTATTGATGCTCGGAACACGCATTGGACCACACAAATCCATATGAATGAGTTCGAGAGTCCGGGTCGTGCTAGGAGTTGCTTTCGGCGGATGTGATGCGCGCGTCATGTTTCCCTTTTCGCATGCTTCACAGAGACGATCCTTCACGAACGGAAGTTGGGGCACGCCTCTGACGTGTTTGCCTAGCACCAGTTGATTTATACTTCTGAAGTTGAGGTGCGAAAGACGTCTATGCCAGAGCCAAACTTGGTCGGAGTCGGCTTTTGACAAGAGACATACTGGTTTGTCTGTCTTGAGAGCGGCAAGATCAATGGTGTAGAGATTGGTTTTGCGAGTTCCAACCAGAAGTTCCTCTCCTTCGTTGTTGAGGATTCTACACCTCGTGGCTTTAAAGATGACCTCGAGATCCTTGTCGCAGAATTGACCGATGCTGAATAGATTGTGTCCTAATCCTGCGACGTAGGATACCTTCTTGATTGTTATCTTGTCGTGTACGATGTCGCCGTAGCCCACGATCGGTGACTTCTCGTTATTCCCAAATCTCACGTCTCCGCAATATTCTTCCTTGTAATTCGTGAGAATCTCCCTTCTTTCGGTCATGTGCTTGGAGCATCCAGAATCTAAGTACCACACATGACCGTTCTGCAAAACAAGATTAGTGACGTTTAGGTACCCAAATTTGTTTGGGTCCTGGGGGTTAGATTTGGCACTGCCTGGGGAAATCTGCTTTGACTCAGCTTTCCCTTTAGGTGTAGATTTTACACCGTTGGAGGGAACTGGTTTTGGCACTTGTTGCCTCTTGGGTGCAGAATTTACACCTTTTGGAGGAACAGATTTTGGGGCAGATTTCCACCTGGGTGCCGGTTTAACCTCAGTAGGAGCAGCCCGTGTAGGAATGGGTCGGGTCTCCCGCTGTGGTTTAACCATTTGATTGAAACCCCTTTTGAAATGATGTTGTTGCTTGTTATTATGGGGTTTGCGCTTATGAAATAGGTTACCAACAAAGTAAGGCGCATACCAATCATTATTGTGAATATCATCAAAATCATTCCAACCACAATTAGAACAACATGAACAATCATGCGATAACTGAATCAATTGATTAAGTGATTTAACGTTAACAGGAAAAGAAACCAAGCATAATTGTCTTTGTCTATTTTAGAATTGAAAACAGGTGGGGATGACTTTGACGCATCATTCTCGACAGATTCCCTCATTAGCCACTTTGGTGTTTCTTTATTAGCGCGACCATTTTTATCTGAAACAATAGGGATAGTATGATCAGTGACTTTTGAGGAAACAGGAGTCTTAGTGGTCGGTCGTTCGGTCTTTTGTTTCGGCTGTGACTGTTTTTGAGAGTTGGAAACATTTTTAAGAATCTTGATCACAGCCGGAGTCTTGGGTTGAGAACAGTCGCCTTTTAGAAAATTGACCGGACGATTAACCACTGGAGACAAAAAATCAGGTTGACTTGGAGAAATAGTAGTGTTGGCAGTCAATGGTCCGGTAGCTTGCCTTGGCTATGATTGCCTTTTGGAAACAGGTTTTGAGGTTAGTTTTGACTGGGAAATCTTGATCACAGCTGAGGCCTTTGCTTGAGAACAGCTTTCTTTTAAAGAATTAACCGGATGATTGACCACGGGGGATACAAAATCAGTGTGACTTGGAAGAGGTTTGTCGAAGAGAAACGAATCAAACTCTTCATCACAGGTACCTTCAGAGTTCATGTATTCTGAAAAATCTATCTTGGGAAGTACTGGACTAGGGTCAGGTGAGGAAGGCGAGGAACTCTTTGTGCTTTCGGTTGTGTGCTTTGGGGAACTTGGTG
The DNA here is from genome assembly GCA_033807775.1 of Saussurea involucrata. Classification (NCBI taxonomy): domain Eukaryota; kingdom Viridiplantae; phylum Streptophyta; class Magnoliopsida; order Asterales; family Asteraceae; genus Saussurea; species Saussurea involucrata. The sequence continues at coordinate 25,024,919 of CM066312.1, forward strand.
CGGAAGCGTTTGAAAAATCATAGTTTAAATTCCTTTGAGCACATTCGTCTTGAGAGACGTTACTTTCTTGAGAAGAGATATTTCCAATGAAGGCTTTACACGAGGATGTGTCAGATGAGTTAGAGGAAAGTTCAGGTGAGAATTGCTTCGCTGTTTGGAGTAAGTCAAGCTGCACTCGGAGTTGACTATTTACCATATGCTCTTTCATCGTTTCTCTTGTCATTTCAGACAGTTTTGATGAGAGAGTATTGATTTCCCACTGAAATTTTTCCTTTTCCTCACTTGACACACCGTCGGTTTTCTCAGATTTGAGTTTCTCAATCTCAGAGATGAGCACTTTCTTTTCGTTTTGAAAGGTGGACCTTTCTTTCTCAATCGAGTCCTCCAACTCGACAATTTTTGCTTCCAAGATGAGAGGAGGAACATAGAGTTTAAACTCATCCGTCTCAGTCTTGGTTGCAGGTGCTACATCCCCATCCTTCTTAGAGGAATCCTTTGGTGTAGCTACCTTGTAGGGGTCGAAGTAGTCGTTGGAAAGGTACTTTTTGTTCTTTTGATACGAGTAGTTTAAAGGTTCATAACAAAATGGAAGTTGAATTCATCGTTTGTGTGTGCGTTTATGTTCTTCGGTTTCCTCCTCTTTTTCTAGTTCAAGAGGACCAGTCCATTGAATTGCGTACTCTGGATACTTTTTATCTAATCCATAGCAAGCAAAATCATACAGAGTAGGGACTTGATATCTTCCCTTTTTCAGATAATGTGGGTTGTCATATCCGATTCCCCCTTCTTTGTTAAAATACGTGAACTCTTTGGGTTTGTTCAAAAAAATGGTTTGATCATTTTGACCCCTTTTGTGGAGTTTGGTTTCAAGATCTAAAATTTTAGCTACATACTCCTTGTGTTGAATTTGAAGAGAAGAACATTGATAAGTAATGTCTTCTTTCTCATTCAAGCACTGATCAAACTGACATTGGAGATCAGATAATCTGGCCCTTAAGTCTTTAGGTGCTAATGAAAGGATTTTGCATCTGTCTTTTAAATCAGCATTTTCAGACTTATACTTCTCAGTTAATTTCATTTGAACATTAAGCTTTTCAGTTATTGAAATAATTTCAAGCTTTTGTTCTTCATTTGTGGCCTTGAAGGAGTTTGCCTTTTCTGTGATGGTTTGCAGTTGAAATATGAAGTTTTGTAAGCAAGAGTCACATACCTGATTTGCTGTTGCCTTGTCTTCATCCGTAGACGATTGATATCCCATGAAAGCATCAGCACCTTCATAATCTTCCTCATCATCAGATCTGCCTAGCCAGTACTCATTTTCAGCGAACATTACCTCCCCAGCCTCCTTCTGTCTGGCCAGTGCAAGCTTAGCCTCATAATAGTGAGAGTTCTTCACTGTAGATTGACGGCAGTCTTTAGCGAAGTGACCAAGTTTCCCGCAGTTGTAGCATTTCACAGGTTGATCTCGCTTCTTCCGGTCACCTTTCTCTCTCTTCTCCTTCTTCTCGGATCTATCTTGCTCTTCTACCTTCTTCTTTCCTTCATACCGGTCCTTATAGTCGTGACGCTTATTGGAGGAGGTGGAGTAGCGTTGACTATTGGAAGAAGGCTTCTTGTAAAACTTTTGTTGTTGAAAGGATTTAGTCAGAAGGGCAATAGCTTTCATTAAGTCTGATGCTTCATTATCATCATCATCACCGTCTTTCTCGTCTTCAGGTTCTGACTCGGAGGAGCTTTGCTGTGGACCGCGTCTGGATTGACTGCTTGAAGATTTCCCTTGTTTGGAAGTGATGAGGGCAATTGGATCAGCAGATGGTTTCGGCTCATTCTTCTTCTCTCCCAGAAGCTCATTCACTTCATCTTCGTCTTGGAGAAGTGTCTCATACAGTTCATTGATGCTATTGTTCTCTATCAAGTTGTTGTGCTTGACATGAGAAGCATACACTTTCCATTCAGGTAGCAAGTTGTTGAGGAACTTTAGTGCATTCTCAGTATTGGAACGAACAATTTTATTCTTGTTCAGTTCATTGAGGAGTAGACAAAAACGTTCATAGGTCTGGGTAAGGGATTCACCGTTGCGCTGCTTGAACCCATCGAACTTGGTTATCGCGCTATATATCTTCAGCTGATTTCCTACAACGCTCCCTCGCATGATTTTGGCTACTTGGTCCCACATGCCTTTAGCCGTATCTTTGTAACTGTCTATGGCAGTGTAGATAGAATTAGGAAGGGCTTGAATCAGATATCTCTTTGCATGCTTTTCACCTTCAGTCATGCCTCTTTCAAAATTTGTAATCTCAGCAAGAGTCTTCTTCTCACGTCGAGCTATTGCAGTTGCAGTTGCAACTATGTCCTTCATTGCCTCGGCAATTGGGCCATGATCCAGAGCTCTCTTGATGTACTCATAGTTGTCCTTGGACTCTATGAAGATCATAAACCTATCTCGCCTTTGGTTGTACTCGTTCGGATAGAGACACGGTGGCTTGGTGTCAGTGCCAATTGCGAGAGCATCACGAGAAGTACACATCTTCGGTTGCAACGGAGTGATCGTCAGACGTGTAGATTGATTCAAAGAGTAAACCTAACGCAAGGCACTAAAAGTGAAATCCTAACGCAGGGTCTACGAGTGATTTGACTAACCTGAACTTACTGGATAGGAATCCAAATAAGTTATCTGATCTGAAATTGTTCGGATCAGATTTGATGCAAATGGATCAAAAACCAAAAAATAAACAGAAGTATCCGGATAAGATGAGGATATCGGATAATAGAATTGTCCGGATATCTGTAAGAGTCCGGATATCAGAAAGAATCCGGACAGAGTAATCTTTTCGGATAGCAGATACCACACACTTTCCGGATAACTGAGGTTACCGGATGTGAACTTATTCCGGATGTGAAGTTTCCGGGTACAATGAAGTTTCCGGGTATAATGGAGTTTCCGGATATCACGAAGTTTCCGGGTAAAAAATGGATTTCCGGATAAAATTGATTTCCGGATACTTTGTGTTATCCGGAACAGTATTACCCGGATAAGTTTGAGTTTATAAGATACTTACCCGGATGGATGACTTACCCAGAAGAAACTGGTTGTCCGGAAGAATTGGAAGAATCCGGATGGAACCACAAACGTCCGGACAAAATGAACTTGTCCGGAAACTGCAGCTGGGTTTGTCCGGACACCGCGGCTGTTTACTCATTTCGATCGATTTCTCAACTAGGGTTACTCAAAATTGTTCCTGAAAGATTAGAAACAATACCAAACACAAAACTAACACTAACCCAATCAATTTCTAAGCAAAAAGAACACGTTTTGATGGTAAAAATTCGATTTTTGTTGAAGAACACTACCAAAAACTTTGATCTTAAATTGCTAAATTGACCAATCAAACGAATGAATTAGGATGTGAAAATTTGCAGAAACACTTATAACGATTATGCTAACACAACCCAATAAGCAAAAACAACCAATTTCGACTGAATCAAATAGTCAAGAATTCAAGAATGGTCAGACGGGTAAAAGTCAAACTAACCAGAAATTGATGAATGAAGCTTTGAATCGAATCCGTCTGTCTGCTCTGATACCAATTGTAGAATCCAAGTCCGTGCAACAATGATGAAATCGAAATATATGAACAATAAGAACAAGTGATTTCAACTGGTCATCCCTGTCATTCACTTTCAGAGAGAATTTACAATACAGTGTTCGAAAGTAAAAAGGATGATTAGCTTGTTTTTCCAAGCTAATCAACATTAAATACAATGGGCCCGTGGTTAACAAGCCCACGGCCCGTTCACTAATAAGCTCTATTTTAATCAAATACAGTTTAACCCTTGAACTTTAAATCAACATTAAAACCTGCTCTAACAGCCCATCTCCGTCTTTAAAGAAGACACATCTCCCTGAAGAATTCCAACCACTGTCTTCAGCAATGTGACTTCGCTGGACAGGGTGGTGAAGTTATTGGAGCGGTTGTCGTTGGTGGTGTTTAAGGTGTTGATGGAGGTGGAGTTGTCGGCAAGAGCTGTAGCGACATTAGATAAGCTACCTTCCAGCGTTTGCAAGTCAGCGTAGGAGGCTTTTTCTTTCACCTCAGTGGTGTGTTTCTTTAAAGCGTCCCCAACGTCTGTAACCGCTGAGGAGTTGGTAGAGATAGTGGTGGTGAGATAAGCCACTTTATTCGATAAATCCTTGATGGAGTTGTTGATGGTGCCCAAATTAGGACCTGTAAAAGAGAAAAACTTATGAACAAAGGTGTAACACCCCGTTTCCCAATTTACGTGATTTAACTGTCTCTTTTGGGGTTGAGTTAATTTTTGGGTCGTTATGTACGTGTTCAGGAATCTAGGGGCCAGTTTATCAATTTTGTAAGATGAGGGTGTGTTTTGGCATGTATGTAAAGGGGATGGAAACCCTAAACACCCTCATTTGCAGCCATTTGTTTCTTTAGCAAAGAAGAGAGAAAAGAGAAAGGGATTTTCGGAGTTCTTGTGAGCTGCTGTGAAAGACCGACCGATTCTCCTTCGTTAACCGTTGGATCGTCGTGAAATTTGGACAGCGACTTCACGACCCTCTAATCTACATTCTGACCGGAGGGATTTGGCATCGGAGTTCCCAGTAGAGAGAACCAAGTGTCCGAAGTTGCTGTGAAAGGGATTTTCGGAGTTCTTGTGAGCTGCTGTGAAAGATCGACCGATTCGCCTTCGTTAACCGTTGGATCGTCGTGAAATTTGGACAGCGACTTCACGACCCTCTAATATACATTCTGACCGGAGGGATTTGGCATCGGTGTTCCCAGTAGAGAGAACCAAGTGTCCGAAGTTGCTGTATTTTCCAGGAGAAAGATTTGGTGATTTTGGAAGATTCAAGTTGTGAAAGGTTCTAGGAGGATTGTTGTTCGCGGTCTAGAATTGCAAGGTATGTGTATTATGTTTAGAAATCAATAGAAATGGGGTGTATGAAATGGGATGTTTGGCAAAGTTTTATGGTATTTGGACTATCCTAGCTATGTCATTTCGGGATGAGAGTTGGGATAGAATTAGAGTTCCATTTTTGGGCTTGTTATGATATGTGTATGTATGAATGTTATAGGTGGTACGAGGTGATTATTATACACTGTGAAGTACTTGGTAATTGACATCTTGACAAGTGAGTACTCTACCTATATTATGTAAGTTATGTGTATGTAGTTGGATTTCATGTGTGATTATGTGTATGTTGGCTTTGCCAAAGGAAAGAGTACCTATGGTGGTAGTAATACCCCTAGGGAATATGTTATGTATGAAGAGGCCTGGTACCAGTGTCTAGTTATGACCTTCCTTATTGGCTTTGTGCCTTAAGGAATGGAAGGATGTTACATGTATGTGATTGCTATGTTTATGCGAGTATGTATGCATGATGATATGTGGTATAGGTGCGTGCTCACTAAGCGAAAGCTTACCCCGTTGTTATTCATCTTTTAGTGGCAGGTACATCTTCGAAGAATAAAGGAAAGACTCCAGCTTGAAGCTTTTGGATTTGCGGCAGCTCAGCAGCTTATATTTTCTTTTGATGAATGATAGTTTTGGATTCTCTAAGCTTTTCAGTTGAATATTGTTTGTCTCAAACTTATTGGTTTTAAGTTGCAAACTTGTACTCTTTTCTATAAGATTATGGGATTTTATCTAAATGTTTTAATTACAAATCTTCCGCTGTATTTTAAGGTTACTTTCCGTTAAATGAGTGTTTTAAAGATAAGGGATGTTACAGTTGGTATCAGAGCCTTGGTTTAAGGGATTCGGGCATTCACAAGTGGTGAGTGTTTGAACTTAAACCCAAGTGCTCAAGTTTTCAAATAAGTAACCTTTAAAAAAAAGTTGTTTCGTGTAAGAAAATGGTTAATAAGGAAAGGGTGTTTTAAAAGAAAAAGTTTTCACGGCTGAGCTGCGGTCCAGAGCATCAAGACGGGGGTGAGCACACTATTCCATATTAGGATTTATGATAAAGCATGTTCAGTTTTGTGAAAGACCAGTTTTATAACTGTATTGGATGAGTAATTATGTTTATGTATGCTAGATATGGTCAATGTGACAAGGTTATGATTTCAAGTATGTTTTGTTGATGCATAATGTGAATTAGAATATGATATAATGTTTATATGATAAGTGGTAGATATGGAAAATGTTGTGATATATATGTTAAAGGTACCAACTAAGCTGGGAATTGGAACCTTAGTGACGGTGTTGAGTCTAAACATGGAGGGTGTAATTATAATGGTATAAGGGCCCATACCATTGCAATTACATTGTACATGCCGGGACTTGATATAGTTGCAAAAGAATTCTATGAACCAGACAAGGTTGAGGGTTGGGTAGTAACATGCTAGAAAGGGATTTTGTTAAGAGAGTATAAGCAGAAGGTTTCCAAGGAGCATGTTAGAAAGAAAGACAACTAAGCTAGGACCTCTGGACTATGCTAGGAGTTTGCTCAGGGGGGGGGATGTAGATGAATTATTCTAAAGTATCATGTTTATGTATCAGAATGGTGAACACTAGAAGGCAAGGCAAGAGACCGATTATTGAAGAGGATCAGGAAATTCCTGATCTGAGAGGTGTGATCGCTGCTGAGGTCGGGGAGGTTCTTCACGAGTTACTCCCAAGTCTCTTTGAGCAGGTAAAGCAGGAACTGGCTAATGAAATTCGTAGTCAGGTAGAGGCAGCTGTGGCCAGCAGGGCCAGTGGATCAGGGGGCTTGTCAGGCGTACAACCACGGGGGACAAGCTACAGAGATTTCTCGGCCTGTCAGCCGCCACAGTTTGAGGGGCAGAAGGACCCCGTAACCAGCACTCGTTGGATAGCTGAGGTGGAGGGTGCTTTCCGCACCAGTTTTTGTACCGAGGAAGTCAAGGTTCGCTACGCATCGAACCTTCTGAGGAAGGCAGCGAAAGACTGGTGGAACCTTATTGTTCGTGCTCGGACGCCAGAACAAGTGGATAGCATGACTTGGGAACAGTTCAAGGAACTGTTCATGGAACAGTATGTGCCCCAAATTGAGGTAGAGAGACTCACAAATGAGTTTCTATCTATGGAGCAAACTACGTAGTCGGTGAACGAGATCACTGACAAGTTTTTGGAGCGGTCCCTTTTCTGTCCTGAGTATGTCAGGAATGAAAAGGCCAAAATGTACAGATATGGGAGAGTTTTGAAACAGGAGATTAGAGAATTTGTTGTTATGGCAAGGTGCACTGATTTTCAGCAGATGCACGAGGCGGCTCGGGCTAGAGAGCTCGAATTAGAGAGCCAAAGAAAGACAAGAAGGGCAGAAACGTTTCAGACTCAACCTCAGTAGACTAAGAGGTTCAAAACTGGGAGTCATAAACCGGAGGTAAAGAAAGAGTTCAAGAGAGAGCATCCCCGCTGTGGGAAGTGTGGACGACAGCATCCGGGAGAATGCCGTATGGGCTCCGGAACCTGTTACAAATGCGGGCAACCGGGTCATATCAGTCGAGACTGCAAGGCGACCGCAAAGATATGTTTTAAGTGCTACAAGCCGGGCCATTTTGCTGACGAGTGCCCAATGAATACCGGGTCGGTCCAGAACTCGGGAACCGCACCGGTGAAGATGCTAGAGGGTGGATTGGGAAAGAAGAACGACGCACCCAGGACTCGGGGGCGAGTGTTCCAGATGACCGTAGATGAAGCAAAGGAGGAGCCAGATGTCGTGACAGGTATTTTTCCTGTTAATGCATCACCTGCCCTTGTCTTATTTGACTCGGGAGCTACTAAATCTTTTGTTTCTTTATCGTTTTGTAAAGACTTTGCTATTGTAAAGGACAAGTTAGAGAGTCCGCTAGAAGTAGAAATAGCGGACGAGGAGTTTCGTTTTGTGAGTGATGTGTATAAAGGTAATGTAATAGAGATAGCCGGAGTGAAGTTTAGTATAGATCTTATTCCTATTGCGATGAGGGAAATAAATGTAGTAGTTGGGATAGATTGGCTTAGTCGGAATGGAGCGCGCATTGATTGTGAAAAACAGCAGGTAGTGATTCGAACCCCAAGTGGGGGAGAATTAACTATCTCGAGTGAAGGAAGAAAAGGGGTACCAAAGGTGTGCACTTTGGCCAAAGCTAGAAGATATGTGCACCATGGTGGTAGCAGTTACTTGGCGTATATTGTTGATGAACGGGAGGAGAAAAAGAAGAGAACAGTGGCAGATGTACCAGTGGTCAGCGAGTTTCCGGATGTTTTCCCGGATGACTTGTCTGGCATTCCTCCCGGGAGGCAAGTGGAGTTCCGAATAGACTTGATTTCGGGGGCGGCACCGGTAGCAAAGACTCCTTACCGTTTGGCACCTCCGGAGATGCATGAACTGTCCAAGCAGCTGGAGGAACTGTTGGATAAGGGTTTCATCCGCCCCAGTAGTTCACCTTGGGGAGCCCCTATCCTTTTCGTGAAAAAGAAGGACGGGTCGATGCGGATGTGCATCGACTATAGAGAGCTTAACAAGCTTACGGTGAAGAACAGATACCCGTTGCCGAGGATCGACGATCTCTTCGATCAACTTCAGGGAGCCGTTTGGTTCTCTAAGATAGATCTTCGCTCAGGGTACCGCCAGTTGAAGGTCAGGGAAGAGGATGTTCACAAGACAGCGTTCAGAACCAGGTACGGGCATTTCGAGTTCATCGTGATGCCATTTGGACTGACGAACGCACCGGCGACATTCATGGATCTTATGAATAGAGTTTGCAGACCGATGTTGGATAGGTCAGTCATCGTGTTTATAGACGATATACTGATCTACTCCAAGTCGAAGGAGGATCATATGGAGCATCTACGAGAGGTTTTGGAGATTTTGCGTAAGGAGCAGTTATATGCAAAGTTCTCCAAGTGTGATTTCTGGTTACAAGAGGTTCAATTTCTTGGACATCTTGTGAACCGAGAGGGTATCAAGGTAGACCCAGCGAAGGTGGAGGCAGTGATGAAGTGGGAAACCCCGAAGACTCCCACTGAGATTAGGAGTTTCCTTGGATTAGCCGGGTACTACCGCCGGTTCATCCAGGATTTCTCCAAGATAGCAGTTCCGTTGACGAAGCTGACGAGGAAGAACGAACGTTTCGTTTGGGGAGAGGAACAGAAAACAGCGTTCGAAACCTTAAGGAGAAAGTTATGCGAGGCTCCGGTGTTGACACTACCGGAGGGAGTTGAAGACATGACAGTCTACTGTGATGCGTCTTATCACGGGCTAGGCTGCGTTCTTATGCAGAGGGAAAGGGTGATTGCCTATGCGTCTCGTCAACTGAAGACGCATGAGGTGAGTTACCCGACTCACGATTTGGAGCTTGCGGCAGTGGTGTTCGCTCTCAAGTTATGGCGGCACTACCTGTATGGGGTGAAGTGTACTATCTATACGGACCACAAGAGTCTTCGTTATTTCATGGATCAACAGAATTTGAACATGAGACAGCGGAGGTGGTTGGATGTGGTGAAGGATTATGATTGCGAGATTCTTTATCACCCGGGGAAGGCAAATGTCGTAGCGGATGCCTTGAGTAGAAGAGCGAGTAGTGTTCTACTTCGGGTACCGTTGATGAGACTAACAGTATCAACGTCGCTTCACGACTTGGTAAGAAGGTCTCAAGAGGAAGCGATCAAGGGTGAGAACCAGAAGAAGGAACGGATAAAGGGACAGGTGGATCAGTTAGTGCCCGACATTCGAGGTCTATTGACTCGGTACGGTCGGGTATGGGTTCCAGTATCGTGTGAGGCAAGGCAGACACTTCTGGACGAGGCGCATAAGTCAAGGTTCTCTATCCATCCCGGTGCTACTAAGATGTATAGAGATCTGAAGACTGACTACTGGTGGCCGGGGATGAAGAGGGACGTGGCTAAGTACGTGGAGAAATGTTTGACTCGTTTAAGGGTCAAAGCAGAGCATCAGAGACCGCACGGGAAGTTACAGCCATTAGAGATACCAGAGTGGAAGTGGGAGCATATAACAATGGATCTGATTACCAAGTTGCCTCGAACACCTAGGAATCATGATGCCATTTGGGTGGTTGTAGATAGGCTGACAAAGAGTGCCCATTTTATCGCGATCCGTGAAAGTTCATCTGCAGAAAAGTTAGCTGACATCTATGTCAGTGAAATTGTAGCAAGGCATGGGGTACCGGTAACAGTGATATCAGACAGGGATGTTCGGTTTACGTCGCGGTTTTGGGGGAAGTTCCATGAAGATTTGGGTACGAGACTTCAGTTCAGTACAACCTTTCACCCACAGACGGACGGGCAAAGCGAGAGAACAATTCAGACTCTTGAGGATATGTTGAGAGACTGTGTTTTGGATTTTGGGGGCAGCTGGGATACGTATTTACCGTTGGCTGAGTTCTCATACAACAACAGTTTCCATGCCAGTATTGGCATGCCTCCGTATGAGATGTTGTACGGGAGAAGATGTAGGACTCCTATCTGTTGGGGAGAGGTAGGCCAGCGGGAGTTAAGCAGCACAGAAGTGGTTCAGAAAACGACGGAAAGTATTGAGATGATTCGGGATAGGCTACGAACCGCACAGAGTCGTCAAAAGAGTTACGCCGACAAGCGAAGGTCGGATCTGGAGTTCAACGTGGGAGATAATGTTTTGTTGAAGGTATCACCTTGGAAAGGGGTGATCCGATTCCGGAAGAGGGGCAAGCTAGGCCCTAGGTTTATCGGACCTTTCAAGGTGATAGCACGGGTTGGGAAGGTTGCGTACCGGCTGGAGCTTCCGCCGGAACTCAGTCTGATACACAACACCTTCCACGTATCTCAGTTGAGGAAGTGTTTAGCTGACGAGTCGGCGCATGTCCCTATAGATGACATACAGGTCGACGAACGGTTGAATTATATTGAAAGACCGATAGCAATCTTGGAAAGGAAGACCAAATCCTTGCGAAACAAGGAGATCAGCTTAATGAAAGTTCAGTGGGAACACCGAAAAGGATCAGAATGGACATGGGAACCGGAAGCTGAGATGAGATCGAATTATCCGGAACTCTTCCAAGTCTGATCGATTTCGAGGACGAAATCCTGGTAAGTGGGGGAGAGTTGTAACACCCCGTTTCCCAATTTACGTGATTTAACTGTCTCTTTTGGGGTTGAGTTAATTTTTGGGTCGTTATGTACGTGTTCAGGAATCTAGGGGCCAGTTTATCAATTTTGTAAGATGAGGGTGTGTTTTGGCATGTATGTAAAGGGGATGGAAACCCTAAACACCCTCATTTGCAGCCATTTGTTTCTTTAGCAAAGAAGAGAGAAAAGAGAAAGGGATTTTCGGAGTTCTTGTGAGCTGCTGTGAAAGACCGACCGATTCTCCTTCGTTAACCGTTGGATCGTCGTGAAATTTGGACAGCGACTTCACGACCCTCTAATCTACATTCTGACCGGAGGGATTTAGCATCGGAGTTACCAGTAGAGAGAACCAAGTGTCCGAAGTTGCTGTATTTTCCAGGCGAAAGTTTTGGTGATTTTGGAAGATTCAAGTTGTGAAAGGTTCTAGGAGGATTGTTGTTCGCGGTCTAGAATTGCAAGGTATGTGTATTATGTTTAGAAATCAATAGAAATGGGGTGTATGAAATGGGATGTTTGGCAAAGTTTTATGGAATTTGGACTATCCTAGCTATGTCATTTCGGGATGAGAGTTGGGATAGAATTAGAGTTCCATTTTTGGGCTTGTTATGATATGTGTATGTATGAATGTTATAGGTGGTACGAGGTGATTATTATACACTGTGAAGTACTTGGTAATTGACATCTTGACAAGTGAGTACTCTACCTATATTATGTAAGTTATGTGTATGTAGTTGGATTGCATGTGTGATTATGTGTATGTTGGCTTTGCCAAAGGAAAGAGTACCTATGGTGGTAGTAATACCCCTAGGGAATATGTTATGTATGAAGAGGCCTGGTACCAGTGTCTAGTTATGACCTTCCTTATTGGCTTTGTGCCATAAGGAATGGAAGGATGTTACATGTATGTGATTGCTATGTTTATGGGAGTATGTATGCATGATGATATGTGGTATAGGTGCGTGCTCACTAAGCGAAAGCTTACCCCGTTGTTATTCATCTTTTAGTGGCAGGTACATCTTCGAAGAATAAAGGAAAGGCTCCAGCTTGAAGCTTTTGGATTTGCGGCAGCTCAGCAGCTTATATTTTCTTTTGATGAATGATAGTTTTGGATTCTCTAAGCTTTTCAGTTGAATATTGTTTGTCTCAAACTTATTGGTTTTAAGTTGCAAACTTGTACTCTTTTCTATAAGATTATGGGATTTTATCTAAATGTTTTAATTACAAATCTTCCGCTGTATTTTAAGGTTACTTTCCGTTAAATGAGTGTTTTAAAGATAAGGGATGTTACAAAAGGAAAGCTCAGAAGTTGGATTTTTGGAGAGAGAAAGGTGTTATGAGTTTTATGTATACCTGCGGGTGGGTTGGAGAAGTCATCGAATTCCCGGTGACTAGTAAAATGCTCGAAGTCGTCTTCCAGAGATGGTTGATGCTGAGAGCCCACAGGTCCTTGATTTTGATTAATCAATCGCAGTAGATCATCAGCTGCTGTGTCACTCAGGTGAATGGCGCGTGAGCTTGAGAATGGAGGAATTAAGAAGGTTGGAGTGACCAAAGAAGATGAGGGAGGAACAAGAGTTGAGAAGAGGGATTAGGTGGCAGATTAAGTGTTGGATCCGCTGAAGAATACTTCAACAATACTTTGAGGTGCTGAAGAAGGGGGGTCCTGATCCATGATAACTTCAGTGTTCCGATGAACTGAAGTGGGTATAGAAGAGGTTGGTTCAGCAGATGTGGAGAAGCGTTCCAAGAAACCGTCCTTCGTCTTCTGTAGAGAGACAGACGCTGAGTCTTCAGCCTGGGATGGCTTGGGGGGTTGCTCCTTAGAAATCTTCTTGGTCTTATGGATGCCAAGTGGGGTTTCAGATTGTTTTCTCTTTCGAGATGGAGTGGTTGTTGCGGCCTGGGTACCAGCGGTTGGGACGACCGCTGCCGAGGAGGTAGCCACAAAAGTAGAAGAAGTAGGGGGCAGAGAAGAGGTAAGAGAGTAGAAAGACGTACCTCGTTGGAGAGTGGTTTGAAGTCCAGCACCTTAGGGCCAACCTAGGACAGCCTCAGGTTTCCATGTTTAGGGTACTTATCCCCAAGTGCTTGCATGAAGAGAGCACTGAGAAAACGAGGATAAGGGACATTCGCTGTTCGCTTTGGTTCTTCGACCCTCTCCATCATGTCTTCGAAGATTATCTTGGCCCATTCTATATGGAGCCCTTTCATCAGTGCATACCCCATAGTAGTATGGGGTTTTGAGGCCTGATCAGTTGACCCGACCTTTGCTGTCATACAGTTGATGAGATGTGCGAAGATAAAGTTCATCTCGCTTGGCATCTTGCTTTTGAGGATGGTGGTGATCTTCTTCTCAGGGAGGTCATCTCTCCATGTGTTCCACTTGTACTTTATTGCATCCAGAAATGCAATGATTTCTACTTTGCCTTTTGTGGTCTTGACATCAGCTAAGGAAACGAAATGTTTGTCTTTGGAGCTTCCAGGGAGATTGAGAGCAGACCTGATAGCCCTGGGAGTAATCTTTGCTTCCCCAAATTCGGTGTCAAAGAGGATGACGTCCACCATTTTTTTAGGGTTCTTGGTGGAGGCAACCTGAGCTCTTCTGGTAGTGTACCAGAATTGGGCAAGTAGGTTCTTGTGGGCTGGGGGTTTGATTGTCAGTGTTGTCGCCAGAGGACAGGACTTGAGGAAGTTTACAGCGTCATCAAGATGAGTAATCATTTTCTTTGGGGGGGAAATTGATCAGGGCGTAGTGGTTGTTACCATGGAATGTAATATGTTCCATTGAGTGACCCATGTTGGGAGCTTTAGTAATTTCAGCCTTGTCAGAAGTTGTGGGAGAAGCAGTCTTGGTAGCATCAGTAGTTGCTATTTATGTTCAATATTCACAAAGATGAAGAAGATGAAGAAAAGTGTCTTAAAGTGGAAAGAGTTTCCAAAATAAGAATTTTTAGGGTTTTACAGTTTCCATTTAGAGAAAGAGATGGAAACTAGGGTTTTCTAGTTTTGAAAAGAAGTACAAAACATAGTGAAAAATCTTGTTTTCCAGTTTCCTTTTATGGAAAGGATTATGGAAAAACATATGAAAGTGTCAAGTTTAAGATTTTAGTTAAAAACATGAAGAACAATCTGTAAGCAAATTGTGTCTTTTAAAACTATCAAGAAGATGATTTTAAACTTGCAAAAAAGGTACATTTTGATCTTGTAAAAACAATAATAAGATCAAAAATGTTGTTTAAGATAGATTAGAGAAGAGAAATGTAACCTGTTTCGTAAATAGAGATGAAGATTAACACAGGTTCTTGAAAAATCCGAATGCAAAGAAAATATGGGAATTCTTTTTGCCTTGAGAGAGTTCGTATGCGTAAAAGGTAAAAATACAAACTCAAAGGGTTTATATAGTGAGAGTAGAGAGAGAAAAACTAAGAGCGGGAAAAGTTTTTCACGATGACACGGACACGTCCCTTGAATCTGATTGGACAAGGAAACGAAATGGGCGAATGTGTCAGACAAAAAGGTGTGCCATGTTTTATCCAAAGGATGACGTCATAAACGTACTTTCATATTTTAAGGTGTCTCTGAGGGTTTTTAAAAAAAACTCAGGGACATTTTAAAAGTGGAGAAGCACTGAATTGAAATATCATTGTTAGTTTTAGAGTTTCAAAGTATCACTGAAAGGAAGAGATATTCAACGATGAAATATGTTTTGAAATTCTACATACTGAAGCGAACGTCAGCGTTTAAGAGAGAGAACATACCTTGATATCAACGAATTAATTTTGTATAGAGATTATATGATTAATAGGGGTATACAAGTTCATTTTATCACTCATCAAATGCTAAACGCTGAAGATTTTACTCTTCTAGGTTCAGCATTCCAAGCTCGCTGATGGGAAAGTTGAATCTTTTCTCATCAAGAGGTTTGGTGAAAAGATCAGCTAACTGAAAGTCAGTGGGAATAAAATGATGTTATATATCACCATTCATCACATGATCTCTAATAAAATGATATCTGATCTCGATGTGTTTGGTCTTTGAGTGTAGCACTGGATTGTTTGCTATGGCGATGGCACTAGTGCTTTCGTAATAGATTGGAATTTTGGAGAGCTGAAGGTCATAGTCCAGTAGTTGATTTCTCATCCACAAGACCTGAGAACAACAGCTTCCAGCGGCTACGTACTCAGCTTCAGTGGTTGAGGTGGACACTGAGTTTTGCTTTTTACTTGTCCAACTCACCATCTTTCCACCCAGGAGCTGACAGCCTCCTGTGGTGCTTTTCCTATCCAATTTGCATCCTGCAAAATCACTATCTGAATAGGCGATTAGATCAAACCCTGAGTCTTTGGAATACCAAAGACATAGGTTAGGAGTACCCTTATGTGACACCCGTCAAATTTACTATTCAGGTTAGAACTGTACTGAACATTTCAGTTATTCATATTTTAGACAACACCGTCAAATTTAGCAGTAAAAACGACGTTGTTAGGAAAATTTGAGAATTTGTCCTAGCATTTGCCTAAATAAGTGAATTATCCATAAATCTCATAAAATACCAATTTAAAATATCCTAAGTACATATATATATATATATACTTTGCAAAATATACTAGTAATAAGACAAGTATTATTATTATGGTAAATTGTTTATTTAATAATTCAAATGTAAAAAAAATAACATTTTTGGAGGTCCAATCATGTTACACCAAAAATTGCACTCCATCTCTCTTTTTCTCTCCCTCCCATGGCTGGTCCCAAACCCCCATAACACCCCCTCACTCCATTTTTCATCTCATTTCAAATCCATAACATTTCACCTCTCTCTCTAACTTCTCTCTAAGACTTTTCTCTCAATTCTCTCTCTTTTTCTCTCTAAATTTACTTCTAAATACTCTTCATACTCCAGCCCTTACGCTCAAGAAATCAAGCATTTGAGTCTTCTTAAGGTAAATGCTTGTGTAGGATGAAAACTACACAACTCTTGTTTAAGTTCTTTCATTTTCTTTTAAGTTCTTCATCTTCTACTCTAGTTTTATTCTTGCATTTGCTAGGATCATTCTTAAATCTTAATGTTTGTAGATTCATCACCAAAATATGTTGCATGTTTTTAAAAAGTGATGAATCCATGATCAAACCAATGTTAAGACCAAAGAAGGAACTTTTGCAAATTTCACTAGCATGCATGTGTTCTTCTTTAAAATCTACCTCTTAATCTCTAGGAAGCTTCAAAAAAGAGAGCAAGAAAACCATTTTGGGGATTTTTGAAAGATACCTTTATTTAATATACATGCATGTAGTTCTAGAGGTTTAAAAATAAATATTCATCTGAAAATATTTGTTTGGGGAAGTGTCAAATCGGATTCCATGCAAAAGGAACAAACTCATGGCAAAACTTAAAGTTAGATACATTTTCCTAGAAGCTATCTTTTGATAGCAATCTGTCAGATTTCTACCTTTCTCTTTAAATGGCCATAACTCTCTCAATATGTAACCAAATGAGGCTAAATTTCTTCTGGAATGTATGTTTATGTGTTAAGATTCGAACCCAAGTGGTTTAAAGTGAAATCTCTTGTCCAGAAAAGCCTTGGAAAATAACTAAAAACAAATTGAAAGTGACACAAAGATCTGGACAGAAAAAGGAAAACTCCAAATGAGGTTAAAAATCAACTTTTAACTTATTTTATTATAAATCTATGACTTTTATTGAGTAATAAGACATGCAAAGATAATTTAGACCATAACAAAAATATAAACCTTAAACAAAGTTCTACATAAGGTATTTTATGACATTGTGGATAAGTAGGTTTCCCTAAACCCCTAGAATTAAGGCAGAATCTTACTAGTGCTCTTACGATTCGTAGGATCGGAGTAGGATCAAAGTACAAGTGAGCTTGTGAGCATCTCGGAAACACCTTCGCCTATCATCGTGAGTTTTCACAGCCCCTTTTTACTATTTTGTACATTTTGGGGTGAAAAGCGTGTTACAAATTACTTACGCATCGGTTTTGTCATTTACTCAAACTGATTTACATTACAACGAACTTTTATGTGCTATGGTATATATGCTTATGTTAGTTGATTCTGAGTTTCACATTTATTTGAAAGTCCCCGGTACGAACTACATTACCCATTAGCTCATTGTGCGAGCCGCTTGGTATATTATGGATAACGTTATTTGGTTGACACCCCACTCACCTCGCGAGTGCATAATTGCCGACTAACTTATCATGTTTGTGAGGAACATGTGTCTTTGGGGCGTGTACGGTCAATAGGTTTGGGTAGTGGGCTCATTACTTTACATATTTGCATACGATATTATACCTTGCGCATGTTGACAAACGAACTCTTAATCCATTGGGCGGATTTACAAAAATGCTTTATAACTACAACCGAATACTCAATCCACTGCGCGGATTTACAAACTTGCATTAAAACTGTTATGCATACCGAAAACCTGTGAACTCACCAACTATTCAATAGTTGACCCTCTCAATTACATGCTTTTCAGGAAATATCAAGTAAGGTTGGATTTTAGAAGGCACCACAAGTAGCGACATTCAACACGCTTTTTCCTTATCATGTCAATTTTTGTTTTTGGACAATTTGTATTTTGGAACATGATGTACTTTTGTAAACTTTTATGATATGATGATTGTGTGTTGTCTTCTACCTTACGTAATGAAACCTTGAACTGTGACATCTCGTACTTCCGCTTTAGCGGGGTGTGACAGCAATGGTATCAGAGCCGTAGGTTATAGAGAATACCGGTCTTTCATTGGAAAAACTCAACTATAACCAAAATCCAAAATTGACATGAAAACAACTGAACCTACTACTAGTATAACTAAGTCTAGAATGGTGTTGACGGACTTTAATTAAACATAGCTTGATCACCTATGTTCGATTAAGGAAGGTTAATGCGAGACTAGAAATAGTTATAGTAGGAGTATGTCAATTTTTACTTGCACTCTCTAGTAGCATGCATAGTGCGTAGACATTGCGTAGGAGAGACACTACACTTATACGATTAGTGACTAAGTACACTTTTGCCTCAGTTTCACTATGTCATCATCATCATCCCACTCTCTCTCTTCTTACTCGGCCGACGAGTCGGGCTATGTCACTAGTCGACCTCAAGTCAACCCACCGAGTATCCGGGAGGATGAGGATCCTAGGAACACTGAATCGGAGCAAGAAGTGTCAAGCGAGCGAGATCCTTACGACGGACCGAGAATGACACCAACCCCGGTATTGCCTCAACCAACTCCTATAACCTTTCAACAGAACCCCAATGGACCACGTATTAGACAAACAGCAAGAAATAGCGTCCCAATTCCTAGACGAGTGATGCTTAGGTCGGCGCGTCCGGAGGCACAGGAGCCGCCACGTGTGATCACTGGAGTACCAGTCGGGCGTGTGTCTGGCATGACCTGTGCGGAGGAGCAACAAGTACAGGCTATGGCGACTGAGATACACGGCTGTTAGGTGAGGGTGACGCACCAAGGGCAAGTCGTGACTGAGCTGGTGGAGCTGAGCCATCTCTTGTACAATGTTTCGACCCAGGCTTTGGAGAGCGTTAGGACGGCTAGGCGGACCGCAATGAGGGAAGAGCTTGCATGCGTGATTGGAGGAGTAGTGCTAGCTATGCTTGTGTTGATGATCTTGATAGTTGTGTATTTGGGATGGTTTTGATTAGGATGATTGATAGTTTGGCAGCTTTTGATAAGACTTTTGGGTTCAAAAGAAAACATTTTCTTGTGGTTATTATGAACTAAGTATTTTGGGTAATTTTAAGTGATTGGTTGTATTAGATCTAAAAACTTTGGTATTGATGTAGGATGAACCTCAAAATTTTGGTATTAGTGGCATTATCTAAAAATAGGATTGGATTTTTATCTTGATGTTATCTGGAGCACGGATAGGAAGGTAGTGAGAAATTTCGGAGTAAAGGCTTAGGACTCTAGGCAGTTCAATGGTCCACACCCAAAGTGTAACAAATGTAACTACTAACATGAAGGAGCCTGCCCTGTTTGTGCCAATTGTAAACGAGTAGGTCATTACACCAAGTACTGCAGGTTGGAAAAGGGTGTCAGTGACGGGAAAAGGGTATGCTTCGCGTGTGGAAGTCAGGATCACTTCCGGAATATGTTCCCAAGATTTGGTAGGAGGCCGAACAATAACAATAATGGGAACCAGGCAAGACAAGCCAATCAAGGAAATCAAGGAGGTCAAGATCGAGGACGGACATTTGTCATTGGAGCTGACGAAGCACGTCGCGACCCTAATGTGGTGACAGGTACGTTTCTCCTAAACAACCACTATGCATCAGTATTATTTGACACTGGAGCGGATAGAAGTTTTGTTTCATTGGAATTAGGCCACTAATTGACTTGGAATCTAGGATAATGTCGGATGCTTATATTATTGAGGTTGCTAATGGTCATAAATTTGAGGCTAAGGATGTAATTTTAGATTGTACCTTGAATCTAGCCGATAAATTGTTTAGCGTTGATCTTATTCCTATTGAATTGGGGAGTTTTGACGTAGTAATAGGCATGGATTGGTTATCCAAGAATCGAGCGGAGATCTGTTGTTTTGATAAGACGATTAGAGTACCTTTGCAAGACGGAGAAACCCTCGTTATACAAGGAAACAAAGTTGGAAGGAGTCTAGAAGTAGTGTCAAGTGAGAAGATTCATAAGTATTTGAGGAAGAAGTGCGTTGCATTTTTGGCTCACATAGTTGAGAAGAAGTTCGAGGAAAGGCGAATCCAAGATATTCCGGTGGTGAAGGATCACCCAGAGGTGTTTCCCGATGATTTGCCTGGACTTCCCCCGTTTAGACAAGTCGAATTTCCAATTGACCTCATACCTGGAGCAGCACCTGTAGCTAAGGCACCGTATCGTTTAGCACCTGCCGAAATGAAAGAGTTGTCGAGTCAATTTCAGGAACTCCTGGACAAGGAATTTATTAGACCAAGTTCCTCACCTTGGGGAGCCCCAGTCCTGTTCGTCAAGAAAAAGGATGGATCGTTTCGAATGTGTATCGATTATAGGGAGCTGAACAAGTTGACGATCAAGAATCGATATCCTCTTCCTCGAATAGATGACTTGTCCGACCAATTGCAGGGTGCAACTTATTTCTCAAAGATTGATCTTCGATCAGGGTATCACCAGTTAAGAGTCCTTGAGGAGGACATCCCTAAGACAACTTTTAGGACTCGATATGGACACTACGAGTTTTTGGTTATGCCTTTCGGATTAACGAATGCAACAACTGTGTTCATGGATTTAATAAACAGGGTATGCCGACCATACCTTGACAAGTTTGTGATCGTGTTTATCGATGACATCTTGATCTACTCTCGAAGTAAGGAGGATCACGAACAACATTTAAAGATAATTCTAGAGACACTTAAGGATCAGAAACTGTACGCCAAATTCTCAAAGTGCGAATTTTGGATTCGTGAAGTACACTTCCTTGGTCACGTGATTGGTGAGAAAGGAATTCACGTGGACCCGGCTAAAGTGGAAGCCGTTAAGAAGTGGGAAGCTCTTAAGACCCCGACAGAAAATCGTCAATTTCTAGGTTTGGCGGGTTATTATAGACGATTCATCGAGAACTTCTAAAAAAATTGCTAAACCACTCACAACACTGACCTAAAAGGATAGTAAATTTGTTTGGGGAGAACCGCAAGAGGAGGCGTTACAGCTATTGAAGAAAAAGTTGTGCAATGCACCAATTCTAGCGGTACCTGAAGGAACCGATGACTTTGTGGTGTATTGTGACGCATCGCATCAACGTTTGGGTTGTGTGTTGATGCAAAAGGACAAGGTTATAGCATACGCCTCGCGACAACTAAAGGTTCATGAGAAGAACTATACCACACACGACTTGGAGCTCGGAGCTGTGGTATTCGCTTTAAATATTTAGAGACATTATTTGTACGACACTAAATGCACTATCTTCACCGATCATAAGAGTCTCCAGCATATCCTAGACCAGAAAATGCTCAACATGAGACAAAGGAGATGGGTAGAACTACTCAGCGACTACGATTGTGAAATTCGCTATCACCCAGGTAAGGCCAATGTAGTGGCCGATGCTCTGAGTAGGAGGGAAAGGGTAAAACCTTCACGTGTACGAGCAATGGGAGCACTTGTACAAACGAGTTTAAAGACTCGAATTCTTGAAGCTCAGACCGAAGCAATGAAAATGGAAAACTTGAAGGACGAAAGCCTTCACGGTATAGAAAGTAGATTTGAAACTAAGGTTGATGGAGTACGTTACTTCAAGGACAGAGTTTGGATCCCAAAAGCCAACGACGTACGGGAAACAGTTCTGGATGAAGCCCACAAGTCTAGATATTCAATTCATCCAGGGGCGGATAAGATGTACAAGGACTTAAGGGAATATTATTGGTGGCCATGAATGAAGAAAGATATCGCCTTGTACGTAGGGAAATGTTTAACTTGTTCAAAGGTCAAAGTTGTATATCAAAATCCATCTGGTCTGCTACAACAACCAGAGATTCCCCAATGGAAATGGGAATAAATAACCATGGATTTTATAACCAAACTTCCAAGGAGTGCCAAAGGGCACGACTCGATTTAGTTTATAGTAGATCGATTCACGAAATTTGCACATTTCCTACCGATTCGGGAGGATTATAAGATGGAAAAGCTTGCTCAGATCTACATCAACGAAATCGTTACACGTCATGGAGTACCAATTTCCATCATTTCAGATAGAGATAGCCGTTTCACGTCACGGTTTTGGCAGTCGCTTCAGAAAGCATTGGGTACGCAATTGAATTTGAGCACTGCCTACCATCCTCAAACGGATGGCCAAAGTGAACGGACTATACAAACGTTAGAAGACATGCTTCGGGCATGCGTGTTAGACTTCGGAGGAAGTTGGGATGCCTTTGGTCGTGTTTTCTTATAACAATAGCTACCACACCAGTATTCAGTATGCGCCATATGAAGCCTTATATGGTCGCAAGTGTCGTTCACCGCTTTGTTGGTTAGAAATTGGAGACAGACAGCTATCTAGACCCGATATTGTACAGGAAACTACCGACAAGATTTCAATCATTAGAGATAGACTTAAAGCATCCAGAGATCGTCAGAAACGTTATGCGGATAACAGTCGAAAGCCTTTAGAATTCCAAGTGGGTGATAAAGTGCTTCTAAAAGTATCTCCATGGAAAGGAATAGTACGATTTGGGAAGAGAGGAAAATTGAGCCCAAGGTATGTCGGACCATTTGAGATCTCCGAAAGTATTGGTCCAGTAGCGTATAGACTCAATTTGCCTAAGGAACTAAGTGCCATTCATGATACATTTAACGTGTCGAACCTCAAGAAATGTCTAGCTGACGACTCATTAATCATACCTCTAGAAGAAGTTCAAATTGACGATAAGCTACACATCATAGAAGAACCAACTAAGATTCTCGATAGAGAAGTTAAGCGTCTGCAACGAAAGAAAATCCCGATTGTGAAAGTTTATTGGAACACAAGGCGTGGGCCTGAGTATACATGGGAACGAGAGGATTACATGAAACATAAGTATCCTCACCTCTTTGCTAAGAAACCGGTTAATGCTGAAAGTTCTTGAATTTCGGGACGAAATTCTTTTAACCGGGGGAGACTGTGACAACCGTCAAATTTACTATTCAGGTTAGAACTGTACTGAACATTTCAGTTATTCATATTTTAGACAACACCGTCGAATTTAGCAGTAAAAACGACGTTGTTAGGAAAATTTGAGAATTTGTCCTAGCATTTGCCTAAATAAGTGAATTATCCATAAATCTCATAAAATGCCAATTTAAATTATCCTAAGTACATATATATATATATATATATATATATATACTTTGCAAAATATACTAGTAATAAGACAAGTATTATTTTTATGGTAAATTGTTTATTTAATAATTCAAATGTAAAAAAAATAACATTTTTGGAGGTCCAATCATGTTACACCAAAAATTGCACTCCATCTCTCTCTTTCTCTCCCTCCCATGGCTGGTCCCAAACCCCCATAACACCCCCCTCACTCCATTTTTCATCTCATTTCAAATCCATAACATTTCACCTCTCTCTCTCTCTCTAACTTCTCTCTAAGACTTTTCTCTCAATTCTCTCTCTTTTTCTCTCTAAATTTACTTCTAAATACTCTTCATACTCCAGCCCTTACGCTCAAGAAATCAAGCATTTGAGTCTTCTTAAGGTAAATGCATGTGTAGGATGAAAACTACACAACTCTTGTTTAAGTTCTTTCATTTTCTTTTAAGTTCTTCATCTTCTACTCTAGTTTTATACTTGCATTTGCTAGAATCATTCTTAAATCTTAATGTTTGTAGATTCATCGCCAAAATATGTTGCATGTTGTTAAAAAGTGATGAATACATGATCAAACCAATGTTAAGACCAAAGAAGGAACTTTTGCAAATTTCACTAGCATGCATGTGTTCTTCTTTAAAATCTACCTCTTAATCTCTAAGAAGCTTTATGAAAAACTTTATATTACACTAAAAACATTTTTTAATTGTTCGGAATTGACAGGCCTTGATTCCCAGGATCTTTGATCGAATTACCCGGCCATCATACGGGCATCATGCATCAAATCATCATTCATACAAAAGGAAAGAACAAGAGAAAGTGGGTTGAACCCTTCTAAGTAATCTGAAATATAATATAGATTCAACTGATTAAATTGTTTACATAAGGACTCTATTTATAGACATGAACCGGTGCCTTGAAGAGGTGCCAATGAACCATTGCAACCCTTCGATTGTGACTGCTTCTAGACCATCGCAACCCTTCGGTTGTGACTATCGCAACCCTTCGGGACCATTGCATAACCGCCTTTTAACTAACTAATAACTAACTTCTATAATAACTGGATTACTAATATAACTATAACTAACATATGTAACTGTTATATCATTATGGTTCCAACAATCTCCCCCCTAATGATATAATCAGTAATTCTTCGGTCTTCAATCAATGATGACATAATCTTGGAACTATCTTCTGGTTCCTTGTCTTCATCAGTTTCCTTAATATTTGTTCTTTGACGCAATGCTTCCTGCCCTCGTGCCTTTAATCGACGGTTTTTCTGACCGTTCGTATTTCTCCGGTTGTCTTCTCCGGTTCCGATTAAGGTATGTAAACCTTTTTTCGGTATCAACAATGGTATCAGAGCCGACGGTTGGATCAAACAAGGAGGAAGTCGATGAGGATTCCCCAACTTCGCGAAACACGTACACGATTCCATGGAAACGAGAAAACGACGAAGTTGCGATACGGTCCGAACAACATGCATGAAAAAGGTGAGATAAGAACCAAAAAAACAACATGCTATCGATGCATGTTGAAGGGGCACTTTGCCTGGGAATGCCCGAGGAAGATGACGTGTTCGATGAAGAAACGGTCGATGCTACATACGGTCGAAGTCGAAACAAGTAGCGGCACTAAGACTCCTCGAACTTTAGGCCCACTACTGCCCTACCAACAGACGCACACCGAAAGAATCATCGTGAATGGAGATTATTTAGTCGAAGGTACGGATACAGGATCTTGGAATACGATTTGGTACGTAAATACTAAAATCTCGAGGCACATGTCTCCTACGAAGGAGATGTTCGATACTTTTAAGAAGTGTTTCTTCATCAATGATGAAGAATGTCACTTCGATCCTATATATGTGCACGGTATCGGTGAAATAAGTTTGAATACGAACGAAAGAACGTATGTCATACCATACGTATCATTCGTACCGGAAGTAAATATCAACGTTTTGAGTATGAAGCAACTTATACTCCAAGGTTTTGAAGTGGAAGTGGGTGATTTGAAATGCAAAATCACTCACATGTGTGACGGTTCCAAGAAAGAAACGAAAGAAAAGAAGGAATTCATGAGTACGGATTCAAAGACATGTGACAAAGGGCAGAAGCCGATGATCGAGGAAGAAAAAATCGAGATTCGTGGAAGTTTTGTGCCTGTGCATATTAGAACTCTCAATGATTTTACCACTTTCATGATTTTGGTTAAGTCTGACAGAATAGCTTATGCAAATAAGCAATTTTTCAAAAGGAAATTTGATGAGGCACTTGTATGGTTTTTTAAGATCAAGGACAATGAAGAAATCATTGTACCAACGAAGGTATCGGGATTTGAAGTGTGCCTATTCGATCTTTACAAATTGGGTATTGGCTATGGAGGACACGAAGTCATCACCGTAAAAGGACTTTGTAACGACATCGCACAGAGCTTTGGGTTTCCAGGATGTTATGATAAGGCATTCAATAGACTGTTCATAGACTATCTTCTGCATCCACATGAATACTTTGTTTTTGCTCAGAAATGGTACAGAAAGTACGCGAGCATTGAGAGTCAGAAGTACGGGAGTGTGCCCGACAGGACTCAAGACACAAAGGGTTGTAAGGTTGACGATGGCGTAGGTACCATAGATGGTAGATGCACCAGAGGGAATGGTCAGGGAGACCGGAATGCCACCAAGACACCACATCAACTCAAAGACAGCAAGGTTTCAGAAAATGAGGAAGCAGAAGACGAAGACCCGAGCATTGATGGCTACTATTCGGAAGAAGACAAAGACCCGAGCGATGTGTCGGTTGAAGGTGAGGACTTTGCGGTCATACTGTAAAGTCTCAAAATTGAAGCTGCTGGAAGACGTTTTGACATTTAGGAGGGAGAATGTTGGAATTATTAAATGTCAAAACTTTATGTTATTATTTTAGTATAAGGTTTATGTTTTTAATAAGGTTGAATTAATGAGGTTATGACACCTCATCAATGTAAAACCAAACTGGTAGTTTATAGGTAGTTATGGAAGACGGTTTTAGCACCTTATGCCAACCATCATGTCCCTTTGTAGGCACCGTTTCATGTTTTTATAAGCATGAAATCGGATGCCATGTATGTAAGTGTGTGTATCAACTTCAATCTATTAAGTATTGTTTTTTCTTTCTTTCTTGTTAAGTGTGTGATCATAATGGGTTCATCATCATCCAAGTATCAAGATCAAGTGATCGTCAACGGAGAAGTCTTAAACCCGAAACCTTCTAAGGACTCGGCGTCGAAACCTTCTTCACAACATTAATCTCCATGCATGTGCTAAAAACTTGTTATTTTATATAGCAAAAACAAGTTTTTGGTTTGACTACTCATGAAATCTTCAAGAAGAGAGCAAGAAAACCATTTTGGGGATTTTTGAAAGATACCTTTATTTAATATACATGCATGTAGTTCTAGAGGTTTAAAAATAAATATTCATCTGAAAATATTTGTTTGGGGAAGTGTTAAATCGGATTCCATGCAAAAGGAACAAAATCATGGCAAAACTTAAAGTTAGATGCATTTTCCTAGAAGCTATCTTTTGACAGCAATCTGTCAGATTTCTACCTCTCTCTTTAAATGGCCATAACTCTCTCAATATGTAACCAAATGAGGCTACATTTCTTCTGTAATTTATGTTTTTGTGTTAAGATTCGAACCCAAGTGGTTTCACTCAAAAACACAAAGATTTCGATCTTCAAACAGACGTCACAAAAACAGTGTGCAAACAGTTATGTTGTCTGTAGTAGCTGTACTATAACAATTGTTTGATGGACTTAAACATCTTAAAAAATTATGGTTTTTATGCCAAAAGTTTCCTAACACATAGTGTCATCTTGTGTAAAAATCTCTTGTCCAGAAAAGCCTTGGAAAATAACTAAAAACGAATTGAAAGTGACACAAAGATCTGGACAGAAAAAGGAAAACTCCAAATGTGGTTAAAAATTAACTTTTAACTTATTTTATTATAAATCTATGACTTTTATTGAGTAATAAGACATGCAAAGATAATTTAGACCATAACAAAAATATAAACCTTAAACAAAGTTCTACATAAGGCATTTTATGACATTGTGGATAAGTAGGTTTCACTAAACCCCTAGAATTAAGCCGGAATCTTACTAGTGCTCTTACGATTCGTAGGATCGGAGTAGGATCAAAGTACAAGTGAGCTTGTGAGCATCTCGGAAACACCTTCGCCTATCACCGTAAGTTTTCACAGCCCCTTTTTACTATTTTGTACATTTTGGGGTGAAAAGCGTGTTACAAATTACTTACGCATCGGTTGTATCATTTACTCAAACTGATTTACATTACTGCGAACTTTTATGCGCTATGGTATATATGCTTATGTTAGTTGATTCTGAGTTTCACATTTATTTGAAAGTCCCCGGTACGAACTACATTACCCATTAGCTCATTGTGCGAGCCGCTTGGTATATTATGGATAACGTTATTTGGTTGACACCCCACTCACCTCGCGAGTGCATAATTGCCGACTAACTTATCATGTTTGTGAGGAACATGTGTCTTTGGGGCGTGTACGGTCAGTAGGTTTGGGAAGTGGGCTCATTACTTTAACATATTTGCATACGATAGTATACCTTGCGCATGTTGACAAACGAACTCTTAATCCATTGGGCGGATTTACAAAAATGCTTTATAACTACAACCGAATACTCAATCCACTGTGCGGATTTACAAACTTGCATTAAAACTGTTATGCATACCGAAAACCTGTGAACTCACCAACTATTCAATAGTTGACCCTCTCAATTACATGCTTTTCAGGAAATATCAAGTAAGGTTGGATTTTAGAAGGCACCACAAGTAGCGGCATTCAACACGCTTTTTCCTTATCATGTCAATTTTTGTTTTTGGACAATTTGTATTTTGGAACATGATGTACTTTTGTAAACTTTTATGATATGATGATTGTGTGTTGTCTTCTACCTTATGCAATGAAACCTTGAACTGTGACATCTCATACTTCCGCTTTAGCGGGGTGTGACACCTTAAGGTATCGAAAAATTAGCTTTACAACGATCAAATGAGATTCCTTAGGTTCAGCTTGATATCGTACACATAAACAAGTTGCATACATAATATCAGGACGACTAGCTGTAAGATACAGAAGAGAGGCGATCATCCCACGGTACGTTGTGACATTAACAGGTTTCCCTGAAGGATCATTGTTTAGTGTCAGCGGCGGTGCCATTGGGGTTTTCATAGCTGAGCTTTGAGTTACATCAAAGTTTTTCAGCATATCTTTAACATACTTACCTTGGTGAATGAAAGTCCCTTTTTCATTCTGCTTGATTTGAAGACCAATGAAATATGTCAGTTCACCCATCATACTCATTTTATATTCAGCTTTCATTCTTTCAGCGAAACGAGTACATAATTCAGGGTTAGTAGAATCAAATATAATATCATCGACATATCTTTGAACAAGAATGATATGACCTTTTACTTTCCTGAAAATAGAGTTTTAGCGATTTTACCTCGCTCAAAATTTTCAATATAGAGATAAGTAGATAGAGTGTCATACCATGCACGAGGAGCTTGCTTTAAGTCATAAAGTGCCTTATCCAGTTTATATACACAACCTGGATGCTTAGGATCAGTGAATCCTGGAGGTTGTTCCACGTAGACTTCTTCATTCAGCCTTCCGTTGAGGAATGTTGATTTTACATCCATTTGATATACCTTGAAGTCTTTGTGAACAGCATATGCTAAGAATAGAAGAATAGTTTCTAGTCTTGCCACTGGGGAAAATGTCTCGTCGTAGTCTATGCCTACCTCTTGTCTGTAACCCTAATCAACAAGACAAGCCTTGTTGTGGATTACAGTTCCTTGTTCATCTAACTTGTTTTGATAGACCCATTTGGTGCCTATCACTTACTTGTTAGATGGTCTTGGAACGAGATTCCAAAATTTATTTCTTTCAAATCCTGTCAGCTCTTCATGCATAGCGCTGACCCAGTTTGGATCTCTGAGGGCATCATCTGTTTTCTTTGGTTACATCAGAGAAATAAAGTTAACAAATAAACAAATGTTACCTGCACTTCGTCGAGTCTGAACACCAGCGTTTGGATCACCAAGAATTTGATCAACGGGGTGATTTATAGTCCATCGCTGAGCCGGAGCATGATTTGCTGACTCAATCTGAACTTCTGGAGGAGCTGAAGATAAGGCTTCAGCAACTTCTGGTATTTCAGGCAAAAGAGGAAGAGGTTCAGATGTCATTTCATTCACTGATTGTTGAGAAGTAGATGGTATATCTGAGGTAGATGGTTCAGAAGCAGGTATAGTGGTGAGAGGACAGCTGAAACCCATAAAGATTCAGCTTCATTTGTCTGCATGCTTGGGATGATAATAGGATCATCATCAGAAGTAGATGGTATATCTGAGGTAGATGGTTCAGAATAGGAGCAACTTCTGAATCACCAAGATGAGAAAACATCCATTGATTCAGTTCTTCAGTCTCAGCAGAAGGTCTAGAGTTCGCTGAACGGGATTCGTCAAAAGGGACGTGGATAGTTTCTTCTACAGGTTGTCTTCTTCGATTGAAGACTCTGAAGGCTTTAGAGACTGAAGAATTCCAAGAAAAATTCCCTCATCAGCCTTGGGATCAAACTTTCCAAGGGCATCTCTGTTGTTCTGTATGAAACACTGACATCTAAAGATGTGAAGAAAGCTAATTGAAGGCTTTCTCCCGTGGAAATGTTCGTAGGTTGTCTTCTTGAATCTTTTGACAATCAGCGACCTGTTTTGAGTAAAACAAGCAGCGTTGACAGCTTCTGCCCATAACTGAGTAGGTAGATGAGAATCGCTGAGCATTGAACGTGCTGCTTCGATGATCGTTCGATTTCTTCTTTCAGCGACTCCATTTTGTTGTGGTTTTCTCACTGAAGATAAGTTGTGAGAAATACCCTTGCTTTCAAAGAAGTTATCAAGGGAACTGTTTTTGAATTCAGTACCATGATCACTCCTTATTGAGCGAACGGTCATATTATTCAGGACTTCCATTTTCCTAACAAAGGTGATGAGTTCTTCAGGGGTGTCACTCTTAGAATGGAGAAACATTACCCTGGTATAGCAAGAGAATTTATCAACTATGACCAGTGTATATTTCTTTCCAGTGAGGGATTGTTTGTTAACAGGACCAAACAAATCCATGTGAAGAAGTTGAAGAGGAGATGACACTGACGAAACTTTCTTAGACTTGAAGCTTGCTTTGGTTTGTTTCCCTTTCTCACACGCTGAACATAGAGATTCCTTAGCGTATGAGTGTTGAGGTAGACCAGTGACCAACCCTTTTGAAGAAAGAGTATTCATTGTCTTGAAGTTGAGATGAGAGAGCCTCTTATGCCATAGCGAGTTGTCATCAGATGAGGCTTTTGAGAAGAAACATGAATTCTCAGTGGTTGTCGAGTCCATGTTTATAACATAAACATTTTCCAAATGGTATCCGCTGAGAGCGATCTTCTCCTTTTTGTCAGTGACAAAGCAGGATTCCTTAGTGAAACATACTTTGTAATCCTTGTCACATAGCTGACTGGTGCTTAGAAGATTGTGCTTCAGACCTTCAACATATGCGACTCTTCTGAAGGTGGTTGTACCATTAGAGTGTACACCAAACCCTCGGATATAGCCTTTTCCATTTCCACCAAAGGTCACTGAGGGACCTTTCTCTTCCTTATATTCAGCGAGCAGGTTCTTTTTGCCAGTCATATGTCTACAACATCCGCTATCGAGATACCAGATACCTTTCAGGACCTGCAAACAAAAGAAGATTAGTTTGATTTGGGCACCCATTTTACTATAGGTCCACATTTGTCAGTGTTGGTAGAGGATGTGGAAAGTTCAGCAGTCTTCGCAACATTAGAAGATTCAGCTTCAGGACTAGTCTTCACTTTGGTTAATTTCTTAACCTCAGTGGTTGGTTTCACCTTAACCTGATTTGCACCAGGATTGGTCTTCTTTGCCTTGGGGGCATCCTTCTTTACCTTGGCTAATTTATCAGTCTTGGTAGTTGTGGGGCACTTACTAGCAATATGATCGGTAATTCCACAGTGATAACATTTCCTATAGCTAAAAGTAGCTTTAGGACCATTTGCATGCTTAGCCAAATTTTTTAAATCAGCAGGGCCAGCACCAAGTATACCTTTGGCATTGGAAATTGGAGGAACAATCAGTTCTTCAGATTTCTTACCAATTATATCCACTCTGATTCTAGGAGTAGATCGCTGAACGAATCCAGGGATCTTGTTTTTAGAAGTAGAGGGATGATTCACTGAAGCCTTAAAAGCATTCAGCCTAGGTACAAAGGTACCCTTCTAAGGTTTTTGATTAAAAACTTTTTCCTTACCTTTACCTTAAGAGTTTAAGGTAGGTTTTACCTCAGGAATAGGAATTTTAGAAGAGAAACACTGAGACGGAGAGGTGTCAGGGATAGAGGACACGAACATTCCAAACTTAAGCATTGAACGATCAGTAGTTGGTCTTCAACGTCAGCTTTGTAACCAAGACCACGTTTGTCACTCAAGGGAATCTGAGCACCTAATATCTCAGTGATCGTTGTTGAGGATTTACACCATCCTTCAACAGTAGCCTTTTCAGCCTTTAATGCAGTGATAGCATCTTCTCATTCAACACGAATGATTTGATTTATACAGACCTGATCTTTTAAATTTTCTTCTATTTTAGAAAGCTTTTGAATTTCTAAATGACAATTCTTAAGTTGTTCAGCGAGATCAATATTTAATTTTTCAGCTTTGGCCTTGCCATTCATGGCATCGTATATCTCAACAGTCAAAAGATCGACAGTCCGACGTCTTTCGATGTCACTAAGGGCTGAAGTTTGAGTATTGTGAGAGAATTTGATACCTGAGAGGTGGATGTAGAAGTAGAGGGAATTTCAGTTTGTTCTTCCTCTTCTTCTATTTGAGCCATGAGGCAAAGATTAGCCTCATCATCTGTCAGGATTGAATCTTAACAAGACTAATAATATTTAGAATTCAGAATTAAAGAATCTGCGGAATAGAACTTTAATTCACACAATCACTGAACAATATATCAGAAAACACACAGCTGTTTGTATTCACTGATTCAACTCACAAGCTTACAACCAAACCTCAATCTTGATGAACAAGCTCAATCAAGACGACTTCTACTTCTCTAGAAATAGGGTTCTAAACCTTGAGGTTAATTCTCTCTAAAACATATTCTAAAACTCTCGTATATCGCGTATCTCGTATATTTTTTTTATTGAATAGCTATCTATCAACATCTATTTATACTAAATAGTTACAAGATAACTATCAAAAATAAATTGATCTTCTGAATCTTCTTTAAGCATATCTTCATCCATTCCATCTTTATCTCCAAAATCTTCGCATTCCAAAATATCACATCAGCAGTATTAACTTCATTCAGCATGAGCAGTACTAATATTCTCCAGCAGCATTAATTCATTCCAGCAGCATTAACTTGACTCAGCAGTACTAACCTTGTTCCAGCAGCATTAATGCTTCAGCAGTACTAACCTTGTTCCAGCAGCATTAATGCATTCCAGCAGTACTAACTCATTCCAGCAGTACTAACCTTGTTCCAGCAGCATTAATGCATTCCAACAGTACTAACTCATTCCAGCAGTACTAACCTTGCTTCAGCAGTATTAATTATGCCTTGCAGTAGTAACTATGTTCTGGCAGTACTAACCTTTACTTGCAGTAGTAACTTTGTTCTGGAAGTAGTAATGTTGTTCTGGCAGTATTATCCATACTTAGCAAATCTTCAGTTCCCAACAATCTCCCCCTAACTTGACTTTTAGAAAGAGAAGTCAAGTTTTTTCAGATGATGATGCTTCCAAAACTTAATCTTGAACACACAAGTCAGGATTCAATCCCAAACTTTGATTTAAGACCCTTCTTACCAGGTATCTTGCCATCTTAGAATCTTTGTTACCCACCAACTTAGTTTTTAGCATTCCTTTCAACCTTGTCATGCTGTGCTCGTATATTTTATCCACCAAATAATACTCATGATATGCATAGTCAAGTGTTATGA
The DNA here is from genome assembly GCA_033807775.1 of Saussurea involucrata. Classification (NCBI taxonomy): domain Eukaryota; kingdom Viridiplantae; phylum Streptophyta; class Magnoliopsida; order Asterales; family Asteraceae; genus Saussurea; species Saussurea involucrata. The sequence continues at coordinate 25,057,943 of CM066312.1, forward strand.
CATACACACCACAGTTTTCAATAAGCATCCAGTTGGTAACAGTTTGAAATTGCCTTTCTGTCAAATACTTAACTGCTTTTGTATTGAACATTAGACACAAGTATTCAAGTACCATTTTGGTGATGGACATTCCATTCTCAGTCAGCATATTTCCATAAAGCTTCATTCCCACCTTGAACATCTCTTCCAAGTCTGATCTAGAGCACATCCTTAAAAGTCTTCCCCATGTAGAACTGACCTCAAACTTCCCATCTGCTCGTTTTACTCTAATGTACTCCTTTCTCTGATCTCTCAAAGTTTCCCAGAAGATGATCTCAGGAGCCATAGAAGCTAATGGTTTAACTTTGATTGGACTAGAATCAACCACAGTAATATACATATCACATTGAGCATTTGTTGGTGATTGTACATTGCTTGGTTGACCTGATGGAGTTGCCACTTCTTCTTCAGCAACTTTATGATCAGCTTTCTCTTTCACAACTTCCTCCTTAGCTTCTTCTACACTGGGTTCCACCCTAGGCTTCTTTACAACTTTCTTCTTGGAAGCTATAGACTTTGTTCTTGGTCTTTTGTTTGACACCATCTTGGTTCTTTTGAGTGATTTAACAGCTTCAGGAATGGTTTCAGCTGTTTCCTTTGTTTCTGCTGCTTCAGGGATGGTTTCTGCTGTTTCCTTTGTTTCTGCTGCTTCAGGGATGGTTTCTGCTGCCTTATGTTTTTCAGCAACATTAACCATTTCTGCTGCTTGAATGGTTTCTGCTGCTTTTTGACTAGCAGCATTAACCATTTCTGCTGCTCTTTCTGTTACTGCTTCTTTTATAATCTTTGATACTGCTGCTTCAACACTATTCTTCACAATCTCAAATACCTCTGCTTCAATCTCAGATTTAGTTACTGTAGATACAGATATTGTTTCCTTCTCACTTTCAGATACTGCTGCATCCACAAGACTCTTAATAATTTCAGTTACTGCTGCTTCAATCTCAGATACTGCAGCATTAACTGTTTCTACTGCTTTTTGTGGTTTCTGCTGCTTTAAACTCAGATACTACTTCCTTCTCATTTTCTGCAGTTTCAGTTACTGCTGCTTTCTCACTTTCTGCTTCCTTTGCAACTTTTGCAACCTGCTCAGCCTCCCCCTCAACCTTATGCTCATTCTCCCCCTCAACCTTTGCATCCTCCATGTTTAGTTCAGTTTCTAACTCCCCCTTTTTGGAAGCATCAGTGGTTGATCTTCTCCTTTTCAGAACATACTGAGCTTTCTTCCTTCTCTGCAGCAGCTTGGTGATCATCTTCTTATTCTTCTCTATCTTTGTGTGTTGATAAAGAACCACCGTATTAAGCTCATCAATTTCCTTCTGCTGATTCATGACATCAATGTTGATGTTGGCAATGGTTTCCATCAATTCCGCATAAGTATATCTATCCTCACCTGGTTTAGAAGTGTTTACCTTCCCTACAAGATCATTGGAAGTTTTAGTAGGTGTCTCTTGCCTAGCAGAAGCACAACCTACTCCCATGGTTTCTTGGCGCCTGGGTCCTCTGAATGTTTTCACATTCTGAGTTGCCGTGGGGAAGGTCTTAGTGATGTTACCACTGTCCTTCTCTTTGCTAGCAGAAGTAGTGGCAGCCTTGCAGCCCACATGCTCATCATTCTCCTTAGAGAGCACCTTCTTGGGGTTGGGAGACACCCCTGTGGTTACCCTTTTGATATTCTCTATTGGAGAATGCTCCAATAGAGGGCTTGTAGGCTTTGGGCTATTAGGAGATACACCAAGGGAAGGAACCTTGTGTACCTTTCTTCTTTCAAACTTCTTGGTGATTTTGGGAGTGGGTCTTAAAAGAATGGACTGTGGGATTTCTTTGGTGATGGAAGGTTGGGATTGGTCATCAGTGGGTGTGTCTAATTGTAAAATCCCACATTGGTTGGGGAGGGGAACAAAGGTTGCCTTATAAGAGGAACTTGATACCTCCCCTATCAGACGCGTTTTAAAACCGTGAGTCCAGGTGTGGACAAAGCGGACAATATCTGGTACGGTTGGCCTGGGATGTTACAGATGGTATCAGAGCTGGGAACCGGACTGGTGTGCCAGCGAGGATGCTGGGCTCCCAAGGGGGGTGGATTGTAAGATCCCACATTTGTTGGGGAGGGGAACAAAGGTTGCCTTATAAGAGGAACTTGATACCTCCCCTATCAGACGCGTTTTAAAACCGTGAGTCCAGGTGTGGACAAAGCGGACAATATCTGGTACGGTTGGCCTGGGATGTTACACTAATGGGGGCCTTGACCCTGATGCCATACCTTCAGTGGTGTGGGACACAACCATTATTGTAGAGAACAATGGTGTGTCAACTCCTTCCGAGTCCCTAGGAATTCTTCTCATATTTGAGAAAACCTTCCCTTTAGGGGGTTTTGGCACATATACCTCAGCAGACTGAGGTAAATCCGTCAATTCATGGTTAATTACTTCTTGGACAAACCTAGGATACATGTAAAAGCGCTTTTTGGATTCTAGGTTTGCCACAAGATCATTAAAAATCATTGCTGAAAAATTAAACTTTCTGGAAGTGGCTAAGCAGACCAAGGCATAAGCAATGGTACTGCTAAACTCACTCCATCCAGTTGTTTTCTTTGAAATACAGTGCATAAGAGTATGAACAAGAAATCGCCATTGGGTGAAAAAATTTGACTTGTAGAATTTAAAAATTCCAATGGGACCTTCATACCCCATTCTTTGTAAGGTCGAGAAAAGTTCATCATTAGAGAGATAGGTTATACCTGAGGCATCATCTAAGTGAAGAGTGATGCGAATAACCTCCTCTGTGACCTTCAAGGGTTTGTCACAAACCCTTGTTCGAATGATTTTCTGCCCATCTTCGAATATAACAGTGGCATTCTCCCTAAACTGCTTTTGATGCTCGATATATATGGTCGGGCACACTGTTAGGGCATGAGAGATGTGTGTGGACTTGAGAAAATCCACAATATCATGAAATCCTGCGGCCTGCTTTGGCTTCTGAAGCATCGCAATCTCATTGTGCTCATCGACAAACTCCATTGTCGTTATTCTTCCTGAGGATTTGGATAGAAAACACAGAGATTCTAGGGAGAAAAGGTTAGAACGAGAGAGAGAAAAATTGAATGCAAAGAGACGTTATGAACTTTGGCGGGTTGAAAGAGTATTTATAGCAGTACTAGCCCTGATTTTCTTTAAAAGCAGTATTAATCGACTTAGCAGTATTAACTACTGAGCAGTATTAACTGCAAGGCAGTATTAACTACACAACAGTATTAACTACACAAGCAGTATTAACTACTGAGCAGTATTAACAACAAAGCAGTATTAACTACTAAGCAGTATTAACAACAAAGCAGTATTAACAACAAAGCAGTATTAACTACACATGCAGTATTAACTACTAAGCAGTATTAACTACAAAGCAGTATTAACTACTAAGCAGTATTAACAACAAAGCAGTATTAACAACACATGCAGTATTAACTACTAAGCAGTATTAACTACACATGCAGTATTAACTACTAAGCAGTATTAACTACACATGCAGTATTAACTACACATGCAGTATTAACTACTAAGCAGTATTAACTACAAAGCAGTATTAACTACTAAGCAGTATTAATCTTAATTGCTCAACAACCTCAAATGTCATCTTACCTTTTGACACATCACCTTTACCACTTATCTTACCTCCTGCAAAATTATTTCCAAAAGCAACATGTCCTCCATCAATTCTTTTGAAGTTCTTGAGGCAGGCCATGTTACCTGTCATGTGCCTGGAGCAACTACTATCACCATGCCAGATGCTCTTCCCCTTGAGCTGTTGGTTGCCCTGCACATCAGATAAATCAGTTAGTTTTTATTGGGAACCCAAGCCACAGTGGTCTTGGGTCTCCCTTGCTCATCAAAGTACTTGCACTGGGTTTTGATGAGATTTTCAAACTTAGGTACTGCAGCACTGGAGTACTTTGTCAATATGATTGGTCTAGCATCACAAAAACTAGAAGCAGTATTAACCTTAGAAGAAGTACTAACAGTGTTAGCAGCACTAACACTGCTAGCAGCAGTATTGTTCTTAGAAGAGGTACTAACAGAGTTAGCAGCACTAACACTGCTAGTAGCAGCATTCTCTTTAAAAGAAGTACTAACAGTGTTAGCAGCACGAACACTGCTAGCAGCAGTATTGGCAGTAGTATTGCTTCTAGCAGCACTATCCTTGTCAGCAGTACTATCTGAGGTAGCAGTACTAACATTAGTGCTTTTGGGGATCCACATATTGACACATTCCTTTTCAGTCTGTTTTCTCATGTGGCTTTTGGATTCAGCTTGTTTCTTAGCCACATTATTCCTTGCAGGCTTCCTATAACCAGAAGATTTTTGAAAACTTCTTTGAAAACTTTTCCTTTGGTTAATAGGATTGAAATAACAGTGTTTGGCAAGATGATTCAACCTGCCACAAATAAAACAAGGTTTTGGTCTGTTAATCCTTTGCAGATTAACTCCTTGCTTTTGTGCCCACTGGTTATTCCAATTTCTTTGATTTCCCCTCTTTTTATCATGTTTTTGGGGCTTTTTCTCTTGATATTTCTTGCAAGAACAATGTTCACAAGTATTAGAGTTCACAACAGTGGTCTGTGTATAATGAACTCCCTTTCCAGTCCTTTTCATCTCATTGTTCTTAACACATGGACTTACACATTCCTCACCAGATCCTTCTTTTTCAGTCTTATCCTCAACAACTACTTTATCTAATGGATCTACTTCAGTGGCTCCTTCAGGTAAGTCCTTCCTATCCTTGGTTTCTAATAGGTCTGACTTAGGAGGGATGTAGTTGTTGTTGTAGGGTGGGGGTGTGGCATTATACCCTAGGCTTGTTTTCATCTTACTGTGGATTTGAGTATTTATTATGGTGTCCATGACTTTAGAAGCTTTTGAAAACTTTTCAACATCAAGTTTAACTTTCTCAAGCTCTCCTTTTAGTTTCTCACACTCTTCACTGGATTCTCTAAGCTGGAACTCTAGACCATCCTTTTCCCATTTCCAGTAGTTTGTATCATAGGAGTGTTGAAGTTCATTGGCTTGAAAAGCCCTAATCTGTTCTTCAAACCTCTCAACAATTACTACATAGTCTTTTCTGTCCTTTTCTAATCTCTTAAGGTCATCACACATTCCCTGATTGTGATCTTTATACCTTTTAACAGTGTCTATACAAGCTTGAGTACATAGATTAGATTTTACCTCAGTGGGAAGATCTGAAACTTCAGCCATAAGTGCTTGATTTTGGATGGCCTCTTCTGCTTGATCACTCCAATCAAATCCCATTCCTTGTTGAGAGACAAGAACTTGAATAGAGTTTCTGTTTTGATTGGAGCTTCCAGCCTGAGTTTGTTGATGGCTGTTGTGAGATGTTCCACCTCTGCATTCCCTGGCAAAGTGTCCCATCTTGTGACACTTGTAGCATTCAACTTTGGACTTGTCAAATCCAGCACCATCTTCTCTTCTTTGGGAAAAGTTGTTTCTCCCTGTCCTCTTTATGAATCTCTTCACCCTCATAGATAGCATAGCCATCTGCCACTTGATATCCATCTCTTCAAGATCATCAGCATTAATCTGTTCTAAGTCATCATTAATCAATGAGGAATTAACATGACTAGAAAAGAAGGCTTCTAGTACTGAATCATTGGTCTTTTCCTGATTGACTCCTCCAGCAGTACTAACTGATTCAGGGTTAGCAGTAGAATCAGGTGATGCTGAAAGGAGTGCAGCATTATGTACATATCCAGAAGGCTTCTTTTTGGCTTCAACCTCTGCTTCAAAGACTCTAAGATCATTGTAAAGATCATCAAGCTCTTTATCTTCCAATTGGTCATTCTGTCTGAAGGACACAGTATACATTGTCCACTCTTCACCTAATGATCTTAAGAATTTTCTGTTGACATCATCAGCCTCCATCTTGACTCCTACTGTGGCCAATTCTCCAATCAGCTTATTAAATCTATCAAAAGTTTGAGTCATAGACTCATTCTTAGTAGAAGTAAAGTTTTCATACTGCTTCTTGAGAATTGCCTTCTGATTCCTCTTGGTGCTTTTGGTGCCAGTGAATCTCTTTTCCAATGCATTCCACAGAATCTGAGCATCAGTGCAATGATGAAATTGATGCTGATATTCATTGGGGATAGCCAAAAGCAGAGTGCTTAATGCCTTCATCTCTATTTGTCTGACTTTTCTCTCTACATCAGTCTTTGGAGGAGGTCTTTTGCCTTCTGGTCCAATTCTTCCTTCAGCACATGGACCATTCTCTATGATATCCCAGATGGAATACTCAGTAAGCAGAATATACTGCTTGATTCTAATTTTCCACATGTCAAACTCATTGGGTCTGAGTATGGTAACCTTAGAAACAAGAGTACTGTTTGATTCAATAGAATTATCCATAATGATTGTAGAATTCTAAGAAACACAAGCTCTGATACCACTTGTCAGGATCGAATCTTAACAAGACTAATAATACTTAGAATTCAGAATTAAAGAATCTGCGGAATAGAACTTTAATTCACACAATCGCTGAACAATATATCAGAAAACACACAGCTGTTTGTATTCACTGATTCAACTCACAAGCTTACAATCAAACCTCAATCTTGATGAACAGGCTCAATCAAGACGACTTCTACTTCTCTAGAAATAGGGTTCTAAACCTTGAGGTTAATTCTCTCTAAAACGTATTCTAAAACTCTCGTATATCGCGTATCTCGTATATTCTTTTTTATTGAATAGCTATCTATCAACATCTATTTATACTAAATAGTTACAAGATAACTATCAAAAATAAATTGATCTTCTGAATCTTCTTTAAGCATATCTTCATCCATTCCATCTTTATCTCCAAAATCTTCGCATTCCAAAATATCACATCAGCAGTATTAACTTCATTCAGCATGAGCAGTACTAATATTCTCCAGCAGCATTAATTCATTCCAGCAGCATTAACTTGACTCAGCAGTACTAACCTTGTTCCAGCAGCATTAATGCATCAGCAGTACTAACCTTGTTCCAGCAGCATTAATGCATTCCAGCAGTACTAACTCATTCCAGCAGTACTAACCTTGCTTCAGCAGTGTTAATTATGCCTTGCAGTAGTAACTATGTTCTGGCAGTACTAACCTTTACTTGCAGTAGTAACTTTGTTCTGGAAGTAGTAATGTTGTTCTGGCAGTATTATCCATACTTAGCAAATCTTCAGTTCCCAACATCATCATCTTCAGAGTCAGATGATTCTTCATCAGAAAGAGCCCAGTCATGATCTTCAGCGATCATGCTTTTGCCTTTCTTCTTAAAGCTTTTCAGCTTTGCATATTCCTCCTTCAGCTTCCTGTATTTGTCATCTCTAGCCTTGGGTTTAGAGGATTTCTTGTAGGAAGAAGATGAGGGTTTGAAGACTTTATTTGACCTCCATTCACTAGCAAAGTGTCCTACTTTTTCCCAGTTAAAGCAGGTAGCAGTGGCCTTATCTATAGGGGTTGAAGATTTTGGCTTGTCAGAGACTGAAAGAGGTTTATTTCTTCTGAAGTTACTCTTTCTGGCAAATCTCCTGAATGTATTAGTCAGGAGTGCCAGCGACTCATCAATTTCTGAAGGATATGCTTCTGATGAGTCATCATAGTTAGATTCCAACTCAGTGATAGTAATAGTGGAGCGTTGAGTGGGCATTAACTCTGAGAGTAAATCAACAGGTGTGATTTTGGAATCTTTTACAAGATTCTTCTTAAGATGACACGACTGCTCATGATTGAGCATAGTGTCAAATAAGGTGGAAAGGGTCATTGATTTCAGATCCTTTGAGAGCTTAAGACACATTGAATAACTGTCCCAACTTTCAGGAAGACATTCCAGAAACTTTGTCAAGATCTCAAAGTTAGAATATTCCTTACCAACAGTTTTTAAGTCAATGATTAAACAGTTAAAACGTTGGTGAACTTCAGAGAGAGTTTCATTCTTACCACAAATGAAGCTTTCGTATTGTCTTACCAGGTTAATCTTTCTCGAATCCTAGACTTCATCAGGAAGAGCCATAGAGAGGATAGATCTGGCCTTAGTGTCAATAGCCACCTTCTTCTTGTCTTCATCAGTCCATGTGTGAACTTCCCTGGGAATGATAATGGCAGCTCTAGTAGCAGTGCCTGGAACTTCTGGGTCTATCATGACAGGGGCATATGGACCATTTTGGATGTAGTAAGGCATAGTAGGATCTACACCTTCCAAGAAGAGCATCATCCTATTCTTCCACAGATTGAAGTTATCTTTCGATTTAGTTCGTGTTTGTGGAATTAGCCATTGTGAAAAATAGCAAGGAAGAGAAAAGAGTATAGTATAAGCAAGATCTTGTTTATAGGATTAAACAATCTGTTCTGATACCACTTGTTTGTCTCAAAGGAGTTATACAAGTTTGTAGAAGGGGGTGGGGGGGGGGGGGGGGGGCGTTGAATACAAACACACGATTTTTACTTTTCTAAATTGTTTATTGATATATATCAAACAATTTACAGTTTGTTGTGGAATAAGATTAAGGAATAAACCTAATCTAAACAAACTATGAGAATCACTAAGATTTCTTGCACTATAAATAAGATAGAGGGTAAATAAGAATACTAAGGAAAATATTCTAACACACAGATTTAGCAAAGATAGGAAATGGCCGAGCACTTCAAAAATGAAGTAGGGTTTCCTTTATATACTGCATGCATTTAATGCATGTCAGTACACCTTCACACGTGGCAGCCTCTGGTTGGTTGCATGGTTTCACTTCAGTAGACAACCTAGTGGCCGCATGATGAACATTGTAGAATCAGAGTTGGTTGTATGATTCTGGACAAAAGGGATATTCGTTCTGACAAAATCGTACGGAGGCGTGCAAGGAGATAAGACAATAGTTGCTTGTAGAGGAGGCTTCATGATCAGCGTTCGCTGAATGATTCTTTATCAGCGAATGATAAAGTTCAGTGTGCGCTGAAGTCTTCTACTTGAAACTTCACGTTGAGTGGACAAATCTTGGCTTCGCTGATATTCGCATCAGTTCATTAGTAGACTTAGTCGCTGGTTCTTTGGCTTGATCTTTGAATTCAGCGTAGAACATGGTTGACGTGAAACTTGTCTTCAGGGATCATAAGTAAACAACATAAGTTATCAGCGATCATTAGTGAGGCTGAACAGGCTCAAGGCTCACTGATGAACAGTGTTCGCTGAATGTATAAATTAAAGAACGAGAGCTTCCTATCAGCAGTACTAAACAGTCTTAGTATTTATCAGCGATAGTGAAACTCTAATACATATTGTCTACTTACAATTTTCACTAAGTGTTTCTCAGGGTCATTATCAAATCACTGAGGGTTTGGATCAACAAAGTAGTCGAGAACGGGGGAGGCTGTTCTCTTGTTTCAATACCTAGACTCTCCGAGTTAGAGAATGGTAGATTATGTGCTATGTCCCCGTGAGAATGTGAAACACCCATCTGTTGAGAGTTGGGTGAGTGGCTAAGGAGGTGTGCGATTGCGCTGCTAGGTCCACGGTGGCTTATTCAATACCTCGTCCCAACGGATGAGATGAGATAACAAATGTGGCTACCTGGGCGACACCGGTTCGGTTTCGCTCATCGGCCTCTTTATTTTTCAGGCTTATTCTCTCATTGTTCTTTTCGATCTCCATTCTCTCCGCCTTACTTGTTCTAATTCTTCAACTAATTCTCCCTCCGCTCTCCTTGTGTCTCCCGTAATAGGTTGGGATGTAGGAATAGGGGGTGTGGTTGAGTCAGAAGGAGATCCTTCAGTCAACGGTGGTTGACCTCCGATACGGTGTGGTATCAAGGAATGGCGGATTGCGCGTTCCGTATCGGAGTCAGTTGTCTCGGAATCCATCGCATCAGTTTGTGCGAACGGTGATAGAGGTTCAGTGGTGTCTATTCCGGGGTCGCGATCAAGAGTAGGTCTTTATGGTGCAGTGATGACCGAGACCTCGTGTTGGGATGTCGACGGTCCGGCGTCAGTCGTTGTACAGGTGGTGTGTATGCGGGGTTGTTGGGTTGTTCCGGGTCGGGTAGAATGGCTTGTACCGACACGCATATCCAATACACCGCCTACGCGTGTTCCCCTCCCATGATGTACTCTCAACACACCTCGTCCGGGAGCCCCAGCTACCCGGACTCTACCTCCACGAGTCCTTGGACCCTCACGTCTCTTAGGTCTAACTGCGTAGGGAGGTCCCTCCGGCTCTAGCTGGACCACAGGAGCACCTATGCCTAACGCACGTCTATATTCCATCACACTCGGTGCATTGGGGTCTGCGTGTGCCAGTAGGGCTTTGGGAAAAGGCATGGGTTGGGCGTTGGACGGATTACGAATCACTAGATAATGCAGGTTAAAAGGAGGACATATCGGGTGGTTCATGCACCGAGGTATGTTCCGATTCGCGTCTATGTGCTGACGGATGGCCAGCGATAGGAATCTAGGGTATGGAAGGAACTTCTTCTCCTTTGTTCCTCCGATTTTCCGGATGGCCTGAACTAGTTCTCGCCAGATGATCAGCGCAAAGTCTATGTGGCGGTTGTAGCAGATAGCGTGGAAGAGCCGTAGGAAGTCGCCGGTGCACTGGTCTATCCCCTTCCATCTGGATGAAAGACACCTGTTCAGAATCGTGAATAGTGTATAGCAGATGGGCGCCATGTACTTTCGATTGAAGGTGGATGGACGGTTGAGAGCGTGATTGTAGCCGAGAGCGTGGATTTCAACGCAGAGGGTGGTGTCATCGACCGCGGGGTTGTAAGCAGCATGGCCGCAAACAGTGGCCTCAAGTAAGGACAGTAGACGTCTAAAAGAGTCCGGTGTAGTGCAAATGGATGTTGATCGATCATCGCCGTGATCGTCTGAGAATTAAGCGCCGTGTAAACTTAAGCATTACGCCAGACTTGGTAAACGTAGAGGACAGGAACGTCGGTGGTAGTAGTGAGTCCCTCTCGAAGTGGATGGCCGAGAAGTATGTCCACGACCACACGATGTTGTGGTCGGAACTCGGCAGTGTCTAAGTGATGGTTGTTTGCCTCGAGTTCAATGCCATGGTCTGCTAGTAACAAGGCATTGTCAGCTTCTTCGTCTATGAATTCCTCTTGAGGAGGAATGTTTTCTTGTGGTGGTTGTTGTTGATCCGCCATTAGTACCTGTTAGAAACGGTGTTAGAGACTTGGCGGGATCAAACTACAGTCGATGCGTAACATTGCGAGAATTTGGCTCAATCTGGATAGGATTAAGGACAGGTAGTGCAACAGGTACTGAAAGTGCCAAAGTGTGGAAAGTATCCGGGTAAATGGTTACCGGACAACAACAAGTTATCGGATAAGCATGAGCTATCTGGATACAGGTGTTACCGGACAATTGAGGATACCGGACAATTAAACACAACCGGATAGTTGAACTTACTGGAAACGATAAGGTTCCGGACAACAAGGGTTACCGGATGGTCAAAGTAACCGGACATTCAAGAACATTCCTGATAGTTGAGCTTACCGGAAACAATTAATTTCCCGGGCAACTTGTGTTACCGGATGACTTGGTGTCCGGATGAGGTGTCTTACCGGATAAATATCTTAGGAATATGATGGTTTCCGGGTAAATATGAGTGTGTACGGATAGTTTGAAACTATCCGGACGACATCCAGACAAATCAAAATCATCCCAAAAACAAGTCCAAATCCAGATCTATGTATCCTAGCATTTTCGAATCAATGTAAGAAGCAAAACAACACTAACAATTGTGCCTAAACGTGCTTGGATGGGTTCGAATATGATGCATCGCAGACCCGGGTTCGAAAACCCCAATCGATCCATCTGTGGGTCGATTTGACCGTCGATTCGTGTGTGTGCGTGAGTGAAACAGGTTAAATGATGGTAAGAGTTACGTACCAGTGATGTAGAAGTCTAAATCGAGCAAAATGAGCGTGAATCGACAGTTTCCGTATAAGGGGTAGACGATAGGGTTTTGAGAGGGTTTTGGAGTCCGGAAAAGTGATAAGAATGGGGTCCGGATTGCTTATATATGAGGGGAAGTTTCCGGGTGGGTCGTCCGGATACCTATCCGGTCCGGATAGGTGTCCGGTCCGGAAACCTATCCGGATAGGTGGGTTTCCGGATACCACATCCGGACAGTTTTGACCTTTGTCAAAATTGATCCTGTTTTTCAAACATTTTCAACCATTGTTTTAAAATTTACTTCTCCCCCTCGAACTTAGCATTGGGACTTCTTTGCTCCCCCTCGGATGTTGCATACACACACAATCAACAAAAAAAACTTGTACTTTTAAGAAAAAAGAACTTGTGTGTGACACTCCCCCTCAACCGATGAACAGATAGAAAAATACTCCCCCTCGGATCGTGCACGTGGTGTTGTGTAGGAAAGACTATGGAATGTCGACACACACAAAAAAACTGTGAAAGTGAAAAAAAAATTGTGTGACACTCCCCCTCAAAAGTTGAGCAGACTTACCTTATACGCTTATGTGCTCCCCCTGAACACATGAACAAGTTGTGAAAGCACAAATAAATCCAATAATAACGCAGACGACAGTAAATGAACAAAAAAGAAACACACGCTAAAAGAAAGCAAACAAACGAAATCTACCTAATTAATACAGAGATTTAACCGAAACGTGTACGCGATACAAATAGAATACAGATGCGAAAGAGTGTGTACTCAATCATCTGGAGTATAAACAACAGATGGTGAATATACAGTTTTTCGTAGGTGTATGGAACTTGTATCGGGCGCACGATTTGATCAAATCTTCAGGTTAAGCATACCAAGCCTGGACACAAGATAGTTAAAACGTTTTTCGTCTAGGGGTTTTGTAAAAAGGTCTGCTAACTGATGTTCAGTATTAACAAAGTAGAGTTCGACTGTACCTCGTTCGACGTGATCCTTGATAAAGTGGTACCGAACGTCTATGTACTTCGTCTTCGTGTGCTGGACCGGATTGCTTGATATGGAAATGGTGCTCTTCGAGTCGCAGTAGATGGGCACTTTGAAGTATGTGAAGTCGTAGTCTTTGAGTTGCGTGCGCATCCATATGATTTGCAAACAGCAGCTCGCGACGGCGATGTATTCCGCCTCAGCAGTCGATGTAGAGACGCAGTGCTGCTTCTTGGATGCCCAACTCACCAAACTGTCGCCCAGGAACTGTACATGTCCCGATGTTCTCTTCCGATCCAACATGCTACCTGTTAATGCCAAAAATCGCCCCAAATGGACAACTTAAGGTCGATGTGGACTTAATCAACTAAAGAAAGGATCTTTCGACGAGACGTGCGACAAAGACGAAAATGTAAATGAGACAAGGGATTTGATGATGCAGGAAAAACCTCAATCGAGGAAAAAACCTGTAGACGACAAGGGATGTCGTCGCTGCACTATGGTCGACAATCAGGGACGATGTCCTTGGTACTGGCGTCGGTCGTACGATGATTACAATACAAATGAAGGAAATACTTCGAAATGTAAAGTACAAGTGTTTAAATGTGATAACAAGTGTTTGTTGTGTGTGAATACAAAGTGTGAACTATCTGTCGAAGGCTGATGTCGTGCGTCGAGACTGATACATGAGCTTTTCCTTCGAGTGTTCTTGAGTTCGCTGTAGGATTCTGGCTTTCAGTACTCAATCTCCAGAGTTTGAATGTTCTTTGCTATGAGTTTGGATGATTTTCTCTGCTGTATGACGATGTTCGCTGAAGTGTATTGGATGTTAATCGATGTCCCTTGAAATGATGCTTTAGTTTGTCTTTTATAGTCTTCGCGTCATTAATTAGCTCCATTAATGACTTGATCAACGGCTACAACGGCTGGAAACGGTCGCTGAGATGAATGTTCATAATACTCTTCGTCCGTTACAGCTATCGATCGTTGATGGTTGCGTCAGTTATATCCGTTGCTCTTTAATGAATTTGACTCCTGCATTAAACACTTAACAAATGTAACAGTTAAGGTTAACGTTAGCTTTGATCGAAGGTAGAATGATCTTACGCGATGGTCGCACGGAGCGGGCGATACTATGGTCGAGCGTCGCGGGGAACGTACGACTTACCTTTTACGGGCGACGACGGATGTTTTATGGGTTCCTGTCGAGACCTTATCTTAATACAAGATTTTACTTATGACGTGCAATTTATCTTCTTTGGTCGTCGTCGTACGACGTGATTTTTTGCCCAAACAGTTTGCCCCCAAAATTTGAAAGTTGAATGTCAAATTTAAGTTTTAAATTTGTCAATCAGATGCAGAGGAAATAAGACAAGAGTTAGAAATTACCTCAATCGCCTTGGAGCTAGACTGGTTCGTTTCTAACTGAACGAGAAGTTGAAAAAGGAACGGGGTCGTGACGTCATACTGACACACGATGAAGCTTACCAGCTATTAAGGACAGGTGTCGATGATCCCTGTGGTCATACGAAAGGACGGGGACGTGCAACGTTTATCCAGGGATTCGACTTGACATGATCGACTGCATAAATAAAGATTACGACGAATCCTTTCTTTTCTTACGCTGAGTTTATTTTGGAAAGAAATTTCGCCTTGCTCTTCTTGCCATTTTTCTTCCGAATCCCTTTGATTTAGCGGAGATTGTTTGGGATTTAGGGCGTTTATATAACGCATTGCTTCTTCCTTTCATCTTTCACTGCCTTCTTTCCCCTGGTAAGAAATGTCGACTGACCCAGAGAGTTCCATCGTTAGCCAGGAAGATTTAGACGACTTTGGGCGTCTAGCGAAGATTCCCTTAGAAGTAGAGCTAGCAAGTCCGGGGACTGTTCGTCCTAAGGATTGCCCCGAGGGGTATTTTGTGATATACAAATATCCTTTCGAGATTGGCTTCGAATGGCCGTTTTCGACTTTGACTAAGAATTTGATGCGATGCTTTGGTGTGTCGTCGGGGCAGTTGATGCCACAACTCTGGCGGGTTCTTTTGGTTGTTGAGCGTTTGTCTGCGGATTGGGACCCCCCTATGTCTTTGAATGATTTCTTGGCAGCGTATCATGTTAAGGGAGATAAGCGTGGGCGTTATAGCCCGTATTCCAGATATAAAGGCGATCGTGCCTTAGTTTTGAATACTGGAGTGAACGATCGGGGGTGGGGGTCCAGGTATGTGTTCGTACGTGTTGATTCGATGGACGCCGCCAGCAAGTGGATCTGTCCCGACTGGAATATGGGAGGTATGCTCTTTTTTTATCATAGTATGGTTTTTCTAACCTTTTATTTACTCTTCCCCTTTTGTTATCTTCAGATATAAAGTTCGGCGTTCCGCACCCGAATGAAGGTTCTCGTGCCAAGATTGACAGATTCCTTAGTTACAGTGTCGAGGACCGATCTTTCGCCAAGTGGCAACTGGCGACCGAGGACGAGGACGTGGTGGTGGACGCTGTGGAGGAGGAAGAAGGAGAAGGTGAAGAGGAAAGTGAACGACAGGAAGTCGACAGGTGGGTGTATTATGGTTTCCTGTCTTTTACCATTTATTTCTTATTCCAATCTGACGCTTTGCATTTTTCCTGATCAATGCCAACTGAAAGGAAATCAGTTTCTAGGTCGAGAGGGAAGCAAATCATGCGTGCCCTTCGAGGAGGAGATGTCTCGACAGCTGGGTCGAGCCAGAAGAGAACCAGGAGTGCGGTCCTGAGAGAACCGTCGTTGAGGGTTGATGACTCGTCGAGAGTTGTTCTGCCTAAGAAGGAGAAGGCGTCATCTAGCCGTCCTGGCATGAATGACGCGACACCAGCAAGTTCTGCGTCTCCGGCGACGGTGACGAAACCGGTGTCTCAAGTGTCGATCCCAATACCTGCCGACAGGGGCGAGGGATCGTCAGCCGAAGTTATGACGGTCAATTTTACATTGCCGTCTAACTTTATGGTGGATGGTGTCCTAGACGGGACGGCGTCGTTCCCTCGTCTAGGGAAGTATTTGCTCCCGTCTTTCGGGGAGCGGTTTCACGGAGTTCCGTCCGGAGAGATGAGATCTCGAGTTGCCAGTCTGGCGTTCACGGTGTGTGTCAATTTTTCATGACTTTTGTAATCTTTGTCGATTGTTCTTGAATGCACCTTCTATTTTTCACAGACGTTCCAGTCTTCCTTGGCGTTACATGCTGAGACGTCAAGAGTTGAAGATATGATTGCGTCTGCTCTTGAGAGGGAAGCTGCAGCGTTGGAAAGGGAGAGAGCGGCTTTGGATAAGGAAAAGATGGCCATGGCGCGTGCCGATGAGCTTGTTGTCCAACTTTTCGATGCTCAATATGAATTGCAGGATATTCGTGCGGTAGGAGTGGCAGGTGGAGGCCCTCAGGTCGGGACTTCGAGCGGGGATACGACCAATGTTCCTCCTGTCGTCTAGATTTTTTTTCTTTCCTTGTTTGTTTTTGCCACTTGAACTATCGGGGGTTGAGTATGTATACCGTGGTTTATGAATATATATCTTTTGCTTATGCTTTATTCGAATCACGTTTGATTATAAAGTCGAACATAAGATACGTATGAAATCGTTCGACTAAGGCATTCATTGTAATACGATGACAAGAACGTAAAACAAATATAAAAACACGCGATTAGAGCATCCATTCAGTGTATGAAAGTTAAGAAACTTAGGGGTAAAGTCGTTTAGACTCTGTGATCGTACGACCGGATCGTACAACGATTTTGTGTCATATGCCCCTGTGGAGAAATAATCAAGTTAGAGACCTGATCGTTTATGTCGTTCAACCTTGCGATATTAAAGTCATACAGTAGATTTAATGATTAATGTCGTGCGACTCTGCGATAACCTGTCGTTCGATTCTGCGATAAAACGATGTCGGGGGTTGGTCGTTGGCTCACCAACGACCCTTCGATGCTTAAGTCAGTAAATGTTTTGCGAGAAAAAATCGTATGAGAAAGAGTTAGAGAATGTACCATTTCAGACTCTCTCTATTTGCCCTGTCATTTATTACCGCACTCTTTTTGGGAGGAAAAGATAGGTTTTAAATGACAGAATGACACGAAAAAATATTGCCCTGCGGTCGACTATGTTGTTGTGCGACGAGGCACCATAGTAGACTTATCCCTGTGGAAAAGACATTGTTAATTTAGGGATAGAAAAACGAACCTGTCGAGAGCTTGATCTTACGACCTCAGTTTATTTTTTCGGCTTCAAGGAAGACTTGTAGCATTCACGAGCGTCTTTTGGCTCACTCTTGATTTTTTGGATTCCCCATGGCGTCGAGAATTTCAACATTTGATGATACGTCGAAGGAACAGCTTTCATATCATGGATCCATGGTCGACCTAAGATGATGTTATAGGCCGACGCACAATCGATGACGCTGAACTTGGTCTGCTTGTTGACTCCTCCAGCGTAGACGGGCAAAATTATCTCTCCAAAGGTGCTCGTCACTTCTCCATTGAAACCGACCAAAGTCGTTGAACGTCGGGTGATTTCCGAGCGATCGATTCCCATGGCTTTGATAGTGTTGAGAAAAATGACATTTGCTGAGCTGCCCCCGTCGATCAAGACTCGACGTGTTAGACAGTTGTTGGTCCCGAAAGGCCTAAACAAGTTTGTAGAAGGGAGGGGGGGGGGTTGAATACAAACACACTATTTTACTTTTCTAAATTGTTTATTGATAAATCATTAACAATTTACAGCTTGTTGCGGAAACAAGATTAAGGATAAACCTAAATCTAAACAAGTTGGAACACTAAGGTTTTCTTGCACTAAGAAAGATAAGGAGATTACTAATAAAATCCTATCTTGAGAGATTTGAACTTGTCCAGAGTTAGCAAGTTACTTCAAATGAAGTGAGTTCATCTCTTTATATACTGCATGCATTTAATGCAATTCAGTATACACTTTACACGTGTCATCAGCGGATTGGTTGCATGTCATTGACCTTTGTTGACAACCTTAGTAGCCGCATGAATGAACAGTGTAGTATCAGAGTGGTTGTACGATTTCAGATTTTCGGAGGTTCTTTTCTGACATTTCGTACGGTGGCGTGCAAGGGAGGTTAAGACAAAAGTACTTTGTACGGAGGACTTCATGATCAGCTTTCGTTGATTCAGCGATTATCATTTACTATTCAGCGAATGATAAAGTTCAGCGATAGCTGAAGTCTTGTACTTGATACTTCACGTTGAGTGGACAAATCTGAGTCTTCGCTGATCCGCATCAGTTCATTAGGAGACTTGTCGCTGGTTCTTGAGCTTGATCTTCGACTTCAGCGTAGAACCTTTGTTGACGTGAATCTTGTCTTCAGGGATCATAAATAAACAACTAACTTATCAGCGATCACCATAAGGACTGAACAGACTCAGCGATATGGTGAACAGTGTTCGCTGAATGTTTAATCTAAAAGTGCGAGAGTTCCTATCAGCAGTACTGTAAGATCTTAGTACTTATCAGCGATAGTGAAACTCTGATACATATTGTTTACTTACAATTTTCACTAAGTATTTAAGATAGGGTCATTATCAAATCACTGAGGGTTTTGATCAACAATCTCCCCCTATTTGATTATGACATAGCAACAAAGAAAATTGCTATTTAATGAAAACATAAGAATAAAAAGAACTCATAAAATATTTGTCCCTTTTACTGTTTTCTGGGATCTTTTCAGTACTGATGGAGTAAAGTACATTCGCTGAAATCTTTCTTTAAATCTTTGAATCAGGTTACAATATGAATAAGAAAGATTACAAGTACAAGCGAAATAAATTACAAGTACTGAAGGATGACTGATACAATAGAGAAAGTGGTGATTGTTGTCAGCCTTCAAAGGGTTCTTCCTTAATGAGAAGTTCATCAAGGGTTGTCTTTTCAGTTGGAATCATCCAGTCAGGAACCTTTTCTCCTTTATTCTTTAGCTTCAGAGCAGCTTCAAAAATCAAGGGTTTTAGGTGTCGTGCCTGAATGTCTTTTCTGAAGTCGCACCAGTAGATGAGATCTTTGAGCTGTTCGATTGGAGTGATTGGAAGCTCAGCGATCCGTTGAAAGCATTTACGTCCGTCGTAGTCAAGAAAGAATATTCCATAAGGATTACTGATGACTTTACCAGGGACGAAAAGTTCACATGGTGGCAAAGAGATGTCAAGGGCAGATAGATCAGGATCAGGACCAAGTACTTCAGCGCGAGAGAAACCAATTCCAGTTTCATTTCGTATGACAGGACCTGAGTTTGAATCTTGACGTTTCTTCTTTGGTGATCCCCTTTTTCTTTTCGGCTTTAGATCAGGAACAGGAGGAATATCCACACAAGAAGATATCAAATCGATCTGTCTGTTTATCAGCTTTTCGAAATGATCCTTGTACTTAGATTTTGATGGTTGGATAGCTAACCTTATCTCCAGCCATTCAGAGAGACCATAACTTTTTACAGTGTCAGCACGAAAGGTTTCAGATGAGTCATCTTCTCTGAACAGTTTGATGTCAACAATAGGTACTCCGATGGAGGTTCTTCCAGAGATGAATACCTTGTTGATCTTCGCTGGACGATATCTGAAGTGGATTTTCTCTTTACACCAGATCAGGGTGGTCTGAGAAACTTCAGCTTTCTTTTCCTCGATCTTCTGGGCTTGTTCCCAAAGCTTTCGTTGGATTTGAATGGGAATACGCTTCAGCTTGGGGTCTTTGACAGATTCTTGAGTGAGCTTGATGGCGTATTCTCTGTCTTTATCTTCAGCTTCCTTCCTTTCAGCGATGAGGCGTTCAGCTCTGAGATGATCTTGGTATTCATCTTTTGAAATTCTGAACTTAGGAGGAACTGAAGGTAGTTGATCGCGCCTTAGGATGATTCGCTGATCCTTGAATCGCTTTATTATTTCTTCTCTCCTCTTTTGATCTTCTTCACTCAGCTTTTGAGAAACTGAGGAAGGTCTGTTTCTGCGCGAGAGAGGTTGTTCTTCTGATTCATCAGTCTCAGAGATTAAATCTAAGACTGGGATTATGTCTTCAGCGGTAGCTGGAATTATTGGTGAAGTCGCAATAGAAGATCTTTCAGCGATATCCTCAAACAGGGGAGAGGACTAGCTGAAACGCAGCGATCTTACAAATAAGAACTGGGTAGAAGAACTTGGGTAGAAAAGATAGAAAAAAAATGTGGATGTGTATGGTGTTTGTGGAATGGATAACTGATTGTTCAGAGATGATCAGGGAAGGAAAAATAAGTTTAGTGTACCTGACAAATCGGCTTTGCAAGTAGGATCGCCAGATTATCATCTTCAGCGATGCCTTTGTCTTTGCTTTTCTCAGCGCCAGAGGCTGAGTGCTTTGTCTTTGTTTTTGTCTTCTCCCCTGTGGATTCGGTTATCACGATCCCTTTAAGAGCTTTTCGAGGAGCATGTTTGACGACAAAGAATTCGTCATCATCATCATCATCATCATCGTTCCTTGGAGAGGAGGATGGTTCAGCTTCAGGGATGTCGATGTCTTCGTCTTCTTCTGCTTCGGATTCCTCAGCATCTTCTTCGAGTTGCTCCCCCTCAGATACAGAGGCGAGGTTCTCGGTTCCCTCAGGGTTTTCATCTCCCTGAGGTCCAGTAATCAGATCTTCATTACCCTCTCCCCTGATAGATTCATCATGGGAAAGGTCTTCAGCGCTCTTATTTTGATCTTCAGCGCTCTTCTCCTGTTCAGCGCTCTTCTCCCCCTCTTTCTCATGATGGGCGGGGAGGAATGGGTTGATTCAGCATTGGTGTTGTCTCTGTCTTCTGGGCCAGAGACTTTCACACAACCTTCAAGCTTAGCTATTCTGTCTTCTAGGCCAGAAATAGCAGGCGTGATTTTCTTCAGCTCTTGGCGATCCTCTGCGGTGAATGAGTCCAAAATAGGTGCAGGGGCCGGAGCAGGAGCTGGATTGTTTGCTTTGTTCACCAGCGTCTCGATCATTGTCTTGACAGAACTAAGGTCGGTCTTCACTGAGCCCAAGTCGGTCTTGACCACTGACATATCACCTTCGAGTGTACCAACCGATTTCTTCAGCGTTGTAACCTCGCTGGAAATGGTGGAAACTGACGATTTGAGGTTGGTGTAGTCAGTGTAGATGTCGGAGAGCACTTTGGCAAAGTCGGCGAGAGTTTTATCAAGGTCTTTGATGTCATCAGAGGAGGCCTTCTTTTCCACCACGGTAGTCAGCTTCGTCAGATTCTCTCCAGCATTTGTTACAGCTGTAGAGTTATTTGATAGACCGGTGGTGAGATCTGTAAGTTTCATCTCCATGGACTTCAGAGACTGGTTGATGTCTCCCAAATAAGGACCTGTAACATATAAGTACTTGTGAACAAAGGAAAGCTCAGAAGTTTCAGGTTTAGTTACAGTGTTTAAGGTGGGATCTGTACCTGCAGGAGCGTTGACGAACTCATCAAAGTTTCGAGTCCCTCCATAGTGTTCCATATCTCCCTCAAAAGTTCCGTGAGGAATGGAGATCTCTGCAGGTCCTTTCTTCGTCATTCGCTGAGAAGCTTCAACGGCTTCTTGTATGATGGCATCTCCATCTTTAACTGGAGGAGTGTCCAAAGAAGTAGAGGGATGATCGAAGGATAAGAATTGGGGTTGGGTTGCAAGTTCAGCGTTGGATTCGCTGAGAAGTACTTCATCAGTCTTTTGAGAGACTGAAGAAGGTAGGGTAGATTCCAAAGTTCTAACCTCAGCGTTTAGGGACGCTGAAGTAGGTTTAGAAGGGATGGCTTGAATTGGTGTGGCAGAGCGTACCACAGAACTTTCCTTCAGCTCTTCAGAATGAGCTGAGGAGTCTTCAGCATGGAATTGCTGGGGTTGCTCCTTGGTTTTCTTGATCCTTTTGGAATCAAGAGGGGTAAGAGATTGTTTCCTTTTCTTAGAAGGAATGGATTTTGTGACCTGGGAATCAGCGAGGGGTATTGTCGCTGAAGGAGCCACAGAAAGCGGAGAATTAAGTAGAGTGAGAAGGGTAGAGAGACGTACCTCGTTGGCGACAGGCTTGAAGTCGAGAACTTTAGGGCCAATCTGAGAGAGTTTCAGATCACCCTCTTCAGGATAGCTGTCCTTCAGGCCATATTGAAAGATGGCGCTGATGAATCGTGGGTAAGGAACCCATGCTGGTCGGTCAGCGGCAGAATCAACACGTTGAATGAGGTCTTCATAGATGATGGAGGCCTAGTCAATGTTAAGACCTTTCAGCAGTGCGTAACCCATGGCCTGCTGAGGTTGAGCGGCTTGATCAGAAGATCCGGATTTCGCTGTCATGCAGCTGATCAGGTGAGCGAAGATGAAGTTCATCTCGCTGGGCATCTTGGATTTCTTTATCAGCGTCAGCTTCTTCTCAGGTAGCTTGTCTCTTCCAGTCTCCCAGATGTAACCCATCGCATCAAGGAAAGCAATGATTTCTTCCCTGTCAGCGTGCTTCTTGTGGTCAGGAAATGGAATGAAAGGATTTTCTGAGGTAGCGTTAGGGAATTTCAGAGCTTTGCGGATTATTGCGGGGGTTATCTTGATGGTGCCATACTCAGTATCGCTGAGTATGCAGTCGATTGTTTTAGATGGATCTTTGGCGGAGGGTAGGTCGGTGTGTCTGGCAGAGTACCAGAATTGGGATAATAGACGCTGACTGGCAGGAGGTGTGATTGTCAGTGCTGTGTAGATGGGGCTATTCTTCAAAAAATTTACAGCGTCGTCTAGATGGGATACCTGCTTCCGAGGAGGAAACTCGAGAAGCGCTGAGAGGTTGTTTGCCTTTGTCCAGTCTAGTTGATCCAGCTCAAACTTAACCTGAGGAGCTTTGGTGATTTCCAGTTCCTCAGAATCAGCGGAGATGGACTCAGCGGTAACATTCAGCTTTGAAGTTTCCATTTCACTGTATTATAAGTTCAACCAAAGATGTTAACAAATAAGAAATATCTTAATGTGGAAAGAAAATTTCCATTAAGATTTTTCGAATTTTGTCCATTTCATTCAGACAAAAAAGTCTTAATGAAGATTAGGGTTTTTCTTGTTTTAAAAAAAAACGAATATAACACCTATAAGCCTTGTATTCCAGTTTTTAAAAAAAATGGATACGAAAGAAGAACAAGTTTAAGATTTTAGATTTAAAACTTGAAGAACAACCATGAAATGGTTGTGTTTATAAAACCATGAAAGAAAATGATTTTATTTTTGAGTTCTTTTGTTTGATCTTGAGTAAAACAATGATAAGATCGAAAACAAGTTATTTGCATTTGATAATAGATAAGAACATAATAACCTTAAGTTTGATGAAGAAGATGATTAACAGTTCTTGAAGATTGAGAGCACAAAATGCAACAGTGTTCTTTTCTTGCGGAGAAAGATTGATTCGCGTAAAAGACAAATATAAACTTTGAGAGTGTTTATATAGGAAGAGAGTAGAGAGAGAAAAACTTGAGCGGGAAAGTTTTTCATCATGACACGGACACGTGTTTGCATTTGATTGGATAGACAACGAAACGTGCAAACGTGTGTCAGAAAAAGAGCGTGCCTGGTGTTATCCGTTGCAATGACGTCATAACTGTCCTTTCACATTCTTTCGTTGTCTCTGAGGTTTTGAAAGAAAAACTCAGGGACTCTTTGGAAAATATGAAGCACTGAATAGAAATATCAGTGAGGGTTTTAAGAAATTTCAAAATATCGCTGTTAAGGAAGAGATATTCAGCGATGAAAGAATTTGAAATCTTGCATTTTCATGCGTTTTGTCAGAGAAAACATACCTTGATATCAGTTTAACCCAATTTATTCAGAGAGAAGATGATGAAATGGATTGTATAAGTTTATTTTATCCAGAGCCTATACAAGAATGTATAAACGTATCGCTGATTAAATGTGAACCGCTGAAGATTTATCCTTCAAAGTTCAGCATTCCAAGCTCGCTAATGAGAAAGTTAAATCTTGTCTCATCAAGAGGTTTGGTAAACAAATCAGCTAACTGATAATCAGTTGGGATAAAATGAAGTTCTATATCACCATTCATCACATGATCTCTGATAAAATGATATCTGATTTCTATGTGTTTTGTCTTTGAGTGTAGCACTGGATTGTTTGCTATAGCGATGGCACTTGTGCTGTCGCAATAGATTGGAATTTTGGAGAGCTGAAGATCATAGTCTAGTAGTTGATTTCTCATCCACAAGACTTGAGAACACCAGCTTCCAGCGGCTACATACTCAGCTTCAGCTGTGGAAGTGGACACTGAGTTTTGCTTCTTACTTGTCCAACTTACCAGCTTTCCACCCAGGAGCTGACATCCTCCTGTGGTGCTTTTCCTATCCATTTTGCAACCTGCAAAATCACTGTCTGAATAGGCGGTTAGATCGAATCCTGAATCTTTGGGATACCAAAGACCTAGATTCGTTGTACCCTTAAGATATCGAAAGATTCGCTTTACAGCTTTCATATGAGATATCTTAGGTTCAGCTTGATATCGTGCGCACAGACATGTTGCAAACATAATATCGGGTCGGCTACCTGTAAGATACAGTAGTGAGCCGATCATCCCACGGTACAGCGTGACATTGACAGGAACACCCTTTGTGTCCTTATCAAGTATCAGCGGTGGTGCCATAGGGGTTTTCATAGCTGAACTTTCAGTTAAGTCGAATTTCTTCAGCATATCTTTAACATACTTTCCCTGATTTATAAAAGTTCCTTTTTCAGTTTGCTTAATCTGAAGACCAAGGAAATATGTTAGTTCACCCATCATACTCATTTTATACTCATCTTTCATTCTATCAGCGAAACGAGTACAAAGCTCGGGGTTAGTAGAACCAAATATAATGTCATCAACATATATTTGAACTAAAATGATATGACCTTTTATTTTTCTAAAAAACAAAGTTTTGTCAATTTTACCTCTCTCAAATTTTTCAAGGTGGAGATAAGTAGAAAGAGTGTCATACCATGCACGAGGAGCTTGCTTCAAGCCATAAAGTGCCTTATCCAGCTTATAAACATAACCTGGACGCTTAGGATCTGAGAATCCTGGAGGTTGTTCCACATAAACTTCTTCATTCAGCTTTCCATTTAGAAACGCTGACTTAACATCCATTTGATGTACAGTGAAGTTTTTGTGTACAGCATATGCTAAGAAAAGACGAATAGATTCAAGTCTTGCTACTGGAGCAAAGGTTTCGTCATAATCTATACCTTCCTCTTGTCTGTATCCCTGAGCAACAAGACGAGCTTTGTTGCGAGTTACAGTACCATGTTCGTCCAACTTGTTTCGATAGACCCACTTAGTGCCTATCACTGTTTTGTTAGTTGGTCTCCGAACAAGTTTCCAAACTTTGTTTCTTTCGAATTCAGTCAGCTCTTCTTGCATAGCGCTGACCCAGTTTGGATCTCTGAGGGCATCATCTATTTTCTTTGGTTCAGTTAGAGAAATAAAGTTAACAAATAAACAAATATTACCTGCACTTCTACGAGTCTGAATACCAGCGTTGGGATCACCAAGAATTTGATCGATTGGGTGATTTACAGTCCATCGCTGAGCCGGAGCATGCGTCGCTGACTCAGTCTGAACTGGAGAAACTGAAGATGAGGCTTCAGCTACTTCTGGATTATCAGCTAAGAGAGGAATGCTTGCATTTGTCACTTCATTCACTGATTGCTGAGAAATAGATGGAATTTCTGAGACATTTGGATCAACTGCGGGTATAGTGTTTATAGGAACAGCTGAGACCCAAGATGTTTCAGCTTCACTATTCTGCATATTGGGAATGATAGTAGGACCATCATTTTCAGTTGTATGAGTATGAGTAGTGGGAACATCTTCTGAATCACAAAGATGAGAAAACATCCATTGATTCAGTTCTTCTGTATCAGCGTTCGGTTTAGAGTTCGCTGAACGGGATTCGTCAAACGTGACGTGAATAGTTTCTTCTACAGTTTGTCTTCTTCGATTGAAGACTCTGAAGGCTTTGGAAACTGAGGAGTATCCAAGAAAGATTCCATCATCAGCCTTAGGATCAAACTTTCCAAGGGCATCTCTGTTGTTCAGTATGAAACACTGACAACCAAAGATGTGAAGAAAGCTGATTGAAGGCTTTCTCCCATGAAAAAGTTCATAGGCTGTCTTTTTGAATCTTTTGACTATCAGCGACCTGTTTTGCGTAAAACAAGCCGTGTTGACAGCTTCTGCCCAAAACTGAGTAGGCAGGTGAGAATCGCTGAGCATTGAACGTGCAGCTTCAATAATTGTTCTATTTCTTCTTTCAGCGACTCCGTTTTGTTGTGGTGTTCTCACTGACGAAAAGTTGTGAGAAATACCCTTGCTCTCAAGGAAGGAATCAAGAGAACTGTTTTTGAATTCAGTTCCATGATCACTCCTTATTGAGCGAACAGTCATATTGTTCAGAGTTTCCATCTTCCGAACAAAGGTGATGAGTTCTTCAGGGGTGTCACTCTTAGAACGGAGAAACATTACCCATGTGTAATGAGAGAATTCATCAACTATGACCAGCGTATACTTCTTTCCAGCGATGGATTGTTTGTTAACGGGGCCAAACAAATCCATATGGAGTAGTTGAAGAGGAGATGACACTGAGGAAACTTGCTTGGACTTAAAGCTTGCCTTGGTCTGCTTCCCTTTTTCACACGCTTAACATAAGGATTCTTTGGCGTATGAATGTTGAGGTAGACCAGTGACTAACTCTTTGGATGAAAGAGTATTCAGTGTCTTGAAGTTGAGATGTGAGAGCCTCTTGTGCCATAGCCAGTTGACATCAGAAGATGCCTTTGAGAAGAAACAGGAGTTCTCAGTGGTTGTTGAGTCCATGTTTATAACGTAAACATTTTCCAAACGATAACCGCTGAGAGCTATCTTCTCCTTTTTGTCAGAGACAAAGCAGGATTCCTTAGTGAAAATCACTTTGTTATCCATGTCGCAAAGCTGACTGATGCTCAGAAGATTATGCTTCAGCCCTTCAACATATGCGACTCTTCTGAAGGATGTTGTACCATTTGAAAGTACACCATACCCTCGGGTGTGTCCTTTTCCATTTCCACCGAAAGTCACAGAGGGACCCTTCTCTTCCTTGTATTCAGCGAGCAGGCTTTTCTTTCCAGTCATGTGTCTAGAGCATCCGCTATCGAGATACCAGATACCCTTCTTAACCTGCAATACAAAGGAAGATTAGTTTTGCTTGGGTACCCACTTCGCCATGTATACTTGTTTGTCAGTGGAAGAGGTTGGAATGGGTTCAGCAGTCTTCGCAGCATTTGAAGATTCAGCTTTGTCCTTCTTCACTTTGGTCAATTTCTTGACCTCAGAGGTAGGAGTCACCTTGACCTGACTTGCAACTGGTTTGGTCTTCTTGGGTGATATCTTCACCTTAGGTATCTTATCAGCTTTGGTGGCTGTGGGACACTTACTTGCAATATGATCGGTAAGTCCACAGTGATAACATTTCCTATAACTAAAATTAGTTCTAGGACCACTTGAGTGCTGAGCTTTTAATTTGGAATTAGAAGTGCCAGCACCAAGTACACTATTGGTTTTTGAAATAGGACGAACATTCAGTTCTTCAGATTTCTTACCAAGGACATCTACTCTGAGTCTAGGAGTAGGTCGCTGAACTGATCCAGAGGTCTGATTTCTAGAACCAGATGAATGAATCACTAAGGCTTTGGAAGCATTCAGCTTAGGTACTAAAGTACCCTTCTGAGGATTTTGATAAATTACAATTCCTTTACCTTTATCTTTAGAGACAGAGGTAGGTTTTGAATAAACCATTTTCTCCTTACCTTTTGAGGTAGGAGTTTCCTCAGGGATTGGTGTAATCGAAGAGGAGTACTGAGATGAAGAAGTGTCAGCTATTGAGGATACGAACGTTCCAAATTTAAGCATTGAACGTTCAGTGGTTGGTATTGGAGTATCATATTTATAACCCAGACCACGTTTATCACTCAGAGGAATCTGAGCCTTAATTATCTCAGTGATCTTTGTTGAAGAATTACACCATCCTTCAACAGTAGCTTGTTCAGCTTTTAATGCAGCGATAGCTTCCGCTCGTTCGATTTTGACTAGCTGATTTAAATGGACTTGATCTTTAAAATCTTCTTCAAATTTAGAAAGCTTTTCTATTTGAAGGTGGCAATTTTTAAGCTTTTCAGCGAGATCAAGATTTTGGTTTTCAACCACAGCTTTGCCGTTCATGGCTTCGTATAAACTTCTAGTCAGTAGTTCGATTTTACGGAGACTATCAGCTTCATCAATATTTACAATATTGGTAAAGAAGGAAGGTGATACCTGAATGGCAGATGTTGAAGTGGAGGGAATGTCTGAACTTTCTTCCTCTTCTTCAATCTTGGCCATGAGACATTGATTTGCTTCATCATCTTCAGAATCAGATGATGAGGCTTCTTCATCAGAAGCAGCCCAATCATAGTCAGCCATCAGGCCTTTTCCCTTCTTCTTAAAGCTTTTCAGCTTTGCATACTTCTCCTTCAGCTTTAAGTATTTGTCGTCTTTATTCCTTGGAACAAAGGATTTCTTTGTAAAAGCTGAAGGTCTCATGATTTTCTTTGACCTGCACTCGTTAGCGAAATGACCTGTCTTTTCGCAGTTAAAACAAGTAGCAGTAGCCTTATCAACAAAAGCTGATGACTTAGGCTTGTCAGCTATAGAAAGAGTTTTGTTCTTTCTAAACATTTTCTTCTTGGCGAATCTCCTGAACTTTTTAGTTAGGAGAGCCAAGGATTCATCATCTGAAGAATCAGAATCTGATGACCTTTCAGAGTTACTTTCTAACTCAGTGATAGTGACCACGGGTCGCTGAGTAGAAGGTTCCTCTGAGATTAAAGCAACAGGGGTGCTTTTGGAATCTTTTACAAGATTCTTCTTAAGATGGCTAGATTGCTCATGATTCAGCAATGTGCCATATAAGGTAGCAAGTGTCATTGATCTTAGATCTTTCGACAGCTTGAGACACATGGAATAATTGTCCCAGCTTTCAGGTAAACATTCTAAAAACTTTGTCAGAACTTCAAAGTTAGAATATTCCTTACCAACCGTTTTTAGATCTATAATTAAGCAATTAAAACGTTGATGTACTTCAGAGAGAGTTTCATTCTTACCAGAAATGAAGCTTTCATATTGTCTTACCAGGTTGATCTTTCTTGAATCCTGGACTTCAGACGTTCCTTCATACTGAACACATATTGTGTCCCACATGGCTTTTGAGGATTTCAGGTTCATGACGGAATGGTAGACTTCGTCAGGAAGGGCCATGGATAGTATGGATCTGGCTTTTGTATCTATAGCCACTTTCTTCTTGTCTTCATCGGTCCAATGATGGATTTCCTTTGGAATCAGCCTTTCTGGAATAGCAGCTCTAGTTGCAGTGGCTGGAACCGCAGGATCAATTGTTACAGGGATGTGTGGGCCGTTTTCAAGATAGTAAGGTATAGTAGGGTCTACACCTTCTAAGAAGAGTGTCGTCCTATTTTTCCATAAGTTGAAGTTATCTCTGGAAAATCTAGGGGGTTTCGCAAGAGAACCATTGTCAATATAGTGAGTGTTTGTGTTTGAGTTGGCCATTTTCAGATAATAGCAAGGAAGAGAAATATCTTAGATTATATCTTGTTTATGAGATTAAACAAATCTGCTCTGATACCACTTGTTGGTCCCGAAAGGCCTAAACAAGTTTGTAGAAGGGGGGGGGGGGGGGGGTTGAATACAAACACACTATTTTACTTTTCTAAATTGTTTATTGATAAATCATTAACAATTTACAGCTTGTTGCGGAAACAAGATTAAGGATAAACCTAAATCTAAACAAGTTGGAACACTAAGGTTTTCTTGCACTAAGAAAGATAAGGAGATTACTAATAAAATCCTATCTTGAGAGATTTGAACTTGTCCAGAGTTAGCAAGTTACTTCAAATGAAGTGAGTTCATCTCTTTATATACTGCATGCATTTAATGCAATTCAGTATACACTTTACACGTGTCATCAGCGGATTGGTTGCATGTCATTGACCTTTGTTGACAACCTTAGTAGCCGCATGAATGAACAGTGTAGTATCAGAGTGGTTGTACGATTTCAGATTTTCGGAGGTTCTTTTCTGACATTTCGTACGGTGGCGTGCAAGGGAGGTTAAGACAAAGGTACTTTGTACGGAGGACTTCATGATCAGCTTTCGTTGATTCAGCGATTATCATTTACTATTCAGCGAATGATAAAGTTCAGCGATAGCTGAAGTCTTGTACTTGATACTTCACGTTGAGTGGACAAATCTGAGTCTTCGCTGATCCGCATCAGTTCATTAGGAGACTTGTCGCTGGTTCTTGAGCTTGATCTTCGACTTCAGCGTAGAACCTTTGTTGACGTGAATCTTGTCTTCAGGGATCATAAATAAGCAACTAACTTATCAGCGATCACCATAAGGACTGAACAGACTCAGCGATATGGTGAACAGTGTTCGCTGAATGTTTAATCTAAAAGTGCGAGAGTTCCTATCAGCAGTACTGTAAGATCTTAGTACTTATCAGCGATAGTGAAACTCTGATACATATTGTTTACTTACAATTTTCACTAAGTATTTAAGATAGGGTCATTATCAAATCACTGAGGGTTTGGATCAACAACAGTTACCGACTGTAAGCTGAATGATCAAACCGTCATGATGCTTCTGATATGAGTCGCCCAGGTCGACGTGGTCGAACACAATCTTCATAGCTTCTAGCTCCAAATCTCCTTTGGGTCTACACGAGCGGGGAATAGGCCGATCGTCGGGCGCCTGGCTGGCATGACGTTTGGCCGCTGAATACGTCAGACCACACACATCTGAACCACCGGTTATGCAATTGACGACATTTGTGGGCTCGAGGGTCGACGGTCGATGGCTATTAGCTGGAACAGCGACGTTGTCGATGACATCTTTGAGATTTCCTTTCGAAAAATGATATGCTAGTTCCTTCTTCAATGCGATACAGTTGTCCGTCGCATGACCATGATCGGCATGGAAGTCGCACCACTTTGATTTGTCTTTCTTAGCATCGTCCAGGTCGGACTTCTTTGGCCATTGAATGATAGCTTGGGAACTTTTCAGAGCTTCGACTAGGTCCTTTGTTGATCCTTTGAATCCGTTAGAGGATATCTTGGGGTACTGAATGAACTTAGCCGCGGTCTTGGCCTCTGCTTTCGTCTTGAAACGAACATTTGAAATTTGGCGCGCTGGCTCTACTCTAGAAACAGCCTTTGTCTTGAACTCTGGCTTTCTGACTCCAGTGACTTCTTGTCGTCAGTGTGCTTGCGACGAAAGGCTGCATCATCTTCCACCCTCATATATGCTAAGGTTCGAGCTCGGACGTCTTCGAAATTCTCCAGGGGATATTTGGTCAGGTCGGTGTATAGACCCGAACTATCGTCCAGACCACGCTTATAGGCTTCGATCGCGGTTTTGACGTCGCAATTGCGGATGCTGATCATTTCGGCATTGAATCTATTAAAATAACTTCGAATATACTCATTGGCTTTCTGCACGATGTAATATAGGTCGCTGGTCTGCTTCTCCATCTTACGACTGCTGGCGAATTGCTGGGAGAATTGATTAACCAACTCAGCAAACGACCCGATGGATTTGGGTTTGAGATTGATCAACCATTGGAGAGCAGGACCAGTGAGGGTTGCTCCAAAACTCTTACACATGAATACTTCCTGGTACATAAATGGGATCGATATCGTCCACATGAGCTGCTTATATTGCGCGACGTGCTCAGTTGGATCGGTCACACCCGAATACTTGGGAGTGAAGGCAGGAATGTTATACTTCTTTGGGACCTCGACGGTGGCAATCTCATCGATGAAAGGCGACGCCTGATATCCCGAGCAAGGCTCGACGTCGACGGGCACGGCTGCCCCAGGCAATTTGGCGAGCAAGGACAGGACGCGCTCATTTTGGTCTTCTAACATCTTCAAACGCTGAGCGACGGGATCGTTAAGATCGGGATTTTCCCCTGTCGAGGGATTGGCCCCTGGGCTAGTGCCATTACCATGCGATGAACCATTGGTGTCCCCGTTGAACGGGACGAAATACGGCTGCGGCCCATAGTGGAATTGCTGCGGTCCATTCTGAAACGGCTGCGATCCTTGCTGGAGAGGCTGCGATCCACCTTGGGGTCCATTATGAAATGGCTGCTGAAATGGTTGCGACCCTTGCTGGAAAGGCTGCGACCCTTGTGATGGCTGAGACCCATTATTCACGGGTAGTGGCCTTATGTGTTGAGGAGGAACTGTCCCAAACTGAGGATTTGGGTTGAACGACCCTGGCTGTTGATTCTGCATGAACGGGCCTGGATGCTGATTCTGCGCGGATGAACCTGGATTCGGGACAAATGGTCTAGGGCCATTCTGGTCGAACGATCTTGGAACTGGGTTCTGCACGAACGGCCTAGGACCATTTTGAGGCCCAAGAGGATTTCTTAACCGTGCGATCTCCTCAGCTGCTCTGCGATTCTGCTCCGCCATTGCATTGAGCTGATTTCTGTGGATTTCCAGAGGTTGCCATTTTCCTTCAACAGAAAATAGAAGAAACTCCAAGAAACTATTAGTAGGGCGCACGTTCGTCGAGGATTTTCTCTAGATGAGGTCCCACGGATGGCGCCAAACTGTTAATGCCAAAAATCGCACCAAAGGGACAACTTAAGGTTGACGTGGACTTAATCAACTAAAGAAAGGATCTTTCGACGAGACGTGCGACAAAGACGAAAATGTAAATGAGACAAGGGATTTGATGACGCAGTAAAAACCTCAATCGAGGAAGAAACCTGCGGATGACAAGGGATGTCGTCGCTGCACTATGGTCGCCAATCAGGGACGACGTCCTTGGTACTGGCGTCGGTCGTACGATGATTACAATACAAATGAAGGAAATGCTTCGAAATGTAAAGTACAAGTGTTTAAATGTGATAACAAGTGTTTGTCGTGTGTGAATACAAAGTGTGAACTATCTGTCGAAGGCTGATGTCGTGCGTCGAGACTGATACTTGAGCTTTTCCTTCGAGTGTTCTTGAGTTCGCTGTAGGATTCTGGCTTTCAGTACTCAATCTCCAGATTTTGAATGTTCTTTGCTATGAGTTTGGGTGATTTTCTCTGCTGTATGATGATGTTCGCTGAAGTGTATTGGATGTTAATCGATGTCCCTTGAAATGATGCTTTAGTTTGTCTTTTATAGTCTTCACGACATTAATTAGCTCCATTAAGGACTTGATCAACGGCTACAACGGCTGGAAACGGTCGCTGAGATGAATGTTCATAATACTCTTCGTCCGTTACAGCTATCGATCGTTGATGGTTGCGTCGGTTATATCCGTTGCTCTTTAATGACTTTGACTCTTGCATTAAACACTTAACAAATGTAACAGTCAAGGTTAACGTTAGCTTTGATCGAAGGTACAATGATCTTACGCGATGGTCGCACGGAGCGGGCGATACTATGGTCGAGCGTCGTGGGGAACGTACGACTTACCTTTTACGGGCGACGACAGATGTTTTATAGGTCCCTGTCGAGACCTTATCTTAATACCAGATTTTACTTATGACGTGCGATTTACCTTCTCTGGTCGTGGTCGTACGACGTGATTTTTTGCCCAAACACTACCCAAAACCTGTCTAAGTACGCTGAGAGTTCAAAACCTGTCTCTTTCGGGTACCACAAGCCAAGATCAGCAGTACCTCTTAAGTAACGAAAGATTTGTTTAACAACAATTAAATGAGACTCTTTGGGTTTTGAATGAAAACGGGCGCAAAGAAAGGTCGAAAACATAATGTCCGGTCGACTTGTAGTTAAGTACATTAAAGAACCAATAATTCCACGGTACGTTTTGGTGTCCACATCCTTTCCATTAGGATCGGCGTGTAACTTTGTACCGGGTGCCGTGGGAGTTTTTATTGGTGGGGACTGTTCCATCTGGTACTTCCGAAGAATGTCTCGGATGTACTTAGCCTGATTTATGAATATCCCGGTCGACAGTTGTTTAACTTGAAGACCGAGGAAAAAATTCATCTCACACAACATACTCATTTGAAAATATTGTCCCATTAGTTTGGCAAAGTTCTTACAGTACTGTGGGTTAGTGGAACCAAAAATTATGTCGTCAACATACACTTGAACTAAAACTATATGACCTTCATTTTTAATAAACAGGGTTGTATCGATTTTACCTTTTGAAAATCCTGATTTTATTAAAAACTTGGACAAAGCGTCATACCAGGCCCGTAGAGCTTGCTTTAAACCGTATAAAGCCTTGTCTAGAATGTAGACGTGATTAGGCCTCTTGTCGTCCACGAACCCGTCCGGTTGCGATACATACACCTCTTCCTTGATCTCGCCGTTGAGGAAAGCGGTTGTTTGGGCAAAATTTCACAGGTCTCGACCACGACCAGAAAAGGTAAGACACATGTTATGAACTATATCTTGTATTAAGATAAGGCCCCGACAAAGACCCAAAAAACCTCTGTCGTCTGTTTGGGCAAAAAATCACGTCGCTCCACCGCGACCAGAACAGGTAAGACGTATGATTAGGGACTATATCTTGTATTAAGATAAGGTCTCGACAAAGACCCAGAACACCATCGTCGTCCCTCATAAAAGATAAGTCGAGAGTCCCTTACGACGCTCGACCATAGCGTCGCCCGATCCGCACGACTATTATATAAGGACGTGCGACCTCGACCAAAGCTAACGTTAACCATGACCGTTTATTAAATGTTTAATGCAGGAGTAAAAGTCATTAAGGAGCAACGACTATAACCGACGCAATCATTAAACAGCCGGCGACCGTAACGGACGAAGATCATTACTCCGGCGACCATTTCCAACCTCTAAGGCCATTAAAGGAGCATTCAATAATGAAGCTAAGGACGCGAAGACTATAAATATCAAGCTCAATCAACATTTCAACACATCGAATATCCGACGATTAACAACCGAAGCAATATTCAAGAACACCTGAAGTGAAGAACCATTATTCTAAGTATCGCTCTCGACGCACGACAACAACCCTCGACCAGCAGTTCGCACTTTGTTTTGTACCCGACAAACACCTGTTTTTACGTTCAAACACTTGTACTTTACATTTCGAAGCATTTTCTTCATCTGTATTGTAATCACTGTACGATCGGCACTAGTATCCAAGGACATCGCCCCGGATTGGCGACCATAGTATAGCGACGACACCCACTGTCGTCCATAGGTTTTTTCCTCGTTTGAGGTTTTTCCTGCGTCATCAAATCCTTTGTTTCTTTATTTTATTTATTGTCGCACGTCTCGTCGAAAGATTCTTTCTTTAGTTGTTTAAGTCCACATCGACCTTAAGTTGTCCCTTTGGTGCGATTTTTGGCATTAACAGTTTGGCGACATCCGTGGGACTACATCTAGAGAAAATCCTCGATGAACGTGCATTCTACTAATAGTTTCTTGGAGTTTCTTCTGTTTTTTGTCGCAGGAAAATGGCGGATAACGGGAATCCAGAACAAGCCGTTATACCAGTATACGCAAGCTTAGAAAATGCACAAAACTCCCCAGCAGCTGTCGATGAGTATCATTTGGAGGAAATCGTTCTAGATCAAAGCAAACCCGATCAAAAGATTCTTGTGGGTTCATCCCTTGATCCCCACATTAAAGAAAAATTCATATCCTTTTTGCAGGAACATGCTGATTGCTTCGCCTGGTCACATAAAGATATGGTCGGTATTGACCCCAATGTCATTGCTCATAAGCTTAAGGTCGATCCATCGTTCAAACCTATCAAGCAAAAACGTCGCAAGTTCGCTCCTGAAAGAAATAAAGTAATAAATGATGAGGTCGACAACCTCCTCAAGACAGGAAAGATTCGGGAGGTAAAATATCCTGATTGGCTCGCTAACTTTGTGGTCGTAGCCAAGAATAATGGAAAATGGAGGGTCTGTATCGACTTCACCGATCTCAATAAAGCCTGTTCAAAGGATCCATTCCCGTTACCTTATATTGACGCCATGGTCGATGCAACCGCGGGGCATGAGTTATTAACGTTCATGGACGCCTATTCTGGATACAACCAAATTTTAATGCACGTTGACGACCAAGAGAAAACCGCTTTCATGACGGATCGAGGTATTTATTGTTACAAAGTTATGCCTTTCGGAATAAAAAATGCAGGTTCTACCTACCAACGGCTGGTAAACAAGATGTTCAAAGACCATCTTGGAGACACGATGGAGGTATATATCGACGACATGTTAGTGAAGTCGAAGCAAGCGATTGATCACATTGATCACCTCAGGCAATCGTTCGACATCCTCCGGAAGTATAACATGAAGCTCAATCCGACGAAATGTTCCTTTGGCATCAATGCCGGGAAATTCTTGGGTTATATGGTCACTCGTCGAGGCATTGAGGCTAACCCCGACCAAATCAAGGCCATCATTGAGATCAAATCTCCTCGAAATTTCAAGGAAGTCCAGAAACTCACCGGTCGAGTAGCAGCTCTAAACAGGTTTATCTTCCGATCTTCAGATAAATGTCATCTATTTTATAATGTCCTCAGGAAAAATAGGGGCTTCGACTGGACCAATGATCATGAACAATCCTTGCAAAAACTCAAGGAATACATGGCGTCGCCTCCTCTGTTGTCAAAACCCCACGATCATGAGATCCTACAGTTGTATTTGGCTGTCAGTCCAAATGCTGTAAGTGCTGTTCTGAAACGAGAAGATGAAAAACAGCAATTGCCGATCTACTATGTAAGTAAATCTCTTCTGGATGCAGAAACCAGGTATTCCTCTATGGAAAAATTGCTCTTGTCGCTAGTCACAGCTGCTAAAAAACTGCGACACTATTTTGAGTCACATCGCATTACTGTCGTAACTAACTTTCCTCTTAAGTCTGTCTTAAGAAAACCTGAGTTGACAGGTCGCCTGGCAAAATGGAGTATATATCTAAGCAGTTATGACATTGATTTTAAGCCCAGGACCGCGATCAAATCGCAAGCCTTGGCAGACTTCATTGCTGATTTCAGCCCTGAATCGGAGAAACAAGCAGAACTCGAAGTTTCCGTTGTGGCGACTCGCGACGACGTACCTTTGATTCTACATGACGATGGATCATCCAACATTAGAGACTCTGGATTGGGCGTCGTCTTAAAGTCGCCACAGGGGGGAAGATGGTATACTCGGTCCGATGCGACTTCAAAACCACCAATAACGAGGCTGAGTATGAAGCCCTGATCATGGGAATGAATATGGCCCACGACTCGGGGGCAACCGCACTGCACGTCAAGAGAGACTCCCTGCTGGTAGTAAATCAAATCAATGGAGAATTCGCAGCCAAGGATTCAAAAATGACAGCATATCTAAGTGTGGCAAAAGAAATTTCCAAAAAATTTAAATCTTTTTCTATTGAACAGATTCCGCGAGACCAGAACACTCAGGCCGACGCATTGGCAAACCTTGGGTCCGCTTTAGTTGAACCAAAATTTGATGCTATTCCTATGATTCACCTGGCAATGCCGTCCATTGGAAACACATACGTCATCCAGATCGAAGACGAAGAAGATGATTGGTCACGCGACATTCGAAATTTCCTCATGCACGACCAACTCCCCGAAGACAAAATGGAGGCTCGAAAAATCAGATTCAAAGCATCTAAGTACGTCATGATCGAAAATAAGCTTTATCGGCGATCATCGACGGGCTTAAATTTAAGGTGCATCATCAGCAAAAATCAAGCCCAGAAAATCCTCCAAGAGATGCACAACGGCGAATGTGGTAATCATTCAGGAGGTCGTAGCTTGGCTAATCGTATCTCCCGACAAGGGTATTTTTGGCCGACACAACGACAAGACGCTGTCAAGTACGTCCAGAATTGCGACCCCTGTCAATGACACTCAGGTATGTCTCATAAACCTTCGGAACCTTTGCACTCGACACTTATCCCATGGCCCTTCATGAGATGGCGAATGGATATTGTCGGCAAACTACCACCCGCTCCAGGACAAAAGGTATTCCTCCTCGTACTTACTGATTATTTTCCAAGTGGGTCGAAGCGGCTGATTTCTCCCAAGTCAGGGATAAAGAAGTCATATCTTTTATCCAAACTAACATCATATGAAGGTTTGGGATTCCATCCGAAATTGTCTGCGACAATGGATCCCAATTCATAAGCGACAGGACCCAACAGTTCTGTGAAGATAGGAACATCAAGCTGACGACCTCGACTCCCAGATATCCCCAAGCCAATGGCTTGCCAAGTCGAGTAATAAGACTATTGTAGCCTCGATCAAGAAACGATTAAAAGATGCAAAAGGAAGATGGGTTGAAGAACTCCCTTCAGTCCTATGGGCAAATCGCACGACACCCCGCACGTCCACAGGACAAACCCCCTTCTCTCTCGTCTACGGTTGTGAAGCCATCCTACCAATCGAAGTTCATCTCCCAACTTCGAGGCACACTTCCATCGACCACAACATGGTTGATTTAAGTTATGACCTCGACGCACTAGAAGAGCTCAGAGAATCCGCCTTGGTCAGGATGGCATCACAGAAGCAGGCGGTTGAGCGACATTTCAATAAGCACGTCAAAATTAAAGTCTTTCAAGAAGGCGATTATGTCCTCCGTCGAGTATTCCCAAACACCCAGGAGCTCAACGCAGGTAAGCTTTCTACTAAGTGGGAAGGACCTTACCGCATCTCCCAAGTCGTTGGTAAAGGAGCCTATCGACTTTAGACCCTCGACAATCAACAACTCCCACGAAGTTGGAACGCGACGCATCTGAAAAAAATATTTCTTTTAGAGTCGCCGTCCTCTCATGCAAAGTTTTTTTTAACACGACAGTGAACGTCGTGAGATCGTTTGAGATCCGATGACCGACCACTAACGAACTTTGTCGCAGGTACGCACGACATGAGTACCCGAGTGTGTGACTTAATTGTTTAACACAGGGGCATACATATGGAATTTCATCATACGATACAGTCACATGTAAGGTCTAAACGATCCCTCGATCTAAGTTTCTGGAACTTAGAAAAACTTTGTATGTTCTAACACATCGATGATATATATTTGTGTTTATTATTACAGTCCAAATACATGATTTATGTTTCAACCGTTATATTACAATAAAAGCCTAAGTCGCAGGATCCTCCGTTTATTTCATACTTAACGAATTTTATGATCAGTATTACATTTATCCACGACATATGTAATTAAAAACACGAGTTCAACAAAAGAAGGAACTTCATTGAACGATTACATATGAACGACCGATAGTCGGACAAGTAAATACAAAGTCAAAAGTCGTTGCATACCAACAACCCGACCACCAATGATCGAACATAAAAAGTCTAGCTAGTAAACCCAAAAATCTACCCTAGAACTAAAGAAGCACGTCGATGGCAAGCTCTGTTCAAAAATCTCGATCTTCGAAATCCTATCAATCCCGAAGAACTGATGCAAGGATTAAATGAGTATATTAGGAGTTATCTTCCAACTCCTTACGCCTCGACACTCTGAGAATGTGGCTCTTAAGATTAATGTTAAGGTTGGAGGAAGGAATATATTCTTCTCGACGATTGACCTCCACTCTAACACTTTCTCTGCCTTCACACATTTAATGAGAAGAAACAGGAACATCTGTCAAATACAGAAGGAACACGTTAGCAAAACATTCAGCTAAAGAACATCGATAACACAAGTTTTGAAAGAAAAACTTACAAGGAACACCAGTTCGGCTAAACACAACCCTATCTCTTCAATAGAGATCCTTTGAAAACACTCCTTGGAAACTAAGGGCTGATGTTTCCCTAGATGCGGAAGTGACTTCATCCTGACGAGGACATAGTCAAACGAGAGGGATGGCAACAGCGCAAAGCTGATCACCATAAGTTCCTCCTCATTCTCTCCTATCTTTACACCCCCGCCCCTGTCGGCTGACGAAAGGGTTGACATGGCAGAAGACATCATCGCCAGGTGCGCATAATACACAGACATCGTGTTCATCGTAACCAACATCGTCAACGATTCGGGTATCGCAACCCTTGATAGATCTCCAACCACCCAAGATTTGAACAAAGTCGAGATTCTTGAGAAGGGCCTCATCAGAAACAGAAAACTTTTAAAGAAAATCTCTAAAGAAAACAACCCATTATGATCTCTATTTATGCAGGAAATCAAAACAAGTCGAGTCCGCTGATGATCAACACGCGTCCATACCTATCCGAATCTTCGACACCTGTCTTCGACAGCTGGTAAGCATCATCGTGCGTCAGTATTATGTCACAACTTTTCAACTTCTCGTTCAGTTAAATGCGAACCGGTCTAGTTCCACGACAACCAGGTAAGTCCCTCAACCCAGGTCACAAGTCTAAGCGTTCGACAAGCAAAATTTAAAACTTAAATTTGACATTCAATTTTCAAATTTTGGGGGCAAACTGTTTGGGCAAAAAATCACGTCGCTCGATCGCGACCAGAACAGGTAAGACGTATGATTAGGGACTATATCTTGTATTAAGATAAGGTCTCGACAAAGACCCAGAACACCATCGTCGTCCCTCATAAAAGATAAGTCGAGAGTCCCTTACGACGCTCGACCATAGCGTCGCCCGATCCGCACGACTATTATATAAGGACGTGCGACCTCGACCAAAGCTAACGTTAACCATGACCAATTATTAAGTGTTTAATGCAGGAGTAAAAGTCATTAAGGAGCAACGACTATAACCGACGCAATCATTAAACAGCCGGCGACCGTAACGGACGAAGATCATTACTCCGGCGACCATTTCCAACCGCTAAGGCCATTAAAGGAGCATTCATGGATGAAGCTAAGGACGCGAAGACTATAAATATCAAGCTCAATCAACATTTCAACACATCGAATATCCAGCGATTAACAACCGAAGCAATATTCAAGAACACCTGAAGTGAAGAACCATTATTCTAAGTATCGCTCTCGACGCACGACAACAGCCCTCGACCAGCAGTTCGCACTTTGTTTCGTACACGATAAACACCTGTTTTACGTTCAAACACTTGTACTTTACATTTCGAAGCATTTTCTTCATCTGTATTGTAATAACTGTACGATCGACACCAGTATCCAAGGACATCGCCCCTGATTGGCGACCATAGTATAGCGACGACACCCACTGTCGTCCGCAGGTTTTTTCCTCGTTTGAGGTTTTTCCTGCGTCATCAAATCCCTTGTTTCTTTATTTTATTTATCGTCGCACGTCTCGTTGAAAGATTCTTTCTTTAGTTGTTTAAGTCCACATCGACCTTAAGTTGTCCCTTTGGTGCGATTTTTGGCATTAACATCGTCCCTCCTAAAAGGTAAGTCGAGAGTTCCTCATGACACTCGACCTCGACGTCGCCCGTTCCGCACGACCGTCGCACAAGACCGTACGACCTTGACTAACTCAATATACGACTGTTACGTTTGTTCAATGATCAATGCAGGAGTCAAAGTCATTAATGGGCAACGGTCATAACCGACGAAGAGCAATTATGAAAAGTTACAACTGGCGACCGTTATTGCTGTTATCAAAGCAATCAATGAGCTAATCAAAGCACCCGAAAGTTATAAAAGATCAAGTTAAACTACAGTTCCAAGGACCGAACATCGAACAATAGAAGATAAGCATCATAGCTCAGAAGAACACTACAAGTAAAGAACTCTCACTCGAAGAATCGCTCCCGACGCACGACTTTCACTCTCGACCAACAGTTTACACATTGCTTTCACACACGACGCACACTGTTTTTACATTTCAAACACTTGTACTTTACATTTCAAAGTCTTTCCCTTCATTTGTATTGTAATCTCTGTACGATCGACACCCGGAACACCAAGGACATCGCCCCTAATTGGCGACCATAGTGCAGCGACGACATCCACTGTCGTCCGCAGGTTTTTTCCTCGTTGAGGTTTTTCCTGCGTCATCAAATCCTCTGTCTCATTTACATTTTTGTCTTTGTCGCACGCCTTTGTCGAACGATTCCTTTCTTTAGTTGTTAAAGTCCACATCGACCTTAAGTTGTCTCTTTGGTGCGATTTTTGGCATTAACAGTTTGGCGCCATCCGTTGGACGTCATCTAGAGAAAATCTTCGACGAACGTGCGTCTTACTAACAGTTTCTTGGAGTTTTCTTTGTTCTATGTTTCAGGAAAATGGCAGCCCCTGGAGATCAGCAGCATGTCCTTGCCCAGCTGTACCAGGAGCTTGAAGTCGCTCGAAATCAAATCAACGCCATGGCAGAGCAAAGTCGCAGAGCAGTTGAGGAGATCGCACGGTTAAGGAATCCCTCTAGACCTCAGAATGGTCCTAGGCCATTCGTTCAGAATCCAGGACAAGGATCGTTCGGTTAGAATGGTCCTCGACCATTCGTGCATAATCCAGGTCCAGAACCAGGTCCGTTCGCTCAGAATCAGCATCCAGGTCCGTTCATGCAGAACCAACAGTCGGGACCGTTCAATCCAAATCCCCAGTTCGGGACGGTTCCTCCTCAGCACATAAGGCCACCACCCATGCAGCATGGATCGCAGCTGTTAATGCCAAAAATCGCACCAAAGGAACAACTTAAGGTCGATGTGGACTTAATCAACTAAAGAAAGGATCTTTCGACGAGACGTGCGACGAGGGAAAAATAAATAAGACAAAGGATTTGATGACGCAGGAAAAACCTCAATAGAGGAAAAAACCTGCGGACGACAGTGGGTGTCGTCGCTGCACTATGGTCACCAATCAGGGGCGATGTCCTTGGTGTCGCTGGTGTCGATCGTACAGAGATTACAATACAAGTGAAGGAAATGATTCGAAATGTAATGTACAAGTGTTTGAATGTAAAAATAGTGTTTGTCGTGTGTGAATACAAAGTGTAAACTGTTGGTCGAAGGCTGATGTCGTGCGTCGGAGCGATAACTTGAGCTATTCTTCGAGTGTTCTTGAGTTCGTAGTGTGGTTCTTGAGCTTGAATGCTTGTAGTAGATTGTTCTGAAGATGTTCTTCAGATGATCCCCAGATGTTCTCCCTTTAGATGTTCGATGTTCGGTCCCCTTGCAATGAGGATTCAACTCTAGCTTTATAGTCGTTGGGAGCTTTGATTATGTCATTGATTGCTTCATTAACAGCTTTAATTGTCGCAACGGTCTGTAACGGCTGCCGGCGTGAACATTCATAATGGTCTTCGTCCGTTACGAGTAACAGCTTGCGTCGGATAACGGCTTGCGTTGGATATAGCCGTTTCTCCTTTACTAGCTTTAACTTCTGCATTAAACACTTAACAAAACGTAATAGTCATGGTTAACGTTAGTCTTGGTCGAGGACGTATGGCTCAACGCGACAGTCGTGCGGGACGGGCGTCGCTATGGTCGTACGTCCTAGGAAACACTCGACTTACCTTTCACGACGGACGACGGATGTTCTCTGGGTCTTTGTGGGGACCTTATCTTAATCCAAGATGTTTTCCATGACGTGCGTCTTACCTTTTCTGGTCGTGGTCGTAAGACGTGAATTTTTGCCCAAACAATTTGCCCCCAAAATTTGAAAGAGGGATGGCAAATTCGAGTTTAAATTTTGTCAATCAGACGCGTAAGAAATAGACCAAGGGAAAAGATAACCTTAACCGCCTTGGAACTGGACTGATCCGCTTTTAACTGAACGAGAAGTTGAAAGGGGAACCAGGTCATGGCGTCGTACTGTCGTATGATTGTGCTTATCAGCTGTTTTTTTTAAAAATGTTGACGTAGCCCAGAGGTACTATTAGAAACGAAGGCGATCTAGATGACTTTAGAAGTCTATCGAAAATTCCCGTGGGGATTACTGTAAGTAAGGCTGGTGGGGTTCGACCGGAGATGCGTCCCGAGGGGATGTCGCGATATATGAGTACTTGTTTAAAATGGGCTTCTCTTGGCCGTATTTATTTCTGGCCAAGGCATTTCTGTGTGACTTTGACCTGTTGCCAGGGCAACTGATGCCCCAGTTTTGGCGAGTCATTCTAGTCATCGAGCGACTTACTTCGCACTGGGAGTGGTGTATAAAGTCACGAGCGATCAATATCGTCGTTATAGTTTACTTTCAAGGTTTAAAGGTGATCGTACCTTAGTTTTGGACACTGCTGTCAATGATCGCAAATGGAGGACGAGGTATGTACTTGTGCGGGTGGTGATGCTGGATACGGACAGTGATTGGATTAGATACTGCACAACCGCTGACGATGTCTCATACTGCGCAACTGGCGAAGATGTTTCATACTGCGCAACTGGCGACGATGTTTCATATTGCGCGACTGGCGACGATGTTTCATACTGCGCAACTGGCGACGATGTTTCATACTGCGCAACTGGCGACGATGTCTTCTGCTGCCACATCGACCCTTTCGTCAGCCGACAAGGGCGAGGGTGTAAAGACAGGAGAGAATGAGGGAGAGTTTATGGCGACGAACAACTTTGTGTTGTCGTCAACCCTCCTGGTTGACTATGTCCTCGTCAGGGCAGTGTCACTTCCGCATCTAGGGAAATATCAGCTCTTGTCTTTCAAGGAGCGTTTACGAAGGATCCCTGTTGAAGAGATCGGATTGTGTTTAGCCGAACTGGA
This sequence comes from Saussurea involucrata, assembly GCA_033807775.1. Taxonomy (NCBI): domain Eukaryota; kingdom Viridiplantae; phylum Streptophyta; class Magnoliopsida; order Asterales; family Asteraceae; genus Saussurea; species Saussurea involucrata. The sequence continues at coordinate 25,102,561 of CM066312.1, forward strand.
GTTATTTGTAAGTTTTTCTTTCGAAACTTGTTAAGTCGCTGTCGTTTATCGTTGTCGTAGTCCGTTGTTCATTGTCTAATGTATTTTCGTGTGTTTTCAGACGTTTCAGTCGTCTTTGGCGTTGTATGCTGAGATGTCAAGAGTCGAAGATCTGGTGGCGTCTTATTCTTGAAAGAGAAGATGCGGCGCTGGAAAGGGAGAGGTTGGCCTTGGCACGCGCCGACGAGTTGGCCATTCAGCTTTTCGATGCTTAGTACGAACTGTAGGTTCTGAGTCGTACGAAGGAAGTGGCAGATGAAGACTCTCAGGCCGGGACCTTAGGCAAGGGTGCGACCGATGTTCTTCCTGCAGTCTAGATTTTTTTTTATTTTCTTTGTTTTTGCCACTCGACCTATTGGTGGTCGAATATGTGTCTAATGGTTTACTCAATGAATATATCTTTTGTTTTTATTCTCTTATTCAAATCATGTTGATTATGAAGTCGAATATAAACTACATAGGAAATCATGCGACTAAGGCATTCATTGTAATACGATGACAAGAACGTAAAACAAATATAAGAACACGCGATTAAAGCATCCATTCGGGGTATGAAAGCTTAAGAAACTTAGAGATAAGTTGTTTAGGCTTTGCGATTGTACGACTAGATCGTACGATGAATCTGTACCGTATGTCCCTGTGGAAGGATGATCAAGTTAGAGACCTGATCGTTTATGTCATGCGACCTTGCGAATTTAAAGTCACTTAGTAGACTTAATGACTACTGTCGTGCGATCCTACGATAAGCCGTCGTGCGATTCTGCGATAAAACGAAGTCAAGGGTTGGTCGTTGACTAACCAACGACCCTCCGATGTGAAGATGAGAAAAAATCGTATGAAAAAGAGTTAGGGAACATACCGTTAGACTCTCTTTTTAGTGGGATATTTCCCCCCTGTCATTTATTATCCTATTCTTTTCGAAGGAAAAGATAGGTTTAAAATGATAGGATGACACGGCGATCCGGTGAGATATTGTCTGCGATCGACTATGTTGTCGTGCGACAGGGCACCATAGTAGACTAGTCCCTATGGAAAAGGTATAAATTTAGACGAACGAACCTGTCAAGGGCGCCTGGCTGCTGAGTACGTCAGACCACACACGTCTGAACCACCGGTGATGCAATTGACGACTTTTGCATGCTCGGGGGTCGACGGCCGATGGTTATTAACTGGAGTAGCGTCATCGTCGATGATATCTGTTAATGCCAAAAATCGCACCAAAGGGACAACTTAAGGTCGATGTGGACTTAATCAACTAAAGAAAGGATCTTTCGACAAAACAAGGGATTTGATGACGCAGAAAAAATCTTAATTGAGGAAAAAACCTGCGGACGACAAGGGATATCGTCGCTGCACTATGGTCGCCAATCAGGGGAGCGTCCTTGGTACTGGCGTCATTCGTACGATGATTACAATACAAATGAAGGAAATGCTTCGAAATGTAAAGTACAAGTGTTTAAATGTGAAAACAGGTGTTTGTCGTGTGTGAATACAAAGTGTGAACTTCTGGTCGAGGACTGTTGTCGTGCGTCGAAAGCGATACTTGAGCTTTTCCTTCGAGTGTTCTTGAGTTCGCTGTAAGATTCTGGCTTTCAGTACTTAATCTCCAGAGGTTGAATGTTCTTTGCTATGAGTTTGGATGATTTTCTCTGCTGTGTGATGATGTTCGCTGAAGTGTATTGGATGTTAACCGATGTCCCTTAAAATGAAGCTTTAGCTTATCTTTTATAGTCTTCGCGTCATTAATTAACTCCATTAATGATTCAATCAACGGCTGGAAACGGTCGTCGGAGTGATTATCCATGATGATCTTCGTCCGTTACGGCTATCGATCGTTGATGGTTGCGTCGGTTATATCCGTTGCTTTTTAATGACTTTGACTCCTGCATTAAACACTTAACAAACGTATTAACGTTAGCATTGGTCGAAGGTACAATGATCTTACGCGATGGTCGTACGGGACGGGCGATACTATGGTCGAGCGTCATGGGGGACGTACGACTTACCTTTTACGGGTGACGACGGATGTTTTATGGGTTCTCGTCGAGACCTTATCTTGATACAAGATTTGGATTATGACGTGCGTCTTATCTGCTCCGGTCGTGGTCGTACGACGTGGTTTTTTGCCCAAACAGTTTGCCCCCAAAATTTGAAAGAAGGATAGCAAATCCGAGTTTTAAATTTTGTCAGTCGAAAAAATATGACAAGAGTTAGAAATTACCTCAATCGCCTTGGAGCTAGACTGGTTCGTTTCTAACTGAACGAGAAGTTGAAAAGGTAACGGGGTCGTGACGTCATACTGACACACGATGATGCTTACCAGCTGTCGAGGACAGGTGTCGACGATCCATGCGGTCATACGAAAGAACGGGGACGTGTGGCGGTTATCCAGGGATTCGACCTGACATGATCGACTGCATAAATAAAGATTACGATGGATCTTTTCTTGGCAATTTCCGTTCGATTAAAACTTGTAAGGGTTCTTTGACCTAATTTTATGTTTTTCTGAGATCATATAAGATACGACCCACCAATTGGCGTATGCGTCGCAAGTCTATTGCTAGAAAGCCTAGAAAAAACTGGGATATCTGGGGCCTTTCAGAGGTGCAAATCAATTTAACGGGGCTGGCAATGTCGACAGAGCCTAGAAGCACCATTAAAAACGAAGAAGATCTCGACGACTTTAGAAGTCTAGCGAGGATTCCTAGGGGGATTACCGTGAGCAAGGTTGGCAATGTTCGACCGGAAATCTGCCCCGAGGGGTACATTGTTATATACGAATATCCGTTCAAAATAGGTTTTCACTGGGCATATTCGCCTTTAGTCAAAGAATTCATGTGTGAATTTGATCTTTCGCCGGGGCAACAGATGCCCCAGTTCTGGCGAGTTATCTTGATCATCGAACGACTTACCTCCAACTGGATTCCACCGATGAATGTGAGGGACCTTCTGACGGCGTATAAGGTCAAGAATGACCAGTACTGTCGCTATAGCTTGTTTTCAAGGTTCAAGGGTGATCGTACCCTGGTTTTAAATATTGCGGTCAACGACCGTGGATGGAAGAAGAGGTATGTACTTGTACGAGCGTCGACGCTGGACACTGATAGTGACTGGATTAGGGAGGGTTGGAATATGACGGGTGAGCTTTTGACTGTACGTTTTCATGTTATTCTGTTGCTCGATTGTTTGTTCGACCGATCTTCTTTTTTGTGCGTAGATATTGATTTCGAGAAGGTAAAGCCGGATGATGCTTCTCGGGCTAAGGTCGAAAAGTTCTTGGAATTTAGTACTGAAGACCGGTCGTATGTCACGCGTCATTTGATAGACGAGGATGATGAAACCGTTTTCTTGAGCGATAGAGTGAGGATGGGTCGAGAGGAGAAAGAAGTAGAGGAGGATTCTGAGAAGACTGAGGAGGAAGAGAAGAGTGAAGAACCAGAAGTAGAAATAATTGGTAAGTATCCTTTTGTCTTCTTTTTGCTCGACCTGATCTTTCTCTGTTCTGAATCATCCAACTTCTTTCTTTTTCTGTACAGGTGAATCTCAAGCACATGCGACGTCTTTTGTTGCTAGGAAGATGGCCCAAGTCGGAGTAGCTCGCGAGGCGAGGGAGAAGGACGTTTCGACAACTAGGTCGAGAGTCCTAAAGAGAAAAGAGGTTCCGACAGCCGGGTCGGGCCTCTTAAAGAGGACAAAGGTGTCCGTTCTGAGGGAACTGTCTTTGAAGACGGGTAACCCATCGAGGGTTGCCTTGTCCAGGAAGGCGAAGGCGGCGGTTACGACCGGCGCGAAATCTGTGGATACTGCGCAACTGGCGATGATGTCTCCCGTCGTCCTATCCGGCCCTTCATCGGCCGACAGGGGCAAAGGCACGCAGAAGGGACCTTTGGGGGAAACGACGGTCAACTTTACGTTGCCGTCGGGGTTTCTGTATGACAATGTCTTGGACGAGACGAAGTTGTTCCCCCATTTGGAAAAATATTTGCTTCCGTCTTTCAGGGAGCGTTTGACGGATTTTCTTTCGAGAAGAAAGAGTTCCATACAGCTGGACTCTTATTCTTGGTAAGCCTTTCTTTCAAGACTTGTCATTCGTCGTTGTCTACTAATGTTGCTCATATTATGTCCCTTCAGGCGTTCCAAGCTTCCCTGGCATTACATGCCGAAACGAGGAATATAGAGGTTTCAACGGCTTCTGTTACCAAAGATGAAGATGCAGCATTAGCTAAAGAGAAAGCTGCTTTGGAGCATGAAGAAGCGATGTCGGCACGCCTTGACCATGCTCTGGATGAATTGGATGCCCTCAGTCATAAAAGAGACGAGATAAACTCGCTTTTGAAGGAGTCCCTGACTTTGATGCGCGACCAGAGAGAGGAGCTGGAGGGGATGACGGAATCCGTAACCGCGAAGAGGAAGGAATTCGAGGGAATCAAGGCTAAGGTGATAAGTTTGAAGAAGGAATCTGATGAGTTGAAAGACGAAAATAAGTCTTTCCTTTGTTACGCTCGACTTACTGCGCGTGCGGGAATTATGCGACGTCACCTGCAGGGTAAGGATCCTTTGGCTTCAGCGTCAGATGAGCTGCGTCTCTTTTATGAGAGAGTCGGGACCGAGAGAGATCTCGACTTGGATGACCAGAGGGAGGTCGAAGAGGAGGCGGTTAGTGAGGGTTTTCAAGATGAGGTATCGGACAAGGTCGTGATCGATGCTCCTCCACAACCTTAGAAAAAATGTATTTGTTTGTTCATGCTGCTCGACCGTTAGCGGTCGATTATGTATTCGATGGCTTATATAATGAACACAACTTTTGCTTATGCTTTATCCAAACCATGTTTAATTATGAATTTGAACATAGGACACACAGGAAACCATGCGACTGAGGCATACATTGTAATACGACGATAAGAACGTAAAACAAATATAAAAACACGCGATTAAAGCATCCATTCAATGTATGAAAGTTAAGAAACTTAGGGGTAAAGTCGTTTAGACTCTGCGATCGTACGACCGGGTCGTACAGCGAGTTTGTATCGTATGCCCCTGTGGAGAAATAATCAAGTTAGAGACATGATCGTTTAAGTCGTTCGACCTAGCGATATTAAAGCCATATAGTAGACTTAATGATTACTGTCGAGCGACTCTGCGATAATCTGTCGTGCGATTCTGCGATAAAATGATGTCGGGGGTTGGTCGTTGGCTAGCCAACGACCCTCCGATGCTTAAGTCAGTAAATGTTTTGCGAGAAAAAATCGTATGAGAAAGAGTTAGAGAACGTACCCTTGCAGACTCTCTCTATTTGCCCCATGTCATTTATTACCGTACTCTTTTTGGGAGGAAAATATAGGTTTTAAATGGCAGAATGACACGGAGAAATATTGTCCTGCGGTTGACTATGTTGTCGTGCAACGAGGCACCATAGTAGATTTATCCCTGTGGAAAAGATCTTAATTTAGGGATAGAAGAACGAACCTGTCGAGAGCTTGATCTTGCGACTTCAGTTTATTTTCTCGGCTTCAAGGTAGACTTGTAGCATTCACGAGCGACTTTTGGCTCACTCTTGATCTCCTGGATTCCCCATGGCGTCGGGAATTTCAACATTTGATGATACGTCGAAGGAACAACTTTCATATCATGAATCCATGGTCGACCTAAATGATGTTATAGGTCGACGCACAATCGATGACGCTGAACTTGGTCTGCTTGTTGACTCCTCCAGCGTAGACGGGCAAAATTATCTCTCCAAAGGTGCTCGTCGCTTCTCCATTGAAACCGACAAAAGTTGTCGAACGTCGGGTGATTACCGAGCGATCGATTCCCATGGCTTTGATAGTGTTGAGAAAAATGACATTTGCTGAGCTGCCCCCGTCGATCAAGACTCGACGTGTTAGACAGTTACCGACTGTAAGCTGAATGATCAACCCGGCATGATGCTTCTGATACGAGTCGCCAAGGTCGTGGTCGAACACAATCTTCATAGCTTCTAGCTCCAAATCTCTTTTGGGTCTAGACGAGCGAGGAATAGGCCGATCATCGGGCGCCTGGCTAGCATGACGCTTGGCCGCGGAATACGTCATACCACACACATCTGAACCACCGGTGATGCAATTGACGACTTTCGCGTGCTCGGGGGTCGACGGTCGATGGTTATTAGCTGGAACAGCGACATTGTCGATGATATCTTTGAGATTTCCTTTCGGAAAATGATATGCTAGTTCCTTCTTCAATGCGATACAGTTGTCTGTCGCATGACCATGATCGGCATGGAAGTCGCACCACTTTGATTTGTCTTTCTTAGCATCGTCCAGGTCGGACTTCTTTGGCCATCGAATGGTAGCTTGGGAACTTTTTAGAGCTTCGACTAGGTCCTTTGTGGGTCCTTTGAATCCGTAAGAGGATATCTTGGGGTACTGAGTTAACTTAGCCGCGGTCTTTGCTTCTGCTTTCGTCTTGAAACGAACATTTGAAATTTGGCGCGCTGGCTCTACTCTGGAAACAGCCTTTGTCTTGAACTCTGGCTTTCTGACGCCTAGCAACTTCTTGTCGTCAGTGTGCTTGCGACGAAAGGCTGCATCGTCTTTGACCCTCATATATGCTAAGGTTCGAGCTCGGACGTCTTCGAAATTCTCCGGGGGATATTTGGTCAGGTCGGTGTATAAACCCGAATTATCGTCCAGACCACGCTTATAGGCTTCGATTGCGGTGTTTACTTCGCAATTGCGGATGCTGATCATTTCGGCATTGAATCTATTAAAATAACTTCGAATAGACTCATTAGCTTTCTGCACGATGTAATATAGGTCGCTAGTCTGCTTCTCATTCTTACGACTGCTGGCGAATTGCTGGGAGAACTGATTAACCAACTCAGCAAACGACCCGATGGATTTGGGTTTGAGATTGACTAACCATTGGAGAGCTGGACCAGTGAGAGTTGCTCCAAAACTCTTACACATGCATACTTCCTGGTACATAAATGGGATCGAGATCGTCCACATGAGCTGCTTATATTGCGCGACGTGCTCAGTTGGATCGGTCACACCCGAATACTTGGGAGTGAAGGCAGGAATGTTATACTTCTTTGGGACCTCGACGGTGGCAATCTCTTCGATGAAAGGCAACTCCTGATATCCCGAGCGAGGCTCGACGTCAACGGGCACGGCTGCCCCAGGCAACTTGGCGACCAAGGACAGGACGCGCTCATTTTGGTCTTCCAACATCTTCAAACGCTGGGTGACGGGATCGTTAAGATTAGGATTTGCCCCTGTCGAGGGATTGGTCCCTGGACTAGTGCCATTACCATGCGACGAACCATTGGTGTCCCCGTTGAAAAGAACAGAATATGGCTGCGACCCATATTGGAATTGTTGCGGTCCGTTCTGAAACGATTGTGGTCCCTGCTGGAAAGGCTGTGATCCACCTTGAGGTCCATTCTGAAATGGCTGCTGAAATGGGTGCGACCCTTGCTGGAAAGGCTGCGGGCCTTGTGATGGCTGAGACCCATTAGTCACAGGTGGTGGCCTTATGTGCTGAGGAGGGACTGTCCCAAACTGAGGATTTGGGTTAAACGTCCCTGGCTGTTGATTCTGCATGAACGGGCCTGGATACTGGTTCTGTGCGGATGAACCTGGATTCGGGACAAATGGTCTAGGGCCATTCTGGTCGAACGATCTTGGAATTGGGTTTTGCACGAACGACCTAGGACCATTTTGAGGCCCAAGAGGATTTCTTAACCGTGCGATCTCCTCAGCTGCTCTGCGATTCTGCTCCGCCATTGCTGTTGATCCAAACCCTCAGTGATTTGATAATGACCCTCTCTTATATACTTAGTGAAAATTGTAAGTAAACAATATGTATCAGAGTTTCACTATCGCTGATAGGAACTCTCGCTCATTGAATTAAACATTCAGCGAACACTGTTCACCATTAATGCTCTGAGTCTGTTCAGTCATTATGATGATCGCTGATAAGTTAGTTGTTTACTTATGATCCCTGAAGACAAGTTTCACGTCAACAAAGGTTCTACGCTGAAGTCGAAGATCAAGCTCAAGAACCAGCGACAAGTCTCCTAATGAACTGATGCGGATCAGCGAAGACTCAGATTTGTCCACTCAACGTGAAGTATCAAGTACAAGACTTCAGCTATCGCTGAACTTTATCATTCGCTGAATACAAAATGATAATGCTCAGAATCAACGAAAGCTGATCATGAATTCCTCCGTACAAAGTACTTTTGTCTTAACCACCTTTGCACGACTCCGTACGAAATGTCAGAAAAGAACCTCCGACTGTCTGAAATCGTACAACCACTCTGATACTACACTGTTCATCCATGCAGCTACTAAGGTTGTCAACAAAGGTCAATGACATGCAACCAACAAGCTGATGACACGTGTAAAGTGTATACTGACTTGCATTAAATGCATGCAGTATATAAAGAGATGAACCCACTTCATTTGAAGTAACTTGCTAACTCTGGACAAGTTCAATCTCTTATCTCAAGATAGGTTATTATTAGTAATTTCCTTATCTCTCTTAGTGCAAGAAACCTTAGTGTTCCAACTTGTTTAGATTTAGGTTTATCCTTAATCTTGTTTCCGCAACAAGCTGTAAATTGTTAATGATTTATCAATAAACAATTTAGAAAAGTAAAATCTGTGTGTTTGTATTCAACCCCCCCCCCCCTCCTTCTACAAACTTGTATAGGCCTTCGGGACCAACAAGTGGTATCAGAGCGGATTTGTTTAATCTCATAAACAAGATCTAATCTAAGATATTTCTCTTCCTTGCTATTATCTGAAAATGGCCACCAACACAAACACAAATTATATAGACAATGGTTCTCTTGCTAAACCCCCTAGATTTTCCAGAGATAACTTCAACTTATGGAAAAATCGGATGACACTCTTCTTAGAAGGTGTAGACCCTATTATGCCTTACTATCTCGAGAATGGTCCATTCATCCCTGTAAGAATTGATGCTGATGTTCCAGTCGCTGAGAATAGACCTGCTATTCCAGAAAGGCTGGTCCCTAAGGAAATCTTTCAATGGACCGACGAAGATAAGAAGAAAGTGGCTATAGATACAAAAGCCAGATCCATACTATCCATGGCTCATCCTGAAGAAGTCTACCATTCCATCATGAATCTGAAAACATCAAAATCCATGTGGGACACAATATGTGTTCAGTATGAAGGAACGTCTGAAGTCCAGGACTCAAGAAAGATCAACCTGGTAAGACAATACAAAAGCTTCATTTCTGTTAAGAATGAATCTCTCTCTCTGAAGTTCACCAACGTTTTAATTGGTTAATTATAGATCTGAAAACTGTTGGTAAGGAATATTCTAACTTTGAAGTTCTGACAAAGTTTCTAGAATGTTTACCTGAAAGCTGGGACAATTATTCTATGTGTCTCAAGCTGTCAAAGGATCTAAAATCAATGACCCTTTCAACCTTATATGGCACATTGCTGAATCATGAGCAATCGAGCCATCTTAAGAAGAATCTTGTAAAAGATTCCAAAAGCACCCCTGTTGCTTTAATCTCAGAGGAACCTTCTACTCAGCGACCCTCGGTCACTATCACTGAGTTAGAAAGTAACTCTGAAAGGTCATCAGATTCTGATTCTTCAGATGATGATGAATCTTTGGCTCTCCTAACTAAAAAGTTCAGGAGATTTGCCAAAAAGAAAATGTTTAGAAAGAACAAACCTCTTTCCATAAATGACAAGCCTAGATCATCAGCTTTTGTTGATAAGGCAACTGCTACTTGTTTTAACTGCGAAAAGACAGGACATTTCGCTAACGAGTGCAGGTCTAAGAAAGTTTCTAGACCCTCAGCTTTTACAAATAAATTCTTTGTTCCAAGGAATAAAGATGACAAATATTCAAATCTGAAAGAAAAATATGCTAAGCTGAAAAGCTTTAAGAAGAAGAGTAAAGGCCTGATGGCTAACTATGATTGGGCTGCTTCTGATGAAGAAGCATCATCATCTAACTCTGAAGATGATAAAGCAAATCTATGTCTTATGGCCAAGATTGAAGAAGAGGAAGAAAGTTCAGACATTCCCTCCACTTCAACCTCTGCTATTCAGGTATCACCTTCCTTCTTTACCAATATTGCAAATATTGATGAAGCTGATAGTCTCCGTAAGATCGATCTCTTGACTAGAAGTTTATACGAAGCCATGAACGGAAAAACTGTAGTTGAAAACCAAAACCTTGATCTCGCTGAAAAGCTTAAAAACTGCCACCTTCAAATAGAAAAGCTTTCTAAAATTGAAGAAGATTTTAAAGATCAAGTATATTTAAATCAGCTAGTCAAAATCGAACGAGCAGAAGCTATCGCTGCATTAAAAGCTGAAAAAGCTACTGTTGAAGGATGGTGTAATTCTTCAACAAAGATCACTGACATAATAAAGTCTCAGATTCCCCTAAGTGATAAACGTGGTCTGGGTTACAAATATGATACTCCAAAACCAACCAATGAGCGTTCAATGCTTAAATTTGGAACGTTCGTATCCTCAGTCGCTGATACTTCATCTTCTCAGTGCTCCTCGTCCAATACACCAATCCCTGAGGAAACTCCTACCTCCTCAAAAGGCAAGGAGAAAATGGTTTATTCAAAACCTACCTCTGTCTCTAAAGACAAAGGTAAAGGAATTGTTATTTACCAGAATCCTCAGAAGGGTACCTTAGTACCAAAGCTGAATGCTTCTAAAGCTTCAGTGACTCATCCCTCTGGATCAAGGAAGCAGATCTCTGGATCTATTCAGCGATCTACTCCTAGACTAAGAGTGGATGTCCTTGGTAAGAAATCTGAAGAACTGAATGTTCGTCCCATTTCTAAAGCAAATAGTTTACTTGGTGCTGGCACTTCTAATTCGAAATTAAAAGCTCAGCATTCAAATGGTCCTAGAACTATTTTTAGTTATAGGAAATGTTATCACTGTGGACTTACGGATCATATTGCTAGTAAGTGCCCCACAGCCACCAAAGCTGAAAAGATAGCTAAGGTGAAGATTGCCCCCAAGGCAAAGAAGACCAACCCTGGTGCAAATCAGGTCAAGGTGAATCCTACCACTGAAGTTAAGAAATTAACCAAAGTGAAGAAAGACAAAGCTGAATCTTCCATTCCAACTACTTCCACTGACAAATGTGTATACATGGTCAAGTGGGTACCCAAGAAAAACTAATCTTCCTTTGTATTGCAAGTTAAGAAGGGTATCTGGTATCTCGATAGCGGATGCTCTAGACACATGACTGGAAAGAAAAGCCTGCTCGCTGAATACAAGGAAGAGAAGGGTCCCTCTGTAACTTTCGGTGGAAATGGAAAAGGACATACCCGAGGGTATGGTGTACTTTCAAATGGTACAACCTCCTTCAGAAGCGTCGCATATGTTGAAGGGCTGAAGCATAATCTTCTAAGCATCAGCTTTGCGACATGGATAACAAAGTAATCTTTACTAAGGAATCCTGCTTTGTCACTGACAAAAAGGAGAAGATAGCTCTCAACGGTTATCGTTTGGAAAATGTTTATGTAATAAACATGGACTCAACAACCACTGAGAACTACTGTTTCTTCTCAAAGGCCTCATCTGATGTCAACTGGCTATGGCATAAGAGGCTATCTCATCTAAATTTCAAGACACTGAACACTCTTTCTTCAAAAGAGTTAGTCACTGGTCTACCTCAGCATTCATACGCCAAAGAGTCTTTATGTTCAGCGTGTGAAAAAGGGAAGCAGACCTTCATCAGTGTCATCTCCTCTACAACTACTCCATATGGATTTGTTTGGCCCTGTTAACAAACAATCCATCGCTGGAAAGAAATATACGCTGGTCATAGTTGATGAATTCTCTCGCTTCACTTGGGTAATGTTTCTCCGTTCTAAGAGTGACACCCCTGAAGAACTCATCACCTTTGTTCGGAAGATGGAAACCCTGAACAATCTGACTGTTCGCTCAATAAGGAGTGATCATGGGACTGAATTCAAAAACAGTTCTCTTGATTCCTTCCTTGAGAGTAAGGGTATTTCTCACAACTTCTCTTCAGTGAGAACACCGCAACAAAATGGAGTCGCTGAAAGAAGAAATAGAACAATTATTGAAGCTGCACGTTCAATGCTCAGCGATTCTCACCTGCCTACTCAGTTTTGGGCAGAAGCTGTCAACACTGCTTGTTTTACGCAAAACAGGTCGCTGATAGTTAAAAGATTCAAAAAGACAGCCTATGAACTCTTTCATGGGAGAAGGCCTTCAATCAGCTTTCTTCACATCTTTGGATGTCAGTGTTTCATACTGAACAACAGAGATGCTCTTGGAAAGTTTGATCCTAAGGATGATGATGGAATCTTTCTTGGATACTCCTCAGTTTCCAAAGCCTTCAGAGTCTTCAATCGTAGAAGACAAACTGTAGAAGAAACTATTCATGTCACGTTTGACGAATCCCATTCAGCGAACTCTAAACCATCCGCTGATACTGAAGAACTGAATCAATGGATGTTTTCTCATCTTGGTGATTCAGAAGATATTCCCACTCCTCATGCTCATCCAGTAGAAGATGATAGTCCTCCTATCATTCCAAACTTGCAGAATAGTGAAGCTGAAACATCATGGGTCTCAGCTGTTCCTATAAACACTATACCTACCGCTGAACCAAATGCCTCAGACATTCCATCTATCTCTCAGCAATCAGTAAATGAAATGACAAATGCAAGTATTCCTCTCTTAGCTGAAACTCCAGAAGTAGTTGAAGCCTCATCTTCAGCTCCTCCAGTTCAAGATGAGTCAGCGACTTATACTCCGGCTCAGCGATGGACCGTAAATCACCCAATTGATCAAATTCTTGGTGATCCAAACGCTGGTGTTCAGACTCGACGAAGTGCAGGTAATATTTGTTTATTTGTTAACTTTATTTTTCTAACTGAACCAAAGAAAATAGATGATGCCCTCAAAGATCCAAACTGGGTCAGCGCCATGCAAGAAGAACTGACTGAATTCGAAAGAAACAAAGTTTGGAAACTTGTTCGGAGACCAACTGATAAAACAGTAATAGGCACCAAATGGGTCTATCGAAACAAGTTGGACGAACATGGTACTGTAACCCGCAACAAAGCTCGTCTTGTTGCTCAGGGATACAGACGAGAGGAAGGTATAGATTATGACGAAACATTTGCTCCAGTAGCAAGACTTGAATCTATTCGTCTATTCTTAGCATATGCTGTACACAAAAACTTCAAAGTACATCAGATGGATGTTAAGTCAGCGTTTCTGAATGGAAAGCTGAATGAAGAAGTGTATGTGGAACAACCTCCAGGATTCTCAGATTCTAAGCGTCCAGATTATGTTTATAAACTGGATAAGGCACTTTATGGCTTGAAGCAAGCTCCTCGTGCATGGAATGACACTCTTTCTACTTATCTCTATATTGAAAGATTTGAGCGAGGTAAGATTGACAAAACTCTATTTTTTAGAAAAGTGAAAGGTCATATCATTCTAGTTCAAATATATGTTGATGACATTATATTTGGTTCTACTAACCCTGAGCTTTGTACTCGTTTCGCTGATAGAATGAAAGATGAGTATAAAATGAGCATGATGGGTGAACTAACATATTTCCTTAGTCTTCAGATTAAGCAAATTGAAATAGGAACTTTTATTAATCAGGGAAAGTATGTTAAAGATATGCTGAAGAAATTTGATTTAACTCATAGTTCAGCTATGAAAACCCCTATGGCACCACCGCTGACACTTGACAAGGATTCAATAGGAATACCTGTTAATGTCACGCTGTACCGTGGGATGATCGGCTCTCTCTTGTATCTTACAGCTAGCCGACCCGATATTATGTATGCAACATGTTTGTGTGCACGATATCAAGCTGAACCTATGCTATCTCATACGAAAGCTGTAAAGCGAATCTTTCGATACCTTAAGGGTACAGCGAACCTAGGTCTTTGGTATCCCAAAGATTCAGGATTCGATCTAACCGCCTATTCAGATAGTGATTTTGCAGGTTGCAAAATGGATAGGAAAAGCACCACACGAGGATGTCAGCTCCTGGGTGGAAAGCTGGTAAGTTGGACTAGTAAAAAGCAAAATTCAGTGTCCACTTCCCCAGCTGAAGCTGAATATGTAGCTGCTGGAAACTGTTGTTCTCAAGTCTCGTGGATGAGAAATCAGCTACTAGACTATGATCTTCAGCTCTCCAAAATTCCAATCTATTGCGACAGCACAAGTGCCATCGCCATAGCAAACAATCCAGTACTACATTCAAAGACCAAACACATAGAAATCAGATATCATTTTATCAGAGATCATATGATGAATGGTGATATAGAACTTCATTTTATCCCAACTGATTATCAGTTAGCTGATTTATTTACCAAACCTCTTGATGAGACAAGATTCAACTTTCTCATCAGCGAGCTTGGAATGCTGAACTTTGAAGGGTAAAATCCTCAACGGTTCACATTGATCAGCGATAGGATAAAATCAACTCGTATAACCTATTCAATCATCTTCTCTCTGAATAAAACTTGGTTAAGCTGATATCAAGGTATGTTTTCTCTCTCTGACAATCGCATGAAAATGCAAGATTTCAAAACAAAATGCATCGCTGAATATCTCTTCCTTAACAGCGATATTTTGAAAATTCTTAAAACCATCACTGATATTTTCATTCAGTGCTTCATGTTTGTAAAAGAGTCCATGAGCTTTCAAAACCTCAGAGACATCCTAAAAGAATATGAAAGGACAGTTGTGACGTCATTACAACGGATAAACCCCGACACGTTTCTCTTTCTGAGACACGTTTGCACGTCTCGTTCAAACTTCCAATCAAATGCAAACACGTGTCCGTGTCATGATGAAAATCTTTTCCCGCCCAAGATTTTCTCTCTCTAATATCTCTATATAAACAAACTCGTGGTTTATATTTTTCTTTTACGCGAACAATCTTCCTCCGCAAGAAAGAATTCACGGTTGCATTTGTGCTTTCTAAAACTTCAAAAAAATGTTCATCATCTTCTTCATCAAACATCAAGGTTAATATGTTCTTATTTATTACCGAATGCGTATAACTTGTTTCCGATCTTTTCCTTGTTTTAACAAGATCAAACAAAAGAACTTCTTAAAAATGAAATCATTTTTTTCATGGTTTTATGAAACACAACCATTTCATGGTTGTTCTTCAAGTTTAAATGCAAAAATCTTAAACTTGATCTTCATTCGTTTCCAGAATCTATTTCTTCATATAAAACTGGATAACAAGAATAAATGGGTTTTACATTTCGTTTCTTAAAATCAAGAAAAACCCTAATCTTCATTAAGACATTTGTGTCTGAATGAAATGGATAAAATTTGAACCATCTTAATGGAAAATCTTTCCACATTAAGATTATTCTTATTTGTTAACATCTTTGGTTGAACTGATAATACAGAGAAATGGCATCGTCTGACATTCCTGCTACCGCTGAGAACATCTCCGCTGATTCTGAGGAAGTGGAATTTATCAAGGCTCCTCAGGTTAAGTTCACTCTGGAACAACTAGATTGGCCTAAAACGAACAACCTTTCTGCGCTTCTCGAGTTTCCACCTCGAAAGCAAGTCACACATCTGAAAGATGCTGTGAATTTCCTAAAGAATTGCTGCATTTCAACAGCCCTGACCATCTCACCTCCTGCAAGTCAGCTACTACTATCCCAGTTCTGGTACACTGCCAGACACTCTCAGTTACTATCCGCCAAAGATCCCTCCAAAACAATTGATTGTATCCTCAGCGATACTGAGTATGGCACGATAAAGATCATACCTGCCATCATTCGCAAAGCTCTGAACTTTCCCAACGCTACAAAGCAAAAGCCTTTTGTTCCTTTCCCTGACCATAAGAAACTCGCTGACAAATAAGCTCTTATTGCATTTTTCGATGCAATGGGCTATGTATGGGAAACTGGCAGAGACAAGAAGCCCGAGAAGAAGATGACCCTGCTAAAGAAGTCGAAAATGCCCAGCGAGATGAACTTCATCTTCGCTCACTTAATCAGCTGCATGACTGCCAAGACCGGCTCCTCTGACCAAGCCGCTCAACCTCAGCAAGCAATGGGATACGCTCTGCTGAAAGGTCTACACATTGACTGGGCATCTCTTATCTATGATGACTTGGTGCAAAGAGTAGACTCTGCCGCTGACAGACCTCCATGGGTTCCTTACCCCCGATTCATCAGCGCCATCTTCCAATATGGCCTGAAGGACAGCTACCCGCAAGAGGGTGACCTGAAACTCTCTCAGGTTGGCCCTAAGGTACTTGACTTCAAACCAGTTGAAAATGAGGTACGTCTTTCTACCATTTTAACTCTTCTCAACCCTTCTTCTTATACTTCTGTGGCTCCTTCAGCCACAATACCCATCGCTGATACCCCGGCCACAAAATCCTCTCCTTCTAAGAAAAGGAAACAATCATCTACCCCACTTGGTTCTAAAAGGATCAAGAAAACAAAGGAGCAACCCCAGCAATCTCGTGTTGAAGACTCCTCAGCTCTTTCTGCAGAGCTGAAGGAACGTTCAGTGGTACGCTCTGCCACACCTGAACAACCCATCCATTTCATCCCAACTTCAGCGTCTCTAAACGCTGAGGTTACAAACTTGGAACCGACCCAACCTCCTTCAGTCTCTCAAAAGACTGATGAAGTGATTTTCAGCGAATCCAACGCTGAACTCAGAACCCAACCTCCATTCTTATCATTCGCTCCTCCCTCTACTCATTTGGTCTCTCCTCCAGTTTTCGCTGGAGCTGCCATCATTTCTACGGAAACTAAAGTTGATACTCCAGAAATGATGAAGACAGGACCTGCAGGACAATCCATGGGCACTTTTGAAAATGACATGGAACATTTTTCAGGAACCCGTAATTTTGACGAGTTCATCAATCCTCTTGCAGGTACACACCAACCCATAAACACTGTCACTAAACCCCAAACTTCTGAGATTTCCTATGTTCACAAGTTCTTATATGTTACAGGTCCTAATTTGGGAGACATCAACGCCTCTCTGAAGTCCGTGGAGACAAAGCTGACAGGTCTCACCACTACTCTTTCAAATAACTCTACAGCTGTAACAAACGCTGAAGAGAATCTTACAAAGTTGACAACGGTGGTGGAGAAGAAGGCTTCCACAGATGACATGAAGCAGGTTGATAAAACTCTCAGCGACTTCACCAAGGTGCTCGCTGACATCTACACAGACTACACCTCTCTCAAAAATCCAGTTTCATCCATGTCCAGCGAGGTCACAACGCTGAAGACATCGGTTGGACAACTAGAGGGAGATATGTCTACTGTAAAGACTGACTTAGGCTCTGTAAAGACCGATGTTAGTTCAATGAAAACGATATTCAAGCAGCTGCTACACAAAGCGAATACTCCTGCCCCTGCCCCTGCCCCTGCCCCTGCCCCTGTCCCTGCATCTGACAATTTCACAGCAGCGGATCGCACTGAGCTGGAGAAAATCAATCCTGCTATATCTGGCCTTCGAGACAGAATAGAAAAGATTGAAGGTTGTATTGGTATCTCTGACCAAGAAGACAGTGAACCTGCCAACGCTGCTGAGTCAACCCATTCCTCCCCCACTCATCATGAGAAAGAGGAAGAGAAGAGCGCTAAAGATCTCTCCAAGAGCACTGAAGACCTTTCCCATGATGAATCTATCAGGGGAGAGAAGAAGGTTGCTGAAGAAACCACCGCTGGACCTCAGGGAGATGAAAACCCTGAGGAAACCGAGAAGCTCGCCTCTGTATCTGAGGGGGAGCAACTCGAAGAAGCTGATAAAACCGAATCCGAAGCAGAAGATGATGAAGCCGTCGACATCCCTGATGATGAACCATCCTCTTCTCCAAAGAATGATGATGATGATGACGAAGATGACGATGACTTCTTTATCGTCAAACCTGCTCCTTGGATCAAAGTTATTAAGGGAATCTCGATAAATGAACCTTCAGGGGAGCGGACAAAGACAAATCCGTCAGCCTCTGGAGCTGAGAAAGGCAAAGGCAAAAGCGTCGCTGAAGATGACAATCTGACGATCTTGCTTGAAAAGCCGGTTTGTCAGGTACACTAAACATCTCTCACTCCATCCCTCCTCTATCATACACTATCAGTTCTACTACCCAAGCCTATACACTTGAACAAATTCTCTCTCTGATTCTACCCAAGTTCTTACTTGTAAGATCGCTGTGTTTCAGCTAGTCCTCTCCCCTGTTTGAGGATATCGCTGAAGGTTCCACAACTACGACTTCACCAATAATACCAGCTGCTGCTGAAGAAATAATACCAGTCTTAGATTTAAACTCTGAGACTGATGAACCAGAAGAACAGCTACTCTCGCACAGACGCAGACCTTCCTTAGCTCCTCAAAAGCTAAGTGAAGAGGATCAGAAAAGAAGAGAAGAGACAATAAAGCAATTCGAGGATCAGCGAATCATTCTGAGGCGTGATCAACTTCCTTCAGTTCCTCCAAAGTTCAGAATTTCCCAAAAGGAATACAAGGATCACCTCAGAGCTGAAAGATTAATCGCTGAAAGAAAGGAAGCTGAAGAAAAGGACAGAGAATACGCCATCCAGCTTTCTAAACGATAAGTGAAAGACCCCAAGCTGAAAAGAGTTCCTATTGAAGTTCAACGTCAGCTCTGGGAAGACGCCAAGAAGATAACTGAAGAAAAGAGAACTGTGTCTCAGTCCACTTTAGCCTGGTGCAAAGAAAAGGTCAACTACAGACTCTCTCCTGCCAAAATCAACAAGGTATTCATCTCTGGAAGAACAACCCTTGTTTCAATCGCTGAAGTCGAGATATTCAGAGAAGATAAGAAGTGCGAAAAATTCTATGCTGAAGCCATAACGAAATACGGTCTCTCTGAATGGTTGGAGATCAGGTTAGCCATCCAGAAGTCTCAGTCGAAGTACAATGAACATGTTGGAAAGCTGATCAACAAACAAATCGAGTTAGTCTACTCCTGTGTGGATATTCCTCCTCCTCCTCCTCTCGAAAGTCAGAAAAGAAAGGGCTCAGCGAAGAAGAAGAAATCTAAATCTTCAATTGATGGCCCTGTCATACGAAATGAAACAGGTATTGGTTTTTCATGTGCTGAAGTCCTTGGTCCTGATCCTGATCTTTCCATGCTTGACACATCTCTTCCTCCTGGTGAGACTTTCATCCCTGGCAATTTCATAAGCGAACCCTACAGGATATTTTTCCACGACTACGATGGTGGAAAGCATTTTCAACGCATCTCTGAACTTCACATCACTCCCATCGAACAGTTGAGAGATCTCATCTACTGGTGTGACTTCAGGAATGACCCTCAGGCACGACATCTGAAACCCTTGATTTTTGAAGAAGCGCTGATCAAAAGAAAACAAGGTGTAACCGTTCCTGACTGGATGATTCCCACCACATCAATGACCCTTGATGAACTTCTCATTAAGGAAGAACCCTTTACAAACTGATATGATCGCCTATTTCTCTATTGTATCAGTTATTCTTTTGTACTTGTAATTTATTTCGCTTGTACCTGTAATCTTTCCATTTCTCTTTGTAAACTGATTCAAAGTTTTAAAGAAAGATTTCAACGAATGTACTTTACTCCATCAGTACTGAAAAGATCCCAGAAAACAGTAAAAGGGACAAGTATTTTATGAGTTTTTTTTATCCTTATGTTTTCATTAAATAGCAATTTTCTTTGTTGCTATGTCATAATCAAATAGGGGGAGATTGTTGATCCAAACCCTCAATGATTTGATAATGACCCTCTCTTATATACTTAGTGAAAATTGTAAGTAAACAATATGTATCAGAGTTTCACTATCGCTGATAAGTACTAAGATCTTACAGTACCGCTGATAGGAACTCTCGCTCTTTGAATTAAACATTCAGCGAACACTGTTCACCATTAATGCTCTGAGTCTGTTCAGTCATTATGATGATCGCTGATAAGTTAGTTGTTTACTTATGATCCCTGAAGACAAGTTTCACGTCAACAAAGGTTCTACGCTGAAGTCGAAGATCAAGCTGAAGAACCAGCGACAAGTCTCCTAATGAACTGATGCGGATCAGCGAAGACTCAGATTTGTCCACTCAACGTGAAGTATCAAGTACAAGACTTCAGCTATCGCTGAACTTTATCATTCGCTGAATAGAAAATGATAATGCTCTGAATCAACGAAAGCTGATCATGAAGTCCTCCGTACAAAGTACTTTTGTCTTAACCACCCTTGCACGAACGGCCTAGGACCATTTTGAGGTCCGAAAGGATTCCTTAGCCGCGCAATTTCCTCAGCTGCTCTGCGATTCTGTTCTGCCATTGCATTGAGTTGACTCCTAGCGACTTCGAGTTCCTGATACATCTGAGCTGCGACCTGCTGTGGATTTCCAGGGGCTGCCATTTTTTCCTGTAATAGAAAACATAAGAAACTCCAAGAAACCGTTAGTAGAGTGCACGTTCGTCGAGGATTTTCTCTAGATTAGGTCCCACAGATGGCGCCAAACTGTTAATGCCAAAAATCGCACCAAAGGAACAACTTAAGGTCGATGTGTACTTAATCAACTAAAGAAAGGATCTTTCGACGAGACGTGCGACGAGGGAAAAATAAATAAGACAAAGGATTTGATGATGCAGGAAAAACCTCATTCGAGGAAAAAACCTACGGACGACAGTGGGTGTCGTCGCTGCACTATGGTCGCCAATCAGGGGCGATGTCCTTGGTGTAGCTGGTGTCGATCGTACAGAGATTACAATACAAGTGAAGGAAATGCTTCGAAATGTAAAGTACAAGTGTTTGAATGTAAAAACAGTGTTTGTCGTGTGTGAATACAAAGTGTAAACTGTTGGTCGAAGGCTGATGTCGTGCGTCGGGAGCGATAACTTGAGCTATTCTTCGAGTGTTCTTGAATTCGTAGTGTGGTTCTTGAGCTTGAATGCTTGCAGTAGATTGTTCTGCAGATGTTCTTCAGATGATCTCCAGATGTTCTCCCTTTAGATGTTCGATGTTCGGTCCCCTTGCAATGAGGATTCGACTCTAGCTTTATAGTCTTTAGGAGCTTGGATTATCTCATTGATTGCTTCATTAACAGCTTTAATTGTCGCAACGGTCTGTAACGGCTGCCGGCGTGAACATTCATAATGGTCTTCGTCCGTTACGAGTAACAGCTTGCGTCGGATAACGGCTTGCGTCGGATATAGTTGTTGCTCCTTTAATAGCTTTGACTCCTGCATTAAACACTTAACAAAACGTAACAGTCATGGTTAACATTAGTCTTGGTCGAGGACGTATGGCTCGACGCGACAGTCGTGCGGGACGGGCGTCGCTATGGTCGTACGTCCTAGGAAACACTCGACTTACCTTTCACGACGGACGACGGATGTTCTCTGGGTCTTTGTTGGGACCTTATCTTAATCCAAGATGTTTTCCATGACGTGCGTCTTACCTTTTCTGGTCGTGGTCGTACGACGTGAATTTTTGCCCAAACAACAGCCATTTTAGAATGGATCGCATCCATTTCAGAATGGGTCGCACCCGTTTCAGAATGGGTCACAGCCGTATTTTTTTCCTTTCAACGGAGACGCCAATGGCTCATCGCATGGAATCAATCCGCAAGCAGGGGAAAATCTCGACCCCAATGACCCCGTCGCCCAGCGATTGAAAATGCTAGAAGATCAGAACGAGCGCGTCCTATCTTTACTCGCCAAGCTACCAGGGGCAGCCGTGCCCGTTGATGTCGAACCTCGATTAGGATTTCAGGCGTCACCCTTCATCGATGAGATCGCGACTGTCGAGGTCCCGAAGAAGTATAACGTCCCCGCCTTCACGCCCAAGTATTCGGGAGTGACCAATCCAACAGTGCACGTCACGCAGTATAACCAGCTCATGTGGACGATCTCAATCCCACACATGTATCAGGAGGTCTGTATGTGCAAAAGCTTCGGTGCGACTCTCACCGGTCATGCTCTCCAATGGTTGATCAATCTCAAACCCAAGTCCATCGTGTCGTTCGCTGAATTGGTCAACCAATTCTCCCAGCAATTCGCCAGCAGTCGCAAGATGGAGAAGCAGACCAGTGACCTGTATTACGTCGTGCAGAAGACCAGTGAGTCTATCCGCAATTATTTCAATCGATTCAATGCGGAGATGATCAGCATTCGCAATTATGACGTCAAGACTGCAATTGAAGCTTACAAGCGTGGTCTGGACGACAACTCAGGTTTATACACTGACCTGACCAAGTATCCTCTGGAGAATTTTGAAGACGTCTGAGCTCGAACCCTAGCGTACATAAGAGTAGAGGACGACGCTGCCTTTCGTCGCAAGCATACCGACGACAAAAGGTCGTTAGGTGTGAAAAAGCCCGAGTTCAAGACAAAAGCAATTTCCAAAATAGATCCCGCGCGCCAGATCTCGAACGTCCGATTCAAGACGAAAGCAGAGGCTAAGACCGCGACCAAGTTTTCTCAGTACCCCAAGATATCCTCTTATGGATTCAAAGGATCCACTAAAGATTTGGTCGAAGCTCTGAAAAATGCCCAGGCGACTATTCGATGGCCAAAGAAGTCCGATCAGGACGACGTTAAGAAAGACAAATCTAAATGGTGTGACTTTCATGTCGACCATGGTCATGTGACGGATGATTGCATCGATCTCAAAAAGGAGCTAGCGTATCATGTCCTGAAGGGAAATCTCAAAGATATCATCGATGACATTGTTACTCCAACTAGCGACCATCGACCGTCAACCCCCGAGCATGCGAAAGTCGTCAATTGTATCACCGGTGGTTCCGACGTATGTGGTCTGACGAACTCCGCGGCCAAACATCACGCCAGTCAAGCGCCTGACAATCGGCCTATTCCGCGTTCATCAAGACCTAAAGGAGATTTGGAGTTGGAAGCTGTTAATGCCAAAAATCACACCAAAGGGACAACTTAAGGTCGATGTGGACTTAAACAACTAAAGAAAGGATCTTTCGACGAGACGTTCGACGATAAATAAAATAAGGAAACTAGGGATTTGATGACGCAGGAAAAACCTCAATCGAGGAAAAAACATGCGGACGACAGGGGATGTCGTCGCTGCACTATGGTCGCCAATCAGGGGCGATGTCCTTGGATACTGGTGTCGATCATACAGAGATTACAATACAAATGAAGGAAATGCTTCGAAATGTAAAGTACAAGTGTTTGAATGTAAAAATAGGTGTTATTCGTGTACGAAACAAAGTGTGAACTGCTGGTCGAGGGCTGTTGTCGTGCGTCGAGAGCGATGCTTAGAATAATGGTTATTCACTTCAGGTGTTCTTGAATATTGCTTCGGTTGTTAATCACCGGATATTCGATGTCTGGAAATGTTGATTTAGCTTGATATTTATAGTCTTAGTGTCCTTAGTTTCATCCATGAATGCTCCTTTAATGGCCTTAACGGTTGGAAACGGTTGCCGGAGTAATGATCTTTGTCCGTTACGGTCGCCGGCTGTTTAATGATTGCGTCGGTTATAGTCGTTGCTCCTTAATGACTTTTATTCCTGTATTAAACACTTAACAAACGGTCATGGTGAACGTTAGATTTGGTCGAGGTCTCACATCCATATATAATATTCGTACGGATCGGGCGACGCTATGGTCGAGCGTCGTAAGGAACGCTCGACTTACCTTTTATGAGGGACGACGATGGTGTTTTGGGTCTTTGTTGAGACCTTATCTTAATACAAGATATAGTCCTTAATCATACGTCTTACTTGTTCTGGTCGCGGTCGAGTGACGTGATTTTTTGCCCAAATAGTTTGCCCCCAAAATTTGAAAATTGAATGTCAAATTTAAGTTTTAAATTTTGCTTGTTGAACGCTTAGACTTGTGACCTGGGTTGAGGGACTTACCTGGTTGTCGTGGAACTTAGACCGGTTCACCTTTACCTGAACGAGAAGTTGAAAAGTTGTGACGTCATACTGACGCGCGATGATGCTTACCAGCTGTCGAGGACAGGTGTCGAAGATCCGGGTGGGTATACGAAAGGGCATGGACGCGTGTTGATTATCGAAACACTCGTCCTGATATTATCGGTTGCATAAATAGAGATCACGACGGATCTTTTCTTGATACGTTTTCAAAGTGTTTTTTGAGAAGAGATTTTGTTCTGATTTTTTACCAATTTTCACTCGAACTTATTCGAATCTTTGCGAATCTTCGGCTAGCAGTTTAGAGTGTTTATCTTGTTCTGTCCTCCGATTCACAATGTCGACGGAACCTGTTAGCCTTATCATGAATCACGTAGACTTAGATGCTTTTAGGAGTTTGGCAAAAGTCTCGGCAAATATAGAGTTGCGGTGTCTGGGGATTGTTCGTTCTATGGACTCCCCCGAGGGATATATTGCTTTGTATGAGTATCCTTTTAAGATAGGGTTTCAGTGGCCGTTTTATGGTTTATCTAAGTCATTCATGCAGGATTTTGATGTGTCGCCAGGACAATTGATGCCCCAACTTTGGCGAGTTCTACTGGTTATTGAGCGAGCGTCCGCAAAATGGGAGTCTCCTATGATCATGAATGATTTCTTGGCAGCGTATCAAGTTAAAAAGGATAAGAACTGGCGTTATAGTCCTTATTCTAAGTTCAGGGGTGATCGTTCTTTGGTTTTGGGAACTGGTGTTAATGATCGTGGGTGGAAGTCGAGGTATGTGTTTGTTCTTGTCGATTCACTGGATTCCAGCAGCGATTGGATGCGGTCAGGCTGGAATAAGACAGGTATGCTTCGCCATTTTCGGAGTTTCATTTTTATGGCTTTTACTTACCATTCTTCTCTTGTTATCCTCAGAGATTCAGTTTGACGAAGTGAAACCGACTGCGGATTCCTAGGCTAAGATCAACAAGTTCTTAAGTCTTAGCGTTGACGAACGATCTTTCGTTACATGGCAATTGGTGGCCGAAGATGAGGACGTGGCGGTGGACGCTGAACGAGAGGAAACGACCAGTAAACATTTTACGATTGTTGATTTTCACCATTTATATTTTTCATCTGATGTTTCATGTATTTCCTGGTTAGTGTCGACTGAGAGGAAATCAGTCTCTAAGGCGAGAGGGAAGCAGATCATGCGTGCCCTTCGAGGTGAAGACGTTTCGACAGCTGGGTCGAGCCAAAAGAGAACCAGGAAGACGTTCCTGAGGGAACCGTCATCGAGGGTTGATAACTCATCGAGAGTTGTTCTGCCTAAAAAAGGCGAAGGCGTCATCCAGCCGTCCTGGCGCGATGGACGCGACACCAGCAAGTTCGGCGCTTCCGGCGACAATGACGAGACCGGTGTTCAGGATGTCAACCCCATCATCTGCCGTCAGGGGCGAGGGGTCGTCGGCCGAAGTCGCGACGGTTAATTTTTCATTGCCGTCGGACTTTATGGCGGATGGTGTCCTAGACGGGACGACGTTGTTTCCTCACTTGGAGAGGTGTTTGCTTCCATCTTTCAGGGAGCGTTTTCAGGGATTCCGGCCGGAGAGATAGGATCTCAAGTTGCCAGTCTGGCATTCTCAGTAAGTGACAATCTTTCATGACTTGTTTCAACGTTCGATGTCGTTCGTTGTCTAACACTTTTTCATGTATTTTTAGACGTTCCAATCGTCTCTGGCATTGTACGCCGAGATGTCGAAAGCCGAGGAGTTGGTGGCGTCTGCTTTGAAAAGGGAGGAGGCGGCGTTGGAGAGGGAGAGGTTGGCTTTGGCATGCGCCGATGAGTTAGCTATTCAGCTTTTCGATGCTCAGCACGAACTGCAAGCCCTAAGTCGAACGAGGGAAATGGCAGATGATGATCCTCAGGTTGGGACCTCAGGCAATAATGCGATGGATGCTCCTCCTGCAGTTTAGGAATTTTTACTTCCTTTGTTTTTGCTGGCCGTTGGTGGTCAAATTTTTGGATGTAACATATTGACCTGATGAAATGGAAGTTGTTTTTTTATCGATTTGACAATCTCGTCACATAAATGTTGTTAGTTATGTAACTGATTGTGGAATACATGATAGGTCATGCAACTACGTCGCCTATTGTTAGAGCAAGAGTAAGAGCGTAATATGAGAGCATGCGATTAAAGCACCCATTGACACATAAATCGTAAGGTTTTTTATTACGCTGACAAACATAAATACATGCGACTAAGGCATACATTTAAAACGCGAAGTTTTTGTAAGTTAAGAAACTCATACTACAAAGTCGTTTAGACTATAAGATCGTGCGATTAAGTCATCGATGAGCTATGAGGCGTGATCAAGTCATGGACCTGATCATCTATGTCGTGCGATCCTGCGCTAAAGCGATGTCGGGGGTTTGGTCATTGGCTAACCAACGACTCTCTGATGCTTAAGTCAGCAATTGTCTTGGTAAATAATCATATGTAAAAAATGAAAAAGGGTAAGGAACGTACCTTCTTGTCGAGTGTTCTGAAATACTTTGAATTTTTGATTTTCATGCTGGGCCTCTGGATATATTGTATCATCTTGCCCCCTTGTGGTGGCTTTGAGACGATATGCTAGGTCTGGGACATGTCGTCGCAAGTCACCACAATATATGCGTCGCACGACCTGGCGAACCTGTTATTTCAGAAAAAAGAAACAAACCTGTCGTGACTCTTATGATCGTGTTTTGCCTTGGGTTGGAGTGACGTTCTTGATGGCCTATTTTCGCAGCTTCAAGGTGGCTTTATAGCAATCTCGAGCGACTTTTTGCTCGCTTCTGATCTCTTGGATTCCCCACGGCGTAGGGAATTTCTTGATTTGATGATATGTCGAGGGAACGACTTTCATTTCATGAATCCATGGTCGACCTAAGATGATGTTATAGGCTGACGCACAGTCGATAACACTGAACTTAGTCTGCTTATTGACTCCGCCGGCATAGACGGGCAAAATTATCTCTCCACAGGTGCTCGTCGCTTCTCCATTGAAACCGACCAAAGTTGTCGAACGTCGGGTGATTTCTGAGCGATCAATTCCCATGGCTTTGATAGTGTTGAGAAAAATGACGTTTGCTGAACTGCCCCCGTCTACCAATACTCGACGCGTCAAACAGTTACCGACCGTGAGTTGAATGATCAACCCGTCGTGATGCTTTTGGTACGAGTCGCCGAGGTCGACTTGGTCGAACACGATCTTCATGGCTTCTAGTTCTAAATCTCATTTGGGTCTGGATGAACGAGGAATAGGCCGGTCGTCGGGCGCTTGACTGGCATGACGCTTAGCTGCGGAGTACGTCAGACCACAGGCGTCCGAACCACCCATGATGCAATTGATGATCTTTGCAAGCTTGGGCACTGACGATCGGTGGCTATTAGCTGGAAGAACGACATCATCAATAATATCTTTGAGATTACCTTGTGGATCATGATATGCCAATTTCTTCTTGAGTGCGATACAATCATCTGTCGCATGACCATGGTCGACGTGGAAGTCGCACCACTTTGATTTATCCTTCTTAGCGTCGTCCAAGTCAGACTTCTTCGGCCACCGGATGGTTGCTTGGGTGGTCTTCAGAGCTTCGACTAAGTCTTTAGCTGACCCTTTGAACCCATAAGAGGAGATCTTGGGGTACACGGGGAAATTAATCGCGGTTTTAGCTTCTGCCTTCGTCTTGAAACGAACGTTTGAAATCTGACGCGCTGGCTCTATTCTGGATATGGCTTTCGACTTGAATTCTGTCTTCTTGACATCTAACGGCTTCTTGTCGTCAGTGTGTTTGCGATGAAAGGCAGTGTCGTGTTTGACCCTCATATATGCTAAGGTTCGAGCTCGGACGTCTTCGAAAGTCTCTAGGGGATACTTGGTCAGATCGATATATAGACCTGAACTATCGTCTAGACCACGCTTATAAGCTTCGATCGCAGTTTTGATGTCACAATTGCGGATTCTGATCATTTCGGCATTGAATCTATTGAAATAACTTCGAATAGACTCATTGGTCTTCTGTACGACATAGTACAGATCACTAGTAGGCTTTTCCATCTTACGACTGCTGGCGAAATGCCGGGAGAATTGGTTGACCAATTCGGCGAACGACCCGATAGATTTGGGTTTGAGATTGATCAACCACTGGAGAGCTGGACCAGTGAGAGTCGCCCTGAAACTCTTGCACATGAATACTTCCTGGTACATGTGTGGAATCGAGATTGTCCACATGAGCTGCTTATACTGTGCGACATGCTCGGTTGGATTGGTCACACCTGAATACTTGGGAGTGAAGGCAGGAATGTTATACTTTTTTGGGACCTCGACGGTGGTGATGTCGTCGATGAAGGGCGGCGCCTGATACCCCGAGAGAGGCTCGACGTCGACAGGCACGGATGCCCCAGGCAACTTGGCGAGCAAGGACAGGACGCACTCATTTTGGTCTTCTAACATCTTCAAACGCTGGGCGACGGGATCGTTAAGATCAGGGTTTGCCCCTGTCGAGGGATTGGTCCCTGGACTAGTGCCATTACCATGCGACGAACCATTGGTGTCCCCGTTGAACGGGACAAAATATTGCTACGACCCATAGTGGAATTGCTGCGGTCCATTCTGAAACGATTGTGGTCCCTGCTGAAATGGCTGCGATCTCTGCTGGAAAGGTTGCGATCCTTGCTGGAAAGGTTGCGATCCTTGCTGGAAAGTTTGCGATCCTTGCTGGAAAGGTTGCAGACCACTTTGGAACGGCTGGGAAAACGGCTGGGATCCATTCTGAAACGGGTGGGCGCCACCTTGCAATGGTTAAGATCCATTGTTCAAGGGTGGTGGTCGAATGTGCTGAGGGGGAATCTTCCCAGACTGGGGATTCAGAATGAACGGACCCGTCTGCTGATTCTGCATGAATGGACCTGGAAGCTGATTCTGCGCGGACGGGCCTGGTCCCGGACCTGGATACTGGATGAATGGTCTAGGACCATTCTGGGGTCCAAAAGGATTCCTTAGCCGCGTGATCTCTTCAACTGCTCTGCGATTCTGCTCTGCCATTGCATTGAGTTGATTCCTGGCAATCTCGAGCTCCTGATACATCTGAGCGACGACTTGCTGCGGATTTCCAGGGGCTACCATTTTCCTGCAACAGAAAATAGAAGAAACTCCAAGAAACTATTAGTAGAATGCACGTTCGTCGATGATTTTCTCTAGATGTAGTCCCACGGATGGCACCAAACTGTTAATGCCAAAAATTGCACCAAAGGGACAACTTAAGGTCGATGTGGACTTAAACAACTAAAGAAAGGATCTTTCAACGAGACGTGCGACGATAAATAAAATAAGGAAACAAGGGATTTGATGACGCAGAAAAAACCTCAATCGAGGAAAAAACCTGCGGACGACAGGGGGTGTTGTCGCTGCACTATGGTCGTCAATCAGGGGCGATGTCCTTGGATACTGGTGTCGATCATACAGAGATTACAATACAAATGAAGGAAATGCTTCGAAATGTAAAGTACAAGTGTTTGAATGTAAAAATAGGTGTTTGTCGTGTACGAAACAAAGTGTGAACTGCTGGTCGAGGGCTGTTGTCGTGCGTCGAGAGCGATACTTAGAATAATGGTTCTTCACTTCAGGTGTTCTTGAATATTTCTTCGGTTGTTAATCGCCGGATATTCGATGTCTAGAAATGTTGATTGAGCTTGATATTTATAGTCTTCGTGTCCTTAGCTTCATCCATTAATGCTCCTTTAATGGCCTTAACGGTTGGAAACGGTCGCCGGAGTAATGATCTTTGTCCGTTACGGTCGCCGGCTGTTTAATGATTGCATCGGTTATAGTTGTTGCTCCTTAATGACTTTTATTCCTGCATTAAACACTTAACAAACGGTCATGGTGAACGTTAGCTTTGGTCGAGGTCGCACATCCTTATATAATGGTCGTACGGATCGGGCGACGCTATGGTCAAGGGTCGTAAGGAACTCTCGACTTACCTTTTATGAGGGACGACGATGGTGTTCTGGGTCTTTGTCGAGACCTTATCTTAATACAAGATATAGTCCTTAATCATACGTCTTACTTGTTCTGGTCGCGGTCGAGCGACGTGATTTTTTGCCCAAACAGAAGCTATGAAGATCGTATTCGACCAAGATGACCTCAGCGACTCATATCAGAAACATCATGACGGGTTGATCATTCAACTCATGGTTGGTAATTGTTTAACTCGACGAGTCTTGGTCGATGGGGGCAGTTCAGCGAACGTCATTTTCTTTGACACCATCAAGGCCATGGGAATCGATCGTTCGGAAATCACCCGACGTTCGACAACTTTGGTCGGTTTCAATGGAGAAGCGACGAGCACCTATGGAGATATCATCTTGCCAGTCTACGCCGGAGGAATCAACAAGCAGACCAAGTTCAGCGTCATCGACTGTGCGTCGGCCTATGACATCATCTTAGGACGACCATGGATCCATGAAATGAAGGCCGTTCCCTCGCGTATCATAAGACTCTGAAGTTCCCTACGCCGTGGGGAATCCAGGAGATAAAAAGTGAGCCCAAAGTCACTCGTGATTGCTATAAAACCACCCTGAAGCCACGAAAATAGACCTTCTATTGTGGCGATTCACGACGACATTTAGTGTATCGTCTTAAAATCGCCACAAGGGGGCAAGATGGTAGCAATAATCAAGACGTCCCACGTAGTTGGGCACGACGCGTCAGAAAAGGTACGTCTTCTAAACCCTTTTCTATTTTTTCATATGATTTTTTAACAATGACGGTTACTGACTTAAGCATCGGAGGGTCATTGGTTAGCCAATGACCAACCTCTGACATTGTGTATTCCGCAGAATCTCACGACAATAATCAAACGACTCTAGTTTCGCAAGGTCCCACGACATAAACGATCATGTCTATGACTTGATCATCCTTCTACAGGGGCACACGATTCGAATTAATTGCACGACTTAGTCGTACGATCGCGAGGTCTATCGATCTCATGATCTAAGTTTCTTGACTTAGAAAAATTTTTCATACTCCGAATGTATGCTTTAGTCGCATGTGCTTATATTTATATACACGATTTAAAAGTCTATTGGCTTACGTTCCAGTTATTGTGTTACAATAGATGCCTAAGTCGCATGATTCCTTGTATACTTTTTATGAATTTGACAGTCGATGTGATATTTTATAAAGCGCAAGTTCAAATGAAGCCCAAGTTCCATTCATCGAATAAACTGTCATTTACAAAAAGCTCGACCACCAACGATCGAGCAACAAAGAAACAGAAATAAACGAAGATATCTTTCTAAGGTTGGGGAGGGACGTCGGTCGCATCTTTGCCCGACACGTCGCCCTGGAAACCCTCCTCCTCCTCCTCGACCTCCTTCTCATCATCCGAGTCGAGCTCTGTCTCGGTCCCGACCTCCTTGAAGAACATAGCCAACTCGTCTGACGTTGAGGCCATAGGATTCTTGCCTAGCAAGTGATTTCGCATGATAGCCGTTCGAGCAGTGAGTCGAGTGAAGGAAAAGATGGACTTATTCTCATCCTTCGACTCCTCTAACTCCTTCTCTAAATCCACGGCTTTAGATTGAAAATCCTCAACTTCTTTCCCCTTCATAACCAGGGATTCCTTCATCCCCTCCAGTTTCTCCCTTTGATTGTGCATCACAGACAGGGACTCCTTTAGACGCGAGTTCATATCATCCCTTGCGTGGTCAAGAGACTCCAGCTCGTTCAAGACATCGTCGAGTTTCACCGATGCCGCCTCTTCACGTTCTAAAGTAGACCTTTCCCTTTCTAATGCTGCATCTTCTTTCTCGATGGCAGAAGCCACTAAGCCTTCTACCTTTGTAGATTTAGCGTACAACGCCAAAGACGACTGAAACATCTGAAGACATTTGAAAACATATTAGAAAAGAATACGACGTCGACAACAGATAAACAAAAGTCTTGAAAGATAGACTTACCATGAACGCTAGTCCAGCAACATGGGCCTCAGTATCCTCGAGAGGAACTCCGTCAAAACACTCTCTGAAAGAAGGGAGCTGATACTTTCCCAAATGAGGGATCAGTTTTGTCCCGTCTAGGACATTATCATCAAAAAAATCCAATGGCAACGTAAAGTTCACCGTCGTTTCAGAGCCCGTTTTCGCGCCCTTGCCCTTGTCGGCGAAAGAACGGCCTGACGCGGCAAGAGAAGACATCGTCGTCGGTTGTGTCGTATCAACGGACCTTGTGTCAGAAACCTTCTTGATAAACACGGTCGATACCTTCGCCTTCTCAGGCGGGACGACTTTCGACGAACCACCCGTCATTGACGATGGTTCACTCAAAACGGACATCCTCGTCCTCTTGGGGAGACCCGACCCATATGTCGGGACTTCTTTTCTCTTTAAGACCCCCAACCCAGCTGTCGAGGTATCCTCCCTCCTGTCTACACTCGCCTTGCGAGTTAGCTCGACTTGAGCCATTTTCTCGACCGCTACAGGCGTCAACTTCGCCCAAGATTCTCCTGTATGGTAAAAGAAAGAATTAGATGATTGAGAACAAAGATAGATTAGGACGAGCAGAAGCAAAGAGATACTTACCAGTTATCTCTACTTCCTCCTCCTCTCTCTCCTCGGTTGCCTTAGAATCCTCTCTCTCATCTTCTTCTTTCTCCTCTCGACCCATCCTCACTCTGTCGATCAAGAAAACGGTGTCATCATCCTCGTCTACCAAATGACGCGTGACGTACGACCGGTTTTCAGTACTAAACTCCAGGAACTTTTCGGCCTTAGCCCGGGAAGCATCGTCCGGCTCTACCTTGTCGAAATCAATATCTACACATAAAAAAGAAGATCAGTCGAAAAAACAACCGAGCAACAGAATAACATAAAAACATACAATTAAAGGCTCACCCGTCATATTCCAACCCTCCCTAATCCAATCACTATCAGTGTCCAGCGTCGACACCCGCACGAATACATACCTCTTCTTCCACCCACGGTCGTTGACCGCAGTATTTAAAACCAAGGTACGATCACCCTTGTGCCTTGAAAACAAACTATAGCGACGGTACCGATCACTTTTGACCTTATACGCCGTCAGTAGGTCCCTCACATTCATCGGTGGATTCCAGTTGGAGGTAAGTCATTCGATGATCAGGATAACTCTCCAGAACTGGGGCATCAGTTGCCACGGTGAAAGATCAAATTCACACATGAACTCTTTGACCAGAGGCGAATATGGCCAATGAAAGCCTATCTTGAACGGGTATTCGTATATAACGACGTACCCCTTGGGGCACATTTCCGGTCGAACCTTGCCAACCTTGCTTACGGTGATCCCCATGGGAATCCTCGCTAGACTTCTAAAGTCGTCAAGGTCTTCTTCGTTTTTAATGGTGCTTCTAGGCTCTGTCGACATTGCTAACCCCGTTAAATTGATTTGCACTTCTGAAAGGCCCCATATATCCCAGTTTTTCCTAGGCTTTCTAGCAATAGACTTGCGACGCATACGCAAACTGGAGGTTCGTATCTTATATGATCTCAGAAAATCCTAATTAGGTCAAAGATTCTTGCAGATTTAGAAATAATCGAACGAAAATCGACAAGAAAACCCTTAAAGAAATCTTTGCTCAAAACCCTCTGAAGTCGTAAACAAGAAAAGATCCATCGTAATCTTTTATTTATGCAGTCGATCATGTCAGGACGAGTCCTTTGATGATCACCGTGTGCCCTCGTCCCTTCGTATGACCACATGGATCGTCGACACCTGTCAAAGACAGCTGGTAAGCACCATCAT
Organism: Saussurea involucrata; assembly: GCA_033807775.1. Classification (NCBI taxonomy): domain Eukaryota; kingdom Viridiplantae; phylum Streptophyta; class Magnoliopsida; order Asterales; family Asteraceae; genus Saussurea; species Saussurea involucrata. The sequence goes on from CM066312.1 coordinate 25,136,328, forward strand.
GCGTCGACATGACGTCACGGCTTTATCCTCTCTTTGATTTCCCTCTATAGTTTGAATTGAACCGATTCAGTTCCAAAACAACCAAGGTATTTTTCAACACAAAACCATGAACACCCGACAAGCAAAATTTAAAATTCGAATTTCCCATCCTACTTTCAAATTTTGGGGGTAAACTGTTTGGGCAAAATTTCACAGGTCTCGACCACGACCAGAAAAGGTAAGACACATGTTATGAACTATATCTTGAGAGTTCCTCACGACACTCGACCTCGACGTCGCCCGGTCCGAACGACAGTCGCACAAGACCGTACGACCTTGACTAACTCAATATACGACTGTTACGTTTGTTCAATGATTAATGCAGGAGTCAAAGTCATTAATGGGCAACGGTCATAACCAACGAAGAGCAATTATGAAGAGTTACAACTGGCGACCGTTATGGCTGTTATCAAAGCAATCAATGAGCTAATCAAAGCACCCGAAGGTTATAAAAGATCAAGTTAAACTTCAGTTCCACGGACCCAACATCGAACAATAGAAGATAAGCATCCCAACTCAGAAGAACACTACAAGCAAAGAACTCCCACTCGAAGAATCGCTCCCAACGCACGACTTTCACTCTCGACCAACAGTTTATACATTGTTTTCACACACGACACACACTGTTTTTACATTTCAAACACTTGTACTTTACATTTCAAAGTCTTTCCCTTCATTTGTATTGTAATCTCTGTACGATCGACACCCGGAACACCAAGGACATCGCCCCTAATTGGCGACCATAGTGCAGCGACGACATCCACTGTCGTCCGCAGGTTTTTTCCTCGTTGAGGTTTTTCCTGTGTCATCAAATCCTCTGTCTCATTTACATTTTTGTCTTTGTCGCACGCCTTTGTTGAACGATTCCTTTCTTTAGTTGTTAAAGTCCACATCGACCTTAAGTTGTCCCTTTGGTGCGATTTTTGGCATTAACAGCGGTCTTCACATCCATCTGGAAGACCGTGAAGTTCTTGTGCGCGACGTATGCTAGGAACATGAAAATCGCTTCAATTCTGGCTACCGGAGCGTATGTCTCGTCATAATCAATACCTTCTTGCTGGCGGTATCCTTTGGCCATGAGACGCGCCTTGTTACGAACGACGATGTCGTCTTCATATTTCTTGTTCTTGAAGATCCACTTTGTGTCGATCACCATCTTGTGTGATGGACGTGGGACGAGTCACCATACTTTGAGGGCCTCAAATTGGTTGAGTTCCTCTTGCATGGCCATGACCCAGTCCGGATCTTCGAGTGCTTCAGAGACGGTTGTTGGCTCGATATTCCTGAGAAAGCCGGAGAACAGGCAGAAGTTGGCCGATGCGCCTCGCGTTCGAACCGGAGTAGAAGGATCGCCGATTATCTGGTGTAAAGAATAAGCCTTGGTCTATTTGATGGTGTGTGGAAGTGGCTGTTGAGTCACGTGAGAGGTGTTCGGATCCAGGTACCCACCGGTTCGAAAGGTCTTGAACAACTTCAAGTGATTATGTTCGGTTTTTCGGAGGAGACGTAGCTGGATTTGTCGAATGTTGAGAAGCTTCCGGTTCCGGGGAATTCAAAGGTTGGTCATTGAGTGTTGTGGATGACGAATCTTCAGGAGTTATCTCCGGGTTAGGTACAGGTTCCTCCGGGGGAATAGTCGTATCAGTCGTGGATATGTCTGTTGTGGTTTGAGGGGACTCCAGTATGATTGCTGGAGAGCTCGTCGAAGGCGGCAGACCGGAAAGATTTACCGAGTTCTCGATCTGAGCAGCTTCAATTCTGGGTTGCACAAATACTTGAGGGTTAGGTAAATTAAAGAATTCATCGTAAAAGTGCTTAAACAGTAAATCTAAATCAGGAAAATGGGAATTTGACGTAGATGCATAATTTGGATTTACTGGGGTTTGTGTAGATCCCGAACGTGAAAGTTCGGAAGCTAACACGCCAGTTAAACCGTGTTCTGAACTGAGTTGTTCAGAAGCCAAATCTGCGGCTTCGTCAAATGTCACGTTTACACTTTCGACGATGGATTTAGTCCATTTGTTGTAAACGCGATAAGCCTTAGCCTGCATGGAGTATCCTATGAATACTCCTTCGTCTGCCTTCGGACTGAACTTCCAGAGATCATCCTTGTCGTTCAAGACGTAGCATGTGCATTCGAACGCGTAGAAGTACATGATGTTCAGGATGCGGTTGTTGATGATCTCGTACGGCGTCTTGTTAAACCGCTTGTTGATGATGGAGCGGTTTTGCGTGTAGCAGGAAGTTGCAACCACTTCAGCCCAGAGAAATAATGGCAGCTTTGATTGAGACAGCATGGTGCGAGCGGCTTGGACAAGGGTACGGTTTCGTCTTTCTACCACTCCGTTTTGCTGAGAAGTTCGCGCGACAGAGAAGTTTTGCGAGATACTGACGGATGTCAGATATTCGTTCACCGTTTGGTTCTTAAACTCTGTCCCGTTGTCCATCCTGATAGTCTGAACTTGCTGTCGAAGGTTCAGCTGAATGGTCTTCAGGTGGTTGATTATCAGTTATGGGGTTTCGTCCTTCGAGCGCAGGAACATCACCCAAGTGTAGCGTGAGAAGTCATCAACCATCACCAGGACATACTTCTTCTTGTTGATGCTTTGAACATGCATTGGTCCGCACAAATCTATATGGATGAGTTCGAGGGACCGGGACGTGCTCGGAGCGGCCTTCGGCTTGTGAGTCGCTCGCTTCATCTTTCCCATCTCGCATGCCCCCACAGAGTTTGTCCTTCTCGAACTTGAGCTCGGGCATGCCTTTTACGTGTCCGCCTAGGACCAGCTTGTTGATATTCTTGAAGTTAAGGTGCAAGAGACGTCGATGCCAAATCCATGTTTGTTGTGAGTTGGCCTTTGACATCAGGCAGACAGAATCATCGGTCTTCAGGGCAGCGAGGTCTATGGTGTAGAGGTTGGCCTTTCTAGTTCCATCAAGCAGCTCCGTTCCGTCTTCAGTGCGGACGTTACACCTTTTAGCTTTGAATCTGACCTCTAGATCTTTATCGCAGAATTGGCCGATGTTGAACAGATTGTGTCCCAATCCCACGACGTATGATACCTTCTTGATCGTGATCTTATCTTGGACAATGTCTCACGTCTTCGCTGTATTTCTCGGTGTAGTTCGTGAGCAGCTCCCTCCTTCCGGTCATGTGCTTGGAGCATCCAGAGTCTAAGTACCACACATGACCATCCTGTAAAAACAAGATTAACGTATTTTAGGTACCCATTTGAAAATGGGTCCTGGAGGGTTAGGTTTAACACCTGGCTGAGGAACCCGTTTTGAAATGGGTTTCTTTTCGGGTTTAGGTTTAACCCCTGATTGGGGAACCCATTTTGAAATGGGTTTCCTTTCGTGTTTAGGTTTAACCTCTGATTAGGGGACCCGTTTTGAAATGGGTTGCCTTTTGGTCTTACGCGATTTGCGTTTAGGTTTAGAATGATAAACATGATAAGAACCAAACCAATCAAATGCATTTCTAATATCGTCAAACTCATTCAATCTACAATTAGAACAACATAAACAATCATGGGATAACTGAATCAAATGCTGAATTGAATAAAGTTTAATCGGAAAATTAACACTTTGTTCAACAAAATTATTCGAATGATTCAAACCACAATCATTAATGTTCTTCCTAGGATAAAAACAGTATTAAATGACTTCGACGCCGAGTTGTTCTCGATAGATTCCTTGGCTACCCACTTTTGTTTGCCTTGTTTAGCCCGGCCAGTTTTATCTGAAACATCATTAACGGCATGGTCAACAGAAATTGAGTAGACAGGATTTTTATCATTTGATCGACCGGTCTTTTGTCGCGGCTGTGAATGAATTTGTGAACGAGAATCAGTTTTAGAAACTTTGTTCACAGCCGGGGTCTTTGGTTTTGAAGAATATTCGCGTTTAAGAAAATTGACCGGGCGATTTACCGTTTAGGAAAGAAAGCCGGTGTGACTCGGAAGAGGTTTGTCAAATGGAAATGATTCAAACTCTTCATTTGAACTACCATCGGAATTCATGAATTTAGAAAAATCAATATCCGGAATCGATGGACTAGGATTAGTTGAGGGAGGTGAGGAACACTTTGTGTCTGTATATTTAGATGAGTCTTGTGCAGAAGCTAAGAAAAAATCATAGTTTAGATTCTTTATAACACACTCATCTTGAGACTCTTTACCATTTCGTGAAAAAGATTTTCCAATAAAAGCTTTACACGAAGATGTATCAGACGAGTCCGAGGAAGGTTCGGGTGAAATCATCTTTTCGTTTTGGAGTAGGTCAATCATCTCTTAGAGTTGACCTTTACTCACTCGCTCTTGCATCACTTCTGTTGCCAAAGCAGCCAGTTTTGATGTGAGCCGATTGATTTCATTCCAAAGGATTTCCTGTCCTTCATCTGACATAGATTCAGTTTTTACGGATTTGAGTTGCTCAAGTTCTGTTATAAGTGCTTGCTTTTCCTTTTGATAACTGGTTCTTTCCGTCTCGAGTGTCTCCTCTAATTCGACTATTTTTTATTCCAAAACGAGAGGAGGAACGTAGAGTTTAAACTCGTCCGTCTCAGTTTTGGGTTCAGGTGCTTGGGCCTCATCCTTTTTGGAGAAATCCTTGGGCGTCGCAACCTTATAGCCGTCAAAGTAGTCATTCGAGAGGTATTTCTTTGGGTTTTTCTTGTACGAGTAGTTCATAGGCTCATACACAAAAGGTAGTTGAATTTTAGTGGTGTGTGCGTGCTTGTATTCCTCAGTTTCCTCTTCTTTCTCCTTTTCAAGAGGACAAGTCCATTTGATTTTATATTCGGGATACTTTTTGTCCAGACCGAGAAAACCAAAGTGATAAAGAGTCGGTCTTTTGGTCAAAATCTTTTTCAAGTACTGTGGGTTATCGTATCCGATTCCCCATTCCTTGTTAAAGTATGTGAATTCCTTAGGTTTGTTCATGTGAATGGTCTGATCAGTTTGACCTCTTTTGTGAAGTTTGGTTTCAAGGTCAGTTATTTTGGAAACCAATTCTTTGTGCTGGATTTGGAGAGAGGAGCATTGATAGACAATCTCTTCTTTCTCATTCTTACACTGATCCAGCTGTGAATTCAGTTCAGATATCTTGGCCGTTAAGTCCTTAGGAGCTATTGAAAGATTTGTACAATTATCTTATAAATTAGCATTTTTGGACTTGTATTTTTTAGTGATACGCTTTTGAACATCTAACTTTTCTTTTAACGAGTTAATTTCAAGCAGTTGTTCTTTAGTGGTGGCCTTATAAGAATCTATACGTTCAACAAGTGGTTCCAGCTGTTCGATTAAGCTTTGATGAATAGGTTCACATACGTGACACAAATTTGCCTTTTCTGATGGAGGAGAATGGTAGCCCATGAAAGCATCAGCATCTTTAGAATCGCTTTCACTATCAGAACGAGCCAGCCAGTGGTCATCTTCAACAAACAGAGCTTCTCCTGCCGCTTTCTGTTCTGCTAGCAGAAGTTTGGCATTGTAGTAGTGTACGTTTTTCACGACGGGCTTTCTACAATCCTTGGAAAAATGACCCAATTTCCCGCAGTTGTAGCAATTGACGGGTTCTTCCTTCTTCTTTGTCTAGGGCTTGCGATCATCCTTCTCATTCTTCTCCTTCTGGTCAGGTTGCTTGTGCTCATCTGCCTTTTTCTTTCCTTCATATTTATCCTGATAATCATGGCGCTTGTTGGAAGAAGTGGAGTAGCGCTGATTATTGGATGAAGGTTTCTTGAAGAATTTCTTTTGCTGGAAAGATCTGGAGAGCAGGGCCATTGCTTTCTTTACAGCAGTCAATTCAGGATCAGAATCACTTTCCTCTTCTTCCTCAGATTCTGGTTCAGATTCACTTGGCTCTTGGGCTCGTTTGGATCGACGCCTGGAGGATTTGCCTCGTTTTGAAGAGACAAGAGCGAGTGGATCAGCATGTGACTTGTAAGCAGACTTCTGACTGCTCAGTATCTCCATGACTTCATCCTCATCCTGTAGAAGCATCTCGTAGAGCTCATGGATTGGAACGTTCTCCATCAGGTGATTGTGTTTGATGTGAGAAGCGAACACTTTCCATTCAGGCAAGAGTTTGTTTAGAAACTTGAGCGCATTCTCCGTGTTTGATCGATTGATCTTGTTCTTGTGGAGCTCATTCAGTAGGAGGCAAAATCGTTCATAGGCATGTGAGAGGGATTCGCTGGTGCGCTACTTAAAGCCATCAAACTTGGTTATGCAGCTATTAATCTTCAGTTGGTTGCCGACTTTGCTCCCGCTCATCATCTTTTCTACATGATCCCACATGCCCTTTGAGGTGTGCTTGTAGTTGTCGATGGCTATGTAGATCTGATTAGGTAGAGCCTAGACCAGATATCACTTGGCATGCTTTTCGCCATCAAACATGCCCTTTTCCTCTTCGGTCATCTCCAAGTACTTCTTGGGCTCAGCTCGAGCTTGACCACCTTCTTCTGGTGCTGGAATGATATTCATGGGTTCAGCTTGTGGGCCATCAGATAGAGCACGCTAGATGTACTTGTAGTTGTCCTTCGATTCGATGAATATGAGGAATCTGTCCCGCCATTGGCTATATTCTCGCTGGTAGAGGGTCGATGGCTTGGAATCGGTGCCGCTAGCAAGAGCGTCGCGAGACATCTTTGGTGATTGCACTAATGTGATCGTCAGACGTTTGTTCGATTCAAAGTCGAATCCTAATGCAAGGCACTATGAGTGGAAGTCCTAACGCAGGTTCTAAGAGTGATCTAGAGTAAAACTGGTAAGAAACTAGCTAAACAGATCTTACCGGATAGGAATCCGGATGAAATGGTGTCTGATCAGGAAGTGTCCGGATCAGATGTGTGTAAATTGTTCAGATAGCAGAAGAATCCGGATAAACTAAAGTTACCGGATAACACAAGGTTACCGGATAAAATAAGTTTACCGGACATATATGTGTTACCGGATAAAGTGAAAGTTACCGAATGAAAATACTTACCGGGAAGCAGAGGTTACCGAATGATAAAATTTACCGAAAAGTAAAAGTTACCGAATGATTATAGTATTATGCCCTCTGATACCAATTGTGAGTTCCATATTAGTGCATACAATCAAGAGATCAATAGAATAATAACAATCAGTATGATCTCAACTTGTCATCCATATAACTTTGATTAATCTTTCAGAGAATTCTTTACAAATGATCAAAATGATTTAGAACGATTCACCTAAAACAATAGGATTAACACACTATTTATACTAAGGCCTAAGCTATTGAGGCCCATGGCCCATTACATCAATTGAGCCCAAAATAAACAATTACAAAATAAACCCTTTAACTTCTATTCAACATTATTTAGCCCGAACAATCTTCACAAGTCTTTTCAAGTTCATTGTAATATTCTGTTAGTTTAAGCAGATTTACTTCTATGTCATTTGAGGATGAGTTAGAAGTGGATACCTCACTTTCAGAGTCGGAGTTGCTGACCTCTGCCATCCCACAGAACAGGGCATTTTTCTTTTCTTCCTCATCAGAGGATTCATCAGATACCCAGTTCTCCTGTTTAACCATGAGTGATTTTTTAGCATAATATTCTGCCCTCTTTTTGTAAAAGGCAGAGTCTCTCTGGGGTCTGTTGGGCTTGCTTCTGCAGTCAGCTGCATAATGGCCTGGCTTGCCGCAGTTGAAGCACCATGAGTTCTATGGTGCATTGTCAGCTCTATCATTCTGCCTCTGTTGGTGATCTCCACCTCCCTTAGGCTCATAACCTCTGTGATGCGTCCTTTGTTGATCATGGGAATCCTCTCTCCCTTGGTTCCTCTGCTCATACCCTTGTGGTGGCCCATAGTTCTGATACTTGCCACCTCTGTCGTCTCTTCCATCTCTGTCATATCCAGACTTCTTTCTGAAACCTCTGTTCCCGAACTCTTTGGTCAGCAAAGCTAGCTATTTAGATATTGAGGCCATCGTTGCCTCTTCCTCATCCACTAGATCCTCTTCATCACTATCAACCACCAGAACCTTCTTTTTCTTCTTCTCCTTCTCCTCCATAGCCTTTTCCTTCTTTGGGTTTTCTTGCACTTCTGTAGCTTTGCCTACAAGTGCCAGAGGTCCACCCATCTAGGCTTTCGTCTGGGCTATTTGGCTCTCTTGTGCAGCCAAGGTACCATAGAGGTCTGAAAGAGTCCAAGTATTCAAGTCTTGATTTGTTTGTAAAGACATGGATAGTTGAAGCCACTCATCATTCAGGCTCTTGAGAAACATACCGTTATTTTCTTCAGAGGTTCTGTGAATGCCAAACTTCTTGCACTTGTTTATCAAGGAGTTGAATCTGTCGTAGGTGTTCTGCAGAGTTTCTGACGGCAGAGCTTTGAATGCGTAGTACTCATTTATACACTGAGCTCTTCGGTTTTTCTGGGTTTTAGCTCCACCTTCAAGCTGTTTTTCAAGCTCTCTCCACAGATCATGGGCTGTTTCACATGCATCTAATGATTGAAGGAGATCATTAGGTATGGCCATTATCAAAAGTCGCTTGGTTTTCTTAGCATATTCATACTTCTCCCAATCCTATGGGGACCATTTGTCTATATCTTTCGGTGTGTCATACTCAGGAACCATTGTGGTGATTCATGTTGTAGGTACCCTTGGTACAGTTACCATTGGGACATATGGAGGATTGTGAAGATATGTGATCAGTTCCTTGTCAACACCTTCAATGAAATGAATCATACGGATTTTCCACTGTGAATACTCATCTCTAAGAAGTGTTGGTGGTTTGGTAAGAGAACCGACAGTGAAGTAATTTGATGCATTTGCCATTTTTAAAGATTTTGAAAACAGTACAGAAAACAGAGTGTGGATTTAAGACCTTTAGTCGATGGGATTAACTTAAAGTATGAGTTCTAACTTTCAGAGAATTGAACAAAGCACTAAATGGAATGATTTTAACAAGATAACAGTGCCTATTAAGTTGTTAGAATCAAACTAGTTGAAAATAACAGAAAAACAGGGTTTGTGTTTAAAACTGAAGAACAAAGTTTAAAATCAATCCATAAATCTACCAAAATGAGTCGACATCATTGCAGAGTGGATCCTTTGAAATTGAGAATCAAAGTCCGCTCTGATACCAATTGTTGATCCCACTTTTGACTCAACAATGATATTTCAACAACAAGTGTTCAAAACAGAGTATGAAAATGTCAAAGTGCAGAAGCGTTTTAAGAACAGTTTGAGTTGAAAAGTATGGTAGATAACACATAAATGGGAGAATGAAAGCTGTAAATAACAAAGTTATTGCTCAATGATTCATCTCTATTTAATCACCAGAATTACACCAAGAACATCGTGGAGTATGTGTTTTACAGATGTATAACCTCTAAACAGGTGTATGTGTGTGTGTGTTCTTCGTTACCAGAAAAGTCTGGTAGAACCTTTTATTTATACTAAAGATATAGGGGACAAAGGTACAGGAGACAAGGTCGTGGGACGAATTCTAGTACACGTTAATGTACTGCGCCGTTTATACGATCTCTGTAAAAGCTGCGACCTCTCTGATGATGACACGTGGAAAGTAGAGTATCATGCCTTGTACTATTTGATCTTCAGGATCTTCGTACATCAGAGGCACGTGAGTGGCACACTTGTCCTTTGTCTTCAGAATTCTTGATCTTCATCTTCTGCTCTTCATACCACAGAGGCTCTGTCAAGAGTGACAGAGGCTCTGTGACCTTGTCCTCTGTTGATCTTCTGATGATCGATAATCGAAGGTTCGGTGTTCTTGGTGTCCGACAGAGGCTTCTGCCAGTGTTCTTCGTTAGCCTATTTTTCAATACTTTCTATAACAGAAATTGGAGCTAACAAAGAGGATGAAGAGGAGGAAGATGAAGTGGAGATTCCTGAAGAACCCTCCACACACCCTGGTGGTCATCGGGATGATGATGATGATGAATGTTGGTTCCAACCTGCATCCATCAGGGTGCCTGAACCTAAAGGGGTCGTCTTCACTGAAGCAGGGGAGACGACAAAGAAGTCTCCCGCCAAGAAGGCTTCTAAGGGAAACTAGAAGGGACTTTCCCCTAAAGGGAACTTGGCAATTCTCTACAAAATGCCAACTTCTCAGGTATGTCTATCTCTGATCACTTTTCCTGCTTCTATGTTCCCTCATCTCAAACCCATATCCTAAACACTTAGCCATTTTTTCTATCTTCTTCTCACCCTCAAAAGATATAAATTTTTTATCTTTTGATTCAGCTAGTCCTCTCCCCTGCTTGAGGGACACGCTGAAGCTCCCCAACAACAACTCCAAATAATCCCAGCTGCTCTAGGTGATGACAACCAAATAATCCCAGTCTCAGTGAATGAGACTGATGATCAGGAAGAAGAAAAGAGAGGCTCTCGCACCCAAACAGACCCTCTCGACCACCTCAATGGTCAGGGGATGATTTTCAAAAGAGAAGAGTAGCGATGATTCATTAGCTAGAAGATCATCGCTTAAGAGTTATCCCTCCACCCAACCTTGACTTCTTATCACCCGAAGAGATTGAAGAATCCAGGAAGGTTGAGAAGACGACCCCTTTAGGTTCACACACCCTGATGGATGCAGGTTGGAACCAAGACGCAATTATCAAAGATAAAGAGTTTGTCCTCGAGGTTGGTCAGCGCTCAGTTGGTGATAAGAAGCTGAAACGTTTTCCTCTAAGGGTGCAAGAAGAACTTCTCAAGGAGGTTGGAAAGAAATTTCAGAAAAAGAAGGCAACCGTCGGTGATACAACTGAGAAATGGTGCAAGAAGAAGGTTGACTTCAGATACCATCCAAGTCGGATTATAAATGTCAACATAAAAGGGAAAACGGTCAGAGGTGTTCCACTGGTTGAAATCACGGTGTTCAGGGAAAACGGGGAAATAAAGGTATGCTACTTATCAAAGATCGAGGCCTACGTTTTGATGAATGGTTGGAAGTTAGGGTAGCTATTCAGCGATCAAGGTCAACTTACAAGGCTCGTGTTCAGAAAATAATAAATGCTTTGATCGATAACGTCTCTTCAGTGGTCGATCTACCTCCTTTTCCAGCTCTTCTCCGAAGCCAAAGACCTGCCCCTGCAAAGAAGAAACATGCGTCAACATCCTCAGGGCCTGCTATCCGGAATGAAACAGGTATAAAATTCTCAAGGGAAGCAGTGCTCGGTCCCCCACCTGATTTATCAGCCCTCAACCTCTCGATGCCACCTGATGAAAACTTTGTCCCTAGACAAGTGGTCAGTGAACCCCTCGGAACCTTCTTCTATGACTGGACTGGTAAGAAGTGCTTTCAACGCTTCTCTGAATTACCCATCTGTCCAATAGACCAACTCAGAGACCTTGTCTATTGGTGTGACTTAACAAGAACCGGACTTTTCATGAAGCCTCAAGTACTGAACGAAGCAAAGCTGAGAATACAACAGGGAGAAAAATTCCCTGGCTGGATGATCTTAAAGAGAAATGCCTTTGACGAGTTGCTCTTCAAAGATGAACCCTTCTAGCTGATAGATCTTCCTGTATTTTTCTATTTATTAGCTTTAAACATTTTGTACTTGTAATTATTTCATTGTTCTTGTATTTTTCAACTTCCATTGTAATCTGATATTACGAAGTAATGAAAAACTCAATGAAGTACTTTACCCCATCAGTACTTAAAAAGATCCCTGAAAACAGTAAACGGGACACGCATCTATGAGTCCTTTTTATCCCTATGTTTTTTAACTTAGCAATTTTCTTATGTTGCTTTGTCATCATCAAATAGGGGGAGATTGTTGATCCAAACCCTTCAGTGATTTGACGATGACCTTTAGAATCACTTAGTGAAAGTTATAAGTAAACATTATGTTTAAGTGTTTCACCATCAGCGAATATATACTAAGTATGTTCAGTATTGCTGATGGAGAACCAATGCTTTTTATTCTTTCCTCAGTGATAAATGTACATAAGTGATAACTGAGCCTGTTCAGTTTCACTGATGCTCACTGATTGATTATTCTATAAATATTTATTTGTAATCCCTAAAGCCAAGTTTCGCGACAAAAGAGTTCAACGCTAAATCGAAGATAAAGCTAACGAACAAGTGACAAGTCTACTAATGATCTGATGTGGATATCAGTGAAACCAAGACAAGTCCACAACATACGATGTTTCAAGTAGAAGACTTCACCGAGAGCTGACCTTCAATCAGGCCTCACTGAAGAAGATCAACTCAGCAATCGCTGATCATGAAGCCTGCACTACAAGTAACGTTTGTCTTATCCCCTTGCATACTTTTGTACGATTTCTTAGAAACCATACCTTCGTCCAGGATCGTACAAACCACTCTGCCACTACACTTTTCACCATGCGGCTAAAAGCATGTTTGCAAAAGTCAGAAGCATGCATCCAACCAAACAGTGACACGTGTAAAGTCCTCCTGACATGCATTAAATGCATGTAGTATAAACAGAAGGAATGCACCTTCATTTCGGAGGTGGACATCCCTGAACTAACTTGTGCCTTAGAAAATTACTCTTAATTTTCTTTGTTCCCTCTTTCTTATTCTAAGTACAAGAATACTTAGTGATTCTCAGAGTTTGTTTAGATTAGGTCTTGTACTTAATCTTATTCCGCAACAAGCTGTAAATTATTTGATTTATTCAATAAAACAATTTAGAAAGATAAAAATCTTGTGTTTTTTTATTCAACCCCCCCTCCTCTACAAACTAATACTTGTATAACCCTTCGGGACCAACAAGGGTCTGTGAGACCGAGCTCGTCACCTTAGGGAGCCTCGGTCTTGTTTGTTGAGAAGAAAGATGGCACAGTGAGGAAGTCCATCGACTATAATGAATTTTACAAAGCGAACAAGTATCCGCTTCCAAGAATCGATGACTTTCTTGACCAACTTCAAAGAGCGGGATGTTTCTCAAAGATTAACATATGTTCGATATATCACCAAGTAAAGGTGAAAAAGAACGATATTTCAAAGATAGTGTTTAGGACGTGTTACAGCCATTATGATTTTTTGGTGATGCCATTTGGCCTAACTAATGCACCAGAGGTGTTCATGGACTTGATAAACCGAGTGTATCGACCGTTCCTCGATAAGTCGATAATCGTGTGTATTGACGGCATACTCGTGTACTCAAAGAGTGAGGCGAGTCACGAGCAAAAACTTTGAGAAGTCTAGAGGTTTTAAGGAAGGAGAAGTTGTATGCAAAATTCTCCAAATGTGACTTTTGGTTAGAAGATGTACAATTCTTGGGCCATGTGGTCACTTGAGACATTGTGAAGGTGGGCCCCTCTAAGATTGAATCATTGATGAATTGGGAACCTCCCAAAATTCCATCAGAATTACCAGGCTTCCTAGGATTGGTGGGTAACTACCGGAGATTTATTCAAGACTTCTCCAAGATTGCATCTTCCTTGACGGCCCTAACTTGGATGAATGTGAAGTTCGTATGGACCAAAGAGCAAGAGAAGGCGTTCTGAACTTTACAAAGAAGCTTTGTGAAGCTCTAGTCTTATCCCTACCTGAGAGATCAGAAGATTTTGTAGTTTATATTGATAGTATGGGAATAGGATGTGTTTTGATGCAATGAGGCAAAGTGATCGTTTATGCGTCTAGACAACTTAAGGTGCACGAAAAGAACTACCTTACCCATAATTTGGAGTTAGCGGCGGTAGTGTTTGCCTGGAAGCTATGACGGCACTATATCTACGACGTGAAATGTATGCTCTACATGGATCATGAGAGTTTGAAAATACGTCTTTGATCAAAAAGAGTTGAACATGTGGCAACGGAGATGGCTCAAGTTGCTCAATGATTTTGATTGTGAATTGCTCAGAGTTCAAGATCAAGTGTTCACCTACATTCACTAAGATTTCTTGGTTTTAGGGTTTTGACCAAAAACCAAGTATTGTGAATTCATTCTAACATTTTAAGATTTATACATGTCAAAACTATACATTTTGAACTCCTAAACATCTCCTTATTTACATTTTCTTTTGGTAGATTTTTTTTACCTATTTTGGTATTTTGGAGATTTTAGGGTTTCTATTATTTTCAAACATAATGAAGGGTTTTATTATGTGTGATGTAAAATAATGTTTTATATACATATTTATGGTGAAATACTTGGATGAACACATTTTGATCATATTTATGATTTTCATTATATTGTGAGGTTTACTTGATAAAAGTGATTTTTTGGAAAGGAAACACTTAGAATGTTGTTATTGTTGGCTATAGTTATTTTAAAATGGTATGACTCTTGGAATATCCATTTTGGTAAACCGTCTATGTTGAAAATGGGAAATGGTCAAAGTTTGACCTCTACATGGATATAGTTTTTCATACTCATTATTTGTACAAGGAAATGCATTGTTTGAAAATGTTTGCTACTCAGATAGGGATGAGCATTGAGGACCGTTTTCCCGAAATGAACCGGTACCGTACCGAACCCGAACCCGAACCGCTACTTATTATTCTTCATTAAAAATAACTCATTACTTATTATTCTTCATTAAAACAAGACACTTGGATTTTTTGTTTTATTTAATTTCAACTTTACTTTTTTCTACTTTTCATACAAATTTAAAAAGTAAAAGATATAAAACTTTAGTTTCTTCATTTTTTTACTTTTATCAAGATGATAATTAGTTTTTTCAAATATACCAGCGTTTTATAATTTTTTACCAGTATTGTATTTATTTTATTTTGTGTATGTGTAATCTTAAAGTTAAAAAAATCTGAAAACCATATTTGTGGACTACCATTTTACGTTGATCTGAACATTGCTCTTGTTCAATGTTCTCACTAATGGGTAATAGCTCACGAATTAATCTGCCCAAAGCGTTATTCTCTAAGACTGCCTGTTGGTTCCTATTTTGCTTAACAATGATGTTTATATCTAATAGTTCAAATAAGATGTAATGCGGAAGCGTATTTGACGAACTAAACAGATATAATATGGTAGAATAACACACAATATCAAATACAAGTAATGTAAATAAGACAGATAAATAGCTTAATGATTCACTGTATTTGATATATTAAGAACACCAAGAACACCGAAAGGTTTAACAAGAATCTGTTCTAATGGTGTGTGTGTTTTTCTAATGCTTAAATAGAAGAGCTCACATGAGCCTTCTATTTATACTACTTCTAAAGGGGACAATAAGGAATGAAGGTACAAAGACACTGTTTGAGGAATAGCAGCTGGAAGGTACAAAATACTATTCTGGAACTGTTGCAGATACAACGTTCATTAAATGCTCTGTATTCAGCTTTAGACGGAAACCTATCAGAATTTGACACGTGGAGTTGTTAGGTCACGCCTTTGTACGATTGATCTTTAGAACCTTCGAATGGCAGATATTGTAAGAAGCATGTTCGTCCTTGTTAAGATCTTTTGCGTATATCTTCTTTTTACCACAGAAGCTCTGTCAAGTATGACAGAAACTCTGTGGCCTTGTCTGCTTAGAAGTGTCTTCTGTTGCTTCTTTACTTAGGTCTTCTTGGTTATCCCGGCAGAGCCTCTGTCGAAGACTTCTGTCTTCTCGGTTACTCGGCTACTCGGCAGAGCTTCTGTCGAACACGTCTATACTTAGCCTATTTTTCAATACTTCTATTTACAGAAAGATTGGAGCTAACACTGCCCATGCACATGCCCTAAGTGTTCTATTTCAGACACATAAGTAGAAGTTTTAATTGGCTAAAGTGCAGTTTTTTTTACTATATAGACAAATACGAACATAAGTTATTGGTTCCAAAACACTTTACATAGTTTATTTTTGTGTCATATGTATTTTTCAATTGTATTTTTTTTCCTTTTTACCATGGGCATCCGAAACCTCAGGATCGACCCTGCTCTTTTTAAGCCAAGTGAAGTTGTGCAGTTTCTTTTATTTTTGGAGATTGAACAATTTGTTTGTCATGAGTTATGGACAAAGGATCATAGCATCTGTATCTACATTATCAACGGTGGATACTGATGTAATGCCCCAGAATTTTATCGGTAAGTAACTCAAGATTTATTTGGTCACACACACTCTAAGCATTTAGAACCTAGGAATTATCTCATGAAATGACCTTTTCGTAAACTAAGATTGGGTAAGCATGATTGAATGTACTATCTGAACTATTTGAAACTGGTTATTATGTATGCACACTTCACATATCTGATTCGGGGGAATTAGGGAAATTTGTGCATGTGGACGTTCGCATGTGGCTTCAGTCGGACGTCCGTGTAGCTCCGGAAGTCCGCATGATTCCGCGGAAGAAACATAAATCTTTTGGGGTTGTGGTTGAGTCGAGGCATGACGTTCTCCAAGTGGACGTCCGCATTCGGTCTGACGACCTATGCCCTTTTGCCTTTAAGTCTCCCTCTTCTCTCTCCCACTTTAATAAAACTCAAACACCAGCACCATTCCATGTCTACACCTGCGATTTTTCCCATTAAGACTCCCAAACCCTCTCCCTTTCTCCTCCATCCCTCTCCCTTCATTTATTTCTTGATGATTGGTGGTTGGAGACATTAAATAGCCATCAAGAGCTCTAGTGGATCAACAGGTGGAGATAAATCAAACCTCCAAAGCTTCACTTCACCTTCTTCCCCAAATTTCTAGGGTTTCACCATTTTTCTAGGTTTTTATTCAAAACCTAGATTGTGAGTTTTTTAACCTTTTATAAAACTAGATACATGTTATTAATTGTTTATTTCCATTTTTTCTACTTATTTTACGAAAACCCTTATTTTTAGTAAATGGATATTTTGACCTAATGTGGAGAACTTGTGGATTTTGATGTTAGAATGTTATACTTGAGGAACTTGAGGATTTTTGGGTTATTTTCATGTAAAATATTGATTTAAGGCTTAAATGCCTAATTTAGGGTGTTGAGCCAAGGCTTGGAAATTGCTAAATGAATGTCTATATATACTCATGGATGATCTTGGTCTAAGTTATTATGTTAATGAACATATAAATCATGGTATTATGTTTTGGACACTTTTATGTGGTGATATGTGCCTAAATGGCTAGTTGAGCATATGGAATCATTATGGGAGATTTATTATGACGTATGCGGTAGTTAAACCACATGTTGCCTATGATGGCATTAGAATCTGTTGATCCAAACTCTCTCAGTAATTTGATAATGACCCTTAGAATAACTTAGTGAAAATTGCATTTAACTTTTGTATGTATTAGTGTTTCACCATCAGCGATAAACATACTGAGTCTATTTAGTATCGCTGATGGTATCTAATATAATAGTCTTAGATGCAATCCCTGAAGACAAGTTTCGCGACAAAGAGTTCATCGCTGACATCGAAGACAAAGCTGATGAACAAGTGACATGCCTACGAATGATCTGATGTGGACATCAGTGAAACCAAGACAAGTCCATATGCACGACAAATGAAGAAGAAGACTTCAGTGATAGCTGACTTACATCATTTCTTCTCTGATGGAAGACCTACTTAGCGATCGCTGATCATGAAGCTTCTACTTCAAGATTTGTGTGTCTTATCTCCTTGCACACATAGTACGGATTGCCAGAAGATACATGCTTTTGTCCAAGATCGTATAACCACTTTGCCACTACACTGTTCACCTTGCGGCCCAAAGCATATCTTGCTAAATGTCAGATGCATGCGCCCAATCAGATGCTGACACGTGTAAAGTCCTTCTGCCATGCATTTATTGCAATGGGTATAAAAAGGAGGAATACTCTTTCAGTTTGAAGGGTCTTCTTCCCTGAACTACTTAGTGCATAGAAAAACCCTAGTTTTTCAATATCTTCTTTTCTATCTAATTTCTTGTGCAAGAACACTTAGTGATTCTGAAGTTTGTTAAGATTAGGTTTAGTTAATCTTATTCCGCAACAAACTGTTAATTGTATTTTGATTTATCAATAAACTATTTAGAAAACCAAAAATTGTGTTTGTATTCAACCCCCCCTCTTTCTACAAACTATTGTACTTGTATAACCCCTTCGGGACCAACAAGTGGTATCACAGTAGATTGTTTAATCTCATAAACAAGATCTAGCTTATACTTTTCTCTTCCTTGCTATTCTTTAAATGGCACTCAACACAAACACAAACTATATCGGCAATGGTTCTCTTGCAAAACATCCTCGATTCAGTAGAGATAACTTCAATCTTTGGAAGAATTTAATGATGCTTTTCCTAGAAGGTGTAGACCCCACTAGGCCTTACTATGTAGAAATTGGACCCTATGTTCCTTTTGTTCTATCTCTAAGGCACAAAGAGGTTCAGGGATGACCACCTTCAAACTGAAGGGGCATTCCATCTATTTATACAAATGCATTTAATGCATATCAGGAGGACTTTACACGTGTCAACGTCTGGTTGGGCGCATGCTTCTGACTTTTGCAAACATGTTTTGGGCCACATGGTGAACAGTTTATTGGCAGAGTGGTTTGTACGATTCTGGACAAAGGTATGTCCTTCTGACAAATCGTACGGAGTTGTGCAAGAGGATAAGACAAACATTTCTTGGAGAGTAAGCTTGATGATCAGTGATCGCTGAGTTGATCTTCCATCAGTGATGCCTGATGTAAGTCACCTATCGCTGAAGTCTTCTTCTTGAAATGTCATGTGGTTGGACTTGTCTTGGTTTCACTGATGTCCGCATCAAATCATTAGTAGACTTGTCAGTCGTTCATCAACCTTGTCTTCGATGTCAGCGATGAACTCTTTGTCACGAATCTTGTCTTCAAAGATTATAAATAACATTGATTACAAAAGAACAATCAGTGATCATCAGTGAAACTGAACATACTCAGTTATCATTGATGTACATTATCACTGAGAAATAATGAAGAGTAGTGATTACCCATCAGTGATACTAACAAACTCAGTATGTTATCATTGATAGTGAAACACTTATACATTTATTGTTTACATAAAATTTTCACTAAGTAATTCTGAGGGTCATCATCAAATCACTGAAAGGGTTTGGATCAAAAATCTCCCCCTATTTGATGATGACAAAGCAACAATATAAATTTGCTAAGTGTTGAAAACATAAGGTTAAATTGGACTCATAAATGTGTGTCCCATTTACTCTTTTCAGGGATCTTTTCTAGTACTAATGGAGTAAAGTACTTCACTGAAACTTTCATTAATCTTCGTAAATAAGTTTACAAGGGAAGATGAAAAATTATAAGTACAAGTACTAAAAGTTACAACTGATAAATACTAGAAGAGAATACAAAAGGTGGTCTATCAGCTATAGAGGTTCATCTTTGAAGAGCATTTCATCAAAGGCATCTGTCTCTGGGATAATCCAGTTAGGAACTACTTCACCCTGTTGTCTTCTGAGCTTACCTTCTTTCAGCACATGGGTTTTGAGGAAGAGTCCTGGTATTGTCTGATTGCACCAGTAGATAAGATCTCTGAGATGGTTGACGAGGCAGATAGGGAGTTCTGAAAATATTTGAAGGCATACGACACCATTCCAGTCCAAGAACATTATGCCATAGGGATCACTGATCACTTGACCAGGGATGAAAGGTCCATCCGGTGGCAGTGATAGGTTTAAGGCTGAGAGATCAGGAGGAGGTCCGAGCACTACTTCTCCAGAGAATTCGATACCAGTTTCATTTCTAAGAGCAGACCCATCAGAGGTAGAGGATTGTTTCCTTTTTGCAGGAGCAGGTCTTCGGTTTTGCTAAAGCGTTGGAGGAGGAGGCAAGTCTATCGTAGATGTAACTCTGTTGATTAGAGCATTCAGGTAGTTTTCAATATGAGTTTTGAACTTTGATTTTGACTTCTAAATGACACTCCAGACTTCAAGCCATTCATCAAACCTGTAGAGCTCAAGCTACACCTCTTTCAGATGTAGCATCGCTGTGTTTCCCCGTTCTCTCTGACAACTAAGACTTCCACCAAAGCTACACCTCTTTTAGTTCTTCCCTTCAGGCTTACGTTGATGATTCTACTTGGATGGTATCTGAAGTCCACTCTTTCTCTGCACCATTCCAACGTCGAGTTGCTAATCTTTTTCTTCTTCTGAGATTCCTTTCCCATTTCTTTGGGTAGTTGCTCCTGAACCTGAATTGGAAATCTTTTCAGCTTCTTATCATAGACTAAGCTCTAAGCAACCTTAAGGGCAAATTCAGCGTCCTTTTGGTTCTCAGCTATGAGTTTCTCAGCTACGATAGGTTCTTCAAGTTCTTCGGGGGACAAGAACTCTAGGCCGGGAGGAGGGATGACTCGAAGGCGCTGACTTTTTAGTGGATTTATCATTGTTGCACTTCTTTCTTTTTCATCATCCTCTGACCATTGAGGAGGTCGAGAGGGTCTGTTTGGATGTGTTAGCAGCTCTTCTTCTTCTTCTTCTTCTTGTTCATCAGTTTCAAGCACTGAGACTGGGATTATTGGTAGTTCATCAACTATGGTAGCTGGGATTATTTGTTGTTGAGGTAGGGGTTCTTCAGCGGGTCCCTCAAGCAGGGGAAAGGACTAACTGAATCAAAAAAAATCAAAAGTTAGTTTATTTTGATGAAAGGAAGAAAAGATAGATAAATTTGGCTAAGTGTATAAGAGAGTGTTAGCCCCAAGTATGTTTAATGTAAAAGTATTGAAAATATCACAAGTTAAAAGAACACCAGAGATCGAGCAAAGACTTAGCAGAAGAACAAAACAGAAGATCATCATAGATCGTCAGAGCTCTGGCAGAAGACCTCTACTGAACCACCAGAGGACAAACTCGCCAGAAGACCTTCAGAGCTCTAGCATAAGAGCTCTGGTGAAAGAAGACCTCTGTGAAGCTTAAGTCTCGTAGAAATCTCTAAGTGTCAGACACGTATCCGTACTTTCCACGTAAGCCCTAAAAGGACGGAGACACACTTTCCACGTGTCATTCCAGGGTTAGATAGTACATTGTCTTTCACTTTATTCAGGCTATAAATAGAAGATAGTGAAGCACCCAATTGTAAGCTTTTGGTGAGAATCATTACTAGAATTGTGAGAGCAAAACACTGCACATTCCATTCCACTTCTATTGTACGAATTGTCACCTGAGAGATTTCAGAATATACACACAAGAAAGTGTTCTTGGTGTTATTCATATATCAATATACAAGCAGATTATTTAACTATTGTGTTATCATTTACTGTTCTATATATTGTTATTGTTATTCTCTCATTATTTCTTGTTACACACAATCACTCATACACAAACAATGTTATTATGCTTCCGCTACCTTTGATCTTACTGTTTATATGAGACAAGTTGAATCTGGGAACCTACAGAGAGGTGTGAGGTGAGAGTGGGTAGAAGCAGAAAAGGGGATTTTAGAGAAGCATACCTGAGTAGTTGGATAATTCTCAGCATTGAAGATAATCTTCAGGTTTCCTGAACAAGCTACTCCTTTTTGTTTTCCGTTGGAGCTCTTCTTTGCAGGAGACTTCTTCGTCGTCTCCCCTGCTTCATTGAATACCACCCCTTTCGGCTCAGGGACCCTGATGGCTGCAGGATTGAACCAGCAGTCAGGTCCTTCATCGTCCTCATCGTCGTGGCCATCAGGTTTGGTGGAGGGTTCATCATCCAGGATCTCCACCTGGTCCTCATATTGGTCCTCATCTTCTTCTTCCTCTGCCTCCTCTGCCTCCTCTTCCTCTTCAAAGGGAATATCAAGAGTTTCACCCCATGAAGAAAAAGGAGATATTGATTCTCTTCTCTTTCTCCCCCTCAGAGAGACAGGGGTCTTCTTTAGCATGTCCCTCCCCCTTAGTGTGAGGAGGTTTTCTTCAGGATTCTTCTCCCCTTCTTTGTCATCATCAACAAGGGGAGGATTCTTGGCAGTAGTAGCAGCAGCGTCAGCGGACCTGTCTTCTAGGCTAGGTGCCATGGAGGTAGAAGCTGGAGTTGCTTCTAATTTATCCACTCTGGCTTCTAGGCCACAGATTGCATCGGTGGCTTGGAGAACAAAATCATCCGCCATCCCCAACTTTGTCCTATCATCAGCTGTAAAGGATGGGGCGGGAGCCACCGGCTCATTCAGTCGGTCAAGGAGTTTGGAGATAAGGGAGTTCGAAGAGTTGACCCTTAAAACAAGTTTGCTCACTTGACCCATGAGACCATCGACTTTATTGCCGTTATCTAAAACCGCTCCTTGTAAGGTTCCCACAGTGGCGTTAAGGGAGGAGACGATGGAGCTGAGCGATTGGAGGGAGTTGGAGTTGTAGACAACGTCCCTTTGCAGGGTCTTCACATCCTCTTTCAACGCTGAGAGTTGGGCATTGTTGACCTTGGTACTGAGGGAGGTGGAGAGGTTTTTCAGAGAATCATCGGTAGAATTCACGGCGTTGGTGTTGTTAGGGAGATCCTTTGATAAGGACTCCACTTGATCCTTTACATCCTTGATGGATGCAGCGAATGTGCCCAAGTTAGGACCTTTAAGAAAAGAAACATTTTGAGCAAATGAAAGCTCAAAAGTAAGAGTGGGTTGAGAAGAAAGAGATGGTTGGATTAGAATACCTGGTGGTCGGGAGAAAAGTCAATGTCCCGACTTCCACCATAGTACTCCATGTGTTGTTCCATCTCAAACACGGTGGTAGAAGGCATACTCTGAGTGGTCCCGAGAGGGAGACCATCAGCTCATGTTGCATTTTGCTGCATGAGGTGTTGTAACAGTGATTCCTGAATGTCAGCGAGCGAAGTCGCTGGTGAAGATGTGATGACCGAAAATGGAGGAGTAGAAGCAATTATGGAGAAGGGCGTGCAGTGAACTGGGGGCGGCACTGGTGTTGCAAAGAACTGCTTCTTCAGTGCTTTGAGGAACTGAGAAGGTTGGGGTAGATACCAGTGAAGCTTCAGCGGTTAGAGGCACAGAAGTGGTCGTTGATGCGGGTGCTGGTGTGGTGGAGTGGACCACGAAGGTGTCAAGTGTTGCTTGTGAGAAGCAAGCACTGATTCAGTAACCAGAGGGGGCTGGGTTTTCTCCTTAGCTATCCTCTTGGCCTTTTTAGAGCCAAAGTTGGTGTCTGATGGTTTCCTCTTAAATGAGGATGAGGAAGTAGCAGCTTGGGTAGCAGCGGAGGGTTGAACCGCTGATGGAGCTGCTGGAAGAGAAGAAGGAGGAATGATGAGAAGTTGTTTGAGTTCAGAAGGATATACCTCGTTGGTGATAGGGCTGAAGGCGAGGATGCGGTCGCAGAGCTGAGGGAGTCTATAATCTCCCTCTTGAGGTAGTCCTTTTGGAGGAAGAGGGCAAGGAGTGATGACATGAAATGCACGTAAGGGATCTTCATCTCCCTCTTCTCCTTTTCGACCATCACCATAACTTCATCAAAGATCATGCAGGCATAATCAATTTTTTGCTCGGTGGTCAGCGAGTACCCCATGTGCAGCTGATAACGGCTGGCCTGGTCCAGCGACTCGGTCTTTCCACTCATGCAGGAGATGATGTGGGAGAAGATGTAGTTCAGCTTTGAAGGCATTTTTGCCTTGAGCACCTTGGTTAATTTCTTGTCAGGCTCATCAGGGCATCAGGGCTTGGGGTCCCATGTATATTTCATCAAGTCTAGGAACCTGATGAGTTCGTCATTGCTGGGTGGTTGCTCGAAGGGACCAGTGGGAAGTTCAAGTGTTGTCCTGATTCCATTGGCAGTGATAAAACCTTCCCCAAGTTGAGTTTGGAAGGCAATCACTGTTACCTTCTTGCCAGATTTGAGGGTATGGAGGGTTTTCTCAGCAGTATACCAGAACTGCTGTAAGAGGTGTGTGTGGGCAGGAGGAGCAATGGTCAGTGCCTTGCAGATCGAGGAGATATAGACGAGAGTCACTGCATCAACTAGGTATAGGCAGGGCTTCTTTTCAGGAAACTTCAGCAATTCAATATGATTGTTGGAGCCAAAGGTGATTTGGCTTAGCTCACCCTTCATGTTCTTTGACTTGATCACGGTAACAGGTGTGTGTGCCATTTCTGAGAAAGTGCAAAAGTGGAAAGGAAGAAGAAACGACTTTCTTAGTTAGGAAAGAATTCCAAAATAAGAGTTTTAGGGTTTTTACCAGTTTCCTTATGAGGAAAGAAACGGTAAAAGTGGTTTTTCCAGATTTGTAGAAGACCAAAACTAGTAGAAAACACTGTTTTACCAGTTTCCTTTTTAGGAAGGATTCTGGAAAGACGTATTTAAAGAAGAAAGAGAAAGTTTAAAGAATATTTTTAAACTTTTGAAAAACTTGATAAAGTTTTAGTTAGAATATCATGAAGGAAGATGATTTCTAGGAAAAAGGATGTTTTGATCCTTAAAAACAATGATTTAGGATCAAAAACACGTTTATGGTTTTCCAGAATGCATTTAGAGAAGAGATAAGAACCTGTTGATGATTGAAGATGCGAAGAACAAGTCTTAAGTTTAAGATAATCCAAGAACAAATGCACAAGAATTATTTTCTTGCTTTGGGAGAGTTATGAGCGTGTAAAAGGAAAAATTATGAACATGAGATGTTTAGATAGTGAGAGGAGGGAGAAAGGTTGATGAGCGGGAAAAGAAACTCATCATGACATGTGACACGCCCCACGAAGTTGATTGGACAAGAAGTTGTAACGGACGAACGTGTCAGACAAAAATCCGTGTCGTGGGTTATCCGTTTGATGACGTCACAGATAGAAATTGTCCTTTAATTTTCAAAAGGCAGTCCTGATAGTTTTGAAATAATCGGGATTAATCTTGTTTTATGAAGAATCACCAATGAGAAATATCAGTGATGAAGTTTTATCATATTTCAAAAGGATCACTGATAGATAAATGTCAATAATCGAATTTATATTTGAAAAATCTTATTGAAGGGATCTTCAGTGATCAAGGATGGAGAAACATATCTTAGTATCAGAGAACATTTATTAAGAGATTAGATGACGAATAAAATAGATAGAATTTTATTACTAACACAATGCTTAACCATTGAAGAGTTATTCTTCAAGATTCAGCATTCCAAGCTCACTGATGAGAAAGTTGAATCTTGTCTCATCAAGAGGTTTGGTAAATAGATTAGCTAACTGATAGTCAGTTGGTATAAAATGAAGTTCTATATCTCCATTCATCACATTATCTCTGATAAAACGATATCTGATTTCGATGTGTTTTGTCTTTGAGTGTAGTACTGGGCTGTTTGCTATAGCGATGGCACTAGTGTTGTCGCAATAGATTGGAATCTTTGATAGGTGAAGGTCATAGTCTAATAGCTGACTTCTCATCCATAAGACCTGAGCACAACAACTATCATCGGCTACATACTCAGCTTCAGCGGTAGATGTGGACACTGAGTTTTGCTTTTTGCTTGTCCAACTTACCAGCTTTCCACCCAGGAGCTGACAGCCTCCTGTGGTGCATTTTCTATCCAGTTTGCAACCTACAAAATCACTATCTGAATAGGCAGTTAGATCGAACCCTGAGTCTTTGGGATGCCAAAGACCTTGGTTGGGTGTACCCTTCATATATCTGAAAATTCGATTTACAGCGATCATATGTGATTCTTTGGGTTATGTTAGGTCTCATGTTAGTTGAATTAAAGTGTAGGGACTAGTTTTGCCATTTCTTGTAAATATCCTTTTCAGGATATAAATAGTTTGCTTAGTTTTCAGAATAGGGTTAATGACCTAATCATAGCTTTCTTAATTACCTTTCATGTACGGCTACTGATTTACACTTTTTGTTCATCAATCAAAGTGAGATTTATGACTTTATACTGGATTGTGTTGATTCATCATATTGCACTTGTTAATCTGGGATCCACAATTGGTATCAGAGCAGAAAGACGATTGATTCAAAAGTAAATTCATCCAATTCTGCTCATTCAAACTTTGTCGACTGTTACTTGTTTAAAGGTTTTTTTTGCTTTGATTCAAGTTTAAAACCTAAAATTAAGGCTTAAGAAATTCTCTTTATTGTGTTTCTAGAGTCATATCAAAGTTTCGTTGTGTTTAAACAAGGTTAGGTTAATCAATTTTTGAGTTTTTTGGTTTTTGGGTTACTATACTCTGTTCTATAGAAAAATCTCAATTTTTGCCTAAAAGTGGCTAATCTATTTGGTCAGTTGTTTGTGCTTTCCCTACTTGTTAGTTTTGGTACTAAAGTGTTTGCAGAAGTTTTCCAAGTCAAAAAGGTGCGATCTCGCCAGGTACGTTTTTCTTTCGACCAAAAGTTGAATACGGGACTCAATTGTTTGAGTTCCAGTTCCACTTCCGTACCGGATCCGTATCATATACCGGATTAAAACCGGTTCCGAAATTTTAACGAACTTACAACCGGTTCCGGAAACATACCCGATTAATATCGGTTCCGGAATATTTGTATCGGGATTCCAGCCCGGCTCGTGTTCCCCATCCGCATATCGGTTCCGGAATCCAACCCGGATCTGGTCCCGATTTTCTTGATTCCGACTTTGTTCCGCATTCACCCGGTTCCGGTTCTAAACCTAGTTCCTGTCCGACTCCGGTTTCTGTTTGATCCGGATCCCATAACCCGGTTTCGGAATTTCGCATACCGGATTTTAAAATTCCGGATCTCACATTCCGGATCTCTAGACCGGATCTCCAATCCGGATCACCTCTACACACTTAAGTTTTTTTTATTTAATTATGTTTGAATCTGTTTTCGTTCCTTCCATGTTTATTTCCTTACTTATTCTTAGGATTGCATTAGGTTATTTCTCCCTTAGGATTTTGCGTTAGTTCTTGCGTTAGATTGTGTGTTAGATCACTCCTTTACCTTTGAATCACCCTATTCGTCTTACGATCACACACATGTGCCCGAAAATGAACACTCAAGACGCTTTAGCCATAGGATCTGAACTCAAACCTCTGATCCTATACCGAGGGGAGTACAATGTCTAGAACGACCGCTTCATGTGCTTCATATAGACCAAGCCTCTGTATAACAAGATTCTCCGATCGTTGACCTTCAGACCTAGTGTTCCACCCATGATGGATGTTCCAGCGCAAGAAGGCGGAGCCCCAGCTCGTAGAGTGGTCAAACCATATGACAAGCTGACTGTCGAAGAGAAGAGGAAAGTAGATGGAAATAGACTGGCGAAGACTTACCTTATCTACAGTCTACCAAAAACATCTACTGTAGCATCAACAGCCATAAAGACACCGCCAAAGGAATATGGGACCAGCTGGCAAAGATCATGCAAGGCAGTCGTGAGGGAAGTCTGTTGAAGATAACCAATTGCCTCACTCTATATGAAGCATTCATAGCCAAACGAGGGGAATCACTCTCCGAGACCTACGAACGTTTCTGCTCGCTCATCAACGATCTTCACAAAAACAACATATTTAAGATGAACCTCGAGTGTAACATCAAGTTCTTAAACAACCTTCAATCTGAATGGAAGGGATTTGTACTCCATGTTCGTCACAACCGTTCCTTAGAGATTGTTACGCTGCATGAGCTCTACGAGATGTTGCTACAGGACGAAGACGACCTTAGTGAACTAATGGGAGATCAGAAGTCTGGTGAAAAGACAAAAGAAGACCCTCTTTCTCTCATGTCCCACAAGAAGGACAAACAAGTCCAACGAAGTTCGCATAAAGAGGAAGCACAAGAAGATTATTTACAGCCAATTATTTCGTCGTACATTTCTATGGCAGTCGTAAGTTTCATACGACCGACGCCCGAGACTCAAGACGGTCGTACGACCGTACTAACCGTTAATAGTCAATAGTCGTTTTCTTTGTCTCATTAATGCAGGTCCAAGAACATCATTGCACAACGGTCATAATGGACGAAGCTTTTAATGGCAGTTAAAGACCAAGGCAGCGGTTACAAACAAGTCATCAAGACGCATTTAACGCTACCAAAAGCTATATAATGGCCCGCTCCACTCTTTGACAGACATCGAACATCTACGCATTCAACACTACATATTCTACAATTCTACGCAATACAACAATGATCATCGGAGCATTCGAACATATATAGCTCACGCAAGTTTCGCATGACGAGCAGTTCATTTCGCACGACAACAGTCTATTTCTCACGATTTATGCACGACACTTGTTACCAAAGGATATCACCCCTGTTTGGCGATCATAGTGCACTGTCGACTTCTATAAGTCGGTCGCGGTTTTTTCCCTTGTTTGGGTTTTCCGTGTCACCAATTCTTCTGTCTTATTTATTTTCCGTTTTGCGAGTGTGTTGTTTGTCTTGAGATCTCTTTCTTTAGTTGTTAAAGCTCCACACCGACCTTATGTTATCCTTTGGGTAATATTTGGCATTAACATAATGACCCTTAGAATAACTTAGTGAAAATTGCATTCAACTTATGTATTGTAACAACCCGATTCCCAAACATACAAAAAATAACATATATTTCATAACATCGTTACATAACCAAACGATTCATAATATAACAAGTAAGGTCCCTTAGTCTTTACAATCCAAAATAAGATAATTCATTACAAACCTTTTCCCTAGTTACACATCATAACTACAAAACATGTCATGATCTTCAAAAATATACGCCTTCTCCAAAGCTATTCACCGATTACCCTGCTTCCTTGTCCCTACTTGATCCACGACCTGGAATACAAATTTTAAAAACAAAATGAGGGTTAGACCTAAAGGTCTAGTGAGAAAATCCCTGTTTCTTTGAAAATCCTTTGCACACTACCATTCACATAATACAGACACAATTACCAGTTATGACTCAATCATCATGTATTTTCCCATCTCATTCTCTTGGCCATATTAGTTGGTTACAAGCCAACTAATAAATTAACTTCGCAGTACGACAATTACAGCCAATAACGTTGTACGAATATTACAGCCAACACACCGGTCCTAAGCCCGGCCAACGTATTCTCGTATAGTAGAATACTTATGTAAATACAATATCTCAATATATTATATTACATACACAAACACATAAGCATACCATCTATCACATTCCCAATCCACGCATATATGTATTCCAGTTTCAAAACGTTTTTAAAGTAAAACTCACCTGTTAGACTTATCAAAACGTTCTCCAAGCTTTTTCTCAAAACGACTCTGCTTTCACTTCAAGTTCACAGAATCTTAAATCGCTTCCAAGCATACCAAATTGAATCCCTAGCCTTTTATCTTCTTTTTTCTTCTTCTGGTCTCAACACACACACACACACTACACATACTGGTCTTTTGCTGATATGAAAATATCTGAATTCCTAAAAGGGTTATATCAAAACATAATTACCAATTTAGTCCTTAAGCTAATCACTAATAACTAAACCATCCTTAACTTATAAATTAACCCAAATTTACCCTAAACATCAATTATAAACTTAAATAAATTTAACGGAACTAACATTTAACTAACGAACTTACCCGGGGTATTACATCATCTCCCCCTTAAAAGAATTTCGTCCCGGAATTCGGTTCGGCAAAAAGATACAGGTATTTAGTTCTCATTTCTGATTCCGATTCCCAAGTAGCATCCTGACCCCTATGGTGTCGCCACTGAACCTTCACTTGTCTGGTTTCCTTATTCCGTAAAACCTTGACTTTATGGTCAACAATGGCTTCAGGTTCTTCCACATAATTCAACTTTTCATCAACTTATTGTAGAGAAACTGCCTGATCCGGCGTAACCAAACACTTCCGGAAATTTGAAACATGAAAGGCATTATGGATTCTACTTAACTCTGGCGGAAGATCTAATCTGTAGGCTACTTCACCGATCCTTTCTATGATTTCAAACGGTCCAATGTACCTCGGGCTCAGTTTACCTTGTTTCCCAAATCAGATGACTCCTTTCCAAGGCGTGACTTTTAACATCACAAAATCTCTAACATGGAATTCTAACGGCTTTCGGCGTCGGTCGGCGTAGCTTTTCTGTCTGTCTTGAGCCACTTTCAATCTTTCCCGAATCTGAGTAATTTTATCCGCGGTTAACTGAACTATATCTGGCCCCGCTAGCTGTTTCTCTCCCACTTCGTTACAACACAAAGGAGTTCGACATTTTCTACCATACAAAACTTCAAACGGTGCCACTTGAATGCTGGAATGATAACTGTTATTATAGGCAAATTTGATCAATGGTAAATGCTTATCCCACGATCCCCCAAAATCAACAATGCAAGCCCGGAGCATATCTTCTAATGTCTGAATCGTTCGTTCACTCTGACCGTCAGTTTGAGGATGATATGTTCTGCTTAACTTTATCTGCGTCCCCATTTCCTTTTGAAAACTTCTCCAGAATCTTGAAGTAAACGACTATCACGATCAGAAATGATCGAGATTGGAACTACATGTCGAGTTACTATTTCGTCAATGTACAATTTAGCTAATCGCTCCAATGAAACAGTTTCCTTTTTCGGTAAAAAGTGTGCAGACTTCGTCAACCTGTCGACTATCACCCAAATAGAATCAAATCCCTTCGGAGTCCTTGGAAGCTTTGTGATGAAATCTGTAGTAATCTAATCCCATTTCCACATCGGTATTTCTAATCGTTGTAACTGACCAAACGGCTTTTGATGTTCAATCCTTACCTTTTTACAAGTAGTAAAACCTTCCACATGTTGAGCAATGCTTCTTTTTATTCCCGGCCACCAATAGAATTGTTTTATGTCTTTGTACATCTTATTCGTACCTGGATGAATAGTGAATCGAGATTGATGAGCTTCTTTTAGTACACGATCACGTAAACCACCCAAACGAGGCACCCAAATTCTGTTCCCCAGACACAATAACCCACGATCATCTTTCACTAGCAATGCTGATAACCACACTAACCGTTCTGATTTCAAATATTCTTCCTGATAGGCTTCTACTTGACACTTCTCCAGTGCGTCGAAAATGTTAGGTAGAAGCTCAGTTCATAGTGCAATAGCTTTTATTGTCCCACTTCTTTCTTAAAGACTCAGCGCATCAGCTACCACGTTTGCCTTTCCCGAATGATAAAGGATTTCACAGTCATAATCATTCACCAATTCTAGCCATCTTCTTTGCCTCATATTTAATTCCTTCTGATCAAAAATATGTTGGAGACTCTTATGATCGGTATAAATTTGACATTTAGAGCCGTAAAGATAATGTCTCCAAATCTTCAATGCGAATACAACTGCTGCCAGTTCCATGTCGTGTGTAGGATACCGTCTTTCATGATCTTTTAACTGACGAGAAGCATAAGCAATAACCTTTCCACGCTGCATAAGTACACATCCCAATCCCAGTTTGGAAGCATCACTATAAACAACAAAGTCTTCGGAACCTTCCGGTAGTGACAAAATCGGCGCACTGCAAAGTTTCTCTTTCAATACCCTGAATGCTTCATCCTGTTCTGCTTTCCATTCAAACTTTATATTCTTTCGAGTCAGCTTAGTCAACGGCGTAGCGATACGAGAGAAGTCCTTTATAAACTTTCGATAGTAGCCGACTAAACCCAGAAAACTACGTACTTCGGTTGGCGTTCTCGGCGGTTCCCACTTTTCAATTGCCTCTATTTTCGCTGGATCAACTCGAATACCCTTCTCGGAAACTACGTGCCCCAGAAATTGAACTTCTCGTAACCAGAATTCACATTTGGAAAATTTAGCATACAACTTCTCTTTCCTCAGCAACTACAGGATCAAACGAAGATGTTGTGCGTGCTCCTCTCTGGACCGAGAATAGATAAGTATATCATCGATAAATACAATAACAAATTTATCGAGATACGGCTTACATACCCGATTTATTAAATCCATAAAAGCAGCTGGAGCGTTCGTCAGTCCAAACGGCATTACAAGGAATTCATAGTGACCATACCTTGTGCGAAAAGCAGTTTTCAGAACGTCTCCTTCTTTAACCTTCAGCTGATGATAACCAGATCTTAGATCAATCTTGGAGAAATAACAAGCTCCAACTAATTGATCGAAGAGGTCATCAATTATGGGAAGCGGAAACTTGTTCTTGATCGTGCGCTTATTCAGTTCCCGATAATCAATACACATTCTCATCGAACCATCCTTCTTTTTCACAAACAAGACTGGTGCACCCCACGACGAAGAACTGTGTCTGATGAATCCTTTATCAGAAAAATCTTGTAGTTGCGTCATCATTTCTTTCATCTCTGGTGGCGCTAAACGATACGGTGCACGAGCAATAGGAGCGGCTCCAGGAATCAGATCTATACCAAACTCTACTTGTCTAACAGGAGGAAGACTATTCAAGTCTTCGGGGAAAACTTCTGGAAATTCAGGGACAACAGGAATATCTTCCAACTTATTCTTTTCTGGCTTAATATCTATCACATAAGCTAAGTAACTCTGGCAGCCTTTGCTAACACTCTTCCGAGCTTTCATCATAGAAATAAGGCAAGACTGACTATTTTTACGATCGCCATAAATCACTACCGGTCCCCTCTCAGGCAAGACAACATTGATTAATTTCTTATCACAAACTATGTTAGCCTGATTCTCGGCTAACCAATCCATACCCACAACTACATCAAACTCTATCAAAGCTATAGGAAATAACTGAATCGGTACTCCGCACCCTTCTATATTTATCACACAACTATCAAAAACTTCATTAACCGACACTTGTTTATCATTTGCAGTATCTACCATTAAAGTATGATCTAACACTTTAGGCTTTAAACGCAGATAAGCAACAAATGAAGGAGACACGAACGATCGGTTTGCACCGGAGTCAAATAACACTTTAGCACGTGTAGATTTATTAAAAATGTACCTGTAACCACATCCGGAGTTTCCTCCGCTTCTTGTGTTGTCATCTAAAATGCACGACCCCTTGTTCTTGGTGGCTCTAGTCTTGGTACTACCGGTCTGACAACCGCTGGTTTCCCTGATGTACCCCCTTGCTGTATTCTTCCCCTCGGACAATCAGACTGAATGTGATCCGGAGAACTACATGAGAAACAAAACCGCGTTACTCGACAGTCTTTAACAACACGTCCGGTCTTCCCACACCTAAAACAAACCCAAGGATCAACTTGACCATTTCCTTGGTGGATACGGTTGCATTTCGGACAAGGTCTTTCCGCTGGTCGGAAAGGTGGACGGTTATCAAATCGCTGAAACCTGGACTTCTTCGGATCATACTGCGGTCCTTCCCACTTTCTTTTCCCCGCACCTTTATCACTAATACTTCTCCCTTTATATTGCTCCACGGTTTCCGCGGCGTCTACTGCTGCGGAGAAAGTTTCTGGTCCTTTAGCAATCACAAAACTTCTAACTTCTGCATTCAATCCGAAGATAAACCTTTCAATCTTCATTGCCTCCGTGGCAACGTAGTATTCCGCGAAACGAGACTTTTCTAGAAAACGAGAGGTGTAGTCCCGAACTGACAAATTCCCCTGCTGCAGATTCATAAACTCCCCTTCCAATTGTTTTACTGCTGCTTGAGGACAAAACTGTTTCCTAAAAGCTATAACGAATTCTTCCCAAGAGAAGGTAGAATATGGTGGCGTTTGTTTTTTAAGTGGTGCTGAAGTCTGAACACTGATTTCAGTCCTGATTTTTAAGTGGTGGCGTTGAAATCTGAAATCTGAATCAGAAAGACTGTTTGTTTTTGTATGCTGAAATCTGAAATCAACTGAATACATACTACTGATTATTTTATCTCTGAAAATGTGATACTGTTGAATTAAATTAAATTATACTACTAAAATTACTCTTCATAAATACGTTAATTGGTTCAAATACAATAGAAAACATGAAAGTCTCATAACAACTAAAATCA
Organism: Saussurea involucrata; assembly: GCA_033807775.1. Lineage (NCBI taxonomy): Eukaryota > Viridiplantae > Streptophyta > Magnoliopsida > Asterales > Asteraceae > Saussurea > Saussurea involucrata. Next base: position 25,170,068 of record CM066312.1, read on the forward strand.
ATTTATGTTTTGCATCAATTGTGTCACAATTTCTTCTCTTAAAGTAGCCATATATGTTTGGTCAGCGGTACTCCCATGCAATTGAACCTCTTCAGCCTCATCACCACCATCGTCCCCTTGCTCGTTGGTTTGGTCATATTCAGAAAATAACTCATCATCTAAACCTCCCTTTCGTATGAGTTAGAACAAAATTAGTAGTAAAAACATTTGAAGAAGAATTTGAAAACAATCCTAATCTAATCTTGGATATATATCCAAGAACATTAATTAAAGGGGTCATGTTCATCAAACTTCCAATTCCAGCCATATACACAAAAGGGATTTTACCAATAGAAAACATGAAAACATGAAAACATTAATTAAAGGGGTCATGTTCATCCCTACAACTGTATTCAAATCTTTTCTCCATAATGATGCTCCCTTTTCTTTACAGAACTTTTTCCCTTTTTTTTTTGATACAACCTGTTTCTTTTTCCCTTTCTTTCTTTACACAACTTTGCGTCTTTCAGGTTTCAAGAATACAGCATATATATCCAAGAACATTTATCATCCCTACAACTGTATTCAAATCTTTTCTCCATCCAAAAGGGATTTTACCACATATACACAAAAGTATCTCTATTCAAGATTTTAGCACCTAGTAAACAGAGCAAACAAGAAATGGAGCTCAATAACTTGAAGTTATAAATCATATGTATATTGGGGACAGAGGCTGCTGTTTACAACTTGCAAACTGCAGCACACCTTACGGTTGGGGATGATGCTGTCGTTCCACATAAAAAAACAAGAAACTTTTGACCTGCAAAATAAAAAAAGAAACTTTTGACCTGCAAAATCGAACTTGCAGCAGTCGGAGGTCGAGTCGGAGGTGGTGTGCAGCTGGAGGTGGTGTGCAGCCGGTGGTCGGTGCAGTATGTGCAGCCGAGAGGTGGTGTGCAGCGGAGGCAGCCGAGAGAGGGATTGGGAGAGAAGGAGAGCAGGCTGAAAGTGGAATGAGAAATAAGAGAAAAAAAGTGGTAACCTAAAATCGTATTCGGTCAGTGCAAAAAAAGGGTTAAGTGGCAAAATAAGAGAGGCAAAAACAAACATACTTATTTGAGGTAGATCTGACCGATTAAGTGAAAAGAGTCAATTAAGTGCTTAATTTGAAAAAACAAACAGCCCCTATATGTCAGACCCTCCCGAAGAAATATGAGCTTCCCACCAGTATAAAGCATCGCCTTTCAACATTGCGGTTCCATAAAGTACTCTATCCTCTTCAGCACATTTACTAGTCTTGAAGATAGCTTCTATTTCTTTCAGCCACCTCATAGCTTTCACGGGGTCCCTGTCTCCTGCGTAGGTCGGAGGCTTACAACTTAGGAACATTTTATAATCACATTTCTTCACCACTGGTACGACAGTAGGTGTAATGGGCATCTCCTCTTCATGAGTAGGATCTGGTCTTTCTGTCTCAGTATTATGAGTTTGGTTGAACATAGCTTGGATATTGGCTTGTAATCTTCCCATTTCAGCTGCTAAGTCGTCTCTGGTAACAAATTTCGTGCTGCGCCCCTGAACTCTGCCTCCAGTTCTGCCTCTACCTCTTTCTCCCCCTCTTCCCATTGCCCCAACTGTTGGATTTGTTCTATTAGGATTTCCTCCTCCCTGATTCGTTTGTCTAGTACCGCTTGCCATTCTATAGATTCAAACAAGGTTAACATACACATAAGCACATACCCCATATAACAAGGTATTCTAGTTCAACATGTACCTGTAAGATCACAATTACACTGGCAAGGTGTAAATCTGAAATTACCTTACATGATGTTCCTTCTACCTTTTTATATTTAACATCCCAAGGTTCTACAATAATAGGGACATCCTACTTCACATGCAGTTTAAGTCTAGGTACAGATACTAATACCTAAATCCCTTAAACTAGGGCTCTGATACCATCTGTAACAACCCGATTCCCAAACATACAACAAATAACATATATTTCATAACATCGTTACATAACCAAACGATTCATAATATAACAAGTAAGGTCCCTTAGTCTTTACAATCCAAAATAAGATAATTCATTACCAACTTTTTCCCTAGTTACATTACATCATAACTACAAAACATGTCATGATCTTCAAAAATATACGCCTTCTCCAAAGCTATTCACCGATTACCGTGCTTACTTGTCCTTACGTGATCCACGACCTGGAATACATATTTTAAAAACAAAATGAGGGTTAGACCTAAAGGTCTAGTGAGAAAATCCCTGTTTCTTTGAAAATCCTTTGCACACTACCATTCACATAATACAAACACAATTACCAGTTATGACTCAATCATCATGTATTTTCCCATCTCATTATCTTGGCCATATTAGTTGGTTGCAAGCCAACTAATAAATTAACTTCGTTGTACGACAATTACAGCCAACAACGTTGTACGAATATTACAGCCAACACACCGGTCCTAAGCCCGGCCAACGTATTCTCGTATAGTAGAATACTCATGTAAATACAATATCTCAATATATTATATTACATACACAAACACATAAGCATACCATCTATCACATTCCCAATCCACGCATATATGTATTCCAGTTTCAAAACGTTTTTAAAGTAAAACTCACCTGTTAGACTTATCAAAACGTTCTCCAAGCTTTTTCTCAAAACGACTCTGATTTCACTTCAAGTTCACAGAATCTTAAATCGCTTCCAAGCATACCAAATTGAATCCCTAGCCTTTTATCTTCTTTTTTCTTCTTTTGGTCTCAAAACACACACACACACTACTCACACTGATCTTTTGCTGATATGAAAATATCTGAATTCCTAAAAGGGTTATATCAAAACATAATTACCAATTTAGTCCTTAAGCTAATCACTAATAACTAAACCATCCTTAACTTATAAATTAACCCAAATTTACCCTAAACATCAATTATAAAGTTAAATAAATTTAACGGAACTAACATTTAACTAATGAACTTACCCGGGGTATTACATGTATGTATTAATGTTTCAACATTAGAGATAAACATACTGATTCTCTTCAGTATCACTGATGGTATCTAATGTAATAGTGTTAGATGCAATCCCTGAAGACAAGTTTCGAGACAAAGAGTTCATCGCTGACATCGAAGACAAAGGTGATGAACAAGTGACAAGTCTACTAAAGATCTGATGCGGACATCAGTGAAACCGAGACAAGTCCACACGCACGACAAATCAAGAAGAAGACTTCAGCGACAGCTGAGTTACATCAGCTCTTCTCTGATGGTTGACCTACTCAATAATCGTTGATCATGAATCTTTTACTTCAAGATTTGTTTGTCTTATCTCCTTGCACACATAGTATGGATAGTCAGAAGATACATGCTTTTGTCCAAGATCGTACAACCACTCTGCCACTACACTATTCACCATGCAGCCCAAAGCATGTCTTGCTAAAATTCAGAAGCATGCGCCCAATCAGATGTTGACACGTGTAAAGTCCCCCTGCCATGCATTTAATGCAATGGGTATAAATAGGAGGAATGCCGCTTTAGTTTGAAGGGTCTTCTTCCCCGAACTACTTAGTGCATTCTATATATTATTTTCTCTCTAATTTCTTGTGCAAGAACACTTAGTGATTCTCAAGTTTGTTTATATTAGGTTTACTTAATCTTATTCCACAACAAACTGTAAATTGTATTTTGATTTATCAATAAACAATTTAGAAAACCAAAAATTGTGTTTGTATTCAACCCCCCCCCCCCTTCTAGAAATGGTTGTACTTGTATAACCCCTTTGGGACCAACATAATCATGTTCTATACATTTATGTGCCTTATGGCCTAATTGGTATTGGATGAATCAAGTTAACTATAGACTAGAAGGACATAGTCTTGGGTGCCACCATGTGGGTATGTGCCTAGACCTTTGCCATTTAGGCCAATGCCTTCGATGCAACCCCAAATGTGTCGGGCTTTTTGGTGTCACTCATGGTAGTTGACACTAAGGTATCTCGACTCTTTGGGTGGAACTTGCTTGATGTTATGGGTCTCCCCCATTGACTCCAAGTATGATTGTAAAGTTTGGGTTAACTGCTCTTTCTCCATTACCATTGCATATTATTATTTGTTCAAACTCACTAGGCTCTTTGGTCTAACACTTGTTTGGTGTCAACATGTATCTCAGGTTCTAGCAGCGCCGACTCTAAGAAGGTATAGTTGGGTTTAGTGAAAGATTAGGGATTAACTTTTGGGACACCGTGGATAGAAGAAGTATTCTTTTGGGAGGATTGGAAGACACCCGAGTTGTAATCTCATTTCTAGGGAAATTAGATAATTAGGGTGTTATTTCAAATTAATTTGAATTACAAACTTGTAATTAACATGTGATTTAATTCCCCATTTCTGGGAAGCTCATGGTTTGGCATTTATTTACCACTATTTCCGTTTTATGGAAGTTTTTTGTCTATCCAATTTTTGGGGTGTTACAACTGATTTTGGAGGTTCGAAAGTCGTCTTTTTGTTGTTCGACGTAGAGCAATTTTTTTTCTTTAGTATGATTTCATATTCCATGAAGATTTGTTCGAAGAGCATGATGGTTGTTTTCTGCCTCTAATTTATCTAGAGAAGACTTTTGTATGGCTTGATATATTTGTAACACCTCGAATTTCTATTGTATTATTTTAATATGATTGGGTCTATTTGTAATTTAGCCTAAGTTGTGGACTATTTGTATTTATAAACTCCAGGGTTGAATCTGTAATTTGACCAAAGTATTAAGTTAATGTTGAAACTTAAACTGTTTATTTGGTAATTCTTTGAAAGTTGGGTTACCTTAAGAGTGGGTAAGCTGATTGAGATATTTTTATCTCAATTCAGCAGTGTGAAGTCGGTCACTTTACAAGAAGAAAAGCAGAGAGAAAGAAGAAAGGAGAAAGAGAAGAAAATTGGAAGGTGATTTTGTGGTAAGAATTGGAATCATCTTGTGTAAATTTCTTAATCATTTAGTAATACCAAGTTTGAATCTTCTCCACTGATTGTTAATCAGAGAAGAAAAGAATTGGAGTTGCTGAGTTAAATCTCAACCAGAGGTGAGTTCATCCTTCTCATTTTAATAATTTAACAGTTGAAAATTAAATCAGCAATTGTGTTAAGATGTCTGAATATATTGGTAGATTGGTATGGAAACGATATCGATTAACAATCTGAATTTTAGAGGAGTTTTTGGAGTTATTTTGACGTAAATCGATTGTACTGATTCGATGTCCCGGTATTTAAATAAATTCTGGAACCGGGTATTAGGTTCCGGAAATGGACCGGTTCCTGTATCAAAACGGATCCGAAATTGGACCGGTTCCGGTATTGGATCGAAATTCCGGAAAACAAAATGAATTTTGGAAGTGGGCCTCGATTTTTTTGGTTCCGGTATTAATATCATTTTCCGGAAGTTGGGCTCAAAGTGGATCCAGAATTCATATTTCTGGAAGTGGGTTTTGTTTGATCCGGAATTACCAAAGCCCGGAATTGATTTTTATTTGGACCGGAACTGGGCTTGGGAACCGGAGTTGGAATGGGCTTCCGGAACTGGATTTGGTTTCCGGTATTGGAGTGGGGTTTCGGTATTTAGAATCCGGATTAGGCGATGGTATGGATCCGGTATTGGAATATCTTCCGAAGTTGGGCCAATTTTCGGAATTGGGTCAATATGAATTCCGGATTGGGTCTATATTTAATTTCAGAATTGGGCTTAATCCGATATGGGTTTTTTTTTTTAAATCCAATTGCAGTTAAGAATTTGATTTTAATTTAGAATTCGATTTCGGAATAGTTTTCATAAATTAAGTTCAAAATATTCTCTGGTTACAGTATTCGGAAGGGAAACAATTTGAGGATCAAGAAGTGATAAATAGTTTAGTATTCTTAGAGTTAAGAATATGTGATGAGAGGTAGTGTGATATGTTATTATACATATACGCTAGTAAGTGTAATGGATCCATAGGCACTGTTTTATTGTAACGTGGAATAGGCATAAAGTAATTTGTAATTCCCGTTGACCTGAAATGTGGAATAGGCATAAAGTAATTTGTAATTCCCATTTCGTAAAAGTGTTATGAAATGAGAAATAGGCATAAAGGAATTTGTAATTTCTATTTCATAAGTGTGATGTGAAACGAGGAACAGGCATAAAGTAATTTGTAATTCCCGTTCACGAGGAAATGGAGAATAGGCATAAAGTAAATTGTAATTCTCATTTCGTAATATAGAAATCGAGGGATAGGCATAAAGTAAATTGTAATTCCTGATTTCTATGGGAAGGTCAGAGATAGGCATAAAGTAAATTGTAATCTCTACTTCCAGTCCAAGAAATAGGCATAAAATAACTTGTAATTTCTTCGATAAGAGCATTGATCTAGGATCTACAACGATTCGTAGTAGGATCTTGATTGTGAAGATATGACTTACTGAATGTTAGTCATATCCATGGGATCGGGTTTGTTCCCGTCATTAAGATGAGCACGTGTACGGTGAGAATGGTGGTGAACAGGTTTGTTTATATGCTTTGGATATCTGAGTTTTCAAAGATGTTAATGTTTCAATTTGTATTTGGATGTTCTCACTAGGCGTAAGCCTAATAGTTCAAATTAAATTTTCTTACCAGGTACCAGCTCAGGGAAGTAAATGGGATGTGGGACGAGAGCTTTTGAAGTATTCATCTTTTGAGATAAGCGGAGAATTTAGCTAACGCGATGAGGCTTTTTGATGAATTGCTTAGATAACCCAGTTAATCTGATTGTAGTTGACATGATTAGATTAATAGGTTATTTGGAGAATTCAATATTTGTAAATATGAACCCTCATAGTTAGTTCTCTTCTTATATATATAAAAGTTTGAATGTTATTTTGTTATACCTTGTTACAAATTTGAGGTTCAAATTGGCCCTGATTTTAGGGTGTTACAATATATTGGTAGTAGTGGACTTTAAGCTACGTAAGGGTCCCATTTTCTTACTCTCACATTGAGAGGTTTTCCACTTAAAAACGTGTGTTTTGTTTGTTGCTTATTTTTCGGAGCTGGTTATCATTGCATTTATACCTTGTTTATTTGCATTTGTTTCATATAAAACCGGGAAATGTTTTGTCAAACAAAGGTTATTCCACGTTTATTGTATATTATGGTGACATATTTCCCATCAATGTTTTACTAGCTTTTGAGTGTTTTCTCCAATAGAGTTCATGAATAAATTAATGTGTTTGAGTATTACTTTTAATTCTTGATATGAATTTGTAAGTCTTAGACCATCAATGGTGTAATATGTTGTATCTTGAACAAAAATTGCATGAGTTTCTATGTTTAGGCTTCACTTTCTATATAAATTTGCATGTATAAGGTTATTTTTGCTATATCTCGTACAAGAAAGTTTGCTGGAATTTTTCAAGTTGATATTTATATGTACAAATAGTATATTATTTTTGTAGATGACACAAAGGTTCTTGAAAACAAAGGCTAATACAAGTATAAAGAATAAACATGGAACCCTTTTTATTAGTATATTTTTTGTGAAAAAGAATATAGAGTTGATAATTAACTTTCCACACCCAAAGTACGAAACAAGTTTGAAGTGCCCACGACTGTCATCACTTAAACTATGACAATCAAGCGCTTATTGAGCACAATCAAGAATCACCGATCTAGCATAACTGATATCTATAGAGTTCCACCTCCATGTTTGGCCGTTGTTGTTGGTTTTGAGTTCTCGATTTAGTGTTGTTACTTTAGATCTAAAGCCAACACGAATTAAAAATAAGAGGGGTGCAAGTGAAAGATTTTGAAAAAAAAAAGTTAAACATATTTTTGCAATAGTTGAATACTCTATAGTTTTATGTATAGAAGCACATTAAAGATAGTTGTTAATGCGAAAAATCACCCAAAGGATAACTAAAGGCTGATGTGGAGCTTTAACAACTAAAGAAAAGGATCTCAAGACAAACAGTATGATCGTCGACAGAAAGTAAATAAGACAAATAAATTTGGTGACGCGAAAACCCCCTGTCGAGGGTAAAAACCGCGGCCGACTATAGAAGTCGACGGTGCACTATGGTCGCCAAACAGGGACGACGTCCTTTAGTAACAAGTGTCATGAGTACAATAGATTATAATAAGAATAAAAGTAAACTTAATCGTAATCTAATGTTGTGCGTCGTGCGAAATAGTGTTGTATCGTGCGTAAAAAACTGTTGTCGTAAGTAGCTTTCGTAAATGATATTGCTCGGATGTTCTGATGATCTCTATATGTGAAAACTGTTGTATGCTTAAAAATTGTCTCCTCAAGTGTGGTGCAAACCTTCATTTATATAGCTTTTGGCAGTAATCAATGTGTCTTGATGATTTGTCGTAACCGCTGTTTGGTCCTTAATTGTCATTAATGGATCACCCGTTATGACCGTTGAGCAATGATTGCTTTTGGACCTGCATTAATGAAGCAAAGAAAACGGTTGTTGACTGTTAAAGGTTAGTATGGTCGTACGACCATTTTGGAGTCACGGTTGTTGGTCGTAAGTGTCTTATGTCCATCGTCAAAATGTACGACGGAGGATGTAGTCGTAAGTAGTCTGCAGGACCTTATCTTAATACAAGATTTGTCTTATGTAAATGTCTTGTTTATTTTTCTTCGTCGGTCGTGAGGTGTGGATTTTTACCCAAACAGTTTGCCCCCAAATTTTGAATTTTGGTGTGAAATTCAAAGGTTAAATTTCAAATCCGAGCACTGAGGTGGACATGTGTCACGCGGGGAGAGAGACCGGTTGAATCTCAACCGATTCAGTTAGATTTGAACCAATTCGAAAGGTTGCGTGACGTCATAGGGACGTGGGGGTGGCGTGACAGCTGCTTTGGACAGATGTCATCCATCTGGAGTGGCACACGAAGAGGCAATAGACAGGTATCGCTCATCTGTCGAGCCGACCTGACATGCCATAACCATATAAATAGCTCGATTCGTGCAATCCTTGCCTTTTATGCTTCCAGTGTATTTTCGAGAGAGATTTTTGTGCGATCTTGCTGCCTTAATTTGCAAGGACTCGTATCCTTTCCAGATTTCGATCGAGGTTTCTAGAGCCCCTATTTAAGGCACAATCTATTTTCAATATGCGTAAAAATTTGGCAAGGAAGCCGGGTAAGAATAAACACCTTAGAGACCTTTATATTGCTCAGGTCACTGCCCCCGATTTCCTGATGTCCCCTGAACCTGCGAGTTCGATTCAGGATAGAGACGATATAGAGGTTTTTAGAGCTTCGGCTCACATACCATCCGTCGTCGGACAATATTCAACCGACCAGCTTCGCCCTGAAGAATGTTTGAGGGGATATTTCGTTTTGTACGAGTATCCTTTTAAGATAGGGATCAGATGGCCATTTTCTCCTCGTGTTAGGTCTTTCCTGATCATGTTCTATCTATCCCCTGGCCAAGTTATGCCTCAGTTCTGGAAAATTATTCAAGTGATCGACCAGATCACGGACGATTAGGATGTACCTTTTACTATGAACGACCTCCTTGCGACATATCAAGTAAAGGCAGATATCTATCATCGGTATAGCCTTTCTTCAAAGTCCAGGGGCGAACGTAGTCTGGTTCAGAACACCCAGGTCAACGATCGCGGGTGGAAATCCAGATACGTTTTTGGTCCAGTGCAAACGCTCGACCTTCTCGACGAATATACCTCTTGGGTCGTAGTCGGGTGGAAGAACGATGGTAGAAATAGTTTTAGCTTTGTCGTGCATTTTATTATTTTATTTTATCGTTTCTGACTTTCGTCGTTTGTTTCAGGTATCGACTTTTCTGGAGTTGAGCCTTCCCCTGATACCGAGGAAAAGATTGCAAGATTTCTCTCTTACAGCATCGAAGAGATATCTTTTTCTTCTAGTCGTGCAACGTCTGAAGTGAGTTCCGACGAAGAACCTACGACCGTCGAAGCGTCCACAGCTCCGGTCGTAAGAGAAGAGGAGAGAAGTCGGAGAGAGGAAGAGACGTCGACAAGTAAGTCCGTAAGTCGTAAACTATTTAAAACGTACGACAATTCCTAACGTTTTTTCTTGCCCTTATACAGGTGGTCCGAAAACGCAATCTGTTTCCGGAAAATCCAAGAAGGAGGCACAACTGGACTTGGCTCGAAGGGCCAAAGAACTGAAGAGAAAGGATCCTTCGGTTTTTGAATCGGATGCGCTGAAGAGATCGAGGGCGATCCCTAGAAAGGGACCGTCGTCGACGGGTGGTGATCCTGCATGGGTCTCCGCCCCTGAGAAGGCGAAGACAACTTCGGGTGTGATGGGGGCGACATCAGCGCCTCCCAAGTCGTCTAAGGAGGCACAGCCCTCGTCGTCCATTCCTGGAGATCATGGGAAGTGTCCTCAGGTCGAGGAGGGTCCCGGAGTTACGACGGTTAACTATTCGTTACCGTCTAACTTCTTGGTGGACGGCATCCTCGACAAGGCGAAGATTTTCCCTGACTTGGGAAAATTTCTCCTATCGTCTTTCGTTGAATGCTATCGGGGCGTTCCTGTGAACGAGACCGGGTCTCACATCGCAGGACTTTCTTTCCTGGTAAGTCTTGACTTTTGTTCGTTTGTCATAGGTTTTTGTGTTATAAGTTTTAACTTATTTTGATCGTGCGACTACAGGCGTTCCAGGTGTTTCATTGCCTTTTCAGCCAAATGGAGGAGATCCAGAAGGTTGGTCCTTCCGCCGTTGAAGAATTGCAACGGGCGCAAGAGGAGGAGTGTGCAACTCGAGAGGAGGAACGGGCAGCGAAGGCTGAGGCGGAGTCTCTCTCTGTAAAGCTGGACGATCTCTGAAGTCATCTGGAGACTGTTTCCTGGGAAAAGGAAGAGCTTCGAATTCGTCTGAAGGAAGACTTGGAGAGGGCCTCTGCTTATGAGGCATAGGTGACGGCGACCAAAGTTTTTCTCGCCGCGCGCGAATAACAGGTGGGAGAACTTCGGTCGTCGGTTAAAGCTGGGGAGGCCAAGATGGCGGCCCTTGGGGAGAAGCTCCTCTCCTTTGAGTCTCTTGCCCGTCTGAAGGTCAGGGTGGCACTCATGCATTGCCACCTACAAGGGAAGGATCCCATGGCTGGTGCTGAAGCGGAAGTCGCGGCTTATCTTGGGAATGTCGGGACTGAGGAAGATCTCGATCAAGAGGATAAGATCGACGACGGTGATTCCACAGAGGCTTCAGCTGGGGATACATATGCTGAGGGTGACGACGCGGGGGTCGTCTGGGGTCCCAAGTAGGCTTTCTCGATCTTGTGTTTTCTTTTGTACTTTTTTCCGGGGCGACCGTTGGTGGTCGTGCCCATATATTGTAATGCTTTTGGTATTAATATAAGTACCTTTTCTGTCAAATGAGAACTGTTTGTCATATGTTTAATTTGTCCTAGATAAACAAAATAAATGAGATTATCACGAATCGTATGACTCATGACCTGTGGGTCAAGCGACTAAGGAAAAAAGAAATCCACAAATAAGAAAATGCAGTACGACAATGGTACTCACCTTTTCCGGTATCGATCATGCAACAAAGGCAATAATTTTTCTAAGTGTGAAATCAAAGTCGTAAAACTTGTTTAGACTGTCAGACTTTGTTTATACGATATAGATCGTAAGATACTGGTCGTGACGTATCAGTCGTAAGACCTTGCTTTATACGGTATAGATCGTAAGATACTGGTCGTGACGTATCAGTCGTAAGACCTTGCTTTATACAATACAGATCGTAAGACTGACATTCGTGCGATCCTGCGGCCCTGCAACGCATTGAGTCAGTGGGTGGTCGTTGGTTCGACCAACGACCCTCCGATGCTTAAGTCAGTAATCGTTGAGGAAAATAAATCGTAAGAAAATTATACAAAAGAAGTATTTTCTTAGATGCATTGCATTCTAGCTACGTGTGAGGTCCTGATTGTCGAGGGTTTAGAGCTTATAAGTGCCTTTTCTTACTACTTCGGATATTCGATATGGTCCTTCCCACTTAGTGGATAACTTACCTGCGTTTAGCTCCTTGGTGTTTTGGAATACTCATCGTAAGACGAAGTCACCTTCCTGAAAGACTTTGGTCTTAACATTTTTGTTAAAATGTCGCTCGACGACTTGTCTTTGTGATGCCATTTTGACTAAGTCAGATTCTCTTAGCTCTTCGAGAGCGTCGAGATCGTAGCTCAGGTCCACCAAATTGTGTCGACGGAAGTATGCCTTGATGTCGTTAGTTGCACTTCAACAGGTAGGACTGCTTCGCAATCGTAGACTAACGAAAATGGCGTTTTTCCTGTTGACGTACGTGGTGGCGTACGATTGGCCCACAGGACCGATGGGAGTTCTTCAACCCATCTTCCTTTCGCGGCATTTAAGTCTTTTCTTTATTGAGTTGACGATCACTTTATTGCTGGACTCTGCAAGACCGTTAGACTAAGGATAACGTGGAGTCGATGTCGTAAGTTTGATTTTACGATCCTCGCAGAATTCATGTACGATCACTTATGAAATGTGACCCGTTGTCACATACGATTTCGGAGGGAATTCCAAACCTGCAAATAATGTTAGTTTGGATAAAAGAGATGACCACTCTGTCCCGAACCTGGGAGAAGGCATCTGCTTCTATCCACTTATAAAAATAATCTGTAAGGACTAATAAAAAGACTTTTTGCCCAGGGGCAGGAGGTAATTTACCTATGATATCCATTCCCCATCTCATGAAGGGCCATGGGATTAACGTCGTGTGCAAAGGTTCGGAATGTTGGTGTGTCATACCTAAATGTCGTTGACATGAATCGGAACTTTGGACGTACCTGATGGCATCTTGCCTTAGGGTCGGCCAATAGTAGCCTTGTCGGGATATCCGATTTGCAAGACTACGACCACCGGAGTGGTTACCACATTCGCCATCGTGCATATCTTTAGGAATGTTTTGCACTTGCTCTTGACTATCGACACATCTTAGGTTCAGGCCCGTCGATGATCTTCGATAGAGTCTATTGCCGATTATAAGATATCTTGAGGCCTTGAATCGAATTTTTCGAGCATCCATTCTGTCTTCGGGCAGTTGATCGTGCATAAGGTAATTTTTTATGTCGCACGACTGTTAATGCCAAAAATCATCCAGAAGGATAACTTAAGGTTGATTGTGGAGCTTAACAACTAAAGAAAGGAATCGCTCGACAAAACAGTGCGTTAAAGACAAAAAAATGCAAAAGAGACAGAGATTTTCATGACGCGGGAAAAACCTCAACGAGGAAAAAACCCACGGACGATTGTGGAAGTCGTCGCTGCACTATGATCGCCAAACAAGAGCGATATCCTTATGTTACGGGTGTCGATCGTACATAGATTACAATACAAATGAAAGGAAATACTTTAAATGTAAAGTAACTGGTGTTTTGAATGTAAAAACAATGTGCGTCGTGTGTAAGAACTGTAGGTCGAGAATGTAAGTCGTGCGTCGAGAGCGATCACTTGAGAGAAAGTTCTTTGCTTCAGATGTTCTTGAGTACGCAGTGTGATTCTGGAATTCGATGATCCTTCAATGATGACTTTGCCTTCGTATTTATAGTCTTTGAATGCATTTAATGACTCCATGAATTCCTCTAGTAACGGTCGCAACGGTCTCTGTTGTTTAATGTTCGTAACTGCTCTGCGGTTTCATCCGTTGGTAACAAATGACGTTGACATGCATTAAATGATGAAATCATAACAGAAGAGTCGCACGTTAGTTGGTCGAGGTCGTGTGATTCCATACGACGGTCGAGGTCGAGAGGTACGCTTAACTTCGGCTTGGGTCAAAGGACAAAATGTTTATGGTTTTGACTTTGTTACGAAAGAAGTTTAATACATGTTCTTAGTGTCTTGGTCGTGGTTGATACTGGTGAAATTTTGCCCAAACAGTTTGCCCCCAAAATTTAAAATGGGAAAGCAAATTTAAATTTTGAATTTTGAATGTTAGTCGGACGTCTAGGGTTGTGACATGTGTCAAAAAATCTTTTCAGTTGCCTTGGAACTGGATCGGTCCAATTCTAACTGAATGGGAAGTCGAAAAGAGGATAACGTCGTGACGTCATGCTGACGCACGATCGTGCATAACAACTGTAAACGCCAGGTGTCGACAATCTGTCGAGTATTCGAAAAGGCAGGGGCACGTGTCGACAATCGAGAGGCTCGACCTGACACGATCATTAGCATAAATAGAGACCTTCGACGGATATTTTCCTTTTACGATTTGAGAGAGTTTTTAAGAGAGATTTTCCCTGATTTCATTGTTGTTCTTCGCCGAATCTTTTCCAAACCTGCAAGAATCTTCGACCAAGTTAGAGATTTCGAGGCTTTAAGCACCTATATAAGGTACGATTTCTCGGTCTTTGTATGCGTCGTAAGTCGATCGCTAGGAAACCTAGGAAGAACTGGGATATTTGGGGCTTTTTAGAGCGGCAAATTTTATTAACGGGATTAGCGATGTCGACGTAGCCTAGGAGTACCATCCAGGATCAGGACGCTCTAGAAGATTTTAGGACTTTAGCATAAATCCCTGCGGGGATTACTGTGAGCAAGGCTGGTCAGATTCGACCGGAGATGTGTACCGAGGGGTACGTCGTGATATACGAGTATCCCTTTAGAATATGCTTCGACTGGCCTTACACTCCTCTGGCGAAGTCTTTTATGTGCGAGTTTGACCTCTCGCCTGGACAACTGATGCCCCAATTCTAGAGGGTAATACAGGTCATCGAGCGACTTACCTCACACTAGGAGTCGCCGATGAACGTAAACGACCTTTTGGCTGCTTATCAGGTCAAGAAAGATACGTACCGTCTCTACAGCCTCTTCTCGAGGTATAAGGGCAACCGTACCTTGGTCCAAAAAACTGTGGTCAATTACCGCAAATGGAAGACCAGGTACGTCTTCATGCGGGTAGCGACGCTGGACCCCGACAGTGATTGGATCAGGTTCGGATGGATCATGGCCGGTAAGTTTTAGTTGTGGTCGAGTGTCTGCTTTGTTATATTTCTCACTTTGCTTTTTGGCTAATCTTCTTTCTCTGTGTTTTCAGATATCAACTTTGACAAAGTAGAGCCCAACGACGATTCCAAGGCTAAAATTGATAAGTTCTTGGAAATCAGTCCAGATGATCGGTCATTTGTCACACGTCACTTGGTAGACGAGGACGTCGACGAGGTTTTCGTAAGCGATAGGCTACAGCTGGGTCGAGTGGAGAGACTGAGGAAGAGGAGAAGAAAGAGCAGTCAAAAGAAGAGATGACTGTTAAGTGTACCTTACTTTGTTCGACATGTTTCTCCCTTCGTTTCAGTCGCCTAACTGTTCTTCTTTCTTTGTTTCGCAGGAGAATCTCAACACCCACAGCCGAAGATGTCGTCTGCGATGGCTAAGAGGGTGGCTCATGCCGAACTGGCTCGCCAGGCGAGGGAAAGAAGGAAGGAAGCCCCGACAGCTGGGTCAGGGGTCCTTAAGAGAAAAGGGGCTCCGACTACTGGGTCGGGAGTCCTCAAGAGGACGAGGACGTCCGTCCTGAAGGAACCGTCTTTGAAGATGGACGGCTCATCGAGAGTTGTCTCGCCTGAGAAGGCGAAGGTGTCGACCGTACATCTCGAGAAGACTTCCGACACGATCGACACGACACCCGTCGATCCTGCGCATTCGACGAAATTGACGGTGTCTCCTGCTGCCACGTTAGGCCCCTCGTCGGCCGACAAGGGCAAGGGCACGCAAACGGGCTTTGGAAAGGAAACGACGGTAAACTTTACGTTGCCGGCGGATTTCATGGTGGACAACATCCTGGACGGGACAAGCTTGTTCCCCCATTTGGATGAGTTTGAGCTCCCCTCTTTCAGGGAGCGTTTCAACGGGTGCTCTACCGAGAGCTCGGGGTTTATGTCGCCGAAATGGCATTTATGGTAAGTCTATCTTTCAAGACTTTGTTTTTCGTTGTCGTTATCATTGTCGATGTTGTTGTCGTTGTTATTGTCGTTGTCGTTGTCAGATATTGTTACTAACGAGTTCATATGTTTCAGACGTTTCAGTCTTCACTGGCCCTGCAAGCCGAGACGGTGAAGATGCAAGGTCTAGTGTCCTCTGCCATTAAGAAGGAGGATGCGATGTTGGCGAGGGATAAATCTGCCCTGGCGCGTGCTGAGTATATGTCGACAAAACTTGACGATGCCCTGAACGAGTTGGAAGCCGTCGGACACGCGAGGGACGACGTGAACTCTCGTCTGAATGAGTCCTTCTCTGTGATTGCAGATCAGAGAGAGGAGCTAGACAGGATGCAAGTATCCTTGGACATGAAGGAGAAAGAGGTCGAGGAGTCCAAGTCCAAGGTGGCGGTCCTGGAGAAGGGGGTGAGGGAGCTCAAAGATGAGGTTGCGTCTACCTTTGCCCTTGCTCGTCTAACAGCTCGAGCGGCGATCATACGGCAACACTTATCGGGGAAGAACCCCTTGCGTCCGCGACTGAGGAGCTGGACTTCTTATTAGACAAGGTCGGGACCGACAGGGATCTCGACTCTGACGATTAGAAGGAGGCTGAGGAAGAATAGGTTGTGGACGAGGGCCTCCAGGGCGAAGCTTCGGGCAAGGATGCTGCTGACGCTCCTTATAATCCTTAGAGGATTTTGTTTGTTTTTGTCTTAGTTTTGAATGCTCGACCGTTGGTGGTCGAGTTACTTTTAGATGTAATCGTTCGTGAATGAGATTTTTCTTTTCTGTTGAACTCGTGTATTAATTTTGATTCGCATTTGCCATAGATAACATCAACTGTGAAATACGTCAAGTATGGAACAAAGAGGGAATCGTGCGCCTTAGGCATCCATCGTAATTACCAAGACTAGCACATAAGTCATAGGGTTTTCATACTTTATGATTATATTGGAAAACAAAAGTACATGCGATCAAAGCATTCATTCAGAACATGTAATTTGTCTAAGTTAAGAAACTTAGGTCATTGATCGCTAGAGCAGACGATCGTACGACTAGATCGTACGACGAAACTTGAGTCGTATGCCCCTGTGATAGAATATTCAAGTCATAGACCTGAACACTTATGTCATGCGACTTTACGAGATTAAAGTTGTGTAGTAGACTTTGCAATCTTATGTCGTGCGATCTGCGATAAAACAATGTCAGAGGTTGGTCGTTGGCTAGCCAACGACCCTCCGATGCTTAAATTAGTAATCGTCGTGGTAAAAATTCGTATGGGAAAAGGAAAAAGATTTAAAAGAAATACCTTTTCAAATGCGTTGCATTCCAACTACGGGGGATATCTTGATTGTCGAGGGTTTGGAGCCGATAGGAACCTTTACCCACGACCTCGGAGATACGATAAGGACCTTCCCATTTAGTGGAAAGTTTACCGGCATTGAGCTCTTGAGTGCTTTGGAACACTCGTCGGAGGACGTAGTCGCCTACTTGAAAGACTTTAACTTTAACATTTTTGTTGAAGTGTCACTCGACCACTTGCTTTTGCGATGCCATTTTGATCAATGTTGATTCTCTGAGTTCCTCAAGGGCATCGAGGTCATAACTTAGGTCAACCAGATTGTTGTCGATGGAAGTATGCCTTGAGGTTGGGAGCTGGACCTCGACCGGTAAGACTGCTTCATAGCCATAGATCAAAGAGAAAGGGGTTTGTCATGTGGACGTGCTAGGCGTCGTGCAATTCGCCCACAGGACCAAAGGGAGCTCTTCGACCCACCTACCCTTTGCGGCTTGCAACCTCTTTTTAATTGAAGCAATCATAGTCTTGTTGTTTGACTCAGCAAGTCCATTTGCCTGGGGATATCTGGGCGTCGAGGTCGTCATCTTGATGTTGCGGTCTTCACAGAATTGACGAGTCCTGTTGCTTATGAATTGGGATCCATTGTCGCAGACAATTTTGGATGGAATCCCAAACCTGATGGCATCTTGTCGTAGCGTCAGCCAAAAGTAGCCTTGGCGGGAGATACGATTAGCCAGACTGCGACCTCCGGAGTGATTGCCACACTCCCTATCGTGCATTTCTTGGAGGATCTTTTGAATTTGATTCTTACTAACGATGCATCTCAGGTTTAAGCCTGTCGATGATCGTCGATAGAGTCTATCTCCGATCATGACATACCTAGATGCCTTGAATCTTATCTTTCGAGCTTCCATCTTGTCCTCTGGGAGCTGGTCGTGTACAAGAAAATTTCGAATGTCGCACGACCAGCTATCTTCTTGCTCTTCGATCTGGACGCATCGTCATTCTCGATGGACGACGTCGCTAGATGGATTCGAGGAATAATGTCGAATATTGGTTCGACTAGAGCGGACCCAAGGCTTGCTAGGGCGTCGTCTTGAGTATTCTGATCCCTCGGAATTTGTTCAATAGAGAATGATTTAAATTTTTCTGATTTTTCTTCTGCTATCTTCAGGTACGATGACATTTTTGAATCTTTAGCCGCGAATTCTCCATTCATCTGGTTCACGACCAGAAGAGAATCGCTTTTGACATGCAGTGAGGTTGCCCCCGAGTCGTAGGCCATACCCATTCCCACGATCAGGGCTTCGTACTCAGCTTCGTTGTTGGTGGCTTTGAAGTCGCATCGCACGGAATACACTATCTTGCCCCTTGTGGCGACTTCAAGACGACGCCAAGTCCTGAACCTCTGACGTTGGATGACCCGTCGACGTATAAGGTCCAAGGTATGTCGTCGTGAGTCGCCACAGTATATACTTCGAGCTCTGCTTCTTTTCCCAACTCAGGACTGAAGTCGACGATAAAATCAGCTAGTGCTTGCGACTTGATCGCTATCCTGGGTTTGAAATCGATGTCGTAGCTACTGAGATATATGCTCCATTTTGCCAATCGACCTGTCAACTCAGGTTTTCTCAAGACAGACTTAAGGGGATAGTTAGTAACGACAGTAATCGGGTGTGATTCGAAAAAATGTCGCAATTTCTTTGCGGCTGTAACAAGCGACAAGAGTAGTTTTTCCATTGAGGAATACCTGGTTTTGGCGTCCAAAAGGGATTTACTTACATAGTAGATCGGCAATTGTTGCTTTTCATTTTCTAGTGTTAGGACGACACTTACTGCATTAGGACTAACGACCAGATATAGATGTTTAGAGCAGCCACTCGACCAGTGAGCATTTGGACCTCTCTAAAATTTCTAGGGGATTTAATCTCGATGATAGCCTTAATCTGGTCGGGGTTGGCTTCGATTCCTCGTCGAGTGACCATGTAACCCAAGAACTTTCCGGCGCTGACACCGAAGGAACATTTCGTCGGGTTGAGCTTCATGCTATATTTTCGAAGGATGTCGAACGACTGCTTCAGATGGTCGACGTGGTCGACTGCTTGCGTCGCCTTGACGAGCATGTCGTCGATATAAACCTCCATCGTGTCGTCGAGATGATCTTTGAACATCTTGTTACCCAAGCGCTGGTAGGTCGAACCTGCATTTTTTAGTCCGAAAGGCATTACTTTATAACAGTAAATACCTCGATCTGTCATGAACGCAGTTTTCTCCTGGTCCTCGACGTGCATCAGGATCTGATTGTATCCAGAATAAGCATCCATGAACGTTAATAGTTCATGCCCAGCTGTCGTGTCGACCATGGCATCGATATGTGGCAATGGGAAAGGGTCTTTAGGACAGGCTTTGTTGAGATCTGTAAAATCGATACAGGCCATCCATTTGCCATTTTTCTTCGCCACGACCACGACATTAGCAAGCCAGTCGGGGTACTTTACTTCTCGAATTTTCCCTGTCTTGAGGAGGTTGTCGACTTCATCATTTATCACCTTATTTCTCTCAGGAGCAAATTTCCGCCGCTTTTGCTTGACAGGTTTGAATGATGGGTCCACATTAAGCTTATGGGAAATGACACCAGGGTCTATGTCGACCATGTCTTCATGCGACCAGGAAAAACAATCGGCATGCTCCTGCAAAAAAGATATGAGTTTTTCTTTAAGGCAGGGGTCGAGGGACGACCCTACAAGGACTTTCTGGTCAGGTTTGCTCTGGTCCAAGATGATTTCCTCCAGGCGATTTCGTCGACCATTCCAGGAATATCTTGTGCATTTTCAAGCTCTTCCTGCACTTGGGCAGTGACATGCTCTCGATTTCCATTACCCGTCATTCTCTTGAAACAGAGAAAATAGGAAACTACAAGAAACCGTTAGTATGATGCACGTTTGTCGAGGATTTTCTCTAGATGGGGCCCCACGGTGGGAGCCAAACTGTTAATGCCAAAAATCGTCCAGAAGGATAACTTAAAGTTGATTGTGGAGCTTAACAACTAAAGAAAGGAATCGCTCGACAAAACAGTGCGTTAAAGACAGAAAATGAAAAAGAGACAGAGATTTTGATGACGCGGGAAAAACCTCAACGAGGAAAAAACCCGCGGACGACTGTGGAAGTCGTCGCTGCACTATGATCGCTAAACAGGGGCGATATCCTTATGTTACAGGTGTCGATCGTACAGAGATTACAATACAAATGAAAGGAAATACTTTAAATGTAAAGTAACAGGTGTTTTGAATGTAAAAACAATGTGCGTCGTGCGTAAGAACTGTAGGTCGAGAATGTAAGTCGTGCGTCGAGAACAATCACTTGAGAGAAAGTTCTTTGCTTCATATGTTCTTGAGTACGCAATGTGATTCCGGAATTCGATGATCCTACAATGATGACTTTGCCTTCGTATTTATAGTCTTCGAATGCATTTAATGACTCCATGAATTCCTCTAGTAACGGTCGCAACGGTCTCTGCTGTTTAATGTTCATAACTGGTATGTCGGTTTTGTCCGTTGGTAATAAATGACGTTGACCCGCATTAAATGATGAAATCATAACAGAAGAGTCGCACGTTAGTTGGTCGAGGTCGTGTGATTCCACACGACGGTCGAGGTCGAGAGGTACGCTTAACTTCGGCTTTGGTCAAAGGACAAAATGTTTATGGTTTTGACTTTGTTACGAAAGAAGTGTAATAAATGTTCTTAGTGTCTTGGTCGTGGTCGATACTGGTGAAATTTTGCCCAAACAACGACCAACTGTTTTCTTCGTCGAGAACATAAATCTTTTTGGAAGTCCTCGATGGACGAGGTCGCTAAATGGATCTTAGGGATGGTGTCGAACGACAACTGATTGAGTGCTGATCCAAGATTAAATAGTGCATCGGCTTGAGTGTTTTGATCCCTGGGAATTTGTTCGATCGAAAATGGACCAAACATTTTTTATTTTTCTCTGGCAATCTTGAGATAAGTTGTCATCTTATAGTCTTTTGCCACGAATTCCCCGTTCATTTGGTTTACGACCAACAGGGAATCACTTCTGATGTAAAATCCGATTGCCCTGAAGTCGTGGGCCATGCTCATGCCTACGATCAGGGCTTCGTACTCTGCTTCGTTGTTGGTGGCTTTGAAATTGCATCGTATGCAATACACCATTTTACCCCCCTGTGGCGGCTTTAAGACGACGCCAAGCCCTGTTCCTCTGGCGTTTGAAGAACCATCGACGTGGAGTATCTAGGTCATGTCGTCTGTAGTCGCCATAGTATAAGCTTCGCCTTGCGCTTCTTTTTCTAGTTCAGGACTGAAATCATCAACAAAGTCAGCTAGGACTTGCGATTTAATCGTCGTTCAAGGCTTAAAATCGATGTCATAGCTGCTGAGGTAGATGCTCTATTTCACCAATCGTCCTGTCAATTCGGGTTTTCTCAAGACAGACTTGAGACGGAAGTTAGTTACGACAGTGATAGGATGAGATTCGAAGTAGTGTTGTAACTTCTTGGCAGTCGTGACTAGCGGCAGCAGTAGCTTTTCCATAGACGTGTACCGCGTCTCAACGTCTAGCAGAGATTTACTAACGTAGTAAATCGGAAGTTGCTGCTTGTCGTCTTCCCTAGTTAAGACGGCACTTACGGAGTGAGGACTTACAGCGAGATACAGTTGTAAGGCTTCATTGTCTTTCAGATTCGATAGCAGGGGGTGGAACTGCCATGTACTCTTTCAATTTTCGTAGCGCCTGTTCATGGTCGTTTGTCCAATCGAAACCCTTGTTTGTTCTTAAGACATTGTAGAATAGGTGTTAGGACCAAAATGTCCTAAATATTGTGAAATTTTTTTAAAGGCTTACTATTGGTAATGGGCTTGGGCTTAGTGCTAAATGGGCATAGGCCTTGTAATAGGTGGACTATATAATGTGTAATTAGGCTCATTTGTAGGTGTGCACAAGAAAGTGAGCTTCAATGTAGAGAGAGAAAGATCTAGAGCTTAGAGAGAGTGTGTCATCCATATTGTACTCAAAGTGTTAAATCTAATATGAGGATGACAACATTGACTCAATCTCTCTCTAAACACTTTAAATGTTGATTGATTATAGAATCACAATAGGTGGCATTTGTCGGACGATCGGGATATAAACCGGTTCAGCGCTGCTACACGACCTGTGAGTCGTTGGACGTCTTTAAAGTTCCTGGGTGATTTGATATCGACCAGGGCTTTGATTTGATCAGGATTAGCCTCTATCCATCGTCGTGTGACCATATATCCCAGAAATTTCCCGGCACTGACTCCGAAAGAACATTTCGTAGGATTTAGCTTCATTTGATATTCCCAGAGGATGTCGAAAGATTTCTTCAGATGGTCAGTGTGATAGGTCGCCTGTTTTGACTTGACGAGCATGTCGTCGATGTAGACTTCCATTGTGTCGCCGAGGTGTTCCTTGAACATCTTATTGACCAATCTTTAATACGTTGATCCTGCGTTTTTTAGACCAAAAGGCATGACCTTATAACACTAGATGCCTTTATATGTCATAAAAGTAGTTTTCTCTTGATCGTCGACATGCATTATGACCTGGTTATATCCTGAGTAAGCATCCATGAACGTTAAAAGTTCATGTCCCGCAGTTGCGGCGACCATAGCGTCGATATGGGCCAATGGGAATGCATCTTTAGGGCAGGACTTATTGAGGTCTGTGAAATCGATGCACACTATCCATTTCCTGTTTTTCTTTTGTATGACCATGACGATTGCTAACCAGTCGGTGTACTTTACTTCTCTGATTTTTCCGTTTTTGAGCAAGTTGTCGACCTCGTCGTTAATTACCTTGTTTCGCTCAGGGGCGAAGTTACGACGTTTTTGTTTTATAGGCTTGAACGACGGATCGACGTTTAATTTGTGAGAAATGACGTCGGGATCTATGCCGACCATGTCTTCGTGCGTCCAAGCGAAACCGTCGGCATGCTCCTGTAGAAAGGACATTAGCTTTTCCCTTATAACGGGATCTAGTGATGCCCCCACAAGGACGACTCGATCAGGCTTCTCCTGGTCTAGGATAACTTCTTCCAGTCGATAGTCATCGGTTGACTCAGGGACATCCTGGATCAGTAATTGCTAGATGTCTTTCTTCTGGGGTTTCATTGTCGTCTTATAGCAATCGCGAGCGGTCTTTTGCTCACTTTTGATTTCCTGCACTCCCCACGTTGTCCGGAACTTGATGGTCTGGTTGTAAGTCGAGGGGACCGCTTTCATGTCGTGGATCCATGGTCGACCAAGGGTGATGTTATAACCTGACGAACAGTCGATGAGATTAAACTTTTTCTGCTTATTGATCCCTTTATCATACAGTGGGAAGATGATTTCTCCCAAAGTGCTGGTCGAATCTCTGTTGAATCCTACCAGAGTTATCGAACGACGAACTATCTCAGACTTATCGATACCCATCGCTTTGATGGTGTTCGGAAAAATGATATTGGCTGAACTTCCTCCATCGACCAAGACTCTTTTGGTCGAGCAGTTCCCGACAGTAAGCTGGATAATCAATCCGTCGTGATGTTTCTGCCAACTGTCCTGGAGGTCGTCTTGGTCGAACGTGATGGGCATTGCCTCCAGTTCCAATTCTTGCTTCGGTTGGGATGACCGAGGTATGGGATACCCGTTCGATACTTGACTGGCGTGCCTTTTGGATGCCGAATAGGTTAAGCCACAGACGTCTGATCCCCCTATCACACAGTTAACAACTTGCGTATGGACAGGGGATGATGGTCGCGTGTTGTCGACAGGCGTCGATTCTTTGTTGATCAATCTATGGAGGTGGCCTTTGGGAACGAGCCAAGCCATCCCTTTCTGCAATGCTACGTAGTCGTCTGTCGTATGACCATGGTCGCTGTGGAAGTCGCACCATTTGGTCTTGACCTTTTTGGCATCATCTTTGTCGCTCTTTTTGGGCCATCGGATGGTCAACTGCACATTCTTGAGAGCTTCGACCAAGTCTTTTGAAGTGCCCTTGAATCCATAAGAAGAAATCTTAGGATATTGAGGAAATTTCGTCGTAGGATTGCTCTTCTTCTTTTCGAACCGAACATTTGATATCTGGCGTGCGGGCTCCGCTTTGACATTTGTCTTGGGTTCTAAATCAGGTTTCTTTATCCCAAGTGATTTTTTGTCGCTTGAATGCTTACGACGGAAAGCCACGTCTTCTTCTACTCTTATGTACGCCAGAGTCCTAGCTCGGACGTCTTCAAAGTTCTCTGGTGGATACTTTGTAAGATCGACATACAATCCTGAGTATCGGCGTCGAGACCTCGCTTGTAGGCCTCGATCGCGATTTTGACATCACAATTTCGGATATTGATCATTTCTGCATTGAAACGATTGGAGTAGATGCGGATGGATTCTCCAGTCTTTTGGGTGACGTAGTACAGGTCGCTGGTCTGCTTCTCCATCTTGCGACTGTTGGCGAATTGTTGTGAAAATTGGTTGACCAACTCCGCAAAGTTGCCGAATGACTTAGGCTTCAGGTTGATCAACCATTGGTGAGCAGCACCTGTAAGGGTCGCACCAAAACTTTTGCAAATGCAGACTTCCTGGTATTGATGTGGGATCGACGCGGTCCACATCAATTGCTTATACTGAGCGATGTGTTCTGTCGGGTCAGTTATTCCTGAATATTTAGGCGTAAAAGTAGGAATACTATATTTCTTTCCGAAGTCGACAGTTGCGATCTCGTCGACGATAGGCGTTGCTCAGAATCCTGAGCGGGGCTCGACATCCACAGGGACAGCAGCACCAGACAATTTTGAGAGCAGATATAGCATCTTTTCATTTTGCTATTCCAGAAGCCCCAATCGTCGAACGACTGGGTCGTCTGAGTTAAGCAAGGTAGCAGTTGGAGGGATAACTCCCGAATCCTGAGATGTCATGCCGATCGTCGTATGGAAACCATTTATGTACGATGAATTGCCAGTTTCTCCGTTGAGGGGGAAGTTCATGGGAACTGTCATCGTCGGCTGAGGGATTGTCGGGACGTGGTAAGGCATGGCTCCGTTATACAAATGGCCTTGGACCTGTCGGGAGTGGTGGTCTTACGAAAGGCGCACCAAAAGGAGGTCGTGGACCGTTCTGGGGACCGAAGGGGTTGCCTATCACTAGATTTCTCAGGGAAGCAATTTCTTCGGCTGCCTTTCGGTTCTGTTCCCCTAAGGCATTGATCTGGTTTTGCGCAGCACTCAGTTCCATATGTAACTGGGCGATTGGATCTTGTTGAGCTGCCATTTTCCTAGAAACAACAAAACTTCACAAGATTGTTAGAACGATGTATGTTTGGTCTGAGATTTTCTCTAGATGGGGCCCCACGGTGGGCGCCAAACTGTTAATGCCAAAAATCACCCAAAGGATAACTTAAGGTTGATGTGCAGCTTTAACAACTAAAGAAAAGGATCTCAAGACAAACAGTACGATCGTCGATGGAAAGTAAATTAGACAAAGAAATTTGGTGACGCGGAAAACCCCTGTCGAGGGTAAAAATTACAGCCGACTATAGAAGTCGATGGTGCACTATGGTCGCTGTTAATGCCAAAAATCGTCCAAAAGGATAACTTAAGGTTGATTGTGGAATTTAACAACTAAAGAAAGGAATCTTTCGACAAAGCGTACGATAAACGAGACAAACGTAAACGAGACAGATATTTGGTGACGCGGAAAAACCTCAATGAGGAAAAAACCCGCGGACGACTGTGGAAGTCGTCGCTGCACTATGGTCGCCAAACAGGGGCGATATCCTTGTGTTTCAGGTGTCGATCGTACAAAGATTACAATACAAATGAAAGGAAATACTTTAAATGTAAAGTAACAATTGTTTTGAATGTAAAAACAGTGTGCGTCGTGTGTAGAAACTGTATGTCGTGTGCGAATGTCGTGCGTCGAGAGCGATTCCTTGAGAGAAAGTTCTTTGTTTCTCGTGTTCTTTGAGTATGCAATGTGTAGTTCGAAGTTCTCCCTTTCAGGATGTCTTTGCCTTTGTATTTATAGTCTTCGAATGCATTTAATGACTTCATGAATTCTTCGAGTAACAGTCGCAACGATCTCTGTAGTTTTAATGCCCATAACTGCTTTTGTTGGTTTTGTCCGTTGGCCATAAATGTCGTTGACCTGTATTAAATGAAGAAAACATAACTGATGAACCATACGTTAGTTGGTCGAAGTCGTGTGCTTTTATACGACGGTCGAGGTCGAGAGGTACGTTCGACTTCGGCTTTGGTCAGAGGATAAAATTGCTTACGTTTTGACTTTGATATGAGAAAGGTGCAATAAATGTTCTTAGTGCCTTGGTCGTAGTCGAGACTGGAGATTTTTTGCTGAAACAGTTTGCCCCCAAAATTTGAAAAAGTGAAGTGGCGAATTCAAATTTTCGAAAGTTTTTTAAATTTTGCTAGTCGGACGTCTTAGGGTCGTGACACATGTAAAAAACCTTTTTAGTTGCCTTGGAACTGGATCGGTCCAATTCTAAATGAATGGAAAGTCGAAAAGGGGATAAGGTCGTGACGTCATGCTGGCGTGCGATCGTGCGTAACAGCTGTATTTGCCAGGTGTCGAAAATCTGTCGAGCATTCGAAGAGACAGGGGCATGTGTCGAGCATCGGGGGTTTCGACCTGACATGACCTTTTGCATAAATAGATGCCTTCGGAGGATCTTTTCCTTTTACGATTTCGGAGAGATTTTAAGAGAGTTTTTCCTTGATTTGCTTGTTGTTCCTTCGCCGAATCTTTTCCAAACTTGCGAGAGATCTTTGACTTGTTGGAGATTCGAGGTTTAGAGCGCCTATATAAGGTACGACTTCCCAACTTTTGTATGTGTCGTAAGTCAATTGCTAGGAAACCTAGGAAGAACTGGGATATCTGGGGCTTCTCAGAGCGTCAAATCTGGTTAACCGGTTTATCAATGTCGTCTGAGCCTAGGAGGGCTATTCAAGATCAAGATGATCTTGATAGTTTTAGGAGTTTAGCCAGAATTCCTGCGAAGATCGTAGTGTGTAAATTCGGTCAGATTCGGCCGAAGATGTGCCCTGAGGGGTACGTTGTAATATATGAGTATCCTTTTAAGATAGGATTCCATTGGCCATATTCGCCTTTAGCTAAGGCGTTTATGTGTGAGTTCGACCTGTCACCAGGGCAACTGATGCCCCAGTTCTGGCGTGTGATTCTGGTTATCGAGCGACTTACGTCGCATTGGGAGTCGCCGATGGATGTAAAAGATATATTGGTCGCTTATCAGGTCAAGATGGACCAGTATCGTCGTTATAGTTTATTTTCCAAGCATAGGGGCGATCGTACTCTGGTCCGCAAATGGAATACTGGGTACGTTTTCGTACGGTTAGCGACGCTGGACCCTGATAGTGATTGGAATAGGTTTGGATGGAATATGTCGGGTGAGATTTTGTAACTTACTTATCGTACGTCCCAGGTGTTTATTTTTTGACTAATCTTCTTTCTCTGTCTTTTCAGGTATTAATTTTGACGTTGTAGAGCCCAACAACGACTCCAGGGATAAAATCAAAAAGTTTATGGAGATTAGTCCCGACGATCGATCGTTTGTCACACATTTTTTGGTCGACGAGGATGATGACACGATTTTCCTGAGCGACAGGCTACAGAAAATCGGAAGGAGGAAGAGAAGGAAGAGAAAGAAGAAGAGAAGGAAGAGGAGACTAAGGAAAGAGAGCAGGAGGAAGAGTCAAAAGTGGTCGAGATGACTGGTATGCATACCTTGCTCCACGCTTCTTCCCTTGTTTCAGTCGACTAATTTTCCTCTTTTTCTTTGTTTCACAGGAGAATCCCGTCAAGGATCTCCACAGGAATCTCAGCAGAAGTCCCAACAGGAAACCCAGCATTCGTAGCCGAAAAAGTCGCCTGTGATGGCTAAGAGGGCGGCTCAGGCCGAACTGGCTCGTCTGGCGAAGGAGAGGAGGATGGAGACCTTGACAGCTGGGTCAAGGGTCCTCAAGAGAAAAGAGGTTCTGACAACTGGGTCAGGAGTCCTCAAGAGGACAAGGACGTTCGTCCGGAGGGAACCATCTTCGAAGATGGATGGCTCATCGAGAGTCGTTTCGCCGGAGAAGGCGAAGGCGTCGACCGCACCTGTCAAGAAGACTCCCGACGTGATCGACGTGACGCCTGTCGATCCTGCGCATCCGACGAAATTGACGGGATCTCCAGCTGCATCAGGTCATGCATCGGCCAACAAGGGCAAAGGCACGCAGACGGGTTTTGGAGAGGAAACGACGGTGAACTTTACGTTGCCGGCTGATTTCATGGTGGACAATGTCCTAGATGGGACGAGTTTGTTTCCCCACTTGGATAAATTTCATCTCCCCTCTTTTAGGGAGCGTTTCAACGGGTGTTCTATCGAGAGCTCGGGGGCTTATGTCGCCGGAATGGCGTTTATGGTAAGTCTTTCTTTCAAGACTTTTTTCTCGTTATTGTTGTCGATGTCGTTGTTGTATGTTTTTACTAACGAGCTTTCATATGTATTTCAGACGTTTCAGTCTTCATTATCCCTGCAGGCCGAGACGGTGAAGCTTGAGGGTCTAGTGTCTTCTGCCGCCAGGAGAGAGGATGCGATGTTGGTGAGGGAGAAGCCCGCTCTGGCTCGCGTCGAAGAAATGTCGGTAAAACTCGACGATGCCTTGGACCAGCCAGAAGCTATCAGTCATGCGAGTGACGAAGTGAATTCTCATCTGAAGGAGTCCTTCTCTGTGGTCGCAAATCAGAGAGAGGAGTTGGACAGGATGCGAGCGTCCTTGGTCACGAAGGAGAAAGCGGTCAAGGAGTCCAAGGCCAAGGTGGTGGTCCTGTAGAAGGAGGTGAGGGAGCTCAAAGATGAGGCTGCATCTACCTTTGCCCTGGCTCGTCTAACAGCTCGGGCTGCAATTATGCGGCAACATTTGTCGGGGAAGAATCCCCTTGCGTCTGCAGCTGAAGAGTTAGCCTTTTTACGGGCTAGGGTCGGGACCGACAGGGAACTCGACTCCGACGATGAGAAGGAGGCTGAAGAAGAGGAGGTTGCGGACGAGGGCATCCAAGGTGAAGCTTCAGGCAAGGACGCGAGTGTCGACCCTCCTTTGCCTTAGGAAATTTATATTTTTAGTCTTGTCTTTGGACGCTCGACCGTTGGTGGTTGAGTTACTTATATATAACCGTTTGTTTCGTAAATGAAATCTATCCTTTTGTTGAACTCGTGCATTTATTTCGATCCAGACATGTCGTGGATGAATATAATATCAACTGTAGAATTCATTAAGTATAGAACAAACAAGGGATTGTGTGACTTAGGCAGCCATTGTAATTTTCAAGACTAACACACAAGCCATAAGGTTTTTCATACTTGAATATTATATAAGTACATGCGACCAAAGCATTCATTCGAAACATGTAGTTTGTCTAAGTTTAGAAACTTAGATCATGGATCGCAAAATCATATGATCATACGATTAGATCGTATGGCGAAACTTGAGTCGTAAGCTCTTGTGGCAAAATAGTCAAGTCATAAACTAAGATGGAAGTCGTATGATAAATTCAGTAATATCGTTCGATCCTGCGGGACTAAAGACATATAGAAGACTAAGTAGCCAATATCGTGTGATCCTGTGTTAAAACGATGTCAGAGGTTGGTCGTTGGCTAACCAACGACCCTCCGATGCTTAAGTCAGTATTCGTCGTTTTAAAAAAAAATCATATGAAAAAATAGAAAAGGGTTTAGAAGACGTACCTTTTCTGACGCGTCGTGCCCCACCTACGTGGGACGTCTTGATTATTGCTACTATCTTGCCCTCCTGTGGCGATTTTAAGACGATACACTAAATGTTGTCGTTAGTCGCCACAATAGAAGGTCTATTTCCACGGCTTCAGAGTGGTCTTATAGCAATCACGAGCGACTTTTGGCTCACTTTTTATCTCCTGGATTCCATACGGCGTAGGGAACTTCATGATCTGGTGATACGTTGAGGGAACGGCTTTCATTTCATGGATCCATGGTCGACCTATGATGATGTTATAGGCCGACGCACAACCGATGACGCTGAACTTGGTCTGCCTGTTGATTCCTCCGGCATAGACTGGCAGGACGATCTCTCCAAAGGTACTTGTTGCTTCCCCGTTGAAACCGACCAAGGTTGTCGAACGTCGAGTGATTTCCGATCGGTCGATTCCCATGGCCTTAACGGTATCAAGGAAGATGACGTTCGCTGAACTGCCTCCATCGACTAAGACCCGTCGGGTTAAACAATTACCAATCGTGAGTTGAATGATCAACCCGTCATGATGTTTTTGATACGAGTCTTGTTAGATCTGAAGTTTTGTCAAAAGTTACAAGTATTGGTTCTGGATAAAAGACTCAGAGTTCTGAGTAAGAAGACTCAGAAGCTCTGGCTGAGAAGTCTAGAAAAGATTACAAGTATGAAAGTCTGAACAGAAGGATCAGAGTTCTGAGTAGGAGACTCAGAACTTCTGAAGAAGAAGTTAAAAAGACCAAGTGCTTTAAAGGAAGTTTTGATATTCTTAGTCAGAAGATTGTTCAGAAGTTCTGAACAACATGTTCAGAACTTATGACAGGATACTTTCCTTTGTATTATGTTAGTTAATTAGGACACATGTAATATTCCTATTAGACTTTCATGTATATGTACTGTAGCTTTAGCTTTTCCTTACAGTATATATAGTTGTTAGCAACTGTAACCTAACTAATCTTTGGCATAACTTTCCGCATATCTTTGTATTCACTTTTGTAATCTTTGAGAGATTCTCTCTCTAGATTTGTAATATGTTCTTGATTGAATACAATACTTTTGGATCCAATTCTCTATCATTTACTGTTTGATTGATATTAATTGATTGTAAGATTGAATCCTGGTTTCTACAATTGGTATCAGAGCTAATCAACAAACAAATTCGTTCAAGATAGTGTTCTCGAGGGTTTCTTGATCGCATTCTTGAAGATTTCTTGATCATTTCGTCAATTGATTCCACTGCTACTTACAATTCGTGAATTCTTGAATTCGTTTTACGTTTGTTCAAGAAATTCGATTTGTCTTTCTATTGAATCATCTTACAATCATGTCTTCGAAAGAATTTCTCTCAATGGGATCTGAGACGAAACCCCCTGTTCTTATTCCTAACGAATATCAGCAATGGAAGATTCGTATGATACAATTCTTGGATAATATCGATGAGAATTTGATGATCTCAATACGAGAAGGTCCAATTGAAGTTTATATCGATGTTGCTGCTACACCTGCAACTGATACAACTCTAGAGATTCCTGCTACTAGGGTGAAGAAATTTTTTTCACAGTACTCAGAAGCACAAAAAACCAGACATGCAATTGACAAAAGAGCTGTTATGATGTTGACTTTGGCAGTTCCCAATGAGGTTTTTAATAGGATCGATAGTGGAACATCAGTAAAAGAAATGTGGGATGAACTTGAAAAGCAAATGTTTGGCACTGCAAAATCAATTCAAGCAAAGTTAAATCAATGCATCAATGCTTATGAAAGATTCAAAGCAAGAGAGTGTGAAAGTTTAAATCAAACTTATGAAAAGTTTTACACTATTTTGAATGACCTCAGGAGGAATGGGTTGAAAAAGACAAAGTCTGAGATTAATTACAAATTTATGAATTCTCTTAATTCAGAATGGTCACCTTTTGCAATTAGTCATCAAATGAATAAAGACATGTGTGAGGAAGATTTAAATGATCTATTCTGTGTTCTGAATCAACATGAGGATTCGGTTAAGCAAGTAGTGGAGGAGAAGAAAAGTGTTTCTGATCAACTAGCCTTACTTTCAGAAAGAAAATCTAAGGTGATCAAAACAGCAAAGAAATCGGTATTTTTGTCTGAAATACCAAAGTTAGAAGAAGAATTTGATGAGGAGGAAGGATCAGAGGAAGATGCTGATATCAAGCTGATTGTAGAAAAATCGGCCTTGTTGACTAACACGTTCAACAAAAGATATGGAAAGAATAAGTTTCAGGGTAAGTACAGAAGGGAACAAGGGAGTTCAGAAGAGAAATACAAGAAGAAAGAAGATAGAGAAGAAAGTAAGTTTGAGAAGAAAGAAGCGAAGGAAGAGAGAAAAGAGAAGGATTTATGTTTTAAGTGTGGAAAACCTGGTCACTTTGCCAGAGACTGCAGAGTGAAAGTGGTAAAAAATTATGAATACTTGTTGGTCCCGAAGGGCTATACAAGTTTGTAGAAGGGGGGGGGGGTTGAATACAAACACATAGATTTTACTTTTCTAAATTGTTTATTGATAAATCATTAACAATTTACAGCTTGTTGCGGAACAAGAGTAAGGATAAACCTAAATCTAAACAAGTTGGAACACTAAGTTTTCTTGCACTAAGAAAGAGAAGGAAATTACTAATAATAACCTATCTCAAGATAAGAAGATGACTTGACCAGAGTTAGAAAGTGCTTCAAAAATGAAGCTGGAGTCCTTCTTATATACTGCATGCATTTAATGCATGGCAATTTATACTTTACACGTGGCATCAGCTCATTGGTTGTATGTCATTGACCTTTGTAGAAAACCTTAGTAGCCGCATGTTTGAACAGTATAGTATCAGAGTGGTTGTACGATTTCAGACAATAAGGAGGTTATTTTCTGACATGTCGTACGAAGTCGTGCAAGGGTGGTTAAGACAAAAGTACTTTGTACGGAGGACTTCATGATCAGCTTTCGTTGAATCAGAGCTTTATCATTCTATATCAATGAATGACAAAGTTCAGCGATAGCTGAAGTCTTGTACTTGATACTTCACGTTGAGTGGACAAATCTGAGTCTTCGCTGATCCGCATCAGTTCATTAGGAGACTTGTCGCTGGTTCTTGAGCTTGATCTTCGACTTCAGCGTAGAACCTATGTTGACGTCAAACTTGTCTTCAGGGATCATAAGTAAACAACTAAATTATCAGCGATCACCATAAAGACTGAACAGGCTCCGAGCATTATGATGAACAGTGTTCGCTGAATGTTTAATCTAAAGAACGAGAGTTCCTATCAGCGGTACTGAATTAGTCTTAGTACATCAGCGATAGTGAAACTCTGATACATATTGTTTACTTACAATTTTCACTAAGTATTCAAGAGAGGGTCATTATCACATAACTGAGGGTTTGGATCAACAATACTACACAAAGAAGGCTCAACTGGCTAAGAAAAGAGATAATGAGATTGCTATGTTAGCAGAACAGGAGAACTGGTTGTACTATACTTCTGATGAAGAAGATTGCATAAATCTTTCACAAATGCAAAGCTATATGGCAAAGATGAGGAATGAAGAAGATTCTGATTATGAAGATGTTGGTTCTGAATCTTCTGTTGAGGTACATTCTGCACTTGAAATTGATTTAATGACTCAAATTGGCAATATGAATTCTGAATTTGTTAAACTCAGAAAACAAATAAAAGGTGAAAGAATTCTGGTTAACAAGTTCATAACAGAAAAAGAGATAATTAAAGAACAATTTGAAGAATCTGAAGTTGAGAAACAAAAAGTCAAAAATGAGAATTCTGATCTTTTAAAGAAGATTTCTGAATTAAAAACTCAATTTTCAGAAATAAAAGATGAAAAGGTTGATTTACAAATTAAATATGATATGTTACTTGAGGAAAGAAAGAATTTGTACATAAAAATCAAAGAGTTGGAAGACCTTAATCTGAAAAGAGGTCAAACTCAACAAACCTTGAATCTTCTCACTAGCAATATTAAAGACACAAGATTCTATAATCCAAAAATGGGTTTAGGTTTAGAAGAAAATGTTGTTTTGAAAAGAGCTCCAACAAATATTTATGATTCTGATAAATTACAGGTTCCTAAACCAAAAATCCCAGAGATTGTTGAAGTTTTTGTGAGACCTGCTACTTCTATAACAAGTTCAGATAATCTACAAAAACCAAGTCCTGTAAAAGCAAAGGAAACAATTTCTGAACCAAAAATTGAGAAGTCAGAAGTTTCAGATAACAAGGTTAAGAAAGAAATTTCAAAACCAACAGAAGAGAAAACATCCATTGATTCAGTTCTTCAGTATTTAAAGGAACAGTTGAGACCCATGATGTTTCAGCTTCGCTATTCTGCATGTTTGGGATGATAGTAGGACTATCATCTTCAACTGTATGAGTATGAGGAGTGGGAATATCTTCTGAATCACCAAGATGAGAAAACATCCATTGATTCAGTTCTTCAGTATCAGCAGACGGTTTAGAGTTTGCTGAACGGGATTCATCAAAAGTGACGTGAATAGTTTCTTCTACAGTTTGTCTTCTTCGATTGAAGACTCTACAAGTTCGTAGAAGGGGGGGGGGGGTTGAATACAAACACATAGATTTTACTTTTCTAAATTGTTTATTGATAAATCATTAACAATTTACAGCTTGTTGCGGAACAAGATTAAGGATAAACCTAAATCTAAACAAGTTGGAACACTAAGTTTTCTTGCACTAAGAAAGAGAAGGAAATTACTAATAATAGCCTATCTCAAGATAAGAAGATGAATTGACCAGAGTTAGTAAGTGCTTCAAAAATGAAGCTGGAGTCCTTCTTATATACTGCATGCATTTAATGCATGGCAGTTTATACTTTACACGTGGCAGCAGCTCATTGGTTGTATGTCATTGACCTTTGTAGACAACCTTAGTAGCCGCATGTTTGAACAGTGTAGTATCAGAGTGGTTGTACGATTTCAGACAATAAGGAGGTTCTTTTCTAACATATCGTACAGAGTCGTGCAAGGGTGGTTAAGACAAAAGTACTTTGTACGGAGGACTTCATGATCATCTTTCATTGAATCAGAGCTTTATCATTCTATATCAGTGAATGACAAAGTTCAGCGATAGCTGAAGTCTTGTACTTGATACTTCACGTTGAGTGGACAAATCTGAGTCTTCGCTGATCCTCATCAGTTCATTAGGAGACTTGTCGCTGGTTCTTGAGCTTGATCTTCGACTTCAGCGTAGAACCTATGTTGACGTGAAACTTGTCTTCAGGGATCATAAGTAAACAACTAAATTATCAGCGATCACCATAAGGACTGAAGAGGCTCAGAGCATTATGATGAACAGTGTTCGCTGAATGTTTAATCTAAAGAACGAGAGTTCCTATCAGTGGTACTGAATTAGTCTTAGTACATCAGCAATAGTGAAACTCTGATACATATTGTTTACTTATAATTTTCACTAAGTATTTAAGAGAGGGTCATTATCAAATAACTGAGGGTTTGGATCAACAATCTCCCCCTATTTGATTATGACATAGCAACAGAGAAAATTGCTATTTAATGAAAACATAAGGATAAAAAAACTCATAAAATATTTGTCCCTTTTACTGTTTTCAGGGGTCTTTTCTGTACGGATGGAGTAAAGTACTTTCGCTGAAATCTTTCTTTAAACTTCGTATCAGATTACAAAGGGAAGTGGAAAGATTATAAGTACAAGCGAAATAAATTACAAGTACAAAAGAATATAAGTAAGGCGATCTTATCAGCTTATAGAGGTTCTTCCTTAATGAGAAGTTCATCAAGGGTCTTTGATGTGGGAATCATCCAGTCAGGAACCGTTACTCCTTGATTCTTTTTGTTCAGAGCTACTTCAAAAATCAAGGGTTTAAGATGTCGTGCCTGAATGTCGCGTTTGAAATTACACCAGTAGATGAGATCTTTCAGCTGTTCGATGGGAGTGATGGGAAGCTCAGAGATACATTGAAAACGTTGTCATCCAACATAGTCAATAAAGAATATCCCATAGGGTTTGCTTATGACTTTTCCAGGGATGAAAGTCTCACCAGGAGGAAGAGATGTGTCAAGTGCGGAAAGGTCAGGTTCTGGACCAAGAACTTCAGCACGAGAAAAACCAATACCTGTTTCGTTCCGTATAGGAGGACCTGAGTCTGAAGGTTTAGACTTTTTCTTTGCAGAGGCCCTTCTTTTTTGATTTGCGAGAGGAGGGGGAGGAGGAATATCCACACAAGAAGAGACTAAGTCGATCTGGTGATTTATCAGCTTTTCGACATGATCCTTGTACTTAGATTGAGACTTCTGGATGGCTAATCTGATCTCCAACCATTCAGAGAGACCGTACTTCATGATGGCTTCAGCATAGAATTTTTCGTACTGTCCGTTCTCTCTGAATATTTCGATTTCAGCGATTGAAACTCTGAGGGTTGATTTTCCAGTGATATGTACCTTGTTGATTCTGGAAGGTCGATATCTGAAGTGTACCTTTTCTTAGCACCAGTTTAAAGTAGATTGAGACACAATTCTCTTTTCTTCAACGATCTTCTTGGCGTCTTCCCATAGCTGACGTTGGACTTGAATGGTAATTCGTTTCATCTTGGGGTCTTCAACTGATTCTTGGACGAGCTGGATGGCGAGTGCCTTGTCTTTTTCTTCAGCTTCCTTTTTATCAGCGAGTAAACGTTCAGCTCTGAGGTGATCAGCGTATTCTTGCTTTGTAAGTCTGAACTTAGGAGTTTTGACTTTGGCATGCGGTAAGATGATTCGCTGAGCCTCAAGCTTCTTTATCATCTCTTCTCTTCTTCTCTGATCCTCTTCACTTGGTTTTTGAGGAACCAAGGAAGGTCTGTTTGTATGAGAGAGCGTTTGTTCTTCAGGTTCATCAGTCTCGGTGATTAAATCCAAGACTGGGACTATTTCTTCAGCAGCAGCTGGTTGTACTTCAGAATCCTCAAGCAGGGGAGAGGACTAGCTGAAACACAGCGATCTTACGAATAAGAACTTGGGTAGAACAGAGAAAAGAAATGGGTTTAAGTGTATAGGCTTTTTGTGGTGAGTAGAGCTGATAATGTGTATAGATAGAGGAGGGATGCGGTGTAAGGAAGTAAGATGTAGTGTACCTGACGAACTGCCTTTTGAAGCAAGATCATCAGATTTTCATCGTCTTCAGCGACACCTTTTCCTTTGCCCTTGTCAGCTTCAGACACTGAAGGCTTTGTCTTGGTCTGCTCCCCTGAAGGTTTATTTATCAAAATCCCTTTAAGAGCTGTAGTCTTCTGAACAGGCTTGACGATAAAGGAGTCATCATCATCATCATCGTCACCCTTATCACTGGATGATGGTTCATCGTCAGAGATGTCGACGGCTTCTTCATCTTCAGCTTCAGATTCAGATTCTTCAGCAGCTTCTTCGAGTTGCTCCCCCTCAGATACAGAGGTAAGCTTATCGGTTCCCTCAAGGTTTTTATCTCCCTGAGGTCCAGCAGTTGTTTCTTCATTTGTCTTCTCCCCCTCTTCAGTAAGGGGAAGGTCTTCAGTCTTCTCCCCCTCGATAGATTCATCATGGGGAAGGTCTTCAGAGTTCTTCTCCCCCCCCCCCTTCCTTATGATGAGCGGGGGAGGAATGCGATGACGCAGCATATGGTGTTGGTTCCCTGTCTTCTTGGCCAAGGAATCCGACATACTTTTCAATCTCCCCTGATCTGGCTTCCAAGCCAGTTATAGCAGGATTGATCTTGAGAAGTTCAGCTCGATCCGTCGGAGTAAAATGCAAAGGTGCAGGGGCAGGGGCGGTTATGTGATTCAGGATCTGATGTACCATCGTCTTCACTGAACTTATGTCAGTCTTTACTGAACTCACGTCAGTCTTTACAGCGGACACCTCTCCCTGAAGTTTTCCAACCGATATCTTCAGCGTTATGACATCGCTGGACATGGTTTGAACTGTTGTTTTGAGAGAGGTGTAGTCGGTGTAGATATCATCAAGAACTTTGGCAAAATCACCAAGAGTATCATCAACCTTCTCCAAATCAGCTTTGGAGGCTGTCTGTTAAACCACTTTTGTCAGCTTGTTGAGATTCTCTCCAGCGTTTGTTACAGCTGAAGAGTTGTCTGAGAGAGTAGTGGTGAGACCTGTCAGCTTTGTATCCAGGTTCTTCAGAGAGGCGTTGATGTCTCCCAAATTAGTACCTATAACAGATAAGTACTTATGAACAAAGGAAAGCTCAGAAGTTTGGGGTTTAGTTACAGTGTATATGGGTTGGTGTATACCAGCAGGAGGGTTCGTGAAGTCGTCAAAACTTCTGTGTCCTGAAAAAAGTTCCATGTCGTCAGCTAGAGTGCGTGTACGCATGGACATTCCTGTAGGTCCTGCATCCATCATTCCTTGAAAAGTATCAGCTTTAGCTTCTGGAAGAGTCCAATAGAGTATAGAGAGAAGCGAAGGTTGAGAAGGTTTGATGTGGAGCTGATTTAGTGTTGGATGCACTGAGAATCACTTCTTCAGTCCTATGAGAGACTGAAGGAGGTTGGGTCGATTCCAAGTTTATAACTTCAACGTTTAGAGACGCTGAAGCTGGGATGGAAAGGGTGGCTTGTTCAGCTGTGGCAGAGCGTACCACTGAACTTTCCATCAGCTCTTCAAGATGAGCTGAGGAGTCTTCAGCATGAGATTGCTGAGGTTGCTCCTTGGTTTTCTTAGTCCTTTTGGAACCAAGTTGGGTAGTAGATTGTTTCCTTTTTCTAGAAGGAGTGGAGGTTGCAGCTGGGGTATCAGCGTTGGGTTTTTCCATTGAATGAGCTGTAGAAGTAGAAGAAGGAGGATTGAGAATAGATAAGAGAGTAGAGAGACGTACCTCGTTTGGAATTGGCTTGGAGTCGAGTACCTTAGGGCCAACCTGAGAGAGTTTCAGGTCTCCTACTTTTGGGTAGTTATCCCCAAGTCCTTCGAGGAAGACGACGCTGATGAATCTAGGATATGGAACCCATGATGGTCGGTCAGCAGCAGAGTCTACTCTGAGCACAAGATCATCATAGATTATCGAGGCCCAGTCAACATGAAAACCCTTCAGCAATGCATAGCCCATTGCTTGCTGAGGTTGAGCGGCTTGATCAGAGAAGCCGGTATTTGCAGTCATGCAGCTTATCAAGTGTGCGAAGATGAAGTTCATCTCGCTGGGCATTTTTGATTTCTTGATGAGGGTCAGCTTCTTCTCAGGCTTCTTGTCCCTCCCAGTTTCCCATACATAACCCTTTGCATCAAAGAATGCAGTGATGGCTTCCCTATCAGCATGTTTCTTGTGGTCAGGGAGAGAAACAAAGGGTTTTTCTTTTGTGGCGATGGGAAGGCTCAGTGCTTTTCGGATAATGGCAGGGCTGATTTTTATGGTGCCAAAATCACTGTCACAGAGGATGCAATCGATTTTCTTCGTGGGGTCTTTGGTCGATGTGAGCTGAGTGTGTCTGGCAGAAATACCAGAACTGAGATAGTAGCAGTTGATGAGCAGGGGGTGTTATGGTCAGGGATGTAGAGAGGCAACAGGTTTTGAGGAAATTCACAGCATCATTCAGATGTGTGACTCGCTTTCGAGGAGGAAACTCAAAAAGCGCATAGAGAATGTTTGTTTTTGTCAATCGAGTTACTCAAGCGTGAACTTGACCTGAGGAGCCTTGGTGATTTCCAGTTCCTCAGCAGCAACAGTGTTCTCAGCAGTAGGAATATCAGTAGATGCCATTGCTGTATTATCAGTTCAACCAAAGATATAACAAATCAGAATAATCTTAATGTGGAAAGATTTTCCAATAAGATGGTTCGAATTTTGTCCATTTCATTCAGACAAAAATGTCTTAATGAAGATTAGGGTTTTCTTGTTTTGAAAAAGAAATGCAAACCCAATAAAAAGTCTTGTTTTCCAGTTTCCTTTGAGGATTAGGATTCTGGAAAAACGTATGAAGAACAAGTTTAAGATATTTGCGATTAAACTTGAAGAACAACCATGAAAGGTTGTGTTCATAAAACCATGAATGAAATGATTTCATTTTTGAAAAAGTTCTTTGGTTTGATCTTGTAAAAACAATGAGAAGATCATTAACAAGTTTTAAGAAACAGGTAAATAAAAGAAATATTAACCTGGTTCGTTGAAGAAGAAGAAGATGAACAGTTCTTGAAAACTTGAGAGCAAAAATGCAACAGTAGTTTTCTTGAGGAAGAAGTTGTTCGCGTTAAGGAAAATTATAAACCCAAAATGTGTTTATATAGTGAGATTAGAGAGAGAAAAAAAATCTTGAGCGGGAAAAGATTTTCATCATGACACGGACACGTGTTTGCATTTGATTGGAAGGTAAACGAAACGTGCAAACGTGTGTCAGAAGGAAGAACGTGCCAGGGCTTATCCGTTGCGATGACGTCACAGATGTCCTTTCATATTTTAGGATGTCTCTGATGTTTTGAAAGCTCGGGGACACTTTTGAAAACATGAAGCACTTAATAGAAATATCAGTGTTGGTTTTAGTAATTTCAAAGTATCGCTGATTAAGGAAGAGATATTCAGCGATGCAATTTGCCTTGAAATCTTGCATATACATGCGATTGTCAGCGAGTAAGAGAGAAAACATACCTTGACATCAGGGAATCACTTATGTTCAGAGAGAGAATGATAGAATGGGTTATACAAGTTGATTTTATCCTATCGCTGATCAAATGTGAACCGCTGAAGATTTTACTCTTCAAAGTTCAGCATTCCAAGCTCGCTGATGACAAAGTTGAATCTTGTCTCATCAAGAGGCTTAGTGAACAGATCAGCTAACTGATAATCAGTTGGGATAAAGTGAAGTTCTATATCACCATTCATCACATGATCTCTGATAAAATGATACCTGATTTCGATGTGTTTTGTCTTTGAGTGTAGCACTGGATTGTTGGCTATAGCGATGGCACTTGTGCTGTCGCAATAGATTGGAATTTTTGAGAGCTGAAGGTCATAGTCCAGTAGTTGATTTCTCATCCACAAGACCTGAGAACAACAGCTTCCAGCGGCTACATACTCAGCTTCAGCAGTTGAGGTGGACACTGAGTTTTGCTTTTTACTTGTCCAACTCGCCAGCTTTCAACCCAGGAGCTGACAGCCTCCTGTGGTGCTTTTCCTATTCAATTTGCAACCTGCAAAATCACTATCTGAATAGGTTATTAGATCAAACCCTGAGTCTTTGGGATACCAAAGACCTAGGTTCGCAGTACCCTTAAGGTATCGAAAATTTCACTTTACAACGATCATATGAGATTCCTTAGGTTCAGCTTGATATCGTGCACACAAACAGGTTGCGTACATAATATCGGATCGGCTAGCTGTAAGATACAAAAGAGAGCCGATCATCCCACGGTACAGCGTGACATTAACAGGTATTCCATTTGGGGTGGTGAACTCTGAGTTAAATCGAATTTATTCAGCATATCTTTAACATACTTTCCCTGATTAATGAAAGTTCCTTTTTCATTTTGCTTTATCTGAAGACCAAGGAAATATGTTAGATCACCCATCATGCTCATTTTATACTCTTCTTTCATTCTATCAGCGAAACGAGTACAAAGGTCAGGGTTAGTAGAACCAAATATAATGTCATCAACATATATCTAAACAAGAATAATATGACCTTTTACTTTCCTGAAGAATAGAGTCTTATCGATTTTACCACGCTCAAATTGTTCAATATGGAGATAAGAGGATAGAGTTTCATACCATGCACGTGGAGCTTGCTTTAAGCCATAAAGTGCCTTATCCAGTTTATAAACATAACCTGGACGCTTAGGATCTGAGAATCCTGGAGGTTGTTCCACATAGACTTCTTCATTCAGCTTTCCATTTAGAAATGCTGACTTAACATCCATCTGATATACTTTGAAGTCTTTGTGTACAACGTATGCTAAGAATAGACGAATAGATTCTAGTGTTGCTACTGGAGCAAATGTTTCATCGTAATCTATGCCTTCTTCTTGTCTGTATCCCTGAGCAACAAGTCGAGCCTTGTTGCGGGTTACAGTTCCATGTTCGTGCAACTTGGTTCGATAGATCCATTTAGTGTCTATCACTGTTTTGTCAGTTGGTCTTCGAACAAGTTTCCAAACTTTGTTTCTTTCGAATTCAGTCAGCTCTTCTTTGGTTCAATCAGAGAAATAAAGTTAACAATTAAACAAATATTACCTGCACTTCGTCGAGTATGAACACCAGCGTTTGGATCACCAAGAATTTGATCAATTGGGTGATTTACAGTCCATCGCTGAGCCGGAGCGTGAGACGTTGACTCAACCTGAACTGGAGGAGCTGAAGATGAAGCTTCAGCAACTTCTGGAATATCAGCCAAGAGAGGAGTAGGTGCAGATGTCATCTCATTTACTGATTGCTGAGAAGTAGATGGAATGTCTGAGACATTTGGTTCAGAAGCAGGTATAGTGTTTAAAGGAACAGTTGAGACCCATGATGTTTCAGCTTCACTATTCTGCATGTTTGGGATGATAGTAGGACTATCATCTTCAACTGTATGAGTATGAGGAGTGGGAATATCTTCTGAATCACCAAGATGAGAAAACATCCATTGATTCAGTTCTTCAGTATCAGCAGACGGTTTAGAGTTTGCTGAACGGGATTCATCAAAAGTGACGTGAATAGTTTCTTCTACAGTTTGTCTTCTTCGATTGAAGACTCTACAAGTTCGTAGAAGGGGGGGGGGGGGGGTTGAATACAAACACATAGATTTTACTTTTCTAAATTGTTTATTGATAAATCATTAACAATTTACAGCATGTTGCGGAACAAGATTAAGGATAAACATAAATCTAAACAAGTTGGAACACTAAGTTTTCTTGCACTAAGAAAGAGAAGGAAATTACTAATAATAACCTGTCCCAAGATAAGAAGATGACTTGACCAGAGTTAGAAAGTGCTTCAAAAATGAAGCTGGAGTCCTTCTTATATACTGCATGCATTTAATGCATGGCAGTTTATACTTTACACGTGTCATCAGCTCATTGGTTGTATGTCATTGACCTTTGTAGACAACCTTAGTAGCCGCATGTTTGAACAGTATAGTATCAGAGTGGTTGTACGATTTCAGACAATAAGGAGGTTATTTTCTGACATGTCGTAAGAAGTCGTGCAAGGGTGGTTAAGACAAAAGTACTTTGTACGGAGGACTTCATGATCAGCTTTCGTTGAATCAGAGCTTTATCATTCTATATCAGTGAATGACAAAGTTCAGCGATAGCTGAAGTCTTGTACTTGATACTTCACGTTGAGTGGACAAATCTGAGTCTTCGCTAATCCGCATCAGTTCATTAGGAGACTTGTCGCTGGTTCTTGAGCTTGATCTTCGACTTCAGCGTAGAACCTATGTTGACGTCAAACTTGTCTTCAGGGATCATAAGTAAACAACTAAATTATCAGCGATCACCATAAAGACTGAACAGGCTCAGAGCATTATGATGAACAGTGTTCGTTGAAGGTTTAATCTAAAGAACGAGAGTTCCTATCAGCGGTACTGAATTAGTCTTAGTACATCAGCGATAGTGAAACTCTGATACATATTGTTTACTTACAATTTTCACTAAGTATTCAAGAGAGGGTCATTATCACATAACTGAGGGTTTGGATCAACAATACTACACAAAGAAGGCTCAACTGGCTAAGAAAAGAGATAATGAGATTGCTATGTTAGCAGAACAGGAGAACTGGTTGTACTATACTTCTGATGAAGAAGATTGCATAAATCTTTCACAAATGCAAAGCTATATGGCAAAGATGAGGAATGAAGAAGATTCTGATTATGAAGATGTTGGTTCTGAATCTTCTGCTGAGGTACATTCTGCACTTGAAATTGATTTAATGACTCAAATTGGCAATATGAATTCTGAATTTGTTAAACTCAGAACACAAATAAAAGGTGAAAGAATTCTGGTTAACAAGTTCATAACAGAAAAAGAGATAATTAAAGAACAATTTGAAGAATCTGAAGTTGAGAAACAAAAAGTCAAAAATGAGAATTCTAATCTTTTAAAGAAGATTTCTGAATTAAAAACTCAATTTTCAGAAATAAAAGATGAAAAGGTTGATTTACAAATTAAATATGATATGTTACTTGAGGAAAGAAAGAGTTTGTACACAAAAATCAAAGAGTTGGAAGACCTTAATCTGAAAAGAGGTCAAACTCAACAAACCTTGAATCTTCTCACTAGCAATATTAAAGACACAAGATTCTATAATCCAAAAATGGGTTTAGGTTTAGAAGAAAATGTTGTTTTGAAAAGAGCTCCAACAAATCTTTATGATTCTGATAAATTACAGGTTCCTAAACCAAAAATCCCAGAGATTGTTGAAGTTTTTGTGAGACCTGCTACTTCTATAACAAGTTCAGATAATCTACAAAAATCAAGTCCTGTAAAAGCAAAGGAAACAATTTCTGAACCAAAAATTGAGAAGTCAGAAGTTTCAGATAACAAGGTTAAGAAAGAAATTTCAAAACCAACAGAAGAGAAACCAAAATATAATGATGCTAAATTCAAAT
The DNA here is from genome assembly GCA_033807775.1 of Saussurea involucrata. NCBI lineage: Eukaryota > Viridiplantae > Streptophyta > Magnoliopsida > Asterales > Asteraceae > Saussurea > Saussurea involucrata. The sequence continues at coordinate 25,214,678 of CM066312.1, forward strand.
ATGATTCTTTAAATGTCAGTTATAAAAATAAACAACCAAATTTTTCATATCCTGACATTGAAAGTATATTTGATACAAGTAAGGTTTCTGAAACAGTCAGTCAGAAGTCTGAGTCTTCTAGTCAGGATTCTAACTCTATTAGTCAGAACTCTGAGTCTGAAGGTCAGAATTCTGAGTCAACTGAATATTCTCAATTCTCTTCAGAAAGTTTTTCAGAACTTGAAAAGATATTTAAACTTGTTAGTCAAGAACTTGAGGACTTAAGAAACACCTTTGATGATCTTGAAAATGATTATTGTGATGTAGATTTTAAACTGGGCCAAGTTTTAAAAGAAAACAACACTTATGTCCAAAAAATAACAGAGCTTGAGAAGTTAAAGGCTGAATATGATCTTTTCAAAGTTAATGCCTTAAAAGAAGATAAGAAATTCTTTGATGAATCAAGTACATTTGAAAATGGTGAATCATCCAAATCATCTGCTAATTCTGTGAAATTGAATGTTTCAGAAAAAGAGGAAAGCAAAAGGAAAGATGATCTGAAAAGAGTTTATGAGGAGATTGGATTGAATACTACTTCTGAACATAGAGTCAATAGTTCTTGTATGAAATGCAATTGTAATCTGAAACCTTGCAATAAAAGTGAAAAGACTTATGTTTCAGATCTATTGTCTCTTGCAAGAAAGAATCTCATATGTGTTCAATGTGGTAGTCATTCATTTCAATCATCTCAGAAAAGTCCAATTTTAATAACATATGTTTCTTATATAAACAAAGCATATCAAAATTCAGAAAAGAAAACTGTTTTGATTCCTCAAACTCAGATAAAAGGAAAGAAGATTGAAAACATTTCTCAATCTAATACAAAAGAAAAGAAGAAAGAAAACATGTTTCAAACTAAAGAAAAGAAGACAGAAAATGTTTCTCGGTCTCAACCATAAGTTTTCAAAAAGAAAAGAAACAATTTTGTGAACAGAAAATGTTCTGACTTCATAAAAGTACAAGGAAAGTGGTGCTTAAAAGAAGATTTTGAATGGAAAGTCAAAGGAACTTTTGTTAAATCAAATACCAAAGCTAACAAAGATGGACCCATTCCAGAATGGGTACCTAATCTAACTGATTATTTTTGCAGGGCTGTCATGTGTGGTTTTTAGACTCTGGAGCTTCAAGACACATGACAGGTCATAAGTCTTCTCTGACAAACTTCACAGAAAAGGCTGGAGGGGCAGTAAATTTTGGTAATAACAACAAAGGACAAGTCAGAGGATTTGGAGATTTAACAAAAGGAGATCTAACCATTCAGAAGGTTTTCTATGTTGAAGGATTACAACATAATCTATTCAGCATAAGTCAGTTTTTGGACAGTTTCTGTCAGATTAAATTCTGCATAACAGGTTGCATGATTTTAACTGAGAATGACATAAAAGTCTGTTGGGCCAAAAGACATATGGACCTATTTGTGGTTAATTTTTCAAAAATACAAGCTTTAACCCCTGTTTGTCTATTATCAAATGCAGTTGCTAATGAATGTTGGTTTTGGCACAGAAGATGTTCTCATTTAAATTTCAAGGATCTGAACAATCTGGTTAGCAAACATCTGGGCAAAGGTTTACCAAAGATCAAGTATGAAAAGGAATCATTATGCTCAGCATGCAAAATGGGCAAGATGAAGAAAAGTTCTCACAAAATAAAAATGGATTCTTCATGCAAATCACCATTAGAGATGCTACATACTGATTTGTGTGGTCCTATTTCAGTTCAATCAATGGGAGGAAAGAAATATATGATTGTTATTGTGGATGAATATTCCAGATACACATGGGTTGAATTCTTAAGAGCAAAGTCAGAGGCTGCTACAACACTGATTAATTTCATCAAAAGAATTCAAGTATTCTTACAACTTCCAGTCCAAAAAATCAGAAGTGACAATGGGACAGAGTTCAGAAATGAGACTCTTCAGAATTTTTTGCAAAGCCTGGGGATTTCTCATAACTTTTCAGCTGTCAAAACTCCTCAACAAAATGGTGTTGTTGAAAGAAAGAACAGAACTCTAGTTGAAGCTGCAAGAACCATGTTGGCTTATTCAAATCTTCCAACCTTCCTATGGGCTGAAGCAATAGCCACTGCTTGTTTTACACAGAACATAACTTTGATAAATAAGAGACTAGATAAAACTGCTTATGAACTGATTAACAAGAGAAAACCACTGATTAAATTTTTTCATGTTTTTGGATGCAGATGCTATGTTCTCAAAGACAGAGAGAACCTTGGTAAATTTGATAAAAAGGCAGGTGAAGGATACTTTGTTGGTTATTCACTAACTTCCAAAGCATTCAGAATCTACAACAGAAGAACCAAGAGGATAATGAAGAGCATAAATGTAACATTTGATGAGTCAAGAATGAAGACTTCTGAACAAAACAGTTCAGAACTCAAACAGGATAAGACAACAATGACTTCTGAAACAGCTTCTAATCCTAACTGTTCAGAACTCAATATATTGTTTAAGGATGCATTTCTGGAACTAACTTCTGAATTTTATGCAGATTTTGAAAATCCTAAAATGGTTCAATAAATGAAAAAGGGAACTTCATAAGTGGTTCAAACAACAATAATTTCTGATACTGGTCCATCTGAGGAATGTCCAACTTTGATCAACACAAGTAATGAAACTTCTGAGCCTAGAACTCAGAATTCTGGACAAGTTAATCAGACTTCTGGTCAAGGTACACAGACTTCTGGTCAGAGTACTCAGAACTCTGAACAAGTTATTCAGAATTCTGACTCTACTACTCAGAATTCAAACTTGGATGTTTTACCTCAACAAGTACCGGAACAAGGGGACAGTTCAGAATTAGAAGCTATTATTGATGAGAATGATACAAACAACAACTTTTCATAGATTGATATACTTCCTAGTTCAAATAAATGGGCTAAAGACCATCCTATTAATCAAGTGATAGGAGATCCATCAGTGGGAGTACAGACCAAATCAGCAACAGCAAATGAGGCAATGTTTGCAGGATTTTTGAGTGTGATTGAACCTAAGAAAGCCAATGAAGCCCCTAGAGGATCCAGATTGGATTTTAGCAATGCAAGATGAATTGATCCAGTTTGAAAGAAACAAAGTCTGGAGACTTGTCCCAAAACCTGAAGGAAAATCTATTATTGGAACAAAATGGGTATTCAGAAACAAGAAAGATGAGTCAGGTGTTGTAGTCAGAAATAAGGCTAGATTGGTTGCAAAGAGATATTCTCAACAAGAAGGAATAGATTATGATGAGACGTTTACACCTGTGGAAAGAATAGAAGCAATCAGAATATTCTTGGCATATGCTGCACATAAGAACTTCAAAGTGTACCAAATGGATGTCAAATCAGCTTTTCTGAATGGTATATTTAATGAAGAGGTTTATGTCTATCAACCAGAAGGTTTTGTTGACCCTGAATTTCCAGGTCATGTTTATGTTTTAGATAAACCCTTATATGGTCTGAAACAAGCACCAAGAGCCTGGTATGACACTCTAACTCAACACTTATTAAAGTTTGGCTTCAAGAAAGGTAAAATTGACACTACTCTGTTTCTAAAGAAAAAGGGTGATGATTTAATCTTAATTCAGATATATGTAGATGATATCATATTTGGTTCTACTAGTGCAGAATTATGTACTGAATTCTCAAAAGTCATGGAATCATAATTTGAAATGAGCATGATGGGAGAACTGGACTTTTTCCTTGGTCTTCAAGTAAAACAATTGTCAAATGGAATTTTCATAAATCAAGGAAAATATGTAAAAGATATTTTAAAGAAATTTAAAATGTCTGATTGTGCTTCTATGAGAACACCAATGGCAACAAATGTCAAGTTAGATGCTGATCTCTCTGGAGTTTCAGAAGATATCAAGATTTATAGAGGCATGATTGGTTCTCTACTTTATCTAACTGCAAGTAGACCAGATATCATGTTGCTACATGCTTCTGTGCTAGATTTCAATCTAATCCAAAAGAATCTCATATGCTAGCTGCTAAAAGGATCTTAAGATATCTTAAAGGTTCACCTGATTTGGGCCTTTGGTATCATAAAGAAACTGATTTCAAACTAACTGCTTTCACTGATGCTGATCATGCAGGAAGTAGATTGGACAGGAAAAGTACTTCTGGTGCTTGTCATTTTCTGGGAGACAAGATAGTGAGTTGGGATTCAAAAAAGCAAAATTGTGTGTCCACATCCACTGCTGAAGCAGAGTATGTAGCTACAGCTGCTTGTTATTCTCAAACCTTATGGATGAGAACACAACTCATGGACTATGGATATCAACTCAACAAAATTCCCATATATTGTGATTCAGAAAGTGCCATTGCAATAACTCAGAATCCTGTCCAGCACTCAAAGGCCAAGCATATTGATGTAAGATACCATTTTATTAAGGACTATGTAGAAAAGGGAACAATTGAAATGCACTTTGTGCATACAAATTATCAATTGGCTGACTTGTTCACAAAGCATCTTGATCACAAAAAGGTTCACTTTTCTCATATGTAAAATAGGAATGCTAAATTTGACTAATTGAACATATTTGTTATTTTTCAGAAATGAAAATTTTTCTAAGTCAGATTTTTTGAGTAATGTTCACAGAACTCTGACTCTCTTAATCAGAATTCTGACTCTTGGGTTCAGAACTTCCGATTCTTGAGTTCAGAACTTCTGAGTCAATACTCCAGAAATCTATCTTAAAATTCCTTAATTCTGAATAGGTTAATCAGAACTTCTGACTACCTTTCAGAACACATTTCTGAAAATTACAAATATTTCAATATGTTGTTAAGATCTTTCTGTTTTATTTTCCTTATAATATGTGTTTGAGTATATGCTGAAGTCAAGGGGGAGAATAGAAATCATTCAGATATCGTTATGAGGTACTTATAAGGTTTGTATATTCTTATCTCATCACTAATCATTCTAAGGGGAACAAGCTTTCAATGATAAATTTTTTTTCCTTGTTCAAACTACTTCTGAACCCTTATAATATTTTTCAAGATCAGATGTTAGATTTTAAATGTTTTCAGAAATATAAAATCATCGAAAGAAGGATAGAATTTTGATGACAAAATAATTTTCTATCTGTTCAAACTACTTCTGAATGATTAAATGTTTTATATTAATCAGAAGTTGATTTTAAATGAATTTTGGCTCCAAGGGAAATTCTTCTGAACTGTGTACTCAGAACTTCTGAGTATGCTTTCTCAGAACTCTGAGCGTGTTATTCAGAACTTTTAACTTGTGTTAATTTCTATCCAATAACACGTGTCAGCTTCTTATTCAATTGAAATTACCACGTGTCATTTAATATCTTTTGTGGTATTTCAATGTGTTTGACTTCGTTATAACACTGACAAAAGCAACGTTTTTCCGTTAAAACCTTTCAGCTTCGCGGATTTTAAATAGACCTTAAAATCCCTCTTTCAAATTTTATTTGAATTCCAAGAGCGAAAAGTGAGAAACGTACAATTCCTGAGTTCTTTGATCTTGTTTTCTTTCAAAATTCCGCATTACGATCATGTCAGGTTCAAGGAGAAGTAGAGCTATCTCATTACATTCATCAAAATCATTGATGGAATCTGATTCAGATGATGAAGTACAGAGGCCTGAAAATAGAGTTGTAGAAGAAGGGGCAATAGGAGAAAACATTGTACTAGAAAATGTTAAAGAAGAAGCAGGGGATGAAAACATGGATGAATCAGAGGGAGATGCAGATGAGGGAAATGAGAATATTCAACACGAATAGAGTGCAGTTAGGTCAGTCATGTCTGGAAGATCTAATACTGGTGAGAGGATTGTTCCTGAGAGTGAATATTTGCAGTTGATTGAAAACAACTGTGTGTTAATACTTGATGAAACTAGGTTCAAGAAAGAACATAGGATAATCATAGAGTTACTAAAATACCATCCTTTTAAGAAATGGTTTACAATGAAGAAATCGGTTCCTGTTCAATATATCCAACAGTGGTGGAAGCATTTGGAGTTACAAGGTAACAATTTTGTATCTGAAATAGGGGGAGTCACTGTAACTCTGAATATACAGTTTATGAGAACAATGCTTAGGCTACCAGAAAAGGATTATTTACAGGGAAGATTAGACTTTGAAGATTCTCCATTAACAGAGGAATTATTGGCTGAAATTAGAAGATTAGGGTATAATGAAGAGTTAAAGACTCTAAGCTTGTTTAGAAGGAACAAATTGCCACCAATTTGGGCATGTTTTTTCAATATAATCAACAAATGTATTTCTGGGAAGAACAGCTCACTAGATCAAGGTTCAAAGCAGATTTTGCAGATCTTTCATGGATTAGTGAAGAATAGGCATTATGACTATACTTCTATTCTATGGGAAGATATGAAGAACACTTTTGAGAGGAATCAGAAGGCAAAAGAAAAGAGAATAAGGGATAAGGTCCTCACATACATACTATATCAGAGGTATTGGCAGTTGGTAATTTGGCATGCAATGAATCAAGACAGAAACATTCCAAGAAGATCAAATGAGGAGCATGGACCAACATTCTATATGGGTAAAATGATTTATGCTCTGAATCTTAAAAAATTTCCAAATCACAGACCTCTTCCAAGGTCACTTAGGCAATACATTCCAAGGGAGAGTGAGATATTAAAAGCATATTGCACCTCAATGGGACTTCAACAACCTCAAGCTCCTACCCATGAGGAACAACCTGAGTTGAGAGGTGAGGGGTCTATTCAAAATAGAGAGGGGGAGGATGTTCAAGGGGGAGAACATCCTGAGAGAATTGAGAGGCAAAATTCAGAGAGCTTGGTTAGAAGTGAGCCTGAAAAACAGAAAGAGAGTGGTGAGGATGAGAGATTGTTAACAGAATTTAAAACAGAAAGAGATAATTCTGATCCAGCCAACTTAATCCGGGCAGCCACATCTACTGTTGGTTCACAACCCTTGGTGACCAACATTGAAGAAAACACCATGGAGCCCGTGATGGAACTTGAACAATCTATCCCTAGCCACTCAGAAGCATTTCAACATGTTGTTGTTTCAAAACAAACAAGGGAACCATCCCAAACTCATTTGGAGGAAGGTGATAAATCCCAACCTATTCTTCAACACTTTGAGTCTGGATTGCACAGTGATATCCAAATTGAGCCTGAAATTCCTTTTCACACTAACACATCACAGGAATTTTGTATTCCTGTATCAACATCCATAGACATTCCTATTATTGGTTGTCAAGGATTGGATGGAAGTCCTGGTGAAGTGAACATCTCAAAAGCTTCATTACACAGTACCTCTAAGGTACATGGTGTCTTTGTGGCACCTACAGGCCAAGAGTTCTCTGAACACTTGAAAACTGGACCATTTGTTGATCCAGGTTCACTGTTAGAACCTTCTGAATTTGAAAAGATTCAGAAACAAAATCAAGTGTTGGGGGAGAAAGTTGAAAAATTAGAGAGTACTGTTGACTCCTTAAAAAATGAGGTGAAGGAGCTCAAGATTTTGTTGGAAGGGAAAGCAAATTATGTTGCGACAAAGGTGGATAAAATGAAAGAATCCTTGGATGCTTACAAAAAGGAGATCAAGGATGAAATGTCAGAATTCCAAAAAGAGTTTTTCAAGAGTATGAAGGATTTGAAATCTTCATTGTTACAAGTTGTCAGTTCATCTTTGGCTAGTGTTTCAAAGCCATTAGCTATCATGCCTGTATCTGAAGCTGAACCTGAATCAGAATCAACTCAGTCCAAAAGAAAGTTTGATGATAATGATCCTCATGATCATCAAAAGGGGGAGAAAAGGCAAAAGATATGTACTGAGTTAGAAAAACAAAGCACTCGTGAGTTTGAAAATATTGAAACGTCAGCAGATATTGGAGTGACAGAATTTGAGTTTGCAGATATGGAGTTAGCAGATGCAGATGTTCAGAACTCAGAAAAGGTTGTTTTTGAAGAATCAACAATTGTTGAGAAATCAACAGAGGTTCAAAAGGAAATAAGCATTCATGAAATAAGTTCAGACACTGAAGTAGAAATGGAAACTGATAATGTGACAAAGGAATTGGATCTGGATACAGAAATTGAAGTGAATTCAAATGAAACTGAGGTTATGGATATAGTTGATAAGACAGTTGAAGCAGATGTATCAAGTATTTTCGGGTCAGATGAAGTTATAATGACAGATCATAATATGATTACAGAAGAAGTAACAGATTCTTCTGAAGAAGGTTATGAGATCCGTATGGCAGATATTTCTGAGGAAAGTTTGACTGAAAGTTCTGAAGTAAACACTTGTAAAGAGATAGTTCCTTATGTCAGTGGTGAACATCTAAATTCTGAGTTAGAAGAGAGAAGACTGAATGAAATTCTGATAAGAAGAATGCATGGTGAGTTGGTCAGAGCGCTCAATGTTCAGAAAATTCAAAGAATTATGAAGACAGTGAGACCTATTGATTTGTTGGGAGAAGAGGATCACTCAGTTGGATACACAAGTAGTTTTCAAGAGAATTTTGAACTTCATTTTCTGGATGAATTAAACATTCTTAGTGGAGAATATGAAAGAGTTGAAAACTACTTCATGCCTTTGGAGTATGTGTACAGAAGACCCATTGTGATTCCTAGAATTGAGTTGCCAGTTCTGAAAGAACCTTTATGTGATTTTATCCTTGATATGAGTGATACTCCTCTTGTTAAGCATTTCTTCAAATATGTATTCCCAGAAGAAACATATGAGAATATCTACTGCGAAGAAGATGACTCAGTAATAATTGAGAACTTTATTGATGGATTTTTGGATGAAAGAGTTCAGATGGTTTATGTGGAAGCCTCTAACAGATTCAGAAAGCCTGATGAAAGACTACATGTTCATGGAGCAATTGTGAAAGTTCTAGAGTTTCAAACTGGTGAATTTGATGGGTTAAAATATGTGAATCTAACAGTTCAGAAGGAAGGTAATCTGAAAGTAGGCATGACCAGTTTTGACTTTCATAGACTATTTCTGAATGATCAAGTATTTCTGGTGAAGTTCTTTGCTAGTACTGAAGAATCTTGGATAGAACTTGAATGCAGAAGAATTCTGGGGATTTATGTCAGAAATATGTACTTCTATGATTTTCAGTTGGCAATTGAAGCAGGGAAAGAGAAATGTAACTTGTGCAAACCAATCAAAAAGCCTCTTCATGATATTGGAGGTCGTGAATTTGTTGCTGAAGGAGTTGAAAATGAGGGCTTTACATATCTAGTCTGTGGAATAAAAATGTTCTTCAGATTGAATGATTTGGTGAAGTACAGTGATGTTACTTTAAAATGGTTGTTGGTAGAAATGGATGTAAATGCTGAGGGTGAGAAAGCAGTTCTGAAACAAAAATGCAAAATGCATATCAAATAGAGATTGGATCTCAGAACAAGAATCAAAGACTGCAGTGAATGGATGCTCTCAGAAGAAAACCCAAAGAAACTGTTACATAAAGATTTTGTATTTCCTGCTGAGTATGAGGTAAATGGAGTTTATTCAAAAGAGATTGAAGAAGATATTCCAGATATGTCTTCACAAGATGTGAAAATGAAAGATGCAGATCAGCCAGAAAAGTCTGAGGCTAATGAAGAAGAAATACCTGTTGATGTTAATGGTTACTTTCTGGAGTATGCTCTTCCTTATTTCTTTCAACCAAGAGAAGTAAACTTTCTAAGTGTGTATCATGACAGAACAGATGTACATAAATGGCTTCGTGCAGAGATGGCAAGATACTTAGCAAAACCAAAAGAAGTAGTGTACTCAGATTTCTTAATCACTGGAATAAGAGAATTGAGTGTTAAGAAGTTCAGAAAACATGAGTACTATTCATTTGAAGTATTGAGAGAATATGGAAAAGTCTACTACTTTACTGAGGCAGATTTTGACAAGATCTTAGTGACAGATTTCTACAGGTTGTATAGTCTTTTGTCAAATAAAGACTATAGTAATCATAAGAAGGAGAGAGGAGCATTGGATGTAGTAAGAGATGCTATGTTTTACATTCTGAGATGGTATGCATATACAGATTTTTAGATTGCTCTGTATATACAAAGACCATGTGTATATCTTTCAAAGCCAAACAATGGTCATGAACAGTTGAATCTTCTGAAGAGTGGAAATGTTGTAAGATATCCAGAGTTGGGAGTATTCTAGAGAAATGACAGAAAAGAGAAGATTTTCTTCAGACCAGATGAAGTGGCAAAATATTGTTCTGGAACTCTGAGATTCATCAAACATAGCTTGGAGAAAAAGTTAACAACATGATCTCAAGTTGAAGAAATACAATAGATCATAGAAAAGATTGAAAGAAGGCTTAATCTGAGAAATGTAATTCTTTTAAAGATTGTACCTGCTTTGAAAGAGTTCAATGTTGATAAGTACATGACTGTTTGACAAAAAGGGGGAGATTGTTACATCTGAGGTTTTGTCAAAAGTTACAAGTATTGGTTCTGGATAGAAGACTCAGAGTTCTGAGTAAGAAGACTCAGAAGCTCTGGCTGAGAAGTCTCGAAAAGATTACAAGTATGAAAGTCTGAATAGAAGGATCAGAGTTCTGAGTAGGAGACTCAGAACTTCTGAAGAAGAAGTTAAAAAGACCAAGTGCTTTAAAGGAAGTTCTGATATGCTTAGTCAGAAGATTGTTCAGAAGTTCTGAACAACATGTTAAGAACTTATGACAGGATACTTTCCTTTGTATTCTGTTAGTTAATTAGGACACGTGTAATATTCCTATTAGACTTTCATGTATATGTATTGTAGCTTTAGCTTTTCCTTACAGTATATATAGTTGTTAGCAACTGTAAGCTAACTAATCTTTGGCATAACTTTCCGCATATCTTTGTATTCTCTCTCTAGATTTGTAATATGTTCTTGATTGAATACAATACTTTTTGATCTAATTCTCTATCATTTACTGTTTGATTGATATTAATTGATTGTAAGATTGAATCCTGGTTTCTACAAGTCTCCGAGGTCATCTTGGTTGAACGAAATCCTCATAGCTTCTAGCTCTAGATCTTCTTTTGGTCTCGATGAACGCGGGATAGGCCGATCGTTAGGTGCTTGACTGGCATGACGTTTGGCTGCGGAATATGTCAAACCGCATACATCAGAGCCACCAGTTATGCAATTGACGACCTTAGCATGCTCGGGGGTTGGCGGTCGAACGTCGCTAGCAGGGGATTCGACGTAGTCGATGATATATTTGAGGTTTCCTTTCAGGACATGATATGCTAGCTCTTTTTTTAGAGCTATGCAATCGTCTGTCGCATGACCATGATCGACATGGAAGTCGCACCACTTTGACTTATCTTTCTTGGCGTCGTCCTGATCGGATTTCTTTGGCCAACGAATGGTTGCCTGGGCGGTTTTCAGTGCTTCAACCAAGTCCTTAGCGGACCCTTTGAATCCATAGGAGGATATCTTGGGGTACTGAGGGAATTTGGTAGCGGTCTTGGCTTCCGCTTTCGTCTTGAACCGGACGTTCGAGATTTGTCGCGCGGGCTCTGGCTTGGATACGGTTTGGGAAAAATTTCACAGGTCTCGACCACGACCAGAAAAGGTAGGACACATGTTATGAACTATATCTTATATTAAGATAAGGCCCCGACAAAGACCCAAAAAACCTCTGTCGTCCCTCCTAAAACGTAAGTCGAGAGTTCCTCGCGACACTCGACCTCAACGTCGCCCGTTCCGCACGACCGTCGCACAAGACCGTACGACCTTGACTAACTCAATATACGATTGTTACGTTTGTTCAATGATTAATGCAGGAGTCAGTCATTATTGGGCAACTGTTGGGTCTAGAAAGCCCCAATTATATAGAAAGTTTTATAAAGTCCGTGTAAAGTCAATGAAAGTCAAATGTATTGTAATTAGCTTTGTTAGTCTTTTGGGCTTTGGGAGTTTAATGGGAGTTAAATGGGCTTGGGCCCATGTCATGTAATTAGACACTATAAATAAGTGTCTTGGGCTTCATTTGTAAGAAGAGATTTTGATAGACAAATCCATTTAGAGAGAAACTCATTGTAATATCTTGTAATTCACAGATTGTTAATAAATCATATGACCAGTTGCTGTGAATACGATCTTGAATGTTCATTCTATATTGAATCTTGATTATCAGTGATGATTACGGGACTTACAATTGGTATCAGAGCCAATCAACAAACAAATTCGTCCAAGAGTGTGTTTGATCGCGTTCTTGAAGTTTCTTGATCAATTCGACAATTGATTCCGCTACTGCTAACAATTCTTGAATTCCTAACAATTCTTGAATTCGTTTCTATCATTGATTCAAGTAATTTGAATTTGTCTTTCTGTTGAATCGATATCTTACAATCAAGTCATCCAAAGATTTTCTCTCTATGCTGATTAATTCTCGAAATTAAACAGAGATCACGGGTATGTTTTCGAAATTCTTGATTGGTTTCTTGATCAAAGTGATTATATCTGTTGCATGTTGATTAGTATTCAAATTTTTTGTTGAAAAGAAGATTTCATTAATTCATGTACTCTAACCGTTTGATGAAATGCATGTGACAGATTTGATTAATTCTTGCATATTCTAGATTTGTGTTGATTCTCATTTTTTATCATAATTCGTAGTTGATATTTGAATTTGTCATTTCATCATGCCTGAGATTGTTGAAGTTTTTGTGAGACCTGCAAGTTCTATAACCAGTTCAGACAATTTACAAAAATTAAGTCCTGTAAAAACAAAAGAAACAATTTCTAAACCAAAAACGTAGATTGTACATTTTGAAAGAAAGATTGCTAATCTTCAAGAAAAACAAGATGAAAATGCAAAAGTTATAAAGATTTTGCAAAAAGAGAAATCTGATTTTCTAAAGGATTTTGAAAAGGCTCAAGAGGACATAAAGTTGTTAGAAAAAGAGAATGTTGATTTGAAAGAGAAAATCAATTTTGAAAGAAAGATGTTGACAGATTCTGAAAATAGAATCAAATCATGTGAAATGAAAAATTGTCAACTCTTGAGACAGATCTATGACTTTGAACAAGTTCTTATACTTGAAAGAGAGAAATTTGAGAAAGAGAGAAGAAACTTTCAAACTGAGAGGAAAGGTTTTGAAACAAAGTCTGTTGAATTATCTCTGAAAATTTCTGATTTGGAGAAAATTCTTGCAAAAGAAAGAAAAGAGTTTGAATGCAAGAAAAATGTTTTTCAAAAAGAAAAGAATGGTTTTGAGAAAAAGAAAACAGGAATGTTAAATGAGTTTTCTGTAAAAATCAATGAGTTGGAGAAAGAGTTAGAAGATGGAAGGAAAGAGACTGAAAAGAAGAAGGTAAATGGCTTTAAAGAAAAATGCTCAAAAGATGAGTTTGAAAAGGAAAAGAAAGTTTTTCATTTGGAGATAAGGAGACTTATTAAGAAATTATCTGATTTATCAACTAAAATCATGATAGAGAGGATGTCCAAATCTGATTTGCAGTCAAGATTTGATTTGTATGTTAAAAAGTTTAAAGAATTTGAAACGAAAGTTGTTGACAAATCAAATCATAGTTCAAAAGATCAGATTCGTTCTTCTAATCTGTTTTATGATTATCCTATTGATAAATCTTATAATTGTTCTTTTAAAAAGGTAAAAATGGAATGGAGAGTTAAAGGAACAACTTCTAAGAAAGAAGTGCCAACATCAAAAGTTCCTAATTCAAATGTCAAGAAGAACAATACATTTCAAAGAAAATCTTTTGTTAAACCTGATGTGATTTATTCTGTAAATCAATTAGTCAGAGTTGCACAAAAGAAACTTTGTTGTTCATATTGTGGGACTAATGATTTTGTGAACAAGAAGTTTATTCCGCACTGGTATGGTTCTTATAGAATATCTGCATATACCACTGCACCTAACAAACCAGGACCCAAGTTCATATGGGTACCAAAGACAACTTAATCTGTTTTGCAGGTTATTCATGTGTAAAGCTGAATGATCATATATTGACACATGACTGAAAACAGATGTTGTGCTTAAATTGGGAATTTTGACTTTTGGATAATTCAGTCCAAAACTCGGTCTGAATGTGACTATGGATTTCTGATTCATACAGATCAATTTGTTGATTTTGAAGCATTTTTTTTTAAAAAGTTCATCTTACTGTGGTGTAATCGAACTCATAGTTGTGGGTGTTTTTGGTAGAAAACATTCCCAGAGAATATGTTCAGAATCACATTTTGAGCAACCCTGCAAATTTTGGTTGAAAAATTCTGATTTTTGAGCAAGTTATGGTGATTTGAAGTTCAGAATGTTCAAAAATCACAAAATCCAAACATTTTTCTAAGGTATTTTCTCTGGATAGTTTTATCAGAATTCTGACTCTGTTACTCAGAAGTTCTGACTCTACTACTCAGTATTTTGAACAAGTTACTTAGAATTCTGACTCAACTAATCAGAATTCTGACTCTGATACTTAGAATTTTTGAGCAAGTGACTCGAAATTCTGACTCTTCTAATCAGAATTCTGACTCTACTACTCAGAATTTTGAACAAGTTACTCAGAATTCTGACTCAACTAATCAGAATTCTGACTCTGATACTTAGAATTTTGAGCAAGTTACTCAGAATTCTGACTCTTCTAATCAGAATTCTGACTCTACTACTCAGAATTTGTTTTTTTTTATATCTAATGAGGAATCATCGTAGATGATTACCAAAATCTCTTGATTTTGCAGGATTATCTTGATTTCAGAGGAAGTATTGACTCAAAATTTGATCTGATTGTTTCAAGATAAAGTTCAAAACCCGTGCTTCAACGTTTTAGGTTTTTGAACATATCAGTTCAAAACCCGTACTTAAATGACTATGGCTTCTGAATAATTCAGTTCAGGACCCGTACTTCAGAGACTAAGACTTCTAAACAAATCAGTTTAGAACTCATATTTCTCATGTGATATCCTTAACTGTCATATTTTTATGTTTCAAGGAACAAGTGGTGAAAGGTAACATTGCATTATGTTTTATTTCTATTGCTTTGAAAGTTTAAATCTTAACAAATTTAATTCAATGAGATGAATTTTTTTAATGAATAAAATGTGTGTCAAGGGTGATTTTACAAGTATTTTTGTTTCATCTGAGTTATATTTGTTTCAACTTTCACTTCTGAAATAAATCGTAAGGTTAGCAAAACATGAATGAAATTATGTTGAATGCTCAATGTTATGTAAATTTAGACTTATATAGAATATAATGCTCAAAAAAAGTCAAAATGTCAGAATGATGGATGGAAACAAAAATATGGGGGAAGTACTACGTTTTAGAACCAAGTGATTGAGATGAAATAAATATATATAAAATCATTTAGTTTGAAAGTTTGTACCTGTGGCCTTTCTGGTTTGGGAGAGTAAGTCCTAAGGGGTGCTCGACACCTAGTCCCTAAGATCAATTGGTCTAGGATCGGCTGACCCAAATCCTGCAATAGAACCAGATAGAAAGCCATGTTCTACTGGTACAAATGGGTTTAAGATATATCGATGTGGCCTTTCTGGTTTGGGAAATTAAGTTCCAAGGTGTGCTTGTCACCTAGCACCTAAGACCAACTGGTCTGGGATATGCTGACCCAAATCCTGCTATAGAACCAGATAGAAAGTCATGTTTAACGATGTATCTTATTCTTACTAAACTTTTTGATTAAAAGATGCCAATGTGCACAAAATTAAAAGATGTCAATGAGCACAAAATTAAAAGATGCCAATGAGCACACATCTCTTGAAACTTTGGGAAAATACAAAGTCGCAATAAACCTGTAAATTTGTGAAAATCCTGATTTTGGACAAATAGTGTGAGTAGAGCAAAGTATTCTTATATGTTTTAGAATTGCATATGCTTGAAGCTAATCATATTTCGCATGCTAAGCACACCAAATAGATTTAATAAAGAGATTGAAACTGAACATTTTTAACTTGATATGCAATGATGACTTGTATTTGAATCCAAACACATACATTTGATTTCATTTGATTGAAAAATTTGTTAAATTTCATTATGTTGGATTTCTTTTGTAAAGTTTTCAAATGATCAAATGTTAGTAGTTATCAAGTGTATGAATCTTATTTTGAAATGAATAATTTAAATAAAATATATGCATACTTTTAGGGGGAGAAAACAAATTGCTCCAGAATTCTTATTTTGAGGGGGAGCAAGGTTATTCATTAAGGAGGAGATTGTTAGTGATACTCAGAAACGCGACTGAAATTGAAGAAGTTTTTCAATGATCATGATGATCTCAAATCATAAATGAGAGGGGGAGAATGTTCATTTAATGTACAATCATTTTCATTTTGATGATCATGGTTATGATAATCAAAAGGGGGAGAAGAAAATAGAAAATGATTTGTACAGAATCAACAAAAGAGAGAAATGTTATTTTAATGGGGAGAAAAGGAAAAGGAAACTGATCCAGTTTATTCAGAATTCTGATCAAGTGCAATCAATTTTGAATGACTCCTCAGAAGTTGAAGTAAGTGAACTCAGAAGTCAGATCGTGAGATGTTCAAAGGCTAATCAGAACTCTGATCCAAAGTTGTCCAGAATTCTTGACTATATATTGATGCAGACTTGTTCAAGAGGAGTTTGCTCAGATTTTATTCAAAGCCATTCAGAAGTGTTCAAGTTTAGAAATCTGATCATGTTTATTGAGGCTATTCAGAATTCAGAAGTCAGATTGTGGAATGTCAAAAGTTAATCAGAAATCAATGTTCAAATGATGGTTCAAAAGTAAGTCTTCGAAGCTTTATCAGAATTCTGACTCCAATAGTCAGAACTTTATCGTGTGGAATCAGAACTTTGGAGTTAGAATTTTTTCAGAAGTTCTTCACGTTCAGAATTCTGATTGACTTACTCAGAATTCTGAGTGGTCTTCTCAGAACTTTTACTTAGTATATTTCGATGTAAAGGTGCAATTTCAGAATTGTTCGACAGCTTTGCGCCCCTGTCATATTTTGATCAGAACTTCCTCCTCGAAGATCCAAATTTGACGATTTCAGATGCGCTGGATTCCTAAGACATAGATGAACATTTTTCATGTTTTGAGTTTGTTCTGAATAGATGTGCTTATTGGTCAGATTCTGTGTCAAAGTCAGTGTATAGCTGCTAGACCGAAGCAACGTTTTTCACGATATTTCTCCCAACTTTCAGAAAGGTGTTCTATCTTCTATTTTTGGGGATCCAAGCTGAGTTATTGAATTGTATTGAGACACTCCCTCCTATGATCTTAATGGATTAATCTCTTGAGCTTAATGGTCATTCAACTCGCATTTCAAAGACGAATTCTTTATTATAAACTGAGGTGGTTTCAGTCGAGCTTATTGCACATTGGATTCGATTTTAAAGTTGTAATTTGTGAAGAAGAAGAGCAAATTTTGAGGGGGGGCTTGGATAGATTTGCATGGCGTGAAGATGTGAAACACTAAAGTTTTCAAAGAAATCAAGGGGGAGATCATTTGAAGATGCTTTCTTTATAAAACTTTAGGGGGAGATTGTTGGGTCTAGAAAGCCCAATTATATAGAAAGTTTTATAAAGTCCATGTAAAGTCAATGAAAGTCAAATATATTGTAATTAGCTTTGTTAGTCTTTTGGGCTTTGGGAGTTTAATGGGAGTTAAATGGGCATGGGCCCATGTCATGTAATTAGACACTATAAATAAGTGTCTTGGGCTTCATTTGTAAGAAGAGATTTTGATAGACAAATCCATTTAGAGAGAAACTCATTGTAATATCTAGTAATTCACAGATTGTTAATAAATCATATGACCAGTTGCTGTGAATACGATCTTGAATGTTCATTCTATATTGAATCTTGATTATCAGTGATGATTACGGGACTTACAGCAACGGTCATAACCGACGAAGAGCAATTATGAAGAGTTACAACTGGCGACCGTTATGGCTGTTATCGAAGCAATCAATGAGCTAATCAAAGCACCCGAAGGTTATAAAAGATCAAGTTAAACTTCAGTTCCAGGGACCGAACATCGAACAATAGAAGATAAGCATCCCAGCTCAGAATAACACTACAAGCAAAGAACTCTCACTCGAAGAATCGCTCCCGACGCACGACTTTCACTCTCGACCAACAGTTTACACATTGTTTTCACACACGATGCACACTGTTTTTACATTTCAAACACTTGTACTTTACATTTTGAAGTCTTTCCCTTCATTTGTATTGTAATCTCTGTACGATCGACACCCGAAACACCAAGGACATCGCCCCTAATTGGAGACCATAGTGCAGCGACGACATCCACTGTCATCCGCAGGTTTTTACCTCGTTGAGGTTTTTTCCTGCGTCATCAAATCCTCTGTCTCATTTACATTTTTGTCTTTGTCGCACGCCTCTGTCGAACGATTCCTTTCTTTAGTTGTTAAAGTCCACATCGACCTTAAGTTGTCCCTTTGGAGCGATTTTTGGCATTAACAGTTTGGCGCCATCCGTGGGACGTCATCTAGAGAAAATCTTCGACGAACGTGCATCTTACTAACGGTTTCTTGGAGTTTTCTTTGTTCTCTGTTTCAGAAAAATGGCAGCCCCTGGAGATCAGCAGCATGTCATTGCCTAGATGTACCAGGAGCTTGAAGTCGCTCGAAATCAAATCAACTCCATGGCAGAGCAAAGTCGTAGAGCAGCTGAGGAGATCGCACGGTTAAGGAATCCCTCTGGACCTCAGAATGGTCCTAGGCCATTCGTTCAGAATCCAGGGCAAGGATCGTCCGGTTAGAATGGTCCTCGACCATTCGCGCATAATCCAGGTCCATGATCAGGTCCGTTCGCTCAAAATCAGCATCCAGGTCCGTTCATACAGAACCAGCAGTCGGGACCGTTCAATCCAAATCCCCAATTCAGGACGTTTCCTCCTCATCATATAAGGCCACCACCCATGCAGAATGGATCGCACCCATTTCAGAATGGGTCGAAGCCGTTTCAGAATGGGTCGCAGCCGTATTTTGTTCCTTTCAACGGAGACGCCAATGGCTCGTCGCATGGCAATGGCACCATGTTGGTTCCTTTTTGTTTAAACAATGATGATTCTTTCAGTTTAGTTCAGATATGTTTATATTGCGGAAGTGTATTTAATGAACTGAAAGAAATGCTAAGATAGAAGAACACACAATATCAAATAAGTAATGAAGATGACAGATAAATATCTCAAAGGTTACTGTATTTGATATTATCAAGAACATACCAAGAAATCTGCTGGTGTGTGTGTTTGTGCGTAGGTTAATATCTGATTTTTGTTAATAGAAGAACTCAACATGAGTCTTCTATTTATACTACTACAAAGGGGACATACTTTAGACAATAAGGACTGATCTACAGTAGACAGGATCGTGTGAACAGTAGCAGGTACTGAATGCATTAAATGTGCTGAAATCAACTTGGTACTGAGCCCTATTAGAGTTTGACACATGGAGGTTGTCAGGGCACTCCTTGTACAAGTGGATGAACGGATCCTGGAACAGTAGAAAGATATTTGTTGATTTCTTCCAAGTCTTCAGTATACCGCAGAGGCTCTGTCAATGGGGACAGAGGTTCTGTGGCTCGGTCCTCTGTGAGCAGTCTTCTGTCGATTCTTGCCTTCGGTCTTCTTGGTGTCTCGGCAGAGCCACTGTTGGAGGCTTCTATACTTAGCCTATTTTTCACTACTTTTACAAACAGAAAGATTGGAGCTAACAATCTCCCCCTAAGTAGTGAAAAAATGAAAATTTGAAAAGTACATGGATTTTTAAGCTAAGTATATACTAAGAACACTTTTCTTTTCACATTAGATTATGCCAGAGGCATTTACATATGATTGTATTTTGAAAAGAAAAATTACTGAGGATTTTTTTGACTGACTCAGACGTTGGCATCTTTGAAGTCGTTATAACTTCTGCAGTCGAGTCCTTCCCTTATAAGCTCGTGATAGAAACTGATGCAAAGTTTTCTGAAATTGATTGTTGCATCGATGATCTCTATCAGTCTGTTGGCCAAGCTTTGATCCATGAGCTCTGTTCCTCTGTGCTCAACTAGGATCGCTCTGAACTCTGTCAAAGTACTTGTTAATGCTATAATATGTTGTAATCAAGGCTTTTTATATATTAGCTTACTTTCCTTTAGTTTGACTTTGTAATAGTCAAGGGTATATAAACCCTTTGTAAGCTTTTGCATAATAACAGTTCTTAATAGAGATGACATACTTTCTCTCACTTGAATTTCTCTCTCTATCTTGAATGATCTTGGTTTAACAATTGGTATCAGAGCTGGATTCGAGATTCAGAGGAGATTTTCAGTGATCAATCACGAAAAGTTTGGTTAATTCTACAAGAAAATTCGATCGATTTTCTGGATTTATCAAGAAAATCTCATTTTCTTGAAATTTGATCAAATTTTTCTGTTTTTTGATCAAATTGTTCTGCGTTTTGGCTCTCTGGATTCGTTTTTCTGAGGAGATCATATTTTGTTCAAGGATCGAAGTCTAATTCGAAAGTTTTCAGCATCAATTTTGAGGTTTTCAAGAAAATTGTTCTGTGCGTGTTGTTCTCTGCTCGATCTGTTCAGAATCAGTTTCAGAGGTTTTCAGAGGTTCTTATTTGAATAAAAAGTGTTAGGTTTTAGATTTCGAACTTGTCTGTACAATATTTGCTCAGAAATTTTGGAATTAAGAGGATTTTTGAAGATTTTGATCATTTCTCCCTAGATCTGAACTTTTCGCAAGATTCATCTTCTTTTCGCAACATTCATCATCAGTTTTCGCAACCTTCAGTTTTTCTGATTACAAGTATACTGTTCGCATAGCTTCTCGCTACCTTCTATTGAGAAAACCTTACTTTTCGCAACCCTTTGACCCGAAAACCTTATTTTTCGCAACCCTCTGACCCGAAAACCTTACTTTTCGCAAGCTTCTGTTGCGAAAAGTGATCTTTCAGCTTTCAAGTTTCTGCCCAAGTCTACTTTTCGCAACCATTGCTTGCGAAATCCTCACTTCTCGCTTCCTTTGCTTGCGAGTTCCTTACTTCTCGCAACCCTTGCCTGCGAGTTTCTGACTTGGTTAATTTCAGACGTTTTTCAGTGTTGACTTTCTGTTGACCATGGCTAACCAAGAGGGTTTATACAAGAACGATATAATGATGTTGCTGGGTTCGAATATTCGTCCTCCGGTTCTTATAAATGAAAATGAGTTCTCGCAATGGTAAGATCGATTCATCAATTTCGTGGAATCGCAAAATAATGGTGCAAACATTATGCGATCATTGATGGAAGGTCCGTTTGTCAAACCGTATGTGAATGTTCCGGCTACCGCAACTACTCCGACTTCAAGATCTCTTAAGAAACCCGAAGATTATACGCCGGAAGAAAATTTGCGATCTCAAGGAGATAGGGAAGCCAAGTCTTTTCTCATTCAAGCTCTTCCAAACCACATATATAATAGAATTGATTGTTATAAAAATAATATAACAATGATGTGGTCTCAACTTGAGAAAATCATGCTAGGTTCCGCGGTTGCAACTCAACTCCGACAAACGCGATTCATGAACAATTTTGAAGGGTTGAAGGCCAAGGAGAACGAGTCGTTAAAGAGTATTTTTGATCGATTTTTGGGGGGTGATAAATGATCTTTATAAGATAAAAGTCACCAAGACGGAATTGGAAGCTAACTTGAAGTTTCTAAATGCTTTACAACCGGAGTGGAACAAATCTTGCCACCGTCTTAGAAACGATGTGAGGATATCTTCTATGCAAATTCAATAATTGTATGAAATTCTCATGACGGATGAGGAATTGGTTAAAGCAAAGAAGGAGAAGTTAGACAAGAAGAGTAAAGGGAAATCCGTTGACCCGATAGCATTACTAGCTAGTCAACTCGCCGAGAAGACTCTTTTGGAGAATGCTTTCGATGGTAATGTGGAAGATGATGGGGAGGAGCTCGAAAAAGCAATGATACTTCTAACGCAACATTTTCAGAAAAGGTATCAGAATCGTTCGGGAAGTAATAATAATTTGTGGTTTACTTCGGGATCCAGGAAAGTTAATCAAGAAGGTGGAAGCTATCCCAAAGGTCGATACTACCAAAGTGTTTGAGAACAAGAAGGAAGACGAAAAGAAGGTAGTTATATGCTTCAAATGTGGAAAAATGGGGCATATGGCAAGAGATTGTAGGACAAAGGTGGTGTGTGATACTTCTTATTATAAGAAGAAGTTGGAGCTGGCGGAAAAGAAGGAGAATGGCACTATTCTACTCGTGGAAGAGGAGTATTTCTTGGATTATTCTGATGATGAGTCTCAAAATGAAGAGAGTGCCATGAAATGCTTTATAGGAGATGATGCGAGTGATGATGAAAAGGATGACGATGAGAGCACAACCGATGAATCTGAGGTACCTTCTAAATTCGATTATGACTTTTTATTATCTCAGATGAATAATGTCGTAAATGCTATTCGCACGCTTCGATCAAAACGTCTATCTGAAAAAGAAATTAATAATGATCAATCAAAACCAGAGGAACTAGGGTCCAAACTTTGTTTCGTTCAAACTGTAGAAGCTCTTCTTGCATAGCATCTACCCAGTTTGGGTCGTCAAGGGCTTCAGAGATTCTTTTTGGCACGATCACACTAATAAAATTTGTAACGAAACAAAAGTTAGCAGTGGTTGATCTTGTTCTTACCTTTTTAGAGGGTTCGCCGATTATTTGGTTTGGAGGATGGATTTTTGTCCATTTTGTTGTTCTTGGGAGATGGTCATCGAAGTCATCAAGTTTATCTTCAGAGGTTGTGTTTTGAGGTTCTGGTGCATCCTCTGTCATAAATGGTGCTTGTTCACTTGTGCTTGGTTCTTCAGCTTGTGGGATGATTGGTATGAGTGTTGGTATTCTTTCCTCTAAGGAAGTAGAGACTGAGTCCTCGTTTTCCTCTGCTATTAATTCCTCTGTTGTTGCTGGAGTTGGTATTTCAGGATCTTTTGTAGTTGTTTTCTTTGTTGTACTATCTTCTGTTGTCTCCCCCTCGACATTTGCATCTGTATGATTTACAGAAGACGATGAAGTATTAAAGGGTCCAGTTAGAGTTATACCTGTCTCGATCTGGCTCACAGAAGATGATTTTCCAGAGGCTCTGACGGCTCCAGCAGAAGGATCAATATCATCATGGAACATCTCTTGAAATAGAAGATTTAAGTCTTCTTCTCTAGTTTTGAGATGCCATAGGATTCCCCTTTTAGCCCGAGTTCTGAACTGATTTGTTCAGAAGTCTTTTGGAAAGAATCGTCAAAAGACACGTTGATGCTTTCTACAATGGTTCGTGACTTCAGAAGATAGACTATGTAGGCCTTGGATGTGACAGAGTATCCAATTAACTTGCCTTCATCAGCTTTTACTTCAAACTTTCCTCTTGTTTCTCTGTCGTTTAAGACAAAACACTTGCATCCAAATACATGGAAGAACTTCATGTTTGGTCTCCTTTTATTGATCAAATGATATGGTGTCTTGATGTGCCTCTTTACGATGGTTGATCGATTTTGGGTATAGCAAGCGGTCGATACTGCTTATGCCCAAAATGTCATTGGTAATCCACATGATGTTAGCATAGTTCTGGCAGCCTCAACAAGCGTGCGGTTCTTTCGTTCAACCACGCCATTCTGTTGTGGGGTGCGTGCAGCAGAGAAGTTCTGTGATATTCCTTCTTCTGTAAGATAGGCTTCAATGACATAGTTTTTGAATTCAGTGCCATTGACGCTTCTTAGTTTCTGGATCCTGCACTCATACAAAACTTGGATTATTTTCATTAAATTTATCAGAATGTTTGGAACATCTGATTTCTTTCTGACAAATTCAACCCATGTAAATCTTGAATACTCATCGATTAAAACAAGTATATATTTCTTGCCACCTAGGCTCTGTGTAGCGATTGGACCGCAGAGGTCAACATGAAGCATATACAGAATCCTAGGACAATACACATCAGTTTTGCCTTTATGGGAAGCTCTTTTGAGTTTTCCCATTTCGCAGGCAGAGCATAAATTATCTTTATTAACCTTAACATCTGGCAGACCTTTGACTAGATCAAGTTTTGCAAGTTTATCTAGAGTATGAAAGTTTAAGTGACAGAACCTGTTATGCCATAACCAGGATTCTTCGCTTTTGCATGTAACAAGGCATAGTTTTTCTTCCTTGTTCTTGGCACAGAAGTTCATGAGATACAGATCACCTCTTCTTTCGGCTCGCAGAAGTTCGACTCCTGTGTCTTCACCTTGTAGAGAGCAGAAGGTTCTTTTGAACATCACATCGAAACCCGTATCACAGAGTTGGCTTACACTTAGAAGATTGTGTTTAAGGCCATCCACATATGCAACTTTGCATACGGTTATATTCTCCTTCTTTATGACTCTGTAGCCTTTATTGTACCCCTTTTGTTGTCTCCAAAGGTCACAGATCCACCATCGTGTTTTTCTTTGTATATGGATAGAAGACCTCTGTCGCCAGTCATGTGTCGCGAGCATCCGGAGTCTAGATACCAGATCGGCACATACTGCTTCTGCAAGACAATCAGAGAGTTTTAGGTACCCATATCCAAATGGGTCCAGTTTTGTTAGGGGTCTTCAAGTTTGCCTTATCATTCTTGGTCTTTGTTTTAACTTTTGTTGAAGAACCATTTTGTTTCTTCTTACCCTTGAATTTAGCCTTTTCTTTGGGTACAGAGAGGAAACATTTTGGACTTGAGAATTGTTGACTTAATTGAAACATGAGATCAAAGCAATGACAGTATTGAATGTGCGAACAGATTTGCTTGAACTTTTCATTAAAGACATTAAATGAGGGCACAGAGGCATTACAATTTATCCTAACATTCGACTTTCTATTACAAGAAGGTTTATGTAGGCTAGATTGTTGTTTGCAAAATCCTTTGTTGAGAGCGGCCTTCTGTGTACCCCTTCTGTGGTAAACTTCTGCAGGTTTCACTGTCACAGAAGAAAAAAATTTATTATTTTTGGTCCATTTACACTTCTATTGCCATGTTAATTTTTCTTTAATAGGTTTTAAGGGCTTCAAAATCTTTGAACTTGTTGAAATTTTAGTGGACATTTGCTTCTGTTGTTTAAATTTTTTAAGCTCAAGAGAGGTTTTGGCTTGTATACACATGTCCAAAAAGTCTGGACAGATAGGAACTCTTGTGATTTTCTCCTTGGGAGAAATAGTTCTGTTAAGAACTCCAGAGGGTAGTTTAAAATTCTCTGTGTCACAAGGTACGATCTCTGACTCAGAGTCAGTCTCAGATTCGTCAGAGGATGAATCGTCCTCATATACAGAGGTTGAGTCACTTAGTTCTCTTTCAACAAGGGTTGGACTTTCAGAGCATGTGCCATACTCACTTTCTTCCTTTTCCGTGGCACTATCTTCTAAGTCAATAGAAGTATCTGTTAAGTCTTCTATAGAGAGATTTTTCTTATTGGAAGGTGTACAGAGGTTTTCTTCAGAGATATCAAGTTTTTCTTTTGTAAGGTTTGGCTTGAACTCAAGTTCCTCTGCTGATAAATTCTTTTCAGAATTCATCATGCAGACAAATGCAACTTGAGTTTGAGTCTCGGGGTCACCAAACTTGAAGATTCCTATCTAATCTTGAGTTTTCAGATACTTCTTAGGTTTGGATTCTCTTTTGACAGAGATTGAGGGTGACAGATCTGTGTTTTCAAACCACACATTTGTCATCTTCAGAGGTTTCCTCTTGTGAGGTTCCCCAGATACTTTTTGCCTTTTACTTACAGAGAGTAGATTTGGAAATCCAGGTTTTCTTGTATCTCCTATATGAAATAGAGAGGACAGAGATTTGTCTCTTTTGTTTCCTGTATATGGATCTATATCACAGAAGCCAATTCCCCTTCTCCCTATTTGTGTATTGATTTTTTCGTACACCTTCTGTGCATCTTGAAATTTTTTAATTAAAAGATATGTTCTGAGTAAATCTTGACATATGACTTCTCTTTCCTTTTGAAAATAATGTTTAAGAGCCAGGATGTTCATTCTGTCACACTCAACGTCCATAAGTTCTTTCGATTTTGTTTTTAAAGAAGAATTAAGTTCATAAATCTTTTCTTTTAAAGGATTTAATTTTTTGTTCCAGTATGTTTCAATTTCTTCCTTTTCTAGAAAACTTTTGGCTTTTTCTTGAGTGAAAAGTCTAGCTTCTCTCTCATAGAAGGTGAGCTTTTTCTGAGCACTTTCGCATGTCCTTTTAAGTTCATTGTGTTCAATGTTAAGTTTAAGCAAATCAGCTTCTGTTGTATTAGAGTTAGAAGTGGATACCTCAATATCAGAGTCAGAGTTGACTTCTGCCATGCCACAGAACAGGGCGTTCTTTGTTTCTCCTCCTTCATATGATGTATCTGATAGCCAGTTCTCTTGATTTACCATTAATGACTTCTGAGCATAGTATTCACCTTTCTTTTTGTAGAAAGCAACATCCCTCTGAGGGCGATTTGATTTGCTCCTGCATTCGTTGGCGAAGTGACCTGGCTTTCCACAATTGTAACAGCCTTGGTTCTGTGGAGCGTTTCCATCCTTGTCGTCTGACCTCTGTCGGTCACCACTTCTGTCGGTTCTGCATTCATTTGCGTAGTGGCCTGGCTTACCACATTTGTAACACTCTTGATTCTGTGGAGTGTTTCCAGTTTTATCATCCGATCTCTGTCGGTCATTACCTCTGTCATTTGACCTCTGTCGGTCACCACTTCTTTCGTTTCTTTCGTTCGACCCTTCTCTTTCGTAGCGTTCATTTCCAGTCTTCTTTTGGTATCCTCTGCTGAATTCCCTAGTCAATAGTGCTAATGATTTAGCTATCGAGGCCAGGGTTGTTTCTTCTTCTTCTTCTTCTTCCTTTTCTTCTTCACTATCAACTATCATGATTTTCTTTTTCTTCTCCTTCTTTACCTCTGCAGCTTTCTCCTTTGGCTTCTCTTTATCTTCTGTAGTCTTACCAATCAGCGCAAGAGGTGCACTGATTTGCATTTTTGCATGTGCAATATGAGGTTCTTGGGCTGCCAATGTTCCATAGAGATCTGACAGAGTCCAGGAGTCTAAGTCTTGATTTGTTTGTAGAGACATAGACAACTGGAGCCATTCATCATTGAGACTCTTTAGGAACATGACATTGTTTTCCTCTGAAGTTCTGTGGATTCCGAACTTCTTGCATTTGTTGATTAGAGAGTTGAATCGATCATATGTTGTCTGCAGAGGTTCTGTTGGCAGAGCTTTGAATGCATAGTATTCGTTGATGTATTGGGCTCTGCGGTTCTTCTGAGTTTTGGCCCCACCCTCCAGTTGTTTTTCCAGTTCCTTCCACAGATCGTATGCAGATTCACACGCATCTAAGGATTGGAAAAGGTCATTGGGTATTGCCATTATCAGAAGTCTCTTAGTCTTCTGAGCAACTTCATATTTTGCCCAATCAGGATCTGACCACTTGTCCTTGGTCTTTGGTTTCTCGTACGCAAGAACCTCAGGAGTGTCATCTGTGGTAGGAATACGTGGTACTGTGACCATGGGAACGAAAGGAGGATTGTTGATATAGTGCATGAGTTCTTTGTCGGTACCCTCGAAGAAGTGAATCATTCGTATATTCCATTGAGGGTACTCGTCTCTAAGAAGAGTGGGTGGTTTGGTTAAAGATCCAGCAGTGAAGAAGTTGTTTGTATTTGTCATTTTGAGAGAAATAAAATATTCAGAAAGATAGGGTATGAACAACAGGTTTTTCATAATGTGAAGTGGATGCTTCGTATGATGTTTCTAAGTTTAATGGCTTTAAGTTGAGCACAAATATGGTGTTTTAACCAGAATAACAGATTCTATAAGTTTACCAAAGTTCGAATGAATCGAAAATGGCAGAAAAACATAAACTTTTTATGAAAAATAGGTTAAAAATCCAAGTTTCTACCAAAGATCATTGTTTAGAGTGGAACCCTTGATATTAAAAATCAAGGTTAGCTCTGACACCAATTGTTGGTTCCTTTTTGTTTAAACAATGATGATTCTTTCAGTTTAGTTCAGATAGGTTTATATTGCGGAAGCGTATTTAATGAACTGAAAGAAATGCTAGGATAGAAGAACACACAATATCAAATAAGTAATGAAGATGACAGATAAATATCTCAAAGGTTACTGTATTTGATATTATCAAGAACACCAAGAACATAACAAGAAATCTGCTGGTGTGTGTATTTGTGCGTAGCTTAATATCTGATTCTTGTTAATAGAAGAACTCAACATGAGTCTTCTATTTATACTACTACAAAGGGGACATACTTCAGACAATAAGGACTGATCTACAGTAGACAGGATCGTATGAACAGTAGCAGGTACTGCATGCATTAAATATGCTAAAATCAACTTGGTACTGAGCGCTATCAGAGTTTGACACGTGGAGGTTGTCAGGGCACTCCTTGTACAAGTGGATGAACGGATCCTGGAACAGTAGAAAGATATTTGTTGATTTCTTCCAATTCTTCAGTATACCGCAGAGGCTCTGTCAAAGGTGACAGAGGTTCTGCGGCTCAGTCCTCTGTGAGAAGTCTTCTGTCGATTCTTGCCTTCGGTCTTCTTGGTGTCTCGGCAGAGCCTCTGTTGGAGGCTTCTATACTTAGCTTATTTTTCACTACTTTTACAAACAGAAAGATTGGAGCTAACACACCAGTTCAAGAATCAATCCGCAAGCAGGGGCAAATCTCGACCCCAATGACCCCGTCGCCCAGCGATTGAAAATGCTAGAAGATCAGAACGAGTGCGTCCTATCTTTGCTCGCCAAACTACCTGGAGCAGCCGTGCCCGTTGATTTCGAACCTCGATCAGGATTTCAGGCGTCACCCTTAATCGGTGAGATCGCGACTGTTGAGGTCCCGAAGAAATACAACGTCCCCGCCTTCACGCCCAAGTATTCGGGAGTGACCGATCCAACAGAGCACGTCGCGCAGTATAAGCAGCTCATGTGGACGATCTCGATCCCACACATGTATCAGGAGGTCTGTATGTGCAAAAGCTTCGGTATGACTCTCAAACCCAAGTCCATCGGGTCGTTCACTGAATTGGTCAACCAATTCTCCCAGCAATTCGCCAGCAGTCGCAATTGTGACGTCAAGACTGCAATTGAAGCTTATAAGCGTGGTCTGGACGACAGCTCATGTTTATACACTGACCTGACCAAGTTTCCTCCGGAGAATTTTGAAGACGTCCGAGCTCGAACCCTAGCGTACATGAGAGTAGAGGACGACGATGCCTTTCGTCGCAAGCATACCGACGACAAAAGGTCGTTAGGTGTGAAAAAGCCCAAGCTCAAGACAAAAGCAATTTCCAAAATAGGGCCCGCGCGCCAGATCTCGAACGTCCGATTCAAGACGAAAGCAGAGGCTAAGACCGCGACCAAGTTTTCTCAGTACCCCAAGATATCCTCTTATGGATTCAAAGGATCCACTAAAGATTTGGTCGAAGCTCTGAAAACCGCCCAGGCGACTATTCGATGGCCAAAGAAGTCTGAACAGGACGACGCTAAGAAAGACAAATCTAAATGGTGTGACTTTCATGTCGACCATGGTCATGTGACGGATGATTGCATAGCTCTCAAAAAGGAACTAGCGTATCATGTCCCGAAAGGAAATCTCAAAGATATCATCGATGACGTCGTTACTCCAACTAGCGACCATCGACCGTCAACCCCCGAGCATGCAAAAGTCGTCAATTGTATCACCGGTGGTTCCGACGTATGTGGTCTGACGCACTCCGCGGCCAAACGTCATTCCAGTCAAGCGCCTGACGATCGGCCTATTCCGCGTTCATCAAGGCCTAAAGGAGATTTGGAGTTGGAAGCTTTGAAGATCGTATTCGACCAAGACGACCTCGGTGACTCGTAACAGAAACATCATGAGGGGTTAATCATTCAACTCACGGTTGGTAATTGTTTAACTCGACGAGTCTTGGTCGATGGGGGCAGTTCAGCGAACGTCATTTTCTTTGACACCATCAAGGCCATGGGAATCGATCGTTCGGAAATCACCCGACGTTCGACAACTTTGGTCGGTTTCAATGGAGAAACGACGAGCACGTATGGAGATATCATCTTGCCAGTCTACGCCGGAGGAATCAACAAGCAGACCAAGTTCAGCGTCGTCGACTGTGCGTCGGCCTATAACATCATCTTAGGCCGAACATGGATCCATGAGATGAAGGCCGTTCCCTCGACGTATCATCGGACTCTGAAGTTCCCTACGCCGTGGGGAATCCAGGAGATAAAAAGTGAGCCGAAAGTCGCTCGTGATTGCTATAAAACCACTCTGAAGCCGCGAAAATAGACCTTCTATTGTGGCAATTCACGACGACATTTAGTGTATCGTCTTCAAATCGCCACAAGGGGGCAAGATGGTAGCAATAATCAAAACGTCCGACGTAGTTGGGCACGACGCGTCAGAAAAGGTACGTCTTCTAACCCCTTTTCTATTTTTTCATACGATTCTTTAACAACGACGGTTACTGACTTAAGCATCGGAGGGTCGTTGGTTAGCCAACGACCAACCTCTGACATTGTTTATTCCGCAGAATCGCACGACAATAATCAAACGACTCTAGTTTCGCAAGGTCGCACGACATAAACGATCAGGTCTATGACTTGATCATCCTTCTACAGGGGCACACGATTCGAATTAATCGCACAACTTAGTCGTACGATCGTGAGGTCTAGCGATCTCATGATCTAAGTTTCTTGACTTAGAAAAAAAAATTCATACTCTGAATAAATGCTTTGATCGCATGTGCTTACGTTTGTATACACGATTTAAAAGTCTCGCGTGTTAGTTATTGTGATACAATGATGCCTAAGTCGCACGATTTCTTGGTTATTTTTCACTCAGTAAATTCTACAATTGACATTATGTTTGTTCATGAAATATGCAAAGTATGAATTCAAAAGAAGCCCAAGTTTCATTCAGTAAATAAACTGTTATTTACATCCAGGAATTCGACCACAAATGGCCGATCGGTAAAAAGAAAAGCAAGGAAAGATTAAAAGTTTCCTAGGGCTTAGGAGAACCATCCGCCTCCTTCGCGCAACTAACGGTCTTTAGCTCGTGCACAACACCATAAAGCTGAATGGCCAACTCATCGGCACGCGCCAAGGCCGATCTCTCCCTTTCCAAAGCCACCCTCTCCCTTTCTAACGCCGCATATTCTCTTTCAAGGGCAGACGCCACCAGATCTTCGACTCTCGACATCTCAGCGTATAGCGCCAAAGAAGACTGAAATGTCTGTAAAAAGTAGGAAGTTCGTTAAATATCCAACGACGATAGAAACAAATGAACCGAGTCTTGAAAGAAAGACTTACCGAGAACGCCAAACCGGCAACCTGAGATCCCGCTTTCCTGATCGTAGCTCTCTGAAAACGTTCCTTAAAAGATGGGAGCAAATATTTCCCCAAGTGAGGGAACAACGTCGTCCCGTCTAGGACACTATCCACCATAAAGTTGGACGGTAATGTAAATTTAACCGTTGTAACTTCGTCCGACGACCCCTCGCCCTTGTCGGCACACGATGGGGTCGACACCTTAGACACCGGTTTTGTCACTGTCGCCGGAGGCGCCGAACTTGCCGGTGTCGCATCCATCGCACCGCGAAGGATGGATGACGCCTTCGCCTTCTTAGGCGTGGCAACTCTCGATGAGTCATCAGCCCTCGAAGACGGTTCCCTCAGGACTGTCTTCCTGGTTTTCTTTGGAATCCTCGACCCAGCTGTCGAGACATTCTCTCTTTCGCCTCGAAGGGCAAGCATAATCTGCACCCCTCTCTTCCTGGATACCGATTTCCTCTTAGTCGGCACTAGTAAGGAAATACATGAAGCATTAGACAGACAAAATAAATGGCGAAAACCAAAACCACGGTACGCTTACCAGCCATCTCTTCCTGTTTGTCCGCTTTTTCTTCAGAGTTTCCAATGTTCACCACGTCCTCGTCCGCGACCGCCGGTTGTCCTACGAAGAAAGATCGATCATCGATCCCTAGACTCAAGAATTTGTCGATCTTGGCTTGGGAATCCTCGTTAGGCTTCACGACATCGAACTGGATCTCTGAAGGCGACAAAAGAAGAAGGTTAAGTGGAGATCATAAAAACTACACAATGACAAATATTCAGAACAACGAACATACCCGTCTTATTCCAATCTGGACGAATCCAGCTGCTATCAGAATCGAGTGAGTCAGTACGAACAAATACGTACCTAGATTTCCACCCACGATCGTTGACCCCGGTTCTCAAAACCAGAGTACGATCACCCTTATACTTGGAATAAGGACTATAATGCCAGTTCTTATCCCTTTTGACTTGGTAAGCCAACAAAAAATCATTCATGATCATAGGTGACTCCCACTTTGCGGATACTCGCTCAACAACTAGGAAAATTCGCCAGAGTTGGGGCATTAATTGTCCTGACGACAAGCTGAAATCATGCATAAAAGCCTTGGATAAAGCTGAAAATGGCCATTCAAACCCTATTTTGAAAGGATACTCATATAGTACAAAGTATCCTTCAGGACAACTCTCAGGACGTGTACTTCCTGGACATATCAGTTCTATCTATGCAGGTATTTTCGCTAAACACCTAAAGGTATTTAAGTCTTCCTGACTCATGATAGAACTCTTTTCAGACGACATTGTTTGTCAGAGAAAAGAGGAGAGCAAGAAAGATGAAGGTGAGAAAGTAATGCCTTATATAGGCACTCTAAGCCTTGAATCGCTATAGTCTCTCGCAAATTTGGAAGGGATTCAAAGAAGAACAGCAAGAATATCAAGAGGAGATCTTTGCTTAAAACTCTCTGAGATCGTAAACAGAAGAAGATCAATCGTGATCTTTACTTATACAAATGATCATGTCAGGTCGAGTCCCTTGATGATCACCGCGTGCCCTCATCCCTTCGTATGACTACATGGATGGTCGACACCTGTCAAAGACAGCTGGTAAGCACCATCGTGCGTCGGCATGACGTCACGGCTTTATCCTCTCTTCGATTTCCCTCTCTAGTTTGAATTGAACCGATTCAGTTCCAAAACAACCAAGGTATTTTTCAACACAAAACCCTGAACACCCGACAAGCAAAATTTAAAATTCGAATTTGCCATCCTACTTTCAAATTTTTGGGGCAAAATTTCACAGGTCTCGACCACGACCAGAAAAGGTAGGACACATGTTATGAACTATATCTTGTATTAAGATAAGACCCCGACAAAGACCCAAAAAACCTCCGTTGTCCCTCCTAAAAGGTAAGTCGAGAGTTCCTCACGACACTCGACCTCGACGTCGCCCGTTACGCACGACCGTCGCACAAGACCGTACGACCTTGACTAACTCAATATACGAGTGTTACGTTTGTTCAATGATTAATGCAGGAGTCAAAGTCCTTAATGGGCAACGGTCATAACCGACGAAGAGCAATTATGAAGAGTTACAACTGTCGACCGTTATGGTTGTTATCGAAGCAATCAATGAGCTAATCAAAGCACCCGAAGGTTATAAAAGATCAAGTGAAACTTCAGTTCCAGGGACCGAACATCGAACAAAAGAAGATAAGCATCCCAGCTCAGAATAACACTACAAGCAAAGAACTCTCACTCGAAGAATCGCTCCCGATGCACGACTTTCACTCTCGACCAACAGTTTATGTTGGGATTTTATGTTCAAAACATGGGTTTCAAAAACCATAAGAGGTAAAGTATTTTACGCAACGGAA
Organism: Saussurea involucrata; assembly: GCA_033807775.1. Lineage (NCBI taxonomy): Eukaryota > Viridiplantae > Streptophyta > Magnoliopsida > Asterales > Asteraceae > Saussurea > Saussurea involucrata. The sequence goes on from CM066312.1 coordinate 25,248,444, forward strand.
GCAAAAATTTGAACAAAACATAAAACCATTTTATTCCCACCAAGGATCTTGTTACATGCATGAAAAAATAAAAGAGCAACATACAAAGAGAGTTCAAGATTACAACCTTTGAAGTCCTTTGGTTCCTCACGGGAGGTTGGATGTTGGTGGTGAATGTAGAACCCAAAAGAGAGCTCCTCTAGCGGTATCCACCACAAGCAACGACACCTTTCGGAATGCTAGTTCTTATTCTTCCAAGATGCAAAAATGGAACTTTGTATCCAAGACTACAAGAAAATGGATAGAAAAATAAACACCAAAACCACCATACTTGGTGGTTTCGGCCGAAAGGAGAAGGGAGGGAGAGAGTGAGAGCCAAAAATGATACTTGTGTTTTTACCAAGTAAGTCTCTTCCTTATACAAAACTAGAGACAACACAAGCATTTTCTATTGGACCATAAAAGGGTCCAATAAGGTTTGAGCCTCCCATGCATAATTTCACTTAAGCCCCTCCTAGTTTAAATTTGTTAAAATCATTATTTTAACTATTTAAACTTACTACATATAGTCCATCCTTTTAACTTCTAGTTAAATATGACCCAATCATATTAATTAATAATCTTGAATCTTTCATTTGCATCTAATATTATGAATTATATTCAATAATATAATTAATAATATTTATCAAGAAATAATAATATTTATCAAGAATCAAATTCTTATAAATATTAATTCGGTGTCTACTTGTTGTTCGGTGTGGCCCTATAGGATCATATATTACCGGTAATACTATTTTATAATCATTCTTGAGCATATAGAACCAACAATCTCCCACTTGCTCAAGATTGCATTATAGAATGATATAGACAGTGGTGGACGTCTAGCAACATCTCACTGCCCCCAGCAATGTATGACTGTCAGAGCCATTCAACAACATCCAATTCCCATAAGCTCATAGCTTCAATTGATATATAAGGTGTGGTATCAGTTATCCCTTTGTTCGGACATCATGTTGAACGTGAGACATGGATCGCTATCATTCTCATCTGTTGTTCAACTTTTGGTAAGGCGCCTTAGATGTCTCACTCTTAAAACATTTAAGAGGAACAAATCCCCTCTTGAATACATACGCCTCTTATGCAGTTCATGCCATGCCTAATGATGGCCTTTATAGCTGTCTCTTTCAAGAACAACGGTTAACCATATCAAAGCATAGCACTCCCTACACTTGAGTCCCAAATATGCATCTCGGGTCGAAGGATACAAAGATACTACCTTTTGTTCAAGAATCACTTATGACAACGATCCATGAAGTGATCTTGAAGCGGGTCAGGTCCAGTACTCGTTCCCTAACAAGTACCTATGAACTTGGTTGCAACACTTTGCCACTTTTACTTTTAAAAGTCAACCAATCCAATTCATATTAGTCTTACTTCATAGTTTCTCCCACAACTGTGATCGACTATGGACATTTAGAATAACTAATTTATTCAAGGATTCAAACATGCTAATATAGAACACAGCGAGTATGAAAAGATCATATCCTATATATCTAACTAAATACTATACTTGTTGCTTTACTTGTTCCAATATCCAAATACTAAATTCAAATCAAATCCCATCACTAGAATAACGAAGTCCTAAAGCTCAAACATGACCCTTCAAGTTTAGCTTATATAAGGAGCTTCATGAATGGGTTCATCCAGAAACTTGATTTGTGTAAACTCTGTGAACACTAACATCTCCATTTTTTTAACTTTATTCTAAATATAGTTAAATATCTGGAGTAGATACTTGGTACTCTGATGTGAGATAGGGTCCTTTAGCTTGCGTAATGGCACCCACATTCTCACAAAGGATTTCTAGATGATCCTGAATGGGAGGCATCTACCTAGCTTTTCAATGAACTCTTTCATCCAAGCATCTTTCTTTTGCGGCCTCTAAAGCCGCAATGTATTCTTATTTTGTAGTGTATTATGCAACTTTTACCTTCGCCTTGAACCTTTTCAAAACGAACTAGTTCTTCATTCACAATGAAGATATTTCCTTTTTGTGATCGAGAACCTTCTCGATCTTTGTGGAAGCTATCATTAGTGTAACATTTTACTATGATCTTCTTCCAACCCTCAGTTAATGAACACTTATTTGTTCTTCGTAAGTACCTTAAATTGTTCTATACAATCATCCAATGACCTTCCCTCATATTTCGTTGGTATCGTTTTCTAATGCTCTAAAGCATTTTGACACGCTCGATCTAGTGCATGTCATGGCATATATGATAGATCCAATTGCCGAAGCATATGGAATACTAATCATTTTATCTAGCTCAATCTTTGTGATAGAATATTGAGACATGCTCAAAATGATGCCATATCATATTTGCAAGAAACTACCTTTAGAGCCTTGCATCTTGAACCTTTCAAGATCATGTCAACATATGCACTTTGACTTAAACCTATAAGTCGTCTTGATCTAATCTCTAAAGATCTTTATTCCAAGAACAAAATTAGCCCTTTCTAAGTCTTTTATTGAGGAAATACTGTCCGGGCCAAAACATGATGTTTTGCTATGTCGGAAAGTTAATTTCCAAATACTAGTATGTCTTGCACATACAGGATTAGGAATTTTACTGCGCTCCCACTAGTTTTAGCAAATACATGAGTCATCTTTTATTTTGATGAAAATTAAACTTTTAATTTTCCTGTCAAAATGAAGATTCCAGTTTTGAGATACTTGTACAGATCCATGAATGGATTGTATCTCAGTGTTCATGACTCTAAGCCACTTACCAGATTCAGAATCTGACATAGCACTTTAGTAGTTGATGGGCTTGCTAGAAACCTATCATACGTCATTCTTCATGAGAAATCGATATTTCTCGAGTTTCTGAATGATTCTACTAGATTTGCGAACACTTGGTGTTTTTACTAAGTTTTGATCAATCAAATTGTTCAGTTTCAACAACCTTTGTTTGATAACTAGTGCCAACCAATAAGTGCATTAGGTTATGAGGTTCTTGATTCCCTTCAAGTTCCTTAAATCTCCCATTTGCCTTGCCCATTAAAAACTTGCTTTCTAAGAACTTGGCTTTGGGACAATAAAATTTTTTATTGTTTGTGGGATTGTAGAATCGGTATATAAAACAATTTATAGTATATTCTACAATATATGCATTTGGTAGATATTGGGTTGAGTTTACTTGAAGCTTATTGTCTTACATGAGCTTCATAAACCCACACCTTCAACTAAGACTAAGGATGAAAAAAACTTTCATACGAAATCTTATAAGGTGGCTTGTCTACCTTTTGGTTGGTGTCAAAAAGTACGGTTTACTTTAACTAGGGTAGAATTCCGAATTGATATAGGAATAGTACTTCTACTCATAGATCAAAACATATTTAATAAGGTTTGGTTCATCCTTTCGGATGTACACAATTTCTATGATGATCCAAGAGTTCTTGGTTTAGTTACTATCCTCATATATCAGAAAAGACTTTAATGGTCCTGCTGAGTTGTTTTCTTAATCTTCACTTTGAAACAACTTGAATTACATCAAATGCTTCATCTGTATGTTCCATAAACTTCAACAATTGAAATCGTCAGTGAAGGTATTATCTATCACCATATCTAGACTTGGTTTTGAGAGACCATATACATCAACATGTATCAATTCTAACAAAAAAAAACTTTTTCTCCTTCTCTATGAATTAGAGAAAAGAGCTATATTCAACTTTATCAAGATCGCATATATCAAATGAAAATATTTATATTTAGTTTAAAAAAACACAGTTTTGAAATTTAGATATGCGTTTAATTTTCTTGATTAAGTTGACTATTTCATGTGTAGACTTGATTTAAATCACATTTGAGTCTTATGGTGTTTATATAGAATTATGTTTTAGAAGGGTTTTGAGATTCACTTTATTATTCAATTAAGAGAACTATTTCTCGAAATAGAATAATTCATTTTGAATATGAATATAATCGTTTGCAAAACGGTTAAGTGAATTTCATTCAATCAATAAACATATGACTGAAAAACAATAATTTAGTCACACTAAATTTAAACATTGTTCGAATTAAACTTGTTTAACAATACAAGCCATATGGTTTCATAATAAAATCTCCTATAAGCTTGGTACGCAATCTTGCTTCCTTGCTTATATAGATCACCATTTTGCTTGTCTTTCAGTCATTTACCTTTCTTGATTATCTGTAACATATTACAAAAGTGAGTTCTACACTTAGTATCAAATACACAAGTGTAAGATAGAAAGGTAAAAGTTATATCTTAAATATTGATACCTGAAGGACTTTCCTTCGTTAGAAAATATTTATTTCTCAAAAGGACAATCTCCTCTTCTATGACCAATGTTGCCTCATCTATCACATGTAATTGTTACCATGGGAAGATTCCCTTCAGCAGTTTCTAGCATCGTATGCAATTCTGGGACTGAAATCTTCTCGAGGTCTATATTTAGATTCTCGACAAAAACATCAAATACTTTGGTCAGAGATTTGAGGATCATATCTATGGCTCTCCCATTTGAATAAGGATAGCCAAGTCTATCCAAATAGTCAAGGTGCATCCTCATTTTGTGAATATGAGAGCTTACATATTGGTCTTTGTCCAATTGTATCGAAGCGTTCACGGACCATATACATTTGGTAATTTTTTGGTAATCGGTTTACCATGTCAAATGCCCTCAGTGGAAACGTTTCCATTCTTTCTAGTAAGGATGGAACCATGGTTTCAAGCATAAGACGTGATACATTGATTGAATCGTCATTATGTTTCAATCAAGTATCGTTAGCTTCTATGGAGGTAAGAGGAGGTTCTTGAGGAATAGGTACGAGGAGTACGTATAATTTGTTTTCACGTCTGAGAACACGTCTCAATGTTTTGAAAACAAATTGGTAAGTTCTGAGTGATTAACTTGTCTTCCAAAAGAAAAGGTCTTAGGGATGTGTTAATTGTAGTGTTTGCATTTTAGGCCATCTACAAAATTTAACAAAGTTAATATAGTATTTTCAATATTAATTTTTTAGCAAATTAATTACCCTTTAGTTTTCTAAAAACATTAATTTGCATAAAATCTATGATCCAACGTTACAAAACAAATAAAACGGTTAGGTGACCTTTATCCCGTCCATTTAATCCAACAAGGTAGATAACGTTTATCGATTACATCGAATGTAATTCCTAGCGTTATGGGATCCTTAACAACTTGTTTGTTAATTGGCATGTTTAATCCCATCTATGCCTTGGGTTTCTAATGCTTAGGTGACCTTTATCACAAAAGATTCCCAATCAAGTCATCCTACTTGAAACAACATGTGAAACTCACATCCATGCGGTTAGGTGACCTTTATCCCACAAAGACATAAGAATCACCTCATCCATCTCAAGACAATCCAAGTGGTTAGGTGACATTTATCCCACAAGGGTGTCATAGTGACGTATTGAGTGTTTCTCAAAAGGACGGCATATGACTTGCGTTTATAAAAAGGGATTTTAGATGTATTACAATTCTAGTTTTGTAAACATTTTAGTATCATGGTATTTAAATAAAATCTTACTACTCATCAAATGGTTCCTATTTAATAAAATTTCTATTTTACCAACTAATGATCATAATAAGAACCATTTATAGTCTTTTAATAAAACACTTTTATTATTAGATTATGAATTTGTATGAGTTTTGAGATCTCTATTCAAACTCCTTCTATAAAACTCAAAATCTCAATTTTTGTCTTAAAACCATAGTACCATATTATTGCTGCATCCAATAATCAAGGTACTCTTTTTAAGAAAAGGAAACTATTTATCAAAATAAATAAATTTAAAATCTCCATTTTAAATAATTTGGTTCAATTAAAAATCCAATTTTTTTAAGTTACGTCGTTTTTAAATAAACAATCTTATATAAAACGTATTTGAACCAATTTGCATGTCATTGTTTTAAAATCTCCATTTTAAATATTGGTTGATATAAAATCTCTATTTTAAACTTGGTTCATTTAAAATCTAATTTTAAAATTTGTCGCTTCAACTTTAAACAATTTTAAATAAGCGCATTTGAACCAATTTTATGTTCTTCACTAGCATACAATATCCTATATTTTAACGCATCAAAAATAACATAATCAACCATAAACATGCAAAAGAATGTGCATAAAACAAAGCCATTTCTAATGACATTTCTTGTGAGCCAAAACAAGAAATGTCAAGTCCATTCCTAAGGGACAAAATAAAAATTAAAAAAAACTTCAAGCTCCCACTTGCTTTAGCATCTCTATGCAATCAAGACATCAAGCTCCATCTTCAAGCTCCATGTTGGCCTTCTTCTTGTTACATTTTATAAAATAAAAAACTAGTTCTAACAACTAATCTAATACTTACAAAATGAACAAAAGAAACATGAAATAATAAAACCTATTTACTATTACAAACCAACATGAATAATAATACAAATTATAACAAATTTAAATAAAACAACACAACAACCAACACATTGGTCCATGGCTTGTTTATGCACATATTACTCATAAATAACATAAAACAACACTTTGTTTTTGTTAGGCAACTTTTATGTAACAAAAATGCATGTTGAAATTTTGTTACATAAAATATATATAAAAAAAATACAAACTAGTTGCCTAAAAGCCATGTATGAACTTTTCATATAAAATGAAATTTTATCCATGGCTTTCCAAAAACCAAGTTTTATCCAAAAAAAACTTATTTTTCTAATCATGCATTATAACATAGGCTCTGATACCACTTGTTGGGATTTTATGTTCAAAACATGGGTTTCAAAAACCATAAGAGGTAAAGTATTTTACGCAACGGAAGCAAAAATTTGAACAAAACATAAAACCATTTTATTCCCACCAAGGATCTTGTTACATGCATGAAAAGATAAAAGAGCAACATACAAAGAGAGTTCAAGATTACAACCTTTGAAGTCCTTTGGTTCCTCACGGGAGGTTGGATGTTGGTGATGAATGTAGAACCCAAAAGAGAGCTCCTCTAGCGGTATCCACCACAAGCAACGACACCTTTCCGAATGCTAGTTCTTATTCTTCCATGATGCAAAAATGGAACTTTGTATCCAAGACTACAAGAAAATGGATAGCAAAATAAACACCAAAACCACCATACTTGGTGGTTTCGGCCGAAAGGAGAAGGGAGGGAGAGAGTGAGAGACAAAAATGATACTTGTGTTTTTACCAAGTAAGTCTCTTCCTTATACAAAACTAGAGACAACACAAGCATTTTCTATTGGACCATAAAAGGGTCCAATGAGGTTTGAGCCTCCCATGCATAATTTCACTTAAGCCCCTCCTAGTTTAAATTTGTTAAAATCATAATTTTAACTATTTGAACTTACTACATATAGTCCCTCCTTTTAACTTCTAGTTAAATATGACCCAATCATATTAATTAATAATCTAGAATCTTTCATTTGCATCTAATATTATGAATACAACAATGCTCTAACAAATATTTATCAAGAAATAATAATATTTATCAAGAATCAAATTCTTATAAATATTAATTCGGTGTCTACTTGTTGTTCGGTGTGACCCTATAGGATCATATATTACGGGTAATATTATTTTATAATCATTCTTGAGCATATAGAACCAACAGTTTACACATTGTTTTCACACACGACGCACACTGTTTTTACATTTCAAACACTTGTACTTTACATTTCGAAGTCTTTCCCTTCATTTGTAATGTAATCTCTGTACGATCGACACCCGGAACACCAAGGACATCGCCCCTAATTGGCGACCATAGTGCAGCGACGACATCCACTGTCGTCCGCGGGTTTTTACCTCGTTGAGGTTTTTCCTGCGTCATCAAATCCTCTGTCTCATTTACATTTTTGTCTTTGTCGCACGCCTCTGTCGAACGATTCCTTTCTTTAGTTGTTAAAGTCCACATCGACCTTAAGTTGTCCCTTTGGTGCGATTATTGGCATTAACAGATACTGCCTTGGTTTTGAACTCTGTCTTCTTCACCCCTAATGACCTCTTGTCATCGGTATGCTTGCGACGAAAGGCAGCATCGTCCTCAACCCCCATATACGCTAGGGTTCGAGCTCGAACATCTTCGAAATTTTCTGGGGGATACTTGGTCAAATCAGTATACAAACCTGAACTGTCGTCCAGACCACATTTGTAAGCTACGATCGCGGTCTTCACGTCACAGTTGCGGACACTGATCATCTCTGCATTGAACCTGTTGAAATAACTTCAGATAGATTCATTAGCTTTATGCACGACATAGTACAGGTCACTGATTTGCTTCTCCATCTTGCGACTGCTGGCGAACTGCTGGGAGAATTGATTGACCAACTCAGCGAATGATCCTATGGACTTGGGTTTGAGATTGATCAACCATTGGAGGGCAGGACCAGTGAGAGTTGCACCAAAGATTTTGCACATGCACACTTCCTGATACATATGTGGGATTGAGGCTGTCCACATGATTTGCTTATACTGTGCGATGTGCTCCGTGGGATCGGTCACCCCAGAATGCTTGGGCGTGAAAGCGGGGATGTTGAATTTTTTCGGGACGTCGACTGTCGCGATCTCATCGACAAAAGGCGACGCTTGATACCCTGAGCGAGGCTCGACATCGACGGGCACGGCTGCCCCGGGCAGCTTAGCGAGTAGGGACAGGACACGGTCATTCTGATCCTCTAGCATCTTCAATCGTTGGGCGACGGGGTCACTAGGATCTGGACCGGTCGGGGGAATGACTCCCGAATTGGTACCATTTCCATATGACGAACCATTAGCGTCCCCGTTGAAAGGAACAAAAAATGGTTGGGATCCACTCTGAAACGGCTGCGACCCATTCTGAAACGGCTGCGATCCATTCTGCATGGGCGGAGGCCTAATATGATAAGGAGGCACATGCCCAGATTGAGGATTTGGATTGAATGCCCCAGGCTGCTGAGTCTACATGAATGGAACGGATCCTGGTTACGAATGAACGGAGCTGAACCAGGGTTGTGGATGAATGGCCTTGGACCGTTCTGTGATCTGAAGGGATTTCTCAGTCGCGCGATTTCTTCCGCTGCTTTTCGATTCTGCTCAGCCATAGCATTCATTTGGTTTCGCGCAACTTCCAACTCTTGATACATCTGAGCGATGAATTGCTCTGGATTTCCCGGGGCTGCCATTTTCCTGAAACAGAGAATAGTAGAAACTACAAGAAACCGTTAGTAAAAACGCACGTTTGTCGAAGATTTTCTCTAGATGGGGCCCCACGGATGGCGCCACACTGTTAATGCCAAAAATCGTCCAAAAGGATAACTTAAGGTTGATTGTTGAATTTAACAACTAAAGAAAGGAATCTTTCGACAAAGCGTACGATAAACGAGAAAAACGTAAACGAGACAGAGATTTGGTGACGCGGGAAAAACCTCAATGAGGAAAAAACCCGCGGACGACTGTGGAAGTCGTCGCTGCACTATGGTCGCCAAACAGGGGCGATATCCCTGTGTTTCAGGTGTCGATCGTACAAAGATTACAATACAAATGAAAGGAAATACTTTAAATGTAAAGTAACAAGTGTTTTGAATGTAAAAACAGTGTGCGTCGTGTGTAGAAACTGTATGTCGTGTGCGAATGTCGTGCGTCGAGAGCAATTCCTTGAGAGAAAGTTATTTGTTTATTGTGTTCTTTGAGTATGCAATGTGTAGTTCGAAGTTCTCCCTTTCAGGATGTCTTTGCCTTTGTATTTATAGTCTTCGAATGCATTTAATGACTTCATGAATTCTTCGAGTAACAGTCGCAACGGTCTCTGTAGTTTTAATGCCCATAACTGCTTTTGTCGGTTTCGTCCGTTGGCCATAAATGTCGTTGACCTGTATTAAATGAAGAAAACATAACTGAAGAACCATACGTTAGTTAGTCGAAGTCGTGTGCTTTTATACGACGGTCGAGGTCGAGAGGTACGTTCGACTTCGGCTTTGGTCAGAGGATAAAATTGCTTACGTTTTGACTTTGATACGAGAAAGGTGCAATAAATGTTCTTAGTGCCTTAGTCGTAGTCGAGACTGGAGATTTTTTTCCCAAACAATCGCCAAACAGGGACGACATCCTTTAGTAACAAGTGTCGTGAGTACAATAGATTACAATAAGAATAAAAGTAAACTTAATCGTAATCTAATGTCGTGCGTCGTGCGAAATAGTGTTGTATCGTGCGTAAAAAACTGTTGTCGTGAGTAGCTTTCGTAAATGATATTGCTCGGATGTTCTGATGATCTCTGTATGTGAAAATTGTTGTATGCTTAAAAATTGTCTCCTCAAGTGTGGTGCAAGCCTTCATTTATATAGCTTTTGGCAGTAATCAATGTGTCTTGATGATTTGTCGTAACCGCTGTTTGGTCCTTATTTGTCACTAATGGATCGTCCATTATGACCGTTGAGCAATGATTGCTTTTGGACCTGCATTAATGAAACAAAGAAAACGGTTGTTGACTGTTAACGGTTAGTATGGTCGTACGACCGTTTTCGGAGTCACGGTTGTTGGTCGTAAGTGTCTTACGTCCATTGTCAAAATGTACGACGGAGGATGTAGTCGTAAGTAGTCTGCAGGACCTTATCTTAATACAAGATTTGTCTTATGTAAATGTCATGTTTATTTTTCTTCGTCGGTCGTGAGGTGTGGATTTTTACTCAAACAATAGTAAATCAAAATTCTTTTTTATATTTACTAGTTAATCTCATAATAACATAAAAAAATAATTAATTTATTAACTAGGATTAAAAAACCATGGCCTATTTTTTCCCGATAAAACCTTAAAATGCTGTCTCGCTTTGGCATGTCGATGAAGACGTGTAACCCATCCTACTTGTTTCGTTTCATTTAGTTAACTTTATCATTATAATCAGAGTGAATTGCAATTTTGGTCCCTGTGGTTATATTATTTCTTTGAAAGAGGGACCTAAACTTTAATATCTCAAAAAGTGGTCCCTCAGTTTCCAATTTTGCTTCAAATCCAGTCCCTGGTCACTAACCCCATTAAAAAGTCCAGTTAGTTCCAGGGGTAGTTTCGTCCATCCATGTTTTGTCCTTCCTTTTGTAAATTTTCTTGCTTTTACTTATGTTTGTAAAACCCATAACACTGTAGGGACATGTGTTGTAAATTCTCTAAAAAGATCCAAACCATGGAAGCTCTTTCTCTCTATCATCTCTTTCTCTTTTATATACATATACTCACTGCACACACACACACACACTATATATATACACACTGTAGGGACCTGTTTTGTAAAACTTGCTTTTACCATCCATGCTATTTATTTACCATTTGTCCTATCAAAGATTAAGGGAAACAAAAAACTTGTTTCCTCTTGGGTTTAAATTAAAACATATAATACTGAAACGAAAATAAATGAGTTTTGGCTAAAATTTTCTACTCGTGGACATGTTGACAAAGAAACTAATTTCAAACCAATCAAATGATCCAAATTATAAAACAATGGCTACCGATATAAGGTTAACTTAATATGTATGTATGGGTTAGAAATCATAACGATGGAGAGAAATTTACATATAATATTATTGTAAAATTGTACCATGGTAGAACTTGTGTTATTAATCACAATGGTCAAATTCCAACTCCAGTTTATATTCATCTATTTTTATGATCAACCACGTTTAAAACTCACTCACAATTTTAGTTAATTGATTTTTAAGATCAAAAGAACTAAAAAACATTTTTTAATAACATTTCCACATCAAATATGGATTAAAAACTCAGATTTGAAGAATTTTCATCAAGAACACCAAGAACACTTCAAGAACTTCATCAACCCAAAAAATTTCAAAACATGTTTTTGGATACAAATTGGCATAAAAATCGATCAAAACATCTCTAAATCTCAAAATCAATTCTCAAAAAAATTCACAGATCACTTTTCTCAAGAACATTTTTTTTTCAAAATCTTCAAATTCCTTGAATCTTGATGTGTTTTTGAAAATATTTTGATGCAAAAGAGATTTAAAACAATGGAGAACCACTTTGCAATCAAAATCAAATCAAAACACACAGAAAAATTGCATAACCCATTTGGGGCTGTTGTTAAACAAAAAACCAATCAAAGATCTAAACATAAACTCAAGGATGAAGCTAGATGAAGAGTAGAGGTGCAGTGTCGGTGGCATTGTCGGTGGCTTAATGAAGAAGATGAAGATCAAAGAAAACATTGCCACAAAGAACTTGATGAAGAAGACGATGATGCAGGTGTATATATATATATATATATATATATTTATATTTATATTTATAAACATAATTACATTAAAGGTCCCTAAATTTACATGGTCTTTACAAAAATAAGAGAAAACAAGAAAATTGTAAAAAGAGAGACAAAACTATAATGGACGAAATTACCCCTGACTTTAACGCTGATTTTAGATGGAGTTAGTGACCAGGTCCTCCTTTCAGAGCAAATACCAAAACTGAGGGACCACTTCTTGAGATACTAAAGTTTAGGTCCCTCTTTCAAAGAAATCAGATAACCACAGGGACCAAAATTGCAATTCACTCTTATAATCATTTGACTTATAAATAACAAAATATAAATTGATCAATATTTATATAAATAAATAAATTGAAATTGTTCTCTACTTTAACCTAATGGGCTATGACTTGGAGCCTCATGGAGTCATGGTCTTACAATATTACCACCAACAGGGTATGTAAATATTATTTATTAAGTATTAGAAATTTGTCTCTATATCTTGTACACATAAATTGTCTTTTAACACAAATTCATGTCAGTATTTTATGCACATACATACCCAAATTTGTTCTTATATTTTATGTAAAATTCGTCACATATATTAATTGTACATACATTACATACCCTATTTTTAAAGTAACTTTTAAAGCACACATGAAAGAAAAGAAATTAATGGTCCCTTGAAAGAGCAAAAGTGAAAATGAAGGCATTGTTTTTTAGACCCATGCTATGTTATGCTTGTATTGTAGTCCATGTAATTTTCTTTTATAAAAAGAAAAAGACATGGGTAACCCACAAAGCAAAGTATTATAAAGTTGGGAAGAAAAAAAGTTGAAGAGTGGTAGGTCATCAATGGCCTTCATCCTCATCCTCATCCTCTAACACAGCCCCATCCATGTGATGTGATCTATAATTCTATATATGATCATTTTCATCTATTTATTTTAAAAAGTATGATTAAGTTAGGTCATATTTTAGGATAAATTATGTATTCATTTAAAACGGATTTTAATTTAATATTTAGTTAAGAGGATCTAAAGGCTATTTGATGTTTATGACAAGAAATCTCAAACAAAAAAAAGTGTAGTAATCTATTTTTCAATACTTTTTGGTTTATAATACAACGTTATAGTATATTTTCTTAATTATATCAAAAACATAATACATTTTTACAATGAAACTTTTCAAATAATGTTTCCCAAAATAGGCTTTATTCTATTATAGTCTATTCTATATTTTATTTGTAAAATGAATAGTCGGGTGAAAAGTTGAGTTAATGTGACAAGTGTAAGAATTGAATTTGAACCATTGATCACTTTTAATCTTGAGTCTATCCATTAATCACGCTTGATAAAGAAACTGATCCGGTGCATCTCAGTACATCTTATTTGGATGCATCTCATCTTAATGTGCATATAACAGTTGATGATCACTTCTATCAAAGGAACTCGACCCTTATTTATAATAGGTGCAGTTAAAAAAAATCAACTAGAACAAACCAGCGGTTACCATATTCTTACACATTTAAATCACTTTTGTTGTTTAATGATGTAATTTTTCTAATCATTTTACCATATTATTTATTTATAAATTCAATAAAAATTACACAAAGGATGAATTTAACCAGCGCCTACCCCCTTCTTCGATAAAGGGACTTGACCCTTTTCTTCCTATTAAAATTTGTCTAGAATATGAGATTAATGTGAACCAAGTCAACCAACAAATGTATGTTGACTTTTTCGTTTCAACAATTTAAAATTAAGTAAAAGAGCAAAGCTTGATGACTAAAAGAATAAACACTTAAACTTAGTAAGTGATTGCTGTAGTTTTGGTGTAGTTGTCCGTGGTTGCGATGATAATGTATTTGTTCTCGAGGGAGGGGTTAATGGTTAGAGCATTCACAACAAGAATTTTATATGAATTGCAAATATGTCACGTAAAACCGTCCATCATCATCCTCCCTGACATCATACATAAACCCAAACCACATCACCATTGTTAACCTGGACAACATTTCTGAGCTTCGACAAAGACTTTTTACTTCGAGGAGCTTCATATTCGTACTACAAGTTCAAGATCATGGGCTCTAATGGGTTGTTGATTAGAAAGGGCCAAGAGGATGACCTTTATCCCATTATTGTGTATGGTTAGTGTCCCTGTTTTCATGGTTCTTTACATTTAAGTTGATTTGATGTTAACTCTTTATCTTTTCATACAAAACACTATCCTATCCTTTTCACAATGAGGATAAACCATGGAGGTTTCTTCACAAAGTTTTCTGGCAGAAGATATGTTAATGGTAATAGTACATTTGTTGATTTGATTGACACAGATAAGTTATCAGTACATGGGGTAGATGCTATTATGTTAGAGTTAGGTTACAACTTACAAGGAAGATGAAATCATGTATTACCACTTCTTAACTTCTGGTAGTGACTTGAATTTTGGCTTAGAAGCTCTAGGGAATGACACTGATGTGTTAAAGCTTCTGAGTTATGTTCCTAGATTGAAATTTGTTGATGTGTTTATAGAGCATGGTAGGACAGTGTTAGACACATACAAGTCACCACCATTTGGTAGGAGAATGGTAATAGAGGAAATAGAAGAACCTGGTGGATTGGTAACAAAGGTGAACAGAAGATGTAAGAAAAAATTGTTTCTTGAATGGATTGATAACAAAGGTGAACAAGGTGTGGAACAAGTATCCCAAATAGAGAAGCCTTTTGATCTAAATGAAATTGTGGATGGACAGACAACTGATGTGGCAACTGATATAGACAAGCCACTTGATGTTAATGAAATTTTATCTGAACAGGGGCATAATATGGACATACCTTTTGATTTGAATGAAGTGTTCCATTGAAATGACAGTGATAAAGAAATTGATAAGGGGAAGGGAATTGATAAGTGGAAGCGAGTTGATAATGAGAAGGGAGAGGGACTTGATTTATTTGAATACTTGCATGAGTGGGATCACCTTTTTGACATTGATTGTGTCACACAACCTGAAATGGCCAAAGACAGTGGAAAGGAAGTTGAAGACAATGGTAAGGGAAGTACTAATGGAGCTGAAGATGGGGAGGACAGTGGCACAAAAGAGGATGATAGTGATGACTTGGATTATGTTGATGAAGGTAACATCTTAGAAGAATTTGATATTGATATGGATGACTATGTTGATAGCAATGTAGAGTTCATGGGAAAAGAGGACAAACCAGTTGATGATAGTGACACTGATATGGATGACTGTGCACAGGTTATACACTCTGTTGACTTTTCAAGTGGAGATGAGAATGACAGGGATGAAGCTGGTGGAGTAAAGATGAAGAGATCAAGGGAGGTACAATCTATTTTTTATCTGGGGCAAAGGTTTGGCAGCAAAACAGAGGTGATCAAGCTAATAGAAGGTCATGTAGTGGAGAGTAGAAAAGATATAATATTGGTAAAAAAATGACCTCCAACGTATTAGGGCCATATGTAGAGGCACATTACCAGAATTTAAAGATGTTGGATCCAGTGGGCCTGGTGGGCCAAGTGGGACACTAAAAGGTAGAAAATCCAAGTTTAGCAAGAGTGGGCCAACTTGTCCATTGGTTTTGCATATCTCAACAGACAAAGATGTTGAAACCTGAAGAGTGAAAACCTATGTGGACACACACAAGTGCCTCCAATGTAGAGATATATCTATGGCCACGACATCATTCCTTGCAGAGAAGATCACAGAGAATATCTTGTCTAATCCAACTATTCCAATTACTGCTCTTCAAACCCAATTGCAGCAGAAATATGAGATAAATGTCTCAGCAATGAAAGCATTGAGGGAAAAAACAATGGCTTATCAGAAGATTTGGGGTGATTTTGAATAACAGTTCCACTGTCTTAGAGATTACATTTATGAGCTGAAGGGATGCAACCCAGGAACCACTGTCAAGTTGGATGTTGAGGTTGAACCAAACCCATCTGTCACTACAAGGAAATTTAAGAGGATCTATGTTTGTTTGGGGCCATTGAAGCAAGGGTTTAAGGCTAAGCAAAGAGATTTGTTAGGACTAGATGGCACATTTATGAAGGGTCCTTTCCCAGGACAGGTGTTGATAATTGTAGCCATTGATCCTGTTAGTCCCATATGGCTAATAAGAACAAGAACAGGTATTGTAAAAGGGGGGTTGAATACAATACACAAATTTTTCACTTTAATTAATTCTTTTATTGATTTATAAAATCAAGAATTACATATAGAACAATTAGATTGTTGCGAAAAGAACAGATGAAATCTATTCTAACAATCTTCACAAAGTAATACTGAAAACAAAACAACTTCTAAAACACAAAGATTGAAATCTATAAAGTTCAATGGAGGAGAAGAGCAGAATGTCTTGAGCATAGAGAAATCTTCAAGAGTTCTTATCTGCATGGAGAAGTCTTCATCTTTAAATAGTACCATGAGCATTTAATGCATGAGACACTTGTCACTTTGTCATTTGAAGGTCTGTTTTGACTCTCAAACGTTGAAGTGTCTTTTCCTATTTATATGGTGCTAAAAAGGTTTGATGGTGACAATATCTAAGAATGGGAAAACCGAAAAAGGATAGTTGAACCTTTTTCCCCCATACCAGATATTTCTTCTTTGATGAAAAACTTCTTACCAAAGAGACAAGGGAGGATCCTCCTATTTTGAGGATCCCGCCGATTTGTCATGGACAAATAGGTGAAAATCTTCTTGGCAAGGAGACAACGGACGATCCTCCTATTTTGAGGATCACACCGATTTGTCATGGAGAAAATCGGCGAGATATCAAATATTACCTCTTTTGATGAAAATCTTCTTAGCAAGGAGATAAGGGAGGATTCTTCTATTTTGAGGATCTCACCGATTTGTCATGGAGAAAATCGGTGAGATAGCTTAGTTTGGGTTGAGAAGTCCATCTTCAATCAGCATTGGTAGATTTACTTCTTCTTGATTTCGGCTGATCTTTGACTTCACCGAACTTTGACAACATGACTAAGCTATTACAAAGAACCTAAACTTTCTCTAAGTATAAAAGATATTTTTCAAAGAATGTAAAGAGATCAGGAGGTCAACTTCAAATCTTTGATGACCCAACAGATCCTAATAATGGCACATACCCACTTGCATATGGGATAGTAGAAGCTGAGTCAACTGCATCATGGATCTGGTTATTGAAGAATCTTGGAGAGGATCTTGATCTTTATGTCAACTCCAACTTCACATTCATAAGTGATAGGCAAAAGGTTTATGCTACTTACTTTATGCTAATTACTTTATCTTTAGCCTCACCTTAATTTGTTTTACAGGGAATCCTTCCAATCCTTGCAAAACTGTTCCCATGTGCATAATACAAATTCTGCCTCAGACACATTCATGAGAACATGAAACAATAGTGGAAGGGGAAAGCTTACAAATACCATCTTTGGCAATGTGCAACAGCTACAACTGTACCCCAGTTCCAAACTGCAATGGAGGAGTTAAAAAAGTTCAATAAAAAGTGTTATAAATGGTTGAACCAGATCCCTCCTCAACATTGGTCTAGGTCACATTTCACAGGTAACTTTATCCTATTGTACTTACTTTTATGTTAAGAAGACTATGGTTTTGTTGTGTTTCAGGTAGGTGTCATTCTGATGTACTTCTGAACAACATGTGTGAAGCATTCAATAGGCAAATTGTAGAGGGTAGGTTTAAACCAATTATACCTGCCTTGGAGTATATTAGACACTACCTTATGAAGCGGATTGTACATGTGATAAAGGTGATAGAGAAAATTGATGGACCACTCACCCCAACAGCAACAAATACAATGGAAAAGATCAAGCATGAAGCAGCCCAATACAGAGTTATGTGGAATGGAGGAAACAAGTTTTACGTATGTGATCCTTGGAATGATCAGGTGATAGTTGATCTCAATGCTAGGACATTTACATGTAGGAGGTGGGAACTAACTGGCATCCCTTGTAAGCATGTTGTTGCTACAAACTGGAATATGGCCCTAAATGGAGCAAATGTTGAGCTGCCTGAGAAATGGGTTGATAGAACCTATTGGCTTGAAACTTGGAAAAGCATGTACAGTTTCAAGATAGAACCAATCAATAGCAAAGCATATTGGCCTAAATTTAACTGCCAAACAACATTTCTTGCACCAAACTATCATAAGCAGATTTGGAGGCCAAAGAAGATGAGAAAGAAGAGTGTTGATGAAAAGTCCACAGATGGGAAGAGCAGCAAATTGAGGAGGGGTGGGAAGTTTGTCATATGTGCAAAGTGCAAGAAGAAAGGTCATAATTCAAGGACTTGCAAGGGAAATTAGATGTGGTTTGTGTTTTGGCAGTTTATGGAACATGTTTGTTTTTGTAGTATTTTGGATGTGTTTGTTTGGAAATTAGATATGGTTTGTTTGTTTTTGAACTTGTTCCCTTTTGATGTAGTTCAACAAACTTGTTCTCTTTTGGTGTCACGTAATGCAACTTTAGGATGACTTGCAAATTTGGAAGAAACAAATTTTTGATGTTGATGGAAGAAAAACCTTTTCATTGATTTATTAGAAGATTACAAACGTTACAGCTCATACCTACATTGAATTAGGTCAACAAAAAGACTACAAATAAACAAAACCCAACTGCAAAACAATAAAATCTTGAAAATCTTGACTTCCTTTTCTTTTGCTTTGAGGGAAGCTTCAACTTTGTTCTTTGATCTTAGCAAACCAATGATGACCTTCATAGAACGATTACACAACTGTTGATCATACCAAGAAAAAAATCGGATTTTGAAACCTTCCTTGGACACTCATAAAACCTACGCCCATGGTTTTTAATGGTCCATGATGTTCTAATCATTGCAGGTGCACCAGAGTGACAAACCACCATTGTCGTCGGTGGGGAGGAGAGAGCAGAAAGCAGATCACAAAGAAGAAGATGGATGAAGAAGAAGAATGATGAAAAAGAAGAATGATGAAGAAGAAGCCTTTTCTAAGGGAAAAAGGCGTTTAAATGAGAGGGAAGAGATGAAAGGACTAAAATACCATCACATGTTACTCACGTGGGGCCTCTAACGATCCTTTTTTGATGTCGTTAGCCGGAGGGACTACTTTCTAAGCAAAATCAAAATAGTAGGGATGATTTCTGCACTTATTGAAGTTTAGGGACCATTTTCGTATTTTTAGGTAAACCACATGGACCAAAATTGTAGTTTACTCTATAACAAATTTTAGGGAATAATTTTTAAATCAGAAATTGCTTTATGTCACACCATGTTTTGTGATGTTTTGTTATTATATGTTTATGAAAAAATGTATGAATAATTTTTTTGTTAATATTAACGAATATTAAAAAATGCAAAATATAATTTATATTAAATACTATAAAATAAATTACATATTAAAAAATACAAACTTAACACATAAAAATACATCATTGTTTATTTAGAAGTTCTTGAAGTTGATGTTCGTACAATCATTGATGTGGTTGGATTTCTCTCCATTTGCATGCATTTCACTATTTATTACAAGTTTTTTTTAGATGTCAAATTTTGAGAGTAGTTCTTCATCTGACGACACTAATCTTTTTCTCACTAAAACATTTGTTGGATGGTTTAATGATGATACATGCTTTCTTAAAGATGATACACGCAATCAAACTTCATCATCTGTAGGTACGAAGAAGTCAAGAAGATATATGCAACGGAGTCGTGAAAATTAATGGAGATGAACGTTTGTACAAAGACTACTTCTCTGAAAGTCCGACCTACAATGAAGATATATTTCGGCGTAGATTTCGAATGAGGAGACAACTATTTCTTCGCATAGTTGAAGGTGTAAAAACTATGGATCCTTACTTTCAAAGTAATTTTGATTGTACCGGTAGAAAAAATTTATCACCAATTCAAAAGTGTACTGCTGCAATGCGTATGTTAGCATACGGTGTAAGCGCGGACGCCGTTGACGAATGTTTAAAATTTGGGGAAACAACGACAATAGAATTCGTCAAGAAGTTCATACAATTGTAGTTTTATAAATTAAATATTTTATTTATTTATTTTATTTTATTTTATTATAATTATTTAATTAATAAAATATTTTGTATTAAATTATAGTAAAGAATATTTAATTGTAGTTTGTTGTTATTTGATTAAAATATAGTTTTTATGATGAGGTGTCACTTTATAAAATGGTTGAATATCATTGTTGGGAGGATAATTTCAAGATAATTGCAAAGCTGATGTGACACTTTAGAAATTGTGTTAAAATTTCATTGTTGTGGATGCTCTTAGGCCATACGACCAAATCTTAGCTGAATTGGAGACTATTTACAAGGGCATTCTTTTGGCGCATGAAACGAAGTTGGATAACTACGTCATTGAATCTGATTGTAAAAATGTGGTTAATATCCTAACTAACACAACCCATTTCTACTCGTTTTAGATGTAATCATTGCTAAAATCAAGGAGTTAATTCTTCTTACAAATAGTTTCTCATGGTTAAAATTTACACATAGAGAAACTAATAACTTATTCTTTGGTTTTCAAAGTCACAGTTTTTGGATCGGGGATCCACCGCTTGATGCAAACTATGTGGCGAGATCACACGCGCGCACACACATACACATACACACACACACACACACACACACACACACACACATATATATATATATATATATATATATATATATATATATATATATATATATATATATATATATATATGTAGAGGAAGGTTCAAACGAGGAGCGCATCAATTTAAGAGAACGTGAGGAGCACTCCCATGCTTCTGATCACATGTGATCAACAACTGCTAAAAAATCGGAACAAATCGAAAATTCGCGCAAGATGTGGCGCGAGGTGGCATGTCGCGGATCATTAATGATTCACAACTGTTAATCATATGTGATTCATAACTGTCAATTGCTCCTCCAGATCAGTTGTGAATCACATGTGATCCACAACTGCCAATCACATGTGATTCATAACTGTCAATTGCTCCTCACGTTCTCTTAAATTGGTACACTCCTCGTTTGAACCCGCCTCTATATATGTATATATATATATATATAGAGAGAGAGAGAGAGAGGAAAGTTCAAATGTGAACTCAAATTCAATTGTGAACGTGAGGACGAATCTTGGCTCTTCCATCTCTATTGATCCAATGACTCATATTAAATAGAGTTTTTAATTGAAATTATTAATTAAGGTGGGAAGATAATTTAAACTCACGCCTACCATATTTGACTTTTTATTTTCTTTTTTAATTAAAAACTTTTACCCCCTTAAAGTTTAAAATAAATTATCTTAAAAATTACTAATATTTTAATCAAACAAATTACATCAAAAAACGAGAATTTCGTGCTCTTCGATATGACATCCATCGCGATATAGTTTTTTTTGTTGTTTTAACCGTTTTTACGTGAAATGTCATATATGTGTTATATTCATTATGAATATTTATGTACGTTCAAGTGTTTACAACATCTCTACACCGTAAGTCCGTAACTCGACATCACCTTCTACAACACTTTCTTCAACGTCCTAAGGCATCATGTTCTTCATTATCGTAAACCAACACCCATCGAGATGAATCGGGAACCTATCGAGTTTCGATTGTGAACCGAGGAACGAAAGAGAGTGCGTCACGTCTCCACACCTTCACGGGTCATGTAACATCCCAGGGCAACCGTACCAGATGTTGTCCGCTTTGTCTGCACACCTGGACTCACGGTTTTATAACGCGTCTGATAGGGGAGGTATCAAGTTCCTCTTATAAGGCAACCTTTGTTCCCCTCACCAACCAATGTGGGATCTTACAATGCACCCCCCTTGGGAGCCCAGCGTCCTCGCTAGAACACCAGTCTGGTTCCCGGCTCTGATACCATCTGTAACATCCCAGGCCAACCGTACCAGATATTCTCCGCTTTGTCCGCACACCTGGACTCACGGTTTTAAAACTCGTCTGATATGGGAGGTATCAAGTTCCTCTTATAAGGCAACCTTTGTTCCCCTCCCCAACCAATGTGGGATCTTACAATCCACCCCCTTGGGGTTCCCGGCTCTGATACCACATGTAACAGTACAACTAAAAGATAATACTTGAACAACAAGAAATAAACAACTCGCCGAAACGGCTCTAAAAAATACTATCATGAGCATATAAGTACATCACAGGGTTTGCGGAAACAACCTATTACACAGCCGAGATTTCTAAAGAATATGCCTGACATGCTAGACATACCAGCTTCCTTCTAGTCCCAAGCTTCACGCTCGCGCTTTCTCTTTGCCCTTACTAGAGCCTTCTACTAAGTGCTTATCTGAAAATGGTTTAGTTTTTGGAAATGCAAAGGTTAGACCATGCGGTCTAGTGGGTTCCCTCTAAAATAAACATTTGCACCACATAAACATTTTTAACAATTTATAAGCATTTATAAATTCTTCTTATCTTTAAAACATTTAAACATTCACACGCAAGAACTGCCCATGTATATGGCACATTGATGTCACGCACACCCATGACAACATGTCAGTCTCACACTGTCGTATTGGGTCACACTGTTCATCTAAACCCTCAGTGATTTGATAATGACTCTGAGAAACACTTAGTGAAAATTGTAAGTAGACAATATGTATTAGAGTTTCACTATCGCTGATAAGTACTAAGTCTGTATAGTACCACTGATAGGAAACTCTCGCTCTTTAAATTACACATTCAGCGAACATTGTTCATCAGCAAGCCCTGAGCCTATTCAGCCTTACTGATGATCGCTGATACTTTATGTTGTTTACTTATGATCCCTGAAGACAAGTTTCACGTCAACTATGTTCTACACTGGAGTCGAAGATCAAGCCAAATAACCAGCGACAAGTCTACTAATGAACTGATGTGGATATCAGCGAAGCCAAGACCTCAGCGAAGCCAAGACCTGTCCACTCAACGTCAAGTTTCAAGTAGAAGACTTCAGCGAGCGCTGAACTTTATCATTCGCTGATAAAGAATCAGTCAGCGAACGCTAATCATAAAGCCTCCTCAATAAGTAACTTTTGTCTTATCCCCTTGCACGCATTCGTACGATCTATCAGAACAGGACATCCCTTTTGTCCAGAATCGTACAACCAACTCTGATTATACACTGTTCATCATGTGGCCACTGTTTTGTCTACTGAAGTCAAACCATGCAACCAACTAGAGGCTGCCACGTGTAAAGTTGTACTGTTGTGCATTAAATGCATGCAGTATATAAAGGAACCCCTAGTTCATTTCTTGAACACCTTCGGCCATTCCTTATCTCTGCTGAAACTGTGTGTTAGAATATTATCCTTAGTATTCTTATTTTCTCTCTATCTTATTTTCTAGTGCAAGAAGTCTTAGTGATTCTCATAGCTTGTTTAGATTAGGTTTATTCCTTAATCTTGTTCCGCAACAAGTTGTAAATTGTTTGATACATATCAATAAACAATTTAGAAAGGTAAAAATCGTGTGTTTGTATTCAACCCCCCCCCCCTTCTACAAACTTGTATAACACATTTGGGACCAACAAGTGGTATCAGAGCAGTTTGTTTAATCTCATAAACAAGATCTTGCTTATATTGTATTCTTTTCTCTTCCTTGCTATTTTCTAAAATGGCTAACACTACAAACACAAACTATATTGACAATGGTTCTCTTGCAAAACCCCCTAGATTTTTCAGAGATAACTTTAATCTATGGAAAAATAGGATGATGCTCTTATTGGAAGGTGTAGATCCTACTATGCCTTATTGCATCGAAAATGGTCCATACATCCCTGTCATGATAGACGCTGCAGTTCCAGCTACTGCTACTAGGGCTGCAATCCTTGAAAGAGAAATTCCCAGGGCACCTAACACTTGGACTGATGAAGACAAGAAGAAGGTGGCCATCGACACTAAGGCCAGATTCATCCTCTCTATGGATCTTCCTGACGAAGTCTACCATTCCGTCATGAACCTGAAAACCTCTAAAGCCATGTGGGACACAATTTGTGTTCAATATGAAGCTACATATGAAGTCCAGGACTCAAGAAAGATCAACCTGGTAAGACAGTACGAAAGCTTCATTTGTGGAAAGAATGACTCTCTCTCTCTGAAGTTCATCAGCGGTTTAACTGTTTAATCATTGACTTAAAAACCGTTGGTAAGGAATATTATAACTTTGAGATCCTGACAAAGTTTCTAAAATGTCTTCCTGAAAGCTAGGACAGTTATTCAATGTGTCTCAAGCTCTCAAAGGATCTAAAATCAATGACCCTTTCTACCTTATATGGCACTATGCTCAATCATGAGCAGTCGTGTCATCTTAAGAAGAATCTTGTAAAAGATTCCAAAAGCACACATGTTGCTTTACTCTCTTCAGAGGTGGTGCCTACTCAACGATCTACTGTCACTATCACTGAGTTGGAGTCTAACTCTGATGACTCATCTGAAGCTGATCCTTCAGAAATTGATGAGTCACTGGCCCTCCTGACTAATTCTTTCAGGAGATTCACCAGAAAGAGTAACTTCAGAAGAAATAAACCTCTTGCACTCACTGACAAGCCAAAATCATCAAACCCTGATGATAAGGCTACTGCTGCCTGCTTTAACTATGAAAAAGTAGGACACTTTGCTAGTGAATGCAGGTCTAAGAAAGTCTTCAAACCCTCATCTTCTTCCAAGAAATCCTCTAACCCCAGGGCTAGAGATGTCAAGTACAAGAAGCTGGAAAAAAAAGTATGCAAAGCTGAAAAGCTACAATAAGAAAGGCAAAGGCATGATCGCTGAGGATCATGACTGGGCTCTTTCTGATGAAGAATCATCTGACTCTGAAGATGATGATGAGGCCAATCTCTGCCTCATGGCCAAAATAGAAGAAGAGGAAGAACAAACTGAAATTCCCTCTACATCTGCTTCCACCTCTCAGGTATCAACTTCTCTCACTGATATTCAAACTTCAACCCTCAGTGACATCGAAAGACGTCGGACCGTCGATCTTTTGACTGTTGATTTATATGATGCCATGAATGGCAAGACCAAAGCTGAAAAACTAAATATCGGTCTTGCTGAACAGTTTAAAAAAGTCACCTAGAAATTCAAAAGCTTTCTAAAATAGAAGAAAATCTAAAAGATCAGGTCTGTATAAATCAACTCATTCATATCGAGCGATAAAATGTTGTCGAGGCACTAAAAGCTGAAAAGGCTATTGTTGAAGGATGGTGTAAATCCTCAACAACGATCACTGAGATATTAAGGCCTCAGATTCCCCTGAGTGATAAAAGTGGTCTTGCTTATAAAGATGATACTCTAGAACCAACCACTGATCGTTCCATGCTTAAATTTGGAATGTTCGTGTCCTCTATCCCTGACACCTCTTCATCTCAGTGTTCCTCTTCTAAAACTCCCATCCCTGAGGAAAAACCTACCTTGAACTCCAAAGGTAAAGGTAAGGAAAAAAAATAACCTACCTTGTACCTAAGCTGAACGCTTCTTAGGCTTCAGTGAATTATCCCTCTACTTCTTAGAACAAGATCCCTGGATTCATTCAGCGATCTACTCCTAGAATCAGAGTGGATATTATTGGTAAGAAATCTGAAGAACTGATTGTTCCTCTAATTTCCAATGCCAAAGGTATACTTGGTGCTGGCCCTGCTCATTTAAAATTATCGGCTAAGCATGCAAATGGTCCTAAAGCTACTTTTAGCTATAGGAAATGTTATCATTGTGGACTTACCGATCATATTGCTAGTTAGTGCCCTACAGCCACCAATGCTGAAAAGTTAGCTAAGGTGAAGATCAATGCCCCCAACGCAAAGAAGACCAATCTTGGTGGAAATCAGGTTAAGGTAAAACCAACCACCGAGGTTAAGAAATTAACCAAAGTGAAGACTAGTCCTGAAGCTGAATCTTCAAATGCTGCGAAGATTGTTGAACCTTCCACTGCCTCTACCACTACTGACAAGTGTGGACCCATGGTAAAATAGGTGCCCAAGTCAAACTAATCTTTCTTTGTTTGCAGGTCCTAAAGGGTATCTGGTATCTCGATAGCGGATGCTCTAGACATATGACTGGAAAGAAAAACCTGCTCACTGAATATAAGGAAGAGAGAGGTCCCTTAGTGACCTTCGGTGGAGATGGAAAAGGCTATACCCGAGGGTTTGGTATACTCTCTAATGGTACAACAACCTTCAGAAGAGTCGCATATGTTGAAGGACTGAAGCACAATCTTCTAAGCATGAGTCAGCTGTGTGACAAGGACGACAAAGTGATTTTCACTAAGGAATCCTGCTTTGTTACTAACAAAAAGGAGAAGATAGCTCTCAGCGGATATCGTTTGGAAAATGTTTATGTTATAAACATGGACTCGACAACCACTGAGAACTCCTATTTTTTCTCAAAAGCCTCATCTGATGTCAACTGGCTATGGCATAAGAGGCTCTATCATCTCAACTTTAAGACACTAAATACTCATTCTTCAAAAGAGTTGGTCACTGGTCTACCTCAACATTCATACGCTAAGGAATCTCTATGTTCAGCGTGTGAGAAAAGGAAACAAATCAAGGCAAGCTTCAAGTCTAAGCAAGTTTCCTCAGTGTCATCTCCTCTTCAACTTCTCCACATGGATTTGTTTGGCCCTGTTAACAAACAATCCCTCGTTGGAAAGAAATATACACTGGTCATAGTTGATGAATTATCTCGCTATACCTGGGTTATGTTTCTCCGTTCTAAGAGTGACACCCCCGAAGAACTCATCGCTTTCGTCAGAAAAATGGAAGTCCTGAACAATATGACCGTTCGCTCATTAAGAAGTGATCATGGGACTGAATTCAAAAACAGTTCCCTTGATTCCTTCTTTGAAAGTAAGGGTATTTCTCATAACTTTTCTTCAGTGAGAACACCGCAACAAAATGGAGTCGCTGAAAGAAGAAATAGAACGATCATCGAAGCTTCACGATCAATGCTCAGTGATTCTCATCTACCTACTCAGTTCTGGGCAGAAGTTGTCAACACTGCTTGTTTTCCTCAAAATAGGTCGCTGATAGTCAAAAGATTCAAGAAGCCAGCCTATGAACTTTACTATGGGAGAAAGCCTTTAATTAGCTTTCTTCAAATCTTTGGTTGTCAGTGTTTCATACTGAACAACAGAGATGCCCTTGGAAAGTTTGATCCTAAGGCTGATGATGGAATCTTTCTTGGATATTCTTTAGTCTCCAAAGCCTTCAGAGTCTTCAATCGAAGAAGACAAACTGTAGAAGAAACAATCCATGTCACTTTTGACGAATCCCGATCAGCGAACTCTAGACCTTCTGCTGATACTGGAGAACTAAATCAATTGATGTTTTCTCATCTTGGTGATTCAGAAGATGCTCCTATCCCTCGAACTCATACTCATACCGCTGAAGATGATCATCCTACTATCATCCCAAGCATGCAGACAAGTGAAGCTGAATTCTCATGGGTCTCAGATGTTCCTCTTAACACTATGCCTGCTTCTGAACCTTCTACCTCAGACATACCATCTACTTCTCAGCAATCAGTGAATGAAATGACAACTGAACCTCTTCCTCTCTTGCCTGGAATACCAGAAGTTGTTGAAGCCTCATCTTCAGCTCCTCCAGAAGTTCAGATTGAGTTAGCGACTTATACTCCGGCTCATCGATGGACTATTAATCACGCCATTGATCAAATTCTTGGTGATCCAAACGCTGGTGTTCAGACTCGATGAAATGCGGGTAACATTTGTTTATTTGTTAACTTTATTTCTCTGATTGAACCAAAGAAAACAGATGATGCCCTCAGAGATCCAAACTGGGTCAGCGCTATGCAAGAAGAGCTGACAGAATTTGAAAGAAACAAAGTTTGGAAGCTCGTTCCAAGACCATCTGACAAGTCAGTGATAGGCACTAAATGGGTCTATCGAAACAAGTTGGATGAACATGGAATTGTAACCCGCAACAAGGCTCGTCTTGTTGCTCAGGGATACAGACAAGAGGAAGGCATAGATTACGACAAAACATTTGCCCTAGTGGCAAGACTCGAAGCCAATCGTCTATTTCTATCTATGTTGTACACAAAGACTTCAAGGTTTATCAGATGGATGTTAAATCAGCATTCCTCAATGGAAGGCTGAATGAAAAAGTCTACGTGGAACAACCTCCAGGATTCACTGATCCTAAGCATCCAGGTTATGTATATAAGCTGGATAAGGCACTTTACGGCTTAAAACAAGCTCCTCGTGCATGGTATGACACTCTCTCTACTTATCTCCATATTGAAAATTTTGAGCGAGGTAAAATCGATAAAACTCTATTTTTCAGGAAAGTAAAAGGTCATATCATTCTTGTTCAAATATATGTCGATGATATTATATTTGGTTCTGCTAACCCTGACCTATGTACTTGTTTTGCTGAAAGAATGAAAGATGAATATAAAATGAGTATGATGGGTGAGCTAACATACTTCCTTGGTCTTTAAATAAAACAAAATGAAAAAGGTACTTTTATTCACCAAGGAAAGTATGTTAAAGATATGCTGAAAAAGTTTGATTTAACTCAAAGCATAGCTATGAAAACCCCAATGGCACCGCCGCTGACACTAAACAAGGATCTTTCAGGAAAACCTGTTAATGTCACAGCATACCGTGGGATGATCGGCTCTCTTCTGTATCTTACAGCTAGCCGTCCTGATATTATGTATGCAACCTGTTTGTGTGCAAGATATCAAGCTGAACCTAAGGAATCTCATTTGATCGTTGTAAAGCATATTTTTTGATACCTTAAAGGTACTCCTAACCTAGGTCTTTGGTATCCCAAAGTGTTAGAGCATTATTGTATTCAAGATTTATTGTAAAGTCTTGTAATTAGTCAAAGCTTGTAAAGTCAAATGTAAAAGTCAAAGTCATGAAAAGTCAAAGTAGATTAGATTTAATGTTTTGTAATCCTAGGTATAAATAGGATTAGTTAGCTTAGATGTTAAAAAAAAAGTCAAAAGAAAGCAATTGATTAGTGATCTTAATTGTAATATTCTAGAGAGAGAAGTGAGAGCATTCTAGAGAGAGAAAGTGCATAATTCCTATGTAAATCTCTATTATGTTCAAGATCAATGGATGATTTGATGATTACCTAATAGAAACTGGTTTAACAATTGGTATCAGAGCATTGGGAGATTGAATTGTGTGCAAATTCGTCCAATTTCTTGAAGATTTGAAGATTTTTTGAAGATTTTTAAAGAAAATCTCCATTGTTGAAGAACTTGAAGAACACAAATGGGTTATGCATTTCTTGCTTGTTTTGATTTTGATTGCAAAGTGTTTCTCCATTGATATAAATCAGTTTTGCATCAAAAGATTTACAAAAACACATCAAGAATTGATCAATTTGAAGATTTTGAATTTTTTTTGTGTTCTTGAAAAAGTGTGCTGTGAAGTTTTTTAGATTGTGATCTTGCAAAATATTGATGTTTTGATTCGTTTTTGTGCAAAATCCTTTCTAAAAAGTGTTTTTAGACATGTTTCAATCATAAATTTCAAGTCTTAATTCATAAATTTCACTTTTGAAATTTTTTGATTGAATGTGTTCTTGAGGTGTTCTTGAGAATCTTCAAAGTGTTCTTGATAAAAAAATTCTAGATCTTGAATTTTGATCTAGAATTTTTAATTGAGATGTTTTAAAATGTGTTTTTGATTTTGTTTGATCTTAAAATTCAGGTTTAATATTTGTGTGTTGAATTTTATTGGTACAGGTCAACAAAGAAATTATGAAAAGAAGAAAAAGGTGCTGCACATGAGAAGTTCTCACATCAGTTTTAAAAGTCTACTATTCGCATTCACAAAGAAATCCTACTATGTTTGAATGTGTGATGTGGCAGAAAGAGTGTGTGTTAGTGTGTGCATGGCGTGTATTAGTATGTGTACAGTGTGAGTGTACTTGGTGTGTACCTTTAAATTCATCAATTCGGAACAGGAACCAAACATCCGAATTCATTAATTCGGAACAGGAACCAAACATCCGAATTCATCAATTCGAAACAGAAACAAAGCATACGAATTCATCAATTCGGACCATTCTTGAATCCTTCAGAATTCGAACCCTTCTTGTCCAGAATTCGAATCCTACTGAGTCGAAATCATCGGAATTCGGACCACTCAAGGGATTTTCTACTTGATTTCAGTCAATTCGAAGTGTTCTTGATTGTTACAAGTGTTGAATTCGAACTCTTCTGCATTCGAATTCCTTGAATTCGAACCCTTCTTCATCCGAATTCATTGAATTCGAATCCTTCTTCATCCGAATTCATTGATTTCGGATCCAACTTCATTCGAATTCATTGATTTCGAATCCTTCTTCATCCAAATTCATTGAATTCGAATCCTTCTTCATCCGAATTCATTGAATTCGAATCCTTATACATCCGAAATCTTGTGAATTTTTTTTGATTCGACTTGTGTTAACTCATCAGTGTTAAAAAAAAGGATTTTTTGAAAAAAAAATTATTCCGAAATTTTTTCTATAGTGTATTTCATACACTGTAAGGGCTTTTCAAGAAAAAAATTTATATAAAATTTTTTTAAGAGTGTGCACATAATTCTAACTTCTAAGCGAAGTTTCTCTTGACGATCACTCTATTAGGTATATTTTTGTTAATATTTTTTGTGTTTCTTTTCAGGTTTTCTTCAAGATGTCTACTTATACAGAAGATGGGGTTTTAAGATTGAAGCAAACTATTATAAAGAAGATACCCCCAATTGCAAAAGTTCTGGTTAAATCATCAAATGAAAGTTTGCAACAAACAATTTTGCAACAATTTATTATACCAGAAATAACTCCTAAACCACAAGTTTTTGTTAAGTCAAATAATGGAATTTTGCAACAAGTTCTTTTAACAGAAACATCTCCAATATCACAAACTCCTATTAAAGACAATGCTTCAAATTCTTCAACTCCTATTTCAAATCCTTCAGTTCCTATTTTAAATAAAGCATTGGAGGAAGAAAATGTTGATCTGAAAAGACAAATTTTAGACATTTCTTCTTCAAATGATAAACTTACTAAAAGAATAACTGATCTTGAAGTTTATATTGCAGATCTTGAAACAAAGAAAGACAACTCAAGTCTGCACGATCAAATCGAAAATCTTCAAGAGAAAGTAACAACTCTTCAAAAAGAAAATGTCGATTTGAAGAGTAGAGAAGAAAAGAGAGTGAAGTGGAACTTAAAGTTACATACTCAATTAAAAGAAGTTCAAGATAAAGAAAAGAATTTGGACAGTGAAAATGCCGATCTAAAGAGAAAACTGCCTAATTTTTCTTTTGAAGAAAAGAAAGTTTTTGAAGAAAAGAAAGTACTTGAACTGAAATGCATAAAACTTTCAAAACAAGTTTCTGACTTTGAGAAAGTTTTATTTCTTGAAAAGGAGAAGTTGGAGAAGGAAAGGGTCGAGTATGAAAAAGAAAGGAAAAGCTTTGAAGCAAAGAATGCGAAACTGTCAAAGAAAATTTCTGATCTTCAAAAGGACTTAGAAAAGGAAAGGCAAGAGCTAGATAAAGAAAGTCAAGAGCTAGAAAAGATGAAGAAAGCTGACTTTCAGGCTAGGTGCGTTAAAGACGAATTTTCTAAAAAAGGAAGATATTTCGGCAGGAAATTCATAAATTGACAATGAATTTGGCTGCATTATCGACTGACATCATGAAAGAGAAGAGGGTCAAGTCTAATATTCAGAAGAAGCTTGATTTGGTGACCAAGGAACGGAATGACTTATCTTACAAAGTGAAGTCATTTAACAAATCCAAATGCTATTCAGAATGTCTGATTCGTCCTTCTAATCTATTCTATGATCACTCGGTGGATAATTCTTCCAAGTATCAATATGCTGATCTTCCTTCATATAAGAAAGTCAACATGCAATGGAGAGTAAAAGGTACGTCTACTGAAAAAGGTGAGCCAAAATCCTCTGTTCCCAACAAGAACACTAATCTGAAAGCTAAATCTTTTGCTAATCCTGATTCATTCTATTCCGCAAATCATTTAATCAGGTTAGCACAAAAGAATTTTTGTTGTTCTTATTGTGGTACTAATGATTTTATTAAAAATGAGAGTGTTCATTATTGGTATGGTACTTATCATTTTCCTTCCTATAGAGCTCCGCTTAACAAGCCAGGACCCAAGACACGTTGGGTACCAAAATCTACTTAATCTGTTTTTGCATATTTAGAAGCAAAGTGTTGAACTCTCGGAAGAAGATTACTTGTACCATTAAGGGGGAGTAAAGAGACATTGGCTTTTGAACATATCAGTTCAAAACCCGTGCTTCAACGACTTTGGCTTTTGGACATATCAGTTCAAAACCCGTTCTTCAAAGACTATGGTTTCTAAACATATCAGTTTAGGACCCGCACTTAAAAGAGATTATGGTTTCTGGATACAACAGTTCAGGACCCGTGCTTAAACGTTTATTGGCTTTTGAACATATCAGTTCAAAACCCGTGCTTCAATGACTTTGGCTTTTGGACATATCAGTTCAAAACCCGTTCTTCAAAGACTATGGCTTCTGAACAATTCAGTTCAGGACCCGTACTTCAAAGACTAAGACTTCTAAACAAATCAGTTTAGAACTCATACTTCTTAGGTGATATCCTTAACTGTTACATCTTTCTGTTTCAAGGAACAAGTGGTGAAAGGTAACATTGGATCATATTTTGTTTCTACTGCTCTGAAAACTTGAATCTTTACAAATTTAATTCAATGAGATGAAATTTTCAATTTTCATTCAATGAATTAAATGTGTGCTAAAAGATGATTTTACAAGTATTTTTGTATTATCTAAGTTATATTTGTTTCAACTTTCACCTCTGAAATTAATCGAAAGGTCAGCAAAACATGAATGAAATTATGCTGAATGCTCAAAATTATGTGAATCTGGACTTATATAGAATATAATGCTCAAAAAGCCTAAATGTCTGAGTGATGGATGGAAATGAAAATATGGGAGAAACACTATGTTTTAGAACCAATTGATTGAGATAAATTGTTGCACTATCATTTAGTTTGAAAGTTTGTGCCTGTGGCCTTTCTGGTTTGGGAGAGTAAGTCCTAAGGGGTGCTCGACACCTAGTCCCTAGAATCAACTGGTCTGGGATCGGCTGACCCAAATCCTGCAATAGAACCAGATAGAAAGCCATGTTCTACTGGTACAAATGGGTTTAAGATATATCGATGTGGCCTTTCTGGTTTGGGAAATTAAGTTCTAAAGGGTGCTCGTCACCTAGCACCTAAGGCCAACTGGTCTGGGATCTGCTAACCCAAATCCTGCTATAGAACCAGATAGAAAGTCATGTTTAACGGTGTATCTTATTCTTACTGAACTTTTTGATCAAAAGATGCCAATGAGCACAAAATCAAAGGATGCCAATGAGCACAGAATCAAAAGATGCCAAAGAGCACACATCTCTTGAAACTCGGGAAAATACAAAGTCGCGATAAACCCGTAAATTCATGAAATTCTGATTTTGGACAAATAGTGTGAGTAGAGCAAAGTATTCTTATATGTTTTAGAATTGCATACGCTTGATGCTAATCATATTTCGCATGCTAGCATACCAAATAGATTTAATAAAGGGGTTGACACTGAACGTTTGTAACTTGATATGCAATGATGTCTTGTTTTTGAATCCAAACACATGCATTTGATTTCATTTGATTGAAATATTGTTAAATTTCATTAAGTTGAATTTCTTTTGTAAAGCTTTCAAATGATCAAATGTTAGTAGTTATAAAATGAAGTTCAATGAATTTTATTTTCCTTGTGTAAATTTCTTTTAAAATTTGTGCTACAATTTCAAATACTGTACGCTATTGAAATATATGCATACTTTCAGGGGGAGAAAACAAATTGCTCCAGAATTCTTATTTTGAGAGGGAGCAAGGTTATTCACTAAGGAGGAGATTGTTAGTAATACTAAGAGACGCGACTGAAATTGAAGAAGGTTTTCGATGATAATGATGCTCACTAACATCGAAAAAGGGGGAGAAATGTTTATATCAATTTCATGTCAAAAAGCTTTCAAGTCAAATATATTTCAAGTCAAAGATTCGTGAACAAAAACTGAAGATCGGGGGAAGAAGGATCATGTGAAGTCCAAATGTTGCTGAATTTGGTTATCTTAGTTCTGAGTGGTTCTCGGAATGTGCTTACACCGAATTTGGTTATCTTAGTTCTGAGTGGTTCTCGGAATGCGCTTACACCTAAAAGTTCAAAAATGTGGATGGTTTCACATCTTTCTGAAATTCATGTTCAAGACTTGAAGACAATCTGTTGAAGATTGTATTGAAGAAGGTTGCTTTTTCAAAGAGAAAGACAAAGACTTTTCATGTTTGTCTGAAGATTCTTCAAAGCTGAGTTCTTAAAGAGTGTCAAAGCATATAGTTCGCCGTGAACTAGTGGAGATAAAGCTATTTGAAGATTATCTGAGCCTCAAAGTTTAAAGCGGTCAAAGATAAAATATTGAAGATCAAGTACTGAAGACTGCTGCTATTTTTTTAAATCTTGAATCCAAAGGGGGAGATTGTTAGAGCATTATTGTATTCAAGATTTATTGCAAAGTCTTGTAATTAGTCAAAGCTTGTAAAGTCAAATGTAAAAGTCAAAGTCATGAAAAGTCAAAGTAGATTAGATTTAATGCTTTGTAATCCTAGGTATAAATAGGATTAGTTAGCTTAGATGTTAAAAAAAGTCAAAAGAAAGCAATTGATTAGTGATCTTAATTGTAATATTCTAGAGAGAGAAGTGAGAGCATTCTAGAGAGAGAAAGTGCATAATTCCTATGTAAATCTCTATTATGTTCAAGATCAATGGATGATTTGATGATTACCTAATAGAAACTGGTTTAACACAAAGACTCAGGGTTTGATCTAATCGCCTATTCAGATAGTGAATTTGCAGGATGCAAATTGGATAGGAAAAGCACCACAGGAGGCTCTCAACTCCTGGGTGGAAAGTTGGTGAGTTGGACAAGTAAAAAGCAAAACTCAGTGTCCACCTCAACCGGTGAAGCTGAGTACGTAGCTGCTTGAAGTTGTTGTTCTCATGTCTTGTGGATGAGAAATCAACTACTGGACTATGACCTTCAGCTCTCCAAAATTCCAATCTATTGCGACAGCACTAATGCCTTCGTCATAGCAAACAATCCAGTGCTACACTCAAAGACCAAACACATCGAAATCATGTATCATTTTATCAGAGATCATGTGATGAATGGTGATATACAACCTCATTTTATCCCAACTGACTTTCAGTTAGCTGATCTTTTCACCAAACCTCTTGATGAGACAAGATTCAACTTTCTCATCAGCGAGCTTGGAATGTTGAACCTAGAAGAGTAAAATCTTCAGTGGTTCACATTTGATTAGTGATAAAAATGAATTTGTATACCCATATTAATCAACCTATCTTGGAACAAAATTGATTCGCTGATATCAAGGTATGTTCTCTCTCTTACTCGTTGACGTTCGCCTAAGAATGCAAAATTTCAAAACAAATTACATCGCTGAATATCTATTCCTTTCAGTGGTTCTTTTGAAATTCTTAAATCTCACTGATATTTCTAATCAGTGCTTCGTGTTTTAAAAATGTCCCTGAGTTTTCAAAATCCTCAGAGACACCTTAAAATATGAAAGGACGTTTGTGACGTCATCACAACGGTTAAACAATGGCACGCCTTTTCTCTGACATGTTTGCCCGTTTCGTTTCCTTGTCCAATCAAATTCAAGGGACGTGTCCGTGTCATCATGAAAAACTTTTCCCGCTCATAGTTTTTCTCTCTCTACTCTCACTATATAAACCCCTTGAGTTTATATTTTAACTTTTACGCGAACTTAATCTCCATAAGCAAGAATCAACTGTTGCATTTGAACTTATTTCTCCAGAAACTGTTCATCTTCATCTTCTTCAAACATCAAAGGTTAATATTTCTCTAATTTTCCTTTAAACAAACTTGTTTTTGATCTTATTCTTGTTTTTACAAGATCAAACAAAGGAACTTTCTCAAATGAAATCATTTTCTTCGTGGTTTTATGAACACAATCTGTTTTCAGATTGTTCTTCGAGTTTAAAATAAAAATCTTAAACTTGGCATTTTTATATGTTTTTCCAGAATCCTTTCCATAAAAGGAAACTGGAAAACAAGAACTTTCACTATGTTTTGTACTTCTTTTCAAAGCTAGAAAACCCTAGGTTCCATTTCTTTCTCAAAATGGAAACTGTAAAACCCTAAAAACCCTTATTTTGGAATCTTATCCATTTTAAGAACTTCTTTTCATCTTCTTCATGTTTATATGTTATGAACAGAAATGGCAACCACTGAAGCTACCAACACTGCTTCTCCTACTACCTCTGACAAGATTGAGCTTGTCAAAGCACCAAATGTCAACTTCACAATGGAACAAATCACGTTCCAAGGAAACAACCCCTATGCTCTATTCGACTTCCCCCCAAGGAAAAACATCACTCACTTGGATGACGCTGTAATGTAACGTCCCAAAAATTACAAGGATATTTAAATTTTCTAAAACATATATTCCATTATAAAACAACCACATTTTTAATAAACTGTAACTCAATTAAAGTTAATATCGTCAACTCAAACAGTCAAAAGAATTTATGCAGCGGAAATATTATAAATAAAATCTAAAAGTTTAAAAGTGTAAATTCCAACAATTCTCGGCGCCCGCGCTTTGTGTGTACCGTCAAGCCCGACTGCCGCTCGCACCTGAAATCACAACATATTGGGAAAGGGTAAGCTAAACGCTTAGTGAGTCCTACCACACACGCAGGTAGCAACCCCACGTATATCGCTCCTACTCGCAAGTAGGTAACATCACTATCACCACGAATATAAACCAAATAATAATTAATGTATAAATACGAACCTCGGTCCCACCGAGTACACAAAAATATATTGATGCAAGCTCAGTCCCACTGAGCCCTCGGTCCCACCGAGTAAAGATAATATAATTGTACTAGCTCAGTCCCACCGAGCCCTCGGTCCCACCGAGTAAAGTTAATATAATTGTACTAGCTCAGTCCCACCGAGCCCTCGGTCCCACCGAGCCCCTCAGTCCCACCGAGGTGTACACAAAACACATACCATTCACATATTAATTCAACAATCACAACTATTTATCACATCCCAACTAGTTCACGTAAACACGTAATAACACGTAACACACAATAACGTTACACATGAAATTCCTAACTACGCGGTGAGAGAACTCACTTCGTAAGCGCGCCTAGCTCACGAACAACAGTTCCAGCTCCACCAATCCGGGATCACTTCCCAATACCTAAACAAATGTTAAAACGCATTAACACGAGGTCCGAACCCTAAAACATGACGCACGAACAACTGTCGCTAAAACTACTTTTCTGTCTAACCAAACAGGTCTGTTCGGGACCTGTTCCGACCTCCCCAAACACAGAAAATCCCCAATCACATTACATCACCAGAAAGTGCTCTGAGTTAGGGTTCCAAGGATATATTATACTCCTCCTAACGATTTTTATACAGTTTAATACGGATTTTACAAAAACGGTTCGCAGAACAGCGAAAACAGAACCTTTCAGTACAAAACGACGATTTGGCCTAAGCTACGTTCCGAACTGGTTTTTGCACAAAACATAGAAAAGTTACTAGACTCAAAATGGGAACTTTTGGCACCGATTTCACCCCAATCCGTGCCATGAGTAAAAAGTTACGGCTTACGCAATACGGTGGCAGATTACTAACTTCACATGAAATCATAAGATGGTTTTGCAAAACGACTAGGCGGTTTCGGGCCAAGACCACAGCGGTCTTAGGGTTCTCTCTCTCGATCACCCTAATCGTGCACCCACTCACACACACCACCACAGCCGTCCACCCACGGCTACCGCAGCGGCGGCGTGCGGCGGTGGTGGCTTCGCCGGAAAATGAAAAGAAAAAGGAAAAGGAACGAGGGTTTACCTTACGGCGAAGCGGCGGCGTTTTCTACACTCCTCCGGCGGTAGTGACAGCGGCGAAGGGTGGTTGCCGTCGTGCTCTCCCTCCCTCTCCTCTCGCCGGCGACCTCTCTCTCTTTCCCTCTCAATTTCTTTCTTTCTCTCTCTCTCTCTTCGATTGCTCTCTCTCTAGCTTTCTTCTTGGCCGAACACACAACAAGGGGGAATGGGGAAAAGGCTTTTGGGAGTTACTTAAGTGGAAAACGAAAGGGGTGAGGGAAGGGGATCGGTCATATGGCTGGTCCCATGCATAAGTTTGGTGCATTGACCCAAATGGCCCCTCAACTTCCTTTCCTTGCATAAAACCCAAACCGAGTTGACCCCGTTAACTTTTTGTCCCATTTCGTCTAATTCTGCTAACGAACACCAAGCTAAGGAGACGATTTTAAAAAGAAATTAATAAAAATAATAAAGAAAAAGACATACCGGAGTGCGGGCTTTACATGTAAACTTCTTGAAAGGTTGACCTCTGGCGACAACACTGACCATCAAACCACCTGCTCATAAGAACCTCCTTGCTCAGTTCTGGTATACTGCCAGAAAAGCTCAAGTTCCCTCCTCCAAAGACCCTAAGAAGCTGATCGACGTCATCCTCTTCGACACTGAACACAGTGAAGCCAAGATTCATCCCGGGGCAATCAGGCCTGCTCTAAACCTCCCTGGAAGCTCAAGGGACTAGGCATGGCAACGGGGCGGGTATGGGGTGGGGATCTCCATCCCCGGCCCCAGCCTCGGTTTGTGATACCCTCCCCCGGCCCCGGCTCCGGGCGAGTACGGGGATACCAACCCCGGCCCCGGTCAAGACCCGGTCAACATCCGTCCCCGGTTTGTACCCGGTTCCCCGACCCGGTTGGTGTTTTTTTTGGCTTTTTAACAAATATTTTGCTGCACTGTTTTTAAAATTGGAAAAAAATAAATATTTTTAACAACTATCTGAGATGATTACAAATTGGAAAGGAATAAATATTTTTAAAATTTATTATATATTTTAAATATATAAAATAAATAAAATTTTAATTATATATATATATATATATACCGGGTCCGGGGCGGGTCGGGGGATGGTCATCCCGGCCCCGGCCCCGGTTTTTTGAAAGTGTGTTTCCCCGGCCCCGGTACCTGGTTTGGCGGGGAATCCTCGGCCCCGGTCGGGTCGGATGGACCGGGTTCCCCACTGGGTCGGGTCAAATTGCCATG
Organism: Saussurea involucrata; assembly: GCA_033807775.1. Lineage (NCBI taxonomy): Eukaryota > Viridiplantae > Streptophyta > Magnoliopsida > Asterales > Asteraceae > Saussurea > Saussurea involucrata. The sequence goes on from CM066312.1 coordinate 25,287,920, forward strand.
CCTACAAGTGACAAACGTTTCGTTCCTCTACCTGATGTCAAGAAAGAAGCTGACAGAGATGAAATCATTGCATTTCTGGATGCAATGAACTACACATGGAACACAGGGAGAGATAAACTCCCTGAGAAGAAGTTAACCTCCATCCTCAAGTCCAAAATGCCAAGCGAGATGAACTTCATCTTCGCACACCTCATCAGTTGTATGACAGTTAAGGTCGGATCAACTGATCAGGCCGCACTACCCCAACAGGCTATGGGGTATGCGCTGATGAAGGGCCTCCATATCGACTGGGCCAATATCATCTTTGACGATATGATGCTCAGAGTAGAAGAAGCAAATCGGCCACTGAATGTTCCCTATCCCCGCTTTCTCAGTGCTCACTTCCGACAAGGACTTGGAGATTTATACCCGAAGGTTGGAGACCTGAAGTTATCCCAAGTCGGCCCTAAGATCCTCGACTTCAAGCCAGTGGAAAACGAGGTATGTCTCTCTACTCTCTTACCTCTTCTCAGACCTCCTCCTTCTTCTACTTCTGCGGCTACCACATCGGCAGCGGTAATCCCAACCGCTGGTACCCAGGCCGCACCAACCACTCCTCGCAAAAGGAAACACTCTGACACCCAACTTGGCATCCATAAGACCAAGAAGATTTCCAAGGAGCAACCCCTCAAGCCTTTCCAGGCTGAAGACTCCACGTCTATCTCTCCAAAGAAGACGCTGGAAAGTTCTGTGGCACGCTCCGCCACAACTGCTGAACCAACCCCTTCAATACCCACTTCAGCGCCTCTAGACGCTGTAGTTGTCTTGGAACAGAACCCCCCTCCTTCAGCGTCGACCATCTCTGGAAGACGATTACGAGCACTATTCAGGTCGCCGAAATTTCAATGACTTCATCAACCAACCCGCAGGTATACATAACACCCTAAACACTCCTCTCTCAAAATCCTCAACTTTTGAGCTTTCCTTTGTTCATAAGTTTTCTTCTGTTACAGGTCCTAATTTGGGCACCATCAATAACGCCCTCAAGGATTTGGAAACAAAAGTGGGAAATCTCACCACTACTCTCTCCTCCAACTCCTCAGCGGTTACAGACGATGGGGACGCTCTCAAGAAGCTCACCTATGAGGTGAAAGACAAAGCATCCAACGTTGATCAGGAAAAGGTGGAAGGTAGCCTTTCTAATGTTGCTACTGCTCTTGTTGACAACTCTACCTTCATCAACACCATGAACATCACCAGCGGCAACCTCTCCAACAACTTCACCACACTGTCCAACGAAGTCACATCGTTGAACACAGTGGTGGGCAATCTTCAGGGAGAGGTTACGTCTTTGAAGACAGAGATGGGCACCCTAACCCAATCCGTGAGTAATGCTACAAATCTCCTGCAGCAAATCCTGGATCGCCTGAATGCTCCAACATGTCCTCCTTCACATTTTACTCAGGTCGATCGGGAAACTCTGGAAAGATCAACCCTGCTATTTCTGGCCTCGAACATAGAATGGCAGCGTTAGAAACCGCTGTTGGGATCACTGGCCTTGAAGACAGTGACCCAAAGGATGTTGTTGATGTTGACACTACTACCTCCCCTACCCGTCATGTGGAAGAGGGGGAGAATACTCAAGAAGACCTTCCCCCTAACTCTGAGGGGGAGGGTATTATCTCTGAAGTTGCTAATAAACCTCAGGGAGTTGAAAACCCTGAGGGAACCGAGTTCTCCCTACACGACGCTGATTTTGAGGGGGAGAATGTCGAAGAACATGCAGACTCTCCAGTGCATGTTAAGTGTGAAGAAGCAGCTGAGGAAGAAGAAGAAGACGAAGAAGATCTCGAACTTCACGATGACGAACCATCAGCATCACCTAAAGATGATGATGATGATGATGACGATGAGGATGATGTCGACTTCTCCTTCAAACCTAGAAAGGCCCCTACTCAAAAAGGGGTAGTTATTAAAGAATCATCAGGGGAGGGACCACCAAAAAGCCTGCAGTGACTGAAGCCGATAAAGGCAAAAATAAAGGCATCGCTACAGAAGACAATCTGACTATCCTTCTACGAAAGCCAGTTTGTCATGTAACATACATTTTCTTCCCTTACACTGCATCCCTCCTCTATCCCTTCTCAACCTCAGTTCTACTCTCCATAAAACCTTTGTACACTTAAATCTCATTCTTTCACTATCTCTTCTCCCAAATGATCTAATCTATATGATTGTTGTGTTTCAGCTAGTCCTCTCCCCTGCTTGAGGGTCAATCTAAAACTCCCCAGACTACAACTCCAATAATCCCAGCCCCGAGTGCTGATGAAATAATCCCGGTCTTAGACTTCGCTGAGACTGGTGACATTTTTTAAGAAGAACAGGAAGAAGAACTGCTCTCTCATAAGAAAAGACCTTCCTGGGTTCCTCAAACGCCAAGTGAAGAAGAAATAAAAAGGAGAGCATCTATGATTCAAAAGCTAGAGGATCAACGCATCGTTCCTGTTCATCTCAACATCCTATCAAAAGAGGAAGTCATGGAATCCCGCAGAGCTGAGAAACTCTTCGCTGAAAGAAAGAAGGCTGAAGAAAAAGACAAAGCATACGCCTTAAAACTTGCTCAGCGAACAGTTGAAGATCCTCAACTGAAGAAATTCCCTGTTGCTGTCCAAAAGAAACTGATGAATGACGCACAAAAGACCCACCAAGAAAAGACCAAAGTCAGCGACACCACACTCGAATAGTGTAAGAAAATGTGCCACTAAAGACAACATGCTTCAAGGATAAAAGATGTAAACGTCAGAGGGAGATATCCTTTGAAAAATATAAAAAATGGTACCGATCGTTCATGTCCAAGTTGTAACAACCCGGATCCCAAGCATACAACAAGTAACATATATTTCATAACGTCGTTACATAACAAAGATACATTATATAACAAATACGGTCTCGTAGTCTTTACAATCCAAAATAAGGTATTCCATTACAACTTTTCGCTAATTAAATACATTATATCTAATAACAATGTTGTAAATGCAAAACACATCATAGTCTTCAACATATAAGTCTTCCCAAAATCTATCCACTGATTATTTCTCTTACTTGCTCTTATCTGATCCACGCCCTGGAATACATATTTAAAACAAAATGAGGGTTAGACCTAATGGTCTAAGTGAGAAAATCCCCGTTTCTTTGAAAATCCTTTGCACACCACCATTCACATAATACAAACACAATTACCAGTTATGACTCAATCATCATGTATTTTCCCATCTCATTCTCTTGGCCATATTAGTTGGTTGCAAGCCAACTAATAAATTAACTTCGTTGTACGACAATTACAGCCAACAACGTTGTACGAATATTACAACCAACACACCTGTCCTAAGCCCGGCCAACGTATTCTCGTATAGTAGAATACTCATGTTAATACAATATCTCAATATATTATATTACATACATAAACACATAAGCATACCATCTATCACATTCCCAATCCACGCATATATGTATTCCAGTTTGAAAACATTTTGAAGTAAAACTCACCTGTTTGTTTATCAACACGTTTCCAAGCCTTCTTAACAGGTTCAGTCCTTTACCCAGAATTCACAGGATCTGTAACAATCAGATACAATATCTTTTTACAAAATAGAACACATAAGACTTACTAAAGCTAAGAACTCTAGATAGCTCAATTCCTTCAAATGTTACCCCCAAGCTCGAACTTAAGTCTAGTCCATAGAATAGTCAGTTCTCATTCATTCCCTATCTAAGGGTTAACAAAATACAGGTTACTGGATACTCAAAAGTACCTAAACTCTCAAAATGATCAAATCAGCTAAAGTATTCCGGATACAATCAAAACTTTCCGGAAAACCCAAACTATCCGGACAACACATCTTTCCGGATAGCTCATTCAATCCGGATAGCATAACTTTCCGGACAACATGAATAATCCGGATAACACCCGGACACCAAAGCAATCCGGACACCATCCGGTATCTTAATTTAATCGGAAACTTAAGGAAAAGTAACTTACCCGGATACTTCGACTACCGGATACCTGCAAGGAAAACTACCGGACACCACTAAAAATCTACCGGACACTATCAAACAAACTACCCAGACACATTCATATTGTGTCCGGAAACTGCTGTCGGTTTGTTCCATTTTACCCAGAAATCGACAGAATTCAAGCCTAGACATGAAGTCAACAATTCTACTCCGATAGAAACCATCTACTAGCAAATACACACATAAATTGTAAAGGAACATACCTGAAATCACTTCCAAATATACCAAGTTTGAATCCCTAGCTTTCTTTTCTTCTTTTGCTTCCTTTCTTCTCAAACACACACACACACACTTACTGATTTTTAGTTTGTGAAATATCTTAGTAGTCCTAAGGGTAATATCTAACCATAATTACCATTTAGACCTTGAACTAATCAAAATGACTAAAACACCTTTAAACCTCTAAATTAACCAAACTTACCCTAAACCTTAAACCCGTTAGACTTATCAAAACGTTCTCCGAGCTTTTTCTCAAAACGACTCTGCTTTCACTTCAAGTTCACAGAATCTTAAATCGCTTCCAAGCATACCAAATTGAATCCCTAGCCTTTTATCTTCTTTTTTCTTCTTTTGGTCTCAAAACACACACACACACTACACACACTGATCTTTTGCTGATATGAAAATATCTGAATTCCTAAAAGGGTTATATCAAAACATAATTACCAATTTAGTCCTTAAGCTAATCACTAATAACTAAACCATCCTTAACTTATAAATTAACCCAAATTTACCCTAAACATCAATTATAAAGTTAAATAAATTTAACGGAACTAACATTTAACTAACGAACTTACCTGGGGTATTACATCATCTCCCCCTTAAAAGAATTTCGTCCCGGAATTCGGTTAGGTAAAAAGATACGGGTACTTAGTTCTCATTTCTGATTCCGATTCCCAAGTAGCATCCTGACCCCTATGGTGTCGCCACTGAACCTTCACTTGTCTGATTTCCTTATACCGCAAAACCTTGACTTTATGGTCAACAATGGCTTCAGGTTCTTCCACATAATTCAACTTTTCATCAACTTGTATGTCGGGTAGAGAAACTGCCTGATCCGGCGTAACCAAACACTTCCGAAAATTTGAAACATGAAAGGCATTATGGATTCTACTTAACTCTGGCGGAAGATCTAACATGTATGCTACTTCACCAATCCTTTCTGTAATTGCAAACGGTCCAATGTACCTCGGACTAAGTTTACCCTGCTTCCCAAATCGAATAACTCCTTTCCAAGGCGAGACTTTTAACATTACAAAATCTCCAACTTGGTACTCTAACGGCTTTCGGCGTCGGTCGGCGTAGCTTTTCTGTCTGTCTTGAGCCACTTTCAATCTTTCCCGAATCTGAGTAATTTTATCCGCGGTTAACTGAACTATTTCTGGTCCCGCTAGTTGTTTCTCTCCCACTTCATTCCAACACAAAGGAGTTCGACATTTTCTACCATACAAAACTTCAAACGGTGCCGCTTGAATGCTGGAATGATAACTGTTATTGTAGGCAAATTCGATCAATGGTAAATGCTTATCCCACGATCCCCCAAAGTCAACAATGCAAGCCCGGATCATATCTTCTAATGTCTGAATCGTTCGTTCACTCTGACTGTCAGTTTGAGGATGATATGTTGTGCTTAACTTTATCTGCGTCCCCATTTCGTTTTGAAAACTTCTCCAGAATCTTGAAGTAAAACGACTATCACGATCAGAAATGATCGAGATTGGAACTCCATGTCGAGTTACTATTTCGTCAATGTACAATTTAGCTAATCGTTCCAATGAATCAGTTTCCTTTAACGGTAAAAGGTGTGCAGACTTCGTCAACCTGTCGACTATCACCCAAATAGAATCAAATCCCTTCGGAGTCCTTGGTAGCTTTGTGATGAAATCTGTAGTAATCTGATCCCATTTCCACATCGGTATTTCTAATCGTTGTAACTGACCAAACGACTTTTGATGTTCAATCTTTACCTTCTTACAAGTAGTACAACCTTCCACATGGCGCTGAATTGGAACAAACAATGATTTTGTTAATAAGGCATTTTCAGAAGAAGTTCTACAAGAAGCCTGATTCAAACAATATGACGTATTCATCTAGTTCAAGAAACTTTGATCACAAAGATAGTTTTGAAGGGAAGAATAGAGTGAACAAGTTTGATGGAAAGAGAGATGAAGAAAGAAAGTTTGACGATAAAAGAGAGGATGGAAAGAAAAAGGTTGAGGAGAAGAAGATAACAGAGATACCTAAGTGTTACAATTTTGGCACGCCTGTTCATTACGCAAAGGATTGCCGCAAGAAAGTTGTTCGAAATTCAGACTACTATAAGACCAAGATGTTGTTGGCTAAAGAAAAGGAATCTGACAAAGCTTTAATGGTAGAAGATGAATATTGGCTTGATTGTACAGATGATGAGGCTGATAAAGAGGAACAAGCTAACATGTGCTTCATGCGTGCTGATCAAAAAGATGATGTCTCTGATGAAGAAAGCAACCCAGAATGCGGATATGAGGTAAGCTCTAAATCTGAAAACTATTTTATGCGTCATATGAACACCATGAGGCTTGCACTTAGACTACTTCAAGGTCTAAGAAACAAATTAAAAACTAAAAAAGAAAACAACGCGAGTCTAAATCAAACTTTTCTTGACATAAACTTTGAAAAAGCCAAAAACAATGATCGGATCAAATATCTCGAAGGTCAAAAAGAAATGTTTGATGAGGACAAGCTGATTTTTAATCATCAAATATTTGAGATTGACAAGAAGGTCAAAGAGTTAGAAGAAAAGAAGAGTGAGAATGAAATATCTTTGAAGTATCTGAATAATTTAAACGCTGTTTTTTTAAAAGATAAAGGATTTGGAGACGAAGCTATATAAGAGAGGTCAATCTGGTTAGACTATTCATCTAAACAAACCGAAAGAATTTAAATACTTCAATAAAAACTGGGGTATATGATATAACAATCCTAAATATTTGGCAAATGCAAATTCTTACGTTCCGACTCTTTATGAGTTTAAATTTTTAAATCTTGCTAAATATTACACTGGTTGTGCTCTCAAATGGACCAACTCAGAGGAAATTGATAAGCTTGAAGAGATAAATAGGAACAATAGCACAAAAATGCAACTTCCATTTTGTTATTCGAAAGAGAATAGAAAGTATGAAAAACCATCGAAAGTTTCATTATCAAATGACTATTTTGACATTTATTCCATTTCATCAAAAGGGAAAAACCGTTTAAAGCTAAGCGATATGTCACTCCATTGATTTTGGAATGCAAGACAATGGAACTTGAGGATAAATTAATTGAACAAAAGATTGTTTTTGAGATAGAGAAAGATTTTCTTTCAACTATTTACTCAAATAGTTTTAAAGAAGCTTTTATTGACCAAGAGATTTCTTTTGATATAGAAAAAATGTTATTTCAACTGTTCTCTCTCATAACAAGGTGAATGTTGTTTCCAAACTTGGAGATATACATGAATCAACTGATTTGGATATATCTTCATGTAAGGCATTTATGGGAAATTCAAAATTTGAAAGCAATGAATCTGAAAAAGATTTTGTCACACAATTTAAAGTTTTTGAAAATCCAACTTTCCTTGATAAATCAATTAACTATGATGGTGATTTTGTTTTTGAAATGAAAACCAAATCTGAGGTTTGTGAAGATGATAAAGTTTGTGATTTTGACTTCTCCGCAAAGCTTCCTGATTATAATGATTTTATTTTAAAAGAGGAAGAATCTTTTAGCATTTTCTGTAAAGGTGGAAGTTCGAATACTAAACTGAATACTTCTGTGAATGACTATTATTCCAAGAATAAATCTAAAAAGTCATCACAGAAAATGAAAAGAACTCGAACGCCAAAGAAGAGTAATTCTCATAATTCTAATTTTTTGATTCAAAATCTTCTAGTTTTTCAGATGGGTTTGTAAAAAGAGTTGGAGTGAAGCAGGAATGGCGTGTCAAGCAAAAGTCATCTTTACCAGTCAAGCAATATGAGAAAAACATTTTTTCTACATTTATAATAGAATCGGTTGTGAATAACAAACAAAACCTCGTAATTCCGTATAAGAGATATTCGAATAAGCAATTGATTCGATTTGCAAATGATGAATTGTGTTGTTTTGCTTGTGGTTGGGGTGATTTTACTGCTAAATCTGATTCATGCTGTTGTTTTAATTCTTCTTATATTCCACATATGCTTGCTAAAAAGAATTTTTCCAAGACAAAGAGACAACCTGCTTACAAAAAGGTGTCTAATGTAACTAACCCAAAAGGACCCATTTTCAAATGGGTACCTAAAAGTGCTTGATCTGATTACTTGCAGACCAGTCATATATGGTACTTAAACTCTGGATGCTCTAAACATATGACTGGGAGGAAAGAGATTCTGATGAATTATAGAGAGAAAAATGGTGGACGCGTCAGATTTGGCAACGATCAGTTTTCGCCTATTCTGGAACCTGGGGTATGGTGATATTGTACAAGACAAACTTACGATAAAGAAAGTTAGTTACGTTCAGGGCTTAGGACACAATCTTTTCAGCATTGGTTAGTTTTGTGACAAAGATTTGGAAGTGAATTTCAAGGCAAAACGTTGTTGTGTATGAACCGAAGGAGGTAAAGAACTTTTGGTTGTTACAAGGAAGTCTAGTCTTTACACGATTAATCTGTCAAATGTTAAGTCTAAAGGTGATGTATGTCTTCTGTCGAAACTTCTATTCAACAAAGTTGGCTGTGGCACAGGAGATTGTGTCATCTTAACTTTAGGTATATGCAGAAATTAGTTAAGGGTAAGTTAGTCCGTGGTCTTCCTTTGTTGAAGTTTGAAACGGAACACTTGTGTGGTGCTTGTGAGAAAGGGAAGATGAAAAGAGTTCCTCATAAGTCGAAGCCTGAACCAACCACAAAAAGAGTTTTGGAGTTATTACATGTTGATTTATGCGGACCGATGAAGATTCAGAGTATAAATGGTAAGAAATACGTGTTGGTGGTTGTTGATGACTATTCAAGATATACTTGGGTAAGGTTTCTTAGTTCAAAGGATGAAACTTCTGATCATCTCATCAACATCATCAAAGCAGCACAAAATAACTTGCAGATGTCAGTACAAATTGTTCGTTCAGATAATGGTACGGAGTTTAAAAATAGCATCTTGGGAGATTTCTACGAATCTAACGGGATTAGTCAACAATTATCTGCTGCCATAACACCTGACAGAATGGTGTAGTGGAAAGGGCAATAGAACTTTAGTGGAAGTGGTGCGCACTATGCTGACTTATGCAGATCTACCTTTATTCTTATGGGCAGAAGTTGTGGCAACTGCATGTTATACTCAGAAACGTTCAATTATTCATCGTTGGTTTGGCAAGACTCCATATGAGATTATGAACAACCGGAAACCAAACATTAAACATTTTCATGTTTTCGGCTGTAGGTATTTTGTTGTTGAACGGCAAAAAAAATCTCAACAAGTTCAGTCCCCGACGAGGGTATTTTCATCGGATATTCTTTCTCCGCTACATCATACAAATATTGAAAGTGTTAATGTTAAGTTTGATGAACCTGAAGTATTGGCTTCTGAACGTAACAGTTCAGGACCCGTGCTTACTGGAGTATTAGCTTATGGACACCTCAGTTCAGAACCTGTTCCAAACAAGAAAAATCAGAATCGACCCTCTACTTTTAATTCTCATTTATCTGATCTTGATGTTTTGTTTGAAAAATCTTACGATGAATATTTTGGTACTTATAATCATTCTTCGAATACTCTTAACAGGAACAAGGTTGCATCAACATCAAATTTCGCTGTAAATCAAAATTCTAAACGTGGTGCAACTCAATCTATTCATGTTATCGAATCTACTCCTGTTAAAGAATCAGCAACGAACGCTACACAAGATCCTTCTCAAACATCTGAGGATACTACTACTCCAACACAGACGGATATACCTTCATTTGAAGATACAATAGAACTTCAGCAACACTTAGAAACATCTGGAGAACAAGTTCATGTGAATGATAATCCTCCAGAATCTCAATCTGTTGATGTTCTTGTTTATATACCTTCAGTTGGTGAAGAAATTCATGCAAATCTTGAGATTGTTCAATCATCTTACGCCCCACACCCACACTCGACGAAATGAACGAAAGCTCATCCTATTCATCAAATTATCGTTGATCCTTCTTCGTCTGTTAAAACAAGACCGGCTACTGCGAATGAGTGTCTGTTTGCGACCTTCCTAAGCAATTCGAAGAGCTGGATCAATTCGAAGCATTGAAAATATGACGCTTAGTACCTAGACCCAAGGACAAAAGTATCATAGGTACCAAATGGGTATTCAATAATAAGAAAGACGAAGATGGCATAGTGATAACGCCACTTTTGGTGTTATTTCCGGCTCTGAAACCAATGAGATTGGCTTGTATTTAAGCAAAGAAGCGGGATTTTATGATCTATCTAGTGAGATATGCAGGTTTTCTAAAAGACAGCGTACATCGAGAAACGAAACTAAAAAGAGCCCAAAACGAGTCCAAAACGAAGCCAACGGAAGCCCGAGATCCAAACCCAAGACCCGTACCCGAACCATGAACTAAACCTGACCCGGAGAGCATAATACAACACGCGCGACTTTCCACGCGACTTGAAAGTAGCGTGGAAGGCCGCGTAACCCTCTGTTCTAGCGTTTTTAAGCTGCTATTTTCCGGATTTTAGGTCATTCTGGATATCATTCGACACACAGCCCTCAGACGATGAACGACAGACGACTTGGGGTGATTTTGAGAGCTTTTTGGGAGCTTTTGGAGCCACGATAGAGGATCGATTGGAGCCACGTTCATCATCATATCTATCATGTTACCATTATCATGTTTACATACACGTTTTCATCTCTTTTTCTTGTGTTTGAATCCACCACCAACATGAACTAATTTCTATATGTTGGGGATTGGAATGAATTTGATTTAAGCATATGAACATGTAACTTTAGACTTTTATCAGTTTTTCCTATATTAATGAAGCATGTGATTTGGATTTTAATGCTTTTGTGAATTTGGCCAATTTACAATTGATTTGTTGTTTCTAATTAAGTTCGAGAGAATTAATTGTGACTAGAACTAGAAATTGCATGCCTAAGGTGAGAAAGGGGATAGAGATATACCGGGTAAGCCTTGGTCCCGTTAAAATCTTGAGCTTAATGTATTTTGAATTCCATAGGTGAGATCGAGAGATAAACTTGTGCTTTTCAAGATAAAACCCGTAGTTGCTCGAAAGAGAACAACGGTGATTTTTACAAGATTGGGTATTCATTATACGGAATAACTGGTAACTGTTTTGAGTCAATTGTTTGTATGTGAAAGTCTTAGGATTTCCAACCCTCAATTGTTTTCTCTATCTGAAGTTCTTAAGTTGTTTACTGTTTGTGTGTTGATTTAGTTTTGTTTGCAATTAAGTAGTTTATAAACCAACCTCTCAAAGTTGCGACGTTCAGTTAATAGCAATTGTAGTAATTGTGATACTTAGTTCCTAGTTCATGTGGATTCGATACTCGTACTTCCGTAGGTATTACTTGATTTCGACACCGTACACTTGCGGTTAGATTTAGGGGGGTGATACCCGCCTATCAAGTTTTTGGCACCGTTGCCGGGGAACTAGTTGCAACTGATAGCACTACCAGCTATAAGCGCTATTACATTGAACATTTTTATTTTTTTAATTTTATTTTATTTCATCACTTCAGTTTTTGGATTGCTAATTTCGGTTACTTTCCTTTTTAGGTACTAATTGGTTTATGCCAAGGAAAACCCGAGGGGACGGAATCGAACCACTCGATCCGGAGATTGAGAGAACCGCCCGTCGATTACGCAAGGAATCAAAAGCTTAACGACAACTGAAGATGGGTGACGAAGCACATCCCGAGAGACGTCCTATGCGGTCGTTTGCCGACCCAAATGTGGCAGCCGCACGCATAGGGGTCCAACCTCCCGGTACTGCAGCAAACTCTTTTGAGATCAAGCCGAGTACCATTGTGATGGTACAGCAGAATCAGTTCGGGGGAGCGCCAACTAAAGATTCCCATGCACATCTTCGCGCGTTTGAGAGGATTTGTAATACATTCAAGATTAATGGGATGGAGGAAAATGCGATCGAACTGAGGTTATTCAGTTTCTCCCTAAAGGGTAGAGCTGAAATTTGGATAGAGGGCTTACCATCAGATCAGATCACTACATGGGCAGACCTGAAAGCCGCATTCCTCCAGAAATTCTTCCCACCGGGAAGAACCGCGCAGTTAATGGCCGATATTACCCACTTCGCACAATGGGATCAAGAGACCTTGTATGAAGTGTGGGAGAGATACAAAGACATGATCAAGAGGTGCCCTCATCATGGATTGCAAGGTTGGGTCATTATCCAAACCTTCTTTGGAGGCCTTCACCCACAGTTCAAAAATGATATCACTGCTGCAGCGGGTGGAGCCCTAATGGAGAAGACTTATGAAGAAGCTGTCGCCTTGATCGAGAACTTGGCCGAACATAGCTTTTCTACTCCAAGATCAGCGGTTAGAAGAGTTGCTAGTGTTCAAGAATCGGATGAGCTGAAAGAAATAAAAGCTCAATTAGCTGCGATCACGAACCATCTGAAGGGAGGCAGTCCTCAAGAACCTGAACAGGTTCAGTTCTTACAAAATCGCAACAATCAGCCGAGGAACGACCCGTTCTCAAACACCTACAATGAGGGGGGGAAGAAACACCCTAATTTTTCATGGAGTCAACCTCAAGGGCAACAACAATACGGTAACTCTTCTAACTTTTCTAATTCTTCTCAATCTTGCAATGTTTACCGTCCTCCAGGTTTCAACCAAAGGAGAGAAGGACAATCCGGGGAGAAGAAGCCGGGGCTGGAAGAGATGATGATGAAGTTCATGACCACGATGGACAACACGGGTGAGAGTTAGCAAGCACGATTAATACGGTCAAGGCGGCAACCGATCAGAACACGACATCCATCAAGATCCTCGAAAGACAAATGGGGCAAATTTCGAAAGCCTTACAACACCGAGCCCCCGGTACATTTCCGAGTCAGACTGAAACAAAGAACCGGGAAGAGTGTAATGCAATTTATCTTAGAAGTGGCAAGGAGCTGAATGGAGAGCCAATATGAGAGCCTACATCAAAAGGAACCGATCCTAAAGAGAAAGAGGTTGAGATCATAGAAGTGACTGAGCTAGAAGCTAATGAGGATACGATTGATCGGGAGAAGCCGAAGGAAAAAGAGGTGACACCTCCATCGAAGCCAGTAGTGAAGCCGTTTGTACCACCACTACCATTTCCGAATCGGGTAAGGGCGCATAAAGATGAGGAACAATTCAAGAAATTTATGGACATCTTCAAGAGATTGCACATCAATATTCCGTTTGCGGAAGCGCTAGCCCAAATGCCAACGTATCTCAAATTCATGAAGGAGAACTTATCCAAGAAGAGGAAGATTGAGGACCAAGCCACCATTGCACTTACTGAAGAGTGCAGCGCGATCATCCAGAACAAACTTCCCCCGAAGCTTAAAGATCCAGGGAGTTTTTCGATCCCTATTCAAATTGGGAATCATAATTTTAATAAAGTGTTGTGTGATTTAGGGGCGAGTATTAACTTGACGCCTCTATCTATTTTCAGGAAACTTGGCTTGGGAGAAGTGAAGCCGACGTACATGACACTTAAGCTCGCAGATCGATCGATCGTGTACCCGTATGGAGTGGTAGAAGATGTGCTAATCAAGGTCGGCAAGTTCTACTTCCCAGTGGACTTCGTGGTACTAGACATCGATGAAGATATAGACGTTCCGATGATCTTGGGAAGATCTTTTCTGGCCACGAGTAGAGCTTTGATCGACATGGAGGAAGGAGAGATGACCCTGAGAGTCGGTGGTGAGAAAGCGGTATTCAAGATGTTCGAGAGTGGAAAGCATAGAGACGGAGCTGGTCAAGGAGAGCCAGATGTGGAAGAATCCGCAAAGAACCGCAAGTGTGGGGGATTCGATTCCGCGGACACCGAACCAAGTTGAGAACCACATAGTCGTGCCACGACTGTAACTACGGCGCTGGGTGGGAGGCAACCCACCGAGGTTCGTTTGCTTTTAAAATTTGCGTGTTAGTGTGTTTTTATTTACAAAAAAAAAATGAACAGAGACATACGTGGTTTTGCTCGCGGTTTACAAGCCACGTGGCAAACCGCGCAGCTCTCTGTGGGTTTTTTCCCTTTCTTGCTTCGTGTGTTCGTTTCTTTGTTTTCTTTCGCCGTTTGCTTTGTTTTCTTTTGTTCCCAGTTTCTCTCTACTATCCCGCTCAAATCTTTCAAGAGAATCTCCTTCATCCGGGCAAACAGGTATGTTCTCCACTTTGTATGTAATGGGTGTGTAAGATGTTTGGTTTCCTAGTAGTTAAACGAGATGCAACAAACCTAAGTTTCACTTAGGTTTGGGGTGCCTCACTTTTCAACATCTACACACTCACTTTTAATCCTGTGCAAACCTCGGTTTTACCAAGGTTTGGGGTTGGCTTTATTTGACAAACCTAGGCCGCGGCCTAGGTTTGGGGTGCACATATTGAAAATATTTAGGCTAGCTCTTTGATGTTTCTTGTTAATATTTTGCCTTGTCTGTCTGATAACTGCCATAACTGCACAATGAGTTATGTCGCCTGAACCGACACTTGCACATTGGGGACAATGTGTGGGTAAGGTTTGGGGTTGCCCAATCGGGCCCACGTTATGCACGTAGATTTCCTGCACTTCTGAGTACCTAGATCACTTTAGCTAAAAATTTTGTTTTGAATGATTGAGACCGACCACTGTAGGAAGAATCTTGTGATAGTGACGTGACGACTAGGGAAGGACCGGGAAAGGACATGACTAGGGGCATTAGTGGAGACCACCCAATAGCGAGTTTTGAGCCTTAAAGACGTTGTTCATTTCGAGGGATTCATACACCTAATTCATATACACTTTTTCAAGTTCCTTGTCGTGAATATAGAATGATCTCGCTATATTATTGCATTGAGTAGCAAAGACAACCATCGGGATATTGGGAAAGGGTATAGTAGACCAAATCGTGTGGACCTTAAGATGTGATTCCAGGCAATGTGTGTTTTGTTTTAACCTGTGTTTAGCTATCGTACCTTTTTACCCATTTGTGTGTATCCATAACCCTTTTTGTAGCCAAACACTCACCTTGTTCATTTCTAAACCCACCTTTAAACCCGAACCGAAAGCCTTAGCCAACCTTATCCGAAAGTGTGTCAATCGAAGCAGTACAGGCCAGTTATGAAAATAGATAGAAAATAGGGCCAATGCAGCCCCAATTTGAATAAAGAGGACCAATGAAGTCCCAACTAAAAAAAAGAAGCAAATAAATACAGTTGGTTAAATAGTTGTTATAGCAGCTAAATAAGAGAGTCAAAGCGACTCCAATAGTGAAAACGAAGGCCAAATGATAGAATCAAAACCAGAAAAGTTCAGAACTGTTAATGATTGACACGCCGAGGATTTTTGTTCCTTTATACCCTTCATTTCTTAGCCATAACCCTAACCCCATTACAACCCTTGTGAAGACCTGGATGATCTTTTGGAAAATATGATTAGAGTATACGACCACCCTTACCAATATTCCCTGTCTTGCTACTTGATTCCTTTCTGAGATCGACTTTTGGACATTTGTGCGACAGCCTAGGTTCTAGTGAAACGAGAGTATCCCGTAAGGTAGGGTCGAGGCGAAATGTTTTCCCTAGTATGGCTGGACCTAGAACAACCTTAGTGTAATCGGAGCAGTCATGAGTTCAACTTACAATGGAAGGTCATAGATCAAACAGAATAAGGATGAGGCGAGAGCGAGATAAGCATTCACGTGTATGGGAAATCACCACTGCATCACGTGATACCAATTGGGAGTTGTGCAGTTATTATTTCGCTGATATATGCTTTTATTCTATTTTATCGCTAATTTGCTTGGGGACAAGCAACGTTCGGTTTGGGGTTGTTGATAACGCCACTTTTTGGCGTTATTTCTGGCTCTGAAACCAATGAGATTGGCTTGTATTTAAGCAAAGAAGCGGGATTTTACGATCTATCTAGTGAGATGTGCAGGTTTTCTAAAAGACAGCGGTCATCGAGAAAAGAAGATAAAAAGAGCCCAAAACGAGTCCAAAACGAAGCTAACGGAAGCCCGAGATCCAAACCCAAGACCCGTACCCGAACCATGAACCAAACCTGGCCCGGAGAGCATAATACAACACGCGCGACTTTCCACGCGACTTGCAAGTCACGTGGAAGGCCGCGTAACCCTCTGTTCCAGCGTTTTTAAGCAGCTATTTTCCAGATTTTAGGTCATTCTGGATATCATTCGACACACAGCCCTCAGATGACGAACGACAGACGACTTGGGGCGATTTTGAGAGCTTTTTCGGAGCTTTTGGAGCCATGATAGAGGATCGATTGTAGCCACGTTCAACACGCGAAGTAGAGACGAGCACGAGAGAAGGGAGTTCATCATCATATCTATCACGTTACCATTATCATGTTTACATACACGTTTTCATCTCTTTTTCTTGTGTTTGAATCCACCACCAACATGAACTAATTTCTATATGTTGGGGGATGGGATGAATTTGATTTAAGCATATGAACATGTAACTTGAGACTTTTATCAGTTTTTTCCTATATTAATGAAGCATGTGATTTGGATTTTAATGCTTTTGTGAATTTGGCCAATTTACAATTGATTTGTTGTTTCTAATTAAGTTCGAGAGAATTAATTGTGACTAGAACTAGAAATTGCATGCCTAAGGTGAGAAAGGGGATAGAGATATACCGAGTAAGCCTTAGTCCCGTTAAAATCTTGAGCTTAATGTATTTTGAATTCCATAGGTGAGATCGAGAGATAAACTTGTGCTTTTCAAGATAAAACCCGTAGTTGCTCGAAAGAGAACAACGGTGATTTTTACAAGATTGGGTATTCATTATACGGAATAACTGGTAACTGTTTTGAGTCAATTGTTTGTATGTGAAAGTCTTAGTATTTCCAACCCTCAACTATTTTCTCTATCCGAAGTTCTTAAGCTGTTTACTGTTTGTGTGTTGATTTAGTTTTGTTTGCAATTAAGTAGTTTATAAACCAACCTCTCAAAGTTGCGACGTTCAGTTAATAGCAAGTGTAGTAATTGTGATACTTAGTTCCTAGTTCCTGTGGATTCGATACTCGTACTTCCATACGTATTACTTGATTTCGACACCGTACACTTGCGGTTAGATTTAGGGGGGTGATACCCGCCTATCACTTAGTCATTAGAAGCAAGGCTAGACTTGTGGAGAAAGGTTATTGTCAGCAAGAGGGCATTGATTATGACGAGACGAATGCTCTGGTTGCTCAAATTGAGGCAATTAGGGTGTTCTTAGCTTTTGCTGCCTACAAGAATTTTACAGTCTTTCAGATGGACGTAAAACCTGCTTTCTTGAATGGCATTCTAAAATAAAAAGTATACGTTTCACAACTTGAAGGCTTTGTAGATAAGGATAAACCGAATCATGTTTATATACTTGACAAAGCGCTTTGCGGTCTCACACAAGCCCCTCACGCGTGGTATGAGGTATTATCTACATTTATACTCAGGTCTGGTTTTGATAAAGGTAAGATTGATACGACTTTCTTCATCAAGCGGGAAAAAGGTGATATTATTATTGTTCAGATTTACGTTGATGATATATACTTTGGTTCGACTAATCCCTCTTTATCTACTTGGTTTTCTAATCTCATGGTGACTAGATTTCAAATAAGCATGATGGGAGAGATTAATTTCTTTCTCGGATTGCAAGTAAAACAGTTCTCAACGAGGATTTTTATCAACCAGTCGAAGTATATATTCGAAATCCTGAAGAATTTCAAGATGGAGAATAGTACAACAATTGGTACCCCGATGGCACCAGGGTCCAAGATCAGTCCAGATCCCGATGGTAAGGATGTTGATCTTCGGATATATCGAGGTATGATTGGTTTTCTAATGTATCTAACTGCAAGTCGACCATATATTATATTCCTTACGTGTCTTTGTGCAAGATTTCAGGCCAAACCTAAGGAATTACACCTTGGAGCTGTTAAAAGAATCTTTCGGTACTTGAAAGGAACACCTTACCTTGGTGTAATACTCCTGGTAAGTTCGTTAGTTAAATGTTAGTTCCGTTAAACTTATTTAACTTTATAATTGATGTTTAGGGTAAGTTTGGGTTAGTTTATAAGTAAAAGGTATTTTGGTCATTAGTGGATAGTTTAGGGACTAAAGTGGTAAATTGGATTAGATATTATCCCTTTAGGACTTTAGCTAATTCAGAATTCAGCAGATATTTTAGTGTGTGTGTGTGTGTGTGTGTGTGTGTTTTGAGACCAAAAGAGAAGAAGAAGAAAGCTAAGGTTAAGGCCTAATTTGAAGTGCTTGGAAGTGAAATTAAGGTATGTTCCTTTGTAATTTATGTTTGTAATTGGTATTGGAAGGTTTCTATCGGAGTAGAATCATCAATTTCACATTTAGTAATGATTCATTCGATATCTGGGTAGAAAATGGATGAACAGTCAGAGGTTTCCGGATAAGATGAATGTGTCTGGTAGTTTCTTGGGTGGTGTATGTTAATGCCAAAAATCGCACCAAAGGGACAACTTAAGGTCGATGTGGACTTAATCAACTAAAGAAAGGATCTTTCGACGAGACGTGCAACGAGGGAAAAAATAAACGAGACAAGGGATTTGATGACGCAGGAAAAACCTCAAACGAGGAAAAAACCTGCAGACGACAAGGGATGTCGTCGTTGCACTATGGTCGCCAATCAGGGGCGACATCCTTGGTACTGGCGTCGGTCGTACGATGATTACAATACAAATGAAGGAAATACTTTGAAATGTAAAGTATAAGTGTTTAAATGTGAAAACAGGTGTTTGTCGTGTGTGAATACAAAGTGTGAACTTTTGGTCGAGGACTGTTGTCGTGCGTCGAGAGCGATACTTGAGCTTTCCTTCGAGTGTTCTTGAGTTAGCTGTAAGATTCTGGCTTTCAGTACTTAATCTCTAGAGGTTGAATGTTCTTTTCTATGAGTTTGGATGATTTTCTCTGCTGTGTGATGATGTTCGCTGAAGTGTATTGGATGTTAACCGATGTCCTTTGAAATGAGGCTTTAGCATGTCTTTTATAGTCTTCGCGTCATTAATTAGCTCCATTAATGATTCAATCAATGGCTACAACGGTTGGAAACGGTCGCCGGAGTGATTATCTGTTGATCCAAACCCTCAGTGATTTGATAATGACCCTATCTTAAATACTTAGTGAAAATTGTAAGTAAACAATATGTATCAGAGTTTCACTATCGCTGATAAGTACTAAGATCTTACAGTACTGCTGATAGGAACTCTCGCACTTTTAGATTAAACATTCAGCGAACACTGTTCACCATATCGCTGAGTCTGTTCAGTCCTTATGGTGATCGCTGATAAGTTAGTTGTTTACTTATGATCCCTGAAGACAAGATTCACGTCAACAAAGGTTCTACGCTGAAGTCGAAGATCAAGCTCAAGAACCAGCGACAAGTCTCCTAATGAACTGATGCGGATCAGCGAAGACTCAGATTTGTCCACTCAACGTGAAGTATTAAGTACAAGACTTCAGCTATCGCTGAACTTTATCATCTGCTGAATAGTAAATGAT
Organism: Saussurea involucrata; assembly: GCA_033807775.1. NCBI lineage: Eukaryota > Viridiplantae > Streptophyta > Magnoliopsida > Asterales > Asteraceae > Saussurea > Saussurea involucrata. Next base: position 25,307,705 of record CM066312.1, read on the forward strand.
AATCGCTGAATCAACGAAAGCTGATCATGAAGTCCTCCGTACAAAGTACTTTTGTCTTAACCTCCCTTGCACGCCACCGTACGAAATGTCAGAAAAGAACCTCCGAAAATCTGAAATCGTACAACCACTCTGACACTACACTGTTCATTCATGCGGCTACTAAGGTTGTCATCAAAGGTCAATGACATGCAACCAATCCGCTAATGACACGTGTAAAGTATATACTGGATTGCATTAAATGCATGCAGTATATAAAGAGATGAACTCACTTCATTTGAAGTAACTTGCTAACTCTGGACAAGTTCAAATCTCTCAAGATAGGATTTTATTAGTAATCTCCTTATCTTTCTTAGTGCAAGAAAACCTTAGTGTTCCAACTTGTTTAGATTTAGGTTTATCCTTAATCTTGTTTCCGCAACAAGCTGTAAATTGTTAATGATTTATCAATAAACAATTTAGAAAAGTAAAATAGTGTGTTTGTATTCAACCCCCCCCCCCCCCCCCTTCTACAAACTTGTTTAAGCCTTTCGGGACCAACAAGTGGTATCAGAGCAGATTTGTTTAATCTCATAAACAAGATCTAATCTAAGATATTTTCTCTTCCTTGCTATTATCTGAAAATGGCCAACTCAAACACAAACACTCACTATATCGACAATGGTTCTCTTGCAAAACCCCCTAGATTTTCCAGAGACAACTTCAACTTATGGAAAAATAGGATGACACTCTTCTTAGAAGGTGTAGACCCTACTATACCTTACTATCTTGAAAACGGTCCACACATCCCTGTAACGATTGATCCTGCCGTTCCAGCCACTGCAACTAGAGCTGCTATTCCAGAAAGGCTGATTCCAAAGGAAATCCATCATTGGACCGATGAAGACAAGAAGAAAGTGGCTATAGATACAAAAGCCAGATCCATACTATCCATGGCCCTTCCTGACGAAGTCTACCATTCCGTCATGAACCTGAAATCCTCGAAGGCCATGTGGGACACAATATGTGTTCAGTATGAAGGAACGTCTGAAGTCCAGGATTCAAGAAAGATCAACCTGGTAAGACAATACGAAATTTTCATCTCTGGTAAGAATGAAACTCTCTCTGAAGTACATCAACGTTTTAACTGCTTAATTATAGATCTTAAAACGGTTGGTAAGGAATATTCTAACTTTGAAGTTCTGACAAAGTTTTTAGAATGTTTACCTGAAAGCTGGGACAATTATTCCATGTGTCTCAAGCTGTCAAAAGATCTAAGATCAATGACACTCGCTACCTTATATGGCACATTGCTGAATCATGAGCAATCTAGCCATCTTAAGAAGAATCTTGTAAAAGATTCCAAAAGCACCCCTGTTGCTTTAATCTCAGAGGAACCTTCTACTCAGCGACCCGTGGTCACTATCACTGAGTTAGAAAGTAACTCTGAAAGATCATCAGATTCTGATTCTTCAGATGATGAATCCTTGGCTCTCCTAACTAAAAAGTTCAGGAGATTCGCCAAGAAGAAAATGTTTAGAAAGAACAAAACTCTTTCTATAGCTGACAAGCCTAAGTCATCAGCTTTTGTTGATAAGGCTACTGCTACTTGTTTTAACTGCGAAAAGACAGGTCATTTCGCTAACGAGTGCAGGTCAAAGAAAATCATGAGACCTTCAGCCTTTACAAAGAAATCCTTTGTTCCAAGGAATAAAGACGACAAATACTTAAAGCTGAAGGAGAAGTATGCAAAGCTGAAAAGCTTTAAGAAGAAGGGAAAAGGCCTAATGGCTGACTATGATTGGGCTGCTTCTGATGAAGAAGCCTCATCATCTGATTCTGAAGATGATGAAGCAAATCAATGTCTCATGGCCAAGATTGAAGAAGAGGAAGAAAGTTCAGACATTCCCTCCACTTCAACATCTGCCATTCAGGTATCACCTTCCTTCTTTACCAATATTGTAAATATTGATGAAGCTGATAGTCTCCGTAAAATCGAACTACTGACTAGAAGCTTATACGAAGCCATGAACGGCAAAGCTGTGGTTGAAAACCAAAATCTTGATCTCGCTGAAAAGCTTAAAAATTGCCACCTTCAAATAGAAAAGCTTTCTAAATTTGAAGAAGATTTTAAAGATCAAGTCCATTTAAATCAGCTAGTCAAAATTGAACGAGCGGAAGCTATCGCTGCATTAAAAGCTGAACAAGCTACTGTTGAAGGATGGTGTAATTCTTCAACAAAGATCACTGAGATAATTAAGGCTCAGATTCCTCTGAGTGATAAACGTGGTCTGGGTTATAAATATGATACTCCAATACCAACCACTGAACGTTCAATGCTTAAATTTGGAACGTTCGTATCCTCAGTAGCTGACACTTCTTCATCTCAGTACTCCTCGTCGATTACACCAATCCCTGAGGAAACTCCTACCTCCTCAAAAGGTAAGGAGAAAATGGTTTATTCAAAACCTACCTCTGTCTCTAAAGATAAAGGTAAAGGAATTGTAATTTATCAAAATCCTCAGAAGGGTACTTTAGTACCTAAGCTGAATGCTTCCAAAGCCTTAGTGATTCATTCATCTGGTTCTAGAAATCAGACCTCTGGATCAGTTCAGCGACCTACTCCTAGACTCAGAGTAGATGTCCTTGGTAAGAAATCTGAAGAACTGAATGTTCGTCCTATTTCAAAAACCAATAGTGTACTTGGTGCTGGCACTTCTAATTCCAAATTAAAAGCTCAGCACACAAGTGGTCCTAAAACTAATTTTAGTTATAGGAAATGTTATCACTGTGGACTTACCGATCATATTGCAAGTAAGTGTCCCACAGCCACCAAAGCTGATAAGATAGCTAAGGTGAAGATAGCACCAAAGAAGACCAAACCAGTTGCAAGTCAGGTCAAGGTGACTCATACCGCTGAGGTCAAGAAATTGACCAAAGTGAAGAAAGACAAAGCTGAATCTTCAAATGCTGCGAAGACTGCTGAACCCATTCCAACCACTTCCACTGACAAACGCGTATACATGGTGAAGTGGGTACCCAAGCAAAACTAATCTTCCTTTGTATTGCAGGTTAAGAAGGGTATCTGGTATCTCGATAGCGGATGCTCTAGACACATGACTGGAAATAAAAGCCTGCTCGCTGAATACAAGGAAGAGAAGGGTCCCTCTGTAACTTTCGGTGGAAATGGAAAAGGACACACCCGAGGGTATGGTGTACTTTCAAATGGTACAACATCCTTCAGAAGAGTCGCATATGTTGAAGGGCTGAAGCATAATCTTCTGAGCATCAGTCAGCTTTGCGACATGGATAACAAAGTGATTTTCACCAAGGAATCCTGCTTTGTCTCTGACAAAAAGGAGAAGATAGCTCTCAGCGGTTATCGTTTGGAAAATGTTTACGTTATAAACATGGACTCAACAACCACTGAGAACTCCTGTTTCTTCTCAAAGGCATCTTCTGATGTCAACTGGCTATGGCACAAGAGACTCTCACATCTCAACTTCAAGACACTGAATACTCTTTCATCCAAAGAGTTAGTCACTGGTCTACCTCAACATTCATACGCCAAAGAATCCTTATGTTCAGCGTGTGAAAAAGGGAAGCAGACCAAGGCAAGCTTTAAGTCCAAGCAAGTTTCCTCAGTGTCATCTCCTCTTCAACTACTCCATATGGATTTGTTTGGCCCCGTTAACAAACAATCCATCGCTGGAAAGAAATATACGCTGGTCATAGTTGATGAATTCTCTCGTTATACATGGGTAATGTTTCTCCGTTCTAAGAGTGACACCCCTGAAGAACTCATCACCTTTGTTCGGAAGATGGAAACTCTGAACAATATGACTGTTCGCTCAATAAGGAGTGATCATGGAACTGAATTCAAAAACAGTTCTCTTGATTCCTTCCTTGAGAGCAAGGGTATTTCTCATAACTTTTCGTCACTGAGAACACCACAACAAAACGGAGTCGCTGAAAGAAGAAATAGAACAATTATTGAAGCTGCACGTTCAATGCTCAGCGATTCTCACCTGCCTACTCAGTTTTGGGCAGAAGCTGTCAACACGGCTTGTTTTACGCAAAACAGGTCGCTGATAGTCAAAAGATTCAAAAAGACAGCCTATGAACTCTTTCATGGGAGAAAGCCTTCAATCAGCTTTCTTCACATCTTTGGTTGTCAGTGTTTCATACTGAACAACAGAGATGCCCTTGGAAAGTTTGATCCTAAGGCTGATGATGGAATCTTTCTTGGATACTCCTCAGTTTCCAAAGCCTTCAGAGTCTTCAACCGAAGAAGACAAACTGTAGAAGAAACTATTCACGTCACGTTTGACGAATCCCGTTCAGCGAACTCTAAACCGAACGCTGATACAGAAGAACTGAATCAATGGATGTTTTCTCATCTTGGTGATTCAGAAGATGTTCCCACTACTCATACTCATACAACTGAAAATGATGGTCCTACTATCATTCCCAATATGCAGAATAGTGAAGCTGAAACATCTTGGGTCTCAGCTGTTCCTATAAATACTATACCCGCAGTTGATCCAAATGTCTCAGAAATTCCATCTATTTCTCAGCAATCAGTGAATGAAGTGACAAATGCAAGCATTCCTCTCTTAGCTGATTATCCAGAAGTAGCTGAAGCCTCATCTTCAGTTTCTCCAGTTCAGACTGCGTCAGCGACGCATGCTCCGGCTCAGCGATGGACTGTAAATCACCCAATCGATCAAATTCTTGGTGATCCCAACGCTGGTATTCAGACTCGTAGAAGTGCAGGTAATATTTGTTTATTTGTTAACTTTATTTCTCTAACTGAACCAAAGAAAATAGATGATGCCCTCAGAGATCCAAACTGGGTCAGCGCTATGCAAGAAGAGCTGACTGAATTCGAAAGAAACAAAGTTTGGAAACTTGTTCGGAGACCAACTGACAAAACAGTGATAGGCACTAAGTGGGTCTATCGAAACAAGTTGGACGAACATGGTACTGTAACTCGCAACAAATCTCGTCTTGTTGCTCAGGGATACAGACAAGAGGAAGGTATAGATTATGACGAAACCTTTGCTCCTGTAGCAAGACTTGAATCTATTCGTCTTTTCTTAGCATATGCTGTACACAAAAACTTCACTGTACATCAAATGGATGTTAAGTCAGCGTTTCTAAATGGAAAGCTGAATGAAGAAGTTTATGTGGAACAACCTCCAGGATTCTCAGATCCTAAGCGTCCAGGTTATGTTTATAAGCTGGATAAGGCACTTTATGGCTTGAAGCAAGCTCCTCGTGCATGGTATGACACTCTTTCTACGTATCTCCACCTTGAAAAATTTGAGAGAGGTAAGATTGACAAAACTTTGTTTTTTAGAAAAATAAAAGGTCATATCATTTTAGTTCAAATATATGTTGATGACATTATATTTGGTTCTACTAACCCTGAGCTTTGTACTCGTTTCGCTGATAGAATGAAAGATGAGTATAAAATGAGTATGATGGGTGAACTAACATATTTCCTTGGTCTTCAGATTAAGCAAACTGAAAAAGGAACTTTTATAAATCAGGGAAAGTATGTTAAAGATATGCTGAAAAAATTCGACTTAACTGAAAGTTCAGCTATGAAAACCCCTATGGCACCACCGCTGATACTTGATAAGGACACAAAGGGTGTTCCTGTCAATGTCACGCTGTACCGTGGGATGATCGGCTCACTACTGTATCTTACAGCTAGCCGACCCGATATTATGTTTGCAACATGTCTGTGCGCACGATATCAAGCTGAACCTAAGATATCTCATATGAAAGCTGTAAAGCGAATCTTTCGATATCTTAAGGGTACAGCGAATCTAGGTCTTTGGTATCCCAAAGATTCAGGATTCGATCTAACCGCCTATTCAGACAGTGATTTTGCAGGTTGCAAAATGGATAGGAAAAGCACCACAGGAGGATGTCAGCTCCTGGGTGGAAAGCTGGTAAGTTGGACAAGTAAGAAGCAAAACTCGGTGTCCACTTCCACAGCTGAAGCTGAGTATGTAGCCGCTGGAAGCTGCTGTTCTCAAGTCTTGTGGATGAGAAATCAACTACTAGACTATGATCTTCAGCTCTCCAAAATTCCAATCTATTGCGACAGCACAAGTGCCATCGCTATAGCAAACAATCCAGTGCTACACTCAAAGACAAAACACATAGAAATCAGATATCATTTTATCAGAGATCATGTGATGAATGGTGATATAGAACTTCATTTTATCCCAACTGATTATCAGTTAGCTGATTTGTTTACCAAACCTCTTGATGAGACAAGATTCAACTTTCTCATCAGCGAGCTTGGAATGCTGAACTTTGAAGGATAAATCTTCAGCGGTTCACATTTAATCAGCGATACGTTTATACATTCTTGTATAGGCTCTGGATAAAATAAACTAGTACAATCCATTTCATCATCTTCTCTCTGAATAAATTGGGTTAAACTGATATCAAGGTATGTTTTCTCTGACAAAACGCATGAAAATGCATGATTTCAAATTCTTTCATCGCTGAATAATATTTTGAAATTTCTTAAAACCCTCACTGATATTTCTATTCAGTGCTTCATATTTTCCAAAGAGTCCCTGAGTTTTTCTTTCAAAACCTCAGAGACAACGAAAGAATGTGAAAGGACAGTTGTGACGTCATTGCAACGGATAACACCAGGCACGTTTCTTTTTCTGACACACGTTTGCACGTTTCGTTGTCTATCCAATCAAATGCAAACACGTGTCCGTGTCATGATGAAAAACTTTCCCGCTCAAGTTTTTCTCTCTCTACTCTCTTCCTATATAAACTCTCTCAAAGTTTATATTTGTCTTTTATGCGAATCAATCTTTCTCCGCAAGAAAAGAACACTGTTGCATTTTGTGCTCTCGATCTTCAAGAACTGTTCATCATCTTCTTCATCAAACTCAAGGTCAATATGTTCTTATCTTTTATCAAATGCAAATAACTTGTTTTCGATCTTATCATTGTTTTACACAAGATCAAACAAAAGAACTCAAAAATAAAATCATTTTCTTTCATGGTTTTATAAACACAACCATTTCATGGTTGTTCTTCAAGTTTTAAATCTAAAATCTTAAACTTGTTCTTCTTTCGTATCCATTTTTTTTAAAAAACTGGAATACAAGGCTTATAGGTGTTATATTCGTTTTTTTTTTAAAAAAAAAAAACAAGAAAAACCCTAATCTTCATTAAGACTTTTTTGTCTGAATGAAATGGACAAAATTCGAAAAATCTTAATGGAAATTCTCTTTCCACATTAAGATATTTCTTATTTGTTAACATCTTTGGTTGAACTGATAATACAGTGAAATGGCAACTTCAAAGCTTAATGTTACCGCTGAGTCCATCTCCAGTGATTCTGAGGAACTGGAAATCACCAAAGCTCCTCAGGTTAAGTTTGAGCTGGATCAACTAGACTGGACAAAGGCAAACAACCTTTCAGCGCTTCTCGAGTTTCCTCCTCGGAAGCAGGTATCCCATCTAGACGACGCTGTGATTTTTTTGAAGAATAGCCCCATATACACAGCACTGACAATCACACCTCCTGCCAGTCAGCGTCTATTATCCCAATTCTGGTACTCTGCCAGACACACCAACCTACCCTCAGCCAAAGATCCATCTAAAACCATCGACTGCATACTCAGCGATACTGAGTATGGCACCATCAAGATAACCCCCGCAATAATCCGTAAAGCTCTGAAATTCCCTAACGCTACCTCAGAAAATCCTTTCATTCCATTTCCTGACCACAAGAAGCACGCTGACAGGGAAGAAATCATTGCTTTCCTTGATGCGATGGGTTACATCTGGGAGACTGGAAGAGACAAGCTACCTGAGAAGAAGCTGACGCTGATAAAGAAATCCAAGATGCCCAGCGAGATGAACTTCATCTTCGCTCACCTGATCAGCTGCATGACAGCGAAATCCGGATCTTCTGATCAAGCCGCTCAACCTCAGCAGGCCATGGGTTACGCACTGCTGAAAGGTCTCAACATTGACTGGGCCTCCATCATCTATGAAGACCTCATTCAACGTGTTGATTCTGCCGCTGACCGACCAGCATGGGTTCCTTACCCGCGATTCATCAGCGCCATCTTTCAATATGGCCTGAAGGACAGCTATCCTGAAGAGGGTGATCTGAAACTCTCTCAGATTGGCCCTAAAGTTCTCGACTTCAAGCCTGTCGCCAACGAGGTACGTCTCTCTACTCTTCTCACTCTTCTTAATTCTCCGCTTTCTGTGGCTCCTTCAGCGACAATACCCATCGCTGATACCCCGGCCACAAAATCCATTCCTTCTAAGAAAAGGAAACAATCTCTTACCCCTCTTGATTCCAAAAGGATCAAGAAAACCAAGGAGCAACCCCAGCAGTTGCATGCTGAAGACTCCTCAGCTCATTCTGAAGAGCTGAAGGAAAGTTCCGTGGTACGCTCTGCCACACCAATTCAAGCCATCCCTTCTAAACCTACTTCAGCGTCCCTAAACGCTGAGGTTAGAACTTTGGAATCTACCCAACCTTCGTCAGTCTCTCAAAAGACTGATGAAGTACTTCTCAGCGAATCCAACGCTGAACTTGAACCCCAACCCCAATTCTTATCCTTCGCTCCTCCCTCTACTTCTTTGGACACTCCTCCAGACAAAACTGGAGATGCCATCATTCAAGAAGCCGTTGAAGCTTCTCAGCGAATGACGAAGAAAGGACCTGCAGAGATCTCCATTCCTCACGGAACTTTTGAGGGAGATATGGAACACTATGGAGGGACTCGAAACTTTGATGAGTTCGTCAACGCTCCTGCAGGTACAGATCCCACCTTAAACACTGTAACTAAACCTGAAACTTCTGAGCTTTCCTTTGTTCACAAGTACTTATATGTTACAGGTCCTTTTTTGGGAGACATCAACCAGTCTCTGAAGTCTATGGAGATGAAACTTACGGATCTCACCACCGGTCTATCAAATAACTCTACAGCTGTAACAAACGCTGGAGAGAATCTGACGAAGCTGACTACTGTGGTGGAAAAGAAGGCCTCCTCTGATGACATCAAAGATCTTGATAAAACTCTCGCCGACTTTGCCAAAGTGCTCTCCGACATCTACACTGACTACACCAACCTCAAATCATCAGTTTCCACCATTTCCAGCGAAGTTACAACGCTGAAGAAATCGGTTGGTACACTCGAAGGTGATATGTCAGTGGTCAAGACCGCCTTGGGCTCAGTGAAGACCGACCTTGGTTCTGTCAAGACAATGATCGAGACGCTGGTGAACAAGGCAAATAATCCAGCTCCTGCTCCGGCCCCTGCACCTGTTTTGGACTCATTCACCGCAGAGGATCGCCAAGAGCTGAAGAAAATCACGCCTGCTATTTCTGGCCTAGAAGACAGAATAGCTAAGCTTGAAGGTTGTGTGAAAATCTCTGGCCCAGAAGACAGAGACAACACCAATGCTGAATCTACCCATTCCTCCCCCGCCCATCATGAGAAAGAGGGGGAGAAGAGCGCTGAACAGGAGAAGAGCGCTGAAGACCTTTCCCATGATGAATCTATCAGGGGAGAGGGTAATGAAGATCGGATTACTGGACCTCAGGGAGATGAAAACCCTGAGGGAACCGAGAACCTCGCCTCTATATCTGAGGGGGAGCAACTCGATGAAGATGCTGAGGAATCTGAAGCAGAAGAAGACGAAGACTTCGACATCCCTGAAGCTGAACCATCCTCCTCTCCAAGGAACGATGATGATGATGATGAAGATGACGATGATTTCTTTGTTGTCAAACCTGCTCCTCGAACCAAAGCTCTTAAAGGTATTTCAATAAAAGAACCTTCAGGGGAGAAGACAAAGACAAAGCACTCAGCCTCTGGCGCTGAGAAAAGCAAAGACAAAGGCATCGCTGAAGATGATAATCTGGCGATCCTACTTGCAAAGCCGATTTGTCAGGTACACTAAACTTATTTTTCCTTCCCTGATCATCTATGAAAAATCAGTTATCCATTCCACAAACACCATACACATCCACAATTTTTTTCTATCTTTTCTACCCAAGTTCTTCTACCCAGTTCTTATTTGTAAGATCGCTGCGTTTCAGCTAGTCCTCTCCCCTGTTTGAGGATATCGCTGAAAGATCTGTTGCGACTTCACCAATAATTCCAGCTAACGCTGAAGACATAATCCCAGTCTTAGATTTAATCTCTGAGACTGATGAACCAGAAGAACAACCTCTCTCGCACAGAAACAGACCTTCCTCAGTTGCTCAAAGGCTGAGTGAAGAAGATCAAAAGAGGAGAGAAGAAATGATAAAGCGATTCGAGGATCAGCGAATCATCCTAAGGCGCGAACAACTACCTTCAGTTCCTCCTAAGTTCAGAATTTCAAAAGCTGAATACCAAGATCATCTCAGAGCTGAACGCCTCATCGCTGAAAGGAAGGAAGCTGAAGATAAAGACAGAGAATACGCCATCAAGCTCACTCAAGAATCTGTCAAAGACCCCAAGCTGAAGCGTATTCCCATTCAAATCCAACGAAAGCTTTGGGAACAAGCCCAGAAGATCGTGGAAAAGAAAGCTGAAGTTTCTCAGACCACCCTGATCTGGTGTAAAGAGAAAATCCACTTCAGATATCGTCCAGCGAAGATCAACAAGGTATTCATCTCTGGAAGAACCTCCGTCGGAGTACCTATTGTTGACATCAAACTGTTCAGAGAAGATGACTCATCTGAAACCTTTCGTGCTGACACTGTAAAAAGGTATGGTCTCTCTGAATGGCTGGAGATGAGGTTAGCTATCCAACCGTCAAAATCTAAGTACAAGGATCATTTCGAAAAGCTGATAAACAGACAGATCGATTTGATATCTTCTTGTGTGGATATTCCTCCTGTTCCTGATCTAAAGCCGAAAAGAAAAAAGGACTCTCCAAGGAAGAAACGTCAAGATTCAAACTCAGGTCCTGTCATACGAAATGAAACTGGAATTGGTTTCTCTCGCGCTGAAGTACTTGGTCCTGATCCTGATCTATCTGCCCTTGATGTCTCTTTGCCACCATGTGAACTTTTCGTCCCTGGTAAAGTCATCAGTAATCCTTATGGAATATTCTTTCTTGACTACGACGGACGTAAATGCTTTCAACGGATCGATGAGCTTCCAATCACTCCAATCGAACAGCTCAAAGATCTCATCTACTGGTGCGACTTCAGAAAAGACATTCAGGCACGACACCTAAAACCCTTGATTTTTGAAGCTGCTCTGAAGCTAAAGAATAAAGGAGAAAAGGTTCCTGACTGGATGATTCCAACTGAAAAGACAACCCTTGATGAACTTCTCATTAAGGAAGAACCCTTTGAAGGCTGACAACAATCACCATTTTCTCTATTGTATCAGTCATCCTTCAGTACTTGTAATTTATTTCGCTTGTACTTGTAATCTTTCTTATTCATATTGTAACCTGATTCAAAGATTTAAAGAAAGATTTCAGCGAATGTACTTTACTCCATCAGTACTGAAAAGATCCCAGAAAACAGTAAAAGGGACAAATATTTTATGAGTTCTTTTTATCCTTATGTTTTCATTAAATAGCAATTTTCTCTGTTGCTATGTCATAATCAAATAGGGGGAGATTGTTGATCCAAACCCTCAGTGATTTGATAATGACCCTATCTTAAATACTTAGTGAAAATTGTAAGTAAACAATATGTATCAGAGTTTCACTATCGCTGATAAGTACTAAGATCTTACAGTACTGCTGATAGGAACTCTCGCACTTTTAGATTAAACATTCAGCGAACACTGTTCACCATATCGCTGAGTCTGTTCAGTCCTTATGGTGATCGCTGATAAGTTAGTTGTTTACTTATGATCCCTGAAGACAAGATTCACGTCAACAAAGGTTCTACGCTGAAGTCGAAGATCAAGCTCAAGAACCAGCGACAAGTCTCCTAATGAACTGATGCGGATCAGCGAAGACTCAGATTTGTCCACTCAACGTGAAGTATCAAGTACAAGACTTCAGCTATCGCTGAACTTTATCATCTGCTGAATAGTAAATGATAATCGTTGAATCAACGAAAGCTGATCATGAAGTCCTCCGTACAAAGTACTTTTGTCTTAACCTCCCTTGCACGCCACCGTACGAAATGTCAGAAAAGAACCTCCGAAAATCTGAAATCGTACAACCACTCTGACACTACACTGTTCATTCATGCGGCTACTAAGGTTGTCATCAAAGGTCAATGACATGCAACCAATCCGCTAATGACACGTGTAAAGTATATACTGGATTGCATTAAATGCATGCAGTATATAAAGAGATGAACTCACTTCATTTGAAGTAACTTGCTAACTCTGGACAAGTTCAAATCTCTCAAGATATGATTTTATTAGTAATCTCCTTATCTTTCTTAGTGCAAGAAAACCTTAGTGTTCCAACTTGTTTAGATTTAGGTTTATCCTTAATCTTGTTTCCGCAACAAGCTGTAAATTGTTAATGATTTATCAATAAACAATTTAGAAAAGTAAAATAGTGTGTTTGTATTCAACCCCCCCCCCCTTCTACAAACTTGTTTAAGCCTTTCGGGACCAACATTATCCATGATGATCTTCGTCCGTTACGGTTATCGATCGTTGATGGTTGCGTCGGTTATATCCGTTGCTCTTTAACGACTTTGACTCCTGCATTAAACACTTAACAAACGTAACAGTCAAGGTTAACGTTAGCTTTGGTCGAAGGTACAATGATCTTACGCGATGGTCGTACTGGACGAGCGATACTATGGTCGAGCGTCATGGGGGACGTACGACTTACCTTTTACGGGCGACGACGGATGTTTTCTAGGTTTTCATCGAGACCTTATCTTGATACAAGATTTGGATTATGACATGCGTCTTATCTGCTCCGGTCGTGGTCGTACGACGTGGTTTTTTGCCCAAACAGTTTGCCCCCAAAATTTGAAAGAAGGATGGCAGATCCGAGTTTTAAATTTTGTCAGTCGAAAAAATATGACAAGTGATAGGAATTACCTTTGTTACCTTGGAATTAGGCTGGTCTGCTCTTAACTGAAAGAGAAGCCTGAAAAGGAAACGAGGTCGTGACATCATACTGACACACAATGATGCTTACCAGCTGTCGAGGACAGGTGTCGACGATCCCTATGGTCACACAAAAGGACGGGGATGCGCAGCGGTTATCCAGGGATTCGATCCAACCCTGTTTTTCAGTCTAAATAGGGATTTTGACGGATCATTTCCTTTCTTACGCTGAGTTTATTTTGGAAAGAAATTCCGCTTTGCTCTTCTTGCCATTCTTCTTCCGAATCCCTTTGATTTAGCGGAGATTGTTTGGGATTTAGGGCGTTTATATAACGCATTGCTTCTTCCTTTCAGCTTTCACTGCCTTCTTTCCCCTGGTAAGAAATGTCGACTGACCCAGAGAGTTCCATCGTTAGCCAGGAAGATTTAGACGACTTTAGGCGTCTAGCGAAGATTCCCTTAGAAGTAGAGCTAACAAGTTCGGGGACTGTTCATCCTAAGGATTGCCCCGAGGGGTATTTTGTGATAGAATATCCTTTCAAGATTGGTTTCGAATGGCCGTTTTCGACATTGACTAAGAATTTGATGCGATGCTTTGGTTTGTCGCCGGGGCAGTTGATGCCTCAACTATGGCGGGTTCTTTTGGTTATTGAGCGTTTGTCTGCGGATTGGGACCCCCTATGTCTTTGAATGATTTCTTGGCAGCGTACCAAGTTAAGGGAGATAAGTGTGGGCGTTATAGCCCGTATTCCATATATAAAGGCGATCGTGCCTTAGTTTTGAATACTGGAGTGAACGATCGGGGGTGGGGGTCCAGGTATGTGTTCGTACGTGTTGATTCGCTGGACGCCGCCAGCAAGTGGATCCGTCCCAACTGGAATATGGGAGGTATGCTATTTTTTGATCATAGTATGGTTTTTCCAACCTTTTATTTATTCTTCTCCTTTTGTTGTTTTCAGATATAAAGTTCGGCGTTCCGTACCCGAATGAAGGTTCTTGTGCCAAGATTGACAGATTCCTTAGTTACAGCGTCGAGGACCGATCTTTCGCCACGTGACAACTGGCGACCGAGGATAAGGACGTGGTGGTGGACGTTGTGGAGGAGGAAGAAGGAGAAGTAGAAGAGGAAAGTGGACGACAGGAACCGACAGGTGGGTGTATTATGGTTTCCTGTCTTTTACCATTTATTTCTTATTCCTGTCTGACGCTTCGCATTTTTCCTGATCGGTGCCAACTAAAAGGAAATCAGTTTCTAGGTCGAGAGGGAAGCAAATCATGCATGCCCTTCGAGGAGGAGATGTCTCGACAGCTGGGTCGAGCCAGAAGAGAACCAAGAGTACGGTCCTGAGGGAACCGTCGTCGAGGGTTGATGACTCGTCGAGGGTTGTTCTGCCTAAGAAGGCGAAGGCGTCATCTAGCCGTCCTGGCGTGATGGACGCGACACCAGCAAGTTCTGCGCCTCCGGCGACGATGACGAAACCAGCGTCTCAAGTGTCGATCCCAATACCTGCCGACAGGGGCGAGGGATCGTCGGCCGAAGTTATGACGGTCAATTTTACATTGCCGTCTGACTTTATGGCGGATGGTGTCCTAGACGGGACGGCGTCGTTCCCTCATCTAGGGAAGTATTTGCTCTCGTCTTTCGGGGAGCGTTTTCACGGAGTTCCGGCCGGAGAGATGAGATCTCGAGTTGCCAGTCTGGCGTTCACGGTGAGTGTCAATCTTTCATGACTTGTGTAATCTTTGTCGAATGTTCTTGAATGCACCTTTTATTTTTCACAGACGTTCCAGTCTTCCTTGGCGTTACATGCTGAGACGTCAAGAGTTCAAGATCTGATGGCGTCTGCTCTTGAGAGAGAAACTGCAGCGTTGGAAAGGGAGAGAGCGGCTTTAGATAGGGAGAATTTGGCCATGGCGCGTGCCGATGAGCTGGTTGTCCAACTTTTCGATGCTCAATATGAATTGCAGGAGATTCGTGCGGTAGGAGTGGCAGATGGAGGCCCTCAGGTCGGGACTTCGAGCGGGGGATACGACCAATGTTCCTCCTGTCGTCTAGAATTTTTTTTTTCTTGTTTGTTTTTGCCACTTGACCTATTCGGGGTTGAGTATGTATACAGTGGTTTATGAATATATATCTTTTGCTTATGCTTTATTCGAATCACGTTTGATTATAAAGTCGAACATAAGATACGTATGAAATCATGCGACTAAGGCATTCATTGTAATACGATGACAAGAACGTAAAACAAATATAAAAACACGCGATTAAAGCATCCATTCAGTTAAGAAACTTAGGGTAAAGTCGTTTAGACTCTGTGATCGTACGACCGGATCGTACAGCGAGTTTGTATCGTATGCCCCTGTGGAGAATTAATCAAGTTAGAGACCTGATCGTTTATGTCGTTCGACCTTGCGATATTAAAGTCATATAGTAGACTTAATGATTACTGTCGAGCGACTCTGCGATAATATGTCGTGCGATTCTGCGATAAAATGATGTCGGGGGTTGGTCGTTGGCTAGCCAACGACCCTCCGATGCTTAAGTCAGTAAATGTTTTGCGAGAAAAAATCGTATGAGAAAGAGTTAGAGAACGTACCATTTCAGACTCTCTCTATTTGCCCCCTGTCATTTATTACTGTACTCTTTTTGGGAGGAAAAGATAGGTTTTTGTTGGTCCCGAAAGGCCTATACAAGTTTGTAGAAGGGGGGTTGAATACAAACACACATATTTTACTTTTCTAAATTGTTTATTGATAAATCATTAACAATTTACAGCTTGTTGCGGAAACAAGATTAAGGATAAACCTAAATCTAAACAAGTTGGAACACTAAGGTTTCTTGCACTAAGAAAGATAAGGAGATTACTAATAAAATCCTATCTTGAGATAGATTTGAACTTGTCCAGAGTTAGCAAGTTGCTTCAAATGAAGTGAGTTCATCTCTTTGTATACTGCATGCATTTAATGCAAGTCAGTATATACTTTACACGTGTCATCAGCTGGTTGGTTGCATGTCATTGACCTTGGTTGACAACCTTAGTAGCTGTAAGGATGAATAGTGTGGTATCAGAGTGGTTGTACGATTTCAGATATTCGGAGGTTCTTTTCTGACATTTCGTACGGAGGCGTGCAAGGGTGGTTAAGACAAAAGTACTTTGTACGGAGGACTTCATGATCAGCTTTCGTTGATTCAGCGATTATCATTTACTATTCAGCAGATGATAAAGTTCAGCGATAGCTGAAGTCTTGCACTTGATACTTCACGTTGAGTGGACAAATCTGAGTCTTCGCTGATCCGCATCAGTTCATTAGGAGACTTGTCGCTGGTTCTTGAGCTTGATCTTCGACTTCAGCGTAGAACCTTTGTTGACGTGAAACTTGTCTTCAGGGATCATAAGTAAACAACTAACTTATCAGCGATCATCATAATGATTGAACAGACTCAGAGCATTTATGGTGAACAGTGTTCGCTGAATGTTTAATCTAAAAAGCGAGAGTTCCTATCAGCGGTACTGGAAGATCTTAGTACTTATCAGCGATAGTGAAACTCTGATACATATTGTTTACTTACAATTTTCACTAAGTATATAAGAGAGGGTCATTATCAAATCACTGAGGGTTTGGATCAACAATCTCCCCCTATTTGATTATGACATAGCAACAAAGAAAATTGCTATTTAATGAAAACATAAGGATAAAAAGAACTCATAAAATATTTGTCCCTTTTACTGTTTTCTGGGATCTTTTCAGTACTGATGGAGTAAAGTACATTCGCTGAAATCTTTCTTTAAAATATTGAATCAGGTTACAATGAAGAACAGAAAGATTACAAGTACAAGCGAAATAATTTACAAGTACAGAAGGATAACTGATACAATAGAGAAAAAGGAGATTATATCAGTTTTCAAAAGGTTCTTCCTTAATGAGAAGTTCATCAAGGGTCGTCTTTTCAGTAGGGATCATCCAGTCAGGGACATTTACTCCTTGATTCTTTAACTTCAGAGCAGCTTCAAAAATCAAGGATTTCAGGTGTCTAGCTTTGATGTCGCGTCTGACTTCACACCAGTATACGAGATCTCTGAGTTGTTCGATGGGAGCGATTTGGAGCTCAGAGACACGTTGAAAGTGATGATTTCCATCATAGTCTAAGAAGAATATACCATATGGATCACTTACCACTGTGCCAGGGATGAAGGTTTCTCCAGGTGGTAGGGAGGTGTCAAGCATTGAAAGATCAGCATCAGGGCCAAGAACTTCAGCACGAGAGAAACCAATACCTGTTTCATTTCGAATGATTGGACCTGAATCAGAAACTTTCTTCTTCTTAGCAGAGGCTTTCTTCGGTTGAGGAAGAGTAGGAGGGATATCCACAGCAGATGAAAGCAAGTCGATCTATTTGTTTAAGATCATCTCAACATGGCTTTTGAATTTTGAGCGTGATCCCCGAATGGCTAATTTTGTTTCTAACCATTCAGAGAGACCAAACTTTTCTAATGAGGCAGCATAGAAGGTTTGCTTGGTTTTGTCATCTCTGTAGATATCCACTTCAACAACAGGAACATCAACGAACATTTTTCCTCTGATGTTGGCTTTGATTATCTTGGATGGTCTTGATCGATAGGTCAGCATTTGATTAGCCCATTCCAAGGTTGTATCAGAGACCTTTGTCTTTTCTCTAACGATTTCTTGAGCATCATCCCAGAGCTGACGTTGAACATCAATGGGAACTCTTTTCAGCTTGGGGTCTTTGATTGATCGTTGAGTAAGCTTGACGGCGTATTCTCTGTCTCTCTCTTCAACTTCCTTTCTTTCAGCGATGAGGCGTTCAGCTCTGAGGTGTTCCTTGTATTCAGCTTTTGAAATTCTGAACTTAGGAGGAACTGAAGGCAGTTGATCACGCCTTAGAATGATTCGCTGATCCTCGAATCGCTTTATTATTTCTTCTCTTTTCTTCTGATCCTCTTCATTCAGCTTTTGAGGAGCTGAGGAAGGTCTGTTTCTGTGCGAGAGGGGTTGTTCTTCTGGTTCATCAGTCTCAGAGATCAAATCCAAGACTGGGATTATGTCTTCAGCGGCAGCTGGAATTATTGGTGAAGTCGCAGTTGTAGAGCCTTCAGCGATATCCTCAAACAGGGGAGAGGACTAGCTGAAACGCAGCGATCTTACAAATAAGAACTGGGTAGAATAACTTGGGTAGAAAAGATAGAAAAAGATTGTGGATGTGTAGAGAGGTTGTTGAGTAGAGAACTGATTGTGTATTGAGATGTTCAGGGAAGGAATATAAGTAAAGTTTAGTGTACCTGACAAACCGGCTTTTCAAGCAAGATCGCCAGATTTTCATCTTTAGCGAGGCCTTTGCCTTTGCTTTTCTCAGCGCCAGAGGCTGAGGGCTTTCTCTTTGTCTTCTCCCCTGAAGGTTCTTTTATTGAGATTCCCTTAATAGCTTTGATCCTTGGGGCAGGTTTGACGATAAAGAAATCATCGTCATCTTCATCATCATCATCCTTTCTTGGAGAGAAGGATGGTTCATCTTCAGGGATGTCGATGTCTTCATCTTCTTCTGCTTCGGATTCCTCAGCATCTTCTTCGAGTTGCTCCCCCTCAGATACAGAGGCGAGCTTCTCGGTTCCCTTAGGGTTTTCATCTCCCTGAGGTCCAGCGGTTAGATCTTCATTCCTCTCTCCCCTGATAGATTCATCATGGGAAAGGTCTTCAACGCTTTTGTTTAGATCTTCAGCGCTCTTCTCCCTGGAATGTTCAGCGCTCTTCTCCCCCTCTTTCTCATGATGACTGGGGGAGGAATGGGTAGACTCAGCGTTGGTGTTATCTCTGTCTTCTGGGCCAGAGATTTTCACACAACCTTCAAGCTTTGCTATTCTGTCTTCTAGGCCAGAAATAGCAGGCGTGAGTTTCTTCAGCTCTGTGCGATCCGCCGCTGTGAAAGATTCCAAAATAGGGGCAGGGGCAGGAGCAGGAGCTGGATTATTTGCCTTGATGACCAGCGTCTCGATCATCGTCTTCATAGAACTAACGTCGGTCTTTACAGAGCCTAAGTCAGTCTTCACCGCTGACATATCACCCTCGAGTTTTCCAACCGATGTCTTCAGCGTTGTTACTTCGCTGGACACGGTCGAAACTGAGCTTTTGAGGCTGGTGTAGTCAGTGTAGATGTCAGAGAGCACCTTGGCAAAATCGGTGAGAGTCTTATCAAGTCCCTTGATGTCTTCAGTGGAAGCTTTCTTCTCCACCGCCGTTGTCAGCTTTGTCAAATTTTCTCCAGCGTTTGTTACAGCTGTAGAATTGTTGGAGAGTGTGGTGGTGAGACTGGTCAGCTTTGTTTCCACAGACTTCAGAGACTCGTTGATGTCTCCCAAATTAGGACCTGTAACACATAAGTACTTGTGAACAAAGGAAAGCTTAGAAGTTTCAGGTTTAGTTACAGTGTATATGGGTTGATTTGTACCTGCAGGAGGATTGGCGAAATCGTCAAAGTTGCGGACTCCTGAATAATGTTCCATATCCTCTTCGAAAGTTCGGTGAGGAATGGTGATCTCTGCAGGTCCTGTCTTCATCATTTGATGAGAAGCATCAGCGGTGGCTTCTGGAATGATGGCATCTCCAGTGTTAGCTGGAGGAGTGTCCAAAGAGGTGGAGGGAGGAGCGAAGGATAAGATTGGGATTCGGGTACTGAGTTCAGCGTTGGAATCGCTGACAATCACTTCATCAGTCTTTTGAGAGACTGAGGGAGGTTGGGTAGTTTCCAAGTTTCTAACCTCAGCGTTTAGAGACGCTGAAGTCTGGATTGGAGGGATGGCTTGCACGGGTGTGGCAGAGCGTACCACGGAACTTTCCTTCAGCTCGTCAGAATGAGCTGAGGAGTCTTCAGCATGGAATTGTTGGGGTTGCTCCTTGGTTTTCTTGATCCTTTTAGAATCAAGTTGGGTGTGAGAGGGTTTCCTTTTCTTAGAAGGAGAGGATTTTGTGGCCGGGGTATCAGCGATGGGTATTGTCGCTGAAGGAGCCACAGAAAGCGGAGAATTTAGAAGAGTGAGAAGAGTAGAGAGACGTACCTCATTGGCGACAGGCTTGAAGTCGAGAACTTTAGGGCCAATCTGAGAAAGTTTCAGATCACCCTCTTCAGGATAGCTGTCCTTTAGGCCATATTGAAAGATGGCGCTGATGAATCGTGGGTAAGGAACCCATGCTGGTCTGTCAGTGGCAGAATCGACACGTTGAATCAGGTCATCATAAATAATGGAGGCCCAGTCAATGTTTAGACCTTTCAGCAGTGCGTATCCCATGGACTGCTGAGGTTGGGCGGCTTGATCAGAAGAGCCGGACTTTGCTGTCATGCAGCTGATCAGGTGTGCGAAGATGAAGTTCATCTCGCTGGGCATCTTGGATTTCTTTATCAGCGTCAGCTTCTTCTCAGGCTTCTTGTCCCTTCCAATATCCCAGATATAACCCATTGCGTCAAGGAAAGCAATGATTTCTTCTTTGTCAGCGTGCCTCTTGTGGTCAGGGAATGGAACGAAGGGTTTTTCTTTGGTAGCATTTGGGAAGTTCAGGGCTTTTCGGATTATGGCAGGGGTTATCTTGATGGTGCCATACTCAGTATCGCTGAGTATGCAGTCGATGGTTTTGGATGCATCTTTGGCAGAGGGTAGCTCAGTGTGTCTGGCAGAGTACCAGAACTGGGATAAGAGCCGCTGACTGGCAGGAGGTGTTATGGTCAGGGCTGTGTAGATGGGGCTGTTCTTCAGAAAACTCACAGCATCGTCCAGATGTGATACTTGCTTCCGAGGAGGAAACTCGAGAAGAGCTGAGAGATTGTTGGCCTTGGTCCAATCTAGTTGATCCAGCTCGAACTTAACCTGAGGGGCTTTGACGATGTCCACTTCCTCAGAGTCAGCGGAGATGGACTCAGCAGTGACATTAATCTTTGAAGATGCCATTTCACTGTATTATCAGTTCAACCAAAGATGTTAACAAATAAGAATTGTCTTAGTATGGAAAGAATATCCATTAAGATTTTTCGAATTTTGTCCATTTCATTCAGACAAAAATGTCTTAATGAAGATTAGGGTTTTTCTTGATTTTTAAAAATGAAATGTAAAACCCATAAAGTCTTGTATTCCAGTTTCTGAAAGAAAATTGGATACGAATGAAGAACAAGTTTAAGATTTTAGATTTAAAACTTGAAGAACAACCATGAAATGGTTGTGTTCATAAAACCATGAAAGAAATGATTTTATTTTACAAAGTTCTTTTGTTTGATCTTGTTAAAACAATGAGAAGATCGAAAACAAGTTATACGCATTTGATAAAAGATAAGAACATATTAACCTTGAAGTTTTGATGAAGAAGATGATGAACAGTTCTTGAGGTTTTTGAGAGCACAAATGCAACAGAGGATTCTTTTCTTGCGGAGAAAGATTGTTCGCGTAAAAGACAAATATAAACCAAGAGTTGTTTATATAGGGAGTTTTTAGAGAGAGAAAACCTTGAGTGGGAAAAGGTTTTCATCATGACACGGACACGTGTTTGCATTTGATTGGAAGTTTGAACGAAACGTGCAAACGTGTGTCAGAAAGAAATCGTGCCTGGTGTTATCCGTTGCAATGACGTCACAACTGTCCTTTCACATTCTTTTAGGATGTCTCTGAGGTTTTGAAAGCTCAGGGACACTTTTGAAAAACATGAAGCACTGAATAGAAAATATCAGTGAAGGTTTAAAGAACTTTCAAAATATCGCTGTTAAGGAAGAGATATTCAGCGATGCAATTTATTTTGAAATCTTGCATTTACATGCGATTGTCAGAGAGAGAAAACATACCTGGATATCAGTTTAACCAAGTTTATTCAGAGAGAAGATGATGAAGTGGATTATACAAGTTGATTTTATCCCGAAGGCTATATAAGATTGTATAAACGTATCGCTGATCAAATGTGAACCGCTGAAGATTTTATCCTTCAAAGTTCAGCATTCCAAGCTCGCTGATGAGAAAGTTGAATCTTGTCTCATCAAGAGGTTTGGTAAACAAATCAGCTAACTGATAATCAGTTGGGATAAAATGAAGTTCTATATCACCATTCATCACATGATCTCTGATAAAATGATATCTGATTTCTATGTGTTTTGTCTTTGAGTGTAGCACTGGATTGTTTGCTATAGCGATGGCACTTGTGCTGTCGCAATAGATTGGAATTTTGGAGAGCTGAAGATCATAGTCTAGTAGCTGATTTCTCACCCACAAGACCTGAGAACAACAGCTTCCAGCGGCTACATATTCAGCTTCAGCTGTAGAAGTGGACACTGAGTTTTGCTTCTTACTTGTCCAACTTACCAGCTTTCCACCCAGGAGCTGACATCCTCCTGTGGTGCTTTTCCTATCCATTTTGCAACCTGCAAAATCACTGTCTGAATAGGCGGTTAGATCGAATCCTGAGTCTTTGGGATACCAAAGACCTAGATTCGCTGTACCCTTAAGATATCGAATGATTCGCTTTACAGCTTTCATATGGGATATCTTAGGTTCAGCTTGATATCGTGCGCACAGACATGTTGCAAACATAATATTGGGTCGGCTAGCTGTAAGATACAATAGTGAGCCGATCATCCCACAGTACAGTGTGACATTGACAGGAACACCCTTTGTGTCCTTGTCAAGTGTCAGCGGTGGTGCCATAGGGGTTTTCATAGCTGAACTTTCAGTTAAGTCGAATTTCTTCAGCATATCTTTAACATATTTTCCCTGATTTATAAAAGTTCTTTTTCAGTTTGCTTAATCTGAAGACCAAGGAAATATGTTAGTTCACCCAGCATGCTCATTTTATACTCATCTTTCATTCTATCAGCGAAACGAGTACAAAGCTCAGGGTTAGTAGAACCAAATATAATGTCATCAACATATATTTGAACTAAAATGATATGACCTTTCACTTTTCTAAAAAATAAAGTTTTGTCAATCTTTCCTCTCTCAAATTTTTCAATATGGAGATAAGTAGAGAGAGTATCATACCATGCACGAGGAGCTTGCTTTAAGCCATAAAGTGCCTTGTCCAGTTTATAAACGTAACCTGGACGCTTAGGATCTGAGAATCCTGGAGGTTGTTCCACATACACTTCTTCATTCAGCTTTCCATTTAGAAACGCTGACTTAACATCCATCTGATGTACAGTGAAGTTTTTGTGTACAGCATATGCTAAGAAAAGATGAATAGATTCGAGTCTTGCTACTGGAGCAAAAGTTTCGTCATAATCTATGCCTTCCTCTTGTCTGTATCCCTGAGCAACAAGACGAGCTTTGTTGCGAGTTACAGTACCATGTTCGTCCAACTTGTTTCGATAGACCCATTTAGTGCCTATCACCGTTTTGTCAGTTGGTCTATGAACGAGTTTCCAAACTTTGTTTCTTTCGAATTCAGTCAGCTCTTCTTGCATAGCGCTGACCCAGTTTGGATCTCTGAGGGCATCATCTATTTTCTTTGGTTCAGTTAGAGAAATAAAGTTAACAAATAAACAAATATTACCTGCACTTCTACGAGTCTGAATACCAGCGTTGGGATCACCAAGAATTTGATCGATTGGGTGATTTACAGTCCATCGCTGAGCCGGAGCATACGTCGCTGACTCAGTCTGAACTGGAGAAACTGAAGATGAGGCTTCAGCTACTTCTGGATTATCAGCTAAGAGAGGAATGTTTGCATTTGTCACTTCATTCACTGATTGCTGAGAAATAGACGGAATTTCTGAGGCATTTGGATCAACTGCAGGTATAGTGTTTATAGGAACAGCTGAGACCCATGATGTTTCAGCTTCACTGTTCTGCATGTTTGGAATGATAGTGGGACTATCATCTTCTACTGGATGAGCATGAGTGGGAACTTCTTCTAAATCACCAAGATGAGAAAACATCCATTGATTCAGTTCTTCAGTATCAGCGTTCGGTTTAGAGTTCGCTGAACGGGATTCGTCAAACGTGACGTGAATAGTTTCTTCTACAGTTTGTCTTCTACGGTTGAAGACTCTGAAGGCTTTGGAGACTGAGGAGTATCCAAGAAAGATTCCATCATCAGCCTTAGGATCAAACTTTCCAAGGGCATCTCTGTTGTTCAGTATGAAACACTGACATCCAAAGATGTGAAGAAAGCTGATTGAAGGCTTTCTCCCATGAAAAAGTTCATAGGCTGTCTTTTTGAATCTTTTAACTATCAGCGACCTGTTTTACGTAAAACAAGCAGTGTTGACAGCTTCTGCCCAAAACTGAGTAGGCAGTTGAGAATCACTGAGCATTGAACGTGCAGCTTCAATAATTGTTCTATTTCTTCTTTCAGCGACTCCATTCTGTTGCGGTGTTCTCACTGACGAAAAGTTGTGAGAAATACCCTTACTCTCAAGGAAGGAATCAAGAGAACTGTATTTGAATTCAGTTCCATGATCACTCCTTATTGAGCGAACAGTCATATTGTTCAGAGTTTCCATCTTCCGAACAAAGGTGATGAGTTCTTCAGGGGTGTCACTCTTAGAACGGAGAAACATTACCCATGTGTAACGAGAGAATTCATCAACTATGACCAGCGTATATTTCTTTCCAGCGATGGATTGTTTGTTAACGGGGCCAAACAAATCCATATGGAGTAGTTGTAGAGGAGATGACACTGAGGAGACTTGCTTTGACTTGAAGCTTGCCTTGGTCTGCTTCCCTTTTTCACACGCTGAACATAAAGACTCTTTGGCGTATGAATGCTGAGGTAGACCAGTGACTAACTCTTTGGAGGAAAGAGTATTCAGTGTCTTGAAATTTAGATGTGAGAGCCTCTTGTGCCATAGCCAGTTGACATCAGAAGATGCCTTTGAGAAGAAACATGAGTTCTCAGTGGTTGTTGAGTCCATGTTTATTACATAAACATTTTCCAAACGATAACCGCTGAGAGCTATCTTCTCCTTTTTGTCAGAGACAAAGCAGGATTCCTTAGTGAAAATCACTTTGTTATCCATGTCGCAAAGCTGACTGATGCTCAGAAGATTATGCTTCAGCCCTTCAACATATGCGACTCTTCTGAAGGAGGTTGTACCATTTGAAAGTACACCATACCCTCGGGTGTGTCCTTTTCCATTTCCACCGAAAGTCACAGAGGGACCCTTCTCTTCCTTGTATTCAGCAAGCAGGCTTTTCTTTCCAGTCATGTGTCTAGAGCATCCGCTATCGAGATACCAGATACCCTTCTTAACCTGCAATACAAAGGAAGATTAGTTTTTCTTAGGTACCCACTTAACCATGTATACACGTTTGTCAGTGGAAGTAGTTGGAATGGAAGGTTCAGCGGTCTTCGCAGCATTTGAAGATTCAGCTTTGTCTTTCTTCACTTTGGTTAATTTCTTAACCTCAGTGGTAGGAGTCACCTTGACCTGATTTGCACCAGGGTTGGTCTTCTTTGCCTTGGGGGCAATATTCTCCTTAGCTATCTTTTCAGCTTTGGTGGCTGTGGGGCACTTACTAGCAATATGATCGGTAAGCTGAGCTTTTAATTTTGAATTAGAAGTGCCAGCACCAAGTAAACTATTGGCTTTAGAAATGGGACGAACATTCAGTTCTTCAGATTTTTTACCAAGGATATCCACTCTGAGTCTAGGAGTAGATCGCTGAATAGATCCAGAGATCAGCTTTCTAGATCCAGAGGGGTAGGTCACTGAGGCTTTAGAAGCATTCAGCTTTGGTACTAAGGTACCCTTCTGAGGATTTTGATAAATAACAATTCCTTTACCTTTGTCTTTAGAGACAGAGGTAGGTTTTGAATAAACCATTTTCTCCATACCTTTTGAGGAGGTAGGAGTTTCCTCAGGGATTGGTGTAATGGACGAGGAACACTGAGATGATGAAGTGTCAGCGACTGAGGATACAAACGTTCCAAATTTAAGCATTGAACGTTCAGTGGTTGGTTTCGGAGTATCATATTTATAACCCAGACCACGTTTATCACTCAGAGGAATCTGAGCCTTAATTATCTCAGTGATCTTTGTTGAAGAATTACACATCCTTCAACAGTAGCTTGTTCAGCTTTTAATGCAGCGATAGCTTCTGCTCGTTCGATTTTGACTAGCTGATTTAAATAGACTTGATCTTTAAAATCATTTTCAATTTTAGAAAGCTTTTCTATTTGAAGGTGACAGTTTTTAAGCTTTTCAGCGAGATCAAGATTTTGGTTTTCAACCACAGCTTTGCCGTTCATGGCTTCGTATAAACTTCTAGTTAATAGATCGATTTTACGGAGACTATCAGCTTCATCAATATTTGCAATATTGGTAAAGAAAGAAGGTGATACCTGAATGGCAGATGTTGAAGTGGAGGGAATGTCTGAACTTTCTTCCTCTTCTTCAATCTTGGCCATGAGACATTGATTTGCTTCATCATCTTCAGAATCAGATGATGAGGCTTCTTCATCAGAAGCAGCCCAATCATAGTCAGCCATCAGTCCTTTTCCTTTCTTCTTAAAGCTTTTCAGCTTTGCATACTTCTCCTTCAGCTTTGAGTATTTGTCATCTTTATTCCTTGGAACAAAGGATTTCTTTGTGAAAGTTGAAGGTCTCATGATTTTCTTTGACCTGCACTCATTAGCGAAATGACCTGTCTTTTCGCAGTTGAAACAAGTAGCAGTAGCCTTATCAACAAAAGCTGATGATTTAGGCTTGTCAGTTATGGAAAGAGTTTTGTTCTTTCTAAACATTTTCTTCTTGGCGAATCTCCTGAACTTTTTAGTTAGGAGAGCCAAGGATTCATCATCATCTGAAGAATCAGAATCTGATGACCTTTCAGAGTTACTCTCTAACTCAGTGATAGTGACCGAGGGTCGCTGAGTAGAAGGTTCCTCTGAGATTAAAGCAACAGGGGTGCTTTTGGAATCTTTTACAAGATTCTTCTTAAGATTGCTAGATTGCTCATGATTCAGCAATGTGCCATATAAGGTAGCAAGGGTCATTGATCTTAGATCCTTTGACAGCTTGAGACACATGGAATAATTGTCCCAGCTTTCAGGTAAACATTCTAGAAACTTTGTCAGTACTTCAAAGTTAGAATATTCCTTACCAACAGTTTTCAGATCTATAATTAGACAATTAAAACGTTGGTGAACTTCAGAGAGAGTTTCATTTTTACCAGAAATGAAGCTTTCGTATTGTCTTACCAGGTTGATCTTTCTTGAGTCCTGGACTTCAGACGTTCCTTCATACTGAACACATATTGTGTCCCACATGGCTTTTGATGATTTCAGGTTCATGACGGAATGGTAGACTTCGTCAGGAAGGGCCATGGATAGTATGGATCTGGCTTTTGTATCTATAGCCACTTTCTTCTTATCTTCGTCGGTCCACTAATGGATTTCTTTAGGAATCAGCCTTTCTGGAATAGCAGCTCTAGTTGCAGTGGCTGGAACTAAAGGATCAATTGTTACAGGGATGTGTGGGCCGTTCTTAAGATAGTAAGGTATAGTAGGGTCTACACCTTCTAAGAAGAGTGTCATCCTATTTTTCCACAAGTTGAAGTTGTCTCTGGAAAATCTAGGGGGTTTTGCAAGAGAACCATTGTCTATATAATTTGTGTTTGTGTGGGAGGCCATTTTCAGATAATAGCAAGGAAGAGAAATATCTTAGATTAGATCTTGTTTATGAGATTAAACAAATCCGCTCTGATACCACTTGTTGGTCCCGAAAGGCCTATACAAGTTTGTAGAAGGGGGGGTTGAATACAAACACACAGATTTTACTTTTCTAAATTGTTTATTGATAAATCATTAACAATTTACAGCTTGTTGCGGAAACAAGATTAAGGATAAACCTAAATCTAAACAAGTTGGAACACTAAGGTTTCTTGCACTAAGAAAGATAAGGAGATTACTAATAAAATCCTATCTTGAGAGAGATTTGAACTTGTCCAGAGTTAGCAAGTTGCTTCAAATGAAGTGAGTTCATCTCTTTATATACTGCATACATTTAATGCAAGTCAGTATATACTTTACACGTGTCATCAGCTGGTTGGTTGCATGTCATTGACCTTGGTTGACAACCTTAGTAGCCGTAAGGATGAATAGTGTAGTATCAGAGTGGTTGTACGATTTCAGATATTCGGAGGTTCTTTTCTGACATTTCGTACGGAGGCGTGCAAGGGTGGTTAAGACAAAAGTACTTTGTACGGAGGACTTCATGATCAGCTTTCGTTGATTCAGCGATTATCATTTACTATTCAGCAGATGTTAAAGTTCAGCGATAGCTGAAGTCTTGTACTTGATACTTCACGTTGAGTGGACAAATCTGAGTCTTCGCTGATCCGCATCAGTTCATTAGGAGACTTGTCGCTGGTTCTTGAGCTTGATCTTCGACTTCAGCGTAGAACCTTTGTTGACGTGAAACTTGTCTTTAGGGATCATAAGTAAACAACTAACTTATCAGCGATCATCATAATGACTGAACAGACTCAGAGCATTTATGGTGAACAGTGTTCGCTGAATGTTTAATCTAAAAAGCGAGAGTTCCTATCAGCGGTACTGGAAGATCTTAGTACTTATCAGCGATAGTGAAACTCTGATACATATTGTTTACTTACAATTTTCACTAAGTATATAAGAGAGGGTCATTATCAAATCACTGAGGGTTTGGATCAACGGTTTTAAATGACAGAATGACACGGAGAAATATTGTCCTGCGGTTGACTATGTTGTCGTGCGACGAGGCACCATAGATTTATCCCTGTGGAAAATATCTTAATTTAGGGATAGAAGAACGAACCCGTCGAGAGCTTGATCTTGCGACTTCAGTTTATTTTCTCGGCTTCAAGGTAGACTTGTAGCATTCACGAGCGACTTTTGGCTCACTCTTGATCTCCTGGATTCCCCATGGCGTCGGGAATTTCAACATTTGATGATACGTCGAAGGAACACTTTCATATCATGGATCCATGGTCGACCTAAGATGATGTTATAGGCCGACGCACAATCGATGACACTGAACTTGGTCTGCTTGTTGACTCCTCCAGCGTAGACGGGCAAAATTATCTCTCCAAAGGTGCTCGTCGCTTCTCCATTGAAACCGACCAAAGTCGTCGAACGTCGGGTGATTTCTGAGCGATCGATTCCCATGGCTTTGATAGTGTTGAGAAAAATGACATTTGCTGAGCTGCCCCCGTCGATCAAGACTCGACGCGTTAGACAGTTACCGACTATAAGCTGAATGATCAACCCGTTAGGATGCTTCTGATACGAGTCGCCAAGGTCGACGTGGTCGAACACAATCTTCATAGCTTCTAGCTCCAAATTTCCTTTCGGTCTAGACGAGCGAGGAATAGGCCGATCATCGGGCGCCTGGCTGGCATGATGCTTGGCCGCTGAATACGTCAGACCATACACATCTGAACCACCGGTGATGCAATTGACGACTTTCGCGTGCTCGGGGGTCGACGGTCGATGGCTATTAGCTGGAACAGCGACATTGTCGATGATATCTTTGAGATTTCCTTTCGGAAAATGATATGCTAGTTCCTTCTTCAATGCGATACAGTCGTCTATCGCATGACCATGATCGACATGGAAGTCGCACCACTTTGATTTGTCTTTCTTAGCATCGTCCAGGTTGGACTTCTTTGGCCATCGAATGGTAGCTTGGGAACTTTTCAGAGCTTCGATTAGGTCCTTTGTGGATCCTTTGATTCCGTCAGAGGATATCTTGGGGTACTGAGTGAACTTAGTCGTGGTCTTGGCTTCTGCTTTCGTCTTGAAACGAACATTTGAAATTTGGCGCGCTGGCTCTACTCTGGAAACAGCCTTTGTCATGAACTCTGGCTTTCAGACGCCTAACGACTTCTTGTCGTCAGTGTGCTTGCGACGAAAGGCTGCATCGTCTTCGACCCTCATATATGCTAAGGTCCGAGCTCGAACGTCTTCGAAATTCTCCGGGGGATATTTGGTCAGGTCGGTGTATAAAACCGAATTATCGTCCAGACCACGCTTATAGGCTTCGATTGCGGGTTTTACGTCGCAATTGTGGATGCTGATCATTTCGGCATTGAATCTATTAAAATAACTTCGAATAGACTCATTAGCTTTCTGCACGACTGCTGGCGAATTGCTGGGAAAATTGATTAACCAACTCAGCAAACGACCCGATGGATTTGGGTTTGAGATTGATTAACCATTGGAGAGCTGGACCAGTGAGAGTTGCTCCAAAACTCTTACACATGCATACTTCCTGGTACATAAATGGGATCGAGATCGTCCACATGAGCTGCTTATATTGCGCGACGTGCTCAGTTGGATCGGTCACACCCGAATACTTGAGAGTGAAGGCAGGAACGTTATACTTCTTTGGGACCTCGACGGTGGCAATCTCGTCGATGAAAGGTGACGCCTGATATCCCGAGCGAGGCTCGACGTCGACGGGCACGGCTGCCTCAAGCAACTTGGCGAGCAAGGACAGGACGCGCTCATTTTGGTCTTCCAACATCTTCAAACGCTGGGCGACGGGATCGTTAAGATTAGGATTTGCCCCTGTCGAGGGATTGGTCCCTGGACTAGTGCCATTACCATGCGATGAACCATTGGTGTCCCCATTGAAAGGAACAGAATATGGCTGCGACCCATATTGGAATTGCTGCGGTCCATTCTGAAACGGCTGCGATCCTTGCTGGAAAGGCTGCGATCCACCTTGAGGTCCATTCTGAAATGGCTGCTGAAATGGTTGCGACCCTTGCTGGAAAGGCTGCGACCCTTGTAATGGCTGAGACCCATTATTCATGGGTGGTGGCCTTATGTGCTGAGGAGGAACTGTCCCAAATTGAGGATTTGAGTTGAACGTCCCTTGCTGTTGATTCTGCATGAACGGGCCTGGATACTGATTCTGCGCGGATGAACCTGGATTCGGGACAAATAGTCTAGGGCCATTCTGGTCAAACGATCTTGGAATTGGGTTATGCACGAACGGCCTAGGACCATTTTGAGGCCCAAGAGGATTTCTTAACCGTGCGATCTCCTCAGCTGCTCTACGATTCTGCTCTGCCATTGCATTGAGCTGATTCCTGGCGACTTTGAGTTCCTGATACATCTGAGCAACAGCTTGCTGCGGATTTCCAGAGGTTGCCATTTTCCTGCAACAGAAAATAGAAGAAACTCCAAGAAACTATTAGTAAAAATCGCACCAAAGGGACAACTTAAGGTCGATGTAGACTTAATCAACTAAAGAAATGATCTTTCGACGAGACGTGCAACGAGGGAAAAAATAAACGAGACAAGGGATTTGATGACGCAAGAAAAACCTCAAACGAGGAAAAAACCTGCGGACGACAAGGGATGTCGTCGCTGCACTATGGTCGCCAATCAGGGGCGACGTCCTTGGTACTGGTGTCGGTCGTACGATGATTACAATACAAATGAATGAAATACTTTGAAATGTAAAGTACAAGTGTTTAAATGTAAAAACAGGTGTTTGTCGTGTGTGAATACAAAGTGTGAACTTTTGGTCGAGGACTGTTGTCGTGCGTCGAGAGCGATACTTGAGCATTCCTTCGAGTGTTCTTGAGTTAGCTGTAAGATTCTGGCTTTCAGTACTTAATCTCCAGAGGTTGAATGTTCTTTGCTATGAGTTTGGATGATTTTCTCTGTTGTGTGATGATGTTCGCTGAAGTGTATTGGATGTTAACCGATGTCCTTTGAAATGAGGCGTTAGCTTGTCTTTCATAGTCTTCGCATCATTAATTAGCTCCATTAATGATTCAATCAACGGCTACAACGGTTGGAAACGGTCGCCGGAGTGATTATCCATGATGATCTTCGTCCGTTACGGTTATCGATCGTTGATGGTTGCGTCGATTATCCGTTGCTCTTTAATGACTTTGACTCCTGCATTAAACACTTAACAAACGTAACAGTCAAGGTTAACGTTAGCTTTGGTCGAAGGTACAATGATCTTACGCGATGGTCGTACTGGACGGGCGATACTATGGTCGAGCGTCATGGGGGACGTGCGACTTACATTTTACAGGCGACGACGGATGTTTTCTGGGTTCTCGTCGAGACCTTATCTTGATACAAGATTTGGATTATGACGTGCGTCTTATCTGCTCCGGTTGTGGTCGTACGACGTGGTTTTTTGCCCAAACAGTGTCCGGGTAATATGTTGATAGTATCCGGTAGTTCTTTCTTGCAGGTATCCGGATGAATTGACTAACCGGGTAAGTCCTATTTCCTCTAGTTTCTGGATGAAATGAGATACCGGATGATGTCCGGATTGCTTTGGTATTATCCGGATTTGTTATGTTATCCGGAAAGTTAGTGTGGTCCAGAAAGTTAGTGTTGTCCGGAAAGGTTGTGTTGTCCGGATACTTTTGCTGTTTGGTCAATTTGGTGAGTTTAGATGCTTTTGAGTATCCAGTAACCTGTGTTTTGTTAATTATTGGATAGGGAATGAATGATGACTGAATACTGTGGACTTAACTTATGTACGAGTTTGCGGGAAATAATTGAGAATAGGATTTAGATAAGTTTATCTAAAGTTCTTGGTCCTAGTAAATCTTGTGTGTTCTATTTGGTAAAGGGATATCTGTACCTATTTGTTTCAGATACTGTGAATCGGAGGTGAAAGCTAAATTCGTTGGAAACAACCGAGAAGTGTTTTTGTTAAGCAAACAAGTGAGTTTTAATTTAAAATGTTTTCAACTGGAATACATATATGTGGAATGAGTGTAATAATGTGCATATTTTGTTTATATGAGTATTACACTCCATGGGTGCTAGTTGGCCGGGCTTAGGACCGGTGTATGTTGGCTGTACAGAGGGACAGTGGTGTTGGCTGTATTCAGTACAGTGGTGTAAATTAATTAATTGGCTCGCAACCAATTAATATGGCCAAGAGAATGAGATGGAAAGATACATGATGCATGAGTTTTAATTGGTATTCCTATGTGAATTATGTGTATGATGTTGTGCAAATGGTTTTTAACTAACGGGGATTTTCTCACTGGACCTCAAGGTCTAACCCTCATTTTGTTTTAAAAATATGTATTCCAGGTCGTGGATCGAGTAGGAGCAAATAAGAAGGTTAAACCGCGAATAGCTTTTGGGAGGACTATGTAGTTGAAGACTATGATGTGTTTAGTAGTTTCAGCATGTTAGTAGTAATGATGTAAAGTTACTAAGTAAATGTTTGTAATGATGTATTGAATGTTTGTAAAGACTAGGGGACCATATTTGTTATATGATGTATCTATTGTTTTAACGACGTTATGCAATGTATGCTATTGGAACTATGTTTGGAAATCCGGGTCGTTACAGATCGTATCAGAGCCCTAGTTTAAGGGATTTAGGTATTTGTATCTGTACCTAGACTTAAACTGCATGTGAAGTAGGATGTCCCTATTATTGTAGAACCTTGGGATGTTAAATATAAAAAGGTAGAAGGAACATCATGTAAGGTAATTTCAGATTTACACCTGGCCAGTGTAATTGTGATCTTACAGGTACATGTTTGAACTAGAATACCTTGTTATATGGGGTATGTGCTTATGTGTATATTAACCTTGTTTGAATCAACAGAATGGCAAGTGGTACTAGACGAACGAATCGGGAGGGAGGAGGAAATCCGAATAGAACGAATCCACCATTAGGAACGGGGGGAAGAGGAGGAGAGCGTGGGGGAGGCAGAACTGGGGGCCGAACTGGGGGCAGAATTCAGCAGAGAGGTGCAGAGTTTGTTACAAGGGATGACTTGATAGCCGAAATGGGAAGACTGCAAGCTAGTATACAAGCCATGCTTGACCGAACTCGTCACAATGAAGCTGAGATACCAGATCCTGAACTGGAAAACGAAATGCCCATTACACCGACGGCTATACCGGTACCAAGAAGGTGTGATTATAAAATGTTTTTAAGTTGTAAGCCTCCAACTTATTCAGGAGATAGAGACCCGGTGAAAGCGATGAGGTGGCTGAAGGAGATAGAAGCTATCTTCAAGACTAGTAAGTGTGCCGAAGAGGATAGAGTATTATATGGAACTGCAATGTTAAAAGCCGATGCTCTATACTGGTGGGAAGCTTTTATTTCTTCTGGAGGATCTGATATATATTCTACTTTCTCTTGGGAAGAATTCGTTATAGCTTACATGAAACAGTTTTGTCCCCAAGCAGCAGTTAAACAATTGGAAGGGGAGTTTATGAACTTGCAGCAAAGGAATTTATCAGTTCGGGACTATACCGCTCGTTTTCTAGAAAAGTCTCGTTTCGCGGAATACTACGTTGCCACGGAAGCAATGAAGATGGAAAGGTTTATCTTCGGGTTAAATTCATAAGTTAGAAAGTTAGTAGTTGCAAAAGGACCCGAAACCTTCTCAGCCGCAGTTGATGCCGCAGAAAATGTAGAACGGGATAATAGGAGAGATGTTAGTGATAAAAGTGCTGGGAAGAGAAAATGGGAAGGACCACAGTACGATCCAAAGAAGTCTAGATTTCAGAGATTTGAAAGCCGTCCACCTTTTAGATCAGTGGAAAGACCTTGCCCAAAGTGCCATCGTTTTCATCAAGGAAGTTGTCAAGTTGATCCTAGAAATTGTTATAAGTGTGGAAAGATCGGTCATATTGCTAAAGACTGTCGAGTAGTTAGATTTTGTTACTCGTGCAATTCTCCTGATCACCTTCAGTCTGATTGTCCACTAGGGAGAATACAACCAGGTGGTACGTCAGTAAGACCAACGGGTGTTAGACCGGTAGTACCAAGGCCAGAAGTACCAAGAGCAAGGGGCCGTGCCTTCCAGATGACAGAGCAAGAAGCAGATGAGACTCCCGATGTGGTTACAGGTACATTCTTAATAAATTCTACACGTGCTAAAGTGTTATTTGATTCCGGTGCAAACCGATCGTTTGTGTCGCCTTCTTTTGCTGCCTACATGCATTTAAAGCCTAAAGTGTTAGATCATGCGTTAATGGTAGATACGGCTAATGATAATCAAGTACCGGTTAATGAGGTATTTGATAGTTGTGTGATAAACATAGATGGGTGTGGAGTGCCTATTCAGTTATTTCCTATAGCCTTGATCGAGTTTGATGTGGTAGTGGGAATGGATTGGTTAGCCGAGAATCAGGCTAATATAGTTTGTGATAAGAAGTTGATAAATGTTGTCTTACCTGAGAAGGGACCAGTAGTGATTTATGGTGACCGTAAAAATCATCAGTCTTGCCTTATCTCTTTGTTGAAAGCTCGTAAGTGTATCAATAAAGGCTGCTCAAGTTACTTAGCTTATGTGATGGATATTAAGCTAGAAAAGAATAAGCTGGGAGATATTCCGGTTGTTCGTGAATTTCCGAAAGTTTTTCCAGAAGATCTGACTAGCCTTCCGCCCGTTAGACAAGTAGAGTTTGGTATAGATCTGATTCCTGGAGTCGCTCTTGTTTCCCGTGCACCGTATCGTTTGGCACCTCCAGAGATGAAAGAGATGATGACTCAACTGCAGGATCTTTCAGATAAAGGCTTCATCAGACCCAGTTCTTCGCTGTGGGGAGCACCGGTTTTGTTTGTGAAAAAGAAGGATGGTTCGATGAGGATGTGTATTGATTATCGGGAACTGAATAATCGCACGATCAAGAACAAGTATCTGCTTCCTAGAATTGATGACCTCTTTAATCAACTAGTTGGAGCTTGCTATTTCTCCAAGATTGATCTGACATCTGGTTATCATCAGCTGAAGGTTAGAGAAGAAGACGTTCTGAAAACTGCTTTTCGCACACGGTATGGTCACTATGAATTCTTAGTAATGCCTTTTGGATTGACGAATGCCCCAGCTGCTTTTATGGATTTAATGAATCGAGTATGTAAGCCATATCTCGATAAATTCGTTATTGTGTTTATCGATGATATCCTTATCTACTCCCGATCCAAAGAGGATCACGCACAACATCTTCGGTTAATTCTGGAATTGTTAAAGAAGGAACAGTTATACGCTAAGTTATCTAAGTGTGAATTCTGGCTACAGGAAGTTCAGTTTCTGGGGCATGAAGTTTCCGAGAAAGGTATTCAAGTTGATCCGACGAAGGTAGAAGCAATTGAAAAATGGGAACCGCCGAAGACGCCAACGGAAGTACGAAGTTTTCTAGGTTTAGCCGGTTACTATCGAAAGTTTATAAAAGATTTTTCTCGTATCGCTACGCCTCTCACTAAGCTAACCCGGAAGAATCTAAAGTATGAATGGAAAGCGGAACAGGATGAAGCATTCAGAATTTTGAAAGAAAGACTTTGTAGCGCACCGATTTTGTCACTACCGGAAGGTTCCGAAGACTCTGTTGTTTATAGTGATGCTTCCAAACTGGGATTGGGATGTGTACTTATGCAGCATGGAAAGGTTATTGCTTATGCTTCTCGTCAGTTAAAAGATCATGAAAGACAGTATCCTACACACGACATGGAACTGGCAGCAGTTGTATTCGCGTTGAAGATTTGGAGACATTATCTTTACGGCTCTAAATGTCAAATTTATACTGATCATAAGAGTCTCCAACATCTTTTCGATCAGAAGGAACTAAATATGAGGCAAAGAAGATGGTTAGAATTGGTGAATGATTACGACTGTGAAATCCTTTATCATCCGGGAAAGGCGAATGTGGTAGCTGATGCGCTGAGTCGTCAAGAAAGAAGTGGAACAATAAAAGCTATTGCACTACGAACTGAGCTTCTACCTAACATTTTCGACGAACTGAAGAAGTGTCAAGTAGAAGCCTATCAGGAAGAATATTTGAAATCAGAAAGGTTAGTGGGGTTATCAGCATTGCTAGTGAAAGATGATCGTGGGTTATTGTGTCTGTGGAACAGAATTTGGGTGCCTCGTTTGGGTGGTTTACGTGATCGTGTACTACAAGAAACTCATCAATCTCGTTTCTCTATTCATCCAGGTACGAATAAGATGTACAAAGACCTAAAACAATTCTATTGGTGGTCGGGAATAAAAAGAAGCATTGCTCAACATGTGGAAGGTTGTACTACTTGTAAGAAGGTAAAGATTGAACATCAAAAGCCGTTTGGGCAATTACAGCGTTTAGAAATACCTATGTGGAAATGGGATCAGATTACTACAGATTTTATCACGAAGCTACCAAGGACTCCGAAGGGATTTGATGCCATTTGGGTGATCGTTGACAGATTGACGAAGTCTGCTCATTTCCTACCAATAAAAGAAACTGATTCGTTGGAACGATTAGCCAAGTTGTACATCAACGAAATAGTAACTCGACATGGGGTTCCAATCTCGATTATTTCTGATCGTGATAGTCGTTTTACTTCAAGATTCTGGAGGAGCTTTCAAAAAGAAATGGGTACACAGATAAAGCTAAGTACGGCGTATCATCCTCAAATTGATGGTCAGAGTGAACGGACGATTCAGACTCTAGAAGACATGCTCCGGGCTTGCATTGTTGATTTTGGGGGATCATGGGATAAGCATTTACCATTGATTGAATTTGCTTACAATAACAGTTATCATTCCAGCATACAAGCGGCACCGTTTGAAGTACTGTATGGTAGAAAATGCCGAACACCTCTGTGTTGGAATGAAGTGGGAGAGAAGCAGTTAGCGGGGCCAGATATAGTTCAGTTAACCGCGGATAAAATTACTCAGATTAGGGAAAGATTAAAAGTGGCTCAAGACAGACAGAAAAGCTACGCCGACCGACGCCGAAAGCCGTTAGAATTACAAGTTGGAGATTTTGTGATGTTAATAGTCTCGCCTTGGAAAGGAGTCATCCGATTTGGCAAGCAAGGTAAACTGAGCCCGAGATACATTGGACCATTTGCAATGGTATAAAGGATCGGTGAAGTAGCCTACAGGTTAGATCTTCCGCCAGAGTTAAGCAGAATCCACAATGCATTTCACGTATCAAATTTCCGAAAGTGTTTGGTTACGCCGGATCAGGCAGTTTCTCTACCAGACATACAAGTTGATGAAAAGCTGAATTATGTGGAAGAGCCTGAAGCCATAGTTGACAGTAAAGTCAAAGTTTTGCGAAATAAGGAGATCAGACAAGTAAAAGTCCAGTGGCGACATCATAAGGGGCAGGATGCTACATGGGAATCGGAATCAGAGATGAGAACTAAGTACCCGTACCTTTTTGCCTAACCGAATTCCGGGACGGAATTCTTTTAAGGGGGAGATGATGTAATACCCCGGGTAAGTTCGTTAGTTAAATGTTAGTTCCGTTAAACTTATTTAACTTTATAATTGATGTTTAGGGTAAGTTTGGGTTAGTTAATAAGTAAAAGGTATTTTGGTCATTAGTGGATAGTTTAGGGACTAAAGTGGTAAATTGGATTAGATATTATCCCTTTAGGACTTCAGCTAATTCAGAATTCAGCAGATATTTCAGTGTGTGTGTGTGTGTGTGTTTTGAGACCAAAAGGGAAGAAGAAGAAAGATAAGGTTAAGGCCTAATTTGAAGTGCTTGGAAGTGAAATTAAGGTATGTTCCTTTGTAATTTATGTTTGTAATTGGTATTGGAAGGTTTCTATCGGAGTAGAATCATCAATTTCACATCTAGTAATGATTCAGTCGATTTCTGGGTAGAAAATGGATGAACAGTCAGAGGTTTCTGGATAAGATGAATGTGTCCAGTAGTTTCTTGGGTGGTGTCCGGGTAATATGTTGATAGTGTCCGGTAGTTCTTTCTTGCAGGTATCCGGATGAATCGACTAACCGGGTAAGTCCTATTTCCTCTAGTTTCCGGATGAAATGAGATACCGGATGATGTCCGGATTGCTTTGGTTTCCGGGTATTATCCGGACTTGTTATGTTATCCGGAAAGTTAGTGTTGTCCGGAAAGTTAGTGTTGTCCGGAAAGGTTGTGTTGTCCGGATACTTTTGCTGTTTGGTCAATTAGGTGAGTTTAGATGCTTTTGAGTATCCAGTAACCTGTGTTTTGTTAATTATTGGATAGGGAATGAATGAGGACTGAATATTGTGGACTTAACTTAAGTACGGGTTTGCGGGAAATAATTGAGAATAGGATTTAGATAAGTTTATCTAAAGTTCTTGGTCCTAGAAAGTCTTGTGTGTTCTATTTGGTAAAGGGATATCTGTACCTATTTGTTTCAGATACTGTGAATCGGAGGTGAAAGCTAAATTCGTTGGAAAAGACCGAGAATAGTTTTTGTTAAGCAAACAAGTGAGTTTTTATTTAAAATGTTTTCAACTGGAATACATATATGTGGAATGAGTGTAATAATGTGCATATTATGTTTATATTAGTATTACACTCCATGGGTGCTAGTTGGCCGGGCTTAGGACCGGTGTATGTTGGCTGTACAGAGGGACAGTGGTGTTGGCTGTATTCAGTACAGTGGTGTAAATTAATTAATTGGCTCGCAACCAATTAATATGGCCAAGAGAATGAGATGGAAAGATACATGATGCATTAGTTTTAATTGGTATTCCTATGTGAAATATGTGTATGATGTTGTGCAAATGGTTTTTAACTAACGGGGATTTTCTCACTAGACCTCAAGGTCTAACCCTCATTTTGTTTTAAAAATATGTATTCCAGGTCGTGGATCGAGTAGGAGCAAATAAGAAGGTTAAACTGCAAATAGCTTTTGGGAGGACTATGTAGTTGAAGACTATGATGTGTTTAGTAGTTTTAGCATGTTATTAGTAATGATGTAAAGTTACTAAGTAAACGTTTGTAATGATGTATTGAATGTTTGTAAAGACTAGGGGGCCATATTTGTTATATGATGTACCTATTGTTTTAACGACGTTATGCAATGTATGCTATTTGAACTATGTTTGGAAATCCGGGTCGTTACACTTGGCTTATGGTATTCGAAGGGTACGGGATATGAACTTACTGCCTACTCCGATACTGATCATGGAGGAAGCTTTCTGGACAGGAAAAGCACAAATGGTCACATATAGTTTTTGGGGGACAAGTT
The DNA here is from genome assembly GCA_033807775.1 of Saussurea involucrata. Classification (NCBI taxonomy): domain Eukaryota; kingdom Viridiplantae; phylum Streptophyta; class Magnoliopsida; order Asterales; family Asteraceae; genus Saussurea; species Saussurea involucrata. The sequence continues at coordinate 25,347,670 of CM066312.1, forward strand.
GGAAAGTTGGGCCTCCAAGAAACAAAACTGCGTGTCAACATCTACCGTTGAAGTAGAATACGTTGCTTCCGCCAGCTGTTGCTCACAGGTTTCGTGGATGAAGACTCAACTTATGGACTTTGGCTTTCATTATGAAAAGATTCCAATCCATTGAGATAGCAAGTCTGCTATTTCTATTTTTGTGAACCTTGTCCAGTATACGAAAGCGAAGCACATTGATATCCGATATCTTTTTATCAAAGACCAAGTGGAGAAAGGTACTATTGAATTGTACTTTGTTTCTACAGAATTTCAACTTGCAGATCTGTTTACAAAGGCTCTAGAGGAAAAACGTTTTAAATTTTTAATCTCTAAGCTCGGCATGTTGAACTTGAAAATTTGAATGTTAATAATATTCATTAAATAATTTGAAAATTTCTATTTTTCATTCAAGCTTAAATTCTTGATTGAAAAACATTAATTTTCATCAAATTGAATTTTCATTATTGTATTTCAAAAGTTTATGTTCTGTAGTTATCAAAGTTCATTTCAATTTTTCCTGTTTCTATTTTTGTCTCTATAAATTTTCAATGATATATGTATTGTATAATGTGTGTTCATGTTTTTCAGGGGGAGTCTCAGTATAATTTTACTGATCATTTGTCAAGGGGGAGTATGTTATTTCATTTCATACATATCTGTGTTGTTTATCTAATCATACTTGTATGTGTGTGTGTGTGTGTGTAGTTGTTCATACAATTCAATGAGGATGAGTGTATGTTCTCTAAATTGAAATTTTGTGCAAACCCTAGATGATGAAATAATTTTTGAAAATACCTTTGCATCATTTTAGGGGGAGCAAAATAATTTTCAAACTGTTCTAAGCTTGACCAGTTAAAAGTTGGACATATTTTAACATGGTAAAATAATTTTGAGAAATTTGAAATTTTTTATTTTTTGAAAAATGTCCATGTACAGAACTTCTCGCCCAGGCTTTAAGCGATAAGAATGCGTGAAAAGGACTTGTCGCCCAAGCCTTGGTCGATAACTTCATTTTGTCGCCCAAGTGTTGAGCGATAAGAATGTGTGAACAGTACTTGTCGCTCAAGCCTTGCGCGACAAGATGTGCTTATCGCCCATGTGTTGAGCGATAATGGGACGTGAACAGTGCTAATCGCCCAACTCTTAGGCGATTACTTTTCACACTTTCATCGCTCATGTGTTGAGCGATAACAATGAACTTGTCACCTATTGTTCAGGCGAGAAGTTGACTCGTGGCAGGTCAACCGTTTGGACCAATCCTTTGATGCCACATGTCACCAAACCTGAGTTCATATATAGAGAGGTTAATTTGAATTTTCATTTTCACACGATATCTCTTGAAAATCCCAACCTATGCTCTCGAATAATTTTCAAATCTCAAAATTATTGTTGTTTATTCGATCTTTTCTACTCAGAATCACATCAGGTTAGTTTTCGAACATCCTTCTTTCATATAATCGTAGTTGTGTTCATTCGATTTGTGATTTCTTGTGAGTTCAGTCGACAAAGTTTATGTCTTTTCGTATTCTTGATCATTTGTTCTAAATGTGTTAGAATCTGTGCTTAAAAAATGATAAGATAGGGTATTAATCTTAGTTTCGACACTAGGGTTGCAATCTTTAACGCATATCTTTCATTCCTTAGAAATCTGGGTTTGGATGTTCAAGTTAGGTTCGAACATTCATAGTTGTCGCCTAACACTTGTATTCAAAAGTTCAAAGTTGTTGCCCAACAAAGTGTTCATTCTTATCGCCCAAGCTTTGATCGATAAGACCTTATCGCCGAAGCTTTGTGCGATAACCTTCTTTGGGCGAGAACCTCTTGATGTGTTGTGCGATAACACCCTGACTTAGGTAATTTTTGGGAATATTTCTCAAAAAGTCAAATGGCAGATTTTCACCAGTTTCATAACATCATCCAGTATAGGTTAATTGCTTAATAATAGATCTGAAAACTGTTGGTAAGGAATATTCTAACTTTGAAGTGCTGACAAAGTTTCTAGAATGTTTACCTGAAAGCTGGGATAGTTATTCTATGTGTCTCAAGCTGTCAAAGGATCTAAGATCAATGACCCTTGCTACCTTATATGGCACGATGCTGAATCATGAGCAATCAAGCCATCTTAAGAAGAATCTTGTAAAAGATTCCAAAAGCACCCCTGTTGCTTTAATCTCAGAGGAACCCTCTACTCAGCGACCCTCGGTCACTATCACTGAGTTAGAGAGTAACTCTGAAAGGCCATCAGACTATGACTCTTTAGATGATGATGAATCTTTGGCTCTCCTAACTAAAAAGTTCAGGAGATTCGCCAAAAAGAAAATGTTCAGAAAGAACAAACCCCTTTCTATAACTGATAAGCCAATATCATCAGCTCTTGTTGATAAGGCTACTGCTACTTGTTTTAACTGCGAAAAGATTGGACATTTCGCTAACGAGTGCAGGTCTAAGAAAGTATCGAGAAACTCAGCGTTTCCCAAGAAATCCTTTATTCACAGGAATAAAGATGACAAATATGCTAAGCTGAAAGAAAAATATGCGAAGCTGAAAAGCTTCAAGAAGAAAGGCAAAGGCCTGATGGTTTACGATTGGGCTGCCTCTGAAGAAGAAGAATCATCATCTGACTCTGAAGATGATGAAGCCAATCTCTGTCTTATGGCAAAGATTGAAAATGAGGAAGAAAGTTCAGACATTCCCTCTACTTCAACCTCTGCAATTCAGGTATCACCTTCCTTCTTTACCAATATCGCAAATATTGATGAAGCTGATAGTCTGCGAAAAATCGATCTCTTGACTAGAAGTTTATATGAAGCCATGAATGGCAAAACAATAGTTGAAAATCAAAACCTTGATCTCGCTGAACAACTTAAAAACTGTCACCTTCAAATAGAAAAGCTTTCTAAAATTGAAGAAGATTTTAAAGATCAAGTGCATTTAAATCAGCTAGTCAAAATCGAACGAGCAGAAGCTATAGCTGCATTGAAAGCTGGAAAAGATACTGTTGAAGGATGGTGTAATTCTTCAACAAAGATCACTGAGATAATTAAGTCTCAGATTCCCCTGAGTGATAAACGTGGTCTTGGTTACAAAAATGAAACTCAAGAACCAACCACTGATCGTTCCATGCTCTTATTTGGAACTTTCGTATCCTCAGTCGCTGACACTTCATCTTCTCAGTGTTCGTCCTCTAGATCGCTTATCCCTGAGGAAATTTCTACCTCTTCAAAAGGTAAAGAGAAAATGGTTTATCCAAAACCTACCTCTGTTCTTAAAGATAAAGGTAAAGGAATTGCTTTTAACCAAAATCCTCATAAGGGTACTTTAGTACCAAAGCTAAATGCTTCTAAAGCTTTAGTGATTTATTCCTCTGGATCAAGGAATCAGATCTCTGGATCTACTCAGCGTGGGTCTATTCAGCGATCTACTCCTAGACTCAGAGTGGATGTCCTTGATAAGAAATCTGAAGAACTAAATGTTCCTCCCATTTCAAAAGCCAAAAGCTTAATTGGTGCTGGTCCTTCTAATTCTAAATCAAAAGCTCAGCATTCAAATGGTCCTAGAACTACCTTTAGTTATAGGAAATGTTATCACTGTGGACTCACTGATCATATTTCTAGTAAGTGCCCCACAGCAACCAAAGCTGAAAATATAGCTAAGGTGAAGATTGCCCCCAAGGCAAAGAAGACCACTGAGGTTAAGAAATTAACCAAAGTAAAGACTGACAAAGCTGAATCTTCAAATGCTGCGAAGATTGCTAAACCTTCCATTCCAACTACTTCCACTGACAAACATGTACACATGGTTAAGTGGGTACCCAAGAAAAACTAATCTTCCTTTGTGATGCAGGTTAAGAAGGGTATCTGGTATCTCGATAGCGGATGCTCTAGACACATGACTGGAAAGAAAAGCCTGCTCGCTGAATACAAGGAAGAGAAGGGTCCCTCAATGACTTTCGGTGGAAATGGAAAAGGACATACCCGAGAGTTTGGTGTACTCTCTAATGGTACAACCACCTTCAGAAGAGTCGCATATGTTGAAGGGCAGAAGTATAATCTGTTAAGCATCAGTCAGCTTTGCGACAAGGATAACAAGGTAATCTTTACCAAGGAATCCTGCTTTGTCACTGACAAAAAGGAGAAGATAGCTCTCAGCGGTTATCGTTTGGAAAATGTTTATGTAATAAACATGGACTCAACAACCACTGAGAACTCCTGTTTCTTCTCAAAAGCCTCATCTGATGTCAACTGGCTATGGCATAAAAGGCTCTCTCATCTGAATTTCAAGACACTGAACACTCTTTCTTCAAAAGAGTTAGTCACTGGTCTACCTCAACACTCATACGCCAAAGAGTCTTTATGTTCAGCGTGTGAAAAAGGGAAGCAGACCAAAGCAAGCTTTAAGTCAAAGCAAGTCTCCTCAGTGTCATCTCCTCTACAACTACTCCATATGGATTTGTTTGGCCCTGTTAACAAACAATCCATCGCTGGAAAGAAATATACACTGGTCATAGTTGATGAATTCTCTCGTTATACTTGGGTAATGTTTCTCCGTTCCAAGAGTGACACCCCTGAAGAACTCATCACCTTTGTTCGAAAGATGGAAACCCTGAACAATTTGACCGTTCGCTCAATAAGGAGTGATCATGGGACTGAATTCAAAAACATTTCTCTTGATTCCTTCTTTGAGAGTAAGGGTATTTCTCACAACTTTTCTTCAGTGAGAACACCGCAACAAAATGGAGTTGCTGAAAGAAGAAATAGAACAATTATTGAAGCTGCACGTTCAATGCTCAGCGATTCTCTCCTGCCTACTCAATTTTGGGCAGAAGCTGTCAACACCGCTTGTTTTACGCAAAACAGGTCGCTGATAGTCAAAAGATTCAATAAAACAGCCTATGAACTTTTTCATGGGAGAAAGCCTTCTGTCAGCTTTCTTCACATCTTTGGTTGTCAGTGTTTCATACTAAACAACGGAGATGCCCTTGGAAAGTTTGATCCTAAGACTGATGATGGAATCTTTCTTGGATATTCTTCAATTTCCAAAGCCTTTAGAGTCTTCAATCAAAGAAGACAAACTGTTGAAGAAATAATTCACGTCACGTTTGACGAATCCCGTTCAGCGAACTCTAAACCGTTCGCTGATACTGAAGAACTGGATCAATGGATGTTTTCTCATCTTGGTGATTCAGAAGATATTCCCACTCCTCGTGCTTATACAGTTGAAGATGATGGTCCTACTATCATTCCAAATATGCAGAATAGTGAAGCTGAAACATCATGGGTCTCAGCTGTTCCTATAAACACTATACTTGCTTCTGAACCAAATGTCTCAGACATTCCATCTACTTCTCAGCAATCAGTGAATATAATGACAACTGCATCCATTCCTCTCTTGGCTGATACTCCAGACGTCGCTGAAGCTTCATCTTCAGCTCCTCCAGTTCAGGTTGAGCCAGCGTCTCAGGCTCTAGCTCAGCGATGGACTGTAAATCACCCAATTGATCAAATTCTTGGTGATCCAAACGCTGGTGTTCCGACTCGACGAAGTGCAGGTAATATTTGTTTATTTGTAAATTTTATTTCTCTAACTGGACCAAAGAAAGTAGATGATGCCCTCAAAGATCCAAACTGGGTCAGCGCCATGCAAGAAGAGCTGACTGAGTTCGAAAGAAACAAAGTTTGGAAACTTGTTCGAAGACCAACTGACAAAACAGTGATAGGCACTAAATGGGTCTATCGAAACAAGTTGGACGAACATGGAACTGTAACCCGCAACAAGGCTCGTCTTGTTGCTCAGGGATACAGACAAGAGGAAGGCATAGATTATGACAAAACATTTGCTCCAGTAGAAAGACTAGAATCTATTCGTCTATTCTTAGCATACGATGTACACAAAGACTTCAAAGTATCTCAGATGGATGTTAAGTCAGCGTTTCTAAATGGAAAGCTGAATGAAGATGTCTATGTGGAACAACCTCCAGGATTCTCGGATCCTAAGCGTCCAGGTTATGTTTATAAACTGGATAAGGCACTTTATGGCTTAAAGCAAGCTCCACGTGCATGGTATGACACTCTTTCTACTTATCTCCATATTGAACAATTTGAGCGAGGTAAAATCGACAAAACTCTATTTTTCAGGAAAGTAAAAGGTCATATCATTCTTGTTCAAATATATGTTGTTGACATTATATTTGGCTCTACTAACCCTGATCTTTGTACTTGTTTCGCTGATAGAATGAAAGATGAGTATAAGATGAGCATGATGGGTGAACTAACATATTTCCTTGGTCTTCAGATAAAGCAAAATGAAAAAGGAACTTTTATTAATCAGGGAAAGTATGTTAAAGATATGCTGAAGAAATTCGACTTAACTGAAAGTTCAGCTATGAAAACCCCTATGGCACCACCGCTGACACTTGATAAGGATACTAAGGGTATTCCTGTTAATGTCACGATGTACCGTGGGATGATCGGCTCTCTTTTGTATCTTACAGCTAGCCGACCCGATATTATGTATGCAACATGTTTGTATGCACGATATCAAGCTGAACCTAAGATATCTCATATGAAAGCTGTAAAGCGAATTTTTCGATATCTTAAGGGTACAGCGAATCTAGGTCTTTGGAATCCCAAAGACTCAGGATTTGATCTAATCGCCTATTCAGATAGTGATTTTGCAGGTTGCAGAATGGATAGGAAAAGCACCACAGGAGGATGTCAGCTCCTGGGTGGAAAGCTGGTCAGTTGGACAAGTAAAAAACATAACTGTAAAGCCCGTGTCCCGGTATGGTTTTTAAAATCCTTAATGTATTTTTTTAAAAGCGAGTCTCTTTAACGGAAGTTGTCAAAGGGGCCTCGAATGTTAGGTATGGCAAACCTTACTCTTTTGTTTACAATGTTATGGAAACCTAGGGACCAAAAGTGTCAAAGTGTTAGTGTCTAGGGGTCAAAGGTGGCCAATGGGGATTTTTTTGTGCATGTGGATCGGTTAAGGAAAGGGGGACCGACCCCCCCCCCCCTCTCTCCTTCTTCTCGGCAGTTTCACGCAGCAAACAACAGCCCTTTGGTTCTTTGTTTGTGGTTTTCTTTTGTTTTCAATTGCCGAACAAGGATCGTGAGTGTGAGAGCCGAGAGAGATAGAAAGTGAGAGAGAAGAGTTCATGAGTTAGAGAGGACCGGAGAAGAGAGAGAGAGTGGGTCGCCGGAGGTTTGTTTTCCAGTCGCCGGAGATCGCCACCACACCGTTCGCCGGAGAAGTCGAGGGAGGAGGAGCAAACATCGAAAAGTAAGCCGTTCCTATGTTCCGTCTCGTTTTTTTTCTCTTCTTGTTCGTTTTTCCGGCGAGGCAACCACCGCCGCCCGCCGCCGCTACGGTGGCCGTGGGTGGACGGCGATGGCTGTGTGCTGATGGGTATACGTGTGTTTGGGGCTGTATGGTTTTAGCAATCGAAAGTAAGAGGGAGGTGGTGCGAGAATGGGATGGTATGTGTGTGTGGGTGTGGGTGTCGCCGGAACGCCGCCGCCGCCGCCGTGCCCCACTGCCGGAGGTGGCAGTGGGTGGTGCCCGTGGCGTAACCCTAAAACCACCCTGACCGTAACCTTAAACCTTAAGCCGTTAATCCTAATCTCGAACCGTTTTATCATTTCATGTGAATTAGTGTAATCTGCCTCTGTTTCGCGTAGTTCATAACTTTCTGCTCGTAGCTCCGATTGAGCCGAAATTGGTATCCACGGTTCCAGTACGGGGTCGGGCACGTTTTCCGTGTTTTAGCGGAAAACTAGTTTGGCCTCTAGCTAGGTGAAACAGTGGCCGCAAGTTTGGTGATTCGTCATTTTATGTAAAATTCTGGAATCTGCCCTGTTTTTGCGAAGGCCATAACTTTTGACTCGTAATTCGTTTTGCCGTGAAATTGGTGCCCAAAATTTCCAAACTGAGTTGGGAAGGTTTTTCGTGTCTTGTCGAAAATCTAATTTAGCCCGTAGCTAGGCCATATGGGGCTGTTTATACAGCCTGGTCCGAAAAACTTCCAGCTTTCTGTCACTGTTTTGTATGGCGCATAACTTCTGTTAGGAATGTCGGGTTGGGTTGGAACTGGTGCCGAAAGTTCCGTTTCGGAGTCTATTAAGTTTCCTCTGTTTTGCGGAAAGACCAGTTCGGACCGTAACTTGGGCGAAATTGCCATGTTGTACCGAAAGGTCCGGTGTTTCGCTGTTCTGTGAACCACTTTTGTAAAATCCATATTAAATTATAGAAAAATCGTTAGGACGCGTGCGATACGTCTCTGAAATCGTAAGACATAGAACTTTGTAATTATGAATTTTGATTTCTGTACTTATCAGTTTTAAGGGGGTAAAACAGGTCCCGAACAGACCCGTATTTTTAAGCAAAAGCTGGAATATTTAGATCTAGTAATGTGTTAGGGGTCGGGACTTTCCTTTGATATTTTTCATACGTATTTAGGTGGGAAAAAGTGAAGGAAGTTTCTGGGTTGGTGTTGCTATTCGTGAGCACGTCGTTTAGCTTTGAGGTGAGTTCTCTCACCGCGTAGTTAGAAACTTCATGTACATTGCTCTTTTGTGTTACGTGATGTTACGTGTGATTATGTGCTTACATGAAGTATTTGGGATGTATTTATTGGTTGCATATTGTTGGATTGTTATGTGGAATATTTATGCATGTGTACACCTCGGTGGGACTGAGGGGCTCGGTGGGACCGAGGGCTTGGTGGGACTAAGATAGTACAACAATTTTTACTCGGTGGGACCGAGGGCTCGGTGGGACTGAGCTTGTATTAATTACTCGGTGGGACCGAGGGCTCGGTGGGACTGAGCTTGTATTAATGTATTTTGTGTACTCGGTGGGACCGAGGTTCGTGCTTATATAATAATCATTATGTGGTTTGATATTCGTGATGATGGTGATGTTGCCTACTTGCGAGTAGGGGCGATATGCGTGGGGTTGCTACCTACGTGCGTGATTGAATTCACTAAGCGTTTAGCTTACCCTTTCCCAATGTGTTGTTATTTCAGGTGCGGGCGGCAGTCGGGCGTGACAGTACACACATGGAGCGCGGAGTGTCAAATATTATTAAACTTTCACTTTCGAACCCTTGAATTTAGTTATGAAATTTTCCGCTGCATAAACTTTGTTGATGGTTTGAAGTAACGACGTTAATTTTATTTAAGACGTGAATATTTAAATCATGGTTGTTTTATAATGAATTGTAGGTTTTAAAAATTTTAAATCTCCTTGTAATTTTTGGGACGTTACAACTTGGTATCAGAGCACAGCTTGAGTGAATCAAACACATCTCGGTGTGTTTGGTCTCAAGTTGCGGCTAAGAGATCTTTAAATTCTTTTATCAAATCTTTGTTTTAAATGAAAAGAGAAAACCCGTTTGGGAACGGTGATCGTGGGCGCAGTGTGTACAGTCAGCCGACGCCAGCTGGGAAGGTAAGGAACTTAGTGTATCTATCGCTTTTCAGGAATAGTGTATGCATGCTAGATTGCTTATGTGAACTGTATGGTACCGTATGCTGGTTTTATCGCTTATAGGAACTCATGCTAGCTTTGATAGGTTGTTAAGCGAATGCACTCTAGGTTGTATGCAGTAGGAACTGAATAGCCTTAGAATATTAGATTTAGTTCTATTGCGCAGCTCTTGTTTGAGTCCAACCGTTCTAGGATAGAATCTCTTATTCGAACGTCTATCTGGTTTTACACTGTATACGACCGTGCATTCACGAGGCAACTCGTCAGGGTTAGTGGGGTTTCCATATTAGCAAGGGGTAGTGGGTGATATGACCTTTCTAGTGTGCTAGGAAAGGTGTTTGTATGTGCTGGATTGGCTATATGTGTTTATTTGTGGTGACCAACTACTTGGACGTCCCGGGACAGGACTCGAAACGAGTAAGGATAGGTGTGAAGGGTAGTAGTAGAGCTCCTACTATCTGAAGCACAGGATCCATGCTCGAGTCGGGGAGAGTCACGAGGCAACCAAGGGGTGGAACGTGAGCGCAGTAGGGTGAGTTATTTGTGCTAATAGCTCTCTGAAAATTCTCTTTCTAGAAGGGTCAATACTAGAAGGAACAACGCGGCGGAGTCGCGAGCCGAGACGGGGATTACTATATGTTAGGTACATTCCTAGTTAACTCGATGCCTGCAGTTGTGATGTTTGATAGCGGGGCTACTCACTCCTTTGTGTCTCGCACATTTAGCGAGGGCTTAGGCCGAGTTGTAGGACGCTTGAGTCATCCTCTTGTTGTCGAGGTGGCTTATGTTAGGACCTTGACGGTCACGGATGTGTTTCGCGGGTGTACCCTAGGGATCTCAGGAGTGCGGTTTCCCATAGACCTGGTCCCGATTGCTATGCGGGAACTTTGTGTGATTGTGGGCATGGACTGGATGGATAAGTTTGACGCGGAGATTGTTTGTCGTCACAAACAAGTGCGAGTTCGAACCCCAAGCGGGGGAGAACTGTTAGTTCAGGGAAATTCGTCTAGGCAGACTACGGACATAGGTTTGGCTGCGAGAGCTCAGAGGTACCTTCAGCATAGTGGGCAAGGATTTTTAGCATACGTGTTAGACACGAGGGTTGGGGAAGCGAAGATGTCTGCGGAAGACGTACCTGTGGTACGGGAGTTCATCGACGTGTTTCCCGAGGAGTTGCCGGGGATACCTCCCGAACGACAGGTAGAGTTTCGGATCGATCTGATCCCGGGTGCGGCTCCGGTGGCCAAGGCACCCTACCGCCTGGCTCCACCGGAAATGAAAGAGCTGTACGCCCAGCTGCAAGAACTACTCGAAAAGGAGTTCATTAGACCGAGCTGTTCGCCGTGGGGAGCACCTATCTTATACGTGAAGAAGAAGGATGGATCACAGCGGATGTGCATAGACTACCGAGAGCTGAATAAGCTTACGGTAAAGAATCGTTATCCTTTGCCAAGGATTGACGATTTGTTCGACCAGCTTCAGGGGGCCTCATGGTTCTCCAAGATTGATCTACGATCGGGGTACCACCAGATGCGGGTCAGGAGTGAGGACACGGAAAAGACGGCTTTCCGTACGCGATACGGTCATTACGAGTTGGTGGTGATGCCTTTTGGACTCACCAATGCACCTGCAGCGTTCATGGACTTCATGGACCTCATGAACCGAGTGTGTAGTCCGATGTTGGACCGTTCGGTGATTGTGTTCATCGATGACATTCTGGTGTATTCGAAGACCAAAGAGGAGCACGAGATGCATCTTCGAGAAGTGTTGGAAGTATTGAGGCGAGAGAAGTTATACGCTAAGTTTTCCAAGTGCGAATTCTGGTTACGAGAGGTCCAGTTCCTAGGACATGTCGTGAATCAGGACGGTATTATGGTTGACCCAGCTAAGATTGCAGCTGTGATGCGGTGGGAGGTGCCGAAGACTCCTACTGAGGTGAGAAGCTTTCTGGGATTAGCGGGGTATTATCGAAGGTTTATTCAGGATTTCTCTAAGATCGCGTTACCCATGACGCGATTGACAAAGAAATCTGCGGCTTTCAGTTGGGGTGAGGAACAACAGAAGGCGTTCGAGGAGCTACGCAGGCGGTTGTGTGAGGCTCCCGTGTTAACCTTACCTGAGGGCATGGAGGATTTGGTAGTATATTGTGACGCCTCTCATCAGGGTTTGGGTGCCGTGCTTATGCAGCGCGGCAAGGTCATAGCCTACGCTTCTAGACAGCTGAAGCCTCACGAAGCAAATTACCCGACGCATGACCTGGAGTTAGGAGCGGTAGTGTTTGCCCTTAAAATTTGGAGGCACTATCTCTATGGTGTCAAGTGTACAATCTACACTGACCATAAGAGCCTCAAGTACTTGATGGACCAGCAGAACCTTAATATGCGCCAGCGAAGGTGGCTCGATGTGGTTAAGGATTATGACTGCGAGATACTTTACCACCCGGGTAAGGCGAACGTGGTCGCGGACGCACTCAGCCGACATCCGGTCGGTGAGCCATTGAGGAGTTATTGTCAGCGATTGACAGTGATTACACCTATCCTGGAGTCGATAGGAAGCGCCCAAGAGGTGGCTGTCTTGGAGGAAAATGCAAAGCGGGAAAGAGTGTCGGGGGAAATCTCGAATTTGGTCCGTGATAGTCGGGGGTTGTTAACTCGACATGGTCGGGTGTGGGTTCCATTCATCGGGGGGAACCGGCAGGTACTAATGGATGAGGTGCATAAGTCCAAGTTCTCGATTCATCCGGGGGCTACAAAAATGTACAGGGACTTGCGCGAAGGTTACTGGTGGCCCGGCATGAAGCGGGATGTTGCTAGATGTGTGGAGGTATGTATGACCTGTCGGAAGGTCAAGGCGGAACATCAACGACCACATAGGAAATTGCAACCGTTGGAGGTCTCGGTTTGGAAATGGGAAGAGATTACCATGGACTTCATAACGAAACTCCTGAGGACTCCCTGTGGGAACGATGCCATTTGGGTGATCGTTGACCGTCTGACCAAGAGTGCACACTTCTTGGCCATCAGGGAGAGCTTCTCGGCGAAGAAACTTGCGGAGGTGTTTGTGCGTGAGATCGTGGCCAGGCACGGGGTGCCAGTTTCGATTGTCTCCGATAGGGATACTCGTTTTACCTCTCGGTTTTGGGAGAAGTTCCAGTCGGAGATGGGTACACGATTGCACTTTAGCACGGCCTTTCATCCATAGACGGACGGACAGAGCGAGCGAACCATTCAGACCCTCGAGGATATGCTTCGAGCTTGTGTCATTGATTTTGGAGGTAGTTGGGATCGGTACTTACCCTTGGCAGAATTTTCCTACTACAACAGCTACCACTCTAGTATTGGCATGCCGCCATACGAGTTGTTGTACGGTAGGAAATATAGGACGCCCGTTTGTTGGGGCGAGGTTGGGCATCGGGTGTTAGGGAGTACTGACATCGTGCTGAAGACGACCGAGACAATTCGGATGGTTCGGGATCGTTTGGTTACTGCACAGAGTCGGCAGAAGAACCTCGCGGAACAAGGTTGTTGGTTTGGTGGAGGTTCAATGGAGACTCCGAAAGGGTTCCGAGTGGACTTGGGAACCTGAAGCGGAGATGCGAGAGAACTATTCGGAGCTGTTTGCAGGAGTAGACTTCGGGGACGAAGTCTAATTCAAGCGGGGGAGAGTTGTAAAGCCCGTGTCCCGGTATGGTTTTTAAAATCCTTAATGTATTTTTTTAAAAGCGAGTCTCTTTAACGGAAGTTGTCAAAGGGACCTCGAATGTTAGGTATGGCAAACCTTACTCTTTTGTTTACAATGTTATGGAAACCTAGGGACCAAAAGTGTCAAAGTGTTAGTGTCTAGGGGTCAAAGGTGGCCAATGGGGATTTTTTTGTGCATGTGGATCGGTTAAGGAAAGGGGGGACCGACCCCCCCCCCCTCTCTCCTTCTTCTCGGCAGTTTCACGCAGCAAACAACAGCCCTTTGGTTCTTTGTTTGTGGTTTTCTTTTGTTTTCAATTGCCGAACAAGGATCGTGAGTGTGAGAGCCGAGAGAGATAGAAAGTGAGAGAGAAGAGTTCGTGAGTTAGAGAGGACCGGAGAAGAGAGAGAGAGTGGGTCGCCGGAGGTTTGTTTTCCAGTCGCCGGAGATCGCCACCACACCGTTCGCCGGAGAAGTCGAGGGAGGAGGAGCAAACATCGAAAAGTAAGTCGTTCCTATGTTCCGTCTCGTTTTTTTTCTCTTCTTGTTCGTTTTTCCGGCGAGGCAACCACCGCCGCCCGCCGCCGCTACGGTGGCCGTGGGTGGACGGCGGTGGCTGTGTGCTGATGGGTATACGTGTGTTTGGGGCTGTATGGTTTTAGCAATCGAAAGTAAGAGGGAGGTGGTGCGAGAATGGGATGGTATGTGTGTGTGGGTGTGGGTGTCGCCGGAACGCCGCCGCCGCCGCCGTGCCCCACTGCCGGAGGTGGCAGTGGGTGGTGCCCGTGGCGTAACCCTAAAACCACCCTGACCGTAACCTTAAACCTTAAGCCGTTAATCCTAATCTCGAACCGTTTTATCATTTCATGTGAATTAGTGTATTCTGCCTCTGTTTCGCGTAGTTCATAACTTTCTGCTCGTAGCTCCGATTGAGCCGAAATTGGTATCCACGGTTCCAGTACGGGGTCGGGCACGTTTTCCGTGTTTTAGCGGAAAACTAGTTTGGCCTCTAGCTAGGTGAAACAGTGGCCGCAAGTTTGGTGATTCGTCATTTTATGTAAAATTCTGGAATCTGCCCTGTTTTTGCGAAGGCCATAACTTTTGACTCGTAATTCGTTTTGCCGTGAAATTGGTGCCCAAAATTTCCAAACTGAGTTGGGAAGGTTTTTCGTGTCTTGTCGAAAATCTAATTTAGCCCGTAGCTAGGCCATATGGGGCTGTTTATACAGCCTGGTCCGAAAAACTTCCAGCTTTCTGTCACTGTTTTGTATGGCGCATAACTTCTGTTAGGAATGTCGGGTTGGGTTGGAACTGGTGCCGAAAGTTCCGTTTCGGAGTCTATTAAGTTTCCTCTGTTTTGCGGAAAGACCAGTTCGGACCGTAACTTGGGCGAAATTGCCATGTTGTACCGAAAGGTCCGGTGTTTCGCTGTTCTGTGAACCACTTTTGTAAAATCCATATTAAATTATAGAAAAATCGTTAGGACGCGTGCGATACGTCTCTGAAATCGTAAGACATAGAACTTTGTAATTATGAATTTTGATTTCTGTACTTATCAGTTTTAAGGGGGTAAAACAGGTCCCGAACAGACCCGTATTTTTAAGCAAAAGCTGGAATATTTAGATCTAGTAATGTGTTAGGGGTCGGGACTTTCCTTTGATATTTTTCATACGTATTTAGGTGGGAAAAAGTGAAGGAAGTTGCTGGGTTGGTGTCGCGATTCGTGAGCACGTCGTTTAGCTTTGAGTTGAGTTCTCTCACCGCGTAGTTAGAAACTTCATGTACATTGCTCTTTTGTGTTACGTGATGTTACGTGTGATTATGTGCTTACATGAAGTATTTGGGATGTATTTATTGGTTGCATATTGTTGGATTGTTATGTGGAATATTTATGCATGTGTACACCTCGGTGGGACTGAGGGGCTCGGTGGGACCGAGGGCTTGGTGGGACTAAGCTAGTACAACAATTTTTACTCGGTGGGACCGAGGGCTCGGTGGGACTGAGCTTGTATTAATTACTCGGTGGGACCGAGGGCTCGGTGGGACTGAGCTTGTATTAATGTATTTTGTGTACTCGGTGGGACCGAGGTTCGTGCTTATATAATAATCATTATGTGGTTTGATATTCGTGATGATGGTGATGTTGCCTACTTGCGAGTAGGGGCGATATGCGTGGGGTTGCTACCTACGTGCGTGATTGAATTCACTAAGCGTTTAGCTTACCCTTTCCCAATGTGTTGTTATTTCAGGTGCGGGCGGCAGTCGGGCGTGACAGTACACACATGGAGCGCGGAGTGTCAAATATTATTAAACTTTCACTTTCGAACCCTTGAATTTAGTTATGAAATTTTCCGCTGCATAAACTTTGTTGATGGTTTGAAGTAACGACGTTAATTTTATTTAAGACGTGAATATTTAAATCATGGTTGTTTTATAATGAATTGTAGGTTTTAAAAATTTTAAATCTCCTTGTAATTTTTGGGACGTTACAATAACTCAGTGTCCACCTCCACAGCTGAAGCTGAGTATGTAGCCGCTGGAAGCTGTTGTTCTCAGGTCTTGTGGATGAGAAATCAACTACTGGACTATGACCTTCAGCTCTCAAATATTCCAATCTATTGCGACAGCACAAGTGCCATCGCTATAGCCAATAATCCAGTACTACACTCAAAGACAAAACACATCGAAATCAGGTATCACTTTATCAGAGATCATGTGATGAATGGTGATATAGAACTTCACTTTATCCCAACTGATTATCAGTTAGCTGATCTGTTCACCAAACCTCTTGATGAGACAAGGTTCAACTTTCTCATCAGCGAGCTTGGAATGCTGAACTTTGAAGAGTAAAATCTTCAGCGGTTCACATTTGATCAGCAATAGGATAAAATCAACTTGTATAACCCATTCTATCATCTTCTCTCTGAATAAACGTGATTCGCTGATATCAAGGTATGTTTCTCTCTCTGACAATCGCATGTAAATGCAAGATTTCAAAATAAATTACATCGCTGAATATCTCTTCCTTATCAGCGATACTTTGAAATTTCTAAAACCAACACTGATATTTCTATTCAGTGCTTCATATTTTCAAAAGTGTCCCTGAGTTTTTCAAAACCTTAGAGACATCCAAGAATATGAAAGGACAGTTGTGACGTCATTGCAACGGATAAGCCCAGGCACGTCCTTCTTTCTGACACACGTTTGCACGTTTCGTTTACTCGCCAATCAAATGCAAACACGTGTCCGTGTCATGATGAAAATCTTTTCCCGCTCAATATTTTCTCTCTCTCTCTAATCTCTATATAAACTCATTCTGGGTTTATATTTTTCTTTTACGTGAATTTCCTCTCCAAGCTAAGAAAAAGAATTTACTGTTGTATTTGTGCTCTCGAGTTTTTCAAGAACTTAAGAACTTCATCTTCTTCAACGAACCAGGTTAATAATTCTTTTATTTTACCTGTTTCTTCAAACTTGTTAATGATCTTCTCGTTGTTTTCACAAGATCAAACAAAAGAACCTTTTAAAATGAAATCATTTCTTTCATGGTTTTATGAACACAACCTTTCATGGTTGTTCTTCAAGTTTAAAACGCAAAATCTTAAACTTGTTCTTCATACGTTTTTCCAGAATCCCAATCTTCAAAGGAAACTGGAAAACAAGATTTTTTTTGGGTTTGCATTTCGTTTTTTTCAAAAACAAGAAAGCCCCTAATATTCATTAAGACATTTTGTCTGAATGAAATGGACAAAATTCGAACCATCTTATTGGAAAACTCTTTCCACATTAAGATTATTCTTATTTGTTAATCTTTGGTTGAACTGCTAATACAGAAAATGGCAACCTCTGACATTTCCAAGAACACCAACGCTGAGAATACTACTGCTGATAATACTGCTGAGGAAGTGGAAATCCTTAAGGCTCCTCAGGTCAAGTTCTCTCTTGACAAACTGGATTGGACCAAGGTAAATAACCTCTATGCGCTTCTCGAGTTTCCTCCTCGAAAGCAAGTCACACATTTAGATGATGCTGTGAAATTCCTGAAGAACTGTTCCATCTCCACAGCCCTGACCATAACACCTCCTGCACATCAGCTACTGCTATCCCAATTCTGGTACTCTGCCAGACACTCTCAGCTACCTTCAGCCAAAGACCCCTCAAAAATAATCGACTACATCCTCTGCGACACTGACTATGGCACAATGAAGATTACACCTGCCATCATTCGCAAAGCCCTCAGCCTTCCCATCGCAACCAAAGAAAAACCCTTCGTTCCCCTCCCTGACCACAAGAAAAACTCAGACAGGGAAGCCATCATTGCATTCTTCGATGCAATGGGCTATGTATGGGAAACTGGGAGAGACAAGAAGCCCGAGAAGAAGCTGACCCTCATCAAGAAATCCAAAATGCCCAGCGAGATGAATTTCATCTTCGCTCATTTAATCAGCTGCATGACTGCCAAGTCCGGCTCCTCTGACCAAGCCGCTCAGCCTCAGCAAGCAATGGGATATGCATTGTTGAAAGGTCTACACATAGATTGGGCATCGATTATCTATGATGACCTGGTACTCAGAGTGGACTCCATCACTGACAGATCTCCATGGGTTCCCTATCCTCGGTTCATCAGCGCCGTATTCCAAAAAGGCCTGAAGGACAGCTACCCAACAGAGGGTGACCTGAAACTCTCTCAGGTTGGCCCTAAGGTACTCGACTTCAAACCGGTGGAAAACGAGGTACGTCTTTCTACTCTTTTAACTCTTCTAAACCCTACTTCTGCAGCTCCTTCAGCGGACAAACCCACCGCTGATACACCAGCTGCAACATCCATTCCTTCTCTTAAAAGGAAACACTCTGAAACCCAACTTGGTTCCAAAAGAACTAAGAAAACCAAGGAGCAACCCCAGCAATCTATTGCTAAAGACTCCTCAGCTCCTCTTGATGGGCTGAAGGAAAGTTCAGTGGTACGCTCTGCCACAACTGAACAAGCCACCCATTCAATCCCAACTTCAGCGTCTCTAAACGCTGAGGTTACAAACTTGGAAACTACCCAACCTCCTTCAGTCTCTCAAAAGACTGATGAAGCGATTCTCAGCGAATCCAACGCTGAACTCAGTACCCAACCTCCATTCTTATCCTTCGTTTCTCCCTCTACTCATTTGGACTCTACTCCAGTTATCACTGAAGCACCTGTCATTCCTCCAGAAGCTAAAGAAAATACTCTTCAAGGAGTGATGGGCATAGGACCTGCAGAGATGACCATACGTCCACGCACCTTAGCTGACGACATGGAACTTTTCTCAGGAACCCGAGATTTTGATGAATTCACCAATCCTCCTGCAGGTATACACCAACCCCTATACACTGTTACTAAACCCCAAACTTCTGAGCTTTCCTCTGTTCACAAGTTCTTATATGTTACAGGTCCTAATTTGAGAGACATCAACGCCTCTTTGAAGACAATAGAGACGACGCTGACAGGTCTCACTACTACTCTTTCCGACAACTCTTCAGCTGTAACAAACGCTGGAGAGAATCTTACAAAGCTGACAACTGTGGTCGACAAGAATGCCTCCAAAGCTGACTTGGAGAAGGTTGATAAATCACTCACCAACTTTGCCAAAGTTCTCTCTGATATCTACACAGACTACCTCGACATCAAGAAATCAGTTGACATCATGTCCAGCGAGGTCACAACGCTGAAGACATCGGTTGGCACACTCGAAGGTGATATGTCTGCTGTCAAGGCTGATGTCAGTTCACTAAAAACTGACATGAGTTCTGTGAAGACTGATGTCAATACGATGAAGAATGACATCACCTCTATTCAGACTTTGTTGCAGCAGATCCTGACCAACACGACCGCCCCTGCACCTACCCCTGCACCTCCATCTTTTACTATGGCGGATCGTGCTGAACTCGTGAAGATCAACCCTAGAAAACAGATTATCAGCGATTGAAATCTGTATGGGGATCCCTGGCCAAGAAGACAGGGATACAACACAAGCTGCTGAATCATCACATTCCTCCCCCACTCATCATGAAAAAGAGGGGGAGAAGAGCGCTGAAGACCTTTCCAAGAGCGCTGAAGACCTTTCCCATGATGAATCTATCAGGGGAGAGAAGAATGAAGACCTCACCTTTACTGAAGAAGGTGAGAAGACAACTGAAGCAGCCACTGGACCTCAGGGAGATGAACACCCTAAGGGAACCAAGAAGCTTACCTCTGTATCTGAGGGGGAGCAACTCGAAGAAGAAGCTGAAGAAACTGAGTCTGAAGCTGAAGATGAAGAAGCCATCGACTTGTCTGATGATGAACCATCCTCTTCTCCAAAGAATGATGATGATGAAGATGATGATGATGACTCTTTTATCGTCAAGCCTGCTCAGAGAACTATAGCTCTTAAAGGGATTCGGATAAATGAACCTTCAGGGGAGCGGACAAAGACAAAGCCATCAGCATCTGAAGCTGACAAGGGCAAAGGAAAAAGTATCGCTGAAGATGAAAATTTGTTGATCTTGCTTAAAAATCCGGTTTGTCAGGTACATTAACCTCTTCCTTACTCCACATCCCTCCTATATACACTATCAGTTCTACACTCCACAAACCTCCATACACTTTATCCCATTCTTTCTCTCTCTGTTCTACCCATGTTCTTACTTCTAAGATCGCTGTGTTTCAGCTAGTCCTCTCCCCTGTTTGAGGATATCGCTGAAGTTCCTACAGTTGTGACTTCACCAACAATAATCCCAGCTCCCAACGCTGAAGAAATAATCCCAGTCTTGGATTTGATCTCTGAGACTGATGAACCTGAAGAACAGATGCTCTCTCACAAAAACAGACCTTCCTTGGCTCCTCAAAAGCTAAGTGAAGAGGATCAAGAAAAGAGAGATGAAATGATCAAGAGACTCGAAGATCAGCGAATCATTCTGAAGCGTTATCAACTTCCTTCGGTTCCTCCAAAGTTCAGAGTTTCCCAAAAGGAATACAAGGAACACCTCAGAGCTGAACGCCTAATCCCTGAAAGAAGAGAAGCTGAAGAAAAAGACAGAGAATACGCCATCCAGCTTACTCAACGATCAGTAAAAGACCCCAAGCTGAAAAGAGCTCCCATTGATGTTCAACGTCAGCTATGGGATGATGCTCAAAAGATCGTTAGAGAAAAGACTAAGGTCTCTGATACGACTTTGGAATGGTCTAAAGAAATGCTGAATTATCGATCTAGACCATCCAAAATCATCAAAGTAAACATCAGAGGAAGACTGTACGCAGACGTTCCTGTTGTTGAAGTGGATGTCTACAGAGAAGACAAAACCAAGCAAACCTTCTATGCTGCTACCTTAGAAAAGTTTGGTCTCTCTGAATGGTTAGAAACGAAATTAGCCATTCAGGGATCGCGCTCAAAGTTCAAAAGCCATGTCGAGAAGATCTTAAACAAACAGATCGACCTGGTTTCCTCTGCTGTGGATATTCCTCCTTCTACTCTTCTTCCTCCTCAACAAAGAAAAGTCTCTGCTAAGGAAAAGAAAGTCTCAGACTCAGGTCCTCCTATACGGAATGAAACAGGTATTGGTTTCTCTCGTGCTGAAGTTCTTGGCCCTGATGCTGATCTCTCAGCGCTTGACACCTCCCTACCACCTGGAGAAATTTTCATTCCTGGCACAGTTGTAAGTGATCCCTATGGTATATTCTTTCTAGACTACTATGGAAATCATCATTTTCAACGTATCTCTGAGCTCCACATCGCTCCCATCGAACAACTCAGAGATCTCATATACTGGTGTGAAGTCAGACGCGACATTAAAGCTAGACACCTGAAGCCCTTGATTTTTGAAGAAGCTCTGAAGAAAAAGAATCAAGGAGTAGATGTCCCTGACTGGATGATTCCCACATCAAAGACCCTCGATGAACTACTCATCAAGGAAGAACCTTTTGACGGATAGGATCGCCTTGTAATTCTTTCTATCCTTAACTGTCTACATCTTTTGTACTTGTAATTTTATTCGCTGTACTTGTAATTTTTCCACTTCCCTCTGTAATCTTTACAAAGTTTAAAGAAAAATTTCAGCGAACGTACTTTACTCCATCAGTACAGAAAAGATCCCAGAAAACAGTAAAAGGGACAAATATTTTATGAGTTCTTTTTATCCTTATGTTTTCATTAAATAGCAATTTTCTCTGTTGCTATGTCATAATCAAATAGGGGGAGATTGTTGATCCAAGCCCTCAGTGATTTGATAATGACCCTCTCTTATATACTTAGTGAAAATTGTAAGTAAACAATATGTATCAGAGTTTCACTATCGCTGATAAGTACTAAGATCTTACAGTACCGCTGATAGGAACTCTCACTCTTTAGATTAAACATTCAGCGAAACTGTTCACCATAATACTCTGAGTCTGTTCAGTACTTATGGTGATCACTGATAAGTTAGTTTACTTATGATCCCTGAAGACAAGTTTCACGTTAACATAGGTTCTACGCTGAAGTCGAAGATCAAGCTCAAGAACCAGCGACAAGTCTCCTAATGAACTGATGCGGATCAGCGAAGACTCAGATTTGTCCACTCAACGTGAAGTATCAAGTACAAGACTTTATCTATCGCTGAACTCTATCATTCGCTGATAAAGAATGATAGATCGCTGAATCAACGAAAAGCTAATCATGAAGTCCTCCGTACAAAGTATTTTTATCTTATCCACCCTTGAACGTCTCCGTACGATATGTCAGAAAAAGAACCTCCTTATTGTCTGAAATCGTACAACCACTTTGATACTACACTGTTCAAACATGCGGCTACTAAGGTTGTCAACAAAGGTCAATGACATGCAACCAATCAGCTGCTGCCACATGTAAAGTGTAAACTGCAATGCATTAAATGCATGCAGTATATAAGAAGATGAACTCACTTCATTTTGAAGTAACTTGCTAACTCTGGACAAGTTCATCCTTCTTATCTTGAGATAGGTTGTTATTAGTAATTTCCTTCTCTTTCTTGGTGAAAGAAACTTAGTGTTCCAACTTGTTTAGATTTAGGTTTATCCTTAATCTTGTTTCCGCAACAAGCTGTAAATTGTTAATGATTTATCAATAAACAATTTAGAAAAGTAAAATCTGTGTGTTTGTATTCAACCCCCCCCCCTTCTACAAACTTGTATAGCCCTTCGGGACCCACAAACCCACGATCATCTTTCACTAGCAATGCTGATAACCCCACTAACCGTTCTGATTTCAAATATTCTTCCTGATAGGCTTCTACTTGACACTTCTTCAGTTCGTCGAAAATGTTAGGTAGAAGCTCAGTTGGTAGTGCAATAGCTTTTATTGTTCCACTTCTTTCTTGACGACTCAGCGCATCAGCTACCACGTTCGCCTTTCCCGGGTGATAAAGGATTTCATAGTCATAATCATTCACCAATTCTAGCCATCTTCTTTGCCTCATATTTAATTCCTTCTGATCAAAAAGATGTTGGAGACTCTTATGATCGGTATAAATTTGACATTTAGAGCCGTAAAGATAATGTTTCCAAATCTTCAACGCGAATACAACTGCTGCTAGTTCCATGTCGTGTGTAGGATACTGTCTTTCATGATCTTTTAACTGACGAGAAGCATAAGCAATAACCTTTCCACGCTGCATAAGTACACATCCCAATCCCAGTTTGGAAGCATCACTATAAACAACAAAGTCTTCGGAACCTTCCGGTAGTGACAAAATCGGTGTGCTACAAAGCCTTTCTTTCCAAATTCTGAATGCTTCATCCTGTTCCGCTTTCCATTCAAACTTTATATTCTTTAGAGTAAGCTTGGTCAACGGCGTAGCGATACGAGAGAAGTCCTTTATAAACTTTCGATAGTAGCCGGCTAAACCCAGAAAACTACGTACTTCGGTTGGCGTTCTCGGCGGTTCCCACTTTTCAATTGCCTCTATTTTCGCTGGATCAACTCGAATACCCTTCTCAGAAACTACGTGCCCCAGAAATTGAACTTCTCGTAACCAGAATTCACATTTGGAAAATTTAGCATACAACTTCTCTTTCCTCAGCAACTCCAGGATCAAACGAAGATGTTGTGCGTGCTCCTCTTTGGACCGGGAATAGATAAGTATATCATCGATAAATACAATAACAAATTTATCAAGATACGGCTTACATACCCGATTCATTAAATCCATAAAGGCAGCTGGAGCGTTCGTCAGTCCAAACGGCATCACTAAGAATTCATAATGACCATACCTTGTACGAAAAGCAGTTTTTAGAACGTCTCCTTCTTTAACCTTCAGCTGATGATAACCAGATCTTAGATCAATCTTGGAGAAATAACAAGCTCCAACTAATTGATCGAAGAGGTCATCAATTCTGGGAAGCGGATACTTGTTCTTGATCATGCGCTTATTCAGTTCCCGGTAGTCAATACACATTCTCATCGAACCATCCTTCTTTTTCACAAACAAAACTGGTGCACCCCACGGTGAAGAACTAGGTCTGATCCCTTATCGGAAAGATCTTGCAGTTGTGTCATCATTTCTTTCATCCCTGGAGGTGCCAGACGATACGGTGCACGGGCTACAGGAGCGGCTCCAGGAACTAGATCTATACCAAACTCTACTTGTCTAACAGGCGGAAGACCATTCAAGTCTTCGGGGAAAACTTCTGGGAATTCACTAACAATAGGAATATCTTCCAACTTTTTCTTTTCTAGCTTAGTATCTATCACATAAGCTAAGTAACTCGGGCAACCTTTACTGACACACTTACGAGCTTTTAACATAGATATAAGGCAAGACTGATGATTCCTACGATCACCATAAATCACTATCGGTCCCTTCTCAGGTAATACAACATTTATTAACTTCTTATTACAAACTATGTTAGCCTTATTCTCGGCTAACCAATCCATCCCTACTACCACATCAAACTCGATCAAGGCTATAGGAAACAACTGAATCAGTACTCCGCACCCTTCTATATTTATCACACAACTATCAAAAACTTCTTTAACCGACACTTGTTTATCATTTGCAGTATCTACCATTAAGGCATGATCTAACACTTTAGGCTTTAAACACAGATAAGCAGCAAATGAAGGAGACACGAACGATCGGTTTGCACCGGAGTCAAATAACACTTTAGCACGTGTAGAGTTTATTAAAAATGTACCTGTAACCACATCCGGAGTTTCCTCCGCTTCTTGTGTTGTCATCTGAAATGCACGACCCCTTGTTTTTGGTGGCTCTAGTCTTGGTACTACCGGTCTGACAACCGCTGGTTTCCCTGATGT
Organism: Saussurea involucrata; assembly: GCA_033807775.1. Classification (NCBI taxonomy): domain Eukaryota; kingdom Viridiplantae; phylum Streptophyta; class Magnoliopsida; order Asterales; family Asteraceae; genus Saussurea; species Saussurea involucrata. The sequence continues at coordinate 25,372,140 of CM066312.1, forward strand.
ACCCCCTTGCTGTATTCTTCCCCTTGGACAATCAGACTGAATGTGATCCGGAGAATTACATGAGAAATAAAACCGCGTCACTCGACAGCCTTTAACAACATGTCCGGTCTTCCCACACCTAAAACAAACCCGAGGATCAACTTGACAATTCCCTTGGTGGATACGGTTGCATTTCGGACAAGGTCTTTCCGCTGGTCGGAAAGGTGGATGGTTATCAAATCGCTGAAACCTGAGCTTCTTCGGATCATACTGCGGTCCTTCCCACTTTCTTTTCCCCATACTTTTATCACTAGCGTTTCTCCCTTTATCCTGTTCCACGGTTTCCGCAGCATCTACTGCGGCTAAGAAGGTTTCTGGTCCTTTAGCAATCACCAGACTTCTGACTTCTGAATTCAACCCAAAGATAAACCTTTCAATCTTCATTGCCTCCGTGGCAACGTAGTATTCCGTGAAACGAGACTTTTCCAGAAAACGAGCGGTGTAATCCCGAACTGATAAATTCCCTTGCTGCAAGTTCATAAACTCCCCTTCCAATTGTTTAACTGCTGCTTGAGGACAAAACTGTTTCCTGAAAGCTATAACAAATTCTTCCCAAGAGAAGGTAGAATATATGTCAGACCCTCCCGAAGAAATATGGGCTTCCCACCAGTATAAAGCATTGCCTTTTAACATTGCGGTTCCATAAAGTACTCTGTCCTCTTCAGCGCATTTACTAGTTTTGAAGATAGCTTCTATTTCCTTCATCCACTTCATAGCTTTCACTGGATCCCGATCTCCTGAGTAAGTTGGAGGCTTACAACTTAAGAACATTTTATAGTCACACTTCCTTAGTACTGGTGTGAATGTAGGTGTAATAGGCATCTCGTCTTCCTGACCAGGATCTGGTGTATCAGCTTCATTATGACGAGTTCGATCAAACATGGCTTGTATACTGGCCTACAGTCTTCCCTTTTCGGCTGTTAAATTGTCCCTAGTAACAAATTCATTATCTTGCGGCGGAGCTCCACCCCTAGTTCTACCCCAATTCTGCCTCCAATTCTGCCTCATGTTCTGCCTCCACCTCTTTCTCCCCCTCTTCCCCTTGCCCCAACTGTTGGATTTGTTCTATTAGGATTTCCTCCTCCCCGATTCGTTTGTCTAGTACCGCTTGCCATTCTGTAGATTCAAACAAGGTTAACATACATATAAGCACATACCCCATATAACAAGGTATTCCAGTTCAACATGTACCTGTAAGATCACAATTACACTGGCCAGGTGTAAGATGAAATTACCTTACATGATGTTCCTTCTACCTTTTATACTTATTCATCCCAAGGTTCTAAAATAATAGGGACATCCTACTTCACATGCAGTTTAAGTCTAGGTACAGATACAAATACCTAAATCCCTTAAACTAGGGCTCTGATACCATCTGTAACAACCCGGATCCCAAACATACAACAAGTAACATATATTTCATAACGTCGTTACATAACAAAGATACATTATATAACAAATACGGTCCCGTAGTCTTTACAATCCAAAATAAAGTTTTCCGTTACAACTTTTCGCTAATTAAATACATTATATCTAATAACAAGGTTGTAAATGCAAAACACATCATAGTCTTCAACATATAAGTCTTCCCAAAAGCTATCCAATTGCTCTTATCCGATCCACGCCCTGGAATACATATTTAAAACAAAATGAGGGTTAGACCTAATGATCTAAGTGAGAAAATCCCTGTTTCTTTGAAAATCCTTTGCACACCACCATTCACATAATACAAACACAATTACTAGTTATGACTCAATCATCATGTATTTTCCCATCTCATTCTCTTGGCCATATTAGTTGGTTGCAAGCCAACTAATAAATTAACTTCGTTGTACGACAATTACAACCAACAACGTTGTACGAATATTACAGCCAACACAACGGTCCTAAGCCCGGCCAACGTATTCTCGTATAGTAGAATACTCATGTAAATACAATATCTCAATATATTATATTACATACATAAACACATAAGCATACCATCTATCACATTCCCAATCCACGCATATATGTATTCCAGTTTGAAAACATTTTGAAGTAAAACTCACATGTTTGTTTATCAACACGTTTCCAAGCCTTCTTAACAGGTTCAGTCCTTTACCCAGAATTCACAGGATCTGTAACAATCAGATACAATATCTTTTTACAAAATAGAACACATAAGACTTACTAAAGCTAAGAACTCTAGATAGCTCAATTCCTTCAAATGTTACCCCCAAGCTCGAACTTAAGTCTAGTCCACAGAATAGTCAGTTCTCATTCATTCCCTATCTAAGGGTTAACAAAATACAGGTTACTGGATACTCAAAAGTACCTAAACTCTCAAAATGATCAAATCAGCTAAAGTATTCTGGATACAATCAGAACTTTCCAGACAACCCAAACTATCCGGACAACACATCTTTCCGGATAGCTCATTCAATCCGGATAGCATAACTTTCCGGACAACATGAATAATCCGGATAACACCCGGACACCAAAGCAATCCGGACACCATCCGGTATCTTAATTTAATCGAAAACTTAAGGAAAAGTAACTTACCCAGATACTTCGACTACCGGATACCTGCAAGGAAAACTACCGGACACCACTAAAAATCTACCGGACACCATCAAACAAACTACCCGGACACATTCATATTGTGTCCGGAAACTGCTATCGGTTTGTTCCATTTTACCCAGAAATCGACAGAATTCAAGCCTAGACATGAAGTCAACAATTCTACTCCGATAGAAACCATCTACTAGCAATTACACACATAAATTGTAAAGGAACATACCTGAAATCACTTCCAAATATACCAAGTTTGAATCCCTAGCTTTCTTTTCTTCTTTTGCTTCCTTTCTTCTCAAACACACACACACACTTACTGATTTTTAGTTTGTGAAATATCTGAATAGTCCTAAGGGTAATATCTAACCATAATTACCATTTAGACCTTGAACTAATCAAAATGACTAAAACACCTTTAAACCACTAAATTAACCAAACTTACCCTAAACCTTAAACTTTAAAGTTAGCTAAATTAACGGAAAAGAGGATTTTAACTAACGAACTTACCCGGGGTATTACACAAGTAGTCAGAGAAAACGGCCTCAACAGAACCGTCTACATGTCAACCCTGGACACTTTTGGTTTCGCTGAATGGTTGGAGATGAGAGTAGCTATTCAGAGATCCCGCTCAACTTTCAAAACCTATGTTGAATAAGCCATAAATAGTTTGATCGACTTGGTAACCTCAGCGGTCAACATTCCACCTCCACCAGTTCAGAAGAAACGAGCTGCACCAAAGAAGAAGACTCCTTCCTCTTCAGGTCCTGAAATAAGAAATGAGATAGGGATTGACTTCTCTCGTGAAGCGGTTCTTGGCCCTGCCCCTGACCTCTCCGGACTCGACGTATCTCTACCTCCTCCTGCTGAAGACTTCTTCCCTGGCAGAGTTATCAGCAATCCGTATGGCATTTTCTTTTATGACTTCAATGGTCGCCAATGCTTTCAACGCATCTCTGAGTTATACAAAACTCCAATCGAACAACTCAGAGGTTTACTCTATTGGTGCGAGTACAAACACAGTCTTCTCGGATCACTCCTGAAACCCCACATCTACCACGAAGCAAAAAAAAAGGGATCAGGGAGTCACTGTCCCTGATTGGATGATTCCAGAGACTGATTCTCTTGATGAACTCGTCAAGAAAGAACCTGATTAGCTGATAGGAATCCCTGTAATTCTTCTATTTTTATCAGCTTGTATCTTTTGTACTTGTAATTATTATTTGATGTACTTGTAATTTTTCCACTTCCCTTTGTATTTGATACGAAGTTTAATGAAAATTTTCAACGAATGTACTTTACTCCATCAGTGCTTAAAAAGATCCCCGAAAACAGTAAATGCGACAAATATTTTATGAGTCCTTTTTATCCTTATGTTTTCTTACTTAGCAATTTTCTTTTATTGCTATGTCATAATCAAATAGGGGGAGATTGTTGATCCAACCCCTCAGTGATTTGATAATGACTCTGAGAAACACTAAGTTAAAATTGTAAGCAGACAATATGTATTAGAGTTTCACTATCGTTGATAAGTACTAAATCTGTACAGTACCACTGATAGGAAACTCTCGCTCTTTAAATTACACATTCAGCGAACACTGTTCATCAGCAAGCCCTGAGCCTGTTCAGCCTTACTGATGATCGCTGATACTTTATGTTGTTTACTTATGATCCCTGAAGACAAGTTTCACGTCAACTGTGTTCTACGCTGAAGTCAAAGATCATGCCAAAGAAGCAGCGACAAGTCTACTAATGAACTGATGCGGATATCAGCGAAGCCAATACCTGTCCACTCAACGTGAAGTTTCAAGTAGAAGACTTCAGCGAGCGCTGAACTTTATCATTCGCTGATAAAGAATCATTCAGCGAACGCTGATCATGAAGCCTCCTCTACAAGTAACTTTTGTCTTATCCCCTTGCACGCATCCGTACGATCTGTCAGAACGGACATCCCTTTTGTCCAGAACCATACAACCAACTCTGATTCTACATTGTTCATCATGTGGCCACTGTTTTGTCTACTGAAGTCAAACCATGCAACCATCCAGAGGCTACCACGTGTAAAGTTGTACTGTTGTGCATTAAGTGCATGCAGTATATAAAGGAAACCCTAGTTCATTTCTTGAACACCTTCGGCCATTCCTTATCTCTGCTGAATCTGTGTGTTAGAATATTATCCTTAGTATTCTTATTTTCTCTCTATCTTATTTTCTAGTGCAAGAAATCTTAGTGAATCTCATAGCTTGTTTAGATTAGGTTTATTCCTTAATCTTGTTCCGCAACAAGTTGCAAATTGTTTGATACATATCAATAAACAATTTAGAAAAGTAAAAATCGTGTGTTTGTATTCAACCCCCCCTTCTATAAACTTGTATAACCCCTTTAGGACCAACACACACCTCCCATGGCATAAACGGGACACACCCCCCGGTACGAGCACTGGCGGGCCACACCCCCTCGACTTAGCCAAAACATGCCCACTTCCAAATGTATGCATACATAATATTTCAACTTTCTCAAACATAGAAAAACATGCAGTTTCATATAAAGAATAAAACATGTTATTTCATCATATCTCATGCATTGTAAGCAATACATAAATCAACACATTTTCAGTTAGAAAGACTCACCTGATCTTCGTCGCTACTCTTTACTTGTCTTCAGATTTGAGATTCGATTCCCTAAAAATTAAGAGTAAACGTGGGTGGTCAGTCCCTCGAAGTCCCTCTCAGATACTTCTCCAAGACACCCAAAAAGTCACTCGAAAACTCTATTTGATCACTTGTCTGGAAGTCCTAATCGGACACATATCCGGAATACACTAAGTCTGGAACCTACAAAAATCCGTACCCGCTAGTTCGGAATCCGCCAGACCCGGAACACGCTAATCCGGAACCCACTGGATCCGGAACCCACCAATCTGGGACTCACTAGTCCAAAACTCTCCAATCCGGGACTCGCTAGTCCGGAACTCACAATACCGGAACCTACTTGTCTGGAACTCAAAATACCGGAACCTGCAACACCGGGTCCTTCTGATACGAGATATCCGGACAACATCAGGAATCTAGTCCGAACACGTGTGGACTCCGCAACCCACTCGAAGACCCCACCTGTTTGGCGAATCCCCAGATGTTCGAGGCTTCTAACGAACCACACACATACACACCATCGACTCCCAACATGCGATCACTCAAAACGAGCCTCAACACAAGCAATTCTTACACAACAATTTCTAAATAACATTAACCCAAAAGTGAGCGATTCACCCTCCCAATGTCTGCTCAAAAACCCAATTGCTCCCATATTCTTAATTATCCAAAAACAACAACTGATAAAGACGAGTAGCAAAAGACTAACTGATTACCTTGAAACTCGATGAATTGGTGATCTTCAACCCGCCACTTTCTTGATTTCTTCCGATGGCGCACTTGGTAACTTGATTTCTCTCCTCAGCTCTCCTACCGCCGCTCCAATTATGAATATGCTAGATTCTAGGGTTTGTGCCAAATAACAAGGGTTTTTATACCCTCCTCCAACTTACAATTCACCCCCAAAGTTATACCCTCTTGACCTTTCTCACCAAAATTTCCAAATCGTTTCAATAGAACCCCGGTTATTACAATACCTCCCCCTCAAAAGAATTCTGTCCTCGAAATTCCATCGTCGGACAAGCTTGAGTACTTGGACCTCATGTCCGCCACTACCTCCCCAGTTGCCTCTTGTCCTTTGGAATTACTAATGCATCTCCATGCGGTCAAGTTCCTTGTATCTCAACTCCTTGGCTTGACTTACGGTCAAAGATTTCCTCCATCCTTAATACAAAGTTTCACTTCTCCTCCACCCGTATCCTTGTTAAAATATCGCTATATCAACTTCCAACAAACATCCTTGAGTATAGAGACGTGATACTCATTATGACTTCCCCATAATCTCATCAGGTACAACCAATTTACACCCAAATCTCCAACTCACTCAAAATTTTCAACGGACCCAAAATATGGCCCGACTTCACAATTTCTCGGACGCACCACCCCATTCTCTAGGGTGTCTCCTGCATCAAGTTGTCCCCCAACTAGCGATTCACAAGACTCGCGCTTTTCAGCCTAATCAACTTAGCTCCACCCAGCTGCCCAAACCATTCTGATTGAAATCATAGTCGCTCCAAATCCTTCGGATCCACCCCTCGGTCAACCACCACTTTCTTACGTTGGGTTATTTCATATGACATACTTGCAACATCTCTGCTCGACTGCACTGCGTTAGATATTGTTCGTTTTGCCCACACCTGGACTCTCGGTTTTAAAACGCGACTAACCAAGGTTTTCCTCGAGCAACTCCACTTCCTTAAAAGAAAGAACTTTGCTGAATTCCATGCCACAATAATGTCAATCCATTACAGAATGTAATCACTCAACTTGCCATCTTGGCACAATAACCCAAAACTCACAGTCAAGAGTTCCCTCGTCGTATAACATGCAATTCTAGATTACTTTCCCAATACGACATATGTCCAACGTAAATAGTACTTTCTTTTCCGAATCACGTTGACTACGACTCAACGATGGTAACCAAACATTCATACGCTCCCACCACGTCAACACTCCACTCTTACAACTAGCTAATAACAGCAAACCTCCACAATCCATCGTCTGACGTGTCTACCAATCCTGAAGACATACATTCAAACTCTCATTGCATTCGACAATCGTCCAACCATACACGACATAAGTTCAAGTTTTACTCGCTCAACGAGGAACGAACATGCTCACCCGAAACTACTCCCGTTAGCTTAGCACTGAACAACAAGTTTACTTGAAACATCTCTCGCAATCACACCAAATCAAATCCAGTGTTCATTCATTCCTAGTACTACGTTAATCTACCTTTTTCCTCTTCCTCCTCGAAATATAATGCCTTCAACGAACAGCTCACTAGAAGGTGCACGCTTTTGACCAGTAGCCTAAGTTAGCTTTGAACCATAACACATCCAAAACCCCTTCCTCCATACTCTTACCAGGAGTTCGTAAACCCACTAATGACAATCTATACACACTACTCCACCTTTTCGATGTCACTTGCCAAACTTCATGCTTCCAACCTACTCACTTATTACAACATACTATCTTCACCTCCCCACGTTAGCATGGAGCACCGCCCACCAAACATTACTCGCCCCCTCCTCCAACCTTCCCACATGCACCGATAACACCTCCTCATTACTATACATAACCAACCGGTCTCTCCATAATTCTAACTTGAGGTATCCATCCAGGTCATCCCAAAATGACACTGGTATTCGAAGCCACCATACACTTCTTGATCTCCAAATTGTTACCTTCTCAGATTATTCTTTCGTACACAAGAAACAATTCACATTCCTTAAAGATTCCGCATCTACTACACTACATCGCAAACTAACCAATCCAACATCTTCTTTAAACTTTCAACGATCCCAATATACTCACCCAATGACTCACACAACCAAAAACACCTGGTTCCTTATTTGGGTAACCACCCACTACCGCTCCGCCATTTTATTCCGAGAATAGCCATATCATAACGCCAGCTTACAATTCACGCGTCCCAGCACTTGCTCAACAAATTGTATAACTCATCCGAAATGTCTAAAAAGAACTTCCATCTGGTGCTTAACCTCCTTTATCAACGCATTACCATAACACTCGCTTGCATAACCACCTTGGCAAAAGATGCAACTAACTTGTCCGCACGATATCCACCCGCAACACCCCATCACAGACCAGGTTCTCACGGTTACTTGTACACATACTTAACCTTGCCTTCATAATCTCCTGCATAAATGTAACCAAGTGTATCCCACAACTTCATCTTTTTCCACATCTAGATGAACCACAACTCGCGATTCCCAATTTTCTCAAAACTAATCGTTCCTTGCCGGTTCATTGCGATCCCCAAGAAACCATTCCTAATTTATAGGGCACATTCTCTTTCCGATTGATTTAATCAATGCTTCCACATCGGTCGCGCTAAATACCTCCTCTTTTTACAAACTGTCAAAACCTCGCAAAGAAACACTCATCAAAACAACAATCTTTCACCATCATAACACCCACACAAGGTGGTCTACCATCATGCAAGTATATATCTTTCCTGGATGACCTCCTACGTCTACACACACCAGGGCGATTTTCTCAACTTTCAACCTCCTGATTCAAGTCTTCGGCTTCAAACATCTTAAGCAGTTGTTAACTTCAACATCAATAAGCAACATGATGATGTTTCCATAACCTTCCCGACAACAAGGGTTCCTAACTGAACCTACTTCTTCCACCGCATCATAATCAACTTTATACCATGCCGTCCTCACTTGAAGGAAAACTTTCAAGACTTACTTTGTGCAAGGTCAACATTACAAGACCACCCCCAAAACTCAGGCTCGACGCCGATAACACTTCATTTTTGCATCTCAACACTACTCATAACGAGTTACTAATACCAATACCTCGATGACTTCCAGTCCTTCCCTCGGACAGAACCGTCCACCGACAACCGCACTTCCAGTTACCGAATAAGAGTACATGCTACCATAAAACAAACAATACCAAAGTCCATTTCTGACCTTTCCACCATTCACCTCTCTTCCTTATTGGGAATACCAAGATCACAAGACACTCGCAACCGGCTTGACCGGCACACCTCCACTCTCGAAATCCTTTCTTATCTTAAATGTAATAATCTCTACGACCTAGTGAGTTCATAGCCTTCATGCATGACGACGTGATAATTTAAATTATTTCGCACATTTTAACATTCAAAAAAAACAACACTTGGAAACAACTTGGGTACACATGACCCCAACACTCTCATAACTCCAATGCCCTGCCCAACGATCTTGAGAGTCGTTTGCACGCAACTTTTCAGTAAAACACAATCTTACTCAACCAAGACGACGTTGTTACATCAGAAACATATTGACTAAAATCTTTTCCAATATGACTAAAAAGTTCTGAACAAATCACTTACATGAAGTAAATCCGTCGGCTCCCACACTCATTTATGATATCAACGTGTCAATACTCATTTTGATTATAAAGGCCTTGCAGTCAAACGCTTTCATGATTTTCGCAACGAAGGTTTTTCTCAACATGAAAAATAGCGATATAGCTCGCAATTCACTACGTTCAAAAATTTTATCGTGCAACACAAATAGTTCTATCTTTCCCTTTAAACACACGCTTGCACGCATCGACTCATTTCCAAACAAAATTCGTTATTTATGCATTTATTTTTAATCATGAAAAAGCTCGTGTAACACATATAAGGACACAATGCATGAAACTCACTTGCAATTGAAGGCTATTTACTCTAACAAGGTCAACCGTTGTACCCTCACAACTTATCATTGGCGCTCTACCCTTGACCAACGGTCGCTCTCCCGTCCTTGCAACGACTTGTTGTACATGTGTTTCACCGCCTACCTGCTCAACCATCCCATACAGTTTTTGTCTTGACCAATTACTTCACATTCTACCCCTACACGTATTTCAATCCAACTCTGATATCTTCCCTTCATTGATCCTGCCACTGAAAAGCTCGACTAAAGAGTCAGGGCTCCAATCCTCCACTCGCTCTTGAATTGAAGTTTTCAAGATTCCGACACCGTCCTTCCTTACCATCCCAACTGATCTACACAACAAATTCGAGAATGAGGACCCACTAGAAACCAGGAGTTTTACCCTTAATCATTTGTTCACTCTTTTCGAACCCAATAAGTTCTTCCTCTAGACGCCTCATAACATTCCAAACAACATTATATCTTGCGCGATCTCTCACGATACCTCAACCCTTTGCTATCATTGCAAGATCAAAACTCACTACATACTACCACACCCCTCGACCTTCTCAACAAGAGCAATTGAGCACACTCATGTACCTGTAAATTCGCGATTACATTGGCCAGATGTAATTCCAAATTTACCTTACATGACGGTCCTCGCTACTCTATCACTAGCGCACTTAAAGTGATCTTTCCTAAAGTATCCTATATCTCAGTTGTGCTCCCCTCTACTCCACAGTTTAAGTTTAGGCTCATCTGGTCACCTAAATCCCTTAAACTATGGCTCTGATACCAACTATAACAGCCCAACTCAAAGATAACACTTGAACAACAAGAAATAAACAACTCGCCGAAACGGCTCCAAAAAATACTATCATGAGAATATAAGTACATCACAAGGTTTGCGGAAACAACCTATTACACAGCTGAGATTTCTAAAGACTATACCTGACATGCTAGACATAACATCTTCCTTCTAGTCCCAAGCTTCACGCTCGCGCTTTCTCTTTGCCCTTACTAGAGCCTTCTACTAAGTGCTTACCTGAAAATGGTTTAGTTTTTGGAAATGCGAGGGTTAGACCATGCGGTCTAATGAGTTCCCTCTAAAATAAAAATTTGCACCACATAAACATTTTTAACAATTTATAAGCATTTGTAAATTCTTCTTATCTTTAAAACATTTAAACTTTCACAAGCAAGAACTCCCCATGTATATGGCACACTGATGTCACGCACACCCGTGACAACGTGTCAGTCTCACACTACCGTATTGGGTCACACCTCCCATGGCATAAACGGGACACACCCCCCGGTATGAGCACTGGCGGGCCACACCCCCCGACTTAGCCAAAACATGCCCACTTCCAAATTTATGTATACATAATATTTCAACTTTCTCAAACATAGAAAAACATGCAGTTTCATATAAAGAATAAAACATGTTGTTTCATCATATCTCATGCATTGTAAGCAATACATAAATCAACACATTTTCAGTTAGAAAGACTCACCTGATCTTGGTGTTGGGTCTTGTTCAAAACACGATTTGAAAAGGATAACATTTTGAAACGGAAGCTTAAAATTTTGAACAACATTAAAACCATTAGAATTTTAGAGTCTTGTTCAAAACACCATTTATAACATTAGAACGAACTCTTGCTTAGGAAACCTCTTAAGCTTGAAGCCAAAAATCCGATTTTTGCTTCAAGAGAGGGAGAGAGCTTTTCTTCTTCTCACTAACTCTTTTAGAGAGAATTTTAGAGTGTGTGTGTGTGTAAAAATGTTCAAGTGCAAGTAAGTGAGAAAGATGAATGCCTTTCTTATTAAAAAAAAGTCTTACATGCAAAACACAATCATGAGCCTTGAACTTTTCAAGCACATGCATTGGACCAACACTCCTCATGGGTCCCACATATTGTCTTTCAACTTTTATATAAAAGATATGGATTTTATAAATTCATACCATATGAATTTTATTTATTTATCCTAACCTTTAATTAAATAAATAAGTCATATAAAACTAATTAAATCATTTAACCTTTAAATGATATAATTACCACACACAAATTAATTCATACTATATGAATTAAGATATTATTTTCAATAAAATAATAAATACAAGAGTTATGATATTTTAACATGAATCAAATTCAACTAGTTAAAATAATCAATATGGTGTCTACTTGTTATTGGTGTGACCCTATAGGATCATATGTTATTGGCAATATCATTTTATGATCATTCTTGAGCATATAGAACCAACAATCTCCCACTTGCTCAAGATTGCATTATAGAATGATACAGACAGTGGTGAACGTCTAGCAACATTTCACTGCCCCCAACAACATATGATGAAGTGTCATTCAATAACATCCAATTCCCATAAGCTCATAGCTTCAATTGATGTAAAAGGTGACGTATCAGTTATCCCTTTCTTCGGACATCATGTTAAACATGAGACATGGATCACTATCATTCTCATTTATTGTTCAACTTCAAGTCAGGCACCTTTGATGTCTCACTCTCAACGCATAAGAGGAAAAAATCCCATCTTGACTACATACGCCTCTTGTGCAGTTCATACTATACCCAATAATGGCCTTTATAACTGCCTGGTCAAAGAGCAGCGTTTAACCATATCAAAGCACAGTACTCACAACACTTAAGTCCCTAATATGCATCTCAGGTCAAAGGATACAAAGATACTACCTTTATTCAAGAATCACTTATGAAGACGATCCATGAAGTGATCTTGAAGCGGGTCATGTCCAATACTTGTTCTCTAACAAGTACCTATGAAACTTGGTTGCAATGCTTTGCCATATTCATCCTATGAATATCAACCAATCCAATTCATATTAGTCTTTCTTCATAGTTGCTCCCACAACTATGATCGACTATGGACATTTAGAATAATCTATATCATTCATGGATTAAACATGCTAATATAGAACACAACAAGTATTAATGAAAAGATTATATCCCATATATCAACTTCAATACAATAGTTGTTGTTTACTTTGTTCCAACATCCGAATACTAAATTCAAATCAGATCCAATCACTAGAATAACGAAGTCCTATAGCTCTCACATGACTCTCATGTTTAGCTTGTGGAAGGGGCTTCGTGAACGGGTTCGCCAAATTCTGATCTGTATGAATTTTGCGAATACTGATATCTCCTCTCTCAACTTCATCCCGTATGTAGTTGAATCTTCGGAGAATGTGCCTCATTTTCTGTTGTGACCTGGGTTCCTTAGATTGCGCAATGGCACCCTCATTGTCACAAAGATTTCTAGGGGATCCTGAATGGTAGGGACTACCCCTAGATCATCAATGAACTTCTTCATCCAGGCAGCTTCTTGTGCAGCTTCTGAAGCAGCAATGTACTCTGACTCTGTAGTGGATTGTGCAACCACGCTTTGCGTGGAACTCTTCCAAGAAACAGCACCTCCATTCATCATGAAGACATACCCCGATTGTGATCGAGAATCATCTCGATCTGTTTGGAAGCTGTTAATGCCAAAAATCGCACCAAAGGGACAACTTAAGGTCGATGTGGACTTAAACAACTAAAGAAAGAATCTTTCGACGAGACGTGCGACGGGGATAAAAATAAAGAAACAAGAAATTTGATGACGCAGGAAAAACCTCAAATGAGGAAAAAACCTGCGGACGATAGTGGGTGTCGTCGCTATACTATGGTCGCCAATCAGGGGCGATGTCCTTGGTTACTGGTGTCGATCGTACGATGATTACAATACAAATGAAGGAAATGCTTCGAAATGTAAAGTACAAGTGTTTGAACGTAAAAACAGGTGTTTGTCGTGTGCGAAACAGAGTATGAACTGCTGGTCGAGGGCTGCTGTCGTGCGTCGAGAGCGATGACTTGAGCTTTTCTTCGAGTGTTCTTGAGTTCGCTGTAGGATTCTGGCTTTCAGTACTTGATTTCCAGAGTTTGAGGGTTCTTAGCTATGAGCTTGAATGTTTTTCTCTGCTGTTCGGTGATGTTCGCCGATGATTGCTGATGTGTATCGGATGTTAACTCGTGTCCTTTGATGTGAAGGCTTAGCTTGGTATTTATAGTCTTCGCGTCATTAATTAGCTCCATTAATGCTTTGATCAACGGCTACAACGGCTGGAAACGGTTGTCGAAGTGAATATCCATAATGATCCTCGTCCGTTACGGTCGCTTGCTGTTAATGGCTTTGACTCCTGCATTAAATACTTAACAAACGTAACAGTCAAGGTTAACGTTAGCTTTGGTCGAAGGTACAATGATCTTACGCGATGGTCGTGCGGGACGGGTGACGCTGTGGTCGAGCGTCGTAAGGAACTCTCGACTTACCTTTTATGAGAGACGACGATGGTGTTCTGGGTCTTTGTCGAGACCTTATCTTAATGCAAGATTTGGATTATAACGTGCGTCTTACCTGTTTTGGTCGTAGTCGTACGACGTGATTTTTTGCCCAAACAGCAGCTAGCATCGGTGTAACATTTTACACTAAGATTTTCTTCCAAACCTCCACAAATGAGAAACATTTCTTTAGTTATTCGCAAGTACTTAAGAATGTTCTTTACGACTATCTAATGACCTTCTCTCGGATTCTGTTGGTATCTACTCGTCATGCTCAAAGCATACGATACATCCGGTCTCGTGCATAACATAGCATACATGATGGATCCAATTGCAGAAGCATATGGAATTCCATTCATTTTCTCTATCTCAACCTTTGTGCTAGGGCATTGAGACATGCTCAAAATGGTGCCATTTGGCATTGGCAAGAAGCCTCTCTTAGAGTCTTGCATCTTGAACCACTTCAAGATCTTGTCAATATATGCACTTTGACTTAATCCTATAAGTCTCCTTGATCTATCTATATAGATCTTTATTCCAAGAATGTAGGCGGCTTCTCCTAAATCTTTCATTGAGAAACAATTACTAAGCCATGCCTTAACGCCTTTCAACGTTTGAATGTCATTCCCAAACAGTAGTATGTCATCTGCATACAACACTAGGAATGTCACAATACTCCCACTAGCCTTCTTGTAAACACAAGGCTCATCCTCATTTTAATAAAACCAAACTCTTTGATTTTCTCATTAAAACGAAGGTTCTAGCTTCGAGATGCTTGCTTTAGTCCATAAATGGATCTTTTAAGCTTACACACTTTATTAGGATACTTAGGATCGACAAAACCTTCAGGCTGAATCATATAGACATCTTCAAGTAAGTGTCCATTGAGGAAAGCCGTTTTGACATCTATTTGCCATATCTCATAGTCATAATATGCGGCTATGGCAAATAGTATTCTAATAGACTTAATCATTGCAACAGGTGAAAAGGTCTCGTTATAGTAAATACCATGAGTTTGAGTGAAACCTTTTGCGACAAGTCTTGCTTTATAAGTGTGTAGATTTCCATCCATGTCAGTTTTCTTCTTGAAAACCCATTTACTCCCTACGGTCTTACTATTAGGAGGAAGATCAACCAAGTCCCATACTTGATTATCGTACATGGATTGCATCTCAGTGTTCATGGCTTCTTGCCATTTGTCAGATTCAGAATCTGATATAGCACTTTGGTAGTTGGTGGGTTCATCAGAATCCACCATAAAGCATTCGTCAATGAGAAATCCATATCTCTCTGGTTCTTGACGAATCCTACCAGATTTGCGAACACTTTGTGTTTCATTAAGTTCTTGATCAACTATTTGTTCAGGTTCAACAACTTCTTGTTGAGAGCTAGTGCCAACCTCTGGTGCATTAGGTTGTGGTTCTTCTTCAAGTTCCACATGCCTCCCACTGGCCTCGTCCATCAGAAACTTGCTTTCTAAGAACTCAGCTTTCTGAGCAATAAAGATCTTATTCTCGGTGGGATTATAGAAATAATACCCTAAACAATCTTTAGGATATCCTATAAATATGCACTTAGTAGATCTGGGATCAAGTTTGTTAGAAGTTTCTTGTCTCACATAAGCTTCGCATCCCCACACCCTTAAGTAAGATAGGGATGGAACCTTTCCATGCCAAATCTCATAAGGTGTCTTATCTACTTTCTTGGTTGGTGCCATATTCATAATACGGCCAGCAGTAAGTAAGGCGTAACTCCAAAAGGATAAAGGGAGAGTACTTCTGCTCATTATAGAGCGAACCATATCTAATAGGGTTTGGTTCCTCCTCTCAGACACACCATTATGTTGTGGTGTTCTAGGTGGAGTCAGTTGTGAGATAATCCCATGACTCACTAGATGATTTATGAATTCATCACTTAGGTACTCGCCTCCTCTATCAGAACGAAGGACTTTAATGGTCTTGTTGAGTTGATTTTCAGCTTCACTTTGAAACAACTTGAACATTTCAAATGCTTCATGCTTATGCTTCATCAAATAAACATAACCATAACGACTGAAGTCGTCAGTGAAGGTGATGAAGTATCACCATATCTAGTCATGGTTTTGAAAGGACCGCACACATCCGTATGTATGATTCCTAACAAATCCTTAGCTCTTTCACTTGAACCAGAGAAAGGAGCTTTAGTCATCTTGCCTTGTAAACAGGATTCGCATATATCAAATGAATCATGTTCATTTGCCTTCAAAATACCACTCTTTTGAAGTTGGGACATGCATTTCTTGTTTATATGGCCAAGACGACAATGCCATAGATAAGAATCGCTCAAATCATATGTGGGTCTTTTGGTGTTTGCATGGTATATAGAACTATTGTTTGGAGAACTATCTAGAGTCACTTCATATATTCCATTTAAAGGCCTTGCCTCAAAATAAAATATATCATCTTTGAATGCATGAATATAATCGTCCATAAAACGATAAGTAAATCCAGATTGTTTTAAACGAGCAACTGATATTATATTCCTAGTCAAACTAGGTACAAAACAAACATTGTTTAATGTCAAATACATGCCATTTGGTAAGATCAAATCAAAATCTCCAAGTGCTTGGACCGCAACTCTTGCTCCATTGCCCACGTGGAGTACTATCTCGCATGTCCTCAGTTGCCTACTCTTTCTGAACCCTGTAACGAATTACAAATGTGAGTTCCACACCCAGTATCAAATACCCAAGTGTTTGGTGAAAAAGTAAATAGGTATATCTCTATTATATAGATACCTGAAGGGCCTTCGCCGGCCTTCTTCTTCTTCAACTCTGCAAGGTAGGTAGGACAATTCCTCCTCCAATGGCCAGTGATGCCACACTCGAAGCATGCATCTTCTTTGGCCACCTTTGCCTTCTTCTTAGGCTGTGGGGCTTGGGCAACTCCTTTGCCCTTGCCCTTGCCCTTGGCGACCTTCGCCTTAACCTTGGAGTTGTAGGGTTTAGATTTCTTGGTTCCTCCATCCCTTATCATGAGCACATGAGAGGCTCTCTTGGGGATATTCTTCTCAGCAGTTTTGAGCATCGAATGCATCTCCAAGATAGACTTGTCCCAGCCATTCATGTTGTAGTTCATGATGAACGTGTCATACGACTTTGGCAGTGAGTTAAGGATCAAATCCGTTGCCAAATCATTTGGATAAGGAGAACCAAGTCTCTCCAAATGGTCGATGTGACTCTTCATCCTTAGAACATGACTGCCCACATCCTTGCCCTCCGCCAATTTACAACCATGTAACGCTCGAACAGTTTCAAAGTGTTCGGTTCTAGCTTGCTGTTGAAACATTTCCTTCAGCTGCATAATCATGTCATATGCACTATGATGTTCCAGATCCTTCTGAAGTTCTGGAATCATTGATGCAAGCATAAGACTAGATATCTCGATTGAATCATCAACATGTTTCAACCAAGCAGCGTAAGGAGCCCTAGGAGTGGCAGGTGGCTCATCAGGAATGGGAGTGTCAAGCACATACAACTTCTTCTCGGGTTTGAGAACAATTCTCAAATTCCGTCGCCAATCAAGGAAGTTAGTATGGTTTAACTTGTCCTTCTCAAGGATGGATCGAAGGTAATTTTTTTTTGAGAAGGGTATCCCAGACCACATTGGGCCCAGACTAATCCCTAGGCAAATCGGGCCTTTGGCCCAGCTGCTAAAGCATGCAGCCCTGAGATTATCCTCAGTGGCCACAAGTGCTGCGTGTGGGGCTCGAACCCGGGCAAGCGCTATGAACTCCCCAGGCCTTACCACCACGCCACAACCCTTGTGGTTGGATCGAAGGTAATTGGTATGATGGGTATTTGCACTTTGCGACATCTACAAAATTTAACAAAGTTCATTTAGTATTTTCGATGTTTAACTCTTTAATAATTAATACCCTTTATGTTTCAAAAAAAACATTAATTACTTAAAGTCTAGGATCCAAGTTGTAAAACAAATAAACGGTTAGGTATCCTTTTTCCGTCTATTTAATTCAATAAGGTAGGTAACGTTTACCATTTACATCAAATGTAAATCCTAGCAGTATGGGATCCTTAACAACATTTGTTAATTGGCATGTTTGATCCCATCCATGCCTCGGGTCTCTAATGCTTAGGTAACCTTTTTCACAAAGATTCCCGATCAAGTCATCCAATTTGAAAAACTTGTGGAATCGGCCCATAACTAGTTATAGGAATCACGAATACCACCTCGGCCATCAAAAGACAATCCAAGCGGTTAGATAACATTTTTCCCACAAGTATCATACAAATGACGTGCGAGTGTTTCTTCAAACAGACGGCATAGACTTGCGTTTAAAAAGGGATTTTTATATGTTTTATAATTCTAGCTTTAAAAACAAATTGTATCATGTATATTGCATGCATCCAATATCACATGGTACCTATTATTGAAAAATCATATTTTTCTTTTATTGGTTTTTTTAGTTCAAAATAAAATCTTCATTTTATTAACTATTTCGTTGCGGTCAATTTTAAACTAATATCTTATATTAATGTTCGAGTTTGAGCGCATTAGAACCAATTTTAGTCTTTTAATAAAACAACATTTTATTATTTAGACATGGAGTTTGGATGAGTTTTAAAATCACAATTTTAACTCATTTTACCATTTCAAAATTTTAAGAGTTTTTAGAATAAAACTCCTTTTATTTTAAAAACTCAATTTTATCATTTTACTTTAAAATGTTATTTTTTGAAAAGCCAAACTCCAAAAGATGATTGACTTTTATGTTCAAAATATTATCTAGCATGAAAAATCCTATTTCAACCACACATGATAATATCAACATAAACATTCAACAACATTATGTAAAAGTGTATAAACCAAGCCATATTTTCTAGTGACAATTCTTGTGAACCAAACAAGAATGTCAAGTTCATTCCTAAGGGACAAAGGACCAAAACTCCAAATGATGTCTTCAAGCTCCCACTTGCCAAAGCAACCATTTCATGCAAGATCTTCTAGGAACTCCATGGTGTGTGTGTGTTTGCTCCTTGAAAGCCGAGAGGTGGTGGTAAACCACCACCAAAAACCGAGAGCACCAAGAGCATCTCCAAATGGTCTTCATTCTTCAAACTTGTTACATTTTTATATAAATAAACTAATCTAACATTCATCTATCATATACAAAAAATAACAAAATGAAAGAATGCCTATTTACTATTACATACTTTATGAATAAACAAATATTACAACCATTTGAATAAACAACGCAACCATCATCACAAGGGGTCATTGGCTTGTTTATACACATCATTTACATACAACAAAAAATAAACAAACACTTTGTTTTTCTAAGGCAACTTTTATGACCCAAAAATGCATGTAAATTTTGGTCATATAAAATAACAATTATAAACTTTTAAAGTTGCCAAAGATGCCATGCATGAACTCTTCATGCAAGATGAAAATCACCCATGGCTTCCAAAACCAAGTTTTTTCATATAAACATATAATCTTAACATGCATGCAAAAGTGGCTCTGATACCACTTGTTGGGTCTTGTTCAAAACACGATTTGAAAAGGATAACATTTTGGAACGGAAGCTTAAATTTTTGAACAACTCTAAAACCATTTATAACACCCACCAAGGATCCATTTGCATGAACATGAAAGATTAAAACATACATAGGGGGTTTCTAGAAAATACAACATTTGTAGTCCTTTGAAAAAGCTTCTAGAAATCGAAGATGGAGATGGCAAAAACTCAATCGAGAGCTCCTCTAGAGAAGTCCACCAACAAGCTCCAACACCAATGTATGCTAGTACGAACTCTTGCTTAGGAAACCTCTTAAGCTTGAAGCCAAAAATCCGATTTTTGCTTCAAGAGAGGGAGAGAGCTTTTCTTCTTCTCACTAACTCTTTTAGAGAGAATTTTAGAGTGTGTGTGTGTGTAAAAAACGTTCAAGTGCAAGTAAGTGAGAAAGATGAATGTCTTTCTTATTAAAAAAAAAGTCTTACATGCAAAACACAATCATGAGCCTTGAACTTTTCAAGCACATGCATTGGACCAACACTCCTCATGGGTCCCACATATTGTCTTTCAACTTTTATATAAAAGATATGGATTTTATAAATTCATACCATATGAATTTTATTTATTTATCTTAACCTTTAATTAAATAAATAAGTCATATAAAACTAATTAAATCATTTAACCTTTAAATGATATAATTACCACACACAAATTAATTCATACTATATGAATTAAGATATTATTTTCAATAAAATAATAAATACAAGAGTTATGATATTTTAACATTATTCAAATTCAACTAGTTAAAATAATCAATATGGTGTCTACTTGTTATTGGTGTGACCCTATAGGATCATATGTTATTGGCAATATCATTTTATGATCATTCTTGAGCATATAGAACCAACACTTGGTCGCTACTCTTTACTTGTCTTCAGATTTGAGATTCGATTCCCTAGAAATTAAGAGTAAACGTGGGTGGTCAGTCCCTCGAAGTCCCTCTCAGATACTTCTCCAAGACACCCAAAAAGTCACTCGAAAACTTTATCTGATCACTTGTCCGGAAGTCCTAATCGGACACATATCCGGAATACACTAAGTCCGGAACCTACAAAAATCCGTACCCGCTAGTCCAGAATCTGCCAGACCCGGAACACGCTAATCCGGAACCCACCGGATCCGGAACCCACCAATCCTGGACTCACTAGTCCGGAACTCTCCAATCCAGGACTCGCTAGTCCGGAACTCACAATACCGGAACCTACTTGTCCGGAACTCACAATACCGGAACCTGCAACACCGGGTCCTTCCGATACGAGATATCCGGACAACATCCGGAATCTAGTCCGAACACGTCCGGACTCCGCAACCCACTCGAAGACCCCACCTGTTTGGCGAATCCCCGGATGTTCGAGACTTCTGACGAACCACACACACACACCATCGACTCCCAACATGCAATCACTCAAAACGAGCCTCAACACAAGCAATTCTTACACAACAATTTCTAAATAACATTAACCCAAAAGTGAGCGATTCACCCTCCCAATGTCTGCTCAAAAACCCAATTGCTCCCAAATTCTTAATTATCCAAAAACAACAACTGATAAAGACGAGGAGCAAAAGACTAACTGATTACCTTGAAACTCGATGAATTGGTGATCTTCAACCCGCCAATCTTCTTGATTTCTTCCGATGGCGCACTTGGTAACTTGATTTCTCTCCACAGCTCTCCTACCGTCGCTCCAATTATGAATATGCTGGATTCTAGGGTTTGTGCCAAATAACAAGGGTTTTTATACCCTCCTCCAACTTACAATTCACCCCCAAAGTTATACCCTCTTGACCTTTCTCACCAAAATTTCCAAATCGTTTCAATAGAACCCCGGTTATTACAGGTCACTCATGTATTATTCTTCATGAATAATGTATCATTCAGTATGAATAATACATCATTCAGGGTGAATAATACACGATTCATGAATTTGTGTATTATTCATCCTGAATGTTATATAATTCAACCTGAATACTGTATTATTTATCCTGAATATTGTATTATTCATCATGAATATTGAATGAACGTTCACCTTTGTTATTCATACTGAATGTGGACACCTGGAGATGTGCATACATATTCATAAAGAATAAAACCAAGTCTCGGTTGTGAATCGGAAAACAAAAGAGAGTGCGTCATGTGTTCACACCTTCACGGGTCATTCATATATTATTCATCATGAATAATGTATCATTCAGGATGAATAATACAACATTCAAGGTGAATAATACATGAGTCATGTTTAATAATACATGAATCAGGAATTCGTGTATTATTCATCCTGAATGTTGTATTATTCATTTTGAATACTGTGATATTCGTCATGAATAGTGAATGAACGTTCCCCTTTGTTATTCATACTGAATATGGACAGCAGAAAACGTGCATACATATTCATACTGAATATAAGACATACATAGCATTTCACGTAAAAACGGTTAAAATGAAGAAAAAACTATATCGAGATGGATTTCATATCGAAGAACACGAAATTCTCGTTTTTTTGATGTAATTTGTTTGATTAAAATATTAGTAATTTTTAAGATAATTTATTTTAAACTTTAAGGGGGTAAAAGTTTTTTAATTAAAAAATAAAATAAAAAGTCAAAGATGGTAGGCGCTGATTCAAATTTACATATTTGTCCCTAATCACTTCTCAATTGGTTTCATTATGTTTTAACCATTGATTAGTTTTTCAAATCTTGATCAATGGTTGTGATTTGTCCTCATGTTCACAAGTGTGTGTGTGTGTGAAATCCTTTGTAAATGTTTTGTCATGTAATTGATTCTCCTTTAAAAAAAGACTTAGTAAATGGATGTTTGATTTTGGCCTAATGAGTTTAATAGACTTATAGCTCAATTCATTAAGTTAATTATGATTTAATGTTATATTCATGACTTAATTCATTAAGCCGATTAATATTGCCTTTATTCTTCAACCACTCTTGTTCAAAAATACCCTTTTCCAGATCACATCCTAACGGTCTTTTTTTCTTCTTCTAATTTTATATCTCTAAATATTTTATTGTTGTTTTATTAGTACCTAATTTATACTAAAATTGATTGAATGTTATTGAGTTGTTAACCTTAATTTAAATATAAAACTTTGATAGTGTTTTGTTAAAGACTAAAATCATAATTTATGTTATTTACAACAATCATTTGTTTATAAGCTAGCTTGCCAAACAATGCCTATATAGATCACTTGATCATTATGAGTAGGGCTGTAAACGAACCGAACGTTCAGCGAACCGTTCATGAACCGTTCGGCGGGAAGTTCGTTTATGTTCGTTTATTTAATAAACGAACGAACATGTACACGTTTTTTCGTTCGTTTAGTTAAACGAACGAACATGAACATAGGTCTCGTTCGTTCATTTATGTTCGTGAACGTTCGTTCATTTATGTTCGTTAATGTTCGTTTATGTTCGTTAATTCGTTCGTTTATGTTCATTTACAAATCATAATAAATTAATATTAATAACTTAATAATTAAAATAATTATATAGAAATCAGATGGCAAATTTAATAATTAATAAAAAAACACAAAGATCATTCACACAATCACACCAGCTATTCCTTAAATACACCATTGATAACCTTATTTTGCCCTTAATTTTCGATGTGGGATCCATATCCTTACAACTCTTGCCTAACCACCGTTCAATCAAAGGGAATTGGGATTTTTTCCCATCCCACATCGCTGGTAACAACAAAGCTTGCTCCCATCCACTAGTATAAATAGGATCATCACCCTATTCATTTTCTAACACATCAACCTTGAGCCAACAATGGTGGTTTAAGCCCATTGGCTTGAGCCTTGCCTTGTGGCTGTGTGTGTTCATAACGAATTCTTTGTTTCGGTTCCTTGTGGTTTGAGTCTTCCAGCTTGAACCTGATGGTCGGAGCCTTATTGGCTTGTACCCGATGGTCTGAGCCTTATTGGCTTGAACCTGAGCATGGCTTGGACCTGAGCACCTCAAGATAGTGGGTTATGTTCGTTTATGTTCGGTTAAGTTCGTTCGTTTATGTTCGTTTAAGACTTAAACGAACGAACATAAATGAACATGAACAAACTAGTTTTTTAACCGAACGAACACGAACACCAAAATGTTTGTTCGTTTATTGTTCTTGTTCGTTAGTTTGTTCGGTTAAGTTAAACGAACGAACATGAACAAGCCTCCGTTCGTGTTCGTTCGATTCGTTTACAGCCCTAATTATGAGTTTTGAAAGTGTGGTTGTACGTAGGGGTAGGGGGCACTAGGAGCTCAATCCTTTCCTTGGGTAAAGACTTAGCCAACCTTCACTACCTCCTTTTCTAAAACGTTAGTTGACGGATCTTCCATCTCCTTGTGGGTAGACAATTGGATTAGGGGTGTGCAGAACCCGAAATATTCGATCCTACCCGACCCGAAACTACGTGTTTTCACCCGATCCTTTTTACACGATATACCCGATCTCTGATATCCAAAATTATATTGGGTTTATCCGTTCGGTTAGGGTATCACAACCTTTCACCCGATCTGCTCGAATACCCAATACATCCTTAGTATTTCTATTTTTTGTTTATTCAAATTTCCTAATTAGACTATTGGTAATATACCTGCTTACCTTTTAACCTAATTTCCTAATTCAGACTCATCGACTCTCCCGTGTACTCCCATAGCCCACGACGATGCAAGGTCGCAGTTTGTTACCTAATTTGGGGTAAGCGGAATGACTTTATTTTTAGAAAATCATCATCTCCCACCGTGATTCCTTTTACCGAAATCCAACTACGAGTGTTTGAGTGGGTATCAAGACGACTTAAAAAGGGCTCCATTTCGTGCGAATAGTGGATTGAGAACAAATTCTCTCTCTCACATTTAGCGGATAATTCTCGTCGAAGGCTTCCCCAGTCGTTTTTCGTTATCCTTGCTCATTCTTGGGTTGTTTTACATGTTGCCTTTTTTTTCCTTTTTGTAGTTTTACTGCACCTCGCAGTCTCTATTTTGTTTTTCCACGTACTTGTTCGGTTTTTTAATATATTTTCTACTGCTTTTCAAAAAATATATATATAACTTAATAAAAAAATCAAATATATGAACCAAGCAAAAAATAAAATTCCTTTATGCTAAGAATATGCATACTTTCATGGGTGATCATAGATATTCAAGTCAATTTACGAGCCGAAATCCATAGAAGATGGGATTTTCTTCACATCCCTTGAGTTTTAATTAGTATGCCATAACTCAAACAATTAGAAATAGATATGCAATTTTGGTTGGAACTCATTTTGATCATGCTTGATTAGTGTGTAGTTCATGAATCTTGTATTAAAAGCCAAATAATGAGAAATAAGAAAATATATTAGTATTATTATTATTATTTTTTTATTATTATTTTACGGCAGATGATGAAAAATCCATATGCTAAATACTAGAATATTATTAAAAATAAAATTTAAAATATATTTCGTTTTTAAGTTGTAATCTCCGTTCCTCAAAACCTTCGCTCCCACTCTCTCTTCCTAACAGACGAGATGGCCACCAACAAACGAACAAATAATACAACTATATAAATAATATATATATATATATATATATTATATAGATACTCACAAACCTTTTTCCAAAAGATTGATGTAGAAAGAGAAAGTAGTGAGAGAAACAAGAACCAAGTCTCTCTTTCTTCCTGCATATATACATAAAAACAAAATGATGAAAAGAGAAGAAAATTAGCTTGATTTTTGTTCCATTTTCATTGTTTTCCCCGTACAAGTATAGATCCAGTGTAACCCTTTACAAGTACCACATTTTTCCTTCAAGAATAAGCAACCTGGTAAGCCTTCTTTATGTACTGGGTTCTTGATCTTTTATCATTTTAATTAATGGTACAAGGGCTGATCGGCTTTATTTCTTGATTGTGGGTTTTGATTCAGACAAGGTTAATTTGTTTTAATTTGGAAGTTTGTTGCCAAGTTCTGTGCTTGTGTTTGTGGTTGGTAATGGTGGAATTAAAGGTGAATTAAAAAGTGTGTGGAAATGGAGGATAGAGGATCATTTGTTGCGATTAGAAGGATTTCACATGGTCTTAATAGAAGCAACACTTGTGATACAGCTTCAGGTATATATTTCATATGAAAATTGTGATATGTCCCAATTGGGTTTTAGATGGTTGTTTTAATTAATATCTGTAACTTGGTTTTTAGTTGGTTTAATAGATAAGGTTGAGATGGATAATTGATTGAGATAATAGAATTATAGACCAAGGGCCTGTTTGTTAGCAGCTTAATGAGCTTAATGAGACTCATAACTTATTCAGTCAGCTATGCATGACTGTTTGGTAGTGGCTTAATGATATAGAAAGTGACTTATTTATTAAGCTTTTAGAAGAGAGCTTTATCTAGAAAGCCAAGTTTTGTCCAAACCAGTCTCTCCCAATTAAAAATTATGGATTTGGTCCCTATGCAATATGCATGATATATCAAAAAAATATGGATTTGGTTTCTTAACTTTATTTATTACATAAGAAACTTCAAGGTATGTAGATACTTATGAATTTGGTATTTTGCACTAATAGCCGTCCAACTTTTCTATTATATATGACATTTTTGCAAACTTTCTTTATTTTTACTATTTTTCAAATCACATGGACCAAATCTTTAATTTACTCTAAATTATATGTATATTGTATGTATAAATTGTAAATCTCTAAATGTGTGTAAACTATGTAAACTTTGGATTTCATAGGTTCTTTTGATGAAATTGTTTCATGAAATTGTTTATTTTGATGAAAATGTTTCATATCATTCATTTTTTAATGAAATTGTTTCATATATTTGTATTTTTTATGTGAAAACGAAAAAGTTTCATCAAACTGAGAAAATATATGAAACAGTTTCATAGGAATGAAAAAAATATATGAAACTACATAAAAAACACAAATATATGAAACAATTTCATCAAGAAATGAATGATATGAAACAATTTCATCAAAATAAACAATTTCATAAAACAATTTCATCAAGAAACCTATGAAATACAGAGTTTACACGAAAAAAAAAGTTTACAAAATAGTGAGCCTCTTGTATGTATTATATATATATATATATATATTTGTATTTGTATTTATAAATTTATAATATTTATGTTTTATCAATTATATTGTAACACCCCGCTTACCACGACACAATATTGTCCGCTTTGTCCCACTGGCTCACGGCTTTGTTCTTGGCGACCTGGCGAGGACTTCCCAGGGGGTCACCCATCCTGGTACTACTCCCACCCAAGCACGCTTAACCACAGAGTTCCCAAGGAACCCGCATGCTTGTGGCCCCAAAACGCGTTGTGTCTGGTAAGGCCAAGGTTTACTAATATATACCCAACATCTCTCCTGCCCTCTAAAGGATGTGGGATTTGCCTAAGGTGTTACACACACCCCCCCTTAGGGACTCATCGTCCTCGATGAGGTTTGCCCCACCATCCCGAACGGCACAGGAGTGGCTCTGATACCATTTGTAACACCCCGCTTACCACGACACAATATTGTCCGCTTTGCCCCACTGGCTCACGGCTTTGTTCTTGGCGACCTGGCGAGGACTTCCCAGGGGGTCACCCATCCTGGTACTACTCCCACCCAAGCACGCTTAACCACAGAGTTCCCAAGGAACCCGCATGCTTGTGGCCCCAAAACGCGTTGTGTCTGGTAAGGCCAAGGTTTACTAATATATACCCAGCATCTCTCCTGCCCTCTAAAGAATGTGGGATTTGCCAAAGCGGACAATATTGTGTCGTGGTAAGCGGGGTGTTACATATATTATATTTATATATTATATATTTATATTCAACATATATATTTATAGAGGAAGGATCATGTGAGAAGTTAAATATTATGTGAGAAGACTATAAGTGTGATATCATATATGATTACATCGCATATGTAGGTGTGTTTAATCATTAAATTGTCTATGTATTGCCTATATAACATGTGTTTAATTATATATGATTATGTTTATGTATCATACATGATATCACAGTTCTCGACTTCTCGTATAAAATTTAGCTTCTCGTTTGAACCAACTCCTACATTTATATTTATAATTATTTATACTTTCTATATTTATAAATTGTACTATATTTATATTTTATAAAATTTATTTTGTATTTATATTTATATTTAATGTATTTGGACCTTTCATCTATGAGATTTGTATATTAATTTGATTTAGTGTTTGTATTTATTAATTATTTATATTTTATATATTTAAAAACTAGACTCTGTTTATCTTTTATAAAAACTATTTTCTATTTATATTTATACTTTATGTGTTTAAACCTTCCATCTACTCAATTTGTATATTGATTTGATTTTTTTAATACTAGATTTGATTTAACGAATGTATTATTTAATACAGCGTTTATATATTGATTTGTATGAACTTCTCACCTACGCTATTTGTGCAAATGATTTGATTAACAAGTTGTGGCATTACTTTTAAACTAGTGTCCACCTCGCGCGTTGCGCGTTAGCGATAAATATTTTAAGTATTTGGCCGAGTTAAGATAAAACGTAGTTTCTCCGTTAATAGTTAATGAGATAGAATTTTAAAAATAAAATGTATTTTCATAAGTGGTACATTTTCATATAGTATCAACCTTCTCTTCGAGATCCTTCATTCTTGCTAATTTATTATTGATTCAAATCGTGAGCTAAAACATATTTAGCTAACTAAATTTTTGACTATCAAAATTATCCCTTATTTCTTATAATTACCTTCATTCTCCAATCTTATGCCTCTCATCAACGTGAGATAACTGATGCAATATTTGAGAATACTGAAATTTCACAATATGACTCATAATAATGGTTGTTCTTTTTATATAAATGAAGTTATATAAAGGTTAATATTTAATAAAAATTGATTTTTAGCAAAATAGGTCGACTAAAAAAAGACAACCAAATAAGTTATCACAAACTCTTTTAAACTTGTAAGGCATCTTATCCACATTTTTCTTTGCTTGCCTATCAATATATATATATATATAAAGAAGAATGTAGGCTAGAGGGTTAATGATAAACTTCCATGCCCATTTATCTATTTTTATAGAATTTGATTTATTTTTAAA
Source organism: Saussurea involucrata (assembly GCA_033807775.1). Classification (NCBI taxonomy): domain Eukaryota; kingdom Viridiplantae; phylum Streptophyta; class Magnoliopsida; order Asterales; family Asteraceae; genus Saussurea; species Saussurea involucrata. Next base: position 25,401,082 of record CM066312.1, read on the forward strand.
AAAAACCATACATTAAATGTTCTCATTAATTAATAAAACTTTTCATTTTTCATTTTATAATTATATAAAATAGATAACATTATAAATCAAATACTTCTTTTAGTAGGCTAACAATCAATATATATATATATATAGAGAGAGAGAGATGGTTAATGATAAGCTTCCATGCCCGTTTATCTATTTTTATAGAATTTTGATTTATTTTAAAAAAAAACCATACATTAAATGTTCTCATTAATTAATAAAAGTTTTCATTTTTCATTTTATATTTATATAAAATAGATAACATTATAAATCAAATACTTCTTTTAGTAGGCTAACAATCAATATATATATATAAAGGAGAATGTAGGCTAGAGGGTTAATGATAAGCTTCCATGCCCATTTATCTATTTTTATAGAATTTTGATTTATTTTTAAAAAAAACATACATTAAATGTTCTCATTAATTAATAAAACTTTTCATTTTTCATTTTATAATTATATAAAATAGATAACATTATAAATCAAATACTTCTTTTAGTGGACTAACAATGCCTATAAATCAAAAATATTTTTAATATTGTACCTTTTTATTTATTTACATTATTATGGATAAGCTAACAATACTTAAAAATCAAATCTTATTTAATAAAATATATTTTTTATTTATTTAATTTTTTGTTTTAAATTGTTTTATTTTGTTAATAAGCTAACAAAACTTTTCATTTTTCATTTTATAATTTTATAAGATAGATAACAATGTTTATAAATCAAATATTTTTAGTAATATGTTATATTTTTTTTATCTTTTAGTATAGTATATTTTTTATCTTTATTTTTTCTTTTAGTAAGATAAAAATGTTTATAAATCAATTTTTTAATATGTATATTTACATTTTTTTTTGGGATAAGTTAACAATGCGTATAAATCAAAACTTATTTAATAATATTTATTTAATTTTTTGTTTTTCATAGTAAACTAACAATGATTATAAATCAAAACTTTTAAATTATTTTATTTTCTTAAGATACCAATGTTTGTATTTTTTTTCTTTTAGTAAGCTAACAATACTTATTTTAATAAATTATGTTTTTTTTAGTTACACAACAACTGCTTATAAATCCATTTTTTTAGATATTTGTATATTCACCGCGCAAGGCGCGGTGCTGTTGCTGTTACCAATTCGTAGATGTGGACTTACCAAATAAGACATCTCGTCCACCTTTAATATACTAACCTCTTCTTTCAAATCTATCGTTTTTCACCGATGTGGGATAAACAAATAAGACATCTCTTCCAGCTTTTATATACTAGCACCCTCTTCCAATCTATTGTCTTTCCGTCGATGTGGGATAATTAAATAAGACTCATTTACTTTACATACTCACTAATTTATCCAAGTTTATCGTCTTTCCATCAATGTAGATAACATCATCTTAATTCAAGATTTGATAATACTTACATCTTCTTGTGACTTGTGAGATAATAAAAAAAAATCACGGTTTAACATTTGATAATATTATATAATTTGATGAAATATAATGATTTCCATACATTTATCTATCAATTTATTTACTTAAAAAATAATTTTTTAAGAAAAATAAGGTTCGCCATAAAGAATATCTAGCCAAGCAATCCTTTAATTAATCCAAAGACAAGTCTCCTCGTTTATTATAGTTACTTTCATTCTCCAATCTTATATTACTTATCATTGTGGGATGAGTAAAACACCACCACAATGCTAGATTTCGAAATACACAGATCTCACACTGCCATATTATTATATATTATTATTTCTTCTTTAATCTATAAATTTAATTATTTCAATTTTTTTAACTTCCCAACAATGTGAGATAGCTAAAAATCAACCACCCCACCATTTGTAAAATACTCAAATTTCATGGTGTTACATCATGACCTTTAGTTCAATTATTGGTTTTTTATCATTTTTATTGATTGATATAATCGATTGATTTTTTATATAATAATAATTTTTATTTGTTTTTCAAAAAATTCATCCAAAATAAACAATCTATGAATCGTGGCCTTATGGATCATGGATGGGCACAAAGGTACCACATTCACATTTTCTATTCACATCTTTATTTTAACTTTTCAACTTTTCACCAACGTGGGATAAACAATAACTTAACCACACAATTCACCACTTGAGAATACTCATATCTCATGGTGTAATCTCATAACCTTTTGGTTTTTTTTAATATATACATATATATATATGTATATATATATATATATATAATATAGATAATATTGATGATATTTTGTTGTAAAAAATGTCATCTAAAATAATACAATCTTATGTGTCAAAACCGATGAATAGACACAAATGCATTACATTCACCTTTCTTACACATCTTTATTCTATTTTTCAACTTGTCACCAATGTGAAATAGCTAAAAGTAAACTACAATTGAGCATTCGAGAATACTCAATTTTCATGATGCAAAAAAAAGGTCATCTAAAATAAGACAACCCTATGAGAATGGACACAAAAGCATCACATCCACCTTTTTAGGGAAATTAATTAAAATGCCACAAGTTTGACCAACACTTACCAAAATGCCACAAATATCTCCCAGTTTGCAAAAATGCCATTTTTCCCGCAATGGGAGCCCGCGATCGCGGGCCCAGGGACCATTTTTGACACTTTTTGAAACTTGCAAGGACCATTTTTGAAAAATTCCATCCCGCGGTCGCGGGCTCCAATCGCGGGGGTTTTATTTTTGTGACTTTTCAATTGCAAGGGACCATTTTTGAAAAATTCCAGGGACCATTTTTGAAAAATTGAACCGCGGTCACGGTTGAAAAGTCCCGCGGCACATGCTTTTTATTGATTTTTAATTGTAATTTACACCTTCAACCCCTATACTTATTTACCTACTTTACTTTATACCTTTTACTTTCATAATTTTAATTTTACATTTAACACATATAATCGTTTATTAACTATAATACGTTAAAAAATACTTTTTAATTTTAACAAGTTACGCTATTACAATCGTCTATTCAATACGTTCGAAATGAGCTCAATCTTAAATTTTTTTGGATTTATATATTTTAATATATATCGTATACACTACATAAAAAATATTTTTTATATTTAAAATTCATACCCTTATAGTTAATTATTTAATTTATGATACATCTCTTATTTTTTTCCAATTTTGTTTTACACTTCTATCGCATTAACATAATAATCATATATTAACTAATTCATTAAATCGTTTTAAATTATTATTATTTGTATGTGTTTATAGATATCGTGAATGGCAATACGACAAACTTTCACGAGAAGGGTATGAATTTTAAATATAAATATTTTTTATGTAGTGTATATGATATATATTAAAATATATAAATCCAAAAAAAATTCAAGATTGGGCTCATTTCGAACGTATCGAATAGACGATTATGTAACACCCTAAAAATAGGGCTAAATTATAATTCACCAAAAATAATACAACGGAAATTCGAGATGCTACAGATTATAATGGTGTAACTTGTTAAAAGTAAAACGTGTTTTTTTAACGTATTTTAGTTAATAAACGATTATATGTGTTAAATGTAAAATTAAATTATGAAAGTAAAAGGTATAAAGTAAAGTTAGTAAATAAGTATAGGGGTTGAAAGTGTAAATATGAAATCAAAATCACAATTTCGAATTGAAATTTACACTTTCAACCCCTATACTTATTTACTTATTTTACTTTATACCTTTTGCTTTCATAATTTAAATTTTACATTTAACACGTATAATCGTTTATTAACAAAAATACGTTAAAAAAATATGTTTTAATTTTAACAAGTTACACCATTATAATCGTCTCTTCGATACGTTCGAAATGAGTTCAATCTTGAATTTTTTTAAATTTATATATTTTAATATATATCATATACACTACATAAAAAAATTATATTTAAAATTCATACTCTTATAGTTAATTATTTAATTTATGGTACATCTCTTATTTTTTTTTCAATTTTGTTTTACACTTCTATCGCATTAACATAATAATCATATATTAACTAATTCATTAAATTGTTTTAAATTATTATTATTTGAATGTGTTTATAAATATCGTGAATGGCAATAGGAGAAGGTTTCACGAGAAGAATATGAAATGGGGTTTTAACAAGTTGGTATCACTGGACTCATTTAAGAATTGTGAAAATGGGTATTTGTCGAACGATGATTCATGTGTGTTTGGAACTGAAGTATTTGCAGTTACAGAGTATGCACAAAAGGATCGATGTCTGTCCATCACAAAGCCTCCGCCAATTTGTAATACTTACACTTGGACCATCGATAATAAAATAAATAAAACGTATTTTAACTATAAGAGTACCATAAATTAAATAATTAACTGTAAGGGTATGAATTTTAATTATAAAAAATATTTTTTATGTAGTGTATATGATATATATTAAAATATATAAATCCAAAAAAATTCAAGATTGGACTCATTTCGAACGTATCGAAGAGACGATTATAATAGCATAACTTGTTAAAATTAAAACGTATTTTTTAACGTATTATAGTTAATAAACGATTATATGTGTTAAATGTAAAATTAAAATTATGAAAGTAAAATGTATAAAGTAAAGTAGGTAAATAAGTATAGGGGTTAAAAGTGTAAATTACAATTAAAAATCAATAAAAAACATGTGCCGCGGGACTTTTCAACCGTGACCGCGGTTCAATTTATCAAAAATGGTCCCTAGAATTTTTCAAAAATGGTCCCTTGCAATTGAAAAGTCACAAAAATAAAACCCCCGCGATTGGAGCCCGCGACCGCAGGATGGAATTTTTCAAAAATGGTCCCTGCAAGTTTCAAAAAGTGTCAAAAATGGTCCCTGGGCCCGCGATCGCGGGAAAAATGGCATTTTTACAAACTGGGAGAGATTTGTGGCATTTTGGTAAGTGTTGGTCAAACTTGTGGCATTTTAATTAATTTCCCTCATTTTTATACACATCTTTATTCAAAATTTTCAACTTTTCACCAATGTGAGAGAGTTAAAGCTCAACCACAATCTATCATTTGAGAATACTCTCATGATGCAAAATACAGGTTATCCAAAATAAGATAACTCTATGAGAATGAAAACAAAGTCATCACATCCAACTTTCTTATACACACACATATTTGTTCTAATATTTCAACTCCTCACCAATGTGGGATGGCTATAACTCAACCACAATCCACCATTTGAGAATACTCAATTCTCATGGTGCCACATCATTCCTATTGTGTTTTCCTTTTATATATATAAAGATTATTTATGAACTAAATATCAAAATTGAAACATATAAATCACAACTTTGTACAGTTTCATTAGAAATTTATGATATAAACGCTAAATCAAATCAATACAATGTTGCATATATGGAAGGTTTAAATAGATAAATAGTAATAAATAACAAATAAATTTATAAAAGATAAATATAGCATAATTTATAAATATATAAACTACAAATAATTTATAAATATAAATATAAATATAAAATACAAATACAAATACAAATAATATATATATATATATATATATAATACATAAAATATAAATATAAATATAGTTTAGAGTAAATTACATATTTAGTCCATGTGCTTTGAAAAATGGTAAAAATTAAATAAAGTTTGCAAAAAGATCATATTTAACGAAAAAGTTGGACGACCGTTAATATGAAAGAGCAAATTCATAAGAATCTGCAAACCTGAAGGTTGGTTGTGTAATAAATGAAGTTAAGGGATCAAATCCGTAATTTTTTACATATCTAATCTTAGAGACCAAAATTATAATTACTTTCAACAACAAGTATCAATTAGGAGCTTATCTCCTTATATTCTAGGGAAGTTTATGACGAAGTAAATTATGAAAGCTTCAATTTTGCACAATCTAGAACTAGTGGAAGCTTTAATTTAACCAATGAAGTTAGGTTTGCATCTGTTTGTTTGTTTGTGGTCCAAGCTCTGTGACTGTGATTGCAAGTAAGCAAATACATCTTGGGACAAAAGGTTCTTCTAATTGATAGAATGCCATCTCGTATGCCCTTCATTTTGTTTTCTAGATGCTTGCTTCTTTTGTTCTAGTAGAAATTACGTTTCAGACCCCCTTTCCTCATTGCTGATTAACCAAAAGTTGCACTGTTTTAACTTGTGCTTACTAAATCAAATTGGCTTAATAAGTCCCTTTCTTGCAAATCTAGAATGCATCACCATTTAAATTGTACAAGGGTTAGTTTGATTTGAAATACTTGTAGGCTGTAGGCTTTCTTGAAACATGACTTTATCCATGGAATTTGTTGGAATTCAAAGATTCCATACCAAACAACGGAATGGAATCTGGTCAATGGAATTTAACATTCCAATTCCATCACATTTCATCACATTCTGTAAACCAAATGCCACCTTAGGAACTTTGCTTTGTCCACTGTTTCTCTCTTTTTCTTGACATATATAATAAAACCCACACACACTACTCACATTTGTTTGAGGAACCCTTAGGGGGTGTTTGTTGTAAACTTAATGAGCTTAATGGGATGTATACCTTATTCGGTAAGCCATACATCAGCACGACAAACAAACAGAAATTTAATTTAGTTAATACAGACAACTTAATGTATATGGACAACTTAATTCATACAGGACTTATGAAAAAACAACCAAACAGACCCTTAATCTCCAAGGAGGTTAGGTGCCACCGAGTCATTGACCTTTTGGTGTCGTTTATCTTTTTATGTGCAGCGGAGGTTGTGGCAGGCTCAACAGCGTGGCTTGGCAGAGGCTTCTCGTGTGTTTGTGTTCAGGGAAGAGAAGGTGACTCTCGCCCGTCATTTGATTTGACCCCTGCCCAGGTATGGTTTGAAACCCGTTAAGAAGATTTTATAGTAGACCCGTAACGGTGGTGTCTTTTTGAACAAATGAGTTATGGCTACAATAATATGCTCATAGAGTCATAGTTGGTTTTCGCTTTATTTATACCATTATTCAACATATCTTGTTCTTGGTTCATAGTTTGAACATAACACTGATAACAACAAAAGATGCCAGGAGTTATGTTTTAGGTTCTAACTGGACAAATAGAACATAAATTCCTTCCCATGATTCTAGTGGGGTGTTGCTTTACTCATCTTTATGAAAGTTCTATTCCTTCCTCGAATTTGAAGAACACTTATCGTGCCAGTTTACAAGGTTCTTGACTTCTTGTAAGCCTTGTTGTGTTCCTTTTCGGTGTGTAAATCTCTAAATCCTTTTGGTTGTTTTGAAGAAATAGAGATTGGGGGTTAAGAAATGGGAGAATTGATGTCATACATTATGTTAGAAAAATGTTGCAACATTAACAAGTTTTCTAGTCAAAACTAAGATCACACCTATATCCATATCTACCACTCCCATAAATGATATTTATCTTTCCTATTGACCTCCTTTTTTTAATAATCATGGGTGTCTGGGTCAACTTGCATGCACCTAGACTAATCCCATGGGACCATGAAGTTGTGAATAAGGGAAAACTAATGCAGCGTACAATAAGTGAAACGAAGGTTGATTCGGTTGATTATGTGAATACTCGGGGAACAATCTCTTCTAAAGTTCGTTGATTCAACTAATTCTAAACTTTAGGCTCAAATCGAATTCATCCGAACTCAAATTTAGGATGAAAAATGAAAGTCTCTCTCTTCTAAGCTTGACCTTCAAAATTAAACCGAAACATATAAATAAGTACCAAACGTAAATAGGCCGGAAAAAGATGATGGGCCTATCATAAAAGCCCAAATAGAAAATGGAAATATAGCAAAAAAAAAACACAAAAGTATCCAAAAACATGTTCAAACGGCGGTTTTTAGGCCTCAAAAATCTCCTAGACCCCTTTGGATCCTACCTTGGGCGTGCTCCTCATTTCAAGCTTCGAATCGATATATTATGGGCCTGAAACGAAATCCCATAGCAAAGGTTATGCGTGTGACACCCTCTGTTAGCCTTGTCATGGGCCTCCAAGAACAATAAGGCCTAGGCCAGCATCACAGACTCTCTAGGGTCCTGAGGGGACTTGAACTAGTGACCTCTTGTTGGACTAAATCTTATCATCGAGCCGATGCATCCAAATATCAATATGATGGCAGTTACATGGCCTTGTTACTTATTCAGTTATAAATGATGATCCAGCATAATGGAAACAAGACTTTGCTATCAAATTATGTTGAAAGTAAATATTATTTGGGTTTAAAATCATAACCATTTATGTAACCATAAATAAGGTGGGTAATCCGGTATAGACTGATGCTTCATTTCTCTTCAGGAAATTTGCTTACAAAGACTACAACAACGTTTAGACATTGCCTATGATAGTTCAATTCCGGAACACCAGGTAAATGTCTTGCTGATAACTTTTTATCTGATTCAAGAAAAGAAACACATATTCTTGAGATTTAGTCTAGAAAAAGAGGGTTTTATCTGGGACATTGTTGTTTATACTTAGGAAGCATTGAGAGCATTGTGGAAAGTTTCCTTTCCTGAAGAGGAACTTTGTGATCTAATTTCTGAACAATGGAAGGAAATGGGTTGGCAAGGGAAAGATCCTTCGACTGATTTTCGGTAAAATCACATTTTGTGTTGTTTCTTAAGAGCTCCCATTGACATATATTATTGTATTGTTAATACCTGGGGATTTTGTTATAGGGGCGGTGGGTTTATATCTCTCGAGAACTTATTGTATTTTGCCAAGTATTTCCCGGTACTCTCTCTCTCTCTCTCCTTCCTTGCATCTCTAGCTAGATATGTGGATTGATAACAATGTGATCAAGATTGTGACTTATGGTTATTATTAGGTTGTATAACTTGCATCCTGCTTACTCATATTTGGTTTATCAAAATTTAGCATATCTGTCTTTCTCTTTCTCTCTTTCTATTTCTATTGCTATTGTTGTTGCTTACTCATATCTACCTTTTCACTTTTTAGCTTATCGGTAGTCTCCATTTCACACACTTTTCACAAGTTGTGGGTCTTCATGGAAACAATCGATCACTTTACATTTAGGGTAGATATCAGGTGTACGTACATCTTACTCCCCCAGACCCGACCCCACCTTCGGTTTGTGATATTATTGGGCTTCTTTGGATTGGTTTGGTTTATAGCGTGCATCTCGTAGATAGGCTAATCACACCACTAGTTTATTGTTTATTGATTCTATTCATGGATGGTATGCCACAAATGTTGTGTAGTATATTTTGATTTACATGTGTAGTATAACCATCTCTACTTTTTATTTATGTTAGCTAATTATCAAATCCGACTCATAGAGGGAGCATGGGAAGAGTTGAACTTGAGCTTGACTATCAAATGTACAACATTGACTTAGGTCCATTTAGTGTGGACTTCATTTCTCTTTTTCAATAGACAACATATATATATATATATATATATTCATGATTGAACTGGGACCCACAAAATGGAGAGATGAACTGGGAGTGAAACATAGTACATATATTATTGGACTTCATGTAAGGTCCTTCTTATTAAGTATTGCAGTTGGGGGAAGGGGGGGATAGAAGATATATAGGTTTGCAGTGGTGTATTAGGTAGGATAGATAGAGGAAAGGTTTATGTACATCAGACCCTATTTCCGAATGGGATTTATATTGTGTTTATTGGTTTAGTTTATGTAAGTACCTTTCGTTTGCCCAACATGATCGATATGAATATAATTACATTCACGTAACATGAATGACATGATATGATTACATTCACGTAACATGAATGGTTTTTATTTTCAGTAGTCGTTGGAAAGATGTTATGTGGTTACAGTTTAATCTTGTGCAGAAATCATTCCAAGATCTTCTTCGAAAGCAGGAAGGTGAGCGTGCCATGTGGGAATATCCGTTTGCTGTAGCTGGCGTCAACATTACATTCATGCTTATTCAGATGTTGGATCTCGAAGCACGTATTATACTTCACTTGTTACAACTATATATACAAAATGACCTTTAGCCTTCCAAATGCATGACTAGAATCAAAAGTGTTCACCATCTTTCATAGACCAAACCAAACAAAATGAGCTCGGTATCTCCCACGACCTCTGCCCCTCTACCACAAATAGTAGAACGACCGTTTTTGCAGCATACATAAAAAAGCTTTTAACTTCTGGTTGTTTGAATTATAACTTCTTTACTGGTGCAGTAAAACCACGAAGTTTTGTGGGATCGACTTTCGTGAAGTTTCTTTCAGGTAAATCTGACCACTCTGTTTGATTGCTATATTCAGAAGTAATGTGACTTTGTCATCTGTTGTTACTTTTTTTATCCAATAATAAGCCCCTTGTTAATAACCAATAATCATCACTGCATGGATAGCATTCTTCGTTTCTAATTGCATTCAATGACTTCACTCGTGTGTGTATCTATACATTGATCAAACTGAAACCAAACAAGGCCAGGATATACTCGGAGGGGGGGGTTCTAGATGGGTAACATGTAGGAAGACTTGACATCTACCTCAAAGATATATAATATACATAGTGGGTATGTTTGGTTTTAATGACTTGTACCGAGTTTCTCCATTTGCGCTACAGAAAATGAATCGGCATTCGACCTTCTTTATTGCATTACGTTCAAGCTAATGGATCATCAGTGGCTGACCATGCATGCGTCTTACATGGATTTCAATGTATGTGTTTCTTTATTCTATACGATTTGTACAAATAGTTCAAAATAAAAGCAATTAAGTTATTGGGAACACAGGCGGTGATGAAGTCAACACGTCGTCAGCTTGAAATAGAGCTTATGCAAGAAGACATAACACGACTTGAAGAATTACCATCCTATTGTCTACTTGGTCGATAGCAAGCAGTCAAGTCTTGGATTTTTCATCACAACATTTTAGCTGAGTATATCTATTATTATATATGTCCAATACCATATATAATCATGATTTGATTTTTTTGCTTGGTTACTACTTGCTTGTCTAATGCAATAGAATCATGATACAATTCTCCTTGTGGGTGATTATGTTTATATGACATGAATGTTTCATCTTGTGAGTTGATTTTGTGTTTACTTTCATGTTTGTACGTTCCTATTTTCACATAAATAGTCCCTCTACCCCTTAGGGTGTTCGGGGTTCGTTTGATCTGCTTTTGTTTTTGTTCCAATTTTAGACTAAAAGATTTAATTAACGAATAAAGATTGTATTTTGATGCAATGGAAATGAAGGGCGTAATGCCTGAATGAACGTAATTTTTTGCTTAATTGGTTTTTCTTTCTACATTGATCTGCACGGACATATGTAAAATTATGGAACTTGAATAAACATCTATAAAACAAATGAAAATTGGAGATCGATAAACAGTTGGAAACATTATATATGAATAGTCAAAACCTCATATTTTTATAACAAGTTTTAAATCGTATTGACAGAAAGTTAAAACTATATATACATAAATTTGAAATATAATAAAACCTAAATTTATAATTAAAAGAACAAACTTTAATAATAAATCATCCAAAACTCCAACAAGAATTAAACCACGCTGGTTTGAATTTATCCTTCGCGATACATTCAACAAAGAACATGGTAGAAACAGAGTGTTCACTTAGGGTGCGTTTGGTACGTAGGAGAGAAATGTTATCCCCACTCAGACCAAGACATGACTTTTACTTGTTCAAATAACAATTAAGGTGAAGCAGGGTCAGTCAGGAAAGACGAATCTCCCGAATTGGACATCCAATTGCTTCGATTTGAATTATCCGGAGAATGCCTTATATAGATATCCAATATATCAAAAAGATGGACAATCAAACCTATTTGTCGGATAGAACATGACAAGACGGGACATGACAGAACAAAACTGTTCAGCGTTTAGTAGACATAACTGGACAGAACAAAACATATAACATTTGATAATATACAATAAATAAAATTTAAAGAATGAATAAAATATAAAATAGAACGTGTATTTGATGTTTTAGAAGAGAATTCGATTTTATTTTGAGATTATATTGGTAAAACATAAGTCTGTTCCAGTTTGTTCTATGCGGTGGGGGTGGAACAGGCATGTTCCGGTGTAATAACCAGGTATTTTATCTAATTTAAATTTGAAAAATTTTATAAGTTTTATGTTAGTGTTTTATGGAGTAAGAAGTTAGGGGTAAGTTTTAATTTTTATTTGAAAGTTTAGGGTATTTATTGCCAAGTGAGATAAGTTTAAGGTTTGTTTGGTCTTTTATCCAAACCTCTTTACCCAAAAACCGACTTCCTATTTTAGTAAGGATATGTGTCCTTTTTTTAAGAGAAAATATCCTAAGTATTAGTGTGTAGTGTGTTCGGTTTAGAGAGAGAGAGAAGGAAATCGAGAGAGAGATTAAGGGAAAGAAGAAGGAAGAAATAAAGAGTATGCTGCTGTAATTTAAGGACCAAACTGATATAGTAAAATTCAAAGATAAAAGTGGGACTTGTTGAAGAGATTTTTGAAGAACTTGGAAAAGCATTCAGGTGAGTTTTATTTTAAAAACATTTTTTTTCAACTGGAATACATATATATGTGATTTATATATCTATGAGAAATGGATATGTATGGATTGAGAATGTGATACATAATGTGATTATGTGTTTTTATTGAAATGTTTATATACATGATGGTATACTGTAATTATATGAGTATTCTGCGAGAATACGGGGCCGGGATCCGAGGTGCGGACCGGTGTGTTGCCGGGTTCCGGTAAGCGGACAGGCGTGTTTACTGTAGATGTTGTACAGCAGAGTGAATTGACTAGTTGGCTTGCAACCACTAGTTTGGCCAATTGTGGAGGAATAAGGGGGAATGAGTGGATACGAATCGCAAGTCTTGGTTGGTATTTAATTACGTGTGATATATGTGTGTTTGTATAAAAAGGTTTTATTTAATTGGATTCTTGGCAAGTTTCAACTGACAGAGATTTTCTCACTGGACCATTAGGTCTAACCCTCATTTTTCTGTTTTAAAAATATGTATTCTAGGTGGTGGATCGGGTAAGGGCAAGTGAAAAGTTTATGCCGTGGATATCTCTTGTGAAGACTTTTGTGTTGATGACATAACTATGTTTTGAACCCATGACTTTGTTATTAATCAACATGTATTGTATTCCGCGAAAAATTTGTACTCGTTTATTTTTATGTTACCTAGACTTTGGGACCGAACGTGTTATATATAATGTATCTTTTGATAATATTATGGCATGAATATATGTTATTTGTATATTTGGAAATCGGGGACGTTACAAATGGTATCAGAGCCTTAGTTTAAGGGATTTAGGTATAAATATTCGTACCTAGACTTAAACTGCATGTGAAGTAGGATGTCCCTATTATGATAGAACCTGGGGATTGCTAAGTATGAAAGGTAGAAAGAACATCATGTAAGGTAATTTCGAATTACACTTGGCCAGTGTAATTATGTTTTTACAGGTGCATGTTTGAACTGGAATACCTTGTTATATGGGGTATATGCTTATGTGTATATTAACCTTGTTCGAATCTACAGAATGGCGAGTGGCACTAGACAGAGGATTCGGAGGGGAGGAGGGAATCCGGGTGAAGAAAACCCACCAGTAGGAACAGGGGGAAGAGGAGGAGATCGTGGTAGAGGCAGAACTGGAGGCAGAACTGGAGGCAGAACTGGAGGTAGAACTGGGGGTGGAACAGGGGGCCGAACCGGGGGAAGAACTCAAGGTACAGAGTTTGTTACGCGAGAAGACCTGACTGCTGAAATGGGAAGGTTACAGGCTAGTATACAAGCAATGATTGAACGAAGTCGAAACAGTGAAGCTGATCCACCAGGTCCGGAACAAGAAGTCGAAATGCCAATCACCCCTACTGTTTTACCAATAACGAAGAAGTGTGATTATAAGATGTTTCTTGGTTGCAAACCCCCTACGTATTCAGGAGACCGGGATCCAGTGAAAGCAATGAGGTGGCTGAAGGAAATGGAAGCTATATTCAAGACAAGTAAGTGTGCTGAGGAGGATAGAGTACTGTATGGAACAACAATGTTGAAGGGTGATGCCTTGTATTGGTGGGAGGCTCATATGGAATCCGAAGGAGCAGACATATATTCTACTTTCCCTTGGGAAGAATTTGTTTTAGTTTTCACACAACACTTCTGTCCACAAGCAGCTGTCAGGCAACTGGAAGAGGAATTTATGAGTCTGCAACAAGGAAATTTGTCAGTAAGAGACTATACCGCAAGGTTCTTAGAGAAATCTCGTTTTGCGGGATATTATGTTGCTACAGAGAAATTGAAGATGGACAGATACATCTATGGGCTCAATTCGGAGGTCAGAAGATTGGTTACTGCAACAAGGCCAGATACCTTTACAGCCGCAGTGGACGCGGCTGAAAATGTGGAACGAGATGCCAGTGATAGGAGTATGGGGAAAAGAAAATGGGAAGGACCACCTCACGATCCGAAGAAGCCCAGATTTCAGAAGTTCGATAACCGTGCACCTTTCCGACCAATGGAAAGACCTTGTCCGAAGTGCCACCGTGTTCATCAAGGAAACTGTCAGAGTGAATCGCGGGTTTGCTATAGGTGTGGGAAGACCGGGCATGTTTCTAAAGATTGTCGCGTTACGCGGTTTTGCTACACATGTAATTCTCCGGATCATCTTCAGCCACATTGTCCGCAAAGAAAAATACAACAGGGTGGATTATCAGGGAAACCAGCAAGTTCCAGCCCCGTAATTCCAAGGATAGAATCGCCGAAAGCAAGGGGTCGTACGTTCCAAATGACCGCTAAAGAAGCGGAGGAAACTCCGGATGTGGTTAGAGGTACATTTTTCATAAACTCTACACGTGCTAAGGTGTTATTTGATTCTGGTGCAAACCGATCCTTTGTGTCGCCTTCGTTTGCTGCTCACATGCATTTAGAGCCTAAAATGTTAAAACATGCTTTGTTGGTAGACACTGCGAATGATAATCAGGTGTCGGTAAAAGAAGTATTTGATGGCTGTGTGATTGATATAGAGGGTTATGGTGTACCAATACGATTGTTTCCTATAGCCTTGATCGAATTTGATGTGGTGGTAGGAATGGATTGGTTAGCTAAGAATCAGGCTAGCATAGTTTGTGATAAGAAGATAATTAATGTTGTTCTACCTGATAAGAGATCAGTGGTGATTTATGGTGATCGTAGCAATCATCAGTCTTGTCTTATTTCTATGATAGAAGCTCGTAAGTGTGTCAGCAAGGGTTGCCCGAGTTACTTAGCCTATGTGATAGATAGTAGGCCTGAAAAGAATAGGTTGGAAGATATTCCTATTGTTAGTGAGTTTCCAGAGGTTTTTCCTGAGGACTTGAATAGTCTCCCTCCTGATAGGCAAGTAGAGTTTGGCATAGACCTGATACCTGGAGCCGCTCCTATTGCTCGTGCACCATACCGACTTGCTCCTCCAGAGATGAAAGAGATGATGACGCAACTACAAGGCCTATCCGATAAAGGCTTCATCAGACCTAGCTCTTCGCCGTGGGGTGCACCAGTGTTGTTTGTGAAAAAGAAAGACAGCTCAATGAGAATGTGTATCGACTACCGGGAACTGAATAAGCGCACGATCAAGAACAAGTATCCACTTCCTAGAATTGATGATCTCTTCGATCAGTTAGTTGGAGCTTGCTATTTCTCCAAGATTGATCTCAGGTCTGGATACCATCAGTTGAAGGTTAAAGAAGAAGATGTTTTAAAGACTGTTTTTCGTACGAGGTACGGTCACTACGAGTTCTTAGTAATGCCATTTGGATTGACGAACGCTCCGGCCGCTTTTATGGATCTGATGAATCGGGTATGTAGGCCTTATCTCGATAAATTTGTAATTGTATTTATCGATGATATACTTATCTATTCCCGATCCAAAGAGGATCACGCACAACATATTCGTTTGATTTTGGAGTTACTGAAGGAGGAAAAGTTATACGCTAAATTCTCAAAGTGTGAGTTCTGGTTGCGGGAAGTTCAGTTCTTGGGGCATGTTGTTTCAGAGAAAGGCATTCAAGTAGATCCGACGAAAGTGGAAGCGATTGAAAGATGGGAACCGCCGAAGACGCCGACTGAAGTACGTAGTTTTCTGGGTTTAGCTGGGTATTACCGAAAGTTTATAAAGGACTTCTCTCGTATTGCTACACCTCTTACTAAGTTGACTCGAAAGAATCTGAAGTTTGAATGGAAAGCAGAACAGGATGGAGCATTCAGGATACTGAAGGAGAGACTCTGCAGCGCGCCGATTTTAGCATTGCCAGAAGGTTCAGAAGATTTTGTTGTCTACAGTGATGCTTCTAAACTAGGATTAGGATGTGTACTTATGCAGCGTGGGAAGGTGATTGCGTATGCTTCTCGTCAGTTGAAAGATCATGAACGGCAGTACCCTACACACGATATGGAATTAGCAGCAGTGGTGTTCGCATTGAAGATTTGGAGACATTATCTTTATGGTACCAAATGTCAGATTTTTACTGATCACAAGAGTCTCCAACATCTTTTCGACCAGAAAGAATTGAATATGAGGCAAAGGAGATGGCTGGAATTGGTGAATGATTACGATTGTGAAATTCTCTATCATCCGGGAAAGGCGAATGTGGTGGCCGATGCCTTGAGTCGTCAGGAAAGGAGTGGAACAATAAGAGTTATTTCGATAAGGGCTGAACTTCTACCGAGTATCTTTAAAGAATTGCAAAAGTGTCAAATAGAAGCGTTTCAATAAGAACATCTGAAGTCAGAACGATTAGTGGGGTTGTCAGAATTACTAGAAAAAGATGATCGCGGGTTGTTGTGTTTGGGGAGCAGAATTTGGGTGCCTCGTTTGGGTGGGTTACGCGATCGTGTACTACAAGAAGCTCATAAATCTCGTTTCTCTATTCATCCAGGTACGAATAAGATGTATAGAGATTTGAAACAATTTTATTGGTGGACAGGGATTAAGAGAAGTGTTGCTAAGCATGTGGAAGATTGTAATACGTGCAAGAAGGTAAAGATTGAACATCAAAGGCCGTTTGGTCAGTTGCAGCGATTGAAAATACCGATGTGGAAATGGGAGCAGGTTACTACGGACTTCATCACTAAGCTACCAAGGACTTCGAAGGGATTTGATTCTATTTGGGTAATTGTTGACAGATTGACGAAGTCTGCTCATTTCTTACCAATAAAGGAAACTGATTCGATGGAACGCTTAGCCAAATTATATATTGATGAAATAGTAACTCGACATGGGGTTCCAATCTCGATTATTTCTGATCGGGATAGTCGTTTTACTTCGAGATTTTGGAGAAGCTTTCAAAGGGAGATGAGGACGCAAATAAAGTTAAGTACAACATACCATCCTCAAACCGACGGTCAGAGTGAAAGAACAATCCAGACTTTAGAAGATATGCTCCGGGCTTGTATAGTTGATTTTGGGGGATCG
The DNA here is from genome assembly GCA_033807775.1 of Saussurea involucrata. NCBI lineage: Eukaryota > Viridiplantae > Streptophyta > Magnoliopsida > Asterales > Asteraceae > Saussurea > Saussurea involucrata. The sequence continues at coordinate 25,418,506 of CM066312.1, forward strand.
TGGGATAAACATCTACCGTTGATCGAATTTGCCTACAACAAAAATTATCATTCCAGCATTCAAGCGGCATCGTTTGAAGTATTGTATGGTAGAAAATGTCGAACGCCTCTGTGTTGGAATGAAGTGGGAGAGAAACAATTAGCGGGACCAGAAATAGTCCATCTAACCGCGGATAAGGTTACTAAGATCCGAGAACGTTTGAAAGTGGCTCAAGACAGACAGAAAAGCTACGCAGATAGACGCCGGAAACCGTTAGAGTTTCAAGTTGGGGATTTCGTGATGTTGAAAGTCTCGCCTTGGAAAGGAGTCGTTAGATATGGAAGACAAGGTAAACTTAGCCCGAGGTATATTGGACCGTTTGCAATTACAGAAAGAATTGGTGAAGTAGCTTACCGATTGGATCTACCGATAGAGTTAAGCCGTATCCACAACGCGTTTCATGTATCGAACTTTCGGAAATGTTTGGTTACGCCAGATCAGGCTGTCTCTCTACCAGATATTCAAGTTGATGAAAGGTTGAACTACGTGGAAGAACCGGAAGCCATAGTTGATCACAAAGTTAAAGTGTTGCGAAACAAAGAGATCAGGCAAGTGAAAGTTATGTGGAAACATCATAGAGGTCAGGATGCGACATGGGAATCGGAGTCAGAGATGAGAACCAAATACCCTCATCTGTTCGCTTAAATTGAATTCTGGGACGGAATTCTTTTAAGGGGGAGATGTTGTAATAACCAGGTATTTTATCTAATTTAAATTTGAAATTTTTTATAAGTTTTATGTTAGTGTTTTATGGAGTAAGAAGTTAGGGGTAAGTTTTAATTTTTATTTGAAAGTTTAGGGTATTTATTGCCAAGTGAGATAAGTTTAAGGTTTGTTTGGTCTTTTATCCAAACCTCTTTAGCCAAAAACCGACTTCCTATTTTAGTAAGGATAGGTGTCCTTTTTTTAAGAGAAAATATCCTAAGTATTAGTGTGTAGTGTGTTCGGTTTAGAGAGAGAGAGAAGCAAATCGAGAGAGAGATTAAGGGAAAGAAGAAGGAAGAAATAAAGAGTATGATGCTGTAATTTAAGGACCAAACTGATATAGTAAAATTCAAAGATAAAAGTGGGACTTGTCGAAGAGATTTTTGGAGAACTTGGAAAAGCATTCAGGTGAGTTTTATTTTAAAAACATTTTTTTCAACTGGAATACATATATATGTGATTTATATATCTATATGAAATGGATATGTATGGATTGAGAATGTGATACATAATGTGATTATGTGTTTTTATTGAAATGTTTATATACATGATGGTATACTGTAATTATATGAGTATTCTGCGAGAATACGGAGCCGAGATCCGAGGTGCGGACCGGTGTGTTGCCGGGTTCCGGTAAGCGGACAGGCGTGTTTACTGTAGATGTTGTACAGCAGAGTGAATTGACTAGTTGGCTTGCAACCACTAGTTTGGCCAATTGTGGAGGAATAAGGGGGAATGAGTGGATACGAATCGCAAGTCTTGGTTGGTATTTAATTACGTGTGATATATGTGTGTTTGTATAAAAAGGTTTTATTTAATTGGATTCTTGGCAAGTTTCAACTGACAGGGATTTTCTCATTGGACCATTAGGTCTAACCCTCATTTTTCTGTTTTAAAAATATGTATTCTAGGTGGTGGATCGGGTAAGGGCAAGTGAAAAGTTTATGCCGTGGATATCTCTTGTGAAGACTTTTGTGTTGATGACATAACTATGTTTTGAACCCATGACTTTGTTATTAATCAACATGTATTGTATTCCGCGAAAAATTTGTACTCGTTTATTTTTATGTTACCTAGACTTTGAGACCGAACGTGTTATATATAATGTATCTTTTGATAATATTATGGCATGAATATATGTTATTTGTATATTTGGAAATCGGGGACGTTACATCCGGCTTGTTCCACTATGTTCCTGTCTGTTCCACAAAAGTTCTGTGAAACATGGGACAATGATCTCTGTTTTATTCTGTCATGTCCAGTGTATCAAAGGCACCCTTAGTAAACATAAAATAAGTTATGTACACAAATTAAAACCAACCTGGTAATCGTTAACGATATGAAGCAAATTGCACGGCTAAGATCATGTCCTTAAAAAGGTTATACGACTACTCTTTTAGTTGTAAGCCTCAAAGTAGCAAAGTCGTGGGATTTGATACAGTTAGTATTTGAATTGTCAACAACAATGACAACGGAAATAAAGCAAAATTGATGCAAAATTTTGATGGCAGAAAAGGACTAGAGCAGTGAGAGAATTCGTAGCAGGGAGAGTAGAGAATTCAGAGATTTTTTTGATGTGTTTTTTTCTAAAAGATTTAAACCTTATTTATATCTAACAAAACCCGTAGAAACTAGAGCTTCTTCCCCGTGTTTAGGGATCACGAAAGTTAGTTGGAGACTAAGCCTGTAACTGATAAGTTTAATTTAAAAAACGTTTCTAAAGATTTTAGATTTCGATATTTAATATGAGAAAAAATCGAATTTAATTATTGGATAAATATTAGCTTTTATTTAATCCTCAATTATCCAATCATCTCTATATTTCTCAATAAAAAGAAAGCTCGAGACGAGGCTCCCCTGCTCCAATGCGTAGTGCTCTAATTAGAAATAAGACATGGGACTTGGTACCTAGGCCAACCAATGTCAATGTATTGTTGCATATGCCTATTTAAGCATAAAATTAGTTCCGATGGTTCTTTGGAGCGCCATAAGGCTTGTTGGTTGTTAATGGCAGGTCCGAACAGGTTGGTAACGATTGCGATGAGACATTCAGTAGAGTTGTGAAACCGTGCACCATACACACTGTTCTCAGTATTGTTGTCTCGAGAAAGTGGCTCATACATAAACTGGATGCTAAAAACTCCTTCTTACATGGCCCTTTCAAAAGATTGTTTATATGCATCAACCTCCGGGGTTTGTGGACATGTCTGCCCCTAAAAAAATGTGTCTTCTCCGCAAATCTCTCTATGGCCTCAAACAAGCCCCGAGAGCCTGATATCAACGATTTGCTACCTATCTTCCGTCTATCGGTTCATCAATATCAAATGCGACCCCTCTCTGTTCATCTACAAGAACGGTCACGACATGTCTTATCTTCTATTATATGTTGATGACATTATGTTAACTACTTCTAATGACAGTTTACGACGTCATCTTATCTCTCTTCTGGAATCAGAATTTGTCAAGACAGATCGTGGTCCTCTCACCTATTTCCTTGGCATCTCTGTTATACGCAAAAGAGATCATTTATTCCCCAGTTAAAAGATATATGCTGAAGAGATCTTGGCACAGGCCAATATGTTGGCTTGCAACTTGGTTGTTACACCGGTGGACACAAAGTCCAAAATAAGTGTCACTGATGGGCCTCCCGTGGCAGACTCTACTCACTATCGGCAATTGACCAGTGCCCTCCAATACTTGACATTTACGAGACCAGACATATCTTACGCAGTCCAACAGATATGCCTCTTCATGCATGACCCCCGTGAACCACACCTTCATGCCCAAGCGTGTCATTCGTTACATTAAAGGAACCTTAGACTTGGCTTGTCTTTCTCAAACATTTCCACCAACAGTCTGGCTGACGCAGATTGGGGTGGATGTCCTGATACACGACGTTCCACGTCTAGTTATTGTGTGTTTCTTGGGGACAATCTTATCTCTTGCTCCTCGAAATGACAAGCTACTCTATCTCGCTCTAGTGCCGAGGCTGGATATCGGGGTGTCGCTAATGTCGTCGATGAAGCTGCATGGCTCTGTAATCTTCTTTTTGAGCTTCACTGTCCCCTCACAAAAAACAATACGCGACATTGTTAGTGCTATTTACATGTCTTCTAACTTGGTGCAACATCAACGCACAAAGCATATAGAGATGGACATCCATTTTGTTCGTGAAAAAGTTTCTTTCGGCCATGTTCGTTTAGGGTGCGTTTGGTATGCATACTGGGTGGGACGGGACGGGACAAAATAAATAGTCCCATGTTTGATAGACCATGGGACAAAAATGAGATGGGACAACATGGAACAAAACTTAATATTTTTTGTTCCATTTTTCAAGATTTCAATTCTACAATTAATTCATCAAACTAAACCTAAACCAAAAAAAACACAAATTGTACGTCTCCTCCATCCTCTCTTCCATCGCTCCAACATCTTTGATCAAAGCTTCAAAGGACGAACTCTTCTACCAAATCAGTCTCATTTTCTGCAGAAATCGAGTTCTTTATGCCCGAAAGTCTGTTTGTCTTCTCAAGAAATCGAGTTTATCTTATGCAGAAATCGGGTTTATCAATCCAGAAATCGAGTTCTTAATCTTAGTCTCAATCTCCAAAAATCGAGTTCTTATCGGTTCAAATTATCGATTTCTGTTTTCTGATTTCAGATCATCGATTTATGATTTCAAGTTATGAGCCCTTGTTTTCGAGCCATGGTTTTGAGTTCATCTGATTTCTGATTTGGTCCAGGTTATGTTGTTGTGCTCAAAGATAGAACCTTGTTTTAGTCCTAACATTCATATTGTAATGAAGATAAGTTTGCGATTTAGCAAAGTCTTGAGAATCCTTTGTAATGGGATTCCTCTCTGTTTAGGATGAACCTTGATTGGGAATAAATGTTGTTGTCGTCTATGTGATTATACTCATTCTATCTACTTGGTTGGTAATTGGATATTGAATTTGCTTTTGAGATTTTAAAGATGAGTTCTGCTCCCCATTAGGAAGATTGGGTCGTAAGATGAACAAAAAGAAGAATATATGGTCCATTTTGATTGAGTTGTTAGGGTAGTATACAATCATTATATGATATGAAAATAACATTAAACAACATTTAGGGGTAATCTAGTCATTTTAACAATTTTATCCCGTCCAGTCCAGCTTACCAAACGCAAAAAAGACAATTAGTCTAGTCATGTTCTAGTCGTACCAAACGTAGGACAGACAATTAGTTCCGTCTAGTCCTGTCCCATCCAGTCTGCGTACCAAACGCTACCTCATGTACCCTCTATAATCAATCAGTATGTTAATATATTCGCCAAGGGTCTACCTTGTCCCTTGTTTCTCGAGTTTCGATCCAACTTGACCGTTCGCCCAACTCCCACTCCGACTGTAGGGGTGTGATAGCGTATAAATTATTTCAAGATTTTATGCCTTAATTAAGTATATATCCAAAGTATGTAAATCATGTAAATCGGGTATAGATAGACACAATCTCTTATGATTCTTGTATTGTAGTTGTATATATATTGGTTTCAATGGATACAGAGGAGGAATCACAATATTCTCAATAGCTCTATTAGTTTGATAAACGGCCCCTAAATCTTAGACGAATTAGCTTAAGTTATTGATAATGAGGTGAGTGGAACGAAGGTTGGAGAGAAGAGGTAGGCAGGGATGGATTCACCAAAGGAGTGGTGGCCCGTGCTACCACTACTAATAGTATATGTCATAATATAAAAATTAAATATTAATTTATATTACGGGTTTTTTGTAATGGATGTCCCAGGTGGTAAAGAGATGAGGATGAATACTAAAATTACCATATGTAAACAAATCCTATGGTAGAAGAATTACCATCGGAGGGCAATTTTGGCACATTAGAGCTTTTTGGGTTTATTTGTTGCTGCCACCGTAAAACCAACCTACTTAAGGGGAAAATAGATTGTGAGTTGAGGGACTAAATTTGGCTAGTGGCCAAAGTTTGGAAATAACTAAGTGTCTATTTGCCTTAGGCCATCAGTACCCCATCCACAGCATCTTTCAAAGATTCCCCTCCACCTCAGCGCCACATCAGCTTTTCTCCCATCCTTCACTCCATCCCTCACGATCCCTAAACATCCGTACCCCATTCCCTCAAACCCTTTTGCCACCTCATCTATTTTAATTCTTTTATTTATACATTTAATTATTTAACAAAATAAAAATATTTATATATTTTTTAATAAATAAAAATAAGATAAATAATAAAAATTAAAATTCATATCATTCATTAAAAATTGCGGGTGAAGGAAGATTGTAGTTGGCCGGAGTAAAACCTTGTTCAATCAAACCGGGACGTGTAAATTGGTAAGGAAATTGTTGCGGAAATTGTTGGTGAAATTGTTGGGGAAATTGTTGCGGATATTGTGGCGGATTTTGTTGCGACCATTGTGGCGGAATTTGTTGCGAAAATTGCGGATGATAACCTTGTTGTGTAAACGCTTGGAAACCAAACTCTTGATCTTCTTGCGATTGTGGTGTATTCGGTCGGTTACGACGGGATGTAGGTGTTCTGTTTGGATTCATGATGAGAGAGGTGTGAAAAATAAGAGGTTGAGAGAATTTGAGAGAGTTTGAGAGGTGTGAGATTGAGAGAATTTGATAGTGTGAAAAATAAGAGGTTGAGAGGTGTGAGAAATAAGAGGTGTGAGAAATAAGAGGTTGAGAGGTGTGAGAAATAAGAGGTTGAGGGTTAAATATATAGTGAGATTAAATTGAGAATTTTTTTTTTTTAAGAAAGAGCCGTTCAACGGTTATTTTTTAAAAAACCCTCGGGATGGATCGGGAACCCATCCCCGAAAACCATCCCGCCCCGCATGACCATCCCGGGCCGTAGCCCAACCCCGCCCTCACCCCGCTGCCACCTCAGCCCTTCCCGAGCCCTCCCCGCTTGGGGTACGGAAGGCCTTACATGATTGGATTGGATTGGATTTCAAGATATCAATCCCATGTTTGAAAGAATGCATGAATTTGAAATACCAGGATTTTATTGGAATCCGACAAACATGAGATCTTAATATCCCACAAGTGTGGTTAGTATTTTATTTTGTAGGATTTATATGCAACAATATTTTAAAATATGTTAAAACATTTATTTTGTAGCAATCGATTAATGTAGGGATTGGATTAAATGGGATGACAAGAGGGCTCCTGTTTTTGTTCAAACCCCAACCCCCCTCTTAAAACTCCTATCCTGTCCTCCCTTTTCTTTTCGTAGGATTTTGCTGACTATTTGTATATTTTTTTTATTAAATATTTACAGATATAGATAAATGAATTCAATTCAATTTCAATCCTACAAACCAAACACACCAAATCCTGTCACAAATCTAAATCTTTCAAAACCGTTACATCAAACTAAACACCCCTCTAAGACCATCCGCATCCACTGGTTGGCAGTTGGTTGCTGCTGGTTGGTTTTCCACACCATCGCCGACTAGTGGGTTGGAGCTGGTTGGAACCAGCGCTGGTTTGCCAGCCAGTGCTGGTTACCCCCTTTTCTCCTTTTTTTTTGTTTTTTATTGTAACAAAAATAAATAAAAGATGGGATGGTGGTGTGGGATGGATGTGGGGGTTTGTGGGTTAGAATTGATTGGAAGGAAAAAATGATGTGACGCTGATGTGGCAGTGAAAAAGTATGGGTTAATGAGGGATGGATGCTGATAGCCTAAGAGTTTTATTTTTATTTTTTATTCCAGGGTTGTATGATTTAGATTTTATCCGAAAGTTTTGCTTCTTTAGAATATGCCCTGGATATAATTTCAATAAAATATATTTGAGCATTGGATATGTTTTTATCACTTTTTGACCACCAAAAACACAATCATTAATTTCCATTTGGCCAAAAAACGATCAAGTTTCAAATGTACATAAACTCCCCTTAACATTAACATAGCCGAGCCGAGAGTTTCTAGAATTCACCTACTTACCCTAAAAACAAATATAGTGACAAATGAGTTACAAAAGTATGCGATTTCATTTGGATCCCACCATAAAAAGTGTTCACATGTCTTTGTTTTAGAAAAAATCTTTGGTCACAAGACATTAATTCTTAACCTAAAAGTAACTAACATTTCCCGTTTAAAATCCAATCCCTCTAAATGATGACTAGAACCTTAAACGGAGAAACATTAGCTAAAAATGCAATCTCGTCAAGTATCTAGCAATGTCTTGAAATTGGGTATTGCAAAAATCTGAATCCATAAAGCACCCACATGAGATCAAGAAATCTTGTTACCTAATAGCATGGTTAGTTAGTTGCTACTTACAGTTTAACTTCAGTCTTTCAAAAGAGTAATCAGTTTGACAGTTGAAGAAGCCTTGTCATATTTCCACATTTTCTTCATAGTTTCCATTGATTTCTCGTGGTATTTTTCTTCGTTACGCCAACTGAAAACCATTTCCTCCAATGCCTTTCCATGCTCCAGTAAGAAACGAGCTATAACTAGTTTCTGCTTTTCTCCATTCAGTTCAAGAAATTCCACCTTTTTCAGATGACGAGTCAAGATGTTTGTTGTTTCAATATCATCTAACTTCCACAACTCCGGCCTAAAAAATTCCTACAACATTAAACATAAGAATAAGTTGTTAATAATGAGGTGCAAAAGCCCAAATAAACGTTTGGAATTCTTGAAAAATGTATTTATCGGCTTCTGAATAGTGAATGAAAAATTAATAAGTGTTTCAGATGAAGGAGAGTTACCTCTTGGATGATCAAATGGAGAGACTCCAGATTCGGAGAACTTCTGAGAATGCGGATGAGTACATCCATTGTGAAGGCTTCAATTGTTGTGGTTAGCTCCAATGTTTTCAGATTAGGAAGAGATGAAGGGAAATGACCTTCCGGATCACGTGCAGCATCAATGCACTAAAAATGACACCAAATAAGGGTTCGGATTAACTACTCATGGTCAAACTAAAGACTGGACATACATAAATAGGCATTTAAGTTCTCAAATGATAAAGAGTTTCGACAAAAGACGATGATTGTTAAGCGGAAGCACAAGAAGAACCAGAATAAACCCCAAAAAGAGTGGTTTCAGGCAAGTGTTGAGACCCATGTTTAAATTTTCCTTGTTTGGTGCCCAATTAGAACACCAATGAGCATAAAAACTTCACTGTGCGAAAAATGCAAAGACTTACAGATACTAGATTCTTTCATCACAACTCGGGGAGAACTAGTGTTTACACATCAAAGGGGCATTGTTTTCCAAGAGGTACTTTGGGAATTATTGGGTGAACTATTTCAACTACTTTTTAACAGGGTTTGAAGGATATTTGGATCATTTTGTTCATCTTTCAAAATTTAGCCGCCATTTTAGTTTTTTATTGCTTTCCCTTTTATTTTCCTGCATTTGTGGATTGAATTCTCGTATGATTGATTTGAATTTGAATAAAGAATCGTTGAATTGATTGAGATTTATCCAAAAGAGTACCTCCATCCTTTTTCTACATTTATGTAAATACATCTGCGTTATTTCCTGCACCATTATCCATGTTTTGATAAATTAACTGCACTTGCATTTTCCTTTTGATTCTATTTAATTATTGGGACTATTTATTGTACTTCATAGCTACCATTAGTTTGTTATTAGACTGTTTCATTTGACATTAATTTTATATCCTAAACAGAGCTTAGTTTATCAGTTATTGGTAGAATTGATTTATATGTAGTTGATTAAAGTTTGATTTTAAGTTTTGTATAATGATATTAAGATTATACTAATGTCTTACATATGTTAGTGATAGAATTGCTCTTTTAGAATTGTGTTAAATCCATGTGACTTTGTTAGTTTCTGCGCCAGATTCATATTTAGTTTTTGGTGTAATATTTGGATTAGTTATTTAGTCTATGGTAATCTTTAATTAGTATGAATTAGTTTAGGTTAATGTAAAATGTAAATAAGTTGATAGGGATCCACAATTGGAAGTTTGACTATCAGTTATAATTGTCGGTTTGTTGAATAATCATTGTTATGACTATCGGACGATGATTTTCCTAAGCATCCATCCCGCTATTTAGTTTTTTAAACGAAAGTTTGACTTTGACTTTGAAGGAATAGTCGATGATTCTTGCTTTTCCAAAGAAAGCAAGTAAAATTGAGAACAGAGGAAATTATTTATAATAACTTAAATAGGTAACGCTTCTTCCTAATGATGTTACGAGCTACGAAAGAAGAGGAAATGGGAGATGTTTTAATTGGCAAAAACGAATAAAACCAAATGAAGTATGAAGAGGACCAAACACCAAAACGATAAGTAAATAACTAGAAAAAAAATTGCTATCTAGAGAACAAAAATGATCCGAGTATTTAAAATAATAAAACTAGAGTAAATTACATGATTGGTCCCTGTGGTTCACACAAAATTGCATTGTGCATCCCTAATTTGAAATAATTATGGAAAACATCCCTGTGGTTTACGTTTTCACACGTCTTTGGTCCCTTTACCCTAACACCATTAGATTTTTATGTTAAATTTAAGGGTATTTTAGTCTTTTTATGTTTTCTATTTTCTATTAAAATTTATCTCTATTATAATATAATATAATGTGTGTATATAATATATATATATATATAAATTGTAGTCCTGCATCATCATCTTCATGAACAACCCCCCACCCCAATCCCTCTACCTTTCTCTCCTCTTTCAAACCCAATTCCCTGTTAAATTTAATTACAAAATACCCACTAAATACAATAAACCCCTTTCTTCTTCTTACCCTTTCTTCACTTGTCTTTCATCATCATCACCAAAAAACACAACACAAGCCAAGATTTCTAAAATCAAAATTTCTAAACCTTTCATCTTCAATCTCAAACCCTATGCTGTTAATATCGTATATCGGTGCCATATCGGTCAAGGACCGATATTCGATATCGGTGATATATCGGTGATATATCGGTTCATATAATATTTTTTAGAAATATATATATAATTATATAATATATATATAATTAAGCCCTTAACAATATAAAATAGTTTTTGATGAGCAAGAAGCAACTAAGCTTAAATAAGTAGTTTTTATATAATCTAATAATCATAATCATAATTCATAAATAGCCATAAGCCCTTAAGCTGCAGTTCCTCATCATTCTTATGTTCATAGAGGTCGACTAGAATCATGAAAAAAAATTAAAAGAGATTCACAGGTTACCACAGGTTCGTGAACAGAAGAAGTGAAGAACTGGTTCGTGAACTGAACAGAAGAAGGTCAGCAGGTCAGCAGCAGCTTGGTTCGTGAACAGCAGAGAAAAAGAATCTGTTGGGAACTTGGGATGCTTGTTGGTTCGTGAACAACAGAGAAAAAGAATCTGCTGGGATTCTTGTTGCCTTGTTGGTTCGTGACTCGTGAGCACTGAGCAGATCAGCAGAAGAAGTGAAGAAGAAGAAGTGAAGAACAGAAAAAACGAGTACGGGAAGAAAAGAGGGAAAAGGAAGGAAGCATTAAAACCTAACTAATAAATCAGTAAAAAACAGGAAAATAGCCTCATTAATAAGCCCACACCGTAAAGCCCAAAAAAAGTCCCAAAAAAAAGTCAAAAGGAAAGTCTTACAAACGATATATCGGCCGATATATTAACCTCAATATCGGCGATATATCGGTACATATCGGCGATATATCGCCCACCGATATAAAGACCGATATTTTGCAAAGAGATATCGCCCTATGTCCGATATCCGATATATCGCCGATATATCGCGATATTGACAGCATAGCTCAAACCCTTATCTCATCATCTCAATACCACACAAAACACTAAACCTCGAATTCATGGCAAAAAAGAAAGCAGAAACCCAAACTGAAATCAAGCCCCACAAACCCCAAGACAAAATCCATCATCATCACACCATGGCTGACGCTGCTTCTGAGAATTCTCAGCTTGATAGTTTGAAATCACTCAACGCAATGTTCGTTAAAGAGACCGTTGAGTGCCGTCAACAGGTTGATTCATTGGTTCAGTCAAACGCGCAATTGGAATCTGAGTTGAATCGGTCTGTGATGGATAACGCTTCATTGCAGTCGCAGATGGATGTGTTGGCCGAACAAGCGTTGATGTTGGAGATTGAGAAGGAATTGGTGTCAATATTTGTGACTTCACATGTGAATCAACTGGCGGAGGTTTGTGGGAAAGAGATGGATGGATTTTGTAGAGAAAGGGTCGTAATGGAGGCGAGAATCGAGAGTCTGGAAAGCGATATGAAAAGGCTTTTAGAGGAGACAAGTGAGATCGAAAAATCGAAGAGCGAGAAAGATTCAGAGATTGGGGATTTGAACAGAAGATTAGAAGAACTTATGGCTGAGATTGACAACGAGAAGCTTAAATTATCTCGTGTTTGTGATGAAAAGGATGATATTTAGGGTTCCAATGCCATTTAAGGCCAGATTATTCAGAGTTTTAACTCCGTATAAGCCTTTTTTATCAAGCTGCCCAGAATTTGTTGCTTGTCCAGCTTATGCAGAGCTAAGCAGTCAATTTCGACGAAATAGCGAAAATAGCGACACTTGCGACCCTTATCGAAATTTCGGTCCTAAATTTCGGTCCTAAATGTTTTATATATATATATATATATATATATATTATATATATTCATATTTAATTTTATTTTTATCGCTATTTCACCGCTATTTCATCGCTATTTCAAATCAAGGTCTTGATCGAAATTTTCGCAATCGTCGTGTTAACTGCTTAGATGCAGAGTTACACTCCATGTTCTTTCAGAGTTCAGACAATTCAGAATTATGATCAAACAGATTGTTTGCTGTTGTTCTTTCGATTTGTGCAGAAATGAATGAGATATATCTTGTTGTCAACATGATCTTGAAAGTGTTATATATATATAGAGGCTCCTTCAAATGTAAACTTTTTTTTCGTGTAAACCGTGTAAACTTTGTAGTTTCATAGGTTTTTTTGATGAAATTTTTTTATGGAATTGTTTATTTTGATGAAATTGTTTCATATCATTCATTTCTTGACGAAACTTTTTTATGAAATTTGTAGTTTCATAGGTTTTTTTCATTTTTATGAACTGTTTCATACAATTTTCGTTTTCACCTATGAAACTACAAATTTCGCAAAAAAAAACGTCAAGAAATGAATGATATGAAACAATTTCATCAAAATAAACAATTCCATAAAAAATTTCATCAAAAAAACTTATGAAATCGAGAGTTTACACGGTTTACACGAAAAAAAAAGTTTACATTTGAAGCTCCCTCTATATATATATATATTATATACACATTATATTATATTATAATATAGATAAATTTTAATAGAAAATAGAAACATAAAACATGAAAAGACTAAAATACCCTTAAATTTAACATAATAATCTAACGGTCCTATGGTAAAGGGACCAAAGACGTGTGAAAACGTAAACCACAGGGACGTTTTTCATAATTATTTCAAATTAGGGACGCACAGTGCAATTTTGTGTGAACCACAGGGACCAATCATGTAACAAACTCGAAGGTAGAGCTGACGAAGAAGATAGCTGTAGATATCCTTAGATTTCTAGAAAACTTTTTACATAATCTGATGCCTTCTTTTTCCTTCAAGAATGTGTCTTTAAGGGATGCTGTATGAGTTTATTATGAAAATAAATGGTATTATTAAAAATGTTTATTCCCCTTTGAAGAAGGTCTAAGTAGTTTTCGGTTAACAAATCCTCACCTCAATGGATCCGATCAACGCTTGATAATTCAATTTAGATGTAGTTTAGTGTTTAGATACTTAGATAAATAGATAGTTTAGCGTTCCACTTTCAATGCTTTCTTCCTAATTTGCTATAGCCTGATCTAATTCGTCGAAAATACCAAAAAATACAACTATCATTCACATAGCTAGTTCATGGTCCATAGTGGGTTAGTGCTTAGACCATAGTCTCCCTATGTCCGAATGCATTATGTATTAAAAAGAAAATGTTAGCTGAATGATGATATTCACATCGACACTAACAGTGACTCGAAGAACTTTTCTTATGAATTATTAGTATTTTTTGTATTTTTATTTTATTTTTGATGATGAAAATCATTTGTTTAAGATTTTTGTCATACTTGTTAGGGCTCTCTTTTTACAAGTTACAACACCCCGGGCCAGTAAAATGTAGGGATCGGGTCTGGCTTCATCGTTAGTGAGGAGTATTCTACACATTTGGTCACTAGTAAAAGTGTAAAACACTTATTACCTGTGTCTAATTGCATACGGATGACAGAAATGAAGAACTGTGCATAAATAGAGTAAGTATATCCGGTCAGGGTTGCCGGTATCAACCTTTTGCCCAATAAATAGAGTAAGTATATCTATATACCTGAACGAAATAAAGGTTGAGCGACAAAGATTCCACATGAGAAAATCCAGCAAACAACTCACATATGTTGTCACCCATGGATTCAAATGACAATTCTTTCTGCATCATATCTTCAGGGTAAATCACAGCTTTCTTCAAGGAATCTAGGTTTTCAAAGAAAAAATCATAAGCTACATGGCCTGCATACTCCAAAACAACCAGCTTTGGGCAAGAAACCTCAAGGCCACCACACAAGCCCTCATGTTCATACATGTAGAACTTTTTCTTTAATGCAACAATATCAACATCATCCGGACCTTCATAATCAACCATTTTCCGGTTATCAATTCTCAGTGTCTTGAGGTTTGGACATGAAATACAAAGAACATCAAGTCTGAATATCAAGCAGTCTATCAAACTCAATTCCTCAAGCAATGGGCAGCTTTCTAGAAAATTTTCCACTACATCATCGTCCAATAGCTTAACATTGTTCAACTCAAGAAGCCTAAGTGCCGGAAACCCTAAATTAGGCAAACTTAAAGGACGCCTGAACAAAAACAACCTCAATACCACCAACGAATCGCAAGTTACCAAACAATGGGGCAACTCAATATCCTCTGACTCGTCTATAGGGTTAAACATCAAGTGAAGTAGTTTGATTTTTCGTGTTACGGCGGCGTGAATCCACCGCCCTACCGTCGACATGTTGTAATAATTGGAACAACATAAACGAAAACTCTCCAGATCTAACGATTCGTTTACTAAAACACGATTCACAAACCGTTTGAATTTGTTCTTTTTGAATTTTTTTTGGGGATTTAGTCGTCGGGAACAATCTATATCTAGAGAAGAAATGGCAGTCCACATGTACCTCCATCGTCTGGACAAAACGCTGCTTCGAATTACTTCTTCGGTAGTTGGAAGACCTGAAAGAATCAAGTGAAGGATAGAATCCGGTAAGTTACTGATGAAATCGACACCATTTTCGCGTTCTGATGCCTTTGCTCGCTTGGATTTCTTCATTTCTCCCTTACTCTGTTGATGGGGAACAAAAGTTATTCCGAGGAGCAGACAGATCTTGAAATCGGATTATTTAGCTGAATAAGCGTTCTACTTTCAAGACCGAGTAAGGCGATACCTCATCTTTCAAACCTCATCTTTCAAAGATTCCAGGTCTACATCAGCGCCACATCAGCTTTTCTCCTAACCCTCGTTTAATCCTTAAACACCCTTAGGCCATCACTCCTAACCCTCATTTAATCCTTAAACACCCTTAGGCCATCAGTACCCCATGAGAGGGTCTTTCAAAGATTCCAGCTCCACATAAGCGCTACATCAGCTTTTCTCAATCCCTCACTCAATCCCTAAACACCCTTACCCCATTCCCTCAAACCCTTTTGCCACCTCATTTATTTTAATTCTTTTATTTATACATTTAATTATTTAACAAAATAAAAATATTTATATATTTTTTAATAAATAAAAATAAGATAAATAATAAAAATAAAAATTCATACAATTCATTAAAAATAAAAATTACAAAATACAAAACACTACCAATTATGAAATTTTTGAATTTGCTCTTTTCTCGCTAAAGTAACCCTCAAAGCGTTTTTCGTAAGGTGATCATGCAGGGTCATGAAAAACTCGAAGTCTTTCTCAAATCGGTTTGAGCGTTCGATTTCGAGTTCTTGTTCCAACCTATGTCGTTCGAGTTTTGAGCGTTCGATTTCGAGATCGAGTTTTTTCATTTTGTATTCCATTGTATCATCAATCTTGTCGTTGAACGTCGTCAACAACTGAGTAACACTTTCGTCCGTATTCGTCCCGAACGTATTACTCGTTGATGTTTTTTTGCCTTGTTTCTCTCGATGGGTCGTTGAATTTGCTCGTCATCGTCATCATCGGAAGGTTGGGTACGTTTTGAACCTCGCGATGAAGTTGTCGTCATCGTTGGAACGGCTCCCCATTTTGGACATTTTTTGTAGGACGTCCCAAGCTTGTTCGTGAGTGAAAGCAACTTTATGGCGTGCTAGATACCGTTCGTGTGCCGTTCGGGATATATCGGCCTCACTTATCCCGCTTGATCTATTATTGAGCAAGTTGTTGTAGATGCCGCCAAACCAATTAATTCTTTTATTGAGGTCGTTGAACTTGCTATTGAGTTGATGGGTTGATCTATAACCTGGTTCACGACCCATGCGAGTAAAGAACACATGCCCGATTCGGCCCCAAAAACTTCCTACATTTATGTAAAATTAAGTATAAGAATAATAATAATAATAATAATAAAAATAATAATAATAATAATAATAATAATAATAATAATAATAATAATAACAATAAAAATAATTACCACCGCTTTGTGCGTTACCGATAACGGGGTCCTCCGAAACGTCAACCCACGCCGACACTAACGCGAGTTCCTCGGCTTTACTCCACGTTTGTTTGGCGGCTTTTGTTGGTCTCGGATTTGATGGTTCCGGGTTAGATTGTTGTGTCGGGATAGATTGTGGTGTGTTCGGGGTAGAAGGTTGGGTTTCCGGAACAATGTCGTCGTCGAGATTGATTGCGGGTGAAGGAAGATTGTAGTTGGCCGGAGTAAAACCTTGTTCAATCAAACCGGGACGTGTAAATTGGTAAGGAAATTGTTGATGAAATTGTTGGTGAAATTGTTGGGGAAATTGTTGCGGATATTGTGGCGGATTTTGTTGCGACCATTGTGGCGGAATTTGTTGCGACCATTGCGGACGATAACCTTGTTGTGTAAACGCTTGAAAACCAAGCTCTTGATCTTCTTGCGATTGTGGTGTATTCGGTCGGTTACGACGGGATGTAGGTGTTCTGTTTTGATTCATGATGAGAGAGGTGTGAAAAATAAGAGGTTGAGAGAATTTGAGAGAGTTTGAGAGGTGTGAAAAATAAGAGGTTGAGAGAATTTGAGAGAGTTTGAGAGGTGTGAGAAATAAGAGGTTGAGAGAATTTTAGAGAGTTTGAGAGGTGTGAGAAATAAGAGGTTGAGGGTTAAATATATAGTGGGATTAAATTGAGATTTTTTTTTACAAAGAGCCGTTCAACGGCATGATTTTTAAAAATTAAATTAAATAATTTTTTTTTTAAAAACCCTTCGGGATGAAACGGGATGGGGAACCCGGATTCCATCCCTTCCCGCCGAACCCGCAAGCCCCGTAGCCCACCCCGCACCATCCCGCCCTCCATCCCGATGCGGTACCGATGGCCTTACCCCATTCCCTCAAACCCTTTTGCCACCTCATTTATTTTAATTCTTTTATTTATACATTTAATTATTTAACAAAATAAAAATATTTATATATTTTTTAATAAATAAAAATAAGATAAATAATAAAAATAAAAATTCATACCATTCATTAAAAATAAAAATTACAAAACACAAAACACTACCAATTATGAAATTTTTGAATTTGCTCTTTTCTCGCTAAAGTAACCCTCAAATCGTTTCCCGTAAGGTGATCATGCGGGGTCATGAAAAACTCGAAGTCTTTCTCAAATCGTTTTGAGCGTTCGATTTCGAGTTCTTGTTCCAACCTATGTCGTTCGAGTTTTGAGCGTTCGATTTCGAGATCGAGTTTTTTCATTTTGTATTCCATTGTATCATCAATCTTGTCGTTGAACGTCGTCAACAACTGAGTAACACTTTCGTTCGTATTCGCCCCGGACGTATTACTCGTTGATGTTTTTTTTGCCTTGTTTCGACCATTGTGGCGGATATTGTTGCGAAATTTGTGGCGGAATTTGTTGCGAAAAATGCAGACGATAACCTTGTTGTTGTGTAAACGCTTGGAAACCAAGCTCTTGATCTTCTTGCGATTGTGGTGTATTCGGTCGGTTACGACGGGATGTAGGTGTTCTGTTTGGATTCATGATGAGAGAGGTGTGAAAAATAAGAGGTTGAGAGAATTTTAGAGAGTTTGAGAGGTGTGAGAAATAAGAGGTTGAGAGAATTTGAGAGAGTTTGAGATGTGTGAAAAATAAGAGGTTGAGAGAATTTTAGAGAGTTTGAGAGGTGTGAGAAATAAGAGGTTGAGGGTTAAATATATAGTGGGATTAAATTGAGAAAAAAATTTATTTATTTTTGTTTAAAAAGAGCCGTTCAACGGCATTATTTTTAAAAATTAAATAATTTTTTTTAATAAACCTTCGGGATGAATCGGGATCCCGAACCCGGAATCCATCCCGCACCCCGCATCCCGCAAGGGCCGTAGCCGACCCCGCACCATCCCGCCCTCCATCCCGAGCCCATCCCCGCTGCGGTACCGATGGCCTAAGGCCTTGCAACACATACAGATATCAAGGTCTTTCACAAAGTAGATATATTAAACAAAAATATTTTTTAATTTAATTAATTTGTTTGTTTGTTTAAACATTAATTATTAATATTATTTATATTATAATTTATTAATTTAGAAAGAAGTTTGGTTTTGCATGTGTGTGGAAAGTGTTATTACAAAGCTAATGTGACACTTTAGAAAGGAATATGGTCTTGCAGGTGTGAGGATAGTCTAACCTTCTCTTATTTTAATTTATTTTATAATTAATTATATCCAGTAAATTACCAAAGTACCCCTATTAATTAAAACCATTAATTATCCTTAATTATAATTCAAATTTACAACGATCATAATTAAAACATTAAATCTCCTCAGTAAAAAAAACCCTAATTCACCTTTTACTGTTTTCTACCCATCTCCCTCTTCCTCCCTGTTGAGTGTTGACGCCAGATTAACTAGTTAAATGACCTTAAATGATGTTTTAATTAGGTCTATAACCTTTTAAAATTAAAAATTAAATCAATAACCTAATAAATGTGTTATTCGTATACTACCCTTAATGAGTCACCTTCTCCAGCCCCCTACCATTCTCTTCGTCGGACGTTTCTTCCAAATCTCTTCACCCTACCTTATTCCCAAACCCATCTGCCTCCTCCCTTCTTCCCTCTCAGAAGTCAGACCCATCGACCTCCTCCCTTCTTCTTCTTCGTTGGGCAGTTACTTCCCAAGATCGAGCTCATCCCTTCTCCTTCGTCGGACAGGGGTGGTGGTCGGAACCAAACAGCCTCCTCCTTTTACTTCGTTGGCGGTGGTCGTCGTCGAAACCAGATCGCCGAACGGTGGTGGTGGTCGGAACCAGATCGTCGGACGGTGGTGGTGGTCGAAGCACAACAGTTGTGGTGATCGGAGCATGTAGACAGTGAAGTGTTAGGGTAGTATAGTCATTTGCTTTTAAGAGAATAAGAGAAGGTCATTTTGCAAAATCAAGATCTCTAGAAGGTCATATAACTAAATCATCCTGTTGACGCCCCCATCTTCCTCCCTGTTAACCTCGACGACAATCTGCCACCGGACATCACCACCAACCCAGAATCGTCTTCCACCACACCAGTCTGACAAAACTGGACCAGTCTGACAAAACTGGAGCTACTCGCGGTCTTTGAATCTCTTTGAATTAATATCATGACATAAACAATAAAAATAATAGTCTTAAATAAAATATCTGTGAATTAATTTCATGATATAAAAAATATTAAAAAATATCATTCTTAAATAAACAAGGTTAATGTTTATAGAAGAAAAAAATACATTAAAGAAATTCTAAGAATTTATGGGTTGAATAGGGCAAGTTTTTTTGTGTGTCCAAGGTCTCCACATATCTCACATCTTTTTCTTTTTCTTTTACTTTCTTCTCCTACTGATTGGTATCGTTGCTTTTGAGCTCTTCCGCATTTCTTGGGAACATCAGGAGGATTTACCTTCATTAACACCACATCTTCAGGAATATGCCAATCCATTTCTTGGGGAACCGGGTAAATGGTTTCTGCATATGCCAACGTCCAAGTACTTAACTTGTAGTATTTATAGCACAAATCATATACTTGTATCCCTGCTTGCTCGTACGCAGCTATAGCATGTACACATGGAAGTTTATCAAGATCAAACACGCGACATGTGCAACTCTTTCGACCGAAATTAACTATATAACCATTTCCATTCCCATTTACCTCAAACTCATATAGATTTAGTTGGTTCACACTCAATTCAGCTGCATTTACAAATCTCTCCCTTATAATCTCTTCTGCTTTTGGAGTTAGAGGTGTTTCAGGCGTTTCAGTAGATATCGCAGTGTTTCGGTGCTTGTTAAACCACTCTGTTGTTTTTTTATGGCGTCAAATAGAGCAATTATAGGATACTCTCTTGCATCCCTCAACACAGAATTAATTGACTCGGCATCATTCGTGGTCATGATGTTGTATCGAGAACCTGGAAAGTGTGATCTTGTGTAATACCCCGAGTAAGTTCGTTAGTTAAAATCCATTTTCGTTAAGTTTAGTTAACTTTAAAGTTGAATATTAGGGTAAGTTTGGGTAAATTATAAGTTTAGGGGTGTTTGGGGCATTGTTGAGAAGTTCAAGGTCTAAAATAAAAAACTAGGTTTGATATACCCTTTAGAACTTTAGATATTTTCATAACTCAGTAATTCAGAAAATATCAACTGAAGGTGTGTGTGTGTGTTTTGGGAAGAAAAGAAGAAAAAGAAGAAAAGCTAGGTTAAGGCTTCAATTGGTGTACTTAGAAGTGATTCAAGGTATGTTTCCTTTACATTTTATGTTGGTAATTGCTATTAGATAGTTCCTATCGGAGTAGAATCATAGATTTCATGGTTTGGGTTGATTCAGCCGAATTCTGGGTAGAAAATGCATAAACAGACAGTGGTTTCCAGATAGAATGAATGTGTCCGGATACTTTTGTTGCTAGTGTCCGGGTAGCTTTGTTGATGGTGTCCGGACAAGTCAAGTATCCGGGTAAGTTCCATTTGTTATACGTTTCCGGATGGAATGGGATACATGATGGTATTCGGATTGCTTTGTTGTCCGGAATGTCTGTTATCCGGATTAAATGTGTTGTCCGGATAGTTCAGGTTGTCCGGATTACCTTGTTGTCCGGGTTGTTTTGGGCTGTCCGGGAACTATAGTTGTTAGGTCGTTTTGATGGCGAGAGTTAGGTAGATTTATCTAGAGTTCATAGCCTGCTGGTATGTTTAATGTGTTCAATTGGTAAGGGGATATTTGTATTTAATCTGTTTCAGATTCTGTGGATTTGGATTGAAAGACTGAATCTTTTGGAGAAAGGCTTGGAAGTGTTTTTGGATAAGCGATCGAGGTGAGTTTTACTTTAAAACGTTTTCAACTGGAATACATATATGTGTGGTTTGAGAATGTGATAAATGGTGTGATTATGTGTTTTTATGTTGCAATATAATATATTGAGGTATTGTATTTACCTAAGAATTATACTATATAAGAATACGACTGGCCGGGCTTAGGACCGGTGTGTTGGCTGTAATATTCGTACAGTGTTGTTGGCTGTAAATGTTGTACAGTGAAGTTAATTGATTAGTTGGCTTGCTACCAACTAATTTGGCCATGGGAATGAGGAGAGGAACACGATGCACGAGTCTTGCTTGGTATTTAATCTTTGTGGTATACGTGTGTTTTATAAAAAGAAAAAGGATTTCTAAACTGACAGAGATTATCTCACTAGACCGTTTGGTCTAACCCTCAATTTTCTTTCAAAAATATGTATTCCAGGTCAAGGATCTTTTGTTAGCAAAGGGAAGAATAAAGCATAGGAGGCGGTTGATAGCTGACGAAGACTAGGATATGTTTACGTTTTTGTATTGTATAGTTTCGAGACATTGGGACCGAATGTGAATTATTATGTATTTTGTTACGAAAGTAACGACGTTATGTATGACATGTTAAATGATGTATATTATGTATGTTATGGAATACCGGGTCGTTACAGATGGTATCAGAGCCCTAGTTTAAGAGATTTAGGTATTTGTCTCTGTACCTAGACTTAAACTGCATGTGAAGTAGGATGTCCCTATTATTTTAGAACCTTGGGGTGTTAAGTATAAAAAGGTAGAAGGAACATCATGTAAGGTAATTTCATCTTACACCTGTCCAGTGTAATTGTGATCTTACAGGTACATGTTTGAACTGGAATACCTTGTTATATGGGGTATGTGCTTATGTGTATATTAATCTTGTTTGAATCTACAGAATGGCAAGCGGTACTAGACAAACGAATCGGGGAGGAGGAAATCCTAATAGAACAAATCCAACAGTTGGGACAAGGGGACGAGGGGGAGAAAGAGGTAGGGGCAGAACTGGAGGCAGAGTTCAGGGGCGAGGTACCGAATTTGTTACACGAAATGATTTGACGGCGAAAATGGGAAGACTTCAAGCCAATATACAAGCTATGTTCGATAGAACTCGTCACACTGAAACTGGAATACCAGATCCTAGTTTGGAAGACGAAATGCCCATTACACATACTACTGGTGCCAAGGAAGTGTGACTATAAAATGTTTTTAAATTGCAAACCCCCGACATATTCAGGAGAAAGAGATCCAGTGAAGGCCATGAGGTGGATGAAAGAGATAGAAGCTGTCTTCAGGACCAGCAAGTGTGCAGAAGAAGATAAAGTGCTATACGGAACCGCGATGTTGAAGGCAGATGCTCTATTTTGGTGGGAGGCTCATATTACCTCTAGAGGATCTGATGTGTACTCAACTTTTACTTGGGACGAATTCACAACAACTTTCAAAGAACAGTTTTGTCCTCAAGCAGCAGTTAGACAGCTGGAAGAGGAATTCATGAACCTCCATCAGAGAAGTTTATCGGTTAGGGATTACACTGCTCGCTTTCTGGAGAAGTCTCGCTTTGCGGAGTACTATGTTGCCACGGAGGCGCTGAAGATGGAAAGGTTTATTTTCGGGTTAAATTCAGAAATTAGAAAGCTAGTGATTGCAAAAGGACCCGATACCTTCTCAACCGCAGTAGATGCAGCGGAAAATGTGGAACGAGATAATAGGAGAGACGCTAGTGATAGAAGTTTTGGAAAAAGGAAATTGGAGGAAATGACGTGCGATTTGGAGGAATACGAATCTCCGAGACTTGATAGTTATCTATCTCTCAGACCAGCTGAAAGAAGACCATGTTCAAAATGTAACCGTATTCACCAAGGAAACTGCTATGGTGATTCCCGAAATTGCTACAAATGTGGAAAGACCGGTCATATCGCGAGAGATTGTCTGGTAACTCGATTTTGTTTCTCTTGCAACTCCCCTGATCATCTTCAGTCAGAATGTCCACAACGGAACGCACAGTAGGGTAATATGACAGTGAAACCAACGGATGTTAGGCCAGGAGGAATACAAAGGCCTGAAATACCAAAAGCAAATGGTCGAGTCTTTCAAATGACGACTCAAGAAGCAGAGGAAATTTTGGATGAGGTTACAGGTATATTCTAACAAACTCTATATGTGCTAAAGTGTTATATGACTTTGGTGTAAAATGATTATTAATATTTCCGTTCTTTGTTGCTTATCTGTGTTAGAGATATAGATAGATGTGGAGTGTCTATTCAGTTAGTTTCTATGGCTTTGATTGGGTTCGAGGTAGTAGTGATAAGCATTCATACCTTTTTGCTTAACCGAATTCCGGGACGGAATTCTTTTAAGGGGGAGATAATGTAATACCCCGGGTAAGTTCGTTAGTTAAAATCCCTTTTCGTTAAGTTTAGTTAACTTTAAAGTTGAATATTAGGGTAAGTTTGGGTAAATTATAAGTTTAGGGGTGTTTGGGGCATTGTTGAGAAGTTCAAGGTCTAAAATGAAAAACTAGGTTTGATATACCCTTTAGAACTTCAGATATTTTCATAACTCAGTAAATCAGAAAATATCAGCTGAAGGTGTGTGTGTGTGTGTTTTGGGAAGAAAAGAAGAAAAAGCTAGGTTAAGGCTTCAATTGGTGTACTTAGAAGTGATTCAAGGTATATTTTCTTTACATTTTATGTTGGTAATTGCTATTAGATAGTTCCTATCGGAGTAGAATCATAGATTTCATGGTTTGGGTTGATTCAGCCGAATTCTGGGTAGAAAATGCATAAACAGACAGTGGTTTCCGGATAGAATGAATGTGTCCGGATACTTTTGTTGCTAGTGTCCGGGTAGCTTTGTTGATGGTGTCCGGACGAGTCAAGTATCCGGGTAAGTTCCTTTTGTTATACGTTTCCGGATGGAATGGGATACCTGATGGTATCCGGATTGCTTTGTTGTCCGGAATGTCTGTTATCCGGATTAAATGTGCTGTCCGGATAGTTCAGGTTGTCCGGATTACCTTGCTGTCCGGGTTGTTTTGGGCTGTCCGGGAACTATAGCTGTTAGGTCGTTTTGATTGCGAGAGTTAGGTAGATTTATCTAGAGTTCATAGCCTGCTGGTATGTTTAATGTGTTCAATTGGTAAGGGGGTATTTGTATTTAATTTGTTTCAGATTCTGTGGATTTGGATTGAAAGACTGAATCTTTTGGAGAAAGGCTTGGAAGTGTTTTTGGATAAGCGATCGAGGTGAGTTTTACTTTAAAACGTTTTCAATTGGAATACATATATGTGTGGTTTAAGAATGTGATAAATGGTGTGATTATGTGTGTTTATGTTGAAATATAATATATTGAGGTATTGTATTTACCTAATAATTATACTATATAAGAATACGACTGGCCGGGCTTAGGACCGGTGTGGTGGCTGTAATATTCGTACAGTGTTGTTGGCTGTAATTGTTGTACAGTGAAGTTAATTGATTAGTTGGCTTGCTACCAACTAATTTGGCCATGGAAATGAGGAGAGGAACACGATGCACGAGTCTTGCTTGGTATTTAATCTTTGTGGTATACGTGTGTTTTATAAAAAGTAAAAGGATTTCTAAAATGACAGGGATTATCTCACTAGACCGTTTGGTCTAACCCTCAATTTTCTTTCAAAAATATGTATTCCAGGTCAAGGATCTTTTGTTAGCAAAGGGAAGAATAAAGCATAGGAGGCGGTTGATAGCTGACGAAGACTAGGATATGTTTACGTTTTTGTATTGTAAAGTTTCGAGACATTGGGACCGAATGTGAATTATTATGTATTTTGTTATGAAAGTAACGACGTTATGTATGACATGTTAAATGATGTATATTATGTATGTTATGGAATACCGGGTCGTTACATCTTGCCCATCTTTTCACATCAAGGTTCTCCTCAAGATACTTTGTAGCTCCTGGATACCGGTTTTTTAGTTCACTGTAACGACGATTGAAGGTAGAAACTTTGTATGCATTAGCAGCTCTTTCAAATGATTGCACAACTCCTTTAACTCTTACACGAGCTTTAATATTCTGAGAGATATGCCATCTGCAATGGCCGTATTGTGACTTCTTGAATACATTGTTAACTCCATTAATGATTCTTTTGTGTCGGTATGAAATGATAACCAACTCTTCGTCATCAGGTATAAGCTCCTCCAATTTGGTAAAAAACCATAACCATGAAGCGTCATTCTCGTTGTCAACTACAGCCCAAGCAAGGGGATATTGGTGGAAATTACCATCTTGAGTTGTGGCAATAAGTAATACACCTCTATATTTGCTCTTTAGCCATGTTCCATCTACTGCAATAACTTTTCTCATGCAACGAAATCCCCTAATACATGCTCCATATGCGATGAAAGCATACTTGAATTTGTCACTTTCATCAACCTCTATATGTGTTACTGTATCAGGATTCATCTTTTGAACCATGTACAAATAAGATGGAAGACACGTAAAGCTTTCCTCAGGAGAACCCATGATAAGATCTTGAGCACATTGTTTACCTTTCCAAGCTTTCCAATATGTTATTTGCACGTTTTTATTTTCATCATGGTCATAATCGTTTTCGGGTTTGGTAGCTCCTTTTGACCTTCAAACTGTGATTTCACCATCCTTCCAACTAATGATGCACTTGCGTGTCAGTTTTTTCGCTTCCGATTAATGAGGGAACAAGTGTGAGTGTTACAATATGTTCGACTGGAGAAACGCTCAGAGTGCATAATCTTTGTTGCTCGCACTGCCCATTTGCATGTCGGGTCAATGCATTTTGTCACGTATAATGACTTTGTGGATTTTTTTATCACCATTTCAAAACAAGCTTTTAAGGCAATATCATTCAACTTAACTTTCACTTCTTCTTTGTTCTCAAATTCTTGACCAATTGCTAAATCAGACCCGTCTGTGAAACAAAAAGGTTCATCACTAGAATCAGGAACAACAATTTCTACTTTCTAGTGGTTCATGATATGGGTTCCCTTCACGACTTTCAGGCACTTGTAATCCTTCTTCTCCAGGTGGACTTGGGGGACTTAATTCCATATCATCACAATTGCCACTGACATTTGGGAGGCTTGACTCTATATCATCACAACTGTCACTAACATTTGGGAGGCTTGGTTCTATATCATCACAACCATCACTCACACTTGTACTTCTTACCGTTGAAGCCACATCACGCTTTTGTACTTCCATGATGATGTTATCTTCAAAATTGTCATATGACATCATTCGGTTTTCTTCAATTTCACAATCTTCAAACAGTTTTTCACCTCCAATCTTCTTGATGAGTTCCACGCATAACAAAATGTTATATGGCTGCTTTCCACATTCATGAAGATAACAAGCGAGACATTCATCACTTCGCATGATAACAGGTGGTGAAATCCATTCACGGTTAGGCACATAGCTTACTTTCAATTATATATCATTTTTGTCCACACCAAACTTTTCATATAACTTATTCATAAACGCATCATATTTCATTGAATCCTCAACAAAGATTGATGTAACTTCATCGTTATATGGAGACCATTTATATACACCTTCACTCACCATCCACATCCCATCGTATCGAATATAGATAACTTGACGACTCATTTATGGAAATAAAAGAGTTATGATCTCTTTAGAATTCAAAATAGATTTGAAAATTTAAATAAATAATCATTTGGTATGTTAGATTGGAGGCTTACTGCTAGACTCGACTGGATCCAATATAGTCTCGACTGCCCAGTTGAGTCTTCCAGAGAATGCCACATCGAATCAACAAAGGTTAAATGGGTCCGGTCGAACTTGACTGGTCCATTTGAACATTCCCGTATATAGCTGAGCATCGTCTTCTACGTCTAGTTCGAATGGTCCAGTCGTGCTCGACAGATCCAGTCGAGTTCATCTGTATCATCTTCTCCATCACAATAACTCAAAGTGTTTCAACTTTTTTTTTGTCAATTGGTGTAGATTTTTAACGAAAATGGATGTAAACATGATTTTAGATCTTTTTAAAAGATTTTAAACAACTCAAACATCCTACATTTGTATTTTTCCGATCATTCAAATCAACAATGAAGAATCACCTTTTCTTTTACTTCTTATGTGCTTCAAGGATCTTCTTATAACCACTATGAATAATTTTTGCCTACAAATTTGATATCAGTTTCATGTAGAACTAAGATCACAGGTAGAAGAAAAACTAGTAAAACTTATTGAAGATTTTTTAAGAATGGAAGAGATTTTTGTTGAAGAAATTTTTCTTGGAGAGCAATCAATAGAAATAGTCAACCTAGGGTAGTTATAAAAGGCACGTTCCCGATTTTTTTTTTCAAAATCTCATTAAGGGTATTTTAGTAATACATTAATATTGGTATATTTATTTTATTTTTTAAAATAGCCTCATTAAGGGTATTTTAGGAATAGCACATTTACAAGGTCATTAAGTTAATTTTAGATTTTAAAAGGCCATGGAGTTGATAAAAACCTCATTTAAGGTTATTTTCCTAATTAGCCCTCTTGAAATCACCACACAGAAGAATTTATCAAACAGTTTGCAAACCAACAGTTCGACAGAAGGGCGTACGTAACATTTCCCACCAAAATCTTTAACCCTCTCTTCTCGAGTTTAGAAAGGAAACACAAAATTTTAATTGCCTTCTCAAGAAGGAAGGATTTCCAAAGAAAAAAGATAACATGTTTATAAATATATCCTTATATTAATTTTTCTAATTTTCTCCACAAAAAAAATTAAAGAACATATATCTTTTATAGCAATAACATATTAAATACGTATGACAAAATTACATTTTGTAATAGTAAAGTTTTATTCATCATATCCATAAAAAATATGAAGTGTTATCAAATTACATAATCCGATAAAAAAGAAAAACAAACTAAGCCCAAAATTCGAATAAAAAACCATAAACCAATTGGTTGTGCGGCATACTAACATTCTAATAACTCACACCCATCATTTTCATCAAAATAGCCATTCGTTGTGGAAGAGGACAACGAAATAATATACGTGTTTTTCTGGTTTTTCCGCTAGAAAAATATACGCGTCTGATATCACATCACGTTCCACACCCATGAGCTTAAGTTTATCGTATATTTCTTGCTTCAAATACAGATGGACGCAAACTTTATAATACCTTATACAAAAAGTTAAATAAAAACAATCATTAATCTAATAACAAAATCAGATATAGATTTACAAATAATATATAATGTGCATAAATCTAATACCTTTGTACTCTCTCTGATAGCATCAGCTACATTATTCATGCAACTCATTATCTTAGTCGGCATTGCATCTTCTTCCTCAACCTTTCTTTTCTTACTTTTAGGAAGCCTCGTTTGCGATTGTGGCATGGTAAATGTACATTGAATATCATCAGTACTATTAAAATTCTCCAAGCTAATGTCATTGGTAGATACTAATTGATCAATTTCCTCAATTGTTTATGATCTTTGCGGATTATTGTCCATTCGATTTTTTCTTTCTTTGGTTGTTTCTGCTGCAATGTCAGATGCCCTATCTTTTGCAAACAGTTCTAACATTTCATTGTAATTAGAACTTTGTTTTCTTTTCCATTTTGTTGCATCAGACTTATCCTATTGGAAAACAAATAATTATCGTATTATAAACAATAAAACAATAAATATCATAAATGATGTCATAAGAACACATATGTAACACCCCAAGTTTCAGCATGCTCTTACAATTAATTCTAGAAAGTTTAAGGGCCTAAAGTGTTAAAGTTCAAAACCTTTGGTTATAGCTGTAACACCCGTAATTTCGGTAAATAAATACCACCCAAATGTTTTGCATCTTGAAATGGTGGGATTTATGTTTGGAAGACATTACGTAAAGTCTCTAAGAGTATCGGGAGTTTTGGCGTTGAAAAGTTGAGTTTCGGGGTTCGGTACGTCTTGTGCGACTATGACCAGCGACAATGACCATGTCATTGTCGCGGTGGAGGGGCAAATCGAGAAATCAAACAGAAAGGTGACAGGGGGTCGCGACTATGCCCCAGCGACAATGCCAAGGGCATTGTCGCCCTGTCAATGTCGCGCCAGGGTGCTGGAGGGCTGTTTCAGATCGGGTTTTAAAGGGGTTCAGCTAGCTTCTTTCTCATTTATCATCCAAGATTGATTCCTCTCAACTCTCTCTCTAAAAATCGGTTTCTCTCACTAGAAACCCTAGAACCCCTCTCCTCTTCATCTTCTCTACCCAACATAACCCATTTCCTCCATTGTTGAACACTTGAAGGTTTGAAGCTTTTTGGGAGTTTAGGAGCCAACTTTTGGAGGAGTCAAGTGTTGAAGGTTTTGGAAGTTTTGAGCTTGAGGATGCAAACTTCATCAAAGGAGCTTATGTTGGAAAAACTCTAGATTTAGCTTAAATCTAGCAAGGTGAGTTCAAGTTAATTTGCGAAAACTTTGTACATGCCAAAAATAATATTTTCCAAATATTTGTGTCTTTTACTTGAAAATATCTGTGGTTGAGTTATTTGGATATTTGGATGGTTAGAAACCATAATTTGTCTTTAAAAGATTAATTGCTCAAAATGATGTCTATTTGATGGTTTAATCATATATGTCTAAATGATTTCAATGAACCATTTGGGAAATGCACTTTTAGTGTTATGGGTTATTTTGAGAATATTAAGAGTGTGAGTCCTCTTTGGAAATGAGGGTTATCCCGATCCAAGGTTTTATTTCAGGTTTTCATAGAATTGAGGTATTAACCGGCAAATGGTGTGTGTTGTTATATTTGGTGTCATTTCATGACTTTTCATAATCTATCTTTCGAGTTAGTTGAGCTTGTGGCTTGGTATTGATTTTATTAAGTCTTAGGGACATTTGTCCAGTTTTGATAGCTCAAAGTTGAGTTTTGATCATGAATTACGTTATTGGGGAATTGCATGTTTTGAATGCATTTGTTTATTCATTTGGGGTTGTGTAATATTTAGACCTTGTTAGCTATGGATCCACAGGCATTTGAGTTTCCCTTATTCTCGCGGGCAAGAGGTCGGAATTGATTGAGCCCAGTTTACGAGACGTTAGTTTCTTTTGTAGCACGGAATAGGCATCGGGAACCATGATAGGTAAGGCGTGGACCTAGATGGTCGGGCGTCGTCTCATGGACAGTAAGGTGTTATTCCATATATGTGCTTAGCACGGGATAGGCATCGAGTCCCATGATAGGTAAGGCGTGGACCTGGAGGGTCAGACGTCGTCTCATAGGCAGTAAGGTGTAATCCGTAATGTGTTGTTGTGGATTTGGTGACTCAACGTATAGACCTAGAGTGGTTGAGGTTGGGGGCATCCTAGTCTCGTGGGCAATAGATCTGGAGTGATTGAGCTCAGTTTTATGAGAGTAATCCACGTGGGTGTTTTTATTACATAGTAAGTGACCTACTTTAGTGTTCCGTCACGTACGATGTATACGGGTCTCCCCCGTCACCGAAAGGTGTTGTTTCGGGTATTTGTTCCTACTCATGTTTTCGGTGACGTGTATTATTTATATGAATTATTTCTATGGTACGTAAGTGGTAGGTTATATCTTACCCGCGAGTAATGTTTTGGGTATTTGTGCTTATCCACGTTTTCGGTAATGTGTTATACTTATGAGAATTGCTCTCTACGTATATGAGTCGTGGATTATGTTTCATCCATACTTGGGATGTTTTGGGATAATGACAAATAATTTATAAGTTTAATTGTTTTGAATGACAAATACTATTTCACCTTTTCGTTGACTTTGTGAATAATCCTATTTTTGAGAAATCATGTTTTAATAAAGATTTTAACATGGGAATCGTGTGAGTTGGAAAAATGGGTGATTTGTATTTGAATTAAACTCTTTTGAAATCATGACTAAAACTATTACTCGTTCGATTTATGTTTTTATATAGTCATGATAAAATGCTTGAACTCACTAGGCGTAAGCCTAACCCTTTTTATTTGTCGGCATGTGCAACAGGTCTCAGGTTGGGAATAGTTCTAGTGACACGTGTGAAAGGTCGTGTGCTAGTAGAGTGCTCGCGAGGTGATTTGATTTAGTGAAGTCTTCCGCACGTCCTTGGAATTAGCAACTTGTGTCGTGTTAAGTAACCCGTTTAAGTTATATTTATTGAGGGAATTATAATGTTTTAAATTCCGAGGTATTTTAAGGATTGAATTGTAGAAATGATTCTTATCTCGTTTGGTACTTTATTGAAATTTTATTTTAGTTGCTCGTTCCAAATTTAAGGGTGTTACAAGTTGGTATCAGAGCATAAGTTTGAGAGATTTAGGTGTTGATTTTGAATACCTAGACTCAAAGTAGCGTTTGTTTAAGTAAATGAGAGTGAAATTCACCCTTAGGCACTTTAAGATAGGATGTTTTGAGGTCAATGGATGTTGTTAGAAACGAGAATCACGTCGAGAGTAGCAAGGATAATCATGTACGGTTCGTTCACAGTGACACCTGACCAGTGTCATGGTGAACCTGCTAATACATGTACATGCTTGAACTACTTTAATGTGATGATCGTTGGGGTGGTGAAGAAGGTTCTAAGCTAGTAGTCGTTGGAATAGATGGACGATTCTAGTATTTGTCACTTGGAGTGACGATAAGCATGAGAATTGCTTTAAGTAGGCCGTTTCGGGTCAAGATTGATGGTTGGACTAGAACCATAGGCTTATTGAGCCGACTTTGAGTTGAGGAAAAACCATAAGGTTAATGGATGAAATTTTCGACTTAGCCTTAAGGGGTTTGAATGTCCGGGTGACAATAGTAGACCGGGGGATTATGGAGGAGTATGAGTTGAGATGTTGAGTGCCGACTAAATTATGCACAATTTTTTTTTTGAAAATAAATTGCATTGATTAGTTCTTGTGTTTCGAATCCATATATGGATTGTGTTACAATTTTGGGAAATGTTTAGCACACACACAAGATTTTAAAACATGGGTTTTAACGTGCATGAAGCCATTTTATTGCGTGAGTTGCAAACTCCGCCGGAATTTGTTTTACTTAATTTCATTATTGTTCAACATTGGTTCAGATATAATGATAATCATACTTTATGATGTTTAAGATTGTGGGCAAGTAACTACGGCTTATGACTTTAACATTGGATCTCCTCCACATATGTTAAGGTTTGGACGGAAAGTTATCTTCCATTATGTCTATGTTGAGTTTTATTGGAGAATTTATTTAATGGAAGTTTTATCGAAAGTGTTGATTAGATCGTATTACAACAAAGGGGAATTTTGGCATTTTAGCCATGGTTTTACATTAGGTAATTTTATTGTTGGAAGCGAAAGGCTTGACACCATTTGGTTGAGTTGAGGCAATTAAGCCCATGGAGTTTCGCGAAGTTTCATTCTACGACGTGTTGGGTCGTGTGAGTACAAATTTTGTAAGGATCATACTTTAACTATCGCGTGCGTTGATTTTGGATTGTATTGGACATTTTGACTCTTTCGGGTTTTGTGGAGAAATGTTATTTATGCCGTAAGGCGACCAACGAAATGTTTTTGGAGCTTTGAGGTCGCGTAATTTCTCTTTCAAAGAGTTGTGTTAGCACGTTTTGTTGCAATTTATTTAATTGTACGGATTGACTTATATGTGGCGCAAGTAATGCATGAGAAAACATGCCGATTTTACTTCTTAACAAATTGCCTTATGTGCTTCCGACTAGATGAGTATTTTATTGACCTTTCTTGCAAACGCATGGTATTGATATAAGGATGTGCATATATTAGTAGTCAATGACCCTCGAAAGCTCTAATAAATGTATCGTGAATGTAAATGTTTTATGAATTCACTATGAAAGTAAGGGTCGTTGGACCAAGTTATGTTTTAATGCTGGGTTGGTAATGCATGATTTACACTACAAAACATTTTGAAAGCACGAACGGTTGAGTCGTTAATCTTTGGTCAATTTTGGGCTTAATGGATATTTTGGAAAATGGTAAGCCGCGTTGGGTTTTGGAGAAAATGGGTATTTTGAGTATCCTAACGAGTAAATTTGAAACATTGTCAATTCAACGTTTTGTATTGCGAATGCGAAATTTTGGTGTAACCGCTCCGTGATGGACATTTTGGGAAATTAATTGTCTTAAACTAGGGTGCGTGGGATTGCTTAAAGTTTTGGAATGTTAATACGCGCCGTTTGCATGAGTCGACATTTGAAATCGATTTAATCCCTTTTTGGTGTCAATCAACTACAAACATTTATTTTCCTAAGTTTTGGGAAAACGCATTAATGCGTGGACATGGTTGAAAGTGTTTTACTCTTATGTCATTATATGACTAAGCGAGAAGATTTTGAACATTGATTTGAAGAATTTCATTTTTTTTGAATAATTTTACGAATGATTTGATACACGTGACTTCGTTTCAAGAAAATTTATAAGGGAGTGTTACAAGTTTGCGTCCATACTCCAATTTGAGATTCTTTCTTTACATTTTAGTCAACACCTTTGAATGATGAAAACGTATCGATTTTGTCTTTAAACCTAGAACTGGCCCAAATCGTTTTATGGTTTAGCCAAAGTACATTTATAGAATTGTTTCACCGTTTTGGGAATAAACTGATGTGTGCGCACTTTGTTGGTAAATCTTATCCCATGCTATTTCATGATTTAAAAAGAGAATTTTGGAATCGAATGGCATTCAAGCCTTTTTAGGCACGTATAGACCTTTTGGTTGCACAATATTTAATGAGGGAATTACCTTACGTACATAACATAGATCAATCCATGCTAGGACCGTATCGGTTTCTTTCAGAAAAGTTGTTTGTTGTGCTTTTGTGCCTTGTTAACGATATAAATTTTAATGAAATGGCTTTCAATATGAGTTTCATGTGTGGGACGAGTATGTCCATTTTTGCACAACTACTGAATTGATAATAGCGGATTTTATGCGTACAATTAGATTGATATGAAAACCTTTATGTTAAAAGTTTTTATGAACTTTTCGAGTGGCATATTTGTTAAACATTTCTCTTGAGAAGCCTTGAACTCATAGGAACTTTGGAAAGGTTAAGTAAC
Source organism: Saussurea involucrata (assembly GCA_033807775.1). NCBI lineage: Eukaryota > Viridiplantae > Streptophyta > Magnoliopsida > Asterales > Asteraceae > Saussurea > Saussurea involucrata. The sequence continues at coordinate 25,452,846 of CM066312.1, forward strand.
CCAGTTAAGGGTGAGTGCGTGTGGCACTTCGTCGATGGAAGGTTGGGTATTCCACGCGTGATAGTACTGTAGGCCGAATGGTTTCGGTTGAGGGGACGATGCCCTTTGTAATTAGGAGAATAAATGCGCAGTAACCTATTTTGAGGTAGGTGGTATAATTGGGTGTCGACTGTTGGGCTTGAGGCTAAGCATCGTTAATGTAATCGGGAATTGTAGACCGATTTTAAAGGATTGATGGCAATGGGGTAGTAACCCTAAGATGCTCAATTGTGATGAGCGGTTTTGGTGGAATAACCTTCGTGTATGGTTAAAGGACTTGTCGGTTTTATGATTGTTTTTGGGATGGATTCTTGGGAGTCTGAAACTGAAATCGATAAGTATGGAACGTTTTAAGGTTGGGAGACAACCGAAGTAGTCCGATCTGGGGTTACCTTAGTGAAAGAAGTATTCACCCGAGCGAAAGTACAGTGTACTTGATAGGATGTTGTTGGTAATAATTGGTTGAGGAATTATCTTTATAGACTGTGTAGGGTAAATTTAGATTCCAGTTAGGAATTGATGAATTATGGTCGACGTTAAGTCGGTTAGCTTTGGGTTGTAAAGGATATAGATTTCGAGGACAAAATCGTTTTAAGGTTGGGAGGATTGTAACACCCGTAATTTCGGTAAATAAATACCACCCAAACGTTTTGCATCTTGAAATGGTGGGATTTATGTTTGGAAGACATTACGTAAAGTCTCTAAGAGTATCGGGAGTTTTGGCGTTGAAAAGTTGAGTTTCGGGGTTCGGTACGTCTTGTGCGACTATGACCAGCGACAATGACCATGTCATTGTCGCGGTGTCATTGTCGCGATGGCGGGGCAAATCGAGAAATCAAACAGAAAGGTGACAGGGGGTCGCGACTATGCCCCAGCGACAATGCCAAGGGCATTGTCGCCCTGTCAATGTCGCGCCAGGGTGCTGGAGGGCTGTTTCAGATCGGGTTTTAAAGGGGTTCAGCTAGCTTCTTTCTCATTTATCATCCAAGATTGATTCCTCTCAACTCTCTCTCTAAAAATCGGTTTCTCTCACTAGAAACCCTAGAACCCCTCTCATCTTCATCTTCTCTACCCAACATAACCCATTTCCTCCATTGTTGAACACTTGAAGGTTTGAAGCTTTTTGGGAGTTTAGGAGCCAACTTTTGGAGGAGTCAAGTGTTAAGGGTTTTGGAAGTTTTGAGCTTGAGGATGCAAACTTCATCAAAGGAGCTTACGTTGGAAAAACTCTAGATTTAGCTTAAATCTAGCAAGGTGAGTTCAAGTTACTTTGCGAAAACTTTGTACATGCCAAAAATAATATTTTCCAAATATTTGTGTCTTTTACTTGAAAATATATGTGGTTGAGTGTAAAGCCCGTATCCCGGTATATAATTTCTTTGTATTAATTTTTTTTTAGATTTATTTATTGTTGTTTCCGTTAACGAGGTTAGACGAATCGGACCTAATCGTTAAAATGTCGGAATTTTTGGTTAGATGCGAGAAGGTTTTTAGTTGAGGGACCATTAGTGTTAAAGGGCCAAAGATTATGGTTCGGCCCATGCAATTCATAAACCAAAACCCATTTTGTATGTTTGTTTGTGTGTGGTGACGTGATGAGGAAAACAATGAAATAGAAAGAAAAACCCTAAGTCATCTCCTCCCCCTCCCCATCGTGAACACCGGCTGCCACCTCCCCTCCCCTTTCTTTCGTCGTCGCCGGCCGGAAAAGAGAAAAGAGAGAGAAACCGAGAGGGAGAGAGAGAAACCGAGGAAGAGAGAGAGTGCAGCGGCGAGAAGGAGAAGTGGCCGGAGTAATTCTGCAGTTGCACCGTCGTTGTCGTCGCGAGGTAAGAACCGTCTTTCCCGTTTGTTGTTTCTCTCGTCGTTAATCGTTAGTGTGAGAAAAGAATCGCCGCCGACCACCACCGCCGCCGGAGGCGGCAGGGGGGTGGTGCACGGCTGTTGTCCATCTTGGTATGATCTGTTTCCAGTAGGTTTTAGGCTTCCCGGGGCTGTTTGGATTAAGCATTGACTTAATGGGATTATAACCTTTAGTTATCATTTTATGTGAAAACGTTTGTCTGTCACTGTTTTGCGACGGCCATAACGTTTCTGTCGTAGCTCGGATTGAGGCGAATCCGGTGCCCACGGTTCACATTCTGTGCCGGGCACACTTTTCGTGTTTTAGCGGAAGTCCGGTTCGGCCTCTAGCTAGGCGTAATTTGGCTGTTTATACAGCAGGTCCGGATGTGGCAGATCGCGTTCCGTTTTAAAAGTCACAGTTTCTGCCACTGTTTTGGGAAAGCCATAACTTCTGCTAGGAATGTCGGATTGGGATGAAACCAGTGCCAAAAGTTCCCATTCTGAGTCTAGTAAGTTTCTTATGTTTTGCGGAAAAACCAGTTCGGACCGTAGCTAGTGTCAAACTGCTGTTTTATAACGAAAGGTGCTGTTTTTCGCTGTGCAGTTAATCAGTTTTGTAAAATCCATAATAAATTGTAGAAAAATCGTTAGGAGGTGTATAATATGTCCTTGGAACCCTAACTCTGAGCACTTTCTGGTTATGAAATTTAATTGAGGATTTTCTGGGTTTATGGAGGTCGGAACAGGTCCCGAACAGACCTGTTTGGTTAGACCGAAAAGTCGTTTTAGTGACGATTTAAGGGTGCGTCGTGTTTTAAGGTTTGGGTCTCGTGTTAATACGTTTTAACGTTCGTTTAGGTGTCGGAAAGTGATCTTGGATTTGTGGAGCTTGAATTATTGTTTGTGAGCTAGGCGCGCTTACGAGGTGAGTTCTCTCACTATAACTAATGTCGGTTACTTTTTACATTACGATTTGTACGTGTGTGGTAGTTTTAATTGTTTGTGATGCGGGACTAAATAGTGGGGCGTCTAGTCGGACCTTTATTGTTATGACTACGCGGGTGGCGTAGGAGTTCGGTGGGGCCGAGGTTTATATACACGGGTGGCGTAGTGACTCGGCGGGGCCGAGGTTTATATACGCGGGTGGCGTAGTGACTCGGCGGGGCCAAGGTTTATATACGCGGGTGTCGTAGGAACCCGAGGGAGCCGGGTAATGCTTGCACGGTTATTGTGTGGTCGGGTGGACCAGCTTATGCCTTTGGGTGGGATGGTGTAGGTATGCATGTTTATGATTTGTTCGTAGACTTGTATGCTGTTTATGTGCAATTATCTGTTTAGAGGTGGTGTGGAAGTAACTGTGTTATTTATGGTGTCTGAATTCACTAAGCTTCGTGCTTACCCTTTCCCAATAAAATTGTGGTTTCAGGTGCGAGTGGCTCCAAGGCGTGACGAGTACACACTGGCGCGTAGGAAGAGTTGATTACTTTTATGATTTTAATTTTAGACATTTATTCCGCTGTTTATTGTTCGTAAGAATATTAATTATGAGTTTGCAAATGAGATGATTGAATTATTAAATGAGTTTTTATTAATGAAATGTTACTTTAAAAATTTAAAATTCCTTGTAATTTTTGGGACGTTACAACTTGGTATCAGAGCACGGCTTGAGTGAATCAAACGCATTTCGGTGTGTTTGATCTCAAGTTTGCGGCTATAAAATTTTCTTTAAAGTTTTTTTTTTGGGAAATAAAAAGAAGGAAAAATCCGTTTGAGGAACGATGATCGAGGATGCAGTGTGTACAGTCAGCCGGAGCCAAGGGGGAAAGGTACATTGCTTAGTGTTGTATTGCTTTCTAGGCATAGGGTATGCATGCTAGATTGCCTGTTGTTGACACTATGCTGTATGTTGACTGCTTGCTAGAAGGAATCAATGCTAGTTATAGTAGGTTGTTAAGTGAAGGCCCTATAGGTTGTATGCAGTAAGAATCATATAGCCTTAGAATATTTGATTTAGTTCTATTGCGCAGCTCTTGTTTGAGTCCAACCGTTCTAGGATAGAATCTTGTATTCGAATGTCTATTTGATTCACGCTGCATGCGACTGGGTATTCGCGAGGCAACTCGTTATGGCTAACAGGGATTCCATTGTAGCAAGGGTAGTGGGATGAGATGAAATTCCTAGTGAGCTGGGAATAGCGTTTACATATGAGTACGTATGCAAAAATTGCTTTCTAGAACATAGGAGTATGTATGCTAGATTGCTTGGTGCTTAATACACTGTATTGTATGGTTGTTACTTGCTATTAAGAACTTATGCTAACTTTGATAGGTTGTTAAGCGGATGCACTATAGGTTGTATGCGGTAGGAACCGAATAGCCTTAGAATGTTGGATTTAGTTCTATTGCGCAGCTCTTGTTTGAGTCCAACCGTTGTAGGATAGAATCTTATATTCGAATGTCTATCTGGTTTCCACTGTATACGACTGTGCGTGCACGAGGTGACTCGTCAGGGTTAGTAGGGGTTCCGCCCTAGCAAGGGTAGTGGGGTATTATGATTATTCCTAGGGAGCTAGGAAGAGTGTGTACATATGCCGGTGCGGGCATATGTGTGTAGTTATCGGCGAGAAACTACTTGGACCCATCGGATGGAACTCGGAACGAGTGATGATAGGTGTGGAAGGTAGTAGTAGAGCTCCTACTATCGGAAACACAGGATTAATGCTCGAGTCGGAGAAAGTCACGAGGAATCCAAGGAGTTGAGCGTGAGCGTTGTTAGTGTGCGTTATTATGTGTTAATAACTCGTTGTAATATCTACCCAGATGTAAAGCCCGTATCCCGGTATATAATTTCTTTGTATTAAATCTTTTTTTTTAAGATTTATTTATTGTGGTTTCCGTTAACAAGGTTAGACGAATCGGACCTAATCGTTAAAGATGTCGGAACGTTGCTTAGATTGTGAGAAGGGTGTAGTTGAGGGACCATTATTGTCAATGGACCAATGTAGTGTGTGGCCCATGCAAAAAAAAAACCCAAACCGTGACTTTGAGTTTTTGTGTGTGGTTGTCGTGATTAGCAAGAAATAAACCAAAACCCTTTTGTATGTTGTTTGTGTGTGGTGACGTGATGAGGAAAACAAAGAAAAACCTAAGTCTTCTTTCTCCCTTCCCCCTCTCGTCTTCTTCGTCTCTCGCAAAGCACAAACCGCAGGAAACCCTAATTCCCTGCAGCAGCCGTTCTTTTCCCCCTCCCCTTGGTGTTCGGCCGGACGTGAAAGAAGAAAGAGAACCGAGAGTGTGAGAGTTCGCCGGAGGAGGAAGGGAAGTCGCCGGAGTTGCTGAAGCCGCCGGAGTCGCTGCTGCCGCCGTGAGCCACCCACAAGCAGCCGGCGCTGCTGGTTCTGCCGGCGAAGAGGAGGGTGTAGCGAGAGAGAGTGAGGGTGTCGGGTTTCGTCGTTGTGTCGTCATCGAGGTAAGGTTTCACTCGACGTCTCTTTTCTTTTCGTTTTCGTCACCGGAGGACCACCGCCGGCCGGCCGCCGCTGCCGCGCCGCCACTGTGGTGGCTGGGTGTCGGGTGGCAGTGGTGGTGTCAGTCGTTGGTGCGTGCGGTAGGGTGATCGAGAGGGTAGTGATCTCGCGGTGGTTTGCGGGTTGTTTTTATCACTTCGTCGATGAACCGCCGACGGCCGCCACCGACGACCACCACTGCCGGAGGGCAGTGGGTGGTGCGTGGCCATGTCATATTAATAATCGTTGTTGAACCCATTAAGCCGAGACTTAATCGCTTAAGCCAAATCGATCGAACCGTTGCTTTTAGAGTCGTCATTTCTTGTGAGTAATTGTTCAGCCACTGTTTTTGCGACGTCCATAACTTTTCTGTCGTAACTCCGATTGAGCCGAAACTGGCGCCCACGGTTCAAGCTCGGGGTCGGGCACGTTTTCCGTGTTTTAGCGGAAAACTGGTTCGGCCTCTAGCTAGATGGAAAAGTGGTCGTAAGTTCAGTGATTCGTCATTTCATGTGAAAAATTCTGGAATCTGCCATTTGTCTTGGGAAAACCATAACTTTTTTCTCGTAACTCGTATCTGGGTGAGACCAGCGCCAAAAGTTCCCTTTTTGAGTCTATAAACTTTTCTGTGTTTTGAGGGAAGCCCAGTTTGGGACGTAGCATTGGTCAAAATGTCATTTTATACTGAAAGGTGCTGATTTTCGCTGTTCGGGGAACTGTTTTTGTAAAATCCGTAGTAAATTGTAGAAAAATCGTTAGGAGGCGTATAATATGTCCTCGGAACCCTAACTCAGAGTAATTTCTGGTCATGAAATAATATTGGGAATTTTCTGGGTTTAAAGGGGTCGAAACAGGTCCCGAACAGACCTGTTTGGCGAGAACGGAAAATAGTTTTAGTGACGGTTTAAGCGTGTGTCGTGTCATAGGGTCCGGGTCTCGTATTGACACGTTTTAACATGCGTTTAGGTGCTGGGAAGGGACCGTAATTGTGAATCTTGAATTGTGTTGTTAAGCTAGGCGCGCATTCGAGGTGAGTTCTCTCACTATAATTAATGTCGGTTATTTCTACATTACGTTGTGTATGTATGTGGTAGTTCTATTTGCTTTTGATGCGGGGTTAAATAGTGGGGTGTCTAGTCGGACCTTTAATGTTGTGACTACGCGGGTGGCGTAGGAGTTCGGCGGGGCCGAGGGTCACATACGCGGGTGGCGTAGTAATTCGGTGAGACCGAAGGTTGTATACGCGGGTGGCGTATGAACCCGGGGGTGCCGGGTTGCGTTTACACGATGGTCGTGTGGTCGGTGGGACCGACGTATGCCTATTAGGTGGGTTGGTGTGAGTATGCAGGTTTCTGATTTGTTCGTAGACTTGAATGCTGTTTATGTGCAAATATCTGTTTATGGTGGTGTGGAAATAACTGTGTTACTTATGGTGTAGAATTCACTAAGCCTCGTGCTTACCCTTTCCCAATAGTTTGTGGTTTCAGGTACGGGCGGCTCCAAGGCGTGACGAGTACACACTGGCGTGCGAGGAGAGCTGGTTGCTTTATGGTTTTTAATAATTACACGTTTATTCCGCTGGTTTTATTTTATAAAGATATTAATTATGAGTTTGCAAACGAAACATTGGGATCATTTAATGAGTTGTAATAAATGAAATGTTTATTTTAAAATTTTAAATTTGCTTGTAATTTTTGGGGTGTTACAACTTGGTATCAGAGCACAGCTTGAGTGAATCAAACGCACCTCGGTGTGTTTGGTCTCAAGTTGCGGCTGGGAAATTTTCAAATTCTTTATTAAATCTTTTTGGAAATAAAAGAAAAAGTAAAGACCCGTTCGAGGAACGGTGATCGGAGGCGCAGTGTGTACAGTCAGCCGGAGCCAAAGGGGAAAGGTACAATACTTAGTGTTTTATTGCTTTCTAGATCATAGAGTATGCATGCTAGATTGCCTGTTGTGGACACTATGCTGTATGTTGAACTACTTGCTATTAGGAATTTATGCTAATTATGATAGGTTACTAAGTGGATGCCCTCTAGGTTGTATGCAGTAAGAGATTTATAGCCTTAGAATATTCGATTTAGTTCTATTGCGCAGCTCTTGTTTGAGTCCAACCGTTCTAGGATAGAGTCTTGTATTCGACTGTCTATTTGTTTCGCACTGCATATGATCGGGTATTCGCGAGGCAACTCGTCATGATAAGTAGGGATTCGGCAGTAGCAAGGGTAGTGGTTTGGATGGAATTCCTAGGGAGCTAGGAAGAGTGTGTACATATGCCGGTGCGGGAATATGTGTATAGTTTCGGCGAGAAACTACTTGGACCCCTTGGGATGGAACTCGGAACGGGCGATGATAGGTGTGGATGGTAGTAGTAGAGCTCCTACTACCGGAAGCACAGGATCAATGCTCGAGTCGGGGAAGTCACGAGGAATCCAAGGAGTTGAGCGTGAGTGTTGTTAGTATGAGTTATTATGTGCTAATAACTCGTGGTAACATCTGCCCTGAATAGCCATCACAAGGAGGAACAACTATAGTAAACATACTAGTACAGGTGTGTACTTGTTTTGCTTTGATGGGATGATCGTTGGGGTAGTGTCGAAGGTTATAAATTAGTAGTCGTTGGAATAAAAGGACGATTCTAGTATTAGTCACTTGGAGTGATGATGGGGATGATGTTTGTTTCGGGCCAAGATGGATGATTGTGCTAGAATCATAGGCTTATAGAGCCGACTTTGATTTGAGGAAAAATTGTAGGGATTATTTGACGTAATTTCCCATCTTGCCCTAAGAGGTTTAAATGTCCGGAGGACGATAGTGGATTGGAGAGGATGGAGGAGTATTAGTCGAGACGTTGAACGCCGACTGAGTCATGCACAGAGTTTATTTTGAAAATAGGATTGCATTAACTAATTTTTGTGTTTCCAATCCTTATATGGATTGTGTTTTGGAATTTTGGGAAATGTTTAGCACACACACAAGATGTCGAATTATGGTTTTGAAAGTGCATGAAACCTTTTTATAACGAGAGTTACAAACTTTGTTGGTGATTTGTTTAAAATGAGTTTGGAATTCTAGTGTCGCTTAACTTTTCTTTCGAGAGTTTGTGTTACTAAGTATTTTATTGCAAATAGTTCAGTGTGTGGATTGATTCATGCGTGACATAAGTAGTGCATGGAGGAATTTTGGTAACATTTCATAAGGAGTTGTTTAGTGCGCTTTTTTTTAGTCAGCTAAAGGTTTTATTGACATTTCCATGAAAATGCGATTTATCGACTTAGGGGTATGCATACTAGGGTAACCTTTGTTCTCGACATTTTGATGAACGAGCCGTGCATGAAAATGTTTTAGTTCCTTTTTGTCGAAATGAAAGACCATTTGATCCAAGGAGTGTTTTAATGTTGTGAACATCATGCATACGATTAAAATGTGTTATATTTTGGAAATATAGATGCGTAGATTTTTGACATTCGGTTAATTTAGAATTACCGATCATTTTTTTGTTTGGGAAATTAAAAACTTTTGCTTTGGAGGAAACGAGTATTTTGAGCATTTTCGATAAATACATTTTTTTAAACTATAATGTTTTGACGTTATATGTCCCAAGTACGAAACTTGAGGAAGTGTTACAAGCTTGCATGCCTGCCCCCAGTTTGAGATTTTATGAGGTTTTAGTCGATATTTCCAATTATTAGAAGCGGACTAGTTTCTGTCTTCAAGTTTGCAACTTACACGAGACAGTTGTGTTTTAACAAAAATATATTTGTAAACCGTGTCATCGTTTTGTGTGACTAGCTGACGCGCGAAAAATTTGTGGCGAACCCTGTGCCACGTCATTTTATGATTAAAAAGAGGAATTTTTGAATCAAATGTCGTGAAACTTATTTTGAATTATGTGCACACCTTTGTCGCACCCTGTTTAAGGTCAAGCGGTTACTTTAAGTGCACGTCATGAGTCAATCCATACTGGAATCGAGGCGGTTCATTTTAAAGAAATTATTTATTACGCTTTGCTTTTGTGTGAGTAAACTGAACTGCAATGGAACGATTTTCAACATGATTTTTCTATGTGGGACGAGCGTGTCCAGTTTTGCGTAACTATCGATCAGGTAATAGTAGTTTTATTACATACGATCTTTTTGAGATGAAAATCCTGATGTTGAAAATATTTTGTAAACCATTTGGGGAAATGTGCTTTTAAGTGTCATGTGTCATTTCGAGAATTTTCAGGGTGTGAGTCCTTTTGGAAAACTCCTTTGTTTAACCCGTGTCGAGTCTGGGACTAAGGTTGATTTCAGAGTATTGCTTGCTTAAACTTTGTTTAAACGCATTTTCCGACCTATGGGTCTAGCAAGCGTTGAGCATTTTGCTCGGTTTTGACTTGGAGTTAGTCATGGGCCAATTGCCCGGTTTTAATGGCTCGATTGTGGAGTCTAGTTGATGAGATGTTTTTGTCGCACCGTTTGGCATTCTTTGCACGTTGAGTGTTTACATGTTTGGGTGAGTGAGTCAATCCGGAATAGGCATGTTGTTGGTAGGCTGTTTGCTTTGGATCCTTAGACACGTCAGTCAGTCGTTGGTAATGGTCGGTTGGGTACCTCGGGGTGGCACCCCGGTATTCATGTGTTTTAACCTAGACTTTCCAGTAGGTACTAGGAGGAGATAGTTGTGGGCACTTACCTGGGAGGTAGTTCCGGTGTGCTGGGTCTTGAGGCATTACCTGGGAGGTAGACGTCAAGGTGTATCCTCGATACGGTGTGACTTGGCTTCGTAGAGCAAGTGTGGATGATACATCGACGGTGGAAGGTAGGTATTCCACGCGCGTTAGTACTGTAGGCCGAATAGTATCGGTTAAGGGATTTATGCCCTTTGTTATTAAGAGAATAAATGCGCATCAACCATTTTGAGGTAGGTGATATATTTAGGTGTCGACGTTTGGGCTTGAGGCCAAACACCTTTAGTATAATCGGAGAGTTGTAGCCGATTCTAAGATAATCATGGTGATGGTAGTAGTAACCCTGAAATGATCACTTGTGATGACTGGTTATGATGGAATGACCTACGTGTGTGTTAGTGACTTGATTGTAGGGGATATCTATTTGTGTTAGTGTCTAGGATAATACCACGCTTATGTGATTCATGGTAATCGGTTGGACCGATGTTCGGCGGGTGGCCGATGTTTGTTATTATAATCGGTTGGACCGATGTTCGGCGGGTGGCCGATGTTTGTTATTGTAATCGGTTGGACCGATGTTCGGCGGGTGGCCGATGTTTGTTATTGTAATCGGTTGGACCGATGTTCGGCGGGTGGCCGATGTTTGTTATTGTAATCGGTTGGACCGATGTTCGGCGGGTGGCCGATGTTTGTTATTGTAATCGGTTGGACCGATGTTCGGCGGGTGGCCGATGTTTGTTATTGTAATCGGTTGGACCGATGTTCGGCAGGGGGTCGATGTTTTGTTAATATAATTTATTGAAAATCTTTGGAGTCTATTAGAGTTCGTGGAAGTTAATCGACAGTTAAGGGTAGGAATGATCGTAGTCGAGTATCCTGTTGGGTATACTGGTGGGCAACTTTAGAATGGTTAGAGCTGGAGATTTGACTCGGGATGTATGGAATATCTAAGGTTGGGGACAACCGAAGTCGCTTGGCTAGGAATGATTTCAATTGTTGGGGTGTTCTGCCGATCATAATCCCAGTGTCTTAGAAAGAGTACGTTAGTAAGAAAAGTATTCGAGAAGTTTTAGAAGGGGTTTCAAGTGGACTTGGGAACCTGAGGTTGAGATGAGGGAGAACTATCCGGAGCTATTCGTAGGCAGAGACTTCGAGGACGAAGTCTAATCCAAGTGGGGGAGAGTTGTAAAGCCCGTATCCCGGTATATAATTTTTTGTATTAAATCTTTTTTTTAAGATTTATTTATTGTGGTTTCCGTTAACAAGGTTAGACGAATCGGACCTAATCGTTAAAGATGTCGGAACGTTGGTTAGATTGTGAGAAGGGTGTAGTTGAGGGACCATTATTGTCAATGGACCAATGTAGTGTGTGGCCCATGCAAAAAAAAACCCAAACCGTGACTTTGAGTTTTTGTGTGTGGTTGTCGTGATTAGCAAGAAATAAACCAAAACCCTTTTGTATGTTGTTTGTGTGTGGTGACGTGATGAGGAAAACAAAGAAAAACCTAAGTCTTCTTTCTCCCTTCCCCCTCTCGTCTTCTTCGTCTCTCGCAAAGCACAAACCGCAGGAAACCCTAATTCCCTGCATCAGCCGTTCTTTTCCCCCTCCCCTTGGTGTTCGGCCGGACGTGAAAGAAGAAAGAGAACCGAGAGTGTGAGAGTTCGCCGGAGGAGGAAGGGAAGTCGCCGGAGTTGCTGAAGCCGCCGGAGTCGCTGCTGCCGCCGTGAGCCACCCACAAGCAGCCGGCGCCGGCGCTGCTGGTTCTGCCGGCGAAGAGGAGGGTGTAGCGAGAGAGAGTGAGGGTGTCGGGTTTCGTCGTTGTGTCGTCATCGAGGTAAGGTTTCACTCGACGTCTCTTTTCTTTTTGTTTTCGTCACCGGAGGACCACCGCCGGCCGGCCGCCGCTGCCGCTGCCGCGCCGCCACTGTGGTGGCTGGGTGTCGGGTGGCGGTGGTGGTGTCAGTCGTTGGTGCGTGCGGTAGGGTGATCGAGAGGGTAGTGATCTCGCGGTGGTTTGCGGGTTGTTTTTATCACTTCTTCGATGAACCGCCGCCGGCCGCCACCGGCGACCACCACTGCCGGAGGGCAGTGGGTGGTGCGTGGCCATGTCTTATTAATAATCGTTGTTGAACCCATTAAGCCGAGACTTAATCGCTTAAGCCAAATCGATCGAACCGTTGCTTTTAGAGTCGTCATTTCTTGTGAGTAATTGTTCAGCCACTGTTTTTGCGACGTCCATAACTTTTCTGTCTTAACTCCGATTGAGCCGAAACTGGCGCCCCCGGTTCAAGCTCGGGGTCGGGCACGTTTTCCGTGTTTTAGCGGAAAACTGGTTCGGCCTCTAGCTAGATGGAAAAGTGGTCGTAAGTTCAGTGATTCGTCATTTCATGTGAAAAATTCTGGAATCTGCCATTTGTCTTGGGAAAACCATAACCTTTTGCTCGTAACTCGTATCTGGGTGAGACTAGCGCCAAAAGTTCCCTTTTTGAGTCTATAAACCTTTCTGTGTTTTGTGCGAAGCCCAGTTCGGGACGTAGCATTGGTCAAAATGTCATTTTATACTGAAAGGTGCTGATTTTCGCTGTTCGGGGAACTGTTTTTGTAAAATCCGTAGTAAATTGTAGAAAAATCGTTAGGAGGCGTATAATATGTCCTCGGAACCCTAACTCAGAGTACTTTCTGATCATGAAATAATATTGGGAATTTTCTGGGTTTAAATGGGTCGAAACAGGTCCCGAACAGACCTGTTTGGCGAGAACGGAAAATAGTTTTAGTGACGGTTTAAGCGTGTGTCGTGTCATAGGGTCCAGGTCTCGTATTGACACGTTTTAACATGCGTTTAGGTGCTGGGAAGGGACCGTAATTGTGAAGCTTGAATTGTGTTGTTAAGCTAGGCGCGCATTCGAGGTGAGTTCTCTCACTATAATTAATGTCGGTTATTTCTACATTACGTTGTGTATGTATGTGGTAGTTCTATTTGCTTTTGATGCGGGGTTAAATAGTGGGGTGTCTAGTCGGACCTTTAATGTTGTGACTACGCGGGTGGCGTAGGAGTTCGGCGGGGCCGATGGTCACATACGCGGGTGGCGTAGTAATTCGGTGGGACCGAAGGTTGTATACGCGGGTGGCGTATGAACCCGGGGGTGCCGGGTTGCGTTTACACGATGGTCGTGTGGTCGGTGGGACCGACGTATGCCTATTAGGTGGGTTGGTGTGAGTATGCAGGTTTATGATTTGTTCGTAGACTTGAATGCTGTTTATGTGCAAATATCTGTTTATGGTGGTGTGGAAATAACTGTGTTACTTATGGTGTAGAATTCACTAAGCTTCGTGCTTACCCTTTCCCAATAGTTTGTGGTTTCAGGTACGGGCGGCTCCAAGGCGTGACGAGTACACACTGGCGCGCGAGGAGAGCTGGTTGCTTTATGGTTTTTAATAATTACACGTTTATTCCGCTGGTTTTATTTTATAAAGATATTAATTATGAGTTTGCAAACGAAACGTTGGGATCATTTAATGAGTTGTTATAAATGAAATGTTTATTTTAAAATTTTAAATTTGCTTGTAATTTTTGGGGTGTTACAACTTGGTATCAGAGCACAGCTTGAGTGAATCAAACGCACCTCGGTGTGTTTGGTCTCAAGTTGCGGCTGGGAAATTTTCAAATTCTTTATTAAATCTTTTTGGAAATAAAAGAAAAAGTAAAGACCCGTTCGAGGAACGGTGATCGGAGGCGCAGTGTGTACAGTCAGCCGGAGCCAATGGGGAAAGGTACAGTACTTAGTGTTTTATTGCTTTCTAGATCATAGAGTATGCATGCTAGATTGCCTGTTGTGGACACTATGCTGTATGTTGAACTACTTGCTATTAGGAATTTATGCTAATTATGATAGGTTACTAAGTGGATGCCCTCTAGGTTGTATGCAGTAAGAGATTTATAGCCTTAGAATATTCGATTTAGTTCTATTGCGCAGCTCTTGTTTGAGTCCAACCGTTCTAGGATAGAGTCTTGTATTCGACTGTCTATTTGTTTCGCACTACATATGATCGGGTATTCGCGAGGCAACTCGTCATGATAAGTAGGGATTCGGCAGTAGCAAGGGTAGTGGTTTGGATGGAATTCCTAGGGAGCTAGGAAGAGTGTGTACATATGCCGGTGCGGGCATATGTGTATAGTTTCGGCGAGAAACTACTTGGACCCCTTGGGATGGAACTCGGAACGGGCGATGATAGGTGTGGATGGTAGTAGTAGAGCTCCTACTACCGGAAGCACAGGATCAATGCTCGAGTCGGGGAAGTCACGAGGAATCCAAGGAGTTGAGCGTGAGTGTTGTTAGTATGAGTTATTATGTGCTAATAACTCGTGGTAACATCTGCCCTGAATAGCCATCACAAGGAGGAACAACTATAGTAAACATACTAGTACAGGTGTGTACTTGTTTTGCTTTGATGGGATGATCGTTGGGGTAGTGTCGAAGGTTATAAATTAGTAGTCGTTGGAATAAAAGGACGATTCTAGTATTAGTCACTTGGAGTGATGATGGGATGATGTTTGTTTCGGGCCAAGATGGATGATTGTGCTAGAATCATAGGCTTATAGAGCCGACTTTGATTTGAGGAAAAATCGTAGGGATTATTTGACGTAATTTCCCATCTTGCCCTAAGAGGTTTAAATGTCCGGAGGACGATAGTGGATTGGAGAGGATGGAGGAGTATTAGTCGAGACGTTGAATGCCGACTGAGTCATGCACAGAGTTTATTTTGAAAATAGGATTGCATTAACTAATTTTTGTGTTTCCAATCCTTATATGGATTGTGTTTTGGAATTTTGGGAAATGTTTAGCACACACACAAGATGTCGAATTATGGTTTTGAAAGTGCATGAAACCTTTTTATAACGAGAGTTACAAACTTTGTTGGTGATTTGTTTAAAATGAGTTTGGAATTCTAGTGTCGCTTAACTTTTCTTTCGAGAGTTTGTGTTACTAAGTATTTTATTGCAAATAGTTCAGTGTGTGGATTGATTCATGCGTGACATAAGTAGTGCATGGAGGAATTTTGGTAACATTTCATAAGGAGTTGTTTAGTGCGCTTTTTTTAGTCAGCTAAAGGTTTTATTGACATTTCCATGAAAATGCGATTTATCGACTTAGGGGTATGCATACTAGGGTAACCTTTGTTCTTGACATTTTGATGAACGAGTCGTGCATGAAAATGTTTTAGTTCATTTTTGTCGAAATGAAAGACCATTTGATCCAAGGAGTGTTTTAATGTTGTGAACATCATGCATACGATTAAAATGTGTTATATTTTGGAAATATAGATGCGTAGATTTTTGACATTCGGTTAATTTAGAATTACCGATCATTTTTTTGTTTGGGAAATTAAAAACTTTTGCTTTGGAGGAAACGAATATTTTGAGCATTTTCGATAAATACATTTTTTTAAACTAAAATGGTTTGACGTTATATGTCCCAAGTACGAAACTTGAGGAAGTGTTACAAGCTTGCATGCCTGCCCCCAGTTTGAGATTTTATGAGGTTTTAGTCGATATTTCCAATTATTAGAAGCGGACTGGTTTCTGTCTTCAAGTTTGCAACTTACACGAGACAGTTGTGTTTTAACAAAAATATATTTGTAAACCGTGTCATCGTTTTGTGTGACTAGCTGACGCGCGAAAAATTTGTGGCGAACCCTGTGCCACGTCATTTTATGATTAAAAAGAGGAATTTTTGAATCAAATGTCGTGAAACTTATTTTGAATTATGTGCACACCTTTGTTGCACCCTGTTTAAGGTCAAGCGGTTACTTTAAGTGCACGTCATGAGTCAATCCATACTGGAATCGAGGCGGTTCATTTTAAAGAAATTATTTATTACGCTTTGCTTTTGTGTGAGTAAACTGAACTGCAATGGAACGATTTTCAACATGATTTTCCTATGTGGGACGAGCGTGTCCAGTTTTGCGTAACTATCGATCAGGTAATAGTAGTTTTATTACATACGATCTTTTTGAGATGAAAATCCTGATGTTGAAAATATTTTGTAAATGATTTTGTAAACCATTTGGGGAAATGTGCTTTTAAGTGTCATGTGTCATTTCGAGAATTTTACGGCATGTTGAGTCGTGTGGGTTTAATTTCACGAGGTGCATATCTTGTTTGTTTATGTGACCATTTGGGGAAATCTTGGAAATCAATTTAAAGAACCCCACCTTTTGAGATTTTATGAGGTTTTAGTCGATATTTTCAAATGATGAAAACAGATTGGTTTTTATTTTTAAGTTTGAAACTTACACGAAACAGTTGTGTTTTAACAAAAGTATATTTGTAAACCGTTTCATCGTTTTGTATGACTAGCCGATGCGCGTAAGATTTGTTGGTGAACCCTGTGCCACGACATTTTATGTTGGAAAAAGAGGAATTTTGGGGTCAAATGTCGTGGAACTGATTTTGAAATTATGTGCACACTTTTGTCGCACCCGGTGTAAGGTCGAGCGGTTACTTTAAATACATGTCATGAGTCAATTCATACTAGAACCGTGACGGTTCATTTTCAAAGAAATTATTTATTTCGCTTTACGTTTTGTGAGTAAACTAAGCTGCAATAAAATGATTTTCAACATGATTTTCATATGTGGGACGAGCGTGTCCAATTTTGCGTAACTACCGACCTGGTAATAGTAGTTTTATTGCTTACGGTCTTTTTGAAATGAAAAATCTTGACGTTGAAAATATTTTGTAAATGATTCTGTAAACCATTTGGGAAGTGCGCTTATAAGTGTATGTGTCATTTTGAGATTTTTAAAGGTGTGAGTCCTTTCGGAAAACTCTTGGGTTTAACCCGTGTCGAGGTTGGGACTAATGTTGATTTTAGAGTATTGCTTGCTTAAACTTTATTTAAACGCGTTTTTGACCGACTTATGGGTCTAGCAAGCGTGGAGCATTTTGCTCGGTTTTGACTTTGAGATAGTCGTGGGTCAATTGCACGGTTTTTAATAGCTCGATGTGAAGTTTTGTTGATGGGTTGTTTTGTTGCACAGTCTTGCACTTATTGCACGTTGAGCATTTTCATGTTTGGGTGAGTGAGTCATTCCGGGATAGGCATGTTGTTGGTAGATTGTTTTCATTGGATCCTTGGTCATGTCAGTCAGTCGTTGGTAACGGTCGATTGGGTATCTCGGGGTGGGACCCCGGTATCCATGTGTTATGAATTTGACTTTCCAGTAGGCACTAAGAGGACACAGTCTTGGGCACTTACCTGAGAGGTAGTTCCGATGTGCCGGGACTTGGGACGTACCTGGGAGGTAGGCGTTAAGGTGTATCTTGTTACGGTGTAACTAGGCTTCATAGAGCGAGTGTGGAAGATATGTCGACGGTGGAAGGTTGGGTATTCCACGCGTGTTGGTACTGTAGGCCGAATAGTATAGGTTAGGGAATGATGCCTTTGTAATAAAGAGGATAAATGCGTAGAATTTTTTTTGGTAACGAGTATATTTAGGTGTCGACTTTTGGGCTTGAGGCCAAACACCTTAGTGTAATTGAGGAATTGTAGCCGATTTTAAGGAAATTATGTTGATGGTAGTAGTAATCCTGAGATGTTTGCTTGTGGTGAATATTTATGGTGGAGTGACCTTCGTGAGTGATTTTAAAATTTAATGGTTTGACGATTCGTGTAGGGCAAATTTTGGGAGTCTAGTAGGACTCGTAGGAGTTAATCGACAGTTAATAGTAGGAATGATCGGATCCGAGTGTCCAGTTGGGTATACTGGTGGGCAACTTTAGAATGGTTAGAGCTTGAGATTTGACTCGGGATGTATGGAATATCTAAGGTTGGGGGACAACCGAAGTCGCTTGGCTAGGAATGATTTCAATTGTTGGGGTGTTCTGCCGATCATAATCCCAGTGTCTTAGAAAGAGTACGTTAGTAAGAAAAGTATTCGAGAAGTTTTAGAAGGGGTTTCAAGTGGACTTGGGAACCTGAGGTTGAGATGAGGGAGAACTATCCGGAGCTATTCGTAGGCAGAGACTTCGAGGACGAAGTCTAATCCAAGTGGGGGAGAGTTGTAAAGCCTGTATCCCGATATATAATTTCTTTGTATTAAATCTTTTTTTTAAGATTTATTTATTGTTGTTTCCATTAACGAGGTTAGACGAATCAGACCTAATCGTTAAAATGTCGGAATTTTTGGTTAGATGCGAGAAGGTTTTTAGTTGAGGGACCATTAGTGTTAAAGGGCCAAAGATTATGGTTCGGCCCATGCAATTCATAAACCAAAACCCATTTTGTATGTTTGTTTGTGTGTGGTGACGTGATGAGGAAAACAATGAAATAGAAAGAAAAACCCTAAGTCATCTCCTCCCCCTCCCCATCGTGAACGCCGGCTGCCACCTCCCCTCCCCTTTCTTTCGTCGTCGCCGGCCGGAAAAGAGAAAAGAGAGAGAGAGAAACCGAGAGGGAGAGATAGAAACCGAGGAAGAGAGAGAGTGCAGCGGCGAGAAGGAGAAGTGGCCGGAGTAATTCTGCAGTTGCACCGTCGTTGTCGTCGCGAGGTAAGACCCGTCTTTCCCGTTTGTTGTTTCTCTCGTCGTTAATCGTTAGTGTGAGAAAAGAATCGCCGCCGACCACCACCGCCACCGGAGGCGGCAGGGGGGTGGTGCACGGCTGTTGTCCATCTTGGTATGATCTGTTTCCAGTAGGTTTTAGGCTTCCCGGGGCTGTTTGGATTAAGCATTGACTTAATGGGATTATAACCTTTAGTTATCATTTTATGTGAAAACGTTTGTCTGTCACTGTTTTGCGACGACCATAACTTTTCCGTCGTAGTTCGGATTGAGGCGAATCCGGTGCCCACGGTTCACATTCTGTGCCGGGCACACTTTTCGTGTTTTAGCGGAAGTCCGGTTCGGCCTCTAGCTAGGCGTAATTTGGCTGTTTATACAGCAGGTCCGGATGTGGCAGATCGCGTTCCGTTTTAAAAGTCACAGTTTCTGCCACTGTTTTGGGAAAGCCATAACTTCTGCTAGGAATGTCGGATTGGGATGAAACCAGTGCCAAAAGTTCCCATTCTGAGTCTAGTAAGTTTCTTATGTTTTGCGGAAAAACCAGTTCGGACCGTAGCTAGTGTCAAACTGCTGTTTTATAACGAAAGGTGCTGTTTTTCGCTGTGCAGTTAATCAGTTTTGTAAAATCCATAATAAATTGTAGAAAAATCGTTAGGAGGTGTATAATATGTCCTTGGAACCCTAACTCTGAGCACTTTCTGGTTATGAAATTTAATTGAGGATTTTCTGGGTTTATGGATGTCGGAACAGGTCCCGAACAGACCTGTTTGGTTAGACCGAAAAGTCGTTTTAGTGACGATTTAAGGGTGCGTCGTGTTTTAGGGTTCGGGTCTCGTGTTAATACGTTTTAACGTTCGTTTAGGTGTCGGGAAGTGATCTTGGATTTGTGGAGCTTGAATTATTGTTTGTGAGCTAGGCGCGCTTCCGAGGTGAGTTCTCTCACTATAACTAATGTCGGTTACTTTTTACATTACGATTTGTACGTGTGTGGTAGTTTTAATTGTTTGTGATGCGGGACTAAATAGTGGGGCGTCTAGTCGGACCTTTATTGTTATGACTACGCGGGTGGCGTAGGAGTTCGGTGGGGCCGAGGTTTATATACGCGGGTGGCGTAGTGACTCGGCGGGGCCGAGGTTTATATACGCGGGTGGCGTAGGAACCCGGGGGAGCCGGGTAATGCTTGCACGGTTATTGTGTGGTCGGGTGGACCAGCTTATGCCTTTGGGTGGGATGGTGTAGGTATGCATGTTTATGATTTGTTCGTAGACTTGTATGCTGTTTATGTGCAATTATCTGTTTAGAGGTGGTGTGGAAGTAACTGTGTTATTTATGGTGTCTGAATTCACTAAGCTTCGTGCTTACCCTTTCCCAATAAAATTGTGGTTTCAGGTGCGAGTGGCTCCAAGGCGTGACGAGTACACACTGGCGCGTGGGAAGAGTTGATTACTTTTATGATTTTAATTTTAGACATTTATTCCGCTGTTTATTGTTCGTAAGAATATTAATTATGAGTTTGCAAATGAGATGATTGAATTATTAAATGAGTTTTTATTAATGAAATGTTACTTTAAAAATTTAAAATTCCTTGTAATTTTTGGGACGTTACATTGAGTTATTTGGATATTTGGATGGTTAGAAACCATAATTTGTCTTTAAAAGATTAATTGCTCAAAATGATGTCTATTTGATGGTTTAATCATATATGTGTAAATGATTTCAATGAACCATTGGGAAATGCACTTTTAGTGTTATGGGTTATTTTGAGAATATTAAGAGTGTGAGTCCTCTTTGGAAATGAGGGTTATCCCGATCCAAGGTTTTATTTCGGGTTTTCATAGAATTGAGGTATTAACCGGCAAATGGTGTGTGTTGTTATATTTGGTGTCATTTCATGACTTTTCATAATCTATCTTTCGAGTTAGTTGAGCTTGTGGCTCGGTATTGATTTTATTAAGTCTTGGGGACATTTGTCCAGTTTTGATAGCTCAAAGTTGAGTTTTGATCATGAATTACGTTATTGGGGAATTGCATGTTTTGAATGCATTTGTTTATTCATTTGGGGTTGTGTAATATTTAGACCTTGTTAGCTATGGATCCATAGGCATTTGAGTTTCCCTTAGTCTCGCGGGCAAGAGGTCGAAATTGATTGAGCCCAGTTTACGAGACGTTAGTTTCTTTTGTAGCACGGAATAGGCATCGGGAACCATGACAGGTAAGGCATGGACCTAGATGGTCGGGCGTCGTGTCATGGACAGTAAGGTGTTATTCCATATATGTGCTTAGCACGGGATAAGCATCGAGTCCCATGATAGGTAAGGCGTGGACCTGGAGGGTCGGACGTCGTCTCATGGGCAGTAAGGTGTAATCCGTAATGTGTTGTTGTGGATTTGGTGACTCAACGTATAGACCTAGAGTGGTTGAGGTTGGGGGCATCCTAGTCTCGTGGGCAATAGATCTGGAGTGATTGAGCTCAGTTTTACGAGAGTAATCCACGTGGGTGTTTTTATTACATAGTAAGTGACCTACTTTAGTGTTCCGTCACGTACGATGTATACGGGTCTCCCCCGTCACCGAAAGGTGTTGTTTCGGGTATTTGTTCCTACTCATGTTTTCGGTGACGTGTATTATTTATATGAATTATTTCTATGGTACGTAAGTGGTAGGTTATATCTTACCCGCGAGTAATGTTTTGGGTATTTGTGCTTATCCACGTTTTCGGTAATGTGTTTTACTTATGAGAACTGCTCTCTACGTATATGAGTCGTGGATTATGTTTCATCCATGCTTGGGATGTTTTGGGATAATGACAAATAATTTATAAGTTTAATTGTTTTGAATGACAAATACTATTTCATCTTTTCGTTGACTTTGTGAATAAGCCTATTTTTGAGAAATCATGTTTTAATAAAGATTTTAACATGGGAATCGTGTGAGTTGGAAAAATGGGTGATTTGTATTTGAATTAAACTCTTTTGAAATCATGACTAAAACTATTACTCGTTCGATTTATGTTTTTATATAGTCATGATAAAATGCTTGAACTCACTAGGCGTAAGCCTAACCCTTTTTATTTGTCGGCATGTGCAACAGGTCTCAGGTTGGGAATAGTTCTAGTGACACGTGTGAAAGGCCGTGTGCTAGTAGAGTGCTCGCGAGGTGATTTGATTTAGTGAAGTCTTCCGCACGTCCTTGGAATTAGCAACTTGTGTTGTGTTAAGTAACCCGTTTAAGTTATATTTATTGAGGGAATTATAATGTTTTAAATTCCGAGGTATTTTAAGGATTGAATTGTAGAAATGATTCTTATCTCGTTGGGTACTTTATTGAAATTTTATTTTAGTTGCTCGTTCCAAATTTAAGGGTGTTACAATAGCAGATAGAAAACAAAAGTACACAAAGTAGAGGGGTCAATGCTTGGTGGAGTCGATCTTCAGTTGATACATCATCAGTCGAGAGAGAAGGACAGTGCAAAAAAGAAAGTCCATGGGAAGGAAGCAAGCAAGGGAGGTTGTATTCAAGATCGACTTTCAGGAACAAGATGTATGAAATACTTATTGTTCACGAGTGGATGATATCCCAACAATGAATGATGGATATACATGTTTATTGAACCAATTTTCTACCTAAATAATGTATTTAAGTTCGTATTTTGGATCAAAATGGATGTGGTATGTTGGGGGCTAAAACGGAAAACGTTCGACCATATTGAAGTGTAAAACCATTCTTTGATGTTGCTTAAATTTACCAGAAGTGAAACCTGTATAAGTTTTCAAATGGAAGTAGTAGCCTTATGATCAACTTAGAGTAAAATACACATGTCTATGTATATATATATATGTGTATATATGGGTGGGACAAATATCATTTGCAAACCAAGTAGATCATGCAAACTTTGCAAACCAATCACAACCATTAGATTTAACTAATTTAATTAGTGTTAATATTAATTAAGAAGGGTATTATGATAAATTATCATTTAATCTATTTTTAATTTCTTATTAGATAATCACGGTTTTTTGGTAACTGCCATGTTTTCAGGGATTTCGGTGCCATCATCATGATCTCGTGTTATTTGCAGAATCCGGTTTCAAGTATTCGGTGCTTCTTCACCCGTGGAATTATCGTATCGATCTGGATTTTTTTAGATGGAAGATTCTTACTCCATGAACGAATAGTTCGTTAATGATGTCTTTGGATCGTCTTCCCGTGTTCGAGATGAAGAACCTACATTCGTCGATGGATAATGTGTTGAATCCCCCCAAACAGTATTTGTTTCCGGCGTGAAGTTGAAACATCCAAAAACCATGACAAATTTAAACCTTAAAATTTATCAAAACTAACTCAAACATCATCCAAACTTTAATACATAAATAGAGAATTAGATATGAGGGTTCGTATGTACAATTTGAACTTATCAAAACAACCTGCTAATCTAATCCTAAACATTAAGATTAGATTATATTAGTTGTTTAGACCATTCATCAAAACATCCTCGTATATACTAACTTCTCCACTCATCACCAAAAGTTGAATACCAGAATTCACTCGTCCCTCTTCCCGTTA
Source organism: Saussurea involucrata (assembly GCA_033807775.1). Lineage (NCBI taxonomy): Eukaryota > Viridiplantae > Streptophyta > Magnoliopsida > Asterales > Asteraceae > Saussurea > Saussurea involucrata. The sequence goes on from CM066312.1 coordinate 25,476,034, forward strand.
CTTCCCCGAGCTCGTACCTAGTAAGAAAATTTAATTTGAAACGATTAGGCTTACGCCTAGTGAGAACATCCATTTTCAAATTAAAACTTATAAGCTTTGAAAACCAAATGTAAGCAAAGCGTATAAACAAACCTGGTTTGCCACCATTCTTACCGTACACATACTCATCTTGCGATGACGGGAACATACTCGATTCCATGAATATGACTAACACTCAGTAAGTCATATCATCACGTTCGAGAGCCTACTACGAATCATCACAGATTTGAGATCATTGCTCATGTCCAAGAAATTACAATTTACTTTATGCCTATTTGTTGGAGTGGAAGTAGAGATTACAATTTACTTTATGCCTATTGTTAATGCCAAAAATCGCCCAAAAGAACAACTTAAGGTTGATGTGGACTTTTAACAACTAAAGAAACGTATCTCAAGACCAAGCAACACAATCGCAAGGAAAAAGTAAACAAGACAAGAGATTTGGTGACGCAGAAAACCCCAAAACGAGGGAAAAACCGCGGTCGACTTGTGAGAGTCGACGGTGCACTATAATCGCCAATCAGGGGCGAAAGTCCTTTTGTAATAGGTGTTTTGTGTACAACAGATTACAAATGAATGTAAATATAAACTTAGTTGTGTGTAAATGATGTGTGTCGTGTGTAAATCGTGCGAAAAAGTATGCTGTCGCGCGGTTCGAACTGATGTCGTGCGAAGTTGCTTCAGCGATATTCGTTCGAATGCTTTGTAAATCACTGCGCTTTCGATGTGTAATTGTTTAGAAAGTAGATGGAGCGGATGTAGATCAGATTGATTTAGATAAACACATATGGCTTTTTCGGTTGCAGCACATGCCTTTATATAGCTTCCGCTGGTCATTAAAGGTGTCTTTATGGCGCACTTTGTAACCGCTGTCGGGCTTTAAATGCCATTGATGTCTTGTCCGTTACTGGCCGTTTGCCCCATAAATGCTTGTAGACCTGTATTAATGAACAAAAGAAATGGGTGTTGACTGTTAACGGTTAGTATAATCGTACGACCGTCTTAAGTCTCATACGTCGGTCGTACGGAACGTACGACCAGCACAATAACATACGACCGAATACTCGTCTGTAAACAACCTGTAAGACCGTATCCTAATGCGAGGGTGGTTTTATGGAAATATTATCTGAGTTTTCTAACGTCGGACGTGAGGTGTGATTTTTTACCCAAACAGTTTGCCCCCAAAATTTGAATTTTAAGCGTGAAATTCGAATTTAAATCTGACGATGTGTTTCGACACGTGTCGCATGCGGAGAGGATCTGGTCGAATCCCAACCGTCTTGGTTCGATTTGGATTGGAGGAAATGAGGTGGTCGTGATGTCACGACGGCGTGTCAGAGGCGAAAAGACGTTCAGAGGACATGTGTTGCCCATCGGCATAATGCATGCGAAAAGGCGCTGGACAGGTGTCGACTATCCAGTGGGTCGACCTGACACGATCTTTGCCATAAATAGCGCGATTCTTGGAATCGTTTCCTCTTTACGCTCACTTGTGTTTTTAGGAAAGATTTCGGAGAGATTTGCTTACCATCGTTACATGCGTTTTGAGCGTTTATAAATTTAGAAGAAAGTTTTTTCGTGTTCTTCAAGTTTCTAGAGAGAGATGTCGAATGAACCAGCGAGCACCATTGAGGGTCGGAAGAATTTGGAGGCCTTCAGGACCTTGTCCGGGATTCCTGATGCCGTCCAAATATACTCGCCGGGTAAGTTCCGACCGACAGATTGTCCGAATGGACATTTCGTTCTATATGAATACCCGTTTAAGGCGGGTTTTAAGTGGCCGTTTTCTTCTTTGGCGAGAGATTTCTTGGCTAGGTTTTCTTTGTCTCCTGCCCAAATTGTTAGCCCCAAGTATACAAGATGTAAAAGTATTGAAAATATTACAAGTCAGAAGACTTAGAAGAATTCAACCAGAAGATCATCAGAGCTCGACAGAGCTCTGGCAGAAGACTTCTTCTGTTCCACCAGAAGAACTGTTCACACCAGAAGACCATCAAAGCTCTGACGTAAGAGCTCTGGTGAATGAAGACCTCTATGAAACTTAAGTCTCGTAGAAATCTCTAAGTGTTAGACACGTGTTCGTACTTACCACGTAAGCCCTAAAAGGACGGAGACACACTTTCCACGTATCACCTCAGGGTTAGATAGTACACTGTCTTTCACTTTATCAGGCTATAAATAGGAGGGTAGTGGAACGCACAATAGTAAGCTTTTGGAAGAATTGTTTTCCACAATTGTGAGAGCACACACTGCAACATTCCATAGCACTACGACTGTACGATTTGTTTCCTGAGAGATTTCAGAATACACACACTTGAACGTGTTCTTGGTGTTATTCAAATATCAATATACGAGCAGCTTATTTTACTTGATCTTGTTATCATTTACTGTTTATTATTAATACTCTCATTGTTACATTATCGTCTACACAATCACTCACATTTAATGGCTTTATATAATGCTTCCGCTATCTGTTTTATGTTGTTTATGTGATACAACTTGAATTTGGGAACCTACAATTGGTATCAGAGCGGGTTGATTTGCTCAAATCAAACGATCCAATCTAACCAGGTTGATTCACTGTTGTTGATTGTGTTTATCTTCAAAAGCTTCATATTATACTCTGTTTTTACTGTACAAAGCTCAAAACAAGTTTTCAGAGTTCTTTAATCCCTATTTAAAGCTTTCTAGTTAGTCTGAGAATCTTCTCTACTCAAGTTACTGTTTCATTGGTTACTGTTCATCTTCTTTCAGTTTAAAACCCTTATAAAATCTTTTAAAACCTTCGTACTCTGTTTTCTGAAAAGATGGCTAATAACAACATTAATGCTATCTACACGGCTGGTTCTCTGACCAAACCTCCTACTCTTCTGAGAGATAAATATCCTCAATGGAAGATTAGGATGGTTAACTTCTTTGATGGAATGGATAGAGACCTCATGCGATCTGTCACAAGTGGACCATTCCAACCTATGGTTTTGGTTCCTCATGTACCTGCTACAGAAACTACTTCAGAGATTCCAGCTCACTTCGAGGTTAAAACCACTGGGTTTACTGATGAAGAAAAGCTAAAAATGGAAAATGACCTTAAGGCAGTTAGACTTCTGATTATGGCCATTCCCAACGATATTTTCCAAGAACTTGACTCTTGTGTTACTGCTGATAGGCGGGTTCACATCCCCCTAAATCTTACCGCAAGTGTACGGGTCGAAATCAAGTAATAGTACTAGAAAGTACGAGTATCGAACACAGGGAACTAGGAACTAAGTATCACAATGACTACAATTGCTATTAACTGAACGTCGCAAATTTTGAGTTGTTGGTATAAACTAATTAATTGCAAGTAAACAAATCAAACACGGAACAGTAAACAACTTAAGGAACTTTGATAGAGAAAACAGTTGAGGGTTGGAAATCCTATGGTTCTCACATATAAACATCTGACTCAAAACAATTACCAGTTATTTCCTTTTAATGAATACCCAATCTTTAGATCACCGTTGTTCTCTCTCAAGCAACAACGGTTTTATTTTAAAAGCATGGTTCTTTCTCAAGAAACCACAGGTTTGATCTTGAAAGCACAAGTTTTATCTCTCGATCTCAACCTATGTAATTCAAAACACATTAAACTCAAGATTGTAATGGGACTAAGGCTTACTTGGTATATCTCTATCACCAATTTCTCACCTTAGGCATGCAATTTCTAGTTCTAGTTAACAATTAATCATATGTTCACATGCTTAAACCAAATTCATTCCAACCCCAACATCTAAAGATTAGTTCATGTTGGTGGTGGGTTCAAACACAAGAGAAAGAAAGGCGAAAGTGTATGGAAACATGGTAATTGTAAACGTGATAGATGTGATGATGAACTCCCTTCTCTCGTGTTCGTATCTACTTTGCATGTTGAACGTCTCCTCGATTAATCCTCTACCGTGGCTCCAAAAGCTCCGAAAACCTCTGAAAAGCCTCTGAAAATCGCCCCCAAGTTGCTGCCGTTCGTCGTGTGCGAGATGTGCGAAGAATGACCTAATTCCGGAGTACATAAAGTCTGAAAAACGAACAGAGTGTTGCGCGGTTTTGGCCGCGGTTTGCAAACCGTGCCAGAAACCACGCGTGTTTTTGAGGTGTTTCCGGGTCAGGTTTAGGTCCTGGTTCGGGCGCGGGTCTTGGGTTTGGATCTCGGGCTTCCGTTGGCTTCGTTTTGGCTCTCTTTTAGGCTCTTTTCGGCTTCTTTTCTCGATGATCACTGTCTTTTAGATATCCTGCACATTTCACTAGATAAACCGTAAAATTCCGCTTCTTTGCTATCAACACAAGCCAATCTCATTGGTTTGAGAACCGAAAATAACGCCAAAAAGTGGCGTTATCAACAACCCCAAACCGAGCGTTGCTTGTCCTCAAGCAAATTAGCGATAAAAATAGAATAAAAGCATATATCAGTGAAATATAATAACTGCACAACTCCCAATTGGTACCATGTAATGCACTGGTGATTTCCCCTACCTGTGAATGCCTATCTCACCCTCGCCTCATTCTTATTCTGTTTGATCTATGACCTTCCATTGTGTGTTGAACTCGTGACTGCTCCGATTACATTAGGGTCGTGCTAGGTCTAAACATACTCGGGAAAACATTTCGCCTCGACCCTACCTCACGGGATTCTCTCATTTCGCTCGATCCTAGGTTGTCGCACATGTTGTCATGTATAGGAGGTTATGTACAAGAATACTCGAAATTTACATGACAACTCTAATGAAAGACGCACAAATGTCCAAAAGTCGATCTCAGAAGGAATCAAGTAGCAAGACAGGGAATAATGCTAAAAGTGGTCGCATACTCTAATCACGTTTTCCAGAAGATCATCCAGGTCTTTACAAGGGTTGTAACGGGGCTAGGGTTATGGTTAAGAAACGAAGGGGAAAAACGGTTCAAAGATCCTTGGTGTGTCAAACATTAGCAGTTATGAACTTTCTTCACATTCTATCTTTTGGCCCTCTTTATCACTAATGGAGTCACTTTGACTCTCTTATTGAGCTGTTGTAAAGCTATCTAAATAGCTGTATTTTTTTTATTTTTTTTAGAGCATCATTGGCTCTCTTTATTTGATTGGGGCTGCACTATTTATTTTCTGCTCTATCTTTCGATGTTCATTACTGCTTCCTATTGACACACTTTCGGATAATGGTTGGCTAAGGCTTTTGGTTTGGGTTTAAAGGTGGGTTTAGAAACGAACACGGTGAGTGTTTGGCTACAAAAAAGGGTTATGGGTACACACAAAGTGGGTCAAAATATGCGATAGCTAAAAACAGGGTTAAACATACACACAATGCCTGGAATCATCTCTTAAGGTCCACACGATATGGTCTACTACACCCTTACCCAATATCCCGATGGTTGTCTTTGCTACCCAATGCAATAATATAGCGAAATCATTCTATATTCACGACATGGGACTCGAAAAAACTGTATATGAATTAAGTGTTTAAATCCCTCGAAATGAAAAGACGTCTTTTAGGCTCAAATCTCACTAATGGGTGGTCTCCACTAATGTCCCTAGTCATGTCCTTTCCCGGTCCTTCCCTAATGGTCGCGTCACTATCACGAGATTCTCCCCACAATGGTCAGTCTCAATCATTCAAAACAGAAATTTTAGCTCATATGATCTAGGCACTCAGAAGTGCAGGAAGTCTACGTGCATACACGTGGGCCCGATTGGGCAACCCCAAACCTTACCCACACGTTGTCCCCAATGTGCAAGTGTCGGCATAGGCGATACTAAAAATAAGTATCGTTGTGCGGTTATTACAGATATCAGACAGGCAAGGCATAACATTAAAGCACAACATCAAAGAGCCATCTCATTAAAATTTGGCCACCCCAAACCTAGGCCGTGGCCTAGGTTTGTCAACTAAGCCAACCCCAAACCTCAGTGAAACCGAGGTTTGCACAGGATTAAAAGTGAGTGTGTAGATGTTTGCAAAGTGAGGAACCCCAAACCTAAGTGAAACTTAGGTTTGTTGCATCTCGTTTAACTAATAAGAAAACAAAGCATCATACACCACTCGTTACATACAGATTAGGAACATACCTGGTTGCCCGGACGGAGGAGATTCTCTTGAAATTGGATCGCCCGGTTGGAACACATCGGAGAAGGCGGAGAAGGGAATTGAAAAAACAAAACAAACAAAGAAAAAGACGAGAGAAAGCAAGGAAAACTAAAACACAAAGCAAGATAAGGAAAACACTGCACGAGAAACGACGAAAAGCAACAGGAAGCCGCGCGGTTTGGAAACCGCGGCACAAACCGCGCAAGCTCATGTTTCAGAAATCCTCTAGAGACACCCGCGGTTTTCCGCGCGGTATGGAAGCCCTGTTTCAGTAAAAAAAAATTGTAAATAAAATCACTCAAAAACAGAAAATAAAAGAAAACGCAAACCTCGGTGGGTTGCCTCCCACCCAGCGCCGTAGTTACAGTCGTGGCACGACTATGTGGCTCTCAACTTGGCTCGGTGTTCGCGGAATTGACCCGCCCACACTTACGGTCTTCCGCAGTTTCTTCCACAGCTGGTTTTACTCGATCATCGGACACCTCTTCACTTCTTTCTCTCACCCTCTCGAACATCTTGAAGATTAACTTCTCGCCACCAACCCTCAGGGTCATCTCTCCTTCCTCCATATCTATCAGTGCTCTGCTCGTGGCCAGAAAGGATCTTCCCAATATCAACAGAACCTTTTCGTCTTCATCCGTATCCAGCACCACAAAGTCTACAGGGAAGTAGAACTTGTCAACCTTGATCAGTACGTCTTCTATCACTCCATATGGATATATGAGCGATCTATCCGCGAGTTGAAGTGTCATGTATGTAGGTTTCACTTCCCCCAATCCCAGTTTCCTGAAAATAGAAAGAGGCATTAAGTTAATACTTGCCCCTAAATCACATAATACTTTATTGAAACTAAGATTTCCTATATGAGCGGGTATAGTAAAACTCCCTGGATCCTTAAGCTTCGGGGGAAGCTTGTTCTGAATGATGGCACTACACTCTTCAGTAAGTGTAATGGTAGACTGGTGCTCGATTGCCCTTTTCTTGGATAGGATCTCTTTCATGAACTTCAGGTATGTCCGCATTTGAGCAAGTGCCCCCGAGAATGGGATGTTGATGTGAAGCTTCTTGAAGATGTCGAGGAATTTCTTGAACTGTTCCTCATCTTTATGTGCCTTCACCCGATTCAGATATGGTAGCGGTGGTACAAATGGTTTGACTACCGGCTTCGGTGGCGGTGTCACCTCTTGTTCCTTCGGTTCCTCCCGATCGGCCATATCACTCGCAATACCGTCTTTCAGCTCGACATTCGGCTTCTTGGTCAACTCCTTGCCATTTCTCAGATAAATGGCATTACACTCTTCTCTTGGCTTTCTCTCAGTTTGGCTCGGGAATGTCCCGGGGACTCGGTTTTGTAGGACTTCCGAAATTTGTCCCACTTGCCTCTCGAGAAGCCTAATCGATGCCGTATTCTGGTCAGTAGCTGCTTTTACCGTGTTAACCGTGCTCGCTAGCTCTCCAACCGTGCTGTCCATCTTGGTCATGAACTTCATCATCATATCTTCTAACCCCGGTTTCTTCTCCATAGATGGCCCCTCATTGAAATTCCTTTGGTTGAAACCTGGAGGACGGTAAACATTGTTAGCATTAGAAGAATTAGAAAAGTTAGAAGAATTACCTTGCTGTTGTTGACCGGGTTGACTCCATGAGAAGTTCGGGTGCTTCTTCCACCCCTCATTGTAGGTATTCGAGAACGGGTCGTTCCTCGGCTGGTGATTCCGGTTTTGTAAAAACTGAACTTGTTCAGGTTCTTGAGAAGTGGGGGACACGTCCGGAATACCTCCCGTCAAGTGGTTCGTGATCGCAGCTAGTTGAGCTTTTATCACTTTCAGCTCATCGTTCTCTTGAACACTAGCCACCCGTCTGATAGAAGATCGTGGAGCGGCGTAGCTATGCTCGGCTAAGTCTCGATCAAGGCGGCTGCTTCTTCATATGTCTTCTCCATTAGGGCTCCACCCGCTGCAGCAGTGATATCATTCTTGAACTGCGGGTGAAGGCCTCCAAAGAAGGTTTGGATAATTACCCAGCCGTGTAACCCGTGGTGAGGGCACTTTTTCAACATATCTTTGTACCTCTCCCATGCCTCGTATAAGGTCTCTTGGTCCCATTACGCGAAGTGAGTAATGTCGGCCATTAGCTGAGCAGTTCTTCCCGGTGGGAAGAATTTCTGGAGGAATGCGGCCTTCAAGTCTGCCCATGTAGTGATCTGATCCGCTGGTAGGCTCTCTATCCAAATTTCAGCTCTTCCCTTGAGTAAGAAGCTGAACAGTCTTAGCTTGATGGCATCCTCGTTCACCCCATTGATTTTGAACGTGTTGCATATCCTCTCAAATGCACGAAGATGTGCATGAGGATCATCTGTCGGGGCCCCTCCGAACTGGTTTTGCTGTATCATGACAATGGTACTTGGTTTAATCTCGAAGTAGTTCGCCTCAGTAGTGGGCGGTTGGATGCCTATGCGTGCGGCTGCCACGTTTGGATTGGCAAATGACCGCATCGGAACTCTCGCCGGAGGAGGTGGAGGTGGGTTGTTAACAGGTCTCTCGTCGCCCATCTTTAATTGCCTTTGGGCTTTGGATGCTTTACGTATTTGGCGGGCGGTTCTTTTGATCTCCGGATCAAGTGGTTCGATTCCCTTCCCTCGGGTCTTCCTTGGCATAAACCAATTAGTACCTGAAAAGAAAATAGGCGAAGTTAGCAATCTAGAAATTGAAAGTGATGGAATAAAGTAAATAAAATAAAATAAAATAAAAATGTTCAATGTAATAGCGCTTATAGCTGGTAGTGCTATCAGTTGCAACTAGTTCCCCGGCAACAGCGCCAAAAACTTGATAGGCGGGTTCACACCCCCCTAAATCTTACCGCAAGTGTACGGTTCGAAATCAAGTAATAGTACTAGAAAGTACGAGTATCGAACACAGGGAACTAGGAACTAAGTATCACAATGACTACAATTGCTATTAGTTGAACGTCGCAAATTTTGAGTTGTTGGTATAAACTAATTAATTGCAAGTAAACAAATCAAACACGGAACAGTAAACAACTTAAGGAACTTTGATAGAGAAAACAGTTGAGGGTTGGAAATCCTATGGTTCTCACATATAAACATCTGACTCAAAACAATTACCAGTTATTTCCTTTTAATGAATACCCAATCTTTAGATCACCGTTGTTCTCTCTCAAGCAACAACGGTTTTATTTTAAAAGCATGGTTCTTTCTCAAGCAACCACGGGTTTGATCTTGAAAGCACAAGTTTTATCTCTCGATCTCAACCTATGTAATTCAAAACACATTAAACTCAAGATTGTAATGGGACTAAGGCTTACTTGGTTTATCTCTATCACCAATTTCTCACCTTAGGCATGCAATTTCTAGTTCTAGTTAACAATTAATTCTCTCGAACTTAATTGAAAACAACAAAGCAATTGGAAGCTAGCTAAACTCACAAAGGCATTAAAAACCAAATAACATGCTTCATTAAAATAGGCAAACTGATAAAAGTCTCAAATCATATGTTCACATGCTTAAACCAAATTCATTCCAACCCCCAACATCTAAAGATTAGTTCATGTTGGTGGTGGGTTCAAACACAAGAGAAAGAAAGGCGAAAGTGTATGGAAACATGGTAATTGTAAACGTGATAGATGTGATGATGAACTCCCTTCTCTCGTGCTCGTATCTACTTCGTGTGTTGAACGCCTCCTCAATTGATCCTCTACTGTGGCTCCAAAAGCTCCGAAAAACCTCTGAAAATCGCCCCCAAGTTGCTGCCGTTCGTCGTGTGCGAGATGTGCGAAGAATGACCTAATTCCGGAGTACATAAAGTCTGAAAAACGAACAGAGTGTTGTGCGGTTTTGGCCGCGGTTTGCAAACCGAGCCAGAAACCACGCGTGTTTCTGAGGTGTTTCCGGGTCAGGTTTGGGTCCTGGTTCGGGCGCGGGTCTTGGGTTTGGATCTCGGGCTTCCGTTGGCTTCGTTTTGGCTCTCTTTTAGGCTCTTTTCGGCTTCTTTTCTCGATGATCACTGTCTTTTAGATAGCCTGCACATTTCACTAGATAAACCGTAAAATTCCGCTTCTTTGCTATCAACACAAGCAAGTGTCATTGGTTTGAGAACCGAAAATAACGCCAAAAACTGGCGTTATCAACTGCCAAAGAAATATGGGATCAGCTTCTTAATCAACTTGAGGGTGGTATCAAAATCCAAATGAATAGAAGGACCCAATGTATTAATGAATACAATGATTTCAAGGCACTTCCTGAGGAAAGCTTACAGCAGACCTACAACAGATTTAATGTTTTAATAAACAAATGTAAAAAGTGTGGGGTTGTTAGGTCGAAGGAAGATAACAATGTTCTGTTCCTGAAAAGTTTAAATGATGAATGGTTAAATCTATCCATGTCTCTACAAGCTAACCAAGATTTGGATGCATGGTCTCTTACTGATGTGTATGGAACTCTTGCTGCACAAGAGAAGCATGTTGTCAAACAAAAGGGCAAATCCACCATTGCAGGTCCATTAGCCTTGATCTCTGACTGAAGGGAAGTCCAACAGAGAGAGCTCTAGCAGAGAGAAGAAGAAAGAGAAGGTCGTGAGAAAGAAGGGAAAGAAAAGTTTAGTTGCTGAAAGTGATGCAGAGGAAAGTTCATCAGAGGATGATGATATCAATGCTTTTGCCCAATCTCTTGCCTTAATAACTAAAAAATTTAACAAGAGATTTGGTAACAAAGTTTTTGATAGAAGATGAAGGTATGAGAGAGAAGAGAAAGACGAGAAGAGAGGTTATGCTGCACCTCACCATCAGAGTAACAACAGAGCTCCACAAGAGCAAAGACCACCACATAAGTACAATCCTCCAGCCCCCCAGAATCAAGCAGATGCTGCCCAGCCCATCAACAAGAATGATGGAAGATGCTTTCGATGTTGCAAACCCGACCATTTCTCTGCTAATTGTAAGGGTAGATTGGTGAAAGATCAGGACTACTACAAGAACAAATACAAGTACAATTACAGAGAAAGAAGTTATGTTGCTGAGATGGAAAATTGGATCTCTGACTCATCCTCTGATGACGAACCAGAGCAAGCCAATTTTTGCGGAGTTGCTGTAGATGATATGAGTTTGGAAGAGGTAGCAGACTGGATGACTGGAGAGATGCTAGAGAGAACAACAGAGGCAGATGTGTCTCAGATTGCATGTGCTCTTTCTGTAACAGAGCCAAATGACAGAGCGCTGGAGACCACCAAACCCAGTGCCAAGGTATGTTCTACTTCTGAATCAAAATCAGACTCCAAGCTGGAGATGCATGTTTCTTTACTAACAGAGGAATTTCAACTTTTAAAATAAAAGCTCTCTGAGGAGAAAGAGTTGAGGAAACTGGCTCAGAAGGATCTGTCCTTCTACAAGAGAGAGAAAACTCTCTTGGAACAGGAGAAGGAAGTGATAGCCAAAGAAAAAGCTGAGCTAGAAGTTTTACAAAAACAGAAAGAAAACTCTTTTTCTGAAAAAGTTAAGGAATATGAGGTTGTGTTAAAGCAAAAGACTGAAGAGGTTAAGAAATCTGAAAATGAAAGGTTAAACTCTGTTGCTTTAAAAGATTATTTTCAAAGAGAAAGGGAGATTTTGCATCAATCCCTACAGAAAAAAGAAATTCTAATTAAAAAGTACCAGGATGCACAAGATGTGCACATCAAGATAAACTCTCAAATGGATACACAAGGTCTTGGTTTCAGTGAGATTGCTCCCTACTCTGGAAGGAAGAAGATATCTCTGTCCTCTGCCTTATGTGTTGGGAAAATCCAAGAAAATGTGATCTCTGGTACTGCAGTTTTCAAAAGAATTAAAACCTCAGATATTTCAAGGACCAGAAGACTAAACTTCAGGAACGTAAGCTATGACTCCTTGGATCAAGAAAAGGTTTCAAAACCATCTGCAAAGTTTATTCTTGATCAAGGAAAAGCTGAAATCAAATTTCCTGATTCTGTCAAAAGTCTGGATCCCAAGGAGATTTTCAACTTTAACTCTTTTAAAGGACAGAAGTCTGTTACTTCTGTGGCTGAGTCCTCTGATGGTAAAACACAGAGTGAGCTCAACCCTGAAGCCCCAGACTTCTCTCCAACCTCTGAATCAATTAGAACATCTTTTGAAGAGGATCTTAACAGAGTTCTTGTAATACCCCGGGTAAGTTCGTTAGTTAAATTCTAGTTCCGTTAAATTTATCTAACTATATAATTGATGTTTAGGGTAAGTTTGGGTGAATTTATAAGTTTAAGGGTGTTTGGGTCATTAGTGATTAGTTCAAGGTCTAAATGGTAAATATGGTTTGATATTACCCCTTTAGGAATTCAGATATTTCATACAGCAGAAATATTAGCTTTGTGTAGTGTGTGTGTGTGTTTTGAGAAGAGAAGAAGAAGAAAGAAGAGTCTTGTGGCTAGGGATTCAATTTGGTGTACTTGGAAGTAATTCTGAGGTATGTTCCTTTACATTTTATGTTTATAATTGCTAGTAGATAGTTTCTATCGGAGTAGAATCATCGATTTCATGCTTGGTAGTAATTTCTGTCGAATCTGGGTAGAAAATGGGTAAACAGTCAGAGGTTTCCGGATGAAATTAATGTGTCCGGGTAGTTTTGTTGATAGTGTCCGGATGATGTTCTAATGGTGTCCGGACGAGTTCTTTATCCGGGTAAGTTTCTCTTTTCCATAAGTTTCCGGTTAAAATGAGATACCGGATAGTGTCCGGATTGCTTTGGTGTCCGGGTGTTATCCGGATTGTTTTTGTTGTCCGGACAGTTGTGTTGTCCGGAATACCTGTGCTGTCCGGAAAGTTGTGTTGTCCGGATAGTTTGTGTTGTCCAGAAACTTTGAGCTGTTTGGTCACTTTTGAGAGTTCAGATGCTTTTGAGTATCCAGTAACCTGTGTTTTGTTGACTCTTGGATAGGGAATGAATGAGGACTGAATTTACTAGGGACTCGACTTAAGTTTGGGTTTGGGGGAATATTTGAGGATAAGAGTTAGATAGATTTATCTAAAGTTCTTAGTCCTAGTAAGTCTTATGTGTTCTATTTAGTAAAGAGATATTTGTATTTGAATTATTTCAGATACTGTGAATTTGGGGAGAAAGACTGAATCTTTTGGAAAGGCTTGGAAGCATTTTAATAAGCAAATAGGTGAGTTTTACTTTAAAACGTTTTTAAACTGGAATACATATATGTGGAATGAGAATGTGATGAATAATGTAATAACGTGCATATTATGTTTATATGAGTATTACACTACATGAGTGCAAGTTGGCCGGGCTTAGAACCGGTGGAGTTGGCTGTACGAAGGGACAACGGTGTTGGCTGTATTTAGTACAGCGGAGTAAATTTATTAGTTGGCTCGCAACCATCTAACTTGGCAATGGGAATGAGACAGAAAAGTACATAATGCATGAGTCCTAAGTGGTATTTATATTTGTGTTATGTATATGGTGTTTTTGCAAATGATTTCCAACTAACAGGGATTTTATCACTTAGACCACCAGGTCTAACCCTCATTTTGTTTTAAAAATATGTATTCCAGGTCGTGGATCGGGTAAGAGCAAGTGAATAGAGTAATCGGTGGCTAGCTTTTGGGAAGACTTATAATTTGAAGACTATGACGTGTTTTGTAGTTATAACCTCGTTATCAGATATCATGTATTTAGTTAGCGAAAAGTTTGTAATGAAATACCTTATTTTGGATTGTAAAGACTAAAGGGACCGTACTTGTTATATGATGTATCTTGTTATGTAACGATATTATGCAATGTATGTTACTTGATGCTTGTTTGGGAATCTGGGTCGTTACAGTTCTTAAGGAAAATGCTGCATCTGATGCGTTGAAACCTAGATTGAGAAAGTTCAAGTCTATCAAAGCTGATATCTCTGTGATACCAAATGAGTCTAACACCTCCACTAGAGCCACCAGAGACTTTCTAGGCTCGGACAGTGACTCTGATTCTGAAGTGGATGAGCAGATTTTCTGTGCTCAAGAGGTTGTTTTACACAAACCAAAGCAGGCATCTGTTGAATCTGGAGTTTTGAAAAACGTTTCATTCTTTAAGAACCAATCCAGATTTATACCAGTTCCTGATTTTAAAAACAAGGGTATCAGAATTATTTCTTCTGATGAGATAGAAGAGAAGAGAAGAGAGAAAGCTAAAAGTGTTTCTGCAAACCACACCTCTGTTCCCTTTGCTTATAAACCAATCAAATTTACTCCAGAGCAGAAGGGAAAATGGAAAGCCAATGACCAACCTATTCCTGCTCTTCCAGTAAATCAAAGGAAAAACTCTTTTTGGTCAAAAGAATCTATTCCAAGAAACAACAACTTCAAGAAACAAAACCAGGACAGAATGTATGAAAAGACATCTGGTCCTAAAGTTTTTCAATCTCAAATGCCATATAATCAACAGTTTTTGAAAAGAAACAACAATGTGCACCAATCTTCATGCTCTATAAACTGCAATTGCATTCAACTTTTGCTTAAGTTGCAAAATCACCTAAATGGTCCTCACTGTTTTATGAATCAGTCATTTCAAAGGAAAAATCCTAAGACTGTTCAAAATACACAGAGAAAACCCTCTGGCACCCCATCACAGAATGGAAAGCCAGCAGGTAAACCCGTTAACACCCCCAAGTCTAACAAGATAGGACACATCATGCAATGGGTACCTAAAAAGAACTAATCTGTCTTGCAGAAGCCTCATGTGCAGATCTGGTATTTAGATTCAGGATGTTCCAGGCACATGACCGGCAATAAGGAGCTGCTAACTTCATTCAAGAACAAAATGGGAAGTGCAGTAACCTTTGGAGGAGATCAACAGGGACAGATTAGAGGTTATGGTGTTCTAAATAATGGTGGTGTTTCAGTTTCTAAGGTTGCTTATGTTGAAGGATTAAATCATAATCTGCTCAGCATAAGTGTTGATCCAAACCCTCAGTGATTTGATAATGACCCTCTCTTAAACACTTAGTGAAAATTGTAAGTAAACAACATGTATTAGAATTTCACTATCGCTGATAAATACTAGGACTTTACAGTACCGCTGATAGGAACTCTCGTTCTTTAGATTAGACATTCAGCAAACACTGTTCATCCAGTAGCTCTGAGCCTGTTCAGTCTCTGTGATGATCGCTGATAGTTTAGTTGTTTACTTATGATCCCTGAAGACAAGTTTCACGTCAACATAGGTTCTACGCTGAAGTCGAAGATCAAGCCCAAGAACCAGCGACAAGTCTACTAATGAACTGATGCGGATATCAGCGAAGCAAGATCTGTCCACTCAACGTGAAGTATCAAGTAGAAGACTTCAGCAATCGCTGAGCTTTATCATTTGCTGATAAAGAACTGTTTAACGAACGCTCATCATGAGGTCTACTCTACAAGTTACTTTTGTCTATCCCCTTGCACGTCTCCATACGAAATGTCAGAACGGACCTCCCTTCTGTCTAGAATCGTACAACAAACTCTGATTCTACACTGTGCACCATGCGGCAACTAAGGTTGTCTATAAAGGTCAAAACATGCAACCACTCAGCTGCTACCACGTGTAAAGTAACACTGCCATGCATTAAATGCATGCAGTATATAAGAAGAACCCTACTTCAGAATTGAAGTGCTTGACCATCTTCTTCTTTCTCTCTTAGTATTAGAATATTATTCGTAATATTCTTATCTCCTTTCTATCTTAATTCTAGTGCAAGAAACTTAGTGTTCTTAACTTGTTTAGATTAGGTTAATCCTTAATCTTGTTCCACAACAAGTTGTAAATTGTTATAAGATTTATCAATAAACAATTTAGAAAGTAAAAATCGTGTGTTTGTATTCAACCCCCCTTCTACAAACTTGTATAACCCTTCGGGACCAACAAGTGGTATCAGAGCAGATTTGTTTAATCTCATAAACAAGATCTTATCTATACTAATCTCTTCTTCCTCGCTATTTCTTAAAATGGCCACCAACACAAACACTAACTATATTGACAACGGTTCTCTTGCAAAACCCCCTAGATTTTCCAAAGATAACTTTAATCTGTGGAAAAATAGGATGATTCTCTTCTTAGAAGGTGTAGACCCTACTATGCCTTACTATCTTGAAAACGACCCATATATTCCTGTTAGAATTGATCCTGAAGTTGCATCCGCTGAGAATAGAGTTGTTATTCCAGAAAGGTTGGTTCCCAAGGAAATTCATATGTGGACTGATGAAGATAAGAAGAAAGTGGCTATCGACACTAAAGCCAGATCCATTCTTTCCATGACCCTTCCTGACGAAGTCTACCATTCCGTCATGAACCTGAAAACCTCCAAAGCCATGTGGGACACAATCTTTGTCCAGTATGAAGGTACATCTAAAGTCCAGGAGTCACGTAAGATCAACCTGGTAAGACAGTACGAAAGCTTCATTTGCGGTAAGAATGAATCTCTCTCTGAAGTACACCAACGTTTTAACTGCTTAATAATAGATCTAAAAACTGTTGGTAAGGAATATTCTAACTTTGAAGTACTGACAAAGTTCTTAGAATGTTTACCTGAAAGCTGGGACAATTATTCAATGTGTCTCAAGCTATCAAAGGATCTAAAATCCATGACTCTTTCTACCTTATATGGCACGATGCTTAATCATGAGCAGTCGAGTCATCTTAAGAAGAATCTTGTAAAAGATTCCAAAAGCACCCATGTTGCTTTAATCTCAGAGTCACCTACCACTCAGCGATCGACTATCACTATCACTGAGTTGGAGACTAACTCTGAATGTTCATCAGATCCTGACTCTTCAGATCTTGATGAATCTATGGCTCTCCTTTCTAATAAATTCAGGAGATTCGCCAATAAGAAAAATTTCAGAAAGAACAAACCTTTTGCTATTACTGACAAGCCAAGATCATCAACTCCTGTTGATAAGGCTACTGCTACTTGCTATAACTGTGAAAATATAGGACATTTTGCTAGCGAGTGCAGGTCAAAGAAAGTCTCTAGATCCTCAGCTTTTCCCAAGAAAAACTTTACTCCCAAGACTAGAGATGAAAAATACAAAAAGCTGAAAGAAAGGTATTCAAAGCTGAAAACCTTTAAGAAGAAAGGGAAAGGCCTGATGGCTGACTATGATTGGGCTGCCTCTGACGAAGAAGAATCATCTGACTCTGAAGATGTTGAAGCCAATCTCTGTCTCATGGCCAAACTTGAAGATGAGGAAGAAAAGTGTGACATTCCCTCTACTTCAACATCTGCTACTAAGGTATCACCTTTCTTCTTTACCAATATTTTATATATTGATGAAGCTGATAGTCTTCGAAAAATCGATCTTCTGACCAGAAGTTTATATGAAGCCATGAATGACAAAACTGTTATTGAAAATCAAAACCTTGATCACGCTGAATAGCTTAAAAACTGTCACCTTCAAATAGAAAATATTTCTAAAATTGAAGAAGATTTTAAAGATCAAGTTCATATCAATCAACTAGTCAAAATCGAGCGCGAAGAAGCTATCGCTGCATTAAAAGCTGAAAAAGATACTGTTGATGGATGGTATAAATCCTCAACAACGATCACTGAGATAATTAAGTCTCAGATTCCCCCGAGTGATAAACGTGGTCTTGGTTACAAAGATGAAACTCTAGAACCAACCACTGACCGTTCCATGCTTAAGTTTGGAATGTTCGTACCCTCTATCCCTGACACTTTCTCTTCTCAGTGTTCCTCTTCAAAACCTCCCATCCCTGAGGAAATCTCTACCTTAACTTCTAAAGGTAAAGAGAAAATTGTTTATCCAAAACCTAACTCAGTCTCTAAAGACAAAGGTAAAGGAATTGCTTTTAACCAAAAACCTCAGAAGGGTACCTTTGTACCTAAGCTGAATTTTTCTAAAGCTTCAGTGACTTATCCCTCTACTTCTAAGAACAAGATCCCTGGATTTATTCAGCGATCTACTCCTAGACTTAAAGTGGATATAACTGGTAAGAAATCTGAAGAACTGATAGTTCCTCTCATTTCCAATACCAAAGGTATACTTTGTGCTAGCCCTGCTCATTTAAAACTAACGGCTAAGCATGCAAATGGTCCTAAGACTACTTTTAGTTATAGGAAATGTTATCATTGTGGACTTACAAATCATATTGCTAGTAAGTGCCCTACAGGCACCAAAGTTGAAAAGAAGCTAAGGTGAAGATTATTGCTCCCAAGGCAAAGAAGACCACTGAGGTTAAGAAATTAACCAAAGTGAAGACTGACAAAGCTGAATCTTTAAATGCTGTGAAGTGGGTGCCCAAGTCAAACTAATGGTTAAGAGATTATTGCTTCCATTCCATCTACCTCCACTGACAAGTGTGTACACATGATGAAATGGGTGCCCAAGTCAAACTAATCTTCCTTTGTTTGCAGGTTAACAAGGGTATCTGGTATCTCAATAGCGGATGCTCTAGACACATGACTGGTAAGAAGAACCTGCTCACTGAGTATAAGGAAGAGAAGGGCCCCTCTGTGACTTTCGGTGGAAACGGAAAAGGACATACCCAAGGGTTTGGTGTACTCCCTAATGGTACAACAACCTTCAGAAGAGTCGCATATGTTGAAGGGCTGAAGCACAATCTTCTAAGCATCAGTCAGCTTTGCGACATGGATAACAAAGTAATCTTTACTAAGGAATCCTGCTTTGTCGCTGACAAAAAGGAGAAGATAGCTCTCAGCGGTTATCGTTTGGAAAATGTTTATGTAATAAACATGGACTTAACAACCACTGAGAACTCATGTTTCTTCTCAAAATCCTCATATGATGTCAACTGGTTATGGCATAAGAGGCTCTCTCATCTAAACTTCAAGACACTGAACACTCTATCTTCTAAAGAGTTAGTTACTGGTCTACCTAAACACTCATACGCCAAAGAGTCCTTATGTTCAGCGTGTGAGAAAGGTAAGTAGACCAAAGCAAGCTTCAAGTCAAAGCAAGTCTCCTCAGTGTCATCTCCTCTACAACTTCTCCATATGGATTTGTTTGGCCCTGTTAACAAACAATCCATCGCTGGAAAGAAATATACACTGGTCATAGTTGATGAATTCTCTCGCTTTACCTGGGTAATGTTTCTCCGTTCTAAGAGTGACACCCCTGAAGAACTCATCACCTTTGTCAGGAAAATGGAAGTCCTGAACAATATGACCGTTCGCTCAATAAGGAGTGATCATGGGACTGAATTCAAAAATAGTTCTCTTGATTCCTTCTTTGAGAGTAAGGGTATTTCTCACAACTTCACTTCAGTGAGAACACCGCAACAATATGGAGTCGCTGAAAGAAGAAATAGAACTATCATTGAAGCTACACGTTCAATGCTCAGCGATTCTCACCTGCCTACTCAGTTTTGGGCAGAAGCTATCAACACTGCTTGTTTTACGCAAAACAGGTCGATGATAGTCAAAAGATTCAAAAAGACAGCCTATGAACTTTTTCATGGGGGAAAGCCTTCAATTAGCTTTCTTCACATCTTTGGATGTCAGTGTTTCATACTGAACAACAGAGATGCCCTTGGAAAGTTTGATCCTAAGGCTGATGATGGAATCTTTCTTGCATATTCTTCAATCTCCAAAGCCTTCAGAGTCTTCAATCGTAGAAGACAGACTGTAGAAGAAACTATTCACGTCACCTTTGACGAATCCCGTTCAGCGAATTCTAGACCTTCTGCTGATACTGAAGAACTGAATCAATAGATGTTTTCTCATCTTGGTGATTCAGAAGACATTCCCACTCCTCATGCTCATCCCGTTGAAGATGATGGTCCTACTATCATCCCAACCATGCAGAATAGTGAAGCTGAAACTTCATGGGTCTCAGCTGTTCCTCTAAACACTATGCCTGCTTCTGAACCAAATGTCTCAGACATTCCATCTACTTCTCAGCAATCAGTGAATGTAATGACATCTGCACCTACTCCTTTCTTGACTGATATACCAAAAGTTGCTGAAGCCTCATCCTCAGCCCCTCAAGTTCAGGTTGAGTCAGCGACTCATGCTCCGGCTCAGCGATGGACTATTAATCACCCAATTGATCAAATACTTGGTGATCCAAACGCTGGTGTTCAGACTCGACGAAGTGCAGGTAATATTTGTTTATTCGTTAACTTTATTTCTCTGATTGAACCAAAGAAAACAGATGATGCCCTCCAAGATCCAAACTGGGTCAGCGCTATGCAAGAAGAGCTGACTGAATTTGA
Organism: Saussurea involucrata; assembly: GCA_033807775.1. Lineage (NCBI taxonomy): Eukaryota > Viridiplantae > Streptophyta > Magnoliopsida > Asterales > Asteraceae > Saussurea > Saussurea involucrata. The sequence goes on from CM066312.1 coordinate 25,496,407, forward strand.
AAGAAACAAAGTTTGGAAGCTTGTTCCTCGTCCGTCCGACAAGTCAGTGATAGGCACTAAATTGGTCTATCGAAATAAGTTGGATGAACATGGAACTGTAACCCGCAACAAGGTTCGACTCATTGCTCAGGGATACAGACAAGAGGAAGGTATAGATTATGACGAAACCTTTGCTCCAGTAGCAAGACTAGAAGCCATTCGTCTTTTCTTAGCATACGCTGTACACAAAGACTTCAAAGTGTATCAAATGGATGTCAAGTCAACGTTCCTTAATGGAAAGCTGAATGAATTAGTCTACGTGGAACAACCTCCAGGATTCTCAGATCCTAAGCATCCAGGTTATGTTTATAAACTGGATAAGGCACTTTATGGCTTAAAGCAAGCTCCTCGTGCATGGTATGATACTCTCTCTACTTATCTCCATATTGAACAATTTGAGCGTGGTAAAATCGATAAGACTCTATTTTTCAGGAAAGTAAAAGGTCATATTATTCTTGTTCAGATATATGTTGATGACATTATATTTGGTTCTACTAACCATGACCTTTGTACTCGTTTCGCTGATAGAATGAAAGCAGAGTATAAAATGAGTATGATGGGTGCGCTAACGTATTTCCTTGGTCTTCAGATAAAACAAAATAAAAAGGGAACTTTCATTAATCAGGGAAAGTATGTTAAAGATATGCTGAAGAAATTTGATTTAACTCAGAGTTCAGCTATGAAAACCCCTATGGCACCACCGCTGACACTAAACAAGGATCCTTTTGGAATACCTGTTAATGTCACGACGTACCGTGGGATGATCGGCTTTCTTCTATATCTTACAGCTAGCCGACCTGCTATTATGTACGTAACCTGTTTGTGTGCACGATATTAACCTGAACCTAAGGAATCTCATATGATCGATGTAAAGCGAATCTTTCGTTACCTTACAGGTACTCCTAACCTAGGTCGTTGGTATCCCAAAGATTCAGGGTTTGATCAAATCGCCTATTCAGATAGTGATTTTGCAGGTTGTAAGATGGATAGGAAAAGCACCATAGGAGGATGTCAGCTCCTAGGTAGAAAGCTGGTGAGTTGGACAAGTAAAAAGCAAAACTCAGTGTCCACCTCCACCGCTGAAGCTGAGTACGTAGCTGCTAGAAGCTGTTGTTCTCAAGTCTTGTGGATGAGAAATCAACTACTGGACTATGACCTTCAGCTCTCGAAAATTCCAATCTATTGTGACAACACAAGTGCCATCGCTATAGCCAACAATCTAGTGCTACACTCAAAGACCAAACACATCGAAATCAGGTATCATTTTATCAGAGATCATGTGATGAATGGTGATATAGAACTTCACTTTATCCCAACTGACTTTCAGTTAGCTGATCTTTTCACCAAACCTCTTGATGAGACAAGATTTAACTTTCTCATCAGCGAGCTTGGGATGCTGAACTTTGAAGAATAAAATCTTCAGCGGTTCGCATTTGATCAGCGACAGGATAAAACCAACTAGTATAACCCATTCTATCATCTTCTCTCTGAACAAACTTGACTCGCTGATGTTAAGGTATGATCTCTCTTTACTCGCTGACGTTCGCAAATGAATGCAAGATTTCAAAACAAATTGTATCGCTGCATATCTCTTCCTTATCAGCAATACTTTGAAATTTCTAAAACAAACACTGATATTTCTATTCAGTGCTTCATTTTTTAAAAAAAAAGTGTCTCTGAGCTTTCAAAAACCTCAGAGACATCCTAAAATGTGAAAGGACGTTTGTGACGTAATCAAACGGATAAACCCTGGCACGTTCTTTTTCTGACACACGTTTGCACGTTTCGTTTTCTCATCCAATCAAATGCAAAAACGTGTCCGTGTCATGATGAAAAACTTTCCCGCTCTAGTTTTTCTCTCTCTCTATTCTCACTATATAAACCATTTCGAGTTTATATTTTTCCTTTACGCGAACAACTTCTCCTACAAGAAAAGAATTACTGTTGCATCTTGAACTCATGTTTCCAGAAACTGTTCATCTTCTTCTTCAACAACAAGGTTAATATTCTTATTATTTACCTGTTTTAACTTGTTTCTGATCTTCTCATTGTTTCTACAAGATCAAACAAAAGAACTTTTAAAAATGAAATCATTTCTTTCATGGTTTTATGAACACAACCTTCATGGTTGTTCTTCAAGTTTACACCTCAAAATCTTTAAAGTTGAAACCTCATATGTTTTTCCAGAATCCTTATCTTTTAAGAAAGAGGAAACTGGAAAATAAGACATTCACTAGTATTTGTCTCTTTTTGTCAAAACTAGAAAAACCCTAATCTTCATTAAGACATCTTTGGTCTAAATGAAATGGACTAAACTCAACAACATCTTATTGGAAAATCTTTCCACATTAAGACATTGTTCTTTATCTCTTCTTCATGTTTATATGTGATTAACAGAAATGGCATCTTCTACTGCTGCTCCTACTACTGAGAAATCTCCTACTTCTGAGAAACTGAATCACATCAAGGCTTCTCAGGTCAAGTTCACGCTTGAGAAAGTCACTTTCAACAACAACAATCTCTATGCGCTTTTCGATTTTCCTCCGAAAAAGCAAGCCAGGCATCTGGATGATGCTGTAAACTTTCTCAAAACCTATTGCTTATCTACAGCCCTCACTACCGTACCCCCTGCCCATAAATTCCTTCTATCCCAGTTCTGGTATACTGCCAGACGAGCTCAGGTTCCTTCATCCAAAGACCCTGAGAAACTACTTGATGTCATTCTCTGTGACACCAAATTTGGCACCACCAAAATCAACCCCGCCATTATCAGGCGTGCACTCAACCTACCCACAGCTACGAAAGAAAAACGCTTTGTCCCTCTGCCAAACCACAAAAACCATGCTGATAGAGAAGCCATCACTGCATTCTTTGATGCAATGGGTTACACATGGGACACAGGGAGGGATAAATTGCCCGAGAAGAAGCTGACCCTGATCAAGAAATCAAAGATGCCCAGCGAGATGAACTTCATCTTCACCCACTTGATAAGCTGCATGACAGCGAAGTCCGGCTCCTCTGATCAAGCCGCTCAACCTCAGGAAGCAATGGGCTATGCATTGCTGAAAGGTCTCCATGTTGACTGGGCCTCGATCATCTATGACGATCTTGTGTTCAGAGTAGATATGGCTGATAGACCATCATGGGTTCCATATCCCAGATTCATCAGCGCCGTCTTTCTACAAGGACTTGGCCCTAAGGTGCTCGACTTCAGCCCCATGCCAAACGAGGTACGTCTTTGTACTCTCTTACCTCTTCTCAATCCTCCTTCTTCTACTTCTGCAGCTACTTCAGTGGAAATCCCCACCGCTGATACCCAGGCTGCACCCTCCACTCCTTCTCGTAAAAGGAAACACTCATCTTCCCAACTTGATTCCAAAAGAATCAAGAAACCCAAGGAGCAACCCTCCAAGCCATCAACGGCTGAAGACTCCACGACTCACCTTATACAAGAGTCACAGGATAGTTTCGTGGTACGCTCTGCCACAGCTGCTCAAGCCACCCCTTCCATCCAAACCTCAACGTCTCTAAACACTGAGGTTATAAACTTGGAACTGAACCCACCTCCTTCAGCCTCTCTACAGACTGAAGTGATTGTCAGCGGATCCAACGCTGAACCCCGCACCCAACCAATCTTCTCATCCTTCACTCCTCCCACTTTTTCTTTGGACACTCCACCAATTTTCCCACCGTTCTCAGGAACCAACGTCATCGTTCATGATTCAGTTGCTGATACTCTACATGCGATGATGGAACAAACTTAGGATCTGCAGGCACCTCCATGCGCCAAGGCACTCTCGAAGGCGACATGGAATATCATTCAGGGTTATAAGGTTTCGAAAACTTTGCCAACCCGCCTGCAGGTATACACATAACTCTAAACACTCCTCTCTCTCAACCCCAAACTTCTGAGCTATCCTCTGTTCATAAGTTAATAACTTTTTCAGGTCCTAATTTGGGAGATATCAACAACTCCCTGAAAGACATGGAAACTAAGGTGGAATCTCTCACCACTACTCTCTCCACCAACTCTTCAGCGGTTACAGACGCTGGAGAAAATCTGAAAAAGCTGACCGAGGGTGTTGATAAGAAAGCCTCCAATGCTGATATGGAGAAGGTAGATGGTAGCATTGCTCAGTTTGCTACCACTCTAGTCAACAAGTCCACAATCGTCAACGATCTCAACCTCACTAACACCACCCTCGCAACAAACTTCACCACTCTGTCCAGTGAAGTCACAACACTGAAGTCAGAGATGGTAACTCTTAAGGGTGAGGTCTCCATGGTCAAAGATCTACTTCAGCAAGTCCTCGATCGCCTGAATGCTGCCACTTGTGCTCCTTCACAATTTACTCAGGTGGATCGAGAAGATCTTCAAAGACTCAATCCTGCTATATCTGGCCTAGAAGACAGGTTAAGCAAGACTGAAACCTGCGTTGGGATCTCTGGCCTGGAAGATAGGGACCCAATGCATGCTGCTGCTGCTGAGAATGTTGTGTCCTCCCCCATCCATCATGTAGAAGAAGGGGAGAAGACTAAAGAAGACCTTCCCCATAATGTTGAGGGGGAGAAGAAAACTCTTGAAGACCTTCCCCTAGCAGAGGGGGAGACGAGTTCTACTACTGCTGCTTCTGGACAACCCAGGGAGTTGAAAACCCTGAGGAAACCGAGAAACCTCCCTCTGTATCTGAGGGGGAGCAACTCGATGAGGAAACTGAAGCTGCTGCTGACGTGACCAAACCTTACGCTGATGAGGACGAGTCTGAAGAAGAAGCTGAAGACGATGAAGCTGTCGACATCTCTGACGACGAACCATCGTCAACTCATAAAAATGATGATGATGATGATGACGATGATGATGATGATGACTTCTTCTTCGTTGAGCCCAAGAAGGTCCCTGAGAAAGGGATTTCGTTAAAAGAACCATCAGGGGAGACGACTAAGACAAACCCTGCAGCGTCTGAAGCTGATAAAGGCAAAAACAAAGGCCTCGCTGCAGAAGGCAATCTGGCCATCCTTCAGATAAAGCTAGTTTGTGAGGTACAATATCTTCTATTCCCTTACTCTGCATCTCTCCTCTATCCCTTCTCAATCTCAATCCTTCTATCCATAAAACCTCTATACACCTAAACCCCATTCTTTTCTCTATCTCTTTCTTCCCATAATCTTACATAAACGATCACTGTATTTCAGCTAGTTCTCTCCCCTGCTTGAGGATCCAGCTGAAGTCCCCACTGCTGAACCAACAATAATCCCAGCCACAAGAGTTGAAGAAATAATCCCGGTCTTGGATTTAATCACTGAGACCAATGAACCTGAAGAACAACTTCTCTCTCACAAAAACAGACCTTCCTTAGCTCCTCAAAAGCTAAGTGAAGAGGATCAGAAAAGGAGAGAAGAAATGATCAAGAAGTTCGAGGATCAGCGAATCATCCTCCCTTGCTCCAAAGTCCCTGTTCCCATAAAGTTCAGGTTATCAAAGAAAGAGTTCGCTGATCATCTTAGAGCCACAAGATTACTCTCCGAAAAGAAGGAAGCTGAAGAAAAAGATAAGGCCCTCGCCATCCAGCTTGCCCAAGAATCGGTGAATGACCCCAAACCGAAAAGAACTCCCATCGAAGTCCAACGTCAGTTATGGGAAGACGCCCAGAAGATCGTTGAAGAAAAGACCAAGGTATCTGATTCTACCTTGGAATGGTGCAAAGAAAGACTGCACTATCGATATCGGGCTGCCAGAATTCACAAGGTGATTATTAGAGGAAAAACGACCATAGATGTTCCAGTTGTTAAGGTCGATCTATTCAGAGAAAACGGTACCAAGGAAAACATCTACGCTGCTACGATCAATAAGTACGGTTTCTCTGAATGGTTGGAGATGCGAATAGTCATTCAGCGATCTACCTCACAATATAAGAGCCATGTCGAGAAAATCATAAATTCTCAGATCGACTTGGTTTCTTCTGCTGTGGATATTCCTCCTCCTCCTCCTCCTCTTGAGACTCAACGAACAAAGGCCTCTGCTAAGAAAAAGTCCAAACCATTAGATTCAAGTCCTCCTATCCGAAACGAAACAGGTATTGGTTTTTCACGTGCTGAAGTACTTGGTCCTGATCCCGATCTCTCAGCGCTGGATACCTCTCTGCCTCCCGGTGAACGTTTCGTCTCTGATAAAGTCATAAGCAATCCTTATGGTATCTTCTTTCTCGACTACGATGAAGGACAACATTTTCAACGTGTCTCTGAGCTTCCCATCACTCCCATTGAACAACTCAGGGATCTCATCTATTGGTGTGAATTCAGACGCTATCTTCAGGCACGATATCTCAAGCCCTTGATCTTTGCTGAAGCAAAGAATAAACGAGATCAAAGAGTAACGGTCCCTGACTGGATGATACCCAAAACAAAGACCCTTGATGAACTTCTCATTAAGGAAGAACCTTTTTTAAGGCTGATAGGATTTCCTTGTAATCTTTCTATCTTTATCAGCTTACCTCTTTTGTACTTGTAATTTAAATTTGCTGTACTTGTAATTTTTCTACTCCCCTCTGTAATCTTATACGAAGTTAAAAGAAAAATTTCAGCGAATGTACTTTACTCCATCAGTACTTAAAAGATCCCAGAAAACAGTAAAAGGGACAAATATTTTATGAGTTCTTTTTATCCTTATGTTTTCATACTTAGCAATTTTCTTTGTTGCTATGTCATAATCAAATAGGGGGAGATTGTTGATCCAAACCCTTAGTGATTTGATAATGACCCTCTCTTAAACACTTAGTGAAAATTGTAAGTAAACAATATGTATTAGAGTTTCACTATCGCTGATAAGTACTAGGACTTTACAGTACCGCTGATAGGAACTCTCGTTCTTTAGATTAGACATTCAGCGAACACTGTTCATCCAGTAGCTCTGAGCCTGTTCAGTCTCTGTGATGATCGCTGATAGTTTAGTTGTTTACTTATGATCCCTGAAGACAAGTTTCACGTCAACATAGGTTCTACGCTGAAGTCGAAGATCAAGCCCAAGAACCAGCGACAAGTCTACTAATGAACTGATGCGGATATCAGCGAAGCAAGATCTGTCCACTCAACGTGAAGTATCAAGTAGAAGACTTCAGCAATCGCTGAGCTTTATCATTTGCTGATAAAGAACTATTCAACGAACGCTGATCATGAGGTCTACTCTACAAGTTACTTTTGTCTATCCCCTTGCACGTCTCCGTACGAAATGTCAGAACGGACCTCCCTTCTGTCTAGAATCGTACAACAAACTCTGATTCTACACTGTGCACCATGCGGCTACTAAGGTTGTCTACAAAGGTCAAAACATGCAACCACTCAGCTGCTGCCACGTGTAAAGTAACACTGCCATGCATTAAATGCATGCAGTATATAAGAAGAACCCTACTTCAGAATTGAAGTGCTCAGCCATCTTCTTCTTTCTCTCTTAGTGTTAGAATATTATTCGTAATATTCTTATCTCCTTTCTATCTTATTTCTAGTGCAAGAAACTTAGTGTTCTTAACTTGTTTAGATTAGGTTAATCCTTAATCTTGTTCCGCTACAAGTTGTAAATTGTTTTAAGATTTATCAATAAACAATTTAGAAAGTAAAAATCGTGTGTTTGTATTCAACCCCCCCTTCTACAAACTTGTATAACCCTTCGGGACCAACAATAAGTCAACTATGTGATCATGGGTTCGATGTCAATTTTAAGAAGAAATATTGCTCTTTGTTGCATTCCGAGTCTGGTCAAGAACTTTTAAGAGCCGACAGAAAAGGCAATCTGTATAAAATGAATTTTAATCCAAATCAAAGTACTACAACAGAAAAACTCTGTTTTGTTTCTTTGAAAAACGAAGATGCCTGGCTCTAGCATAAAAGATTTGCTCATTTGAATTTTTCAAATCTTGACAAGCTCGTGAAACTCAACTTAGTGAAAGGTCTGCCTTCACTTAAATTTGACAAAGACCATCTCTGTTCTGCTTGTGAGTTGGGTAAGCTAGAGAGAGCTTCACACAGAACAAAGAGTGATCACAATTGCCCTAGATCTTTGCATATGCTTCATGTGGATCTTTGTGGTCCAATTTCAGTGCAAAGTCCGTCAGGTAAAAAGTATATTCTTGTGCTTATTGATGAATATTCTAGATATACTTGGGTTGAGTTCATCAGAGTAAAATCTGATGTCCCAGAAATTCTGATAAGTTTGTTGACAAGGATACAGGTTCTGTTAGGTCTGAAAATCCAAAAGTTGAGAAGTGATAATGGGACAGAGTTCAAGAATGCTAGAATTGATGCCTACCTATCAGAGGAAGGAATCTCCCAGAACTTCTCAGCTGCCAGAACTCCCCAACAGAATGGTGTGGTGGTGAGAAAGAACAGAACTCTGGTAGAAGCCGCCAGAACCATGTTGGCAGGTTCTATCCTTCCAATAAACTTCCGGGCAGAGGCAGTCTCAACAGCCTGTTTTACCCAAAACAGAGCTGTAATTGTGAAGAGATTAAAAAAGACTCCCTATGAACTCATCAACAATAGAAGGCCAAATGTGAAATATTTTCATGTTTTTGGCTGCAAATGCTACATCTTGAATGACAGAGATCAACTGGGCAAGTTCGACAAGAAGGTTGACGAAGGAATCTTTATTGGTTATTCCTTAACCTCTAATGCCTACAGAGTATACAATACAAGAACCAGAGTCATTAAAGAGAGCATAAATGTGTCCTTTGATGAAAATACATCAAGCTCCTCTGATCGCAAATCACCAGAGGGGACACAGACAAAAGAGAAGCCCAGTTCTTCAAAGTCAAGGGAAGAAGACATCAACTTGATATTCAACGACTTCTTTGATGATGATGATTCCTCTGTCGATGTCACCAGAGGCAATCAAGCTCAGAGTTCTGCTGAACAAAATCTGACAGGTACAACTCTTACTGGTCCCTCCAATTCTTCACCATCTACTTCTCTGTCTACAGGTCAAATTCAGAGAAATGAGGGACAAGATTCAGGCGTAAGAGAACCTGAACAAGAGCCATCATCACCCCTTATGACTCATATTGGAAGAAGTTCCCTGTTTGAAAGCTCACCCTCTCAGAGCCCTGTTGGTACATCACAGAGCAATGAGGCCACTCTACAGAGCAGTGTGCCACAGAGCCCTGGTCCCAGTCCTCAGAGCTCTGATGCTGACATACATCTTTTCCCATCAGAAGCACAAACTCCACCTGTTATCCATGCTCCAATGACCAGATGGACAAAGGATCACCCTCATCATCTAATTATAGGTGCTGCAGAAGATGGTGTAAAGACAAGGTCTGCAACAATCAATGAGGCTTTCTTTGTGAGTTTTCTAAGTATGATTGAGCCAAAGAAGATTTCTGAAGCCCTTGAAGACCCAAACTGGATTGAAGCCATGCAAGAAGAGCTTCTGGAGTTTAAAAGAAATAAAGTTTGGTCCTTGGTTCCACTTCCTGAAAACAAAGCTGCTATTGGAACCAAGTGGGTGTTCAGAAATAAGAAAGATGAAGAACGTATTATCATCAGAAACAAAGCTCGGTTGATTGCCAAGGGATATTGCCAAGAAGAAGGCATTGATTATGACGAAACCTTTGCACCTGTGGCTAGACTAGAAGCCATCAGAATCTTCTTAGCCTATGCTGCCCATAAAGGTTTCAAGGTCTATCAGATGGATGTGAAATCTGCCTTTCTGAATGGGAGACTACAAGAAGAAGTCTACGTCCAGCAACCACCAGGTTTTGAAAGCTCAGAGTTTCCAGACCACGTATACAAGCTAGACAAAGCTCTGTATGGCCTCAAGCAAGCTCCCAGAGCCTGGTATGAAACTCTGTCAAATGTTATGTTGGTCAATCACTTAGAGAAAGGTACTGTCGATACAACCCTATTCATCAGGAGGTACAAAAATGGTATTCTTCTGGTCCAAATATATGTTGATGACATTATCTTTGGGTCTACTAGGCAGTAATACTGTGACATGTTTGAGGATTTGATGACAAGTGAATTTAAAATGAGCATGATGGGAGAACTTTCATTTTTCTTTGGCTTACAAGTTAAACAATCTATCAGAGGCACTTTTATAAGTCAATCAAAATACATCTCTGATATTCTGAAAAAGTACAAGCTCAATAATTTAAATCCTATGAAAACTCCTATTGCCACTGGAGTTAAACTTGATCATGATCCTCAAGGTCAATCTGTGGATATCAAGAACTACAGGGGCATGATAGGGTCACTTCTGTATTTGACTTCAAGTAGACCTGATATAATGTTTGCAACCTGTCTTTGTGCCAGATTTCAAGCAAATCCTAAAGAATCCCATTTGTCTGCTGTCAAACGCATATTTAAATATCTCAAAGGGACTCAATTTTTGGGTCTCTGGTATCCTCTTAATTTTGATTTCGAGCTTGTAGCATACACAGATTCAGATTATAGAGGATGCAGGAATGACAGAAAGAGTACTTCTGGTAGCTGCCAATTGCTTGAAGACAAACTGGTGAGTTAGACATCCAAGAAACAGAACTGCGTATCAACCTCTACAGCAGAAGCAGAGTATGTTGCTGCTGCTAGTTGTTGTTCTCAAGTGATCTGGATGAAAACACAACTAAAAGATTATGGCATGGAGTACAGCAAAATTCCAATTCTGTGCGACTCCAAAAGTGCAATAGCAATTACAGCTAATCCAGTCCAGCACTCAAAGACAAAGCATATCGACATAAGGTACCATTTTATAAAGGATCATGTTGAAAAAGGGACGATTGAAATGTACTTTGTTTCAACCGACTTCCAACTTGCTGACTTGTTTACAAAAGCCCTTGATGAAAGGAGATTTAACTTTCTAATCAGCAAGATGGGCATGCTGAACATGTCCTCCTAACTCTATTCAAAATTCACCAGAGCTTCTGATGTTCATACCAGAGCCCTGTCAAAATAGTTAGGTAGGATAGTTCACCAGAGCCTCTGATGTTCACACCAGAGCTCTGCCAGCATACTTTTTCAATATTTTCCTCTGTGTATTTCATTTATGTATATATATTTTTTGTAAATATTGTTGCAAGAAAAGAGAAAAGCTAAAAAGAAAAATCTGTCAATTTAAGCTCATGTTTCAAGGGGGAGCTTAAAAGAAGAATAAGCATGGTTTAAGGGGGAGCAAGTCAAATCAATTTCAAATCCAAATGACTTTGCTCGTTGAACCTAGATGAAATTTTCTTGAAGGAAGGGAAAACATGTTCTAATGAAAACATTTTTGACAATGTCAAGAACTTACCAGAACTCTGACATTTCACCAGAGCCTCTGATGTTTTTCACCATAACTCTGTGAAATCTCTGAGTCAGTTCTGCCTTCGTTCCTTGACTATTCTCACATCAGATTCAGGATTTTTAAAAGATTTTTGGGTAAAGGTGAAACATCTTGGGTTACTTGAAAAAAATGATCATGATCACTCATCAGAGGCAAAAGTGTGCTGAGTTCCACCAGAGCTCTGTCCGCTTTCTGCCACGTCATCAGAAGTACTGTCATCAGAGGTGCGGGTTATTCTTAAGCGTCAACCACTTGTCACCCACACATCTCTAACCGTGATGGTTCCATAGCCAGAAAACTGTCAGACCCAAATCCACGTGGCATCCTCTGATTGAGAAACCAACCGTTAGCTGTTCCCACGTTCCACTGTAGAGGTCGTTCCACTATATGAAACTCGAGTACCTACAGTACCTACGATGGTTATCCAGCCACACGTTTCGAGTATAAATACCCATTCCCATGACCCATTTCATTTCTTACGCTACTGAATATTCAAAACCATCAATCCTTCCCTCCTTTGTTCAAAAACCCTTGAGTTCTCCAAAAACCTAAAACCTGCAACAATGGCTGAACAAGCTCACTCCGCAGAATCGAGCCGAATAGGCCCTGTAGACCAAATCGTAATCCTACCTTACGATTTTGTAGACAACAACTATCGTTTCGACGCCAATCCAGCCAACTATTTGCCAACTTATCATATATTTGTAGAGTTTTTCAGAAACTCTGAAATCTTCTGAGCCCTCACAATGTTCGACGATGATCTTCTAGAACTTTATGTCCAACAATGGTGGACTACATGTCAGTTCATTCCAGAACAGAAAGGGATCATCGGCAACGTTGATTCTGGAAGACAGGGAGGAGCAGGCACAATACGCATCCGTGATTAGACCCTCAGAAGAGTTTTTAGGAGGCAGACCAAAAGACAGTTGAGGATTCCTGCATATGAGAAACCCGCAAAGATTCCTGTTCTTCTTGACTTCATGCGGTTCTTGGGCTACAACGATACCTTGACCAAGATTGGAGACTTCAGAAGAGGTCACTTACCCCTAGTGTGGAACTTCATGTTTTCCACACTGAACAGAACCCTAACCTGTAAATCTGGTAGCCAAGACCAAGCCAGTACTGAAATCCTTCAGATTATGTATGGCCTATACTTTAAGAGGAATTTCGACTATGCCAAAATCCTTTACAAAGATCTTCTGTTCGCTGTAAATACAAAGACCTCAACTATAGCAAGATGAGGTATTGTAGGAGTTCACAGGAATCTGAAGCACATCAGATATCCACGATTTATCAGTCTGGTCATCAGAGAAGCCTTCCCAACATTACAACTCACTCAACAAGGCAATCCAACCCCTGTTTGGGTGATGTCCAGATTCTCTCCAACAACCACAGGTGAGTATCCCAATACCAGAAGGGTACCCAGAACCATGTTATCTCTGATAAGTCCAACCCACATCTCTATCCAAAACTATAATCATGCTGCTCAACCTCAAGAACCTGAGGTGAGATCCCCAGCATACTTAGGTCCTGAGCCTTCGATAGAGTATGTGAGTGAGGTAAGAGAAGAGGCAGAAGTAATCAGACCAGAGGTAAGAGTACCCGAAGTGGGGTCTTCCTCTGCCCATATAGTGGAGGAGGAAGTAGTGGACAGAGCATCCCCTTTGGAGGCTGTCCAAGAGGAAGAAATGGAAACTGCAGAGGTGGAAGAGATTTCGTCCTCCTCTGGCAGTAGTAAGGAAGAGGAGAGTGAGGGAGAGACATTTGAGTCTTCTACATCCCTAGGAGCTGAGGGAAATGCGAGCTTAGAAAAAGATGTTCAAGTGAACACACATGTGCGTTTCCGAAGCCCAACTCCTAGTGCAACCACACAACCTATCCCTGGTGATCAAGACCAGAGGGATATTGAATTAGAGGTGCACACCTCTAACCCAAACCAGCTTGAACCACCAGAGGCAACTCTTCACGCCTTTGGTATGCACAAAACTGGGGAATCCATTTTTGGTATAGATGTTCCATCACCCCAGAATATCAATAGGTCACCTACACACGCTGAAGCCTCTGTGGCTTGCATAGACTTGACACAAACTAGCCCAAAGATCTTTCGTATCTCGCGTAGGCAATGTCCAACTCAGGGACATTGGTTTGACCTAGTAGCACAAGGGAATACCTGTCTTGATCCCAGGTCCTCCCAACACATCAGATTTCCTTCTCCAAAACCTGAGCTGGAACAGGAAACTCTGTTCAGAACGCCCGTAGATGTATCCCCTGAAAAGGAACATCAAGGATTGGGTGGAAGTCCTCCAAGAGCTAACCTAAAAACAACTCTTGATGGAGGCACCTCTGAGCTTGAGGTCGACTTGGATCCATGTGTTGGAGACAAGGATACACCCGATGACACTGTCACCAGAGCAGAGCTCAAAAGCTTCTGTGACATTATTAGCAACTCCTTGAATGAGTATAAACTTATCAATGAAACCAAAGAGGAGCTGATCCGTAAGGAGAATGCTTCTCTCAGAGAAGAGCTGCAAAAGATCACTACACAACATGCAGAGACTTCTCAAAAGTTTGTTGATTCTGAAAGGGCCAGAGCAGAGGAGACAACTAAGCTGACAATAGAGCTCACTGACCTGAAGAGAACCATGGCAGAGAATCACACCGCAACAATGAACAGAATCCTGCCAATCCCCTCAGTTATTCTGTCTGAAAGCAACATCAGATCCCTGATAAGATCAAAGAAGCCACTACATCTTCTGCTACTCCACTTAATATATCTGGTCCAAGCCCCAATGAACTACCTATGACAGTTGGCCAGATGGGAGAGTTCATCAGAAATGTTATTAGCAAGATGATGTCCATTTTGTCTAAGTTCGTCATGAAGGCCCAAGAGACAGAGAGACATGTGCAGTCATCTCTTGACTCTCACAAAATCAACTTTGAGAGTCAAGTAGATGAGGTCAGAACTGCTGCAACAGAGGTTGAAGATGCAATGAAAAAGGCAGTCACTATCTTCACAGATGCCATCTTACAGTCTGCTACGAACAAAAGACCAGCAGACGGACCCCCAGAAGGTGAACCTTCAAAGAAGAAGAGTAAGTCTGATCCGAAGTTTGTTGTTCCGGACTCACCAGATGACGGCATTGCAGCTTCTGATGATGATGATGACTTCCAAGACGTTGCAGAAGGGCATTCAGATAATCAGATGGGCGAGTCCTCAGAGCAACAAAAGGGGGAGACAGAGAAAGAAAAAGAGAAGGAGAAAGAGAAAGGGAAAGAGAAAGAGACAGAGAAAGAGACACCAGGGGAGAAGGAGACAGAGGAAAATCCAACAGAGATGACAATGGTAGAGTTCGACTACATATTTAAAGACTTAACGTTCAGAGTACCAGAAGAGTCAGCTCAACCACCAGAGATCATCATCCTTGACACTCCTCCCCAATCCCCAACGACTGAACCAGAGAGAACAGAACCAATATCTGCTGATGAACAAATAAACCAAAACCAACCCCAAAACTAAACTCAAGTCCAAACCCAAACTGCACAAGAGCCTGAACACCATGTTGACACTCTTATGGATGAAACTCATGACGATCAGAACCAAATCGAAAACCTACCAGAATAGAACCCAGAAACCTCATCCCGACACACCGATAGCCCTTCACTAGAAGAATTGTTTGCATATCTCTATGCCGACAGAGATATAATCCCAATAAACGCCGTACCCTCCAACCCTTACTTTAATCCCATTAGAGCGAACAGACTGAATGACGATAGACGAAGGTTCATTGAAAAGAAGTCACATCTGAACAAAGCTATCAACTCCTCGTTTGGGATCAACAGAATTCTGAAGGTAGAAGAAAGAAAATTTGCCTACGACAGAATTGTATACCATCTTTACACTGTGGAATCAAAAGAGGGCAAGATCGAAACCTTCAACGACAATGATCTTGTACTTTTGAATCCCTATGATCTCACAACTCTTCAAGGCTACTGCTTAAATAGACACGAAAAAGATAGAGCCGGAAGGACAGTTGTACCCGAAATTCAGTATGCTATGCAAGAGCACGTCAACCTCAGAACACAAGTTGATTTTCAGCTAGGCATAGAGTTTGAAATTGAGAAACTAGCGATTGCACCTCCGAATGAAAATCTTGAGGGTTATGGCCATTACAGAACTGGAACCGTGGTTGGAAATCCTCCAATCTTTATTTGCCGACAGAAGGGCAACAAGAAGGCCATCAGATCTGCTGAAACCCACAAGTACTCAAGTGAGTCGCTTCAGTATCTCAAAAACGTCATTCTGAATCTCCCAAGGGAAAAGTGTCCAAAAGAGCAGCAGAGACTCTACATCAACCAGATAGACCTCATGTTAGAATTCCGAGACCTAATCAGAAGATTCGACAGAATTCTAAGAGGAAATTTCTATACTTAGTATACTACTTCCTTTGCATTGCATTGTAACACTTTAAAAGAATAGTATCAAGTTTCACACAGGATGATCTTCTCCTCTGTCTTTTGTTTAAATTATCTCTGTAATTTGCAATTTTTTTATTTTCAATACGTAGGGAGAGATTGTTAGCCCCAAGTATACAAGATGTAAAAGTATTGAAAATATTACAAGTCAGAAGACCACCAGAGATTCGGCAGAAGACTTAAAAGAATTCATCCAGAAGATCATCAGAGCTCGACAGAGCTCTGGCAGAAGACTTCTTCTGTTCCACCAGAAGAACTGTTCACACCAGAAGACCATCATAGCTCTGGTGAATGAAGACCTCTGTGAAACTTAAGTCTCGTAGAAATCTCTAAGTGTTAGAAACGTGTTTGTACTTTCCACGTAAGCCCTAAAAGGACGGAGACACACTTTCCACGTGTCACCTCAGGGTTAGATAGTACACTGTCTTTCACTTTATCAGGCTATAAATAGGAGGGTAGTGGAACGCACAATAGTAAGTTTTTGGAAGAATTGTTTTCCACAATTGTGAGAGCACACACTGCAACATTCCATAGCACTACCACTGTACGATTTGTTTCCTGAGAGATTTTAGAATACACACACTTGAACGTGTTCTTGGTGTTATTCAAATATCAATATACGAGCAACTTATTTTACTTGATCTTGTTATCATTTACTGTTCATTATTGATACTCTCATTGTTACATTATCGTCTACACAATCACTCACATTTAATGGCTTTATATAATGCTTTCGCTATCTGTTTTATGCTGTTTATGTGATACAACTTGAATCTAGTAACCTACACAAATGATGCCGCAGTTCTGGCGGATCATTTTCATGATTGACAGGATCACCAAGGAGTGGGTGCCGTCGTTCAATGTAGATGACTTGTTGGCGGCATACACAGTGAAGGTGGATGGTTACCACTTTTACAGTTTATCTTCTAAGCACAGAGGTGCTTTGGTGATCGTGCAGAATACGCAGGCCAACGACCGCGGGTGGAAGGCGAGGTATATCTTTGGAAAGACACAATCGTTCGAGCTCCTGCAGAAGGATACGACGTGGGTCGTAGCTGGATGGAACACCGCTTGTAAGTTTTTTCTTAATATTGCATGTTTTTATTTAAATCGTAAGTTTTAGTTAACGTGTTTGGCCTTTGTTTCAGCCATCACGTTCCCTGACGCTGATCTTCTCGAATCTGCGGCGAAGATTGATATGTTTTGGGACTATTCTCTAGAAGAGAGGTCCTTTCAGTGGATTTCTAGGGACGATGGTGTTGACGACGAGGTCGTCATCCTTGAGGGGACGGAGATCCCCGTCGAGGAAGAGTCAGAGAGAAGAGAAGAGGAAGACGAGGCGACAGGTAATAAATTACTTTTTTACTTTTTGTCGTATGATTTTTGTTATATCCTCTTACTCTGGATTTTTGTGTTTTTCGTAGGTACGCCTACCCATGGTTTATCAAAGAAGGAGTCTCAGCTCCTTTTGGCCCATCAGGCCAAAGATTTGCAACGAAAGGTTGTCCCGTCCTCGTCATCGAGGATGAAGAAACAACGGGCGACTGTCCGGAGGGGACCATCGTCGAGGGGTGGTGGCTCGTCTGGGGTCACCACCGCCGAGAAGGCGAAGACGCCATCGGTTATGGTCGACGTGACACCGGTGAGCGTGGCTTCTCCCCTGACAGGAGAGGTTGCCCCTTCCCCTTCCTCAGCCGACAAATGGAAGGAGAAGGAGACCGAGGAGTCCGCTGACGCTATGTCGGTGAATTTTACCTTACCGTCGGAATTTATGGCCGGGGAGGAGATGGACAGCAAAAAAATCTTCCCTGACCTGGGGAAGTTCCTCCTTCCTTGCTTTCAGGAACGGCTGGAGGGGGTTTCGGTTGATAACCTGGGATCGTACGTCGCAGGGCTATCCTTTAAGGTGTGCGTGATCCGTTTTACTTAATGTTTTACTTTGTCGTTCGTTTTCTGATGTTCTTATGTATTCGTGCGATACATGCGTTCCAAACGTCTCTCTGCTTGTATGCCCATATGGAAAAAATTCGTAGGGTTACACCCGTTGCCTTAGATAAGATGCGCGAGGCACAGGAGGAAACTCGTGTGGCATGGGAGCAGGATAAGACGGCGATAGAGAAGGCGGAGGTCTTCTACGACAAATTCTGCGAAGTACAGGACTTGTATGTAGAATCGTCGAAGGAAAAGGAAGACCTTCAGCGCCATCTACGGGAAGCCCTGGAGAAGTCCTCTGCGGCGGAGGCGGAATTAGGAGCAACTAAGGCTTCCCTGACCAAGAGCGAAAAACAGGTCGGGGACCTTAGTTCACTCGTCGAGGCGAAGGAGGGGAAGATTGCGTCTTTAGAAGAGTGTCTCCTGTCGTTTGAGGCTCTGACCTGTCTGAGGGTTCGAGCGGCGATCATGCGTCGCCATTTGCGGGGGTTAGACCCTATGGCCAGAGCCGAAGAGGAGGTCAAGACCTTCTTAGAGCAAGCCGGGGACGAGGACAGACTCGACCAAGAAGACCAACTCGAAGAAGAGGACCCGACAGACGCAACGGTCGACGTAGCTGGCGATGAGGAGGTCGTTGAGGACTCCCCTCTGCCTTGAATTCTTTAGTTTACTTTTGATGTAGGGTGACTACAGTCGGTCATGCCCTTTTACTTGTAATTGACAATGTGAACACACGTAAAGTAAGATTTTGTTATACTTTTGTCATATACTTTACTTTGTTGCCAATGAACAAAATAAGAAGACTTTAACGAATGAGCGCAATTAGCCATAAAACGTACGTAAAGCTGTATGACTTGGATACTTATAATTGCGAAGTAATCGGGCGTCTGAGGCCGAAGAATTATTCTAAGTATGGAATTCGAGTCATAAGACTTGTGTGTCCAACACTTAGTTTTAAGAGCACCTGTGATGGTCATGAGACCCGTATGATGAATCATAAGATTCCCTTTTTGCAAGTCTCGCGGACTTTGTTCCTCACGATGAAGATCGCAAGACTTTTATTTAAGTTGTGGAGACTTTGGTTTCTCATAAGACAAACCATAAAACCAGTGTCTTAATCGCCATAGGACTTATGCTTTAAGTCACAAAGACTCTATTTGAAGAATGACTTTTGGAAGTAATCAGGCGACTGAGCCGAACATTTATTCCAAATCACAGAGTTTAAGTCATAAGACTTCGTATTTATAACTCAATTTTGAATGCACCTGTTGCGATCGTAAGATCTATGTGTCGAATCGTAAGATTCGGTTTTCTAGTCATGAGTTATGGGTCATGACTTTTGTCTTCTCACGATGTAGATCATGAGACTGATGTTCGTGTGATCCTGCGAACCTGCGATATAAGATCTAGGGGTGGTCGTTGGTTTGACCAACGACCCTCCGATGCTTAAGTCAGTAATCGTTCGTCGAAATAAATCGAAAGTAGAAAGAAATAAAATGTACTATAGTCCAGCTACGTGGGGTTGTAGTCGTAGATACGATCTTCGGACGTACGATCATTTGCGGATCGTTGT
Source organism: Saussurea involucrata (assembly GCA_033807775.1). Taxonomy (NCBI): domain Eukaryota; kingdom Viridiplantae; phylum Streptophyta; class Magnoliopsida; order Asterales; family Asteraceae; genus Saussurea; species Saussurea involucrata. The sequence goes on from CM066312.1 coordinate 25,515,729, forward strand.
CGTATATGATTTCGGAAGGAATTCCGAATATGTATAGAATGTTAGTCTAGATAGAAGGGATGACCTTTCAGTCCCGAATCTGGGAGCAAGTGTCTGCTTCTGCCCGTTCAAAGGAATAATTTAAAAAGACTAACAGAAAAAGTTCTTGCCCCGGGGGTAGGATGTCCATTCCCTACCTTATGAAGGGTCGTGTAATTAAGGACGTAAATAAAACTTTAGACGGTTGGTAAGGTTGGTATATCGTACCTAAGTGCCGTTGACGGGCGTTACATACCTGGCGACATATATCGTTGGTTATTGGTGAATCACTTCTGTCGTGGGGTCCGACTGCCCCCAAGTTGTGAGCTATATCTATGCCTACGATCGGTCGTTGAAAATAGTAGTGTCGTATGGGGTATAACATTCTGCCCCCTTGTGGTGACTGTAAGACGATACCCGGATTTACCTTTCCTGGCGCAAGGGTAGAATAGATCATATCGTGTACAGTCGCCACAATGCTGGTTTCACCTCTGAGGATTCATGTTGCTTTATAGCAATCACGGACGGTCTTCTGCTCACTTTTGATTTCTTGCACTCCCCATGGCGTTGGGAATTTGATCGTCTGATGATAGGTCGAGAGGACCGCTTTCATGTCGTGGATCTAGGGTCGACCAAGTATAACGTTGTATGCTGACGAACAGTCAATAACTTAAAATCTTGTTTGCTTGTTGACCCCTTTAGCATACACCAGGAGGATGATCTCTCTCAGAGTGGTGGTAGAATCGCCTTTGAATCCTATCAGAGTCGTCGATCGATGGGTGATCTCTGATTTATCGATTCCCATAGCTTTGATAGTCCTTAGGAAAATGATGTTGGCCGAACTGCCCCCATCGACCAGTACTCTTTTGGTCGAGCAATTGCCAATAGTGAGTTGGATAATTAAGCCATCGTGATGTTTTTGCCAATTTTCCTGGAGGTTGTCTTGATTGAACGTTATCGGCATCGCCTCCAGCTCCAGGTCTTGCTTTGGTTGGGACGACCTGGGAATGGGATATTCTCCCGACGATTGACTGGCGTGCCGCTTGGCTGCCGAATAAGTTAAACCACAGAAGTCTGATCTACCCGTCACACAATTGACGACTTTTTCATGGACGGGGGATGCCGGTCTTACGTTATCGACTGGCGTAGATTCTTTATGGATCAAGCCTTGCAGATGACCCTTGGGGACGATCCAGGCTAACTCCTTCTGCAAAGCAAGGCAGTTATCCGTCGTGTGACCATGGTCGCTATGGAAATCGCACCATTTGGTCTTGTCCTTTTTGTCGTCATCTTTATCACTTTTCTTGGGCCATCGGACAGACGACTGAACGTTTCTAAGAGCATCGACTAGCTCTTTCATCGTTCCTTTGAATCCGTAAGAAGAAATCTTAGGATATTGCGAGAATCGAGGCGTAGAATTGGTTTTCTTCTTATCAAACCGAATGTTCGATATTTGGCGCGACGACTCTGACTTGACGCTCGGCTTGGATTTGAAATCTGGCTTCTTGATCCCGAGCGATTTTTTGTCAGTGGAATGCTTACGGCAGAAGACTAAGTCATCTTCGACTCTCATGTAAGCTAGAGTTCTAGCTCGTACGTCTTCGAAATTCTCAGGTGGGTATTTCGTAAGATCGACGTACAATCCCGTAGTGTTGTTGTCAAGACCACGCTTGTAGGCTTCGATGGCAGTCTTGACGTCACAATTTCGAATGCTGATCATTTCAGCGTTAAAGCAATTGAAATAACTACGGATGGATTCTCTGGACTTTTGGACGACGTAGTACAGGTCGCTGGTCTGCTTCTCCATCTTGCGACTACTGGCGAACTGTTGCGAGAACTGGTTGACCAATTCCGCGAAGTTGCTAATGGACTTGGGTTTGAGGTTGATCAACCACTGGAGAGCAGGACCTGTAAGAGTCACCCCGAAGCTTTTGCACATGCACACCTATTGATATTGCTGTGGGATTTATAGCGTCCACATCAATTGTTTGTATTGCGCAATGTGTTCCGTTGGATCAGTTATTCCTGAATATTTTGGAGTGAAAGCAGGAATGTTGTACTTCTTTGGCACGTCGACAGTCGCTATCGCATCAACGAAAGGCGACACTTGGAACCCTGTGCGGGGCTCGACGTCGACGGGAACATCGATGCCTGGTAGCTTGGAAAGTAGCGACAACATCTTCTCGTTCTGATCTTCATATAACCTCAGTCGCTGGGCGATGGGGTCACTAGGATTGGAATTTACACCTGTTGGATGGTTGACGCCTGAGTTTGTAGCCTTCGCCGTACCGTTTCCATACGAAGAACCAATGGCATCCCCGTTGAGAGGGACGAAATACAACGGGCACCATTATGCAAAGGTGGAGGTCTCAGGTGCTGAGGGGGAAATTGCCCTTGATGAGGGTTGCTGACAAATGCCCCCAGACCTGAGTTATTGGCGAATGGCCCTGGACATGCCTGGAATTGGGGCCTTATGAATGGCGCACCTGTAGGTCAGGGACCATTCTGAGGACCAAAGGCGTTGCGCATCGCTGGATTCCTCAGAGAAGCGATTTTCGCGGCTGCTTTCTGATTCTGCTCATGCAGAGCTTGAATCTGGCTTCGCGGTGCATTTAATTCTGATTGAAGTTGAATCATGGGATCCTGATAGTTTTCCATTTACCTGAAAATAACAAAAACTTCACAAGATCGTTAGAGCGATATATGCGATGGTCTGAGATTTTCTCTAGATGGGGTCCCACAGATAGCGCCAAACTGTTAATGCCAAAAATCATCCAAAAGAACAAATTAAGGTTGATGTGGACTTTTAACAACTAAAGAAACGTATCTCTAGACCAAGCAACACAATCGCAAGGAAAAAGTAATCAAGACAAGAGATTTGGTGACGCGGAAAACCCCAAAACGAGGGGAAAAACCACGGTCGACTTGTGAGAGTCGACGGTGCACTGTAATCGCCAAACAGGGGCGAAAGTCCTTTTGTAACAGGTGTTTTGTGTACAACAGATTACAAATGAATGTAAATATAAACTTAGTCGTGCGTAAATGACGCGTGTCATGTGTAAATCGTGCGAAAGAGTATGCTGTCGTGCGGTTCGAACTGCTATCGTGCGAAGTTGCTTCAACGATATTCGTTCGAATGTTTTGTAAATTACTGCGCTTTCGATGTGTCATTGTTTACAAAGTAGATGGCGTGGATGTAGATCAGATTGATTTAGATAAATACATATGGCTTTTTCGGTTGCAGCACAGGCCTTTATATAGCTTTCGCTGGTCATTAAAGGTGTCTTTATGTCCCACTTTGTAACCGCTGTCGGGCTTTAAATGCCATTGATGACTTGTCCGTTACTGGCCGTTTGCACCATGAATGCTTGTAGACCTGCATTAATGAACAAAAGAAACAGGTGTTGACTGTTAACGGTTAGTATAATCGTACGACTGTCTTAAGTCTCATACGTCGGTTGTACGGAACGTACGACCAGCACAATAACATACGACCGAATACTCGTCTGTAAACAACCTGTAAGACCGTATCCTAATGCGAGGGTGGTCTTATGGAAATGTTATCTGAGTTTTCTAACGTCGGTCGTGAGGTGTGATTTTTTACCCAAACACCTATCTCTTACCTTCCCATAGAAATCAGAAATTAGGATTAACTCACACCTATTCTTAGATTTCTCATCACAATACGAAATGGGAATTACAATTTACTTTATGTCTAATCCTCATTTCACGTCAACGGGAATTACAATTTACTTTATGCCTATTCCACGTTTCACAACACCATACGAAATGGGAATTACAATTTACTTTATGCCTATTCCTCATTTCAGGTCAATGGGAATTACAATTTACTTTATGCCTATTCCACGTTACAATTAATGCCAGTGCCTATGGATCCATTACACTTATTAGCTGTGTGGGCAAAATTTCAGAGGTCTTGACCACGACCAGAAAAGGTAAGACGCATGTTATGAACTATATCTTGTATTAAGATAAGGCCCCGACGAAGACCCAAAGAACCTCCGTCGTCCCCCCCCCCTAAAAAGTAAGTCGAGAGTTCCTCACGACACTCGACCTCGACGTCGCCCATTCCGCACGACCGTCGCATAAAACCGTGCGACCTTGACCGACTAACGCGTTATACGACTGTTATATTTGTTCAGTGATTAATGCAGGAGTCAAAGTCATTAATGGACAACGGCTATAACCGACGAAATCAGTTATGAGCATCTAAACCCACATTGAAGACGACGACCGTTACAACAATCATCAAAGATCTTAATGATTCAATTAAAGTCATCCGAAGACTATAAATCCAATCATCAGTTCAAGACATCTGATCGACATCGAATGACACAGGAAGAAAGTTAGAACAAGAGCACCGAATATCGAAGAACAGAAGCAAACGCAAACACTCGAAGAATATTCATTCAAAGCAAAGAGATCATTCATAGAAGATCGCTCTCGACGCAAGACTCTCACTCTCGACCAACAGTTCACACATTGTTTTCACACACGACGCACACTGTTTTTACATTCCAAACACTTGTACTTTACATTTCGAAGTCTTTCCTTCATTTGTATTGTAATCTCTGTACGATCGACACCCGGAACACCAAGGACATCGCCCCTGATTGGCGACCATAGTGCAGCGACGACATCCATTGTCGTCCGCAGGTTTTTTCCTCGTTGAGGTTTTTCCTGCGTCATCAAATCCTTTGTCTCATTTACATTTTTTCTTTGTTGCACGCCTTTGTCGAAAGATTCCTTTCTTTAGTTGTTAAAGTCCACATCGACCTTAAGTTGTCCCTTTGGTGCAATTTTTGGAATTAACATTAGCATACGTGCATATATTACTCGAATGCACAAAACATTTCACATCATATTCTCAAAGCTAAGAATCCCAAATAATCTATTATACCCTTATTCTCAATTGTCTCTCTTCGGCGACGTAGCACGGGGGTTCTTTTTTTAGAAAAGCTTAACCAAATAACACATCCGGAAACTAAATCCGGAAAAATCCCTTATCCGAAACCCACGTCCGGAAAACTCATCCGGACTCAAAGTCCGGAACCATCCAGTAAACGGATCTGGTATTCTATTCGGACACCATTCGGAATCCGGTATCAGATCCGGTACCAATCCGGAATCCGGTACCAATCCGGAATCTGGTAAAACATCGGACACTCATCCGGAATCCGGTACATTCCGGACAACCATCCGGAATCCGGGACTATCTTGTATTCATCTTCCAGACTATTCGAACTGCACATCGATTTTCAATTTAGAACCCATCTCAATCAAATTCCCAATCGTTTTCATTCCAATACATAATTACTAAAACATATAGACAGTTTATAATCAATTATTTCATTTGATTCAACTGCAAATATTTTGAAGAAGAGATGAACTCACCTGGGTTTAATCCAAAATCGACAGAGGCTTAGAATCAACTTTTATTCACCATAGAATCAGTAACCTATTCAAGCACAAGATTACTTTTGATTTCTATCCTTAACAAACGAAAACTACAGGAATTGATCGTAATTCCTTACCAAAAGAAATCCTGGACTTGTTTCTTCCTTCTGATCTTCACCGATTTCAGTATGTAAGAATTGAGATATCTCAATTCTCAATGACATCCTTTATCTAAATATCTAGATTTACAAAACCAACCCCAAAGTTTCAAGTTCCACCATTAACTTAAAATTTGAGTCAAATACAATTTCACCCTTCCGTCATTTCGTTTAAAATAATACTTTCATTATTTTAAACATTCATTCCAAAATAATAATACAATAATATTTATGGAATTTTTGAGGTGTTACAGAAGTTAACCGGCAACAAGCAACCGTTTGAATTTGTTGACGATGGTATCGAACAGTTTATGTGTTTCGTACAATCTTTTGTATTTCTGTAGTTTGATATCAATTCGAAACTGTCTTATAATCCTATATGTTTTCCTTTACGATTGTTGATCTTGATTTATTATGTTTAATACATCGAATATGCTTTTTGTGTTCGTCATTCATGTTACATTAATTAGTTTGTAATATAAAGTTGTGTTGTTTAATTCACTGCAATTTCATGATTTTTGTGCATATATTATTCATGTTAATTTTTTGTTCAACATGGTGTCCAATAGCGTAGGCTAATCACTCATGCTATTGTTTTTTTATTATGTGATATAATACATTTTTCTTAATAAAAATCAAAAAATAATGTTTTCGTCTTTTTCTTTTCATGCAACTGTATGAGGATTGCATTCATTGTATAAAATCACGGTGACTATTTATTTAATTATTTTTATATAATTGGCATGAATGTGTTATAGATACATTTTTGTATGTTTTTAGATGATAATAACGAGGAGATGCCAAAAGACGTTGATGGGTCCAAGTATTTCGTTCCTACTGTTCCCAGTGATTGCACACCAAAGATTGGTGATTTTTTCAGTAATCACATATTAGACGAAAAATGTTATAGGAAATATGCTAAAAAAGCAGGGTTTGATGTTAGGCTTTCGAACAAAAAAATAATAATATGTTGGGTCGAATCACAACTAGGTATTTCGTTTGTAGCAAACTAGGTATTCCTACGGCAAAGATTTTTGATTCATTGGACTTTGGTCTAGGTTCTCGCAAAACACGTAATACGAATCTAAAAAGGATTGGGTATAAGGAATGTTTTAAAGTCCATTTCGTGAAGGAAAGGAATAGGTATGAGGTTTATAAGTTTGTAGAGTGGCATAATCATGTTCTTTTAAGCGAGGAAGAGATAAGATTTTCACGTTCAAATGGGACACTTTCTTACGTCGAGCATAATAATGTGTTTCATTTATGTAGTCAAAAGGTTGTTGTAACCAAAGGACACGGGATTCGTAATGCATTGAGTGGCGGCGTTCGGAAATCTGGTGGAATTGTTAGGGACTATCAGAATTATCGGCGCAACATGAATACGTTTGTTGGTAATAAGGATGCGCAAATGCTCATCAACAACATGGCTAGTAGGCAACAAATATGTCCGAACTATTTCTTTGAGTACAAAGTTGATGGTAAGGAGCTTTTGCAGTTTTCTGGGCGGATGAAACTGCACGGCTGAATTATCGTGAGTTTGGAGATGTAATATCATTCGATGCGACGTTCCGTACTAACAAGTACGTATTTATATTGTGTAATTGTTTATATTTCCTTATCTACAATTATTTGATTGCATTCTTATGAATGGTTTGTTCCATAACATGCATGCAATGAGTTTTGTTCCCTTCGTTGCTATAGATAACCACAAAAAAAGTGTGGTGGTTGGTGTCGCCTTGATTTTCGGAGAAACAGTTAATCATTACACTTTGATTTTGAAGGCATTTTTGAAGGCTCATGGTCGACAGCCTGTGTTTGTAATCACTAACCAGCGTGCTGCGATGAAGAAAACGATCCCGGAACTTTTTCCAGAAAGTAGGCATCGCTTGTGCATGTGGCACGTAATGAAGAAGGTTGATGACAAGGTACATGTTTTATATTTATTGTTCTTTAATTGTTGCCATTCTATTCATTTTTTTCCATTTTAACTAATCATGATGCCATAATTAATCGTACATAGTTCATATTTGTAGATTAGTGTTTACCTAAAGCATAAGACATCATTTAAGGTGGAATTGAATAAACTTGTATGGGATGTCAACATGGATCCGAGTGTTTTTGAGGTTACGTGGAATAAATGGATGGACCGTTATTCTTTGGTTCGTGATTCATGGTTTGAGAAAATGTTTAGTATTAGGGACTCGCGGATTCCGCCCTATTTCAAGGATTTTTCGATGTCTGGCTGATGAAAACAACTTCACAGTCGGAGAGTGTTTGGGTAAAAAATCACACCTCACGACCGACGCTAGAAAACTCTGATAACATTTCCATAAGACCACTCTTGTTTTAAGATACGGTCCTACAAGTTGTCTGTAGACGAGAGCCCGGTCGTACGTTTTTATGCTGGTCGTACGTTCCGTATGACCGACGTATGAGACTTAAGACGGTCGTACGATTATACTAACCGTTAACAGTCAACACCGTTTCTTTTGTTCATTAATGCAGGTCCACGAGCATTCATGGTGTAAACGTCCAGTAACGGACAAGTCATCAATGGTATTTAAAGCCCGACAGCGGTTACAATGCAAGCCATCAAAGCACATTTAATGACCAGCGAAAGCTATAAAAAGACCTGCTCTACAACCGAAAAGCACAACTGATACTGACCGAATCAACATCTTCTCCATCTACTTTCTAAACAATTAAACATCGAAAGCGCAATGATTTACAAAGCATTCGAACGAATATCACTGACGCAACATCGCACGACAGCAGTTCGAACCGCACGACAGCATACTTTTTCGCACGATTTACACACGGCACACGTCATTTATGCACGACTAAGTTTATATTTACATTCATTTGTAATCTGTTGTACACAAAACACCTGTTACAAAAGGACTTTCGCCCCTGTTTGGCGATTATAGTGCACCGTCGACTCTCACAAGTCGACCGCAGTTTTTTCCCTCGTTTTGGTGTTTTCCGCGTCACCAAATCTCTTGTCTTGTTTACTTTTTCCTTGCGATTGTGTTGCTTGGTCTTGAGATACGTGTCTTTAGTTGTTAAAAGTCCACATCAACCTTAAGTTGTTCTTTTAGGCGATTTTTGGCATTAACAGTTTGGCGCCATCCGTGGGACCCCATCTAGAGAAAATCTCAAGCCAACGCATATATTGCTCTAACGATCTTGTTAAGTTTTTGTTATTTTCAAGTAAATGGCAAATTATCAAGATCCCATGATTCAACTTCAGTCAGAATTGAATGCGGCTTGAAGTCAGATTCAAGCGCTGCATGAGCAGAATCAGAAAGCAGCCGCAGAAATCGCTTCTCTAAGGAATCCAGCAATGGGCAATTCCTTTGGTCCTCAGAATGGTCCCCGACCTATGGGTGCACCTATCATAAGGCCCCAATTCCAGACAGGTCCAGGGCCATTCGCCAATAACTCAGGTCTGGGGGCATTTGTCAACAACCCTCATCAAGGACAATTTCCCCCTCAGCACCTGAGACCGCCACCTTTGCATAATGGCGCCCCGCCAAATTTCGTTCCTCCCAATGGGGATGCGAATGGTTCTTCATACGGGAACGGTATGACGACGGCCACGAATTCAGGGGTCAACCCTCTGGCTGGCATAAACTCCGATCCTAACGACCCCGTCGCCCAGCGACTTAGGCTATTGGAGGATCAGAACGAGAAGATGCTGTCGCTACTTTCCAAACTACCAGGAGTCGTCGTCCCCATCGACGTCGAACCCCGCACAGGATTTCAAGCGTCGCCTTTCGTTGACACGATAGCGACTATCGACGTGCCAAAGAAATACAACATTCCTGCTTTCACTCCAAAATATTCAGGAATAACTGATTCAACGGAGCATATCACACAATACAAACAATTGATGTGGACAGTATCAATCCCACATCAATATCAAGAAGTGTGCATGTGCAAAAGATTTGGGGCGACTATTACAGGTCCTGCTCTCCAATGGTTGATCAACCTCAAACCCAAGTCCATCAGCAACTTCGCCGAGTTGGTCAACCAGTTTTCGCAACAGTTCGCCAGCAGTCGCAAGATGGAGAAGCAGACCAGCGACATGTACTATGTCGTCCCAAAATCCGGAGAGTCCATCCGTAGTTATTTCAATCGATTTAACGCACAAATGATCAGCATTCGAAATTGTGACGTCAAGACTGCCATCGAGGCCTACAAGCATGGTCTTGATGACAACACTACAGGATTGTACGTCGATCTTACGAAATACCAACTTGAGAATTTCGAAGACGTACGAGCCAGAACTCTGGCTTACATGAGAGTCGAAGACGACTTAGTCTTCCACTGTAAGCATTCTACTGACAAGGAATCGCTCGGGATCAAGAAGCCAGATTTCAAACCCAAGCCGAGCGCCAAGTAAGAGCCATCACGCCAAATATCGAACGTTCGGTTCGACAAGAAAAAGAGCAATCCTGTGCCTCGATTCTCCTAATATCCTAAGATTTCTTCTTATGGATTCAGAGGAACGATGAAAGAGCTAGTCGACGCTGTTAGAAATGTTCAGTCGTCAGTCCGATGGCCCAAGAAGAGTGATAAAGATGACGACAAGAAGGATAAGACCAAATGGTGCGACTTCCATAGCGACCATGGTCACACGACAGATAACTGCCTTGCTTTGCAGAAGGAGTTATCCTGGAGCGTCCCCAAGGGTCATCTACAGGGCTTGAATGATAAAGAATCCACGGCCGTCGATAACGTAAGACCGGTATCCCCCGTCCATGAAAAAGTCATCAAGTGTGTGACGGGTGGATCAGACGTCTGTGGTTTAACCTATTCGGCAGCCAAGCGGCACGTCAGTCAATCGTCGGGAGAATACCCCATTCCTCGGTCGTCCCGACTAAAGCAAGAACTGGAACTAGAGGCGATGCCGATAACGTTCGATCAAGACGACCTCCAGGATAGCTGGCAAAAACATCACGATGGCCTGATCATACAACTCACTATTGGCAACTGCTCGACCAAAAGAGTATTGGTCGATGGGGGCAGTTCGGCCAACATCATTTTTCTAAGCACTATCAAAGCTATGGGAATCGATAAATCAGAGATCACCCGTCGATCGACGACTCTGATAGGATTCAATGGCGATTCCACCAACACTTTGGGAGAGATCATCCTCTCAGTGTATGCTAAAGGAGTCAACAAGCAAACAAGGTTTAACGTTATTGACTGTTCATCAGCATATAACGTTATACTTGGTCGACCCTGGATCCACGACATGAAGGCGGTCCCCTCGACCTATCATCAGACGATCAAATTTCTGACGCTATGGGGAGTGCAGGAAATCAAAAGCGAGCAGAAGACCGCCCGTGATTGCTATAAAGCAACGATGAAACCTCAAAAGTGAAACCAACATTATTGCGACTGTAAACGATATGATCTAATCTATCCTTACACCAGAAAAGGTAAATCCAGGTATCGTCTTACAGTCACCACAAGGGGGCAGAATGTTGTACCCCATACGACACTACAGTTTTCAGCTATCGATCGTGGGCATAGATACAGCTCACGACTTGGGGGCAGTCGGACCCCACGACAGAGGTAATTCTCCAATAACCAACGATAAATGTCACCAGGTACGTAACGCCCGTCAACGACACTCAGGTATGACATACCAACCTTCTAAAAGTTTTACATACATCCTTAATCCCACGACCCTTTATAAGGTAGGGAATGAACATCCTGCCCCCAGGGCAATTTTTTTTCCTGTTAGTCTTTTCAAATTATTCCTCTGAACAGACAGAAGTAAACGCTTACCCCCAGAATCGGGACAAAAAGGTCATCTCTTCTATCCAGACTAACATTCTATGCAAATTCGGAATTCCTTCCGAAATCACGCTAGACAACGATCCACAAGTGATCGTACGTCTGAAAATCGTAGTATCAAATCTATGACCATAGCCCCACACAGCTGGGCTATAGTAAATTTTATTTCCTTTTTTGCTTTCTATTTATTTCGATAAATGATTACTGACTTAAGCATCGGAGGGTCGTTGGTCAAACCAACAACCACCCTTGGATCTTATACTGCAGGTTCGCAGGATTACACGAATGTCAGTCTTACGACCTACGTCGTGAGAAGACAAAGTCTTCTAGACTACAAGGTCGTGATAAATATGTCATGACCGATAAAATCGTGATCCATAACTCATGACTCATACGACGAAAACCGAATCTTACGATTCAGTACATAGATCTTACAATCACAACAGGTGCATTCAAATCTGAGTCATAAATACGAAGTCTTATGACTTAGACTCTATGGTTTAGAATGTATATTCGGCCCAGTCGCCCGACCACTTCCAAAGTCATTCTTTTCTTACGACTCAAATGAAGTCTCAGCGACTTAAAACATAAGTCTTATGGTGATTAAGACACAGGTTTTATGATTTATGAGTCTCTACGACTTAATACAAGTCTTCCGATCTTCATCGTGAGGAACAAAGTCTCTAAGACTTGCATATCATAAAAGGAATCTTATGATTCATCATACAGGTCTTATGACCATCACAGGTGCTCTTTAAACTAAGTGTTGGAGACACAAGTCTTATGACTTGAATTACGTACTTAGAATATTTCTTCGGCCTCAGCCGCCCGATTACTTCAAAATTATAAGTATCTTAGTCATACAGTTTTACATACGTTCTATGACTCATTACACTCGTCCATTCAGTCTTGTTGTCTTTCGTTTTATTTTGTTCATTGGCGACAAAGTAAAGTACACGACAAAAGTATAACAAAATCTCACTTGTATTTATACGATTAAAATTATACAAGTAAAGGGCACGACCGATTGTAGTCGCCCCACATCAAAAATAAAACTAAAAAGTCAAGGCAGAGGGGAGTCCTCGGCGACTTCCTCTTCGCCAGTCACGGCGACCTCAGCGTCTGCCGGGTCCTCTTCTTCAAGCTTGTCTTCTTGGTCGAGTTCCTCCTCGTCCCCGACTTGCTCTAAGAAGGTTTTGACCTCCTCTTCGGCTCCGACCATAGGGTTTAACCCCCATAAATGGTGACGCATGATCGCCACTCTAACCCTCAGACGGGTTAAAGCTTCAAAAGACAGGAGTCACTCCTCCAAGGAGACGACCTCCTTCTCCTTCGCCTCAACAAGCGAACTAAGGTCCCCGACCTGTTTTTCGCTCTTGGCTAGGGAAGCCTTAGTTGCTCCTAATTCTGCCTCCGCCGCAGAGGACTTCTCCAAGGCTTCCCTCAAATGGCGCTGAAGGTCTTCCTTTTCCCTCGACGACTCTGCATACAAGTCCTGTACTTCACATAATTTTTAATAAAGGACCTCCGCCTTCTTCATCGCCGTCCTCTCCTGCTTCCGTGCCACTCGAGTTTCTTCCTGCGCCTCGCGCATCTTTTCTAAGGCAGTGGGTGTGACCCTACGGATTTTTTCCATATGGGCATACAGGCAGAGAGACGTCTGGAACGCCTGTAGCGCACGAACACACAAGAACGTCAGAAAACAACAATAAAGTAAAACATTAAGTAAAACGGATCATACGCACCTTAAAGGTCAGCCCTGCGACGTATGATCCCATGTTATCAACCGTAACCCCCTCCAGCCGCTCCTGAAGGCAAGGAAGGAGGAACTTCCCCAGGTCAGGGAGGAGTTTGTCGCTGTCCATCTCCTCCCCGACCATAAATTCCGACGGTAAGGTGAAGTTCACCGTCGTAACGCTAGCGGACTCCTCCGTCTCCTTCTCCTTCCCTTTGTCGACTGAAGAAGGGGAAGGGGCGACCTCTCCCGTCAGAGGAGGAGCCACGCTCACCGGTGTCGCGTCCGGTGGCGTCTTCGCCTTCTCGGCAGTGGCGACTCCAGACTAATCGCCACCCTTCGACGACGGTCCCTTCCGGATGGTCGTTTGTTGTTTCTTTGTCCCCGACGATGGGGATAGGGCAACCTTTCGTTTCAATTTTTTGGCCTGACGGGCCAAAAGGAGCTAAGACTCCTTCTTTGATAAACCATGGGTAGGCATCTCTCTTGACCCACCTGCAAAAAAGATAAAAGTCAAGAGTAAGAGGAGACAATGAAAGTCATACGACAAACTAAAGAAAATAGCAATTTATTACTTGTCGCCTCGTCTTCCTCTTCTCTTCTCTCCGACTCTTCCTCGGTGGGGATCTCCATCCCCCCAAGGATGACGACCTCATCGTCAACACCATTGTCCCTAGAAATCCGCTGAAAGGACCTCTCTTCTAGAGAATAGTCCCGAAACATGTCAATCTTCGCCGCAGATTCGAGAAGGTCAGCGTTAGGCAACGTGATGGCTGAAACAAATGACAAACACATTAACTAAAACGAACGATTCAAATAGAGACACGCGATTCATAAGAAAAAAACTTACAAGCGGTGTTTCATCTAGATACGACCTACGTCGTATCCTCCTGCAGGAGCTCGAGCGACTGTGTGTTCCCAAAGACATACCGAGCCTTCCACCCGCGGTCGTTGACCTGGGTATTCTGCATAAGTACCAAAGCACCTCTATGCTTAGAAGATAAACTATAATGGTAGTAACCATCCACCTTCACCGTGTACGCCGCCAACAAGTCGTCCACATTGAACGGCGACACCCACTCGTTGGTGACCCTGTCGATCACGAAAATGATCTTCCAGAACTGCGGCATCATTTGGGCAGGAGATAAGGAAAACCTAGCCAAGAAATCTCTAACCAAAGAGGAGAATGGCCATTTGAAGCCCGCCTTAAAAGGATATTCATATAGAACAAAGTGTATATTTAGACAATCTGCCGGTCGAAACTGACCTGGCGAGTATATCTGAACGACGTCAGGGATGTCGGACATGGTCCTAAAGGCCTCTAGACCCTCCCGACTATCAATAGTGCTCGCTGGTTCGATCAACATTTTTACTAAGACTTGAAGAATACGAGAAATTTTCTTCTAAATTTATAAACGCTTGAAACGCCCGTAACAATGGCAAACAAATATCTCTGAAATCCTTTCCTAAAAACGCAATCGAACGTGAAAAGGAAACGATTCCCAGAATCGCGTTATTTATGGCAAAGATCGTGTCAGGTCGACTCTTTGGATGGTCGACACCTGTCCATCACCTTTTCGCAGGCATCATGCCGATGGACGACACCTGTCCCCTAGACAGCTCTACGCCTCTGACACGCCGTCGTGACATCACGACCTTATCATTTCCTCCAATCTGAATCAAACCGAGACGGTTGGAATCCGACCAGACTCTCTCCCCGCACGACACGTGTCGAAACACTTCGTCAGATTTAAAATTCGAATTTCACGCCTGAAATTCAAATTTTAGGGGCAAACTGTTTGGGTAAAAAATCACACCTCACGACCGACGCTAGAAAACTCTGATAACATTTCCGTAAGACCACTCTTGTTTTACGATATGGTCTTACAAGTTGTTTATAGACGAGAACTCGATCGTACGTTTTTATGCTAGTCGTACGACGTATGAGACTTAAGACGGTCGTACGATTATACTAACCGTTAACAGTCAACACCGTTTCTTTTGTTCATTAATGCAGGTCTACGAGCATTCATGGTGCAAACGGCCAGTAACGGACAAGTCATCAATGGCATTTAAAGCCCGATAGCGGTTACAAAGCAAGCCATCAAAGCACATTTAATGACCAGTAAAAGCTATAAAAAGACCTGCTCTACAGCCGAAAAGCACAACTGATACTGACCGAATCAACATCTGCTCCATCTACTCTCTGAACCATTTCACATCGGAAAACACATCAATCTACAGAGCATTCGAACAAATATCGCTAAGGCAACCGTCGCACGACAGCAGTTCAAACCGCACGACGGCAGTTTATTCTGCACGATTAACGCACGACACACGTCATTTATACACGACTAAGTCTATTTATACATTTATTTGTAATCTGTTGTACACAAAACACCTGTTATAAAAGGACTTTCGCCCCTGTTTGGCGACTATAGTGCACCGTCGACTCTCACAAGTCGACCGCGGTTTTTTCCCTCGTTTTGGGGTTTTCCGCGTCACCAAATCTCTTGTCTTGTTTACTTTTTCCTTGCGATTGTGTTGCTTGGTCTTGAGATACGTTTCTTTAGTTGTTAAAAGTCCACATCAACCTTAAGTTGTTCTTTTGGGCGATTTTTGGCATTAACAGAGAGTATAATGCATTTTTAATGTATTTCATGCATTCCATCATGACCTTATGTTGTTCTTTCATTCATTTGAAAATGAAATTGATTCTTAACGAAAAGATCATGCTGCCAAGAAGTTAAGATGAAATCCACAGTTCCACACATGGTTACTCCCAGTAAGCTTGAGGAGAATGCTACATTGGTATATCCTCGTACTATTTTTTTGATTTCCAAGAAGAGTTAAGCCATGCGATGTATTCATGCGTGTGGGATGGATGTTGCGGTGTTGGTGGTAACAAGGTTTACACAATTACTCAAGAGAATGGAGGTTCTGAAGAGGATACAAATTCATGGTAACTGTAGTTCTTATGATGTAATTACATAATTGTTGTTACAAAAAATTTCTCTTTTTATTTATACTATTTTTATTGGGTTCATATTTTTAATTTTCTTGTAGGTGGTTCGTGATTTAACCTTTGGTACGATTGAGTGTGGCTGTATTTTTCTGTTCGTAGTGGGTTTTTGTGTCGTCACGCCTTGAAGGTTTTGATTAACGAGAAAACGCAAACAAGTCCTGATCGTTACTTGCTTCGTCGTTGGCGATGTGATTTAATTCCGGTACAATGGCCACCGACCAAATTTCGTTATGGCTAAGTCGATGATGAAGCCGAGAAGTTAATGGGTGATGCGTATAAACTTGTGGAGGTTATTGTTGAGCGTTTGAGGAATGATAAAGACTCCCTTTCCTAGTTTGTAAGAAATTTAGAGAAACGGAACTCTGACATGCATGTGGATGAACCTCAACAAAGTAGTCGAAAACGTAAAAAGTCCAACATTCAAGAGTTTATGGGTGCGCCCGAGGTTGATAGCGTTGAAGTATTTCCTCCATCCGGTGTGCGTAATAAGGGTTGTGGTACGGGCAAGAAGATGATCGGTGTTCGTGAGAAAGTAGCAAAGAAGATGAAAAAACCGAAAAGGGTATGTCGCAAGTGTGATTAAAAGGCGAGACATGATTCCCGTAACTGTCCCAAAGCATGATTTATCGTTATTTTCATATTTAATTGAAGTAATTTTTTAGTACAGTTTCATCGTTGCAATTGGAATTTTAAGTTGTATGGATTTTTATTTATTAGACATTGAGTATTTTTTTTATATCTGGTTGTGAATCAGTTGTTCTTTGCAGTATTGAGGCTTGTTTTTACTGAATTAAAAAAAACTATTCATGCAATCCCTTTATTTGTTTGAGTTCACTAAGATCCATGTAATGATAGTCATTAATTTTCTTCTAGAAGACATCATAATTGCGGTAATCCATAAACCCTTAGCCGCCTATTTCTTTTTTTATTGGTTTGTTTAATCGATGCTACTCATCACCCCAATACTCTATTATAAAATGGGGTTTTCGATTGCAATTCATATCAAACTTAACCCTAACTAGAAATTTCTGGCAAAAAGATGTCCACCAGTCCCTCCGCCGAATCCATCAACGATGAAGCAGTTTGCCCAAGGTCGTTCATCAATATACTTGTTCGCCATCATATAAGGCTTCTCTGAGACATCAACGATCTGGAAAAGGAGCTTAATCAACCCCGTATTGCACACAAGGAGATCATCGAGAAGTATGATAAGTCTGTGGAGGATATGATGGCTTCCTTCATCGAAAATCAGTCCTTGAAAGCTACTGTGAGGGGCATCAACGATGCATGTACTTGCAGGGCTGTTGATATGTTTAATATTCCCTAGGTTCAAGTTCATCTAAGTGATAACCCCTTTAGTAGTTGCATTTCTAGGTTTTTGGTATATTCTCGTTGATCATGATGGGTATCAGGTTTTTGTGAATGCTTTATGTGCATTCGTACATTATGTAAGAATGGGTTTTTAGGTTGTGTTGGGATTAGGGGTTTCACTTTGGATGTTTTGTTCATATTTAAGTACCTTCATCATATCTAATGAAGATATCGTGTTTAGTTAATCTTTAAACTTTATGTCTACCTTCATAATCATATTTTAGTTTTTCACCCAAATCTTTCAAAATGTTGAATCTGTGTTGTGGGTAAAACGCATGTGATTAATGTTTCCATGATTAATCTTTAAAATGCATGTCTACCATTTTAATATTTTTCATTTTAATAAGGTGGATGTGGTGAATCACCTATCATTTATTGCATCACCTCTGAATCATTTCCAAACATAATACTAGTACAGTATATCGTTATTAATGTCCATTCAAATATTTATGTCCAAGCTAAATAACAAGTGACGTTTATATTTAGTAAGTTTACATACCTGCAATGCATTATGTCAAGACATTGCAATCTTTCATGGAAAGATCCTTTAGCATTGTCTCCACACCTTTTGCCGAACGATTCATTTGTGTTAGTATTAAGTAACACAATTACAACCTTTCATTCAGTTTAAAAATCGTGTTCATACCTATCATTTTCTGCTCCGCAAGTTCATTGTTGATTTCCCCTTCATACACTTTAAAATCATACATGTCATATATATTGATAATTCTGAACAATAGCTGCATACGTGTGTTTTCAAGTAAACATCGTTCATTACCTTTCCTTTTCTTTCCTCGACGTGTGTCCCGTTGTTTAGGCGATGGTGTGTCCATCACCGTTACATTCACAATTCCTGAAGTTTATGTTAGAAGTGGGTCATATTCCAATAAAGTATACAAAACTGTGAATAAATGTTATTAATGAATTATGTTTACCACACGATCATCTTTAAGGAAATGTTTATCTCATTTAGTCAATAATAAATCATTGAATCCAATGATTGCTATTTCATTGAATCAATATTGTAAATCATTAACTTTCCCACAATACACATATGGTAAAATTATCAAGTTGTGCAATCATGTTAAAATTACAATCATGAATATGTTTGCCTATACGAATGTATTCATTCTTAATGTTTATGCAATATGACATTCATGAATTTCACCCATGGCCTGTGATTCATGATTCCAGTAGTATTTAACTGATTATGCTTATTGAAATCATGAATTTTGTTTATCACACAATAAAGTTTACCGACACGTTTATCTCATTTAGGAAATATAAAATCATTGAAGATAATGAGAGTTAATTAATTGAAAGAACAGTCGTAATCTATAACACCCTCAAAATTGGAAAGAGCAACTAAATAAAAATTTCAATAACATAACCACTTAAGGATAAAATTCCTTCTACAAACCATTCTTGGAATTACTTCAAGATAAAACATAATAATTTCAACAATCAAAACCTAAGTCATTTTAGCCAAGACTACAAAAGGTCGGGTGTTACTTAACCCCAAAATCAATTAAGTTGCTATTCCCCAAATGCGGAAGACTTCACCAAGCTATTTACTACTTGAGCACACAACTAGCTCTCCACTCTTCACGACACCACCAAAACTACCACCCAACCGGAACCTGTTGCACATGCCGACAAATAAAAAGGTTAGGCTAACGCCTAGTGAGTTCAAGAGTTTTTATCATGGTTATATAATTAGTAAGATGAGAAATGTGCAATTAAAGCCATGAGTTCAAAAAAAGATTTGCATTTAATGCAAACCACCCATTTTCCAATGCACACAAATCCCGTAATGAAAGCTTTAATATAAAATGATTCTCAAAATGGACTCAACCCAAAACCCACTTGAAAAGTAAAATAGTAACTGATTTCCAAAATTATGAAAACATGAATAAATCGCTATTATTCAAAACATCCCAAACACGGATGAGGCATAAACCACAACTCATATATCATGGAAAACAATCCATATAAATATAATATGTCACCGAAAACATGGATAAAAATAAATATCCAAAGCAACACCTTTCGGTGACGGGGGAGACCTGATTACATTGTACGTGACGGAACACAAAAGTAGGTCACATATCTATGTAATAAAACAAACACATAGACTATACTCATAAGACATATCGAGCTCAACCCTCTAGATCTATTGCCCGTGGAGACTGAAATTCAACCCCTCTAGGTCTATACTTTGAGATGTCCAAGTCCACACAAACATACAAGCACATTGGCATTACCTTACTGCTCATGGGACAATGCCCGACCATATAGGCCCACATCTTACTTACCATGAAACCTGATGCCTATTCCGTGCTACAATGAGAGAAACTAGTGTCTCATCATTGAATGTAAAAACTCAAGTGCCTATGGATCCAATGCATTACAATCTAATAGTACATGACTCCACTTGAATGACACACTCACTCAAAACATATACACTACTGTTAGCTTCAATCTTCCTAATCGTAGAAGTATTTAGAAGTAGTGAAAAATAGGCTAAGTGAAGAAAGCCTCTTACAGATGCTCTGCCACTTCCAAAAGATCAAGGTCAAGAAGCTACAGAAGCTACAAGGGTGTCCTACAGAACCTCTGTCTTACGCACAAAGAAGACCAAAGACTCGGAACCCGGTAAAGACTTCTCTACAGAAGACCAGACCTCAGAACCTCTGTAACCCTTATAGAGCCTCTGCGGTTTACGATAAAGACTTAGAAGATATTTTATATCTTTCTACTGTTACTGGATCCGTTAATCAACTTGCATGGTAGCATGCCCTGTCAAACCTCAACACGCGTCAAGCTCTGAATGGACTCAATAGGGCTTAGTACAATATAGACGTCTGCGGCATTAAATGCAATATAGAACGTACAACTATTCATGCCGTCCGATTAACAGTAGCTCATGCTTTATGGTCCCCTAGAGTAGTATAAAAGGAAGTCTCTTGTTGAGATCTTCCTTAATCAATCTTAAGGACTTAACGAAGAATCTGAGTTTCATGCTTATGCTTTATATCGTCAAACCTGTTAAGCATTACACTCTCTCACACACACCAAATAGTTCTTAATCTGTTCTTGGTGTTCTTATTATATATCGAACGACAGTAATCTTCAAGATATCATTTTGTTCTTAAAATACTGTTTCTTTATATTGTGTGTTCTAAATCTATCAAACATATCTGTTAGTTCTTTAAATACGCTTCCGCATCAAACATAAACTCGAACTAATAGATCTGTTAATCTTGTCTAAGCAAAACGGGAACCAACAATTGGTATCAGAGCTTTCCTTGATTTTTAATATCAAGTGATCCTCTTTGTTACAAGATTTGTGATAGACATCATTCTGCTTTAACCTGTTCTTCATTTCGTTAAAAAGTTTTTGTTTTCCTATCATTTTTTCGATTTATTCGAAAGTGGTATTCTTAAAAGAAACTATTTTTTCCAGGTTAAAACTCCATTAAAGTGCACTCTGGGAACTGTTAAAACCCAGAAAACCTTCCAGATCATCAGACTCATACTCTTTCGTCATATTATCTTTTCAGAACCTTCGAAACTCTTACAATGACAAATACAAATAACTTTTTCACTGCTGGTTCACTAACCAAGCCTCCTACTCTCCTTCGAGATGAGTATCCTCAATGGAAGATAAGAATGATCCATTTCTTTGAGGGTACTGAAAAAACTCTCGTACAATATCTTTACAACCCTCCTCAAGTTCCCATGATAATAGTACCACGAGTACCAGCTACTGCTGAATCTCTTGAAATCCCTGAACGTCAAAGACCTAAGCCAAAAGGAGAATGGTCAGATGAAGATAGGGCAGAAGATGAAGTTGCACAGTAAACAAAAAGAATATTGATCATGGCTATCCCCAACGAACTTTTTCAATCCTTAGATGCATGCGAAACAGCGCACGATCTTTGGAAAGAATTAGAAAGACAGTTGGAAGGGGGTGCTAAAACGCAGAAGAACCGAAGGGCACAATACATAAATGAATATCATGCCTTCAGAGCCTCTGCAACAGAATCTCTGCAAACGACGTACGACAGGTTCAACTCTCTCATAAACAAATGTAGAAAGTCTGGCATTCACAGAACCTCGGAAGAAAATAACGTCATGTTTCTAAAGAGCCTGAATGATGAGTGGCTCTAGTTGTCTATGTCTTTACAAACAAACCAAGATCTAGACTCCTGGACACTCTCTGATCTCTATGGAACACTAGCCGCACAGGAGCCTCAAATAGCACAGGCTAAAACACTAACCATTGCACCATACACATTGGTTAGTAAATCTACAGAGGCTGCAGAGAGACCGAGAAATGAGAGAGCAACAGAGGAGAAGAAGAAGGAGAAGAAGAAGATAGTGATAGTTGATAGCGAAGAAGACGAGCTGGTAGAAGAAGAGATAACTCTTGCATCATTAGCTAAATCCTTACCTCTGTTGACAAGAGAGTTCAGAGGAAACCAGAGGGGTTCAGGAATTGATCGATATGGCAGAGACAACCAAGGTGATAGAAGAGATGATGGAAGAAGAGAAGAATCGAGTGACCGACAGAGGTCAGATGATAGAAATGACCGACAGAGGTCAAGCGACAGAAACTACAGAGGTAATGACCGACAGAGGTCAGATGACAAGGTGAGCCACACACAACAAGAATGCTACAAATGTAGCAAGCCTGGTCATTACGCAAACGAATGCCGAACGGAGAAAGGTGGAGACCGACAGAAGTCCGACGATCGTGCTGGAAACACTTCCCAAGGTTGTTTCAACTACGGGAAGCCAGGCCATTTCTCAAATGAATGCAGAAGTAGACCAAATCGCCCACAGAAGGACTCAACTTTTTACAAAAAGAAGGCTGAGTATTATGCGCAAAAATCCCTAATGGCGAACAAAGGGCATTCTGAGGCGAACAAGGAGGACTTCGAGTCAGACTCTACCTCTGACGATGAATACACCACCAATGCCCTATTCTGTGGCATGACAGAAGTCGACTCCGGCACTGACACTGAGGTATCCACATCAAACTCTACCTCTTGTACTAATTCTGTAGATGATAATTTACTTAAACTTAACATTGAACTGATTGAACTAAAAGAGATAAATGAAAGCATTCAGAAAAGACTCACCTTTAATGAGAGAGAAGTACGGCTTCTCACTCAAGAAAAAGCCAAAATTTTTGAAGAAAAGGAAAGAGTAGAAAAGAATTGGAACAAAAATCTAGATCCTTTAAAAAGGCAAATTTCTGAATTAACCTCTGCTCTAAAAGTCAAAACAAAAGAACTTTCAGTTTCTAGGAGTGAAACAACAGACATAAGAGCTCTCAAAGAATACTTTCAAAGAGAGAGAGAGATACTTTGGCAAGATCTACTCAGAAGAGATGTTTTACTTAAAAACTATAAAGATGCACAGAAGGTGTATGAGAAAGTAAACTCATAAATAGGAAGACGGGGTATAGGGTATGATGATATTACCCTAGGTGTTGAAGGCAAAAGAATTAAACCTCTGTCTTCTCTGTTTGTGTTAGGAAAAATGAACAAACCAGATTTTCCAAACTTACTCTCTGTAAGTAAAAGGGCTAAAATCTCTGTGGAACCTCACTTGAGGAAACATACGAAGATGATCAATGTGTGGTTTGAAAACACAGATTCATCATCTTCAACCTCTATCAATAGAGGAATCAAACCAAAGAAATATCTGAATACACAAGATCAGATTGGTATCTTTAAGTTTGGTAAACCAGAGACTCAAACGCAGGTTACTTTTGTCTGTATGATAAATGTCGAAAAGAAATTATCGGCAGAAGCTCCTGAGTTTAAACCCACCTTTTCAGAAGAAAAACTTAAAGAAACAATTGAAAAGAAAATTGTGGAAGTATGGAAAACAAACGTTTTAGAAAACTTCTGTACATCTTCTGTAGATAAAATTCTCGCTGAAGAGATCTTATCAGAAACCTCTGCCGTCTATGAAAGTTATTCTACAGAGGAAGAAAGCTCGTACGATACATGTTCGGAAAATCCAGCCTCTGTCGAAAGAGATAACTCAACCTCTGTATATGAGGACGATTCATCTTCTGACGACTCAGAGACAGATGTTACATCAGGGATAGTTCACTATGACACAGAGGATGTTAAATTCTCCTCTAAAGTTCTTAACAGAACTATTTCTACAAAAGAGAAAATCACAGAGATACCTATCTGCCCAGATTTTCTAAACTTGTATTTACAAGTCAAAACCTCTGCTGAGCTTGATATGTTAAATCTTAAAAAGAAGACCTCTGTAGATCCTAAAAGTTCAAAATTTTCAAAACCTTTAAGGCAAATTAACGAAAATCCCACTTGGCAACAAAAGGGAAAATGGCCTAAAGTTAACAAATCTTTTTCCTCTGTGACAGTGAAGAAAGATGTTCACCACAGAAGAGACTCACAGAAGGCAGGAACTAAACAAAGCTTTTGCAAACAACATTCTAGTATTCATAGTTCTTCTTGTAATAGGAAATCTAGTGTTAAGAAAGAATGTAATGCCTCTGTGGCTCAGTTCAATGAATTCAATGAAAAGTTCAAGAAAATCACGTCTCATATTCAATATTGTCATTGCTTTGATCTTATGTTCAAACTAAATAATGACTTCTCCAGTCAAGATTGTTTACTCTCTACTCAAATTCAAAAGTCAAAACCTACAAAGAAACAATCTGATTCTTCTACAAAAGATAAAATGTATTTCAAGAATGCTAAGGCAAACTTGAAAAATTCTAACAATATTGGACCCATGTAGATATGGATACCTAAGTCTCTATGATTGTCTTGCAGAAGCGGTATGTGCCAATCCGGTATCTAGACTCCGGATGCTCAAGGCACATGACTGGCGACAAAAGTTTACTATCCACGTACAAAGAAACACTCGATGGTGGATCTGTAACTTTTGGAGATGACAAAAAGGGACACATCAAAAGCTATGGAGTCATAAAGAAGGAAAACGTTTATGTATACAAAGTTGCATATGTGGATGGCCTTAAACACAACCTACCCAGTGTAAGCCAACTTTGTGATACAGGATTCGAGGTGTTATTCAAAAGAACTTTCTGCTCTCTGAAAAGTGAAGACACAGGAATGGAACTTCTGCGAGCCGAAAGAAGAGGTGATCTATATCTGATGAATTTCAGTTCCAAGAACAAGGACAAAGTTTTCCTTGTAGCCTGCAAAAGTGAGGAAGCCTGGTTATGGCATAACAGGTTCTGTCACTTGAACTTTCACACCTTGGATAAACTGGTCAAACTTGATCTAGTTAAAGGTTTGCCTAATGTTAAATTTAATAAGGATCATTTGTGTTCTGCCTGTGAAATGGGAAAACTCAGAAGATCTTCCCACAGAGGCAAAACAGATGTGTCTTGCACTAGGCCTCTGTACATGCTTCATGTCGACCTCTGCGGTCCCATTGCCATACAGAGCCTAGGTGGCAAGAAATACATACTTGTCTTAATTGATGGGTATTCGCGATTCACATGGGTTGAATTTGTCCGAAAGAAATCAGATGTTCCAATCATCTTGATTAATCTAATGAAAAGAATCCAAGTTCTTTATGAATGCAGAATACAGAAGTTAAGAAGTGACAATGGCACAGAATTTAAAAACTCTGTCATTGAAGCCTATCTTTCTACAGAAGGAATATCACAGAACTTCTCTGCCGCACGCACTCCACAGCAGAACGGCGTAGTCGAAAGAAAGAATCGAACGCTCGTGGAGGCCGCAAGAACTATGCTATCAGCATGCGGATTACCGATGAACTTTTGGGCAGAAGCGATTTCTACCGCTTGTTATACACAGAATCGTTCAACCATTGTGAAAAGACACATCAAGACTCCTTACGAACTGATTAACAAAAGGCGGCCAAACATCAAGTTTTTCCATGTGTTTGGATGTAAATGCTTTGTTTTAAACGACAGAGATTCCAGAGGAAAGTTTGAGGTAAAAGCTGACGAAGGAAAATTCATTGGATACTCTGCCACTTCCAAAGCCTACAGAGTATACCTTACAAAGTCTCGCAAGATCGTAAAAAGCATCAATGTTTCTTTTGATGATTCATTCCAAAAGACTTCTGAGCAAATCAGTTCAGAACTCGGACTTAAAGGGGAATCCTCTGGCATCTCACAAACAAAAGAAGACTTAAATCTTCTATTTCTAGAGATGTTCCACGACGACATTGATCCCTCTATTGGAACAATCAGAGCTTCTGCAGAACAATCTTCTGTCGGTCAAAATCCTACAGGTATGACTCTAAGTGGTCCAAATAATGCTTCATCTTCTTCTGTAAATGCTACAGATGCAAATGCTGAGGAAGAGTCTACAGAAGATGAAACACAAAAGAAAACGACCACAAAAGCTGCTGAAGAACAAACTCAACAATCCACAGAGGAACCAATAACAGAGGATATAGAGGACCAAGTCTATATTCCTTCAGAGGAACAAACTCCACCACCACTCATACCAATCATTCCACAAACTGTAGGATCAACTACAAAGGCACGCACTACGATAGAGGCTACAACAGAAGAAGAAGAAGAACAACAACAACAAGAAGCCTCTGAAGAACAATTCGATGACATTGGTGACCATCATCCACGCACAACTCAGTGGACAAAAAGCCATCCTCCAAGCCAAATAATTGGTGAACCCTCTGACACGGTAAAAACAAGGTCTGCCACTGCTAATTTTTGTTTCTTTACGAACTTTATTAGTGTGATAGAGCCAAAGAAGATTTCTGAAGCCCTTGACGACCCAAACTGGGTAGACGCCATGCAAGATGAGCTTCTGCAGTTTGAGCGCAACAAATTCTGGACTCTAGTACCTCTGCCACGGGGGAAACAGGCCATTGGGACTAAGTGGGTCTACAGAAATAAGAAGGATGAAGATGGAGTGGTCATCAGAAACAAAGCACGATTAGTGGCCAAGGGATATAGACAAGAAGAAGGCATAGACTACGATGAGACTTTTGCCCCTGTCGCACGGCTCGAAGCAATAAGAATATTCTTAGCCTTCACAGCCCACAGAGGTTTCAAAGTCTATCAGATGGACGTGAAATCAGCTTTTCTCAACGGTGAAATCCAAGAAGAGGTTTACGTAAATCAGCCACCAGGGTTTGAAAGCTCAAAGTTCCCAAGGCATGTGTACTACCTTGAAAAGGCTCTGTACGGACTGAAACAGGCTCCAAGAGCATGGTACGAACGACTTTCTACCTTTCTTCTAGTCAATGGCTACGACAGAGGTACAACAGATACTACCTTATTCTATAAACGTAAAAACAGTGAAATAATGCTTGTACAAATCTATGTGGACGACATAATTTTTGGGTCTACTAATACAGAAGAGTGCAAAAGTTTTGAAAAACTCATGCAAAGTGAGTTTGAAATGAGTATGATGGGAGAATTAACATTCTTCCTCGGACTCCAAGTCAAACAATCATCAGAGGGAATTTTTATAAATCAGGCCAAATATGTCTCTGACATTCTTTCCAAGTATAGCCTCTCTGATACTTCTGCCATGAAAACTCCAATGGCCACTGGAAATAAGTTATTCTTAGATTGCACTCTCTACAGAGGCATGATTGGATCTCTGTTATACTTAACTGCTAGCAGACCTGACATTATGCATGCCACATGTCTTTGTGCACGTTATCAAGCTAATCCTAAGAAATCACATTATGATGCTGTTAAAAGAATCTTTAGATACCTAAAGGGGACCAAAAATCTTGGTCTCTGGTATCCACAGAACTCTGGCTTTTGTCTTAAAGCTTATACAGATTCAGACTATGGAGGATGCATGCTTGACAGAAAGAGTACCTCTGGGAGTTGTCAATTCCTAGGTGGTAAGCTAGTTAGTTGGACCTCCAAGAAGCAGAATTGTGTGTCAACATCTACGGCAGAAGCTGAATACGTTGCTGCTGCTAGCTGTTGTTCTCAGGTTATGTGGATGAAGACTCAGCTAAAAGACTACGGCCACATCCTACTCAAGATACCCATCTTCCGTGATTCCAAAAGTGCCATTGCCATCTCTGCCAATCCTGTGCAACATTCAAAAACCAAGCATATCGATATAAGGTACCACTTCTTGAAACATCATGTTGAATACGGTACAATCGAGATGCATTTCGTGCCCACAGAATACCAACTCACGGACTTATTCACCAAAGCTTTAGACGAGAAAAGATTTAATTTCTTGGTGGGTAAGTTAGGAATGATCAATATGACGTGAAAATCCTCTGTAAGTATAGCTTATCTTCTGTAAATATGTGTATAAATATATTGCTTTATTTATTGCTTTGATTAATTTCTTTCTGTATGTAAATTCTCAATCTTAAATAGTTCTTGAAATCACAGAGCTTCTGTGGGTCTGCTCAGAACCTCTGACGACCCCTACAGAACCTCTGGTAAACATGACCTATGTACTATGCAAAACTTATCCTATTTTTATCCAAGCATAGGTCAAGGGGGAGCAGAAGGAAACTACTTGATCGACATAAATGGTTAGATCAAGGGGGAGAAAAAGAAACCTTGAAATGATCTACATAGGTTAATCTTTCAAGGGGGAGCCAAAGAAGAGTGTCGATGAATCTATATCGTCAGAAATCAGACATCACTGCCGAGAAAAGAAGAACCAAAAGGTATGTCTCATACAAAAGGTTTTTGAAAACAGTTTTCTGGGACAAAAATTGTCAAATACGTCCTAAAAATACTGGGAATAACATTTCAAAAATAAAATTATTAAAACGTTTAATAATTTTTGAGTTATGAGAAATTTGAGGTCATAGAGCTTCTGCTGAGCTCAATAGAAGTTCTGCCAGAACACTGCTCTGTAATCGCCAATTTAACTCGGAAACCGAATACGCACAAATACACACACCATGACCTTCTCGCACAAAACTTTTTCCAAAAACAGTTTTCTCGGACACCAACTTTCAAATATGTCCGAAAAACATTTCTTAATGCAAATCAAAACTTGGATGATCAAAATTGTTAATAGATTTTTAGTTATGAGAAATTTTCACTCATAGAGCTTCTGCTGGCCCTGACAGAGCTTCTGCAAGTTCCTACAGAGCCTCAAAACCTCTGTGAACGAAATTTCTTCACTAAAATCCTATTAATCCTCTCCAATGCTTTTACAAATGTTTTTGGTCAAAATAAAACCTACAGAGTCATGATAACAATGAGATATATGAGAAAAGGGTGAAACTCCAAGATTTTCAAAATCACAGATCTTCTGTAAACCACAGAGCTTCTGTGAATTTGGTATTTGGGAATTTCTGTAAACAGTAACGGTTACTCTTACTGAGAGTGAAAATCATGTGGCTAAGAACAACCCCACGCGCCTAGCATTAATGGGCCGCGCACGACGTCCTGTCATCCTCTGACATGGCCTACGTGTCTCATTTTCATTGGGCGTACATGGCACGTTTTTTTTTGGAAAGTTGAACCCGCCGTTCTAACTCAAGTACGGATTCCAAATATTTATCCATTGCCAAATATTTTTACCCTTTCGAATTCTACCGTTTTACCCACCTATAAAACCCAAGCTTACCCTCTCATAAAATCTTTACGAACCCTCATTCTTCTCCGGCGAAACCCTGCAAAAACCTGCAAGTATCTTATTCTCATTACCAATGGCTTCATCTTCTCAAGCTATCTCCCCTGCACACTCTCCGGCGAACTCACCGGAACACTCCCCTGCTCATTCTGAACATTCAGAAAACCCCCACCTCGCAAAAAATGCCGAACAAGAAGATTCCGGCGACTCAGCAGACTTTGCTCCGACCACCCATCTCTAAAACTTTATCGCAAAGGAGCACTTTGAAAAGGTACTACCCATCAAATCCAATAACTACTATTTGGTCCCCTCACTCACTGCTTTCGGCGAAGCCCATGCCCTTCTTCTAAACATCATGGAAAACCATATTCTCTTTCCTTTACTCTCAAGAACCCCAAAGAAAATACCTGTTAGGTATTTGAACCAATTTTGGCAAAGTTGCCGATATGATAAAGATGATTCTCTTATCAAAGGGTACATCTCAACGCTAGACAAATCTGACCATTTGGAACTCAAGTTCAATAGAACAATGTTTTCTCTTGAGTTCAATCTACCAACAAGGGGTCTTCTTGGACTGAAAACATATGCAGAACAACCAACAAACGACGAGCTCTGTCGTTTTGTAGAAATGCTTGGGTACAACACCCACCTAAGGAAGAGAAATGACTTCCGCAGAGGCAGACTACCACCTCTGTGGAACACATTATTTTCGATCCTCAACAGATGCCTTACAGGGAAGATAGGCAGCATTACCCAGAGCTCGCACCAGATTTTAACCATCATGTACGGGGTCTACTACGATCTCCCACTCGATTACGTGACCATCATGTTGCAGGAGATCATCAATACGATCGACAGAAAGAACAACACCAAAAAGGCAAGAGAGAACGATCCTAAGTATCTACCGCCTCTGCAATTCCAAAGGATATTGGGAGTCCTGTTCGAACCTCTGCTGATGATGCAGAACTGGCCAATGGAAGGGCCAACTCCCAAACAGTTCCCAATGAACAAAAACATCCCCACCGATCATGTAGATGGCTACACCCACTGCAGACCTCTGTCAAGGAAGCTTCTGAGCTATGCCAAGAACAAAACCCTTAAGTTAGAGTATATACGCGATCATAGGACTCCAAAACCGAGCCCTGTGACACCCCCATTTAGGTGTCCCCCTAGGAACAATAGTTGCAGAACCCCTATCTACAGAAGCGAAGGAGCAGAAACTGGCAAAACACATGGCAATCCAACTTAGTTTTATAGCCAAACGAGCCGAGCTCATGGGAAAGAAGTCTTCTTCTAAAGCCTTTGCCTCTACCCCAAAAACAAGGAAGAGGAAAACTGCAGAAGGCACCTCTACAAGCATTACAGAAACTCAACCTTCACCTCCTCATGCCACAGAAGTTGGCTCCTCTGCTCCTCCCTCTTCTCCAAAACAAAAGAAGAAAAGGAAATCAAAACCCACAGAAGGAGGGGCACCAAAACCCAAGAGGAGGAAGACCAAAAAGAAGCATGGGAAACCACTTGATCAAATGGTTACCATCGCAGAAGAGTGTTGGTCCCGAAGGCCTATACAAGTTTGTAGAAGGGGGGGGGGGGGGGTTGAATACAAACACACAGATTTTACTTTTCTAAATTGTTTATTGATAAATCATTAACAATTTACAGATTGTTGCGGAAACAAGATTAAGGATAAACCTAAATCTAAACAAGTTGGAACACTAAGGTTTCTTGCACTAAGAGAGATAAGGAAATTACTAATAATAACCTATCTTGAGATAAGAGATTGAACTTGTCCAGAGTTAGCAAGTTACTTCAAATGAAGTGGGTTCATCTATTTATATACTGCATGCATTTAATGCAAGTCAGTATACACTTTACATGTGTCATAAGCTGGTTGGTTGCATGTCATTGACCTTGGTTGACAACCTTAGTAGCCGCATGGATGAACAGTGTAGTATCAGAGTGGTTGTACGATTTCAGACAGTCGGAGGTTCTTTTCTGACATTTCGTACGGAGTCGTGCAAGGGAGGTTAAGACAAAAGTACTTTGTACGGAGGACTTCATTAACTGCTTTCGTTGATTCAGCGATTATCATTTTCTATTCAGCGAATGATAAAGTTCAGCGATAGCTGAAGTCTTGTACTTGATACTTCACGTTGAGTGGACAAATCCGAGTCTTCGCTGATCCGCATCAGTTCATTAGGAGACTTGTCGCTGGTTCTTGAGCTTGATCTTCGACTTCAGCGTAGAACCTTTGTTGACGTGAAACTTGTCTTCAGGGATCATAAGTAAACAACTAACTTATCAGCGATCATCATAATGACTGAACAGACTCAGAGCATTAATGGTGAACAGTGTTCGCTGAATGTTTAATTTAAAGAGCGAGAGTTCCTATCAGCGGTACTGTAAGATCTTAGTACTTATCAGCGATAGTGAAACTCTGATACATATTGTTTACTTACAATTTTCACTAAGTATATAAGAGAGGGTCATTATCAAATCACTGAGGGTTTGGATCAACAATCTCCCCCTATTTGATTATGACATAGCAACAAAGAAAATTGCTAAGTATGAAAACATAAGGATAAAAAGAACTCATAAAATATTTGTCCCTTTTACTGTTTTCTGGGATCTTTTCAGTACTGATGGAGTAAAGTACATTCGCTGAAATCTTTCTTTAAAACTTTGAATCAGGTTACAAAGAGAAATGGAAAGATTACAAGTACGA
Source organism: Saussurea involucrata (assembly GCA_033807775.1). NCBI lineage: Eukaryota > Viridiplantae > Streptophyta > Magnoliopsida > Asterales > Asteraceae > Saussurea > Saussurea involucrata. The sequence goes on from CM066312.1 coordinate 25,547,581, forward strand.
GCGAAATAAATTACAAGTACAGAAGAATAACTGATACAATAGAGAAAAAGGTGATCATATCAGTTTATAAAGGTTCTTCCTTGATGAGAAGTTCATCAAGGGTCTTTGATGTGGGGATCATCCAGTCAGGGACATCTTCTCCTTGATTCTTTTTCTTCAGAGCTGCTTCAAAAATCAAGGGCTTCAGGTGTCTAGCTTTGATGTTGCGTCTGACTTCACACCAGTATACGAGATCTCTAAGTTGTTCGATTGGAGCGATGTCTAGCTCAGAGATACGTTGAAAGTGATGATTTCCATAGTAGTCTAAAAAGAATATACCATAGGGATCACTTACAACTGTGCCAGGAATGAATGTTTCTCCAGGTGGTAGAGAGGTGTTAAGCATTGAGAGATCGGCATCAGGGCCAACAATTTCAGCACGAGAGAAACCAATGCCCGTTTCATTCCGAATATGAGGACCTGAACCAGAGGCTTTCTTTTTCTTATCAGGGACTTTTTTTGGTTGAGGAAGAGTAGGAGGAATATCCACAACAGATGAAAGCAGATCGATCTGTTTGTTTAAGATTTTCTCGACATGGCTTTTGAACTTTGAGCGCGATCCCTGAATGGCTAATTTTGTTTCTAACCATTCAGAGAGACCAAACTTTTCTAAGGTAGCAGCATAGAAAGTTTGCTTGGTTTCTTCATCTCTGTAGACGTCCACTTCAACAACAGGAACTTCAGCGTACAGTCTTCCTCTGATGTTTGCCTTGACGATTTTGGATGGTCTAGATCGATAGGTCAGCATTTGTTTAGCCCATTCCAAAGTCGTATCAGAGACCTTAGTCTTTTCTCTAACGATCTCTTGAGCATCATCCCATAGATGACGTTGAACATCAATGGGAACTCTTTTCATCTTGGGGTCTTTTATTGATCGTTGAGTAAGTTTGATGGCGTATTCTCTGTCTTTTTCTTCAGCTTCCTTTCTTTCAGCGAGTAGGCGTTCAACTCTGAGGTGTGCCTGGTATTCAGCTTTGGAAATTCTGAACTTTGGAGGAACTGAAGGAAGTTGATCACGCCTCAGAATGATTCGCTGATCCTCGAAGCGCTTTATTATTTCCTCTATTCTTTTCTGATCCTCTTCACTTAGCTTTTGAGGAGCTAAGGAAGGTCTGCGATTGTGCGAGAGTAGCTGTTCTTCTGGTTCATCAGTCTTAGAGATTAAATCTAAGACTGGGATTATTTCTTCAGCAGCAGCTGGTATTATTGGTGAAGTCGCAGTTGTGGAGCCTTCAGCGATATCCTCAAACAGGGGAGAGGACTAGCTGAAACACAGCGATCTTACGAGTAAGAACTTGGGTAGAATCAGATAGAGAGAATTGGTTCAAGTGTATAGGCTTGGGTAGTAGAACTGATAGTGTATGATAGAGGAGGGATGGAGTGAGAGATGTTTATCATACCTGACAAACCGGCTTTTCAAGCAAGATCATCAGATTGTCATCTTCAGCGACGCTTTTGCCTTTGCCTTTCTCAACTCCAGAGGCTGAGGGCTTTGTCTTTGTCCGCTCCCCTGAAGGTTCATTTATCGAGATTCCCTTAAGAGCTTCGATCTTCTGAGTAGGTTTGACGATAAAGAAGTCATCGTCATCTTCGTCATCATCATCATCATTCTTTGGAGAAGAAGATGGTTCATCATCAGGGATGTCGACGGCTTCATCATCTTCTGCTTCGGATTCAGTTTTCTCAGCTTCTTCTTCGAGTTGCTCCCCCTCAGATACAGAGGCGAGCTTCTCGGTTTCTTCAGGGTTTTCATCTCCCTGAGGTCCAGCGGTGGTTTCTTCAGTATTCGTCTTCTCTCCCCTGATAGATTCATCATGGGAAAGGTCTTCAGCGCTCTTGGCGAGGTCTTCAGCGCTCTTCTCCCCCTCTTTTTCATGATGACTGGGCGAGGAATGGGTAGATTCAGCAGCGTTGGTAGGTTCTCTGTCTTCTTGGCCAGAGAGACCTACACAAACTTCAATCTTTGCTAATCTGTCTTCTAGGCCAGAAATAGCAGGATTGATCTTTCCGAGCTCAATGCGATCCGCCGCTGTAAAATGTTCAGATTCAGGGACAGGGGCAGGAGCAGGAGTATTCGCCTTGTGCAGCAGCTGTTCGATCATAGTCTTCATCGAACCAACGTCAGTCTTTACAGAGCTTAAGTCAGTCGTCAGAGTGTTGACATTTGTCTTCACAGCAGACATATCTCCCTCTAGTGTTCCAACCGATGTCTTCAGCGTTGTTACCTCGCTGGACATGGATGAAACTGAATTTTTGAGAGAGGTGTAGTCTGTGTAGATATCAGCGAGCACCTTGGCGAAGTCGCTGAGAGTTTTATCAACCTACTTCATGTCATCTGTGGAAGCCTTCTTCTCCACCACCGTTGTCAGCTTGTTCAGATTCTCTCCAGCGTTTGTTACAGCTGTAGAGTTATTGGAGAGAGTAGTGGTGAGACCTGTCAGCTTTGTCTCCACGGACTTCAGAGAGGCGTTGATATCTCCCAAATTAGGACCTGTAACGTATAAAAACTTGTGAACAGAGGAAAGCTCAGAAGTTTGGGGTTTAGTCATAGTGTGTATGGGTTGTTGTTTACCTGCAGGAGGATTGGTGAATTCATCGAAATCACGGGTTCCTGAGTAAAGTTCCATGTCATCTTCAAAAGTGCCCATGGATTTTTCTGCATGTCCTGTCTTCATCATTCCTGGAGAATCAGCTTTAGGTTCTGAGGAAATGATGGCAGCGCCAATTAGATCTGGAGTAGAGACCAAATGAGTGGAGAGAGGAGCGAAGGATAAGAATGGGGGTTGGGTTATGAGTTCAGCGTTGGATTCGCTGACAATCACTTCATCAGTCTTTTGAGAGACTGAAGGAGGTTGGGTAGGTTCCAAGTTTGTAACCTCAGCGTTTAGAGACGCTGAAGTTGGGATAAAAGGGATGGCTTGTTCAGGTGTGGCAGAGCGTACCACTGAACGTTCCTTCAGCTCTGCAGAAAGAGCTGAGGAGTCTTCAGCATGAGATTGCTGGGGTTGCTCCTTTGTTTTCTTGATCCTTTTAGAATCAAGTGGGGTAGATGAATGTTTCCTTTTCTTAGAATGAGAGGATTTTGTGGCCAGGGTATCAACGATGGGTATTATCGCTGAAGGAGCCACAGAATGAGAAGAAGAAGGGGTGAGAAGAGTTAAGAGGGTAGAAAGACGTACCTCATTTTCAACAGGTTTGAAGTCGAGTACCTTAGGGCCAATCTGAGAGAGTTTCAGATCGCCCTCTTGCGGGTAGCTGTCCTTCAGGCCATATTGAAAGATAGCGTTGATGAATCGGGGGTAAGGAACCCATGCAGGCCTGTCAGCGGCAGAGTCTACTCTTTGCAGCAAGTCATCATAGATGAGAGATGCCCAGTCAATGTGTAGACCTTTCAGCAGAGCGTATCCCATAGTTTGCTGAGGTTGAGCGTCTTGATCAGAAGAGCCGGTCTTGGCAGTCATGCAGCTGATAAGGTGAGCGAAGATGAAGTTCATCTCGCTGGGCATTTTCGATTTCTTCAGCAGTGTTAGCTTCTTCTCAGGCTTCTTGTCTCTGCCCATTTCCCATACATAGCCCATTACATCAAAAAATGCAATAAGAGCTTCTTTGTCAGCGAGCTTCTTATGGTCAGGGAAAGGAACAAAAGGTTTTTCCTTTGTAGCGATGGGAAAGTTCAGAGCTTTGCGAATGATGGCAGGTGTGATCTTTATCGTGCCATATCCAGTATCGCAGAGGATACAATCAACTGTTTTGGAGGGATCTTTGGCGGATGGTAGCTGAGAGTGTCTGGCAGAGTACCAGAACTGAGATAGTAGCAGCTGACTTGCAGGGGGTGAAATGGTCAGGGCTGTTGAAATGCAGCAATTCTTCAGGAAATTCACAGCATCTGTCAGATGTGTGACTTGCTTTCGAGGAGGAAACTCGAGAAGCGCAGAAAGGTTGTTTATCTTAGTCCAGTCTAGTTGATTCAGAATGAACTTAACCTGAGGAGCCTTGATGATTTCCACTTCCTCAGAGTCAGTAGAGATGTTCTCAGCGGTAGTATGAATGTTAGACGTTGCCATTTCCTGTATTATCAGTTCAACCAAAGATTAACAAATAAGAATAATCTTAATGTGGAAAGATTTTCCATTAAGATGGTTCGAATTTTGTCCATTTCATTCAGACAAAATGTCTTAATGAAGATTAGGGTTTTTCTTGATTTTTGAAACGAAATGTAAAACCCATTTTCTTGTTTTCCAGTTTTCTATGAAGAAATAGATTCTGGAAACGAATGAAGAACAAGTTTAAGATTTTGCTTTTAAACTTGAAGAACAACCATGAAATGGTTGTGTTCATAAAACCACGAAAGAAAATGATTTCATTTTACGAAGTTCTTTTGTTTGATCTTGTTAAAACAATGAGAAGATCGGAAACAAGTTATACGCATTCGGTAATAAATAAGAACATATTAACCTTGATGTTTGATGAAGAAGATGATGAACAGTTCTTGAAGTTTTTGAAATCACAAATGCAACAGTGAATTCTTTCTTGCGGAGGAAGATTGATCGCGTAAAAGAAAAATATAAACAAGGAAATTTGTTTATATAGAGATTTTAGAAAGAGAAAATCTTGAGCGGGAAAAGATTTTCATCATGACACGGACACGTGTTTGCATTTGATTGGAAGTTTGAACGAGACGTGCAAACGTGTGTCAGGAAGAGAAAACGTGCCGGGGTTTTATCCGTTGCAATGACGTCACAACTGTCCTTTCATATTCTTGGTTGTCTCTGAGGGTTTTTAAAAAAAACTCAGGGATACTTTTGAAAACATGAAGCACTGAATAGAAATATCAGTGAAGGTTTTAAGAAATTTCAAAACATCGCTGTTAAGGAAGAGATATTCAGCGATGCATTTTGTTTTGAAATCTTGCATTTTCATGCGATTGTCAGAAAGAGTAAACATACCTTGATATCAGTGAATCAAGTTTATTCAGAGAGAAGATGATAGAATGGGTTATACAAGTTGATTTTATCCTATCGCTGATCAATGTGAACCGCTAAAGATTATATCCTTCAAAGTTCAGCATTCCAAGCTCGCTGATGAGAAAGTTGAATCTTGTCTCATCAAGAGGTTTGGTAAATAAGTCAGCTAACTGATAATCAGTTGGGATAAAATGAAGTTCTATATCACCATTCATCACATGATCTCTGATAAAATGATATCTGATTTCTATATGTTTGGTCTTTGAATGTAGTACTGGATTGTTTGCTATAGCGATGGCACTTGTGCTGTCGCAATAGATTGGAATTTTGGAGAGCTGAAGATCATAGTCTAGTAGCTGATTTCTCATCCACAAGACTTGAGAACAACAGCTTCCAGCAGCTACATATTCAGCTTCAGCTGTGGAAGTGGACACTGAATTTTGCTTTTTACTTGTCCAACTTACCAGCTTTCCACCCAGGAGCTGACATCATCCTGTGGTGCTTTTCCTATCCATTTTGCAACCTGCAAAATCATTATCTGAATAGGCGGTTAGATCGAATCTTGAATCTTTGGGATACCAAAGACCTAGATTCGCTGTACCCTTAAGATATCGAAAGATTCGCTTTACAGCTTTCATATGAGATATCTTAGGTTCAGCTTGATATCGTGCACATAAGCATGTTGCAAACATAATATCGGGTCGGCTAGCTGTAAGATACAATAGAGAGCCGATCATCCCACGGTACAGCGTGACATTGACAGGAACACCCTTAGTGTCCTTATCAAGTGTCATCGGTGGTGCCATAGGGGTTTTCATAGCTGAACTTTCAGTTAAGTCGAATTTCTTCAGCATATCTTTAACATATTTTCCCTGATTAATGAAAGTTCCTTTCTCAGTTTGCTTAATCTGAAGACCAAGGAAATATGTTAGTTCACCCATCATGCTCATTTTGTACTCATCTTTCATTCTATCAGCGAAACGAGTACAAAGCTCAGGGTTAGTAGACCCAAATATAATGTCATCAACATATATTTGAACTAGAATGATATGACCTTTCACTTTTCTAAAAAATAGAGTTTTGTCAATCTTACCTCGCTCAAATTTTTCAATATGGAGATAAGTAGAAAGAGTATCATACCATGCACGTGGAGCTTGCTTCAAGCCATAAAGTGCCTTATCCAGTTTATAAACATAACCTGGACGCTTAGAATCTGAGAATCCTGGAGGTTGTTCCACATACACTTCTTCATTCAGCTTTCCATTTAGAAACGCTGACTTAACATCCATCTGATGTACTTTGAAGGTTTTGTGTACAGCATATGCTAAGAACAGACGAATAGATTCAAGTCTTGCTACTGGAGCAAATGTTTTGTACGGAGGACTTCATGATCAGCTTTCGTTGATTCAGCGATTATCATTTTCTATTCAGCGAATGATAAAGTTCAGCGATAGCTGAAGTCTTGTACTTGATACTTCACATTGAGTGGACAAATCTGAGTCTTCGTTGATCCGCATCAGTTCATTAGGAGACTTGTCGCTGGTTCTTGAGCTTGATCTTCGACTTCAGCGTAGAACCTTTGTTGACGTGAAACTTGTCTTCAGGGATCATAAGTAAACAACTAACTTATCAGCGATCATCATAATGACTGAACAGACTCAGAGCATTAATGGTGAACAGTGTTCGCTGAATGTTTAATTTAAAGGGCGAGAGTTCCTATCAGCGGTACTGTAAGATCTTAGTACTTATCAGCGATAGTGAAACTCTGATACATATTGTTTACTTACAATTTTCACTAAGTATATAAGAGAGGGTCATCATCAAATCACTGAGGGTTTGGATCAACAAAGAGGCAGCTACAGAAGTTGTTGAAGAAGAGGTCGCAGAGACCCGGGTCGAAGAAACTGCAAAGAAAGAGACTGCAGAAAAAGAAGTTGCGGAAGAGGGATATCAATCACCTTATCAATCCCCAGATCGATTCGCTCATCAAGGTAGCTTAAACGATTTCCTTCAAAACCCTGACATTGCTAACACCCTAAATACAGTTGGGTGGAATGCACCACCACTTGACCACCACACCACAGAAGAACAAGACTCTATCTCTGGCGTTGACACAAATCTGCAAGATTATGACCAAACCCCCAGAGATCAACCGGATGAAACTCCAAACATTCTACAGAACCCCTTCATCCAACAGGGATTGAACGTCCACAGAAGGAGTCCAAGCCCAGCTTCAGAAGAAGGTATAGAAGAAATCGATGTGTCAGATGATGCCACTAGGGAAAGGATTAGGCTACAAGCAGAAGCTGAGTGGAATAGAGATGAGGTTAAAGAGGCTTTAGATAGAATGGGAGGAAAAGAAAAAGAGAAAGAAAAAGATGCCGTAGAAGTAGAAGGCACACATCCTCAAACCCCTCCCAGTGCAACCCACACTTCTAACACCGCAGGTCTAGCTGCAGAAGGTGTTATTGAACAAGAGCAGCACAGCTCGATCCAAACCCAACCCATCCAGCCAGAGGTTAATCTTTCAACCTCTGCGCCCACAGAAACCGGGGAATCCATTCCTAGGGAGTCTCCTCAGAAAGACTCACCTATAGTTCGTGATTCATCGCCCCAGATCAAACTAGAACACCCTACAGAGGAATTCGTTTCCTCTGCAACGCACAATTTAGGGCCAAAACTTCTTTCAGAGAGAAGTAGTGAGCACAAAGACGAAGAGACTCTAGACAAGTCTCCAAGTCAAAAGAAGAACATTCCGATACCCACCTCTAGAGTGGATTTAGACACTGTTCTTCGCAGAACTTCTGTAGAGATTGAAACTCAAATTTCTTCTCGAAGATCAGATGGAAATCCTTCCACCCCCAACGTACAAACAAGGGTGAACGATGGTGTCCCAGGAGCAGGGACTCACTCTGGAGACGAATGTGTTCCTCCAGAGGTTACCATAGGAACACAAGTATCAAGGGATGAGTTCCAAACCCTTGTCACCTCTGTGAACCAAACCATGAAAGAGTTGCAAAGCTCTTTCAAATCTTTTGCAGAGACAACATCGACGGCTTTACTAAATCTGAACACCAAAATGGACAATCTGTCCACAAAGGTGAAATCCGCCATTACCCAGATGAAGTCTTCTGCTGAAACTACTACCACTTCTGCCTCCAAAGAATTCGGGATAGCCGCAACTTCTGCGTTCAAGGAATCAGTCAAACATTTCCTTGAACAACCGAACAAGCAATCCAACAAACCAAAGGGCATTACACCTGCAGATCTACAGAAGGTCCTGAAACACGTACAAGAAGAAGCAATGCGCAACACTGTGCTGATGTAGCCTAAAGACTACATGACCAGAGCACAGCTAACAAAGCTCGGGCAGAATGTGATAAACCAGGTCACAGAAGTCATCGCCTCCTTCACTACTGCAAATGCCAACTACGTTAAAGAGTTCAGAACTAGTGTCGGCAGAATGCGCTTCAACACAAAAGCAGAGCTTGCAACTCTATTCGGCCTCTGTGATGATGTATGCGCAAAGTTGATGGCCGCATGAGCAGAACTACCAAAGAAACCCAAAGCTTCTTGCAGAGCAGAGGGTACTTCTGATAGGGGTCAGGATGACTCTGATGATGACCTCCCTGGTCCATCAGATCATCCTGAGGGGGAGAATATAAGGGAGAAAGCTACGAGCAGAGGACTTCCAGCTACACCAATAGCCGCAGAACCAATCAACCAAGCCCCTCCAAAACAAACCCAACAACAACAAACTCAACAGACCACAGAGGCAACAACCACCCCTGTGGTAATCATCTTAGAAGAAAGTCCTTCAACAAACCAACAACCCAGAGGAACAGAAGCTCAAAAGACCACAGAGGAAACACCCACCTCTGTGGAATTCCCTACAATGTTTGGAGTAGATGCTCAACATCTGTCATCCTCTTCAGAAGAAGATCTTCCATCTCCAACTACAAAACCAACAGAAAAACCCCAATCCATCCCAAGAAGAAAGTCTATTTCCCACAAACCAAAAAGAGCAAAGACCTCTGCTTCTTCTGTTCTAAGAAATATGCACAACACAATGACTGAACGAATGGCGCAAAGAGCAGAAGAAAGATAGAGGTTTACATCATATTTCCGAATGGCAAGAAGATTCGACTTTCCTCAACCCACAGAAACCGAGCTCACAGAAGAAGTCACCAAAGAACCTCCAACAGAGGTTACAGAGCCAATCAAGCCAACAGAACCAACGCCACAAAAGTCCTCTCAAACACAAGTGTCAAAACCTACAGAGGCAACACCCATCATTCCAACAGAAGCGCCAACACCCAAACCTACAGAGGCAACATGTTGTGAACCTCCAAAGGCCAAAGACAAGGGAAAGGCGAAACTGACAGAAGAGCCCAAGAAAAAGAAATCATTGCCCAAGCCTACAGAGAAATTGATGAAGAGCGCCTTTGATGCCTTCCAAACTCCAAAGCCTGAAGAAGAGGACTGGGCATATGGATTGAAGCCTCTGTCAGACATTCCACTAACAGGTAGAGCTGCAGAAGTTGTTCGACAGATGGAGAGTCTCAGAAGACAAGTACCACCACCTGGTCCAACATACGAAGAAATGGTATATAAATACCTCTACAAACAACCCTTTCAGACCAATCATCCAACATATCACGTCACATATCCAAAGATCAGAGAAGAATTTGAGAACATCTTCAACAGAACAAAGCCAAGAACCAAAGCAGACGTCTTCTCAATCCACAAAATCAAAAAGGTAATCTTCTATCCAAGGGTCAGATACAATCTTTATAGAGTCAGAAGGGTAAACAATTCAGAAACCACCTTCGCTGATGCTGACCTAAGGAATCTGAATCCCTATGATCTACCTGACCTTCTACAATGTACGAAGGACAACTACAACACAGAGCCAAACACCAGAGCCTATCAAGTGTTGAGAAAAGCAATGAGGGAAAGGCTTCTGATCTACAGTTTGACAGACTTTCAGCTAGGAAAGGATCTTGGTCTCAAACATCTGAACCTTCGACCACCAGAGGATCGCTGCCCACCTAACGCTGTGCCCAACTCAATCATTACAGAACCAAGGTTCGGGTTAGTATTTCAAAACTCACAAGGCGAAGTCAAACTTTTTGTGACCATGGACTGTCAGAAGTACGCAACCAGTACTCTGAACATGTTCAGAGCAAACCTTGTAAAATACAGAGATACCGAGCAAATGGATAGAGACGCTGCAGATGCTTTCATCAGAGAGATTGATGTTACAATCCGCTTAAGAGAACTCTGCGTCAGTTTCTACAACGAGATCAGAGAAGTCGGAAGAGACAACAGAAGCTACAACGATTTCAAAGACGCCAACATCTGATTCTCAAACAAAATCTCTGCAAACCATTTTCAGTTTATCTTTCATAATACTCAAATGTAAAATGCCTCTGGCATATTTCTGAATGAAAGAACTTTCGAGGTATTGTTTAACCTCTGTCTTATCTAACTTAGCCTAAAGTACTTCAATGCTAAATTTTTATTTTTCACTACTTAGGGGGAGATTGTTAACTTCAATCTTCCTAATCGTAGAAGTATTTAAAAGTAGTGAAAAATAGGCTAAGTGAAGAAAGCCTCTTATAGAGGCTCTGCCACTTCCGAAAGATCAAGGTCAAGAAGCTACAGAAGCTATAGAGGTGTCCTACAGAACCTCTGTCTTACGCACAAAGAAGACCAAAGACTCGGAACCCGGTAAAGACTGCTCTACAGAAGACCAGACCTCAGAACCTCTGTAACCCTTTACAGAGCCTCTGCGGTTTACGATAAAGACTTAGAAGATATTTTATATCTTGCTACTGTTACTGGATCCGTTAATCAACTTGCATGGTAGCATGCCCTGTCAAACCTCAACACGCGTCAAGCTCTGAATGGACTCAATAGGGCTTAGTACAATATAGACGTCTGCGGCATTAAATGCAATACAGCACGTACAACTATTCATGCCGTCCGATCAACAGTAGCTCATGCTTTATGGTCCCCTAGAGTAGTATAAAGGGAAGTCTCTTGTTGAGATCTTCCTTAATCAATCTTAAGGACTTAACGAAGAATCTGAGTTTCATGCTTATGCTTTATATCGTCAAACCTGTTAAGCATTACACTCTCTCACACACACCAAACAGTTCTTAATCTGTTCTTGGTGTTCTTATTATATATTGAACGACAGTAATCTTCAAGATATCATTTTGTTCTTAAAATACTGTTTCTTTATATTGTGTGTTCTAAATCTATCAAACATATCTGTTAGTTCTTTAAATACGCTTCTGCATCAAACATAAACTCGAACTAATAGATCTGTTAATCTTGTCTAAGCAAAACGGGAACCAACAACTACAATTAAAATGCAATAAATGCAACTCATATCCAAAGTTCCGCATTAAATTATTGAAACTCGGACAATTGTCCTCAAGACTTAATAAAGTCATACACTGAGCCATAAGCTCAACCAAAATCAATTAACCACTTATAAAAGTCAAATAATGCAATAAAACATACATAACCCACGTTTATGCAAAACATGCCCCATGGACACGAATAACTCAACACAACTCTAGATTAATAATAATCATTTTCCCAAGCACACATCAAGGTGCATTTATACCAAAAGATTTACATTCATGTGATAAATCATTAAATCATCAATACTTAAGATTTATTCATCGAAATACCCAAAATATGACTTTTCCCAAAACCAAAAGGTTTACAACTGCTAAAATGTTTACAAGGTCGGGAATGACCAAAATCCAATGATCCACATATTCGTATTTTCAAAACGTACCACCATATAAATTATGCATATTTCCAACAAAACACTAAAAGTGTATTCTTACTAAATAACCTCCAATTATGCAATAAATTATCAAAACACTTCCATTTACACTTTATTTACCAAGTTACCCAAAAATCCCAAAAGTGGGTGTTTTACAAGATTTATAAAGTTAAATACTTTAAGTAATCAAAATCCACCCAATAACTCAACAATGGATATTTTCATGTAAAACATATAAACACTTTAAATGAACATTTTGGCATGTACAACGTTTTTCCAAATCAACTTGAACTCACCTTGCTAGATTTAGGCTAAATCTAGATTTCCCCCAACTTGAGCTCCTTTGAAGAAACTTGGATCTTCAAGCCAAAACTTCCAAAAACCTAGATCCACAAGTTTCCAACCATAAATGATCATCCCCAAATACCTTTGAGTCATTTCCCCAAACATATTACATCAAAATCACCAAAATACCAAAACCCTAATTTCATAGGTGGAGAAAAGAGAGAAGCTTACCTCAACCACCACCAAATACTATTGGATCTCCAAATAAACTTCAATACTCTTACTAGATATTTGAAGAGCTCTAAAAAACGAAACCATAGCAACTTGAATCACTAAAATCGGAGTTGTGGTGAGAAAGTTATGAAGGAATGAAGGAAATGGCTCAAAAATCGCGACTTAATGCTCCAGATGGCGTCCCAAGGCCTTCCCCGCGACTTCAAGTCACGTGGGGAGCCGAATGCTTCCCAAAATCGCACTCCAGGGACATATGCAGCCTGGGCGCGACCATGGGGCCGGACCAGCCCGTGCAACACCTTTTTGGCCATAACTTCTTCGTTTTAGCCCCGTTTTTGCTCCGAAAAGGCCCGTTGGATTCGTATTTGAATTCTCCATCCAACAAGACTATAAAATCTAGGTTTCAATCCAAAATCCTATTTCTTCTATTGCTCTTGAAAATTGATTTCTATGATGACTTGAAATAATACTTACCCGAAAATTACAGGTGTTACAATCCTCCCAGCCTTAGAATGATTTCGTCCTCGAAATCTAGCTCAATGGCTACTGAACTCAACACTTTTCATGTTCCTCCGGTTTCCAACTAAAATTCGAATTTTCCTTTTCGTGTTGGCTAACTCCAGCCGTAGATTTCTCCCGAATGTCGATGTCATGAGGCTTTAACTCCCACACCACATCCAACTAGCTGAGAAACATGAGATGGTTCACAGCCAAAATCACCGCGTAGAGCATAGACCCGTTCAATGCCTGACATCTATCTCTCTCCAGAAGAGATTAGTGATCTACGACCCAAATCCCATCTAGTGTTGCCATCACAACTGATTGTCTTTCTCTTTACGAGGATTTGTCTCTAATCCACTTGACAAAGCTCCCATGATAACTTCATGCTAATACTCACAACCAATGTCCGCTCATGCACATTACACTTATATCCGAGTGAACGCTTAACTTACTCGAGTAGCTTATACTAGATGAGTTTGATTGTCTCCCAAACTTAAGTGATCCATACTTCCCCAATGGCAGATCCCGATTTCCAATGAGTCTATGTCCACATGCTCTTAAACTTTCTCTCCAAATCAGCCCGAAACCGACAAAACCTCCAAATCCAATTGTTCCCGCTGTTGAACTGTCACTTAATTCTACCGAGTTCCATTAGACTCCAAAACAAATGATCGCCACCGTCCCATCGATTATACAACTCCAAGAACATGTCCAATTACCAATCATCCAATCGACATATTCTTTTACCATTCAAGGAAGGTCACCCCACTAAATCTACTTATCACAACTGAACTTCTTAAGACCACTACAACCGATATCACTATTCTTTTTAAAATTGGACTACAACCCTCCAGATACACTAACGGTTCTTGGCCTCGAAATCCAAAAGTTGACACCTTGCCATTCACCAAAGTTCGACCTCAATGCAGAACTCCATTCACGAGTTTCATTCGTCGAGCATCCCGACCAAACCGAGATTATCCCCATGGTGTCTAAAGGGTTCTACACATCCCTTGTGCAATAACTGACCAAAATCCATAACAAATGTTGCTTAAACAAACGATTTACCACAAGCATTAACAGAAGATACCGCGAGCCTCAACCTTCAGTTACAAAAAGAAAATATGTCGTCCTTGTAAACGATACCACTTGGCTTATGGTACTATCGCGCGTCAGAAGCCAAACCTTCCACAGACAAGATTCTATACGCCCCACCCTTAACCGAGGTTGCTTAACCTTCCCAAGCCTAATGAGTTCAAGGTTTTTAAGTGAAGGACTCAACATTTATACCAAACAAAATTTTCATAAGGATTTTCCAACACGAATGTTTTATACAGTAAATCGTACCTATAAAGTCTACTACCACTTATCCAGTAGTTGCACAAAATGGACATACTCGTCCCACATATGAAAAGTCATTTTGAAAATCACTTGATCACCACTCGTCTTATTAACAAAATGCAAAGTAGGCTCAACAACTTAAAAAATGAACCGCTATGGTCCTAGCATAGATTTATTTGCGCCGTATACGTAAAGTAACTTTTCTGCATTAAAACAATGTGCAACAAAATGTTCGTAAGAAACTTTGGAAGAAATTTACACGATTTCAAACTCCAAAATTTTCTCTTTTAAGCATAAAACGACATGGAATAGAATTCACCAAACAAAAGTCGCATGTGTTAGTTTACTTCGCAAAATGACGTGCGATCTATATATATACCTTGGTTAAAATATGAAATGATTTGTGTCGGTCTAAAGTTTAAAGCAAAATAACGACATGCTTTCATCCTTCCAAAATATCGGCTAAAATATCGTGAAGAACTCTCAAATCAGATTATGCATACAAACTTGTAACACTCTCCTAGTAGTTTTCCTGAAACAAAATTACATGCTACGGATGGTCCTTATGAAATTTCAAAGAAAGAAATTCAACAAATCAAATTTCGAAATTCAACAAATCAAATTTCGAAATTTTCTCATTTAGTCGTATAATGACATGGAAGTAAAATCTCCTGACAAGACTCACACACATTAAAATGTTTTCTCAGAACTTAGGAAAACAGTAGGTGTATGTAATTTGGTTGACACTTAGAAGAATTTAAATCGACTTCAAATTTCGAATCGTCCAAACGATGCACATTAATTCTCCAAAAATAGTGGATGCAAGGCTAGCATACCGATAAATCAATATAATGCATTTGCGTGAAATGATAGTAAAAGAATCAATTAATCGAAAGTGCATAAGGCAAAACATTAAGATAATCCATCATGACGCTCTTATATGCATTACTCACGCCACGTATGAATCAATTCGTACACTAAACAAGGCGAAATTAAACATACTAGCATAAATCGCGAAAGAGAAAACCAAGCGACACCAAAATTCTAAAATCACCTTTTTTTATGCCTTACGACATAAAATAACATTTCTCAACAAAACTCGCATGAGACAAAATGCTCAATGACACCCATAAATTGCACGTAATAGTTAAAGTATACACATTTCAAAGTTGCACCTACGCGACACGAAACGTCGTAACACAAAACGTCATAATACAAAACTCTATAATACTCGACAAAACTTCAATAAGCTCATTGAAACCAATGGCATCCAATCAATCGAATGGTGCCAAAATTTTCGTTTCCAATAGTCAAATTGCATAAAGCAAAGTTATGACTAAACGTCATAATTCCAAAATTTCCTTTTTGTTGTAACATGATATAAAGAAACACCCTTCAATAACACTCGCATAAAATATTTCCCAATAAGGTTCAACACCGAAAATAATGGAAGGTAACTCTCCATTCAAACCTTAACATATGTGGAGGAGATCCAATGTTAAAGTCACAAGTCAAAGTTATTTGTCCAGGACTCTACACAACATTAAAACATGGACAACACAATATCCTAAAATAGCATCGGACAATCAATGAAAATAAAGAAAGTCTCGACTAAGTTTGCAATCATCTGCAATAAAATAAGTTCATGCATGTTTAAAATTGCGGTTTAAAATCTCGTGCATGCTAAAATGTCTTTCCAAGATTTCGTAACATAATTCACATGATGATTTGGGAATACGAGAAATAATGGTTGCAATTTATTTCAAAAATAAACTTTGTGCATAAGGTTAGTCGGCACTCACCATCTCAAAATCACACTCCTCCGAATTCCTCGTGTCACACTATCGTCATCCGGATACTTAAACATCTTAAGGCGATAATTGAGAATTTTCATCGGTTCACCTTATAATTTCTCCTCAAATAAGGTCGATTCCATAAGCCTATGGTTCTAATCCAACCGACAATTTCGACCCGAAACGGTCCACTTAACGCAGTCATCAAGCTTATTGTCACTCCAAGCGACAAATACTATAATCATCAACCTCGTCTAACGTCTACTTTCTTAGAAACTCTTCACTACCCCAACGGTCATCACATCAAAGTAGCCCAAGTATACACATGTAACTTGTAGGTTCACCATAATACTGGCCAGTTGCAATTTTGAGCGTACTGTACATGACCATCCTTGCTACCCTCGACGTGATTCCCGTTTCTAGTGACTCCATCAACCTCAAAATATCCTATCTTAAGGTGCCTAATGGTGTAATTTCATTCTCATTCACTTAAAAGAACGTTAGCTTGAGTCTAGGTATCCAACGTCAACACCTAAATCTCTCAAACTTATGCTCTGATACCAACTTGTAACACCCTCAAAATTGGAAAGAGCTACTAAATAAAATTTTCAATAAAATAACCACTTAAGGATAAAATTCCTTCTACAAACCATTCTTGGAATTACCTCAAGATAAAACATAATAATTTCAACAATCAAAACCTAAGTCATTTTAGCCAAGACTATAAAAGGTCGGGTGTTACTTAACCCCAAAATCAATTAAGTTGCTATTCCCCCAAAGCGGAAGACTTCACCGAACTATTTACTCCTTGAGCACACAACTAGCTCTCCATTCTTCACGGCATCACTAGAACTACCACCCAACTGGAACCTGTTGCACATGCTGAGAAATAAAAAGGTTAGGCTAACGCCTAGTGAGTTCAAAAGTTTTTATCATGGTTATATAATTAGTAAGATGAGAAAGGTGCAATTAATGTCATGAGTTCAAAAAAGATTTACTTTAAATGCAAACCACCCATTTTCCAACGCACACAAATCCCGTAACGAAAGCTTTAATATAAAACGATTCTCAAAATGGACTCAACCCAAAACCCACTTGAAAGTGAAACAGTAACTGATTTCCAAAATTATGAAAACATGAATAAATCGCTATTATTCAAAACATCCCAAACACGGATGAGACATAAACCACGACTCATTTATCATGGAAAACAATCCATATAAATATAATACGTCACCGAAAACATGGATAAAAATAAATACCCAAAGCAACACCTTTCGGTAAAGGGGGAGACCCGATTACATTGCACGTGACAGAACACAAAAGTAGGTCACATATCTATGTAATAAAACAAACACATAGATTATACTTATAAGACATATCGAGCTCAACCCCTCTAGATCTATTGCCCGTGGAGACTCAAATTCAACCCCTCTAGGTCTATACTTTGAGATGTCCAAGTCCACACAAACATACAAGCACATTGGGATTACACCTTACTGCTCATGGGACAATGCCCGACCATATAGGCCCACATCTTACTTACCTAAAACCCGATGCCTATCCCGTGCCAAGCACATTGGAATTACACCTTACTGCTCATTGGACAATGCCCGACCATATAGGCCCACATCTTACTTACCATGAAACCTGATGCCTATTCCGTGCTACAATGAGAGAAATTAGCGTCTCATCATTGAACGTAAAAACTCAAGTGCCTTTGGAACCAATGCATTACAATCTAATAGTACATGACTCCACTTGAATGACACATGCACTCAAAACATGTACACTCCAATTAAAATGCAATAAATGCAACTCATATCCAAAACTCCGCATTAAATTATTGAAACCCGGACAATTGTCCTCAAGACTCAATAAAGTCATACACCGAGCCATAAGCTCAACCAAAATCAATTGACCACTTATAAAAGTCAAATAATGCAATAAAACGTACATAACCCACGTTTATGCAAAACATGCTCCATGGACACGAATAACTCAACACAACTCTAGATTAATAACAATCATTTCCCAAGCACACATCAAGGTGCATTTATACCAAAAGATTTACATTCATGTGATAAATCATTAAATCATCAATACTTAAGATTTATTCATCGAAATACCTAAAATACGACTTTTCCCAAAACCAAAAGGTTTACAACTCCTAAAATGTTCACAAGGTCGAGAATGACCAATATCCAATGATCCACATGTTCGTATTTTCAAAACGTACCACCATATGAATTATGCATATTTCCAACAAAACACTAAAAATGCATTCTTACTAAATAACCTCCAATTATGCAATAAATTATCAAAACACTTCCACTTACACGTTATTTATCAAGTTACCCAAAAATCCCAAAAGTGGGTGTTTTACAAGATTTATAAAGTTAAATACTTTAAGTAATCAAAATCCACCCAATATCTCAACAATGGATATTTTCATGTAAAACATATAAATACTTTAAAATGAACATTTTGACATGTACAACGTTTTCACAAATCAACTTGAACTCACCTTGCTAGATTTAGGCTAAATCTAGATTTTCCCCAACTTAAGCTCCTTTGAAGAAACTTGGATCTTCAAGCCAAAACTTCCAAAACACTAGATCCACAAGTTTCGAACCATAAATGATCATCCCCAAACACCTTTGAGTCGTTTCCTCAAATATATTACATCAAAATCACCAAAATACCAAATCCCTAATTTCATAGGTGGAGAAAAGAGAGAAGCTTACCTCAACCACCACCAAATACTATTGTATCTCCCAATAAACTTCAATACACTTAATAGATCCTTGAAGAGCTCTCAAAAACGAAACCATAGCAACTTGAATCACTAAAATCGGAGTTGTGGTGAGAAAGTTATGAAGAAATGAAGGAAATGGCTCAAAAATCGGACAACAAAGACATTCATATATTCATAACTGTCGTACGCTTAAGTGTTCATCATACTCATAACTGTCGCACGATACTAAAACTCATAACTGTCGTACAATATTTGGCCGACTTCACATTTTAGTCGCACACAACACGTACGACAGTTACTATTAATTGGGTCTAGTCGTACAAGAAGCATACGACTTCTACTGTTCATGTGCGCTAGTCGTACAAGTGGAACCCCCGTGCTAAGTCTCGGGAGGGGGACATTTTTCTTGGAATTGATCATAAAGTGTGGGTGCTACATGACGCTTCCTCCTTCAAGCAAATCTGAACCAAGCTCTTAAGCCGAATTCCTACTCAACCCGCGGTTCATTGACGGATTCTTTGTTATACACTGTGATTGCACTCGGTTTGTCACTCAAAACTCGCTCGTTTTCTTTCTTGTGAGCTTATCATAACGAGATTGAGTTTCTACTTTTTGAAGATGTGCTCGTGCATCCAGTCGAGGTTATGGCGCACATCGAATCCGGTTTTTCATGGTTGAAAATAAGAAGAGTAAGAGCTTCTTTCAAGGGGGAGCCTAGACTTCCTTCGAAGAAAAAGCATCGCTAAAGTTTTTCCAAGAAAATCAAGGGGGAGAGGAGCTAAAGCTTTTGAAGATTGATATGATTTTGCTTTACAAAACTTTAGGGGGAGAATGTTAGGACCGAAAAAGTCCTAATTATGTGAAAGTTTTGTAAAGCTTGTGTAAAGCTTGCTATGCCTTGTTATGACAATAAATAGTGGTGGTAAGGTAATTTTGTAAAAAGTGGCACAATGTGAGAGCTAAAGTGTGAGAGAAAGAGAGAGTCTTCCCTTTGTACTAACTTGATTAAAATCTAATATGAGGATGACGTTTGTATCTCGATCTCTCAATACACTTGAATTTGTCGATTGATTATGGGACAACAGCGTGGGAAGGCGCACGCTACCCAAAATCACACTCCAGAGACTTACGCGGTCTGGGGCATAGCCCTAGGCCGCGCACCAGCCCGCGCAACACCTTTTCGGCCATAACTTCTTCGTTTTAGCTCCGTTTTAGCTCTGGAAAGGCCCGTTTGATTCGTATTTGAATTCTCCATCCAAAAAGACTATAAAATCTAGGATTCAATCCAAAATCCTATTTTTTCTATTTCTCTTGAAAGATCGATTTCTACGCTGACTTGAAATTATACTTACCCGAAAATTACGGATGTTACATAATCATCAATTTACGCACATTAGACATATTGTAACAGTATCAAGTTTTGCAGCCTTTTTAATCTGATGATCATGAATAGGCTTTCTCTATGACATTCATGAATTTCAGTCATAGTAATTGATTCATGTTTCATACAAATCACTTACAAATTCACCTATTTAGCTACATATAGCTTTATGTTGAGTTTCTAAAATTGAGCAACCATGTAAATTTATCCATTTTAAGTTACCATTCCAAATTTTCCACATATCAATGTTTGATATGACCCACAAATGAATTTTTAATTAGTCGTATAGCAACTAGATTCATGAATCAATATATAAATTGTTGTCTAATGTCTATTTAGAACAGAATCGACATAACATAATCACATTTTTTGTACTTTAAAATATGTTTCTACCTTAATGCAATTCTTTTACAAACTATTAACATGAATACTTAAACAAATCACACCCACATAATGTTTGTTTAACAAATGTGTGAATTACCAATTAAAAGTGAAACAGTGACAGACTAGTGAAACAAATATTCGAATTTTTTACCCCTAATTTCCAAACCCTAATCAATTCAAGTGTCAATATTAGCGACGTTACCTTCGACAAAATGTTCTAAATCTTGAACCAGCGTTGGTGTTTCGTTGGATGGGTTGCTTCGTTGTGGTTCCATTGCATTCACCGTATTCCCTTTTTGTTCCTCTTCTTGGTCGAGCAACACAGGGTTATCAGCCGTGTTAGTAAAATTTGAAAAGGATGTCTTCAAATGAATTCTTTCGCTAGGCCTTCTCGCTGGTTACAGGGGAGAATCGACTTGCTTAACATTTTGTTGATGATTGATGAATGCATTTTATTGATAGAATGTAGAATCATACCTCGATTTGGATGCATGTTTCCTCCGTTCATGATTTCTCGCTACGAAAACTACTTTGATGAAGATAATCGTCCGTATATTCGTCTGATTTCGCTCATTGAAAATCGTTAACGCTTGTTCGGCGATATAGTCGGAAAGTGGAATCCCGGGATTTCAGCAATTGATCTTCTGATGATTGCGTCCGTATTTTTTGTACCATTTTACCCCTAAGGGACTTCATTATTCATGAAAATGAATTAAAAATCTCAGTTATTTACAGGAATGCCACCGTTTTAATTAGAGGCGTTGATCATAATATTGTAAGGTCTAGATTGGTTTGTAGAGTTTGCATGAATGATGTGGTTTGGAATTGAAACCAACCCTATATGGGTGTGTGTATATATGGATGTCTATATATACATATTCGTGGAGTGTGTGAATATATGGTTATATATATAGATGGTGCAACCCCCATGGAAAAATGGTTTCAACTCTAGTAAGGTTTTTGAAGGAACCATGGTTAAAGGCATATTTAGATATACACATACATATGTAACATACCCATATGCATATATATATATATATATATGTGTGTGTGTGTGTGTGTGTGTGTGGTTTAATTCATGAAAGCTATAGTTTTTTGAAGAAAAAGAGAAAGGAATCTTGGTAGTACATGCATGAGTATGTAAATAAAATATATTATGCCTATTGTATAAGGAGCATGTATTCACCACGGAAAGGTGGTCTCTTAACCAATATACTTTCACTTATAAGGCAATGGGAGGTGGGTTTTTATGATGTATCTATATGTATGCATTTATGTGTGTATATGGCACATCATGTTTGGTGCCAATTAAAAAGAAAAGAAAAATTAAAAATAAGCCCATGAGTGGTGTTCCATCTTTAGTAATAGTATGTATGTTGCATACATACACACAAACACACATATATATATATATATATAGAGAGAGAGAGAGGGAGAGGGAGAGAGGTTTATTTGTTAACCTCACATTTTGTGCTAACTTTGTTAACTTCAATCTTAGCCATTGATTTTCTTTTTGATGGTTGAGATTAAAACCATCTATTCATTAATGAGGACATTGGGACATGAAATAAACATTGACCTTGAACACATATGAATGGGGCAATTTAGGAATTTGACTCAACTTATTCTTTTTCATTTACTACAAACGGATAATTAGAGCTCAATTACCGCATCAGATATACCACACATGGATTGGAAACCGACATCTCAACACGATTCGAGGAACTGAAGCATCAATAATCGACATCTTTCTTCAATCTGTGATTGCGATTTGGGGGTAGTGAAATCCGGTGAAATCAACTGTTTACTGCATCGAATATACCATACCGCATCGGATATACCATACCTGGATTGGAAACCGACATCTCAACACGATTCGAGGAACTAGAGCATCAATCATCGACATCTTTCTTCGATCTGTGATTGCGATTTCGGGGGTAGTGAAATCCGGTGAAATTAGCCATTAGGATCGATGGCTGATTTTACATGAGGAGGTGTTGTTAACCCTGTAATGAGAGGTACATATATTCTAGGGTTGGGTTTCTGTTTATAAGTCCTAGGGTTTTGTTCGATCAGTATTATTGCTATAACTTTTCTGATATTCTTCTTTTAGTCAGGAAAAAGAGTGAGAGGATTGCCATGAAAACCTCATTCTTGAATTTCAAAAACAATGTGGACAACCCAGTTGATGCGGACACAGGCATCACAGCAGACGAACAAAAAAAGGAGGATAAGTTGAAGGTGAAGATGAAGGTTAAGATGCCAGGAAGCCGAGGTAAACGTTTATCACTTATAATGTTTTTATTTTCATGTTCGATATATGTTCATTGTGATCCCTGAAACAAGTATGTAAAGATATGCTCAATTACCACAAGTCATCTCTCATTAGATTGAATCTCCAAGATTACAAGATTGAGAGAGTTTACAAGTAGTAAGAGTATGAATGCTTTCAAGACTTGACAAAAACAAGCAGTTCTAGGCTATTTATACCTAGCACCTATATTTACAAAATAAGCCCTTCAACTTGGATACAACTACTAAAAGTTGCACTAACAGTCTCCCCCTTAGTATCTAAAGTTGAAAACAAAATCTATACAAGCTGCTCTGGAGGAATATACACATTTCGAATCCCAAAGATAATTTCAAACCTCCTTAGAGCGTCTTTTTGTACTCCAATCTGCTCTCCATAGCTTCCAAGGCTTTGTTAATCAACATCTTCTCTTTTGAAGTCAAATGCACTAGCTTCTTTTCATCCAATCTGAGTTTTTCATTCAACCGGATCTTCAGCAACTTGAAAGGTCCATCACTATACTTGTTCACCTCAATAAAACGCATGAATTTCTTCTTCTTCTGAGCAATGAGATACACAATCCCAAATTCAGGTTTCTCAAGAATCTTGTACACAGGAATACCTTGAGCATCAGATAATCTTCTGTTGGGATTTAGAATGTTGACTCTGATCTGACCAGCTTCCAACGCCATTTGGAAATCAGTTAAGTATGAAAATTTCACTAAGTTCTCCATGAAACGCTTTACCGACTGATATGCTTCAGACCAACTCATCTCTTTATTTGGAGTTCTGGCTAGAATGTCGTAGAGTCTGAAAAAGTCTTCACATGTGAGTAACTTGAAATCAGCTTCGGTGAATGACCATTCTTTGCCATAAGTTCTATAAACAGTGAACCTCGGATACCAGGCATTCAGTATCTTATGAGATTCTATCTTCACGATCTTTACTATCTTCTTATCTGTTCTGACCAACTTCAGATTCTGATCCTTGTTTTTCATCAAATATAGGTACTCCACCAGGTGTAGTGACGGTAAATTCTCAATCGAATACAATTGTACAAGATCTATCGGTTGAACTTTATATACAAATAAGTCTCTCCGGATGTCTTCTTGAAAAGGAGTTATGATTCTGATTCTGTGCCATCTTCTTTGAATTAGTGATTCTCTGTCAATTAACTATTGGAACATACAGAATTCAGCCTCAAGAACTGGATCTTTTATATGCCCTTCTAGAAGATCAGGAATAACAGGAATACCAATTACTGGATCATCACCCTTAGGAGTTTCATCATCTGTATCTGAATCAACAACTTGAATATTGACACCATCAAATACATAATCCAACTCTTCCTTAATTCTGATCACATTATTTTCCGGTTCGTCTTCTGAATCAACATAAACAATATCCTGAATTAAACTGTCAGCCATTCTTTCCTCTTCCGTTCAGGCTTTTCAACCGTAGGAATGATATCATCAAGAACATTTTGCACGTTACCCCTAGCATGGGCAACATCTTCAACATTTACCCCAACATCAACATTAACACTTTCCATTCCAACCCCATATCCACTAGCTTCTCCAACTTTCTGCCTCTTACTCATCTCCCCCTCATGGTGATCATGATCTGTATCTTGATCATCATGCCTTCTCTTAGAACTTTGGGATTGAGAATTACAAGTTTGCTCTAGAACAGTTATCCGGTCAGAAAGTGATTTCAAACCAGAGGTTATAGCTTGGGTCATATCATGGATTGATTGTTGTAGGGTTTGTATATCGGATATGGTAGGTAATTGGGTTTGTAACTCGGTTTGTCGTCTTAATAACCCAACAAGCTCAACATCTTCAGCACTGTTATTGTCTCCTTGAGTTAATAATTGAGCAAAAAGTCTTGATTTTAGTTCAGGAATGGGAATGGTTGGTTCTGGTTGAGTTGATGGTTGTTTGGATTTAGGATCAGGTTGGGGAATGGATTCAACAGTGGGTGATTCAGCAACAGACTTACCCTTAACAGCTCGACTTACTTCATCAGATAACTTCTGCACTATCTTTTTCATCACCTCTGTTTGATTCTTGTAAGAAGTATTAAGAGAACCAAGAGAAACTTCCAGGAGTTTCACCGTCACAAAGTTATGTGGAGGGGGTCCCATCATAGATCTGATCTGTTGAGCACGAACGGGACTAACACCCAGACCACTTATGTTACTGGTTTGCATGACAGTTGATGTAACTGCATGGCCTGTGTTTAACACTGGGATAGTGCTAACGTTGACATGACTTCCACCCGGTCCTCGTAAAGCACCAACGAATGGCGGCAATACTTGGGCGTTCCGATTGGAGCACGAAGCCCAATATTTTGTGTCACTAACGGTTGTGTGACTGGCAATTGTGTCCTAGGAAATGAAGTTGTTCCAAATGTCTCTAGACTCGATGTGCATAGAAATGAATTCGATGGCCGGGGCAAAGGCCTATCTGTTTCAATACCAGCAAACACCGATTGTGTTGCCGATAGATTTTGTGCTTGATCCCCATGAAGAATTGAAACATTAACCTGTTGAGAGGTCAATGAGTGGCTTGGTGGGGTTGTGCATTGCATAGTTGGGTCCACTATGGCTTTTTCAATGTCTAATGGCGATGTACGCACATTG
Source organism: Saussurea involucrata (assembly GCA_033807775.1). Taxonomy (NCBI): domain Eukaryota; kingdom Viridiplantae; phylum Streptophyta; class Magnoliopsida; order Asterales; family Asteraceae; genus Saussurea; species Saussurea involucrata. The sequence goes on from CM066312.1 coordinate 25,573,003, forward strand.
ACAGTAGATGTGGCTACCCGGCTTGACACGGTTTGTGAAGGATCATCATTTATTTCTTTTATTGATCCTGTCTCACTCTCCCTGTGTTTTTTTCTTTACATCACACTCAAGCTCACTTCATTTTCTGTTTCAACTAATGCTCCCTCATGCCTCCTTATATTGCCTCGAGAACAGGTGTTCTCGAAATTTGGAATAACAACAGTATTTACCACAACCTCAAAACCGTCATCATTTTGGTCTTCATCGTCATCAGAACTGTCATCAGCTTCAGCTTCTTCATTTGCTTCTGTTTCAGAGCTAGACGTAGAGAATACATTGTCAAGGTCGTCAATGACAATAAGGATTTCATCATCATCATCTTCGTCAGAGTCAGATGAACCGAGACTTTCTTTTCTTGTGCCTCAGACGCTTGACTAGGAGCACCCCCATCTCCTTCACCCGTTACAATAATATTTTCTCTCAACTCCACCTGTTCAGGTATCCCAGTATCCTGAACCTGCTCGCCTAATTCTATACCCTCACTTCGCTCACCTAGTTGGTTTGCACATTGGGTAGGTCCCTCCGGTTCTGGCTGGACCATTAGTGTGTTTTCCTCTCTATACTCACTCACAAATGGTGACTCCTGGTCAGCGTAAGCAAGTACAGATTCCGGAATTACCTTGATGTTGTCAAAGATGATAGTGTGCGGAATTCTGATATAGTGCATCCATTGTTCTGGTCCAAGGACTGCACCATCTCTTCTTGGAATAGTAGAATTGGAATCCGTTATACTTTGAATTACGATCTAGAGAAATCGTTGGAATGGGACAAACTTCCGAGCTTTCGATGGTTGAGCTTTATCTATGACGACCTCAATCACTTCGTTTCAGATAAGTACAGCAAAATCGATTTTACGGTCAAAATCGATGGCATGGAACGTTCGTAGAATGGAGATGCTGCATCTGTCTAACCCTGTGTGTTTGGAAGTCATATAGCGGTTGATAATGCTGAAAGGAGTGTACCATACTGGAGGTAGGTACTCCCTCTTGAGATTGGAAGCTCTGACTAGATTTCCATCCACAACGTCTTTGTATCCCAATGCCATGATATCCCGGCATAAATCTTCTTCAGAAATTAAATCCTCAAAGTCGTTTGATCTTGGCAGTTCCAGAACGGCCCTTAACCTCTTCAAAGTCAACTTGGAATCAAAATGGTCGATTTTAATAGTAAAATACTGATTCGTATCACTGACCGGAACAAATGTCAGTGTCTTCCAAGCTTGTTGTAAATAGATCAACGACACTAGCACGATTTTCTACAAAGAAGTACGTAGAGGATGACCCTTAAGAATCTTCACGATAACTTGATAATCCATCCGCACGACCATATCAAAGTTAAAATTGTTGTGAGCAATCTTCTTCAGACACTCATTTGGTAAAATCAGTTCATCATCGGGATTCCTTGCATTAACTGAAGGACCGGATGAACGATGTGAAGGCATAACTGTATTCTCGTCTGAAGAGTTGCCATCACCATGTTCCTGATTATGTGCCATTGAAACTATTCTGGACTGGATTAGGATTCTGATGTGAAATGATCAATTACTTTTGAGAAAAATCTCAAAAAATTCCTAAGTTTGGGATGTTATCGCACAACACATCAATATCGCACAAAGAAGGTAATCGCACAAAGCTTATGCGATGAAAAGAAGTTATCGCATGAGACTTATGCGATCAGTATGAATACTAGATATGTGCGATTAGGATGAATACTTGAATACAAGTATTGTTCGACAACATTGAATATTTGAATCTAACTTTGAATATTCAACCCAGATTTCTAAGAGTTAACAAAAATTGCAAACAAACAAGTACCCTAGTGTCGAAATACTAAGAATAAGCATATCTTATCATCTTATCGACATAAAACTAACACATTGATCAAAATTTTGTCAAGAATATCAAAAGACACGATAAACTCAACTGGACAGACATGATTATCAATCAAAATGTTAAACAAATGGAATGATAGTGATTAAAATACTAACCTGATGTGAAATCGATTGAAATGCAACGAAGAACAGCAACAAATCAAAGATTTTGAGTGAAATCAGTTGAGAGCAGGATAGGGTTTCAAGATGGTCGAAAAAAGAAAATGGTTTAAAAAACCGCTCTATATATAGACCTTAGGGTATGGTGACACGTGGCAAGAACTGATTGGTCCAACTTTTGACCTTCCACGTGTCAACTTGTCGCCTGAAAGATGGGCGAGAAGTTCTTCTTCATCGCATGAAACGTATGCGATGAAGACCATTCAAAGTTCTCGAACAACCCTTGTGCGATTTGCACTGTTCACGTCTTTTGATCGCATACCTCTTGTGCGATTAGGAATCTGATCGCATGATACTTATGTTATGAAAGCATTTGATCACACGCCTCGTGTACGATGAGGAAAGTTCTCGGTCAAGTCTTATGCGACGAGGGAATGTTATCGCCTAAGGCTTGAGCGACAGCTTCCTACACTTAGACATTTTTCTGAAAACACAAAATTTTCAACTTTTTCAAAAATTATTTTCCATGTTAAAAGATGTCTAACTTTTAACTGGTATTCTTCAGATGAATTTTACAAATAATTTTGCTCCCCCTAAAATGATATATAGAATTTTCAAAACTATATGTTTTCATCACAAAGGGTTTGCACAAAAATTCAGATCAGAATACTTACTCTCATCTTCATTGATTTGTTGAATGAACTACACATAGACTCAGATATGATATGAGCAACACATGTTTGAACGAAATACCATGCTCCCCCTTAACCAAATATCAGTAACTTTTCACTGTCTCCCCCCTTAACACAAGCACACACAATGTTTTGCATAGAAACCATGATGGAAAATAAGAAATTGAAATTGACAAGTAAAAGTAAAAACTGAAATAAACTTTGCATACTACTGAAAAACATAAACTTTTGAATAATCATAATAAAAATTCAATGAGAGGAAAATTAATATTTTGCAATCAAGATTAATAAACTTGAATGAAAAATAGAAAATTTCAACTAATTGAATGAATACTATAACTATTCAAACCTTCATGTTCAACATGCCAAGCTTTGAGATTAGAAATTTGAAACGTTTTTCATCCAAAGCTTTCGTGAATAAATTGGCAAGTTGAAATTCTGTAGAAACGAAGTAAAGTTCAATAGTACTTTTTTCCACATGATCCTTGATGAAGTGATAACGAATATCGATATGCTTTGTCTTTGTATGCTGGACAGGATTCACTGAAATAGCAATAGCAGATTTACTATTACAATAAATTGGGATTTTATCATACTTACAGCCAAAGTCCATCAGTTAAGTCTTCATCCATAAGACTTGTGAACAACAGCTCGCGACCGCAACATACTCAACTTCCGCCGTAGACGTTGACACACAGTTTTGTTTCTTAGAAGCCCAACTTACTAATTTTTCTTATCCATAAGACTTCCGCCATGATCAGCGTCTGAATAAGCAGTTAATTCGTTACCCGTTTCGTTTGGATACCACAAGCCAAGGTAGGGTGTGCCCTTCAAGTATCGGAAGATGCGCTTAACCGCTCCAAGATGTGACTCTTTTGGATTTGCCTGAAATCTTGCGCAAAGACATTTAGCAAACATGATATCTGGACGACTAGAAGTTAAGTACATAAGTGAACCGATCATACCTCTGTAAGTCCAAAGATCTACTTTCTTACCATCGGGATCAGGACCGATCTTAGACTCTGGTGCCATCGGGGTTCCAATGGATGTACTATTCTCCATCTTAAATTTCTTCAAGATATCAAATATATACTTGGATTGATTTATGAAGATCCCCATTGAAAATTGTTTCACTTGCAATTCGAGAAAGAAGTTGATCTCTCCCATCATGCTCATTTGAAACCTAGTCACCATGAGGTTAGAAAACCAGGTACATAATGCAGGATTAGTCGCACCAAAAATAATATCATCTACATAAATTTGCACAATGATAAGGTCACCTTGTTCGCGCTTAATGAATAATGTCGTGTCGATCTTACCTTTATCGAATCCAGACTCAAGTAGAAAATTGGATAATACTTCGTACCATGCTCGAGGGGCTTGTTTTAAACCATATAAGGCTTTGTCCAGAATGTACACATGATTCAGATGATCTTTGTCGACAAAACCTTCAGGCTGAAAAACATATACCTCTTCCTTGAGAATACCATTCAAAAATGTTGTTTTCACGTCCATTTGGTAGACTGTGAAATTCTTATAAGCGACGAATCCTAAGAATATCCGAATGGCTTCGATTCTATCGACTGGAGCATATGTTTCATCGTAGTCAATGCCCTCTTGCTGACGGTATCCCTTTGCTACGAGTCTAACTTTGTTTCGCACGATTACTCCATCTTCATCCTTTTTGTTCTTGAAGACCCACTTTGTACCTATGACACTTTTATCCTTGGGTTGAGGCACTAACCACCAAAATTTTAAATCTTCAAACTGATTTAACTCATCTTGCATAGCCAACACCGAGCCTGGAACATCCAAAGCTTCAGATACTGTAGGTTCCAGATTTACGTTGCATCACAATAATGGTAAGAAAATAGACAGCGGAAGCATATTAAATAAATCCATTAATGTGAGTGATTGTGTAAACGATATAATAACTGTGAGTATAAAGTATAGAACAGTAATAATGATAATAAGATCAAGTATAAAAGTTGCTCGTATATTGATAATCAATCACAGCAAGAACACGTTAAAGTGTGTGTTCGGAAATCTCACAGGACACAATATCGTACGGAGATAGTGCTATGGAATACTACAGTGTGTGCTTTAACAATTGTGGAAAACTATTCTTCCAAAAGCTTACAATCGTTTGTTCCACTACCTCACTATTTATAGCCCTGATAAAGTGTAGACAGTGTACTATCGTCCCCTGGAATGACACGTGGAAAGTGTGTCTCCTTTCTTTAGGGCATACGTGGAAAGTATGGACACGTGTCTGACACTTAGGATTTCTTACGAGACTTAGGCACCACAAAGGTCTTCACTTAACCAGAGCTCATTAGACCAGAGCTCTGTTTGTCTTTGGTATGAACAGTTCTTCTGTTGATCTTCTACCAGAGCTCTGTTGGTTACACCAGAACTCTGTTGAGTTCTGTTGGTCTTCTTGATGAGTTTCTTCTAAGTCTTCTGCTTGATCTCTGTTGGTCTTTCGACTTGATAATATTTTCAATACTTTTACATAAGAGATACTTGGGGCTAACAATCTGCCCCTAAGTATTGAAAATAAAAAATTACAAACTTGCAGAGATATAAACAAAAAGACAGAGAATTGACCTCTGTGATCCTTGCACTATTCTTCTGAGATATTACAATACAGAGTAAAAGAATAAGTACATTTAGGCCTAATTATCTCCCCTTAGGATCTTGTCGAATCTTCTAATCAGCTCATGGAAGTCCATCATAAGATATATCTGTTCGATGCAGAGCCTCAGTTGCTCTTCTGGACACTTCTCTCTTGGGAGATTCTGAATTATGTTCTTGAGATACACCAGCGACTCACTTAAGTACTTGTGGGCTTCAGATATTCTGATGGCCTTCTTGATCTTCTTCTGTCGGCAGATGAAGACTGGAGGATCTCCAACTACGGTTCCAGTCCTGTAGTGGCCATAACCCTCAAGGTTTTCATTTGGCGGTGCAATCGCTAGTTTCTCAACTTCGAACTCTATGCCTAGCTGAAAATCAATCTGAATTCTGAGATTAATGTGCTCTTGCATAGCGAATCGAACTTCTGGTAGAGCAGTTCTTTGAGGTTTGAATCTGTCTGAGAAGTTTAAGCAGTAGGCGTGGAGCATGATCAGATCGTACGGATTTAGAAGCACAAGGTCGTTGTCGTTGAAGTATTCGTTCTTGCCTTCTGTTGATTCAACAGTGTACTCATGGTACACAACTCTGTCATGTTGGAATTTCGTATGCTTGATGTCTAAGATCCTGCGGATACCGAAGTTTATGTTTATGGCTTTGTTCAGATTAGACTTGGTTTGTATGAACTATAGCCTTGCATCTTGGATTGTGTTTATTCGGATGGGGTTGAGGTAAGGGTTGATGGGTTTGGCATTGACAGGAATGATGTCTCTGTCAGCATAGAGAAAACCAAATAATTCCTCTAAGGATGGTTTCTCGGTGTGTTGGGTTGATGTTTCTGGGTTGTGTTCTGGCTGAATGGGGTTCTGATCTTCATGGGTTTCAGCCATAAGAATGTCAACGTGTTCTAGCACGGGCTCTTGAGCAGCTTGGGTTTGAACTTGGGGTTGGGCTTGGCTTATTTGTTCATCAGCAGAGAATGGGTATGATCTCTCTGGTTCGGTTCTGGGAGAAGTAGGAGGGGTGTCTAATATGATGATCTCTGGTGGTTGTTGAGTTGAAGGTTCTGGAGATTTGCTGACTCGATCTTTGAACATGTACTCGAACACAACCATAGTCATCTCTGTCGTCTCTTCTGTTATCCCCTTATCTCCTTTCTCAACCTCTTCCTCTGTTACTTTCCCTTTCCTCTTGTTCTTTTCTGTCTCTGACTCTTCTGTCCCTTTCTCCTTCTCTTTCTCTTTCTCTTTCTCTGTCTCCTTCTCTTTCTCTTTTTCCTTCTCCCTCTTTTGTTGTTCTGCGGACTCACCCATCTGATTGTCTGAATTACCTTCTCGTGCATCGTGGAAGTCATCATCATCATCTTCATCATCAGAGAATGCAATTCCAGTATTGGGTGAGGCAGGAACAACAAACTTAGGTCGTTTACTCGATGGTTCGCCTTCTGGTGCTCCTTCTGCAGGTCGTTTCTGTGTGGCAGTCTGTAGGATTGCATCTGTGAAGATGGTGACAACCTTTCTCAATGTATCTTCGACTTCTGTTGCGGCAGTTCTGATTTCATCTACTTGACTCTCAAAGTTAACTTTGTGAGTGTCAAGAGATGCTTGCACATGTCGTTCTGTTGCCTAGGCTTTCATCACAAACTTTGAAGAAATCGTCATCATCCGGCTAAGAACTGATTTGCGAAATTCTCCCATTTGGCCAACTGACATGGGTCGGTCATTGGGGTTTGGGTTGAAGATGTTGAACGGAGTAGCAGATGATGTCATGGCTTCTTTGATGGATTCCTTAACAAAGTTATTGATGAGCTATGTCAAGGTTCTGACGTTTGATTCTGATAGAATAACTGTAGGGATGGGCAAGGATTGTTCATTGTAGCTGTATGATTCTCTATCATAAGTCTCTTCAGCGCTGTAAGCTCTGTCGAAGTCTTTGTTGTTTCCTCTGCTCTGACCCTTTCAGCTTCTGTTCTGGCTTTTTCGACATCAACATACTTCTGTTGTAACTCTCCATATTTATCTGTTAATCTTTGCAGTTCTTCTTTAAGAAAAACATTTTCCTGGCGGATCAGCTCCTCCTTCTGTGCATTGATAAGTTTATACTCATTCAAGGAGTTGTTGATACTATCACAGAAGCTTGTGAACTCTGCTTTTGTGACAGTTTCAACGGGGGTAACCCTGACTCCAACAGATGGATTCAGTTCAACCTCGAGTTCAGAGGTGCCTCTCTGAAGAGTTGCGTTTATGTTGGCTCTTGGAGGACTTCTACCCGATCCTCGCTGAACTGTTTGAACAGAAGCATCTACAGGTATTCTGATCTCGATTTCCTCCTCCAGCTCAGTTTCTGGTGAAGGGAATCGGATGTGATGAGAAGAGTTTGGATCAAGCAAAATCTTCCCTTGTTCAACTAAGGTCTCCCATTGTCCCTGAGTCGGACAGAGGCTACGTGAGATGCGAAAGATCTCAGGTCTATTTTGTGACAAGTCTATATGAGCCACAGAGGCATCATCGTGTGGAGGTGACCTATTGATGTTCTGGGGCAAAGGAACATCATTACCAAAAATAGATTCCCCAGGTATGTGCGTACCAGAGGCATGAAGAGTCGCCTCTGGCAGTTCTTACTGGTTAGGGTTCGAGGTGTGCACCTCTGTTTCAATATTCCTTTGGTCTTGATCACCAGGAATAGTTAATGTGGCAGCACTGGGAATTAGGCTTTGGAATCTCACATGTGTGTTCAAATTTTGAACATCTTCTTCTAAGCTCGCATTTCCCTCGGCTCCTAGGGGTATAGCATTTTCCTCTTGTTCACTCTCTAACACATGTACCTCACGCCTACCAGAAGAGGGCGATCTCTCTGCCACCTCTTCTGTAGCTTCCCTTTCTTCCTCATGAACAACCTCCATAGTAGATGCTCTGTTCTGTACTTCCTCCTCCATCACTCTAGAGGAAGACCCCACTTCGGGTACTGTTAACTTCTTCTCCTATTTCCTCATTCAAACTCTCTAATGAAGGCTCAGATCCTAAGTATGCTGGGGTTCTCACCTCAGGTTCTTGAGGTTGAGCAGCAGTATTATAGTTTTGGATAAAGAGGTGTTCTGGATGAATAAGGGCAAGCATTGTACCTGGAACTCTTCTGATGAAGGGATATTCACCTGAAGTCGTGGGTTGGAATTTTGACATGACCCAAATAGGTGTAGAATTTCCTTGTTGAGTTAACTGTAATAATAGGAAGGCTTCTCGGATTACCAGACTTATAAAACGAGGAAACCTTATTGATTTCAAAAACTTGTGAACTCCAACTTCTCCACCTCTGGCTAGAGCATTTGTTTTGGTATTCACAGCAGCAAGAAGGTCCTTGTAAAGGATTTTGGCATAATCGAAGTTTTTGTTGAAGAATAACCCATACATGATTTGTAGAATCTATGTGCTTGTTTGATCTTGGCTACCAGACTTACAGGTAAGGGTTCTGTTCAGTGTGGAGAACATGAAGTTCCACACTGTGGGTAGGTTTTGTCTTCTGAACTCTCCTATCCTATTTATGTCTTTGTTGTAACCTAAGAACTTTACAAAATCAAGAAGAGTCTCTACTTTGGGGGGTTTCTCATATGCTCGAATCCCTAATTCTCTTCTTGTCTTCATCCCAAATATTCTTCTGAAGGTTCTGGCACGAATGCGTATGGATCCTCCTCCTGCGTTTCTTCCCGCATCAACGTTTCCGACAACCCCTTTCTGTTCCGGGATATATTGGCAAGTGGTCCACCATTGTTGGACGTAAAGCTCGGGTAAGTTGTCGTCATACATGGTTAGTGCTCGAAAAACTTCAGAGTTTCTGAAAAAACTCTACAAAGATGTAGTACAAGGGTAAATAGAGACCAGGGTTTGCATCAAAATGGTAGTTGTTATCAGCAAACTCGTAGGGTTGGATAACAATGGCATCAACAGGGCCTATTCTTCTTGATTCAGCAGAATGTTGAGGTTCGGCTATTGTTGCAGGTTAGGGTTTCTTGAAGAACTCAAGGGTTTTGATCTTTGAGAGGGAATGATGAAGGGTTTTGAATGATTCGAAAGCGTAAACATGAAATGGGTCTTGAGAGGGGGTATTTATACACTAAACATGTGGCTGGATTAACGTTGTAGGTACTGTAGGCACTCGAGTTTCAGATAGTGGAACGGCCTCTACAGTAGAACGTAGAAACAGCTAGTGGTCTGTCTTTCAATCAGAGAATGCCACGTAGGGTTTGGTTCTGACATCTTTTGGGCAAGCAAACTGTCACGGTTAGAGATGTGCGGGTGACAAGTGGTTGACGCTTAAAGAATGACCCGCATCTCTGATGACGTGCTTCTGATGATGTGGTAGAAAAACCGACAGAGCTCTGGTGGAGCTCAGTACAGTTTTGTCTCTGTTGAGTAACCTTTTCCATTTCTTTCAAGTAACCCAAGATGTTTCACCTTTACCCAAAAACATTTAAAATTCTGTATCTGATGTGAAAGTAGTCAAAGAACAAAGACAGAACTGACTCAAAAATTTCACAGAGGTCTGGTGAGAAACAACAGAGGCTCTGGTGAAATATCAGAGTTCTGTTAAGTTCTTAACGTTATCAAACGGTTTTCATCAGAACAGGTTTTCCCTCTTTCTTCAAAAAGATTTTTCATTGAAGTTCAAAGGCAAAGTCATTTTGGATTTGGAAATCGAATTTTGACTTGCCCCCCCTAAAACTATGCACAATTTCCTTTATAAGCTCCCCCTTGAAATATGAGCTTATTTGAAAGATTTTCTTTTAAGCCTTTTGAAAGATAAAAAAACTTTATACAAAAAAAATACAAACAAGAAATATATACAGACAGATTCACTGAGCATTGTTGAAAAAGTATGCATGACAGAGTTCTGGTGAACATCAGAAGCTCTGTTGAACTATCCTACCCAACTATTTGACAGAGCTCTCGTATTATCATCAAAGGCTCTGTTGAGTTTAAACAGAGTTAGGAGGACATGTTCAGCATACCCAATTTGCTGATTAAGAAGTTAAATCTCCTCTCATCAAGGGCTTTTGTAAACAAGTCAGCAAGTTGGAAGTCGGTTGAAACAAAATACATTTCAATCGTCCCTTTTTCAACATGGTCTTTTATGAAGTAGTACCTTATGTCGATATGCTTCGTCTTGGAGTGCTGAACTGGATTAGCTGTTATTACGATGGCACTCTTGGAGTCACACAAAATTGGAATTTTGCCATACTCCAGGCCATAGTCTTTGAGTTGGGTTTTCATCCATATTACTTGAGAGCAACAGCTGGCAGCAGCAACATATTCTGCTTCTGCTGTAGAAGTTGATACAAAATTCTGTTTCTTGGATGTCCAACTCACCAATTTTTCTCCAAGCAATTGGCAGCTACCAGAAGTACTCTTTATGTCATTCTTGCATCCTCCATTGTCTGAATCAGTATATGCTACAAGCTCGAAACCAGAATTAAGAGGATACCAGAGACCCAAGAATTGAGTCCCTTTCAGATATTTAAATATGCGCTTGACAGCAGTCAAATGAGATTCTTTAGGATTGGGTTGAAATCTGGCACAGAGACAGGTTGCAAACATTATATCAGGTCTACTAGCAGTTAAGTACAGAAGTGACCCTATCATGCCTCTGTAGTTCCTGACATCTGTAGGTTCACCTTTAAGGTCAGAGTCAAGTTTAACTCCAGTGGCAATAGGAGTTTTCATTGGATTTGAATTGTTGAGCTTATATTTTTTCAAAATATCAGAGATGTATTTGGACTGACTTATGAAAGTCCCTCTGATGGATTGTTTTACTTGTAAACCAAGGAAGAAAGAAAGTTCTCCCATCATGCTCATTTTGAATTCGCTTTTCATCAAATCCTCAAACCTATCACAGTACTCTTGCCGTGTAGACCCTAAAATAATGTCATCAACGTATATTTGCACCAAAAGTATATCAGTTTTGTACCTTCTAAAGAATAGAGTTGTATCGACAATACCTTTCTCGAAGTGATTAGTCAACAGAAAGTTGGACAAAGTTTCATACCAGGCTCTGGGAGCTTGCTTAAGGCCGTACATAGCTTTGTCTAACTTGTAAACGTGGTCTGGAAACTCTGAACTTTCAAAGCCAGGTGGTTGCTGGACATAAACTTCCTCTTGTAGTTTGCCATTCAGAAAGGCAGACTTCACATCCATCTGATAGACCTTAAAACCCTTGTGAGCAGCATAGGCTAAAAAGATTTTGATTGCTTCTAGCCTGGCCACAGGAGCAAAGGTTTCGTCATAGTCAATACCTTCCTCTTGGCAATATCCCTTTGCAACCAGACGGGCTTTGTTTCTGATGATAATCCCATCTTCATCCTTTTTATTTCTAAACACCCACTTGGTTCCAATAGCAGTCTTATTTTGAGGAAGTGGAACCAAGGACCAAACTTTGTTTCTTTCAAACTCCAGAAGCTCCTCTTGTATGGCTTCTATCCAGTTTGGATCTTCAAGGGCTTCAGAAATCTTCTTTGGCTAAATCATGCTTAGAAATTTTACAAAGAAAGCTTCATTTATTGTGGCCGATCTTGTCTTCACACCATCTTCAGCAGCACTGTTGGTTCCCGTTTTGGTTAAACAAGATTATCAGATCTATTAGTTCAGGTTTAAGGTTTGATGCGGAAGCGTATTTAAAGAACTAACAGATAAGTTTGATAGATTTAGAACAAACTATAAATAAACAGTGAACATAATATTATATCTCAAAGTTTACTGAATATATATCAAGAACAGGTTTATGAACCGTGAGTAAGAAAAAGCTTTAAAACAGATATGACTCTTAAGGTGAATAAGCTTTTGTGTTCTTGATGTTGTTGTGTTTTTTATTTTTGTGTGTAAGGAAGAACTCAACATGAGTCTTCCTTATATACTACTCTAAAGGGGACCATAAAGCATATGCTACTATTCAAAAGGTACGTATGAATAGTTGAGAGGATGTCGTGAACAGTTGCAAGGATGGCATGAACAGTCAGACGTGCTATATTGCATTTAATGCAGCAGACGTCTAATTTGTACTAAGCCCTACTGAGTCCAATCAGAGTTTGACACGTCGACGTTGGACAGGGCATGCTACCATGCAAGTTGATGTACGAGTCCTTTAACAGTAGCAAGATATTATAAATATCTTCAAGTCTCAGTAAGGACCACAGAGGCTCTGTAATGAGTTACAGAGGTTCTGCGTTCTGGTCCTCTGGAGCAGTCTTCGCCGGATTCCGAGTCTTTGGTCTTCTTTGTGCGTATGACAGAGCTTCTGTAGGAAGCCTCTGCTGCTTCTGTAGCTTCTTGACCTTGATTTCTCGGTAATGTCGGCAGAGCCTCTGTAAGAGGCTTTCTTCACTTAGCCTATTTTTCACTACTTCTAAATACTTCTATGATTAGGAAGATTGAAGCTAACAATCTCCCCCTAAGTAGTGAAAAATAAAAAATTTGACCTTGAGTTAAGTTTGGCTAAGTTAGATAAGACAGAGGTTAAACAATACCTCGAAATTCCTTTCATTTAGAAATATGCCAGAGGAATTTTACATTTGAGTACAATGAAAGATAAACTTTAACTTTGTTTGCAGAGATTGGAGGTCTGAGAATCAGATTTTGGCATCTTTGAAATCGGTGTAGCTTCTGTTGTCTCTTCCGACTTTTCTGATCTCTTTGTAGAATCTGATGCAGAGTTCTCTTAGGCGAATTGTTGCGTCAATCTCTCTTATGATAGTATCTGCAGCATCTTTATCCATTTTCTTTGAACCTCTGTATTTCACAAGGCTTGCTCTGAATTTGTTCAGAGTACTTGTTGCATACTTCTGACAGTCCATGCATACAAATAGTTTAGTTTCGCCTTGAGGGTTTTGAAATACTAACCCAAACCGTGGTTCTGTGATGATTGAGTTAGGTACGGCGTCCGGTGGGCAGCGATCTTCTGGTGGTCGTAGATCTAGATGTTTGAGACCAAGATCCTTTCCCAGCTGAAAATCTATCATGCTGTATAGCAGAAGCTTTTCCCTCATCGCTTTTCTCAACACTTGATAGGCTCTGGTATTAGGCTCTGTGTTGTAGTTGTCTTTTGTCCATTGCAGAAGGTCAGGTAGATCGTAAGGATTGATGTTTCTTAAGTCAGCATCAGCGAAGGTAGATTCTGAATTGTTCTCTCTTCTGACTTTGTAAAGATTGTACCTGACCCTTGGATAGGTTCTTGTGAAGGAGAATCTGCAGAAGATCACCTTTTTGATTTTGTGAATTGAGAAGACATCTGCTTTAGTTCTTGGCTTTGTTCTTGTGAAGATGTTCTCAAATTCTTCTCTGATCCTTGGATCTGTCACATGATCTGTTGGATAATTTGTCTGAAAGGATTGTTTGTAGAGGTATTTGTATACCACTTCTTCCATTTCTTCATATGTTGGACCTGGTTGTGGTACTTGTCTTCTGAGACTCTCCATCTGTTGAACAACTTCTGCGGCTCTACCAGTTAGAGGAATGTCTAACAGAGGCTTCAATCCATGTGCCCAGTCAACTTTTTCAGGCTTTGGGGTTTGAAAGGCATCAAACGCACTCTTCATTAGTTTCTCTGTTGGCTTTGGCAATGTTTTCTTCTTAGGCTCTTCTGTCAGTATAACTTTGCCCTTATCTTTGGCTTTTGGCGGGGCAGAAACTGTTGCTTCTGTAAGTTTGGAGGTTGGTACTTCTGTTGGCTTGATGGGGGTTGCCTCTGTGGGTTTTGACATTTGTGATTTAGAGGACTTTTGTGGCGATGGTTCTGTTGGCTTGAGTTGCTCTGTAACCTCTGTTGGAGGTTGTTTGTTGACTTCTTCTGTGAACCTGTGCCTTTCTTCTTCTCTCTGCGTCATACGATCACTCATTGTTGTGTGCATCCTTTTCAGAACGTCAGAAGCAGAGGTCGTTGCTCTTTTTGGTTTGGTGGCAATCGACTTTCTTCTGGGTATGGTTTGGGGTGTTTCCACAGAGGTGGGTGTTTTCTCTGTGGTTTGTTCATCTGTTTCTTCCAAAATGATTACCTCAGGGGCGGTTGTTGCCTCTGTGGCTTGCTGATCTGCTTCTGGAGTTTTGGTTTCGTCAGGAGATGATTCCACAGAGATGGGTGTTATTTATGTGGTCTTTTGGGTTTGTTGTTGGGTTTCTTCTGGAGGGGCTTGGTTGATTGGTTCTGCTGCGATTGGTGGACTTTGTATTCCTCTGCTCGTAGCTTTCTCTCTTAGATTTTCCCCCTCAGGATTATCTGATGGACCAGGTTGGTCATCATCAGAATCATCCTGACTTTTATCAGAAGTACCCTCTGCTCTGCAAGAAGTGTTGGGCTTCTTCGGTAATTCAGCTCCTGCTGCCATCAACTTTTCACAGACATCATCGCAGAGGCCAATCAATGTCGCAAGCTCTGCTTCTGTTTTGAAACGCATTCTGCCGACACTCTTTCTGAAATCCTTGACATAGTTGGCATTTGCAGTTGTGAAGGAGACAATGACTTCTGTGACCTGGTTAATGACATTCTGTCCGAGCTCTGTAAGCTGTGCTCTGGTCATATAGTCTTTTGGTTGCATTATTGTCGAGTTGCGTATTGCCTCTGCTTGTACATGTGATAGGGCATTCTGTAAGTCTGCAGGAGTGATGCCCTCTGCTCTGTGGGATTGCGTATTCATTTGTTCAAGGAAATCTTTGACAGAGTCCCTGAAAGCAGAAGTTGTAGTTGTTCCGAATTCCTGAGCTGCAGAAGTGGCTGTTGCTTTGGCAGTAGTCTCGGCAGAAGTTGCTTTCTCTCTTTTTGGTTTTCCTCCTCTTAGGATTTGGTGCCCCTTCTTCTGTTGATTTAGATCTTTTCTTCTTCATTTTTGGGGAGGAGGGAGGAGCAGAGGAGCCAATTTCTGTGGCATGAGGAGGTGAGGGTTGATCTTCTGCAACGCTTGTTGAGGTGCCTTCTGCAGTTTTCCTCTTCTTAGCTTTTGGAGTAGATGCAGAGGTTCTTGATGAAGACTTCTTTCCCATTAGTTCTGCACGTTTGGCTATAAAGCTGAGTTGAATAGCCATGTGCTTTGCTAACTTCTGATCCTTTTCTTCTTGAGTGGAAAGAGGTTTTGCTATCATTGTTCCTAGGGGGACACCTAAACGCGGGGGTGTCATAGGACTCGGTTTAGGAGTTCTATGATCGCGTATATACTCTTTCTTAAGGGATTTATTCTATGCGTATTGCAGAAGCTTCTTTGACAGAGGTCTGCAGTGTGAGTAGCCATCAGTATGATCAGTGGGGGTATTCTTGTTCATCGGAAACTGTTTGGGAGTTGGTCCTTCCATTGGCCAGTTTTGGATTAGCAGTAGAGGTTCGAATAGTACTCCCAATATTCTTTGGAATTTCAGAGGTGGTAGAAAGTTGGGATCATTCTCTTTGACCCTTTTCGAGTTGTTCTTTCTGTCGATGGTGTTTATGATCTCTTGCATCATTATGGTCGCATAATTTAGTGGAAGATCATAGTAAACCCCATACATGATGCTCAAGATTTGATGTGAGCTCTGGTCAATACTGCCTATCTTTCCTGTCAGGCATCTATTAAGAATAGAGAACAAAGTGTTCTACAGAGGTGGTAATCGGCCTCTGCGGAAGTCATTCCTCTTTCGTAGTTGGGTGTTGCACCCAAGCATTTCTACGAATCGACAAATCTCTTCGTCTGTTGGTTGCTCTGCATAACTTTTCAATCCCAGAAGACCCCTTGTTGGTAGGTTGAATTCAAGTGAGAACATTATTCTGTTGAACTTGATTTCAAGATGCTCAGATTTATCAGGTCTTGAAATGTACCCTTTGATAAGAGAATCGTCTTTATCAAATCGGCAGCTTTGCCAAAATTGGTTCAAATAACGGACTGGAATTTTGTTCGGGGTTCTTGATAGTAGAGGGAAGAGGACATGATTCTCCATGATGTTCAGAAGTATGGCATGGGCTTCGCCGAAAGCAGTGGGTGAGGGGACCAAATAGCAGTTGTTGGATTTGATAGGAAGAATGGCTTCGAAATGACCTTTGCTATAAAGTTTTGCAAGTGTGTCGTCGGAGCAAAGTCTGCTGAGTCCCCGGAATCTTGTTGTTCAATATTTCTTGCAAGGCTGGGGTTTTTAGAATGTTCTGAATGTGCAGGGGAGTGTTCCGGTGAGTTCGCCGGAGAGAGTTCAGAAGATGTAGCTCGAGAAGATGAAGCCATTTGATTTTAAGAATAAGATTTTTGCAAGCTTTTTGCAGGGTTTCGCCGGAGAAGAAGATGAGAGTTTGTAAAAAGTTTTATGAGAGGGTAAGCTTTGTTTTTATAGGATGGTAAAACGGTAGAATTCGAAAGAGTAAAATATATGGCAGTGGATTAAAGTTTGGAATTCGCACTCGAGTTTGAGCGGCGGGTTCAACTTTCCAAATAAAAACGTTCCATGTACGCCCAATGAAAATGGGACACGTAGGCCTTGTCAGAATATGACAGGACGTCGTGCGCGGCCCATTAATTCTAGGCGCGTGAGGTTGATTTTAGCCATATGAGTTTCACTCGCAGTAATAGTAACCGTTATTACCACAGATAACAAAATGGCAGAACTTTTGTGTTTTACAGAAGCTCTGTGATTTTGAAAATCTTGAGTTTTAACCTTTTCTCATATATCTCATTGTTGTCATGACTCTGAAGGTTCTTCTTTGAACGAAAACGTTTGTAAAGACATTGGAGAGGATCAATAGGATTTTGTCAAGAAATTTTACTCACAGAGGTTTTGTAGCTCTGATGGAACTTGCAGAAGCTCTGCGAGAGCCAGCATAAGCTCTATGAGAGAAAAAATCTTATAACTTGAATTCTATTAACTTTCTGATCATCCAATTTTTGATCTGTGTTAAGAGATGTTTTTTGCACATTTTTGAAGGTTGGTGTCCGAGAAAACTATTTTGATAAACGTTTTGTTCGAGAAGGTCATGGTGTGTGTTGTCGGTTTCCGAGATAACATTCCAAAAGATCGACAGAGGGTTAATTTGTGATCACAGAGCATATTTCCTGCAGAAGCTCTGTTGAGCTCAGCAGAAGCTCTATGACCTTAAATTTCTCCTATTTCGAATTTTGTTAAATCTTTTGAACTTTTGATTTTTGAAATATTATTCATAGTATATTTAGGACATATTTGACAATTCTTGTCCTAGAAAACTGTTTTCTAAAAACCTTTCGTGCGAGAGACATATCTTTTGGTTCTTCTGTTCTCGGCAGTTTTGTCTTACTTCTGTCGATGGAGAATTATCGACATTCTTCTTTGGCTTTCCTTTGAAAGATTTACCTCTGTAGATCATTTCAGGGTCCCTTTTGCTCCCCCTTGATCTAATCGCTTCTGTAGATCAAGAATTTTCCTTTTTCTCCCCCTTGATCTATGCTTGGTTCAAAGAATGGTAAGATTTGTATTGAGCATAGATTATGTTTACCAGAGGTTCTGTAAGGGTTATCAGAAGATCTGAGCGGACCCACAGAGGCTCTGTAAACAATTATTTTATATAAAAAAATATAAACTGAAATAAATTTATCAACGCAATAACTTAGTAATAATAGATATTTATACTTATTTACAGAAGATAAAGCTATACTTACAGAGGATTTTCACACCATGTTAATCATTCCTAACTTACCCACCAAGAAGTTGAATCTTTTCTCGTCTAATGCTTTGGTGAATAAGTCAGCGAGTTGATATTCTGTGGGCACGAAATGCATTTCGATTGTACCGTATTCAACATGATGTTTCAAGAAATGATACCTTATATCGATATGCTTGGTTTTTGAGTGTTGCACAGGGTTGGCAGAGATAGCAATAGCACTTTTGGAATCACAGAAGATGGGTATTTTGAACAGAATGTGGCCGTAGTCTTTTAGCTGAGTCTTCATCCATAGAACCTGAGAACAACAGCTAGCGGCAGCAACGTATTCAGCTTCTGCAGTGGATGTGGAGACACAATTATGCTTCTTGGAGGTCCAACTGACTAGTTTACCACCTAGGAATTGACAACTCCCAGAGGTACTCTTTCTGTCGAGCATGCATCCTCCATAGTCTGAATCTGTATAAGCTTTAAGACTAAAACCAGAGTTCCGTAGATACCAGAGACCAAGATTGTTGGTCCCCTTCAGGTATCTAAAGATTCTTTTTACAGCATCATAATGTGATTTCTTTGGATTAGCTTGATAACGTGCACAAAGACATGTGGCATGCATAATGTCAGGTCTGCTTGCTGTTAAGTATAACAGAGATCCAATCATGCCTCTATAGAGAGTACATTCTACAGAAATACCATTTGGATCTAAGAATAACTTATTTCCAGTGGCCATTGGAGTCTTCATTGCAGAGGTATCAGAGAGATTATATTTTAAAAGTATGTCAGAGACATATTTGGCTTGATTTATAAAAATTCCCTCTGAAGATTGTTTGACTTGAAGTCCGAGGAAGAATGTTAATTCTCCCATCATACTCATTTCAAACTCACTCTGCATGAGTTTTTCAAAAAATTTGCACTCTTCTGAATTTGTAGACCCAAAAATTATGTCATCTACGTATATTTATACAAGCATTATCTCACTATTTTTGCGTTTATAGAATAAGGTAGTATCTGTTGTACCTCTGTTGTAGCCATTGACTAGAAGGAAGGTAGAAAGTCGTTCGTACCATGCTCTTGGAGCCTGTTTCAGTCCGTATAGAGCCTTTTCAAGGTAGTATACATGCCTTGGAAACTTTGAGCTTTCAAAACCTGGTGGCTGATTTACGTAAACCTCTTCTTGGATTTCACCGTTTAGAAAAGCTGATTTTACGTCCATCTGATAGACTTTAAAACCTCTGTGGGCTGCGAAGGCTAAGAATATTCTTATTGCTTCGAGACGTGCGACAGGGGCAAAAGTTTCATCGTAGTCTATGCCTTCTTCTTGTCTATATCCTTTTGCTACTAATCTTTCTTTGTTTCTGACGACCACTCCATCTTCATCCTTCTTGTTTCTGTAGACCCATTTAGTCCCAATGGCCTGTTTCCCTCTTGGCAGAGGTACTAAAGTCCATACTCTGTTACGCTCAAATTGCAGAAGTTCTTCTTGCATGGCGTCTACCCAGTTTGGGTCATCTAGGGCTTCAGAAATCTTCTTTGGTTCTATAACACTAATAAAATTTGTAAAGAAACAAAAATTAGCAGTGGCAGACCTTGTTTTTACTGAGTCAGAAGGTTCTCCAATTATTTGGCTTAGAGGATGGCTTTTTGTCCACTGAGTTGTGCGTGGAAGATGATCATCAATGTCATCAAAACTTTCTTCAGAGGCTTCTTGTGTTTCTTCTTGTGTAGCCTCCGATGTTCTTCGTGCCTTGGTAGTTGATTCTACCGTTTGTGGAATGATTGGTACGAGTGGTGGTGGAGTTTGTTCCTCTGAGGATGTATAGTCTTGGTCCTCGATCTCCTCTGTAATTGGTTCTTCTATGGTTTGTGCAGCTTCTGTGGTCGTTTTTCTTGATGTTTCATCTTCTGCACTTTCTTCTGCTTCAGCAATTGCATCTGTAGTATTTATAGAAGAAGATGAAGCATTATTTGGACCAGTTAGAGTCATACCTGTAGGATTTTGTCCGACAGAGGATGGTTCTTCAGAAACTCTGATGGTTTCGACAGAAGGATCAATGTCATTGTGGAACATCTCCAAAAATAGAAGATTCAAATCTTCTTTTGTTCTTGAGATGTCAGAGGATTTCCCTTTAATTCCGAGTTCTGAACTTATTTGCTCAGAAGTCATTTGGAATGAATCATCAAAAGAAACATTGATGCTTTCTACAATCTTGTGAGACTTTGTAAGGAATGTTCTGTAGGCTTTGGAAGTGGCAGAGTATCCAATGAATTTGCCTTCATCTGCTTTTACATCAAACTTTCCTCTCGAATCTCTATCGTTTAAGACAAAACATTTGCATCCGAATACATGGAAAAATTTGATGTTTGGCCGCCTTTTGTTAAGCAATTCGTAAGGCGTCTTGAGGTGTCTTTTCACAATGGTTGATCGATTTTGAGTATAACATGCAGTAGAAATTTCTTCTGCCCAAAAGTTCATTGATAATCCGCATGCTGATATCATAGTTCTTGCGGCTTCCACAAGTGTTCGATTCTTTCTTTCGACAACACCGTTCTGTTGTGGAGTGCGAGCTGCAGAGAAGTTCTGTGATATTCCTTCTGTTGAAAGATAGGCTTCAATGACAGAGTTTTTAAATTCTGTGCCATTGTCACTTCTTAACTTCTGTATTCTGCAATCATAAAAAACTTGGATTCTTTTCATTAGATTTATCAATATATTTGGAACATCTGATTTCTTTCTAACGAATTCAAACCATGTGAAACGTGAATACTCATCAATTAGGACAAGTATGTATTTCTTGCCACCTAGGCTCTGTATGGCAATGGGACCGCAGAGGTCGACATGAAGCATGTACAGAGGTCTAGTGCAAGATACGTCAGTTTTGCCTTTGTGGGAAGCCCTTCTGTGTTTTCCCATTTCACAGGCCGAACACAAATGATCCTTATTGAATTTAACATTTGGCAAACCTTTAACTAGATTGAGTTTTACTAGTTTATCCAGGGTATGAAAGTTTAAGTGACAGAACCTGTTGTGCCATAACCACGCTTCTTCACTTTTGCAGGCTACTAGACAAACTTTGTCCTTGGATTTTGAAGTAAAATTCATTAGCTATAGATCACCTCTTCTTTCAGCTCGCAGAAGTTCCATTCCTGTGTTTTCACTTTGTAGAGAGCAGAAAGTTCTTTTGAATAACACATCGAATCCTGTATCACAGAGTTGACTTACGCTTAGTAGGTTGTGTTTGAGGCCATTCATATATGCAACTTTGTATACAGAGACATTTTCTTTCTGTATCACTCCATAGCCTTTGATGTGTCCCTTCATGTTGTCTCCAAAGGTTACAGATCCACCATTGTGTGTTTCTTTGTATGTGGATAGTAATCTTCTGTTGCCAGTCATATGCCTTGAGCATCCGGAGTCAAGATACCAAATTGGCATATGTTGCTTCTGTAAGACAATCATAGAGATTTAGGTACCCATATCCATATGGGTCCAATATTGTTAGAATTTTTCAAGTTTGCCTTGGCATTCTTGAAATACATTTTATCTTTTGTAGAAGAATCAGATTGTTTCTCTTTTGGTTCTGACTTTCGAATTTCAGTGGTGAGAAAGCAATCTGGACTTGAGAAGTGTTTATTCAATTTAAACATAAGATCAAAACAATGACAATATTGAATATGAGATGTGATTTGTTTGAACTTTTCATTGAATTTTCTGAACTGAGCCACAGAGACATTACACTCTTTCTTTACATTAGATTTCCTATTACAATAAGATCTATGAATACTAGAATGTTGTTTGCAAAAGTCTTGTTTAGTTCCCGCCTTCTGTGACTCTCTTCTGTGGTGAACATCTTTCTTCACTGTCACAGAGGAAAAATATTTGTTAGCTTCAGGCCATTTTCCCTTTTGTTGCCAAGTGGGATTCTCTTTGATTTTCCTTAAAGGTTTTGAAAATTTTAAGCTTTTTGGATTTTCAGAGGCCTTTTTCAGATTTTCAAGCTCTGTAGAGGTTTTGACTTGTATACACATTTTGAGAAAATCTGGACGGATAGGTATCTCTGTGATTTTCTCTTTTGGAGAAATTGTTCTGTTAAGAACTTCAGAGGAGATTTTGACATCTCTGTGTCACAGTGAATTATCCCTGATTTGAAATCAGTCTCTGAGTCGTCAGAGGATGAATCGTCCTCATATGCAGAGGTTGAGTCATTTCTTTCGACAGAGGCTGGATTTTCTGAGCATGTATCATACGAGCTTTCTTCCTCTGAAAAAAAAAACTTTCGTAGTTGGCAGAGGTTTCTAATGAGATCTCTTCAGCGAGTTTTTGATTTATAGAAGATGTACAGAGATTTTCTAAAATATTTGATTTCAAAACTTCCAAAATTTCTTTTTCAATAGATTCTTCAAGTTTTTCTTCTGAAAAAATGGGTTTAAACTCAGGAGCTTCTGCTGACAATTTCTTTTCAACATTTATCATACAGACAAAAGCGACATGTGTTTGAGTCTCTGGTTTACCAAACTTAAAGATACCAATCTGATCTTGTGTTTTTAGATATTTCTTTGGTTTGATTTCTCTTTTGACAGAGGTTGAAGATGATGAATCTGTGTTTTCAAACCACACATTGATCATCTTTGTATGTTTCCTCAAGTGAGGTTCTGCAGAGGTTTTAACCCTTTTACTTACAGAGAGTAAGTTTGGAAAGTTTGGTTTGTTAGTTTTTCCCAAAACAAATAGAGAGGACAAAGGTTTTAGTCGTTTATTTTCAACTCCTAAGGTAATGTCACTGTACCCTATACCTCGTCTTGCTATTTGAGTGTTTACCTTTTCATACACCTTCTGTGCATCTTTATAGTTTTTAATTAAAACTTCTCTTCTTAAAAGATCTTGCCAAAGTACCTCTCTTTCCTTTTGAAAGTATTCTTTGAGAGCTCTTATGTCTGTAGTTTCACTTCTTGAAACTGAAAGTTCTTTTGTTTTGATTTTTAAAGCATAGGTTAAATCAGAAATTTGCCTTTTTAAAGGATCTATATTTTTGCTCCAATATTTTTCGACTTTTCCTTTTTCTTCAAAGATTTTGGCTTTTTCTTGAGTGAGAAGCCTTACTTCTCTCTCATTAAAGGTCAGCTTTTTCTGAATTCTTTCAATTATATCTTTCAGTTCAATGTTAAGTTTAAATAAATAACCATCTACAGAATTAGTACTTGAGATAGAGTTTGAAATGGATACCTCATTGTCAGTGCAGGAGTCAACTTCTGCCATGCCACAGAACAGGGCATTTGTGAGAAATTCATCGTCAGAGGTAGAGTCTGACTCGAAGTCTTCTTTGCTTGCCTCAGAATGCCCTTTGTTCGCCATTAGGGATTTTTGTGCGTAATACTCGGCCTTCTTTTTGTAAAAAGCTGAGTCCTTCTGTGGGCGATTTGGTCTACTTCTGCATTCTTTTGCGAAATGACCTGGCTTGCCGCAGTTGAAACAACCTTGGGAGATGTTTCCAGTTCGGTCGTCGGACTTCTGTAGGTCTCCACCTTTCTCTGTTCGGCATTCGTTTGCGTAATGACCGGGTTTACCACATTTGTAGCATTCTTGTGTGTGGCCTATCTTGTCATCTGATCTCTGTCGATCATTTCCTCTGTAGCTTCTGTCGCTCGACCTCTGTAGGTCATCATTTCTGTAGTCTGACCTCTGTCGGTCACTTGATTCTTCTCTTCTTCCATCATCTCTTCTACCCGAAATCCTTTGGTTATTTCTAAACTCTCTTGTCAATAGAGCCATTGATTTAGCTAATGACGCAAGAGTTATCTCTTCCTCTATCAGCTCGTCTTCTTCGCTATCAACCATTACCATCTTCTTTTTCTCCTTCTTTTTCTCCTCTGTAGATCTCTCATTTCTTGGTCTGTCTGCAGCCTCTGTAGATTTACTAACCAATGCGTATGGCACAGTGGTTAGTGTTTTAGCTTGAGCTATTTGAGGCTCTTGTGCAGCAAGTGTTCCATAGAGATCAGAGAGTGTCCAGGAGTCTAGATCTTGATTTGTTTGTAAAGACATAGACAACTGAAGCCACTCATCTTTCAGGCTCTTTAGAAACATGACGTTATTTTCTTCCGTGGTTCTGTGAATACCAGACTTTTTGCATTTGTTTATGAGAGAGTTGAACCGGTCGTATGTTGTTTGCAGAGATTCTGTTGCAGAGGCTCTGAAAGCATGATATTCATTTATGTATTGTGCCCTTCGGTTCTTCTGAGTTTTAGCACCCCCTTCCAACTGTCTTTCTAATTCTTTCCAGAGATCGTGCGCTGTTTCGCATGCATCTAAGGATTGAAAAAGTTCGTTGGGGATTGCCATTATCAATATTCTCTTTGTTTTCTGTGCAACTTCATCTTCTGCCTTATCTTCATTTGACCATTCTTCTCTTGGCTTAGGTTTTTGATGTTCAGGGATTTCAGCAGATTCAGCAGTAGCTGGTACACGTGGCATATTTATCATCGGAACTGGAGGAGGATTGTAAAGATATTGTTTGAGAGTTTTTTCAGTACCCTCAAAGAAATGAACCATTCTTATATTCCATTGAGGATACTCATCTCTAAGAAGAGTAGGAGGTTTGGTTAGTGAGCCAGCAGTGAAAAAGTTATTTGTATTTGTCATTTTGAGGAGAGGATTTCTCAATATGAAGATCTGGAAGGTTTTCTGGGTACGACTAATATTTAGAAATATTGTGATGAAGAGAGAAAATAATCTATCAAATAAAAGTTGTAAAACGAGGATCACTTGATATTGAAAATCAAGCTAGGCTCTGATACCAATTGTTGGTTCCCGTTTTGGTTAAACAAGATTATCAGATCTATTAGTTCAGGTTTAAGGTTTGATGCGGAAGCGTATTTAAAGAACTAACAGATAAGTTTGATAGATTTAGAACAAACTATAAATAAACAGTGAACAGAATATTATATCTCAAAGTTTACTGAATATATATCAAGAACAGGTTTATGAACCGTGAGTAAGAAAAAGCTTTAAAACAGATATGACTCTTAAGGTGAATAAGCTTTTGTGTTCTTGATGTTGTTGTGTTTTTTATTTTTGTGTGTAAGGAAGAACTCAACATGAGTCTTCCTTATATACTACTCTAAAGGGGACCATAAAGCATATGCTACTATTCAAAAGGTACGTATGAATAGTTGAGAGGATGTCGTGAACAGTTGCAAGGATGGCATGAACAGTCAGACGTGCTATATTGCATTTAATGCAGCAGACGTCTAATATGTACTAAGCCCTACTGAGTCCAATCAGAGTTTGACACGTCGACGTTGGACAGGGCATGCTACCATGCAAGTTGATGTACGAGTCCTTTAACAGTAGCAAGATATTATAAATATCTTCAAGTCTCAGTAAGGACCACAGAGGCTTTGTAATGAGTTACAGAGGTTCTGCGGTCTGGTCCTCTGGAGCAGTCTTCGCCGGATTCCGAGTCTTTGGTCTTCTTTGTGCGTATGACAGAGCTTCTGTAGGAAGCCTCTGCTGCTTCTGTAGCTTCTTGATTTCTCGGTAATGTCGGCAGAGCCTCTGTAAGAGGCTTTCTTCACTTAGCCTATTTTTCACTACTTCTAAATACTTCTATGATTAGGAAGATTGAAGCTAACAAGCACCAATTATAAGATGATGGGGGTGATCCTTTGTCCATCTTGTCATGGGAGCATGGACAACAGGAGGGGTTTGTGCTTCTGATGGGAAAAGACGATCTTCAGCATCAGAGCTCTGTGGATTGGCATCAGGGCTCTGTGGTACACAACTTTGGAGAGTGGCCTCATTGCTCTGTGAGTTGCCAACAGGGCTCTGTGAAGGTGAGCTTTCAAATAGGGAGTCTCTGCCAATATTGGTTAGCAGAGGTGATGATGGCTCTAGTTCAGTTTCTCCTACATTTGATTGTGGTTACTCATTTCTCTGAATAACACCTGTAGACAGAGAAGTAGATGGTGAAGTATTGGAGGGACCAATAAGAGTTGTACCTTTCAGATTATGTTCTGTTGAATTCTGAGCTTAATTGCCTCTGTTGATGTTGACAGAGGAATCATCATCATCGAAGAAGTCATAGAACACAAGATTGATATCTTCTTCCCTTTTCTTAGAAGAACTTGGTTTGTTCTGCTCATTCTGTGTCCCTTCTGTTGATTTTCGATCAGAGGAACTTGATGTACTTTCATCAAAGGACACATTTACACTTTCTTGAATAACACGGGTTCTGGTATTGTAGACTCTGTAAGCTTTAGAGGTTAAGGAATAACCAATAAAGATTCCTTCGTCCGCCTTCTTGTTGAATTTACCCATATGTTCTATGTCATTCAAGATGTAACACTTGCAGCCGAAAATATGAAAATATTTCACGTTTGGCCTTCTGTTGTTGATGAGTTCTTAGGGAGTCTTCTTAAATCTCTTCACTATTACAACTCTGTTTTGGGTAAAACAGGCTGTTGAGACTGCCTCTGCCCAGAAGTTGATGGGAAGGACAGAACCGGCCAACATGGTTCTTGCGGCTTCTACCAGAGTTCTGTTCTTTCTCTCCACTACTCTATTCTGTTGTGGAGTTCTGGCAGCTGAGAAGTTCTGGGAGATTCCTTCTTCTGAAAGATAGGCATCTATTCTAGCATTCTTAAACTCTGTCCCATTATCACTTCTCAACTTTTGAATTTTGAGACCTAACAGAACCTGTATCCTTCTCAACAAACTTATCAGAATTTCTAGGACATCAAATTTTACTCTGATGAACTCAATCCATGTATATCTAGAAAATTCATCAATTAGCACAAGAATATACTTCTTACCCGACAGACTTTGCACAGAGATTGGACCACAAAGATCCACATGAAGCATATTCAAAGGTCTTGGGCAATTGTGATCACTCTTAGTTCTGTGTGAAGATCTTTTCATCTTACCCAGCTCACAAGCAGAACAGAGATGGTCTTTGTCAAATTTTAGCGAAGGAAGTCCTTTTACTAAGTTCAATTTCACGAGCTTGTCAAGATTTGAAAAGTTCAAATGGGCAAACCTTTTATGCTAGAGCCAGGCATCTTCATTTTTCAAAGAGACTAAACAGAGTTTTTCTGTTGTAGCTCCTTGATTTGGATTAAAGTTCATTTTGTACAGATTGCCTTTTCTGTTAGCTCTTAAAAGTTCTTGACCATACTCGGAAAGCAACAAGGAACAATACTTCTTCCTAAAATTGACATCGAACCCATGATCACAGAGTTGACTTATACTGAGCAGATTATGATTTAATCCCTCAACATAAGCAACCTCAGAAACTGAAACACCACCATTAACTAAAGTACCATAACCTCTAATTTGTCCACCATTGTCTCCTCCGAAGGTCACCGCACTCCCTTTCTTGTTCTTGAAAGAAGTTAGCAGCTCCTTATTGCCCGTCATGTGCCTGGAGCATCCGGAATCTAAATACCAGATCTGCACATGAGGTTTCTGCAAGACAAATTAGTTCTTTTTAGGTACCCATTGCATGATGGGTCCTTTCTTGTTAGGCTTTGAGGTGTTAACAGTCTTTCCTACTGGCTTTTCATTCTTTGATGATGTGTCAGAGGTCTTTTTCTGTGCATTCTGAATGGTCTTGGGATTATTCCTTTGAGGTGACTGATTCAGAACACAGTGAGGACCATTCATATGGTTTTGCAGTTTTAACAATAGTTAAATGCAATTGCAGTTGATAGAACATGAAGACAATTGGTGCACATTGTTGTTTTTATTCAAAAACTGTTGTTTGAATGGTGCTTGATTCTGAAAAACTTTAGGACCATACATTCTGTCCTGATTTGGTTTCTTAAATCTGTTGTTCCTTGAAACAAACTCTCTTGACACAAAGTTGTTTTTCTTTGGAACTGACTCACGTGACCAAAAAGAATTTCTTTGATTTACACCAGAATTGGAAATAGGTCTGTCATTGACTATCCATTTGCCCTTCTGTTCTGGTGTAAACCTGACTGGTTTAAAATTAAAGGGAACTGAGGTGTTGTTCACTGGAATATTTCTGGCTTTCTCTCTTTTCTCTACTTCTACTACATTAGAAGCAAGAGTCTTGAAGCCTTTGTTGTCAAACTCAGTTACTGGTATGAATCTTGATTGTTTCTTGAAAAATGAGACATCCTTTTTCAAATCAAAACATCCTGCGGGCATCTGCTTTTGTTTATGCAAAACTTTCTTTTGACCACAAAAATTCTGTTCATCTACCTCAGAATCAGAGTCACTGTCAGAGCACTGAAAGTCTCTGGTGGCTCTGGTGGAGGTGTTAGACACCTGAGGTATCACAGAGGTATTAGCTTGAGCAGACTTAAACTTTCTCAACTTTGGTTTTAATGCATCAGAAACAACATTTTCCTCAAGAATTCTTTTAATATCCTCTTCAAATGATGTTCTGATTGATTCATATGAAGGAGAGAAGACTGGCGCTTCAGGGTTGAGCTCGCTCTGTGTTTTATCAACAGAGGACTCATCCACAGAAGTAACAGACTTATGTCCCTTAAAAGAGTTGAAATTAAAAATCTCTTTTGGATCCAGACTATTAACAGAGTTAGGAAGTATGATTCTAGATCTTCCTTGATCAAGAATGAACTTTCCAGATGGTTTTATAACCTTTTCATGATTCAAGGAGTCATAGCTAACATTCCTGTAGTCAAGTCTTCTGGTTCTTTTGAAAACATCTGAGGTTTTGACTCTTTTGAAAGCAGCAGTACCAGAGATCACATCCTCTTGGATTTTCCCAACACAAAAAGCAAAGGACAGAGATGTCTTCTTCTTTTCGTTATAGGGAGCAAGGTCAGAGAAACCAATACCTTGTGTATCCATCTGTGAGTTTATCTTAATGTGCACATCTTGTGCATCCTGGTACTTCTTGATTTGAATTTCTTTTCTCTGCAGGGATTGATGTAAAACCTCCCTTTCGCTTTGAAAATAATCTTTTAAAGCAACAGAGTTAAGTCTTTCAGTTTCAGACTTCTTAACCTCTTCAGACTTTTGTTTCAAAACATTTTCAAACTCTTTAACCTTTTTAGAAAAGATGTTTTCCTTCTTCTGTTGTAAGATTTCTAGCTCAGATTTCTCTTTGAATATTTCTTCCTTTTCCTGTTCTAAGAGAGTTTTCTCTCTCTTGTAGAAGGACAGATCCTTCTGAGCTAGCTTTCTTAACTCTTTCTCTTCAGAAAGCTTTTGTTTCAAGAGTTGAAATTCTTCTGTTAGCAAAGAAACGTGCATTTCCAACTCAGAGTCGGACTTAGATTCAGAAGAGCATACCTTGGCACTGGGTCTGGTGGTCTCCAGCGCTCTGTTGTCTGGCTCTGTCACAGTAAGAGCAAACGCATGAGCCAAATCTTCTTATGTCGTTCTTTCTAACTTCTCTCCGGTCATCCAATCAACCTCTTCTCCCAAACTCTCATCATGCACAGCGACTCCACAGAAGTTGGCTTGCTCTGGTTCATCGTCAGAGGATGAATCAGAGATCCAATTCTCCATCTCAGCAACGTAGCTTCTCTCTCTGTAATTGTACTTGTATTTGTTCTTATAGTAATCCTGGTCTTTTACCAGTTTACCTCTACAATTAGCAGAGAAATGCCCAGGTTTGCCACATCTAAAGCAACGTCCATCATTCTGGTTGATGGGTTGGGCAACATCAGTTTTCTGAGGAACTGGACCATTATACTTTTGTTGAGGTTGTGGTTGCGGTCTTTGTTCTTGTGGAGCTCTGTTATGGTAGTTCTGTTGTGCAGCATAACCTCTGTTCTCATCTTTCCCTTCTCTTTCGTATCTACCTTATCTGTCAAATGCTCTGTTGCCAAATCTCTTGTTAAATTTTTGAGTGATTAATGCAAGAGATTTAGCAAAAGCATTTATGTCATCATCTTCTGATGAACTTTTCTTCAGCATCACTTTCTGCTACCAGACTCTTCTTACCCTTCTTCTTCTCTTTCTTCTTATCTCTGCTAGAACTTTCTCTGTTGGATTTTCCTTCAGTGGTATTCTTTGACTATGAAACTAAAGCAATTGGACCTGCAATGGTGGATTTGCCCTTTTGTTTGACAACATCCTTCTCTTGTGCGGCGAGAGTGCCATACACATCAGTTAGAGACCATGCATCTAGATCCTGGTTAGCTTGTAAAGACATGGACAGATTCAACCATTCATCATTTAAACTTTTCAAAAACAGAACATTGTTATCTTCCTTCGACCTAACAATCCCACATTTTTTGCATTTGTTTATCAACACATTAAATCTGTTGTAGGTTTTTGTTGTAAGGTTTCCTCAGGAAGTGCCTTGAAATCATTGTATTCATTTATACATTGGGTCCTTCTGTTCTTTTTGGTCTTAATTCCACCCTCAAGTTGATTAAGAAGCTGATCCCAGATTTCCTTAGCAGTAACACATGAATCTAGTTCTTGAAATATTTCGTTAGGAATGGCCATAATCAAAAGTCTAACTGCCTTAAGGTCATTTTCCATTTGAAGTTTCTCTTCATCAGTAAACCCGGTGGTTTTAGGTTTAAGATAAGCAGGAATCTCAGTAGTAGTTTCTGTTGTGGGTACACGTGGAACCAAAACCATGGGTTTGCAAGGTCCATCCATGACAGAACGCATTAAATCTCTGTCCATCCCATCAAGGAAGTTAACCATCCTAATCTTCCATTGAGGATATTCATCTCTCGGAATAGTAGGAGGCTTGGTCAGAGAACCAACAGTATAAATGGCGTTGATGTTGTTAGCCATTTTTCAGAAAAACAGAGTATAATGGTTTCAAACGATTTTGAAAGAGAATAAGTTGAAAGTAAGTGAACAGTAACCAATGGAACAGTAATGAACAGTAGATAAGATCTTTAAACTAGGCTGGAAAGCTTAAATGAGAGATATAATAACTTTTAAACTAGTAAATTGTAAAACAAAGTGTACTAGGAAGCTTTGAATCACACACACAATCAACAACAGTGAATCAACCTTGGTAGATTGGATTGTTTGATTTAAGAAAATCAAGCTAGCTCTGATACCAACTGTAGGTTCCCAGATTCACGTTGCATCACAATAATGGTAAGAAAATAGACAGCGGAAGCATATTAAATAAAGCCATTAATGTGAGTGATTGTATAAACGATATAATAACTGTGAGTATCAAATATAGAACAGTAATAATGATAACAAGATCAAGTATAAAAGCTGCTCGTATATTGATAATGAATCACACCAAGAACACGTTCAAGTGTGTGTTCGGAAATCTCACATGACACAATATCGTACGGAGATAGTGCTATGGAATACTGCAGTGTGTGCTTTAACAATTGTGGAAAACTATTCTTCCAAAAGCTTACAATCGTTTGTTCCACTACCTCACTATTTATAGCCCTGATAAAGTGTAGACGGTGTACTATCGTGCCCTGGAATGACACGTGGAAAGTGTGTCTCCTTTCTTTAGGGCATACGTGGAAAGTATGGACACGTGTCTGACACTTACGATTTCTTACGAGACTTAGGCACCAAAAAGGTCTTCACTTCACCAGAGCTCATTAGACCAGAGCTCTGTTTGTCTTTGGGTATGAACAGTTCTTCTGTTGATCTTCTGCCAGAGCTCTGTTGAGCTCTGTTGGTTCCACCAGAACTCTGTTGAGTTCTGTTGGTCTTCTTGATGAGTTTCTTCTAAGTCTTCTGCTTGATCTTTGTTGGTCTTCTGACTTGATAATATTTTCAATACTTTTACATAAGAGATACTTGGGGCTAACAGATACGGTTAACGGTTCAATGTTTCAATGTTTCTCAAGAAGATCGCAAATAAACACTCATTCGCGGTAGCTTTGAAAGTTGATCTCGTTTGAACTAACGAAGAAGGATCACCTATTATTTGATGAATAGGATGAGCTTTCGTCCATTTTATCGAGTGTGGGTGTGGAACATAAGATGACTGAACATTGTCAATATTAGCATGTACTTCTTCATCAACCAATGGTACAGGAACTTCAACATTTGTAGTTTCTGGAGGAGTATCATTTGTACGAATTGGTTCTCCAGAAGGTTCTAATGATTGATGAGGTTCAGATGTAGCATTAACTGAAGATACATCTATTTGTGTTGGAACATCCACAGATGTAGGGATAGAGTCTTGTGTAACAGCGTTCTTCGGTAAAGTATTGTCCGAAGCAGGAGTAGAAACATCAACAACTGTTGTGTGAGTTGTATCCGGTATTGTATTGACATTGACAGCGGAATCAGTTGTGGATGCTCGTTTCTTCTTGTTAAGAACATTAGAAGAAGGATTGTAAGTACCATAATACTCATCGTAAAATTCTTCAAATAACATATCAAGATCAGATAAATTCGTAAAATTCATTCATTCATCATCCAACAGTGTGTTTAATTTCAGTTTATCTCTGAATGGTTCAAAGATACCAAGTCATGGTTTTCATTAGTATTGAAATCTCATTGAAGTGGGTTAATCTCAATTAGTAGATGGTGATGAGCATGATCAGGTTGGGTGAGGTTAGTTCTGAATGTGTGGCTAAAAATAGTTCTTCTGTGACTCCTGGAACCCTCCCATATGATATTTCAAACAAACCCCAACCCATTAATTACAACAAGATGCAACATTGATATCAGAGAATGTGTAGGCAAAATGTTCAATAATGTTTTATATCACTTATAATGTTTTTAGTTTCATGTTTGATATATGTTTATCGTTCATTCATTCATCATCCAACAGTGTGTTTAGTTTCATGTTCAATGAGTATTGGTTGTTAAACCTTATAGGAAAGCATCCCGACAGTATTAAAGTGTTTGTCTCATATAGTTCACTAATGTTCATCTGTCTTCATGTGTAGGCAAAATGTGTCGGCAAAATGTTTAATAATGTTTACACAAAATGTGTAGGTTGAATGGATAAGGTTAAATGTTTGTACATGTTCATTTGTATTCATAGAACCTAAATTTTGTGATGTTCACTTTGGTTCATACATAGGGTTGGGTTCATCCATGTTCATACATACTTACACGAACCTTTATGAACAGTCTTTATCATTCGCATCTTCCATGTTCATATTATTTCTTGTATACTTGGGTTCATCCATGTTCATTCACAATCAAGTTAAAACTACAAGTTAATGAAAATAAATAATTCTTATAATAAAAAGTGCAACAAAAAAATTAATAATGAAAAGTTAATGAAAATAAATCTTATAAAATTTGATAAATATGAATTAATTAAAATTAAAAAGTACATAAATCTAAAGATATAACTTTAAGGGATTCAAAATTTTAAATAGTGTTTTTGTTACAATTATATCCTTAACGGGGTGACATGGTTGGTTAAATTGAATGCAAAAGATTATTTGTCTTTTTAACCAAATTATGAAATTTGTTACGTTTTCGAAGGAGCAGAATTCAATCCATCGACTCATGCAAAGGAATAATCAAATTGCATTCAAAGAAACATTCATTTCATGAATTGAACCAAACAAATGGATTGACCATTCCAACCCCCTTTAAAATCCCATGAACTAAACATCACTAAAATTAATACATGTTCACCAGTTTTTAAAATCGCATAAATACACCATTCCATTTTAATCAAATTAATTATCATATATGAAATATATTTTTCATCTGTGTATTAGCTAATTAAGGTGAGTAAAATTAAATCGCAAATGCAACAACCAACCAACCAAGAAATAAAGAAAACCAACGTGTAAATATGCATTACAGCATTTCCAATCTACATATCCTCAATCTCGGTATCCAAAACCAAACCAAACTTCACTAGAAAAAAACTTTATAAGAAAAAAATAATAAAATTGAAAAAACATCTCTGTTTTCTCACAGTTTCAAAGCAGAAGCAGAAAACAACAGCTACAGATATGGATTTCACATTCATCATATACATGACCATGAACAACAACTACCTATCTGTATCGAAAACCATATCTAGCTCATACATCACCTCTTGGCTATGGCTATGCCTATTCAGTGGAGCACCTACTTCGACTGGGCCCTCAGCTCCATCTCCATCATCCTCTGCAATGCTTCCGGCCCACCATCAGTAACTGACAAAATCATTCATTCGCTATTATTATATATAAATCTTAATTCAACTTACTAAAGTGGTTGAATTCTTAGGATGAACAAACATCAATGAACATGGATGAATGGAACAAACAGGGCACTCGTTGAACATGGATATTTGAAGACAACATTCAATTCATGATAGTGCGAAAAATACTTGATAAAAATTAATTGAAAACATTATGTGTTGCAAACTAGAAGGCAACATATGTGTTAATTTACGTATGTAAATGTGCAGACACAGTAGTTGTTGCTGGTAGACGTGAAGGTCCTGCAAGAGAAGGTATTGCATATTTTAAATCTGATAGGTTGTTCAACACTTATATGTTTATTAACTAACAACTAGCAAAAGAAATGATGATAAGTATGTAACTTGTATGTATGATCAGCAACAGCAGCTGAGGAAAAAGAAGCAGTTAATTGCAGAACATGTAATAAATAAATACATAATCAATCGAATGTCATGGCTAGATTTTGAGTTAACAAAGTTAATGCTTTTTTATAGCATCTATCATTGCAAAAACAATTAATCGAATATCATGGCTAGATTTTGTCCGATTAGCGTATGGGTTCATATTTCGCAGAGCGTCATAAACATTGAATTTATTCCATGCATGACTTGTTGGGTTTCGACGGGATCGCAGCGGAAAAACATACAAACATATAAACAAGAAAATTAACTTCGAAACCCTACAAGCCCGGATCCGTAACGAACAAAATAAAGACCAAAAACCAACCATAGGGGGTTTAGAAAAATACCTCAAGTGGTTGTATCGGGATGAAATCAGAGCACAAGAAACCAACATAGGTCTCCTCTAGAAGTATCCACACGTGAGTACGGTACGTCTCCCTAACGATTGCTAGCCCACGAGAACCAAAAACTCAATACACACAAAATCGATTTGTGTGTGTTTGTGTGTGTGTTCGTCGATCAATAGGAGAGGGAAGGGAGAGAGATTTCAATCTTGTTCTCCAAGTTTTTGCAAAAACTAAATTAACCTCAACCTAATTAAGATAAGTTTAAATACTCTCTCATTCCATAAATGGTTCGGGCCTTTAGTTTAACTTTAAACTCTAATGGGCTTTAAGCCTTTTATTAATTATTAACATAATAATTAATGTATTAGCTTAAATATTACTTTTTAGATGTTGGCCCTTTCGGTTTTAATTATTAACATAATAATAATTATTCGAATTAAGTCCACTATATAACTAACATAATTATATATTCGCACGCGTATATAGTTTTGGTTCACGACCATCATGGATTCATGGTCAATTCGAGGACTACGCACTCTATGCATGCGCCCCTCATAGGTTCACTTGATGTCAGTAGTGTTTTCATGTGACGTGGGCATAGAGAAACCTACAATCTTCCAATTGCACACGACGCATAAAATACAGACAATGGTTATGTGTCTAGCAATGCGTCACCGCCCCTAAAGTCAAATGAATATGTGATTTCCAAGCTCTTATTGATATAATCAATAACATGAGCAGAATATTTCTTATCCTTTTGCTACACGATATCTCATATTGAACTCAAGGCATAGATCAGGCTCATCCTTGGTTGTTCAATAATTATGTTTCTCGATCCCGATATTTGTTAAGTAAACGAATACTATTGGTTCAATCAATACACTCGTGTGTGGCCACATAATTCTCAATTTATATCATCGAGGGGCCTAGAGATTTCTCTCTCATCATGAGAGGATCAAATTCCATATTGCATGCATAAGACTCTTACACAACTTACATTGTACCTAAAATAGCCCTTATAATCACCCGGTTAAAGGTAACGTTAAGTATATACTTGTGCTTGAGGTCCCAATATGCACCTCATGTCTGGGGATAAAAGAACACATTATCATTTCAAGACTCACTTTATGACGTCCATCTATGAAGTGATCTTAAACACGGGTCTATCCAACACTTGAACCCCACAAGTGCAAGTGACTCTGGTTGCACCCCGTACTGGCCCAACTTGATTATGACCAGACTTCACAATAATCTTAGTTTGTTACCAGTCCCCCAGTAACAATCGACCATGGATCATTTTAAATAATATCATATTATTTATGGATTTAAACATGTTAATATAGAACACAATGAAATGTAGTGTAATGACATACCCCGTATGCATAAAACATATAGAATTGCATTGCTTAATGTTCTAAGAGTATACTGAATTACAGATCAATTCAAACACGTATAAGTCTTAAACCTATAGAGCTAGTGTGAACATCATGCTTTCTCTAACTCATAGGTTTAGTGAATGGATTTGTCGGATTATCTTCTGATCGAACTTTGCAAACCTTAACATCCTCTCGATGGATCATCTCTCGAATGATGTGATATTTTCTCAAAATGTGTTTGGACCGCTGATGAGACCTTGGTCCATTTGCTTGAGTTGTGGCACCCTCGTTATCACAGTAGATCTAGACGGGTCCATTAATTCTAGGAACCACACCAAGGTCTGTGATGAATTTCTTCATCCACACGGCCTCCTTCCCGGTGTCTGAAGCAACCAGGTATTCTGATTCTGTAGTCGAATCTACAATCGTGCTCTGCTTAAAGCTCTTCCAATTTACAACACCACCATTCAGTGTAAACACAAAACTTGATTGTGACCTGAAGTCATCACGATCGGTTTGAAAGCTACCATATGAGTATCCTCGAACGCACAGATCTCCTTCTGTACCACCGTATAGCAGGAACATATCCTTAGTCCTTCTCAGGTACTTGATGATATTCTTTACTGCTACCCAGTGAGCTTCACCCGTGTTTGACCGGTATCTACTAGTCATGTTCAAAGTATAAGATACGTAAGATCTAGTACATATCATGACATACATTATGGATCAAATTAGTGAATCATAAGGAACACCCTTCATGCGATCTATATCTTACTTTGTGGAAGGACATTGAGACTTGCTCAATTGTACACCATGAACCATTGGAAAATTTCCTCTCTTGGAACTCTCCATCTTGAAGCGTTTCAAGACCTTGTAAATGTATGTACTTTGGCTTAATCCAATTAAGCGCTTAGGTCTATCCCGATAGATCTTTATTCCAAGGATATAGGCGGTCTCTCCCAAGTCTTTCATCGCGAAAAATTTCCCTAGCCAAGATTTGATCGCGCTGTGTTTCATCATGTTCATCAATCAAATGAACATCTATGTCTACTCTCCTCAACGTCGTTACAAACAACTTGATCGCTCATGTTCATGATGCAACAATATGAATTCATACACTAATTTGATACTAAAAACTTACAAAATATTTGAGAATTAATAATATAGCTAGAATCAAGAAAACATTGATGTTTGTAACTCTCTCAATAAATGAATGTCATACAACAAATACATGCAATTCCATCCATGCCCCTATTTAATGGTTGGATACACATTTGAAACCACGATGTAAAATGACTTCCTATAGGTTGATTGGAGTTAACAAAGTTAGCACAAAATGCGAGGTTAACAAATGAACCTAACCCTATATATATATATATATATATATATATATATATATATATATATTGTTAACCAAAAAAAAGGTATTAACTTTGTTAACCTATTTGTAGTCGTTGATCAAATACATGTGTGGTTGTGATGAAATCTTGGTGTGACATTTATTACAATATTAGTCAAAACATAAAAAATCAAAGGAACGCTTTGTGATAAGGGTTAAGTTGGTATTTCATAAATAGTTTTTTTAGTTTTTTTTCTAAGATTTTTAAGTGCGGAGTTACAAAAATCAATAATTGATGGGGGAGTTACAATATTGATATAGGTTTCTGTTGGTCCCAGCTATGGATTAGCAATGGTAAACAAGTATTGTAGAAGGGGGGGTTGAATACAATACACAAAAATTTCACTTAATTTAATTCTTTTATTGAAAAACTTCAAATAAGAATTACACACAGAAACTATTGATTGTTGT
Organism: Saussurea involucrata; assembly: GCA_033807775.1. Taxonomy (NCBI): domain Eukaryota; kingdom Viridiplantae; phylum Streptophyta; class Magnoliopsida; order Asterales; family Asteraceae; genus Saussurea; species Saussurea involucrata. The sequence continues at coordinate 25,611,002 of CM066312.1, forward strand.
GGAACAGAACAGATAAAATCTACTCAAACAATCTAACACACAGTCACACAGAGAATGAAGAACAATTGTAACACACTAAGAAAACAAATGAACTTCTTGAGAGAGAAAGGCCAGCACTTGAAAGCTTGAGAGTCTGTAAAACTGGTTGTTTGCAAGGTTGAAGATGATCTCCTTATATAGTGCCTCATGCATTAAATGCATGGACACTTGTCAAGCAGGGCTTGGATGGCAGGATGGAAGCAGCTCTTCTGAAAAGTACTGGGATGTACTTTTGTCTTTGTATGTTTTGTCTTGAAGCGTTGACCTCTTGTTGAATCTGAACTTTCTTCAAAGAGATAACAAATCCAAAGACCTCTTTTTCTGATCCTTAGATTATATCTCTGTCATTGCAAGATATCTCAAATATTTTGCAGAGAGAGCAGAATATACCTGTTGTAAACTGTTGGCCTAGGATGTCTTCAAGGATATCCTGCCGATCATATCTTCAAGAGATTCTTCAGATCAAGTCTTTAACATCTTCAAGAGATCCTGGAGATCAAGACTAGGAGATCCTGGAGATCAAGTCTTGGAGATCCTGGAGATCAAGTCTAGGAGATCCTGGAGATCAAGTCTTTACCATCTTCAGGAGATCCTGGAGATCAAGTCTTTAACATCTTCAACATATCCTGCCGATCATGTCTTCAACATCTTTAAGAGATCCTGCATATCATGTCTTCAACATCTTCAAGAGATCCTACCGATCAAGTCTTCAAGATTTTCCTTGCTCTTCAAGTGTACTGGCCTGAAACCTTAGGACCTTGTACTGGCTTGAAACCTTAGGACCTTGTACTGGCCTAAAACCTTAGGACCTTGTACTGGCCTAAAACCTTAGGACGTCCCAAGTAGCAGCTTAATCTTTGGTTGAGAAATATATCTTCAATCCGCCTTGAAGATATACTTCTACTTTGTTTCTTCGGTTGATCTTCGACTTCACCGAACATTTTTATACAATTAAACTGCTTGTAAAGAACCTAGAAATTATTCTAAGTATGAACTGTGTAAAATTGAGAGACTGAGGTCATCTTCAAATCTTAAGTGACCCAACAATCTCCCCCTATTTGAGGATGACATCCATACTTAGAATCTGAGAAGTAAACACTGAATAATTCATTTTTGACCCTTGTTTACTCTTTTGGGTTCTTTTCACATAGTCCATTCTTTTTGTTCTTTTTGGATTTTTTTTTTGTATCCGACATTTACAAGTAAAAAGAAATGGTAAAGTATATTGTACAAACAAATGAAAGAAAAAGGAATTAAGTATAGACAATATGAACATAACAAAAATTACTTGCATCTTTGGAGGGACAAGTTGAAACTTGTGTCTGCTTGAGGATTCTTCATTTTGATCAGAAGCCCTGAGGATTCTTTGAGGGAGGGTTGAGTTTGAGTGAATCAGCCTCAGGATGCTTATGGCCATCTCTTGCATCTCCTTTCTTTTGTTGGCATCTTCAGCTCTTCCTGTTCAGCATCATCATCCTTTGTCTTTGTTTTGCTCCCCCTCAGTTAGATCAGTCGGTCTTTGTGTTTCTCCCCCGTTGTTAGATTTGCCCGGACTGATGTGCTCCCCCTTGACCGGTCCGCCGATTTTCTCATTTTTTTTTTGAGTTTGACGCTGGATATGAGTACTGAGGGGTTGATGTTGCTCCCCCTCAGATGAATTCTCCCCCTCAGCGGCCGACGAAGGAGAAACACTAAGATGAAATATCGGCCATGATGTAGAAAAATCGGCAGCTGATGTGTAATTTTTTTTTTGAAGCTATACATAAAGTCAGGATAAGAGAAAGATGGAAGATGAGAGATGTGAAGAAATGAGAGGAAAAAATATGTTGGGTAATAAGATGTAGAGAAGGTTGAGTGTGATAGGAGATATAAGGTTTAGGGTGTAGGATGAGATGTATGAAGAATAGAAAAAGTAGGAGAGAGAGAGAGAGAAGGGAGTGAGTCTTAAAAAAAAGATGAGGGTTATGGGAAGGGTGGGTTTCGGTGGGGGGTGTGGGGTAAAATCTCGGCCAAAAATTGAGAGAAAAGGTAAAAAATGTAACCCAAAAAAAATTACTAGGAGAAGGGTGTTGAGGGTGTTAGCATGCACGTCGATGTGGGGGAGTTTAGGCATGCACGTCGGTGGGGTGGAGGGGAAGCATGCACGTCGGTGGGTGTGGGGTAGGAGCATGCACGTCGGTGGGGTGTGGGGAGAGCATGCACGTCGGTGGTGGTGGCGTCGGTAGGGTGTGGCGTCGGTGCTAGGGTGTGGCGTCGGTGGGGGAGGGGGGTGAGTGGCGTCGGTGGGGGGAGAGGCGTCGGCAGCTTGGTCGGCGGTGGGTGTTGTCGGCGGCAAAGGAGTCGTCGGCGGGGTGAAGGTAGCCGACAAGAGGGTTTATTTTTTTTTTTGGTTGGTTGTCTTAGTTGGCTAGGATAGTTTGTAAGGGGATGTGTATGATATGGGTCTTAGAAAAATTTATAGGAGAAGAGAGATGGTAAGGTGAAGGTAAGAAAAGAAAGGGCGAAGGTAGGATAGAGGTAGGTTTGGGTAGAAAAGATAATGGATGGTTAGGTTGGATTTGACTTGGATTGATGAAGGTAAAAAGGTAAGTATGTTTGGTGTGTGAGGCAAAAGGTAAGGATTTTATTGGGATAGGTAAAAGTAGAAAAAGGAGAGTAGAGGAGAAGAATTAGAAAGAAAAATAGATGGACTTTTCTTGTAACTGATAAAAATCAATACGATAAATTTTTAACTGATAAAAATATATACATAATTTTTTTTTTGATTTTTCTATTTTCTTTTTCTCTCTTTTTTTTTTGACTTTTTTTTTATTTTTCTTTTCTCTCTTTCGGAAGATTGTTGAGAAAGATCTTCAGAAGATTTGTGGGAAGCAAACATCTTCAATCTTCAAGAGTAATCTTCAGATGTGGGTCTTCAAGTCATCTTCAAAAAGTGATCTTCAAGACCAGGAGGTTGTTTCACATAGACCTCTTTCAAATTGAGAGAGTTCTTCTTTCATTACAGTGACCCAACATGGATCTGCCAAGCCTTCTTCAAATTTCTTTGGGTTTTATAAAAGACAAAAGATTCACATAGAAGGGAGAGAAGGGAATATTTGGTGAGTGTGAATATTTAGTGGGATGGAGGAGGGAGGAGGTGTTTGAATGGAACAAGAAAGGTGAGGATTAGAAGTAAAGACATCTTTAGTAGATTACCTGTCAATTCTGTGAAGAAGATGAGAAGCACTTAGCTGGTACTAGAGCAGTTGAGAGGGGGTGACCTTCAGAATCATCCATGTCATTTATCTGGGCCATGAAGCACAAATTTGAAATGTCCTTCTCGCTTTCAGATGTGGGTTCATCTGCCAAATCACGGGTTTTAGCAGGCAAACCCTTTCCTTTTCTGACTAGTCTTGCGTTTCTTTCTTTTTCTCTCTTGTATTTTTCTTTGTATCTTTCAGCCCGGTCAGAATCATATTTGGATCTTCCTGGTTTTGAAGAAAATCGGCCGGAGGAAAAAGTTCCGGGTTTTTCAAAACGTTTACTTCTACACTCAGAAGAAAAATGACCCTTTTTACCACAGTTAAAACATTCCTCATTAGATTTGTCTGAGGAGGTGTGTTTGGAGAGAGAAGAGGAGGGTTTTCGACTAAACTTAGATTTTTCAGAAGAAAAGTGAGATTTGGATTTAGAATACCCATCCATCCTGGCCATTCCATATGATAATTTGTCAACTGAAGTTTCCTCACATTCATCATCAGCATCACTAAGATATGCTTCTGAATGCTCATTGGGATCTTCTTGACTATCATGGTCAGAGTCAGATGGATACGTGATTCTTGGAGTACACATAGTTTTTTTGGAAGAGTCACTTAAGAGAGCTATAGAAGAGCCCTTTATATCTGTGATGACAGACTTCCTTTGCAGCTTAGTCTGCTCATAGTTGAAAAGAGTTCCATAAAGAGAAGTGAGAGGCATGTGATCAAGATCCTTGGTTGTCTTTATGCAAGTGCAGATGTTTTCCCAAAAATCAGGAAGACAATCCATAAACTTGCACAGGACTTCCTCATTATCATACATGTGACCCAACAGTTTAAGATCATTGAGAAGACTGTTAAAGCGATTATAGTAGCCTGAAAGAGATTCTCCTTTCTCATAAGAGAAGAGTTCATATTTTATAACAAGAGCAATCTTCCTGCTCTTTTTCACTTCAGACGTACCTTCATAAAGAACACATAGAGTGGACCACATTTCCTTAGCAGTAGAAAAATTTACAAGAGAATGATAAACCTCATCAGGCAAAGAGAGGGCAATGATGGCTCTGACTTTAGTGTCAAGAGCTACAAGACGCTTATCTTTATCATTGTACTTACTAGGGTCCTTTACAATGTATCTCCCAGTAGCAGGTGTTCGTTCTTCCTCATCAGAAGAAGACTCATCACCATCCTAATGTTTATTTTTGGCATTAAAACGATCCCAAACTCTAGGAACAAGAGGTCCTTCATGAAGTATAGTAGGATATCTGCTGTCGACTCCTTCTAGGAAGAGCATCATACGACTTTTCCACAGAGAGAAGTTATTGGGGTTAAACTTTGGTGGTTTGGCTATGGAGCCATTGTCGTATGATCCAGCAATAGAGTTTTGAGAAGAAACATTGTTTAAAGAAGAAGATGAAGCCATTGCAGATCAAGTTTATTAGATTAAACTGACCTGCTCTGATACCACTTGTTGGTCCCAGCTATGGATTAGCAATGGTAAACAAGTATTGTAGAAGGGGGGGTTGAATACAATACACAAAAATTTCACTTAATTTAATTCTTTTATTGAAAAACTTCAAATAAGAATTACACACAGAAACTATTGATTGTTGCGGAACAGAACAGATAAAATCTACTCAAACAATCTAACACACAGTCACACAGAGAATGAAGAACAATTGTAACACACTAAGAAAACAAATGAACTTCTTGAGAGAGAAAGGCCAGCACTTGAAAGCTTGAGAGTCTGTAAAACTGGTTGTTTGCAAGGTTGAAGATGATCTCCTTATATAGTGCCTCATGCATTAAATGCATGGACACTTGTCAAGCAGGGCTTGGATGGCAGGATGGAAGCAGCTCTTCTGAAAAGTACTGGGATGTACTTTTGTCTTTGTATGTTTTGTCTTGAAGCGTTGACCTCTTGTTGAATCTGAACTTTCTTGAAAGAGATAACAAATCCAAAGACCTCTTTTTCTGATCCTTAGATTATATCTCTGTCATTGCAAGATATCTCAAATATTTTGCAGAGAGAGCAGAATATACCTGTTGTAAACTGTTGGCCTAGGATGTCTTCAAGGATATCCTGCCGATCATGACTTCAACATATCCTGCCGATCATATCTTCAATATCTTCAAGAGATTCTTCAGATCAAGTCTTTAACATCTTCAAGAGATCCTGGAGATCAAGACTAGGAGATCCTGGAGATCAAGTCTTGGAGATCCTGGAGATCAAGTCTTTAACATCTTCAACATATCCTGCCGATCATGTCTTCAACATCTTTAAGAGATCCTGCATATCATGTCTTCAACATCTTCAAGAGATCCTACCGATCAAGTCTTCAATATTTTCCTTGCTCTTCAAGTGTACTGGCCTGAAACCTTAGGACCTTGTACTGGCCTGAAACCTTAGGACCTTGTACTGGCCTAAAACCTTAGGACCTTGTACTGGCCTAAAACCTTAGGACGTCCCAAGTAGCAGCTTAATCTTTGGTTGAGAAATATATCTTCAATCCGCCTTGAAGATATACTTCTACTTTGTTTCTTCGGTTGATCTTCGACTTCACCGAACATTTTTATACAATTAAACTGCTTGTAAAGAACCTAGAAATTATTCTAAGTATGAACTGTGTAAAATTGAGAGACTGAGGTCATCTTCAAATCTTAAGTGACCCAACAGTTTCCATAAAAAAATTCAAAATTTCTAGTTTTTTGAGTTTGCTCTCGTTCATCTAAGTTCGTGTTTGCAAGAAGATGGATGTTCGTATGCAAGAAGATGGATCGTTTGTTGAAACACAACTCAATGGAAATGACGAATCGGCAACGCAAAACGGAAGTACCAGCACCGTCAAAATAGCCGAACCGAACGTAAACGACTTGATCGATCAATATGTTTTTTAGAGTTGTTGTTTTGGTGATGTAGATTTATATTAAAAAAATGTATTCTTCATCAATAGAATTAGTGTGTTGACATTGTTGTTGGTTCATGCATGTTCGAAATACACAAACGTTCACGTTCTAGTTTAGCCATATTTGTTGTTCACGAATGTTCATAACATATGCATGACGACGATCATCACAAGAACACGTCTAACATTTTTTAATGGAGTAGTTTAATATGAGTTTGTATGCTATGATTGTTTGTCCCACTAATTATTATGGATTATTTTTTTTAATGAAATATTTTAATACAACCTATCTACAAGTACCAAATCAAACATCTACAAGTAACCAAATTATGCAAATTGGACGGACATTTCATATTTTGTTAATGTTTTGTTCATGTGGGTTCTTTAATATGAAGGTAGGACCTTGATCTTCATGCATGTTCATGAACCTTTGTGTATGAACGCATTTGTTCATTCATGGCATTAAAAATGCTTTGGTTCAATGACGAAACGAACAACCATGAACCTTGACTTTCCGGTTTGGTTAAATGAAGATAGAACCTTAAAGTATGACACAGATACACAAACACCCTTACCATATGAAAAAACAAAGCAGCATGCAAACACTTACTAATCCAAAGTTATAGATTCAATAATAGCCTAAACACGACAACCTATTATTTTGCCGAACTAGAACGTGAACGTTTGTGTGTTATGAACATTCGTGAACAACAAATATGGATAAACTAGAACGTGAACGTTTGTGTGTTTTGAACATGCATGAACCAACACACAATACCAACACACTAACTCCATAGATGAAGAATACGTTTTTTTTGTTAGGACCATAAATGTCCTATAAAATAGAAAGTGATATAAAGGTTTTATATTTTTTTATTAATGCTTTTGTAAAAGCATTTATTAATGTTATTGTGTTTATTAGAGTAATGGGCTTGGGCTTTAAGCATTAAGACCTAGCTATTTAATGCTACTTTATGTGAGGAAATTAGGTTGGCCGTGTGAGATTAATCAGATTGCGCTTCATAGGTTTAGAGAGAGAGCTTTTCATTCTAATATTGTAACCTCTCCATATTTATTCAATATACGATTATCAATTGATATATCATTGTTACTTAATTAAACAGGGATCTACAAGTGGTATCAGAGCTTTGTTGGTGTGGCTCAGGCTTAGCTGGAGTCTCGGTGATAGGTTATGTCGTTCAGGTTGACAGCTCGGTCAGTCTTAGTCTTAGTCTTTTCTCCCCCTCATGTTGATCAGGATCCTCCTGGTCATCATGCTTCCTTTTCAAGCCTTGTGCTTGACCCTTACATGTGTTCTCGAGACTGGCAACCCTATCAGATAACGTGGCTAGGGTGCGTTGAACGTCGGTTAGGGTAGTGGTAAGGTTGTCAAGTTTAGTGTGTATTTGGGCTTGGGAGTCGCTTTGAGTGGTTAGGGTTTGTGTTTGTGAGCGTAGAAGACTCACTAGGTCAGCTTCGTAGGATGTATCGGTTGTGTTTTGAGACATGAGCTTGTCGAGGAGTGCGGCTTTTAGGGCGTCGCTGCTCATGTTTTGCGGGTTTGGGGTAGGGTGGGGAGGTGGAATAGGTGTTTGAGCAGGTGTCTCGGTGACCACTTCTTTACCTTTTATGGACCTTTTAATGAAGTCCAGATCCTACGATAGCTTCTTCAAAATCTCAGTTTGGACAGCCTTTAAGGCGCCGTCCAGGGTTTCCTTGGAGACAAACTCCGGGAAGCTAACACCTGGCGCACGTAGACTGTTAGTTGTAGTAACTATGGTGGATTGCACCGCAGTATGGCTTGCACTCACGGTTGGCATGATGATAGCCGTGGCAGGACTTCCACCATGTCCTCGTAAGCCGCCAAGAGGTAGACTTACTCTGGGTGTTTCGGTCAAGTCACAAAGAATCTCGACGTTAGCCGCGCTGGTTTCCAGTGTTCTAGCCAAAGAAAAAATATCGTCAAGTGGCTCTAGACTCAACTGTGCATCCAAAGAAGGCGAGAACCAGGGTAGGGGTTCTCTTGTTTCAACACCAGAACTCTCTGAGTGAGAGACCGGTGGCAGTTGTACTACGTCCCCTTGTGCAAATGAAACAGTAGCCTGTTGAGAGGATACTGAGTGGCTGAGGGGGGGGGGGGGTGCGAGTGCGTCGCTAGGCCCACCACGTCTTTTTCAATACCATGTCCTAACGAATGAGACGGGGTAGTGGATGTGGCTGCCTGGCTAATTTGAGGTTGGGTGGAGGCAACCTGAGTAGATTGCCTCTTCTCTCTATATCTCTCGTTATTCTGTTTACTTCGCCTTTCCCGCACTCGCTCACTTTGATTTTCATTTTCAACTAATTCTCCCTCCGCTTTTCTTATCTCTCCAATCGAGGCTTGGGTTCGAGGGATAGGCTCAAGACGAAACCGGTCGTCGTTGTTATCATCAGAGTCAGTTGATTCTTCTCCTGAGCCTAAGGACCCTGATTCGGAACCGGACTCCAAACCTGATTCAGAACCAGATTTGGAACCCGACTCTGAGCTAGAGTCTGATTCAGAGGCAGATCCGGATTTTGAGCCGGATTTGGAGCTGGAAGAAGAAGCTGCCTCTTCTTGAGCCGAGTCACGCATAATGTCCATAACTTCCACTTCATGTAAGGATGGATCGGCATCTTGGGGTTGTGTGGATGCATGGGGTGGGGTGGCTGGGTGTCGGGACGAGCTAGCTCCGCGAGACAATCGTTCAGCATCGCCCACGTCTTCTCCCCTCACAGTATTTTCCCTCATCACACCCTGTCCGGGAGCCCCTGCTCGTCGGACCCTTCCTCCTCTAGTACGCGGACCCTCGCGCCTCTCGGGTCGTGCTCCTTGGGCAGGTCCTGTCGGATCTGGCTGGACCATCGGAGCGACTAGATTGTTCTCTCTCCTATATGCTACCACACTCGGCGCAGAAGGATTTGCGAGAGTTAGCAAGTCTGCAGGTATGAGCATTGGGACTACTCCTTGAATGGGTTGCTTGTTTTGAATTCTAGTCATACGAGTAGAAGTTAGTACCTCATGTGCAGAACGCCTTGGAATTGTAAGGTAGACCTCGAGAAAATAGGCAACAAGAAGGATGAGAAGTCGTGGGAACGGGAGGCACGGTATGCGTTTGTTGCCCTCCCTCAGTTGTACCTTCTGGATCAGCTCGTTCCAGAGAATGGATGCAAAGTCGGTGTGCCGGTTGTAAGCCACACCGTGTATGAGTCGCAGTAGATTGATGCTTGTCTGGTTGATTCCCTTGGTGATCGCTGATAAGCATCGGTTCAGGACGGTAAAAAGGGTTTACCAGATCGGCCCGTCAGGTGAGATCTGGTGAAGTGTGATGGATGGTTGACCTCCTTTGCGTACCCCAGAGCATGCATTTCCTAGCATAGGAGTACGTCTGAAACTGGGTTGTCGAATCTGATTCTACCAAGGACGGAAGTAGCGTCCGGTAGCTGGAGGACCTGACGGAGTAGGTCTCTGGTGATGACTACCGGTGTGTTGTCAATCTGGCCTTCAAGATCGATTTCAGGCCCATGTGCAACTGAGGTGAGAGACCTCCAGAGTTGCTTCACGTACACCCTTGGGACTTCGGCAGTTGCCGCAATGCGTAATGGATGGAGTGGCCTTTCAAGATCTCGATTATCACTGGGCAGTGACAAATTATTGTTGCCGTGTCCATGTGATAGTTGTTTGGTAGAATCGGTGGATTCGGTCCACCCGGAAGGAGTGCGGCTTTGGCATTCTGATCGGGATTGTTTTGTTGAGCCATCGAAGTTCCTGGAAATCATGCATGTGAGATAATTTGGCAATACAAAACCATGTTGGAAACGTTCTGGAGTTTAGGTTCCCGGGTTTGAATGGGACCGGGAAGCTAAAGTGATCCAGAACATACACTTACCCGGACTCATTTGAACCCAGGGTTAAACATAAAGTATACTGGGAAAGCAAAAACAATGAATAAGGAGAGTCCCGGGACATGCCAAACCCGGATCCGAAACCGGGGCCGGGAATGGTCGTACCCGGGAAATGGAAATCGGGAGTATATAGGAGCCGGGACGGGGCCGGAACCGGGGTCAATCCGAGACTGATAACATATACCGGGACTTAACCCGTACCAGAACCAACCCGGAACCGGTACCATACCGGGAGTTTCTCCGTACCGGTTAACGTACCGGGGTCAGCCCGGAACCCTTAGTCGGGGAACCATTCGAGTCGGGAAACAAAGTCACCCTGGGAGACGACCCGGGATAGGGCGAATCCCGGGAGTCTTCGACCTCGGGTGCCGCAACCCCGGTGTCTAATGTGGGAGACGCCTTTCGGCATTCGAACTTTTACAAACTCAAATCGGGGTCAAACTAAATGAAAACGAAGGTCGGGAAACACCTCAAGGGGGGGTCGTCGCCCCTCTAATCGAGATTAGATGTGCATGATTTGGCGAAAAACGCACGATCAGAGGGTTTGATAACCCTAGTCGGTCGCGATGATTCGTATTCGGTCGAATCGAGTTGAAAATTCCTCCAATCGAACGATTTAGAAGGATCGATTAAGATAGAAAACATACCTGTGATTTGGAGATGAAATCGGAGTCTGATCGGAGTAGAAATCGATTGCGTGAGAGGAAGTTGCTCCAGGAGAGGTTTTGAGCGCGAAGATTTGAAAGTTGTGAGAATAAACAAAGGAAAACCGATTTATATACCGACCCGGACCCGGGAGTGTGTCCCGGTACCGGGTTGTTTCCCTCTCCCGTTCCCGACTTCTCTCAACTGTGAGTTATTTACAAATTTTACCCCTAAATTTAAATTAAAACTGATTTCACCCCCTTAACTTTTGAAAAACAACTTTTCTCCCCCTTAAGTTTCCAAAATGACAAATTCTCCCCCTCAACTTTTCAAAATGACAATTATCCCCTCAACTTTTCAAAATGACAATTCTCCCCTTCAACTTCTCAAAGTGACAATTCTATCCCTCAACTTATCAAAATGACAATTCTCCCCCTCAACTTTTCAAAATGAAAAATCTCCCCCTCAACTTTTCAAAGTGACAATTCTCCCCCTCAACTTTTAAAAATTCACAATTTGACCCTAAGTGTTCAAGAAGGATTGGGAAGACTTACCTTGGTGTCTTGGACTTTGGTGAGAACCCTTCAGAAAAGGTGTTAGTGGTGCGGGAAGTGTAAACGGAAAGCAAAGACTAACATTAAATAAAACTAAAGAACCATGCAGAAAAACTAAATAAAAGCGAAGTCTATTAAGAAAATACAGACGAGTATACATCGATGTTCTCGAGACACCTAGACTGCACTGAGAGACAAGTGTATCTTGTGCATATCCTAGTAAAGTTAGGATATGCGTGAGAGATAGTTAACTCTAAGTGGAGGGAAGGTGTTTCGAGTGCGAGGGTGTATTAAACTTTTAGATTTAGCATACCCAGCTTGGACACAAGTTCATTAAATCATTTTTCGTCCAAAGCTTTGGTAAAAAGGTCTGCTAACTGATTTTCTGTACTTACAAAATAGAGTTCGATCGTACCTCTTTCCACATGATCTTTAATGAAGTGATACCGTACGTCTATGTGTTTGGTCTTCGTGTGCTGGACCGGATTGCTGGTTATAGCAATGGCGCTCTTCGAGTCACAATAGATCGGAATCATCGAGTACTGGAACCCGTAGTCCTTCAGTTGTGTGCGCATCCATATCACTTGGGAACAACAACTTGCTGCGGCCATGTACTCCGCTTCCGCAGTGGATGTGGAGACACACGTTTGCTTCTTGGAGGCCCAACTAACCAACTTGTCACCAATGAATTGAACGTGACCCGTGGTACTCTTCTGGTCGAGCATACTCCCCGCATGATCAGCAGCCGAGAATGCCGTGAGTTCGAAACCGTACCAAAGACCAAGATCAGCAGTACCTTTCAAATAACATAAAATATGTTTAACCACAGAAAGGTGTGACTCCTTTGGTTTAGACTGAAACCGAGCACACAGAAAGGTAGAAAACATGATGTTCGGTCTACTTGTCGTTAAATACATCAGGAACCAATCATTCCTCTATATGTACTAGTGTCCACGTTCTTTCCGTTAGGAACGGCGTGTAACTTTGTACCCGGTGACATGGGAGTCTTCATGGGTGTACAATTTTCCATCTGGAATTTCCGAAGAATTTCCATGATGTACTTAGATTGATTGATGAATATCCCGGTCGACAGTTGTTTAACTTGTAGACCGAGAAAGAAATTCATCTGACCCATCATACTCATTTTAAAATGGGCTTTCATGAGGACTGAAAAGTTATGACAATATTTGTAGAACCGAATATAATGTCATCGACATAGATTTGATATAAAATAATGTCCTTACATTCTCTCTTGATAAAGAGAGTAGTGTCATATTTACCTTTCGAGAACCCTGTGTTTATGAGAAACGTGGACAGGGCATCATACCAAGCTCTTGGTGCTTGCTTCAGACCGTAAAGCGCCTTGTCGAGTAAGTACACATGATTCGGATGCGAGGTACTTACGAAGCCGTCAGGTTGGGAGACGTACACCTCTTCTCTGAGTTTGCCGTTGAGAAACTCCATCTTCACGTCCATCTGGAAAACGGTGAAGTTCTTGTGAGCGGCATATGCAAGGAACATGCGTATGGCTTCTATAGGTGCGATTGGGGCAAACGTCTCTTCATAGTCGATCCCTTCTTGTTGTCTGTACCCTTTCGCTACCAATCTGGCCTTATTCCGAACGACGATCCCATTCTCGTCCTTCTTGTTCTAGAATATCCATTTGGTGTCGATGACCGTCTTGTTCTTAGGACGCAGGACCAGACGCCATACCTTGAGACTTTCGAACACGTTCAGTTCCTCCTGCATGACAATCACCCAGTCCGGGTCGTTCAGGGCTTCTCGGACTGACAATGGTTCAACATTACTCAGGAAGATGGAGAAGAGACACCCATTTCCCATAGCTGCCCGTTTTTTAGTGTTACTTAGGACTGCCGGGGTGGTGTCTTCAGATTCCACAATGGCTCTTGTCTGGACGAGAGCTGAGGGGTCACCAATGATCTACTCGGTTGGATGTGCTTGAGTCCACTTCCTGGTGTGTGGTAGTGGGTCTGTGGACGGTTGAGAGTTGTCTGGATCAACGTACGAGCCTGGAGGAAGGTCTTGTACTGCCTCTAGAGATGGAGTCGGATGGAGAGATGTGACGGCCGGTGATTGGTCAGGCACAGAGGTTGACGAAGAAGCGTCGGCCATGTCGTTGGGGGATACACTTTTACTTGACTCTAGGGAGGTTGTAGGTGATGGAACCACTAGGGAGTCGGTCGATGAACCCGTATTCGTGCTGGAAGACGGTGTCGACTCTATCGCTGGTGTTGAGGCTGAGTCCTCCGACGATGTCGTGTTGGGGTATGTTGGAAGACCAGTGATCTGTGAAGATACAACAATAGCTCCATCTATATTCAATGAATCATCGTTAGAATTAGAGGGAAAATAAAAATCATTGTCAAAATGTTCGAAAAGTAGATCTAAATCAGAAATATGTGTCTTCGACATGTTGGACGAAGAAGGATCTACTAATGCTTGTGTGTTTCCCGATCGAGACTGATCGGAAGCCAGCACGCCAGTTAGCGCGGGTTCTGAACTGATGTGTTCACAAAAGATGTTTGTTTCATAAATGCACGGAGAATTAGCACATAATTTATCTATTCCTCACTCGGAGGTCTTAGATATTGAAAAAGGAAGACATCAGCTCCGGTCTCCGAACTTCATATTCAAATCACTGTGTTTATTGATTTTATAACTTGCATCCCAAGTTAAATCAATTTTTGAGCCAAATCGATATGAATCATTTCTTTCACACATGCACGAGTCTTTGTGATTCCACTCGCATATCTTTGTGATATTGCCGGAATAGTTTGAGAAGTAATTTTTTAAAATTTTACTTCAGTGATAACTGGAAGTCCTATAAGAGATACCCCAATGCTAACTATGAACATAGGCCACACAATTACTTTAATTGGTGTGACAACATTTACTTTTGTGTTTCTGTGTTAGTTGATTACCCCATTTTGGTTACTTAACGCTTTATCTGGTATTTTGCTACTCAGCAGTGTTGTCTTTGAAGTTACATGATGCTCATGATGCTCCTAATCATTATGAGGGGGAGAAATGATACAGATTCAAAGACACAGATCATCATCATGAGGGGGAGAAACGTTATAAAAGTTTAAAGACCCAGATTATTAAGTTGAGGGGGAGTAAGCAAAAGTTGATGGGGAGTAACTGTTTCCTTTTGATCTGTGAAGAAAAGATTACAAGTGCATGATTCTTCTACCCCTTACCAAGAGGTGTTCGCTACATGTTGTTTTATCCTTCGAACATATTGGTTCGACAAATTCTGAAGTTTTTCAAAGCTAATTTAACTCGCGGTTCAAAGATAGATTCTTGATTTTTAACTGAAGTTGCATTGTGGAATGTCACTGAATCTTGTGATAAAGTTGAAACTATGAAGACAAAGAGCTTTATTCAAGGGGGAGTCAAGAAAGACATGAAGACAAGCAACACTAAAGAGTTTCAAAGATTCAAGAGGGAGAGAAAATCAAGACCTGAAGATTTCAAGACCATTTTTACCATTATATAACTTTAGGGGGGAGATTGTTAGGACCATAAATGTCCTATAAAATAGAAAGTGATATAAAGGTTTTATATTTATTATTAATGCTTTTGTCAAAGCCTTTATTAATGTTATTGGGCTTATTAGAGTAATGGGCTTGGACTTTAAGCATTAAGCCCTAGCTATTTAATATTACTTGGTGTGAGGAAATTAGGTTTGCAGTGTGAGATTAATCAGACTGCGCTTCATAGGTTTAGAGAGAGAGCTTTTCATTCCAATATTGTAACCTCTCCATATTCATTCAATAAATGATTATCAATTGATATATCATCGTTACTTGATTAAACTGGGATCTACAATTTTTAATATAAAATCTACATCACCAAAACAACGGCTCTAAAAAACATAGTGACCGATCAAGCCGTTTACGTTTGGTTCGGATATTTCGACGGTGCTGATACTATCGTTTTGCGTCGCCGATTCGTCATATCCGTTGAGTTGTGTTTCAACAAACAATCCATCTTCTTGCATACGAACATCCATCTTCTTGCAAATACGAACTTAGATGAACGAGAGCAAACTCAAAAAACTAGAAATTTTGATTTTTTATGGAAACCTATATCAATATTGTAACTCCCCCATTAATTATTGGTTTTGGTAACTCCCCACTTAAAAATCTTCAGAAAAAAAACCAAAAAAACTATTTATGAAATACCAACTATAACTTTGGTCCATCATTAATGAGTTGATTCAAACCACCAAACAATATGGATTTTTATTGGTTGAAACGGGTTAACAAAGTTAACATCTTTTGGAGGGTTAACACAATAACCTTCTCTTTCTCTCTCTCTCTCTCTCTCTCTCTCTATATATATATATATATATATATATATATATATATATATATATATATATAGAGAGAGAGAGAGAGAGAGAGAGAGGAAAGTTCAAATGAAAACTCATTTTTCATTGTGCACATAAGGACGGATCTCGGCCCCTCTATCTCTATTGATATAACAACTCATTTTTAATGGAGTTTTTAATTAAGATTATTAATTAAGGTGATTAGGGTAAAAAAGGAAGATAATTTCAATCTCACGTCTACCATATTTGACTTTTTAGTTTATTTTTTAATTAAAAACTTTTACCCCTTAAAATTTAAAATAAATTATCTTAAAAATTACTAATATTTTAATCAAACAAATTACACCAAAAAAACGAGAACTTCGTGCTCTTTGATATGACATCCATCTCGATAATTTTTTTTTTGTTTTAACCGTTTTTACGTGAAATGCTATATATGTGTTATATTCATTATGAATATTTATGTACGTTCAAGTGTGTACAACACCTCGACACCGTAAGTCCGTAACTCGACATCGCCTTTTTCAACACTATCTTCAACGTCGTAAGGCATTGCATTATTCATCACCGTAACCCAACACCCATCAAGACGAATCAACAACCCTTCGAGTTTCGGTTGTGAACCGGGAAACAAAAGAGAGTGCATCACGTCTCCACACCTTCACGGGTCATTCAAGTATTATTCATCATGAATAATGTATCATTCATGATGAATAATACAACATTCAAGTTGAATAATACACGATTCATGAACTTGTGTATTATTCATCCCGAATATTGTATTATTTATTCTGAATATTGTATTATTCATCATGAATAGTGAATGAACGTTTACCTTTGATATTCATACTGAATGTGGACACCCGGAGATGTGCATACATATTCATAATGAGTAAAACTAAGTTTTGGTTGTGAATCGGGGAACAAAAAAGAAGGCGTCATGTGTCCACACCTTTACGGGTCATTCATATATTATTCATCATGAATAATGTATCATCCAGGATGAATAATACAAAATTCAGGGTGAATAATACATGATTGATGGATAATAGATGAATCATGAATTCGTGTATTATTCATCATGAATACTATATTATTCATCATGAATAGTGAATGAACGTTCACCTTTGTTATTCATACTGAATGTGGACACCCGGGGACGTGCATACATATTCATAATGAATATAAAACATATATAACATTTCACATAAACACGCTTAAAATAAAATAAAACTATATCGACATGGATGTCATATCGAATAGCACGAAATTCTCGTTTTTTTGATGTAATTTGTTTGATTAAAATATTAGTAATTTTTTAGATAATTTATTTCAAATTTTAAGCTGGTAAAAGTTTTTTAATTAAAAAAGAAAATAAAAAGTCAGATAAGATAGGCGTTGATTCAAAATTTCAATTTTGCCCTTAGTCATTTCTCAATTAATGTTATTTTTGTTTTAACAATTGATTAGTTTTATAATTTTGAATCAATGACTATGATTTGTCCTAATGTGCACAATGAAAAATGAGTTTTCATTTGAACTCACCCATGTATGTGCATGTGTGTGTATGTATGTATGTATGCAAAAAAGGGTAAAATAAAGAGAAAGACAAACGACGATCGAAGTAAGTATAGACAATACTTGTTGGCTAAATGCTACTTGATTATTCATAATATATAACATATATATATATATATAGAGAGAGAGAGAGAGAGAAAGGTTCAAACGAGGAGCGTAACAATTTACGAGAAACGCGAGGAGCACCGCCCATGTACTGAATCACATGTGATTCATTACTGCCGAATAACATGTGATTCACAACTGATCGGGGGGCTTCCGCCCATGTAGTGGATCACATATGTCATTAAAATTCGGACACGCACGGTTTGTCCCGCGGTTTGCAAAAGCGCGCGGTTTGTCTCGCGGTTTGTGTAGTGAATCACATGTGATTCAGTACATGAGCGGTGCTCCTCGCGTTTTCTTAAATTGGTACGCTCCTCGTTTGAACCCGCCTCTATATAGATATATATATATATATATATGTGTGTGTACATATGTATAGTTTTGAACATGACATTCATGGTGGGTTCTTGGTCAAGAAGCCTTGAATTAAGCATATGGTAATGAATCGATGTTGTTGTGCTAGGAAACCCATAAGGGTTTGGAGCTGCACGTTTGTGTGTATATATATATATATATATATATATGTTATTAATTTGTAGGAATATGTATATGTATATTTGTAAGTAATGGTAACATAGGGATGAAGGTGAGAATGTCTCATTAAATTATCAATTTAGAAAATAATGGGATCGAGTTTTAAGAACATGTTCGAAAGTTACTAATTAAGCAAATTGTTTATTAAAACATGAATACTTAGAGAAATGTTATGATTCCGTGTAGGATTGGGAGCTACCAAGTAGCGATTAAATCGACACTAATTGAGGTGAGTTTCGTGTGACTTTAATTGGGGTACACACAAATATGTAAGTATGTTCTTGTTATGTTTACGATTGTTTCTAGCATGCTATGTTTTTGTTAATATGAAATGCATGATTGTCTGGTTGGATGATGTGTGTAAAGGGCGATTACATGAACATGCTACATTATGTTGGAAATGGTATACATGCTACATTTCATATACAAATATGCTTGCATGTTTGACGATGTTGGACGTTTTGTGAGGGAAAATGTTTTTGAGCATGCCATTAATTTAATATTGAATGTAAAGCATGATGTGTTTGATATGTATTTTAAACGATGGAATTGGAATGAGGAGACGTGGCTATAAGTGTGGGGCTCATTACCGGGACGTCGGTAGTGGACGACGGGAAACCGCAAATGATGATGATAGTTAGTGCATGCGCCGAAAGGGGTACCTCTAGGACTGAGCTATGGGACGGAAGTTAAGACATGTGCTTGAGGGCACCTCTGTGCTTGACTAGAGATGGACGGAATGACGGAGTCCACCATGCCAAGTGAACGTAAATCTCAAATATGATGGCAAGATGTAATTTTTAATAATTGCAAGATGTATTTTTAAAATGCATGATATTTTGTGAGTAAAATATGATATGACTACTTGTATCTGATTTTTTTTAATTGATGGATGACGTTGCAAAAACCATGAACTCACTTAGCATATAGCTAACGTTAGTGTGTATCTCAGGATCAGGAAAGTTCGAGGTCCATAAGGGCAAAGGTCTGACTTGAGGATTGTTTATGTTAGATTGTTAGCAGACTACCTATGTTGGGTTTAATTTTACGTTGCTAAGTTGTTACTTAGTATTTCCCTCTTTTTTAAAAATATTCATGATGTAATGTCTAGTATTCCGTTGCGATGTATTTGGAATGAAGTATATTCTAAGTGTTGCTGTTTCGTTACGACCCGGTTGGTTTAAGGGTGTAACAACATACCGCTATCAATGTTTCCCAAACCTTTTTTCTGCCTCAAATAACTTAGTCTCATAGTTCCAAGCAAAACCACTTAATGAAACACCACGAAATATGTCATAGCATTGGGAAAAATGATCTTTTAGTGTCTTCAAACGATTCTTCAAATGGTTTTTGTTGAAATCTTTATTAAGAGTTTTACTTAGCTCATCCACCATATTGGTATATGCCTATGAAGTGAATGTTCCATCAACCCTGTTACCTTTATCTTGTTCCCTAAGCATCGCTTGTATGAATGTATCATCCATCTGAGGGGTCCAAATAAATTGCTCCCTCTTTCTAGTATTTCCATCAATTACCTTTTTACTCATTGACAATTATTGCATATAAATCATGCATTCTAAACTTAACAATGTTAATCTAAAGAAAATTGACAAAAGAACGTAAGCATCATACATTTTAAAAAACAATCCAAACATAAATAATACATCAAATTCAAATGTCACCATACAAAATTAAACAACTAATTAGTCATTAATTTTGTTGTTCATCTTCAATGAGTAATCACTCCATATTGCATTTGCAATTGAACTTCTAATTTGTTCTCCTTTCTCATCTATGTCTCTTGGAGCATTAACTTCTTCTTATGTTGCATTTAATATCTCATGTAACACTTCTTCTTCTTCAAATTATTTGTCACGATTTTCCTCAAGTAAAAAGTTATGTAGTATACAACATGCTAAAAATATATATGATTGTGTTTCGCATGAGTATAATGGCTTGCTTGCAATTCTAATTATAGGGAACCTTTTTTAGGACACCGAATGCTCGTTCAATAGCATTTCGTAATGATGCATGACGTAGGTTAAACAATTATCGTGGAATCTGATGTGCACGAGACGAATACTCTTTCAAATGATATTTAACGCCTTTATAAGTGAGCTTCTGTGGGGTAAACCGGCATCAACCAAATAGTATTTATCTATAAATAGAATAAATTTAGTATAATAATACAAGATTATTCATATAATCAACTATGGTTTAAGATATTACCTTCGGGAACTAGTAGTTCATCACTTCTAGTGAGTGCATTTTTTTATGATGCTCGAGTCGGATGTCGTGCCTTCCCAACCACTCAAAACATATGTGAACTTAAATCAAATGTGCATGCAACTAATACATTTGTCGTCGGATATCCCTTGCGACCACGATATCGCAGGGCATCTTTACTAGCTACTCTCACACGAACATGGGTTCCATAAATTTCCCGTATACAATCCTTGAAAAATGGATAATATTGTGTTTTCTTGAATTTCTTTTGGAACTATATTACTGGTGGTTGTCGAAGATATTGATCATCTAATGATATAACTACACGTAGAAATCGATGAAAATACCTATTTGTGGCTGACCCCAATCGACGATAAAACCAAGACACAAGACGGTTCCTCAATCATTTTCAATCATATGCAAAAATCTATCAATTTGCTCTTCAACTGATATACGTTGAGTTGGTCGAAGACCAACCTCATCTTCTAATTTTTACAATAACATAAAAGCTTTCTCACTCATACGAATAATTCCACGACATTTACCACTTATAGATAGGTTGATCAACATCTCTTCATGTACTCCCTTTCTATGCAACATCATATCTCGAGTTGGTAAACTATTATGGTTTATGTTGTGATGTTTACGATATGCAATAAAAGTTATCACTAGATAAATTAAACCAAGTAAGTCGCTGCTATTCGTTGAGTTCTTGCTACAAGAAATATATCATCATCCATTGGGCAACTGTATATATATATATATTAAAGATTAAATGTGCTAACGAATGAGGAATAAACCTATCACTTTATGTTTAATAAGAGTTTTTTTATTATAGCTAGAATATGCAACAATATGAAAAATTCTCAAATCACTCACCAATCACCATGTTTATTATCAGTCACTTTTTCTTTTGCCTATTGTGCTTATGTTGGGAGTTTGTTGTTATAGCATTGTGCCAAAGAGTATTAACTTTTAGTTATGGTTGGCACTCCATGCATTCATAAATCACTTTTGAATTATGTGGCTTAAAACAGGATCAAATATACCCACAACTCTCACCACCCCCCCCCCCCCCCCCCCCCCTTCAAAAAATAAGTAATCGTTAAAAGAGAACATGAAACAAAAAATATAAAACATAAAAGAAAACATGAAACAAAAAATAAAAAATATGTCACCTTATCCAATATAAATGATATGTTACCATGCTAGTGGGCTAGTAGATGCAGATTAACACACTTACATCAATTTCACCCATGTATCTTCAGCTTGTTTGTACTCTATATAGTGGTTGGCCATTGACCTATTCTTTTTTAATTGCGAAAGGAATAGTGCCAAAGAGGTGCATGGATTTGTTTGATTGAGAAAGTTGACATGTTCATATGCTTTAGGACCAAGGGGTGCTTACTACGGGGGATGGGCAGAGGGATGTGGACTTTGAGACAGAAATCTGGAACGGGTGATATCTTGTTTGTAGGTATTTTGGGTCTAAGGCTCTAAGCTTGGAAGAAAACTAAAGAGGGTTCCCTTATAAATTATAGCACTGTATGATGGATTAATGTTATTAGAGGTTCTAGGGGTAGATTTCCATGGTTGTTCCTGTCGAAGAAGCAATCACTGCTCTTTCTACAATTTCACAAAGAAGCAATGGCATATATAGGTTGGCTTGATAAAAATCACAAAAAGAAAAGCATCAATGGTGCATGATTATGTTAACGTTGCATGTTTTTTGTTAAAGCTTTTTATATGATTTCACTAATATAAAATCAAAATACTTGCATACATTTTTCACGTCAACATGCAAGGAAAAAAGATGAATTTATGATATGCATTGATTGAAACACATAAAAGGAGATAGAACAGAGACGAATGATACCTCGACTATTGCCGAAACAATATATACCATCGATATAGATTCCGGTTGCCAGTAGGAAAAGCGAACAAAGTCTTATATATATGAAAGACGTGATATATGGGAGAGGTGAAGAAGAAGGAGAAGATATGTATTATATCGGAGAAGGTGAAGAGATATGTTTTAAATAATATATAAATATATATATATATATTATATTCTATATAAGGGACGTGAAAGAAGGGATTTGGTGGGTAGTTTTGGAAATCACATTTTTTATTTTTGAAGTCAACTTTCTATCCTTCCTCTTCCTCTTCCTCCTACTTTTGGAAGGAAAGTTTTGGGTAGAGAATCATCTGAACATGACTTTCCTTCCAAATCCCTTCATTACCTTCCTAAAAATCTTAAGAACATGACTTTTTTTTTCTTTTCCCTCATTTCCCTTCTTTACCTTCCCCTTCCCTCATAAAAAAATCTCGAGAACACAGTACAAGGAAAAGACTGATGCAAAGAAGTACAAAATAGAGATAAAAATATACATCGTCTCATTTTCTTTAAATATTTGATTATAATTTTAATTTTCTTTTGACTTTAAATATTTGATTTTAATATTTTTGAAGGAAAATATAAACTCATTAATGATCAGAAAAAATACAAATAGAGTTAAGAATGTTAAGAAGCCAACTTGAAACATCAATACCTATTGTAGGCGAATTGCAGAACTGTGATCGCCTTGCCAGTGTGTGGGCAACTCCATTTCTATTTCTCCGAACACACTGGATCGTAAAGGATGGATAAACTTGTAACAATTGTCAACATCGATTCATAATTTCGTATTATCGTGCTCATCTTTTTGTGCGCAAAGATGACCACTTGAGAGTCGAATTCGAAGATCACTTGATGATACCCCATAGATTCCACCCAAGATATGGATTCAATTAAAGTCACAACTTCACAGTCCTTGACTTCGGGGCCCCATTGATCAGAACCATTTTATAAGCCATTAAATTGCCATTTCCATTCCTCAAGGCAATCCCTAATCCTACACTTCACCATTTTCTTGAAAAATCGCTGCATAGCAGTTGCATTTTAGGAAAGGTGTTGGCGGATGATGCCATTTATCGCATATCGGGGATGTTTCCTTCACCGTTCGTGCCCCTTGCTCCTTCCTTGCTCTATCCTAGTCCATTAAGTCTTTTAAACTGAGTCGGGTAATCGTATTTGACGGTCTCAAATGGTTTTTCCATACCCTTTGATTACGTTCCCTCCAAATACTCGAGAGAATAGTCACAATCTTGCTTACAATTTGGTCGGTCGTGTTTCCAAATAGCCAGTCCATGAAATATGTAGCATTCGATGCGATATTATTGATCATCACATTTTAGCTCATTTGTTGCCAACAGTGCTATGTGAATTCACACCCGATGAATATATGCCAACGGTCGGTTTAGGCGGTTTAGACCTCTTATGGGCTTTAAACTAAAAAAACATAATATATATATATATATATATCAAAATAAAATTTCTACCAATATAACAATATTAAGTAGTATACCTAATTTTAAAATAAACGTTTATATATAAAAGTAAAAATAAAACATTGAGCAAGTCGAAGGACGATTAGGATTTTAGATTTGATTTTTGACTGAATTCGAAACATTGTCAATTTAGAAACTGCGATCAATTGGAAAACTAGAAACACAATGTTTTTTAAGGAACTTTTTTAATTGAGCCATGAAAGTTGAGTGTACAACATAAAAACTAAACATGATTGAAACATGTGTATTATTGGTGGTCAGTTCAGTCCAGGCCGCTAAAAAAAGAGTCAAACTGTAGACCAGATCAGATTGAGAGGTTTAGCAATTTTTCAGACCAGGCTGGACCACCAGACTGCTCAAACCGTCAAAAACAGTCTGGTTTGACTTGGTTTGACCGATTTGAGCGGTCCAACGATTTTGTTGAAAACCCTATATGCCATACATCTTCACTTTCTTTTGTACAAAGACAACAACTTTCAGATATTTCAATTCCTTGCTTTCTCCACACAACCTTTGTTGGCAGCACACTCCTTGTTGCTCTCCACGCAAAAAATTTCATTTTTGGTGGTACACTTAATTGCCAAATTTTCTTCCAATTTCTTAACACATACAAGTGAGCATTATTTTTTATCTTCTCCATCACAAGTTGATAGGTTGATCTAACTGTATATCCTCATTTTTTGCTATAATGCCAAATTCCCATATTGTCGATGCATTCGGACACAACAGGATTGAAGTGATAAATTTAGCATCTCGTAGCAAAAACAATTAATGTATCATCTTCATATTGCAGAGGCTCCCTTCTGGTTTTATCAAGTCACTCTGTAACACCCGTAATTTTTGGGTAAGTATAATTTCAAGCCAGTGTAGAAATTGATCTTTCAAGAGAAATAGAAGAAAATATGATTTTGGATTGAATCCTAGATTTTATAGTCTTGTTGGGTGTAGAATTCAAATACGAATCCATCGGGCCTTTCTGGAGCGAAAACAGAGCTAACACGAAAAAGTTACGGCTAAACAGTGTTCGGTACCTTCTGGGAAAAAGTGTCATGCGAAAGTGACACTGTACATTAGCATGTCACTTTTGCAGAGGAAAATTGGTCCTCGGTACATTTTGGGCCAAAATGACATGCTAAAGTGACACTGTCACTTTCGCATGTCACTCTCGCGGTCGGGTGCAGTGCATAAAATCCGATTTTGAGCCTCTTTCTTCATTTAGTCATATCTCTCTCATTTCTACTCCGTTTTTGGCGATTCAAATTGCTATGGTTTTGTTTTTGAGAGATTTTTGAGGATAGAGTGTTAGTTTTGGGAATATATAAGGGTATTTGGTGGTGGAGTGGAAGCAAAGATCAAGAGTTTATCATCATCGCCTCCGTCTTCAAGAAAATTAGGATTTTCTAGGTTTTCATCAAAACCTAAGTGGTGATTTTTCATCCTCCTAGCTTATAAACTTTCATATGAGTTTTAAATGATCCATTGATGAATTTCTTGTGTTTATGTTTCTCAATTTTCGGTTTGGATTATTTTGGGGAAGTTAGGTCAAATTGGAGATTTGATATAAGATGTTTGGGGAATGATTCTAAGTGCTTGGACAAGTAGATTTATGTTTGGAAACTTTTGAATCTAGGGTTTGAAGGAATTTCTTCTGGATTCAAGTTTCTTCAAGAAGTTCTTATTGGGATAAAATCTTGGTTTAGATTAAATCTAGCAAGGTGAGTTCAAGTTGATTTGTGAAAACGTTGTACATGCCAAAATATTTATTTTAAAGTGTTTATGTGTTTTACATAAAATTATCAATTGTTGAGTTATTTAGTGGGTTTTGATTATTTGAAGTGTTGAGTTTTACAAATCTTGTAAAACACTCACATTTGGGAATTTTGGGTAATTGATAAATAAATCACGAATGAAATTGTTTTGTTAATTTATTGCATAAGGAGGTTGTTTGGTCAAAATACACTTTTAGTGTTTGTTGAGATTATGCAAAGTTTATGATATGTTATGTTTTGAAAATATGAACGTCTGAGTTGTGGTTTTTGGTCAATCTCGACCTTATGAACATTTTAGGAATTGTAAACCTTTTTATTTTGGGCCGAAAGCCAATTGAGAGCCAAGAGACAAAGATTTTGGGTAACGATGTATTTTGGTTTATGTAACTGTGATGGCTCATGTATTTATCCAAACGTTTAGTTTGCCTCTAAGGGCTTGATTTGTACTCAAATAGGTCTTTGGGGTGTTTGCCGGTTTTAGTAGCTCGAGATGGAGCCTTGGATGTGTTATGCACTTAATTGCGTTTTATTTGAGAATATGCCCTTTTGAGTGTTTTGTCTCATAAGTGAATACCATTTGACATTTATGCACTCTTGGTACTTTTTGGGTTTTATAAACCATTGCGAATTATATACATTATCAAGTTATAAAGTATTTGAGTATATATGTATCTATGGTTTGACTTCATTGGAAAGTGGCAATGAAGGGGTTTTGAGCTAGTCATGCCTTGGAGCATGTACTTTCATAATGTGGGTTAGTTACACTTCATTTGCATATGTGATAGGCGGGTTTACACCCCCCTAAATCTACCGCAAGTGTACGGGTCGAATCAAGTAATAACGTACGGTAAGTACGAGTATCGAACCAAAGGAACCAGGTGTCAAGTACCACAATGACTGTATAGATTATTAACTAGACTATCGCAAATTGATTTGGGTTGTTGAAAATCGGAACATGATTAAAAACTTTAATTAATTTAGCTAAGACAAGGAGTTGGAGGGTTGGATTCCTCAGGTAAACAATTACTTAACTCAAAGATTTGACACGATTGACATAACTCCAAGATGACTGGTAAAATCACAATCCATCACTATACTCTATCAAGCTATAGCAACATTCATTCAACATTTTGTATCATCATTCGATCTCAACAAAGGTAATTGAACAAACAATGATTAAAAACCCACAAAGTACGAATTCTCATATTTCTATCTCAAATTCGACTAAGACATGAAGGATTAGATAAACCTCAAAACTTTTCTCAAACGTTAAAAGATTCATTAAATCAAATAATATATGATCGGACTATTACAAGCATTAAGAACAATCCCACATGTTTCATCCATAAGAATCAAATCGATCGTATCTACTGTAAACCTAAATAATCATCCAACCATGATTCAAACCAACCCCCCAACATGAACGGATTAGTTCATATTGGGGGTTTCACAACTCAGAAAAGAATTAATAAAAACGAAAGTAAACATGTTGGTTCTTAAAAGAAATGAAATCTAAAACTCCCTGAAAAGCTTAATCCTTCGATGAATGAACTCGATTCGCCTTTTGATTCTCGTTAATTGATGTTTCTTGCCTTCTATTCGTCTTCAAGAATCGCCCTCGTGCTCCCAAAATCGCCCAGAAAGAGTCTACGGCCGTAACTGATTGATTCCTCAACCCTAGGTGAAAAAAAGGCTTTAAAAACGTATCAGGTCTTCTGCGCGTTTGTGGGCGCGTTTGGAGGCGCGCGCAGAGGCGCGCAGAGCACTGGAATGTTTGCGAAAATAAGCCTGCGCGTTTGTGGGAGCGTTTGGAGGCGCGCTCAGAGGCGCGCAGCTTGCGCGTTTGTGGGAGCGTTTGGAGGCGCGCAGCTTGCGCGTTTGTGGGAGCGTTTGGAGGCGCGCTCAGAGGCGCGCAGAGCACTGATTGGTCCAAAAATCTGATTTTTCTCCTTTTGCACTGGACTGTTGTAGACTTGCTCCGATTGCTCCAAAACTCTTCCAACATCATTCTTCCATATAAACCTGTACTTTCTCATAAAAACCATTAAATTCTACTATTTTTACTCGGGAACTTACAACAAACAGAACAACTTCGGGATCAAAATAATGTCGGAAAACGACATTATCAACAACCCCAAACCGAGCGTTGCTTGTCCCCAAGCAAAATAGCGACACAAATAAGCATTCAACCACAATCCAAACAATCGCAATTTCGTGTTGTCGAGAATATCATTAGCGATCTCTAGTTAACTCAAAAACCAACATGAATAACCTGTGAGATGGACGCACAGTGAGCAGACCTAGCTATGGAATCTAAACATCAAAACCTTGGGAACTGGATTTATCAGGGACCACACCACACTTAAGTGCACCTAGACTAAACACACATAGAGAGGATTTCGCCTTGACCCTACCTCACGGTTCTCTCTCTTCGCTTGAGCCCTAGGTTTCACACTTGTTGTCATGCTTTCGGAGGTTGGGTATAAGAATTCACAAGGCATGCATGAACAACAATTAAACAATAACGCACAGTTGTACACAAATTGATCTCAGAAGGAATCCATTATCAAGACTAGGACATAGAAACGTTGCTTCGCCACTCTTTACAAACTCTCCATGATGAATTCGGATCTTTAAATGGGTATGGTTGCTAATTCTGGGTGAAGGTCAAAGGATTTATGATGGTATTTGATGAGCCTCCCTTCTTTCTTTCGTTCAAGCTTCCTAACACTTCTCTCAAATTCTTTAAACTGACCCCTCGGATTTATTTAGCTCTTTTTTTGGCAAAACCCTTTATGACTGATTTATTGGGTTTGCAGTTTTTTTTTACTGAGGGGGTTACACGGGTTTTCATTTGAGAACCTTGAGTAGTGAAAAGCAGTGGGATTAGCAGCAACCAATAAGCTTTATGAGTTCTCACATGGTTTGTTCACAAAGATAGGCAGAAGCTTCACTTCTATTCCTATGGATGTCTTTGATAATGGATGCAAGTTATAGCGAGATCAGCTACAACAACGATCAAAGGACTAATGAAAAGTGTATCGAGTAGTGTGTAGTCTCTCAGAATCGAAGTTAGCATGTGTATGGCTCAACAAACTTACGGGTGGTCTCCACTAATGTCTCTATATGTGCAGTCGCCTAGGTCCACCTTTGTGCTATATTATCCTTTCTAGATCCTTTCCCTAAAATCAGTGTCTTTGAACTCTCACACTAAATCATGCTCAACTGGTCGTCCATTCCTCACTATAAACAAGGTGATTATTCAATCCACTGAGATCAACCAATGATAGACTCGACAAATCACCCCAAACCAGATATAAACATTGTCCCCAATGGAAACAAATAGCACACAAAATATAATCACGAAATAGCGATACAGTACAACTAACAGTAATTACGCCACCCCAAACCTAATCTCTAGATTAGGTTTGTTTTCTCAACAAGGAGTCATAAAACGATAAAGTTCAAGTGAAAACAGGGACCCCAAACCTTGGTGAAACCTAGGTTTGCAAAGAGGTGTTGTGTAGATACCTTTCAGGATGCATGCGTGGATTACTGTTCACCTATTTCTGCCCTTCCTTCTCCTGCCTTGCTCTTGGTCATATCGGAATTGCTATCAGGGATCAAAAACTAAACACAAAAACACAAAACACAAAAACAACACACAAAACAAAAGAAAGCACACAAAAATAAGAAACTGACCAAAATAAAAATTAAGATTTAACCTATGGTGGGTTGCCTCCCACCCAGCGCCGTATTTTCTGTCGTGGCACGACTTTCTTTCCGATCACTCCTTCGGCCTTTCTTGCTCACCAAATTTCTCTTCGCCTCTATCTCTTATCTTCTCGAACATCTTGAACACTTCCCTCTCACCACCAACTCTCAAAGTCATCTCGCCTTCCTCCATGTCGATCAGTGCTCGACTTGTGGCTAGGAAGGATCTTCCCAGTATCAGCGGGACCTCTATGTCCTCATCGATATCCAACACCACAAAGTCCATCGGGAAGTAAAACTTGCCAACCTTTACCAAGACGTCTTCGATCACTCCATACGGGTACCTTATCGATCTATCGGCAAGCTGAAGAGTCATGAATGTTGGCTTCACCACCCCCAAGCCGAGTTTCCTGAAAACAGATAACGGCATTAGGTTAATACTAGCTCCTAGATCACATAATACCTTATTAAAATTAAAGCTCCCAATTTGGATAGGGATCGAAAAACTCCCTGGATCCTTAAGCTTCGGGGGAAGCTTGTGCTGAATGATAGCACTGCACTCTTCAGTAAGTGCAACTGTGGCATGTTCCTCGATCTTTCTCTTCTTGGACAAGATATCTTTCATGAACTTGAGATAACTTGGCATTTTTGCCAGTGCCTCCGCAAATGGAATATTGATGTGTAATTTCTTGAAAATGTCAAGAAATTTCTGGAATTGTTCCTCATCCTTATGTGCCTTCAGCCGATTCGGAAATGGTAGCGGTGGCACATACGGGTTGACTGGTGGTTGCTTCTTCTTCTTTTCTCCATCCTCCAGGTTTTCCTTCGTCATACCTTCTTCACCGGCTTCCTTCCCCTTATCTCTATTCTTTGACATTTCACTCTCTATCTCCTCGTCTACCTTGATGGGACCCATTTCAGTACCTTTAGCTTTAGTGTCATCAGTTAAAGGTTCTCGGGTAGGGTCTATAATCAACTCCTTTCCACTTCTCAGATAAATAGCCTTGCATTCCTCTCTTGGTATTCGTTCAGTCTGACTAGGGAATTGACCTTGAGTCCGGGATTGTAGTGCTTCAGCTATTTGTCCGACTTGTCTTTCTAGCATTCTGATTGAGGCGGTATTTTGGTCAGTTGTCGCCTTCACATTACCCACTGTACTTGTCAATCCTTCAACCGCACCTTCCATCTTTGACATGAATTTCATCATCATGTCTTCTAAACCTGGCTTCTTTTCTGATGATTGCCCCTCTTCATTTCTCCTCTGATTGTAACCTGGGGGACGATAAACATTGTTAGACGAAAAAGAATTCGAAGAGTTAGAATGGTTACCATACTGCTGCTGCTGTCCCATTGTTTCTTTAGCTGGGCCTTGTTGAGTTTGACTCCAAAAAAAATTAGGATGTCTCTTCCATCCCTCGTTATAGGTGTTAGAGAATGGGTCATTCCTCGGCCGATTATTCTGATTCTGAACGAACTGGACTTGTTCCGGCGATTGATAGTCTTGAGAATTCTGAACATTCGGTTGCATAGTCGCTCCTCTCATTTGATTAGTCAACGCAGTCAACTGTGCCTTTATAGCCTTCAACTCTTCTGCTTCTTGTACATTTGCCACTTTTCTGACAGCAGATCTTGGCGTGGAATAGCTATGTTCTGCCAGATTCTCTATCAATTCGACCGCTTCCTCATAGGACTTGTTCATTAAATCTCCACCTACAGCAGCTGTGAGGTCATTCTTAAATTGAGGGTTCAATCCCACATAGAACGTTTGTATAACCATCCACTCTTGTAACCCATGATGTGGACACTTCTTGAGCATTGCTTTATATCTTTCCCATGCTTCGTACAACGACTCTTGATCCCATTGGGCAAAATGAGTGATATCTGACAGCAGTTGGGCCGTTCGCCCTGGTGGAAAGAATTTGTTGAGAAAAGCTGTCACTATATCGTTCCATGTTCGAATCGACCCCGGTGGTAAATTCTCTTCCCAAGTGGTGGCTCGGTCCCTCAATGAGAATGGGAATAACCGTATCTTGATTGAATCTTGATCCGCCCCATTTACCTTGAAAGTATTGCATATCTTTTCGAATGAGCGCAAATGTGCATGAGGGTCTTCAGTTGTTGCACCTCCAAACATGTTCGATTGCACCAATTGGATGGTACCAAGTTTGATTTCAAAGTTGTTTGCAGCTATCGGTGGTGCGTATCCACGTTGTGCAGCCCCCATGTTTGGATTGGCGAAATTTCTCATGGGTACCCTTTGTGGTGGTGGTGGTTGATTGACATTATGATGGATACCATGATTGGCGTTGTGATTGAGATTATGATTGATCCCATTGTTGACACCATTGTTGACGTTGTTTGGACCGTGATTGGCGTTATTGTGGTTCTGATTGTTCGCATTTGCATTCGCATTTGGAATTGGTTGACCATTACCCATGGGCAACCCTTCTCCCCAATCTTCCCCAACATTGATGTTGTTGTCGTCCATTCTGTTCCGTGCTTGTCTTCTTAGCTCTCTAGCGGTCCGTTCTATTTCCGGGTCAATCGGTAGTAATTCCCGAAACAGTCTTCTTCTTGGCATAAACCAAGAGGTAACCTGAAACAGAAAGTATAGAATCTCAAAACCCAAAAATATATGAACCTTTAAAACAGATTATAATAAAATAAAAACAGGGTGTCTAATGTAATAACTTCTACAGCTGGTAGTGATATTCACACAAAACAGGTTCCCCGGCAACGGCGCCAAAAACTTGATAGGCGGGTATCACCCCCCTAAATCTACCGCAAGTGTACGGGTCGAATCAAGTAATAACATACGGTAAGTACGAGTATCGAACCAAAGGAACCAGGTGTCAAGTACCACAATGACTGTATAGATTATTAACTAGACTATCGCAAATTGATTTGGGTTGTTGAAAATCGGAACACGATTAAAAACTTTAATTAATTTAGCTAAGACAAGGAGTTGGAGGGTTGGATTCCTCAGGTATACAATTACTTAACTCACAGATTTGACACGATTGACATAACTCCAAGATGACTGGTAAAATCACAATCCATCACTATACTCTATCAAGCTATAGCAACATTCATTCAACATTTTGTATCATCATTCGATCTCAACAAAGGTAATTGAACAAACAATGATTAAAAACCCACAAAGTACGAATTATCATATTTCTATCTCAAATTCGACTAAGACATGAAGGATTAGATAAACCTCAAAACTTTTCTCAAACGTTAAAAGATTCATTAAATCAAATAATAGATGATCGGACTATTACAAGCATTAAGAACAATCCCACATGTTTCATCCATAAGAATCAAATCGATCGTATCTACTGTAAACCTAAATAATCATCCAACCATGATTCAAACCAACCCCCCAACATGAACGGATTAGTTCATATTGGGGGTTTCACAACTCAGAAAAGAATTAATAAAACCGAAAGTAAACATGTTGGTTCTTAAAAGAAATGAAATCTAAAACTCCCTGAAAAGCTTAATCCTTCGATGAATGAACTCGATTCGCCTTTTGATTCTCGTTGATTGATGTTTCTTGCCTTCTATTCGTCTTCAAGAATCGCCCTCGTGCTCCCAAAATCGCCCAGAAAGAGTCTACGGCCGTAACAGATTGATTCCCCAACCCTAGGTGAAAAAAAGGCTTTAAAAACGTATCAGGTCTTCTGCGCGTTTGTGGGCGCGTTTGGAGGCGCGCGCAGAGGCGCGCAGAGCACTGGAATGTTTGCGAAAATAAGCCTGCGCGTTTGTGGGAGCGTTTGGAGGCGTGCTCAGAGGCGCGCAGCTTGCGCGTTTGTGGGAGCGTTTGGAGGCGAGCTCAGAGGCGCGCAGAGCACTGATTGGTCCAAAAATCTGATTTTTCTCCTTTTTGCACTGGACTGTTGTAGACTTGCTCCGATTGCTCCAAAACTCTTCCAACATCATTCTTCCATATAAACCTGTACTTTCTCATAAAAACCATTAAATTCTACTATTTTTACTCGGGAACTTACAACAAACAGAACAACTTCGGGATCAAAATAATGTCGGAAAATGACATTATCAATATGTTGACTTTTAACAAATGGTCATTTGATCTTTTAAGCTTATGGCCTGGTTTTTTACTCTGTTGGGTCTTGGGGACATTTGTCCGATTTTGATAGCTCAATGTAGAGCTTTGGTTATGATTTGCATGTATTGCATCTTATTTGGGAATTACATGATTTGAATGCGTTGGTTATTCTTTTAGGGTCATGTGTAACTTTCTAAATAAAACAAGCTTGTTTTGGATGGTGAGATCCCGAGGTAAAGATCTGGTTTGGGTTGAACTTGGTGGTTTTAGGCTAAAGATCCGGTTTAGGTTGATGTCTCAATAGACTAAAGATCCAGTTTGGGTTGATGTCTTCGTGGACTAAAGATCCGATTTGGGTTGATGTCTCACTAGCTAGAGATCCGGTTTGAATTGATTCCTCACTTGACTAAAGATCCGGTTTGGGTTGATGTCACAATATACTAAAGATCCGGTTTGGATTGATGTCTCTTTAGACTAAAGACTCGGTTTGAGTTGATGTCTCCATGGACTAAAGATCCGATTTGGGTTGATGTCCAAGATTGAATAAATACCTGGATAGGGTTGATGTCATAGGCTTTTCCATCCATGAAACATGCTTGTAACTTATAATTGTGGTTTAACTTGTGTATCCGCCACATTCGATGAAATCGGGTCTTCCCCGTCACCGAAAGGTGTTGTTGCGGGTATTTCTTTTATCCATGTTGTCGGTGACGTATTTATATTTATATGGATTGTTTTCCATGATTTATGGGCGGTATATTATGCCTCATCCTTGTTTGGATGTTTTGATTGATTTATTTGCATTGATATTATTTGAAAATTTAATATTTATTCACATCTTGAGTGAGTTTTGAAATTGAGTCCATTGTTGGAAATGATTTTCATTAGAGCTTTCGTCACGGAATTTGTGTGCGTTTGGAAAATGGGTTGTTGATATATTTAATATTGTTAGTGCATAAATGTATTCAAGATTTAGAGTGTATCTGTAATAGTCAAAGGTCTTGTAATTGTAAGTAAGGAAGTCAAAGTCAATGTAATAGAGTTAGAAAAAGTCAAAGGTATAAATACCTTTGAGTTAGTGAGTGAGAAGAGAGTCCATATCATACGTATCATTTTAACGAGAGAGAGAGCTTGTAGAGAGATGACTAGTGAGAGAGAGTCTAGAGAGAGAAAGTGGATCTCATTCTAATCCTTGTATCTTTCTCTCAATCAATACAAGATTCAATCGTAAATCCATTGTTACTTGTGTTAGGTCCATGATCTTCATACAATCCAAGTATTGTGTAACAAGATGATGCAGAACATTATTGAAAAGGAAATCTAACCTAGAGAGAACACAAAGTGATTAGAGATTTACATCTTGTATTAATGAATTCACTTCTTACAAACTACAAGTAAAGACCTATTTATAGTCTTCATCACTTGCTACAACAATTAAGCATAAGCCCTTTAACACAGCTATTGTTTTACAAAACTTTCTATTATAAAGGACAACTTCAGTGTCCTAACAACTTGAATTCACAATTGGTATCAGAGCCTAACAGTTCGAATTTGTGCATCGATTCGTAGATTTTTCGGTTTTTTTTTATTTTTGAG
Organism: Saussurea involucrata; assembly: GCA_033807775.1. Taxonomy (NCBI): domain Eukaryota; kingdom Viridiplantae; phylum Streptophyta; class Magnoliopsida; order Asterales; family Asteraceae; genus Saussurea; species Saussurea involucrata. The sequence continues at coordinate 25,645,647 of CM066312.1, forward strand.
TTTTTCTTGAAAATTTTCAAGAATTTGGAAATTGTTTGAGTGTTTGGATTGATTTTTGTTCTCAGACTGTTATTCTTGTTGATTTTGTTAGAGCAGGTTTTAATGTTGATTTAAAGTTCAAGGGTTAAACTGTATTTGATTAAAATAGAGCTTATTAGTGAACGGGTCGTGGGCTTGTTAACCACGGGCCCATTGTATTTAATGTTGATTAGCTTGGAAAAACAAGCTAATCATCTCTTTTACTTTCAACACTGTATTGTAATATTCTCTCTGAAAGATTAATGAAAGGGATGACCAGTTGAAATCACTGCTCTTATTGCATATCATATTCGATTTCTGTATTGTTACACGGATCTGGATTCTACAATTGCTCTGATACCAATTGTAGAATCCAGATCCGTGCAACAATACAGAAATTGAATATGATATGCAATAAGAGCAATGACTTCAACTGGTCATCCCTTTCATTAATCTTTCAGAGAGAATATTACAATACAGTGTTGAAAGTAAAAGAGATGATTAGCTTGTTTTTCCAAGCTAATCAACATTAAATACAATGGGCCCGTGGTTAACAAGCCCACGGTCCGTTCACTAATAAGCTCTATTTTAATCGAATACAGTTTAACCCTTGAACTTTAAATCAACATTAAAACCTGCTCTAACAATCTCCCCCTTTGATTTGAAGTTCGAGTTGGCGCTCTAGATCTCTCCAGTTGAAGACATATCTTTTGTGGAGCGCGAAGTGTACCTCGAACAATCTGATGGCGCGGCGATAGTCGATGCGATCTTCAATCATTTCCAAGGCATTCCGAGCAGTTACTTCATTCGGATTCGGAACATAAGAATACCTTGGATTCTCATACTCGTGCTGAATAATCTTTCGAAGAGCATCTCTGACCTTTAGGAGCGTGCCGTCGCAGAATCTTTCCACCTGACTGAAGCGCATAAATTTCTTCTCTTTTTGCTCGTTGAGGTAAACAATCCCGAATTCTGGTTCCAGAAGCATAGCGTTCTCGGGATACATGTTTAACTCAGGTGCTTTCAGATTCGGCTTGATCAGATTTACCTTTTTCTCCTTGTTCTCGATAGCCATTTGGAAGTCCGTTAGATAAGACATCATGATGGTGCGGACCAGGTATCGACGAACAGCTTCGAGTGCCTTTGTAATCTCTAGCGGTCGGATGGTTCTTGTACGTAAGTCTTTCAGAATTACCAGAAAGTTGAGTGGTCGGAGGTTCTTGAAATCAGCTTCTGAAAATTTCCATCCGTTCCCATCTTCACGTCGAACAATGAAAACTGGGTAGACGATCCTCATAATACGTCTTGAATAGATACTGATTACCTCTGTGATTCGAAGTTTGGTTCTGACCTGGTTGACTGGAAGACACCGCTGCATCGTACTGATATATCGGCGTTGAAATTCTGGGTCAAGGTTGTAGATACCCAGACAGAAGGTCGGCTCGATCGGGCGAAGCTTGTGTATGAACATCTTTTTCAAAGATTCCTCCAGATGAGGGATAAGTACCATGATCTTCTCTCAACGGATTTGTTGCTGTTGAGGAGAGGGAGGAAGATCAGAAGCTGTCGTGGGAGGAGTAGTTGTCGGAAGATCGGAAGTAGTAGACTCGGGTCTTGTTGATGGTGTTCCGGTGGGTTGAGCATAGTGAACGGGGGTTGCTCCATATAAATATTGGAGCAGGAACTGATCGTAGTCAATATTGTCGTCCTCATCAGTAGGGAAGACCAAATTTACCTGGAGATTTACGGCACTGGCGGCTTTTTCGTACCATGCGTCTTCGGTCTCCGGGTTGGTCTCACACTCTGGATCTATCATGTCCAGTATCGGTCTGTCTGACGAGTCAAAATCGACCAGTTCCTGTGTTGAACCCTCGGGCTTTTCAACCGTCGGGTCTTCTTCATCTGAAATCTCCATATCTATGACCATATCTGCTAGTGGCAACTCGGCTTCGGGTGCTTCTGATGTAGTTGCCGCAGTTGGGGGTTCCTGTTGAACCACTGTTGTAGTTTCGGCAGGCATGATCTGGACGGTCTCGGTTTGGCGTAGACGCTTCTCCCCCTCACGGTGATCAGGATCATCCTAGTCATCGTTCTTGCGTTTGAGACCGCCGGCTTGACTCTTACAAGTGTCTTCTAGTGAGCGGACCCTTTCAGACAGTGTGGCGAGCGCTTTGTTGTAGTCGTTGAGGGTCGAGTCAATGGCGTCAAGGCGTGATGTGATAGATGAAGATGTAGCAGTGACCTGGGATCGGAGAACTGAGATCAGGTCTGCTTCAGTCGAGGCGGTTGTATCGGATTCCTGGAGCAGTTGGGCCAATAGCATCGTCTTTAAGGTATCCATCGAATAGATAGGTTGAGCAAATGTCGGTGGATGTGGTGATGCGGTTTCGGCTTCAACGATCTTTGCTTTGCCTTTGATGGCTTTGGCGATCTCGTCGGTGACATGTTGTTCCAGTGCCTCGCGGACAGCCTTGAGGGTGCTGTCCAGGGACCCATGCGACACAAAGTCGGGGTGAATAACTCCGGGACCACTTAGGTTACCCGTTGAGGCGTCTACCACAGGGGTAGAGCCACCTACGTTCACAGTTGGCGTGGTGTTAGCTGTGGTGGGATTTCCCGCCGATCCTTGTGTTTCACCAAGAGGTGAAGACACTACGGTGGTTCCGGTCGAGTCACGAAGAGTCTCGACTTGGTGTTGCTCAGCTTCGAGTGTCCTAGCCGAAGAATGTTCAATATCGAAAGGCGCTAGACTCGATTGTGCACGAAATGAAGGCGAGACCGGGGGAGGCTGGTCTCTTGTTTCAACACCAGAACCCTCCAAATGAGGGACCAGTGGAAGTTGTGCTAAATCCCCGTGTGAGACTGAAACATCCGTCTTTTGAGAGACGGATGAGTGGCTGAGGGGGTCGTGCAATTGCTCCGCTGGGTCCACGGAGTCTTCTTCAATACCCAGTCCCAACAGATGAGACGGTGTAGTAGATGTGGCTACCCGGATATCGCTCGTTTGGGGTCGCTCAGGAGCCTCTTTTTCTTTACGGCTCGTTCTTTCCTGGTTCAACTTTGAACGCAGTTCTCTCCGTCTCGCATGATCTAACTCCTCTACTTGTTCTCCCTCAGATGTCCTAGTAACAGGCCCGGTTCCAGTATGAGGTGGTGATTCAAGAGGGATTGGGACATTGTAGTTTGGGTTGGGTCCGATACCGCGAGGTATGTGTGTCAGGCGTATGGTACGGGTGGTATCGGAGTCCGTGGAGTCAGATTCCACGTCTTCAACATTGTGAGATGGTGAGGGGGGTTCGGTGATATACGGCTCGGTCGAGTGATGTAGTATCGGTCTAGAGGATGGACCGGCTTGGGCTGAGCTGGAACCGGGTTGCGATTCCACTGCACCACCTACTCTCGTTCCCCTTCCTCTTACAACTAACGCTCCCCGCCCGACAGCACCTGCTTGTCGGGACCTTCCACCTCTTACTCTCGGACCCTCACGTCTCTCGGGTCTAAGTCCCTGGGCAGGTCCCTCCGGCGCTGGGTGGACCATGGGATTGCCTAACGCTCCCCTGTATGCTACTACCCCTGGTGCACTGGGATCGGCAATGGCTAGTAGTGCTTCAGGGATGGGCATGGCTACCGCATCAGATAGATTGTGTATAACCATGAACTGTAAGTGGTGATGGGGAAATACCGGATGGTTCAGGCGGCGAGGAATGGCAGGATTCACGTCCATGTGTTGACGCACCGCAAGCGAAAGGAAACGCGGATACGGAAGAAACTTCTTCTGTTTGGACCCTCCGATGTGGCGAATAGCGGTGACGAGCTCCCTCCAGATGATCATTGCGAAGTCTATGTGGTGGTTATAGCACACAGCATGAACTAGGCGAAGGAAGTCGCCGGTGCACTGATCAATGCCTCTCCATCGCGAGGAAAGACAGCGGTTTAGGATCGTAAAGAGAGTATACCATAGCGGAGCCAGGTCCTTGCGATTGAATGCGGACGGCCGGTTGAGGTCATGGTTGTAGCCAAGTGCGCGTATTTTAGCGCAAAGTGTGTCATCATTTACGGCAGGATCGTACCGTTCATGATTGTTGGCGGTGGCCTCCGGAAGAGATAGCAGTCGGCGGAATGAGTCCGGTGTGAGCATGAAAGTTTGGTTATCGATTTGATCGGTGATCGACTGCGAGTTACCGGCTGTGACGACTCGGGCGGTGAGCCATACCTGCAGAACGAACAGGACTGGGACATCGGCTGTGCTGGTAAGGGCCTCACGAAGAGGATGATTCATGAGAATGTCTAGGAGTACCCGATGAAGTGGTTGAGGTCTGAACAGTGTCGGGTCCAGGTGGTGATTGTTGGCCTCCAGTTCAGTGCCATGGTCAGGGTCAACCAAAGCAGCATCGGCTGTGTCGTCAATAATATCCTCCTCTTGATGTATTTGCTCTTGAGGATGTGGTTGTAAGTCTCCATGTTGTCCGGAAAGAGGTTGTTGTTGATCCGCCATAGATAATGTGTAAAATAAGTACACAGTTAGAAATTGGGACGGATGAACAACCGTTGGCGCGTACCTTTGCTGTGAGTGGCTCAATCTGAGACAAATCGAGGACTAGCAGTAACAACACAGGACTGAAATGGACACAGCAGGGGTGTCCGGACAAATATGGGAATGCCAAGTTTTCTGGACAAAATTGTATCCGGACAACACATGTGTCCGGATGTTAGAGGTAACCGGATGAAGATGAGAGTCTCCGGATAAAGTAGGGACTCCGGACAAGGGAGTCCGGGTGTCAGAGGTTACCGGGTACACTATTTTCCGGAGAACATTAGAGTCCGGACACCAATTTACCCGGTAGTTGAACTTACAGGAAACCCTAAGGTTTCCGGACAACTAGGTATCCGGGTGATGGTAGTGTCCAGATGGATCATCGTGGTGTTGAAGGTGTCCGGACACGACGAATGTGTCCGGACGAAGAATCAATCGATCATTTTTGCAAACAGGGGATCCTAATCACTTGTACAGGTTATTGAGAGTCGAAAATCAGCTTATGGGAGCATTGACACCTCTCAAAGCGCACGCAGTGGTCCTAAATGACTAGAAACCCTTGAGAGGTTTCGGTCACTGTTGGATCGACCAAATCAGGTCTCGTTGTGCGGTGCGATGTGTGCAAAGGTAGGTGAAATGTGATCGAGAGGGAGAAATGAGTAACATACCTGAAGATGGGGACTAAAAACACCGTGAATCGTCTACGTGAGAGGAGTCCGTGTGCGAGAGAGTGAGAGAAGAGGGTTTAGGGTTTTTGCGATATCCGGATAAGTGAAGAATGAGAAGGCCGGATACCAATATATACCCGGGTGGAGTCCGGGTACCTAGCCGACCCGGATATCTACCCGGTCCGGAAGCTGTCCGGATGCGAGAGTTGTCCGGATGCGAGAGTTGTCCGGATACTAGAGGTTTCCGGATAACTCTGAACGGTCCTGTTCCGTGAAGATTTTCAGGAATTTAAACTGGAAGAGAACCTTTTTTTCCCCTCAAACTGAGCATGGGGATTTATCGCTCCCCCTCGGATAGTGCAGTAGAGTGTAGTGGAAGAGTCCGACACAACAAAAATACGTTTAGACTTTTAAAAGAAAAAACTTGTGCCGCTCCCCCTCCGACGATGACTATAACACACACGCAGGAGTGCCCACACACGCAAAACTTTTGTCATTTAAGAAAAAACTGTGTGTGACGCTCCCCCTCAAAGTATGAGGAAACTTACCTGATATTGCATTGTGCTCCCCCTGAACACGAGAACATTTGGTGAAAGCACAGAGATAGTGAAAGAAAATATAGACGACAGTATTAGAAAATAGAAACACACGGAGAAAGACTGAAAAGAAAACAAATCGATATCTACCTAATAAATACAGAGACTAAATCTAGTGGTGTGACTAGAACAAGTAGAATACAAGTGCGAGGAAGTGTGTGCTCATGCATCAGGAGGGTAAACACCGGATGATGAGAAGACAGTTACTCGTATATGTATGGAACTTGTAACGGGCACACAGTCGGATTAAGTCTTCAGATTTAGCATACCTAGCTTGAACACAAGAGTTTTAAAGCGTTTTTCGTCCAAGGCTTTGGTAAAAAGGTCTGCTAACTGATGTTCCGTATTTACGAAGTAGAGTTCGACTGTACCTCTTTCGACGTGATCCTTAATAAAATGATACCGAACGTCGATGTGCTTCGTCTTGGTGTGTTGGACCAGGTTGCTTGATATGGCAATTGCGCTCTTCGAGTCACAGTAGATCGGGACTTTGACATACGTAAAGCCGTAGTCTTTGAGTTGCGTCCTCATCCAGATTACTTGGGAACAGCAACTTGCGGCGGCTACATACTCCGCCTCAGCAGTTGATGTTGAAACACATTGTTGTTTCTTCGAAGCCCAACTTACCAGGCTATCTCCCAAGAACTGAATGTGTCCCGAGGTGATTTTGCGGTCCAACATGCATCCCGCGTGATCCGCATCAGAGTAAGCGGATAGGCCAAAACCTGTCTCTTTCGGGTACCAAAGGCCAAGATCAGCAATACCACGTAAATAACGAAAAATTCGTTTAACAGCATTGTAATGAGACTCTTTAGGGTTTGACTGATAACAGGCGCAAAGAAATGTCGAGAACATGATGTCCGGTCTACTGCAGTGAGGTATATTAAAGAACCGATCATTCCCCGATACAATTTGGCGTTGACAGCCTTTCCGTTAGGATCGGCGTCAAGCTTTGTATTGGTTGCCATGGGAGTTTTCATTGGTGAGGACTGGTCCAATTGGAATTTCCGAAGATATCCCAAATGTATTTGGACTGGTTTATGAAAATTCCTGTCGACAGTTGTTTAACTTGAAGACCAAGGAAAAAGTTCATCTCACAAAGCATACTCATTTTAAAAAAAATTCCCATGAGAGTGGCAAAGTTCTTTGCATATAAAGGACTAGTAGAACCGAAAATGATGTCATCGATATATACCTGGACTAGAATTATGTGGCCCTTTTCGTTCTTGATAAACAGTGTAGAATCAATTGTACCTCGAGTGAACTCGGCTTCTAACAAGAACTTTGATAGTGTGTTGTACCATGCTCGCGGTGCTTGCTTCAAACCGTATAGTGCCTTGTCTAAGATGTAGACATGATCAGGCTTCGAGTCATCCACAAATCCGTCAGGTTGTGACACGTAAACTTCTTCTTGGAGGTCACCGTAAAGAAAGGTTGTCTTCACATCCATTTGGAAGACTGTGAAGTTCTTGTGCGCGGCATAAGCGAGAAACATACGGATTGCCTCGATTCGTGCTACCAGAGCGTAGGTCTCATCATAGTCGATCCCCTCTTGTTGTCGGTACCCTTTGGCTACAAGACGCGCCTTGTTGCGAACAACGATACCATCTTCGTCCTTTTTATTCGTTAAGATCCATTTAGTCCCAATTACCGTCTTGTGCTTAGGACGTGGAACCAGTCGCCATACCTTTAGAGCCTCGAATTGATTTAGCTCTTCTTGCATGGCGATGATCCAGTCTAGATCTTCGAGCGCTTCGTGTACGCTCGTCGGCTCAATCGTGCTCAAGAAGCCGGAGAATAGGCAGAAGTTGGCGGAAGCGCCGTGTGTACGAACAGGAGTCGTGGGATCACCGACGATCTGATGTAGGGGATGGGCCTTCGTCCATTTCGTGGAGTGCGGAAGCGGCTGCTGGGTAGAGTGAGAGATGTCCGGATCCATGTATGCACCTGATGGAAGGTCTTGAACTTGTTCAAGAGTCGCAGTCGTATTTCTTGGAGGAAGTGGGGGAGGATTCGTCGATGGTTGAACAACTTCTGGTTCCAGGGAGTTCAGAGGTTGAGCATCGGTTGTAGCAGAAGACGAATCTGTAGGAGCGATTTCCGAGATTATAGGTTCCTCCGGGGGGATTACAGTACCAGGTGCAGTCGTATCAGATGATAACGGTTGAGCTGTCTCTTTAGATGTTGACGGCGTACTCGAAGACGGGGGCGGACCAGATAAAGCGGCCGAATCCGTATTGCGAGCAGCTTCAAGTCGCGGTTGCGCTGAGACAGATGTGGAAGAATTAATAGTGTCATCATAAAAATATTGAAACAGTAAATCTAAATCAGAAGAGTCAGCATTCGATGAAGATGCATGATTCGGATTTACTGTGGCTTGTGCAGATCCCGAACTCGATGGTCCGGAAGCTAGCACTCCAGTTTAACCGGGTTCTGAACTGAGTTGTTCAGAAGCCAAATCTGCGGCTTCGTCGAATGTCACGTTTATTCTTTCAACAACGGATTTTGTCCGTTTGTTGTAAACGCGATACGCCTTAGCCTGCATGGAGTATCCGATGAAAACTCCTTCGTCCGCCTTGGGGCTGAATTTCCCGAGATCATCCTTGTCATTTAGCACATAGCAAGTGCATCCAAATGCATGGAAGTAGCCGACGGTTGGAATGTGATTATTCATGATCTCGTACGATGGCTTGTTGAACCGCTTGAGAAGGATAGAGCGGTTTTGCGTGTAGCATGGCGTAGACACCGCCTCAGCCCAGAGATACAGCGGTAGATTTGCTTGGGATAACATCGTTCGAGCAGCTTCAACAAGGGTACGGTTCCGTCTTTCCACTACTCCGTTTTGTTGTGGAGTGCGTGCTGCAGAGAAAGTGTGTGTGATGCCCACCGTTCTCAGATAGTCATCCACTTTTTGATTCTTGAACTCCGTCCCGTTGTCAGTTCTGATGGACTGAACGTGTTGAAGCTTGTTCTGCTGGACAGTCTTCAGGTGATCAATAATGAGCTCCGGAGTTTCGTCCTTCGAGCGTAAGAACCTCACCCAAGTGTAGCGCGAGTAGTCGTCCACCATCACGAGCACGTATTTGCGTTTATTGATGCTCGGAACACGCATTGGACCACACAAATCCATATGAATGAGTTCGAGAGTCCGGGTCGTGCTTGGAGTTGCCTTTGGCGGATGTGATGCACGCGTCATCTTTCCCTTTTCGCATGCTCCACAGAGACGGTCCTTCACGAACGGAAGTTGGGGTACGCCTCTGACGTGTTTGCCTAGCACCAGTTGATTTATACTTCTGAAGTTGAGGTGCGAAAGACGTCTATGCCAGAGCCAAACTTGATCGGAGTCGGCTTTTGACAAGAGACATACTGGTTTGTCTGTCTTGAGAGCGGCGAGGTCAATGGTGTAGAGATTGGTCTTGCGAGTTCCAACCAGAAGTTCCTCGCTGTCGTTGTTGAGGATTCTACACCTTGTGGCTTTAAAGCTGACCTCGAGATCCTTGTCACAGAATTGACCGATGCTAAATAGATTGTGTCCTAATCCTGCGACGTGGGATACCTTCTTGATTGTTATCTTGTCTTGTACGATGTCGTCGTATCCCACGATCGGCGACTGCTCGTTATTCCCAAATCTCACGTCTCCGCAGTATTCTTCCTTGTAATTCGTGAGAAGCTCCCTTCTTCCGGTCATGTGCTTGGAGCATCCAGAATCTAAGTACCACACATGACCGTTCTGCAAAACAAGATTAGTGACGTTTAGGTACCCAAATTTGTTTGGGTCCTGGGGGGTTAGATTTGGCACAGCCTGGGGAAATATGCTTTGACTCAGCTTTCCTTTTAGGTGTAGATTTTACACCGTTGGAGGGAACTGGTTTTGGCACTTGTTGCCTCTTGGGTGTAGAATTTACACCTTTTGGAGGAACAGATTTTGGGGCAGATATCCACCTGGGTGCCGGTTTAACCTCAGTAGGAGCAGTCCGTGTAGGAATGGGTCGGGTCTCCCGCTGTGGTTTAACCGTTTGATTGAAACCCCTTTTGAAATGATGTTGTTGCTTGTTATTATGGGGTTTGCGCTTATGAAATAGGTTACCAACAAAGTAAGGCGCATACCAATCATTATTGTGAATATCATCAAAATCATTCCAACCACAATTAGAACAACATAAACAATCATGCGATAACTTAATCAATTGATTAAGTGATTTAACTTTAACATGAAAAGAAACATCAAAATGGTTCCAATGATTCCAAGCATAATTGTCTTTGTCTATTTTGGAATTGAAAACAGGTGGGGATGACTTTGACGCATCCTTCTCGACAGATTCCCTCTTTAGCCACTTTGGCGTTTCTTTATTAGCGCGACCATTTTTATCTGAAACAGCAGGGATAGTATGATCAGTGACTTTTGAGGAAACAACAGTCTTAGTGGTCGGTCGTTCGGTCTTTTGTTTCGGCTGTGACTGTTTTTGAGAGTTGGAAACATTTTTAAGAATCTTGATCACAGCCGGAGTCTTGGGTTGAGAACAGTCGCCCTTTAGAAAATTGACCGGACGATTAACCACTGGAGACAAAAAATCAGGTTGACTTGGAGAAATAGTAGTGTCGGCAGTCAATGGTCCGGTAGCTTGCCTTGGTTGTGATTGCCTTTTGGAAACAGGTTTCGAGGTTGGTTTTGACTGGGAAATCTTGATCACAGCTGAGGCCTTTGTTTGAGAACAGCTTTCTTTTAAAGAATTAACCGGATGATTGACCACGGGGGATAAAAAATCAGTGTGACTTGGAAGAGGTTTGTCGAAGGGAAACGAATCAAACTCTTCATCACAGGTACCTTCGGAGTTCATGTACTCTGAAAAATCTATCTTGGGAAGTACTGGACTAGGGTCAGGTGAGGAAGGCGAGGAATACTTGGTGTTTGTGTGCTTAGGGGAACTTGGTGCGGAAGCGTTTGAAAAATCAGAGTTTAAATTCCTTTGAGCACATTCGTCTTGAGAGACGTTACTTTCTTGAGAAGAGATATTTCCAATGAAGGCTTTACACGAGGATGTGTCAGATGAGTTAGAAGAAAGTTCAGGTGAAAATTGCTTCGCAGTTTGGAGCAAGTCAAGCTGCACTCGGAGTTGACTATTTACCATATGTTCTTTCATCGTTTCTCTTGTCATTTCAGACAGTTTTGATGAGAGCGTATTGATTTCCCACTGAAATTTTTCCTTTTCCTCACTTGACACACCGTCGGTTTTCTCAGATTTGAGTTTCTCAATCTCAGAGATGAGCACTTTCTTTTCGTTTTGAAAGGTGGACCTTTCTTTCTCAATCGACTCCTCCAACTCGACAATTTTTGCTTCCAAGATGAGAGGAGGAACATAGAGTTTAAACTCATCCGTCTCAGTCTTGGTTGCAGGTGCTACATCCTCATCCTTCTTGGAGGAATCTGTTGGTCCCGAAGGCCTATACAAGTTTGTAGAAGGGGGGGTTGAATACAAACACACAAATTTTACTTTTCTAAATTGTTTATTGATAAATCATTAACAATTTACAGCTTGTTGCGGAGACAAGATTTAAGGATAAACCTAAATCTAAACAAGTTGGAACACTAAGGTTTCTTGCACTAAGAGAGATAAGGAAATTACTAATAATAACCTATCTTGAGATAAGAGATTGAACTTGTCCAGAGTTAGCAAGTTACTTCAAATGAAGTGAGTTCATCTCTTTATATACTGCATGCATTTAATGCAATTCAGTATATACTTTACACATGTCATCAGCTGGTTGGTTGCATGTCATTGACCTTGGTTGACAACCTTAGTAGCCGTATGGATGAATAGTGTAGTATCAGAGTGGTTGTACGATTTCAGATATTCGGAGGTTCTTTTCTGACATTTCGTACGGAGTCGTGCAAGGGTGGATAAGACAAAAGTATTTTGTACGGAGGACTTCATGATCAGCTTTCGTTGATTCAGCGATCTATCATTTCATATCAGCGAATGATAGAATTCAGCGATAGCTGAAGTCTTGTACTTGATACTTCACGTTGAGTGGACAAATCTGAGTCTTCGTTGATCCGCATCAGTTCATTAGGAGACTTGTCGCTGGTTCTTGAGCTTGATCTTCGACTTCAGCGTAGAACCTTTGTTGACGTGAAACTTGTCTTCAGGGATCATAAGTACACAACTAACTTATCAGCGATCACCATAATGACTGAACAGACTCAGAACATTAATGGTGAACAGTGTTCGCTGAATGTTTAATTTAAAGAGCGAGAGTTCTTTAACTTCAGAGCAGCTTCAAAAATCAAGGGCTTCAGGTGTCTAGTTTTGATGTCGCGTCTGACTTCACACCAGTGTACGAGATCTCTGAGTTGTTCAATGGGAGCGATGTGGAGCTCAGAGACACGTTGAAAGTGAGGATTTCCATCATAGTCTAAGAAGAATATACCATATGGATCACTTACCACTGTACCAGGGATGAAGGTTTCTCCAGGTGGTAGGGAGGTGTCAAGCATTGAAAGATCAGCATCAGGGCCAAGAACTTCAGCACGAGAGAAACCAATACCTGTTTCATTTCGAATGATTGGACCTGAATCAGAAACTTTCTTCTTCTTAGCAGAGGCTTTCTTCGGTTGAGGAAGAGTAGGAGGAATATCCACATCAGATGAAAGCAAGTCGATCTGTTTGTTTAAGATCATCTCAACATGGCTTTTGAATTTTGAGTGTGATCCCTGAATGGCTAATTTCGTTTCTAACCATTCAGAGAGACCAAACTTTTCTAATGAAGCAGCATAGAAGGTTTGCTTGGTTTTGTCATCTCTGTAGACATCCACTTCAACAACAGGAACATCAGCGTACATTTTTCCTCTGATGTTGGCTTTGATTATTTTGGATGGTCTTGATCGATAGGTCAGCATTTGTTTAGCCCATTCCAAAGTTGTATCAGAGACCTTTGTCTTTTCTCTAACGATTTCTTGAGCATCATCCCAGAGCTGACGTTGAACATCAATGGGAACTCTTTTCAGCTTGGGGTCTTTGATTGATCGTTGAGTAAGCTTGATGGCGTATTCTCTGTATTTCTCTTCAGCTTCCTTTCTTTCAGCGATGAGGCGTTCAGCTCTGAGGTGTTCCTTGTATTCAGCTTTTGAAATTCTGAACTTTGGAGGAACTGAAGGCAGTTGATCACGCCTTAGAATGATTCGCTGATCCTCGAATCGCTTTATTATTTCCTCTCTTCTCTTTTGATCCTCTTCACTCAGCTTTTGAGGAGCTGAGGAAGGTCTGTTTCTGTGCGAGAGAGGTTGTTCTTCTGGTTCATCAGTTTCAGAGATCAAATCTAAGACTGGGATTATTTCATCAGCAGTAGCTGGCTTTATTTGTGAAGTCGCAGTAGTAGAACCTTCAGCGACATCCTCAAACAGTCTTAGATACCACTTGTTGGTCCCGAAGGCCTATACAAGTTTGTAGAAGGGGGGGTTGAATACAAACACACAAATTTTACTTTTCTAAATTGTTTATTGATAAATCATTAACAATTTACAGCTTGTTGCGGAGACAAGATTTAAGGATAAACCTAAATCTAAACAAGTTGGAACACTAAGGTTTCTTGCACTAAGAGAGATAAGGAAATTACTAATAATAACCTATCTTGAGATAAGAGATTGAACTTGTCCAGAGTTAGCAAGTTACTTCAAATGAAGTGAGTTCATCTCTTTATATACTGCATGCATTTAATGCAATTCAGTATATACTTTACACGTGTCATCAGCTAGTTGGTTGCATGTCATTGACCTTGGTTGACAACCTTAGTAGCCGTATGGATGAATAGTGTAGTATCAGAGTGGTTGTACGATTTCAGATATTCGGAGGTTCTTTTCTGACATTTCGTACAGAGTCGTGCAAGGGTGGATAAGACAAAAGTATTTTGTACGGAGGACTTCATGATCAGCTTTCGTTGATTCAGCGATCTATCATTTCATATCAGCGAATGATAGAATTCAGCGATAGCTGAAGTCTTGTACTTGATACTTCACGTTGAGTGGACAAATCTGAGTCTTCGCTGATCCGCATCAGTTCATTAGGAGACTTGTCGCTGGTTCTTGAGCTTGATCTTCGACTTCAGCGTAGAACCTTTGTTGACGTGAAACTTGTCTTCAGGGATCATAAGTAAACAACTAACTTATCAGCGATCACCATAATGACTGAACAGAATCAGAACATTAATGGTGAACAGTGTTCGCCGAATGTTTAATTTAAAGAGCGAGAGTTCCTATCAGCGGTACTGGAAGATCTTAGTACTTATCAGCGATAGTGAAACTCTGATACATATTGTTTACTTACAATTTTCACTAAGTATATAAGAGAGGGTCATTATCAAATCACTGAGGGTTTGGATCAACAGAATCCTTGGGTGTAGCTACCTTGTAGGGGTCGAAGTAGTCATTGGAAAGATACTTTTTCTCCTTTTGATACGAGTAGTTTAAAGGTTCATAACAAAATGGAAGTTGAATTCCTCGTTTGTGTGTGCGTTTATGTTCCTCGGTTTCCTCCTCCTTTTCTGGTTCAAGAGGACCAGTCCATTGAATTGCGTACTCTGGATACTTTTTATCTAATCCATAGCAAGCAAAATCATACAGAGTAGGGACTTGATATCTTCCCTTTTTCAGATAATGTGGGTTGTCATATCCGATTCCCCATTCTTTGTTAAAGTACGTGAACTCTTTGGGTTTGTTCAAAAAAAATGGTTTGATCAGTTTGACCCCTTTTGTGGAGTTTGGTTTCAAGATCTAAAATTTTAGCTACATACTCCTTGTGTTGAATTTGAAGAGAAGAACATTGATAAGTAATGTCTTCTTTCTCATTCAAGCACTGATCAAACTGACGTTGGAGATCAGATAATCTGGCCCTTAAGTCTTTAGGTGCTAATGAAAGGATTTTGCATCTGTCTTTTAAATCAGCATTTTCAGACTTATACTTCTCAGTTAATTTCATTTGAACATTAAGCTTTTCAGTTATTGAAATAATTTCAAGCTTTTGTTCTTCATTTGTGGCCTTGAGGGAGTTTGCCTTTTCTGTGATGGTTTGCAGTTGAAGTATGAAGTTTTGTAAGCAAAAGTCACATACCTGATTTGCTGTTGCCTTGTCTTCATCCGTAGACGATTGATATCCCATGAAAGCATCAGCACCTTCATAATCTTCCTCATCATCAGATCTGCCTAGCCAGTACTCATTTTCAGCGAACATTACCTACCCAGCCTCCTTATGTCTGGCCAGTGCAAGCTTAGCCTCATAATAGTGAGAGTTCTTCACTGTAGGTTGACGGCAGTCTTTAGCGAAGTGACCGAGTTTCCCGCAGTTGTAGCATTTCACAGGTTCATCTCGCTTCTTCCGGTCACCTTTCTCTGTCTTCTCTTTCTTCTCAGATCTATCTTGCTCTTCTACCTTCTTCTTTTCTTCATACCAGTCCTTATAGTCGTGACGCTTATTGGAGGAGGTGGAGTAGCGTTGACTATTTGAAGAAGGCTTCTTGTAAAACTTTTGTTGTTGAAAGGATTTAGTCAGAAGGGCAATAGCTTTCATTAAGTCTGATGCTTCATCATCATCATCATCACCGTCTTTCTCGTCTTCAGGTTCTGACTCGGAGGAACTTTGCTGTGGACCGCGTCTGGATTGACTGCTTCAAAATTTCCCTTGTTTGGAAGTGATGAGGGAAATTGGATCAGCAGATGGTTTTGGCTCATTCTTCTTCTCTCCCAGAAGCTCATTCACTTCATCTTCGTCTTGGAGAAGTGTCTCATACAGTTCATTGATGCTGATGTTCTCTATCAAGTTGTTGTGCTTAACATGAGAAGCATACACTTTCCATTCAGGTAGCAAGTTGTTGAGGAACTTTAGTGCATTCTCAGTATTGGAACGAACAATTTTATTCTTGTTCAGTTCATTGAGGAGTAGACAAAAACGTTCATAGGTCTGGGTAAGGGATTCACCGTTGCGCTGCTTGAACCCATCGAACTTGGTTATCGCGCTATTTATCTTCAGCTGATTTCCTACAACGCTCCCTCGCATCATTTTGGCTACTTGGTCCCACATGCCTTTAGCCGTGTCTTTGTAACTGTCTATGGCAGTGTAGATAGAATTGGGAAGGGCTTGAATCAGATATCTCTTTGCATGCTTTTCACCTTCAGTCATGCCTCTTTCAAATTCTGTCATCTCAGCAAGAGTCTTCTTCTCACGTCGAGCTATTGCAGTTGCAGTTGCAACTATGTCCTTCATTGGCTCGGCAATTGGGACATGGTCCAGAGCTCTCTTGATGTACTCATAGTTGTCCTTGGACTCTATGAAGATCATGAACCTATCTCGCCATTGGCTGTACTCGTTCGGATATAGACAAGGTGGCTTGGTGTCAGTGCCAATTGCGAGAGCATCACGAGAAGTAGACATCTTCGGTTGCAACGGAGTGATCGTCAGACGTGTAGATTGATTCAAAGAGTAAACCTAACGCAAGGCACTAAAAGTGAAATCCTAACGCAGGGTCTACGAGTGATTTGACTAACCTGAACTTACTGGATAGGAATCCAAATAAGTTATCTGATCTGAAATTGTTCGGATCAGATTTGATGCAAATGGATCAAAAACCAAAAACAGAAGTATCCGGATAAGATGAGGATACCGGATAATAGAATTGTCCGGATATCTGTAAGAGTCCGGATATCAGAAAGAATCCGGACAGAGTAAGCTTTCCGGATAGCAGATACCACACACTTTCCGGATAACTGAGGTTACCGGATGTGAACTGATTCCGGATGTGAAGTTTCCGGGTACAATGGAGTTTCCGGATACTGTGCAGTTTCCGGATACCACGAAGTTTCCGGATAAAAAATGGATTTTCGGATAAAATTGATTTCCGGATACTTTGAGTTATCCGGAACAATATTACCCGGATTGGTTTGAGATTATAAGATACCTACCCGGATGGATGACTTACCCGGAAGAAACTGGTTGTCCGGAAAAATTGGAAGAATCCGGATGGAACCACAAACGTCCGGACAAAATGAACTTGTCCGGAAACTGCGGCTGGGTTTGTCCGGACACTGCGGGTGTTTACTCAGTTCGATCGATTTCTCAACTAGGGTTACTCAAAATTGTTCCTGAAAGATTAGAAACAATACCAAACACAAAACTAACACTAACCCAATCGATTTCTAAGCAAAAAGAACACGTTTTGATGGTAAAAATTCGATTTTTGTTGAAGAACACTACCAAAAACTTTGATCTTAAATTTGCTAAATTGACCAATCAAACGAATGAATTAGGATGTGAAAATTTGCAGAAACACTTATAACGATAATGCTAACACAACCCAATAAGCAAAAACAACGAATTTCGACTAAATCAAATATTCAAGAATTCAAGAATGGTCAGACGGGTAAAAGTCAAACTAACCAGAAATTGATGAATGAAGCTTTGAATCGAATCCGTCTGTCTGCTCTGATACCAATCGTAGAATCCAGATCCGTGCAACAATACAGAAATCGAATATGATATGCAATAAGAGCAATGATTTCAACTGGTCATCCCTTTCATTAATCTTTCAGAGAGAATATTACAATACAGTGTTGAAAGTAAAAGAGATGATTAGCTTGTTTTTCCAAGCTAATCAACATTAAATACAATGGGCCCGTGGTTAACAAGCCCACGGCTCGTTAAGTCAGTTAGTAGTTTCAAAATTTTCAGTTTTAGTCCATGTACTCTTAGTTTTAGATTTCTGTCATTTTTAGTCTAGTTTGTGTTTAGATTTCTGTCAATTTTAGTCCCTTTATGTAATACCCCGGGTAAAGTCGTTATTTAAAACCCTCTTATCGTTAAATTGAATAAGTTTATAATAATATATTTAGGGTAAAAATTTGGTTAATTTGGAAGTTTAAGGGTGTGTTTTGCCATTTGATGAAAGTATGGGGTTTGTTTGGTAACTATGAAGATATTTATCTTCATCCACCGCCTCTTTTTATTTTTATTGAGATGAGGTGTCTCATTTTAGAGACTTGGCAAAAAGGAAAACAAAGTGTGTGTGTGTGTGTTATTGGTTCACGACAGAGAGAAAGGAGAGAAAAGAGAGAAGAGAGGGTTGAGAGGAAATTTAAGAAGAAGAAGAAGGAAGCTGTGGAGTTTCAGCTGGATTATTAAGGATCAGTTCAAGGAAGTAAAGGTAACAATCATTTATAACCTATCCCTTTTATATTTATAAGTTGATAAATAGGTATGTAGGTGGGTTTTGGTGTTTTGATAAGATATGTGTATTTTGGGTTTGGGATAGTGTTCTATGGTAGTATGAAACATATCTGCAAATCTGGGTAAAAGATGAACTCAGTGAATTGAGAGGTTTATGAAGGTTCATAAGAATCGCAAGCCTTGGTTGCGATGGGATTTTTGGCTCGCAGCCTTTAGCTGCGAGGGAGTTAGGGCTCGCAAGCCATGCTTGCGAGGAGAGAGATGTTGCGAGGAGAACTATGGCTCGCAGGTCATAGTAGCAAGAGAAGAGAGAGAGAGAGTTGCGAGGAAGAGAGAGAGAAGGTGGCGAGAGAGAGTGCGTTGCGAGGAAGAGACATAGAAGGTGGCGAGAGAGAGTGTGTTGCGAGGAAGAGAGAGAGAAGGTGGCGAGAGAGAGTGTTGCGAGGAGAGAGAGAGAGAGTTGCGAGAGAGTGTTGGCCGAGATAGCAAAATGGGATTTTTAGACTATTTAGATTCATTTAGTATTCTCGACTGTTAAATGTTCCGTAATTAATTGATTACAGATTTTGTGAACTTTGGGAGAAAGATTGAATTGACAGATAAAGGATCCGGAGGTTTTGGATAAAGCAACGAGGTGAGTTTTACTTTAAAAGTAATTTCAACTGGAATACATACGTATGGTTTGAGAATGTGATAATTAGTGATTATGTGTATATGTATGGTATATGCGAATTACAATATAGTGAGATATTGTATTTACATGTGTATTATATACGTGTTATAATACGTTGGCCGGGTTTAAGACCGGTGTGATTGGCTATAGAACTTGTATAGCGTTGTTTGGCTGTAGATGTTGTACAGCGTTGTATATTATTAGTTGGCTTGCTACCACTAATATGGCCAGGAGGAAATGAGAAGGAAAGGTGCACGAGGTGTGAGCTTAATTGGATATATGTAATTATGTGGCGTGATTTATATGAATGAAGTTTATATAAATGGTTTTTAAACTAACAGGGGTTTCTCACTTAGACCAACAGGTCTAACCCTCATTTTGTTTTAAAAATATGTATTCCAGGTGGCGGATCAAGTAAGGGCAAGTAAGTAGAGTATGAGATGGATGGCTAGTAAGGAAGACTAAGACGAAGCTTTTGACTTATTTAGTAGTTGTAATGGAATGTTAAGTGTTATGGATGCAAATAGCACAAGGATTGTATTTCAAATGTTTTCTTTCTATTTGTAAAAGACTACCGGACCGTACATGTAAAGTGAAGTTTGTTTCTTATATTTAATTGTGTTATATTGTGTAATACGTCATGTATATGGGATAAGGGATGTTACAAATGGTATCAGAGCCTTAGTTTAAGGGATTTAGGTATTTGTATCTGTACCTAGACTTAAACTGCATGTGAAGTAGGATGTCCCTATCATTATAGAACCTTGGGATGATGAAGTATAAAAGGTAGAAGGAACATCATGTAAGGTAATTTCATATTACACCTGGCCAGTGTAATTGTGATTTTTCAGGTACATGTTTGAACTGGAATACCTTGTTATATGGGGTATGTGCTTATGTGTATATTAATCTTGTTTAAATCTACAGAATGGCAAGTGGTACAAGAAATTCGAATCGAGGAGGAGGAAGAAATCCAAACAGAACTAATCCGCCAGTAGGAACAGGGGACAGGGGAAGCAGAACAGGGGGCAGAACTGGAGGTAGGCTTCGAGGTGGAGCTGGAGGTAGAACCGGAGGTAGAACTCAACAAAATAGTACGGATTTCATTACCAGAGCTGATTTAATGACAGAAATGGGGAGATTACAAGACAATATTCAAGCTATGCTCAACCAAGCTCATAATACTGAAACAGAAAGACCAGACCCTACTCTTGAAGAGGAGATGCCAATTACCCCAACGGTCTTACCGGTAATGAGAAAATGTGATTACAAAATGTTTCTTAGCTGCAAGCCTCCGACATTCTCAGGGGATCGGGATCCGGTGAAAGCAATGAGGTGGATGAAGGAAATTGAAGCCATTTTTGAAACGAGTAAGTGTGCGGACGAAGATAGAGTATTGTACGGGGCAGCCATGTTGAAAGGAGATGCGTTGTATTGGTGGGAATCGTTTATTCATTCAAAAGGATCCGATGTTTATTCTACCCTATCTTGGGAAGAATTTGTGATAGTCTACAGGAACGCATTTTGTCCCCAAGCAGCCGTCAAACAACTGGAAGGAGAATTCATGAATTTGCAACAAGGAAGCTTATCCGTTCGAGATTATACTGCTAGCTTTCTGGAAAAATCTCGATTTGCAGAATACTATGTCGCTACAGAAGCGATGAAGATAGAAAGGTTTATCTTTGGGTTGAACTCAGAGATTAGAAGGTTAGTGACTGCAAAGGGACCCGATACCTTTTCAGCTGCAGTTGATGCAGCGGAAAATGTTGAACGAGATATGAGAAGGGATACGGGAGATAAGAGTATCGGAAAGAGAAAGTGGGAAGGACCGCAATATGATCCGAAGAGGTCCCGATTTCAGAGGAATGATAACCGTCCGCCGTTTCGACTAGCGGAAAGACCATGTTCGAAGTGCAACCGTGTCCATCAAGGAAACTGCCAAGGTGATTTGCGAGCATGTTATAAGTGTGGGAAGACTGGGCACGTCATTAAGGATTGTAAGGTAACGCGGCTATGTTTCTTATGCAATTCTCCGGATCATTTCCAATCAAACTGTCCGCGAGGGAGGATGCAGCAAGGTGGGTCATCAGGCAGGCCAGCAAATGTTAAACCAGTAGTGCCAAGACTGGAACCGCCAGTAACCAGAGGTCGCGCATTTCAGATGACTGAGAAAGAAGCGGAGGAAACTCCAGATGTGGTCACAGGTACATTTTTGATAAACTCTACACGTGCTAAGGTGTTATTTGATTCCGGTGCAAACCGATCGTTTGTGTCTCCTGCATTTGCTGCTTGTTTGTGTTTGAAACCTAAATTGTTAGATCATTCTCTATTAGTAGATACTGCAAATGATAACCAAGTGTCGGTTAGCGAAGTATTTGATGGTTGTGTGATTAATATCGAAGGGTGTGGAGTGCCTATACAATTGTTTCCTATAACTTTGATAGAATTTGATGTAGTAGTGGGAATGGACTGGTTGGCTGAGAATCAGGCTAATATAGTGTGTGACAAGAAGATAATAAATGTTGTATTGCCTGAGAAAGGACCGGTAGTGATTTATGGTGATCGTAGGAATCATCAGTCCTGTCTTATATCACTAGTAAAGGCACGTAAGTGTGTGAATAAGGGTTGTCAGAGTTACTTGGCTTACGTGATAGATGTTAAGCCGGAAAAGATTAGGATGGAAGATATTCCTATCGTTAGTGAATTCCCTGAAGTATTCCCTGAAGACTTGAACAGTCTTCCGCCAGTTAGACAAGTCGAGTTCGGTATAGACTTAATTCCTGGAGCCACTCCTGTAGCCCGTGCACCGTACCGTTTGGCACCTCCAGAGATGAAAGAGATGATGGCACAACTACAAGATCTATCCGATAAGGGTTTCATCAGACCTAGTTCTTCGCCGTGGGGAGCACCAGTGTTATTTGTGAAAAAGAAAGATGGGTCAATGAGAATGTGTATTGACTACCGAGAATTGAATAAGCGCACGATAAAGAACAAGTATCCGCTACCCCGAATTGATGATCTCTTTGATCAGTTAGTTGGAGCTTGCTATTTCTCCAAGATTGATCTAAGGTCCGGTTATCACCAGCTGAAGGTTAAAGAAGAAGACGTTTTAAAGACTGCTTTTCGAACGAGGTATGGTCATCATGAATTTTTAGTAATGCCATTTGGATTGACGAACGCTCCAGCTGCCTTTATGGATTTGATGAATCGGGTATGTAAGTCGTATCTCGATAAATTTGTAATTGTTTTTATCGATGATATTCTTATCTATTCTCGATCCAAGGAAGAGCACGCGCAACATCTTCGTTTGATTCTAGAGCTGCTGAAGAAGGAAAGGTTGTATGCAAAATTTTCAAAATGTGAGTTCTGGTTACGGAAAGTACAATTTCTGGGGCACGTGGTTTCTGAGAAAGGTATACAAGTCGATCCGATGAAAGTAGAAACAGTTGAAAAGTGGGAACAGCCTAAGACAGCAACAGAGGTACGCAGTTTTCTGGGTTTAGCCGGTTACTATCGAAAATTTATAAAAGACTTCTCTCGAATCGCAACGCCATTGACTAAGCTGACCCGGAAGAACCTAAAGTTTGAGTGGAAAGCAGAACAAGACGAGGCCTTCCGGATATTGAAAGAGAAACTATGCAGCGCACCGATTCTATCACTACCTGAAGGTTCTGAAGACTTTGTCGTTTACAGTGATGCGTCTAAATTGGGATTGGGTTGTGTGCTTATGCAGCGTGGAAAGGTTATAGCTTATGCTTCTCGCCAACTGAAGGATCATGAATGGCAGTATCCTACGCACGATATGGAGCTTGCTGCAGTCGTTTTCGCGTTAAAAATTTGGAGACATTATCTGTATGGTTCCAAATGTCAGATTTATACTGACCACAAGAGTCTTCAACATCTCTTTGATCAGAAGGAACTAAATATGAGACAAAGGAGATGGTTGGAATTGCTGAATGATTACGACTGTGAAATCCTTTATCACCCGGGAAAGGCGAATGTAGTGGCAGATGCGCTCAGTCGTCAAGAAAGGAGTGGAACAATAAAAGTTGTTTCAATACGAACTGAACTCCTACCCAACATATTTGACGAATTGCAGAAGTGTCAAGTGGAGGCTTATCAGGATGAACAGCTGAAATCAGAACGGTTAGCGGGGATGTCAGCATTGCTAGTAAAAGATGATCGGGGGTTATTGTGTCTGGGAAACAGAGTGTGGGTACCTCGTTTGGGTGGGTTACGTGATCGTGTTTTACAAGAAGCTCATCAATCCCGTTTCTCTATTCACCCAGGTACAAACAAGATGTATAAAGACCTAAAGCAATTCTATTGGTGGCCGGGGATAAAAAGAGGGATTGCTCAGTATGTAGAACGGTGTGATACTTGTAAGAAGGTAAAGATCGAACATCAAAAGCCATTTGGTCAACTACAACGACTAGAAATACCTATGTGGAAGTGGGAGCAGATTACCACGGACTTTATCACAAAGCTACCAAGAACTCCGAAGGGGTTCGATTCTATTTGGGTGATCGTCGACAGGTTGTCAAAGTCTGCACACTTCCTACCAATAAAGGAAACCGATTCATTGGAGCGATTAGCTAAGTTATACATTAATGAAATAGTAACTCGACATGGAGTTCCAATCTCGATCATTTCTGATCGTGATAGTCGTTTTACTTCAAGATTTTGGAGAAGCTTTCAAAGGGAAATGGGGACTCAGATAAAGTTAAGTACGGCGTATCATCCTCAAACAAATGGACAGAGTGAACGAACAATTCAGACCTTAGAAGATATGCTCCGGGCTTGTATTGTTGATTTTGGGGGATCGTGGGATAAGCATTTGCCGTTAATCGAATTCGCTTACAACAACAGTTATCATTCCAGCATACAAGCGGCACCGTTTGAAGTACTGTATGGTAGGAAATGTCGAACGCCTCTGTGTTGGAACGAAGTGGGAGAGAAACAGTTAGCGGGGCCGGAAATAGTTCAGTTAACCGCCGATAAGGTTACACAGATCCGAGAAAGATTGAAAGTGGCTCAAGATAGACAGAAGAGTTACGCGGATCGCCGTCGAAAGCCGTTGGAATTTCAAATTGGGGATTATGTAATGTTAAAGGTTTCGCCGTGGAAAGGAGTCATCAGATTCGGTCGACAGGGTAAGCTTAGCCCAAGGTATATTGGACCATTTGCAATCACTGAAAGGATCGGGGACGTAGCTTACAGATTAGATCTTCCACCAGAGTTGAGCAGAATTCATAATGCATTTCACGTGTCAAACTTCCGAAAGTGTTTAGTTACTCAAGATCAGGCAGTCTCCCTACCAGAGATACAAGTCGACGAAAGACTGAATTATGTGGAAGAACCGGAAGCAATAGTTGATCATAAAGTCAAAGTGTTGCGGAATAAGGAGATCAGGCAAGTGAAGGTTCAGTGGAGGCATCATAGAGGTCAGGATGCCACGTGGGAAACCGAATCGGACATGAGAGCCAAATACCCTCACCTTTTTGCTTAACTGAATTCCGGGACGGAATTCTTTTAAGGGGGAGATGATGTAATACCTCGGGTAAAGTCGTTATTTAAAACCCTCTTATCGTTAAATTGAATAAGTTTATAATAATATATTTAGGGTAAAAATTTGGTTAATTTGGAAGTTTAAGGGTGTGTTTTGCCATTTGATGAAAGTATGGGGTTTGTTTGGTAACTATGAAGATATTTATCTTCATCCACCGCCTCTTTTTATTTTTATTGAGATGAGGTGTCTCATTTTAGAGACTTGGCAAAAAGGAAAACAAAGTGTGTGTGTGTGTTATTGGTTCACGACAGAGAGAAAGGAGAGAAAAGAGAGAAGAGAGGGTTGAGAGGAAAGTTAAGAAGAAGAAGAAGAAGGAAGTTGTGGAGTTTCAGCTGGATTATTAAGGATCAGTTCAAGGAAGTAAAGGTAACAATCATTTATAACCTATCCCTTTTATATTTATAAGTTGATAAATAGGTATGTAGGTGGGTTTTGGTGTTTTGATAAGATATGTGTATTTTGGGTTTGGGATAGTGTTCTATGGTAGTATGAAACATATCTGCAAATCTGGGTAAAAGATGAACTCAGTGAATTGAGAGGTTTATGAATGTTCATAAGAATCGCAAGCCTTGGTTGCGATGGGATTTTTGGCTCGCAGCCTTTAGCTGCGAGGGAGTTAGGGCTCGCAAGCCATGCTTGCGAGGAGAGAGATGTTGCGAGGAGAACTATGGCTCGCAGGTCATAGTAGCAAGAGAAGAGAGAGAGAGAGTTGCGAGGAAGAGAGAGAGAAGGTGGCGAGAGTGAGTGTTGCGAGGAGAGAGAGAGAGAGTTGCGAGAGAGTGTTGGCCGAGATAGCAAAATGGGATTTTTAGACTATTTAGATTCATTTAGTATTCTCGACTGTTAAATGTTCCGTAATTAATTGATTACAGATTTTGTGAACTTTGGGAGAAAGATCGAATTGACAGATAAAGGATCCGGAGGTTTTGGATAAAGCAACGAGGTGAGTTTTACTTTAAAAGTAATTTCAACTGGAATACATACGTATGGTTTGAGAATGTGATAATTAGTGATTATGTGTATATGTATGGTATATGCGAATTACAATATAGTGAGATATTGTATTTACATGTGTATTATAAACGTGTTATAATACGTTGGCCGGGTTTAAGACCGGTGTGATTGGCTATAGAACTTGTATAGCGTTGTTTGGCTGTAGATGTTGTACAGCGTTGTATATTATTAGTTGGCTTGCTACCACTAATATGGCCAGGAGGAAATGAGAAGGAAAGGTGCACGAGGTGTGAGCTTAATTGGATATATGTAATTATGTGGCGTGATTTATATGAATAAAGTTTATATAAATGGTTTTTAAACTAACAGGGGTTTCTCACTTAGACCAACAGGTCTAACCCTCATTTTGTTTTAAAAATATGTATTCCAGGTGGCGGATCAAGTAAGGGCAAGTAAGTAGAGTATGAGATGGATGGCTAGTAAGGAAGACTAAGACGAAGCTTTTGACTTATTTAGTAGTTGTAATGGAATGTTAAGTGTTATGGATGCAAATAGCACAAGGATTGTATTTCAAATGTTTTCTTTCTATTTGTAAAAGACTACCGGACCGTACATGTAAAGTGAAGTTTGTTTCTTATATTTAATTGTGTTATATTGTGTAATACGTCATGTATATGGGATAAGGGATGTTACACTTTAGTATTAAATTTTAGAATTTGTCATTTTTAGTCCTTGTTTTTGTCAAGTTTTAGTGTTTTACATTTTTAGTCCTTGTTTTTCATTTTAGTTTCGTAAGTTATCATTTTTAGTCCCTATTCTTCGTTATTTTTTATTTTTTGGCAGTTTTATCAATTTTTACCTGCATTTATCCGTACCTGATATATTTTTCTCGTGTTTTGCAGGTTTGCCGATTAAAGTTTAAATTTTTCGCGTTAATTTTTCAGAGTTAATTTTTGAGAGACAAATTTATAATTTTGAAAATTTTCAGACTTTAATCGTGTTTCTCTGATTATTCAAATACGCACAAATTCTACTTCTCACGAAGTATCTTTTAACGATCTTGCATATTTAATTTTTTAGGTAACAATGTCGAAATATCCAAGTTGGTGGAGAGATTATATGAAGAGAGAATATTTAGAAAAAGAAAATGCTACTCTCAACTAGAAGATTTCAGTTCTTGAAACAAAAATTGCAAGTCAACACGAGACAATAGAAAAATCCAGGAAGGAGAATACGGGTCTCTGGTATAAGTTAGATAAGGAAGAGTTTGAGCGAAATGTTTATTGTTTAGAGGAACGCATAAAATGGCTCGAGGATAGAAATAAGAAACTAGAAAAGGCAATTGATGCTGGCCTATATAATAGATTCAATGGTGAAAAGGTAGAAAAGATTAAAAATCTTACATTCAAGATAGAAGCTATTGAAAGAGAAAAGAAGGTTCAAATTGAGAAATCTGTTAAAGATGCTACTCAGAGGATTGAAGAAAAAACAAAAACCTTGGAAGCTGACAACACTGAGCTGAAAAAGAAGATTTCTGAGTTGGCATCAAAAGATGAAATAAAGGAGATTGAGGAAAAAGCAAAGGCTTTGGAAACTGAAAATGTTGATCTGAAACATAAGAATTATGAGGTTGCTAGGAAAATTTCTAATTTGCAAACGGAGATTGCAAAAGAAAGAGACGAGATTGAAAAAGAAAGAAAAACTTTTGCAAAAGAGAGAAAAGATTTTGAAAATGAACGAAATACTTTTGTAAATGAAAGAAAGATGTTTACACAAAAGTTTTCTGATTTTTCGAAGAAATCAGTTGAGGAAAAGAAAGAAATTGAGTTGAAATGCATAAAACTTTCAAAACAAAATTCTGATTTTAAAAAAGTTTTATTTCTTGAAAAGGAAAAGCTTGAGAAAGAAAAAGCGGATTTTGATGTTGAAAGAAAATCCTTTGAGACAAAAAATGTTGAGCTTTTTTTAAAAATATCTAATTTGGAAAAGCTGTTGGAGAAAGAGAGAAAAAAGATTTTGAAGAACAAAAAATCGTTTTGAAAAAGAAAGAAAAGTTTTTTAGAAGAAAAATGTTGGGATTTTTACTGAAATATCAAATAAGAGTAAGATTTTAGAAAAAGATTTTGATGAGGAAAAAAAATATTTTGAGGCTGAAGTTGTTAAGCTAACAAGGAAGTTATCTGCTTTGGCAACAGAAGTTATGAAAGAGCAGAAGATCAAATCTGATCTACAGAAGAAGTTTGATTTGATTTTTCGAGAAATGAATGTTCTGTCCGACAGAGTTCATAAACTAGAAGCAATCAATTTGAAAGTTGAATTATCTAAACAACTTAGAGCCGATACTATTGTTCAATCGTCGTATGATGATTCAAATGATTCAGAATGTTCGTTCAAATCTGCTTCTGGTTCAGTTCATAAACATATTTCTTTGACAAAGTCTGACAAATCAAGAGATCAAATGCGTCCTTCTAATCTTTTCTATAACCATGCTGCTACAAGTTTAAATACTCATATTTTTAAGCCTGTGAAGATGGTTTAGAAGGTAAAAGGTTCTACTCCCGAGAAAGATGTGTCGAAATCATCTGTTTCCAAACCAACTGTAAAAAAGAACAATGTTCCTAAAGGTAAGTCTTTTGTTAAACCTGATTCTATCTATTCTGCAAATCATTTGATCAGGTTGGCACAAAAGAAAATTTGTTGTTCTTATCGTGGAACTCATGATTTTGTTAAGAAAGATAATGTTCCGTATTGGTATGGTACTTACAATATTTCTTTAAATAAAACTGCACCTAACAAATCAGGACCCAAGTTCCGTTGGGTACCAAAATCAACTTAATCTGTTTTGTAGGTTAATCATGTGTAGTGCATAATGCTTACCTATTACAAAGACATGGCTGGAAAACAGAAAAGAAGTGTGCAACTTTGGAGAAAAGTACCTATGCTGAAATATTTGCATAATTTCAGGGGGAGAAATTCTAACTTTTGTTTATATCTATGCTTATTGATATATTTTTATATTCGTTATTGACTTCTGATTATTTCAGATCAGAACTCGTTCTTCACAGATATTTGACTTCTAATTATTTCAGATCAGGATTCGTTCTTCAATGTTTTTGACTTTTGAATACGACAATTCAGAACTCGATCTTCAATGATGTTTGGCTTCTAAATAATTCAGTTCAAAACCCGTTTTAACTGGATGTTTGACTTCTAAACACATCAATTTAGAACTCATACTTCATCGTTTTAGACTTTGATTGCTACATATATTGATTTTATTCACTTAAGATTTTTTTTTGCAGATTTTGAGGGGGAGCTTATATGATTTTTAATCAGTTTATCATGATTTAAGGGGGAGCTTAAACATATGACTGTAAGTATCTATTGAACTCTATATGAGATTGTTTGAAAGAAGGACGACTTTCAAGCATGAAAAATATGGTATTAAATGTTCAAACCACTTCTCTATTTTAAAAAAAAATTATAAATTCAGAAGTCTGATTTTAAATGTTTTTCATGTATATATCTCGGATGACATTATTATTTTTGACCGTGTGTTTCCAAAGATTAATACTTGTGTATTATCTTGTCTATAATTTCAAGTATTCATACACACCGGTTCAGCTTCTTATTGACTTTGTTATTACCATGTCTCAAAATGAAACATTTTTTCGATGGTAATACTCCCGTTTGTATTTTAATTTTGTTGAGCATCATACATTCATTCAGCTTAAGAACTTAAGCGTATCATTCAAAGATTGTTTATATTTGTTCATATAAACATTTTCAATTCTTTGATACCCTAATCCTTACATGATTATCTTTCATATTTGATCTGACTGATACATTGTCAAATTCTCAAACAAGTCTTTCGAATTCATTTCATTCTATATTCTTTTGTGAGAATTCATCAAAGTTCAAATGCTCCATAAGAATATCAAAATCATACATTATGATGACAATGTTATTCAAATTGCTTGATTCATATATGTTCAAGCTAAACTGTTGAATAACACCAATTTTTAGGACAAAATTTCATGGGATCAGTGTGTGACATCTTAAAGAACTTATATGGATTCACGTTAACCAGTGTTTCCTACCCAAGAAGTTATCCTTGAGTGATTGAGGGGTGAGGGGTCTACATCAAAGAGTGGGGGAGATAACTCATCCGGTTGAGTAATCTCATTGTGCTGAGGTAAAATGAAAAAGAGAGTTTGGTTAGAAGTGAGCGGATTAAAAACAGAAAGAGGGTGTGATATAAGAGTTAAAAGAATAAGAGAACTCTGCACCAACCACTTTCTGAGTCGGACAGCCACATTACTGATTGGTTCACATTCTTTGGTGACCGTGAGCCCATGCCAACTCTTGCTTTAACCCCACCAGCTATTCATTTCTTTCTCAACAAAGAAATGTAATTTTTCTTAGGGACGCAACATATAATTTATCTAATCTTCAATCGAAAGATTTGGATATTGAAAAAGAAGGAAGTTTTCCCCACCTTCGCACTTCATTCATGCACATTGAGTCCGTAGAAACCTTGTTGCCGTCTCAACAGTTTACACAATTTGAGCCTAATCAAGCATAAGTTGCTTCAATCATTTCTACACTTGCACGTACACACAAGGAATATGTTTTTCTGTCATAACGTTCATAGAAATTCCATTGTGTTTTTCGATGATTGAATGGAAGCCCTGGAGGAGTGAACATCAAAAAGCTCATTTCCGAAGTACATCCAGTGTACTAAGTGGCTTTGTGCAACTTACAGGCATTTTAACTGTTTCATTAGTTGATTCAGGGTTACAACTTTCATTTTATCTTAATTTGAAAAGATTCAAATACATATATTTTGGAATTGACGGTTAAATAGTTCAAAAGGAGGAAATTGTTTCTGGTACTCAAAGAGAATGCTGAAATTGAAAGAGTTTTGATGATCATGATGCTCACAATTATCAGAAGGGGGCGAGAGCTTGAAGATTTCAATTTCCGACTGAAAATGAGATATTTTCCAAAGTCAAAGAAAGGCAAGTCAAGAAGTTCGAGATGATGATATGTTTGAAGATACAAGGATAGTTAAAGTTCAAAGACGGTTCACACTTAAAGATAAATCAAGAATGTTTTAAAGCTTAAAGCTAGTTAAAGTTCAAAGCCAGTCCATGATCAAAGGCTGAAGAAATTTGTCAAAGTTCAAAGCTGCGAAGATCAACGATACGAAGATTTTGTTTTCAATACTTTGATCAACGTTATGAAGATTTGAAGTTTATGTTTCAAGACTTGATGACTATTTGACTTTGAAGAGACAATTGAAGATTTAAGATGTCAAAGTGGATTCTTGAAGATAAAACTTATTTGAAGATTTTTCTGAGATATTTCAAAGAGCTGAAAATGTTGAAGACCTGAATATCACAAAGAGCTGAAGACTACTGTCATAAATTTTTAAATCTTGAATCCATAGGGGGAAATTGTTATTGCATAAATGTATTCAAGATTTAGAGTGTATTTGTAATAGTCAAAGGTCTTGTAATTGTAAGTAAGGAAGTCACAGTCAATGTAATAGAGTTAGAAAGTCAAAGGTGTAAATACCTTTGAGTTAGTGAGTGAGAAGAGAGTCCATAGCATACGTATCATTGTAATTAGAGAGAGAGAATTGTAAAGAGATGACTTAGAGAGAGAGAGAGAGTCTAGAGATAGAAAGTGAATCACTTCATACTTTGTATCTTTCTCTCAATCAATACAAGATTTCATTGCAAATCCATTGTCACTTGAATTCACAAATACAAATCCCCTTTTGGAAATCATGATTTAAGTTGCGTCCTTTTGGTCTAATGAGTTATTTAATCATGATGTAAACTCTTGAACTCACTAGACGTTAGCCTAACATTTTTATTTGTCGGCATGTGCAACAGGTTCAGGTTGGGAATAGTTCTAGTGACACAGTGAAGAGATAAGTGCTAGTAGTGTGCTCGAGAGATGATTTGCTTAGTGAAGTCTTCCACATTTATTTTAGGAATAACAACTTGTATTTGGGTTAAGTAACACCCGACTTTATTTGGTCATGTTCTATGACTTGAGTTATTAATTGTGGGAGTTGTTACGTTTTAAATTTTGAGGTGTTTTCAAGGATGGTTTGTAGAAGAGATTTTTATCATCATTTGGTTATTTTATCGAAGTTTTTAGTAATTTCTCTTTCCAATTTTAAGGGTGTTACACACTCAGGGCATCTCCAATGGGTCACACTATATTTTACACCAAATTTCAAAAGTAGTGTAAAAAGTAGTGTAAATTTTAGTGTTAATAGTAAATCCTCTCCAATGGATAACACTATTTTTTAACAGTGATGTAAAACGTAGTGTAAAAGGTAGTGTTACACTAAATATAGTGTAATACTATTCATTACACTAAATTTAGTGTGGAAAATAGAGACCCCATTGGACATGTGAATAGTGGCATTTACACCAAAGTTAGTGTTTAGTGTAAGTTTTAGTGACCCCATTGGAGATGGTCTTACAACCAAGTTTGCATGCTTATCAGTCTCCGGTCTTTCCAATCAAAAGTTGTAACACCCCGAAAATTTGAGAACCGAATCTAGGGTCACGGACGTCCGCTGGGTGCGGAACTCCGCGGGTCATCCGCGGAAGCAACAGAGTTATTCGGTGGTTTTGGGTTCGGCCAAGGCCGGACGTCCGCGGGGTACCATGCGGACGTCCGCGACCTGTCTGATGGAATAACTTGGATATTTTAAGCCACTTTCTCTTCCTCTCTCCTTATTTCACTATCAAACCCTAACCCACTCTCCCTGTCTTGCTTTTAGCCAATTTTCTTCAAGAGAGCACAAACCCAACTTCTTCTTCCTCATATCTTCACCAAACTAAACCCACTTTTCACCATTGTTGATGTTATGAAAGCTTGGAGCTTTTTGTGGGTGATTAGAGCTTTTGGTTGGAGATTCATGTGATAAAGGTAATATTCCTCTACCCAAATGATAGGTTATTGTTGATTTCACCTTCTTTCTATCTTGTGGTGTTGTTGGACGAATTTGGTGATGATTGGTTAAGGAAACCTTGTTTTCTTCATTTAATAAGAACTAGGGTTTTGGTATAAGTTGGGGGTTTTGATGTTTTATGTTTGGGGAATGATTCCTTATGGTTAGATATGAATATTCACGGTTGGAACTTATGAATCTAGGTTTTGGAGATGTTATCTTGAGGATGCAAGAGACTTCAATGGAGCTTACGTTTGGAGAAATTCTAGATTTAGGCTAAATCTAGCAAGGTGAGTTCAAGATGATTTGTGAAAACTTTGTACATGCCAAAAATGTTATTTTCCAAATGTTTGTGTGTTTTACTTGAAACTATAAAATGTTGAGTTTAACTCTTTGAAGTATTTATCCTCATAAATGTTGTAAAACACCCATATTTGGGATTTTTGGATAGTTTGATGTGTAGAAATCGTAATATGTTCTTAAAAGATTTATTGCTCAAAATGAGGTCTATTTGATGGTTTAATCATGTAGTGAAATTGATTTTATAAACCAGTTGGGAAAATGCACAAATTAGTGTCAAGGGTCATTTTGAGATTGTAAAAGTGTGAGTCCTTTTGGAAAAACCCTCTTGTTTAACCGTGTCGGGTTTTGGGTTAATAACGATTTTGTGGTACTTGTTTACCTAACTGATGTTTTGAGTACGTTGTCGTTCATTTTGGGTCATGTAAATTTAGACTATAATGCAATGGATCCATAGGCATAAGAGTCGGTCTTTGTCATGTTAATGAGACGGTTATTCTCATGTTGCGGCTAGGAATAGGCATCGGGTCATCGGGGGCACTATGGTGCGGGCTCTTGTAGTCGAACATCTGCCATTGACCATAAGATGTCATTTCGGAGTCGGTTTTTATGGGACAAATATTCCCATGTTGTAGCTAGAAATAGGCATTGGGTCATCGGGGGCAACTTGGTACGGTCTTATGGGAGCCGGATACTAGCCATTGGCCACATGGTGTAATTTCTAGTGAATGAGTATACCTTGGATCATCGGGGGCCCCCTCTATGAATCGCGAATTATTGATCCCATTGGGGCCATTGATCCTCGGGATGAGCTCTATAACGTGGAATGGTGGCCTACTTTTGTGTTCCGTCGCTAACCATGGAAATCGGGTCTCCCCCGTCACCGAAAGGTGTTGTTTTGGATATTGAGTTTTATCCATATTTTCGGTGACGTTTTGGTATGGAGCATTCTCCATAAGCTATGATTTTGTGTATTAAGTCTTACTTATATTTTGGTATCTTGGATAATAAAGTTTTACCTAAATTTCAGTAATCGAGTATTAATCATTATTCACGATTTGAGTGAGTTGGGGTTGGAATTCAGTTTGGAAAGTGTCTTATACATTTTGGGAACTTTTCTCATAGATTTTGTGTGCGTTGGAAAATGAGTCGTTTATACCCTTTTTGGTAAACTCTATTGGAAATCAAAATCTATGACGTAAACTTTCATTTAAAAGATTTATTTAAATCATGCTATAAACTCGTGAACTCACTAGGCGTTAGCCTAACCCTTTTTATTTGTCGGCATGTGCAACAGGTTCAGGTTGGGAATAGTTCTAGTGACACTGCGAAAGGTCGAGTGCTAGTAGTGGGCTCGAGAGGTGAATTGCTTAAGGGAAGTCTTTCGCGTTAATAATTGGGAATAGCATTTTGTACCTGAGTTAAGTAACACCCGTGGCGAACTTAGCATTTGTATTGAGTTTTGAGTTATATACTGTTGAGGATAATCATAGATTTTAAATTAAGGTAATTCCCGTTTTAGATTATAGGGAAAAATCCTATTCTTTTGAATGTATTATCGAAAATTTTATTTAGTTGCTCTTTCTCAATTCGAGGGTGTTACAAGTTGGTATCAGAGCATAAGTTTGAGAGAATTAGGTGTTGATTTTGGATACCTAGACTCAAACTAGCGTTCTTTTAAGTAAATGAGAGTGAAATTCACCATTAGGCACTTTAAGATAGGATGTTTCGAGGTCAATGGATGATGTTAGAAACAAGGATCACGTCGAGAGTAGCAAGGATAATCATGTACAGAGCGTTCATAGTGACACCTGGCCAGTGTCATGGTGAACCTACTAGTACACGTGCATACTTGAATTGCTTTAATGTGATGATCGTTGGGGTAGTGAAGAAGTTTCTAAGCTAGTAGATGTTGGAATAGATGGGCGATTTTAGCATTTGTCACATAGAGTGACGATAAGCATGATATTTGCTTTAAGTGGACCGTTTTGGGTCAAGATTGATGGTTGGATTAGAACCATAGATTTATTGAATCGACCTTAATTCGAGAAAGAAACCGTAAGGTTAATTGAGGTAAATCCCAACTTAGCCTTAAGAGGTTTGAACATTCAGATGACTATAGTGGACCGGAGGAATTTGGAGGAGTATGGGAGAGACATTGAATGCCGACTAGGTTACGCACAGAAATTTATTTTGAAAATAAATTGCATCAACTATTTCGTGTGTCTCAAATCCTTATATGGATTGTGTTACAAGTTTGGAAAATGTTTAGCACACACAAGGTTTTAAATCATGGTTTTGAACGTGCATGAAACCATTTTATTGCGGGAGTTGCAAACTCCGTCAGAACTTGTTTCATTTTGTTATTGTCCAACGTTTTTTTGGGTACAGTGATACCCGTATTTTTTATGATGTTTAAGATGTTGGACAAGTAACTACGGATTATAACTTTTACATTGGATCTCCTCCACATATGTTAAAGTTTGGACGGAAAGTTATCTCCCATGATTTCTATATATAGCTATTTTTGAGAGTTTGTTTAATGTGAGTTTGTTAAACAATGTTTGTTTATATAGTATTACAACAAGAAGGAGATTTTGGGATTTTGGCGTTTTAGTCATGATTTTGCTTATTGCAATTTGACTTTTGGAAGCACAATGTTTGGTGCCATTTTATTGACTTGAGGTCATTAAGCTCATTAAATTTCATGGAGTTTTGTTTTACGATGTTTTGAGTCGTGTAAGTGTAATTTCACAATGTGCACACTCCATTTGTTTATGTGGAAATTTATGAGTCATGTTGGGCGTTTTGTCCCACTCGAACTTTGTTAGAAATATTAATTTTATGTCATAAGGCGACCAAAGAGATAAGTTTTGGAACTTTAGTGTCGAGTAATTTCTCTTTCAAAGATTTGTGCTAACACAGCTTGTTGCAACTTGTTCGGTATGTGGATTGATTTATACGTGACGTAAGTAATGCATGAAAGAACACCTTGATAGTACTCTTCGTACAATTTGCTAAGTGCGCTTTCGGTCAGTTAAATATTTTATCATCATTTTTGGTGTAAATGCATTTTATCGACTTAGGGGTATGCACAGCTTGGTAGCCATTGTTTCCCAACACCTTGATAAACGACTCATGAGTGAAAATATTTTATTAACTCATTGTATAAAAGAAGGTCCTTCGGCCAATGTATGTTTTAGTGTTGTGAAGATCATGCATAGTTTACAATACATAACATTTTGAGAACACTCTTGTGTGAGTCATTGACATTTGGTCGATTTTAGTTCAAGGAACATTTTGGAAACAATTGCAAACCTTTTTGGTTTTGGAGAAAATGTGTATTATGAGTATTTTATAACAAATAAACTTTTAGGAATTGACGTTTTAACGTTTTCTATTTCGAATGCGAAACTTTTGATGTAAATGCTCCGTAATGGAAATTTTGGAAATCAATTGCCTAAACCTAGAGTGCGTGGAATTGTTTATGTTTTGAACATTAATGCATACTGTTTGTATGACTCAAGGTCGGAAGTTGATTTGAACCCTTTTTGGTGTCAACCAATTTATAAGCACTCATTTTCTCTTATGTTTTGGGTAAACACATTGCTGTGTGAAAACCTTGTCAGAAACATTTTACTCATGTGTCATTATATGACCGGATAAGAAAAAAAAATTGGGAAATCGATTTAAAGAATTTCACCTTTTGAAATTTTGTCGTGAATTATTTAATGCATGTTATTTCATTAAAGAAAACTACTAGGAAAGTGTTACAAGCTTGCATGCCTACCCCAATTTGAGATTTCTCATCATGTTTTAGTCAATATCTTCAAATGATGAAAACATATTGGTTTTGTCTTTAAACTTGGAACTGACACAAGACGTTTTACGTTCTGACCAAAGTGTAATCATGAATCGTTTCATCGTTTTTGTATAATAAAATGACGCACGCGAATCTTGTTGGTGAACCATGTTCCATGCCATTTTATGGGTAAAAATGAATTTTGGGGTCAAACGCCGTTTGAACTTCTTTTGAAGTACGTGCGAAACTTTTTATTACACACCATTTAAGGTGGGCATTTACTTTACGTGCATGTCATGAGTCAATCCATACTAGGACCATAGCGGTTCATTTTAAAGAAGTTGTTTATTACGCTTTTGCGTTTTGTTGATAATCTGAACTGCAATGAAATGATTTTCAATATGACTTAACATACGTGGGACGAGCGTGTCCATTTTTGCGCAACTACCAAACTGATAGTAGTAGTTTTTATGCGTACGTTTAATTTGATATGAGAAATCTTCGTGTTGAAAATTTCTATGAAAAGTTTTATGGATTGGCATATTTGTTAAATAATTAACTTGAAAACCTTGAACTCATTAGGACCTTGGGAAGGGTAAGTAACTCAGTTAAGGGTAAGTGCGTATAGCACTTCGAAGGTGGAAAGTTGGGTATTCCACGCGTGATAGTATTGTAGGCCGAATGGTATCGGTTGAGGGGATGATGCACTTTGTCATTAAGAGAATTGGTTCGCAGTAACCGATATTGGGGTTAGTGGTAACCATTTTGTTGGGAACCTTATTTTGGGATCTTGGTCAACTTTCGTATGTGAGACCCTTTAGACACCATATCGATAATTTTGGTTCTGATGAGAATGCTCGACGATGTGAAACTCGAGTGTTGAGTCTGTTGTGACTCAAAGCTTGGTGGTATGTTAGGTGTCGACTTTTGGGCTTGAGGCCAAGCACCGTTAGTGTAATCGAGGGATTGTAGTCTGATTTTAAAGAAATGACGGTAATGATTGTAGTAATCTTAAGATGCTCATTGGTAATAAGGGAATTTAGGGAAGTGATTTTCTTGTGTGATTAGAGAATCTGTCGATTGGATGATTGCTAATTGAACACATCTTTGGGATTGTGCAATTAATGAGTCAGTAATGACCGTTTGGGTTGGAATTGATGAAACCCGTTTAGAGTAAATACTAGTTCGGTAGCGGGACTATTTGGGGAGTTTGAATATGTCGTTGGGAAAGTATGGATCACTTAAGGTTGGGAGACAATTTAAGTCTGGTGGTCGAAAGCCACTCTAGCAGCTTAGGCCTTTAATTGGATAGGGGTGTTATATGCCTAAACGAAGAATTGTTGCGAGTAACATCAAAAAGTCGTTGTGGGAAATTCCGTAGGAAATAAATTTGAACTTAGTTTGTAACCGGGGGAATTTGGAGTGTGTTGGGCACGGTGGCCATTAAGTTTGAGAGAACTAGATTTCGAGGACGAAATCTTTTAAGGTTGGAAGGATTGTAACACCCCGAAAATTTGAGAACCGAATCTAGGGTCACGGACGTCTGCGATGGGGCATGCCGGACGTCCGCGGGTCATCCGCGGAAGCAACAGATTTATTCGGTGGTTTTGGGTTCGGCCAAGGCCGGACGTCCGCGGGGTACCATGCGGACGTCCGCGACCTGTCTGATAGAATAACTTGGATATTTTAAGCCACTTTCTCTTCCTCTCTCCTCATTTCACTCTCAAACCCTAACCCACTCTCCCTGTCTTGCTTTTAGCCGATTTTCTTCAAGTGAGCACAAACCCAACTTCTTCTTCCTCATTTCTTCACCAAACTAAACCCATTTTTCACCATTGTTGAAGTTATGAAAGCTTGGAGCTTTTTGTGGGTGATTAGAGCTTTTGGTTGGAGATTCATGTGATAAAGGTAATATTCCTCTACCCAAATGATAGGTTATTGTTGATTTCACCTTCTTTCTATCTTGTGGTGTTGTTGGACGATTTTGGTGATGATTGGTTAAGGAAACCTTGTTTTCTTCATTTATAAGAACTAGGGTTTTGGTATAAGTTGGGGGTTTTGATGTTTTATGTTTGGGGAATGATTCCTTATGGTTAGATATGAATATTCATGGTTGGAACTTATGAATCTAGGTTTTGGAGATGTTAGCTTGAGGATGCAAGGGACTTCAATGGAGCTTACGTTTGGAGAAATTCTAGATTTAGCCTAAATCTAGCAAGGTGAGTTTAAGATGATTTGTGAAAACTTTGTACATGCCAAAAATGTTATTTTCCAAATGTTTGTGTGTTTTACTTGAAATTATAAATTGTTGAGTTATTTGATGAGTTTAACTCTTTGAAGTATTTATCCTCATAAATGTTGTAAAATACCCATATTTGGGATTTTTGGATAGTTTGATGTGTAGAAATCGTAATATGTTCTTAAAAGATTTATTGCTCAAAATGAGGTCTATTTGATGGTTTAATCATGTAGTGAAATTGATTTTATAAACCAGTTGGGAAAATGCACAAATTAGTGTCAAGGGTCATTTTGAGATTGTAAAGGTGTGAGTCCTTTTGGAAAAACCCTCTTGTTTAACCGTGTCGGGTTTTGGGTTAATAACGATTTTGTGGTACTTGTTTACCTAACTGATGTTTAAACGCATTTTATGCGATGATGACCGTTATATAAGGGTCTAGCGAGTTTGGAGCATTTTGCTCGGGTTCGACTTTGATTCAGATGAGTCTTGGGGACAGTTGTCCGGTTTAAATTTACTGTATGTCGGGTTTGGAGTTATATGCAATTATGACATATCTATTGGAAATGTTACATGCTTTGAGTGCGTTGTCGTTCATTTGGGGTCATGTAAATTTAGACTGTAATGCAATGGATCCATAGGCATAAGAGTCGGTCTTTATCATGTTAATGAGACGGTTATTCTCATGTTGCGGCTAGGAATAGGCATCGGGTCATCGGGGGCACTATGGTGCGGGCTCTTGTAGTCGAACATCTGCCATTGACCATAAGATGTCATTTCGGAGTCGGTTTTTATGGGACAATTATTCCCATGTTGTAGCTAGAAATAGGCATTGGGTCATCGGGGGCAACTTGGTACGGCCTTATGGGAGCCGGATACTAGCCATTGGCCACATGGTGTAATTTCTAGTGAATGAGTATTTCTTGGATCATTGGGCCCCCCCTCTATGAATCGCGAATTATTGATCCCATTGGGGCCATTGATCCTCGGGATGAGCTCTATAACGTGGAATGGTGGCCTACTTTTGTGTTCCGCCGCTAACCATGGAAATCGGGTCTCCCCCGTCACCGAAAGGTGTTGTTTTGGGTATTGAGTTTTATCCATATTTTCGGTGACGTTTTGGTATGGAGCATTCTCCATAAGCTATGTTTTTGTGTATTAAGTCTTACTTATATTTTGGTATCTTGGATAATAAAGTTTTACCTAAATTTAAGTAATCGAGTATTAATCATTACTCACGATTTGAGTGAGTTAGGGTTGGAATTCAGTTTGGAAAGTGTCTTATACATTTTGGGAACTTTTCTCATAGATTTTGTGTGCGTTGGAAAATGAGTCGTTTATACCCTTTTTGGTAAACTCTATTGGAAATCAAAATCTATGACGTAAACTTTCATTTAAAAGATTTATTTAAATCATGCTATAAACTCTTGAACTCACTAGGCGTTAGCCTAACCCTTTTTATTTGTCGGCATGTACAACAGGTTCAGGTTGGGAATAGTTCTAGTGACATTGTGAAAGGTCGAGTGCTAGTAGTGGGCTCGAGAGGTGAATTGCTTAAGGGAAGTCTTCCGCGTTAATAATTGGGAATAACATTTTGTACCTGAGTTAAGTAACACCCGTGGCGAACTTAGCCTTCGTATTGAGTTTTGAGTTATATACTGTTGTGGATAATCATAGATTTTAAATTAAGGTAATTCTCGTTTTGGATTGTAGGGAGAAATCCTATTCTTTTGAATGCATTATCGAAAATTTTATTTAGTTGCTCTTTCCCAATTCGAGGGTGTTACAAAAGTTCTCGTCTTCCCTCAACCACGGGTCTTTCCATACTTTAATGGTGGTACCATCCCCAACTCTTCATCGATATCCATATCTTACTACCCTTTGAGCAGTCCATATGCCCCTACAAATGAAACTTGTATTGCTACCAAGTTCTGAGTTTATATCATTCCCATTCAGAAAATGTTTAGCTTTGAAAATTCGAGTAACTAAGGCGTCTGGATCCGTAAGGATTTTTCATCCTTATTTTCCTAACATCGCAAGGTTGGATATGTGGAAGTCTCGCAAGGTTTATCCACAACTACTTTTCAAACCCTAACGACCTTTGAAACCTGAACGGTCTTTCAAAAGCAAGGGTCTATATCGTATCAATGAGTTTTGTCCCATCTTATCTTGTCATCCATGTACCAAAAGAGTGTTAAAAATCAAAATTGAATGAGAATGTCATTTGTAGACAAATAATTGAAAACGCTAGAATATGGGGGTGTTTGGGATTGCTTATTTAAAAATCTTATGCTTATTTTTAAAACTGCTTAACAACTTATGTCGTGATAAAAAAAAGTTGAGGGTAAAAATGTAATTTGGACAAATAAGTTATAAGCAATTTCAAATAAGTTAGAATGAATTAACTTATTAGAAACAACTTATTTGTGATGTGAAAAAGTCATACGCACTTTCCTTTTTTTCAATCCAAACACTAAAAATAGTTTATTTACGATAATGTTAACCAAATAAGTCAAAAAAATAAGCAATCCAAAACACCCTGTGACGTGTTTCCAACCGGTCCATCAAAACGCGCAAACTCCACTCTCAAATTAAAAAAAGAAAATCGAAATGCAATTCACTTCCTGCAAGTCTTCCATCAAAACTTCCGATTTCATCCTCCTCTAATCAAATGGTCCATCCGCCGCCGTCTTCCACCGCCCAATTCACCCAACAATTCCTCAGTTCCGTCCTCTCCCAGCGCGGCCCTGCATCCCTTCCCTACTCCGAAGACGTCAAATGGTTCATTCGTCAACACCTTCTCTCTCTCTCCGAGACTTACCCTTCTCTCCAGCCCAAAACCGCCACTTTCACCCACAACGACGGCCGTTCCATCAACCTCCTACAGTCCGACGGTACAGTTCCGATGGTCTTTCAGAACGTCACCTACAACATCCCCGTCGTCATCTGGCTCATGGAGACTTACCCTCGTCACCCGCCGCTCGTCTTCGTCAACCCTACGCGTGATATGATCATCAAGCGCCAACACGCTTTTGTTAATCCATCTGGTTTGGTTTCGATCCCTTATTTGCAAAATTGGGTTTATCCGAGCTCTAATCTGGTTGATTTAGCTCGTAATTTGAGTCATTATTTCGGTCTCGATCCGCCCTTATACTCGCAACGCAGACCAAACCCTAACCCTACCCCAAACCCTAGTTTTAATCCCTCAGGGTCTTCCATGGCATCTCCTTCCGGGTCGATTTCATCTGGCTCTATCCGGCCGGCGATTCCACCTCGTTCTTATCCGCCGTCACCATATGGGGCTGCCGGAAGGATACCGCCGGGATCAGCCACGGAGGATCCAGGTGAGGTTTATAAACGGAATGCGATTACGAAACTGGTGGAAAATGTACATACTGATGTTGAGGAGTTGAGGAAGAAGAGGCAGACCGAAATGGAAGGGATGTTCACTGCTCAAGCGGTTTTGAGACAAAGAGAAGAGGAGCTTTTGCATGGTATGAGGGAGATGCAATATGAAAAGGAGGGTTTAGAGCAGCAATTACAGATGGTTTTAATGAATACAGATGTGTTAGAAGGGTGGGTGAGAGAGAATGATGGGAAATTAGGTGGTAATGCAGCAGATTTTAATGCTGATGATGCTTTTGAGCCATCAGATTCGCTATCGAAACAGATGCTGGAGTGTACATCGTTTGATCTTGCTATTGAGGATGTAATTTATGCATTGGATAAAGCTGTTCAAGAAGGGTCGATACCATTTGATCTCTATTTGAGGAATGTGAGATTACTGTCACGAGAACAGTTCTTTCATCGTGCAACATCTGCAAAAGTCAGGGCTGCGCAGATGCAAGCTCAAGTTACAAACATGGCTTCCAGGGCTCCTCCATATGGCATCTGAGTAGTTATCTGTCTTGTTGTTGTGTGGTATGTGCAACTAAATCTTTAAAGCCAGTTAATGAATCAACTTGTTTTAGTGTTAATGTTTTCTTGTGAAGATCTGTGAATTCATGACATATGAACTCCTCGCTTTCAAAGACTTCTTATTGAACAAAGAACAAATACGTTAAATTCGATGTTGCTAGCACAAATCAGATATACTAGAGCACTGATGCACCTGGTTTTTGTACAGTTTTGTGCTTTTTTGAAGTGTACCCATATTGCCGAAGTTTGAAAGCAGTGTTGCTGCAATACCATTTTATGTGTTCTTGGTTTCAATTTTGATATTTGTTGATCATGAAACTTATTTAATGCTCTCTATTGTACCTGTTCCA
This sequence comes from Saussurea involucrata, assembly GCA_033807775.1. Lineage (NCBI taxonomy): Eukaryota > Viridiplantae > Streptophyta > Magnoliopsida > Asterales > Asteraceae > Saussurea > Saussurea involucrata. The sequence goes on from CM066312.1 coordinate 25,688,453, forward strand.
TGATGTTGTTAAGGTTTTCTAAAGCTCTATATGTGCAATTCAAGTTGGAATATAACACGAGCACGAAGCATACGATAATTATCAAGCCACTACAGTCAGGGTCTGTTTGTTGGCAGGCTTAATGAGCTTGATGGGAATTACAGCTTATTCGGTTAGCTATACATGAGTTTTTTGGTATAGGCTTAATGATATAGAAAGTGGCTTATTCAGTAAGCTACTAGGGGTGAGCTTTATGTAGAAAACCAAGTTTTTTCAAAAGCCCCCTTCCCAACTAAAAAACAAGCTCGTTCCATCTATGACAAAACCCTCCCAAACAAAAACCTTCCCAATCTATAAAGGCAGATTAGTCTACACACGCAGCTTTATCTGCACAGGATTTAATGGAAAACCAACCAAACAGCCCCTTAGTGATCACCATCTTTAATCATTACCTTTGTAGTTCATGGGCAAAAAGTTGGTAACATTGTAAGTTAGAATATTTCTTGTAAACCCGATAAAATTAAGGAAGCCTTGATGCAAATCAGCTGCAGTAAGATGTAAAAAAGCATCCATGGTAAGACAACCACACACTCGAATTTGATCAATACGTATAAATGTATAATATTGGAGAAAGCGTTTAGGGTGAAACAAAATTTTGTTAGAATGCATTTTGGATTTTATATGTTGTTCAATTACTGTATTTAAGTTTTTATTATTAATAATGGGGATTTATGCTAAGTTATTTATTATACTTATGTGATTAGTTATTTGAGGCATTTTAATCACCTTTTGTATTTCTTTTCCCAAGTGTAATTAGGGTGGCCTTTTATTTGTATAACAAGAGATGGAGTCCACATGATTGATTATTAGATGAACAAATGGATTTCTGTCTAGTATATGCCAAGTCTTGGAGCTTGAGAGACTTTCTTATACTCCCTTCTTATTTCTAAAATAAGGCCTGAAAAAGGCACACGGTTTTATAAATGTGTAATCATCACACTTTGTAATTAACTAAATGACAATTTTATCCTTAATAACAGAGGGAGTAATGATTTTCTTGATCTCCTCATCAAGGGTAGAATTGGAAAGACATTGTTTTGAAAGTTGACACGTATTTTACAGGCCTTGCCTATTTATTTTCACCTTGAAAATTTGATTGATCCAAGTTATGAGAGAGAAGTCGACATTTTCTTTCATAATCTTGTTTCTGTTGGAACTCGTTACTCTAACATGGGACTCTGGTATCAGGCTCATTTATCCCCTAATCCTACTACGTCTCCAAATACTCCTCCTATATATCTGAGGTGAGGTGAGGTGAGGTGATGTCATGTTCTCGAAAATGCCTAAATCTGCCATGTTTAACCTCTGCTACATGTCTGTCCTCTTGTTCCCTCGACCACAACATGGTATATATGGATGATGTTTTTCTTTTTTAGCTTTAGTTGTCAGTGGGTTTTTACAGTAGTCTGAAAACTGTTTCTTTGAGTTCTTTCTTTGCTTTATCCATTCATTCTTGCAGTGGAAAAACGGACAATTTGGTTTCACAAGATGAAGTTAATTCAAATCATTGTTTTCCTGGTGTGCAAATCTTCCTTTGCGTTTAACGATTTCTGCAATATCATAAGCATCTGGATCAGAGAGAAGAATATTTAATGGCCTTTTGGGTTGTCTAGTTTTGAACCTTGGCTGTTGCTCGATTGATTGAGCTTGCGGTTTGGGATCATCATTTATGTTATAATTGTTGCATCTCAACTAATCCCATGGAGAACAGCCTGCCAGGATAATATTCACCGACTTGGACTAGTCCCGATATCGAGAAAAGGATCAAAGGAAGCTATTCAACCATGGACAAATAAGGAAAAAAGAAGGGAACAAAGAAAGTCTCACAGAAGATTGTTGTTTTCATAAATGCTTTGCTGCATTGTTAGTTTTATTTATTTATTTACAAGTGGTACCACGGCTAATTTAGCTTGCAATAATATTGTGCTATTTAAAAATGTTTTTGTTTCAAGACCTTATATTATATATAGTAGAAAACAACAAATTTAAGTAAGCATTGTTGGTTTTGAAATTTTTATTAACCACAACAATTTAGGATAGTTTTGTTAATCTTGTTGAATGGTATAAAAGATTTAACTTATTAACCACAATTTAGGATAGTTTTGTTAAGAATTATAACCTTGTTGAATGGCATAAAAGATTTATTTAACTTATTATTTGTTGCTATGTCTGTTAGATAACACTAGTAATAATAATGGTTAGATTAAATGTTGTTTAGATTCTGTTTATGATGATAGATAGACTATTTCTTTCATAATAAACACAATCTAAACAAGATTAACCTCTTAGCGATTCAGAGGTTACTCCTTAATGGAACTATTGAAAGGTAAACAAACAACCCCTAAGTACCCGTTGTGTCCATCAAGTATAGTATTTCGCCGGTAACAATGGTTTTGTTTGTAAATTACAACTAAAAGAAAAAACCAAGTATAATAATGTACATACAAGGAAGGAGGTCCTTATTTCGAACCTCACGCACCACCACTTACAGTGATTTATCTTTCCCATTATGATCGTGGGACTTCGTGCAGTGGATACTTTTTACATACAAGGCTAGCTAGGTTTTAAACTTCACTTGTTGCTAGCACTAATCTACCTAAATGTACATATAATACTGATACACGAATGCATAAACAACAAAATGATATATAACACCAATAAAAGTTAGGCCAACAGGTCAAATGGTGAATTGGGTTGGTAGGCGATGAAGGTTTTGCACCTGCATAGGGATGGGAAGCTTGTCGTCGCTGCTACGCCTTTGGTGCATTTGCTTTTGTACGGATTTTATGGCGGCTACTCTAGCCGCATTGGCTGCCCGATTGGCTAATGTCACCACATTGTTCACTCGTTCTTCCATTTTTCCTGCCCCATTATACGCTTTCTCTGCTGCACGCCGTGCTTCCTAATACAATCAAGACACCATAATGTATTAATGAAAGTAGGGTCAACATGATTGCAAAAACAAGATAAGGCAGGTGGTACCTGAACCGCATTGAGCACTTTGGAACGATGCTGATCAATAATGACACATGTTGCATTCTTGGAGGTTGGAACATCAAGAATGCCATTCTGCCAGTGTCCAGATTGGGTTTCGCCATTCCTAAATGTGTACACTCCGAATCCTTGCCTTCTTCCTTCGTGCCAAGATCCTTCGTATCTATGTCCATTTGCAAAACTATACACTCCAAACCCGTGCATTTTGTCTGCAAAATATTCTCCGCCATATGTATCCCCATTTCTACAAAACCAACCAACACAAAAAACACTACAATTCTACTAAAACTCCCCTTTTTTGTTTTCTCAAAGATTGATATTAAACATCATGTTTTTGGTTTATCAGAAAATACAAGAAAGAAAATTAAAACAAGCAACATGTTTTCGGTGAACCAGAAGGGTTGTGACTTAGTAGTTAAGGCCTTGGGGGATGTGGTGGAATATCCCATCTGCCCAGGGTTCCATACGACACAAGAATTGTGGCCAGATCTGATCTCATGCCGTCATAATTTGACACCACTCAAAAAGAACATGTTTTCGGTGATTATGGATATAAAAATTATGAATAGAAAGATGCCCATGAAAGTAGTAAGATGAAATAGATGATCTAAACATGAAGACATAACGAAGTAACTAGAGACCTGAAATGGTAGCAACCAAGACCATGTTTAACACCCCATTTGAGTTCGCCTGCATAGCGGCTACCATCCTCACAAGTATGAACACCACATCCATGGCTACGACCATTAGACCATTCACCAGCATAAACATCTCCAGTATAAAACCTATACACACCTAACCCATGCCTTAACCCTTGCCTGTATTGTCCCCTATATCGACTCCCCTTAACCCATGTTTCCACCCCATAACCATCATACATTCCATTAACCCAATCACCCTCATACCTCCCACTCATATAATAATAATAAACACCACAACCAGAACACTTCCCCTTATGAAACTCCCCTTCATACACATCTCCATTACTGTACGCCTGCACCCAACACCCGGAATTCACCCTTGTATTATTATTTTTATTATTATTATTCCCTTTTGGCTTCGACCCAATTGACCAAAACACCGGCAATGGAGGTTTCGATGAATGGGTAGTTGTAGATGAATACAGATTAATTGGGAAGGATCTTGTCAGCAATGTTCGAATTGATGGGAGTTGAGGGAGGCCAAGGTTGAGTGAGAATAATAGGGCACTTGAGAAGGCTAATGCCGATAGGAAATCGAGCACGAATGATTGGCTTGGGTGAGAAACTAAGAAGTAGAAGAAAGGGAGAGATAATAAGAGGATCAAACGGATGTGAGTTTGAAGGCGGCGGAGGTGGCGGAGACGGTGGAGGAGGTGAATCGCGACTGCTTTTGTCCGTTTAGAGAAATGTGGGTAAGCTTGTGATTGTGTGATTGAATTGGTAGGTAAATAGGTGGTTGTGGTTTGGGGGAAAATTGATCTTTTGTGTGGTGTTGATTTAGGGTTTGTTGGTGTAGGAAGATCGACATCATCGATTACGATTTCATGCTGGTGATTATTAACATCTCTCACCGTGGTTGTGAAATTGTAATTATTACCCTTATTATTAGCTGATGATGGCAACACTAATAATAATGAAGATGGTGGAGATGAAAGGGAACAAGATATTGTTGTTGGGATGGGGTTGTAATCGGAAGAGACACCGCTGCTATCTTTTCCGATCTGAACTTCAAATTTTTTCTTATGCATTACCGATTGTTTTGTCGGGATTTCTTCATGATTGTTAAAGAATTTCTATTCGTGGGAAATCCTTGCTTGTATCCTCATCCAAGATTTTGATCGAATGCTACACAGATTTGTGTCCACAAAAAGAAACCTCCCTCCATTGAAGATGAAGATGAAGATGAAAATGAAAAGCAGAGCGGATTTTGCGTTGAATCTATGGTCATTTTCAACAAAGAAAATAATGAAAAGATTTTTTGTGTTTGGTATTCAATTTAAAAAATTACTAGGGATTTTGTGTTTGGTATTCAATTCACCGTGTCATTTTGGTCTTCTTATATGTGTTTTTTTTTTCTTTTTTCTTTCCTGTTAAAGATAAATAAAATATTTGTATAATATAGGGCAGTCTTGGTTGCGAACCGGGAGTTTAATAAGTCTAAAACTCTAATTTTGGTCCGTGTGGTTTACCGAAAACTTTGAAAGTGGGACCTGAACTTTAATAAGTCTAAAAATCGTCATTGTGGTTCTTATTTTGCTCTGAAAACGGTCCTTGATCACTAACTACGTTAAATTTCCCCGTTAGAGAAAGGGGCATTTTTGTCTTTTATATTTATTACCAATTTGTATTTTTAACACATTAAATAAAATTATAGTTTAATGTGTATATCATTTAAAACAACGATTGTGCCTTGCTTGTAGCTATCGGGGGAGTCCGACGGCAACTGGAGGGAGTGGAGGTAATAAGTAACTACTGGTATGATAATCATATGTAGGAATCGAATTGTTCGGCTACGACAACATGAGTGCATCGAAGTATTTCCTTAAATGATTGTTTTCTTCGTTCTTTAGATTATGCGAGCAAGTTCTAACCTCATAATTACCAAATCAAAAACAACTTCACATCACGAATAACGTAATACAGACGATTTGTTACAGAGAAATTTGAACCTTCCATGTAGAAGAGTGCACTTGGAGACAACTTCACGGTATAGTTCAGAGCAGGAATTGAAGGTCAAATCGACTCGTTGTCCTCTAAACCCACTCAATAAATCCTGAACAATATGAAACTCAAGGAAATCGTATACCAAAACCAGCGAAACCAACACCAATCGGGTGACATAATCAGTGATGGGTATCTGACATAGAGCTCTTAACAAGAGCTGGTATCGTGATGATGATGATGAATCGGTTATCATTTCAATTGATGATAGTCTCTCTATATATATGTATATGTCTATGTATATTTACAGGGAGAGAGAAGAGTTTGAATGAAATTGGAATTTACTTCGAAACCATGTCTCTTATATGTAGACTTGTGTGTCATCTTCCATCCAACACATCTCTACCTAAAAGTAAAGCCACGTGGCTGAATTAACAATCAAAACAGTAGATAAGTATTATTCAACCCCAAACATAGATAGAGAAATAGAAAATTGGAGAAAATAAGATTACCCCTATTTCCCGAAACGGGAATTTGTATCGGGTTTTCAAACTGGATGACGCCTTCAAGAGGAACATTTTCTTGGGTGACGACGAAGATGTGTTGTTCAGTGAAAGAAAAAGTGGTGGTGGGTTTGGATTTGTTAGTGAAGTCAGCATCGACGATTACAGTTCTGAGGGTGGAGAACGATATGAAAGTGGTGGTAGATAAAAATTTAGGGTAGCGACTGGAGAAAAGAGGCGAAATCGGGTGGGGGATGTAACACCTTCAAAATTGGAAAGAGCAACTAACTAAAATTTTCAATAATACAACCAAAAAGAATAGAATTTCTTCCTATAAACCAATACTAGAAATATCTCAAATTAAGTTCTATAATAAACCTCAAACAATTCATTACCCAAGTCTTATTACAAAGACTAACATTATAACAGGTGTTACTTAACCCATGTACAAGTAGCTAATCCCAAAATAAATGCGGAAGACTTCACTAAGCGAATCACTTCTCGAGTCACTACTAGCACTCATCTTTTCACAGTATCGCTAGAACTATTCCCAACCTGAACCTGTTGCACATTCCGACAAATAAATAGGGTTAGGCTTAACACCTAGTGAGTTCAAGAGTTTTCACCATGATTATATAAAATTGAAGAAAGAAAGAGTACAATTTAACCATGATTTCCAAAATGTTTTACTTTAGATATGAAAACGACCCGATTTCCAATAACATGCATTTTAGGTGATGGAGACACCAAAATAAACGATTTCCCAATGTAAGGTAAATTCGACCCAAAGTTCACTCAAAACGAGGATAGAAATGAATTTCCCAATTTATAAAATGTGCATAAAACGTTGTGTCCCAAAACATCCAAGACACGGATGGGGAATAATACTCAAACCATAAATCATGAATAAAAATCCATAGATATAAATGTCACCGAAAACATGGATAATAAAATTCAATACCCAAGCCAATACCTTCCGATGACGGGGGAGACCCGTATCCATCAAGGTGACGATAACACATGAGTGAGGTCACCTATGATGTTATTGGATTACACCTCCAGTCCCGGTTTTAGTTCCCATGCCATAAAGACATCACAACCTCAAACCATATACATGCCTTTATTGCCTACTCCGTCGAGTTACACCTCAAGGACTTATGGGACCATATTGTCTATCCAATCTAGACGAGTTACACCTCAAGTACTTCAATGTCCCCTATTGCCTACTCGCTAGTGGCCCCGAATGGCCTACCACATATAACCATGCGTTCCAATAGTCCACTCCTCATGCACAAAGAGATAGACACCAAATAACTCATAATCCCGGAGTACAACCCATAACGGTTCCTCTCCACAAAAGAAACGAGACAACACCAACGCTAGTTCGGGCAAAATTCCCAAAGTGAGAATATCAAGACTGATCACTATTAAGTATGACTGGCTTACATGCCTATGGATCCAATGCATTACAGTCTAAAAGTACATGACTCCACTTGAATGGCACACACTCAAAACATGTACTCTCCAAATAAAATGCAGTAAATGCAATAAGTTGCAATAAATGCAAACCATAAATAGGACTCCACATTGAACCATCCAAATCGGACAAGATGTCCCCAAAGACTCCTTTAAAGTCAAAACCGAGCAAAATGCTCAAAACTCATTAGACCAATAATTAACGGTCCTCAAAATATAAAATGCATATAGACATCGCTTAGGTAAACATATACCACAAAATCATCATTAAACCAAAACTCATCACGGATTAATACAAATGGTTTCCCCAAAGGGACTCGTACTTTTATAATTCTCAAAACGACTCATGACACGAAAATGTGCATTTTCCCAAACGGTTTATAAAATAAACTATACCAACATGATTAAACCATTGAATAAACTCCATTTGAGCAATAAATCATTTAAGGACATATTTATGATTTCTACACATCAAAATATCCAAAAATCCCAAATATGGATGCTTTACAATCTTTATAAAGCTAATCACTTAAAAGGGTCAAACTCACCAAATAACTCAACAATTGACAATTTTAAGTAAAACACACAAATACTTGGAAAATAACATTTTTGGCATGCACAACGTTTTCACAAATCAACTTGAACTCACCTTGCTAGATTTAGGCTAAATCTAGTTTTTCCCCCAATATGAGCTCCTTTGAAGAAACTTGAATCCTCAAGCCAAATCTTCCAAAAACCTAGATCCACAAGTTTCCAACCATCAATATCCATATTCAACCATCTAGAATCGTTCCTCAAACATTTTACATCAATATCTTAACTTATACCAAAACCCTAATTTCTATAGATGATGAAAAGAGAAGATTACCTTAACCACAACTTGGATCCACCAACCAAACACCTCTAGAGTTACCTAAACGAACCACAAACTCCAAATCCTCAAAATGGAGAAAAATGGTTGGATGAAACCCTAGAAAACTTTGATGAAGAAGATGAAATGAAAGGATTCTTGCTTTAGCTTCCAAAACCATGATAGATGAAGAAGGGACACTTGAAACTTGATTCTTGGGGTCTAAAAGGCTTAAAATCAACATTGGGGGTGAAGGGTTTCGGTTCTTGGGAGAGAAAACAAAATGGGTGAAGTTAGAATGAGAAAAGTGTTGAAAATCGCGTTTTAAGGGTCCTGGTACCCCCGGGCGATGGTGACATGCAATAGTGACAGTATCGCTGGCACAATCGCACGAGTTGTACCGAGAGTTTTTGGCATCCAGCGATTGTGACATGCGAATGTGACAGTGTCACAATCGCGGGGCACTATAGCACAGAGTGTATCGAAACTTGTTTTGGCCATAACTTCTTCGTTTTAGCTCCGTTTTTGCTCCGAAAAGAACCGTTGGACTCGTATTTGAATTCTCCATCCAACAAGAATATAAAATCTAGGACTTAATCCAAAATCCTATTTTTCATATTTTTTTTCAAATGTTGATACCTTCCAAAGGTCGGGGTGTTACAGGTGAACTTTGGGGGATGAAGTGTTTGCGTAGATAACGTGGAAGCAGCTACCCCCGACCTGATGCATATACATTGTCGCCGGAATTTTCTCTAATCAATTTTCAGCCACACGTCTCTATGCTCGTCTGTCTTATTTTACCACATTGAACTCCCAAAGGCACAATCGTTGTTTTAAATGATATACACATTAAACTTTAATTTTATTTAATGTGTTCAAATACAAATTGGTAATAAATATAAAAGACAAAAATACCCCTTTCTCTAACGAAAAAATTTAACGAAGTTAGCGACCAAGGACCGTTTTCAGAGCAAAATAAGAACCACAAGGACGACTTTTAGACTTATTAAAGTTCAGGTCCCACTTTCAAAGCTTTTAGTAAACCACGAGGACCAAAATTAGAGTTTACTCTTAATTTTATAAAAAAATCACGCATATTATTCATGATAAACGAGGACACTTGTCGCACTTTCGATTATCCCATTAACAATGGAAATCAAGTTCACAATTGAACCCACCCCTCTTCTTGCTCTCTACACTCCCCTCTTTCCTTCCTCCCTCCTCAATATTCTCTCTTCGCTTCCATCTCATGACCCACCACCACCTCCAGAACACCCCTTCCCTCGTCCCTCTTCCCTCTGACGACTTTATTGCCCCCTGCTTTCGCTCATGCCAACGATTTCCCACCATCACCTATATATTTCAAGGTATCACAAATCCTACCAACTACTGGGGCATCCACACCAACTATACCCCCAACCACTAGTCCATCATTGCATATAAATGAGAATAACCCAAACTTTGAACAATCAAAATGGAATCAATATTGAGCGATTTTGTAAATACACGACCACTTGGAACCTATTGAGCGAGTTTGTAAATTTCACGACCACTTTATCATCAAATGGTAGCACTAGTATTGTTTAATCAAAAATCAAGTCAAGACAGTAGATTTGAATGCCTAAAACCCTAGTCCATCGTATCTAAGGGTGTAAATAGGTAAGGTTGGGTTGGGTTTGGGTTCAACCCATTTATTAATTGGGTTGAAAACCTCAACCCAACCCAACCCAACCTGTTTAAGTAAATGGGTTAAGATTTTCAACCCAACCCAACTTGGTACTTAAATGGGTTGGTAGCGGGTTGACCTGTTTATGATTTTATCCACCCAACCTGTTTAATAAATGGGTTAAACCTGGGTTGACCCATTTAATTTTAAAAATTTAAATAAAATAAAAAAGGACTAAAACATAATTCCATGACAAATACACAAGTCACAACCACAAAACCAAATAAATTGTTTAGAGTTTCAATAAAACACAACCATAAAGTGAAGTAAATTGTTCAAAGTTTCAATAACACAACACTAAAGTCAAACAAATAAGTTTCTAGGGCTGGCGTCGATCTCTTGGCTGGAATTGGAAGGAAGTGTCGGCTAGGGTTTAGAGAGTTTAGACTTTGAAAGTTTGAACGATGGAATATTGAAATGGAAGGACCGAAGGAATTCTGTTTAGACTTTAGTGGAATCATATTTAGTTTTTTTATTAAGTTTTTAATTATTAGTTATAATTAAATAATGATAATAAATTAAAAACAAGTCATAAATGGGTTACAAACAGGTTGTAAATGGGTTGAAAACAGAATGTAAATGGGTTAAAATCAGGTTATAAATGAGTTGAAATCAGGTTGGAAACTGGTCGAAAATTTCAACCCAACCCATTTATTAATTGGGTTAGGCGGGTTGACCCATTTAACTTAAATGGGTTGACAATCTCAACCCAACCTGCTACTATTGGGTTGGGTTGGCGGGTTGGGTCACTTTTTTCCACCCCTAATCGTATCAAAACCTAAACCTGTTTCACTTTTTGTTAAGAAAATATTGTCCTGTGCGAAAATGTAAAAAAAAACCCTATGCTTATTCTTTAAGCAAATGAAATGATGAAATGTATGATTTTGTTTAAAGGTTTCGAACCTAGAGAACTTAGGTGGCACATCCTTGTGCCGATTTTTATTAATTATATAATGTTATTGTTGTGCAATTTGTGCTCCAACTGTGCTGATGCAGTTTTGAACATTGCAATTTTAAATTTCCAATATGCAAGAGTTAATATCGAAATACAAAAGCCCCTTAGCTAGGTTACTTACACGACCACATAGCTTTATAATAATCACAGATTTGTTTTCTCTCAAAAGAATTAAAGATTCATAAATTTTATATGACTTAAAATGTACACAATAACTCAACAAGTTCAATTAACAATGGATACTAAATACATTATACCATGAACACATAATTTAATCTTAGAATTTATGAACAATTTCATAACTGGAACTTAGTAGTATGCTCAAATGAGAATTCTAAGTGAGGACTCGATGAATCTCAGTGAACCCTAAACCAATCTCCACTTCCAGATTTGAAGAAATACAAATCAAAATAGGACTGATGATTATTTACTAGATGAAGATTTGAGAATTGGTGAAGGATTCAGATTTCAAAGATGCCTAATGCCCCTGAATCGTATATATGTATAGTGGGCATCAAATGTCATAGGGCAGGGCAAGGGATTTGGCCATTCGGGATTTCCATCTTCGATTACTTGAATATATCTTTAGGACCGTTAATCGTCTAGAATAGAACTTCATGCCTTGGAACGACCCAGGGTGGGGCATGGTTGGTATTGGTCATGATGAAGGGAAGAGGGGAAAAGGATCAGGTTGGTCACGTCGTCAGAGTGTGCAAGGTGGGTTAATCGTCGGTGAATGTTGCAAAGGGGAGGAAGGTCGTGTGTTTTAGTTGCAGGCTACCCCCTCTCTTTTTTGAGTATGTACATTTGTATAATACAAATTAATGAATTGTATTAATTTTTTATTAAAAATTTGGAGAAAATATAAAAGGACTAAAATGCTTCTCACTTACCCCTTATTTATCAGTCAAATATGGACGGACACTAATATGAGGGAGTGATATGCATTGATTATTCAATGTATAAAACACTTAATTCTTCACTCTTAGGACATGAGTACCGCCTACCCACGAACCCACTGAACCTGAATGCCACCTCAGCGCCACATCAGCTTTTCTCTTTCCTACCCTCCTTACCCTAAACTGGAGTACCGCCTACCCACCGAACCCACTCCTACCCTCTGAACCCAACCCTGTGTATATATGTGGATAGAGAGATATGTTCGGGTAACGCCGGGTTCGTGAACCGTGGAGTACCCGCACCACCGAACCCGATCGCTACCCGCGCCCCTCGTACCGCTACCCGCCCCAACCCGATGTCAAGCCCGCCCTGGTACCCGAGAGCGGTACGCAGGGCCTTAGATAGATTATTGTCCTTTTTATCCGAATCATTGAGTCCCTCTTATTATGTTATTTTTCATTTCTTGTTTCTGTTAATGCCAAAAATCGCACCAAAAGGACAACTTAAGGTCGATGTGGACTTAAACAACTAAAGAAAGAATCTTTCGACGAGGCGTGCGAAGATAAATAAAATAAAGAAACAAGGGATTTGATGACGCAGGAAAAACCTCAATCGAGGAAAAAACCTGCGGACGACAGGGGGTGTCGTCGCTATACTATGGTCGCCAATCAAGGGCGATGTCCTTGGATACTGGTGTCGATCGTACAATGATTACAATACAAATGAAGGAAAGACTTCGAAATGTAAAGTACAAGTGTTTGGAATGTAAAAAAAGGTGTTTGTCGTGTACGAAGCAAAGTGTTAACTGCTGGTCGAGGGCTGTTGTCGTGCGTCGAGAGCGATACTTAGAATAATGGTTCTTCACTTCAGGTGTTCTTGAATATTGCTTCGGTTGTTAATCGCCGGATATCCGATGTGTTGAAATGTTGATTGAGCTTGATATTTATAGTCTTCGTGTCCTTAGCTTCATCCATGAATGCTCCTTTAATGGCCTTAACGGTTGGAAACGGTCGCCGGAGTAATGATCTTCGTCCGTTACGGTCCCCGGCTGTTTAATGATTGCGTCGGTTATAGTCGTTGCTCCTTAATGACTTTTACTCCTGCATTAAACACTTCACAAACGGCCATGGTGAACGTTAGCTTTGGTCGAGGTCGCACGTCCTTATATAATAGTCGTGCGGATCGGGCGACGCTATGGTCGAGCGTCGTAAGGAACTCTCGACTTACCTTTTATGAGGGACGACGATGGTGTTCTGGGTCTTTGTCGAGACATTATCTTAATACAAGACATAGTCCTTAATCATACGTCTTACCTGTTCTGGTCGCGGTCGAGCGACGTGATTTTTTGCCCAAACAGTTTGCCCTAAAATTTGAAAATTGAATGTCAAATTTAAGTTTTAAATTTTTCTTGTCGAACGCTTAGACTTGTGAACTTGGTTGAGGGACTTACCTGGTTGTCGTGGAACTAGATCGGTTCGCCTGAATGAGAAGTTGAAAAGTTATGACGTCATACTGACGCACGATGATTCTTACCAGCTGTCGAAGACAGGTGTCAAAGATTCGGATAGGTATGGACGCGTGTTGATCATCAGCGGACTCGACTGGTTGTGATTTCCTGCATAAATAAAGATCACAATGGGTTGTTTTCTTTAGAGATTTTCTTTAAAAGTTTTCTGTTTCTGATGAGGCCCTTCTCTAGAATCTTGACTTTGTTCAAATCTTGGGTGGTTGGAAATCTATCAAGGGTTGCGATACCCGAATCGTTGACGATGATGGTTACGATGAACACGATGTCTGTGTATTCTGCGCACCTGGCGACGATGTATTCTACCACGTCAACCCTTTCGTCAGCCGACATGGGCGGGGGTGTAAAGACGGGAGAGAACGAGGAGGAACTTATGGTAATCAGCTTTGCGCTGTCGCCGTCCCTCTCGTTTGACTACGTCCTTGTCAGGATGAAGTCACTTCCGCATCTAGGGAAACATCAACCCTTAGTTTCTGAGGAGTGTTTTCAAAGGATCTCTATTGAAGAGATAGGGCTGTGTTTAGCCGAACTGGCGTTCCTTGTAAGTTTTTCTTTCAAAACTTGTGTTATCGATGTTCTTTAGCTGAATGTTTTGCTAACGTGTTCCTTCTGTATTTGACAGTTGTTCCTGTTTCTTCTCATTAAGTGTGTGAAGGCAGAGAAAATGTTGGAGTGGAGGTCAATCGTCGAGAAGAATATATTCCTTCCTCCAACCTTAACATTAATCTTAAGAGCCACGTTCTCAGAGTGTCGAGGCGTAAGGAGTTGGAAGATAACTCCTAATATACTCGTTTAATCCCTGCATCAGTTCTTCGAGATTGATAGGATTTCGAAGATCGAGATTTTTGAACAGAGCTTGCCATCGACGTGCTTCTTTAGTTCTAGGGTAGATTTTTGGGTTTACGAGCTAGACTTTTTATGTTCGATCACTGGTGGTCGGGTTGTTGGTATGCAACGACTTTTGACTTTGTATTTACTTGTCCGACTATCGGTCGTTCATATGTAATCGTTCAATGAAGTTCCTTCTTTTGCTGAACTCGTGTTTTTAATTACATATGTCGTGGATAAATGTAATATTGATCATAAAATTCGTTAAGTATGAAATAAACGGAGGATCGTGCGACTTAGGCTTTTATTGCAATATAACGGTTGAAACATAAATCATGTATTTGGACTGTAATAATAAACACTAATATATATCATCGATGTGTTAGAACATACAAAGTTTTTCTAAGTTCTAGAAACTTAGATCGAGGGATCGTTTAGACCTTACATGTGACTGTATCGTATGATGAAATTCCAGAATGTATGCCCCTGTGGTAAAACAATTAAGTCACACACTCGGGTACTCATGTCGTGCGTACCTGCGACAAAGTTCGTTAGAGGTCGGTCATCGGATCTCCAACGATCTCACGACGTTCACTGTCGTGTTAAAAAAAATTTTGCATGAGAGGAAGGCGACTCTAAAAGATATATTTTTTCAGATGCGTCGCGTTCCAACTTCGCGGAATTTCTTGATTGTCGAGGGTCTGAAGTCGATAGGCTCCTTTACCAACGACTTCGGAGACGCGGTAAGGTCCTTCCCACTTAGTAGAAAGCTTACCTGCGTTGAGCTCCTGGGTGTTTGGGAATACTCGACGGAGGACGTAATCGCCTTCTTGAAAGACTTTAATTTTGACGTGCTTATTGAAATGTCGCTCGACCGCCTGCTTCTGCGACGCCATCCTGATCATGGCGGATTCTCTGAGCTCTTCTAGGGCGTCGAGGTCATGACTTAAATCAACCATGTTGTGGTCGATGGAAGTGTGCCTCGAAGTCGGGAGATGAACTTCGATTGGTAGGACGGCTTCACAACCGTAGACGAGAGAGAAGGGGGTTTGTCCTGTGGACGTGCAGGGTGTCGTGCGATTTGCCCATAGGACTGAAGGGAGTTCTTCAACCCATCTTCCTTTTGCAGCTTTTAATCGCTTCTTGATCGAGGCTACAATAGTCTTATTACTCGACTCGGCAAGTCCATTGGCTTGGGGATATCTGGGAGTCGAGGTCGTCAGCTTGATGTTCCTATCTTCACAGAACTGTTGGGTCCTGTCGCTTATGAATTGGGATCCATTGTCGCAGACAATTTCGGATGGAATCCCAAACCTGCATATGATGTTAGTCTGGATAAAAGAAATAACTTCTTTATCCCTAATTTGGGAGAAGGCAGTCGCTTCGACCCATTTAGAAAAGTAGTCCGTAAGTACAAGGAGAAATACCTTTTGTCCTGGAGCGGGTGGTAGTTTGCCGACAATATCCATTCCCCATCTCATGAAGGGCCACGGGATAAGTGTCGAGTGCAAAGGTTCCGAAGGTTTATGAGACATACCTGAGTGTCGTTGACAGGGGTCGCAATTCTGGACGTACTTGACAGCGTCTTGTCGCAGTGTCGGCCAAAAATACCCTTGTCGGGAGATACGATTAGCCAAGCTACGACCTCCTGAATGATTACCACATTCGCCGTCGTGCATCTCTTGGAGGATTTTCTGGGCTTGATTTTTGCTGATGACGCACCTTAAATTTAAGCCCGTCGATGATCGCCGATAAAGCTTATTTTCGATCATGACGTACTTAGATGCTTTGAATCTGATTTTTCGAGCCTCCATTTTGTCTTCGGGGAGTTGGTCGTGCACGAGGAAATTTTGAATGTCGCGTGACCAATCATCTTCTTCGTCTTCGATCTGGATGACGTCTGTGTTTCCAATGGACGGCGTTGCCAGGTGAATCATAAGAATAACATCAAATTTTGGTTCAACTAAAGCGGACCCAAGGTTTGCCAATGCATCGGCCTGAGTGTTCTGGTCTCGCGGAATCTGTTTAATAGAAAAAGATTTAAATTTTTTGGAAATTTCTTTTGCCACACTTAGATATGCTGTCATTTTTGAATCCTTGGCTGCGAATTCTCCATTGATTTGATTTACTACCAGCAGGGAGTCGCTCTTGACATGCAGTGCGGTTGCCCCCGAGTCGTGGGCCATATTCATTCCCATGATCAGGGCTTCATACTCAGCCTCGTTATTGGTGGTTTTGAAGTCGCATCGGACCGAGTATACCATATCCCCCCCTGTGGCGACTTTAAGACGACGCCCAGTCCAGAGCTTCTAATGTTGGATGATCCATCGACATGTAGAATCCAAGGTACGTCGTCGCGAGTCGCCACAACGGACACTTCGAGTTCTGCTTCTTTTTCTAACTCAGGGCTGAAATCGGCGATAAAATCTGCCAAGGCTTGTGATTTGATCGCGGTCCTGGGTTTAAAATCGATGTCATAACTGCTTAGATATATACTCCATTTTGCTAAGCGACCTGTCAACTCGGGTTTTCTTAAGACAGATTTAAGAGGGAAGTTAGTCACGACAGTAATAGGATGTGATTCAAAGTAATGACGTAGTTTTTTAGCAGTAGTAACTAGTGATAAGAGTAATTTTTCCATAGAGGAATACCTGGTTTCTGCGTCTAAAAGTGATTTACTTACATAATAGATCGGCAATTGCTGTTTTTCATCTTCTCGTGTCCGAACAGCACTTACTGCATTTGGGCTGACAGCCAAATACAACTGTAGGATCTCATGATCGTGAGGTTTTGACAACAGAGGAGGCGATGCCATGTATTCCTTGAGTTTTTGCAAGGCTTGTTCATGATCATTGGTCCAGTCGAAGCCCCTATTTTTCCTGAGGACATTATAAAATAGATGACATTTATCTGAAGATCGGGAGATAAACCTGTTTAGAGCTGCTACTCGACCGGTGAGTTTCTGGACTTCTTTGAAATTTCGAGGAGATTTGATCTCAATGATGGCCTTGATTTGGTCGGGGTTAGCCTCAATGCCTCGACGAGTGACCATATAACCCAGGAACTTCCCTGCACTAACGCCAAAGGAACATTTCGTCGGATTGAGCTTCATGTTATACTTCCGGAGGATGTCGAACGATTGCCTGAGGTGATCAATGTGATCAATCGCTTGCTTCGACTTCACTAACATGTCGTCGATATATACCTCCATCGTGTCTCCAAGATGGTCTTTGAACATCTTGTTTACCAGCCGTTGGTAGGTAGAACCTGCATTTTTTAGTCCGAAAGGCATAACTTTGTAACAATAAATACCTCGATCTGTCATAAAAGCGGTTTTTCTCTTGGTCGTCAACGTGCATTAAAATTTGGTTGTATCCAGAATAGGCGTCCATGAACGTTAATAACTCATGCCCCGTGGTTGCATCGACCATGGCGTCAATATGAGGTAACGGGAATGGATCCTTTGGACAGGCTTTATTGAGATCGGTGAAGTCGATACAGACCCTCCATTTTCCATTCTTCTTGGCTACGACCACGACGTTAGCGAGCCAATCGGGATATTCTACCTCCCGAATCATTATTGTCTTGAGGAGATTGTCGACCTCATCATTTATTACTTTATTTCTTTCAGGAGCGAACTTGCGACGTTTTTGCTTGATAGGTTTGAACGATGGATCGCCGTTAAGCTTATGAGCAATGACATTGGGGTCAATACCGACCATGTCTTTATGTGACCAGGCGAAGCAATCAGCATGTTTCTGCAAAAAGGATATGAGTTTTTCTTTAATGTGGGGATCAAGGGATGAACCCACAAGAATCTTTTGATCGGGTTTGCTTTGATCTAGAATGATTTCCTCCAAATGATACTCATCGACAGCTGCTGGGGAGTTTTGTGCATTTTCTAAGCTTGCGTGTACTGGTATAACGGCTTGTTCTGGATTCCCGTTATCCGCCATTTTCTTGCTACAGAAAACAGAAGAAACTCCAAGAAACTATTAGTAGAATGCACGTTCGTCGAGGATTTTCTCTAGATGTAGTCCCACGGATGGCGCCAAACTGTTAATGCCAAAAATCGCACCAAAGGGACAACTTAAGGTCGATGTGGACTTAAACAATTAAAGAAAGAATCTTTCGACGAGACGTGCGACGATAAATAAAATAAAGAAACAAGGGATTTGATGACGCAGGAAAAACCTCAATCGAGGAAAAAACCTGCGGACGACAGGGGGTGTCGTCGCTATACTATGGTCGCCAATCAGGGGCGATGTCCTTGGATACTCGTGTCGATCGTACAATGATTACAATACAAATGAAGGAAAGACTTCGAAATGTAAAGTACAAGTGTTTGGAATGTAAAAATAGGTGTTTGTCGTGTACGAAGCAAAGTGTGAACTGCTGGTCGAGGGCTGTTGTCGTGCGTCGAGAGCGATACTTAGAATAATGGTTCTTCACTTCAGGTGTTCTTGAATATTGCTTCGGTTGTTAATCGTCGGATATCCGATGTGTTGAAATGTTGATTGAGCTTGATATTTATAGTCTTCGTGTCCTTAGCTTCATCCATGAATGCTCCTTTAATGGCCTTAATGATTGGAAACGGTCACCGGAGTAATGATCTTCGTCCGTTACGGTCGCCGGCTGTTTAATGATTGCGTCGGTTATAGTCGTTGCTCCTTAATGACTTTTACTCCTGCATTAAACACTTCACAAACGGCCATGGTGAGTGTTAGCTTTGGTCGAGGTCGCACGTCCTTATGTAATAGTCGTGCAGATCGGGCGACGCTATGGTCGAGCGTCGTAAGGAACTCTCGACTTACCTTTTATGAGGGACGACGATGGTGTTCTGGGTCTTTGTCGAGACCTTATCTTAATACAAGGCATAGTCCTTAATCATACGTCTTACCTGTTCTGGTCGCGGTCGAGCGACGTGATTTTTTGCCCAAACCGTTTCATGGAGTTAAGTGTGTGATTTAGCTGTTTTTACACCATTAGAGGGCTAACTTAAACTTGTACACAGGTTGTTAGTGTTGCCAACAATTACAACATTGGATCAACTTGTTTGGTTAACTTTGTTAAGAGTTTGTTGAAATCTGCTGACGGAGTATACTTGGAATCCAACCTTTTGACTTGAAGAAACCAAATTTGATGCTCTTTTGGTTAGTAATGGATGGTTGTTGTACTTTTGTACTTGATATGACTAAACTTGTTGAAGTTGAACTGTTTTGTCTTTAGTGTTGACTTTTGCAATCTTGGCACCAAGCTTTGTAATTACACTTTATCCCTTCTGTTAGTAGTATAAATAGAGGGGTTTGGTTTTTTGCTCGTAATCATCCAAATAGTTCTAAATTGATTTGACTTTTGAGTTTCAAAGTCTTAATTTTTAGTTCTTACAATTTCTTTAAATCTTGTCTTCCTTGTACGTTGTTGTAGTATTACGTCCTTGTCTTTACTTTCTTAATTTCTTACGCTTATTGTATTTATATTTCTTCATTTATATTTTTGTTATTTATATTATGTCATTTACTTTATGCATTTACTTTATTCCCGTCATAGGTAGCTAATTTTTATAGCTTGGGTATGAGACAAACGATGAGATTTTAAACCGGAGGAAAGTGGACATCGTTTCACAATTATGATGTTCCACTGTTTCATTTCAAGTTTTATAAATCCAAGACACTTCTTGACAAGTTGATCACTTTAAAAAGTCTTAACATGTCGTGGTTTTAGAAATAAGGCACTTGAATGCATATAATTTGAATGGCGGAAGTTGACTTGGAAGAGTTACTAACAGAGGAATTTGTAATCTATATTTTTCAAACTGATTAATTCTCGACAGGTTGGTCACTTATCAAAGTGTTAAAGTGTAGTGGACTCAAGAATGAGCCACTTGGAACACATTAACTTGAATGATATGTGACTCGGCTCGAAAGGCTGATTTTAAACAAAGGCATTTGTTAATCCATATATTTTGAGGACACCATTTGACTTTACAACTGGTTCTGATATTTCATAGGCATATGTTGGTTGAAAGCTAAACCATAGTGCAATGGTGGATATCTGGAAGGATACTCCTAAAAGTAGATAGTGAAACTAGTTAATGTCAGACACATGTTGTAGCATTTCTACAACATTGTTTGCTGGAATTTTAATTTATGTCTCACCACAAGTCTTACACCCATGATCTTCTTACCTTATGGTGTTTCCATTACTGTTAACAACAACTCAAACAAACTCTTCAAATTCGCCCTTTGTAATCATTTCTTTCATTACACTTTTACTCCAAACTTTGTGGGCGATAATCGGTATCTTTACCACTTTATTACTTGAAAGACGATATTGGATCACATTGTATATTTGCTTTTGGTTCCCATTATCACATGTCTAAAGGTGTGTAAAAAACACTATCAAGTTTTTGGCGTCGTTGTTGGGGATTGACAAGCTAAAAGTTTTTAAAAAATCAAATTCATGCAACCAACCAAATGTTGACACATGTAAAGTTGTACTAACTTGCATTTAATGCATACACAATATAAATAGAAGTTTAGCCTTCACTCTGATGGGCTTGCTCTTTTATCTCTAATCTCTTAGTGCCTTAAGAAAGTTATTCTTAGTTTTCTTAATACTTTTCTATCTTTTCTAGTGCAAGAAATCTGTGTGATTCTCATAGTTTGTTTAGGTTAGGTTTTTTACTTAATCTTATTTTGCAACAAACTGTAAATTGTTTGATTATATCAATAAACAATTTTAAAGATAAAAATCTTGTGTTTGTATTCAACCCCTCCCCCCTTCTACAAACTTGTATAACCCTTCGGGACCAACAAGGGAACCGCTGAAGAACCCTCTCAATCTGAGGGGGAGAAAAGCGATGAAGAAAAGGTTCCAACTCCACCCTCCTCTCCTTTGGTACAAGAAAATGTAGAAATCCTCTCTGACGAGGAAGATGAAGAAGAGGAAGAGGAGGTGGATGTCCAAGATGAAGAACCATCATCTAATCCTGAGAACAATGATGATGATGATGATGATGATGATGATGATGATGATGGAGGTCTCTACTGGTTCCAACCCACAGTCATCAGGGTTCCACAACCCAAAGGGATCTCTATAAATGAAGCAGGGGAGACGACTCGAAAGTCTCCTGCAAAGAAGACTTCTCAAGGTAAGAACAAAGGTCTTGCTCCTGAAGGGAATTTGTCAATTCTCATCAAGACAAATTCTCAGGTATGTTTGTCTCCCATCCCTTACACTGCTTCTATCCTTCACCCCTTCACTAGTTATACTCTCTATCACCTGAAACCTTTAAACACTTAGACACATTTTGTCTATCTTTTTCTACCTTCAAAAGATCTAACTCTCTAATCTTTTGATTCAGCTAGTCCTCTTGTTGATCCAAAGCCTCTGTGATTTGATAATGACCCTGAGAAACACTTAGTAAAAATTGTAAGTAGACAATATGTATTAGAGTTTCACTATCAAAGATAAATACTAAGTCTGTTTAGTACCGCTGATAGGAAACTCATGTTCTTTAAATTACACTTCAGCGAACACTGTACATCAGTGAGCCCTGAGCCTGTTCAGTCTCACTGATGATCGTTGATACCTTATGTTGTTTACTTATGATCAATGAAGACAAGATTCACGTCAACCATGTTCTACGCTGAAGTCGAAGATCAAGCCAAAGAACCAGCGACTAAGTCTACTAGTGACCTGATGCGGATATCTGCGAAGCCAAGACTTGTCCATTTAACGTGAAGTTTCAAGTTGAAGACTTCAGCGAACGCTGAACTTTATCATTCGTTGATAAAGAATTATTCAGCGAACGCTGATCATGAAGTCTCCTCTACAAGTAACTAATTTTGTCTTATCCCCTTGCACGCCTCCGTACGATTTTGTCAGAACGGACATCCCTTTTGTCCAGAATCGTACAACCAACTCTGATTCTACATTGTTCATCATGCAACCACTAGGTTGTCTACTAAGTCAATCCATGTAACCAACCAGAGGCTTCCACGTGTAAAGGTGTACTGTTGTGCATTAAATGCATGTAGTATATAAAGGAAACCCTACTTCATTTGTGAAGTGCTCGGCCATTCCTCTCTCGCTGAACTTACTGCGTGAAAGAATACTCTCCTTAGTATTCTTAATTTTCTTCTATATTATTTCTAGTGCAAGAAATCTTAGTGTTCTCATAGTTTGTTTAGATTAGGTTTATTCCTTAATCTTGTTCCACAACAAACTGTAAATTGTTTGATACATATCAATAAACAATTTAGAAAGATAAAAATCGTGTGTTTGTATTCAACCTCCCCCCTTCTACAAACTTGTATAACCCCTTTGGGACCAATAAGTGGCATCAGAGCAGATTTTTTAACCTAATAAACAAGATCTTGCTTATACTATCTCTCTTTCTCTTCCTTGCTCTTTTCTCATTATGGCAAACTCCACAAATACTAACTATATCGATAATGGCTCTCTTGCAAAACCCCCTAGGTTCTCCAAAGATAACTTCAATCTCTGGAAGAATAGGATGATGCTCTTCTTGGAAGGTGTAGATCCCACTATACCTCGCTATATCGAAAATGGACCATATGTCCCCTTCATGATAGATCCTGCAGTTCCAGCCACTACTACTAGAGCTGCAATCCTTGAAAGAATCATCCCCAGGGAAGTCACTAACTGGACTGATGAAGACAAGAAGAAGGTGACCATCGATACTAAGGCCAGATCCATCATCTCTATAGCTCTTCCTAATGAAGTTTACCACTCCATCATGAACCTAAAGAGTTCTAAAGCCATGTGGGATACTATATGTGTTCAATATGAAGGTACATCTGAAGTACAGGATTCAAGAAAGATCAACCTGGTAAGACAGTACGAAAGTTTCATCTGTGGTAAGAATGAAACCCTCTCTGAAGTAGATCAATGGTTTAATTGTTTAATCATTGACTTAAAAACTGTTGGTAAGGAATATTCTAACTTTGAGATCCTGACAAAGTTTATGGAATGTCTTCCTGAAAGCTAGGACAGTTATTTCATGTGTCCTAAGCTCTCAAAGGATCTGAAATTAATGACCCTCTCAACCTTATTTGTCACTATGCTCAATCATGAGCAGACGTGTCACCTTAAGAAGAATCTTGTGAAAGATTCCAAAAGCACACTTGTTGCTTTACTCTCTTCAGAGTTGGTACCTACTCAGCGATCCACTATCACTATCACTGAGTTGGTATCTAACTCTGATGATTCATCAAACACTGATCCTTCAGATCTTGATGAATCTCTGGCACTCCTAACTAATTCTTTCAGGAGATTCACCAGAAAGAGTAACTTCAGAAGAAATAAACCTCTTTCCTTCACTGACAAGCCAAAATCTTCAACCCCTGTGGATAAGGCCACTGCTACCTGCTTTAACTGTGAAAAAGTAGGACACTTTGCTAGTGAATGCAGGTCAAAAAAGTCTTCAAACCCTCATCTTCTTCCTACAAGAAATCCTCTAACCCCAGGGCTAGAGATGACAAATACAAGAAGCTGAAAGAAAAATATGCAAAGCTGAAAAGCTTTAAGAAGAAAGGTAAAGGCATGATCCTTGAAGATCATGACTAGGCTGGATCAGATGAAGAATCCTCTGACTCTGATGATGATGAGGCAAATCTCTGTCTCATGGCTCAAATCGAAGAAGAGGAAGAAAAAGCTGAAATTCCCTCTACTTCTACCTCCACTTCTCAGGCATCAGACTCTCTCACTGACACTTCCACTTTAACCTCTAATGACGTTGATAAACGTCGAACCGTCGATATTTTGACTATTGATTTATACAATGCCATGAATGGCAAGACCAAAGATGAAAAACAAAATATTGATCTCGCTGAACAGCTTAAGCAATGTCATTTGCAAATTAAAAAGCTTTCTAAAATAGAAGAAAATTTGAAAGATCAGGTATGTATAAATCAAATCATTAGTATTGAGCAAGAAGAAGCTATCGCTGCATTAAGAGCTGAAAAGGCTACCGTTGAAGGATGGTGTAAATCCTCAACAACGATCACTGAGATATTAGGTGCTCAGATTCCCCTGAGTTACAAACGTGGTCTTGGTTACAAAGCTGACGCTGAAGAACCAACCACTAATCGTTCCATGCTTAAGTTTGGAATGTTCGTGTCTTCTATCCCTGACACGTATTCGTCTCAGTATTCCTCTTCAATAACTCCCATTCCTGAGGATAAACCTACCTTCATTTCTAAAGGTAAGGAAAAAGTTGTTAATCAAAAACCTCAAAAGGGTACCAATGTACCTAAGCTGAAAGTCTCAAAACCTTCAGCAAGTCATCCCTCTACTTCTAAGAACAAGATTCCTGAATTCATTCAGCGATCTACTCCTAGAATCAGAGTGGATGTAATTGGTAAGAAATCCGAAGAACTGATAGTTCCTCCAATTTCCAATGCCAAAGGTATTCTTGGTGCTGGCCTGCCCTGCTCATTTAAAAATTTCGGCTATGCATGCAAATGGTCCTAAAGCTACTTTTAGCTATAGGAAATGTTATCACTGTGGACTTACCGATCATATTGCCAGTAAGTGCCCTACAACCACCAAAGCTGAAAAATTAGCTAAGGTGAAGATCACTGCCCCCAAGGCAAAGAAGACCAATCCTGGTGCAAATCAGGTTAAGGTGAAAACAACCACTGAGGTTAAGAAATTAACCAAAGTGAAGAGTGATGAACCTTCCACTTCCTCTACCACCACTAACAAATGTGGACCCATAGTAAAATGGGTTCCCAAGTCAAACTAATCTTCCTTTGTTTGCAGGTCCTGAAGGGTATCTGGTATCTCGATAGCTTATGCTCTAGACACATGACTGGCAAAAAGAACATGCTTGCTGAATATAAGGAAGAGAAAGGTCCTTCTGTGACTTTTGGTGGAAATGGAAAAGGCTATACCCGAGGATTTGGTGTACTCTCTAATGGTACAACAACCTTCGGAAGAGTCGCATATGTCGAAGGGCTGAAGCACAATCTTCTGAGCATCCGTCAGCTCTGTGATAAGGATTACAAAGTATGTTTTACTAAGGAATCCTGCTTTGTCACTGACAAAAAGGAGAAAGTCTCACTCAGTGGATATCGTTTGGAAAATGTTTATGTTATAAACATGGACTCAACAACCACTGAGAATTCCTGTTTCTTCTCCAAAGCCTCATCTGATGTCAATTGGCTATGGCATAAGAGGCTCTCTCATCACAACTTCAAGACACTGAATACTCTCTCTTCAAAAGAGTTAGTCACGGGTCTACCTCAACATTCATATGCTAAGGAATCTCTATGTTCAGCATGTGAAAAAGGGAAACAAACCAAAGCAAGCTTCAAGTCAAAGCAAGTCTCCTCAGTGTCATCTCCTCTTCAACTTCTTCACATGGATTTGTTTGATCCTGTTAACAAACAATCCCTCGCTGGAAAGAAATATACACTGGTCATTGTTGTGGAATTCTCTCGCTACACCTAGGTTATGTTTCTCTGTTCTAAGAGTGACACCCCTGAAGAACTCATCTCTTTTGTCAGGAAAATGGAAGTCCTGAATAATATGACCGTTCGCTCAATAAGGAGTGATCATGGGATTGAATTCAAAAACAGTTCCCTTGATAACTTCTTTGAAATTAAGGGTATTTATCACAACTTTTCTTCAGTGAGAACACCGCAACAAAATGGAGTCGCAGAAAGAAGAAATCGAACGATCATCGAAGCTGCACGTTTAATGCTCAGTGATTCTCTTCTACCTACTCAGTTCTGGGCAGAAGCTGTCAACACTGCTTGTTTTACTCAAAACAGGTTGCTGATTGTCAAAAGATTCAAGAAAACAGCCTACGAACTTTTCCATGGGAGAAAGCCTTCAATTAGCTTTCTTCACATCTTTGGATGTCAGTGTTTCATACTGAACAACAGGGATGCCCTAGGAAAGTTTGATCCCAAGGCTGATGATGGAATATTTCTTGGATATTTTTCTAATTTTAAAGCCTTCAGAGTCTTCAATCGTAGAAGACAAACTGTAGAAGAAACAATCCACGTCATTTTTGACGAATCCCGTTTAGCAAATTCAAAACCTTCTGCTGATACTGAAGAACTGAATCAATGGATGTTTTCTCACCTTGGGGACTCGGAAAGCATTCCCAATCCTCAGGTCAACATCCCTACCGCTGATGATGATGATCCTACCATCATCCCAAGCATGCAGACAAGTGAAGCTGAATTATCATGGGTTTCAGTTGTTCCTCTCAACACTATGCCTGATTCTGAACCATCTACCTCAGCTATCTCATCTACTTCTCAGCAATCAGTGAATGAAATGACATCTGAACCTCTTCATCTTTTACCTGAAATTGCTGAAGCCTCTTCTTCAGCTCCTCCAGAAGTTCAAATTGAGTCAGCGAATAATGCTCTTGCTCAGCGATGGACTATTAATCACCCCATTGATCAAATTCTTGGTGATCCAAACGATGGTGTTCAGACTCGATGAGGTTCAGGTAACATTTGCTTATTTGTTAACTTTATTTCTCTAATTGAACCAAAGAAAACACATGATGCCCTCAGAGATCCAAACTGGGTCAGCGCTATGCAAGAAGAGCTGACAGACTTTGAAAGAAACAAAGTTTGGAAACTCGTTCCAAAACCATCTGACAAGTCAGTGATAGGCACTAAGTGGGTCTATCGAAACAAGTTGGATGAACATGGAACTATAACCCGCAACAAGGCTCGTCTTGTTGCTCAGGGATACAGGCAAGAGGAAGGCATAGACTACGACGAAACATTTGATCCAGTGGCAAGAATCGAAGCAATTCGTCTATTCTTAGCATACGCTGTTCACGGAGACTTCAAGGTATATCAAATGGATGTGAAATCAGCATTCCTTAACGGAAGGCTGAATGAAGAAGTCTATGTTGAACAACCTCCAGGATTCACTGATCCTAAGCATCCAGGTTATGTATATAAACTGGATAAGACACTCTATGGCTTAAAGCAAGCTCCTCGTGCATGGTATGACACTCTCTCTACTTATCTCCATATTGAAAATTTTGAGCGAGGTAAAATCGATAAAACTCTATTTTTTAGGAAAATAAAAGGTCATATCATTCTTGTTCAAATATATGTCGATGATATAATATTTGGTTCTACTAACCCTGAATTATGTACTCGTTTCGCTGAAAGAATGAAAGCTGAATATAAAATGAGTATGATGGGTGAACTGACATATTTCCTTGGTCTTCAAATCAAGCATAATGAAAAAGGCACTTTCATTCACCAAGGTAAGTATGTTAAAGATATGCTGAAAAAGTTTGATTTAACTCAAAGCTCAGCTATGAAAACCCCAATGGCACCACCGCTGACACTTAACAAATATCCCTCAGGGAAGCCTGTTAATGTCACAGCGTACCGTGGGATGATCGGCTCTCTTCTGTATCTTACAGCTAGCCATCCTGATATTATGTATGCAACTTGTTTATGTTCACGATATCAATCTGAACCTAAGGAATCTCATTTGATCGCTGTAAAGCGTATTTTTCGATACCTTAAGGGTACTCCTAACCTAGGTATTTGGTATCCCAAAGACTCGGGGTTTGATCTAATCGCCTATTCAAATAGTGATTTTGCAGGATGCAAATTGGACAGAAAAAGCACCACAGGAGGCTGTCAGCTCCTGGGTGGAAAGCTGGTGAGTTGGACTAGTAAAAAGCAAAATTCAGTGTCCACTTCAACCGCTGAAGTTGAGTACGTAGCCGCTGGAAGCTGTTGTTCTCAGGTCTTATGGATGAGAAATCAACTATTGGACTATGACCTTCAGCTCTCCAAAATTCCAATCTATTGCGACAGCACTAGTGCCATCGCCATAGCAAACAATCCAGTGCTACACTCAAAGACCAAACACATTGAGATCAGGTATCATTTTATCTGATATCATGTGATGAATGGTGATATAGAACTTTATTTTATTCCAACTGTTTTTAGTTAGCTGATTTGTTTACCAAACCTCTTGATGAGACAAGATTCAACTTTCTCATCAGCAAGCATGGAATGCTGAACCTAGAAGAATAAAATATTCAGTGGTTAACATTAAGATCAGTGATAAAATGAACTTGTATACCCCTATTAATCATCTAATCCCTGAACAAATTGATTCACTGATATCAAGGCACGTTCTATTTCTTAAACGCCGACGTTTACTTCAGCATGCAGAATTTCAAAATAATTTACATCGCTGAATATCTCTTCCTTTCAGTGGTTCTTTTGAAAATCTCACTGATCAGTGCTCTTTTTTTTAAATATCCCTGAGCTTTTCTAAAACCCTCAGAGACAACTTAAAATACGAAAGGACGTTTGTGACGTCATCCTTCGGATAAACCATGGCATGCCTTTTCGTCTGACACGTTCTCCCGTTTCGTTTCCTTGTCTAATAAGATTCAAGGGACATGTCACGTGTCATCATGAAAAACTTTTCCCGCTCCTAGTTTTTCTCTCTCTACTCTCACTATATAAACCATTCGAGTTTATATTTTTACCTTTTACACGATCATAGTCTCCTAAAGCAAAAGAACTCACTTAACTCTCTTGCATTCGGATTATTCTCTCAAGAACCTGTGTTAATCATCTTCCTCTACTTCACGAAACATATTTACATTTTATTTCCATCTTAAAAACTTGTTTGTGATCTTGTTATTGTTTTTAAAAGATCAAACAAAAGAACTTTCTAAAAATGAAATCATTTTATTCTTGGTTTTATGCACACAGTCTGTTTACAGGTTGTTCTTCAAGTTTATAACAAAAATCTTAAACTTGAAACATTTCATACGTTTTTCCAGAATCCTTTCTTTAAAAGGAAGCTGGTAAAACAAGATTTCTCACTAGTTTTACAACTTCTTTTGAAACTAGAAAACCTAGTTTACCATTTATTTCTCCAAATGGAAACTACAAACTCTTTCTAAAAACCCTTATTTTGGAAACTTTTCCATTTTAAGAAATTTTTCTCATCTTCTTCATCTCTGTGTGTTCAGAACAGAAATGGCAACCAATAACAATACCAACGCTGCATCTCCTGCAACTTCTGACAAGGCTGAACTTACCAAGGCACCAAACATGCGCCTTTCCCTAGACCAGATCCAGTTCCACTCCAACAACCCCTATGCTTTGCTGGAATTCCCTAAGAAGAAAATGGTCACTCATCTGAACGATGTTGTGAACTTCATAAAATCCTGTCCTCTGGCGACAGCTCTATCTATCAGGCCTCCTGCTCTCAAAAACCTCTTGGCTCAGTTCTGGTACACGACTCATCGTACCCAAATCACATCCACCAAAAACCCAAACAAGAAGATTGATGTCATCGCCTTCGAGACTGATCTATGCGAAGCAAAGATCACCCCTGGGGTTATCAGATCAGCTCTGAACCTCCTACAAGCTCTAAGGACAACAAGTTGTCTCTTTCCCTGACCCCAACTCCAACGAAGGAAAGGCTGAAATTATCTCCTTCTTGGACGCAATGAAGTATAACTGGAACACAGGGCGCGACAACCTCCCTGAGAAGAAGATAACCACCATGCTGAAGAGTAAGATGCCCAGCGAGATGAACTTCATCTTTGCTCATGTCATAAGCTGTATGTCAGCAAAAACCGGGTCTACAGATTAGGCCTCGAAGACCCAATCTGCCATGGGTTACGCATTGATGAAAGGCTTGCACGTGGACTGGGTTGCCTCATCTTTGAAGATCTAATGGAAAGGGTTGAACTCCCTAATAGGCCAACGAGCGTTCCATACCCGCAATTCCTTAGTGCCCTATTCATGCATGGGCTGAAAGAAAAGTATCCGATCGAGGGAGACTTGAGACTCTCAGGTTGGCCCGAACGTGCTCGACTACAAGCCCATCCCGAACGAGGTACGTCTTTCTGAACTCTTACCTCTTTTTTGCTCCTCTACTTCTTCTATTTCTGCGGCTACCAACTTGGCAGTGGTCGTCCCAACCGCTGGTACCCAGGCTGCAACCACCTCCTATTCCAAAAATAGGAAACCCTCTGAATCCCCACTTGGCATCCATAAGACCAAGAAGATCTCCAAGGAACAACCCAAGCCTTCCTAGGCTAAAGACTCTACGTCCGTCCCTCTTCAGACGACGCTGGATGGTTTCGTGGCACGCTCCGCCACATCCGCTGAACCAACCTCTTCAATACCCACTTCAGTGCCTCAAGACACTGAAGTTACAATGGAACAGGACCCCCCTTTCTTAGTACCTCAAAGTACTGGTGAAGTATTCTTCAGCGGATCCAACGCTGAATCTGCTACCCACACCCTCTTCACAACCTTTGCTTCTCCTCATTCTTTGGTCTTTTCTAAATTCAATTTCCCCTCTGCATCACCCTCAAATGTCATCCATCTGGACGACAGCTCTGCTGATGAACTACAGCGCTCGATGCATCAAAATCAAGGACCTGAAGGCGCTTCCACTCGACGAACGCTGGAAGATGACATGGAACACGTGTCAGGCACTGTGACATCCACACCTTTTCCAACCCGCCTCCAGGTAACCTAAATACTCCTCTCTCTGAAACCCCAACTTCTGAGCTTTCCTTTGTTCACAAGTTATTTTCTGTTACAGGTCCTAATTTGGGCACCATTAGCCACTCCCTCACAGAGATTGCTAATAAGGTGGAAACTCTTACCACCACCATCTCCTCGAACTCCACAACGGTTACAAACGTTGGGGAAACTTTAAAGAAGTTGGCTGATGTTGTAGCTGACAAAGCCTCAACTGCTGATATGTCCAAAGTTGAAGGCATCTTGTCTTCTGTTGCTGAGGCTCTCACAAACAACTCCTCTACCCTCAGTACTTTCAACAACCCCAACATCGATCTCTCCAACAACTTTAACACCCTGTCCAGCGAAGTCACATCGCTGAATACAGTGGTTACAACTCTTCAGGGAGACGTATCTTCTCTGAAAAGAGAAATGAGCAATCTAGCTCTGAAGGTTGGCTCCTCGAACGAGCTGCTCCAACAAGTCCTCGAGCGCCTGAACGCTCCCACCGTCCCTCTATCCCACTTTACTCAGGTGGATCGGAAAAACCTGGAGAAGGTGGTGGAGTTCATTGAGAAGACCAACCCTGCTTTATCTGGCCTAGAAGACAGATTGGCAGCGGTTAAAAACCGTTCAGTCATTCCTGGCCCAGAAGACAGGAATGCTGAACAGGTAGTTGCTGCTACCGTTGATGCTGCTGCTGCTGTTGCCTCCCCCATCCAACATATGGAAGAGGGGGAGAAGGATAAAGATGAAGGCCTTCACCATGTTTCTGAGGGGGAGGATATTGGTAATAAGCCTCAGGGAGTTGAAAACCCTAAGGGAACAGAATTCTTGGAACATGCAAATTCTGGGGGGGAGAATGTCGAAGAATAGACAAACTCTCCTATGCTTGTTGAATCCTCAGATGATGAAGAGGATGTTGAAGCTGAAGAAGAAGAAGACCTGGACATCCAGGATGACAAACCTTCATCATCACCCAAAAATGATGATGATGTTGAAGGCTTCGTTTTTTTGCAGAAGCCAAAGAGAACCCCAGCTCTGAAAGGGTCGTTATCACTGAACAAGGGGAGGGGACCAAAACTAAGCCTCTAGCGACTGTGGCCAACCAAGGAAAGAACAAAGGCCTCGCTGAGGACAACCTGGCTATTGTCCTCAAGAAGCCAGTTTGTCAGGTATGTTGTATTTTATTCCCTTACACTGCATCCCTTCTCTACCCCTTCTCAATAACTATCTTACTCTCACTCAAACCTCTAAACACTTAATCCATCCTTTCTCTATCTCTTCTTCAAAATAATCTTAACTCTGTGATCGTTTTGTTTCAGCTAGTCCTCTCCCCTGCTTGAGGGTCAAGCTGAAGCTCCCAGCAACAATCAAGAAATAATCCCAGCCACAAGAGCTGAAGAACAAATAATCCCGGTCCTAAACTTCGATGGGACCGATGACCTTTTTGAAGGAAAAGAAGAAGAACCTCTCTCTCATCCAAACAGACCTTCACTGACTCTTAAAAAGTCAAGTAAAGATGAAACCTCAGTGAGAGCGGCAATGATTCAAAAATTTGAAGATCAACGCATTGTCCCTCCGCACCTAAGCTTATTATCAAATAGGGAAATCGCTGAGGCTTTCAAAGCTGAAAAACTCCTGGCTGAACGAAAAAAGGCTGAAGAAAAAGATAAAGAATATGCCTTAGAACTTGTTCAACGTTCAGTCAAGGACCCTGCCCTGAAGAAGGTTCCTGTTGCTATTCAGCGAAAACTTTAGAAAGACGCCAAGAAGATCAGAGAAGAAAAATCCAAGGTCTCTGATTCCACTGTGACTTGGTGCAAAGAAAAATGTCATTTCCAACAACATGCCTCCAAAATCAAAACGGTCAACATCAAGGGAAGAACACTCAACGACGTTCCTATCGTCGATATTCAGATCATTAGGGAGAATGGTCACAAGGAAATCATCTACACTTCGTGGATCAACAAGCTTGGTTTCTCTGAATGGTTGGAGATGCGGATAGCCATTCAGCGGTCGCGTTCAAATTACAAAGCCTTTGTCGAGAAAGCTCTGAACAGACGGATCGACATGGTAACATCAGCCGTTGATATTCCTCATCCCCTTCCTCCAGTTCAACATAGAAGGCCTGCTGCAAAGAAAAAGAAGAAATCTTCAGCTTTCGGTCCTCCTATACGAAATGAAACCGGCATCGAGTTCTCACGAGAAGCTGTCCTTGGTCCTGATCCTGACTTATCAGCTCTTGAGGTCTCCCTACCCCCTGGTGAAGATTTTATCCCTGGAAAGGTTGTCAGCGACCCGTATGGCATTTTCTTCATAGACTGCACTGGACGCAAATGCTTTCAACGCATCTCTGAGCTATCCATCACTCCTATCGAACAGCTCAGAGATCTCATTTACTGGTGTAGTTTTAGAGAAGACATGCTCGGACACTTCATGAAGCCCTTAATCTACAAAGAAGCCAAGAAAAGAAGGGAACATGGAATGAAAGTCCCTGATTGGATGGTCCCTGCAACGAATACTCTTGATGAACTTCTTACCAAGAAAGAACCTGAATAGCTGATAGGATCTCCTTTTGTAATTCTTCTATCTTTTATCAGCTTGTAACTTTTTGTACTTGTAAATATTTATTCACTGTACTTGTAATTTTTCCACTTCCCCTTGTAATCTCTACGGACTTAATGAAAATTTTCAGTAAATGTACTTTACTCCATTAGTACTTAAAAAGATCCCTGAAAATGGTAAATGGGACAAGTATTTTATGAGTCCTTTTTATCCTTATGTTTTTATACTTAACAATTTTCTTTTATTGCTATGTCATCATCAAATAGGGGGAGATTGTTGATCCAAGCCCTCAGTGATTTGATAATGACCCTGAGAAACACTTAGTGAAAATTGTAAGAAGACAATATGTATTAGAGTTTCACTATCAAAGATAAATACTAAGTCTGTTTAGTACCGCTGATAGGAAACTCATGTTCTTTAAATTACACTTCAGCGAACACTGTACATCAGTGAGCCCTGAGCCTGTTCAGTCTCACTGATGATCGCTGATCCCTTATGTTGTTTACTTATGATCCCTGAAGACAAGATTCACGTTAACCATATTCTACGTTGAAGTCGAATATCAAGCCAAAGAACCAGCGACTAAGTCTACTAGTGACCTGATGCGGATATCAGCGAAGCCAAGCCTTGTCCATTCAACGTGAACTTTCAAGTAGAAGACTTCAGTGAACGCTGAACTTTATTATTGTTAGCTCCAATTCTACTGTTTATAGAAGTATTGAAAAATAGGCTAAGTGTTGACACCGACAGAGGTTCTGCCAAGACACCGATAGAAGACCCACGTGAAGACTCGACTGAAGACATTCACAGAAGACAAGGCCACAGAGACTCTGCCATACTTGACAGAGCCTCTGTGGTATGAAGACTGAAGATTTAGAAGAATACTTGAAGATCAATACAAAGATGATCGTGCTTCCCACGTTTACTGTTGTACGAAGATCCTGAAGATCATTCGTACAAGGCTCGCCCTGCTGCCTCCACGTGTCAACCTCTGATGGGTTACAGTCCTTTGTAGAGTGCGGCACACTACATCAATGTTGTACCTGTCACTGTTCCACGATAGTGTCTTTGTACCTTAGTACTTCTTGTCTCCACCTTATCCCCTGTAGAAGTAGTATAAATAGAAGACTCATGTTGAGCTCTTCTATTAGGCTTTGCACTACACACACACACCATTAGAGCAGAATTCTTGTAATACCTTCGGTGTTCTTGGTGTTCTTATTATATCAAATACAGTGACTCATTGAGTTAATTATCTGTGTTATTTCCACTTCATGTATTTGATATTGTGTGTTTATCTATCAAGTTTTACCTCTTTAGTTCGTCAAAACGCTTCTGCATCCTAATGTATTTGAACTAATAGGTATATATATATATATATATATATATATATATATATATATATATATATATATATATATCGTTGTTAAGCATTATAGGAACCAACAATTGGTATCAGAGCCATCCTTGATTTTCTATATCAAGAGATCCTCACTTACAATGATTTTTGGTAGAAACTTGGCTTGATTTTAACCTGTTCTTAGTTTATTTCAAACAGACTCTGTTTTTATACCATTCTCGACCAGTTCGACTTTGGTAAACCTACAAAATCTGTTTTCTCTGTTAAAACTCTCCATCTTAGTGCATTGCTCAAGGTTTAAGCTTATAAACACATTTCGAAGCATCCACATCATCATCTGAAAGTTTTCAGTTCACACTCTGTTTTTCTGGTATTTTCCAAACCTCTTTCATAATGGCAAACACGAACAACTTCTTCACCGCTGGTTCTCTAACCAAGCCACCCACTCTACTCAGAGATGAGTACCCTCAGTGGAAGATACGAATGATTCACTTCTTCGAGGGTACTGACAAAGAACTTGTCTACTATATCAAAAATCCTCCTTTCGTACCAATGATCACAGTACCTCGAGTACCTGCCACAGATGACACACCAGAGATTCCTGAGCACGAGAAACCAAAGACCAAGGATAAGTGGTCCGAGCCAGACTGGGCAAAATATGAAGTTGCTCAGAAGACCAAAAGACTTCTGATAATGGCCATCACAATGACCTCTTCCAATCCCTAGATGCGTGTGAATCTGCATACGATCTATGGAAGGAACTGGAGAAACAATTGGAGGGATGGGCCAAGACTCAGAAGAACCGCAGAGCCCAATGCATCAATGAATACTACGCATTCAAAGCTCTGCCGACAGAATCTATGCAGTCAACATATGATCAGTTCAACTCTCTGATCAATAAATGCAAGAAGTTCGGGATTCACAGAACCTCTGAGGAGAACAATGTCATGTTCCTAAAGAGCCTAAATGAAGAATGGCTCCAGTTGTCCATGTCTCTGCAAATTAATCAGGACTTAGACTCATGGACTCTGTCAGATCTTTATGGAACGTTGGCAGCCCAAGAACCTCATATTGCACAAGCAAAAGCTCAAGTCAGTGCACCCCTTGCACTTGTTGGTAAGGCTACAGAAGCTAAAGAAAAGCCGAAAAAGGAGAAAGCTGTGGAGGAAAAGAAGGAAAAGAGGAAGAAGGGACTGGTCGTTGACAGTGAAGAGGAGGAGTAGGTGGAAGAAGAGGAGGCAACTATGGCATCAATAGCAAAGTCTTTAGCCCTTTTGACCAGGGAGTTCAGTAGAGGATACCAAAAGAAGTCTGGTTATGAACGCAACGGAAGAGATGATCGTGGTGATTCGAGGAATCAGGGGAGAGAAGGTTCGAATGACAAGAGTGACAGAGGCGGTGACCAATAGAGGTCAAACGACATAGAAGGAAATGCCCCTCAGAACCAGGGCTATTTCAATTGTGGCAAGCCAGGCCACTATGCTGCGGACTGTAGGAGCAAGCCAAACCGCCCTTAGAGGGATTCTGCTTTCTACAAAAAGAAGGTAGAGTATTATGCTCAGAAGTCGCTCATGGTGGAGCAAGAGAACTGGCAGTCAGACGAATCTTCTGACGAAGGAGAAAAGAAGAACGCCATGTTCTGTGGCATGGCAGAGGTCAGCTCCTCCGACTCTGATAGTGAGGTATCCACTTCTGACTCTTACTCTAATCAAGCAGAAGCTGATTTTCTTAAACTGACCATTGAGTACACAGAACTCAAAAAGACCTGCGAAAGTGTTCAAAAGAAGCTCACCTTCTTTGAGAGAGAAGCTAGACTTCTCACTCAAGAAAAGGCTAAAAGTTTTCAAGAAAAGGAAGAAATTGAAACAAACAGGAACAAACACCTAAATCCTTTGAAAGAAAAGATTTCTGAACTCAACTCTGCCTTAAAAGCTAAATCTAAAGAACTTATGGATGTTGAGAGCGACAGAATGAATATCCTGGCTCTTAAACATTATTTTCAAAAGGAAAGAGAAGTCCTCTGTCAAGATCTACTCATAAGAGATCTTTTAATTAAGAAATATCAAGATGCACAGAAGGTGTACGAGAAAATTAATACACAAATAGGGAGACGGGGAATTGGCTTCTGTGATATAGATCCATACACTGGAACCAAAAGAGACAAATCTCTGTCCTCTCTATTTCATATTGGAAGTACAAGAAAACCTGGATTTCCAAACCTACTCTCTGTAAGTAAAAGGAGAAAAGTCTCTGGGGAACCTCACGAGAGGAAACCTCTGAAGATGATAAATGTGTGGTATCAAAACACAGATTTGTCACCTTCAATCTCTGTCAAAAGAGAATCCAAACCTAAAAAATATCTGAAAACTCAAGATCAGATAGGAATCTTCAAGTTTGGTGACCCCGAGACTCAAACACAGGCTGTTTTTGTCTGCATAATAGACTCTGAAAAGAAACTATCAGCAGAGGCACCTGAGTTCAAGCCTACCCCTTCAGAAGAAAAACTTAAAAAAATCTCTGAAAAGGAGTTGATGGAAATCGGGAAAAACAACTTTTATGAAAACCTCTGTACATCCTCTGTCGATCAAAATCTCTCTGATGAAATCTTAATAGATACTTCTGTTGACTCAGAAGATAGTCCCATAGAAAAGGAAGAAAGCAAGTATGGCACATGTTTTGAAAGTCCAGCCTCTGTCGAAAGAGAACTAAGTGACTCAACCTCTATATATGAGGACGATTCATCCTCTGACGAATCTGAGACTGACTCTAAGTCAGAGATAGTACCTTGTGACTCAGAGGATTTTAAGCTACCCTCTGGAGTTCTTAACAGAACTATTCCTCCCAAGGAGAAAATCACAAGTGTTCCTATCTGTCTAGACTTTTTGGACATATGTATACAAGCCAAAACCTCTCTTGAGCTTGATAAATTCAAACAACAAAAGGAAATGTCTTCTCAAAATCCAACAAGTTCAAAGACTACAAAACCCTTAAGGCCTTTTAAAGAAAAACTAACTTGGCAACAAAAGAGTAAGTGGGATGAGAATAACAAATCTTTTACTTCTGTGACAGTGAAACCTGCAGAAGTTCACCACAGAAGAAGGGAACCACATAAGGCTACCCTCCACAAAGATTTTCCAAACAAATAATCTAGTCTACATAGGTCCTCTTGTAATAGGAAGGCAAATGCTAGAATAGACTGTAATAAAGCCTCTGTACCCTGTTTCAATATTTTTAATGAAAAGTTCAAGCAAATCTCTTCGCATATTAATTACTGTCATTGCTTTGATCTCATGTATAAATTGAATCAACACTTCTCAAGCCCACACTGTTTCCTCTCTTTGCCCAAAAAGAATACTAAATTCAAGGGAAAGAAGAAACAAAATGGTTCTTTAACAGAAGTTAAAACCAAACCCAAGGATGCTAAGGCAACCTTAAAGACCTCTGACAAAAAGGGACCTATTTGGATATGGGTACCTAAAAATCTCTGATTGTCTTGCAGAAGCAGTGTGTGCCGATCTGGTATCTTGACTCCGGGTGCTCGCGGCACATGACTGGCGACAGAGGTCTACTATCCTCCTACAAAGACAAACTCGATGGAGGATCTGTAACCTTTGGCGACAACAAGAAGGGATATATTAAAGGCTACGGAGTCATAAAAAAGAAGAACATATCAGTATGCAAAGTTGCATATGTGGATGGCCTAAAGCACAATCTTTTAAGTGTTAGCCAACTCTGCGATACTGGTTTCGACGTTATGTTCAAAAGAACTTTCTGCTCTCTGCAAGGAGAAGATACTGGAGTCGAACTTCTGCGGGCTGAACGAAGAGGAGACCTATATCTTAAGAACTTTAGTGTCAAGAGCAAAGAAGACAAGCTCTGCTTTGTTGCTTGTAAAAATGAAGAAGCCTGGTTATGGCACAACAGGTTCTGCCACTTAAACTTTCATACTCTAGATAAACTTGTCAAACTTGATTTAGTCAAAGGTCTGCCAAATGTCAAATTCAATAAAGATCATTTGTGCTCTGCTTGCGAAATGGGTAAGCTCAAAAGAGCTTCTCATAGAGGCAAGACTGATGTGTCTTGCCCTAGGCCTCTGTACATGCTTCTTCTTGACCTCTGCGGTCCAATCGCTACGCAGAGCCTAGGTGGTAAGAAGTATATACTTGTGTTGATCGATGAATACTCTAGATTTACATGGGTGGAATTTGTTAGAAAGAAATCAGATGTTACAAACATTCTGATAAACCTAATGAAAAGAATCCAAGTTCTATATGAGTGCAGGATTCAAAAGTTGAGAAGCGACAATGGAACAGAATTCAAAAACTCTGTCATTGAAGCTTACCTCATAGAAGAAGGCATATCACAGAACTTCTCTGCTGCACGCACCCCACAACAGAATGGCGTGGTTGAACGAAAAAACCGCACGCTTGTGGAGGCTGCAAGAACTATGCGGACAACATCTGGACTACCAATCTCTTTCTGGGCAGAAGCAGTATCAACCGCTTGCTACACCCAAAATCGATCAACCATAGTAAAAAGGCACATCAAGACACCGTATAATTTGATCAACAAAAGGAGACCAAACATCAAGTTCTTCCATGTATTTGGATGCAAGTGTTTTGTCCTGAATGATAGAGAAACAAGAGGAAAGTTTGATGTGAAAGCAGACGAAGGCAAGTTCATTGGATACTCTGGCACTTCAAAGGCTTACAGAGTATATCTTCTGCGGTCTCGATCCATAGTGGAAAGCATAAATGTCTCTTTTGACGATTCCTTTCAAAAGACTTCTGAACAAATCAGTTCAGAACTCGGTCTAAAGAAGGAATCCTCTGGTATCTCAAAGACAAGAGAAGCAGACCTAAATCTGCTATTTGAAGAGATGTTCCACGACGATATCGATCCCTCTGCTGGAGCCGTCAGAGCCTCTGGAGAATCATCCTCTGTAAACCAGACTGAGTCAGGTATATCTCTAACTGGTCCATTAAATACTTCATCCTCTTCTGTGAATCATGCAGATGCTAATGCCGAGGGGGAGCGAACAGAAGATGACACAAGCAAAAATACAACAACAGAGGCACTGGGAACACCAACTCCAGCCACAACAGAGGAACCGATACCAGAGGAAAATAAGGATTCAACATCCATCGCATTAGAAGAATCTATTCCAGCTCTAATCCCGATACCCACACAAGCTGAAGAACCAAGTTCAAGCACAGAAGTGCCATCCACTACAGAGGTTGCACCAAATCCACAGGGTGCAACCACAGAGGTTCAACTAGATGATGCAAATGACCATCTCCCTAGGACAACAAAGTGGACGATGAGCCATCCTCCGAGCCAAATCATTGGTGATCCTTCTGAGAAAGTAAAGACAAGATCAGCCACTGCCAATTTTTGTTTCATTACAAATTTTATCATTGTGATCGAGCCAAAACGCATTTCTGAAGCCCTAGATGATCCAAACTGGGTAGATGCTATGCAAGAAGAGCTTCTACAGTTTGAGAGAAACAAGGTATGGACCCTAGTTCCTCTGCCAAAGGGGAAACAAGCAATAGGGACTAAATGGGTCTTCAGAAACAAGAAGGATGAGGATGGGGTGGTCATTAGAAATAAAGCGAGATTGGTGGCCAAAGGATATCGCCAAGAAGAAGGCATTGATTACGATGAAACTTTTGCCCCTGTCGCACGGCTCAAAGCAATAAGAATTTTCTTAGCCTTCGCAGCCCACAGAGGTTTCAAAGTCTTTCATATGGATGTAAAATCTGCCTTTCTAATTGGTGAAATTCAAGAAGAAGTCTATGTCCAGCAGCCGCCAGGGTTTGAAAGTGCCAAGTACCCAAACTACGTCTACTATCTCGACAAAGCTCTGTATGGACTGAAACAGGCTCCAAGAGCATGGTACGAACGTCTTTCAACCTTTCTTCTCAATAATGATTTCGACAGAGGTACAACCGATACTACTTTGTTTTATAAAAGAAAAGGTGATGAAATTCTGCTTGTACAGATCTATGTGGATGACATTATTTTCGGGTCTACAAATGCACAACAGTGCAAAGATTTTGAAAAACTCATGCAGAGTGAGTTTGAAATGAGTATGATGGGAGAATTAAATTTCTTCCTAGGACTCCAAGTAAAACAATCATCAGAGGGAATTTTTATAAATCAAGCTAAGTATGTCTCTGACATTCTATAAAAATTCAGTCTCTCTGATGCCTCTGCAATGAGAACCCCCATGGCCACTAGAAATAAGTTATACTCAGATCCAAATGGCAAATCTGTAGAGTGCAAGCTCTACAGAGGCATGATTGGGTCTCTTTTATACTTAACGGCAAGTAGACCTGATATAATGTGTGCAAGATATCAAGCTAACCCAAAAGAATCCCACCTTATTGCTGTAAAGAGGATCTTAAGATACCTTAAGGGAACCAAAAATCTAGGGCTCTGGTATCCGAAGAACTCTGGTTTTGGTCTTAAGGCATACACAGATTCAGATTATGGAGGATGCAAGCTTGATCGAAAAAGTACCTCTGGGAGTTGTCAATTCCTGGGTGGTAAACTAGTAAGCTGGACCTCGAAGAAGCACAACTGTGTGTCTACATCTACAGCAGAAGCTGAATATGTTACTGCTGCTAGATGTTGCTCCCAAGTTCTGTGGATGAAAACTCAGCTAAAGGACTATGGTTACACCATATACAAAATACCCATCCTCTGTGATTCAAAAAGTGCCATAGCCATCTCTGCCAATCCAGTACAGCACTAAAAAACAAAGCATATCGATATCCGGTATCACTTTCTGAAGCATCATGTTGAACATGGCACAATCGAAATGCACTTTGTGTCCACTGAATACCAGCTTGCAGACTTATTCACCAAGGCACTTGATGAGAAAAGATTCCTTTTCTTGGTGGGTAAGTTGGGAATGATTAACATGAGTTGATCTCTGTAAGTAAGACTTGATTCTCTTGTAAATATGTATTTATATTCTTCTGCATGTAAATTCTTTTATCACCAAAAGTTCAGTACCCTACAAAGCTTCTGTGGGATTGCTCAGAGCCTCTATTGCTCAGAGCCTCTGACGATCTCCACAGAACCTCTGGTGAGTTTGACCTATGTTCTATACATTACTTATCTTATTTGATCCAAGCATAGGTCAAGGGGGAGCAGAAGGAGACCTTGAATTAATCCACAGAAGTTGTTAATTCAAGGGGGAGCCAAAGAGGAGTCATGATCAATCATATCCACAGAAGTCATGTAGTTTGTCGAGCAAAGGAGAATCAAAAGATGAGTGTCTCGCACAAAACCGTTTTCCAAAACAGTTTTCCAGGACACAAACTTTCAAATATGTCCTAAAAACAGTGTTTAAAACAATGAAAACTTTGGATGATCAAAAAGTTTCATGAATCTTCAGTAATTAGAAATTTGCACCCATAGAGCCTCTGTTGGCTTTGACAGAGCCTCAAAGCCTCTCTGAATACAAATTCTGCACTAAAGATCTATCGATCATCTCCAATGTATTTTCAAACATTTCGGGTAAAGGTTCAAGCATAAGAGGAGATGAAGAGTATGTTTCAGACCACAGAGCTCATTCCACCACAGAGCCTCTGTTGATTCTGACACTTGACTCTTTATGGAAATTCTGTAGCATGCGGGTTATTTCTGTAAGTGACAGTCATCTGGTTGTAGAAACGCCCACGCGCCAAG
The DNA here is from genome assembly GCA_033807775.1 of Saussurea involucrata. Lineage (NCBI taxonomy): Eukaryota > Viridiplantae > Streptophyta > Magnoliopsida > Asterales > Asteraceae > Saussurea > Saussurea involucrata. The sequence goes on from CM066312.1 coordinate 25,731,049, forward strand.
CATTAGTGGGCCGTGCACGACATCTAATCGTGCTCTGACACCTCTGATGTGGCATATTTTCATTGGACGTGCATGCCACATGTTCTTCTGAAATGTTCCCCCAGCTGTAGAACTCGAGTGCGGACCCCAAATGTTTATTAAATTCACTTTTACCATGGAATTCTATCCGTTTTCTACCCCACTATATAACCCCGTTTACCCTTTCTTCTACATTTTTTACGTACCCTCCCTCCATTTATCTCCGGCGAACTGTGCAAAAACCTGTAACTTCCCATATTCTACTCCATTCTTCAAGATTAAGGCAATGGCTTCCACTTCAAACACTCCGGTGAACTCCCCGGTCCACTCAGAGCACTCACAGAACCCAAAAACAGCCAGAAACTTAGAACAAGACAACTCAGGCGAATCCGTGGCTTTCACTCCGACAACCCATCTCCAAAACTTTCTTAAACATGAACATTTTGAACGTGTTCTTCCCTTAAAACCCAATAACAATTATCTTGTTCCCTCCAGAATAGCATTCTTCTCAATATCCTGGAAAACCACTACTTGTTCCCTCTATTAACCAAGAATGTGAAGAAGATCCCTGCCAGATACCTCAATCAGTTCTGGCAGAGCTGCTTCTATGACTCAGAGACTAGCCAAATCAAGGGATACATATCCAAACCTGATCAATCCGAATACCTGGAAATAAAATTCAACAGAACCATGTTCTCCCTTGAATTTGGCCTACCAACAAGAGGACTTCTGGGAATCAAGAAGTATACAGAGGATCCTTTTGATACAGAGCTCTGCAGATTCGCAGAGATGTTGGGGTACAACACAACATTGAAGAAGAGGAACGATTTCCGAAGAAATAGATTCCCCCCCTATGTGGAATACTCTCTTCTCTATCCTGAACAGGTGCCTGACTGGGAAAGTGGGTAGTCCAGATCAATCATCACACCAAATCATGGCAATCATGTACGGGGTGTACTATGATCTGCCTCTGGACTATGGCACTCTTATGTTGCAGGAGATTGTCAACACAATAGACCACAGAGTCTCCTCGCAGAGGGCAAAGGGATCCTTAAGCGAAAATCTTCCCCCACTACAATATCAGAGGATTCTAGGTGTCCTACTAGAACCTCTGCTTCAAATAGAGAAATGGCCAATGGAGGGCCCTGTTGTGAAAACATACCCTATGGGAAAGAACACCCCAACAGAGCATTTGGAAGGGTACAACTTCTGCAGACCTATTCCAACCAAACTTCTGTCATATGCAAGCGACGAAGACCTTAATATAGCATATATACGCGATCACAGGACTCCTGAACCGAGTCCAGTGACACCCCCGCGTCTAGGAGCCTCTATAGATGACCAGGTAGTGGAGAGGATGAGTGAGGAAGAATGGGCAGAGGCCTTTGCTAAACACACCAAAGTACAGGAAAACTTCCTTCTTCAGAGAAGTCTATTAGAGACCTCTGCTTCCAAGAGAAAACCATCTGCCACCCCCCCCCCCCCCCCAAGAAGAAGAAGGCCCCCAAATCAAAGAAAACAACAGACGGCACTTCTATAAGCATCCAACAAACCCAACAATCTCCACCACATGCAACTGAGGTTGGATCTTCTGCACTTCCCCCCTCCTCCCAAAGACAAAAAGAATAGAAAACATAAGTCTTCTAAGGAGGATGCCCCCAAACCCAAAAGAAAGAAGAGTAAGAAGAAAACCAAGAAACCTCACTCGCCTCTGCAGACTATCGCAGAGGAAGCCGAAATGGAAGAAGCTCTTGGTACAGAAGATCAGGGTGAACAATCTCTGCAAACACCTATTCCTATCCACTATGCAGATCACGATGACTTCTCTGCCTTCCTCCAACGCTCTGATATAGCTGACTCCTTAGACACCTCTGGCTGGAACGCAGAAGCCCTCTCCAATCAGTCAATGGAAGAACCAGACTTCAGAATCTCTTCCGACTTGGATGAAGATGACCAAACTCCTAAGGATATTCAGGTTCAGACACCAGAAGTTCTACAGAACCCCTTCCTCCATCCCGGATACGATGTCCTAAGAAAAAGTCCAGAGGAAGCGGTAGCCACAGAGGATATGGTGATTTCTGATACAGAGCAAGGTGATCAAATAAAAGACGGACCTCTACACCCAGATCTACGACACTTGCCTTCTTTTCATCCCATGTACGCCTCACTCTTACAAGATGCAATAGAAGCCGAGGGCACTAGGGCAGAAATAGCAACAGAGGTAGATGCTGGGAGCACTGAGGGTGAAATAGTGTTAGGGTGTTTGACAAAGGGTGAAGCCCAAAAAGATGTCGTAGATGGAAGAGGCACACAACCCCAACCAACTCCAGTGCAACCCACATTTCTAACACCACCAGTCTAGTGGCAGAAGGTGTTATTGAAAAAGAGCAGCACAGCTCGAACCCACCCCAAACTGACCGGGCAGAGGAAACTCTTTCTTCCTCTAGGCCATTAGAAACAGTGGAAACCATTCCAAGGGAGTCCTCTCCAAAGGACTTGTCTTTAGTTCGTGATCATTCTCCCCAGATCACAACAGACATCCCTGCAGAGGAATTTGTTTCCTCTGCCACACGCACACACATAAGTCCAATCGGCTCTTCAGAGGAGCTTAGTTCGCACAAAGACGAAGGGACTCTAGACAAGTCCCCAAGTCAACCTAAGGATATTCCTGTACCCATCTCTGGAGTGGATCAGGACAATGTTCTTACCAGAACTTCTGTAGAGAATGAGGCCTCAAAAACCTCTGGTCAAGGATCAGAAGGAAATCCTTCCGCCCTTAACGTACAAACAGGGGCGAAAGAAGGTGTCCAAGGAACAGGGACAAACTCTGGGGACGAATGTGTTCCCCCAGAGGTTACACAAGGTACATGTCTCAAGGGATGAGTTCCAAACCCTTGTCACCTCTGTGACCAACTCGTTGAGAGAGTTGAAAAGCTCTCTTGACTCTTTTGAAGATTCCACTAAAAGGGCCATTACTGATCTGAACACGAAAGTGGACAACATGTCCACAGAGGTGAGAAATGCATGTACCCAGATGAATGCAACTGCAACAACCTCTGCTACCACCACTGCCGCTGAATTCAAAAAGGCCACAACCTCTGCCTTCCAAAGCTCTGTCAAAGATCTACTTGAAAAGCTGAAGAAGGAACAATCCTCAACCTCTCCGGGCCTTACACCAGAAGATCTGAAGAAGTCCCTCGAGCATGTCCAGGAACAAACAACAAGAGAAACTCTAGCCATGAAGCCCTCCGACTACATGACCATAGCACAAATCACAGAACTTGGACAAGGGGTACTCGACCAGGTCACAGAGTTTATCAGAGCCTTCACTGCTGCCAACACAGAGGCAAAGGTCCATAACCTTCTTGGCATCTGCAATGACTTGTGCGCTAAAATGATAGTTGCAGGTGCCACTCCACCAAAGAAGCCTTAAACGACTTGCAGGGTAGAGGGTACCAAAGATAAAGGTCAGGATGACTCTGATGATGATTCTGATGGATCATCAGGTCATCATGAGGTGGAGAACAGAAGGGAGAAAGCTGCGAACAGAGGTCTTCCTGCACCAACGATATCCGCAGAACCCTCAAACCAATCACCTCCATCTGAAACCCAAGGAGGAACCCAACAGAATACCACATAGGCAATACCCACCTCTGTGGAAACAACCTCTATACCTATCGAAGACTTGCCATCTCCAACCCCCAAACCAACTGAACAAGTACAAATCCTCACCTCATCAGAAGAAGACCAACCAACACCAACAACACCAAAACCAACAGAAGACAAACCCCCCTCTCCAACACCAAAAACACCAGAAGAACCCAGACTACCATCTCCTACACCAGAACCCAAAACCAGAACCAAATCTATTGCTCACAAATAAAGGAAATATCTGAGCAAAACCACAGAAGCCTCACCAACAAAGACCTCAAAAGCACAAATGACAAAACCAACAGAGGCAACACCCACAAAACAAACAGAAGCTCCCACAACCAAGCCCTCGGAAACTTTAAAGTTTAAACCCACAGAGGCAACCTAATCTCAACAAGACCTACAGCCGAAGGCAAAAGACAAAGGCAAGGGAATAGCAACAGAGGAACCAAAGATGAAGAAGCCAAAGCATCAACCAACAGAGAAGCTGATGAAGAGTGTTTTTGATGCTTATGTCACCCCGAAGCCAGAAGAAGAAAACTGGGCCTTCAGCATTCCCCCTCTGTCAACCACACCTACCTTGGATCCAAAGGCAAAAATCTCAGAGGATCGAGTGGCCCAAATTAAAAATCAAATGGATGCTCTGCGCAGGCCCATGCCTCCACCTGGTGCACCTCTACGACAAATGGAAGAAGTGGTGTACCGGTACCTATACAACAGAACTATCAGAGATCCTCTGCCACCATCCATTCAAGACCCCGACTTCCGTGCTGAGCTCAATCACATCTTCAACATAACAACACCCAAGCCCGTCAATCAAGTCTACTCAATCTCCAAAATCGACAAGGCCATATACTGTAAGTTCTCTCACACCAGAGCCACTAAGATCTACTACAACATCTATAAGGTTAAAAGAGTGGACAGAACTGAGAACCAATTCTCAGATGCTGATCTTAGGAACCTAAGCCCCTATGACCTACCCGATCTTCTGAACTGGACAAAAAAGAACTTCGCAACCGGCGATGCAGTTCGGAGGGCATACAGGGTGATCAAGAAAGCCATGCGTGAAAAACTTCTGCTATATAGTCTGATCGATTTCCAAGTAGGACGAGATCTTGGAGTGAGAAACCTAAGTCTTAGACCACCAGAAGATGACTGTCCATCCTCTGCCATACCAAATTCAATCATCACATTCCCAAAGGTTGGGTATGTCTATCAAGATCCTGCTGGGAAGATAAGGCTGTTCCTAGAGATTGACTGTAAAAAATACGCAACAAGCACTTTGACAGAGTTCAGAGCTAACCTCATGGAGCACAGAGGTACGGAGTTCATGGATCAAGCCCTTGCAGATAGATTGATAGAGGTCATCGACTCGGTAATCAACTTCAGAACCCTCTGCATCAGAATCTATCATGAGCTTAAAGAAGTAGGACTCGACAACAGAAGTTTCAACGACCTCCAAAACGCCAACGTCTGAGTTAGTCTACAAATCTCTGCAACTTTTTCTTACATCATGTAATCAAATGTAAGTGCCTCTGGTCAGGTACTTAGCCTAGAAAACCATGCACCTTTCAATTTTTTATTTTTCATACTTAGGGGGAGATTGTTAGCTCCAATTCTACTGTTTATAGAAGTATTGAAAAATAGGCTAAGTGTTGACACCGATAGAGGTTCTGCCAAGACACCGATAGAAGACCCAAGTGAAGACTCGATTAAAGACATTCACAGAAGACAAGGCCACAGAGCCTCTGCCATAGTTGACAGAGCCTCTGTGGTATGAAGACTGAAGACTTAGAAGAATACTTGAAGATCAAGACAAAGATGATCGTGCTTCCTACGTTTACTGTTGTACGAAGATCCTGAAGATCATTCGTACAAGGCTCGCCCTGCTGCCTCCATGTGTCAACCTCTGATGGGTTACAGTTCTTTGTAGAGTGCGGTGCACTACAGCAATGTTGTACCTGTCACTGTTCCACAATAGTGTCTTTGTACCTTAGTACTTCTTGTCTCCACCTTGTCCCCAGTAGAAGTAGTATAAATAGAAGACTCATGTTGAGCTCTTCTATTAGGCTTTGCACTACACACACACTATTAGAGCAGAATTCTTGTAATACCTTCGGTGTTCTTGTTGTTCTTATTATATCAAATATAGTGAATCATTGAGTTAATTATCTGTGTTATTTCCACTTCACGTATTTGATATTGTGTGTTTATCTATCAAGTTTTACCTCTTTAGTTCGTCAAAATGCTTCCGCATCCTAATCTGTTTGAACTAATAGGTATATATATATATATATATATATATATATATATATATATATATATATATATATATATCAGTGTTAAGCATTATAGGAACCAACAATTATTCGCTGATAAAGAATTATTCAGCGAACGATGATCATGAAGCCTCCTCTACAAGTAACTTTTGTCTTATCCCCTTGCACACCTCCGTACGATTTTGTCAGAACGGACATCCCTTTTGTCCAGAATCGTACAACCAACTCTGATTCTACATTGTTCATCATGCGGCCACTAGGTTGTCTACTGAAGTCAAACCATGCAACCAACCAGAGGCTGCCACGTGTAAAGGTGTACTGTTGTGCATTAAATGCATGCAGTATATTAAAGAAACCCTACTTCATTTGTGAAGTGCTCGGCCATTCCTCTCTCGCTGAACTTACTATGTGAAATAATACTCTCCTTAGTATTCTTATTTTCCTTCTATCTTATTTCTAGTGCAAGAAATCTTAGTGTTCTCATAGTTGGTTTAGATTAGGTTTATTCCTTAATCTTGTTCCGCAACAAACTGTAAATTGTTTGATACATATCAATAAACAATTTAGAAAGATAAAAATTGTGTGTTTGTATTCAACCCCCTCCCCCCTTCTACAAACTTGAATAACCCCTTTGGGACCTGTTAGCTCCAATATTCTGAAATATTAGAAGTATTGAAAAATGGCAAAGTACAGAAGAACTTCCACAGAAGCTCTGCTGAGTACAACAGAAGCTCTGCCGGGCATCTCAGAAGAATCAAAGGAAGTTTGATCAAGAGTGATCAAAGACCGAAGAAACTACAGAAGGACGCTTTCAGAAGACCAAGAATGCAAAACCTTTGTTACCAATAACAGAGCCTCTGCGGACAATATCAGAAGACAAGGAACCCAGTGAGGACTACTCTACTAAGGACCAACCACAGAACCTCTGTCACCCTTGACAGAGCCTCTGCGGTTCAGACTGAAGACTTGGAAGATATTTATAATATCTTGCCACTATTGAAGAAATATCTTGCTACTGTTCCTAGGACCTGTCCATCAACTTGCATGATAGCATGCCCTGTCCAACTTCAACACGTGTCAAACTCTGAGTGGACTCAATAGGGCTTAGTACAACATAGACGTCTGCGGCATTTAATGCAATACAATACGTACAACTATTCATGTCGTCCGATCAAACAGTAGCTTATACTTTATGGTCCCCTTAGAGTAGTATAAAAGGAAGACTAATGTTTAGTTCTTCCTAACAACAATAACAACACAACAACAAGAACACACAGAAAAATCAACACACAAGAACACATAGCTTATGCACATTTAGAGTCATATATGTTTAAAGCTTTGCATACTCACTGTTCTTAAATCTGTTCTTGCTATATATTGAAACTCAGTAAACTTTGAGATATCATATTCTGATCACTGTTTCTTTATATTATGTATTGTTTCTATACAAACATATCTATTAGTTCTTCAAATACGCTTCCGCATCAAACATAAACTCGAACTAATAGATCTGTTAATCTTGTCTAAGCAAAACGGGAACCAACAGTTAGTATCAGAGCAAAGCTTGATTTTTTAATATCAAGTGATCCTCGTTTTTACAAGATTTGTGAAAGAAACTGTCTGTTTTTAACCTGTTCTTCATTCCTTCAAACAGATTATGTTTTACTGCCATTTTCGATTTATTCGATCTGGTAACATCATAGAAACTGTTTCTTTTGTTAAAAACTCATTTAAAATGTCTAGAATGAAATTTTGTGGTGATGCTGATTCAAATTTTTATTCAAAACTCAGCACAAATTTTCGCAAAATAATTCCTTCTCTTGAAAAAGAACTAGATGAAAAGAACAAAAGCATTTTTATAATTTCTGATAAAATTGCTAAACTTAAAGAATCTGTTAAAATCTTAAACTGTGAAAATCTTGAACTAAAAAGGAACTTATCTATGTCAGATGAAGAAAAGAAAAGACTTGAACTAAAATGTTTAAATTTCTCTAAACTGATTTCCAGTTTTGAAAAGATTGTGGTCAATGAAAAAGGAAATTATGAAGAGAAGAAAACTGTTCTTGAAACAAAGTCTATGGAGCTTACTTGTAAAATCTCAGAATAACAGAAAATCCTTGAAAAAGAAAGGAAAGAATCTGATTTTGAAATAAAAGAATCTGAACAGTTGAAGGTTCAAAAATTTTAAGATTTAAGTCAAAAAGATGACTTTGAAAGAGAGAGAAGGATTTTTAAAACAGAAATATCCAGATTAACAAAAAGACTCTCTAATTTATCAACTGAGATCATGTTGGAGAAGAGATGCAAATTTAATCTCCAAAAGATGCTTGAGGTAAATTTAAGGAAAAAGAATATTTTTGCTAAAAGGATCAAGAAATTTGATTTTGCAAACTCAAATCATTCACTTAACACAACTGCAAATTCAAGGAATAATTTGTTAAAATGATCCTTTAAGCCAAATATGTTTTCAAAAATTCAGACCTCAACATCGAAATTTTTTCATGATCATAGGTTGGACAAATTAGTTAATCAAGCTTTTAAAAAGATGAAAAAGGTTTGGATAGTGAAAGGCTCTATACCTGTTCAAAATGTTCAAAATGACAAAAAGCCTTTCATTTCTGGTATGTATGACAAGTGCATAAAGGCGTTTCATACAATAGGACCCATACGAATATGGGTACCCAAAACCTCTGTAAGTATAACCTAGATATTCTGTAAACTTTGTAAATATTTTTTATTTCTATTATTTTTTTGTTTTGTTTGTAAATTCTTAAATCTTCAATAGTTCTTGAAATCACAGAACTTCTGCAAGGTCTGCTCAGAACCTCTGACGACCTTCACAGAACCTCTGATGGACTTGACCTATGGTTTATGCTCAACTTATCTTATTCTGAACCAAGCATAGGTCAAGAGGGAGCAGAAGAAGATACTTGATCTACAGAGGTTGTTAGATCAAGGGGGAGCGAAAAAGGAGACCTTGCTAAATCTACAGAGATCCATAAGTCAAGGGGGAGCTAAGAATGCGACAGAAGAGATCACATTCGCCGAATCAAGAAGAAAAATAGGTTGGTATCTCGTACTCACACAATGCTACAGAAGTCATAAGCCGCAGAGTTCTTTCAACCAAAGAACCTCTGTAGATCACTCAAATCATACAAATGACTTCTGCTGCAGAAAATCGTTGAGATTTACAATTTTCTAGGACACCAACTTTCAAATAGGTCCTAAAAACATTGTTAAATCTGATCAAAAACTTGGATGATTAAAAATGTTTATAAATTATTAGTTATTTGAAATTTCCTGTCACAGAGCCTCTGCTGGCTCTAGCAGAGGTCCAAAAACCTCTGTAGGATAATTTCTCTCTACTAAAGATTTATTGATCATCTCCGTGTTTTTCAAACGATTTTCATTAAAGATACAATCTAAAGATAAAAAATTTCCAAAATCACAGAGCTTCTGTACCCACAGAACCTCTGTAAAGATTTCCACTTGGGAATTTCTGTATCTGTAACGGTAACTTTTCTGTGGTGAAAATTTAAAACCCACGTGCTTTTCATTTAATGTGGCCGCCCACGACGTCTCGTCGTCACTGACACTGATGACGTGTCGAGTTTTCATTGACGTACATATCACGTCGTCCTGGAAACTTGCACCACGCCGAATGAACTCGAGTGCGGACCTCAAATTTTATTTAACTTTCTCACATTTTCACCGTTCCAAATTCTATCCGTTACCACAGTATAAAACCTAAGTTAAAATCACTTTCAAAACTTTACTATTCTCTCATCTTCTCCGGCGAACTTGCTTATTTCTTTCTGAAAACCTAGAACTTTCAAACCTACAAATGGCTTCCAGTTCCAAAGTTACTCACGTTTCACCGACGAACTCTCTGTCACCCTCTCCAGTGCATTCTGAGCACTCCCACAACCCACACATCGCCGCCGATGCCGACAGACATGACTCCGGCGACGAGGTATCCTTTGTACCCACTACCCACCTGCAACAATTTTTCTCAAATGACCATTTCGAGCAAACTCTTCCCATTAAATCAAACAACTGTTATCTTGTTCCATCTCCTACGGCTTTTGGCAAAGAACATGCAATCCTGCTAAACATTCTTGAGAACCACTTTCTTTACCCTCTACTTAGCAAAACCGTTGAACAAATACCCGTACGTTATCTACATCAGTTTTGGCAATCTTGCCGTTATGACGCTGACACCGATTTGATAAGAGGCTATATTTCTAAGCCTGGCCAAAGTAAGAGCCTTGAACTGATGTTCAACCGCACCATGTTCTCATTAGAATTTGGCCTTCCAACAAGAGGTCTCATGGGAATCAAAAAGTATGCCCCCCAACCAACAAACGAAGAACTTATCGACTTTCTACACATGTTAGGGTACAACCAACAGTTGAAAAAGAGGAACGATTTCCGCAGGGCTAGACTACCCCCTCTGTGGAATACCTTATTCTCCATCCTAAATCGTTGCCTCACGGGCAAAATCGGGAGCATCGATCAAAGCTCACCTCAAATTCTCTCAATCATGTCTGGTGTGTACTATGATCTACCCCTAGATTATGCCACCATAATGATGCAAGAGATCATCAACACCATCGATCACAAACTCGCCTCCCAGAAAGCCAAAATATCTGATCCCAACTGGTTGCCCCCTCTGCAGTTCCAGCGAATCTTCAGTGTACTTTTCGAGCCCCTCCTCCTTATCCAAAAATGGCCAATGGACGGTCCCAAACCTAAGCAATTTCCTATGTCCAAGAACACCCCTACAGAACATGAGGACGGCTACCCTCACAGCAGACCACTCTCAAAGGTAATGTTAGGTTATGCTAGTGATATAGAACTAGTTAGTGAGTACACACGCGTTTACAGGACTCCTGAACCCAGTCCTGTAACACCCCCGCGTATAGGAGTGCCCTTAGGAGGTAGTGTTTTAGAGAGGCTTACCAAAGAAGAATGGAAGACAAAGTTGGCTAAACACAAGGCCAACCAGAAGAACTTTAGGAATATAAGGAAAGACCTCTATCCTTCAAAGAGGAAGTCTTCTGAGGGATCTGAAAAGAAGAAGAAAAAGGGAAAGAAAACCAAGACCCCTACAGAGGAACCACTTGCCTCTGCTTCTGCTATCCAACAAACCCCTGCAGAACCATCTTCTCCACCCTCTGCACATCCCTCTCCCAAAAGGAAGAGGAAGTCAAAATCTACAGAGGAGGAAGCACCAAAACCCAAAACGAGGAAATCAAAGAAGAAGAAACCATCTTCTCCTCTACAATTAATTACAGAGGGAATCGAAAAACATCAACCTACACCTCTGCAAACCCCAATCTTCATAGAGGTTCATGAAACACTTATGTCCAGACAAGAGACTGCAGAAGAAGAGGTCCAAATAGATAAGAATATAGAAACAAGGTTAGAGGATAGAGTAGAAACTTCTGGAGGAAAAGAAAAAGAAAAAGATGCCGAAGTTATAGAAGGCACACATCCCTCACCCCCTCCCAGTGCAACCCACACATCTAACTCCGCAGGTCTAGCTGCAAAAGGAGTTATTGAAAAAGAGTCGCACAACTCGATCCCTACCCAAACCAAACAGTCAGATGTCACTCTTTCGACTTCTGCGCCCACAGAAACCGAGGAATCCATTCCTAGGGAGTCTCCTCAAAGAGACTCACCTATAGTTCGTGATCCATCGCCCCAGATCACACTAGAACACCTTACAGAGGAATTCGTTTCCTCTGCCACGCACAATATAGGGCCAAAACTTCTTTCAGAGAGAAGTAGTGAGCACAAAGACGAAGAGACTCCAGACAAGTCTCCGAGTCAACAGAAGAACATTCCGATACCCACCTCTGGAGTGGATTTGGACACTGTTCTTCGCAGAACTTCTGTAGAGATTGAAACTCTTGTTTCTTCTTAAAGATCAGATGGAAATCCTTCCATTCTCAACGTTCAAACAGGAATGAAAGAAGGTGTCCCAGGAATAGGGACTCACTCTGGAGAAGGGGTTGTTCCTCCAGAGGTTACCCAAGGGGAACATGTTACGAAGGATGAGTTCCAAGTCTTTGTATCCTCTGTAACTCAAACATTGAATAAGTTGCAAAGCTCATTCAAGACTTTTACAGATTCCACTTCAGGCGCGCTTACAGGATTAAATACCAAAGTGGATACCTTATCCACAGAGGTTAAAGCAGCCCTTGCAGAAATGAAGTCAACTACAGAAACTTCTGCTGATGCTGTGTTAGGGCAGGTTTTATTGTTGATTTAAAGTTCAAGGGTCTAATTGTATTTGTTTAATCTTAGTCCATAGTGAATGGGCCGTGGGCTTGTTAACCACGGGCCCGTACTATATAATATTGTATTAGCCTAAGAAAAAAGGTTAATCATCCTATTAGCTTTCCTACTCTTATTGTAAACTCTCTGATTGAAAGCTTAATACAGGGATGACCAGTTGAAATCATTGTTCTTATTTGCTTATTATTTCGATTTCTTTATTGTTGCACGGATCTGGATTCTACAATTGGTATCAGAGCAGACGGACGGATTCGATTCAAAGTCTCAATCATTGACTTCTGGTTAGTTTGACTATTTCACGTCTGACTTTTTCTTGATCTTTCAAATCTGTGATTCTGCTTAAATTGCTAAAATTCGTTTGTTGGGTTGTGTTAGCATCATACTTATAAGTAATTCTGCAATTTTTCACAACTCAATTCGTTCGTTTGATAGGTTAATTTTACTAATCAAGTTCAAAACTTTTGGTTGTGTTCTTACTTAAAAATTCGATTTTTGATATCAAAAGGTGTTGTTTTTTGCTCTAAAATCGATTGGGTTAGTGTTGTTTTGTGCTTGGTATTGTTGCTAACCTTTCAGGAACACATTAGAGTAACCCTAGTTGAATTTTCGATCGAATTTAGCAAAACAGCCGTAGTGTCCGGATACATCAGCCGCGTTTTCCGGACAGATCAAGGTGTCCGGACGTTTGTGGTTCCATCCGGACAAGTCAGTCATCCGGGTAAGTTCGTCATCCGGGTAAGTTTTCTCAAATCTCAATCTTTCCGGGTAATCTTGTTCCGGATAACACAAAGTATCCGGAATTCATTTTTATCCGGAAATCCTCGTTTACCCTCCTCATAGTATCCGGACACCTCACATTCTCCGGAAACTTCAAAGTACCCGGAAATCTCATACTTTCCGGACACTATTGCATCCGGTAAGACTTGCTTATCCAGTTAATTCCATCCGGTATCTTTAGTACATCCGGTAACTCTGGTTATCCGGACAACTCAAGATATCCGGACTCTCTAATCTATCCGGACAACTCTGCAAGTTTTGAACTGTGTTTTCATAATTCTAGTCCAGACACTTTCTGTTCACAATCTTATTTGGATTCCTATCCAGTAAGACCACTTTAGTCTAAATCACGGATATAGAACCTGCGTTAGGACTCCACTCGTAGTGCCTTGCGTTAGTTCTCTCTTTGAATCAATCTATATGTCCGACGATCACTCCGTTGCAACTGAAGATGTCTACTTCTCGTGATGCTCTCGCAATCGGCAGCGACACCAAGCCACCATGTCTCTACCCGAATGAGTACAGTCAATGGCAAGATATGTTTATGATCTTCATAGAGTCCAAGGACAACTATGAGTACATCAAGGCAGCCCTGGACAATGGCCCAATTGAACCACCGATGAAGGAAATACCTGCAACTGCAACTGCAGACACCAAGCGTGTGAAGAAGACTCTTGCTGAGATGACAGAATATGAAAGAGGCATGACCGAAGGAGAAAAGCATGCAAAGAGATATCTTATACAAGCCCTTCCTAATTCTATCTACACTACAATAGACAGTTACAAAGAGACGGCTAAGGGCATGTGGGACCAAGTAGCCAAAATGATGCGAGGGAGCATAGTAGGAAATCAGCTAAAGATAAATAGTGCAATAACCAAGTTCGATGGGTTCAAGCAGCGCAACGGTGAATCTCTTACCCAGACCTATGAACGGTTTTGTCTACTTCTCAACGAGCTGAACAAGAATAAAATTGTTCGTTCCAATACCGAGAATGCGCTAAAGTTCCTCAACAACCTGCTACCCGAATGGAAAGTGTATGCCTCTCATGTCAAGCATAACAACTTGATAGAGAACATCAGCATCAATGAACTATACGAGACACTTCTCCAAGACGAAGATGAGGTGAATGAGCTTCTGGGAGAGAAGAAGAATGAGCCGAAACCATCTGCTGATCCGATTGCCCTAATAACTTCCAAACTAGGGAAATCTTCAAGCAGTCAACCCAGACGCGGTCCACAGCATAGTTCTTCCGAGTCAGCATCTGAGGACGAGAAAGACGGTAACGATGATGATGATGAAGCATCGGAATTAATGAAAGCCATTGCCCTTCTGACTAAGTCCTTTCAACAACAAAAGTTCTACAAGAAGCCGTCCTCCAATAGTCAACGCTACTCCACCGCCTCCAATAAGCGTCACGACTACAAGGATCGATATGAAGGAAAGACGAAGGTAGAAGAGCAGGATAGATCTGAGAAGAAGGATAAGACAGAGAAAAGTGACCGCAAGAAGAGAGATGAACCTGTGAAATGCTACAACTGCGGGAAACTCGGTCACTTCGCTAAAGACTGCCGTCAGCCCACTGTGAAGAACTCTCATTATTATGAGGCCAAACTTGCACTGGCCAGACAAAAGGAGGCTGGAGAAGTGATGTTTGCTGAAAATGAGTACTGGCTGGGCAGATCTGATGATGAGGAAGAGTATGAAGGTGCTGATGCTTTCATGGGATACCAATCGTCTATTGATGAAGACAAGGCAAAAGCAGATCAGAACGGTCATGTGTGGTACTTAGACTCTGGATGCTCCAAGCACATGACCGGACGAAGGGAGCTTCTCACGAACTACAAGGAAGAATACTGCGGAGACGTGAGATTTGGAAATAACGAGAAGTCGCCGATCGTGGGCTACGGCGACATCGTACAAGACAAGATAACTATCACAAAGGTATCCCACGTCGCATGATTAGGACACAACCTCTTCAGCATCGGTCAATTCTGCGACAAGGATCTCGAGGTCAGCTTTAAAGCCACACGATGTCGAATCCTCAACAACAACGGCGAAGAGCTACTGGTTGGGACTCGAAAGACCAATCTCTACACCATAGACCTCGCAGCAATCAAGACCGACAAACCTGTCTGCCTTTTGTCCAAAGCTGATTCTGATCAAGTTTGGCTCTGGCATAGACGTCTTTCGCACCTCAACTTCAGAAGTATCAATCTACTGGTGCTAGGCAAACATGTCAGAGGCGTGCCACAACTTCCATTCGTAAAAGACCGTCTCTGTGGAGCATGCGAAAAGGGAAAGATGACGCGTGCATCACATCCGCCGAAGGCAACTCCAAGCACGACCCGGACCCTCGAACTCATTCATATGGATTTGTGTGGTCCAATGCGTGTTCCGAGCATCAACAAATGCAAATACGTGCTCGTGATGGTGGACGACTACTCACGCTACACTTGGGTGATGTTCCTACGCTCGAAGGACGAAACTCCGGAGCTCATCATTGATCACCTAAAGACTGTCCAGCAGAACAAGCTTCAAC
Source organism: Saussurea involucrata (assembly GCA_033807775.1). Lineage (NCBI taxonomy): Eukaryota > Viridiplantae > Streptophyta > Magnoliopsida > Asterales > Asteraceae > Saussurea > Saussurea involucrata. The sequence continues at coordinate 25,746,617 of CM066312.1, forward strand.
ACGTTCAATCCATAAGAACTGATAACGGGACGGAGTTCAAGAATCAGAAGGTGGATGACTATCTGCGATCAGTGGGCATCACACACACTTTCTCTGCAGCACGCACTCCTCAACAAAACGGAGTGGTGGAAAGACGAAACCGTACCCTAGTTGAAGCTGCACGCACAATGCTATCCCAGGCAAAACTACCGCTATATCTATGGGCTGAGGCAGTATCTACGGCTTGCTACACGCAAAACCGCTCTATCCTTCTCAAGCGGTTCAACAAGACACCGTACGAGATCATGAATAACCACGTTCCAACCGTTGGCTACTTCCATGCATTTGGCTGCACTTGCTATGTACTAAACGACAAGGATGATCTCGGGAAATTCAGCCCCAAAGCGGACGAAGGAGTTTTCATTGGATACTCTATGCAGGCTAAGGCGTATCGCGTTTACAACAAACGAACCAAAACCGTTGTTGAAAGCATAAACGTGACATTCGACGAAGCCGCAGATTTGGCTTCTGAACAACTAAGTTCAGAACCCGGTTTAACTGGCGTGTTAGCTTCCGGACCTCCAAGTTCGGGATCTACACAAGCATTAGTAAATCTGAATCATGCATCTTCATCGAATGAAAATCTTTCTGATTTAGATTTATTATTTGAATTCTTTTATGATGACACTGCTCACTCTTCCACACCTGTCTCAGCGCACCCGCAACTTGAAGCTGCTCTCAATGCGGTTTCGGACGACTTTACTGGTACGCCACCGTCTATGAGTACGCCGTCAACATCTGTGGAGACAGCTCAACCATCCTCATCTGATACGAGTACACCTGGTAATGTCACCCCCCGGAGGAACCTATACTCTCAGAGATCGCTCCTAATGATTCGTCTTCTGCTACAACCGATATTCAACCTCTGAACTCCTCGGAACCAGAAGTTGTCCAACCATCGACGAATCCTCCCCCACTTCCTCCAAGAAACACGCCTGCTACACTTGAACAAGTTCAAGACCTTCCATCTGGTGCATATGTGGATCCGGACGCATCTCACTCTACACAACATCCGCTTCCACACACCACCAAATGGACAAAGGCACATCCCTTGAATCAAATCATCGGTGATCCTTCCACTCCTGTACGTACACGAGGCGCTTCTGCCAACTTTTGCCTATTTTCTGGATTCCTAAGCAAGATCGAGCCGACGAACGTTCGCGAAGCGCTCGAAGATCCAGACTGGATCATAGCCATGCAAGAGGAGCTGAATCAATTCGAAGCTCTAAAGGTATGGCGACTGGTTCCACGTCCTACGCACAAGACGGTAATCGGCACCAAATGGATTTTTAAGAATAAGAAGGACGAAGACGGCATCGTTGTTCGCAACAAGGCGCGTCTCATGGCCAAATGATACCGGCAACAAGAGGGGATCGACTTTGATGAGACCTATGCTCCGGTCGCTCGCATCGAAGCAATCCATATGTTTCTCGCTTATGCAGCGCACAAGAACTTCACAGTCTTCCAGATGGATGTGAAGACAGCCTTTCTCTACGGTGATCTCCAAGAAGAAGTTTACGTGTCGCAACCCGACGGATTTGTGGATGACTCAAAACCAGATCATGTCTACATCTTAGACAAGGCACTATACGGTCTAAAGCAGGCCCCGCGAGCATGGTACAACACCCTATCAAAGTTCCTGTTAGAATCCAAATTTACACGAGGTACTATTGATTCTACTCTATTTATAAAGAACGAAGAGGGCCACATCATTCTAGTCCAGGTATATGTCGATGACATCATTTTTGGTTCTACTAATCCATTATATGCAAAGAACTTTGCCAAACTCATGGGTAAATTTTTTAAAATGAGTATGCTGTGTGAGATGAATTTTTTCCTTGGTCTTCAAGTTAAACAACTATCGACCGGAATATTCATTAACCAGTCCAAATACATAAAGGATATTCTTCGGAAATTCCAATTGGACCAGTCCTCACAAATGAAAACTCCCATGGCAACCAATACAAAGCTTGACACCGATCCTAACGGAAAGGCTGTCAACGCCAAATTGTATCGGGGAATGATCGGTTCTTTAATGTACCTAACTGCCAGTAGACCAGACATCATGTTCTCGACATTTCTTTGCGCTCGTTATCAATCCAACCCTAAAGAGTCTCATTACAATGCTGTTAAACGTATTTTTCGTTATTTACGTGGTACTGCTGATCTTGGCCTTTGGTACCCGAAAGAGACAGGTTTTGGACTTTCTGCCTACTCGGATGCGGATCACGCGGGATGCATGATGGACCGCAAGAGCACTTCGGGACACATCCAATTCTTGGGAGATAGCCTGGTAAGTTGGGCATCGAAGAAACAACAGTGCGTGTCCACGTCAACTGCCGAAGCCGAGTACGTGGCCGCCGCGAGCTGCTGCTCTCAAGTCATCTGGATGAGGACACAACTTAAGGACTACGGGTTCACGTATGTCAAAATCCCAATATACTGTGACTCCAAGAGCGCCATTGCCATTTCGAGTAACCCGGTCCAACACACAAAGACAAAGCACATCGACGTTCGGTATCATTTCATTAAAGATCACGTCGAAAGAGGTACCGTCGAACTCTACTTCATCAATACAGAGCATCAGTTAGCAGACCTCTTTACCAAAGCCTTGGACGAAAAACGCTTTAAAACTCTTGTGTTCAAGCTCGGTATGCTAAACCTGAAGACTTAATCCGACTGAGTACCTTTACTAATTCCATACCTCTACGAGTAACTGTCCTCTCATCATCCGGAGTTCACACTCTTGATGATTGAGCATACACTTCCTCGCACTGGTATTCTACTTGTCTCGGTTACTTAGTTAGCTTTAGTCTCTATATTCTTTAGGTAGATTTCGTCTATTTCTGGATTATCTCTTTCTTCGTGTGTTTCTTTTAATTCATACCATAGTTTGTTTTGTTTACTTCATTATCTCTGTGCTTTCACAATCTGCCATTGTGTCCAGGGGGAGCACACTGCGACATCAGGTAAGTTTACTCATACTTTGAGGGGGAGCGTCACACACAGTTTTCTTTTCCTTTACGCGTCAAAAGGTTTTATGTGTGTGGGCACTCCTATGTCTAAATTATTGTCCTCACTTGAGGGGGAGCGACACCATTACTCGGTTACAAGCCTACTCTTTCTGTATATCGTATTCCTCCAATGCACCCTACTGCACGATTCGAGGGGGAGCAATGGCAATCCCATGTTCGTTTTGAGGGGGAGCTAGAGAAAGGTCTTGTGATAAGTCCCATTTCTCTGATAATTCGCGAAAAAGAAATCATCCGGACTCCTCAGTCATCCGGACTTCTCAGTTATCCGGACTCTGGCATTATCCGGACTCTATTGGTATCCGGGTCGGTCCTCACCCGGACAAGCCCGGACAAGACCCGGACCTTACCCGGGTTATATAAGACACCCGGACCATTGCTTTACCCCATCCGGACTCTTCCATCCAAAACCCTAAACCCTCATACGCTCTCTCTCTCTCTCTCGGACTTTGCTCATTTTGGCCGATTCACACACGCATTCAATCCCAAAACTCAGGTATGTTGTTCGCACGTCTCTATCGTTCCTTACCACCATGTCGTGATCCCCTTAACTCCCAAACAGACCTCGATTTGGTTCTCCTTTTTGGATCTTAAACCCAGATTCGGGTCCCCACGATTTGTGGGTCGTTTGTACTCATCTAACTGACATACACTCAATGTGTCGCCTCGCATCTCACTTGTCCCTGCACTCACACTGGCCTTGACCCATGTTTTAGTAGTTTATTCGTTAAGGGTCATCGTCCGGACACATTCATCGTGTCCGGACACCTTCAACATATGACGGTTTATCCGGACATGTTCACAACGCATGCATTTCCATCCGGACATCATCATACTCCCGGAAACCTAGTTGTCCGGAAACCTTAGGGTTTCCGGTAAGTTCAACTACCGGGTAGTCTTGAGAATCCGAACACAATCTTATCCGGAAAACCATTGTATCCGGAACTCTTGATCCGGACAACCCTGTTATCCGGATCCATTCACATGCCTATCCGGACACTCCTGTCATTCGGACTCCTTGGAGTTATCCGGACACCTTGTCCTGCTATATCATCATCCGGACAATCCTGCTGTCCGGACTCCTTCGCTCTATCCGGACTCTATGTCCTTCATCCGGATTCCACTGCTGTTGTGTCTATTAGGTACCTATTTTTCTTCATATCCGTCCTCGATCTGTCTCAGATTGAGCCATTTAACGCTAAGGTACGCGCCTGCACTTGTTCTTCTGATTAAGTTCCTAACAGTGCGTTGTTTTTGGCAGATGTATACATGGCGGAACAACAACATCCGGAAGACCAAATTCCTCAGGAGGAGGAAATCATTGACGAAATAGCAGATTCTGCATTGGTTGATCCTGATCATGGCATCGAGTTGGAAGCCAACAATCATTATTTAGATCCGGAGCTTTTCAGACCAAACCCACAACATCAGGTCATTCTCGACATTCTGATGCGCCATCCCATTCATGAGGCACTAACTCGCACCGCCGACGTTCCTTTGCTCTACATTCTACAAGTCTGGATGACAGCACAAGTCCGTACGGTTGGCAACACTCAGACCATCACGGCGCAAATAGACAACCAGCCCTTTACTCTGACGCCCGACTCTTTTCGCCGATTACTTTCACTACCGAAAGCCACTGCCAACAACCACGAACGGTACGATCCTGCCGTTAACGATGCTACACTTTGCACCCAAATGCGTGCCCTTGGTTACAACTCCGACCTTCAACGGCCATCAGTCTTCAATCGCAAGTTCTTGGCGCCAATTTGGTACACGCTCTTCACCATACTCAATCGCTGCCTATCCGCCCGATGGAAAGGTATTGACCAATGTACAGGCGACTTTCTGCGAGTTGTTCACGCCGTGTGCTACAATCGCCACGTCGACTTCGCCATGATCATCTGGCGTGAACTTGTGACCACCATTCGACACATCGGTGGCACCAAACAGAAGAAGTTCCTTCCATATCCGTGTTTCCTTTCGCTTGCCGTTCGTCAACACATGGATGCAAATCCCGCCATTCCAAGACGAATCACACATCCGGTATGCCCCATCCGACACCTCCAATTCATGGTGATCCGTAACCCATCCGATGCGGTCGCCTCGCCCATTCCTGCCGCCCTACTAGCCATAGCCGATCCCGCTGCACCAGGGGTAGTTGCTTATAGGGGAGAGTTAGGACATCCCATGGTCCAGCCAGAGCCGGAGGGACCTGCCCAGGGAAATAGGCCCGAGGGACGTGAGGGTCCTAGGACGAGAGGAGGAAGGGCCCGACAAGCAGGTGCTGTCGGGCGGGGAACGTTAGTAGTGAGAGGAAGGGGACCGAGAGTAGGTGGTGCAGCGGAATCGCAACCCGGTTCCAGTTCAGCCCGCGCCGGTCCATCATCTAGACCGATCCTACATCATTCCACCGAGCCATATATCAACGAACCCCCCTCTCCCAGTACACAAGTTGAGGACGTGGAATCCGACTCCACGGACTCCGATACCAACCGAAACATTCGCTTGAGACAAATACATCACGGTATCGGACCGAACCCTGATTTTACCATTGGCATTCCACTTGAATCACCTCCCCACACTGGAACCGGACCTACCACTAGGACATCTGAGGGAGACACAGGTGATGAGTTAGATCATGCGAGAAGGAGAGAACTGCGTTCAAAGTTGAACCAGGAAAGATCGAGCCGTAAAGATAACGAGGCTCAAGAGCGACCCCAGCCGAGTGATATCCAGGTCGCCACATCTGCTATCCCGTCTCATCCGTTGGGACGGGGTATTGAAACAGCCTCCGTGGACCTAGCGGAGCATTTGCACACCCCCCATAGCCACTCATCCGTCTCACTACAGACGGATGTTTCAATATTACACGGGGAACAAGCACAACTTCCACCGGCCTCTCATTCGGAGAGTGTTGGTGTTGAAATAAGAGACCAGCAGCCCCCGGTCTCGACTTCTTTGTGTGCATCATCGAGTCTAGAGCCTATTGTTGAAATAAGGACACTTGATGCGGAACAACACCATGTCGCGGCTCTTAGTGACCCGACCGGAACGTCTATAGTGTCTCCGCATTCCGGAACACGAGGATTGGACGGAAATCCTACCACAGTTATTATCACGCCAGCTGTGAACGTAGGTGGCTCTGCCTCTAAGGTAGATGCCTCAACGGGTACTCTAAGTGAGCCCGGTGTTATTTTACCCGACTTTGTGTCAAAAGGGTCTCTGGACAGCACCCTTGAGGCTGTCCAATAGGTTATGGAGCGCAAATTGCAGGAACATGTAGCCGCTGAACTTGCCAAAGCGATGCATGCTATCAAAGGAAAGGGCCACCTCGTCGACTCTGAAACCGCCTCTGTGCCTCCACCGACTCAACCGCAACCTACTTACTCGGTGGACACCCTGAAGACGATGCTCTTAGCCCAACTGCTCCAGGAATCCGACACAACCGCATCTGCCGAAGCAGACCTGATCTCCGTTCTCCGATCACAGGTCACTGTTCCATCTTCGTCCATCACGTCACGCCTTGACTCCATTGACTCGACCCTCAACGACTACAACAAAGCACTTGCCACGCTGTCTGAAAGGGTCCGCTCACTAGAAGACACTTGTAAGAGTCAAGCCGGCGGTCTCAAACGCAAGCACGATGTAACACCCTGTTTCCCAATTTACGTGATTTAACTGTCTCTTTTGGGGTTGAGTTAATTTTTGGGTCGTTATGTACGTGTTCAGGAATCTAGGGGCCAGTTTATCAATTTTGTAAGATGAGGGTGTGTTTTGGCATGTATGTAAAGGGGATGGAAACCCTAAACACCCTCATTTGCAGCCATTTGTTTCTTTAGCAAAGAAGAGAGAAAAGAGAAAGGGATTTTCGGAGTTCTTGTGAGCTGCTGTGAAAGACCGACCGATTCTCCTTCGTTAACCGTTGGATCGTCGTGAAATTTGGACAGCGACTTCACGACCCTCTAATCTACATTCTGACCGGAGGGATTTGGCATCGGAGTTCCCAGTAGAGAGAACCAAGTGTCCGAAGTTGCTGTGAAAGGGATTTTCGGAGTTCTTGTGAGCTGCTGTGAAAGATCGACCGATTCTCCTTCGTTAACCGTTGGATCGTCGTGAAATTTGGACAGCGACTTCACGACCCTCTAATCTACATTCTGACCGGAGGGATTTGACATCGGAGTTCCCAGTAGAGAGAACCAAGTGTCTGAAGTTGCTGTATTTTCCAGGTGAAAGATTTGGTGATTTTGAAAGATTCAAGTTGTGAAAGGTTCTAGGAGGATTGTTGTTCGCGGTCTAGAATTGCAAGGTATGTGTATTATGTTTAGAAATCAATAGAAATGGGGTGTATGAAATGGGATGTTTGGCAAAGTTTTATGGTATTTGGACTATCCTAGCTATGTCATTTCGGGATAAGAGTTGGGATAGAATTAGAGTTCCATTTTTGGGCTTGTTATGATATGTGTATGTATGAATGTTATAGGTGGTACGAGGTGATTATTATACACTGTGAAGTACTTGGTAATTGACATCTTGACAGGTGAGTACTCTACCTATATTATGTAAGTTATGTGTACGTAGTTGGATTGCATGTGTGATTATGTGTATGTTGGCTTTGCCAAAGGAAAGAGTACCTATGGTGGTAGTAATACCCCTAGGGAATATGTTATGTAAGAAGAGGCCTGGTACCAGTGTCTAGTTATGACCTTCCTTATTGGCTTTGTGCCTTAAGGAATGGAAGGATGTTACATGTATGTGATTGCTATGTTTATGCGAGTATGTATGCATGATGATATGTGGTACAGGTGCGTGCTCACTAAGCGAAAGCTTACCCCGTTGTTATTCATCTTTTAGTGGCAGGTACATCTTCGAAGAATAAAGGAAAGACTCCAGCTTGAAGCTTTTGGAATTGCGGCAGCTCAGCAGCTTATATTTTCTTTTGATGAATGATAGTTTTGGATTCTCTAAGCTTTTCAGTTGAATATTGTTTGACTCTCAAACTTATTGGTTTTAAGTTGCAAACTTGTACTCTTTTCTATAAGATTATGGGATTTTATCTAAATGTTTTAATTACGAATCTTCCGCTGTATTTTAAGGTTACTTTCCGTTAAATGAGTGTTTTAAAGATAAGGGATGTTACACACGATGACCAGGATGATCCTGATCACCGTGAGGGGGAGAAGCGTCTACGCCACACTGAGACCGTCCAGATCGTGACTGCTGAAATGACGTATGTGGTTCAACAGGAACCCCCAACTGCGGTAACTTCAACAGAAACACCCGAAGCCGAGTTGACATTAGCACAGATGGTCATCGACATGGATATCTCAGATGACGAAGCCCCAACGGTTGAAAAGCCCGAGGGGACAACACAGGAATTGGTCGAACAAGAACCATCAGACATGCCAATGCTCACCATGATTGATCCAGCATGTGAAACCAACCCGGAAACCGAAGACGCTTGGTACGAAAAAGCTGCCAAAGCCGTAAACTTCGAGGTAAACTTGGTGTTTCCCACTGATGAAGACGACAACGTGGATTACAACCAGTTTCTGCTTCAGAATTTCTATGGTACGCCTCCCGTTCACTCGACTCAACCCGCTACGACTTCAGATCAACCCGAAAGCTCAAATGCAGAAAACCCGACATCTCCTCTACAAACGACAGCTCCTGATCTTCCTCCCCCTCCTCAGCAACAAAACCATTGGGAGAAGATCAAGGTCCTCATTCCTCATCTGGAGGAATCTCTGAAGAAGCTGTTTGTTCACCGAATTCACCCGATCGAGCCGACCTTCTGTCTTGGCATCTACAGTCCTGATCCAGCTCTCCAACTCCGATACGTAGAAGCCATGAAGCGGTGTCTTCCGAGAGACCAGGTTCGAACCAAACATAAAATTTCAGAGGTGCTAAAGATTCAGTCAAACAAAATTATGAAGATCGTCTTTCCCGTGTTCACTGTTCGACGTGAAGACGGAAAAGAATGGATTTTTTCTGAAGCTGATTTTAAGCATCTCCATCCGTTCGACCTCCTGGTTATTCTGAGAGATCTTCGTACCAGAACCATCCGACCGCTTGCTGTAACAAAGGCGCTCGAAGCGGTTCGTCGATTCCTCGTCCGTTCTATTATGATCTCCTATCTTACGGACTTTCAAATGGCAATCGAGAACCGAGCGAAGAAGGTAAATCTACTCAAACCGAATCTGAAAGCTCCTGAACTGTCGATGTATCCCGAAAACGCAATGCTGCTTCAACCGGAATTTGGGATCGTCTTCCTCAACGCTCAGAAAGAAAAGAAGTTTATGAGGTTCAGTCAGGTAGATCGATTTTGCGACGGCACACTGCTCAAGGTTCAAGACGCTCTTCGGAAGATCATCAAGCACGAATCCGAAAATCCAAAGGTATCCTATGTGCCCAATCTGAATGAAAGAACTGCTCAGACTGCTTTGGATATGGTTGAAGAACATCTCGACTACTGTCGCGCCATCAGATTCTTCGAGGTTCATTTCGCTCTTCGCAAACGTTATGTCTACAACTGGCAAGAGATAGAGCGCGAATTTGAACTTCAAATCAAAGGGGGAGATTGTTAGTGCAGGTTTTATTGTTGATTTAAAGTTCAAGGGTCTAATTGTATTTGTTTAATCTTAGTCCATAGTGAACGGGCCGTGGGCTTGTTAACCACGGGCCCGTACTATATAATGTTGTATTAGCCTAAGAAAAAAGGTTAATCATCCCATTAGCTTTTCTACTCTTATTGTAAACTCTCTGATTGAAAGCTTAATACAGGGATGACCAGTTGAAATCATTGTTCTTATTTGCTTATTATTTCGATTTCTTTATTGTTGCACGGATCTGGATTCAACATGCTGCCATCACCTCTGCCACTAACATTGCCAAAACAACCGCTGCAGAGTTCGAGAAAAGTGCGACCAAAGCCTTCAAAACTTCGATCGCAATCTACTTTGAAACAATGAAGAAACAAGCAACAAGGCAAGCAGCACAAGACACTTGCAGAACAGAAGTTGTTACTAAAAGAAGGCAGGATGATCCTGATGATGGTGCATCTGGTCATCCTGAGGGGGAGAGAACAAAGGAAACAACAGAGGTTGCTGCTGCAAAAACAACAGAGAAAACCGCAGAACCCTCTACTACAGAAACTCTGAAGGAAACCCCACAACAAGGAACTCAGAAGAAGAGCCAAAATATCGTTGGAGAGGATGCACCAACCACAGAACCTCAGGTAATCACTTTTGCATCCTCATCCTCAGAACAAACTCCACTCTCACCCAAAGAACCAACACCAACCTCACAACCAACAATCCCGCGCAAAACTAGAGTAAAATCCATAGCTCGAAAACCCCAAAGACCAAAACGCACTGCAGAGTACATTCTTCGCAGAATGGAATTTGTATCTGCTTTTCAATCAGCAAAGCGTTTTGGCATCCCACCTCCAAGACCCGAAGAGTCCTCACCAACAGAGTCCTCACAACCCGAAGTATCAAAACCTTCAGAGGCAACAACCAAAACATCAGAGCATCCAACCCCAAAACCCAAAGAACCTCTCACTGATAAATCTACAGAGGTCCCACCCACACAAATCCAAAACCCAACCTCTGAAACCTCAAAACCAAAAGATAAAGGCAAGGGAAAAATGACAGAAGAAGAGCCAAAGAAGAAGATACCTGTTGCTACAGAGAAGTTGATGAAAGGTGCCTTTAATGCCTTCGTCACTCCTAAACCCGAAGAGGAAGACTGGGCATTCAACTTGAAACCTCTGTCGGAAAACCCAACCCTGGATCCCACAGCTAAAGTAGCAGACATCACTCGACAGATGGATGAGCTAAGGAGACCAATTCCAAGAACTACTCCAACCATTGAACAAATGAAAGAGCAAGTTTACAGTTATCTCTACAGACAGCACTTCCAGAATGATCTGCCAGCTCATGTCCGAGATCAGAAGATCAGAAAGGAATTCGATGCCATCTTCACCATTACAAAGTCAAAACCGGTCAACCAAGTTTACTCCATTCACAAAATAAAGAAGGTAATCTATTGTAAATACTCTAAAATGAGAACCTATCCTCATACGATGTATACAATCTGGAAAGTCAAAAGGTCTGACAGATCAGAGAATCAATTCTCTGATGCTGATATCCGAAACCTCAATCCCTATGACTTACCTGACCTTCTGCAATGGACAAAAGACAACTTCAATGACGACTGCCACCAAAGGTCTTATCGAGTTCTCAGAAAGGCGATGCGTGAAAAGCTTCTAATCTACAGCATGCTCGACTTTCAACTAGCTATCGATCTAGGCGTGACTACCTTAAGTATCAGACCTCCAGACGACTTCTGCCCACCCAATGCCATACCCAATTCGATTATCAAAATTCCAAGGTACGGGTTAGTTTACAAGAATCCTGCAGATCAACTTAAACTTTTTGTGATAATGGACTGTCAGAAGTACACAACCTGTACTCTGAACATGTTCAGAAAAATACTAGAAGAGAACAAAGCAACAGAGCATATGGACGAAGAATCTGCTTCAATGATGATCAAAGAGATTGATGCTGCACTAGGCATAAGAAATCTCTGCTTTAAATTTTATGAAGACTCAAGGAAGTAGGAAAAGACAACAGAAAGTTCGACGACTTCCCAAATGCAAAAATCTGAGTCTCTTCAAAGAACCTCTGTCAACGTTTATTTTTGTTCATTTAATGTACTTAAATGTAAATGCCTCTGGCATAAATTCCAAATGAAAGAAATAATCTTCTGAGGTATTGTTTAACCTCTTTTTATTACTTAGGTTAAAATGCATAAATTCAACCTTTTATTTTTCAATACTTAGGGGGAGATTGTTAGCTCCAATATTCTGAAATATTAGAAGTATTGAAAAATGGCAAAGTACAGAAGAACTTCCATAGAAGCTCTGCTGAGTACAACAGAAGCTCTGTCGGGCATCTCAGAAGAATCAAAGGAAGTTTGATCAAGAGTGATCAAAGACCGAAGAAACTACAGAAGGACGCTTTCAGAAGACCAAGACTGCAAAACCTCTGTTACCAATAACAGAGCCTCTGCGGACAATATCAGAAGACAAGGAACCCAGTGAAGACTACTCTATAAAGGACCAACCACAGAACCTCTGTCACCCTTGACAGAGCCTCTGCGGTTCAGACTGAAGACTTGGAAGATATTTATAATATCTTGCCACTGTTGAAGAAATATCTTGCTACTGTTCCTAGGACCTGTCCATCAACTTGCATGATAGCATGCCCTGCCCAACTTCAACACGTGTCAAACTCTGAGTGGACTCAATACGGCTTAGTACAACATAGACGTCTGCGGCATTTAATGCAATACAATACGTACAACTATTCATGCCGTCCGATCAAACGGTAGCTTATACTTTATGGTCCCCTTAGAGTAGTATAAAAGGAAGACTAATGTTTAGTTCTTCCTAACAACAATAACAACACAACAACAAGAACACACAGAAAAATCAACACACAAGAACACATAGCTTATGCACATTTAGAGTCATATCTGTTTAAAGCTTTGCATACTCACTGTTCTTAAATCTGTTCTTGCTATATATTGAAACTCAGTAAACTTTGAGATATCATATTCTGATCACTGTTTCTTTATATTCTGTATTGTTTCTATACAAACATATCTGTTAGTTCTTCAAATACGCTTCCGCGTCAAACATAAACTCGAACTAATAGATCTGTTAATCTTGTCTAAGCAAAACGGGAACCAACAGGACCAACACCTCTCCCCTACTTGAGAATACTGCTGAAGCTCAACCCCTAAAAATAATCTCAGCTCTCCAAGCTGATGACTTCCCAATAATCCTGGCTTCAGTGAATGAAGCCGATGAACAAAAGAAGAACAAAAGGTGCTCTCGTACCCCAACAGACCCTCTCGACCACCTCAATGGTCAGAGGAGGAAGAATTAAAAAGAAAAGCAACTATGATCCAGAAGCTAGAGAATCAGCGGATCATCCCTTCAACTGGTTTTGGGTTCTTAACTACCGAAGAAATCGAAGATGCCATCAAAGCTGAAAGGCTCCTTGCTGAACAACAAAGGGAAATGCTCAAAGATAAAGAGATCGCTCTTAAAGTTTCCCAGAGTTCAGTAAGAGACGAGAAGCTGAAGCGGTTCCCTCTCAGAGTCCAACAAGAACTACTCAAGAAAGCTGGAGAGAAGAAGAGAAAGAAAGTCGATGTCAGCGACACCACTCTGAGTTGGTGTAAGAAGAAAGTCGAATTCAGGTATCTACCAAGCAGAATCATCAACGTCCAGCTGAAAGGGAAAACGGTCTCTATTGATCAGGGAAAATGGAGATACGAAGACTTGCTACCTTTCAAATTGAAAGTTATGGGTTAGATGAATGGTTGGAAATCCAGGTTGCAATTCAGCGATACCGATCGATCTTCAAGCATGTCGTCGAAAGATTTATCAACAAGCTAATCGATCGAGTCTCTTCAATGATCGATTTGCCTCCTCTTCCAGCACTTCATCAAAACCAAAGACCTTCAAAGAAAAAGAAAGCATCTTCATCTTCAGGGCCTACTATAAGAAATGAAACAAGATCGAATTCTCTCGTGAAGCAGTGCTTGGTCCTCCACCCAATCTATCATCCCTCAACCTCTCGCTGCCACCTAACTCTTCTTACCTGGTGAAGTGGTCAGTAAACCCCTCGGCATTTTCTTCTATGACTACCTTGGTCACAAGTGCTTTCAACGATGGTCTGGGTTGCCCATCACTCTAGTGGATCAACTCAAAGACCTAATTTATTGGTGTGATCGAACCAGATTAGGACTCTTCCTGAAGCCTCAAGTCTACAACGAAGACAAATGAAGAAGACAACAGGGAGATAAAGTCCATGACTGGATGATTCCTAAAACTGATGCCTTTGATGAACTTGTCTTCAAAGATGAACCCTCTTAGCTGATAGGATCACTTGAATTTTTCTATCTTATTAGCTGTAATCTTTTTGTACTTGTATTTTATCTCATTGTACTTATATTTTTTCAACTTCACTTGTAAACTGATTACGAAGTTTAATGAAAAAATTCATTGAAGTACTTTACTCCATCAGTACTTAAAAAGATCCCTGAAAACAGTAAATGGGACACGTATTTATGAGTCCTCTTTATCCTTATGTTTTTTAACTTAGCAATTTTCCTTTATTGCTTTATCATCATCAAATAGGGGGAGATTGTTGATCCAAACCCTTCAGTGATTTGATAATGATCCTTAGAATCACTTAGTGAAAATTGTAAGTAAACATTATGTATCAGAGTTTCACCATCAAAAAAATACTAAGTTTGTTTAGTATCGCTGATGTGAAACCATTGTTCTTTAATTATACTTCAGTGATGAATGTTCATCCGTGAGACCTGAGTCTGTTCAGTCTTGCTGATGATCGCTGAAAGTTTATTCTGTAATTGTTTACTTATGATCCCTGAAGACAAGTTTCCCGATAAAGAAAGTTCAACGCTTAAATCGAAGACCAAGCTGACAAACAAGTGACGAAGTCTACTCATGACCTGATGCGAACATCAGTGAAACCAAGACTTGTCCAAATTATGTGATGTTTCAAGTAGAAGACTTCAGCGAGAGCTGGCCTTCATCATCCTCACTGATGAAGATCAACTCAGCGATCGTTGATCATGAAGCCTGTTCTACAAGGAACATTTATCTTATCCCCTTGCACACTTTTGTACGATTTGTCAGAAGGACATGCCTTTGTCCAGAATCGTACAAACCACTCTGCCAACTACACTGTTCACCATGCGGCCAAAAGCATGTTTGCAAAAGTCAGAATCATGCAAACTAATCAAGTGCTGCCACGTGTAAAGTTATCCTGACTTGCACTTAATACATGTAGTATAAATAGGAAGATCAACTTCATTTTTAAGTGCTCGTCCTCCCTGATCTTCTTAGTGCCTTAAGAAAACTATCTTAGCTTTTCTTAACTTCTTTCTTTCTGTTCTAAGTACAAGAAACTCTGTGTGATTCTCATAGCTTGTTTAGGTTAGGTTTTACACTTAATCTTATTCCGCAACAAACTGTAGATTGTTGATTATATCAATAAACAATTTAGAAAGATACTAATATGTGTGTTTTTATTCAACCCCCCCCCTCCCTCTACAAACTTGTATAACCCTTCGGGACCAATAGTATCAATTGCTACCTTCTTCTTGTCTTCATCAGTCCATTTGGAGACTTCTTTAATAATCTCTCTTTCAGGTATGGCTGGAGTGGTAGCAGTGGCAGGAACAGTAGCAGAAAGAATAGATGGAACATATGGTCCAGTTTCTACATAGTAAGGCATAGTGGGATCTACACCTTCTAGAAAAAGCATCATTCAATTCTTCCAGAGATTAAAGTTATCTCAACTGAATCGAGGAGGTTTTGCAAGAGAACCATTATCGATATAGTTTGTGTTTGTGTTTTGTGCCATTTGAAGAATAACAAGGAAGAGATAAGTATAAGCAAGATATTGTTTATGAGATTAAACAAGCTACTCTGATACCACTTGTTGGTCCCAAAGGGGTTATACGAGTATAACAGTTTGTAGAAGGGGGGAGGGGGTGAATACAAACACAAATTTTGGTTGTCTAAATTGTTTATTGATAAATCAAATTACAATTTACAGTTTGTTGCGGAATAAGATTAACTAAACCTAATCTAAACAAACTTGAGAAGCACTAAGTGTTCTTGCACAAGAAACTAGAGAGAAAGGAAGATATAGAAAAACAAAGGTTTTTCTATGAACTAAGTAGTTCAAGGAAGAGTCTTCAAACTGAAAGCGTATCCCTCCTATTTATACCTATTGCATTAATTGCATGGCAGGAGGTCTTTACACGTGTCATCATCTGATTGGGTGTATGCTTCTGACTTTTAGCAAGACATGCTTTGGGTCGTAATGTTGAACAGTGTAGTGGCAGAGTGGTTGTAGGTCTTGGACAAAAACATGTATCTTCTGACAATCCGTACTATGTGTGCAAGGAGATAAGACAAACAAATCTTGAAGTAGAAGCTTCATGATCAACGATTGTTGAGTGGGTTTTCCATCATAGAAGAGCTGATGTAAGTCAGCTATCGCTGAAGTCTTCTTCTTGATTTGTCGTGCGTGTGGACTTGTCTTGGTTTCACTGATGTCCGCATCAGATCATTAGTAGACTTGTCACTTGTTCATCATCTTTGTCTTCGATGTCAACGATGAACTCCTTTGTCGCGAGGCTTGTCTTCAGGGATTACAATCGACGCCGTTACATTTAAAATCATCAGCAATCATCATCGATAATGAGCATACTCAAGTTATCGCTGATAAAACATTATATACATGTTATCGCTGATGGCGAAACATTAATACATACAGATCCTAATTGTAAATTTCACTAAGTTGTTCCAAGGGTCATCATCAAATCACTGAGAGAGATTGGATCAACAAAAATTTTGATTTTCAACCACTATTGTAATTTTCTTTAAGTGTAGTGTATGCCAAGGATACTGTAGGAACCTAGATTCTCTTTTTAATGTTTTTAATCTGTGTAAAAGATTAACGGAAACAATAGACAAGTTGTCACAAACAAACTAAAACTAGTAGACTACAATAAGGATGATATCACAAGATTTAGAAGCCATTGTAGTCATATGTATTGATCTCAGTCTTGAGAATGCAACGTGTAGAACATCAAGAACACACGTAAAGTGTGTGTAAAAGCTCTATCTAGAATTCTATCTCTATGTTTTTTCAAGATATCCTCTCAAGATTACAAGTGTGTGAAAGATATGGAAAACGTACATTATGCAACAAATGGATCTCCTATTTATAGCATAAATCAGGAAAGTCAATGCACCATCCAATGGATAGGCTCCATGTGAAAATGCTTATTAACCGCTTCTAGCTGACGTTAGGCTTAGATAGGAAGACCACACTTAGAGAATTGAGCAGAATGTTGAATGTAGAGGTAGAGTTAGAGGTAGCTTTGTTAAGAATTTAAAAGTAATAACCGCTTAAAATATGAAAATCCGTCTTTGATTTGTACATCACCAGCTTACACGTTGTCTTCTTTACCTCAAACAGAGCTACGTTGAACCGAATTCCTCTGTCAAATCTTGGGCTATGATATACATGAAGTTCGATAAGATCGTAGGGATTAAGGTTGATCAAGTTGTTGTGATTGAAGATGCATATTCTGTTGTTCTCCCTCTCTACGATTTGATGTATATAGGCCACTTTGAACCAAAGGATAAAAACTTTGATGTATATAAGCCACTTTGAACCAAAGGGGGCGATTGTAGAGTTACAATGTTGGTTCAAAGTATTTTTTCCTGAATATTTATCTCTGGAAGAAAGTCCATAGATCTGGAGTAGATAATCTAGAGGTATGAAGTCATGTGAGGAAATAAAGTGTAGAAGTATGGATAGGAACATCAAGAGTTCAACTATATTCAGAGTTCAGCCAGACTTCTAAGTATCAGAGTCTTCAGACATCTAGACATGAAGACTAAGAATTCGGCTAGAAAGTCTGAATACTCTTATTCAGACTTTGGGACTCAACAGATTTACTCTAAGGTTAACCAACTCTCACCAATTAAGACGTGAAGACCTGAGGATACTAGAATACATGTCACTGTATTAGTTATCATTCATGTAACTGTCATGTAACTGTAGTCTTTCTATCTTTGTATAAATAGTGATGTACAGAGTTAGTTAGAGTATCTTTTGAGCATATTTTGACAGTTATATTAGTTGCAATATTTCTATCTCTAAGATTCTCTTTGTAATCTATTTGAGCAATCAATACATATGACATCTAGATTCATATCTTCTTGTGATATGTGATTGTATTCATGTTTACATAGTTCTTGATCAGTTTCTCGGTTTAACAGAGAAATCATTGACTACATAATGTTTAAAAGATGAGATTAGAGATTTAAGGATAGCTAAAGTTGGATATCCTAAGCAATGATGCCAATCAATGGCAAGTGTTTTGCTGGAAAAAGTGACAATAGACTTGGGAGACGATTACCACTCATAAACTCTGTTTTTAGGTGCTCCATAAGAAGAATTTTCACCGAAAGATGATCCTTTAAAGATAAAGAATCAGATGAGAATCCGACGACAATATTATTGTTTGTACACAATTGAGAGATAAATAATATTGCGTTGCATATTTGGTATACAAAACATTAAAGAGAATAAAATATTTTAAACATTAGAGAGAGAAAAATGTTTTGACAAAGTGGTGATAAGAGTGGAACGGATATGGGTGATGGGGAGTCCAGTGCGATCAACAATCACAATTTCTTTTGTACTATGATAGGATTGATGTAGTGAGAGGATGGAGAGATCTTGAGAAACATGATGTGATGTGCCTGGGTCAAGAAGCCATGGTGTAGAACTAGTTGGTGCGGAAGCGGTGGCAACATTGTCTTGAAGAGGGTTTGATGGGTTAGACGGGGTACGGGGTGGACAAATGGAAGGGTGTTTTTCTTGGAAAATATGCATTTTTAAAGAGAGTTTTCTTTTGGTGTGACACCATTGGCACCTCCCAAGGAAAGGTCATTGTCTAATATAGTTGGGTTGAAACGTTTGAGTAGGTTTGGAGTTTGGATGGGTATGATGGGTGTTATGGGATGTCTTGGGTTGTTGATTGTTGTGGTGATATGTAGGACGGATGGAAGTGTGATGGACAGTGGCAGGAAAGGCGCCAACCACATGTTGTGATTTGAGAGTTAACACACGACTGATCAATTTTTCGTGAAGCCCGACAAAAGAACTCGGAGTGTTGTGTGCTAATAAGAGCTCCAAACAAGAGACGGTCTTGTCGAACCAATGTAAGGTAAGATAGGTTAGAGACGGAGGCATTATTTTTAACAATGTTTGGAGACGGTGTAGGATGTGAACCGTCAAGATATATAAAGAGTCCGTAATCGACATGTGTGGGTTCAATTCGTAGCTTCCATGATAGATAGTCGGTTGAGGTGAGTTTAAGGATGTTGGAAAGATTTATGATAATAATCGGAGCAGTGGGATCAAGATCATTTGGAATGATGTGAGATGTCATGGGAATGTGTAATAAAGAGGGTCTGAAAAAAAAAACATTTGATCAAAACCTTGGTATTGATATCATATAGCATACAAGTGAAAATGGCTTGTTGTATTACTATCACGAGAAGTATTACAAGTATATAAAGATACTAGTTATTTACCCGCGCAAAGAGGCGGGATTTAAGAGTTTCATTACGATTCATCCGGTTATAAATTCAATTTTCATCTATTACTTTTGCAAAACCAAAAAAAACACATGTACCCTTTCAAGTATAGATAAAATATAAGTATGAATAAAATAGCGTTTTGCGGTTATTCAACGGATTACACAAAATAAAAATGTTAAATTTCCCTAAGAAAAACATTATTAAACAAAAAAAACAAAATTAAAAACAAATGTCAAACTCTAGACCCAAAAAATATTCCAGAAAAACATAGCAACCATTTCCATCATGCCCAAGCTATCAATTTAAAAATTCCATACCACAGCCCAAAAAAGGCAACCCAACCTCTCCAATTTGAAATCGGATGCAATCATCAAACATGCTCAAATTCAAGCCTATAATCCAAAATTCCAAACCAAAAAAAGAAAAAACCGCCAGCAACCATAAAATTTGCAAAAGACAAACATATGTAACCAAGAAACAATAGATCTTTTACAAATAGCACCACACCAACCATCATAATTCCCTTTTCAAACTTCCAATATCTTGAATGGCATAACCTGAGCATAAACATCATATCAAAAACAAACCAAATAATCAAGAAAAAACGGACGTGAGGGTGCAAATGTCAAGAATAAAAAGCTTTAATGCATAAAAGGTATCAATTAAAAGATTTAAGATTTTAAAACTTTATAATAATCCGCTTTATAAGGTAGTATAGATATTTGAGAAAGACAAGATAAGATAAACTCTAAGCTAACAAACTAAGTTTATCTTATATAACAAGTTACAACAATCAAAAGAATAATTCTCAAGTTTATCTATTATCTTTTACACCGTCCACACCAAATTTTATATCATTTTACATTAAAATAGGGATAGGCTCAAATATCATATATGATGTCAATATAAATATCTATATTATATTATATATGGAGTCGGTTCAAATAAAAAGACTAAATACCCTGACAAGGCAAGAAAAGTTCATATGTATATGAGAACCAATGTTACAAATTATATGGTTTCATATATTCATCTCCAAAAGAATTTTTTCAATGATTCAAATTTTGATTCTTTCTTTAGTCATACCTTCTTATCTTCTCATGATATTTAGCTTTTTTTATTTGAACCTCCCACGCTTACATATATGGGTGAAAAGTAGAATTGATAACTCGGAAAACAAAAAATAACATCATGAAAAATTATGGTCTAAAATGTAATTTTCTAAAAGCTTGATTTGTATATTTTTGAAAATTGTACAATAATATCAAATTAATATAGTTGATTTTAAATTTTGATGTAATTAAGGTTGTTTAAGTGGTTATAAATGAAAATGCAATACAAAAGTTTGTTATCGATAATAAAAACAATAGTTAATAGAAATTACATAGATATAAACATTTTAAAAATTAAAAGAGTTTTAACTAATAAAAATCAGAAATAGAAAATATATTCAGTTAGATAAAAATTTATCTAACTAGAATTAAAATAAGAGAGGTAGTAAAATAAATGGGGATGAAAAGATTTGAACTTAGGTCAATTACATAGGTATATTCTAAAAATCAATAAAAATAAAAAACGGAAAAGATATCTAGTTAAAATAAAAAAGGTAGTAAAATAAATGGAGCTAAAAAGACTTGAACTTGGGTCTCTTGTGTGACAATAAAGCCACCAAGCCATCTGGATAAACACTACCAATGGGGAGACTATATTAGTAACAAGTAAATCCTTTGTGTGTGTTTATAAAAGGTCTCTAAATTTTTTGGGGATAAACACCAATCATAAGCTCTAAAATTTTTGGGGATAAAGTGATAAACACCAATCATAAGGTCTGAGACGACCCAGAAAGCAGACCTCTCAAAAATAAATAGTTTTTTTGGGCAATTCCAAATGTGAAGTAAGTCTTCGTATCTTATCTTATTGGTGAAACTAACTACTTGAAATTCAACTTGAAAACACTTGAACAACATTCCGTTTCCACTTCCCACAACATTGGGGAGAACTGGTGATATAAAATGTGATCCATCATCCCACATTCAGAATGTCAGGCACCAAAATGCCCAAAAAAGAACCAAGTCTTCCCTAGCCATTTAAAATGGCAAATCCAAATAGCCATTTAAAATGGCAACAATAAAGTTAAGAGAGAACCATTATTGAGTCAGAACAAGATCACAAAAGAAAGACCAAGACAAAAAATCTCTTAACCTGTAAGAGCAAAGTTAAGAGCACTATGAACATCTACTCCAATTTGGGCTTCAGCTTTCTCCAACTCAGTTGAAGCTGAGCTGAGTTTCTGAGTGAACTCGTTGAGGCCTTTTTGAACCTGGGCTGGATCAACTTTATCGAGGGGAACGGCTTCAACAGCCAATATGTCTGCATAAGAGTTTGGGTGGACAAAAGCAAAGCCGCTGCTGATGAAGTATTTCTTCACTTCATTCCCTTCATGGACTGAGAGAAGACCTGGTTTCAGCTCTGCGATTGTGGGTACGTGGCCTGGTAAAATACCCATTTGTCCCGTTGTCGCTGGAACTATAACCATATCAACCTGTAACATTACAAATTTAAAATGAAATCATTGGTACAAAATTGTTTACCAAGGCTCTGTTTAGTTGATGAGGTACTAGCTATTGACTGAAAACTTTATATTTCGTAAAACTAGCTGATAAGGTAGATGACAATGTAAAATGAACTAAAAAAATATGTACAAAAATTAATTGGAAAAATATGAGAAGCATAATTGGGAAAAAGTGAAAGAAAACCCTTGAAGCTTATTGAAACGCTACTTGAAGTAGTTATTCAAAAAGGTAGCTTATGGCTAACCAAACAGGGATTTTCAACAAGATTAAAAAATAAGCTAGCATATGGCTAACTAAACGAGACTTTTTCAACAAGATTAAAAAATAAGGTAACTTATGGTTGCCAAACATGGTGTACATTGCCATCTTCGCATAATTTAAAGAGACTTCCTCAGCAATATAAAGGAGTAATGTTGCTCCAAAAACCTGTTATTGTAGATGGTTACCAGAGCTAAGGCTGTTAGAAGTGAATCCCTAGCCATCTATATAATTTTCTGTAAACACAACAGTTTTTGATGCTAAAAACAAGTATACGTTTATAACTATAAGTTTCCTAATATAGTGGTTTTTGGGCCATGGGCAGTTACAATGGTTTATTCAAAAGTTAAATCCAAGTGTAATGGTTAGTGTGGAAAAGACTATGTTTAGTGTATCCCACATAGGTAGCATATAAAAGATAAATTAGGATTATTGTATATATATATATATATATATACATACACACTCTCTCTCTCTCTCTCTCTCTCTACTATCCCAGAGCTCACGTTGCCATTTCAAATTCTACTTCAACATCTTCTAGACTTTTTACCACGAAGGAGGTTCCTACGCTTAAGGGTGTGAATTCCAATCCATTGTCTTCCACTCCTAGTGCTAATTCAAATAAATTATGAGTAAATCTTATGAATTGTCCCTTATCAACCTCAGAGATTAAAGATAGAGAATAAAACATTGCTATATATTATTTCACCCTCTTCCTATTCACATTGTATTACCTTTATCCTATCTATTGTATCCACCATGTTCTCCTAAAACCTTTAAAAGAAACCAAATTACATATAAAGTAAACCCTTTGATAACTTTCTTCTACACCCATTGAGTTTTTTCTATGAGAGAGCAAAAACATACAAATAGAGGCAGGTACAAGAAAAGAATAACCAATTTAACAAAACTACTAATAACTTCCTAATGATTTATAGTATATTTATGTTTAGAAACGGAATATTGCACAAGTCCTCACGTACATATGCATCCTTTTTAGGGTGAAAAAAGAACTTGTATAAATCATTATAGACTGTAATTGAAAATACAAGCTTGAAAGAACACAGGGTCATATCCCAAATGGATATCACATTGAAACTGCATTGATATGAAATCATATCCCAAAGTAATTGAAACCAAACCGTTGAACACCAAATCTAAAGCAAACAATGATTTCATAATAGAAGTGCCCAAAACCACCCTTACTCTGAAGATGACCAAGCATAGCACAATGAAGATACCCACACTGACCAAAGGGTCATTGGCTCAACGGTACCCGGGTTATCAATAGAGCCTAGCCTCTTAGGAGGTCAAAGGTTTAAATCTCACCAAATATGAAGTATGCAAGGGAGTATTTGGCGTATATAAATATATGTACTTAAGAAAAAAAGATACCCACAATGGGATGTTGACTACTGATAAAAAAAAGGTGGGTTAACCAATTGAAAACCACTTCACAGCTAGAGATGCATGAGATAGAAACTAGCCAAAACAAACCAGCTCAAAATGAAGCTGTAAATTTGGCTAGAAGCCGTATGTCCACACTGTTATACAGCTCAAAACAATACAACAAGCGAATAACCCCACATAAATTAAGTTAATTACGATGCGAAAAAACTCAATTAGATCGTAAATGTGTATGAATTTATGAAACTAAGGCAGCCATAGCGAAAACTCAACTTTGATTATAAATAACCACCAACAACTAAGTAACCATATTACAGAAAGCTCAAAATCAAATCAAATCACAGATTAAATCAATTGACTTTATAATGTTCAAGAATACGTTTCTGCATAATAATTAAAACTAAAACTCTAACCTCTTTTCCAGAAAGTTCAGAAGCGTAAGGGAGGACGAAATTGACAGTAAGTTTTGTGGGCAAAGTGGAGGGAGTAGGAGGACGAGGTTTCATATACTGGCCAGGCGTCCTTGGTGGATCTATGTTGGGAACAACCTTTTTCCAAGCCTCTACAAAGGCAGCATCTCCCGATGAGGAATCGGTGACCTCGGTGGAGAATGGGCGGCGAGTGGCGACGGCTGCGGCGGCGGTGGTGGTAGGTCGAGTAAGGAAGCGAGAAGCTAGTTGACGAATCATGGTGTTTGGATCGCTCGTTCGGAGACAGATCGGGCGAAGAGGGTATCTATGAATCGCAGTCCGTTGATTTCTTTTGCAAAATAGGGAAAACAAAATGGACAAGGGATTGGGGGAAGTAGCACTTGGCTCTTCTTTAAAGGTGGGAGCCCAACGCTTTTCTTTCTTGTATTTTTAATCGAGATACAACAAATTTTAGTTTTCACTTAAAGATAGACTGAATTACATTTTTGGCCATTCGTCTATGTATGTTTTCAGTTTTCATCTTTGAATTTTTAAAATACATTTTGTTCGGTTTTTGTGTTTCATTGCCCAAATAAGTCCCTCCTATTAACTTTTAGCTTTGGACTATGTTAATGTAGATCCCAGTTTGAACAAGTAACAACAATGTAACAACGAAACGATTAAGTTTATTGATCGAATGTAGAGAGTTTACAATGTTGGAATGAAAAGCTCTCTCTCTAAACACAATTAGACGCACGACTAATCTGATCAATCCACTAACCTAATTTCACAAAAACAAACTTTAAATACCTAGGCTTGACATGCCCAAGCCTATTAACCTCTAAAGCCCATTAACACAATAAGGCCTTTTACAAATAAATAACTATATTCATTTCTTTATATCACTTTCTATTTTATAGGACATTTATGGTCCTAACAATCTTCCCTAAAGTTATATAAAGAAAAATATGGTCTTGAAAACTTTAGGTCTTGATCTTCTCTCCCTCTTGAATCTTTGAGACACTTTAGTGTTGCTTGTCTTCATGTCTTTCCAAGCTCCCCCTTGAATTATGCTCTTAGTCTTTAGAGTATCAACTTTATCACCAGATTCAGTGACATTCCACAATGCAACTTCTTTTAAAAATCAAGAATCTGTCTTTGAACCGCGAGTTAAATTGACTTTCAACTTGAGAACATGTAGCGAACACTGCTTGGTAAGGGATAGAGGAATCATGCACTTGTAATCTTTTCTGCACCGATCATAACAGTTACTCCCCCCTCAACTTTTGCTTACTCCCCCTCAACTTGATAATCTTGGTCTTTGAACTTTTATAACGTTTCTCCCCCTCATCATGATGATCTTTGTCTTTGTAACACCCCATATTTCAAACTCTTGTGGTTTAAGTGCAGAAATAAGAAATTTTGGGGCTCTTTTGTAAAAAGCTGAAAGTTGTGTGGCTGGTTAGTGATAAGGAGAAGCTTATAAGATAAAACTCCCCAAAAACCCTATCCCATTTCATAAATTTCGGCTGGAGGGTTCTAGAGGGAGAGAGGAAGCTCAGAAAATTCCTCCATTGAAGGTTTGAAGAAGGTGGGATCAGCTAGGGATTGGAGAAGTTGCTGCTAAGGTATAACTCCACCTTCCTTTCTTTGTTTTGTGTCTAAAATGGGGCCTTGATGTAGGAATCTGTTGCAATCTCTTTCTTCTTTAAGTGTTTGGAGGTAAAACCAATTGGAAGGGTGAGATTGATGAATCCCTTGAGGAGATTGAGACCTCTTGGTGATATTTCACCTTTCCAATGGAGAGTTATAGGTTTTGTCCTTCCATTTTGAGTTTGGGACTGAAATATTGTTTTGGGAGAGCTAGAACTGATTTGGGGAAGTTGGGGTTGAGAAATCTTTGAGTTTTGGAAAGAATTTGCGTGCAGGGAAATTCAGTCCAGAGGTCCGCGCCGATGGATCGGCGCCAACCAATCGGCGCCAGGCTCTGTTTCGTTATCTTTCGTTTTTGCTTTGTTGGTCGTTTGGGCTTGGGTTTGAGGCTTGGTTTAAGGGATTGTCTTAGGACATTAGGGGAAGTGTTTTAGAGTACAATTGGGGAGTCTAATACCTCCTTTGTTAACCCCAATTCAGGTGATCGTTTGGAAGTTAAGTGAGCTTCAAGTAGTGTGTGGTTTAGCCGCGCAGCAGGTGAGTTCCCTTATGCACTATTTCTATCTTTTAAACTGAATTGCGAAGAATTGATATGACTGAAAATGAGTTTACTTGTTCATCATGAATATTATGTTTTCTCATGCATGAAAAGTGTTATTTTACAAGTGGAAGGAGGATATTCCTCGAGTAAGTTTTAAAGCATGTTTTAAATGTTTATGCTTGTGGTAGAGTCGGGTTGCACAGTGGAGGACCCCCGAGTTGCCGTGCCTGGCTTTGTTAGGTGTTGAGTTGCCGTGCCTGGCTTTGTAAGGTGTCGAGTTGCCGTGCCTGGCTTTGTAAGGTGTTGAGTTGTCGTGCCTGGCTTTGTAAGGTGTTGAGTTGCCGTGCCTGGCTTTGTAAGGTGTTATTGGTCCGTACCACTGTGTATACCCTTGTTTGAGCTCAAACTTGTTAAGTACTGTTTGCAAGGAAACGTGTTTCTTAAAATGTTTTGTGGCCACGCTTTTAGGAGGGAATTCACTAGACCTTATGGTCTAACCCTCGCTTTTCAAAAATAAAAACCATTTTCAGGTATTAACCGTGTATGGAGTTTCATCTGATGATATTGGAAGGTTGGGTCGTGGCAAAGGAGCGAGAGGTAGTGAAGACTTGTAGAGTACCGCCGAGCTTCTTGTAGTATCTCAGTTGTGAAGGTAGTTTCCGCTGCGAGTTTAGAGTGATTTAGATGTATTGTAGACTTTGGGACCGTTTTTGATTGAAATGTTAAATCTTATATTTTATTAAATTTCTGGGTTGTTACAGTCTTTGAATCTGTATCATATTTCTCCCCCTCATGATGATGATATGTGTCTTTGAATCAGTATGATTTCTCCCCCTCATGATGATTAGGAGCATACTGAGCATCATGTAACTTCAAAGACAACACTGATGAGTAGCAAAATACCAGATAAAACATTTTAGTAGCCAAGATGGGTATAAATCTAACACAGAGACACATAAGTAACTGTTATCACAACAATTTAGAAATTGTGTGGCCTATGTTCAGAGTTGGCATCGGGGTATCTTTGATAGGACTTTCAGTTATCACTGAAGTAAGATTTTAAAAAATTACTTCTCAAACTGTTCCAACAATATCACAAAGATATGCAATGGGAATCACAAAGACTCGTGCATGTGTGAAATAATTAAATTATATCTGTTTGGCTCAAATATTGATTTAACTTGGGACTTAAGTTAAAAATCAATAGACATAGTGATTAGAATATGAAGTTCGGAGACCGGAGCTGGTGTCTTCCTTTTTCAATATCTAAGACCTCCGAGTGAGGAATAGATAGATTATGTGTTAAATCTCCGTGCATTTATGAAACAAACATCTTTTGTGAGATGCTTGAGTGGCTAGGTCCGTGACATGAGTTATCGACATTGGGTCCATGTCTGATTCAATATTCATCTCCAAAGAACGAGAATGAATAGATTGTGTGGTTCCCCGGATAACTGACTCGGTTTGGTAAGGACCAATAATTCTTTTAAGTCCTGTCACATCCTCACCATATTCTTTTCACTCCAAACTCATCTATCAATCTAGACCTCTCACTGATGTTTATAAGTGGATGTGTTTCTTGGGTTGGTCCTTTCGGTTTCGGATAGACCATAGAAACAATATAAGTCCTAACACTCCTTTCACACTTTTTATTTTATTTTATTTTATTCACCAAATTACAGTTTTGTAAACATTGAAGTACACATTTGAAAACGAGTTCTAAACTGAAATGTTTAGAAGTCACAACATTTAAGAACGAGTCATGATCTGAAATAATCAGAAGTCATAAAAAATTATAATGAATATCAAAGAACAAATTCAAGCGCGAACTAGAATGACTCAGTAAGCACAATATTTTCAATAAATGAAACAATTGATCAGAAAGTTTAATTGTGAAGAACAAGTCACAATTAATGTGTTAGATAAGAATTGAATAATTAACAAGAAGTGACGAACTTTGAAAACAAACAAGAATTCAAGCGAGTGTATTTCCATCGAAAAATCAACAAACATATGAGAGATAGAAATAACTAAGTCAAGAAAAATATTGGACGTGGCAATCATGGATGTTAAAATCGGATAATAACAAACGCAAGTAAGTTATTCAGAATGTATTACCACAACCTTTGAATTCACTTAAAAAAATCATTTATTGTGCAAAACCTGATGCTCCCCCTCAAAATTGGCGTAACCTTTTATTGTTGTCATGTGAAAGGAATATTCTGAATTGTGTTACACATGACATTCCTGCAAAACAGATTAGAAAGATTTTGGTATCCATGCTTTGATGGATCCTTTATGGTTAGATGCCTTATTAGAGTGAGGACCGGGGATACTATAAGAACCATATCAATACTTAGCATGGTTTTTATTCACAAAGTCACTTGTTCCACAGTAAGAACAACACAACTTCTGTGTAGATAACCTGATTAGTTGATTAACAGAATAAACACGATCAGGTTTCACAAAGGGTTTAGCATGGAAAGCTTTGTTGTTCTTGCCACTCTTAACAAAGACAAATGACTTTGGAGCAGGAGCAGATCCTTTAACTCTACAAGCCATCTTTACTTTCTTGAAATATTGATTATCTGAATTGTCAAGAATAGGGTCATAAAACAGATTAGAAGTACGAATCTGATCTTTTGAAGAGCTATTTGATCTGATGCAGGTCTTTGAAGAAACATTTTTGTGGATGGAACTTGGAGCAGTCTTAGAAAGCAAACTGAATTAGCTGAATCATCAGAAAGAGACTGATCAATAGTATCTGGACTAGTAAGAATGGGTGATTCAACATTAGAGATTTTGGCTTTAAGTTCCTTGTCATTGTTAAACAAAACATTTTTCTTCTCAAACATTAAATCTAGCTTCTTTTGGAGATCAGATTTGAGCCTCTTCTATATCATAATATCAGTTGACAACACATATAATTTCTTTGTAAGCTTAGAGATCACAGTCTGAAAGATCTTTCTTTCGTTTGCAAAATCATCTTTCAAACATTTTGCTTTAAAACCTTCAACCTTCTTCTTCTCACACTCTTTGCTTACTATGTCTAATTCTTTCTCCAAATTAGTTATTTTCAAAAAAAGTTCTCCATTCTTTTCAGTAAAAGATGTGCGTTCAATTTCAAACTTCTTTCTTTCTAAAATCAGAACTTTCTCAAAGTTAGAGATCTGTTTTGAAAGTTTTAAACATATAAGCTCAAGACTCTTCTTCTCTTCAAGAGATTTCTTTGAAAAATCAGATTGCTTTTGTATAAACAATTGCCTTTCATTGGCAAAAACTTCTTTCTCTTTTTCAAATAACTTTTTAAAAGCAGTTAGTTTATTTTTAAGTTCAAGTTTTTCACAGTTCAAGAGTTTACCTTTCTCTTCAAGTGTTGCATTCCTGTCTTTGAGATCAGAAATGTCTTGTTGAGAAATAGGGATACCCTTCTTCATATCCTCCAGCTCTTTCTTCAGAGTAGCATTTTTATGAAAATATTCAGTATACAGACATGCATAGTAAACTGCATCTGGATCAGTAAGCACCCTTGGTTCTGACATATTGTTACTTGATAGAATATGATCGTGAGACAATTCAAGATATTGATCTAAAGCAGACAGTGTATCTGTAACGTCCCAAAAATTACAAGTAATTTAAAATTTTAAAATTAATGCATTTCACTATAATCAAACCACAAGTTCACCAATCCCATTACAATAAAAATAAACGTCGTTGATTTAAACCGTCAGACAAAGTTATATAATTAAATCCCCATTTAATAAAAATTTAACTTAAACAGTCTTCGCCTCGCGCCCGTGTGTACCGTCATGCCCGACTGCTACTCGCACCTGAAATCATAAGATAATGGGAAGGGGTAAGCACGAAGCTTAGTGAATTCAAACCATAAATAGGATCGCAATTATATCAGCATCACCCTTAAACAGCTAGTTATCGCAACCAACTCATACCATGCAATCACGTCCTGCACCCAGATTTATATATACCAAAAACACCAGCACATATATTTCTTGGAACATCCATCAAGAAAATATATCACGATTAATAATAAGCCCTATACTTCTTGGAACGACCATCAAGAAGATATAATCACAACTCATTATACAAACACATATACTTCTTGGAACAACCATCAAGAAAATATATCACCATTAACAATAAACCTTATACTTCTTGGAACGACCATCAAGAAGATATAATCACAACTCATTATATAAACACATATACTTCTTGGAACAACCATCAAGAAAATATATCACCATTAACAATAAACCTTACACTTCTTGGAACGACCATCAAGAAGATATAATCGCAACTCATTATACAAACACATATACTTCTTGGAACAACCATCAAGAAGTACATCTATCACAGTTCAATATATATACACAATTATATATACCCCATAACACAATAATATCAACAAACAATCATAACTATCACACTCGAGCTATAGTAATACAAATATAATTCCCATCCTATTTAGTGAGAGAACTCACCTCAAAAGCAAGCTTATGTCCTCAACAGCAACACGAACCGGCCAACACCAGCTCACCTTTTTCCACCTAAATAAGTGTTAACAAATGTCAAAGTGACGCCCCAACCCAAAGCCACGACTACTAAATTATAAGATACATTTTCCAGTTTTTTTACTCTCAACACACAGGTCTGTTCGGGACCTGTTAAACCCCTTATAAACTGATAAATCCAGGAATATTTTTCCATAAACACAAAGTCCCATGTCTTAGGGTTCCAGGGACATATCGCACGTGCTCTAATGATTTTTCTACAATTTACTATGGATTTCACAAAACCGACTTGCAGCACAGTGAAAAACAGGACCTTTCAGTACAAAACAGCAATTTGACACTAGCTATGGTCCGAACTGGTTTTTCCGTAAAACATATGAAACTTACTAGACTCAGAATGGGAGATTTTGGCACTGATTTCACCCCAATACGATGTTCCTATAAAAAGTTATGGCTTTCACCAAAACAGTGGCAGAAACTGTGTAATTCACATGAAATGACAAATAATGCTTAGTAACCCATTAAGCCATAGCTTAACCCAAACAGACCCGAATAAACCTTTGAGGATGCAAACAAATAGGGTATTCTAAATTCAAGTAAAAACAACCCAAAAACATACAATCAACAACCACAATGAGGTCCCAAAATTTTAGCGTGGAAAACCCCTCAAAATCGAGAGTAAAAACCACGGGACTACTAGAGCCGCTTCAAATCCACTACCACCAATATTAGAGCAATAAAAAGTCTTCTCTAGATTATACTAGAGGCATACAAAACCATCATACACTTGGAAATAAGCACATCAAGATGTATGGAACCAAAATAGAGCAAGAATGGAGAAAAATCACCACAAAGTTACTGCTGTGCAGAACCCCACGAAACCATGACCTCCGGACTTCAAAACCACGATCCCACCGTCCAGAATGTTGATGAAGATGTCGTGAAGCTGCTCACCAAAAATCACGACGATCCGACCGTTCAATCTCCGGGAAACAGAAGTTTTCTGCAGCTAGGTTTACAAATACGAAAAATGGAGCTCTCTCACTTTTTCTTGTTTCTCTCTACTCTCTCTTTTGTTGCTACTCTCTCTCGGCCGAACTCACAAGGGAAGGGGAGGGAGGGGCCGTAGGGTTTTTCCTTCTCCCTTTCTTTCCTCTTTTCTTCCTTGCCAAGCCACGAAACCAACACCCTCAAAATGAAACATGAAATCGGTTTTGGGTTGTGCATGGGCCGAAATGTACATTGTTTTGGCCCTTTAACAATTTGATCCCTCAACTAATTCCATCTCGCACTCTAACCAACGATTTGACATAATTAACTATTAGGTCCAATTCATCTAACCCCGTTAACGGAAACCACGTTAAATAAAATTTAAGAGAAAAGAATTAATAAAAAAAGAAAATACATATTGGGATACGGGCTTTACAACTCTCCCCCACTTGGATTAGACTTCGTCCTCGAAGTCTAGGCTAGCGAATAACTCGGAATAGTTCTTGCGCATCTCTGCTTCGGGTTCCCACGTCCACTCGAACCCCTTTGGTGCTGCCACTGGACTTTCCTCAACTAGAATCTAAGTTTCTCACCCTGTCTAGAATTTCTCGAATACTTTTCTTACTACCAAAACTCCTTCAAGGACACTGAAATTATGACCGGAAGAACACTCCAACAACTGGATTCATTCCTAGCCAAACGACTTCGGTTGCCTCCCAACCTTAGATGTTCCATACATCCCGATTCAACTTTCAAGCTCTAACCATTCTAAAGGTACTCACCAATATACCCTACAGGATACTCGAATCCGATCATTCCTACCATTACTGCCGATTACTTCCACGAGTTCTATAGGCTCCCAAAATTTATTTCATGCGGATCATCAAACCAGTAAACTTATAATCACCCACGAAGGTCATTTCACAATAACCATTCATCACAATTAAGCATTTCAGGGTTACTACTACCATCGCCATTATTATTTCAAAATCGGCTACAAATCTCCGATTACACTAAGGGTGTTTGGCCTCAAGCCCAAAAGTCGACGCCTAAATATACTACTTACTTCAAAAAGATTACTGCGCATTTTTCTCTTAATTACAAAGGCATCACTCCCTTAACCGACACTATTCGGTCTACACTAACAACACGTGTGGAATACCTAATCTTCCACCGTCTACTTATCCTCCATGCTCACTATAGGAAACCTAGTTACACCGTAACAAGATAGACCTTAATGCCTACCTTCCAGGTACGTCTCAAGGCCCGGCGCATCGGAACTACCTCTCAGGTAAGTGCCCAAGACTATATCCTCTTAGTGCTTACTGGAAAGTCAAGGTCATAACACATGAATACCGGGGTCCCACCCTGAGATACCCAACCGACCATTACCAACGACTGACTGACCTGATCAAGGGTCCAATGCAAACAATCTACCAACAACATGCCTATCCCGGAATGACTCACTCACCCAAACATGTAAATACTCAACGTGCAATAAGTGCAAAACTGTGCAACAAAACAACCCATCAACAAAACTCCACATCGAGCCATTAAAAACCGTGCAATTGACCCATGACTATCTCAAAGTCAAAACCGAGCAAAACGCTCCACGCTTGCTAGACCCATAAGTCGGTCAAAAACGCGTTTAAATAAGGTTTAAGCAAGCAATACTCTAAAATCGACATTAGTCCCAAACTCGACACGGGTTAAACAAAAGAGTTTTCCAAAAGGACTCACACCCTTAAAATTCTCAAAATGACACATAACACTTATAAGCGCACTTCCCAAATGGTTTACAAAATCATTTACAAAATATTTTCAACGTCAAGATTTTTCATTTCAAAAAGACCGTAAGCAATAAAACTACTATTACCAGGTTGGTAGTTACGCAAAAATGGACACGCTCGTCCCACATGTGAAAATCATGTTGAAAATCATTTCATTGCAGCTTAGTTTACTCACAAAACGTAAAGCGAAATAAATAATTTCTTTGAAAATGAACCGTCACGGTTCTAGTATGAATTGACTCATGACATGTATTTAAAGTAACCGCTCGACCTTACACCGGGTGCGACAAAAGTGTGCACATAATTTCAAAATCAGTTCCACGACATTTGACCCCAAATTCCTCTTTTTCAACATAAAATGTCGTGGCACAGGGTTCACCAACAAATCTTACGCGCGTCGGCTAGTCATACAAAACGATGAAACGGTTTACAAATATATTTTTGTTAAAACACAATTGTCTCGTGTAAGTTTCAAACTTAAAGATAAAAACCAATCCGTTTCCATCATTTGAAAATATCGACTAAAACCTCATAAAATCTCAAGAGGTGGGGTTCTTTAAATTGATTTCCACGATTTCCCCAAATGGTCACATAAACAAATAAGATATGCACCTCGTGAAATTAAGCCCACACGACTCAACATGCCGTAAAACAAAACTTATTTTAACCAAATCACTCAAATAGCTTTATACAGACATCGTGGAATGTAACTTTCCGTCTCAACTCTAACATATGTGGAGGAGTTCCAATGTTAAAGTCACAAGCCGTAGTCACTTGCTCAACATTTTAAACACCACAAAACACGGATATCATCTTACCCGAAAGAACCGTTGGAAAAATAACGAAATGAGACAAATTCTAACAAAGTTTGCACTCCCGCGTTAAAACGATTTCATACACTTTCAAAACCGTATTTCAAAATCTTGTGTGTGCGCTGAACATTTCCCAAAATTCCAAAACACCATCCATAAAATGATTTGAAACACAAGAATTTGTTAATGAAATCTATTTCAAAATCAAACTTTGTGCATGACTTAGTCGGCATTCTACTCCTTGACTCCTACTCCTCCAAATCTCTCTGGTCCACTAACGTCATCCGGACATTTAAACCTTTTAGGCAAGTTGGGAAATTACATCAAATAATCCCTACGATTTTTCCTCAAATCAAAGACGGCGCTATAAGCCTATGATTCTAGCACAATCATCCATCTTGGCTCGAAACAAACATCATCCTTATCGTCACTCCAAGTGATCAATACTAGAATCGTCCTTTTATTCCAACAACTACTAATTTTATAACCTTCGACACTACCCCAACGATCATCCCATCAAAGCAAAACAAGTACACACCTGTACTAGTAGGTTTACCCTAGTCGTTCCTCCTTGTGATGGCTATTCCGGGTAGATATTACAACGAGTTATTAGCGCATAATAACTCACACTAACAACGCTCACGCTCAACTCCTTGGATTCCTCGTGACTTTCCCCGACTCGAGCATTGATCCTGTGTTTCCGATAGTAGTAGCTCTACTACTACCTTCCACACCTATCATCACTCGTTCCGAGTTCCATCTGATGGGTCCAAGTAGTTTCTCGCCGATAACTACACACATATGCCCGCACCGGCATATGTACGCACTCTTCCTAGCTCCTTAGGAATTCCACCCAATTCCACTACCCTTGCTATGACGAAATCCCCACTAGCCCTGACGAGTCGCCTCGTAAACGCACAGTCGTATACAGTGGAAACCAGATAGACATTCGAATATAAGATTCTATCCTACAACGGTTGGACTCAAACAAGAGCTGCGCAATAGAACTAAATCCGACATTCTAGGGCTATTCGGTTCCTACCGCATACAACCTATAGTGCATTCACTTAACAACCTACCAAGGCTAGCATGAACTCCTATTAGCAAGCAACAAACATGCAGTATAGTGTAATAAGCACCAAGCAATTTAGCACACATACTCCTTTGTTCTAGAAAGCAATCTAGCATACATACTCATATGTATACACTCTTCCCAGCTCTCTAGGAATTTCATCTCATCCCACTACCCTTGCTATAACGGAATCCCTATTAGACATAACGAGTTGCCTCGCGAATACCCAGTCGCATGCAGCGTGAATCAAATAGACATTCGAATACAAGATTCTATCCTAGAACGGTTGGACTCAAACAAGAGCTGCGCAATAGAACTAAATCAAATATTCTAAGGCTATACGATTCTTACTGCATACAACCTATAGGGCCTTCACTTAACAACCTGTTATAACTAACATTAATTCCCACTAGCAAGCCATCATCATACAGTACAATGCAAACAACATAGGTAATCTAGCATGCATACCCTCTGATCTAGAAAGCGATAAATACACTAAGTACTGTACCTTCCCAAATAGCGTCGGCTGACTGTACACACTGCGCCCTCGATCACCGTTTCCCAAACGGGTTTTCCTTTTTCCTTTATTCTAAAAGATTTTAGTAAAAGAATTTAAAATTTCATAGCCGCAACTTGAGACCAAACACACCGAGATGTGTTTGATTCACTCAAGCTGTGCTCTGATACCAAGTTGTAACGTCCCAAAAATTACAAGTAATTTAAAATTTTAAAATTAATGCATTTCACTATAATCAAACCACAAGTTCACAAATCCCATTACAATAAAAATAAACGTCGTTGATTTAAACCGTCAGACAAAGTTAAGCAGCGGAAAAGTTATATAATTAAATCCCCATTTAATAAAAATTTAACTTAAAGAGTCTTCGCCACGCGCCCGTGTGTACCGTCATGCCCGACTGCTACTCGCACCTGAAATCATAAGATAATGGGAAGGGGTAAGCACGAAGCTTAGTGAATTCAAACCATAAATAGGATCGCAATTATATCAGCATCACCCTTAAACAGCTAGTTATCGCAACCAACTCATACCATGCAATCACGTCCTGCACCCGGATTTATATATACCAAAAACACCAGCACATATATTTCTTGGAACATCCATCAAGAAAATATATCACGATTAATAATAAGCCCTATACTTCTTGGAACGACCATCAAGAAGATATAATCACAACTCATTATACAAACACATATACTTCTTGGAACAACCATCAAGAAAATATATCACCATTAACAATAAGCCTTATACTTCTTGGAACGACCATCAAGAAAATATAATCACAACTCATTATATAAACACATATACTTCTTGGAACAACCATCAAGAAAATATATCACCATTAACAATAAACCTTGCACTTTTTGGAACGACCATCAAGAAGATATAATCGCAACTCATTATACAAACACATATACTTCTTGGAACAACCATCAAGAAGTACATCAATCACAGTTCAATATATATACACAATTATATATACCCCATAACACAATAATATCAACAAACAATCATAACTATCACACTCGAGCTATAGTAATACAAATATAATTCCTATCCTATTTAGTGAGAGAACTCACCTCAAAAGCAAGCTTATGTCCTCAACAGCAACACGAACCGGCCAACACCAGCTCACCTTTTTCCACCTAAATAAGTGTTAACAAATGTCAAAGTGACGCCCCAACCCAAAGCCACGACTACTAAATTATAAAATACATTTTCCAGTTTTTTTACTCTCAACACACAGGTCTGTTCGGGACCTGTTAAACCCCTTATAAACTGATAAATCCAGGAATATTTTTCCATAAACACAAAGTCCCACGTCTTAGGGTTCCAGGGACATATCGCACGCGCTCTAATGATTTTTCTACAAATTACTATGGATTTCACAAAACCGACTTGCAGCACAGTGAAAAACAGGACCTTTCAGTACAAAACAGCAATTTGACACTAGCTATGGTCCGAACTGGTTTTTCCGTAAAACATATGAAACTTATTAGACTCAGAATGGGAGATTTTGGCACTGATTTCATCCCAATACGATGTTCCTATAAAAAGTTATGGCTTTCACCAAAACAGTGGCAGAAACTGTGTAATTCACATGAAATGACAAATAATGCTTAGTAACCCATTAAGCCATAGCTTAACCCAAACAGACCCGAATGAACCTTTGAGGATGCAAACAAATAGGGTATTCTAAATGCAAGTAAAAACAACCCAAAAACATACAATCAACAACCACAATGAGGTCCCAAAATTTTAGCGTGGAAAACCCCTCAAAATCGAGAGTAAAAACCACGGGACTACTAGAGCCGCTTCAAATCCACTACCACCAATATTAGAGCAATAAAAAGTCTTCTCTAGATTATACTAGAGGCATACAAAACCATCATACACTTGGAAATAAGCACATCAAGATGTATGGAACCAAAATAGAGCAAGAATGGAGAAAAATCACCACAAAGTTACTGCTGTGCAGAACCCCACGAAACCATGACCTCCGGACTTCAAAACCACGATCCCACCGTCCAGAATGTTGATGAAGATGTCGTGAAGCTGCTCACCAAAAATCACGACGATCCGACCGTTCAATCTCCGGGAAACAGAAGTTTTCTGCAGCTAGGTTTACAAATACGAAAAATGGAGCTCTCTCACTTTTTCTTGTTTCTCTCTACTCTCTCTTTTGTTGCTACTCTCTCTCGGCCGAACTCACAAGGGAAGGGGAGGGAGGGGCCGTAGGGTTTTTCCTTCTCCCTTTCTATCCTCTTTTCTTCCTTGCCAAGCCACGAAACCAACACCCTCAAAATGAAACATGAAATCGGTTTTGGGTTGTGCATTGGCCGAAATGTACATTGTTTTGGCCCTTTAACAATTTGATCCCTCAACTAATTCCATCTCGCACTCTAACCAACGATTTGACATAATTAACTATTAGGTCCAATTCGTCTAACCCCGTTAACGGAAACCACGTTAAATAAAACTTAAGAGAAAAGAATTAATAAAAAAAGAAAATACATATTGGGATACGGGCTTTACAGTATCACAAATATCCCCCTCGGCGACTTAGCACGGTGACTTAGCACGGGGGTCTCTAACTGGAGGGGTCAGAGAACTCCCGGATTGGTGATCCGGGTGAGGTTTCCCGGATAGACAATCCGGGAATTGGAATCCGGGAATGGAGGAACCGGACTTGAAATCCGGAAGTTGGTGACAATCGGGATCCGAAATCCGGTGTAGGAATCCGGATCTGGAACCCAGTATAGGACCCGAGAGAGATCGAACCCGGAAAGGAAACCGGAAGGAGTTAACCCCGGAACCGATCCGATGCGGGAGTCGATACGGGACCCGGTAGAGGACCGGGTAGCACTCCGGTAATATTACCGAGAAACTCAAGGATCCGGTATCGACCAGAACCGGGAAACTTTAGTTCCCGGATTCAAGCAGGTCGGGAAAAAATAAATCGGGAAACGTACCTGGGTGTCAATAAGCGATGAACACGGATGTGGAGAAAAGAATCTTTTGCTGCTTTTCGTTCCTAAACGATTTTAGAACAAACAAAGCACAGAAAAACACAAAATATTGATAGATTTTTCTCCCAAACAGTTCCTATTGCTTGAAAAACTTGAAAATTTGAAGAACAGGGACTCAAAAACTTAAGACACAAATTTTAACCAATTGAAGATCAAAAGCTTCGAATTTGACTCCGAAAATTTGCAGAAATCAATTTAAAGATGTATTGAATAGATGATAATACACTGATTTCACTTTAATCGCAAGAATCAACAAAATCAAAAACAACCCTAATAGCACAGCGCCGTTTTTTTCGACTTTGAAGAACACAGATTCAAAATTAATACATTTTGGATCGATAGCCTTGTCTCTCTACTCTAATACCACTTGTAGATGCCAGTTTAACAATCAAGTAACAATGATATATCGAATGATAATCATTTATTGAATGATTATAGAGAGGTTACAATATTGGAATGAAAAGCTCTCTCTCTCTAATCTCGTTAGGCGCACGATTACTATCTCACAAAGCTTAACCTAATTTCCTCTGAAACACACTTTAAATATCAAGGGCTTAATGCTTAATGTAACACCCCAAAATTTGGGATTGGGATTTTTGAGTTGCGGACGTCTGCAAGGGGCTAGGCCGGACGTCCGTGAAGCGCGGAAGTCCGCGGGTCATCCGCGGAAGCAACAAGGAAAAACTTAGGAATTCGGCCAGGGCAAGGCGGACGTCCGCATGGGTGCAAGGCGGACGTCCGCGATATGTCTGATGGATATTTTGTTTGCTTTTATGCCCTTTCCCTCTCTCTCTCCCCTAATTTCATCTTCAACCCCAAATCAGATTTTCTCTCTCTCTAAAATCGATTTTGCTCTCAAAAAACCCTAAAAACCTTTATCTCCTCATCATCCTTCTTCCCTAAATCA
This sequence comes from Saussurea involucrata, assembly GCA_033807775.1. NCBI lineage: Eukaryota > Viridiplantae > Streptophyta > Magnoliopsida > Asterales > Asteraceae > Saussurea > Saussurea involucrata. The sequence continues at coordinate 25,786,416 of CM066312.1, forward strand.
AACCCCTCACCATTGTTGTAAACCTTAACCTTTCTAGAAACCTTAACTTCATCTTCTACATCAAGTTTCTAGGGTTTCATCCAACCCTTTTCTCCATTTGGAAGATTTGGAGTGTGTGGTTCATTTTGGTGATTTTAGTGGTATTGTGGTTGATGGATTCAAGTTGTGATTAAGGTAATATTCTCTCTTCTTCATCTTTGAAAGTTAGGGTTTTGGTATAAGTGGGTATTTTGATGTAAAATGTTTGGGGAATGATTCTACATGTTTGGATCTGAATATTTATGGTTGGAACTTATGGATCTAGGTTTTTGGAAGATTTGGCCTAAGGATTCGGGTTGCATCAAAGGAGCTTACGTTTGGGGGAAATCTAGATTTGGCCTAAATCTAGCAAGGTGAGTTCAAGTTGCTTTGTGAAAACTTTGTACATGCCAAAAATGTTATTTTTCCAAGTACTTTTGTGTTTTACATGAAAAATTATCAATGTTGAGTTATTTGGTGGGTTTTAACTTTTGAAGTATTTATTGTGGTAAATATCGTAAAACACTTACATTTGGAATTTTGGGAAAATGTTATAGATAAATCATACATGAAAATGGGTTGATGATTTATTTTATAAATGGAGTCTATTTGTTATGAAAATGCATTTTTGCGTATTTATTGGAAATATGCATATAGTACGTTATGAGACGATTTTGAAATGTACGGTGTGAGTTTTTTGGAAAAGAGGGTTGTCCTAACCCAATGTTTGTTTCGGATTTTTCATGGATTTGAAATATGTATTGGTAAAAGTGTGTGTTGCAACGTTTAATTCCATTTTATGACTTTTCATGAATTATCTTTTGAGTCAGTTGAGTTTATGGCTCAGTAATGGTTTTGTTAATTCATGGGGACAATTGTCCAGTTTTAATAGCTCAAAGTCGAGTTTTGATCATGATTTACGTTATTGGGGAATTACATGTTTTGAATGCACTTGTTTATTCGTTTGGGGTCGTGTAATGTTTTAGACTTTGTTAGCTATGGATCCATAGGCTCTTGAGTTTTACGTTCGATGATGAGACGCTAGTATCTCTCATTGTAGCATGGAATAGGCATCGGGTTCCATGATAAGTAAGGCGTGGGCCTATATGGTCGGGCGTCGTCTCATGGGCAGTAAGGTGTAATTCCATATGTGCTTGGCACGGTATAGGCATCGGGTTCCATGATAAGTAAGGCGTGGGCCTATATGGTCGGGCGTCGTCTCATGGGCAGTAAGGTGTAATCCTAAAGGTGCTTGTTTTGTGGATTTGGAGTGACCTAATGTATAGACCTGGAGTGGTTGAAATTGGGGGCTCCCAAGTCTCACGGGCAATAGATCTGGTGTGATTGAGCTCAGTTTACGAGAGTAATCCACGTGTTTGTTTTATTACAGGGTTTTGTGACCCACTTTTGTGTTCCATCACGTGCGATGTAAACGGGCCTCCCCCGTCATCGAAAGGTGTTGCTATGGGTATTTGTTTCAATCCATGTTTTCGGTGACGTGTTATATTTATATGGATTGTTATCCATGGTATATGAGTTGCGAGTTGTGCTTCATCTGTGTTTGGGATGTTTTGAATAATAGCGATTTATTTATGAATTCAATCGTTTTGGAAATCAAATACTATTTCACTTTTCCAGTGGGTTTTGGAATGAGTCTATTTTGAGAATCATTTTATATTAAAGCTTTTCAGTACGGGATTTGTGTGAGTTGGAAAATGGGTGAATTCCATCTAAAGTAAGTTCTTTTGAACTCATGACTTAAATTGCATCTCTCTCGATTTATGAATTATATGGTCATGATAAAACTCTTGAACTCACTAGGCGTTAGCCTAACCCTTTAATGTGATGACCGTTGATGAGTCGAGTGCTTGTAGTGTGCTTGAGAAGCGAATTGCTTAGTGAAGTCTTCCACACTTATTTGGGAATAACAACTTGTACTTGTGTTAAGTAACACCCAGCGGGAATTTAGCCTTTGTAATAAGACTTGAGTTATATATTGTTTGAGGGTAATTCATAGATTTTAATTTGAGGCAATTCCCGTATTGGCTTATAAGAAGAAATTCTATTCTTTTGAGATGTGATATTGAAAATTTTATTTAGTTGCTCTTTCCAAGTTTTGAGGGTATTATAAGTTGGTATCAGAGCATAAGTTTGAGAGAATTAGGTGTTGATTTTGGATACCTAGACTCAAACTAGCGTTCTTTTAAGTAAATGAAAATGAAATTGCACTACTAGGCACTTTAAGATAGGATGACTTGAGGTTGATGGAGTCGCTAGAAACGAGAATCACGTCGAGGGTAGCAAGTGTAATCATGTACGGTATGTTCATAATTACACCTGGCCAGTGTTATGGTGAACCTACTAGTTACATGTGCATACTTGAACTACTTTAATGTGATGACCGTTGGGGTAGTGAAGAATTCCTTGAGAAACTTTATTTTCATGTGAAAAGATATTTCCTATGAAAGCTTTACACGAGGATGTGTCGGATGAGTTTGAGGAAAGATCAGGTGAAATCTGTGTTATATTTTGGAGTAGGTCAATCTGCACTTGGAGTTGACCATTTCTTATGTGCTCCTTCATCGTTTCTCTTGTCATGTCAGACAGTCTCGATGAGAGCTTATTGATTTCACACTGAAGAGTTTCCTTTTCTTCATTTGACACAACTTCGGTTTTCTCAGATTTGAGTTTCTAAAGCTCAGAGATTAGCGCTTGCTTTTCCATTTGAAAAACCGACCTTTCTTTCTCGAGTGACTCCTCCAACTCGACTATCTTTGCTTCCAAGATGAGAGGGGGAACATAGAGTTTAAACTCATCCGTCTCAGTCTTGGTTGCGGTTGCTTGGACCTCATCCTTTTTGGAGGAATCCTTGGGCTTTGCAACCTTGTAGCAGTCGAAGTAGTCATTCGAGAGATACTTCTTGTTCTTTTGATAAGAATAATTTAAAGGTTCATAACAAAATGGAAGTTGTATTCCTCGTTTGTGTGCTCGCTTATATTCCTCGATTTCCTCTTCCTTTTCAGGTTCAAGAGGACCAGTCCATTTAATAGCATATTTCAGGTATTTCTTATCTAAACCAAGACACCCAAAGTCATACAGAGTAGGTGTTTTGTAGATACCCTTTTTCAGATAATGTGGGTTATCGTATCCGATTCCCCATTCTTTGTTAAAGTACGTGAACTCTTTGGGTTTATTCATAAAGATGGTTTGATCGGTTTGACCTCTTTTGTGGAGTTTTGTTTCAAGATCGGTGATTTTATTAACAAACTCCGTGTGCTGAACTTGAAGAGCAGAACATTGATAAACAATTTCTGCTTTCTCATTCAGACACTTATCAAACTGAGACTGAAGTTCAGATAACTTGGCCCTTAAGTCCTTAGGTGTTAATGAGAGATTTGTGCATTTGTCTTTTGCATGGGGACTTTTTTACTCCCCCTCATTACTCCCCCTCGGCTTTTGCTGACTCCCCCTTGACTTGATATTCGGTGTCTTTGAGTCTGTACCCTTTCTCCCCCTCATGATGAGTAGGAGCATCCGGAGCATCATGCATGTTCAAAGACAAAAGTGACGAGTAGCAAAAAAATCCAGATAAAACATTATGTAACCAGAATGGGGTAATCATCTAACACAGAAACACAAAAGTAACTGTTATCACAACAATGTTAAAAATTGTGTGGCCTATGTTCAGAGTTGGCAATGGTGAATCTCTGATAGGACTTCCAGTTATCACTGAAGTAAGATATTTAAAAATTACTTCTCAAACTGTTCCGGCAATATCACGAAGATATGCAATGGGAATCACAAAGACTCGTGCATGTGTGAAAGAAAATAAATTCTATCTGTTTGGCTCAAAATATTGATTTAACTCGGGACGCAAGTTAAAATCAATTGACACAGTGAATAGGATATGAAGTTCGGAGACCGGAGCTGATGTCTTCCTTTTTCAATATCTAAGACCTCCGAGTGAGGAATAGATAGATTATGTGCTAAATCTTCGTGAATATGTGAAACAAGCATCTGTTGTGAGATACTTGAGTGGCTGGGTGGGGTGACACGAGTTATCGACACTGGGTCCATGTCTGTTTCAATATTCATCTCCAAAGAATGAGAATGAATAGATTGTGTGGTTACCAGGATAACTGACTCGGTTTGGTAAGGACCAATAATTCTTTTAAATCCTGTCACATCCTCACCATATTCTTTTCACTCCAAACTCATCTATCAATCTAGACCCCTCACTGTAGTCTATATGGGATATGTTTCTTGGGTAGGTCCTTCCGGTTCTGGATAGACCATAGAAACGATGTAATTCTTAACACACATTCATGCAACGAGTATAGCACTTTAGTAAAACGGTGAAGTACGAGTTCTAAACTGAGGTGTTTAGAAGTCACTGCGTTTAAGAACGAGTCCTGATCTGAGATGATCAGAAGTCATTATTTGAAATAACAAAGTTTCAAGAAACAAGATCAAGCGCAAAACAGAATGACTCAGTAAGCACAGTATTTTGCAAGAAATGAAACAATGATCAGAAAGTTTAATTGTGAAGAACAAGTCATAATTATTATGTCAGATAAGAATGGAATTATTTTGCAAGAAATAGCGAACTTGAAAAAACAACTAGGAATTCAAACGAGTGTATTTCCATCGAAAAATCAACAAGTATGTGAGACATGGAAATAACTAAGTCAAGATAATGACACGTGGCAATTATGGAATTTAAAAAATGGAGAATAACAAACACAAGTTAGTTATTCAGAATGAATTACCACGGTCTTTGAATTCAGTTAGAGTTCACTTACCTTCATAAGATAGTACTCCCCCTTAAAATCGGCATAACCTTTGAATGTTCGTCATGTGATGTGAATAATAGAAATTAAAACCGCACATGACATTCCTGCAAAACAGATTAGACAGATTTTGGTATCCATCTATTGATGGATCCTTGTTGGTTAGATGCCCTAAGAGGACCAGGGATACTATAAGTACCATACTAATACTTAGCATGGTCTTTCTTCACAAAGTCACTTGTTTCACAATAAGAGCAACACAACTTCTGTGTAGATAAGCTGATCAGTTTGTTAACAGAGTAAACTCGATCAGTTTTCACAAAAGGTTTAGCGTGGAAAGCTGTGTTGTTCTTGTCACTTTTAACAGAGACGAATGACTTTGGAGCAAGAGTGGTTCCTTTAACTCTCCACACCATGTTTACTTTCTTGAAAGATGGATTATCTTTATTGTCAACACGAGAATTATAGAAAAGATTTGAAGGTCGACTCTGATCTTTTGAAAAATCATTTGATTTGACAAAATTCTTTGAAGAACGAATTGTAGAAAATGAACTTGAAGCAGAAGAAGGTTGAACACCTTTGAACTTGTTGTCTTCAAGTTTCTTGACTTTAACGGATAAAGCATTTCGTTCTTTGAGAATTAAATCAAATTTCTTTTGTAAATCATATTTAACCTTTTGTTCCTTCAAAATCTCAGTTGCTAAACCAGATAATCTCTGTGTAAGTTTAGAAATCTCAGTCTGAAAGATCTTTCTCTCTTTTGCAAAATCATCTTTCAAGCATTTAGCCCTAAAACCTTCAACTTTCCCTTTCTCAAACTCTTTGATTAGAGCGTCTAATTCCTTTTCCAAATCAGTTATTTTCAAAGAAAGTTCTCCATTCTTTTGAGTAAAAGATTTGCGTTCTATTTCAAACTTCTCTCTTTCTGAAATCAAAACTTTTTCAAAGTCGGAGATCTGTTTTGAAAGTTTTAGACACATAAGCTCAAGTCTCTTCTTCTCTGCAAGAGAATTGGTTGAAAAACCAGATTGCCTTTGAATAAGCAATTGTCTTTCCTTTTCAAAAATTTCTTTCTCCTTTTCAAAAACCTTTTCAAGAGTAGTTAATTTACTTTTAAGCTCAAGGTTTTCACAGTTCAGGAGTTTACCTTTCTCTTCTTCTTCAGCAAGCTTCTCAGAACTATTCCAGATTTGAGATTTGAGCTCCTTCAGTTCTTTGATGTACTTGTTGCACAAGTCATCTGATCGCTTGATATTCTTTTCATGTGGCTTTGCTTTCTCTTTCTCAGCCTCCTTGATATCACCTCGTGATAATAAATCATATAGCTTCTTTTTCAGCATTGTGTTTTCCGCCTCTAAGATCGTTGCCTTTTCTTCAGATATAGCAAGCTTATCAGAACTTTCAGATATTTGCAGTTTATGTTTTTCGTTTAACTTGCTGCAGAATTCCTCTTGTTGCTTCATATTCTTTTCATATAGCCTTTGAAATTTTGAACAATCAAAATTAAGGCAATATCTCGACATTGTTACCTGAAAAAATTGATCGTTGATCGGTGTTACTTTGAAGAATCAAAAATTGCGGAAGAAAAATCAAAAATTAAATTTGAAAAACAAACTTATAAAATAAATTTGTTTTAAAAATTTAAAATCTGATTATTATCGAATTCGAACGAACGAAATTACTCTTCGAGAGTGGAATCTGCGAGAAAACAAACCAAGTTAGAAACTTTTAACCACGAGACTTGCGGTAACTCGGGTACCGTCAAGAAATTATCAATCAAAACTTACCAAACAAAACTTACCGGATGGAATTGTTTGTGAGTTACCGGGTGAATGAGATTCTTGCAAGAAAGGACAACTTACCGGATGAGCTTTCCGGGGAATCGAGAACTTACCGGATGAAGATGGTTTACCGGATAAAATAAAAGTAATTGAACTTACCGGATAAAACTTGAGTGAACTTACCGGATGAGGTTACCGTACACAAGTTACCGAACAAAATAAAAAAGACAAACCTTACCGGGAGAGACTGATGGTCCGAATGGGGAGCTTACCGGATAAACCTTGTTTACCGGATGAAAATCAAACCAAGCAAAAAACAATTAAAATTAAACAAATCAAAAAAAATTCCAACTAACTAAATATATATATATATATATGCGTATGAAGTATGTATGTGATGTATTAAAATGAATTGAAAAATTATCAAGCAAAGCAAAACAAACTGCTGCAATAGTCAACTACAGTCAACAAGTACGGCAAAAAAAAAAATCATCCGGAAAGTGTTAACAAGAAACGATTGGTCAAACGTGGAAAACCAATTTGGTCAACAACTACGGCTCAAAAAAAAAATCATCCGGAAAGTATTGGTGTGTGTGAGGTTACCGGGTACAATTGTATCCGGACAGATTATTTCATCCTGACAATTGGTTTCTTCCGGTAAGTGAAAAAAAATATCCGGACACTTTAGGAAATAGGTGAAAATTTAGGAAACTTACCCGGAAACAATGAGAGACGTTCGGAAACTGCGGCTGTGGTTGCAATTCAGATCTGGAATCGATAGGGTTGCTTGACTTCACTCTTGTAGGGTTAGATTTTGACCAAAAACACAAAAATAAACACACCCAAATCGATTTGTAAGCAAAATATATCATATTTTTCAATAAACACCACAAAACTTTAAGAACACCAAAAACTCAAGATTTGATTTTTAAATTGAAAGATTAAAACCTTTAAGGATCGCTGTAAATGCAGATAAACAACAGATAAACGCGAGTAAACAATCGAGATCTAACAAACGAATTATTAAATCAACGAAATAACTTTGCAAACCCGATTGAAGAACGATTTTTCTTCAAGAAAAACTGCACTATTACGAAAATAATCTGGGTGCCTTCTTGACCTCAAACGATTAATCCAACCGGTCAGAATGTAAAACGGAATGTCGTGGAGCTACTGTCCAAAAATCGTGACGATCCGACGGTTCAAACTCCGGGAATAGGCGAAACGGCTCGCTGCGTTTTCCAGAAAAATTGATTACGAAAATTCTTTGTTTTCTCTTGCTTTCGATTGACTTCTTTTCTTTCTTCAAATCACTGATTATGCTCTGATACCAATTGTGAGTTCCAGATTAATCAGGTAACAACGAATCAATAATAAACAACAAGAACAATTAATGATTTCAACTTGTCATCCCTCTGATATTCATGATTCAAGATAGTTACAAAGATTTGAATGAAAATCTCAACTATCTCTCTAAAACGATTAAGCTCTAATGAATTGGTAATGAATCGCTAATGAATTGCTAATGAATCGCTAACCTAAAACTAAGGTAACTAAACCTTATATACTAAGGCTTTATGCACAAAGGCCCATGGCCCATCAAGCTAATCTAAGCCCATTTATGATTAAATGCTATTACAAAAGGATTAATTAAACTAATTAAGCTCTATATAATTATTTATATATCTTTCTAATATGTAGGACATTTATGGTCCTAACAAAGAAGTTTTTAAGTGAGTAGTCATTGGAATAGATGGACGATTTTAACATTAGTCACTCGGAGTGACGATAAGCATGATAATGGTATTAAATGGACCATTTTGGGTCAAAGTTGATGGTTGAATTAGAACTATAGGCTTATTGAATCGACCTTAATTCGAGGAGGAATTGTAAGGTGAATCGATGTAATTCCCAACTTTGCCTTAAGATGTTTGAGCATCCGGATGACGGTAGTGTGACCGGAGGGATTTGGAGGAGTATGGTTTGAGACGTTGAGTGCCGACTAACTTTATGCACGAAATTTATTTTTAAAAATAAATTGCATCAATTATTTCTTGTATTTCAAATCATCATACGAGTTGTGTTACGAAATCTCGGAAAAACGTTTAACACGCACAAGATTTTAAATCATGGTTTGAAACGTGCATGAAATTATTTTATTGCGGGAGTTGCAAACTCCGTCGGTACTTGTTTTATTTTGTTGTTGTCCAACGTTACTTTCAGATACAGTGATATCCATATTTTCATGATGTTTAAGATGTTGAGCAAGTAACTACGACTTATGACTTTAACATTGGATCTCCTCCACATATGTTAAGGTTTGGACGGGAAATTATCCTCCATTATGTCTATGTCGAGTTTTATCGAAAAGTTTTATTTAATGCATGACTTATTGAAAAGTGTTGTTTATAGTGTGTTACAACAAAGAGAGAATTTTTGGAATTTTGACATTTTAGTCATAATTTTGCTTATTGCAATTCGGTTTCTGGAAGCGAAAGGATTTGGTGTTATTTTGTTGATTTGAGGCCATTGAGTCGCATTGAGTTTCAAGGACTTTTGCTTTACGACGTTTTGTGTCGCGTGAGTGCAATTTGGTGATGTGCCTACCTTATTTATTATGCGAGCTAATTTATGTGTTATGTTGGGCATTTTGTCTCATCCGTGTTTTGTTGGGAAATATTATGCCATAAGGCGACCAAAATGGGCGAGTTTTAGAACTTTGGTGTCGGGTAATTTCATTTTCAAAGATTTGTGTTAGAACATTTTGTTGCAATTTATTCAATGTACGGATTGATTTATACGTAGCGTGAGTAATGCATTAAAGGATGTTTTGATAGTGTTTCTTAACAATTTGCTTTATGCACTTTCGGTTAAGTGATTATTTTATTATCCTTTCACGCAAATGCATGGTATTGATCTAGGGATATGCATGACTTGGTAACCACGAACCCTCAACACTTTGATTAATGAATCGTGAATGGAAATGTCTTATTAATTGTTGTATAAATGAGGGTCATTTGGTCAAAGTATGTTTTAATGTTGTGAGAATAATGCATGGTTTACGCTACAGAACATTTTGAAAACACGAATGTGTGAGTCGTTGAACTTTGGTCAATTTTGGCTTAATGGACATTTTGGAACACTTTAAACCTTTTTGGTTTTGGAGAGAAATGTGTATTTCGAGTATTTTAATGAGTAAATTTCAAGCATTGACATCTTCACGTTTTATATTACAAGTGAAAAACTTTTAGTGCAAATGATCCATGATGGGGATCCTGGAAAGTTATCTGTCTTAACCTAGAGTGCGTGGAATTATTAAAGTTTTTGGAACATTAATGCGCACTGTTTGTATGACTCGACATTCGAAGTCGATTTAAACCCTTTATGGTGTCAACCATTTACAAACACTTGTTATCCTCCTAATTTTTGAGAAAACACATTGATGTGTGTGGGTCTCGTCAAAAGGATTTTGCTCGTATGTCATTTTAAATGAGAAAATTTCGAAATTGATTTAAAGAGTGGCATCTTTTGAAATTTCGTATGAACTATTGGATGCATGTTATTTCGTTTAAAAAAAACTACTTAGAGAGTGTTACAAGCTTGCATGCATATTCCAGTTTGAAACTTCCTCTTGATGTTTTAGTCGATGTCTTTGAATGATGAAAACGTATTGATTTTGTCTTTAAAACTTGAAACTGACACAAATCATTTTATGTTTTAACCAAAGTATATCTATGGAATTATTTCACCAATTTTTACGAAATAAACTGACGTGTGCGAACGTTGTTGGTAAGTTTTGTTTCATGCTATTTCATGATTTAAAAAAGAAATTTTGGGAATCGGATGATATTCAAACTCCTTTTGAAGCACGTATAGACCTTTTGGTTGCACATTATTTAAAGTGGGAAATTACCTTACGTGCATGACATAGGTCAATCCATGCTAGGACCGTATCCGTTTCTTTCAGAGAAGTTGCTTATTGTGCTTTTGCGCTTTGTTAACGATACAAATTTCGATGAAACGGTTATCAATATGATTTTCATATGTGGGACGAGTATGTCCATTTTTGCACAACTACATAATAGATAGTAGTAGATTTTGCGCGTACAATTAATTTGATATGAAAATCTTTGTGTTGAAAACTTCTACAAAAGTTTTGATTGGCATATTTGTTTAGTAATTTACTTGAAAACCTTGAACTCATTAGGACCTTGGAAAGGTTAAGTAGCCCCGGTTAAAAGTAAGTGTGGTTAGAACTTCGTCAGTGGAAGGCTGGGTATTCTAATGCGTGTTGGTATCGTAGGCCAAGCAGTACTGTTTGTAGAATCGACATATTTTGTAACTGAAGGGTTAGATTCGCGGTATCTTATTTTGAGGTTGGTTGTAACCGCTTTCGTTGGCAACTTGTTTTGGGTCTTAGTCAATTTTCGCATAAAGGACGTATAGGACCTTATGGACACCGTATTGATAACCTTAATTTTGCGAGATTACTCGACAGATGAAACTCGTGTATGGAGTTCTGTTGGAAGTCAAATCTTGGTGGTATGAGTAGGTGTCAACCTTTGGGTTCGAGGTCAAGAACCATTAGTATATTTGGAGAGTTGTAGTCCAATTGTAAAGGAATAGTGGTAACGGTTGTAGTGATCTTAAGAAGCCCAGTTGTGATAAGTGGATCTAGTGGAATGACTGTCCTTGAATTGTAAAAGAAATTGTAGAAGGGATGTTCGGTAATGGGAGGTATCTATGGAGTTGTATAATCTCCGGGTCAAGGATGACCGACTGTTTTGGAGTCTGATTGTACTCATTATAGCTAAGTGACAATCCAGAAATGAGAATGGGCGAGTTTGAGAATTTTTATCGGTGTCAGTAGTGACCGTACCTGGGTTTGGTTGGAAAAAGGGATTTGAAGGCGTGTAGATCAGGACTGACTGAGAGTCGGATTTTGTCATTGGGAAAGTATAGATGACTTAAGGTTGGGAGGCAACCTAAGTCTTGTGGACGGAAGCCACTCTAGTAAATTAGGCTTTCAATTGGATGTATGTGTATTATGCCTAAGCGGGGACTCATTGTGAGTAACACCAAGAAGTAATTATGTGCAATTACGTGGGAAATAAAATTCGAATCTGGTTGAAACCGATGGAACATGGAATGTGTTGGGCGCAGTAGCCATCCGTTGTATGAGGACTAGACTTCGAGGACGAAATCTCTTTAAGGTTGGTAGGATTGTAACACCTTGAAATTTGGGATGGGGATTTTTGAGTTGCGGAAGTCCGCGGAAGCAACAGGGAAAAACTTGGGAATTCGGCCAGGGCAAGGCGGACGTCCGCATGGGTGCAAGGCGGACGTCCGCGATATGTCTGATGGATATTTTGTTTGCTTTTATGCCCTTTCCCTCTCTCTCCCCTCATTTCATCTTCAACCCCAAATCATATTTTCTCTCTCTGTAAAACCGATTTTGCTCTCAAGAAACACTAAAAACCTTCATCTCCTCATCACCCTTCTTCCCCAAATCAAACCCCTCACCATTGTTGTAAACCTTAACCTTTCTAGAAACCTTAACTTCATCTTCTACATCAAGTTTCTAGGGTTTCATCCAACCCTTTTCTCTATTTGGATGATTTGGATTGTGTGGTTCATTTTGGTGATTCTAGTGGTATTGTGGTTGGTGGATTCAAGTTGTGATTAAGGTAATATTCTCTCTTCTTCATCTTTGAAAGTTAGGATTTTGGTATAAGTGGGTATTTTGATGTAAAATGTTTGGGGAATGATTCTACATGTTTGGATCTGAATATTTATGGTTGGAACTTATGGATCTAGGTTTTTGGAAGATTTGGCCTAAGGATTCGGGTTGCATCAAAGGAGCTTACGTTTGGGGAAAATCTAGATTTAGCCTAAATCTAGCAAGGTGAGTTCAAGTTGCTTTGTGAAAACTTTGTACATGCCAAAAATGTTATTTTTCCAAGTACTTATGTGTTTTACATGAAAAATTATCAATGTTGAGTTATTTGGTGGGTTTTAACTTTTGAAGTATTTATTGTGGTAAATATCGTAAAACACTTACAGTTGGAATTTTGGGAAAATGTGATAGATAAATCATACATGAAAATGGGTTGATGATTTATTTTATAAATAAAGTCTATTTGTTATAAAAATGCATTTTTGCGTATATATTGAAAATATGCATATAGTACGTTATGAGACGATTTTGAAATGTACGGTGTGACTTCCTTGGAAAAGAGGGTTGTCCTAACCCAATGTTTGTTTCGGGTTTTTCATGGATTTGAAATATGTATTGGTAAAAGTGTGTGTTGCTACGTTTAATTTCATTTTATGACATTTCATGAATTATCTTTTGAGTCAGTTGAGCTAACGGCTCGGTAATGGTTTTGTGAATTCTTGGGGACAATTTTCCAGTTTTGATAGCTCAAAGTCGAGTTTTGATCATGATTTACGTTATTGGGGATATTACATGTTTTGAATGCACTTGTTTATTCGTTTGGGGTCGTGTAATGTTTTAGACCTTATTAGCTATGGATCCATAGGCTCTTGAGTTTTACGTTCGATGATGAGACGCTAGTTTCTCTCATTGTAGCACGGAATAGGCATCGGGTTCCATGATAAGTAAGGCGTGGGCCTATATGGTCGGGCGTCGTCTCATGGGCAGTAAGGTGTAATTCCATATGTGCTCTGCACGGGATAGGCATCGGGTTCCATCATAAGTAAGGCGTCGGCTTATATGGTCGGGCGTCGTCTCATGGGCAGTAAGGTGTAATCCCAAATGTGCCTGTTTTGTGGATTTGGAGTGACCCAATATATAGACCTGGAGTGGTTGAAATTGGGGGCTTCCAAGTCTCGTGGGGAATAGATTTGGAGTGATTGAGCTCAGTTTACGAGAGTAATCCATGTGTTTGTTTTATTACATGGTTATGTGACCCACTTTTGTGTTCCATCACATGCGATGTAAACGGGCCTCCCCCGTCACTGAAAGGTGTTGCTATGGGTATTTGTTTCTATCCATGTTTTTGGTGACGTGTTATATTTATATGGATTGTTTTCCATGGTATATGAGTTGCGAGTTGTGCTTCATCCGTGTTTGGGATGTTTTGAATAATAGCGATTTATTTATGAATTCAATCGTTTTGGAAATCAAATACTATTTCACTTTTCCAGTGGGTTTTGGGATGAGTCTACTTTGAGAATCATTTTATATTAAAGCTTTTCAGCACGAGATTTGTGTGAGTTGGAAAATGGGTGAATTACATCTAACGTAAATTCTTTTGAACTCATGACTTAAATTGCATCTCTCTCGATTTATGAATTATATGGTCATGATAAAACTCTTGAACTCACTAGTCGTTAGCCTAACCCTTTTTATTTATCGGCATTTACAACACGTTCCGGTGGGGAAGTAGTTCTAGTGACACCTTGATGAGTCGAGTGCTTGTAGTGTGCTTGAGAAGCGAATTGCTCAGTGAAGTCTTCCGCACTTATTTGGGAATAGCAACTTGTGTTTGTGTTAAGTAACACCCGACGGAAATTTAGCCTTTGTAATAAGACTTGAGTTATATATTGTTTGAGGGTAATTCATAGATTTTAATTTGAGGTAATTCCCGTATTGGCTTATAAGAAGAAATTCTATTCTTTTGAGATGTGATATTGAAAATTTTATTTAGTTGCTTTTTCCAAATTTTGAGGGTGTTACAAGTTGGTAACAAAGCATAAGTTTGAGAAAATTAGGTGTTGATTTTGGATACCTAGACTCAAACTAGCGTTCTTTTATGTAAATGAAAGTGAAATTGCACTACTAGGCACTTTAAGATAGGATGACTTGAGGTTGATGGAGTGGCTAGAAACGAGAATCACGTCGAGGGTAGCAAGGATAATCATGTACGGTACGTTCATAATTACACCTGGACAGTGTTATGGTCAACCTACTAGTTACATGTGCATACTTGAACTACTTTAATATGATGACCGTCGGGGTAGTGAAGAAGTTTTTAAGCGAGTAGTCGTTGGAATAGATGGACGATTTTAACATTAGTCACTCGGAGTGACGATAAGAATGATAATGGTATTAAGTGGACCATTTCGGGTCAAAGTTGATGATTGGATTAGAAACATAGGCTTATTGAATCGACCTTAATACGAGGAGGAATTGTAAGGTGAATCGATGTAATTCCCAACTTTGCCTTAAGATGTTTGAGCATCCGGATGACGGTAGTGTGACCGGAGGGATTTAGAGGAGCATGGTTTGAGACGTTGAGTGTCGACTAAGTTTATGCACGAAATTTATTTTTAAAAATAAATTTCATCTATTATTTCTTGTATTTCAAATCATCATATGAGTTGTGTTACGAAATATCGGAAAAACGTTTAACACGCACAAGATTTTAAATCATGGTTTGAAACGTGCATGAAATTATTTTATTGCGGGAGTTGCAAACTCCGTCGGGACTTGTTTTATTTTGTTGTTGTCCAACGTTACTTTCGGATACAATGATATCCATATTTTCATGATGTTTAAGATGTTGGGAAAGTAACTACGCTTATGACTTTAACATTGGATCTCCTCCACATATGTTAAGGTTTGGACGGAAAGTTATCCTCCATTATGTCTATGTCGAGTTTTACCGAAAAGTTTTATTTAATGCACGACTTATTGAAAAGTGTTGTTTATAGTGTGTTACAACAAAGAGAGAATTTTGGAATTTTGACATTTAGTCATAATTTTGCTTATTGCAATTCGGTTTTTGGAAGCGAAAGGATTTGGTGCTATTTTGTTGATTTGAGGCCATTGAGTCCCATTGAGTTTCATGGAGTTTTGCTTTACGACGTTTTGTGTCGCATGAGTGCAATTTGGTGATGTGCCTACCTTATTTATTATGCGAGCTAATTTATGAGTTATGCTGGGCATTTTGTCTCATCCGGGTTTTGTTGGGAAATATTATGCCATAAGGCGACCAAAATGGGTTAGTTTTAGAACTTTGGTGTCGCGTAATTTCTTTTTCAAAGATTTGTGTTAGCACATTTTGTTGCAATTTATTCAATGTACGGATTGATTTATACGTGTCGTGAGTAATGCATTAAAGGATGTTCTGATAGTGTTTCTTAACAATTTGCTTTATGCGCTTTCGGTTATGTGATTATTTTATTATCCTTTCACGCAAATGCATGGTATTGATCTAGGGATATGCATGACTTGGTAACCACGAACCCTCAACACTCTGATAAATGAACCGTGAATGGAAATGTCTTATTAATTGTTGTATAAATGAGGGTCATTTGGTCAAAGTATGTTTTAATGATGTGTGAATAATGCATGGTTTACGCTACGGAACATTTTGAAAACACGAATGTGTGAGTCGTTGAAATTTGGTCAATTTTGACTTAATGGACATTTTGGAACACTGTAAACCTTTTTGGTTTTGGAGAGAAATGTGTATTTCGAGTATTTTAATGAGTAAATTTCAAGCGTTGACATCTTCACGTTTTATATTACAAGTGAAAAATGTTTAGTGCAAATGCTCCATGATGGGGATCTTGTAAAGTTATCTGTCTTAACCTAGAGTGCGTGGAATTATTAAAGTTTTTGGAACATTAATGCGCACTGTTTGTATGACTCGACATTCGAAGTCGATTTAAACCCTTTTTGGTGTCAACCATTTACAAACACTTGTTATCCTCCTAATTTTTGAGAAAACACATTGATGTGTGTGGGTCTCGTCAAAAAGGTTTTTCTCGTATGTCATTTTAAATGAGAAAATTTCGAAATTGATTTAAAGAGTGGCATCTTTTGAAATTTCGTATGAACTATCGGATGCATGTTATTTCGTTTAAAAAAAACTACTTAGAGAGTGTTACAAGCTTGCATGCATATTCCAGTTTGAAACTTCCTCTTGATGTTTTAGTCGATGTCTTTGCATGATGAAAACTTATTGATTTTGTCTTTAAAACTTGAAACTGGCAAAAATCATTTTATGTTTTAACCAAAGTATATCTATGGAATTATTTCACCAATTTTTACGAAATAAACTGACGTGTGCGAACGTTGTTGGTAAGTTTTGTTTCATGCTATTTCATGATTTAAAAAGGAAATTTTGGGAATCGGATGACATTCAAACTCCTTTTGAAGCACGTATAGACCTTTTGGTTGCACATTATTTAAAGTGGGAAATTACATTACGTGCATGACATAGGTCAATCCATGCTAGGACCGTATCCGTTTCTTTCCGAGAAGTTGTTATTGTGCTTTTGCGCTTTGTTAACGATACTAATTTCGATGAAACGGTTTTCAATATGATTTTCATATGTGGGACGAGTATGTCCATTTTTGCACAACTACCGAATAGATAGTAGTAGATTTTGAAGGTACAATTAATTTGATATGAAAACCTTTGTGTTGAAAACTTCTATAAAAGTTTTGATTAGCATATTTGTTTAGTAATTTACTTGAAAACCTTGAACTCATTAAAACCTTGGAAAGGTTAAGTAGCCCCGGTTAAAAGTATGTGTGTGTAGAACTTCGTCAGTGGAAGGCTAGGTATTCTAATTCGTGTTGGTATCGTAGGCCAAGCAGTACTGTTTGTAGAATCGACATATTTTGTAACTGAAGGGTTAGATTCGCGGTATCTTATTTTGAGGTTGGTTGTAACCGCTTTCGTTGGCAACTTGTTTTGGGTCTTAGTCAATTTTCGCATAAAGGACATATAGGACCTTATGGACTCCGTATTGATAACCTTAATTGTAATACCCCGGGTAAGTTCGTTAGTTAAATCCTAATTCCGCTAAATTTAGTTAACTTTAAAATAGGATGTTTAGGATAAGTTTGGGTTAAATTATAAGTTAAAGGTGTTTTTGGTCATTTGTGATTAGTTCAAGGTCTAGATGGTAGAAATAGTTGGATATTACCCCTTTAAGCTTCAAATATTTTCAATTAGCAGAAATTAAAATCAGTAAGTGTGTGTGTGTGTGTGTATTTTGGGAAGAAAAGAAGAAGAAGATAAAGAAATAGGGTTAAGGCTTCATTTGGATCCATTGGAAGTGAATTGAGGTATGTTTCCTTTACATTTTATGTTGGTAATTGCTAATAGATTGTTTCTATCGGAGTAGAATAGTCGATTTCATGTCTGGTAATAATTTCCGTCGAATCTGGGTAAAAATGGGGTAAACCGACAGAGGTTTCCGGACACATTATGGTGGTGTCCGGTAGTCTCTTTTGATAGTGTCCGGAAGTTGTTCTTATGGTGTCCGGACGAATCAACTACCTGGTAAGTTCCTCTTTTCCATGGTTTCCGGATGATATTAGTTACCGGATGGTGTCCGGATTTCTTTGGTTTCCGGGTATCGTCCGGATTGTTTATGTCGTCCGGAAAGTGGTGTTGTCCGGTTTATTTAGATTGTCCGGAAAGTTATGCTGTCCGGATTGTTTGAGTTGTCCGGATAGTTCTGTAGTATCCGGAAACTTTAAGCCGTTTGGTCACTTTTGAGAAATCAGATACTTTTGAGTATCCAGTGGCTTGTGTTTTGTCGACTCTTGGATAGTTTATGAATGAGGACTGAATGTACTGTAGACTGGACTTCAGTTCGGGTTTGGGGGAATCAATTGAGGATTAGAATTATCTAGAGTTTTTAGCTTTAATAAGTCTTATGTGTTCTATTTGGTAAGGAGATACTTGTATCGATTTGTTTCAGATTCTGTGGATTTGGGGTGAAAGCTGTATCGTTTTGAGAAATGATTGGAAGCGTTTTGATAAGCAAACATGTGAGTTTTACTTTAAAATGTTTTCAAACTGGAATACATATATGTGGATTGACAATGTGATAATTGGTGTAATTATGTGCATATGTATAAAGTATGATGTATTGAAGTGTATATTATATTTATACAAGTATTACACTACACGAGAGCACGTTGGCCGGGCTTAGGACCGGTGGAGTTGGTTGTACAGAGGGACAGCGGTGTTGGATGTATTTAGTACAGCGGAGTAAATTTATTAGTTGGCTCGCAACCATCTAATATGGCCATGGAAATGAGACAGGAAAGTATATGTTGCATGAGTTATAATTGGTGTTTATAATTGAATGATGTATATAGTGTTTGTGCAAATGGTTTTAAACTAACAGGGATTTTCTCACTTAGACCACTAGGTCTAACCCTCATTTTGTTTTAAAAATATGTATTCCAGGTCGTGGATCGGGTAAGAGCAAGTGAAAAGGGTAATCAATGGCTAGCTTTTGGGAAGACTTATATTTTGAAGACTATGACGTGTTTTGCAATTATAACCTCGTTATTAGATATCATGTATTTAGTTAGCAAAAAGTTTGTAATGAAGTATCTAATATGATTGTAAAGACTAAGGGACCGTACTTGTTATATGATGTATCTTTGTTATGTAACGATGTTATGCAACATATGTTATTTGATGCTTGTTTGGGAATCCGGATCGTTACAGATGGTATCAGAGCCCTAGTTTAAGGGATTTAGGTATTCATATCCGTACCTAGACTTAAACTGCATGTGAAGTAGGATGTCCCTATTATATTAGAACCTTGAGATGTTAAATATAAAAGGTAGAAGGAACATCATGTAAGGTAAATTCAAATTACATTTGGCCAGTGTAATAATGAACTTACAGGTACATGTTTGAACTGGAAAATCTTATTATATGGGGTATGTGCTTATGTGTATATTAATCTTGTCTGAATCTACAGAATGGCAAGTGGTACTCGAAATACGAATAGAGAAGTAGGAGGAAATCCTAATAGAACGAATCCGACGGTCAGAACAAGGGGAAGAGGGGGAGAACGAGGTAGGGGCAGAACAGGAGGTAGAGTTCAGCCGCGAGGTACGGAATTTGTTACAAGGGACGATCTGACTGCGGAAATGGGAAGACTGCAAGCAAATATACAAGCCATGTTCGACCGAACTCGTCATAATGAAACTGAAATACCAGATCCTGGTTTGGAAGACGAGATGCCCATTACACCTACTGTAATACCGGTGCCAAGGAAGTGCGACTATAAGATGTTTTTAAGTTGCAAGCCTCCGACATACTCAGGAGAAAGAGACCCAGTAAAAGCTATGAGGTGGCTAAAAGAGATAGAAGCCATCTTCAAAACCAGTAAATGTGCCGACGAAGATAGAGTGTTATATGGAACTGCAATGCTGAAGGCGGTTGCGTTATATTGGTGGGAAGCCCTCATTACCTCTAGAGGATCTGATGTGTATTCCACTTTCTCTTGGGATGAATTTACAATAGCTTTCAAACGACAATTTTGTCCTCAAGCAGCAGTTAGACAACTAGAGGAAGAGTTATTGAACCTGCAACAGGGAAGTTTATCAGTTAGAGACTACGCTGCCCGTTTTCTGGAGAAGTCTCGTTTCGCGGAGTACTATGTAGCCACAGAGGCACTGAAGATGGAAAGGTTTATCTTCGGGTTAAAGTCAGAAATCCGAAGTCTAGTGATTGCAAAGGGACCAGAAACCTTCTCAGCCGCAATAGATGTCGCGGAAAATGTGGAACGGGATATAGGAAGAGATGCTGGTGATAAGAGTGTTGGAAAAAAAAGGGAGGGACCACAGTATGATCAAAAGAAGTCCAGATTTCAGAGATTTGATAGTCGTACACCTTTCAGACCAGCTGAAAGACCTTGTCCAAAATGCAACCGTATTCATCAAGGAAATTGTCAAGTTGATCCTCGAGTGTGTAACAAGTGTGGAAAGACCGGCCATATTCCTAAAGACTGTAAAGTAACTCGATTCTGTTTCTTATGCAATTCTCCTGATCACATTCAGTCTGATTGTCCATGGGGGAGAATACAACAGGGTGGTACTTCAGTGAGACCAGCGGGTGTAATACCGGTAGTACCAAGGCCAGAGTTACCAAGAGCTAGGGGTCGTGCCTTTCAGATGACAGCACAAGATGCGGAGGAAACTCCTGATGTGGTTACAGGTACATTTTTAATAAACTCTACACGTGCTATAGTGTTATTTGACTCCGGTGCAAACCGATCGTTTGTGTCTCCTTCGTTTGCTGCTTATATGCATTTAAAGCCTAAAGTGTTAGATCATGCTTTAATGGTAGATACTGCAAATGATAATCAAGTATCGGTTAAAGAGGTATTTGATGGTTGTGTGATAAATATAGATGGGTGTGGAGTACCTATCCAGTTGTTTCCTATAGCTTTGATCGAGTTTGATGTGGTAGTGGGAATGGATTGGTTAGCCGAGAATCAGGCTAGTATAGTTTATGATAAGAAATTGATCAATGTTGTTTTACCTGAGAAGGGACCGGTAGTGATTTATGGTGACCGTAGAAATCATCAGTCATGCCTTATATCTATGTTAAAAGCTCGTAAGTGTATCAGTAAAGGTTGCCCGAGTTACTTAGCTTATGTGATAGATACTAAGCTAGAAAAGAATAAATTGGTAGATATTCCGGTTGTTTGTGAATTTCCGGAAGTTTTCCGTGAAGACTTGAATAGTCTTCCGCCCGTTAGACAAGTAGAGTTTGGTATAGATCTGATTCCTGGAGCCGCTCCTGTTGCCCGTGCAACGTATCGTTTGGCACCACCAGAGATGAAAGAAATGATGACGCAACTGCAAGATATTTCAGATAAGGGCTTCATCAGACCCAGTTCTTCACCGTGGGGTGCACCGGTTCTGTTTGTGAAAAAGAAGGATGGTTCGATGAGGATGCGCATTGATTATCAGGAACTGAATAAGCGCACGATCAAGAACAAGTATCCGCTTCCCAGAAGTGATGACCTCTTTGATCAACTAGTAGGAGCTTGCTATTTCTCCAAGATTGATCTAAGATATGGTTATCACCAACTGAAGGTCAAAGAAGATGATGTCCTGAAAACTGCCTTTCGCACAAGGTATGGTCACTATGAATTCTTAGTGATGCCCTTCGGTCTGACGAACGCTCCAGCTGCTTTTATGGATTTAATGAATCAGGTATGAAAGCCATATCTCGATAAATTTGTTATTGTGTTTATCGATGATATCCTTATCTACTCCCAATCTAAAGAAGAACACGCCCAACATCTTCGTTTGATTCTAGAATTGTTGAAGAAGGAACAATTGTACGCCAAATTTTCTAAATGTGAATTCTGGCTACGGGAAGTCCAAATTCTCGGACATGTAGTTTCAGAAAAAGGCATTCAAGTTGATCCAATGAAAGTAGAGGCAATTGAAAAGTGGGAACCGCCGAGAACGCCAACGGAAGTACGAAGTTTTCTGGGTTTAGCCGGGTACTATCGAAAGTTTATACAAGACTTCTCTCGTATTGCTACGCCTTTGACCAAGCTGACCCGAAAGAATATAAAGTTCGATTGGAAAGCAGAACAAGATGAAGCATTCCGAATATTGAATGAGAAACTTTGTAGCGCGCCGATACTGTCACTACCTGAAGGTTCCAACGACTTTGTTGTTTACAGTGATGCTTCCAAACTAGGATTGGGGTGTGTACTAATGCAGCGTGGGAAAGTTATAGCTTATGCTTCTCGTCAACTGAAGGATCATGAACGACAATATCCTACACACGACATGGAACTTGCAGCAGTTGTTTTCGCGCTAAAGATTTGGAGACATTATTTATATGATTCTAAATGTCAAATTTATACCGATCATAAGAGTCTCCAACATCTCTTCGATCAGCGAGAATTGAATATGAGGCAAAGAAGATGGTTAGAACTGGTGAATGACTACGACTGTGAAATTCTCTATCATCCGGGAAAGGCAAATGTGGTAGCTGATGCACTGAGTCATCAAGAAAGAAGTGGAACAATAAAATCAATTGCACTACGAGTTGAACTTTTACCTAACATCTTTGACGAATTGAAGAAATGTCAAGTAGAAGCTTTTCAAAAGGAAAACTTGAAACCAGAACGGTTAGTAGGGATATCAGCAACACTCATATCAGATGACCGTGGGTTACTGTGTCTGGGAAATAGAATTTGGGTGCCTCGTCTGGGTGGTTTACGTGATCGGGTACTACAAGAAGCTCATCAATCTCGTTTCTCTATTCATCCAGGTACGAATAAGATGTATAAGGATCTACGACAATTTTACTGGTGGCTAGGAATGAAAAGAAGTATCGCCCAACATGTGGAAGGTTGTACCACTTGTAAGAAAGTAAAGATTGAACATCAAAAGCCTTTTGGTCAGTTACAACGTTTGGAAATACCAATGTGGAAATGGGATCAGATTACTACAGATTTCATCACGAAGTTACCAAGAACTCCGAAAGGGTTTGACGCTATTTGGGTGATCGTTGACAGGTTGACAAAGTCTGCTCACTTCCTACCGATAAAAGAAACCTATCCGTTAGAAAGACTAGACAAATTATACATCGACGAAATAGTAACTCGACATGGAGTTCCATCTCGATTATCTCTGATCGTGATAGTCGTTTTACTTCAAGATTTTGGAGAAGTTTTCAAAAAGAAATGGGAACCCAGATAAAGCTAAGTACATCGTATCATTCTCAAACTGACGGTCAGAGTGAACGAACGATTCAGACTTTGTAAGATATGTTACGGGCCTGCATTGTTGATTTTGGGGGATCGTGGGATAAGCATTTGCCATTGATTGAATTTGCCTACAATAACAGTTATCATTCCAGCATACAAGCGGCACCGTTCGAAGTTCTGTATGGTAGAAAATGTCGAACTCCTCTGTGTTGGAACGAAGTGGGAGAGAAACAATTAGCAGGGCCAGATATAGTTCAGTTGACCGTGGATAAGATTACTCAGATTCGGGAAAGATTGAAAGTGGCTCAAGACAGACAGAAAAGCTACGCTGACCGACGCCGAAAACCGTTAGAATTTCAAGTGGGAGATTTTGTAATGTTAAAAGTCTCGCCTTGGAAAGGAGTCATTCGATTTGGGAAGCAAGGTAAGCTCAGTCCGAGGTATATTGGACCGTTTGCAATTACAGAAAGAACCATAGAAGTAGCTTACAGGTTAGATCTTCCGCCAGAGTTAAGCAGTATCCACAACACTTTTCACGTATCAAATTTCCGAAAGTGTTTAGTTACGCCAGGTCAGGCAGTTTCTTTACCAAATATACAAGTTGATGAAAAGCTGAATTTCGTAGAGGAACCTGAAGCCATTGTAGACGGTAAAGTCAAAGTCTTACGGAATGGTAAGGAGATCAAGCAAGTAAAAGTTCAATGGCGACATCATAAAGGGCAGGATGCTATTTGGGAATCGGAATCAGAAATGAGAACTAAGTACCCGTACCTCTTTACCTAACCGAATTCCGGGAAAGAATTCTTTTAAGGGGGAGATGATGTAATACCCCGGGTAAGTTCGTTAGTTAAATCCTAATTCCGCTAAATTTAGTTAACTTTAAAATATGATGTTTAGGATAAGTTTGGGTTAAATTATAAGTTAAAGGTGTTTTTGGTCATTTGTGATTAGTTCAAGGTCTAGATGGTAAAAATAGTTGGATATTACCCCTTTAAGCTTCAGATATTTTCAATTAGCAGAAATTAAAACCAGTAAGTGTGTGTGTGTGTGTATTTTGGGAAGAAAAGAAGAAGAAGATAAAGAAATAGGGTTAAGGCTTCATTTGGATCCATTGGAGGTGAATTGAGGTATGTTTCCTTTACATTTTATGTTGGTAATTGCTAATAGATAGTTTCTATCGGAGTAGAATAGTCAATTTCTTGTCTGGTAATAATTTCCGTCGAATCTGGGTAAAAATGGGGTAAACCGACAGAGGTTTCCTGACACATTATGGTGGTGTCCGGTAGTCTCTTTTGATAGTGTCCGGAAGTTGTTCTTATGGTGTCCGGACGAATCAACTACCCGGTAAGTTCCTCTTTTCCATGGTTTCCGGATGATATTAGGTACCGGATGGTGTCCGGATTTCTTTGGTTTCCGGGTATCGTCCGGATTGTTTATGTCGTCCGGAAAGTGGTGTTGTCCGGTTTATTTAGATTGTCCGGAAAGTTATGCTGTCCGGATTGTTTGAGTTGTCCGGATAGTTCTGTAGTATCCGGAAACTTTAAGCCGTTTGGTCACTTTTGAGAAATCAGATACTTTTGAGTATCCAATGGCTTGTGTTTTGTCGACTCTTGGATAGTTTATGAATGAGGACTGAATGTACTGTAGACTGGACTTTAGTTCGGGTTTGGGGGAATCAATTGAGGATTAGAATTATCTAGAGTTTTTAGCTTTAATAAGTCTTATGTGTTCTATTTGGTAAGGAGATACTTGTATCGATTTGTTTCAGATTCTGTGGATTTTGGGTGAAAGCTGTATCATTTTGAGAAAAGATTGGAAGCGTTTTGATAAGCAAACAGGTGAGTTTTACTTTAAAATGTTTTCAAACTGGAATACATATATGTGGATTGACAATGTGATAATTGGTGTAATTATGTGCATATGTATAAAGTATGATGTATTGAAGTGTATATTATATTTATACAAGTATTACACTACACGAGAGCACGTTGGCCGGGCTTAGGACCGGTGGAGTTGGCTGTACAGAGGGACAGCGGTGTTGGATGTATTTAGTACAGCGGAGTAAATTTATTAGTTGGCTCGCAACCATCTAATATGGCCATGGAAATGAGACAGGAAAGTATATGTTGCATGAGTTATAATTGGTGTTTATAATTGAATGATGTATATAGTGTTTGTGCAAATGGTTTTAAACTAACAGGGATTTTCTCACTTAGACCACTAGGTCTAACCCTCATTTTGTTTTAAAAATATGTATTCCAGGTCGTGGATCGGGTAAGAGCAAGTGAAAAGGGTAATCAGTGGCTAGCCTTTGGGAAGACTTATATTTTGAAGACTATGACGTGTTTTGCAATTATAACCTCGTTATTAGATATCATGTATTTAGTTAGCAAAAAGTTTGTAATGAAGTATCTAATATGATTGTAAATACTAAGGGACCGTACTTGTTATATGATGTATCTTTGTTATGTAACGATGTTATGCAACATATGTTATTTGATGCTTGTTTGGGAATCCGAGTCGTTACATTAATTTTGCGAGATTACTCGACAGTTGAAACTCGTGTATGTAGTTCTGTTGGAAGTCAAATCTTGGTGGTATGACTAGGTGTCAACCTTTGGGTTCGAGGTCAAGAACCGTTAGTATATTTAGAGAGTTGTAGTCCAATTGTAAAGGAATAGTGGTAACGGTTGTAGTGATCTTAAGAAGCCCAGTTGTGATAAGTGGATCTAGTGGAATGACTGTCCTTGAATTGTAAAAGAAATTGCAGAAAGGATGTTCGGTAATGGGAGGTATCTGTGGAGTTGTGTAATCTCCGGGTCAAGGATGACCGGCTGTTTTGGAGTCTGATTGTACTCGTTATAGCTAAGTGACAACCCAGTAACGAGAACGGTCGAGTTTGAGAATTTTTATCGGTGTCGGTAGTGACCGTACCTGGGGTTGGTTGGAAAAAGGGATTTGAAGGCGTGTAGATCAGGACTGACTGAGAGTCGGATTTTGTCATTGGGAAAGTATAGATGACTTAAGGTTGGGAGGCAACCTAAGTCTTGTGGACGGAAGCCACTCTAGTAAATTAGGCTTTCAATTGGATGTATGTGTATTATGCCTAAGCGGGGACTCATTGTGAGTAACACCAAGAAGTAATTATGTGCAATTACGTGGGAAATAAAATTCGAATCTGGTTGAAACCGATGGAACATGGAATGTGTTGGGCGCAGTAGCCATCAGTTGTATGAGGACTAGACTTCAAGGACGAAATCTTTTTAAGGTTGGGAGGATTGTAACACCCCGAAATTTGGGATTGGAACCTTTGAGTTGCGGACGTCCGCAAGGGGCTAGGCCGGACGTCCGCGATGCACGGAAGTCCGTGGGTCGTCTGCGGAAGCAACAGGGAAAAACTTGGGAATTCGGCCAGGGCAAGGCGGACGTCCGCATGGGTGCAAGGCGGACGTCCGTGATATGTCTGATGGATATTTTGTTTGGTTTTATGCCCTTTCTCTCTCTCTCTCTCTCTCCCCTCATTTCATCTTCAACCCCAAATCAGATTTTCTCTCTCTGTAAAACCGATTTTGCTCTCAAGAAATCCTAAAAACCTTCATCTCATTATCATCCTTCTTCCCCAAATCAAACCCCTCACCATTGTTGTAAACCTTAACCTTTCTAGAAACCTTAACTTCATCTTCTACATCAAGTTTCTAGGGTTTCAACCAACCCTTTTCTCCATTTGGAAGATTTGGAGAGTGTGGTTCATTTTGGTGATTCTAGTGGTTTTGTGGTTGGTGGATTCAAGTTGTAATTAAGGTAATATTCTCTCTTCTTCATCTTCGAAAGTTAGGGTTTTGGTATAAGTTGGTATTTTGATGTAAAATGTTCGGGGAATGATTCTACATATTTGGATCTGAATATTTATGGTTGGAACTTATGGATCTAGGTTTTTGGAAGATTTGGCCTAAGAATTCGGGTTGCATCAAAGGAGCTTACGTTTTGGGAAAACCTAGATTTAACCTAAATCTAGCAAGGTGAGTTCAAGTTGCTTTGTGAAAACTTTGTACATGCCAAAAATGTTATTTTTCCAAGTACTTCTGTGTTTTACATGAAAAATTATCAATGTTGAGTTATTTGGTGGGTTTTAAATTTTGAAGTATTTATTGTGGAAAATATCGTAAAACACTTACATTTGGAATTTTGGGAAAATGTGATAGATAAATCATACATGAAAATGGGTTGATGATTTATTTTATAAATGGAGTCTATTTGTTATTAAAATGTATTTTTGCGTATATATTGGAAATATGCATATAGTACGTTATGAGACGATTTTGAAATGTACGGTGTGAGTTCCTTGGAAAAGAGGGTTGTCCTAACCCAATGTTTGTTTCAGTTTTTTCATTGATTTAAAATATGTATTGGTAAAAGTGTGTGTTGCTACGTTTAATTTCATTTTTTGACATTTCATGAATTATCTTTTGAGTTAGTTGAGCTTATGGCTCGGTAATGGTTTTGTGAATTCTTGGGGACAATTGTCCAGTTTTGATAGCTCAAAGTCGAGTTTTGATCATGATTTACGTTATTGGGGAATTACATGTTTTGAATGCACTTGTTTATTCGTTTGGGGTCGTGTAATATTTTAGACCTTATTAGCTATGGATCCATAGGCTCTTGAGTTTTACGTTCGATGATGAGACGCTAATTTCTCTCATTGTAGCACAGAATAGGCATCGGGTTCCATGATAAGTAAGGCGTGGGCCTATATGGTCGGGCGTCGTCTCATGGGCAGTAAGGTGTAATTCCATATGTGCTTGGCACGGGATAGTCATCAGGTTCCATGATAAGTAAGCCGTGGGCCTATATGGTCGGGCGTCGTCTCATGGGCAGTAAGGTGTAATCCCAAATGTGCTTGTTTTGTGGATTTGGAGTGATCCAATATGTAGACCTGGAGTGGTTGAAATTGGGGGCTCCCAAGTCTCGGGGGCTCCCAAGTCTCGGGGGCAATAGATCTGGAGTGATTGAGCTCAGTTTAGGAGAGTAATCCACGTGTTTGTTTTATTACATGGTTATGTGACACACTTTTGTGTTCTGTCACGTGCGATGTAAACGGGCCTCCCCCGTCACCGAAAGGTGTTGCTTTGGGTATTTGTTTCTATCCATGTTTTTGGTGACGTGTTATATTTATATGGATTGTTTTCCATGGTATATGAGTTGCGAGTTGTGTTTCATCCGTGTTTGGGATGTTTTGAATAATAGCGATTTATTTATGAATTCAATCGTTTTGGAAATCAAATACTATGTCACTTTTCAAGTGGATTTTGGGATGAGTCTATTTTGAGAATCAATTTATATTAAAGCTTTTCAGCACGGGATTTGTGTGAGTTGGAAAATGGGTGAATTACATCTAAAGTAAATTCTTTTGAACTCATGACTTAAATTGCATCTCTCTCGATTTATGAATTATATGGTCATGATAAAACTCTTGAACTCACTAGGCGTTAGCCTAACCCTTTTTATTTGTCGGCATGTGCAACAGGTTCCGGTGGGGAAGTAGTTCTAGTGACACGGTGATGAGTCGAGTGCTTGTAGTGTGCTTGGGAAGCGAATTGCTTAGTGAAGTCTTTCGCACTTATTTGGGAATAGCAACTTGTACTTGTGTTAAGTAACACCCAGCGGGAATTTAGCCTTTGTAATAAGACTTGAGTTATATATTGTTTGAGGGTAATTCATAGATTTTAATTTGAGGTAATTCCCGTATTGGCTTATAAGAAGAAATTCTATTCTTTTAAGATGTGATATTGAAAATTTTATTTAGTTGCTCTTTCCAAATTTTGAGGGTGTTACACTTAAAGCCCAAGCCCATTAACACACTAAAGCCCATATCATCAATTATGAGACTTTTACAAACAAGAAAATAAAACTATTCTTTTCTTTATATCACTTTCTATTTTATAGGACATTTAGTTCTAACAAATTTGAAAATCAAATATGATTCAGGATATCAGAAGTAGAAATTCAAAGGTTTCAGAAATTGTTACTATATCAGAATCTAGACCTTCTGAGAATTGTTCAACTTCAATGAATGGAAGTCATGATAAACCAGTTCAAGAGCAGAAATTTGATCAAGTTAGTCAGAATTTTGATCAAGTCAACTAGAATTCTGATCTAGTTATCTAGAATTTTGATTCTACTACTCAGTATTCTGAACCTTCTATAGACTTGGAATCTGAGATTTCTTTGATTCTTCCTGAAAAATCAGAACCATTAAGAGATCATGTTAATTCAGAATTACATGTTGTTATAGATGAGAATGATGAGCAAAACAATCTAAGAGATGTTCAGTTGCATCCAAGTTCAACAAAATGGACAAGAGATCACCCCATTCATCAGATTATTGGAGATGTCTCAAGTGGAGTGCAAACAAGATCTGCTACAATTAATAAACGTCTATATGTAAGTTTCTTGAGTACCATATAACCAAAGAAAACTTCTGAAGCCTTGCAAGATCCATATTGGATATTTCCATGCAAGATGAACTCTTATAGTTCACAATAAACAAAGTTTGGAGACTTATTGCTAAACCAAAAGGCAAATCTGAGATTGGAACTAAATGGGTTTTCAGAAACAAAAAGGATGAGGTAGGTATTGTGGTTACGAACAAGGCAAGATTGGTTGCAAAAGGTTCTTCACAACAAGAAGGAATTGACTATGATGAAACCTTTGCTCTAGTGGCCAGAATTGAAGCCATAAAGATTTTCTTAGCCTATGCAACACACAAAAACTTCAAAGTCTTTCTGATGGATGTGAAGTCAGCTTTTCTGAATGGAATTCTGAACTGAGGAGGTTTATGTGCATCAACCAGACGCATTTGTGGATTCAGATTTTCCAAATCATGTCTATATTTTAGACAAGGCTTTATATGGTCTAAAACAGGCCCCCAGAGCATGGTATGATACCTTGACACAATACTTGTTAGCATCAGGATTCAAGAAAGGTACAATTGATACTACATTATTTCCGAAAAAGGAAGGTGAGGATCTTATCTTGATACAAATCTTTGTAGATAACATTGTTTTTGGTTCTACTAATCTAGATTTTTGTAAGGAATTTTCAGACATTATGAAATCTAAATTTGAAATGAGCATGATGGGTGAATTGAATTTTTTCCTAGGACTTCAAGTCAAACAATTGTCTGATGGAATTTTCATAAACCAATCAAAGTATATAAAAGACTTATTGAAAAAGTTCAAAATGTCTAATTGTGCCTCAATAAAGACACCAATAGCCACTAATGTCAAGTTAGATGCAGATGTTTCTGGAACACCTGTTGATCACAAGATATATAGGGGAATGATTGGTTCTTTACTTTACTTAATTGTAAGTAGACCATATATAATGTTTAGTACATGATTTTGTGCAAGATTTCAACCAAATCCAAAGGAATCTCATCTGCTTGCTGTGAAAAGAATCTTAAGATATCTTAAAGGAACTCCAGATCTAGGCCTTTGGTATATATCCTAAAGATTCTGGTTTTACACTAACAACATTTACAGATGCAGATCATGCAGGAAGCAGTTTAGACAGAAAAGTACTTCAGGGGCATGTCACTTCTTAGGAGATAAGATTGTGAGTTGGGCTTCAAATAAACAAAATTATGTTTCTACTTCAACAGCAGAAGCTGAGTATGTAGTTGCAGCTTCATGTTGTTCACAAGTGTTATGGATGAAAACCCAACTTCTGGACTATGGCTTCAAGTTGAACAAAATCCCAATTCATTGTGATTCTGAGAGTAGCATTGCCATCACTGAGAATCCAGTACAACACTCCAAGACCAAGCATATAGACATCAAATATCATTTTATCAAGGATCATGTGGAGAAAGAAACAATTGAGATGCACTTTGTTCATACAAAACATCAACTTGCTGATCTGTTTACAAAACTCTTGATCACAAAAGGTTCAATTTTCTGATTAGTAAGTTAGGAATGCTTAATTTGACTAATTGAAAGTGTATTTGAGGATTTAGAGGTAATTAACTTCTCATTTCTTAAAATTCTGATTTAAAATTTTCTAAGTCTAAAATCTGGTAAAGCAAGTCAGAATTCTGGACAAGTTAGGGGCTGTTTACCAAATTTTATATTAAGCCGTGTATGGATAAATTTGTCTGTCTACATAAATAGATATTGGTGTTTACTTTTTTATCTGAATCAACAGTCTGATTAACATAAATGACTGATTTACCCCTCAATACTAATTATGCATTGTTTAATTAATAATGTTTATTTTTTTTAAATCCAATGACCGATTACTAAATTTTCAATCCATTCGCAAGAACCATCAACTCCATGCTTACCATCAGAGGATTCCAACTTCACATTTGTAGCAACTTCCTTCAAGAAATCTGAAGTGGTAAATACAGAAGCATGTTCTAAACGTACTCTCAGCACATCATCCCTGATGAAAGGAGAAAATTTCACAACCCTCGAAAATCAGAAACTTCAAAAAAGAAAACGAGATTTTACTTCAGATGAGATCGAGTTTCAAACAACATCTGGAACTTCACAGAAGAAAACGAAAAAAAACAAACAAAGTTCATAAATTAAACGAGATCTGGAACTTCACCGAAGAAAACGAAATAAAAGTTTCTTCCTCTTCTTATTTGACCATCGGAGAAGAAGACCAGATGTCGTGTCGGAGAACTCAGGAGATGTCCGTCGGAGAAGAAACATCATTGAAGAGAAAGCAGGCGATGTCCGTCGGAGAAGAAGACGAGATGTCGTGTCGGAGACGACGAGCCGCGGTGAACGACGGCGGCCTTCGGTGGATGACGAGCAGATGGTCGGCGCCTTTAGAGAGAGCATTGGAGAGAGCAGGAAGAAGGATGGAGGCGTGTGTGAAGGTTCGAGGCATGTGTGAGCTTCTAGTGTTTTATTGTTCCTTTTTTAACAGGTGTATTTTTGTCATAAGTTTGTCTTAATGGGGACAAGAGCTCCTAACCTCACTGTGCGAATAAGCCACCATATGAATGATTAAGTACCAAGTAAACAACATACAATGGTTCTGCAAATAAGCCATTTCAACCATAAAGCTGATTAAGTCGTTAGTAAACACACCCTTAGTCAGAACTCTGGACAAGCTTCACAGATATCAGAAATAAATAAATCAGATTTTTTGAAATTTTCTAAGTTCAATTTCTGATGAGGTTAATCAGAATTTTGGGAAACCTAATCAGAAATACTTTTACTCTGAATTACTTATTCTGCATTTCTATGTTATTTCTTTCTTCTGATTTTCTTTACACTTGATATATCTGTGTTTTAACATCTGGTTGAGTTATATGCATTTTCTAAGGGGGTATATAGTCTGAATAACTCAGAGGGCGTTTGGTTCATTTTAAGGAATGAAAATGGGAATGATAATGAAAATAAAGTATAATAGGAATGATTCTTTTTATTTCATTATATTATATTAATGATCATTCCCATGTATTATCACTCTTTAATAAAAATACTCATATCCAAGACAAAGACAAGAAAGCTACACATCTGCACATCATCTTCAACACACCTTCATCCCCATCACGTGTCATCTTCATCTACATCACATGAAGCTTCTCCAACACATCTTCTTCATTTGCATCATGTCTCCATCTTCTTTTACATGACTACATCAACGGAACTTAGCAGCTCACATATTCCACATATTTGTCATTTTTTCATCTCTAGACCCAAAATAAAAATCATCTCCAAACCCAAAATCGAATCATCTCCATCTTCTATTTCATCTCTGAACACAAAAAATCGAAATTATCTTCATCTATTTCATCTTGAAAGACGAAGGGATGTCTCGTCAGATCTATGTTTGAAGGTGATATGTTGGGGTTGGGCTAAGGTTTACGAGACAAATGAAGAGGGTATCAGATTTGCA
The DNA here is from genome assembly GCA_033807775.1 of Saussurea involucrata. Taxonomy (NCBI): domain Eukaryota; kingdom Viridiplantae; phylum Streptophyta; class Magnoliopsida; order Asterales; family Asteraceae; genus Saussurea; species Saussurea involucrata. Next base: position 25,819,396 of record CM066312.1, read on the forward strand.
GGTCCTGGTGATAGGGTTGTAGAAGATGACAGCTGGTGATGTGTGAGACGAGAAGAAAAGGGATAGGGCTGCGATGGAGATGGGAAGAGGACGAGATAGCCGGTGGTTGATCTGTTAAGAAGAAAAAAGTTTAATTCCTCCCAATTTGGAGAGGAATGATGTTTAACCAAATATATTATAACGATTGATTAATTATCAGAAACCAAACACCACTTTTCATTCCATTTTCATTCCCAGTTTGAACCAAACATGCTCAATGATAATCATTTCCATTGATAACCCTCTAATACCTCGAACCAAACACCCCCTCAGTTTTTGAGGGGGGGGGGGCATCTAATCTGAACTACAACTCAATTTTTGAGGGGGAGGATTCTATCTGACTATTCAGACTCAGAAATCTGAATGCATATCATTCTGAGTATAAGGTTTGTTTTTCTGAACTCTCATCTCAAATCACTTTTAAGAAGGACAACTTTCAAGTGATAACAAATGTTTCTTAAATGTTCAAACCACTTCTGAATTCACTAAAATCTTTTCCAGAATTAGAAGTTGGATTTTAAATGATTTTTTTATCAGAACCAAGAATTCTGATCACAAAGAGCTTTAATTCGGACTCTTATATCTCAGAATTCTGACCGTGTGTACTCAGAATTTTTACTTGTGTATTAATTCATCATATCTGATAGTTATTAACTCTTTAGATATGTACACCACATGTCAATGTTTCATTTGGTTGGTTATTACCACGTCTCAAATGTTTATCCTTGGTGGTAATACACAACGTTTTGATAATCTGAATTCAAATTTGCTTATATCTTTTGGCCATGTGCCATCTTTAGGATATATAGAATTAAATTGTTCAGTTTCAAGACAGTCTATATATCGATTCATATAGACAACATTCAAACTTTTACGGAACCCTAATTCTAAGAGAGAAGCCATAAGCGAATCACTTCCTGAGTTCATTGTTTTTGTTTTCTTCTAAATTGTTGGTCCCGAAGGCCTGTACAAGTTTGTAGAAGAGGGGGGGGGGGGGGGGGTTGAATACAAACACACATATTTTACTTTTCTAAATTGTTTATTAATAAATCATTAACAATTTACAGCTTGTTGCGGAGACAAGATTAAGGATAAACCTAAATCTAAACAAGTTGGAACACTAAGGTTTCTTGCACTAAGAAAGATAAGGAAATTACTAATAATAACCTATCTTGAGATAAGAGATTTGAACTTGTCCAGAGTTAGCAAGTTACTTCAAAAGGAAGTGAGTTCATCTCTTTATATACTGCATGCATTTAATGCAAGTCAGTATATACTTTACACGTGTCATCAGCTGGTTGGTTGCATGTCATTGACCTTGGTTGACAACCTAAGTAGCCGTATGGATGAATAGTGTAGTATCAGAGTGGTTGTACGATTTCAGATATTCGGAGGTTCTTTTCTGACAATTCGTACGGAGTCGTGCAAGGGTGGTTGAGACAAAAGTACTTTGTACGGAGGACTTCATGATCAACTTTCGTTGATTCAGCGATTATCATTTACTATTCAGCAGATGATAAAGTTCAGCGATAGCTGAAGTCTTGTACTTGATACTTCACGTTGAGTGGACAAATCTGAGTCTTCGCTGATCCGCATCAGTTCATTAGGAGACTTGTCGCTGGTTCTTGAGCTTGATCTTCGACTTCAGCGTAGAACCTTTGTTGACGTGAAACTTGTCTTCAGGGATCATAAGTAAACAACTAACTTATCATCGATCATCATAATGACTGAACAGACTCAGAGCATTAATGATGAACAGTGTTCGCTGAATGTTTAATTTAAAAGAGCGAGAGTTCCTATCAGCGGTACTGTAAGATCTTAGTACTTATCAGCGATAGTGAAACTCTGATACATATTGTTTACTTACAATTTTCACTAAGTATTTAAGAGAGGGTCATTATCAAATCATTGAGGGTTTGGATCAACAATCTCCCCCTATTTGATTATGACATAGAAACAAAGAAAATTGCTATTTAATGAAAACATAAGGATAAAAAGAACTCATAAAATATTTGTCCCTTTTACTATTTTCTAGGATCTTTTCAGTACTGATGGAGTAAAGTACGTTCGCTGAAATCTTTCTTTAAAATATTGAATCAGGTTACAATGAAGAACAGAAAGATTACAAGTACAAGCGAAATAATTTACAAGTACAGAAGGATAACCGATACAATAGAGAAAAAGGAGATTATATCAGTTTTCAAAGGGTTCTTCCTTAATGAGAAGTTCATCAAGGGTCTTTTTAGTGGGGATCATCCAGTCAGGGACATTTACTCCTTGATTCTTTAACTTCAGAGCAGCTTCAAAAATCAAGGGCTTCAGGTGTCTAGCTTTGATGTCGCGTCTGACTTCACACCAGTGTACGAGATCTCTGAGTTGTTCGATGGGAGCGATTTGGAGCTCAGAGACACGTTGAAAGTGATGATTTCCATCATAGTCTAAGAAGAATATACCATATGGATCACTTACCACTGTGCCAGGGATGAAGGTTTCTCCAGGTGGTAGGGAGGTGTCAAGCATTGAAAGATCAGCATCAGGGCCAAGAACTTCAGCACGAGAGAAACCAATACCTGTTTCATTTCGAATGATTGGACCTGAATCAAAAACTTTCTTCTTAGCAGAGGCTTTCTTCGGTTGAGGAAGAGTAGGAGGGATAACCACAGCAGATGAAAGCAAGTCGATCTGTTTGTTTAAGATCATCTCAACATGGCTTTTGAATTTTGAGCGTGATCCCTGAATGGCTAATTTCGTTTCTAACCATTCAGAGAGACCAAACTTTTCTAATGAAGCAGCATAGAAGGTTTGCTTGGTTTTGTCATCTCTGTAGATATCCACTTCAACAACAGGAACATCAACGAACAATTTTCCTCTGATGTTGGCTTTGATTATCTTGGATGGTCTTGATCGATAGGTCAGCATTTGATTAGCCCATTCCAAGGTTGTATCAGAGACCTTTGTCTTTTCTCTAACGATTTCTTGAGCATCATCCCAGAGCTGACGTTGAACATCAATGGGAACACTTTTCAGCTTGGGGTCTTTGATTGATCGTTGAGTAAGCTTGATGGCGTATTCTCTGTCTTTCTCTTCAGCTTCCTTTCTTTCAGCGATGAGGCGTTCAGCTCTGAGGTGTTCCTTGTATTCAGCTTTTGAAATTCTGAACTTTGGAGGAACTGAAGGCAGTTGATCACGCCTTAGAATAATTCGCTGATCCTCGAATCGCTTTATTATATCCTCTTTTCTCTTTTGATCCTCTTCACTCAGCTTTTGAGGAGCTGAGGAAGGTCTGTTTCTGTGCGAGAGAGATTGTTCTTCTGGTTCATCAGTCTCAGAGATCAAATCTAAGACTGGGATTATTTCATCAGCAGCAGCTGGCTTTATTTGTGAAGTCGCAATAGTAGAACCTTCAGCGACATCCTCAAACAGGGGAGAGGACTAGCTGAAACACAACGATCTTACAAATAAGAACATGGGTAGAAGAACTTCGGTAGAAAGAGAAAGATAAATATGTTCAGGTGTAGGCTAGGGAAGTAGAACTTATAGTGTGGAGGAGGGATGGAGTAAGAGATGTTTAGTGTACCTGACAAACCGGCTTTTCAAGCAAGATCAACAGATTGTCATCTTCAGCGACGCTTTTGCCTTTACCTTTCTCAGCGCCAGAGGCTGAGGGCTTTGTCTTTGTCCGCTCCCCTGCTGGTTCATTTATTGAAATTCCCTTAAGAGCTTTGATCCTTGGGGCAGGTTTGACGATAAAGAAATCATCGTCATCTTCGTCATCATCATCATCATTCTTCTTTGGAGAAGAAGATGGTTCATCATCAGCGATGTCGACGGCTTCATCATCTTCTGCTTCGGATTCTTAAGCGTCTTCTTCGAGTTGCTCCCCCTCAGATACATAGGCGAGCTTCTCGGTTCCCTCAGGGTTTTCATCTCCCTGAGGTCCAGCGATAAGATCTTCATTTTTCTCTCCCCTGATAGATTCATCATGGGAAAGGTCTTCAGCGCTCTTTTCAAGATCCTCAGCGCTCTTCTCAGCGGTATGTTCCGCGCTCTTCTCCCCCTCTTTCTCATGATTGGGGGAGGAATGGGTAGACTCAGCATTTGTATTTTCTCTGTCTTCTTGGCCAGAGATTTTAATACAACTTTCAATCGCTGCTAATCTGTCTTCAAGGCCAGATATAGCAGGATTGATCTTTTCCAGCTCTTTGCGACACGCCGCTGTGAAAGTTTCCAATACAGGGGCAGGTTCAGGAGCAGGAGTTCGCGCCTTGTTGAGCAGCTCTTCAATCATTGTTTTCATCGAACCAACGTCGGTCTTTACAGAGCCTAAGTCAGTCGTCAGAGTTTGAACATTTGTCTTCATAGCAGACATATCACCCTCTAGTGCTCCAACCGATGTCTTCAGCGTTGTTACCTCGCCGGACATGGAGGAAACTGATTGTTTGAGTGAGGTGTAGTCTGTGTAGATATCAGCGAGCACCTTAGCAAAGTCGCTGAGAGTCTTATCAACTTGCTTCAAGTCATCTGTGGAAGCTTTCTTCTCCACCACCGTAGTCAGCTTTGTCAAATTCTCTCCAGCGTTTGTTACAGCTGTAGAGTTGTTGGAGAGTGTGGTGGTGAGACCGGTCAGCTTTGTTTCCACGGACTTCAGAGACTCGTTGATGTCTCCCAAATTAGGACCTGTAACACATAAGTACTTGTGAACAAAGGAAAGCTCAGAAGTTTCAGGTTTAGTTACAGTGTATATGGGTTGATTTGTACCTACAGGAGGATTGACGAAATCGTCAAAGTTGCGGATTCCTGAAAAATGTTCCATATCTTCCTCAAAAGTTCGGTGAGGTATGGTGATCTCTGCAGGTCCTGTCTTCATCATTCATTGAGAAGTGTCAGCGGTGGCTTCTGGAATGATGGCATCTCCAGTGTTCTTTGGAGGAGTGTCCAAGGGAGTGGGGGGAGAAGCGAAGGATAAGAAAGGGGTTCGGGTACTGAGTTCAGCGTTGGAATCGCTGAGAATCACTTCATCAGTCTTTTGAGAGACTGAGGGAGGTTGGGTAGGTTTCAAGTTTCTAACCTCAGTGTTTGGAGACGCTGAAGTCTGGATTGAAGAGATAGCTTGAACGGGTGTGGCAGAGCGTACCACAAAACTTTCCTTCAGCTCGTCAGAATGAGCTGAGGAGTCTTCAGCATGGAATTGCTGGGGTTGCTCCTTGGTTTTCTTGATCCTTTTGGAATCAAGTTGGGTGTTAGAGTGTTTCCTTTTCTTAGAAGGAGAGGATTGTGTGGCCGGGGTATCAGCGATGGGTATTGTCGCTGAAGGAGCCACAGAAGTCGAAGAATTGGGGTTAAGAAGAGAGAGAAGGGTAGAGAGACGTACCTCATTATCGACAGGTTTGAAATCGAGCACCTTAGGGCCAACCTGAGAAAGTTTCAGGTCACCCTCTTGAGGATAGCTGTCCTTCAGGCCATATTGAAAGATGGCGCTGATGAAACGGGGGTAGGGAACCCATGCAGGTCTGTCAGCAGCAGAATCTACTCTTTGCACTAGGTCATCATAAATGATAGATGCCCAGTCAATATGTAGACCTTTCAGCAGAGCGTATCCCATAGCCTGCTGAGGTTGAGCGGCTTGATCAGAGGAGCCGGTCTTCGCTGTCATGCAGCTGATCAGGTGTGCGAAGATGAAATTCATCTCGCTGGGCATTTTGGACTTCTTTATCAGCGTCAGCTTCTTCTCGGGCTTCTTGTCCCTTCCAATTTCCCAGATGTAACCCATTGCGTCGAGGAAAGCAATGATTGCTTCTCTGTCAGCATGCTTCTTATGGTCAGGGAATGGAACAAATGGTTTTTCTTTGGTAGCATTAGGAAAGTTCAGGGCTTTTCGAATGATAGCGGGGGTTATCTTAATTGTGCCATACTCAGTATCGCTGAGTATGCAATCGATGGTTTTGGATGCATCTTTGGCGGAGGGTAGCTGAGTGTGTCTGGCAGAGTACCAGAACTGGGATAGTAGTAGCTGACTTGCAGGAGGTGTGATGGTCAGGGCTGTTGAAATGCAGCAGTTTTTCAAGAAATTCACAGCATCATCCAGATGTGTGACTTGCTTTCGAGGAGGAAACTCGAGAAGCGCAGAGAGGTTGTTGACCTTAGTCCAATCTAATTGATCCAGCTTGAACTTAACCTGAGGGGCTTTGATGATGTTCACTTCCTCAGATTCAGCGGAGATGGACTCAGCGGTAACATTGATCTTTGAAGATGCCATTTCTCTGTATTATCAGTTCTACCAAAGATGTTAACAAATAAGAATTGTCTTAGTATGGAAAGAATTTCCATTAAGATGGTTCGAATTTTGTCCATTTCATTCAGACATAAATGTCTTAATGAAGATTAGGGTTTTTCATGATTTTGAAACGAAATGTAAAACCCATAAATTCTTGTATTCCAGTTTCAAAAAAAAAACTGGATACGAATGAAGAACAAGTTTAAGATTTAGATTTAAAACTTGAAGAACAACCATGAAATGGCTGTGTTCATAAAACCATGGAAGAAAATGATTTTATTTTTAAGTTCTTTTGTTTGATCTTGTTTAAAACAATGATAAGATCAGAAACAAGTTATCTGCATTTGAAAAATAAGAACATATTAACCTTGATGTTTTGATGAAGAAGATGATGAACAGTTCTTTGAAGATTTGAGAGCACAAATGCAACAGTAATTCTTTTCTTGCGGAGAAAGATTGTTCGCGTAAAAGACAAATATAAACCAAGAGTTGTTTATATAGGGAGTTTTAGAGAGAGAAAACCTTGAGCGGGAAAAGGTTTTCATCATGACACGGACACGTGTTTGCATTTGATTGGAAGTTTGAACGAAACGTGCAAACGTGTGTCAGAAAGAAATCATGCCTGGTGATATCCGTTGCAATGACGTCACAACTGTCCTTTTACATTCTTTGGGATGTCTCTGAGGTTTTGAAAGCTCAGGGACTCTTTTGAAAAACATGAAGCACTGAATAGAAAATATCAGTGAAGGTTTTAAGAACTTTCAAAATATCGCTGTTAAGGAAGAGATATTCAGCGATGCATTTGTTTTTGAAATCTTGCATTTTCATGCGTTTGTCAGAGAGAGAAAACATACATGGATATCAGTTTAACCAAGTTTATTCAGAGAGAAGATGATTGAATAGGTTATACGAGTTGATTTTATCCTATCGCTGATTAATGTGAACCGCTGAAGATTTTACCCTTCAAAGTTCATCATTCCAAGCTCGCTGATGAGAAAGTTGAATCTTGTCTCATCAAGAGGTTTGGTAAATAAATCAGCTAACTGATAATCAGTTGGGATAAAATGAAGTTCTATATCACCATTCATCACATGATCTCTGATAAAATGATATCTGATTTCTATGTGTTTTGTCTTTGAGTGTAGCACTGGATTGTTTGCTATAGCGATGGCACTAGTGCTGTCGCAATAGATTGGAAATTTAGAGAGCTGAAGATCATAGTCTAGTAGCTGATTTCTCATCCACAAGACTTGAGAACAACAGCTTCCAGCGGCTACATATTCAGCTTCAGCTGTGGAAGTGGACACTGAGTTTTGCTTCTTACTTGTCCAACTTACCATCTTTCCACCCAGGAGCTGACATCCTACTGTGGTGCTTTTCCTATCCATTTTGCAACCTGCAAAATCACTGTCTGAATAGGCGGTTAGATCGAATCCTGAGTCTTTGGGATACCAAAGGCCTAGATTCGCTGTACCCTTAAGATATCGAAAGATTCGCTTTACAGCTTTCATATGAGATATCTTAGGTTCAGCTTGATATCGTGCACACAAGCATGTTGCAAACATAATATCAGGTCGGCTAGCTGTAAGATACAATAGTGAGCCGATCATCCCACGGTACAGCGTGACATTGACAGGAACACCCTTTGTGTCCTTATCAAGTGTCAGCGGTGGTGCCATAGGGGTTTTCATAGCTGAACTTTCAGTTAAGTCGAATTTCTTCAGCATATCTTTAACATATTTTCCTTGATTAATGAAAGTTCCTTTTTCAGTTTTCTTAATATGAAGACCAAGGAAATATGTTAGTTCACCCATCATGCTCATTTTATACTCATCTTTCATTCTATCAGCGAAACGAGTACAAAGCTCAGGGTTAGTAGAACCAAATATAATGTCATCAACATATATTTGAACTAAAATGATATGACCTTTCACTTTTCTAAAAAATAGAGTTTTGTCAATCTTACCTCTCTCAAATTGTTCAATATGGAGATAAGTAGAGAGAGTATCATACCATGCACGAGGAGCTTGCTTTAAGCCATAAAGTGCCTTGTCCAGTTTATAAACATAACCTGGACGCTTAGGATCTGAGAATCCTGGAGGTTGTTCCACATACACTTCTTCATTCAGCTTTCCATTCAGAAACGCTGACTTAACATCCATCTGAGGTACAGTGAAGTTTTTGTGTACAGCATATGCTAAGAAAAGACGAATTGATTCGAGTCTTGCTACTGGAGCAAAAGTTTCATAATCTATGCCTTCCTCTTGTCTGTATCCCTGAGCAACAAGACGAGCTTTGTTGCGAGTTACAGTACCATGTTCGTCCAACTTGTTTCGATAGACCCATTTAGTGCCTATCACCGTTTTGTCAGTTGGTCTACGAACGAGTTTCCAAACTTTGTTTCTTTCGAATTCAGTCAGCTCTTCTTGCATAGCGCTGACCCAGTTTGGATCTCTGAGGGCATCATCTATTTTCTTTGGTTCAGTTAGAGAAATAAAGTTAACAAATAAACAAATATTACCTGCACTTCTACGAGTCTGAATACCAGCGTTGGGATCACCAAGAATTTGATCGATTGGGTGATTTACAGTCCATCGCTGAGCCGGAGCATACGTCGCTGATTCAGTCTGAACTGGAGAAACTGAAGATGAGGCTTCAGCTACTTCTGGATTATCAGCTAAGAGAGGAATGTTTGCATTTGTCACTTCATTCACTGATTGCTGAGAAATAGACGGAATTTCTGAGACATTTGGATCAACTGCAGGTATAGTGTTTATAGTCACAACTGAGACCCAAGATGTTTCAGCTTCACTATTCTGCATATCTGGAATGATAGTAGGACCATCATTTTCTACAGTGTGAGCATGAGGAGTGGGAACTTCTTCTGAATCACCAAGATGAGAAAACATCCATTGATTCAGTTCTTCAGTATCAGCGGGCGGTTTAGAGTTCGCTGAACGGGATTCGTCAAACGTGACGTGAATAGTTTCTTCTACAGTTTGTCTTCTACGGTTGAAGACTCTGAAGGCTTTGGAGACTGAGGAGTATCCAAGAAAGATTCCATCATCAGCCTTAGGATCAAACTTTCCAAGGGCATCTCTGTTGTTCAGTATGAAACACTAACATCCAAAGATGTGAAGAAAGCTGATTGAAGGCTTTCTCCCATGAAGGAGTTCATAGGCTGTCTTTTTGAATCTTTTAACTATCAGCGACCTATTTTGCGTAAAGCAAGCAGTGTTGACAGCTTCTGCCCAAAACTGAGTAGGCAGGTGAGAATCGCTGAGCATTGAACGTGCAGCTTCAATAATTGTTCTATTTCTTCTTTCAGCGACTCCATTTTGTTGCGGTGTTCTCACTGACGAAAAGTTGTGAGAAATACCCTTACTCTCAAGGAAGGAATCAAGAGAACTATTTTTGAATTTAGTTCCATGATCACTCCTTATTGAGCGAACAGTCATATTGTTCAGAGTTTCCATCTTCCGAACAAAGGTGATGAGTTCTTCAGGGGTGTCACTCTTAGAACGGAGAAACATTACCCATGTGTAACGAGAGAATTCATCAACTATGACCAACGTATATTTCTTTCCAGCGATGGATTGTTTGTTAACAGGGCCAAACAGATCCATATGGAGTAGTTGTAGAGGAGATGACACTGATGAGACTTTCTTTGACTTGAAGCTTGCCTTGGTCTGCTTCCCTTTTTCACACGCTGAACATAAAGACTCTTTGGCGTATGAATGCTGAGGTAGACCAGTGACTAACTCTTTGGAGGAAAGAGTATTCAGTGTCTTGAAATTTAGATGCGAGAGCCTCTTGTGCCATAGCCAGTTAACATCAGAAGATGCCTTTGAGAAGAAACAGGAGTTCTCAGTGGTTGTTGAGTCCATGTTTATTACATAAACATTTTCCAAACGATAACCGATGAGAGCTATCTTCTCCTTTTTGTCAGAGACAAAGCAGGATTCCTTAGTGAAAATCACTTTGTTATCCATGTCGCAAAGCTGACTGATGCTCAGAAGATTATGCTTCAGCCCTTCAACATATGCGACTCTTCTGAAGGAGGTTGTACCATTTGAAAGTACACCATACCCTCGGGTGTGTCCTTTTCCATTTCCACCGAAAGTCACAGAGGGACCCTTCTCTTCCTTGTATTCAGCGAGCAGGTTTTTCTTTCCAGTCATGTGTCTAGAGCATCCGCTATCGAGATACCAGATACCCTTCTTAACCTGCATTTACAAAGGAAGATTAGTTTTGCTTGGGTACCCACTTAACCATGTATACACGTTTGTCAGTGGAGCTAGTTGGAATAGAAGGTTCAGCGGTCTTCGCAGCATTTGAAGATTCAGCTTTGTCTTTCTTCACTTTGGTTAATTTCTTAACTTCAGTGGTAGGAGTCACCTTGACCTGATTTGCATTGGTGTTGGTCTTCTTTGCCTTGGGGGCAATCTTCACCTTAGCTATTTTTTCAGCTTTGGTGGCTGTGGGGCACTTACTAGCAATATGATCGGTAAGTCCACAGTGATAACATTTCCTATAACTAAAAATAGTTCTAGGACCACTTGTATGCTGAGCTTTTAATTTCGAATTAGAAGTGCCAACACCAAGTAAACTATAGGCTTTAGAAATGGGACGAACATTCAGTTCTTCAGATTTCTTACCAAGGACATCCACTCTGAGTCTAGGAGTAGATCGCTGAATAGATCCAAAGATCAGCTTTCTAGATCCAGAGGGGTTGGTCACTGAGGCTTTAGAAGCATTCAGCTTTGGTACTAAGGTACCCTTCTGAGGATTTTGATAAATAACAATTCCTTTACCTTTGTCTTTAGAGACAGAGGTAGGTTTTGAATAAACCATTTTCTCCTTACCTTTTGAGGAGGTAGGAGTTTCCTCAGGGATTGGTGTAAAGGACGAGGAGCACTGAGATGATGAAGTGTCAGCGACTGAGGATACGAACGTTCCAAATTTAATCATTGAACGTTCAGTGGTTGGTTTTGGAGTATCATATTTATAACCCAGACCACGTTTATCACTCAGAGGAATCTGAGCCTTAATTATCTCAGTGATCTTTGTTGAAGAATTACACCATCCTTCAACAGTAGCTTGTTCAGCTTTTAATGCAGCGATAGCTTCTGCTCGTTCGATTTTGACTAGCTGATTTAAATAGACTTGATCTTTAAAATCATCTTCAATTTTAGAAAGCTTTTCTATTTGAAGGTGGCAGTTTTTAAGCTTTTCAGCGAGATCAAGATTTTGGTTTTCAACCACAGTTTGCCGTTCATGGCTTCGTATAAACTTCTAGTCAAGAGATCGATCTTACGGAGACTATCAGCTTCATCAATATTTGCAATATTGGTAAAGAAAGAAGGTGATACCTGAATGGCAGATGTTGAAGTGGAGGGAATGTCTGAACTTTCTTCCTCTTCTTCAATCTTGGCCATGAGACATTGATTTGCTTCATCATCTTCAGTGTCAGATGATGATGCTTCTTCATCAGAAGCAGCCCAATCATATTCAGCCATCAGGCCTTTTCCTTTCTTCTTAAAACTTTTCAGCTTTGCATACTTCTCCTTCAGCTTTGAGTATTTGTCATCTTTATTCCTTGGAACAAAGTTTTTCTTTGAGAAAGCTGAAGGTCTCATGACTTTCTTTGACCTGCACTCATTAGCGAAATGACCTGTCTTTTCGCAGTTGAAACAAGTAGCAGTAGCCTTATCAACAAAAGCTGATGATTTAGGCTTGTCAGTTATGGAAAGAGGTTTGTTCTTTCTAAACATTTTCTTCTTGGCGAATCTCCTGAACTTTTTAGTTAGGAGAGCCAAGGATTCATCATCATCTGAAGAATCAGAGTCTGATGACCTTTCAGAGTTACTTTCTAACTCAGTGATAGTGACCGAGGGTCGCTGAGTAGAAGGTTCTTCTGAGATTAAAGCAACATAAGTGCTTTTGGAATCTTTTACAAGATTCTTCTTAAGATGGCTAGATTGCTCATGATTCACCAATGTACCATATAAGGTTGAAAGGGTCATTGATTTAAGATCCTTTGACAGCTTGAGACACATGGAATAATTGTCCCAGCTTTCAGGTAAACATTCTAGAAACTTTGTCAGCACTTCAAAGTTAGAATATTCCTTACCAACAGTTTTTAGATCTATAATTAAGCAATTAAAACGTTGGTGAACTTCAGAGAGAGTTTCATTCTTACCAGAAATGAAGCTTTCGTATTGTCTTACCAGGTTGATCTTTCTCGAGTCCTGGACTTCAGACGTTCCTTCATACTGAACACATATTGTGTCCCACATGGCTTTTGATGACTTCAGGTTCATGACGGAATGGTAGATTTCGTCAGGAAGGGCCATGGATAGTATGGATCTGGCTTTTGTATCTATAGCCACTTTCTTCTTATCTTCATCGGTCCACATGTGTATTTCCTTTGGAATCAGCCTTTCTGGAATAGCAGCTCTAGTTGCAGTGGCTGGAACTAAAGGATCAATTGTTACAGGGATGTGTGGGCCGTTTTCAAGATAGTAAGCCATTGTAGCGTCTACACCTTCTAAGAAGAGTGTCATCCTATTTTTCCACAAGTTGAAGTTGTCTCTGGAAAATCTAGGGGGTTTTGCAAGAGAACCATTGTCTATATAATGTGTGTTTGTGTTGGCCATTTTCAGATAATAGCAAGGAAGAGAAATATCTTAGATTAGATCTTGTTTATGAGATTAAACAAATCCGCTCTGATACCACTTGTTGGTCGCGAAGGCCTGTACAAGTTTGTAGAAGGGGGGGGGGGTTGAATACAAACACCCAGATTTTACTTTTCTAAATTGTTTATTGATAAATCATTAACAATTTACAGCTTGTTGCGGAGACAAGATTAAGGATAAACCTAAATCTAAACAAGTTGGAACACTAAGGTTTCTTGCACTAAGAAAGATAAGGAAATTACTAATAATAACCTATCTTGAGATAAGAGATTTGAACTTGTCCAGAGTTAGCAAGTTACTTCAAAAGGAAGTGAGTTCATCTCTTTATATACTGCATGCATTTAATGCAAGTCAGTATATACTTTACACGTGTCATCAGCTGGTTGGTTGCATGTCATTGACCTTGGTTGACAACCTTAGTAGCCGTATGGATGAATAGTGTAGTATCAGAGTGGTTGTACGATTTCAGATATTCGGAGGTTCTTTTCTGACAATTCGTACGGAGTCGTGCAAGGGTGGTTGAGACAAAAGTACTTTGTACGGAGGACTTCATGATCAACTTTCGTTGATTCAGCGATTATCATTTACTATTCAGCAGATGATAAAGTTCAGCGATAGCTGAAGTCTTGTACTTGATACTTCACGTTGAGTGGACAAATCTGAGTCTTCGCTGATCCGCATCAGTTCATTAGGAGACTTGTCGCTGGTTCTTGAGCTTGATCTTCGACTTCAACGTAGAACCTTTGTTGACGTGAAACTTATCTTCAGGGATCATATGTAAACAACTAACTTATCAGCGATCATCATAATGACTGAACAGACTCAGAGCATTAATGATGAACAGTGTTCGCTGAATGTTTAATTTAAAAGAGCGAGAGTTCCTATCAGCGGTACTGTAAGATCTTAGTACTTATCAGCGATAGTGAAACTCTGATACATATTGTTTACTTACAATTTTCACTAAGTATTTAAGAGAGGGTCATTATCAAATCATTGAGGGTTTGGATCAACATAAATTCTTGAAACCTAATCTTGATAATGTCTGGAGCTCAAAAGACCAAAACCTTTTCACTTCACACCGCAAGAACCCTAATGGAGAGTATATCTGATTCTGAAAATGAAGTCACAATGCCACTACGATCTGAAAGAACAATTAGAGTAGGTGAAATTTCTATTCTGAACATCCAAGAAGAACAACCCAATAAAGAAACCCAAGCCATTCCTGAAGAACACCCAAATGAACATTAGTTGAAACAGGAAGAGGATATCTTGATGCAAGAATCACAAGGAGATGCTGGAGCTGCAATTGTGGTACTTACACATAGTCAGAGTGCAATCCAATCAGCTGCCACTGTTAGGGAAGAACTAAAGGAGGAGGTAGTTCCAGAAGACAAATATTTGAATGTGGTGGAAAATAGAGCAATTTGAATGTTGACTCTCCCAAGTTTAAAGAGGATCATAGGATTATGGTGGAATTAATTAAAAATCATCCATTCAAACAGTGGTTTACCAGGTATAAGAGGGTTCCAATGCAATACTTACAACAATGGTGGGCTCATTTGGAGTTGGAAGATAATGAATTTACTTCAAATATTGTGGGTGTGCAGTTGTCATTGAACATTAAAGTACTCAGATCTTTGTTAAAGCTACCAGAGAAGGATGAGTTGATAGGCAGAGAAGATTTTGATGATCATCCAACCATAGAGGAAATGATTCACACTTTCAAGACATTAGGCTACTCAGAGGATTTAAGAAATCTCGGTGGGTTTAATAGGAAAAAATTGCCACTTATTTGGCATTGTTTATTCACAATTGTGAATAAGTACTTATCTGGGAAGAGTAGTTCCCCTGATCAAGGGTCCAGAAAAATTATGCAGATATTTCATGGGATTGTTAAGAACAAGCATTACAATTATGCTTCTTTGATTTGGGAGGATATGAAAAACGTGTTTGAGAGGAAACAGAAAGCTTTATTAGGGAAAACAAAGGAAAAGACACTTACTTACATTTCATTCCAAAGATACTGGTAGATTTGCATATGAAGGGCCAGAAGGACTATACCTACATTCCAAGGAGAAGTGATGAGGATCTGGCACCGGCTTTCTTCATGGGTAAATTGAATTCTTCTGCATCTTTTTCTAATTTTCCTAATCATAAAGTACTGGGAAAACATCTTAGGGTATATTTTCTAGAGGCAGTGAGGTACTAAAAGATATTGTGTAACAACCCAAAATTTCGGGTAAGTTCTCGGTTTTCTCATTCTTACATGTTGTAAATTCTTCGCAACGTATTTGCATTTGCTTGCATGTCTAATCAATGGAAACACTAACCAGTGGATGTGGGGTCTGCATGTGCTGGAACAAAGGGGTTAAAGCACGTCGAAAATGGGTCAGGGAGTACTCGGCGATAATGCTCGGCGAGAGTGCCCGATGGCATTATCGCGGGTCACAATCGCGGTTGGCTGCTCAAAACTCTCGGTACAAGTTTGGCTATTGTGCCCGACGATTGTGACACCGGGGAACAATCGTGTGACACTATCACACCCAACCCAAGAACTCGTAGTACACTTCGGGCGAGAGTGCCCAGGCCACTCTCGCGTGTCACTATCGCGATCGGGGTCTGACCTGCTATTTAAAGTAGCGCTAAGTTTATCCTTGGAGGGGATTATTCACTTAGATACTTGGTCCGATTTTCTCTCCTTATACATGGCAATTTCTCTCTAAAACCCTCTCACTTCATTAAATTCTTGGTGATTAACCACAAAAGGGCTAGATCATTTCCTGTCATCTTCATCTACCTCTCCTAGTGAGTTAGTGCAAGGATTTCAAGTCTTTAAAGCTAGGGTTTTCAAGTCATCGCTTAGGGTTTTGTTCTAAGAGCTAGGGTTTCTGTTGGTTCCCGTTTTGCTTAACAATGATGATTCTTTCAGTTAGTTTAGATAAGATGTAATGCGGAAGCGTATTTAAAGAACTGAAAGATACTTATGAGGTAGAATAACACACAATATCAAATAAGCAATATGTAAATAACAGATAGATTTCTCAAAGATTTACTGTATTTGATATAAATAAGAACACCAAGAACACCGAAGGATTAACTAGAATTCTGCTCTTAATGGTGTTTGTGTGTTGTGCAAATCTTTTCAACGTAATTCTTAAATATGGATTAAGACTAAATAGAAGAGCTCAAAATGAGCCTTCTATTTATACTACTTCAAAGGGGACAAGATCTTAGACAATAAGGACCGAAGGTACTAGGATACAGTTGATGAACAGTTGTTGGAATGTACTAATACACTATTCTGTTACTGTTGATACAACGTGCATTAAATGCTCCGTATTCTGCTTTAGGCTGAAACCTATCAGTGTTTGACACGTGGAGTTGTCAGATCACGTCTTGTCAGAATGATCTTTAGAACCTTCGAATGACAGATATTGTAAGAAGCACGTTTGGCCTTGTTTAGATCTTTTGCGTAGATCCTATTTTTACCACAGAGGCTTTGTCAAGTATGACAGAAGCTCTGTGGCCTTGTCCGCTTAGAAGAGTCTTCTGTTGCTTCTTCAATTCGTTCTTCTTGGTTAACCCGGTAGAGCCTCTGTCGAAGACTTCTGTCTTCTCGGTTACTCGGCTACTCGGCAGAGCCTCTGTCGAAGACTTCTATACTTAGCCTATTTATCAATACTTCTTTTAAAAGAAAGATTGGAGCTAACAATCTCCCCCTAAGTATTGAAAAATAAAAAATTGAAAAGTGCAGAGTTTAGGCTAAGTACATAACAAGAGGTGAAACAATATACCTCAAAAGATTTTACATTTCTTTTATACATAAAATATGCCAGAGGCATTTACACTTGATTACATTATGAAAGAAAAGAGTTGCAGAGGTTGTTTGAGGATATCAGACGTTGGCATCTTTGAAATCGTTGAAACTTCTGTTGTCGAATCCTACTTCCTTAAGCTCGTGATAGAATCTGATGCAGAGGTTTCTGAAGTTGATTACAAAGTTGATGACCTATATCAGTCTATCTGCGAAAGCTTGATCCATGTGCTCTGTACCTCTGTACTCCACGAGGCTTGCTCTGAACTCTGTCAAAGTACTTGTTGCATACTTCTGACAGTCCATTTCTACGAATAGCTTCAACCCCCCAACTGGATCTTGAAAGACTAACCCAAACCTTGGAGATGTAATTATCGAGTTTGGTACAGCAGAAGGTGGGCAGTAATCTTCTGGTGGTCGAAGATTCAAGTTCCTTACTCCAAGATCTCTTGCAAGTTGGAAATCGACCAGGCTGTACAGAAGAAGTTTCTCGCGCATGGCTTTTCTGATCACTCTGTACGCCCTTTGATGAGGATCTATTGTAAAGTTCTCTTTTGTCCATTGCAGAAGATCAGGTAGGTCGTAGGGGCTTAAGTTCCTAAGATCCGCATCAGAGAATTGGGTCTCGGTTCTGTCCTCCCTTTTGACCTTATAGATGTTGTAGGAGATGTTAGTGGATATGGTGCGAGAGAACTTACAGTATATCACTTTGACGATTTTGGACTCTGAGAAGACTTGGTGTCTTGGCTTGGGAGTTGTTCTTGTGAAGGTGTTTTCGAGGTCAGCACGAAGATCAGGATCTTGAATGTATGGTGGTGGAGGATCTGTTTGATAGTGCCCTTTGTAAAGATACATGTATACTACTTCTTCCATTTGAGCTGGAGGTGGACCAGGTGGAGGCATGGGCCTGCGCAGAACGTCCATTTTATTCTTAATTTGGGCCACTCGATCCTCTGTGATTTTTGCCTTTGGATCCAGAATAGGAATATTTGACAGAGGGGTAGTACCGAAAGCCCAGTCTTCTTCTTCTGGCTTTGGTGTCACATATGCATCAAAAAAGCTCTTCATTAATTTCTCTTCTGGTTGATGCTTTGGCCTTTTCTTTTTGGGTTCCTCTGTCATTATCCCCTTGCCTTTGTCTTTAGCCTTCGACTGTAGATCTTCTTGTATTGACGGGGTTGCCTCTGTTGGATTTGTAGGGATTGCCTCAGTTGGTTTTGGCACTTGAGCTTCTGAGGGCTTGATTGGGGATATGGGTTTAGTTGGTGAGGCTTCTGTGGTTTTGCTCAGATGTTTTCTTTTGTAAGCAATGGATTTGATTCTGGTTTTGGGTGTGGGAGATGAAGATTTTGTCTTCTCTGCTTATGGTGTTTTTGGTGTTGGAGAAGGGAGTTCTTCTTCAGAAGATGATAAAATTTGATGTTGTTCATGGGTTGGCAGATCTTCTCCGAATATAGATGTTTCCACAGAGGTGGGTGTTGCCTCTGTGGTCTTCTGTTGTTGATCTGCAGGGATTTTAGGTACTTGGGTTTGGATTGGGGTTTCTTGAGGGGTTTCCACAGAGGTGGTTGTAGCCTCTGTGGTTTGTTGCTGGTTTCCTCCTTGGTTTTGAGTTGTTGGGGGGACTTGGTTCAGGGGTTCTGCGGATACAGGTGGTTCTGGTAGACCTATGTTTGCAGCTTTCTCCCTTAGTTTTTCCCTTTGATTCTCCCCCTTAGGATGATCTGATGAATCGTTAGAGTCATCATCAGAGTCATCCTGACCCTTTTCTTTAGTACCCTCTGCTCTGCACGAAGCCTTAGGTTTCTTAGGCGATACTGCCCCTGCGGCTATCATCTTGGCGCATAGATCATCACAGAGGCCAAGAAGGGTCTGGACCTCTGCTTCTGTGTTAAAACGCATTCTGCCGATGCTCCTCTGAAATTCCTTGACATAATTGGCATTGGCAGCAGTGAAGGCTCGGATGAATTCTGTCATTTGATCAAGTATTCCTTGCCCAAGCTCTATCAGCTGAGCTCTGGTCATATAGTCAGAAGGCTTCATGGCCAGAGTTTGTTGCATAGTTTGCTCTTGAACTTCCTCTAATGCCTTCTTTAGGTCTTCAGGGGTAAGGCCCTTAGAGGTGGAGGCTTTGGCATTCATCGTTTCAAGGAAGAGTTTGATAGAGGTTTTGAATGCAGAGGTGGCGGCTTTCCTGAATTCAGTGGCAGCAGATGCAATAGAGGTATCAGCAGTTGTTCTCATCTGGGCTAAGGCATTTTGCACCTCTGTGGATAGGTTGTCCATTTTGGTGTTCATTTCGTTTAAGGACCTGGATGTAGTACATGCAAAAGAATCAAAGGAGCTTTTCAACTCCTTCAACGTATTATCCACAGAGGTGACAAGGGTTTGGAACTCATCCCTTGATACATGCAGACTTGGTGTAACCTCTGGGGGACACATTCTTCCCCAGAGTGAGTCCCTGTTCCTTGGACACCTTCTTTCGTCCCTGTATTGATGTTGAGGACGGGAGGATTTCCCTATAATCCTTGAGCAGAGGCTTTATCTGCTTCAGACTCTATAAAGGTTCTGTTAAGGACATTGTCCTGATCCACTCCAGAGGTGGGTACAGGAGTATCCTTAAGTTGACTCGGGGATTTGTCTAGAATCCCTTTGTCTTCGTGCACTCTAGGCCCTTCTGAAGGGCCTGTTGGACTTACGTGTGTGTGTGCATGTCAGAGGAAACAAATTCCTCTGTTGGGATTTCTGTTGTGATCTGGGGCAATTGATCACTTACTAAGGGCAAGTCCTTTTGAGAGGACTCCCCTGGAATGGTTTCCCCGACTAAGATTGGCACAGAGGTAAAAAGAGTTACCTCTGCCCGGTCAATTTGGGTTGGGGTCGAGCCGTGCTGCTCTTTTTTAATATTACCTTCTGCCACTAGACTGGCGGTAATAGACATATGGGGTGCACTGGGTGTTGGTTGTGGGAGTGTGCCTCTTTTATTCCAGGCATTAGGTCTAGCTTCTGCTTCTGTGGAGCATCCAACCACTTCTTCTCCATCTATAGTCTCAACCTCTTTCGCTACCCTATGGCTCGGTGCTTCTATCCTTACTTATGTTGATGCTCCTGTACCAGTGCGTAAAGAGTCGTACATTGGATGTGAGCCAATTAATTGTCGTACTTGGGGGTGCAGAGGTCCTTCTTCTGCCTGATCATCTTCTTCATCAGAGTCCACCTCTGAGACTATGACTGGTGGGGTTTTGGTGGTGGTTTTAGCCAAATCCTCTAGACTTGCTCGTAGCACATCAAAACCAGGTTGGGTGAAGGGGTTCTGAAGTACCTCGGGTGTTGCAGACCGTATATTTTGTGGGGTTTGGTCATCCTCTTCCAAGTCAGAAGAGATTCTGAAGTTTGGAGCTTCTGTTGATTGATGGGAGAGGGCTTCTGCGTTCCAGCCAGAAGTATCTAGGGTATCGGCGATTTCCGGATGCTCAAGGAAAGAGTTGAAGTCTCCCTGATGGTCTGCAAAGTTGATAGGTGAAGGAGATTGCAGAGGTTGTTCATTGGTTTCTTCGACCATTTCTGCATCCTCTGCGATGGTCCGCAAAGGGGTGTGAGGTTTCTTGGTCTTTATCTTGCTCCTTTTTCTTTTTGGCGTTGGGGCACCCTCCTCTGAAGACTGATGTTTTCTTTTCCTCTTTTCTTTTGGAGGAGGGGGTTGTGCAGAGGATCCAACCTCTGTTACATGAGGAGGGGACAGTTGAGCAGCAGAGGTAGAGGTGCCCTCTGTAGTTTTCTTGTGGGTTTTCTTCTTCTTCTTCTTGGCAGAGGATCTTTTCTTTGTTGCAGGGGAGAGAATCGCTTCCCTCTGAGCTTGAAAGTTTGCCTGTACAAGCTGATGTTTGGCCAAAGCTGCAGCCCATTGCTCATCTGTCATCCTTTCTATCACCCTAGTTCCTAATGGGACTCCTAGACGCGGGGGTGTCACAGGACTCGGTTCTGGAGTCCTATGATCGCGTATGTAATCTAGCCGTAGGGTCTCATCTGTAGCATATCCCAGAAGCTTTGTTGGCAGAGGTCTGCAGAAATCGTAGCCATCTTCATGTTCTGTGGGGGAGTTCTTTGTCATGGCATACATTCTTACAGTTGGTCCTTCCATCGGCCATTTTTCTAGAAGTAGCAGAGGTTCTAGAAGAACACCCAAAATACCCTGATATTGCAGAGGAGGAAGAGTTTCTTTTGATCGTCCTTTGGCATTCTGGGTAGAGATTCTGCGGTCGATGGTATTTACCATTTCCTGCATCATGAGGGTGGCGTAGTCCAGAGGTAGGTCATAATATACCCCGTACATTATGGCCAAGATTTGATAAGAAGACTGGTCTGGACTACCCACTTTCCTAGTTAAGCACCTGTTAAGAATGGAAAAAAGAGTATTCCATAGAGGGGGTAATCGATTTCTCCTAAAATCATTTCTTTTCCTTAGGGTTGTGTTATACCCTAACATTTCAACAAACCTGCAGAGTTCAGTATCTGTAGGTTCCTCTGCGTATACATTTATCCCTAGTAGACCTCTGGTGGGTAGACTGAACTCCAGAGAGAACATTGTTCTGTTGAACATGAGTTCCAAGTGCTTAGATTTGTCTGGTTTGGAGATATAGCCCTTGATTTGTCTGTCTTCAGGGTCGAATCTGCTGCTTTGCCAAAATTGGTTGAGATACCTGGCCGGGATTTTACTGACGGTTTTGGTTAATAGAGGGTTGAGGTAATGGTTTTCCAAGATGTGAAGAAGTATGGCATGATTTTCCCCAAAAGCGGTTTTGGAGGGTACAAGGTAATAGTTGTTGGATTTAAAGGGTAGAACCTGCTCAAAATGTTCTTGAGCGATGAAGTTTAGAAGATGGGTTGTAGGTTCAAAATTTGCTTCATCGCCGGAGTTATCCTGTTCTAGGTTTCCGGCCATATCTGGGTTTTGGGAATGCTCAGAATGAGCAGGGGAGTTCACCGGAACGTTAGAGGTGGAAGCCATTTCGATAATCTAGTAGAATGAGAGTAGATAAAAAGAGGTTGCAGGTTTTGCAAGGGTTCGCTGGAGGTTATGAAGAGAGAAAGTTCGTAAAGTTTGAGAAGGAATGGTAAGTTAGGTTTTATACTGAAGAGATATGGTAGAATCTGAAAGGGTAAATAGGTGAAAGTTAATAATATTTGGGGTCCGCAATCGAGTGTATTCGGCTGGTTTAACTTTCCAGGAGAACGTGTGCCATGTACGCCCAATTAACTAGTGCCACGTCATCAGTGTCAGAACACGATTAGATGGCGTGTGCGGCCCATTAATGCTTGGCGCGTGGGCCTTTCTGCTTTCAGATAACTGTCACTTGCAGTAGAAAACTTGTACTGTTACAGAACTTCCCTAAAAAGCCAAGTATCAGAAATGACAGAAGCTCTGTAGTGGAATGAGCTATGTGGTCTGAGACTTGCTATTTTTGTCTCCTCTTTGCTTGTACCTTTACCAAAAACGTTTGAAGAAGCATTGGAGAGGATCGATAAATTTTAGTGCAGAAATTGCATTCACAGAGGTTTTGGAGCTCTGTCAGAGCCAACATAAGCTCTATGAGTTGGAATTTCTCATAACTAAAAATTTATAAAACTTTTTGATTATCCAAAGTTTTTACTGTTTTATAAACTGTTTTTAGGACATATTTGGAAATTTTTGTCCTAGAAAACTGTTTTGGAAAAGATTTTGTGCGAGATGCTTATTGTTTTGAGTGTCTAGTTTGATTGACAGAGACTTTTTGTTAGAGTGAGCTCTTCGACTCAAAAGGCTTTATTCTTGTAACCTTTTGTATGCATTTGTATGTGCGAATCCCTAAAGAGAACATTTGAAGATGATCGATAGAGTTCCCGTATGAGATTTGAATTTATAGAGGATCCGACTCACAGAAGCTCTGTTGATCTCAGCAGAAGCTCTATGACTTCAAATTTCTCATAACGGAAGGCTCATAAATCTTTTTGATCAAAACTTGTTTGGTATGTTTTAAACAGTGTTTCTAGGACATATTTGGAAATTGGTGTCCTAGAAAATTGTTTTCAAAAAGGATTTGTTTCGAGATAGTTACCTTTTGGCTTTTCTTTGTTCGGCATAATACATGACTTCTGTTTATGTGATTGACCACTTCTCTTCTTTGGCTCCCCCTTGAATGATCAACCTCTGTAGATCATTTCAAGGTCTCCTTCTGCTCCCCCTTAACCTATGCTTGGATCAAATGAGATAAGTAGTGCACGAAACATAGGTCAAGTGCATCAGAGGTTATGTGGAGATTTTCAGAGGTTTTGAGCAATCCCACAGAAGCTCTGTAGAGTATTGAACTTTTGATGATAAAGAATTTACAAAAAGAAGTAAATATTTATAGAAAGTTCAGGAAGACGGAAAACTAGTAAATATTTTGCTAATTACAAACAAAAAAATATAAGTATATGTATATATATTTCTTTGAGAAGATCAATTCATACTTACAGAGGTTTCAACTCATGTTAATCATTCCTAACTTACCCACCAAGAAAAGGAATCTTTTCTCATCTAGTGGCTTGGTGAATAAGACTGCAAGCTGGTATTCTGTGGACACAGTGCATTTCGATTGTGCCATATTCAACATGATGCTTCAGAAAGTGGTACCTTATATCAATATGCTTTGTTTTTGAGTGCTGTACTGGATTGGCAGAGATGGCAATGGCGCTTTTTGAATCACAGAAGATGGGTATCTTGTATATGTTGTGGCCATAGTCTTTTAGCTGAGTTTTCATCCACAAAACTTGGGAGCAACAGCTAGCAGCAGCAACATATTCAGCTTCTGCTGTAGATGTGGACACGCAGTTCTGCTTCTTTGAAGTCCAGCTTACTAATTTCCCACCTAGGAATTGACAACTCCCAGAGGTACTCTTTCTATCGAGCTTGCATCCTCCATAATCTGAATCTGTGTACGCCTTAAGACCAAAACCAGTGTTCTTTGGGTACCAGAGGGCAAGATTTTTGGTCCCTTTGAGATATCTGAAGATCCTCTTTACAACAATATAATGGGATTCCTTTGGGTTAGCTTGATATCTTGCACAGAGGCATGTGGCATACATTATATCAGGTCTACTTGCGGTTAAGTATAACAGAGACCCAATCATACCTCTGTAGAGCTTGCACTCTACAGATGTGCTATTTGGATCTGAAAATAACTTATTTCCAGTGGCCATTGGGGTCTTCATTACAGAGGCATCAAAGAGACTATATTTTGAAAGTATGTCAGAGACATATTTAGTTTGATTTATGAAAATTCCCTCTGATGATTGTTTTACTTGGAGTTCGAGGAAGAAGGTTAGTTCTCCCATCATACTCATTTCAAACTCACTCTGCATGAGTTTTTCAAAATCTTTGAATTTTTGTGCATTTGTAGACCCGAAAATGATGTCATCCACATAGATTTGTACAAGCATAATCTCCTTACCATTTCTTTTATAAAACAAAGTAGTATCGGTTGTACCTCTTTCGTAATTGTTATCGAGAAGAAAGGTTGAAAGTCTTTCGTACCATGCTCTTGGAGCCTGTTTAGTCCATACAGAGCTTTGTCGAGGTAATACACGTATTTTGGGTACTTGGAACTTTCAAACCCTGGTGGCTGCTGGACATATACTTCTTCTTGGATTTCGCCATTCAGAAAGGCCGATTTTACATCCATTTGAAATACTTTGAAACCTCTGTGGGCTGCAAAGGCTAAAAATATTCTTATAGCCTCGAGCCGTGCGACAGGGGAAAAAGTTTCATCATAATCGATGCCTTCTTCTTGACGATATCCCTTGGCCATCAATCTTGCTTTGTTTCAAATGACCACCCCATCCTCGTCCTTCTTGTTTCTGAAGACCCATTTTGTCCCTATTGCTTGTTTCCCTCATGGCAGAGGCACTAGGGTCCATACTTTGTTTTGTTCAAACTGTAGAAGCTCTTCTTGCATAGCCTCTACACATTTTGGATCGTCTAGGGCTTCAGAGATTCTTTTTGGTTCGATCATACTGATAAAATTTGTAAAGAAACAAAAATTAGCAGTGGATGATCTTGTCTTGACCTTTTCAGAAGGGTCGCCGATTATAAGGCTTTGAGGATGGCTTTTCGTCCACTGTGTTGTTCTTGGAAGATGATCATTTGAGTCATCCAGATTTACTTCTGTCATTGTAAGTTGGGGTTCTTGTTCAACCTCTGTTGTAGACAGTACTTCTATGATTGGTTCTTTAGCTTGTGGAATTATTTGAATGAGAGTTGGAATTTGTTCCTCTGAGGAAGTAGAGATTGCATCCTCGTTTTCCTCTGGTATTGATTCCTCTGTAGTTTCTGGAGTTGGTTTTTCAGGTGCCTCTGTGGTTGAATCCTTAGTTGTATCATCTTCTGTTCGCTCCCCCTCAGCACGTGCATCTGTATGATTCACAGAAGAGGATGAAGTATTCATTGGACCAGTTAGAGAAATACCTGACTCAGTCTAGTTTGTAGAAGATGGTTCTCCAGAGGCTTTGACGGCTCCACCAGAGGGATCAACATCATCGTGGAACATCTCTTCAAATAGAAGATTTAAGTCTTCTTCTCTTGTTTTTGAGATGCCAGAGGATTCCTTCTATAGACCGAGTTCTGAACTGATTTGTTCAGAAGTCTTTTGGAAGGAATCGTCAAAAGACACATTGATGCTTTCTACGATGGTTCGTGACCGCAGAAGATAAACTCTGTAGGCTTTTGAGGTTGAAGAGTACCCAATGAACTTGCCTTCATCTGCTTTCACTTCAAACTTTCCTCTTGCTTCTCTATCATTTAAGACGATGCACTTGCATCCAAACACATGAAAGAACTTGATGTTTGGTCGCCTTTTGTTGATCAAATGATAAGGTGTCTTGATGTGCCTCTTTACAATGGTTGATCGATTTTGGTTGTAGCAAGCGGTAGATACGTTTTTTTAACGGCAATGCGGCATCGAACCCACGAACGACTACCACGAACACACGCACACACGCACGCACACCGTCCCGGTGGTATCGGGCATCCAAGGGCAGCCCACTAATCTGCTGCGTCCGCAGCCCAGCTTACGCTTGGGCCTATTCCCAACCACATTGGGCTGGGGAGATAGCCCAGTCTTCGACTGGACCACCTAAGGACGGCCCAACCAGAGGTTAGGCGGGTATCTCAGACATGCTTACCACGAGGTTCGAACCCTGGTAGTCAGGGATACCATCCACTGACCCCCAAGGATGTTACCTTACCACTGGGCTACACATGCTTTGATAACAAGCGGTAGATACTGCTTCTGCCCAAAAAGACATCGGTAATCCACATGCTGTTAGCATAGTTCTTGCAGCCTCCACAAGCGTGCGGTTCTTTTGTTCGACCACGCCGTTCTGTTGTGGGGTACGTGCAGCAGAGAAGTTCTGTGAAATGCCTTCTTCTGTAAGATAGGCTTCAATGACAGAGTTTTTGAATTCTGTGCCATTGTCGCTTCTCAGTTTCTGAATCCTGCACTCATACAGAACTTGGATTCTTTTCATTAATTTTATCAGAATGTTTGGAATATCTAATTTCTTTTTGACAAATTCAACCCATGTAAATCTTGAGTATTCATCGATCAAAACAAGCAAATATTTCTTGCCACCTAGGCTCTGTGTAGCGATTGGACCGCAGAGGTCAACATGAAGCATGTACAGAGGCTTAGGGCCAGACACATCAGTTTTGCCTTTATGGGAAGCTCTTTTGAGTTTTCCCATTTCACAGGCAGAGCATAAATGATCTTTATTAAACTTGACATTTGGCAGACCTTTGACTAGATCAAGTTTGACAAGTTTATCTAGAGTATGAAAGTTTAAGTGGCAGAACCTGTTATGCCATAACCAGGCTTCTTCGCTTTTGCATGTAACAAGGCAGAGCTTGTCTTCCTTGTTCTTGGCACAGAAGTTCATGAGGTAGAGATCTCCTCTTCTTTTGGCTCGCAGAGGTTCGACTCCTGTGTCCTCACCTTGTAGAGAGTAGAAGGTTCTTTTGAACATTACGTCGAAACCCGTATCACAGAGTTGGCTTACACTGAGAAGATTGTGTTTAAGGCCATCCACAAATGCAACTTTGCATACGGTTATGTTTTCCTTCTTTATGACTCCGTAGCCTTTAATGTACCCCTTTTGGTTGTCGCTAAAGGTCACAGATCCACCATCGTGTTTTTCTTTGTACGTGGATAGAAGACCTCTGTTGCCAGTCATGTGCCGCGAGCATCTGGAGTCTAGATACCCGATCGTCACATACTGCTTCTGCAAGACAATCGGAGAGTTTTAGGTACCCATATCCAAATGGGTCCAGCTTTGTTAGGGGTCTTCATGTTTGCCTTAGCATTCTTGGTCTTTGTTTTAGCTTCTGTTGAAGAAACATTCTGTTTCTTCTTACCCTTGAATTTAGCATTCTTGTTGGGTATAGAGAGTAAACAATGTAGTCTTGAGAAGTGTAGGTTTAATTTATGCATGAGATCAAAGCAATGACAATAATGAATATGCGAAGAGATTTGCTTGAATTTTTCATTAAAGACATTAAATAGGGGTACAGAGGCATTACATTCTATCCTAACATTTGACTTCCTATTACAAGAAGACCTATGTAGGCTAGATTGTTGTTTGCAAAATCCTTTGTTGAGAGCAGCCTTTTGTGGACCCCTTCTGTGGTGAACTTCTGCAGGTTTCACTGTCACAGAAGAAAAAGATTTGTCATTTTTATCCCATTTACCCTTCTGTTGCCATGTTAGTTTTTCTCTAATAGGCCTTAAGGGTTTTAAAAACTTTGAACTTGTTGGATTTTGAGAGGAAAGAGCCTTTTGTTGTTTAATTTTCTCAAGCTCAAGAGAGGTTTTGGCTTGTATACACATGTCCAAAAAGTCTGGACAGATAGGAACCTTTGTGATTTTCTCCTTTGGAGAAACAGTTCTGTTAAGAACTCCAGAGGGTAGTTTAAAATCCTCTGTGTCACAAGGTATTATCTCTGACTTAGAGTCAGTCTCAGATTCTTCAGAGGATGAGTCGTCCTCATATACAGAGAATGAGTCACTTGGTTCTCTTTCGACAGAGGCTGGACTTTCAGAGCATGTGCTATACTCACTTTCTTCCTTTTCTAAAGGACTATCTTCTAAGTCAACAAAAGTATCTGATAAGGTTTCTTCATAGAGATTTTGATCGACATAAGGTGTACAGAAGTTTTTGAAAAAGTTGTTTTTCCCGATTTCTATCAACCTTTATTCATCTGAAACGTTAGGCTTGAACTCAGGAGCCTCTGCCGATAATTTCTTTTCAGAGTTTATCATGCAGACAAAGGCAACCTGTGTTTGAGTCTTGGGTTTACCAAACTTGAAGATTCCTATATGATCTTGAGTTTTCAGATATTTCTTAGGTTTGGATTCTCTTTTGACAGAGATTGAAGGTGATAAATCTGTGTTTTCAAACCACACATTTGTCATCTTCAGAGGTTTCCTCTGGTGAGGTTCCCCAGAGACTTTTCGTCTTTTGTTTACAGAGAGTAAGTTTGGAAAGCCAGGTTTTCTTGTATCTCCAATATGAAATAGAGAGAACAGAGACTTGTTTCTTTTGTTTCCTGTGTAAGGATCTATATCACAGAAGCCAATTCCTCGTCTCCCTATTTGAGTATTAATTTTCTCATATACCTTCTGAGCATCTTGATATTTTTTAATTAATAAATCTCTTCTGAGTAAATCTTGACAAAGGACTTCTCTTTCCTTTTGAAAGTAATGCTTAAGAGCTAGGATGTTCATTCTGTCGCACTCAACATCCATAAGTTCTTTAGATTTTGTTTTTAAAGAAGAATTAAGTTCAGAGATCTTTTCTTTTAAAGGAACTAGGTTTTTGTTCCAGTTTGTTTCAATTTCTTCCTTTTCTTGAAAGATTTTTGCTTTTTCTTGAGTGAGAAGTCTAGTTTCTCTCTCATAGAAAGTTAGCTTCTTTTGAACATTTTCACAGGTCTTTTTCAGTTCAGTGTATTCAATGTTAAGTTTAAGCAAATCAGCTTCTGCTGTTTTAGAGTTAGAGTTAGAAGTGGATACCTCACTATCGGAGTCAGAGTTGATTTCTGCCATGCCACAGAATAGGGCGATTCTCTTTTCTCCTTCGTCAGAGGATGTATCTGACTGCCAGTTTTCTTGATTCACCATTAGTGACTTCTGTGCATAATATTCTGCTTTCTTTTTGTAGAAAGCAACATCCCTCTAAGGGCGATTTGATTTGCTCCTGCATTCATTGGCGAAGTGGCCTGGTTTGCCACAATTGTAGCATCCTTGGTTCTGTGGAGCGTAGCCAACTTTGTCGTCTGACATCTGTCGATCACTGCCTCTGTCATTTCTGTCATTCGACCTCTGTTGGTCGATATTTCTGCATTCATTTGCGTAATGGCCTGGCTTACCACATTTGTAACATTCTTGATTTTGTGGAGTGTTGCCAGTTTTGTCATTTGACCTCTGTCGGTCACCTCTGTCAGTTCTGTCGTTTGACCTTTGTCGGTCAGCACCTCTGTCGTTTGATCCTTCTCTTTCTCGATCATCTCTTCCATAGCGTTCATTACCAGACTTCTTCTGGTATCCTCTGCTGAATTCTCTAGTCAAGAGAGCTAATGATTTAGCTATCGAGGCTAGAGTTGTTTCCTCTTCTTCCATTATCTCCTCTTCTTCACTATCAACCATCATGACCTTCTTCTTTTTCTCCTTTTCCTCTGCAGCTTTTTCTTTCTTCGGTTTCTCTTTGGCCTCAGTAGTCTTACCAACCAGTGCAAGAGGTGCAATGATTTGTGCTTTTGTCTATGCTATTTGAGGCTCTTGGGCTGCCAATGTTCCATAGAGGTCCGACAGAGTCCAGGAGTCTAAGTCCTGATTTGTTTGCAGAGACATAGACAATTGGAGCCATTCTTCGTTGAGGCTCTTCAGGAACATGACATTGTTTTCTTCAGAAGTTCTGTGGATTCCGAACTTCTTGCATTTGTTAATCAGAGAGTTGAACCGATCGTAAGTTGACTGCAGAGTTTCTGTCGGCAGAGCTTTAAATGCATAGTATTCATTTATGTATTGAGCTCTGCGGTTCTTCTGAGTTTTGGCCCCCTCTTCTAGTTGTTTTTCTAGTTCTTTCCATAGATCGTATGCAGATTCACACGCATCTAGGGATTGGAAAAGATCGTTGGGAATTGCCATAATCAGAAGTCTCTTTGTCTTCTGAGCAACTTCAGATTTTGCCCAATTTGGACCGGACCACTTATCTTTGGTCTTTGGTTTCTCGTGTTCAGGGATTTCTGGTGTATCGTCCGTGGCAGGTACACGAGGAGCTGTGATCATGGGAACGAATGGAGGATTTCGGAGATGGTAAACTAGTTCTTTGTCAGTACCCTCGAAGAAGTGAATCGTCCGTATCTTCCATTGAGGTTACTCGTGTCTAAGTAGAGTTGGTGGTTTGGTTAAAGAACCAGTTGTGAAGAAGTTGTTTGTGTTTGTCATTTTGAGAGAGTGAAAGATATCCAGAAAATAGGATAAGAACGGCAGCTTTTTGAATATGAAGTGGATGTTTTGGATAGAGTTTTTGGGCTTAAGAACTTTAAACGGTTGCACTAAGATGGAGTTTTAACCAAAGAAAACAGGTTCTATAAGTTTACCAAAGTTCGAATTGATCGAAAATGGGAGAAAAACAGAAGCTGTTTGAAAGATATGAAGAATAGGTTAAAAACAATCCAAGTTTCTACCAAGAATCATTGTTAGTGAGGATCACTTGATATTGAACATCAAGTTTTGCTCTGATACCAATTGTTGGTTCTCATTTTGCTTAACAATGATGATTCTTTCAGTTAGTTCAGATAAGATGTAATGCGGAAGCGTATTTAAAGAACTGAAAGATATTTATGAGGTTGAATAACACACAATATCAAGCAAGCAACATGTAAATAACAGATAGATTTCTTAAAGATTTACTGTATTTGATATAAATAAGAACACCAAGAACACCGAAGGATTAACTAGAATTCTGCTCTTAATGGTGTTTGTGTGTTGTGCAAAGCTTTTCAACGTAATTCTTAAATATGCATTAAGACTTAATAGAAGAGCTCAACATGAGCCTTCTATTTATACTACTTCAAAGGGGACAAGATCTTACACAATAAGGACCGAAGGTACTAGGATACAGTTGATGAACAGTTGTTGGAATGTACTAATACACTATTCTGTTACTGTTGATACAACGTGCATTAAATGCTCCGTATTCTGCTTTAGGCTGAAACCTATCAGTGTTTGACACGTGGAGTTGTCAGGTCACGCCTTGTCGGAATGATCTTTAGAACCATCGAATGGCAGATATTGTAAGAAGCACGTTTGTCATTGTTTAGATCTTTTGCGTAGATCTTCTTTTTACCCCAGAGGCTTTGTCAAGTATGACAGAAGCTCTGTGGCCTTGTCCGCTTAGAAGAGTCTTCTGTTGCTTCTTCAATTCGTTCTTCTTGGTTAACCCGGCAGAGCCTCTGTCGAATACTTCTGTCTTCTCGGTTACTCGGGTACTCGGTAGAGCCTCTGTCGAAGACTTCTATACTTAGCCTATTTTTCAATACTTCTTTTAACAGAAAGATTGGAGCTAACAGTTTCTTCTAACAACCTTAAGTGTGAGTATTCATGACATATATACCTTCATTAAATGTCATTATACATGTGTTTACTTGCAATATAATTATGTTGGGTCTTATGTTAAATTAAGGTTTCATGAATACTTAATGGTTATGGGTTATTAACACCATATTTCTCCTCCTAAATGTTCTCATATAAAAAAAGGAAAAGTATT
Organism: Saussurea involucrata; assembly: GCA_033807775.1. NCBI lineage: Eukaryota > Viridiplantae > Streptophyta > Magnoliopsida > Asterales > Asteraceae > Saussurea > Saussurea involucrata. Next base: position 25,851,062 of record CM066312.1, read on the forward strand.
TCGCCATTTGAAAACCTTGACCTAAAACTAGGGTTTCCATGTTTTTAGTTCAAAATGAGTACCATTAGCTCTAAAGTGAAATATGAAGGTTTTTGTTAGCTCCAACTTCTGTTTGAAGAAGTATTGAAAAATAGGCTTAAGTAAAGATCAACGACAGAGCCTCTGCCGAGTCACCAAGAGCAACCTTCTACTGGAACTATCATCAGAAGACTTTCAGATGACAAGGCCACAGAGCCTCTGCCACCCTTAACAGAGCCTCTGTGGTATGAAGACTTGGAAGACTCAAGAGTTTGAAGATCAAAGACAATGACAAGTATGCCTCTCACGTGCCTCTATTGTACGAAGATTCTGAAGATCATTCGTACAAGGCGTGCCCTGCACTTTCCACGTGTCATCCTCTGATGGGTTACAGCCTTTACAGTAGGCGGCGCACTACATTAACGTTGTACCAGACTCAGTTCCACGACCTTGTCGTTTGTACCTTAGTAATTCCTGTCTCCAATTTGTCCCCTGTAAAGTAGTATAAATAGGAGGTCTCTACCAGACCTGTAATGGTAACTTTCGCACTACACACACCAGATTAAGGCGCATTCTCTTGTATTACACACACTTACGGTGTTCTTGGTGTTCTTGAAGAATCAATAGAAAGTGAATCATTGATCTAAATTCTTGTCTTGTTATTGTTTCACTTGTTTGATTCTATGTGTATTTTCTACCGAGTATTTCTCTTTAGTTCTATTAAAAACGCTTCCGCATATAAATTTGTTTGAACTATCGAGATAAATATCATTGTTGAGTCTTTATGTGGGATCAACAATTGGTATCAGAGCAAACTTTGATTTTCAATATCAAAGGATCCACTCAAACAATGATCTCGACTCATTTTGGTAGACTTTTGGACAAATTTTGACATGTTTCTCATTCGTTACAAAACAGCCCCTGTTTTTCTGCTATCTTCGACTTGTTCGACTTTAGCAAACTAATAGGCACTATTTCTTCGGTTAAATCTTTCCATTAAGTGCATTGTTCAAGTTTTTAAAGCTTTAAACTCATTTCAAGGAGTCTGTCCCATTATCTAAAGTTTTTCTTCATACTCTGTTTTCTGGTATTTTTCGAAACTCTTCAAAAATGGTGAATGCTGCCAATTTCTTCACTGCTGGTTCTTTAACCAAGCCCCCAACTCTGCTCAGAGATGAGTATCCCTAGTGGAAAATCCAAATGATCCACTTCATTGAGGGTTCTGACAGAGAGCTCCTTACATATATCCACAATCCTCCTTATGTTCCCATGGTCACAGTACCACGGGTACCTGCCACAGATGATACTCCAGAGGTTCCTGAATATGCCAAACCAAAGGCGATAGACAAATGGTCTCTAACAGACTGGGATAAATACGAACTTGCTCAGAAGGCCAAGCGACTTCTGATAATGGCCATTCCAAATGACCTCTTTCAGTCTTTGGACGTATGTGAATCTGCCTACGATCTGTGGAAGGAACTTGAAAAACAGTTAGAAGGCGGTGCTAAAACTCAGAAGAACAGAAGAGCTCAATGCATCAACGAATACTACGCATTTAAAGCTCTGCCGACAGAATCTCTGCAGTCGACTTACGACAAATTCAACTCGCTGATCAACAAGTGCAAGAAGTTTGGAATCCACAGAACCTCCGAGGAGAACAACGTCATGTTCCTCAAGAGGCTAAACAACGAATGGCTCCAGCTGTCTATGTCCCTACAAACAAATCAGGACTTAGACACCTGGACTCTATCGGATCTCTACGGAACATTGGCTACACAAGAATCTCAGATTGCTCAGTCGAAAGTTAAAACTGGTGGACCCCTTGCACTGGTTGGCAAGGCTACAAAAGTAAAGGAAAAGCCCTAGAAGGAGACAGCTGTGGAAGAGAAGAAGGAGAAAAAGAAGAAAATGCTAGATGTAGATAGTGAGGAAGAAGGGCTGGTTGATGAAGAGGAGGGAACTATGGCCTCGATAGACAAATCTTTGGCTCTGTTGACGAGAGAGTTTGGCAGCAGAGGTTACCAGAAGAAGACTGGGTATGAACGTGATGGAAGAGATGATCGGGGTGAGAAGTATGAATCGAGGAACCAGGGAAGAGAAGGTTCGAATGACCAACAGAGGTCAAATGACAGAGGTGGTGATAACCAACAGAGACAGGGTGATAGAGCTGGAAATGCACCACAGAACCAGGGATGTTTTAACTGTGGCAAGCCAGGCCACTATGCAGCATATTGCAGGAGCAAACCCAATCGACCACAGAGAGACTCTGCTTTCTATAAAAAGAAGGCAAATTACTACGCTTAAAAGTCGTTCATGGTGGTGCAAGAAAACTGGCTGTCCGACGAATCTTTTGACGAAGGTGACAAAAAGAATGCCCTGTTCTGTAGGATGGTAGAAGTCAGCTCCTCAGATTCTGACAGTGAGGTATCCACTTCTGACTCTTACTCTAATGAAACTGAAGCTAATCTGCTTAAACTGACAGAAGATCACCCTGAACTTAAAAAGACTTGTGCTTATATTCAGAAAAAGCTTGCATTCTTTGAGAGAGAAGCCAAACTTCTCACTCAAGAAAAGGCAAAAATATCTTTAGAAAAGGAAGAGCTTGAAACTAATTGGCATAAAACCCTAAATCCTTTAAAAGAAAAGATTTCGGATCTAAACACTGCCTTAAAAGCCAAAACAAAGGAACTTTTTGACAATGAGAGTGATAGAATGATTACTCTTGCTCTTAAGAACTTCTTTCATAGAGAAAGATAAGTCCTTCACCAAGACCTACTCAGCAGAGACCTTTTAATCAAAAAATATCAAGATGCATAGAAGGTGTACGAAAAAATAAATACACAAATAGGAAGAAAGGGAATTGGCTTCTGTGATATAGATCCCTATACTGGAACTAAAAGAGACAAGTCCCTGTCTTCTCTATTTTGTATTGGAAGTACAAGAAAACCAGCCTTTCCAAATCTACTCTCTGTAAGCAAAAGGCAGAAAATCTCGGGGGAACCTCACAAGAGGAAACCTCTGAAGATGATAAATGTGTGGTATCAAAACACAGATTTGTCACCTTCAGCCTCTGTCAAAAGAGACTCCAAATCAAAGAAATATCTGAAAACTCAGGATCAGATAGGAATCTTCAAGTTTGGTGACCCTGAGACTCAGACCCAGGTTTCCTTTGTCTGCACCATAGACTCTGAAAAGAAACTATCGACAGAGGCACCTGAGTTTATGCCTGCTTCTTCAGAAGAAAAATTGCAACACATTTATGAAAACGAGTTGATGGAAATTGGTAAAAACAATTTTTATGAAAACCTTGGTACACCCTCTGTCAAACAAAATCTCCCTGAGGAAATCTTGATGAATACTTCTGTTGCTTTAGAAGATATTCCCCAAAGAAAGGAAGAAATTGAGTATAGCACATGCTCAGAAAGTCCTGCCTCTGTCGACAGAGATCTCTGTGACTCAACCTCTGTATACGAGGATGACTCATCCTCTGACGAATCTGAGACTGACTCTAATGAGTCGGAGATAGTTCCTTGTGAATCAGAGGGATTTAAACTTCCCTCTGGTATTCTTAACATAACCATTCCTCCAAAGGAGAAAATCACAAGTGTTCCTATCTGCCCGGACTTTTCGGACATGTGTATACAAGCAAAAACCTCTCTTTAGCTTGAGAAAATCAAACAACAAAAGGAAATGTCCTCTCAAAGTCCAAAAGCTCCAAAACCTTTTAGGCCATTTCAAGTAAAATTAACTTGGCAACAAAAAGGTAAATGGGTTGAAAATAACAAGTCTTTTGCTTCTGTGACAGTGAAATCGACAGAAGTTCACCATAGAGGATTGGCACAACAGAAGGCTACTCCCAAAAGAGAATTTTCAAAACATCAATCTAGCCTAGATAGGTCTTCTTGCAATAGGAAGTCTAATGCTAGGAAAGACTGTAATCATAAAGCCTTTGTGCCAATGTTCAGTAATTTTAATGAAAAGTTTAAGCAAATTTTCTTCGCATATCAATTATTGTCATTGCTTCGATCTTATGTATCAACTGAACCAACACTTCTCAAGCCCTGTTAGGACAATAAATTTCCTACATATTTGAAAGATATATAAATAATTATAGAGAGCTTAATTAGATTTATTATTCTTGTAAAAGCCTTAATTGTTAAATGGCTTAGTTAATTGTGTTTAATGGGCTTAGGCCTTATTGTCTAAAGCCTAGGTATTTAAGGTTAGTGTTAGCCTTAGAATTAGGTTAGACGTTCGATAGACGATTCACATATTCATCGAGAGTTAAATTGTTTAGAGAGAGATAGTTTGTTTTCCATTCAAACCTTTTGTAAACTATCTTGATTATTGAATATGAGAGGGATGACAAGTTGAAATCATTATCTGTTCTTGTTATTTCTCATTGAATCGTTGTTACCTGTTAAATCTGGGTCTAACAATTGGTATCAGAGCAGAATCGGTGATTTGAAGATACGAAAGAAATCGAACGAAAGCGAGAAAAAGTTTAATTTTCGTAGTTGATTTTTCTGGAAAACACAGCCATCCGTTTCGCCTATTCCCGGAGATTGAACCGTCGGATCGTCGCGATTTTTGGACAGTAGCTTTGGGACATCTCGTTTCACATTCTGACCGGTTGGATTAATCGTTCGACTTCCAGAAAACTCCCAGATATTTATCGAAATACAACAGATTTTTTTGAAGAAAAGTGTTCTTCAATCGGGTTTGCAAAGTTCTTTCATCGATTTAAATATTTTTCTGTTATATCTCGATTGGTTAATTGCTTTAATCTAGACTTTATCTGCGGTTACAAGGACTCAAAGTTATTAATTTTTCAATTTAAAAATCAAATCTTGAGTTCTTGGTGTTCTAAAAGTTTTTGTGGTGATTTTTTGGAAAATATGATATATTTTGCATAGATATCGAGTTGGGTGTGTTTGTTTTTGTGTTCTTGGTCAAAATCTAACCCTACAGGAGTGAAATCAAGCAACCCTATCGATCCCAGATCCGAATTGCAATCACAGCCGCAATGTCCGGGTAAGCTTCCTATTATTTCAAAGTTTTTCCGGATGACACATATTACCCGGATGGTGTCACTTTCCGGGTGATTCCTTTTAATTCCAAAGTCTTTCCGAATGACATATATTACCCGGATACTTCAAAAGTTCCCGGATGCCCACCATCTTTCCGGATAAGGTTGTTTCCTGCTTGATTTAATTCAGCAGCCATCCTTCTTTGATTATTTTGTGTTTGACTTCATACTCATACATGCATATCACATGCATGCTCAATAATTGCATACTCACATACATAGATGACCTCGTTACCATCACTGCATATTTTTTTGTTTTTGTTTCTCATTCCATGTTACAACACACATACATATGCATACATTTAGATAAAAAGCTGACATACGTCCTTGCCATGCATACAAATCACGTTTCATTTTTTTAGGCTTGGCACATTTTTGTTTTAATTATTATAGGTTGCAAAAGTATTTCTCTCGATCTATCGCATGGTTTAATCGGTAAGTCATTTTCCACCCGGTAAGGTTTGGTTTGTGCGGAAAGTAATTAGTCCGGTAAGTTCCTTTTTCATCCGGTAAGTTCTCATCACATCCGGAAAGCACTTCTCACCTGGTAAACTCTCCATCACTCGGTAAGTGCAATCTCCATCCGGAACCTCCACCCGAAGTCACATTCATCCGGAATCTCATTCCATCCGGATCTCTTCACGTCCGGTAAGTTGTGTTTGGTAAGTTTTGAGTGGTAAGTTCTCGACGGTACCCGAGTTACCGCACGTCTCGTGATTAAAAGTTTTCAACAAAAGTTGCAATTTTTTTCTTAACGATCGACTTGCAATTTTTTTGTGACGTTTGAGACTGTTTGCGACGATTTGATTTTATTCGCGACGCTTATTATTTTTGTGACTTATTTTAGTCGTACCTGATCTAACTTGGTTTGTTTATCTTGCAGATTTCACTCTCGAAGAGTGATTTCATTCGTTCGAATCCTATAATAATCAGATTTTAAAATTTTAAAGCGAATTTATTTTATAAATTTGTTTTTCTAACTTAATTTTTGATTTTTCTTCCGCATGTTTTTATTCTTCAAAACAACACCGATTAACGATCATATTTTTTTCAGGTAACAATGTCGTATTGCTTTAATCCTTCATGTAAAGCCACTATAAAAATGCATGAAGAGAATTGGAAGAGTGCAAATGAAACGTACAAAAAGCACTTCAAAGAACTGAAGGAACAGAAACTGCAAATATCTGAAAGTGCTGATAAGCTGGCTAAAGCAGAAGAAAAGGCAACAACATTAGAGTCTGAAAACTCTGAGCTGAAAAGGAAGCTTTCTGAATTGCCATCACCAGACGAGATAAAGGCACTTGAAAAGAAAGCGCATCAAAGACTATGTGAAAAGAATATCAGGCAGACAGATGATTTGTGCAACAAGTACATCAAGGAGCTGAAGGAACTGAAATCTCAAATCTGGAACAGTTCTGAGAAGCTTGCTGAAGAAGAAGAGAAAGGTAAACTTCTCAACTGTGAAAACCTTGAGCTTAAATGTAAACTATCTTCTCTTGAAAAGACTCTTGAAAAGGAGAAAGAATGTTTTGAAAAAGAAAGACAATTGCTTAATCAAAAGCAGTCTGGTCTTTCAACCAAATCTCTTGAAGAAAAGAAGAGACTTGAACTCATGTGTTTAAAACTTTCAAAACAGATCTCCGACTTTGAAAGGGTTTTAATTTCAGAAAGAGAGAAGTTTGAAATAGAACGCAATTCTTTTACTAAAACGAATGGAGAACTTTCTTTGAAAATATCTGATTTAGAAAAAGAATTAGACTTTCTAATCAAAGAATCTGAGAAAGGGAAAGTTGAAGGTTTTAGATCAAAATGCTTAAAAGATGACTTTTCAAGAGAGAGAAAGAGTTTGCAATCCGAGATTTCTAAACTTACACAGAGATTATCTGGATTAGCAACCGAGACTTTGAAGAAACAAATGGGTAAATCTGATTCAAAGATTTTTGTCAAATCAAATGATTTTCCAAAAGATCATATTCGACCTTCCAATCTTTTCTATAATTCTCGTGTTGATAACACAGATAATCAATTTTTCAAGAAAGTAAAAATGGAGTGGAGAGTTAAAGGAACCACTCCTGCTCCAAAGTCATCCGTCCCTATAAAGAATGCCAAGAACAACACAGCTTTCCACGCTAAACCTTTTGTGAAAACTGATCGAGTTTACTCTGTTAATAAACTGATCAGCTTATCTACACAGAAGTTGTGTTGCTCTTATTGTGGAACAAGTGACTTTGTAAAGAAAGACCATGCTCAGTATTGGTATGGTACTTATAGTATCCCAGGTCCTCATAGGGCATCTAACCGTCAAGGATCCATCCCAAGATGGATACCAAAATCCCACTAATCTGTTTTGCAGGAACGTCATGTGCATTTAAATTAGAAGATTCTTTTCACATGACGAACATTCAAAGGTTAGGCCAATTTTGAGGGGGAGTACTATCGTATGCAAGGTATGTGAACTCTAACTGAATTCAAAAACCATGGAAATTCATTCTGAATAACTTACTTGCGTTACTTATTATCTAAGTTTAACTTCCATGTTTGCCATGATCAAAACTCTCTTGATTTAGTTATTTCCATGTCTCAAATGTTTGTTGATTTTTCGATGGAAATACACTCGGTTTTTGAATTCCACTTTGTGTTCATAGTTCATCATTTCGTATTAATGATTCAATTCTTATCTGATATATTAATTGTGACTTGTTCCTCACAATTAAACTTTCTAATCATTGATTGATTTTTTGAACATACTGTGCTTATTGAGTCATTCTGTTTTGCGCTTGAATCTGTTCCTTGAACCTCTGGTATTTCAACTATGACTTCTGAATAATTCAGTTCAGAACTCGGACTTCATTTTAATGACTTCTGATTACCTCAGATCAGAACTCGTTCTTAAACGCTATGACTTCTAAACAAATCAGTTCAGGACTCGTATTTCACTGTTTACTAAACTGATTTACTCGATGCATGAAAGGAGTGTTAGGAATTATACCGTTTCTATGGTCAAGCGAGAACCGGAAGGACCTACCCAAGAAACACATCCTTTATAGACAACAGTGAGGGGTCTAGATTGTTAGATGAGTTTGGAGTGAAAAGAATATGGTGAGGCTGTGACATGACTTAAAAGAATTATTGGTCCTTACCAAACCGAGTCAGTTATCCGGGTAACCACACAATCTATTCATTCTCGTTCTTTGGAGATGAATATAGAAACAGACATGGACCCAATGTCGATAACTCGTGTCACCCCACCCAGCCACTCAAGTATCTCACAACAGATTCTTGTTTCATATATTCGCGGAGGCTTAACACATAATCTATCTATTCCTCACTCGGAGGTCTTAGATATTGAAACAGGATGACATCAGCTCCGGTCTCCGAACTTTATATTATATTCACTGTGTCTATTGATTTTAACTTGCGTCCCAGGTTAAATCAATTTTTGAGCCTAATTGATATAATTCATTTCTTTCACACATGCACGAGTCTTTGTGATTCCACTCGCATATCTTCGTGATATTGCCGGAACAGTTTGAGAGGTAATTTTTAATATTTTACTTCAATGATAACTAGAAGTCCTATCAGAGATACCCCTTTGCCAACTCTGAACATAGGCCACACAATTTTTTAAATTGTTGTGATAATAGTTACTTTTGTGTTTCTGTGTTAGATGATTACCCCATTTCTGGTTACTTAATGTTTTATATGGATTCTTTTGCTACTCGTCATTTTTGTCTTTGAACGTGCATGATGCTCCGGATGCTCCTACTCATCATGAGGGGGAGAAAGGGTACAGATTCAAAGACACCGAAGATCAAGTTGAGGGGGAGTTAGCAAAAGCCGAGGGGGAGTAAAGAAGTCCCCATGCAAAAGCCAAGGGGGAGTAATGGTCAAGTTCCAAATTCCGAAAATACTTCAAACTGCTTACAAGTGATCAACTCTTCTCATCGTTTATCAAGTGGTGTTCGCTTCGAATTATTTCCTCCATCGAGCATATTGGTTCTACAAGTTCTTAAAGCTGAAGCTGAAAGCAAATTCAAATCGCGATTCAAAGAAAGATTCGTTGAAGATTTGAAGACCAAGAGCTTTATTCAAGGGGAGCGCTGAAATGACATGAAGACAAGCAACACCATTGCATTTCAAAGATTCAAGAAGAAGAGAAGATCAAGATTTGAAGGTTTCAAGACCGATTTTTATTTATATATCTTTAGGGGGAGATTGTTAGGACAATAAATGTCCTACATATTTGAAAGATATATAAATAATTATAGAGAGCTTAATTAGATTTATTATTCTTGTAAAAGCCTTAATTGTTAAATAGGCTTAGTTAATTGTGTTTAATGGGCTTAGGCCTTATTGTCTAAAGCCTAGGTATTTAAGGTTAGTGTTAGCCTTAGAATTAGGTTAGTCGTTCGATAGACGATTCACATATTCATCGAGAGTTAAATTGTTTAGAGAGAGATAGTTTATTTTCCATTCAAACCTTTTGTAAACTATCTTGATTATTGAATATGAGAGGGATGACAAGTTGAAATCATTATCTGTTCTTGTTATTTCTCATTGAATCGTTGTTACCTGTTAAATCTGGGTCTAACAAGCCCTCACTGTTTCCTCTCTAGACCCAAAAAGAATGCAAAATTCAAGGGTAAGAAGAAACAAGATGGTTCTTCGAAAGAAGCTAAACCCAAACCTAAGGATGCTAAGGCAACCTTAAAGACCCCTAACAAACCTGGACCCATTTGGAAATGGGTACCTAAAAATCTCTGATTATGTTGCAAAAGTAGTATGTGCCGATATGGTACCTAGACTCCGGGTGCTCAAGGCACATGACTGGCGACAGAGGTCTACTATCCTCATATAAAGACCAACTTGGAGAAGGATCAGTTACCTTTGGAGATAACAAGAAGGGGTATATAAAAGGCTATGTAGTCATCAAAAAGGAAAATATAACCGTATGCAAAGTTGCATATGTGGATGGCCTTAAGGACAATCTTCTCAGTGTCAGCCAACTTTGCGATACGGGTTTTGATGTCATGTTCAAAAGAACTTTCTGCTCTCTACAAGGGGAAGATACAGGCGTAGAACTTCTGCGCGCCGAAAGAAAAGGTGATCTGTACCTTATGAACTTCAGTGTCAAGAACAAAAACGGCAAGCTCTGTCTTGTCGCTTGCAAGAACGAAGAAGCTTGGCTATGGCATAACAGGTTCTGCATCTTCACTTCCATACTTTAGACAAACTTGCTAAACTTGATCTGGTTAAAGGTTTGCCCAATGTCAAATTTAACAAAGATCATTTATGTTCTGCTTGCGAAATGGGAAAACTCAAGAGAGCTTCCCATAAAGGCAAGACTGATGTGTCTTGCCCTAGGCCTCTGTACATGCTTCATATTGACCTCTGCGGTCCCATTGCTACACAGAGCCTAGGTGGCAAGAAGTATATGCTAGTGTTGATTGATGAATATTCAAGATATACTTGGGTGGAATTTGTCCGAAAGAAATCAGATGTTCCAAACATTCTGATTAATCTAATGAAAAGAATCCAAGTTCTCTATGAGTGCAGGATACAAAAGCTAAGAAGCGACAATGGCACATAATTCAAAAACTCTGTCATTGAAGCTTACCTTACAGAAGAAGGCATATCTCAGAACTTCTCTGTTGCACGCACCCCACAACAGAACGGCATGGTCGAACTTAAAAACCGCACGCTTGTGGAGGCTGCAAGAACAATGTTAACGGCATCTGGATTGCCCACATCTTTCTAGGCAGAAGCCGTTTCAACTGCTTGTTTCACCCATAATCGATCAACAATAGTGAAGAGACACATCAAAACACCGTACCATTTGATCAACCAAAGGAGACCAAATATCAAGTTCTTCCATGTGTTTGGATGCAAGTGCTTTGTCCTCAACGGCAGAGAAACTAGAGGAAAGTTTGATGTGAAGGCAGATGAAGGAAAGTTCATCGGGCACTCTGCCACTTCTAAGGCGTACAGAGTCTATGTTCTGAGGACCCGATCAATTGTGGAGGGTATCAATGTCTCTTTTGACGACTCTTTTCAGAAGACTTATGAACAAATTAGTTCAGAACTCGGGCTGAAAAAGGAATCCTCTGGCATTTCCAAGACAATAGAAGCATAACTTAATCTGCTGTTTGAAGAAATGTTCCATGATGATATTGATCCCTCTACTTGAGCCACCAGAGCCTCTGGAGAGACATCCTCTGTCGACCAGACTGATTCAGGTTGTAAAGCCCGTATCTCGGTATGTAATTTATTAGTATTAATTCTTTTCTTTTAAGTTTGATTTAATGTGGCTTCCATTAACGGGGTTAGTCGAGTTGGACCTAATCGTTAAAAATGTCGGAATTTTGGTTATTTGCGGGAAGGATGTAGTTGAGGGGCTAAAAGTGTTAAAGGGCCAAAACTCTTCATAGTTTTGGCCCATGCAACCCCAAAGACCAAAACCCATTTTGTTATTGTTTGTGTGGTGTCGTGATCGTGAAGCAAAGAAGAAACAAGAAAACTAAACAAAAACCCTACGGCCCTTTCTCCTATTTTTTTCTTCCCGTTCGTTGTCGCCGGCCGGAAAAGGGAAGAGAGAGAGAGAGAGAAACCGAGAGGGTTAGAGAGAGAAACCGAGAGAGAGAGGAAGCGTGGGTGGAGAGGAGGAGGAAGGAGGTCGCCGGCGTGAGAGAAACACCGTCGGTTTCGGTGTGGTTACGTCGTGTCGTCGTCGTCTCGAGGTAAAAACTTTCATCCGTTTCTTTCCCCGTTGTCTTTTCGATCGCAAACCACCACCACCGTCGCAGCCGCGGCTGCCGGCGATGGGGCCGCCGCTGCACGCCGTTGTGGTGGCGGCAGGGGGTGCGTATGGGTGTGTGGGTGTGTGCGGGTGTGAAGTTGCGGAGGAGTCGGGAGTGAGTGACGTTGGGAGGTCTCGCCGGAGGGTGTTACCGTAACCCTCGCCGCCGCCGCCAACCACCACCTCCGCCGGAGGCGGCAGGGGGTGGTGCACGGCTGTTGTCCAGCTTAGTATGACCTTTTTCCAGTAAGTTATTAGGCTTTCCGGGTCTGTTTGGGTTAAGACTTGACTTAATAGAATTATAATCAATAGTTATCATTTCATGTGAAATTGGCAGTTTCTGCCACTGTTTTGGGAAAGCCATAACTTTTTATAGGAACGTCGTATTGGGGTGACACCAGTGCCAAAATCTCTCATTTTGAGTCTAGTAAGTTTCTTATGTTTTTCGGAAAAACCAGTTCGGACCATAGCTAGTGTCAAACTGCTGTTTTGTACTGAAAGGTACTGTTTTTCGCTGTGCAGCAGGTTGGTTTTGTAAAATCCATAATAAATTGTAGAAAAATCGTTAGAGCGCGTGCGATATGTCCCTGGAACCCTAAGACGTGGGAATTTGTGTTTATGGTAGAATATTTCTGGTTTAATCAGTTTATAAGGGTTTAATCAGGTCCCGAACAGACCTGTGTGTTGAGAGTAAAAACTGGAGAAATGTATTTTTAAATTTAGTAGTCGTGGCTTTGGTTTGGGGCGTCACTTTGACAATTGTTAACGCTTATTTAGGTGGAAAAAGGTGAACTGGTGTTGGCCGGTTCGTGTTGCTGTTGAGGTCATAAGCTTTGCGTTTGAGGTGAGTTCTCTCACTATATAGGATGGGAATTATATTCGTGTTGCTATAGTTCGAGTGTGTTGATTATGATTGTTTGTTGATATTATTGTGGTGTGGAATATATATATTTGTGTGTATATATTGAACTGTGATTGATGTACTTCTTGATGGATGTTCCAAGAGGTATATGCGTTTGTATAATGAGTTGTGATTATATCTTCTTGAGGGTTGTTCCAAGAAGTATAAGGCCACTTCTTGATGGTTGTTCCAAGGAGTAGGTGTATTGGTATAATGAGTTGTGATTATATCTTCTTGAGGGTTGTTCCAAGAAGTATAAGGCCACTTCTTGATGGTTGTTCCAAGGAGTAGGTGTATTGGTATAATGTGTTGTGATTATGTCTTCTTGATGGTGGTTCCAAGGAGCATAAGGATTATTATTAATCGTGTTATATTTTCCTGATGGATGTTCCAAGAAATTTATGTGCTGGTATGTTTAAGGGTGATGCTGATATGATTGCGATCCTATGTAAGGATTGAATTCACTAAGCTTCGTGCTTACCCCTTCCCAATGTCGTATGTTTTCAGGTGCAAGTAGCAGTCGGGCATGACGGTACACACGGGCGCAAGGCGAAGATTGTTTAAATTGATTTTTAGTAAATGGGGATTTAATTATATTACTTTCCGTTGCTTAAAATTTGTTGACGGTTTTAAATAACGACGTTTATTCTTATTGTAATGGGATTTGTTAACTTTTGGTTTGATTATAAGGAAATGTATCACTTCTAAAAATTTTAAATTCCTTGTAACTTTTGGGACGTTACACTGGTATATCTCTAACTGGTCCCTTAAATACTTCACCCTCTTCCATTAATAATGCAGATGCAAGTGTCGAGGGGGAGCAAGCAGAGGATAACGTGAGCAAGAATACCACTACAGAGGCACTGGAAATACCAACTCCAGTAACAACAGAGGAAGCAATACCAGAAGAGAATGAGGATTCTGTCTCAATATCCTCAGAGGAATCAATACCAATTCTTATTGAAATACCTCGACAAGTTGAGACACCATATTCTAGCACAGAAGTACCATCTACAACAGAGGTTGCACCAGAACCATCGTGTGCAACAATAGAAGTTCAACTGGATGATGCAAATGACCATCTCCCAAAGATGACAAAGTGGACGAAGAGCCATCCTCAGAGCCAAATCATCGGCAGTCCTTCAGACAAAGTAAAGATGAGATCAGCCACTGCTAATTTTTGTTTCTTTACAAACTTTATCAGTTTGATCGAGCCAAAAAGAGTTTCTGAATCCCTAAATGATCCAAATTGGGTAAAAGCTATGCAAGAAGAGCTTCTCCAAGTTGAGAGAAATAAAGTATGGACCTTAGTTCCTCTGCCAAGAGGGAAACAAGCTATAGGGACAAAATGGGTCTTTAGAATCAAGAAGGACGAGGATGGGGTGGTCATCAGAAACAAGGTGAGATTGGTGGCCAAGGGATACTGCCAAGCAGTAGTGATAGATTACGATGAGACCTTTGCCCCTGTTGCACGGCTTGAAGCGATAAGGATCTTCTTAGCCTTCGCAGCCCACAGAGGTTTTAAGGTTTTTCAAATGGATGTCAAATCCGCCTTTCTGAATGGACAGATTCAAGAGGAAGTATACGTCCGACAGCCACCGGGGTTCGAAAGTGCTAAGTACCCAAACCACGTCTACTACCTTGATAAGGCTCTGTATGGACTGAAACAGGCTCCCAGAGCATGGTACGAGCGACTTTCAACCTTTCTCCTTGGTAATGATTTCGAAAGAGGTACTACGGACACTACTTTGTTCTATAAGAGAAAAGGTGAAGAGATTCTGCTTGTGCAGATATATGTGGATGGCTCTACCAATGCACAATATTGCACTGATTTCGAAAAACTCATGCAGAGCTAGTTTGAAATGAGTATGATGGGAGAACTAAACTTCTTCCTAGGACTCCAACTCAAACAATCATCAGAGGGAATTTTCATAAACTAATCAAAATATGTCTCTGACATACTTTCTAAATTCAAGCTCTCCGATGCCTCTGTCATGAAGACCCCCATGGCCACTGGATCTAAGTTACTCTCAGATCTAGAGGGAAAGTCTATAGAGTGCAAGCTCTACAGAGGCATGATTGGGTCTCTTCTGTATTTAACCGCCAGTAGACCAGATATAATGTATGCCACATGTCTCTGTGCAAGATATCAGGCTAACCCTAAAGAATCCCACCTACTTGCTTGTAACGTCCCAAAAATTACAAGCAAATTTAAATTTTTAAATAAACAATTCATTCATAACAACTCATTAATTGATACCAACGTTTCGTTTGCAAACACATAATTAATATCTTTATAGATTAAAACCAGCGGAATAAATGTTTAATTATTAAAACCATAAAACAACCAGCTCTCCTCGCGCGCCAGTGTGTACTTGTCACGCCTTGGAGCCGCTCGGACCTGAAACCACAGTTTATTGGGAAAGGGTAAGCACGAAGCTTAGTGAATTCCAACACATGCGCAGATAGAAGTTATATACACATCACCCCTATCCGCACATAAGCAACAACATCACAGTTACATAAAACGAGTAAACATCTACAAGTAATTATGTATCCAACACCTCGGCCCCATCGAGCCCTCGGTCCCACCGAATTGTAATGTAACACACTCGTCCCACCGAGTTCCCACAACGTTTCTTTCCACTTCCTCGGTCCCACCGAGTTGTAATGTAACACACTCGTCACACCGAGTTCCCACAACGTTTCTTTCCACTTCCTCGGTCCAACCGAGCCCTCGGTCCCACCGAGTTGTAATGTAACACACTCGTCACGCCGAGTTCCCACAACGTTTCTTTCCACTTCCTCGGTCCCACCGAGGTGTAATGTAAAACATTTATACTAAGCATTTAAACCAATCAAATATTACACACCACAAACAACTAGTTCACACCACAAAGACAGTAGTACATACAAACTACTATGACATGCATACAACCCCTAACTACACAGTGAGAGAACTCACCTCGAATGTGCGCCCAGCTTAATAACACAGTTCAAGCTTCACAATTACGGTCACTTCCCAGCACCTAAACGCATGTTAAAACGTGTCAATACGAGACCCGGACCCTACGACCCGACACACGCTTAAACCGTCACTAAAACTATTTTCCGTTCTCGTCAAACAGGTCTGTTCGGGACCTGTTTCGACCCCTTTAAACCCAGAAAAACCTTAATTAAATTACATGACCAGAAAGTACTCTGAGTTAGGGTTCCAAGGACATATTATACACCTCCTAACGATTTTTCTACATTTAATTACGGATTTTATAAGATCAGCCCGCAGAACAGCGAAAAACAGCACTTATCAGTATAAAACGACGATTTGGCCTAAGCTACGTTCCGAACTGGGTTTTGCACAAAACACAGAAAAGTTTCTAGACTCAAAAAGGGAACTTTTGACACCGGTTTCACCCCAAACCGAGTTACGAGCAGAAAGTTATGGTTTTCGCAAGATCAAGGCAGATTCCAGAAATTTTCACATGAAATGACGAAACACCGAACTTGCGACCACTTTTTCGCCCAGCTAGAGACCGAACCAGTTTTCCGCTAAAACACGGAAAACGTGCCCGACCCCGAACTTGAACCGTGGGCGCCAGTTTCGGCTCAAACGGAGTTACGACGGAAAAGTTATAGCCGTCGTAAAAACAGTGGCTGCACCATTTTCCACGTGAATTGATGATTATAAAAACGACGGTTTTAACGAAACGGCTTATTTAGGTGCAAGTCAAGGCTTAACGGATTCTACGGTGATTATTAATAAGACATGGCCACGCACTACCCTCTGCCCTCCGGCAGTGGTGGTCGTCGACGGCGGCCGGCGGCGGTTCATCGACGAGGAAATAAAACAACCCGCAAACCACCGCGAGACCACTACTCTCTCGATCACCCTACCGCGCACCAACGACTCACACCACCACCGCCACCCGACACCCAGCCACCACAGTGGCGGCGCGGCAGCGGCGGCCGGCGGTGGTCCTCCGGTGACGAAAACGAAAAGAAAAGAAACGTCGAGTGAAACCTTACCTCGATGACGACACAACGACGAAACCCGACACCTTCACTCTTCTTCTCTGGCGGACACGACAACGACGACGGCGACCTCCACACTTTCCGGCGGACTCCCTCTCTCTCTCTTCTCGCCGCTCTATCTCTCTCGGTTTCTCTCCTCCTCTCTCACTTCTCGTTCCTTTCTCACTGCCGCACAAAACCAGAAAAAGGAAAGGGCTCGTAGGGTTCTTTTTTTTTGTTTGGTGTTCGACTAAGGAAACGAGGGACAAAAGGGAGGGGGGTCGGTTCCCCCACATGGGCCGACCCCATGCAATCACTCTCCTCACTTGTCACAAATGGTCCCTGGGTTTGTAAGATAGTTTCCATTATCCCCCTAAAAGTTAAGTTTATTAAATGAACTAACTAACTCCAAAACTAAACCATTTTTGGTCTTCCCCGCAATTAAATATTCGTTAAGAGAAATATTAAAAAAAAATAACAAAATGTATATCGGGACACGGGCTTTACAATTCTCCCCCACTTGGATTAGACTTCGCCCTCGAAGTCTCTGCCTACGAATAGCTCCGGATAGTTCTCCCTCATCTCAACCTCAGGTTCCTAAGTCCACTTGAAACCCCTACTAAACTTCTCGAATACTATTCTTACTAGTGTACTCTTTCTAAGACACTGGGATTATGATTGGCAGAACACCCCGACAATTGAAATCATTCCTAGCCAAGCGACTACGGTTGTCCCCCAACCTTAGATATTCCATACATCCCGAGACAAATCTCAAGCTCTAACCACTCTAAAGCCGCTCACCAGTATACTCTACAGGATACTCGACTACGATCATTCCTACCATTAACTGTCGATTAACTTCCACGAATTCTAATAGACTCCAAAGATTTTCAATAAATTATCAACAAAACATCGACCCCCTGCCGAACATCGGTCCAACCGATTACAATAACAAGCATCGGCCACCCACCGATCATCGGTACAACCGATCATAATAACAAACATCGGCCACCCGCCGAACATTGGTCCAACCGATCACAATAACAAACATCGGCCACCCGCCGAACATCGGTCCAACCGATCACAATAACAAACATCGGCCACCCGCCGAACATCGGTCCAACCGATCACAATAACAAACATAAGCGTGGTATTATCCTAGACACTAACACAAATAGATATCCCCCACAACCAAATCAACTAACACACACGTAGGTCATTCCACCATAACCATCCATCACAAGTGATCATTTCAGGGTTACCACTACCATCACCATGGTTATCCTAAAATCGGCTACAACTCTCCGATTATACCAAAGGTGTTTGGCCTCAAGCCCAAAAGTCGACACCTAAATATACCACCTACCTCAAAATGGTTGATGCGCATTTATTCTCTTAATAACAAAGGGCATCAATCCCTTAACCGATACTATTCGGCCTACAGTACTAACGCGCGTGGAATACCTACCTTCCACCGTCGACGTATCATCCACACTTGCTCTACAAAGCCAAGTCACACCGTATCGAGGATACACCTTGACGTCTACCTCCCAGGTAACGCCTCAAGACCCAGCACACCGGAACTACCTCCCAGGTAAGTGCCCACAACTATATCCTCCTAGTACCTACTGGAAAGTCTAGGTTAAAACACATGAATACCGGGGTCCCACCCCGAGATACCCAACCGACCATTACCAACGACTGACTAACGTGTATAAGGATCCAAAGCAAACAGCCTACCAACAACATGCCTATTCCTGATTGACTCACTCACCCAAACATGTAAACACTCAACGTGCAAAGAATGCCAAACGGTGCGACAAAAACAACTCATCAACTAGACTCCACATCGAGCCATTAAAACCGGGCAATTGGCCCATGACTAACTCCAAGTCAAAACCGAGCAAAATGCTCCACGCTTGCTAGACCCATAGGTCGGAAAATGCGTTTAAACAAAGTTTAAGCAAGCAATACTCTGAAATCAACCTTAGTCTCAGACTCAATACGAGTTAAACAAAAGAGTTTTCCAAAAGGACTCACACCCTAAAAAAATTCTCGAAATGACACATGACACTTAACAGCACATTTCCCCAAATGGTTTACAAAATCATTTACAAAATATTTTCAACATCAGGATTTTCATCTCAAAAGATCGTATGTAATAAAACTACTATTACCTGATCGATAGTTACGCAAAACTGGACACGCTCGTCCCACATAGGAAAATCATGTTGAAAATCGTTCCATTG
This sequence comes from Saussurea involucrata, assembly GCA_033807775.1. NCBI lineage: Eukaryota > Viridiplantae > Streptophyta > Magnoliopsida > Asterales > Asteraceae > Saussurea > Saussurea involucrata. Next base: position 25,870,126 of record CM066312.1, read on the forward strand.
CAGTTCGGTTTACTCACACAAAAGCAAGCGTAATAAATAATTTCTTTAAAATGAACCGCCTCGATTCCAGTGTGGATTGACTCATGACGTGCACTTAAAGTAACTGCTTGACCTTAAACAGGGTGCGACAAAGGTGTGCACATAATTCAAAATAAGTTTCACGACATTTGATTCAAAAATTCTTCTTTTTAATCATAAAAATAACGTGGCACAGGGTTCACCACAAATTTTTCGCGCGTCAGCTAATCACACAAAACGATGACACGGTTTACAAATATATTTTTGTTAAAACACAACTGTCTCGTGTAAGTTTCAAACTTGAAGACAGAAACCAATCCGCTTCTATTAATTGGAAATATCGACTAAAACCTCATAAAATCTCAAACTGGGGGCAGGCATGCAAGCTTGTAACACTTCCTCAAGTTTCGTACTTGGGACATATAACGCCAAAACATCATAGTTTAAATATGTATTTATCGAAAATGTTCAAAATACTCGTTTATCAAAATGTCGAGAACAAAGGTTACCCCAGTATGCATACCCCTAAGTCGATAAATCGCATTTTCATGGAAATGTCAATAAAACATTTAGCTGACTAAAAAGCGCACTAAACAACTCCTTATGAAAAGTTACCAAAATTCCTCCATGCATCACTTATGTCACGCATGAATCAATCCACACACTGAACTATTTGCAATAAAACACTTAGTAATACAACCTCTCGAACAAAAAGTTAAGCGACACTAGAATTCCAAACTCATTTTAAACAAATCACCAAAATAGCCTTTATACAGACATCGTGGAATGTAACTTTTCTGTCTCAACTCTAACACATGTGGAGGAGTTCCAATGTTAGAGTCTCAAGCCGTAGTCACTTACCCAACATCTTAACCACCACAAAACACGGATATCTTCGTACCCGAAAGAACCGTTGGAAAATAACGAAAATGAGACAAATTCTAACAAAATTTGCACTCCCGTGATAAAACGATTTCATACACTTTCAAAACCATATTTCAAAATCTTGTACGTGTGCTGAGCAGTTCCCAAAATTCCAAAACACCGTCCATACAAAGATTTGAAACACAAGAATTTGTTAATGCAATCTTATTTTCAAAATAACTTCGTGCATGACTCATTCGGCATTCAACGTCTCGACCCCTACTACTCCGAAACTCTCCGGTCTACTATTGTCCTCCAGACATTTAAACCTCTTAAGGCAAGTTGGGAAATCACATCAAATCATCTTACGGGTTTTCCTCAAATCAAAGTCGGCTCTATGAGCCTATGACCCTAGCACAATCTTCCATCTTGGCCCGAAATGATCCGCTTACAACAAATATCATCCTTATCGTCACTCCAAGTGACTAATATTAGAATCGTCTTTCTACTCCAACGACTACTAGTTTAGGACCTTCATCACTACCCCCAACGATCATCACCTCAAAACACTTCGAGTACACACCTGTACTAGTAGGTTTACTATAGTCGTTCCTCCTTGTGATGGCTATTCTGGGTAGATAATATAACACATTATTAGCACATAATAACTCATACTAATAACACTCACGCTCAACTCCTTGGATTCCTCGTGACTTCCCCGACTCGAGCATTGATCCTGTGCTTCCGATAGTAGGAGCTCTACTACTACCATCCACACCTATCATCGCCCGTTCCGAGTTCCATCCCAAGGGGTCCAAGTAGTTTCTCGCCGAAACTATACACATATGCCCGCACCGGCATATGTACACACTCTTCCTAGCTCCCTAGGAATTCCATCCAAACCACTACCCTTGCTACTGCCAAATCCCTAATAGCAAGCAGCAGACATGCAATACAGTGTAACAAGCACCAAGCAAATTAGCATACATACTCATATGTTCTAGAAAGCAATCTAGCACACATACTCATACATAAACACCCTTCCCAGCTCTCTAGGAACTTCCTCTTATCCCACTACCCTTGCTACTACCGAATCCCTACTAATTATAACGGGTGACCTCGTGAATACCCGATTATATGCAGTGCGAAACAAATAGACAGTCGAATACAAGACTCTATCCTAGAACGGTTGGACTCAAACAAGAGCCGCGCAATAGAACTAAATCGAATATTCTAAGGCTATAAATCTCTTACTGCATACAACCTAGAGGGCATCCACTTAGTAACCTATCATAATTAGCATAAATTCCTAATAGCAAGTAGTTCAACATACAGCATAGTGTCCACAACAGGCAATCTAGCATGCATACTCTATGATCTAGAAAGCAATAAAACACTAAGTACCGTACCTTTCCCCTTTGGCTCCGGCTGACTGTACACACTGCGCCTCCGATCACCGTTTCTCAAACGGATCTTTCCTTCGTTTTATTTCCCAAAAACTTTAAAGAAAATTTTTATAGCCGCAAAATTGAGATCAAACACACCGAAATGCGTTTGATTCACTCAAGCCGTGCTCTGATACCAAGTTGTAACGTCCCAAAAATTACAAGCAAATTTAAATTTTTAAATAAACAATTCATTTATAACAACTCATTAATTGATACCAACGTTTCGTTTGCAAACACATAATTAATATCTTTATAGATTAAAACCAGCGGAATAAATGTTTAATTATTAAAACCATAAAACAACCAGCTCTCCTCGCGCGCCAGTGTGTACTTGTCACGCCTTGGAGTCGCTCGGACCTGAAACCACAGTTTATTGGGAAAGGGTAAGCACGAAGCTTAGTGAATTCCAACACATGCGCAGATAGAAATTATATACACATCACCCCTATCCGCACATAAGCAACAACATCACAGTTACATAAAACGAGTAAACATCTACAAGTAATTATGTATCCAACACCTCGGCCCCATCGAGCCCTCGGTCCCACCGAATTGTAATGTAACACACTCGTCCCACCGAGTTCCCACAACGTTTCCTTCCACTTCCTCGGTCCCACCGAGCCCTCGGTCCCACCGAGTTGTAATGTAACACACTCGTCACACCGATTTCCCACAACGTTTTTTTCCACTTCCTCGGTCCCACCGAGCCCTCGGTCCCACCGAGTTGTAATGTAACACACTCGTCACGCCGAGTTCCCACACCGTTTCTTTCCACTTCCTCGGTCCCACCGAGGTGTAATGTAAAACATTTATACTAAGCATTTAAACCAATCAAATATTACACACCACAAACAACTAGTTCACACCACAAAGACAGTAGTACATACAAACTACTATGACATGCATACAACCCCTAACTACACAGTGAGAGAACTCACCTCGAATGTGCGCCCAGCTTAATAACACAGTTCAAGCTTCACAATTACGGTCACTTCCCAGCACCTAAACGCATGTTAAAACGTGTCAATACGAGACCCGGACCCTACGACCCGACACACGCTTAAACCGTCACTAAAACTATTTTCCGTTCTCGTCAAACAGGTCTGTTCGGGACCTGTTTCGACCCATTTAAACCCAGAAAAACCTTAATTAAATTACATGAACAGAAAGTACTCTGAGTTAGGGTTCCAAGGACATATTATACACCTCCTAACGATTTTTCTACATTTAATTACGGATTTTATAAGATCAGCCCGCAGAACAGCGAAAAACAGCACTTATCAGTATAAAACGACGATTTGGCCTAAGCTACGTTCCGAACTGGGTTTTTCACAAAACACAGAAAAGTTTCTAGACTCAAAAAGGGAACTTTTGACACCGGTTTCACCCCAAACCTAGTTACGAGCAGAAAGTTATGGTTTTCGCAAGATCAAGGCAGATTCCAGAAATTTTCACATGAAATGACGAAACACCGAACTTGCGACCACTTTTTCGCCCAGCTAGAGACCGGACCAGTTTTCCGCTAAAACACGGAAAACGTGCCCGACCCCGAACTTGAACCGTGGGCGCCAGTTTCGGCTCAAACAGAGTTACGACGGAAAAGTTATAGCCGTCGTAAAAACAGTGGCTGCACCATTTTCCACGTGAATTGAAGATTATAAAAACGACGGTTTTAACGAAACGGCTTAAACGATTAAGTCAAGGCTTAACGGATTCTACGGTGATTATTAATAAGACATGGCCACGCACTACCCTCTGCCCTCCGACAGTGGTGGTTGTCGACGGCGGCCGGCGGCGGTTCATCGACGAGGAAATAAAACAACCCGCAAACCACCGCGAGACCACTACCCTCTCGATCACCCTACCGCGCACCAACGACTCACACCACCACCGCCACCCGACACCCAGCCACCACAGTGGCGGCGCGGCAGCGGCAGCGGCGGCCGGCGGTGGTCCTCCGGTGACGAAAACGAAAAGAAAAGAAACGTCGAGTGAAACCTTACCTCGATGACGACACAACGACGAAACCCGACACCTTCACTCTTCTTCTCCGGCGGACACGACAACGACGGCGGCGACCTCCACACTTTCCAGCGGACTCCCTCTCTCTCTCTTCTCGCCGCTCTATCTCTCTCGGTTTCTCTCCTCCTCTCTCACTTCTCGTTCCTTTCTCACTGCCGCACAAAACCAGAAAAAGGAAAGGGCTCGTAGGGTTCTTTTTTTTGTTTGGTGTTCGACTAAGGAAACGAGGGACAAAAGGGAGGGGGTCGGTTCCCCCACATGGGCCGACCCCATGCAATCACTCTCCTCACTTGTCACAAATGGTCCCTGGGTTTGTAAGATAGTTTCCATTATCCCCCTAAAAGTTATGTTTATTAAATGAACTAACTAACTCCAAAACTAAACCATTTTTGGTCTTCCCCGCAATTAAATATTCGTTAAGAGAAATATTAAAAAAAATAACAAAATGTATATCGGGACACGGGCTTTACATTGCTGTAAAGAGGATCTTTAGATACCTCAAAGGAACCAAGAATCTTGGTCTCTGGTATCCAAAGAACTCTGGCTTTGATCTTATGGCCTACACAGATTCAGATTACGGAGGATGCAAGGTTGACCAAAAGAGTACCTCTGGGAGTTGCCAATTCCTGGGTGGTAAGTTAGTCAGTTGGACTTCAGAGAAGCAGAATTGTGTGTCAACTTCTATGGCAGAAGCCGAATATGTTGCTGCTGCTAGCTGTTGCTCCCATGTTCTGTGGATACGAACTCAGCTAAAGGACTATGGTCTTGACATACAGAAGAGTCCCATCCTCTGTGACTCAAATGCCATTGCGATCTCGGCCAATCCCGTACAGCACTCTAAGACGAAGCACATTGATATACGGTACCACTTCCTGAAGCATCATGTTGAACAAGGCACAATCGAGATGTACTTTGTGTCCACGGAATTTCAGCTTGCAGACTTATTCACCAAGGCACTTGATGAGAAAAGATTCCTTTTCTTGGTGGGTAAGTTAGGTATGCTAAACATGAGCTGATCCTTCTGTAAGTGAGACTTAATCTTCCTGTACATATGTATATATTTCAATCCTTCGGTATGTAAATTCTTATCATTAAATGTTTGGAATTGCTCAGAGCCTCTAACAATTCCCACAGAAACTCTGGTGAGTTTGACCTATGTCTTATGCTTTACTTATCACATCTGATCCAAGCATAGGTCAAGGGGGAGCAGAAGGAGAACTTGAATGATCTACAGAATTTAATCATTCAAGGGGGAGCCAAAGAGGAGTTTTGATCAAATAAATCAACAGAAGTCAGGCACTATGCCGAGCAAAGGAGAATCAAAGAGTGAGTATCTCGCACAAAACCATTTTCCAAAACAGTTTTCTAGGACACTAATTTCCAAATATGTCCTAGAAACCCTGTTTAAAACTGTCAAAACTTTGGATGATCAAAAAGTTTTATGAGCTTTCAGTTATTAGAAATTTTCATTCATAGAGCCTCTGCTGAGCTCAAGAGAGCCTCTGTGACTGCAAATTTTATTCGGAAACTCTATCGATCATTTCCAATGTCTTTTCAAATGTTTTTGGTAAAGGTGCAAGCACAGAGATAATAGAAGAAGAGTTCAGATCACAGAGCTCATTTCATCACAGAGCTTCTGTCGATTTGATACTTGTGCACAAAAAAGAGTTCTGTAGGTGCGGGGTTATTTACTACTGTGACAGACATCTGCGTATAGAGACGCCCATGCGCCTAGCATTAAATGGGCGCCACACGACGTCTTATCGTGCTCTGACACTTCTGACGTGGCACACACACCTCTATTGGTCGTGTCAGTCAAACGACGGTACTGAAGCATTGGTAACAGCTGTACAAACTCGAGTGCAGACCCTAAATTACATTAAATTCACTTTTACTGTGCAAATTCTATCCGTTTCAACACCACCCTATAAAACCCCGTTTACCCCTCTTCTTCATCTTTTACGACTTTCTCTCCTCCTTACTCCGGTGAACCTTTGCAAAACCTGCAACTTCTCATTTCCTACTCCTTTCTTCAGAGAAATCATCCATGGCAACCAGAAACTCTCCGGCGAACTCCCCTGCTCAGGCTGAGCACTCTCAACACCCCTCACCAAGAAACCCTGAGCAAGAAAACAGTAGAAACTCGGTTGACTTTGCTCCGACCACCCACCTTCAATACGTTCTGGACAATGACCAGTTTGAAAACTCCCTACCACTCAAACCCATTAACCATTTCCTAGTCCCCTCGAAAACCACATTTGGGGAAGAACACGCAGTGCTGTTAAATATCCTAGAAAACCATCCGTTGAACACACTGTTGACTAAGAATGTAACCCAAATACCTGCCAGATACCTGAACCAGTTCTGGCAGAACTGCTATTACAATCCCGAGAACTGACAGATCACAGGCTATGTCTCCAGACCTGACAACTCTGAGAACCTAGAGTTAAGGTTCAACAGAACCATGCTATCCATGGAGTTCGATTTACCTACCAAAGGTCTTTTGGGGATAAAAGACTATGTATAGACCCCTTCGAACAGAGAGCTCTGCGATTTTGTAGAGATGCTGGGCTACAACGCCCATCTTACCAAACGCAACGAATTCAAGAGGAACCGCTTCCCTCCTCTGTGGAACACCCTATTCTCCATTCTCAGTAGATGCCTAACAGGCAAAGTGGGTAGCCCTAACCAGACCTCTCACCAGATATTGGCAATCATGTACGGGGTATACTATGATTTGCCTCTGGACTATGCCTCCCTAATGATGCAGGAATTAGTTAACACCATTGACAATCGGATCTCCACTCAGAAGGCAAAGGGCCTGAAAAACAAAGAACTTCCTGCTCTGCAATTTCAGAGGACCCTAGGAGTAATCTTAGAACCTCTGCTAATCTTGGAAGATTGGCCAATGGAAGGGCCCATTGTAAAAACCTACCCCCTGACCAAAATGACTCCTACAAAGCACGCAGACGGATATCAGTTCTGCAGGCCTCTGCCATCAAAACTGCTGACGTATGTTACAGATGAAGATCTTAGGTTAGCTTACATACGCGATCACAGAACTCCTGAACCGAGTCCTGTGACACCCCCACGTCTAGGAGCCTCTGTAGGATCAGTAGTAGTGGAAAGAATGAGTGCAGAGGAGTGGGCAGCAACCTTAGAATATCATAAGCTTAAACAAGAGAAAGTCCGGGTACAGAGAACCAAGGGTAAAACTTCTGCAACTTCAAGCAAAACAGCATCAACCCCCTCCAAAGCACAGAAGGCTTCAAAAGCCAAGAAAACAACAGAGGGTACCTCTGCGAGTATTGAACCTCCCCATCAACCACGACCAAAAGCTACAGTGATTGGATCCTTTGCCCTCCTCTTCCTATGGAAAAGAAGAAGAAAAGAAAAGCCCAAACTTCTGAGGAGGGAGCCCCAAAACCCAAACGAAAAAGGCCAAGAAGCCTAAAACCCCTCTAAGCAGAAGCATCAATCTTCACCGAACAACCTCTGCGATCCTCCACTCCTATTCGTTACGCAGAGCAAACTGACTTTGCTGTGTTTCTTGAAACGACAGAGATGGCCACTACCCTAGACACTTCTCGGTGGACAACATAAAACCTCCCAGATTGGAGAACTACAAACCCAAATGTCATAGTCACTGATGTTGACTCTGATCTGGAGGACAATGACAAAACCCCTGAGGGTATTCAAGCAAACACCCCAAAAGGACCTATAAACCCAGAACTCTATGCCTCTCCTCCCAGCTATGATTCACAACTAGAGAGCACAGAGGAAATGTTATAAGCCGAAGGCATTTGGGTAGAAATAGAGTCTAGGTTAGAATCTCATGTGTTAGGGTGCATGACAGAAGAAGAAAGTCAAAAAGATGCCGCAGAAGGTAGAGGCACACAACCATTACCCCCTCCCAGTGCAACCCACACATCTAGCTCTGCCAGTCTAGTGGCAGAAGGAGCTATTGAAAAAAGAAGCACAGCTCGATCCCATCCCCATCTAACCGGCCATAGGAACCTTTTTCCTCCTCTCTGCCACTCATTACCGGGGAAACCATACGAAGGGAGTCCTCTCAAAAGGACTATCCTCTTATTTGTGATCCTTCGCCCCTGATCACATCTGCAAATCCCAATAGAGGAATTTGTTTCCTCTGCCACGCACACTACAATAGGACCAAACAACTCTTCAGAGGATCTTAGAATGCACGATGGCGAAGGGACTCTAGACAAGTCCCCGAGCAAACTCGGAGATACTCCTGTCCCCACCTATAACATCCTAAATTTTCCTTAAATAATATTTTAATGAGAATTGGGATGTATTTGTGTTTTGGTTTAAACCTTGAATTATATGGAAGTTTTATAATTCATTAGGGTTAAAATACAAGGGATTAAAGTAGGATGCTACTTTTGGAAAAATGGAAAAACTTAAGGGTGGGTTTGGTCACTTTTAGAAAGTGTGTTTGGATAAAGTAGCTGAAATGAGATATTATCTCATTCAGATTTTTGTTGAAGTCGGCAGAAAGAGAGAAAGGCAGAGAGAAAAGAGAGAAAAGAAGAAAAAGGAAGAAAAGCAAGATTTTGGTTCAATTTGAATCATAAACAACATATTGAAGTTTTGGATTTGTGCAGTGTTGATCCAAACCCTCAGTGATTTGATAATGACCCTCTCTTAAATACTTAGTGAAAATTGTATGTAAACAATATGTATCAGAGTTTCACTATCGCTGATAAGTACTAAGATCTTACAGTACCGCTGATAGGAACTCTCGCTCTTTAAATTAAACATTCAGCGAACACTGTTCACCATAATGCGCTGAGTCTGTTCAGTCCTTATGGTGATCGCTGATAAGTTAGTTGTTTACTTATAATCCCTGAAGACAAGTTTCACGTCAACAAAGGTTCTACGCTGAAGTCGAAGATCAAGCTCAAGAACCAGCGACAAGTCTACTAATGAACTGATGCGGATCAGCGAAGACTCAGATTTGTCCACTCAACGTGAAGTATCAAGTACAAGACTTCAGCTATCGCTGAACTTTATCATTCGCTGAATAGTAAATGATAATCGCTGAATCAACGAAAGCTGATCATGAAGTCCTCCGTACAAAGTACATTTGTCTTAACCTCCCTTGCACGCCACCGTACGAAATGTCAGAAAAGAACCTCCGAAAATCTGAGATCGTACAACCACTCTGATACTACACTGTTCATTCATGCGGCTACTAAAGTTGTTAACAAAGGTCAATGACATGCAACCAATCCGCTGATGACACGTGTAAAGCGTATACTGAATTGCATTAAATGCATGCAGTATATAAAGAGATGAACTCACTTCATTTGAAGTAACTTGCTAACTCTGGACAAGTTCAAATCTCTCTCAAGATAGGATTTTATTAGTAATCTCCATATCTTTCTTAGTGCAAGAAACCTTAGTGTTCCAACTTGTTTAGATTTAGGTTTATCCTTAATCTTGTTTCCGCAACAAGCTGTAAATTGTTAATGATTTATCAATAAACAATTTAGAAAAGTAAAATAGCGTGTTTGTATTCAACCCCCCCCCCCCCCCCCTTCTACAAACTTGTATAGGCCTTTCGGGACCAACAAGTGGTATCAGAGCGGATTTGTTTAATCTCATAAACAAGATCTAATCTAAGATATTTCTCTTCCTTGCTATTATCTGAAAATGGCCTCCCACACAAACACAAATTATATAGACAATGGTTCTCTTGCAAAACCCCCTAGATTTTCCAGAGACAACTTCAACTTATGGAAAAATAGGATGATGCTCTTCCTAGAAGGTGTAGACCCTACTATGACCTACTATCTTGAAAACGGCCCACACATCCCTGTAACTATTGATCCTTTAGTTCCAGCCACTGCAACTCGAGCTGCTATTCCTGAAAGGCTGATTCCAAAGGAAATACACATGTGGACCGATGAAGACAAGAAGAAAGTGGCTATAGATACAAAAGCCAGATCCATACTATCCATGGCCCTTCCTGACGAAGTCTACCATTCCGTCATGAACCTGAAATCCTCAAAAGCCATGTGGGACACAATATGTGTTCAGTATGAAGGAACGTCTGAAGTCCAGGATTCAAGAAAGATCAACCTGGTAAGACAATACGAAAGCTTCATTTCTGGTAAGAATGAAACTCTCTCTGAAGTTCATCAACGTTTTAATTGCTTAATTATAGATCTTAAAACGGTTGGTAAGGAATATTCTAACTTTGAAGTGCTGAAAAAGTTTTTAGAATGTTTACCTGAAAGCTGGGACAATTATTCCATGTGTCTCAAGCTATCAAAAGATCTAAGATCAATGACACTCGCTACCTTATATGGCACATTGCTGAATCATGAGCAATCTAGCCATCTTAAGAAGAATCTTGTAAAAGATTCCAAAAGCACCCCTATTGCTTTAATCTCAGAGGAACCTTCTACTCAGCGACCCGTGGTCACTATCACTGAGTTAGAAAGTAACTCTGAAAGGTCATCAGATTCTGATTCTTCAGATGATGATGAATCCTTGGCTCTCCTAACTAAAAAGTTCAGGAGATTCGCCAAGAAGAAAATGTTTAGAAAGAACAAAACTCTTTCTATAGCTGACAAGCCTAAGTCATCAGCTTTTGTTGATAAGGCTACTGCTACTTGTTTCAACTGCGAAAAGACAGGTCATTTCGCTAACGAGTGCAGGTCAAAGAAAATCATGAGACCTTCAGCTTTTACAAAGAAATCCTTTGTTCCAAGGAATAAAGATGACAAATACTCAAAGCTGAAGGAAAAGTATGCAAAGCTGAAAAGCTTTAAGAAGAAAGGAAAAGGCCTGATGGCTAACTATGATTGGGCTGCTTCTGATGAAGAAGCCTCATCATCTGATTCTGAAGATGATGAAGCAAATCAATGTCTCATGGCCAAGATTGAAGAAGAGGAAGAAAGTTCAGACATTCACTCCACTTCAACATCTGCCATTCAGGTATCACCTTCTTTCTTTACCAATATTGCAAATATTGATGAAGCTGATAGTCTCCGTAAAATCGAACTGCTGACTAGAAGTTTATACGAAGCCATGAACGGCAAAGCTGTGGTTGAAAACCAAAATCTTGATCTCGCTGAAAAGCTTAAAAACTGCCACCTTCAAATAGAAAAGCTTTCTAAATTTGAAGAAGATTTTAAAGATCAAGTCCATTTAAATCAGCTAGTCAAAATCGAACGAGCGAAAGCTATCGCTGCATTAAAAGCTGAACAAGCTACTGTTGAAGGATGGTGTAATTCTTCAACAAAGATCACTGAGATAATTAAGGCTCAGATTCCTCTGAGTGATAAACGTGGTTTGGGTTATAAATATGATACTCCAATACCAACCACTGAACGTTCAATGCTTAAATTTGGAACGTTCGTATCCTCAGTAGCTGACACTTCTTCATCTCAGTACTCCTCGTCGGTTACACCAATCCCTGAGGAAACTCCTACCTCCTCAAAAGGTAAGGAGAAAATGGTTTATTCAAAACCTACCTCTGTCTCTAAAGACAAAGGTAAAGGAATTGTTATTTATCAAAATCCTCAGAAGGGTACCTTAGTACCTAAGCTGAATGCTTCCAAAGCCTTAGTGATTCATTCATCTGGTTCTAGAAATCAGACCTCTGGATCAGTTCAGCGACCTACTCCTAGACTCAGAGTAGATATCCTTGGTAAGAAATCTGAAGAACTAAATGTTCGTCCTATTTCAAAAACCAATAGTGTACTTGGTGCTGGCACTTCTAATTCCAAATTAAAAGCTCAGCACTCAAGTGGTCCTAGAACTAATTTTAGTTATAGGAAATGTTATCACTGTGGACTTACCGATCATATTGCAAGTAAGTGTCCCACAGCCACCAAAGATGAAAAGATAGCTAAGGTGAAGATAGCACCCAAGAAGACCAAACCAGTTGCAATTCAGGTCAAGGTGACTCCTACCGCTGAGGTCAAGAAATTGACCAAAGTGAAGAAAGACAAAGCTGAATCTTCAAATGCTGCGAAGACTGCTGAACCCATTCCAACTACTTCCTCTTCTACCCCCACTGAGAAGTGTGTATACATGGTGAAGTGGGTACCCAAGCAAAAATAATCTTCCTTTGTATTGCAGGTTAAGAAGGGTATCTGGTATCTCGATAGCGGATGCTCTAGACACATGACTGGAAAGAAAAACCTGCTCGCTGATTACAAGGAAGAGAAGGGTCCCTCTGTGACTTTTGGTGGAAATGGAAAAGGACATACCCGAGGGTATGGTGTACTTTCAAATGGTACAACATCCTTCAGAAGAGTCGCATATGTTGAAGGGCTGAAGCATAATCTTCTAAGCATCAGTCAGCTTTGCGACATGGATAACAAAGTGATTTTCACTAAGGAATCATGCTTTGTCTCTGACAAAAAGGAGAAGATAGCTCTCAGCGGTTATCGTTTGGAAAATGTTTACGTTATAAACATGGACTCAACAACCACTGAGAACTCCTGTTTCTTCTCAAAAGCATCTTCTGATGTTAACTGGCTATGGCACAAAAGGCTCTCACATCTCAACTTCAAGACACTGAATACTCTTTCATCCAAAGAGTTAGTAACTGGTCTACCTCAACATTCATACGCCAAAGAGTCCTTATGTTCAGCGTGTGAAAAAGGGAAGCAGACCAAGGCAAGCTTTAAGTCAAAGCAAGTTTCCTCAGTGTCATCTCCTCTACAACTACTCCATATGGATTTGTTTGGCCCCGTTAACAAACAATCCATCGCTGGAAAGAAATATACGCTGGTCATAGTTGATGAATTCTCTCGTTACACATGGGTAATGTTTCTCCGTTCTAAGAGTGACACCCCTGAAGAACTCATCACCTTTGTTCGGAAGATAGAAACTCTGAACAATATGACTGTTCGCTCAATAAGGAGTGATCATGGAACTGAATTCAAAAACAGTTCTCTTGATTCCTTCCTTGAGAGCAAGGGTATTTCTCACAACTTTTCGTCAGTGAGAACACCACAACAAAACGGAGTCGCTGAAAGAAGAAATAGAACAATTATTGAAGTTGCACGTTCAATGCTCAGCGATTCTCACCTGCCTACTCAGTTTTGGGCAGAAGCTGTCAACACTGCTTGTTTTACGCAAAACAGGTCGCTGATAGTTAAAAGATTCAAAAAGACAGCCTATGAACTCTTTCATGGGAGAAAGCCTTCAATCAGCTTTCTTCACATCTTTGGATGTCAGTGTTTCATACTGAACAACAGAGATGCCCTTGGAAAGTTTGATCCTAAGGCTGATGATGGAATCTTTCTTGGATACTCCTCAGTTTCCAAAGCCTTCAGAGTCTTCAACCGAAGAAGACAAACTGTAGAAGAAACTATTCACGTCACGTTTGACGAATCCCGTTCAGCGAACTCTAAACCGAACGCTGATACAGAAGAACTAAATCAATGGATGTTTTCTCATCTTGGTGATTCAGAAGATGTTCCCACTCCTCATGCTCACACAGTAGAAAATGATGGTCCTATCATTCCAAATATGTAAAATAGTGAAGCTGAAACATCTTGGGTCTCAGCTGTTCCTATAAACACTATACCTACAGTTGATCCAAATGTCTCAGAAATTCCATCTATTTCTCAGCAATCAGTGAATGAAGTGGCAAACGCAAACATTCCTCTCTTAGCTGATAATCCAGAAGTAGCTGAAGCCTCATCTTCAGTTTCTCCAGTTCAGACTGAGTCAGCGACGCATGCTCCGGCTCAGCGATGGACTGTAAATCACCCAATCGATCAAATTCTTGGTGATCCCAACGCTGGTATTCAGACTCGTAGAAGTGCAGGTAATATTTGTTTATTTGTTAACTTTATTTCTCTAACTGAACCAAAGAAAATAGATGATGCCCTCAGAGATCCAAACTGGGTCAGCGCTATGCAAGAAGAGCTGACTGAATTCGAAAGAAACAAAGTTTGGAAACTTGTTCGTAGACCAACTGACAAAACGGTGATAGGCACTAAATGGGTCTATCGAAACAAGTTGGACGAACATGGTACTGTAACTTGCAACAAAGCTCGTCTTGTTGCTCAGGGATACAGACAAGAGGAAGGCATAGATTATGACGAAACTTTTGCTCCAGTAGCAAGACTTGAATCTATTCGTCTTTTCTTAGCATATGATGTACACAAAAACTTCACTGTACATCAGATGGATGTTAAGTCAGCGTTTCTAAATGGAAAGCTGAATGAAGAAGTATATGTGGAACAACCTCCAGGATTCTCAGATCCTAAGCGTCCAGGTTATGTTTATAAACTGGACAAGGCACTTTATGGCTTAAAGCAAGCTCCACGTGCATGGTATGATACTCTCTCTACTTATCTCCATATTGAAAAATTTGAGCGAGGTAAGATTGACAAAACTTTGTTTTTTAGAAAAGTAAAAGGTCATATCATTTTAGTTCAAATATATGTTGATGACATTATATTTGGTTCTACTAACCCTGAGCTTTGTACTCGTTTCGCTGATAGAATGAAAGATGAGTATAAAATGAGTATGATGGGTGAACTAACATATTTCCTTGGTCTTCAGATTAAGCAAACTGAAAAAGGAACTTTTATAAATCAGGGAAAGTATGTTAAAGATATGCTGAAGAAATTCGACTTAACTGAAAGTTCAGCTATGAAAACCCCTATGGCACCACCGATGATACTTGATAAGGACACAAAGGGTGTTCCTGTCAATGTCACGCTGTACCGTGGGATGATCGGCTCACTATTGTATCTTACAGCTAGCTGACCCGATATTATGTTTGCAACATGTCTGTGTGCACGATATCAAGCTGAACCTAAGATATCCCATATGAAAGCTGTAAAGCGAATCTTTCGATATCTTAAGGGTACAGCGAATCTAGGTCTTTGGTATCCCAAAGATTCAGGATTCGATCTAACCGCCTATTCAGACAGTGATTTTGCAGGTTGCAAAATGGATAGGAAAAGCACCACAGGAGGATGTCAGCTCCTGGGTGGAAAGCTGGTAAGTTGGACAAGTAAGAAGCAAAACTCAGTGTCCACTTCCACAGCTGAAGCTGAGTATGTAGCCGTTGGAAGCTGCTGTTCTCAAGTCTTGTGGATGAGAAATCAGCTACTAGACTATGATCTTCAGCTCTCCAAAATTCCAATCTATTGCGACAGCACAAGTGCCATCGCTATAGCAAACAATCCAGTGCTACACTCAAAGACAAAACACATAGAAATCAGATATCATTTTATCAGAGATCATGTGATGAATAGTGATATAGAACTTCATTTTATCCCAACTGATTATCAGTTAGCTGATTTGTTTACCAAACCTCTTGATGAGACAAGATTCAACTTTCTCATCAGCGAGCTTGGAATGTTGAACTTTGAAGGATAAAATCTTCAGCGGTTCACATTTATCAGCGATACGTTTATACATTCTTGTATAGGCTTCGGGATAAAATCAACTTTTATAATCCATTTCATCATCTTCTCTCTGAATAAACTTGGTTAAACTGATATCCAGGTATGTTTTCTCTCTCTGACAATCGCATGTAAATGCAAGATTTCAAAATAAATTGCATCGCTGAATATCTCTTCCTTAACAGCGATATTTTGAAAATTCCTTAAACCTTCACTGATATTTCTATTCAGTGCTTCATGTTTTTCAAAAGAGTCCCTGAGTTTTTCAAAACCTCAGAGACATCCTAAAAGAATGTGAAAGGACAGTTGTGACGTCATTGCAACGGATAACACACGGCACGATTTCTTTCTGACACACGTTTGCACGTTTTGTTCAAACTTCCAATCAAATGCAAACACGTGTCCGTGTCATGATGAAAACCTTTTCCCGCTCAAGGTTTTCTCTCTCTAAAAATCCCTATATAAACAACTCTTGGTTTATATTTGTCTTTTACGCGAACAATCTTTCTCCACAAGAAAAGAATTCTCTGTTGCATTTGTGCTCTCAAAAACCTCAAGAACTGTTCATCATCTTCTTCATCAAAACTTCAAGGTTAATATGTTCTTTTTTTTATCAAATGCGTATAACTTGTTTTCGATCTTCTCTTTGTTTTAACAAGATCAAACAAAAGAACTTTTTAAAATAAAATCATTTCTTTCATGGTTTTATGAACACAACCATTTCATGGTTGTTCTTCAAGTTTTAAATCTAAATCTTAAACTTGTTCTTCATTCGTATCCATTTTTCTTTTAGAAACTGGAATACAAGATTTTATGGGTTTTACTTTTCTTTTAAAATCAAGAAAAACCCTAATCTTCATTAAGACATTTTTTTGTCTGAATGAAATGGACAAGATTCGAAAAATCTTAACGGAAATTTCTTTCCACATTAAGATAATTCTTATCTGTTAACATCTTTGGTTGAACTGATAATACAGTGATATGGCATCTTCAAAGCTGAATGTTACCGCTGAATCCATCTCCACTGACTCTGAGGAAATGGAAATCTTCAAAGCCCCCCAGGTGAAGTTCGAGCTGGATCAACTCGATTGGACTAAGGCCAACAACCTCTCAGCTCTTCTCGAGTTTCCTCCTCGGAAGCAAGTATCACATCTGGACGATGCTGTAAGTTTTCTGAAGAACAGCCCCATCTACACAGCCCTGACCATAACACCTCCTGCCAGTCAGCGGCTCTTATCCCAGTTCTGGTACTCTGCCAGACACACTGAGCTACCTTCTGCCAAAGATCCATCCAAAACCATAGACTGTATACTCAGCGATACTGAGTATGGCACCATCAAGATCACACCCGCAATTATCCGCAAAGCCCTAAACTTCCCAAATGCCTCCAAAGAAAAACCCTTCATTCCATTCCCTGACCACAAAAAGCATGCTGACAGAGAAGCAATCATTGCTTTCCTTGACGCAATGGGTTATATCTGGGATATTGGAAGGGACAAGAAGCCTGAGAAGAAACTGACGCTGATAAAGAAATCCAAAATGCCCAGCGAGATGAATTTCATCTTCGCTCACCTGATCAGCTGCATGACAGCGAAATCCGGATCTTCTGATCAAGCCGCCCAACCTCAGCAGTCCATGGGATACGCACTGCTGAAAGGTCTAAATATTGACTGGGCCTCCATTATTTATGAAGACCTGATTCAACGTGTCGATTCTGCCGCTGACAGACCAGCATGGGTTCCTTACCCACGATTCATCAGCGCCATCTTTCAATATGGCCTGAAGGACAGCTATCCTGAAGAGGGTGATCTGAAACTTTCTCAGATTGGCCCTAAGGTTCTCGACTTCAAGCCTGTCGCCAATGAGGTACGTCTCTCTACTCTTCTCTCTTTTCTAAATTCTCCGCTTTCTGTGGCTCCTTCAGCGACAATACCAATCGCTGATACCCCGGCCACAACATCCTCTCCTTATAAGAAAAGGAAACCTTCACACACCCAACTTGATTCCAAAAGGATCAAGAAAACCAAGGAGCAACCCCAACAATTCCATGCTGAAGACTCCTCAGCTCGTTCTGAAGAGCTGAAGGAAAGTTCCGTGGTACGCTCTGCCACACCCGTGCAAGCCATCCCTCCAATCCAGACTTCAGCGTCTCCAAACGCTGAGGTTAGAAACTTGGAAACTACCCAACCTCCCTCAGTCTCTCAAAAGACTGATGAAGTGATTGTCAGCGATTCCAACGCTGAACTCATAACCCGAACCCCAATCTTAACCTTCGCTTCTCCCTCCACTCACTTGGACACTCCTCCAGCAAACACTGGAGATGCCATCATTCCAGAAGCCGCCGCTGATGCTTCTCAACAAATGATGAAGAAAGGACCTGCAGAGTTCACCATACCTCACCGTACTTTCGAAGAGGATATGGAACACTATTCAGGAACTTGCAACTTCGACGAGTTCATCAATCCTCCTGCATGTACTAATCCCACCTTAAACACTGTAACTAAACCTGAAACTTCTGAGCTGTCCTTTGTTCACAAGTACTTATATGTTACAGGTCCTAATTTGGGAGACATCAACGCCTCGCTGAAGTCCGTGGAAACAAAGTTGTCCAGTCTCACCACCACACTTTCCAACAACTCAACAGCTGTAACAAACGCTGGAGAGAACTTGACAAAGCTGACAACGGTGGTGGAGAAGAAAGCTTCCACTGAAGACATCAAGAGTCTTGATAAGACGCTCAGCGATTTTGCCAAGGTGCTCTGTGACATCCACACTGACTACATAAGCCTCAAAACATCAGTTTCGACCATGTCCAGCGAAGTAACAACGCTGAAGACATCGGTTGAAAAACTCGAGGGTGATATGTCAGACATCGGTTATAACTTTCTGTAGAAACCATCAAAATTACTCATTTTCTTTCTGGGAATTTCTCAGATGAGTTAGGTTTCACATGCACTTGGTTTCATTCAAAAATATGGAGTTTTGGTCACTTAAACATTTTATACAAGTCAAGTGTGCCAAGCTGTCCAAAATTGGCAGATTGGTACATGCAGCTTCATTCGTCCATAACTCACTCAAAAGTTATCAAACATTTGTGAATCTTTTTCCATAAGATACCTTTATGTGTTAGGTTTCCAAAGCATGCAAAAACTTTGAAAAATATTAAGTTTTGACCTTCCAAAGGTCTGTTTTTCACAGAAGGGTGCAATCTGTTTTAGGCCCTGTATGACACAAGTTAATAAAAATTATTTGGACCCCTTAAACACCTTCAAAATTTAGTAAATTTGGTCAAAATAGCCTTAACTCAGTATAGTACTACATATAAAAAAATGAGTAAATTTGTCATTCCAGAAAGAGTATTTCAATAGCCATTTTTGAAGTACAAAGTTTCTGCCAGATTAAGCATTTTGAAAGTGTATGAGATTTTATTATTATAACCCTATGTATATATATATACATGATTAAAACATTGGGACAATGTTAAACTCTTCATTTCAAACTAAATACTAAAAACAAAGGCATTTCACAAGAGGTGGACTAAATTAGTCAAGTATAACCTTGATTGGATATGAAGGACTTATAGAGCTTGTTTGACTTTATAGGAGACCCGTAAAGCCTTAAGCAATCAAGCTTGCACTACTTCGCGTCTACACTTTAAGGTGAGTAATCACAGCCCCGTTTTACTTGTTTAAATGTTTGGGGTGAAAAGCATGTTATGATTTTTAAAATGCTAAATGATTCATGATATTAAATTGTGGATATTTATGCTTTGAGAAATGAGTACTAATGAATGGACAAATGTACATAAGTGATAAAGATATGTTGAGTGATAATGAAAATGGTAAGTCCCCAATAGATACACTACTTATTAACTCGTAACGAGCCGGTGATACTTGTGGATAGCGCTATTTGGTTTGACAAACCCACCTTAACTGACGAGTAGGGGTGCACTTTATCTGTTAATAATGTTCTACTCATGTGGCCATCATACCACCTCTGAGGTAGTCCGGGGCGTAGATTGTCGGAGGCTTAGTAGTGGCTCAACACTTATATATCTTACAAAAATCACTCATCGTAAATTGTACTCATAAATCTTTTAAATTTGGAGCTTGTCATGAACGAACGTTTCATGAGAGTAACCATTGGATGAAAAATTGTTGTGTGTATGGAAAAACCTGTGAACTCACCAACTCTTTGTAGTTGACCTTTGTTTTAAACATGCTTTTCAGGGGCTAAGAAGGTAAATGATAAGGTTTAATTTATCTTGCATGACGACATCAACCGAGACTCGTCTTTTGTCATATCTTGTTAAAAACACTATTTTGGGTTACATGTAAATTTTGGATTGTAAACCCTTAACTTTAAATATTTGGAACTTTGTAATGTATTACCTTGTGTAATTGTATGGTTGGTGTTGTTTATTTCCTAATGCTATGAAACTCTATCTGTTACATCTCGTGTTTCCGCTTTAGCGGGGTGTGACAGAAATTGGTATCAGAGCCATAGGTTATAGAGAATGCCGGTTTCTTATGGAAACCACATCTATAACCCAACCATAAAGCAAACTACTTTCAAAACGGTTTTCGAAATGATTGTCTAAAATCTGAAGTATATTGCTAATATAACCAAGTCGAATGTCACATTATTATACCTCAATTAAACAAAGCCTGATCACCTATGTTTAATTCGGGTAAATATAATGAGAGACTCGGGTTGGTCATAATGGAAGTATGCTTAAGATAAATTTTCTACTTAAAATTTTGAAAGCATGATTTTGTGTGTGTCGGCATAAACCTTGCATATTTTAGGCACTTACAATAATACACATAATAACAAAGTCTACTATTATCGCAGCTCCCTATGTCATCCGAACACGACCCATCCGAACACGACCCATCGGAACACACTCTCTCCGAGCACTCGTACTCGGCCGACCCATCCGGCTACGTCACTAGCCGACCTAGGGACCGTAGACCTGCTGAAGTGGAAAGAGACCCGTACGATGTCGACCTTGAAATAAACTATGCATCACTCATTCGACCCCATCCGACTACGTTGCGTGGTCCAAGAGTAATAACCACGGCAAGGAAGAGCGTACCATTACCTAGATGTGTGAGATTCACAAACCCATCAAGAGACATAGGAGAGTCGTCCCGGCAGGGGGCGCAATCCGGAGCCACCCAAGTGGTAACCGGGGTTCCTGTGGCTCATCCTCCCGGCATGACCACGCGGGAGAGCCAGTGGGTCCTATTTATATCGCAGGATGTGCAACATCATAAGGAGAGATTGGACATACAGCATGAACACCTGAATGCAATAATGGGGGTCTTAAATGCACATAATGAGGTCTCCGATAGAACCATGGAGGTAGTTGATGCCACTAGGAGGGAGATGAGGACCCTGTATATGTACTTAATGTGGGTGATAGGAGCACTGGTGTTGATGATAGGGATGCTGATTTGGATGATGATGCACTAGAAGACCAATTATGGTGGAACTTTTGGGATTTATTTAAACTTAAACTCATATTTTTGGGGCATTTAGCCGTTTAAATTTCAAACATTGCATGTTTTGTTACTGTTTCTTTTGGGGAATTGAATATGTACGGCTTATAAATGAAATGTTTGGTTAATGTTTATATATCTCAACTACTTTAATGCATGATTATGAAATCGTGGTATGTTATTATGACAATATGTGTTGATAATAATGATAGTATGCATGAAGTAGTATCATAACTTGGATTAACATAACAAGTAGGAAGTGTAACCAAGTAACAGAATTGGTGACCATGCGACTAAATCCTTAATTAAGACCATAACTGTAGGACTATGCCTCCAAGAAGAGAGGATCCTGAAGTCGCACGGCTAGTGGCTGAGCAAATTATGGCTGCACTTCCGAACATTGTCAGCCAAGTAGCAGCTGGACTGAATGCTAATCCAAACAATGCGGGAACGGCCGGAAATCGGGAATGCACATACAAGACTTTCAGGGGCTGCAACCCTAAGGAATTCCACGGAACTGAGGGAGCCGTTGGATTATTGGCTTGGGTAGAAGGTATGGAGTCTGTTCTCAATATCAGTAAATGTACTGAAGGAAACAAGGTGGAATATGCCGCTTGCCTTCTGCAAGGACGGGCATTAACATGGTGGAACACTCAAGTACAAACCCGAGGCCGGGATGTGGCCAATAGACTGTCATGGGATGAGTTCAAAAAGATGCTCAAAGAGGAGTACTGCCCAAGGAGTGAGATCCAGAAGCTGGAAGCAGAACTGTGGAACCATGAAATGAAAGGAAGCGACATAGACTCTTACACTGCCCGTTTCCATGAGCTGGCAAAGCTGGTGCCACTCTTGGTGACGCCCGAGGAAAACCGAGTGGATAGATACGTGTGGGGTTTATCTAAAGAAATCAGAGGAAATGTGACTTCGGCCGACCCGAAGACTCTTCAAGAAGCAGTGAATCTAGCAACGAGACTCACTAACAACGCAAATCGTTCGAGAACAACTGGGAATGACAAAGCCGGAGGGAAAAGAAAGATAGAAGAGCCTGCAAGAAGAAAATTTGGGGGAAGATCAGACAAGGGTCAGAGAGTGACCGGAAATTTCGGAATTCAAGCACAGGCAGAGGAGAAAGAAAGGGGGCCATGCCCAAGATGCGTCAATTGCAATAATCGACACCTCGGAAGATGCATCATTTGCTCCAAGTGTAACAAAGGAGGTCATGTCGCCAAAGATTGCAAGAGCGGGGGAAAGCGAACCTGTCACGAGTGTGGGAGCCCAGATCACTTTCGGAGCGCATGTCCGAAACTGAACCGAAGGCCTAATGCAAATCAAGCGCGACCATTCAATCAAGGGAATCAAGGAGGTCAGGCACGAGGTCGAGTGTTTGAAATTGGAGCAGATGAAGCAAGACGAAACCCAGATGTAGTCACAGGTACGTTTCTCTTGAATAATCATTATGCAACAGTATTATTTGATTCGGGAGCGGATAGGAGCTTTGTATCACTAGAGTTTAGGCTGAAAATTAACTTGGAACCTCAAAAGTTGAAAGAAGCCTATGTTATTGAATTTGCTAATGGACAGGAAGTTAGGGCCAGAGATGTAATTAAAAATTGTACCCTAAAACTGGCAGAAAAGGATTTTAGCATAGATTTAATCCCAATCAAGCTAGGAAGCTTCGATATAGTCGTAGGTATGGATTGGTTATCGAAAAATCGTGCTGAAATCGGTTGCTCCGAAAAGATCGTCCGAATACCACAAACCGAAGGAAGAGTACTTGAAATACAGGGAGAAAACTCCGGGAGAAAATTCAAAATGGTGTCGAGTATGAAGATGCGAAAGTATTTGCGGAAAGAATGTGTTGCGTTTCTGACACACGTGGTGGATAAGGAGATCAAGGAGAAGAATATTCAAGACTTTCCAATAGTACGAGATTTTCCCGAAGTATTCCCAGATGAATTACCTGGATTACCCCCACCTAGACAAGTGGAATTTCATATTGACTTAATTCCGGGAGCGGCACCCGTGGCGAAATCACCTTACCGGTTAGCACCTTCAGAAATGCAGGAGTTGTCAGAACAACTTAAGGAGCTACTCAATAAAGGATTCATCAGACCCAGCTCTTCACCCTGGGGAGCTCCAGTTTTATTCGTTAAAAAGAAAGATGGTTCATTTCGTATGTGCATCGACTACAGGGAACTTAATAAGTTGACCATCAAGAACCGATATCCCCTTCCTCGAATCGATGACCTGTTCGACCAACTTCAAGGCGCTACGTACTTTTCAAAGATTGACCTACGGTCTGGATATCATCAAATGAGGGTTCGTGAGGAGGACATTCCTAAGACAGCGTTTAGGACTCGATATGGACATTATGAGTTCCTAGTCATGCCTTTTGGACTGACAAACTCTCCAGCAGTCTTTATGGACCTAATGAACAGAGTATGTCGACCGTACTTGGACAAATTCGTAATTGTGTTCATAGATGATATATTAATCTATTCGCAAAGCAAGAAGGAACATGAGCAACATTTAAAGCAAATACTAGAACTGCTCAAAGACCAGAAGCTGTATGCTAAACTTTCCAAATGCGAATTTTGGATTCGTGAAGTGCAATTTCTTGGGCATGTAGTTAATAAAGATGGAATTCATGTCGACCCGGCCAAGATAGAAGCCATCAAGAAGTGGGAAGCCCCAAAGACTCCGACTGAAATTCGTTCGTTTCTCGGTTTAGCTGGTTACTATCGGCGTTTCATTGCAAATTTCTCCAAAATTGCGCAACCATTAACGGCATTAACCCAGAAGGATAAGAAGTTCGATTGGGGAGAGAAACAAGAAGAAGCTTTTCAGACGCTTAAGCATAAGTTATGCAATGCACCGATCTTGACCCTACCAGAGGGTGTACACAATTTTGTTGTTTACTGCGATGCCTCACACCAAGGGTTGGGGTGCGTGCTAATGCAAAAAGACAAGGTTATTGCCTACGCATCAGAGCAACTTAAAGTTCACGAGAAGAATTATACCACCCATGATTTGGAACTAGGAGCCGTAGTGTTCGCACTCAAGATTTGGAGACATTACCTCTACGGCACTAAATGCACCGTCTTTACCGACCACAAGAGCCTACAACACATTTTCGATCAGAAAATGCTGAATATGAGACAACGGAGATGGGTTGAACTGCTTAGCGATTACGATTGCGAGATAAAGTACCACCCAGGCAAGGCTAATGTAGTAGCCGATGCGTTGAGCCGAAAAGAAAGAGTGAAGCCATCGAGGGCAAGAGCCATGGGAACGATGGTCCGGACGAGCCTTAAGGACCAAATTCTCGAAGCTCAAGAGGAAGCATTAAAAGAGGAGAATTTGAAAAACGAAAACCTACACCGTTTGGAAGAAGAATTTGAAACACAACCAGACGGGGTGCGTTACTTCCGAAATAAAGTTTGGGTACCTAAGGTTGAAAAACTGCGAGCAGTAATCTTGGATGAAGCTCATAAATCAAGATATTCAATTCACCCCGGGGCCGATAAAATGTACAAGGATCTGAAGGAATACTATTGGTGGCCAGGGATGAAGAAAGATGTTGCTTGTTATGTAAGCAAGTGCCAGACATGTGCACTGGTTAAGGCTGAACATCAGAAACCATCAGGTCTGCTTCAGCAACTTGAGATTCCCGAGTGGAAATGGGAACAAATAAGTATGGATTTCATAACTAAGTTACCCAGGACAAGGAAAGGACATGATTCAATCTGGGTTATAGTGGATCGGCTTACGAAATCTGCACATTTCCTGCCTATCCGAGAAGACTTCAAGGTGGAAGGACAGCTGATAAGACCCGACATAATTCAGGAGACCACGGACAAGATCGTAACCATTCAGGAAAGACTGAAAGTAGCCAGAACTCGTCAGAAGAGTTATGCAGATAATCGCAGGAAGCCGTTGGAATTTCAGGTGGGCGATAGAGTACTACTCAAGGTATCGCCATGGAAAGGTTTGGTACGATTTGGGAAGAGAGGCAAGTTAAGTCCAAGATATATCGGTCCATTTGAGATACTGGAAAGGATTGGACCAGTTGCATATAGACTCAAACTACCACAAGAGTTAAGCGCTATTCACGACACATTCCATGTGTCGAATCTGAAGAAATGCCTATCGGATGAATCATTGGTCCTACCATTAGAAGATATACAAGTGGGCGAGCAGTTACGCATTATAGAAGAACCCGTGGAGATACTTGGCCGAGATGTTAAACGGTTAAGACGTAGCAAGATCCCGATCGTAAAAGTTCAATGGTGTGCAAGGCATGGACCAGAATACACTTGGGAGCGGGAGGATTTTATGAAAAGTAAATATCCTCAGCTGTTCGTCAAGGAACCAACTGAGAATGCCAGTCATTAAATTTCGGGACGAAATTTCTCTAGCGAGGGAAAACTGTAACATTCGGCAAAAATCTAAACTTCCAGGTTAGCATCTGTTAAACCCTCACTAATGTTAATAGAGGGAAAATACCCTGATAGGACCCATTCAGAAAATATTAAAGCGAAAGATCGCCAGAATTCCCGGTAGTTGCCTAAAAGACCCGGTTTTGACCCAAGACTAACCGGAACACCTTGTGAAATGCCAAAATACCTTAAATAACATATAACCTATATAAAAATATAGGGTTTTACTTCATACATGAATCTTTCTTTTATAAGATTTAATAAAAACAAGAAGGTATTTTAAGAGTGTGTTTTGAAACCTATTCATAAAAATAAAAATGATCTTAACAAAGAAATGATTTTGGGCTATAATTTTAATAAAAAAAATATATAAGCCATGGGTTGGGGGCCCATGTAGGGGCCGGCCACCCCCTCCCCAAATCCCCTCATTTGTTGCAAAATTTTATTCATTTCAAACTTGGAAGAAAACCATCCATCTTCCTCTATTCTCTCTCCATCCTTCTCCTTCTTCCTTCTTCCTTCTTCACTTTTCTTCAACCAAAATACATTCAAACTCCAGAATATTTCGGACCTAAATTAAGTTTTCAAAGCAAAAGATTTGAAGTTGGAAGTACTTGCATTATCCTCCTAAGGTAAGAACTCCAAACTTGTGTTATTTCATAACTTTTTGGCACTTTTTATGCCATTTTCCTACTTTGTTCTACTCTTTTATTTCATCCAAATGGATGAACTCTTTTTCTTGTTCTAGAAGGGAGATAAAACACCAAGGACATGAGAAATGTCCATAATGTGGTGAAAATCTATGAACTTCCATCATGAACTTGAGAAAAATGAGCAAAATCATCAAAATGTGGGTTTTGTTCTTTCACAAGAATCTGGAATTTTTGACTTTGCATGCACATTTTCTTTATAAGTTTAAAGTATTCTCTTTCAAAAACATGTTATATGATGTTGGGATTGAATCCTTAACAAAGGAACCCACATCTATGGATGTTAGAGTGCTTAAAATGTGATTTCCTAAAGAATATTAGAATTTCAGAATCTGGCAGATTGGTTGCATGTACTTAGGACGACCATATCTTGGTCAAATCATGTCCAAAATTCCTCATTTTTCTTCTGGAGTAAGGTTTAATGAGTTAGGGTTCAAACCCAACTGGTCTCATAAGAAAATATTGAGATTTGAGCCTTCTACTCCTTAGAACAAATTTGGTGTGCAGCAGATGACCAACCAGATTGTTGTGTTACTTTGTTTTGCTTATAACTTTCTGTAGAAACCATCAAAATTACTAATTTTCT
The DNA here is from genome assembly GCA_033807775.1 of Saussurea involucrata. Lineage (NCBI taxonomy): Eukaryota > Viridiplantae > Streptophyta > Magnoliopsida > Asterales > Asteraceae > Saussurea > Saussurea involucrata. The sequence continues at coordinate 25,897,131 of CM066312.1, forward strand.
TTCTGGGAATTTCTCAGATGAGTTATGTTTCACATGCACTTGGTTTCATTCAAAAATATGGAGTTTTGGTCACTTAAACATTTTATATAAGTCAAGTGTGCCAAGCTGTTCAAAATTGGCAGATTGGTACATGCAGCTTCATTCGTCCATAACTCACTCAAAAGTTATCAACAATTTGTGAATCTTTTTCCATAAGATACCTTTATGTGTTAGGTTTCCAAAGCATGCAAAAACTCTGAAAAATAATAAGTTTTGACCTTCCAAAGGTCTGTTTTTCACAGAAGGGTGCAATCTGTTTTAGGCCCTGTATGACACAAGTTAATAAAAATTATTTGGACCACTTAAACACCTTCAAAATTTATGAAATTTGGTCAAAATAGCCTTAACTCAGTATAGTACTACATATAAAAATATGAGTAAATTTGTCATTCCAGAAAGAGTATTTCAATAGCCATTTGAAGTACAAAGTTTCTGCCAGATTAAGCATTTTGAAAGAGTATGAGATTTTATTATTATAACCCTATGTATATATATATACATGATTAAAACATTGGGACAATGTTAAACTCTTCATTTCAAACTAAATACTAAAAACAAAGGCATTTCACAAGAGGTGGACTAAATTAGTCAAGTATAACCTTGATTGGATATGAAGGACTTATAGAGCTTGTTTGACTTTATAGGAGACCCGTAAAGCCTTAAGCAATCAAGCTTGCACTACTTCGCGTCTACACTTTAAGGTGAGTAATCACAGCCCCGTTTTACTTGTTTAAATGTTTGGGGTGAAAAGCATGTTATGATTTTTAAAATGCTAAATGATTCATGATATTAAATTGTGGATATTTATGCTTTGAGAAATGAGTACTAATGAATGGACAAATGTACATAAGTGATAAAGATATGTTGAGTGATAATGAAAATGGTAAGTCCCCAATAGATACACTACTTATTAACTCGTAACGAGCCGGTGATACTTGTGGATAGCGCTATTTGGTTTGACAAACCCACCTTAACTGACGAGTAGGGGTGCACTTTATCTGTTAATAATGTTCTACTCATGTGGCCATCATACCACCTCTGAGGTAGTCCGGGGCGTAGATTGTCGGAGGCTTAGTAGTGGCTCAACACTTATATATCTTACAAAAATCACTCATCGTAAATTGTACTCATAAATCTTTTAAATTTGGAGCTTGTCATGAACGAACGTTTCATGAGAGTAACCATTGGATGAAAAATTGTTGTGTGTATGGAAAAACCTGTGAACTCACCAACTCTTTGTAGTTGACCTTTGTTTTAAACATGCTTTTCAGGGGCTAAGAAGGTAAATGACAAGGTTTAATTTATCTTGCATGACGACATCAACCGAGACTCGTCTTTTGTCATATCTTGTTAAAAACACTATTTTGGGTTACATGTAAATTTTGGATTGTAAACCCTTAACTTTAAATATTTGGAACTTTGTAATGTATTACCTTGTGTAATTGTATGGTTGGTGTTGTTTATTTGCTAATGCTATGAAACTCTATCTGTTACATCTCGTGTTTCCGCTTTAGCGGGGTGTGACAGAAATTGGTATCAGAGCCATAGGTTATAGAGAATGCCGGTTTCTTATGGAAACCACATCTATAACCCAACCATAAAGCAAACTATTTTCAAAACGGTTTTCGAAATGATTGTCTAAAATCTGAAGTATATTGCTAATATAACCAAGTCGAATGTCACATTATTATACCTCAATTAAACAAAGCCTGATCACCTATGTTTAATTCGGGTAAATATAATGAGAGACTCGGGTTGGTCATAATGGAAGTATGCTTAAGATAAATTTTCTACTTAAAATTTTGAAAGCATGATTTTGTGTGTGTCGGCATAAACCTTGCATATTTTAGGCACTTACAATAATACACATAATAACAAAGTCTACTATTATCGCAGCTCCCTATGTCATCCGAACACGACCCATCCGAACACGACCCATCGGAACACACTCTCTCCGAGCACTCGTACTCGGCCGACCCATCCGGCTACGTCACTAGCCGACCTAGGGGACGTAGACCTGCTGAAGTGGAAAGAGACCCGTACGATGTCGACCTTGAAATAAACTATGCATCACTCATTCGACCCCATCCGACTACGTTGCGTGGTCCAAGAGTAATAACCACGGCAAGGAAGAGCGTACCATTACCTAGATGTGTGAGATTCACAAACCCATCAAGAGACATAGGAGAGTCGTCCCGGCAGGGGGCGCAATCCGGAGCCACCCAAGTGGTAACCGGGGTTCCTGTGGCTCATCCTCCCGGCATGACCACGCGGGAGAGCCAGTGGGTCCTATTTATATCGCAGGATGTGCAACATCATAAGGAGAGATTGGACATACAGCATGAACACCTGAATGCAATAATGGGGGTCTTAAATGCACATAATGAGGTCTCCGATAGAACCATGGAGGTAGTTGATGCCACTAGGAGGGAGATGAGGACCCTGTATATGTACTTAATGTGGGTGATAGGAGCACTGGTGTTGATGATAGGGATGCTGATTTGGATGATGATGCACTAGAAGACCAATTATGGTGGAACTTTTGGGATTTATTTAAACTTAAACTCATATTTTTGGGGCATTTAGCCGTTTAAATTTCAAACATTGCATGTTTTGTTACTGTTTCTTTTGGGGAATTGAATATGTACGGCTTATAAATGAAATGTTTGGTTAATGTTTATATATCTCAACTACTTTAATGCATGATTATGAAATCGTGGTATGTTATTATGACAATATGTGTTGATAATAATGATAGTATGCATGAAGTAGTATCATAACTTGGATTAACATAACAAGTAGGAAGTGTAACCATGTAACAGAATTGGTGACCATGCGACTAAATCCTTAATTAAGACCATAATTGTAGGACTATGCCTCCAAGAAGAGAGGATCCTGAAGTCGCACGGCTAGTGGCTGAGCAAATTATGGCTGCACTTCCGAACATTGTCAGCCAAGTAGCAGTTGGACTGAATGCTAATCCAAACAATGCGGGAACGGCCGGAAATCGGGAATGCACATACAAGACTTTCAGGGGCTGCAACCCTAAGGAATTCCACGGAACTGAGGGAGCCGTTGGATTATTGGCTTGGGTAGAAGGTATGGAGTCTGTTCTCAATATCAGTAAATGTACTGAAGGAAACAAGGTGGAATATGCCGCTTGCCTTCTGCAAGGACGGGCATTAACATGGTGGAACACTCAAGTACAAACCCGAGGCCGGGATGTGGCCAATAGACTGTCATGGGATGAGTTCAAAAAGATGCTCAAAGAGGAGTACTGCCCAAGGAGTGAGATCCAGAAGCTGGAAGCAGAACTGTGGAACCATGAAATGAAAGGAAGCGACATAGACTCTTACACTGCCCGTTTCCATGAGCTGGCAAAGCTGGTGCCACTCTTGGTGACGCCCGAGGAAAACCGAGTGGATAGATACGTGTGGGGTTTATCTAAAGAAATCAGAGGAAATGTGACTTCGGCCGACCCGAAGACTCTTCAAGAAGCAGTGAATCTAGCAACGAGACTCACTAACAACGCAAATCGTTCGAGAACAACTGGGAATGACAAAGCCGGAGGGAAAAGAAAGATAGAAGAGCCTGCAAGAAGAAAATTTGGGGGAAGATCAGACAAGGGTCAGAGAGTGACCGGAAATTTCGGAATTCAAGCACAGGCAGAGGAGAAAGAAAGGGGGCCATGCCCAAGATGCGTCAATTGCAATAATCGACACCTCGGAAGATGCATCATTTGCTCCAAGTGTAACAAAGGAGGTCATGTCGCCAAAGATTGCAAGAGCGGGGGAAAGCGAACCTGTCACGAGTGTGGGAGCCCAGATCACTTTCGGAGCGCATGTCCGAAACTGAACCGAAGGCCTAATGCAAATCAAGCGCGACCATTCAATCAAGGGAATCAAGGAGGTCAGGCACGAGGTCGAGTGTTTGAAATTGGAGCAGATGAAGCAAGACGAAACCCAGATGTAGTCACAGGTACGTTTCTCTTGAATAATCATTATGCAACAGTATTATTTGATTCGGGAGCGGATAGGAGCTTTGTATCACTAGAGTTTAGGCTGAAAATTAACTTGGAACCTCAAAAGTTGAAAGAAGCCTATGTTATTGAATTTGCTAATGGACAGGAAGTTAGGGCCAGAGATGTAATTAAAAATTGTACCCTAAAACTGGCAGAAAAGGATTTTAGCATAGATTTAATCCCAATCAAGCTAGGAAGCTTCGATATAGTCGTAGGTATGGATTGGTTATCGAAAAATCGTGCTGAAATCGGTTGCTCCGAAAAGATCGTCCGAATACCACAAACCGAAGGAAGAGTACTTGAAATACAGGGAGAAAACTCCGGGAGAAAATTCAAAATGGTGTCGAGTATGAAGATGCGAAAGTATTTGCGGAAAGAATGTGTTGCGTTTCTGACACACGTGGTGGATAAGGAGATCAAGGAGAAGAATATTCAAGACTTTCCAATAGTACGAGATTTTCCCGAAGTATTCCCAGATGAATTACCTGGATTACCCCCACCTAGACAAGTGGAATTTCATATTGACTTAATTCCGGGAGCGGCACCCGTGGCGAAATCACCTTACCGGTTAGCACCTTCAGAAATGCAGGAGTTGTCAGAACAACTTAAGGAGCTACTCAATAAAGGATTCATCAGACCCAGCTCTTCACCCTGGGGAGCTCCAGTTTTATTCGTTAAAAAGAAAGATGGTTCATTTCGTATGTGCATCGACTACAGGGAACTTAATAAGTTGACCATCAAGAACCGATATCCCCTTCCTCGAATCGATGACCTGTTCGACCAACTTCAAGGCGCTACGTACTTTTCAAAGATTGACCTACGGTCTGGATATCATCAAATGAGGGTTCGTGAGGAGGACATTCCTAAGACAGCATTTAGGACTCGATATGGACATTATGAGTTCCTAGTCATGCCTTTTGGACTGACAAACTCTCCAGCAGTCTTTATGGACCTAATGAACAGAGTATGTCGACCGTACTTGGACAAATTCGTAATTGTGTTCATAGATGATATATTAATCTATTCGCAAAGCAAGAAGGAACATGAGCAACATTTAAAGCAAATACTAGAACTGCTCAAAGACCAGAAGCTGTATGCTAAACTTTCCAAATGCGAATTTTGGATTCGTGAAGTGCAATTTCTTGGGCATGTAGTTAATAAAGATGGAATTCATGTCGACCCGGCCAAGATAGAAGCCATCAAGAAGTGGGAAGCCCCAAAGACTCCGACTGAAATTCGTTCGTTTCTCGGTTTAGCTGGTTACTATCGGCGTTTCATTGCAAATTTCTCCAAAATTGCGCAACCATTAACGGCATTAACCCAGAAGGATAAGAAGTTCGATTGGGGAGAGAAACAAGAAGAAGCTTTTCAGACGCTTAAGCATAAGTTATGCAATGCACCGATCTTGACCCTACCAGAGGGTGTACACAATTTTGTTGTTTACTGCGATGCCTCACACCAAGGGTTGGGGTGCGTGCTAATGCAAAAAGACAAGGTTATTGCCTACGCATCAGAGCAACTTAAAGTTCACGAGAAGAATTATACCACCCATGATTTGGAACTAGGAGCCGTAGTGTTCGCACTCAAGATTTGGAGACATTACCTCTACGGCACTAAATGCACCGTCTTTACCGACCACAAGAGCCTACAACACATTTTCGATCAGAAAATGCTGAATATGAGACAACGGAGATGGGTTGAACTGCTTAGCGATTACGATTGCGAGATAAAGTACCACCCAGGCAAGGCTAATGTAGTAGCCGATGCGTTGAGCCGAAAAGAAAGAGTGAAGCCATCGAGGGCAAGAGCCATGGGAACGATGGTCCGGACGAGCCTTAAGGACCAAATTCTCGAAGCTCAAGAGGAAGCATTAAAAGAGGAGAATTTGAAAAACGAAAACCTACACCGTTTGGAAGAAGAATTTGAAACACAACCAGACGGGGTTAGTTACTTCCGAAATAAAGTTTGGGTACCTAAGGTTGAAAAACTGAGAGCAGTAATCTTGGATGAAGCTCATAAATCAAGATATTCAATTCACCCCGGGGCCGATAAAATGTACAAGGATCTGAAGGAATACTATTGGTGGCCAGGGATGAAGAAAGATGTTGCTTGTTATGTAAGCAAGTGCCAGACTTGTGCACTGGTTAAGGCTGAACATCAGAAACCATCAGGTCTGCTTCAGCAACTTGAGATTCCCGAGTGGAAATGGGAACAAATAAGTATGGATTTCATAACTAAGTTACCCAGGACAAGGAAAGGACATGATTCAATCTGGGTTATAGTGGATCGGCTTACGAAATCTGCACATTTTCTGCCTATCCGAGAAGACTTCAAGGTGGAAGGACAGCTGATAAGACCCGACATAATTCAGGAGACCACGGACAAGATCGTAACCATTCAGGAAAGACTGAAAGTAGCCAGAACTCGTCAGAAGAGTTATGCAGATAATCGCAGGAAGCCGTTGGAATTTCAGGTGGGCGATAGAGTACTACTCAAGGTATCACCATGGAAAGGTTTGGTACGATTTGGGAAGAGAGGCAAGTTAAGTCCAAGATATATCGGTCCATTTGAGATACTGGAAAGGATTGGACCAGTTGCATATAGACTCAAACTACCACAAGAGTTAAGCGCTATTCACGACACATTCCATGTGTCGAATCTGAAGAAATGCCTATCGGATGAATCATTGGTCCTACCATTAGAAGATATACAAGTGGGCGAGCAGTTACGCATTATAGAAGAACCCGTGGAGATACTTGACCGAGATGTTAAACGGTTAAGACGTAGCAAGATCCCGATCGTAAAAGTTCAATGGTGTGCAAGGCATGGACCAGAATACACTTGGGAGCGGGAGGATTTTATGAAAAGTAAATATCCTCAGCTGTTCGTCAAGGAACCAACTGAGAATGCCAGTCATTAAATTTCGGGACGAAATTTCTCTAGCGAGGGAAAACTGTAACATTCGGCAAAAATCTAAACTTCCAGGTTAGCATCTGTTAAACCCTCACTAATGTTAATAGAGGGAAAATACCCTGATAGGACCCATTCAGAAAATATTAAAGCGAAAGATCGCCAGAATTCCCGGTAGTTGCCTAAAAGACCCGATTTTGACCCAAGACTAACCGGAACACCTTGTGAAATGCCAAAATACCTTAAATAACATATAACCTATATAAAAATATAGGGTTTTACTTCATACATGAATCTTTCTTTTATAAGATTTAATAAAAACAAGAAGGTATTTTAAGAGTGTGTTTTGAAACCTATTCATAAAAATAAAAATGATCTTAACAAAGAAATGATTTTGGGCTATAATTTTAATAAAAAAAAATATAAGCCATGGGTTGGGGGCCCATGTAGGGGCCGGCCACCCCTTCCCCAAATCCCCTCATTTGTTGCAAAATTTTATTCATTTCAAACTTGGAAGAAAACCATCCATCTTCCTCTATTCTCTCTCCATCCTTCTCCTTCTTCCTTCTTCCTTCTTCACTTTTCTTCAACCAAAATACATTCAAACTCCAGAAAATTTCGGACCTAAATTCAGTTTTCAAAGCAAAAGATTTGAAGTTGGAAGTACTTGCATTATCCTCCTAAGGTAAGAACTCCAAACTTGTGTTATTTCATAACTTTTTGGCACTTTTTATGCCATTTTCCTACTTTGTTCTACTCTTTTATTTCATCCAAATGGATGAACTCTTTTTCTTGTTCTAGAAGGTAGATAAAACACCAAGGACATGAGAAATGTCCATAATGTGGTGAAAATCTATGAACTTCCATCATGAACTTGAGAAAAATGAGCAAAATCATCAAAATGTGGGTTTTGTTCTTTCACAAGAATCTGGAATTTTTGACTTTGCATGCACATTTTCTTTATAAGTTTAAAGTATTCTCTTTCAAAAACATGTTATATGATGTTGGGATTGAATCCTTAACAAAGGAACCCACATCTATGGATGTTAGAGTGCTTAAAATGTGATTTCCTAAAGAATATTAGAATTTCAGAATCTGGCAGATTGGTTGCATGTACTTAGGACGACCATATCTTGGTCAAATCATGTCCAGAATTCCTCATTTTTCTTCTGGAGTAAGGTTTAATGAGTTAGGGTTCACACCCAACTGGTCTCATAAGAAAATATTGAGATTTGAGCCTTCTACTCCTTAGAACAAATTTGGTGTGCAGCAGATGACCAACCAGATTGTTGTGTTACTTTGTTTTGCTTATAACTTTCTGTAGAAACCATCAAAATTACTAATTTTCTTTCTGGGAATTTCTCAGATGAGTTATATTTCACATGCACTTGGTTTCATTCAAAAATATGGAGTTTTGGTCACTTAAACATTTTATATAAGTCAAGTGTGCCAAGCTGTCCAAAATTGGCAGATTGGTACATGCAGCTTCATTCGTCCATAACTCACTCAAAGGTTATCAACAATTTGTGAATCTTTTTCCATAAGATACCTTTATGTGTTAGGTTTCCAAAGCATGCAAAAACTCTGAAAAATATTAAGTTTTGACCTTCCAAAGGTCTGTTTTTCACAGAAGGGTGCAATCTGTTTTAGGCCCTGTATGACACAAGTTAATAAAAATTATTTGGACCCCTTAAACACCTTCAAAATTTATGACATTTGGTCAAAATAGCCTTAACTCAGTATAGTACTACATATAAAAATATGAGTAAATTTGTCATTCCAGAAAGAGTATTTCAATAGCCATTTGAAGTACAAAGTTTCTGCCAGATTAAGCATTTTGAAAGAGTATGAGATTTTATTATTATAACCCTATGTATATATATATATACATGATTAAAACATTGGGACAATGTTAAACTCTTCATTTCAAACTAAATACTAAAAAACAAAGGCATTTCACAAGAGGTGGACTAAATTAGTCAAGTATAACCTTGATTGGATATGAAGGACTTATAGAGCTTGTTTGACTTTATAGGAGACCCGTAAAGCCTTAAGCAATCAAGCTTGCACTACTTCGCGTCTACACTTTAAGGTGAGTAATCACAGCCCCGTTTTACTTGTTTAAATGTTTGGGGTGAAAAGCATGTTATGATTTTTAAAATGCTAAATGATTCATGATATTAAATTGTGGATATTTATGCTTTGAGAAATGAGTACTAATGAATGGACAAATGTACATAAGTGATAAAGATATGTTGAGTGATAATGAAAATGGTAAGTCCCCAATAGATACACTACTTATTAACTCGTAACGAGCCGGTGATACTTGTGGATAGCGCTATTTGGTTTGACAAACCCACCTTAACTGACGAGTAGGGGTGCACTTTATCTGTTAATAATGTTCTACTCATGTGGCCATCATACCACCTCTGAGGTAGTCCGGGGCGTAGATTGTCGGAGGCTTAGTAGTGGCTCAACACTTATATATCTTACAAAAATCACTCATCGTAAATTGTACTCATAAATCTTTTAAATTTGGAGCTTGTCATGAACGAACGTTTCATGAGAGTAACCATTGGATGAAAAATTGTTGTGTGTATGGAAAAACCTGTGAACTCACCAACTCTTTGTAGTTGACCTTTGTTTTAAACATGCTTTTCAGGGGCTAAGAAGGTAAATGACAAGGTTTAATTTAGCTTGCATGACGACATCAACCGAGACTCGTGTTTTGTCATATCTTGTTAAAAACACTATTTTGGGTTACATGTAAACTTTGGATTGTAAACCCTTAACTTTAAATTTTTGGAACTTTGTAATGTATTACCTTGTGTAATTGTATGGTTGGTGTTGTTTATTTTCTAATGCTATGAAACTCTATCTGTTACATCTCGTGTTTCCGCTTTAGCGGGGTGTGACACAAAGACCAAAGATAGTTATTGGTACTGAAACTTCACTTGTTAATCCAAAGGTAAATACTGTGAATAGTATGGATGAAGTTTATGTGGAAGAAAAAGCTGAAATAACTCAGGTAGGAAGGAAAAGAAAGCGGGAAAATAGATCAGAGCTTTGCAAGATGTCAGAAACTTTTGCTAAGAATCGTGATATTGAATCCTGTAGAGAAACCCAATTATGTGTGAAATGTTTCAAGTGTGGAGAAGTTGGTCACAAAATTAAAGATTGCCATATTCAAGGATTTACTTGTTATAAATGTAAACAACTGGGTCATTTCAGACGAGATTGTCCGGAGCTGAACAAGAATGGAGACCAAAGTAGGAAACTAAATGTTCCAAATCCAACGGGTCGAGCATTTCAGATAACCGATGATAAGGCAATAGGATCGAAGAACGTTGTCTCGGGTACATTCCTTGTTATTTTAGTCTTGTACGTATTTAATTTGATTGTGGAGCAAATTTGTCGTTTGTGTCCAAATCATTCTCTTCTAAGTTAATTATGCCTGTTATTACTTTGGATAATGCCTTAGTAGTTGAGGTAGCTAATGGAGGTCAAGTCTTGGTATGTGAAAGACTTGATGGTTGTTTTATTATGATAGAAGCAACAAAATTTCCGATCGACTTGTTATTGATGGAAATTAGAGGGTTTGATGTGATTGTAGGTCAGGCAAAAATATTTTGTGCAAAGAAATTGATCAGGATTCCGATGACTAATAAGGACGATATACTTATTTTCGGGGAAAATAGAAAGGGGAAGTTCCGTTAATCTCTGTCGCAGAGGCGTGTAAATGTTTAATGAAAGGATGTTTACTCTATCTAGCATGTGTATTAGATAGAAAGTTGGAAAAGAAACAAATGGGATTTGGATTAGTGGCCAAAAGAGACTGATGGAATTTTGTGTCGTCTTCAAGATTGGAAGGGGGTAATGTTAAAGGATAGAAGATCCAGAAGAATGTTAAAAGTGGAGTCCTTATTTTCCTAGACTTTTATTGTGATTAAGCATATAAGACTAGAAGTTACCCATATGTTAGTATTAGCAACTCGTTATGAGTAATGTGGAGAAGTAGGAATAAAATATTCTGGAGGTTAAATAAGAATTTTAAGATAATCTGGTGATATTAACGTTGTGTGAGTAAGCCTAAGATGAAAATGGCGAAGAGTAATTTAGTTTATGTTTTGATGGAAAGATTAGGTTCACTTAGGGACCCTTTGCAAGGGTAAGAAAATATCAACCGGTCATCTATTGACATTGAAATCGGCAGGGGTGTAAAATGTATGAGACTGAGGTCTTGAATTAGAAGATTGGAAGTTGAAGGATCACTTTATAAGGGTGTTAGGATATGAAAGACTGTTGTATTAAGTGTTTTACTTATGAAATGGATGGTTCGTAAGGAATGAAAGATTTGATATAATAAAGTAAGTAGATAGATTATGTTGATTTGTGAAGGATTATGTACTGTCTGTATTATGGTTTGAAATCATAAGAGTTAGCCAGAAAGGTGTAGGTATGAGTTAATTCGAAACTCGTAAGTTATGGCTCAACTTATGTTGGGGAGAGATAAAGTAGTGAAATAGACTTGGTTGATCATGTGGGCGAATGTGAAGGTAAGTTTGAGTTATGTATAAATGACCATGAGAAACCAGGTCTTCTGACGGTTGTATGGATGGAGAATGCTCTGGCGAGTAATGATTGTTAAGATAAATGTGTTTAACCGTGTGCAACGTGATATTAGAAAGAGAAAGCGTCAAATAGAAGTTTTGGGAATTTCGGATGAAGTGTATGAGTTGTTAACAAGTTGTGGGATCATGTGATTGGTAAGTAGCGTTGAATTTAGGGAGTCATTATCTGTATGTTATGAAGTGTACTCATTATATTGATCATAAGAATTTGAAGCACATCTTTGATTAGGAAGAATTAATTATGAGGCAGCGATGTTGGTTAGAGTTACTTAAAGACTACGACTGTGAATTGCATCACCATCCTGGTAAAGCAAATGTCGTAGTTGATGCTTTAAGAATGAAAGAGTATATTGGGTGCTTGAAAGCAACCAATGCTGGAATTGATGTAACGTCAGGTTGATGGAAAGGATAAAAGAGGCACAAGTGGAGGCCTTACAAGAAGAAAATCTGAAAGAAGAAGTGATGAGTAAGCAACATCTTCAGATTGATTGAAGATGGTCATGGAATTAAGTTGTTTCAAGGCCGTGTTTGGGTACCGAAGATTGGAGAAGTCGGGAGTTGATTCTCGAAGAGGCCCATAGATCTAAATATTCTATACATCCCGGAAATGCTAAGTATTATATGGATTTGAAGTTACACTATTGGTGGCCAGCTATGAAAATAGATGTGGCACGAGTAGTAAAAAGGTGTATTACATGTTCGATAGGGAAAGCTGAATATCATAAAGGTAATGATACTAAGTGGGTGATTGTGGACCGATTAACTAAGAGTGCTCATTTTCTGGCTATGAAGGAGGCATCCCCAATTGATAAATTGGCGAAGCTGTATATTGATTAAGTGGTGTCAAGACATGGTATACCGGTGTCGATAGTGACAGATCGTGACAGTCGGTTTACCTCAAGGTTTTGACATTCACTATAAGAAGAGTTAGGTACGAAAGTAAATTTGAGCAATGTTTATCATCCACAAACTGACGGGCAAAGCGAAAGGACCATTCAAACTTTGGAAGATATGCTCAGGTGTTGTGTGTTAGAGTTTGGGGGTAACTGGGATACGCATTTACCGTTAGTGGAAATTGCGTATAACAATAGTTATCATTCTTGTATTGGAAGAGTACCTTTCGAAGCTTTGTATGGTCGGAAATGTAGAACTCCGATATGTTGGTTAGAAGCCGGAGAGAAACAGTTTGCTGGTCCAGAATTAGTACAACAAACAGCTGATAAGGTGAAAGAAATTCGGCAGCATATGAAAGCAGCTCAAGATCGACAAAAGAGTTATGATGATCCGAAAAGAAGACCAAAAGAATTTCAAGTTGGGGAGCGTGCGATGCTTAAAGTGTCCCCATGGAAGGGAGTGATAAGGTTTGGTAAACGTGGGAAGCTAAGTCCTCGTTTTCTAGGACCTTTCAGTATCACTAAGAGGGTCGGATTACAAGCTTATCAGTTGGATCTTCCATCTGAATTGAAAGGAATCCACAATACCTTCCATGTTTGTTATCTTCGGAAGTGTTTAGCCGAAGAGGAAGATGTGATTCCACTTAATGATGTAAGGGTGGATGAGAAGAGCCGCTGTGTGGAGGAACCAGAGACAATTTTGGAAAGATCGGTTAGAAAACTACGTAATGGTAAGGAGGTAGCTATGTTGAAAGTACAGTGGAAACACCATCGCGGTGCCAATGTGACTTTAGAGTCGAAAGAAAGTATGAAAGATAGGTATCTTCATTTGTTAACCTGATTCTGATTTCGGGGACGAAATCATTTTCAAGTTGGGGAGTATTGTAACATCCTAAATTTTCCTTAAATAATATTTTAATGAGAATTGGGATGTATTTTTGTTTTGGTTTAAACCTTGAATTATATGGAAGTTTTATAATTCATTAGGGTTAAAATACAAGGGATTAAAGTAGGATGCTACTTTTGGAAAAATGGAAAAACTTAAGGGTGGGTTTGGTCACTTTTGGAAAGTGTGTTTGGATAAACTAGCTGAAATGAGATATTATCTCATTCAGATTTTTGTTGAAGTCGGCAGAAAGAGAGAAAGGCAGAGAGAAAAGAGAGAAAAGAAGAAAAAGGAAGAAAAGCAAGATTTTGGTTCAATTTGAATCATAAACAACAGATTGAAGTTTTGGATTTGTGCAGCAAAGTGGGTTTTACAACAAAAAGGTGAGTTCATTTGTGGTTTGCATAAATCAGTGTTTATATGTTAAATTAAACCTTGAAATAGCTGTATAAATTGGTTATGAAGTGTATGGTATGGTTTGGATTAAGCTGAATCGAACAAACATGAAAATAGATTGAAATTTAGGCTGCAGAGCCGACTTTTCCGGATGAATCGGCGTATCCGGAAAACCCCGATGATGAATGTTTCCGGACGCGGGAAGTATCCAGGTAAGTTTTATTTTACAAGAATCCGGATGAAATTAGTTACCGGATGGTATCCGGATTTCTTTAGTTTTCGGGTGTCGTCCGGATTAAATAGGTATCCGGAAAGTATGGTTTAACCGAAAAGTTGTAGTTATCCGGAAAAGTTCAGCTGTCCGGAAAACCTCTGTTGTCCGGAAAACCCATGTTGTCCGGACACTTTTAAGAAACTGAAAAAGGCTAGGTTCTGATAGCTGGATGCAGTTCTGGATGCTTTTGTCTGGTTAAGTTTTCTAAAAATATTCTGGGGGCGCTGCCCCCAGACCCCGCAAGGGCGTTACCCCTTGACCCCATCCGCTAACCAGGTAGCGGAACCATTAGTACTACACACATCCGGATGAAATTAGTTACCGGATGGTATCCGGATTTCCTTAGTTTCCGGGTGTCGTCCGGATTAAATAGGTATCCGGAAAGTATGGTTTAACCGGAAAGTTGTAGTTATCCGGAAAAGTTCAGCTGTCCGGAAAACCCCTGTTGTCCGGAAAACCCATGTTGTCCGGACACTTTTAAGAAACTGAAAAAGGCTAGGTTCTGATGGCTGGATGCAGTTCTGGATGCTTTTGTCTGGTTAAGTTTTCTAAAAAAAATCTGGGGGCGCTGCCCCTTGACCCCATCCGCTAACCAGGTAGCGGAACCCCCGTGCTAAGTCACCGAAGGGGGGGGGGGCATTTGAGGATGAAGATACGATAGGTTATTTAGTATTCTTAGATTTGATAATATGATATGAGCTGTAATACGTTGTTATGCATATACGTTAGTAAAGTGTAATGGATCCATAGGCACTAGTGTTTGGTAATCACATGGAATAGGCGTGTGGTAATAATCGTTATTCCAATGATGTGTGTAGTACTAATGGTTATGTGCACGTGGAATAGATGAAGTTAGTCATTATTCTGATGTGTGTAGTACTAATGGTTATGTGCACGTGGAATAGATGAAGTTAGTTATTATTCTGATGTGTGTAGTACTAATGGTTATGTGCACGTGGAATAGATGAAGTTAGTCATTATTCTGATGTGTGTAGTACTAATGGTTATGTGCACGTGGAATAGATGAAATTAGTCATTATTCTGATGTGTGTGAGAAAGTGGTTATGTACACGTAGAATAAATGGATATTAATCTTTATTCTGATGTGTGTGAGAAATCGTGGAATAAACGTAATTCCTGTTTCTAAAAGATATGTGGAAATGAGCAAGTGTACATTGCAATTTCTGGAATGTTGAAATGGGCAAGTGTACATTGCAATTTCTGGAATAAGAGCATTACTCTAGAATCAGTGAAGATTCGTAGTGTGGCTCCGAGACATGATATGATGATGGAATTATGGTCAGTCATATTCATGGAATTGGGTAAAATCGTGTTAACGGAATAGGGTTACACGTATGGTAAGAAAAAGGGTAATCAGGTTTGTTATAACTTATTTACATTGTTTTTGCAAATGTTATTACGGAAACGAATGTTCTCACTAGGCGTTGGCCTAATCGTTTCAAAATAATGTTTTCTTACCAGGTACTAGCTCGGGCAAGTAAAGGGATTGTGGGACGAGCGTTTTGGAATAGCGGTGAAGTCATTTAACGGAAGGAGTTTTTGATGGACTGTTTAGATAACTTAGTTAATATGATTTTAGTGACATGATTAGATTAATAGGTTATTTGAAGAATTCAGTTTTTGTAAATATATTCCTTATGGTTAATGCACTTCCTATATGAAAGTTCGAAGGTTATTTTATCATAACTTGTTTTAAAATTGAGGTTTAAATTAGCCCAGAATTTTGGGGTGTTACACCACCTCTGGAGTGGATCAGCATCAGGTCTCTGACAGAACCTTTGCAGAGTCTGAGCCCAAAAAGCCTCTGCTCTAGGATCAAAGGGAAGTCCTTCCGCTCTCAACGTAAAAACAGGAGTGAAAGAAGGCGTCCAAGGCACAAGGACTCACTCTGGAGAAGAATGTGTTCCCCGAGAGGTTACACCAGGTACATATGTCGCAAGGGATGAATTCCAAACCCTTGTCACCTCTATGACCACTTCGTTGAAAGGGTTGAAAAGCTCTTTCGACGCTCTTGCAGAGTCCACCAACAGGGCACTAACCGATCTATCCACCAAAGTTGAGCACCTTCAACAGAGGTGAAAAATGCCAGCGCTTCAATGAAATCCTCTGCCACTCCTGTAGAATCAACGCCCTCTGCACCAGACACAACTACAACTTCCACTCTGGAAACCTCTATCGTCCACCTCACGAAGCAAATTAAGAAGGAAAGAACAGTGGCCAAAACTCTCCTCACCCAAACCCCTGCATCTACGGGCCTTACACCAGAAGATCTCAAGAAGGCTCTAGAACAAGTCCAAGAACAGACCACCAGAGAAACTCAAGCCATGAAGCCTTCTGACTACATGACCAGAGCATAAATAACCGATCTTGGCCAGGGTATACTAAATGAGATGACCGGGTTTATCAAGGCCTTCACCACTGCAAATGCCAACTACGTCAAAGACTTTCAGGCCAGCGTGGGAAAGCTGAGATTCAACTCAGAAGCAGAAGTTGCCTATCTGTTGGGCATTTGTGACGACCTCTGCAGGGGCAAGACAACCAAAGAAACCATCATCCACATGCCGAGCAGAAGGTACTATGGGTAGAGGACAGGATGACTCTGATGGTTATTCAGATGGGCCATTAGGTCATCCTGAGGGGGAGAAGAAGAAGACGGAGAGGAACCTCAGAGGTCTGCCAACACCACCACTTGTAGTCAAACCAATAACCCAAGTACCATCAGCCTTTGAAACACAAAACCAGAAGAAGACCACAGAGGAAATACCCACCTCTGTGAAAACAACTCATCAGGCCGAAAAACTACCCTCACCTAAACCGAAGACAACCTCAGAGAAGATCCAAATACTCTCTTATACTTCTAAAGATGACCTACCCTCCCCAACACCAAAACCAAAAGTGGAAACCAAACTACCATCCCCCACAGTGATAACAGAAGACAAACCCAAATCCACACCCAAAGAAGATAAACCATAACCAATACCCAGAACTAAAACCATAGCTCAAAAACAACGAAAATATCTGAGCAAAACAGACGAGCCCTCACCAACCAAACCCATAGAAGAACTACCAACCAAGTCCCCTGTCAAACCAATAGAGGCAACCCCACCAAAAACAACAGAAAAAGCACCATCAACAAAGCCCTCAGAAGCTCAACCGTTAAAACCAACAGAGGAATCACAGCCGAAGGCCAAGGATAAAGGGAAGTCCATTCTTCTAGAGGAACCTAAGCCCAAGAAGCAGAGACCTCAGGCCATAGATAAATTGCTAAAAAGCTCTTTCGATGCATTTGTAACTCCAAAACCAGAAGAGGAAGATTGGGCCTACGGAATTCCTCCTCTGTCAGCCAACCCAATTCTAGATCCCAAGGCGAAGCCAACTGAAGATAGAGTGGTCAAACTGATCAACGACTTGGAAGCTCTGCGAAAACCTATGCCTCCACCCTCTGTACCTCAAAGACAAATGGAAGAGGTGGTGTATAAGTACCTCTACAGCAGAGCCGTAAATGATCCTCTGCCAACTCCTATTCTGAAACGTGATATGCTACAGTAGATACAAGAAGACTTCTACAGAGATAAAGCCAAACCTGTCTACCCAGTCTTCTCAAACTCAAAGATTACACAAATCATCTACTGCAAGCTCTCACACACCAAAGGTGGTCAATTTCACTACAACTTCTATCATGTCAAAAGGGCTGACAGATCTGAGAACAAATTCTCAGGTGTAGACCTGAGAAACCTAAGCCCTTATGACCTACCTGATCTTCTGAGCTGGGCAAGGAAAAACTACGGTCACATACTTGAAGTCCAGAGGGCGTACGATGAAATAAAAAGAGCCATGCGAGAAAAGCTTCTGATCTACCTCATGACAGATCTCCAAGTGGCCATTGATCTTGGAGTTAGGAAAACAACTCTCCCACCTCCAGAAGACCAATGCCCCTCCTCTGCTGACATCAGACCGAACTCCATCATTAGCAGCCCAAAGGTTGGGTATGTCTTTCGTGATCCTGCTGGAAAATTGAATTTGTTCTTAGAGGTAGATTGCCAGAAGTATGCCATGAAGACTCTGCTCGAGTTCAGAGCCGACCTCTTGGAACACAGAGGATCTGAGTTCGTGGATCTAACCTTCGCCAACAGATTAATTGAGGCCATTGATGCGATCATCAACTTCAGAAACCTATGCATCAACATGTTCCGCGAACTCAGAGATGGAGGACTCACCAAGTCAATAAATGACTTCCCAAATGCCCATCTGCAACTATCCTACTTTTGCTTTACTTTTCATGTTCTGTAAATTTCAAATCATGTAAGTGCCTCTGACATAACCGTAAATGAAAGGTAAACTTTTTACAGAGGTCAAATGTTCAGCTCTTTCTGTTCTTAGCCTAGAAAAACATGCAACTTTCAAATTTTTTATTTTTCAATACTTAGGGGGAGATTGTTATCTCCAACTTCTGTTTGAAGAAGTATTGAAAAATAGGCTTAAGTAAAGATCAACGACAGAGCCTCTGCCGAGTCACCAAGAGCAACCTTCTACTGGAACTATCATCAGAAGACTTTCAGAGGACAAGGCCACAGAGCCTCTGCCACCCTTACCAGAGCCTCTGTGGTATAAAGACTTGGAAGACTCAAGAGTTTGAAGATCAAAGACAAAGACAAGCGTGCCTCTCACGTGCCTCTACTGTACGAAGATTATGAATATCATTCGTACAAGGCGTGCCCTGCACTTTCCACGTGTCATCCTCTGATGGGTTACAGCCTTTACAGTAGGCGACGCACTACATTAACGTTGTACCGGACTCAGTTCTAAGACCTTGTATTTTGTACCTTAGTACTTCCTGTCTCCAACTTGTCCCCTATAAAGTAGTATAAATAGGAGGTCTCTACCAGACCTGTAATGGTAACTTTCGCACTACACACACCAAATTAAGGCGCATTCTCTTGTATTACACATACTTACGGTGTTCTTGGTGTTCTTGAAGAATCAATAGAACGTGAATCATTGAGCTAAATTCTTGTCTTGTTATTGCTTCACTTGTTTGATTCTGTGTGTATTTTCTATCGAGTATTTCTCTTTAGTTCAATTAAAAACGCTTCCACATATAAATTTGTTTGAACTATCGAGATAAATATCATTGTTGAGTCTTTATGTGGGATCAACAGTTTTACTAAGATTTCGATAAAAAGAGTTTGTAGTTATGATATTGAGACAAAAGTATGGGTGTGCATATGCCTTACCCATTAGTATGTGAATTTATTTATGAATAAGTATGCCATTGTGATTGATGAATGTTCATAATGTGATAAATTTAAGGGTATGACTATTCTGAGTTCTATTGTACATTATGTGATCATGTTTGGGATATCCATGGTATCTAACTTCTTGTGCACGAGGACTTAGATTTGTACTAACTATTTGTATACATTGTTCGCCATCTTAGGCCACTAGCGAGTAGGCAATAGGGGACATTGAGGTCCTTGAGGTGTAACTCATCTAGTTGGATGTGCAATGTGGTCCCATAAGTCCTTAAGGTGTAACTCGACGAAGTAGGGAATAAAGGCATTAAATGATGGTTTGAGGTTGTGATGTCTTAATGGAATATGAACTAAAACCGGGAATTGAGGTGCATTCCAATAACATCACGAGTGACTCCATGTCAGGTGTTCTCATCACCCTGATGGTAACGGGTCTCCCCCGTATTTCAAGAGTATTTCTCTCTCATATATTTTATGCTCAGGTCAGGTGACATGACGGAAATCATATTGTGATTATTACTACCGCACGGATCTGGTAACGTTGGTTTGACTTACAATATTGCTTACTTTATCAATCTTATGTAGTTACTCATATTCACTAGATTTTTGGTCTAACACTTTCGGTGTTGTATATTGTGGATTTCATGTCCCACTAGCGGTGCGTCTTTGACGCGTTGATTTGTCGATACTCGTTAATTCAAGTTTGTCCAAACTATTACGTTACATTAAGGGCTTTAGTTGGTCATTTTATGAAGTTTTATTTTACCAATTTTACGGAAATTCCTATTTTAAATGTCTAATTTTTAGGGTGTTACAAGTTTGCATCAGAGCTCTAGTTTAAGTGAACTAGGTGTGCTAGTGTGATGCCTAGACTTAAGCTGATACTAATAAGTTATAGAATGTGAGGAATTGTGTAGAAATGTTAAGATGGGACGTTACGTAGTCGACGTAAATTACATTGTTGTGAATTATGAAAGTGGTAACGATAATTCTTTTGTGTAGTATGTTCATAATTTTAAATAGCTACTGCTATTATGAATATATTGTTACACGAGCATGCTTGATTACTATGATTATGATGACCGATGATTGTACTAGTACGTTTCCTTATGTGTATTCTCGGTAGCCTATTTTCTCATCCTTATTCTCGAATGTGACAGACAGAACTGGTAAATACACGGAGTAGACCTCAGTCTTCACCGGAAGGTAACGCTATGACTGAATCCACGGCTGATCAACCAAATGATACAGCAGCAGCCCTGCCCCCTCCACTTCCCCCTTTGTTGGGTGGGAGAGTGGAACGCATACCAAGAACAAATATTGCCTCCGGCAACCCAGTGATAACAGAGGTGACCCCTCAAACACAAATGATGGATATGATGCGGGCCATGAACGAACCCATGGTAAAGCAACAAGAATTATTTATGAAGCTTTTGAAGGACAGGGACACTAACCTGTGCCGTCATGAAACGATCAAAAAAATGTGGTTCTTGTGGGATCTGGGGGAACCAGTGATGAAAACCACACTGATGGGGTGGATACTACGGAAACAAGGCAAGCGGGAAGAACTTGCTCCTATAAGACATTCAATAGCTATAAACCACAGGAAATTTCCAGTTCTGATAATCTAGTGGCATGCATGAACTGGATCAGGGAGATCGAGCAAGCTTCAAGGCTTATGACTGTGAAGAAAAACAGAAAGTAAAGTTTGGTTCTAAGATGCTTAGAAGTTCAGCTTTTACTTGCTGGAATGTCTACACCTCCACCTTAGAAGCTCCGGTATTGGCCAAGATGACATGGGCCTCTTTCAAGAGGAAGATCTCAAAAGAGTACTGCAATGAGCAAGAGATGGATATGATCGAGGAAGAACTCTGCCCGATCAAGAAGGGAAATTTGTCGGTGATGGAGTATACCCGACTGTTCATGGAAAAGTTGAACCTTGTGGGGCACGTGGCCCCAATTGAGAAAGAAAAGATGAAAGCGTATTTGAAGGGTTTGCCTGCTGATATGATGGCAATGGTCCGTACCTCCAAGGCCACCAACCTTCGAGTGACGATCGAGGAGGCCAAAGTTATGGAGAGGGTCTACGCAAGAGACAGAGAGGAGAAAGCGAGGGTTGGAGAGAAGAGGGGGTGGGAGAGCCCCTAGAATTCATTTAAAAAGCCGAGGTTTCATCCGAGTGGTAAAGAAGGGGACAATCGTTGGGAGGCGAAATGGTGTCCCAAGTGCAAGAGCAAGCATTTCGGTCTTTGCAATTCTGGTCAGGTGACATGTTTTAAGTTCGGGAAGCCGGGGCACACTAGTCCGGAGTGCCATATAAGGTGAATGATGTGCTTCGAGTACAAAGAGATTGGGCATGTGAAGCAGGAGTGCCCCAAGCTGAAAGGGGACGTAAGAGGGACCGGTTCGGGGAGTCAACCAAGGAGGGAGGCCATTCCTAAGGCTCAAGGGAGGGCCTTTCAAATGACGAAGGAGGAAGCGAAGGAAACCGCCAATGTGGTGTCGGGTACATTCTCACTCAACTCTTTACCCGCTAGAGTATTGTTTGATTCCGGTGCAAATTGTTCTTTTGTATCGTTAGAATTTTGCAAATCCTTAAACGTGCCTACTAGTACTCTACGTGATGCTTTAGTCATAGAGGTAGAAAATGGCGAACAAGTGGTTTTGCGGGAGATCGTGGAAAGATGCCGCCTAGAGATTAGTGGTGAAACGTTTGAAGTGGACCTACTTCCCATGGCTATTGGGAGTTTTGATGTGGTTATTGGAATGGATTGGTTGGCAAAAGACAAAGAGGAAATTATGTGCTCTAAGAAACTCATAAGGATACAACTTCAAAGTGGGGACTTTGTTCTCGTCTACGGAGAGAAACGGAAAGGCGAGGTGGCTATCATTTCTTCCATCAAGGTAAGGAAGTGTCTAATGAAGAAGTACCCATCGTTTTTAGCTTACGTGGTAGACGCCAAAGCGGAGAAGAACAAAATAGAAGATATGAGAGTCGTAAACGAGTATCCAGATGTCTTTCCTGATGATCTACCGGGTTTGCCACCCGACCGTCAAGTGGAGTTCAAGATCGAATTGATTCCGGGAGCGGCACCGATAGCTCACGCACCATACTGTCTAGCACCATCAGAAATGCAGAAGATGATGACACAACTGCAAGAGCTTCTAGAGAAGGGTTTCGTACGACCGAGCTCATCTCCTTGGGAGCTCCGGTGCTTTTTGTTAAGAAGAAGGATGGGTCAATGCGGAAGTGTATCGACTACATGGAATTGAACAAGATAACCATGAAGAACAAGTATCCACTTCCCCGAATAGATGATCTTTTTGACCTACTCCAAGGAGCTGATGCTTCTCCAAAATCGACCTTCGATCCGGTTATCACCAAGTGAAGGTTAAAGAGGAGGACATCTCGAAGACGACATTTAGGACTCAGTATGGGCACTAAGGGTTTTTAGTCATGCCATTTGGGTTAACGAATGCGCCGACAGTGTTTATGGATTTAATGAACCGAGTGTGCCGACCATTCTTGGATAAGTCAATTATCGTGTTCATTGATGATATCTTGGTGTATTCCAAAGATGATGCAGAGCATGAGCAACACCTTAAAGAAGTGTTATAGGTACTAAGGAAGGAGAAGTTGTACGCTAAGTTCTCTAAGTGCGAGATTTGGTTGCGGTAAGTCCAATTCCTAGGGCATGTAGTGACCCGGGAAGGTGTGAAAGTAGATCCCGGGAAGGTTGAGGCAATGGTGAGTTGGGAGCCTCCAAAGAGCCCCGTTAGTGCAAGATTTTGTATTATATCCAAGTTAAGGAGCTTATATTGTAAATATGTAGTCTAGGTATAAATAGCCTAGATTTCCATATCTTTGTTAAGAACTCATAGAATACTCCAAGCTATCACTTGTATTTTTCTCTCTACATTTGTAACCTTACTTTGATGTTATATGAGAGATGACTTGTGATACATAGTTGCATCTTTACATACTTGTTTCTGGGATCACAAGTGGTATTAGAGACAGCAAAATCAAGCAAAATTCGTGAAGATTTTGAAGATTTTTGAACATTTTGTTGACTTTCGGACTTAGAATCGATTTGGACAATTTAGGATGGTTTTTGGTTGATTGTTGGATCAGAGGAGTGCGTTATGATTAGGTGAAGAGATCTGTATAGTTTGTTTGATCAGAAGATCAATTTTGAGCCAAATTATGTGGATTTTTGGTAGTTTGAGTTCGAAAACCCAAACTTTCTGTTTAGGATCGAAAACCTCATATCGTGTTAGTTTTGGTGTTTGTGCTTCACAAAAGCTGTTTAGACTACCAGTGCGAACCTACGTACAAAATTTGAGATCAATTGGAGTTGATTTCAGTGATTTCTGGACTTAGAACGAATTTTTGTTCGAAGTTGATCTTGATTGCACAAGGTAGATATTCATATCTTCATAGTTGTCGCACAGTGAAGAATTTTTCCTCATCGTACAAAGTTTGAGCGATTAGATTTTTTGATCGCACACGCTTTGACCGATAAGTACTGTTCACTTGTTTTGATCGCACAAGCCTTGACCGACAAGCATAGTTCATCGCTCAAGTTCTGACCGACAACCTTCTTGCTCGCACAAGTTCTGACCAATAACTCTTGTTCATCGCACAGTTTTGACCGAGAACTATTCTGATCGCCCAAAGTCTGACCGAGAACTTCTGTTCATTTTTTTGTCGCATACGTTCTGTGCGATTACTACTGTTCATCGCATAACATTTATGCGATAACCTTTCTAATTTGTTTGTGAATTTTCTTGTTTCTGTTTAAAGATCATATACAGGTATTTTGTAAAGATGATGAAAACAAATAGATGCTAGCTCTTGGTTCTGACACTAGACCTCCTCTTCTATTCGATGGAGAATACGAACAGTGGAGTGAGAGATTTCTAGATTTTCTTGAGAGACATTCAAATGGAAAGAATCTGCTTATATCATTGAAAGAAGGACCAATGGAAAGACTGAAAGTAATAGTTCCTGCTCAACAAGGGGAACAAGCTTATGAAGATTTTAAGTCCTATGAAGAATATACTCTTGAAGAAACCTTAAGACTCGAAGCTGATAAGAAAGCAAGATCTTATTTGATAATGGGTTTACCAAATGAGCTATATAACAAGATTGATAGTTTTAAGGAGCATGTGAAAATGATGTGGGACAAATTGGAAAAGATGATGCAAGGTTCTCAAATTCGGAATCAGATGAAAATGACTCTATGCATAAACAGATATGAAGAGTTCAAGGCGAAAGAGGATGAGACTCTGGCACAGACATATGACAGATTTGTTTCTTTGCTCAATGAGTTATGCAAGAATAAAATAAAAAATAATGTGATTGAAAATAATGTAAAGTTCTTAAGCATTCTTTAGCTAGAATGGAAAAATGTCAGTCGCCGGATGAAACAAAACCCAAGGTTATCTACAATGCCATTGCATGAGTTGTTTGAAACCTTACAACAAGATGAGGAAGAAGTAGAAGAGATAAGAGAGAAGAAGAATAGGAAGAAGAAGAAAGCTATTCCAGATACAGTTGCACTTCTGTCAGATAAATATTCGAAGGGTTATTCGAATGACAATTTTGTTAATTTTGAAGCTGAATATACGGGGAATATCTCAGATGATGGAGCTGAATTAGAACAAGCCATGATCTTGTTGACTAGGCACTTTCAGAAAAAGTTTTATAGAAAGCTGTAATCACCAAATCTATTAGGTAATCAATACGTCATCCATTGATCTTGAGAATTCTAGATATTACATGTGAATTATGAACTTTCTCTCTCTAGAATGCTCTCACTTTCTCTCTCTAAGATATTACAATCAAGCTTCATAACCTTGCTTAATCTCTAAGCAAGCTATTTACACTCCCTAATTACAACACAATAAACTCTAATTACATTGACTTTATACTAAAACTACTTTGACTTTACAATATTTGACTATTACAAGATTTTACCATAAATCTTGAATACAATTAAATGCGCTAACATTCTCCCCCTTTGGATTCAAGATTTAAAAAATATAGCAGTTGTATCTTCACAAGTTCATGACGAACTAGATGCTTTGGCAGTCTTTACAAATTCAAATTTGAAGAATCTTCAGTCAAACTTGAAAAGTCTTTGTCATTCTCTTGGAAAAGTCAATCTTCTTCAATACAATTCAAGATCTACAACAATTCAAGATCTAGTAACAAGATTGAGATAGGAGAGAACTATTTATTTATTGAAAAGTAAACTAATCTAGAGAGAGAACACAAGATGATTTGAAGGCTACATTGTGAATTATGAAAGTGTTTTTTACAAACTAATTACATGTCCTATTTATAGTCTACCTCCCTTGTTACAATACTTAAGCACTAGCCCATTTACAAAGCCTTTGCTTTACAAAACTTTCTAATATTAAGGACAACTTTAGTGTCCTAACATTCTCCCCCTAAAGTTTTGGAAAGCAAAATCATCCTTTAAATCTTTAGCTCATCATGTTTGGTCCATGATCTTCAACCATCCATGATTTAGTAACAAGAAGAGGTAGAGGAGAACTAAAAACATTATTAGAAAAGTAAATCTAAACTAGAGAGAACACAAGATTGTTTAAGAGCTACATCTTGAATTATGAAAGTGTTTTTTACAAACTACATTACATGTCCTATTTATAGTCTACCTCCCTTGTTACAATACTTAAGCACAAGCCCATTTACAAAGCCTTTGCTTTACAAAACTTTCTAATATTAAGGACAACTTTAGTGTCCTAACACAATCTTCAACAATTTTTCATCAAGTCTTGAACACGAATTTCTGATCTTTACAGCTTTGAACTTTGTAGCTTTGAACTTTGAAGCTTTAGTCTTTGAAGCTTTGAACTCAAACTCTTTGAACAATTTCTTGAACTTTGTATCTTCATCTCTTGAACAATAACGAACATTGAATGTCGATCTTTGAACATCTTTAAACATCGAACTCTTTCAAATCATCTCGAAGCATCTTCTTGACTTTGACAAATCTGTATGTTGTTTCTCCCCCATTATCATTCATTGACATATCTCCCCCTTTTCTTCAATATATGTTATTTCTCCCCCTTTTTGATGATTGTGAGCATCATGATCATCAAAACTCTATTCAATTTCAGCACTATCTTTGTTCACCACAAGTAACATTCTCCTCCTTTTGATATGATGTATCCGTCAATTCCAAAATAGATTTATCCGAATCTTTTCAAATTCAGATAGAATTAATGTGGTAACAACAAATGAATCAGTTCAAATGCATGTAAGTAGCACGGAGCCACTTAGTACAACGGATGTACTTTGGAAAGGAGCTTTTTGATGTTCACTCCCCCAGGGCTTCCATTCAATCATCGAAAAACACAAAGGAATTTCTATGAACGTTATGACAAGAAAACATATTCCTTGTGTGTACGTGCATGTGTAGAAAGAATTGAAGCAACTTATGCTTGATTATATAGGCTCAAATTGTGTAAACTGTTGAGACAGCAACAAGTTTTCCACGAACTCAATGTGCATGTTCGAAGTGCGAAGGTGGGGAAAACTTCTTTCTTTTTCAATATCCAAACCTTCCGAGTGAAGATCAGATAGATTATATGCTGCATCCCCAAGAAGAATTGAAACATTTCTTTGTTGAGAAAGAAATGAGTAGTTGGTGGGGTTAAATGCAAGAGTTGGCATGGGCTAACTGCCTGTTTCAATGATGGTCACCAAAGAATGTGAACCAATCAGTAATATGGCTGCCCGACTCAGATAATGGTTGGTCCAGAGTTCTCTTATTATTTTAACTCTGTTCTCACACCCTCTTTCTGTTTTTAATCTGCTCACTTCTACCCAAGCTCTCATTTACATTTTACCGCTCAGCACAATGAGGTTGTTCAACCGGATGATCTTCCTCCCCCCACTCTTTGATGTAGACCCCTCATCCCTCAATCACTCAAGGATAACTTCTTGGGTAGGAAACACTGGTTAACGTGAATCCATAGAAGTTTAATAATGCTCACACACTGATCCCATGAAATTTTGTCCTAAAATGATGTGGTGTTCAATAGTTTAGTTTGAACAAATAAATCTCAGCATTTGAATGACATTGTCATTAGAATGTATGCTCCTCAATAATATCATGAAATATTTGAGCATTTGATCTTTGAATATTTCTCAAAACAAGGATAAAAAATGAATGAAATGAATTCGAAGGACTTATTTGAGAATCTGACAACGTATCATTCAGATCAAATACGAAAGATAATCATGTAAGGATTAGGGTATCAAAGAATTTGATATTTTGTTTATATGAACAAATATAATCAATCTTTGAATGAAACGTTTAAGTTCTCACGCTGAAATGAATATAAGATGCTCAACAAAATTGAAAGTATATAGAAAAGATAATACAAACGGGAGTATTACCATCGATAAATTGTTTCATTTTGAGACATGGTAATAACAAAGTCCATATGAAGCTGAACCGGTGTGAATACTTGAAAGTATATAGAAAAGATAATACACAAGTATTAATCTTTGGAAACACACGGTTAGAAATGATGTTACGGTAATCCGAGATCTCCATGAAAAACATTTAAAATCTCACTTCTAAATTCATAAAATCTGTTTGAGAATAGAGAAGTGGTTTGAACATTTAAGAAAAAACGTTTTTCATGCTTGAAAGTTGTTCTTCTTTCAAACAATCTGAGATTAAGATCAGAAGATACTTACAATCAATAATGTTTGAGCTCCCCCTCAAATCATGATATAATGATTTATAATCAGATAAGCTCCCCCTTAACATGTGCAAAATACCTTTTTCTAAACAAAATCTGCACAAATAACAAGACTTGGATCCAAATATCCTTTATCATTAAAACGAGTTCTGAATTACCAGGATTGAAGATAAATTCAGAAGTCATAGTCGTTGAAGACCGAGTTCTAAACTGATATGTTTAGAAGTAATTTATCTTTGAAGAGCGAGTTCTGAACTGTTGTATTCAGAAGTCAAAAACTTTTTACTCCCCCTTAAAAGCACATGTACTTTTCTTCAAAATTCTGCACAATATCTCTTCTGTTTTCCAGCCATGTGTGTGGCATACATATCACAATCAGCACTACACATGATAAACCTGCAAAACAGATTAAGTAGATTTTGGTACCCAACGGAACTTGGGTCCTGGCTTGTCAGGTGTAGTTCTATTTGAAGAAACTCTGTATGTACCGTACCAATAAGAAATGAAATTCTTATGGACAAAATCATTAGTTCCACAATAAGAACAAAAAATTCTCTTTTGTGCTAACCTGATTAAATGATTAACAGAGTAAACTAAATCGTGTTTAACAAAAGATTTAGCTTGAGAAGTATTGTTCTTCTTGGCATTTCGAGTGGGAACCGTTGACTTTGGAACTTCTTTGGTAGGAGTTGTACCTTTCACTCTCCATTCCTTCTTTACTCTTTTGAAGACAAGATTTTCTGTAGGCTTTGAAATAGAAGCATCTGAATTATCATCAAAAAGATTATAAAAGAGATTGGAAAGACGAATCTGATCCTTTGAAAAATCCTTTGATCTGTCAAATCCCTTTGAAGAAACATATTTATGGATTGAACTTGAAGTCGTCTTAAATGTACATTCAGAATTAGTTGAGTCCACAAGTGGAGTCTGAACAATCGTGTCAAGACTTGCTTGTTTGGAAACCTCAACCTTGAAGATGATGTCTTCAAGTTCTTTAACTTTGTTGACCAAGACGTTTCTCTCTTTGGATAACAAATCAAACTTCCTTTGGATGTCAGATTTAACCTTCTTCTCTTGCATAATTTCAGCAGATAAACCAGATAAATTCTTTGTTAGCTTCTTTATTTCATTTTGAAAAATCTTTCTTTCATCAGTATAGACATCTTTCACACTTTTTGTCTGAAAGTTTTCAACTTTCATCTTATCAAGCTCTTTTCTGTCTATATCAATTTCTTTCTCTAAATCAGATATTTTCAATGAAAGCTCATTACTCTTAACTTCAAAGGATTTTCTTTCAGTTTCAAACTCGGATCTTTCTTTCTCAAGTTTTTCTTTTTCTAAAATAAAACTTTTTCAAAATCAGAAACTTGTTTTGAAAGTTTTATGCATTTCAGCTCAACCTCTTTCTTTTTTTCAAAAGATTTTTTAGAAAAATTTGACAACTTTTGTACAAAAACCTTTTCAAATTCTTCCTTTTCTTTTGCAAACTTAGATTCAAAACCAGAAATATTTCTTTTCAAATCAACATTCTCACTTTCCAAAGTTGTTTCTTTCTCTTGAAGCCTTTTCAATTGATCCCGAAGATTTGAGTTCTCCTTCTCATGTGTGGCTTCAACATTGGCAATTTTGCCATTCAAATCTTTTATCTCAAATTCAAGAGAAGAGACTTTATCTTTCAACTTAGATTTCTCAGAATTAATCTTTGTGTTTTTATCTGCAACTTGATTAAAAAGACCCATATATTTAAAATACAAATTATCAAGACGCTTGATCTCATCTTTAGCTTCAAGATGAGTCCATTTTCTCTCTGTTTCATAAGAATGATACATCTTGATAGAATCCTAAAAAGAAATCAAACAAAAATTAGATGTAATATACCAAAAATATTACCTAATAGAGTGATCGTCAAGAGAAACTTTGCTTAGAAGTTGAATTATGTGCACACTCGAAAATTATAAAATCAGGAAAACACACTTAAAGTCAGAAAAATTTTCAAAAATAAAATATGAAAAACAAATTATAAATTTGTCTTCCAAAAATTAAATCTGAAAATTTTACGCGGAAATGTTGGACTTTAATTGGCAAACCTGCAAAACAAGAGAAAAATAACAAAAATTTGACACTAAGATGACTAAAATATGAAAGAGACAAAATATAGGGACTAAAATCGACAAAAAAATGAAACTAATACGAAAAACGAGGACTAAAAGTGAAAAATACTAAGACTCGACAAAAACAAGAACTAAAAATGACAAAAACTGAAAATTAATACTCAGAGGACTAAAAATGTAAAAATCTAAAACTGACAAGTCTGGGACTAAAAAAGTAAAAATCTAAAAGTTATACTACAAGGACTAAAATTGTTAAAAACTAAACTCAAACTACAGGGACCAAATTTGAAAGAAAATAAAACTAGAACTACAAGGACCAAAACTGAAACAAAAACAAAACTATATTCTACAGGGACCAAAATCGACAAATCTTAAACTACCTAACTGACTAAACGGATAACAAAAGGACCTAAAATGTAAGAAAAACTAACAGAAAACTAACGGATCGTTATTAAAAATAACACTAACCTAACTAACGACACTTAACCTAAAAAGGACTAAAATAAAACAAAACTAACAAAAAAACTAACGAGATCTAACGTAACTAACGGAAACAGGACCAAATGTGTCAGAAAGTTAAGACTTAATGGGGGTCCGTTAAAATACTGTTCATCGTCATCACCATTTTCGAACTGCAGCTTTCAAACTTGAATATCTTGCTCATTTCATGACCAAAATCGACGATTTTTTTTCTAAATTCTCCTTAAACGAATACCAATCGAATGCAATCAAAATTATTCGATCATGCAAAGAAACTGAACTTCCGGCGATCCCGTTTTTCCGGCGATGTCTCCGGCTAAGTTGAAACTTGTTGATTTCTTAACCAAAAAAGATTGTGAAGGCTTTAATGTGTTCCAAATCTTTAAAGCAACTGATCTGAAGAGGTTTTATCAGGCAAAACACACACTATCTTCAAGACCCACTAAACGTTTCCGATCAAGAGGTTTGCGTTGCGAAACGTTTACTGAATGGATGCGAAAAGTAGCTGATGCTTGATGCGAACGTCCAAAAGTAGCATGAAAAATCCACTGTTAGTTGATGTTAATGCTTGATGCAAACACTCTCAGTTTCTTTTCTTCACTCTTCTTCTCGATGTAGCATGCGAAAAGTTTAAAAAATAGGAGAATGCGAATAGTTTTGAAGATTGATGCATGCGAAAAGTATGTTTATTGTAGCATATGAACACTTCTTCCTGATACGAAAAGTTTTCTGAATGAAGAGAAGGATGCGAACACTTTATTTACTGTAGCTTGCGAATTCGTTGGATACTGAATGAAGAGAAGGATGCGAACTCTTCTGATGTAGGACGCGAAAACTTTCATTCACTTCGTAGCCAACACCTGAATTGCTTTGAGTTTGTTGACTTTTGAACATTTTAAGTTGACTATCAACTTTCATTCACTTCGTACTGGAACAACTTTCATTCACTTCCTAGCCACTGGAACAACACAAACTCAACAAACCAAAATTAATTTTGATTTTTTTTCTTCCTTTTTTTTAAGATCAAAACTAACTACAAACAACTTTTAATAAATTTCAACAAAAAATTTGGATCAAAAACTCAGATTTGAAACTTTTCCTCAAGAACATGAAGAACACCTCCAATCCAAAAATTTCAAAAATGAATTTTAGAGTTTAAAGCTTGAAATCTTTGATTGAAACATGTCTAAAAACACTTTTTATAAAGAATTTTGCATAAAAATGGATCAAAACATCACAATTTTGCAAAATCAATCTTTAAAAATTTTCACAACTCACTTTTCTCACGAACACAAAAATTTTCAAAATCATCAAATTCATCAATTCTTGATGTATTTTTGAAAATCTTTTGATGCAAAACTTGATTAGAATGATAGAGAAACACTTTGCAATCAAAATCAAATAAAAAAACAAACTAGAAATGCATAACCCATTTGTGTTCTTCAAACACTAGTACAAAAACTCACATTTGTCACGGTCAAAAACCGTGGCCATAGGTCTTTGGCCACGGTTTTTTTTCCAATCAAACCGTAGCCTATTCTTGCGTGACCATTGATACCCTTTTTGCCACGTTTAAAATGCGTCACCATATCAATTAAAAAACCATAGCCATAGCCTAAAAACCGTGGCTATAAACGTAGAATATTTAAGGTATTGGAGCATTTTTACTATAACCGTGGCAATAAACTACTTATTGTCACACAAACTCACGTAAACGCAGCCATTAGCTACCTTTTAGTCACACAAATTAAAGAAAACTATGACAATAAACTATTTATGGCCACACAATTTGTTTTTAAGGTGGCCAATGATCACCCATATAATCACGTATATTTGTTTTAACGTGGCCATAAACTACTTATCGTCACGCAAATTTTATATTAACCGTGACAATTCATGACATATGGTTACACTTAAACTTTTGAAGCGTGACTATTAGTTACCTTTTTGGTCACATGAACTAATTAAACTGTAGCGATAAATCAGTTTTTGCCACATAAATTGTTAGAAATGTGGCTATTAATTAACTTTCGGTCACATGAGTTAATTAAAATCGTGACCATTAATTATTTATAGCCATGTAAATTTTAAATTAACCGTGGCTATTTCATGACATATGGTTACGCTAAATTGTTAAAAATTGTGGCTATTGGTAGCCTTTGGTTACACGAAATAGCAAAAATCGTGATCATATACTATTTATAGCCATACAAATTTCGTATTAACCGTGACTAATTCGTGACATATGGTTGCGTAGAATTGTTAAAAATCGTGGCTATTGATAGTCTTTTGGTTACACGAAATAACCAAACTCATAACAATAAACTAGTTGTAGTCACAAATTTTATAATAAACGTGACTGATTCATGATGTATGGTTACGTTGAATTTTAATAACCATGACTATTTGTTACCTTTTGGTCACACAAAAATAACTAAAACTCTGGCAGTAAGCTATTTATAACCACATAATTTATAACAACCGTGGCCAATTTTTGATGTATGGTTGCACTAAATTATAGAACCGTAGCCATTGGTTGCCTTCGGTCACGCGAAATAGCTAAAATATGACCATAAACTATTTATAGTAACAGTTTAAATTGAACACCATATGATCATTATAGAAGTTGACCACATACACTAATAATCTTTGGCTATGGTTTTAATAATTGCGTAACAAAATAATAAACTAATCTTTTTAAAAAGTTCAATATAATAATTATTTGAAAAACATCAATCAGTCATAGTAAGAGTCATATGAATATAAGAACACCAATAACAAACTAATCACTACTAGTTCTCTAATATAGTAGATTTTTGCTTATTAAAGCTACTCCTCGTATGCTTCGGCTTCTGTAACTCGTTGACCATTATAAAGTTTTTCTTTCTCTTCTAAGGATTTTGTTTTGAGTCTTGTTGATTAGAAGTCGCCTCTGGTACCTGCAACAAGAATAAAATTGCATCTTATTATACATGTAGCTTGAAATAAAAATCCATACCAATCGAGTACAAAAATAAAAAGAATGTAGCCTATATAAACACAAACAACAGGTAAACACAATTCTTGATGTTGGAACTATATATGGTCTGATAGTCAAAGATGGTTAACGCTAAACCATGTCAGGCCATCAATTGGTATAGTAACACCAAAACCAGAAATAATAATCTAAACATCTAATTTTAATCAAATACTAACGGAATAAGGAATAAGTAAGTAACCACGGTGACAAAGTTTCAGAACCATAAATCCAAAAGATGAAAAAAGTAAATAAAATGTGAGAAACGAGTTGTAAGCAAAAAGAATAAAACGAAGTCGGGGCAAATTTAGAACTTAAATAACACCACCCAATAAAAAGGGGTGTTGTTTTGGTTCGAAGAAACGCAGCAAATGCTGCTTTTTACGTCGAAAAACAACACCAAAAGGGCTGCTTTCTGGGTCAAAAAACGACAACTGGCTGTTTTTTCTGGGTCAAAAAATGGCAGCAAAAGGGCTGTTTTCTGGGTCAAAAAACAGCAGCAAAATGTCTGCTTTTTGGGTCGAAAAATAACAGCAAATGACTGTTTTTTGGGTCAAAAAACAGTAGCAAAATATATGCTTTTTGGGTAAAAAAAAGACAGGAAAATGACTGTTTTTTGTGTCGAAAAACAGCAGTCAAAGGGCTATTTTTTGGGTCGAAAATCGATAGTCAAAGGGCTGTTATTTGAGTGCAGAACCGAACACAACAACCTCAGTGGTGCTGTTTGTCGGATATCAGTTCACTAGGGACTGTCTGGTGACCATTTTGGAAAGCAAAAGAGTTGTTTTAGAGAACTGTTTAGAGCTGTTTTAAGGGGCTACTAGAGTTGTTATGGGGAGGGGCTGAATTATGGATTAGAATAGAAATACGATCCTTTAAATCAGGTAGATCGTATATGAGAAGAGAAGTATGACTAAAGAAAAGTAGATAAGCGACTAACCTTTATGTCAGGGATGACAAGGTCTTTTGGCCAAGCCACAAAACTATCAATTGCATCCCCTACTGTTTTGTGCTCACCAGCTTGTATTGGTAAAAAAGCAGCCGACTTTATACATTCATCAATGGAGACTCTATAGCAATCATCATTAAGAGTAACTCCATGTATTGTTTGCTTCTCTGATGAATAATAAACTTTACCATGTGCAACGATGTTTCTCACATTTAAATCTTCAAAAATGGATATTTTCTTAAAAAATCTTCAATTTTCTTCAAATTTTCATGAAATTAGACGAATTTTTAATGATTTTGTGCACAATTTGATCTCCCAAAGCTCTGATACCAATTGTAATCACCAGATCTATTAGGTAATCAATATGTCATCCATTGATCTTGAAAATTCTAGATATTACATGTGAATTATGAACTTTCTCTCTCTAGAATGCTCTTACTTTCTCTCTCTAAGATATTACAGTCAAGCTTCCTAACCTAGCTTAATCTCTAAGCAAGCTATTTATACTCCCTAATTACAACACAATAAACTCTAATTACATTGACTTTATACTAAAACTACTTTGACTTTGACTGCTTTGACTTTTACTTTGATTTTACAATATTTGAATATTACAAGACTATTACAATAAATCTTGAATACAATTAAATGCTCTAACAAAAGCCGTCGTCTAACATTCTGAGATATACATCTGGGTCAAGGAAGTTTTATGGAAAGAATAGATTTGATTGGAAACCGACCGATGATAGGAAGTATGAGGAAAAGAAAGTGGATGAAAGAAAGT
Source organism: Saussurea involucrata (assembly GCA_033807775.1). Lineage (NCBI taxonomy): Eukaryota > Viridiplantae > Streptophyta > Magnoliopsida > Asterales > Asteraceae > Saussurea > Saussurea involucrata. The sequence continues at coordinate 25,932,539 of CM066312.1, forward strand.
TTGAAGAAAGGAATAGAGATGATGGAAAGAAGAAATTTGAAGAGAAAAGTCCAACTGAAACTCCTAAGTGTTACAACTGTGGCACACCGGGTAATTCGCCAAGGATTGTAGGAAGAAAGCCGTCCGAAACTCTGATTACTATAAGACGAAATTAATGTTAGCAAAGCAGAAAGAGGCAGGAAAGGCTCTATTGGTTGAAGATGAATATTGGTTGGATTTAACCGACGATGAAGCTGAAAATGAGGAATAAGCTAACATATGCCAAGCAGAGGATGTTTCAGATGATGAAAGCAATTCAGATGGTGGTTCTGAGGTAAGCTCTAATTCTTCAAATTATTTTATGACCAAACTGAACACTATGAAGCTTTCACTTTAAGGTTTGAGGAACAAACTGAAAGTTACAAAAGAGGAAAATGTGAATCTAAGTCAAACTCTTCTTGATGTTAATCTCAATAGAAACAAAAACAATGATAAAATTAAATCTCTCGAAGAACAAAAAGAAAAGTTTGAAAAAGACAAGCAATCTTTTATTTTCAAATATCTGAATTGATCAAGAAGATCAAAGATCTAGAAGAAAAGAAAAGTGAGAGTGAAATTTATTTGCAAAATCTTAACTCTCAAAATGTTGGTCCCAAAGGGGTTATACAAGTTTGTAGAACGAGGGGTTGAATACAAACACACAATTTTTATCTTTCTAAATTGTTTATTGATATAATCAAACAATTTACAGTTTGTTGCGGAACAAGATTAAGGAATAAACCTAATCTAAATAAACTATAAGAACACTAAGAATTTATTGCACTAGAAATAGAGATTAAGAAAACAAGAATACTAAGGAGAGTATTCTTTCACACAGTAAGTTCAGTGAGACGGAATGGCCGATCTTCAAGAAATGAAGAGGAGTTTCCTTTATATACTGCATGCATTTAATGCATGTCAGTATACCTTTACACGTGGCAGCCTCTGGTTGGTTGCATGTTTTGACTTCAGTAGACAACCTAGTGGCCGCATGATGAACAATGTAGAATCAGAGTTGGTTGTACGATTCTGGACAAAAGGGATGTCTGTTCAGACACAAATCGTACGGGGGCGTGCAAGGGGATAAGACAAAAGTTACTTGTAGATGAGGCTTCATGATTAGCGTTCGCTGAATGATTTCTTTATCAGCGAATGATAAAGTTCAGCGTTCGCTGAAGTCTTCTACTTGAAACTTCACGTTGAGTGGACAAGTCTTGGCTTCGCTGATATCTGCATCAGGTCACTAGTAGACTTAGTCGCTGAATCTTTGGCTTGATCTTCGACTTCAGCGTAGAACATAGTTGACATGAATCTTGTCTTCAGGGATCATAAGTACACAACATAACTATCAGCGATCATCAGTGAGACTGAACAGGCTCAGGGCTCACTGATGTATAGTGTTCGCTGAATGCATAAATTAAAGAACATGAGTTTCCTATCAGCGGTACTAAACAGACTTAGTATTTATCTTTGATAGTGAAACTCTAATACATATTGTCTACTTACAATTTTCACTAAGTGTTTCTCAGGGTCATTATCAAATCATTGAGGGTTTGGATCAACAATCCCCCCTATTTGATGATGACATAGCAATAAAAAAATTGCTAAGTAAGAAAAAATAAGGATAAAAAGGACTCATAAAATATTTGTCCCATTTACTGTTTTCAGGGATATTTTCAAGTACTGTTGGAGTAAAGTACATTCATTGAAATTTTTTCATTTAACTTCGTATAGATTACAGAGGGAAGTGGAAAAATTACAAGTACAACGAATAATAATTACAAGTACAAAAAGTTACAAGCTGATAAAGATAGAAGAGTTACAAAAGAAATCCTATCAGCTATTCAGGGTCATTCTTGACGAGAAGTTCATCAAGAGTGTTTGTGCTCGGAAGCATCCAATCAGGGACCTTTTCTCCTAGTGCCTTTCTTCTCTGTGCTTCTTTGAAGATTAAGGGCTTCATGAAATGTCCGAGCAGGTTTTCTCTGAATCCGCACCAGTAAATGAGATCTCTGAGCTGCTCGATAGGGGCAATACATAGCTCAGAGATGCGTTGAAAGCATTTTCGTCCATGGCAGTCAAGAAAGAAAATACTATAAGGTTCCCTTATGACTTTTCCAGGGATAAATCGTTCATCAAGGGGCAGGGAAACATCCAACACTGAGAGGTCAGGGTCAGGACCAAGGACTTCTTGTGAAAAACCGATGCCGGTTTCATTTCTGATAGGAGGACCTGAAACTACGGATTCCTTCTTTTTCTTTGCAGCAGGCCTTCTATGTTGAATCGGAGGAGGAGGGATATCAACGGCTGATGTTACCAAGTCGATCAGCCTGCTAAGAGCTTTCTCGACATAGCATTTGTAAGTTGATCGTGAGCGCTGAATGGCTATCCGCATCTCTAACCATTCAGGGAAACCAAGCTTGTCAAGCCACGAAGTGAAGATGGTTTTCTTGTGACCATTTTCTCTGACAATCTGAATGTCAACGATAGGAACTTTGTTTGTTGTATGACCCTTGATGTTGACTTGTTTGATTCTGGATGCATGGTGTCGATGGCGAAGTCTTTCTTTACTCCATGTTACTGTGGATTCAGAGACCTTGGCTTTCTCTTCTCTGATCTTCTTGGCGTCTTTCCAGAGCTTTCGTTGAACAGATATAGGTACCTTCTTTAGGTCTTGATCCTTTACCGAACGCTGAACGAGTTCGATAGCATATTCATTGTATTTTTCTTTTTCTTTAGCTCTTTTTCGTTCGGCAAGAAGTTTCTCAGCCTTGAAAGCTTCAACGATTTCCTTTGTTGATAGGATGTTGAGATGAGGAGGAATGATGCGCTGAGCCTCAAGCTTTTGAATCATGGCTGCTCTCTTTTTCAGTTCTTCTTCACTTGGCTTTTGAGGAACCAAGGAAGGTCTTTTATTGTGCGAGAGCAGTTCTTCTACTTCTTCATTAGCTTCATCAGTCTCAGCGAAGGAGACTGGGATTATTTGTAAGTCATCAGCACCCGGGGCTGGATTATTGGTGATGTAGGAGCTTCAGCTTGACCCTCAAGCAAGGGAGAGGACTAGCTGAAACAAAATGATCAATGGATTAGATCATTTAAGAAAAAGTTAGAGAGAAGAAGAGTTTAAGTATTTAGAGGTTTGATGGAGAGTAGAACTGAGGTTGAGAAGGGATAGAGGAGCGATGCAGTGTAAGGGAAAAGAGTATATGTTACCTAACAAACTGGCTTTCTGAGAAGAATAGCCAGGTTGTCTTCAACGAGGCCTTTGTTTTTACTTTTATAATCCGCAGTCGCTGGAGGCTTTGTTTTGGTCCTCTCCCCTGGTTCAGTAGTGACGACCCCTTTTAGAGCAGGGGTTCATTTTGGATTCTGCTGAAATACGAAGCCTTCATCTTCATCATCATCGTCGTTCTTGGGTGATGATGAAGGTTCGTCATTCTGGATGTCCAGGTCTTCTTCTTCTTCCTCATCATCAGAGGATTCAACAAGCATTGGTGAGTCGGCCTGTTCTTCGAGTTGCTCCCCCTCAGAATGAGAGGGATTTTTCTCGGTTCCCTCAGGGTTTTCATCTCCCTGAGGTTTTTCAACAATACTACCCTCCCCCTCAGAAACATGGGGAAGGCCTTCATCCTAGTCCTTCTCCCCCTCTTCTGCATGTTGGATGGGGGAGGTAACAATAGTAGCAGCAGCATCAGTGGTCTTAGGGTCCCTGTCGTCTTGGCCAGGGATCCCAAGTTGTGATTCCACCAATGCCATTTTGTCTTCCAGTCCAGTAATAGCAGGGGTGCCTTGGACGATGAAGTCCACTGCCAGCTCCATCTTTTCCTGGTCATTTTCAGAAAAGTGGGATAGAGGGACAGTGGGAGCGTTGATACGATCAAGAATCTGTTGTAGTAGATCAGTGGATGAGCCAACCTTGTGACTGAGATCGTCCATTGCAGTCTTCAAAGAACCCACCTCTCCTTTAAGATTAGAAACCTCCGTCTTCAGCGTTGTGACTTTGCTGGACAGGGCTTTGAAGTTGGAGGAGAGGTCAGTGTTGGTGTTGTTGAGGGTGCTGAGGGTGGAGGAGTTGTTAGTGACGACCTCAACGACACTGGATAAACCGCCTGCGATCTTGGAGATGTCGGCGGTTGTAGCCTTGTCGGTGACAGCTTCGGCCAATTTCTTCAGCATCTCCCCAGCGTTTGTAACCTATGAGGAGTTGTTGGTTATGTTGTGGTGATAGTTTCCACCTTATTAGGGAGCTCCGTGAGGGAGTTGCTAATAGTCCACAGATTAGGACCTGTAACAGAAAATAACTTGTGAACAAAGGAAAGCTCAGAAGTTGGGGGTTCAGAGAGAGGAGTGTTTAGGTTACCTGGAGGCGGGTTGGAAAAGGTGTGGATGTCACGGTAGCCTGACAGGTTTTCCATGTCATCTTCCAACGTGCGGTGGGAGGAAGCGCCTTCAGGTCCTTTATTCTGTTGCATCAAGCGCTGTAGCTCAGCGGCAGAGCTGTCATCCAAATGGATGACATGTGAAGGTGATGCAGAAGGGAAAATGAATGTATAAGAGACCAAAGAATGAGGAGAAGCGAAGGTTGAGAAGAGGGTGTGGGTAGCATATTCAACGTTGGATCCGCTGAGAAAAATCTCTTCAGTACTTGGAAGTACTGAGAGTGGGGGGTCCTGATCCATGGTAACTTCAGTGTCTTGAGGCACTGAAGTGGGTATTGAAGAGGCTGGTTCAGCGGATGTGGCAGAGCGTGCCACGAAACGATCCAGTGTCTTCTGTAGAGAGACATGCGCAGAGTCTTCAGTCTGGGAAGTCTTGGGTTGCTCCTTTGAAGTCTTCTTGGTCTTATGGATGCCAAGTGGGGAGTCAGAGGGTTTCCTCTTTTTAGAAGAGGTAGTGGTTGCAGCCTGGGTATCAGCAGTTGGGTCGACCGCTGCCATTGAGGTAGCTGCAGAAGTAGAAGAAGAAGAAGAGTGAAGGAGAGGTAAGAGTGTAGAGAGACGTACCTCGTTGGGGATCGGCTTGTAGTCGAGTACCTTTGGGCCGACCTGGGACAACTTTAGGTCACCCTCAGTTGGGTATCGTTCTTTCAGCCATGCATGAAGAGGGCACTGAGGAATCACGGGTATGGAACGTTTGCTGGCCTATTAGGGTGTTCAACCCTTTCCATGAGATCTTGAAAGATGAGGCGAGCCCAGTCTACGTGCAGACCCTTCAGCAGTGCGTATCCCATAGCAGTTTGAGGTTATGAGGTCTGATCAGTGGACCCCGTCTTCGCTGACATACAGCTGATGATGTGAGCGAAGATGAAGTTCAACTCACTCGGCATCTTGCTTTTCAGCGCTGTCGTGATCTTCTTCTCAGGCTGCTTGTCACGCCCTGTATTCCAGTTGTACTTCATGGCGTCAAGGAAAGAGATGATCTCTGCCTTTCCTTCAGCAGAGTTGACGTCAGGGAATGGGACGAACTTGTGCCTTAGAGCTGATAGGGAGGTTCAGGACTCCCCTTATAGCTGATGGGGTGATTTGTGCTTCACCAAGCTCGGTTTCGAAGGCAATGACATCGAACTTTTTGTTCGTATTTTTTGTGGAGGTGGTTTGGGTACGGTGTGCAGTGTACCAGAACTGAGCAAGTAGTTTCTTGTGGGCAGGGGGTTTGATGGTCAGGGCTGTTGCCATAGGATATGTCTTGATGAATTGGACAACATCATCAAGATTGGTAATATTCTTCTTCTTGGAGAATTCCAAGAGAGAATAGGGGTTGTTGGAATGGAACTGGATTTGGTCCAGGGAAAGGCGCATGTTTGGTACTTTGGAAAGTTCAACCTTGTCAGAAGTTCCAGGAGATGCAGTGTTGGTGTTGTCATTGGTTGCCATTGCTGTTCAGAACACACAAAGATGAAGAAGATGAAGAAAATTTCTTAAAATGGAAAAGTTTCCAAAATAAGGGTTTTTAGAAAGAGTTTGCAGTTTCCATTTGGAGAAATAAATGGTAAACTAGGTTTTCTAGTTTCAAAAGAAGTTGTAAAACTAGTGAAAAACTTGTTTTACCAGTTTCCTTATAAAGAAAGGATTATGAAAAAACGTATGAAATGTTTCAAGTTTAAGATTTTTGTTATAAACTTGAAGAACAATCTGTAAACAGATTGTGTTCATAAAACCATGAATAAAATGATTTCATTTTTAGAAAGTTCTTTTGTTTGATCTTTTAAAACAATAATAAGATCAAAAACAAGTTTTTAAGATGGAGAAAATAAGAGAAAAATTAACCTGTTTGGTGAAGTAGAAGATGATAAACAGGTTCTTGAGAAAATAATCTGAATGCACGAGAGTTCTATTTCTTTAGAAAGTATGATCGCGTAAAAGGTAAAAATATAAACTGGAGGAGTTTATATAGTAAGAGTAGAGAGAGAAAAACTAAGAGCGGGAAAAGTTTTTCATGATGACACGTGACACGTCCCTTGAATCTTATTGTACAAGGAAACGAAACGGGCGAACGTGTCAGACGAAAAGGCATGCCATGGTTTATCCGTAGTTTGACGTCACAAACGTCCTTTCAAATTTTAAGGTGTCTTTGAGAGTTTTAGAAAAGCTCAGGGACATTTTAAAAATAGAGAAGCACTGATTAGAAATATCAGTGAGATATTTAGAGTTTCAAAAGAATCACTGAAAGGAAGAGATATTCAGCGATGTAATTTATTGTTGGTCCCGAAGGGCTATACAAGTTTGTAGAAGGGGGGGGGGGGGTGAATACAAACACACGTTTTTACTTTTCTAAATTGTTTATTGATAAATCAAGACAATTTACAACTTGTTGCGGAACAAGATTAAGAATAAACCTAATCTAAACAAGTCTTGAGAAACACTAAGTTTCTTGCACTAGAAAGAGTTAAAGTAATTACGAATAATAACTTAACAATAAGGGAGAAATAAGAAGATGGTCCGAGCACACTTCAAAACTGAAGTAAGGTTCTTCTTATATACTGCATGCATTTAATGCATTGTAGTATGGCTTTACACGTGGCAGCAGCTGAGTGGTTGCATGTCATTAACCTTTGTAGACAACCTTAGTAGCCGCATGGTGCACAGTGTAGAATCAGAGTTGTTGTACGATTATAGACAAAAGGGATGTCCGTTCTGACAGTTCGTACGGAGACTTGCAAGGGAGGTAAGACAATAGTAACATGCAGGGAGACTTCATGATCAGCTTTCGTTGAGTCAGATCTTTATCAGCGAATGATAAAGTTCAGCGATTGCTGAAGTCTTCTACTTGATACTTCACGTTGAATGGACATGTCTTGCTTCGCTGATATCCGCATCAGTTCATGAGTAGACTTATCGCTGGTTCTTGAGCTTGATCTTCGACTTCATCATAGAACTTTGGTTGACGTGAAACTTGTCTTTAGGGATCATAAGTAAACAAACTAAACTATCAGTGATCATCAATAAAACTGAACAGGCTCAGACCTGTATGATGATGAACAGTGTTTGCTGAATATCTAATCTAAAGAGTGAGAGTTCCTATCAGCGGTACTGTAAAATCTTAGTACTTATCAGCGATAGTGAAACTCTAATACATATTGTTTACTTACAAATTTCACTAAGTGTTTAATAGAGGGTCATTATCAAATCACTGAGGGTTTGGATCAACAATCTCCCCCTATTTGATTATGACATAGCAACAGAGAAAATTGCTATTTAATGAAAACATAAGGATAAAAAGAACTCATAAAATATTTGTCCCTTTTACTGTTTTCTGGGATCTTTTCAGTACTGATGGAGTAAAGTACATTCGCTGAAATTTTTCTTTAAACTTCGTAAAGATTACAGAGGGAAGTAGAAAAATTACAAGTACAACAAATAAAATTACAAGTACAAAAGATGTAGACAGATAAGGATAGAAAGAGTTACAAGGCGATCCTATCCGTCAAAAGCTTCTTCCTTGATGAGAAGTTCATCGAGGGTCTTTGATGTGGGAATCATCCAGTCAGGGACAGTGACACCTTGATCCTTTTTGTTCTTTGCTTCTTCAAAGATCAGAGGCTTGAGGTGACGAGCTTGAATGTCGCGTCTGACTTCACACCAGTATATGAGATCTCTGAGTTGTTCAATGGGAGTGATTGGAAGCTCAGAGATGGGTTGAAAGTGATGATTTCCTTGGTAGTCTAGAAAGAATATACCATAGGGATCACTTACGACTTTGCCAAGGATGAAAGTTTCACCAGGTGGTAGGGAGGTGTCAAGCGTTGAGAGATCAGCATCAGGGCCAAGAACTTCAGCACGAGAGAAACCAATACCTGTTTCATTCCGTATAGGAGGACCTGAGTCTGAGACTTTCTTTTCCTTTGCAGAGACTCTTCTTTGTTGAGGAGGAAGAAGAGTGGAATGAGGAATATCCACAGCAGAAGAAACCAAGTCGATCTGATTATTTAAAATTTTCACGACATGGCTCTTGAACTTTGAGTGCGATCCCTGAATGGCTAATTTCACTTCCAACCATTCAAGGAAACCAAACTTTTCTAACGTAGCAGCATAGAAAGTTTGCTTGGTTTTGTCTTCTCTGAATACATCAACTTCAACAACAGGAACGTCTACAAACAGTCTTCCTCTGATGTTTACTTTGATGATTTTGGATGGTCGAGATCGATAATTCAACATTTCTTTACACCATTTCAAAGTCGTATCAGATACTTTCGTCTTTTCTTCAATGATCCTTTGGGCATCATCCCATAGCTGACGTTGGACATCAATGGGAGTTCTTTTCAACGTGGGGTCTTTCACCGATTGTTGGACAAGCTGGATGGCGAGAGCCTTATCTTTTTCTTCAGCTTTCTTCTTTTCGGCGAGTAATCTTTCAGCTCTTAGATGATCCTCGTATTCTTTCCTTGAGATCCTGAACTTTGTGGGAGTGGGGATTTGGTCACGAGGAAGAATGATTCGCTGATCTTCGAGTTGTTTGATCATTGCATCTCTCTTTTCTTGATCCTCTTCACTCAGCTTTTGAGGAGCCAAGGAAGGTCTGTTTTTGTGAGAGAGCAGCTGTTCTTCAGGTTCATCAGTCTCAGTGGTTAAATCCAAGACTGGGATTATTTCTTCAGCTCTTGTGGCTGGGATTATTCCTGGTGCAGCTGTAGAGACTTCAGCTGAATCCTCAAGCAGGGTAGAGGACTAGCTGAAACACAGCGATCGTTTAAGTAAGAAGAGTTGGGGAAGAAAGAGATAGAGAAAGAATGGGGTGTTCAAGTGTATAGAGGTTTTATGGATAGAAGGATTGAGATTGAGAAGGGATAGAGGAGGGATGCAGTGTAAGGGAATAGGAGGTAGTGTACCTGACAAACTGGCTTTTGAAGCAAGATCATCAGATTGTCTTCTGCAGCAAGGCCTTTGTTTTTGCCTTTGTCAGCTTCAGACGCTGCAGGCTTTGTCTTGGTCCGCTCCCCTGAAGGTTCGTTTATCGAAATCCCTTTGAGAGTTGTAGTCTTCTGAACAGGCTTGACGATAAAGGAGTCATCATCATCATCGTCATCATCATCATTCTTTGGAGAAGAACATGGTTCATCATCAGAGATGTCGACAACTTCATCGTCTTCAGCTTCGTCTTCATCAGATTCAACCTCTTCAGCGTAGGGTGAGGTTACATCAGCAGCAACTTCAATGTTCTGCTCTTCGAGTTGCTCCCCCTCAGATTCAGAGGGAGGTTTCTCGGTTTCCTCTGGGTTTTCAACTCCCTAAGGTTTTGAAGAAGTAGCATCAGCTTCAGTCTCAATACCCTCCCCTTCAGCATGGGGATGGTCTTCTTTATTTTTCTTCTCCCCCTCATCATTACGGGGAAGGTCTTCTTTATTTTGTGTAATAACCAGGTATTTTATCAAATTTAAATTTGAAAAAAAAAAATTTATAAGTTTTATGTTAGTGTTTTATGGAGTAAGAAGTTAGGGGTAAGTTTTAATTTTTATTTTGAAAGATTAGGGTATTTATTGCCAAGTGAGATAAGTTTAAGGTTTGTTTGGTCTTTTATCCAAACCTCTTTAGCCAAAAGCCGACTTCCTATTTTAGTAAGGATAGGTGTCCTTTTTTTTTCAATTAAGAGAAAATATCCTAAGTTTTAGTGTGTAGTGTGTTCGGTTTAGAGAGAGAGAGAAGGAAATCGAGAGAGAGAGTAAGGGAAAGAAGAAGGAAGAAATAAAGAGTATGCTGCTGTAATTTAAGGACCAAACTGATGTAAGCAAGGTAACAAATCCATCCTTGTATGTGTTTTAATTTCTTAAAAGTGTTCTTGAGTTGCTAGTTAAGTTTTTAGGTGGGTTTTGTTAAAAATGGATGTTTTGGGAAGTCTAAGCTTAAAAGTACGATTTCTGGGTAATAATTAGAATGAAAGTCGTTTTTGGCTGAGCTTAATTAAAAAGACGATGAACAGTAATTTTGCAGGTTTTCGCAACAGTAGGTTGCGAGAAGTAGGGTTTTCGCAACAGTAGGTTGCGAGAAATGAGGTTTTCGCAACAGTGGGTTGCGAGTTCTAAGGTTTTCGCAACAGTGGGTTGCGAGTTCTTAGGTTTTCGCAACAGTGGGTTGCGAGTTCTTTGGTTTTCGCAACAGTGGGTTGCGAAAAGTGAGGAATTCGCAAGATGTGGGTTGCGAAAAGTGTTAAAATACAGATTTATTAATGAGGTGTATTCTTGTTAATTAACTATTTCAGATAGTAAAATTCAAAGATAAAAGTGGGACTTGTTGAAGAGATTTTTGGAGAACTATTGGAAAAGCATTCAGGTGAGTTTTATTTTAAAAACATTTTTCAACTGGAATACATATATATGTGATTTATATATCTAAATGAAATGGATATGTAAAGATTGAGAATGTGATACATAATGTGATTATGTGTTTTATTGAAATGTTTACTGTAGATGTTGTACATCAGAGTGAATTGACTAGTTGGCTTGCAACCACTAGTTTGGCCAATTATGGAGGAATAAGGGGGAATGAGTGGATACGAATCGCAAGTCTTGGTTGGTATTTAATTACGTGTGATATATGTGTGTTTGTATAAAAAGGTTTTATTTAATTGGATTCTTGGCAAGTTTCAACTGACAGGGATTTTCTCACTGGACCCTTAGGTCTAACCCTCATTTTTCTGTTTTAAAAATATGTATTCCAGGTTGAGGATCGTTCGTTAGCAAAGGGAAGAATTAATGTGTAAGGCGGGGTTAATAGCTGACAAGGATTAGGAACTGAATATGTGTTATGTTGTATCGTTTCGAGACTGCTGGGACCGTACGTGATTTGTTTGGTAATTTCTTTTTATGAATGTAACGATGTGATGCAATATATGTTATTTGAAACATGTTTGGGAAACCGGGTTGTTACATTTTGCTTCTCCCCCTCTTCCACATCATGGTTGGGGGAGGTAACGGATTTTTCAGCGGCAACATCAGCAATAGGATTACTGTCTTCTTGGCCAGTAATTCTAATGCAATTTTCAATCACTGCTACTCTGTCTTCTAGGCCAGTAATAGCAGGACTGATCTTTTTGAGATCATCTCGATCGGCCTGAATGAAGTGAGAAATTGGGGTGTTCATGTGATCTAGCACTTTCTGAACAATCTCTTTGACCACAGAGACTTCAGTCTTGATCGTGGAAACTTCACTCTTAAGAGAACCAACCTCTGTCTTCAATGATGTGACTTCATTGGACAGAGAGGTGAAGTTTGTTGAGAGAGTGGTTGTGGCGGTTGAGTTTTCAGTGAGGGTGGTAGAAAATTTAGCAATGCTACCATCCACCTTCTCCAGATCAGCTTTGGAGGCTTTGTTTTCGACCTCAGTGGTCAATGTCTTCAAGTTCTCTCCAGCGTTTGTAACCGCTGAAGAGTTGGCAGTTAGAGTGTTGTTGAAAGACTCCATCTTTGTTTCCAGGGCCGTCAGGGAGGTGTTGATATCCCCCAAATTAGGACCTGAAAAAGTTATCAACTTATGAACAAAGGAAAGCTCAGAAGTTTGGGGTTGGGAGAGAGGAGTGTTTTGGATTATGTTTATACCTGCAGGCGGGTTGGCGAAGTTGTCGAACTCTTTGTGTCCTGAATGAAATTCCATGTCGCCTTCAAGAGTACCTTGGCGAATGGAGGTGCCTGCATGTCCTAAGTTTGCATCCAACATCGTATTTAGAGTGTCTGTAGTTGAGTCATGTACGATGAAGGGTGTCCCTGAGAAAGTTGGGAAAATTGATGGAGAGACCAAAGATTGAGTAGGAGGAATGAGGGATGAAAATGATGGTTGGGTGCGGGGTTCAGCGTTGGATCCGCTGAGAATCACTTCAGTCTGTAGAGAGGCTGAAGGAGGTGGGTTCAGTTCCAAGTTTATAACTTCAGCGTTTAGAGACGCTGAAGCTGGGATGGAAGGGGTGGCTTGTTCAGCTGTGGCAGAGCGTACCATGGAACTATCCATCAGCTCTTCAAGATGAGCTGAGGAGTCTTTAGCATGGGAATGCTTTGGGGGTTGCTCCTTGGTTTTCTTGGTCCTTTCGGAGCCAAGTTGGGAAGATGAGTGTTTCCTTTTTCTAGAAGGAGTGGAGGTTGCAGCTGGGGTATCAGCGATGGGGATTTGCACTGAATGAGCCGCAGAAGTAGAAGAAGGAGGATTGAGAATAGATAAGAGAGTAGAGAGACGTACCACGTTTGGCAGGGGCTTGAAGTCGAGCACCTTAGGGCCAACCTGAGAGAGTTTCAGGTCTCCTACTTTTGGGTAGTTATCCTTAAGGCCGGTTTGGAAGATGGCATTGGGGAATCTTGGGTATGGAACCCATGATGGTCTATCAGCAAAATCTACTCTGAGCGCAAGATCGTCGTAGATTATCGAGGCCCAGTCAACATGGAGACCCTTCAGCAATGCATAGCCCGTGGCTTGCTGAGGTTGAGCAGCTTGATCAGAGGAGCCACTCTTCGCTGTCATGCAGCTTATCAGGTGTGCGAAGATGAAGTTCATCTCGTTGGGCATCTTTGACTTCTTGATTGCAATCAGTTTCTTCTCGCCTTTTTCATCTCTCCCATGATCCCAAACGTACTTCATTGCATCAAAGAATGCAATGAGTGTTTCTCTATCAGCATGTCTCTTGGGGTCAGGAAAAGGAACAAATTGTTTATCTTTGGTGGCAACAGGGAGATTCAGTGCTTTTCGAATGATAGCAGGGTTGATTTTGATGGTGCCAAAATCAGTGTCACAGAGGATGCCATCAAGTAGTTTGGTAGGGTCTTTGGATGATGGTAGCTGAGTGTGTCTGGCGGTATACCAGAATTGAGATACTAGTAACTGATGAGCAGGGGGTGTTATGGTCAAGGCTGTAGAGAGGCACCAGGTTTTCAGAAAATTCACAGCATCGTCTAGATGTTTGACTTGTTTTTTCGGAGGAAAATCGAACAGCGCATGGAGGTTGTTTGATTGTGTAAAAGAGGTATCCTCAAGTTTGAACTTGACCTGAGGAGCCTTGGTGATTTCAAGTTCCTCAACAGCAGGAGTGTTCTCAGCAGTTGGAGTACCAGTAGAAGGAGCAGCCATTTCTGTAATCAACTCAACCAAAGATCAACAAAACAAATAGTCTTAATGTGGAAATATTTTCCAATAAGATGTTTTTGAATTTTGTCAATTTCATTCAACCAAAAATGTCTTAATGAAGATTAGGGTTTTTCTTGTTTTGATAAAGAGTTACAAAACGTAGAGATTATGTGTTTTCCAGTTTTCATTTGAAGAAGGAATTCTGGAAAAACATATGAAGAACAAGTTTACGAGTTTTGATATAAACTTGAAGAACAACCATGAAGGTTGTATTCATAAAATCATGAACAGAAAATGATTTCATTTTATAAAAGTTCTTTTGTTTGATCTGTTAAAAGCAAAGAATAAGATCATAAACAAGTAATGTAGGTAAATAATAAGAGTATTTACCTGGTTCGTCAAAGAAGAAGATGAACTGTTTCTGGAAATTTTGAGAGTTCAAAATGCAACAGTAAATATTTTTCTTGCTTGGAGGAGAAGTTGTTCGCGTAAAGAGAAAATTATAAACCCAAAATGGTTTATATAGAGAGAGTAGAGAGAGAGAGAGAAAATATTGAGCGGAAAAAGATTTTCATCTTGACACGGACACGTGTTTGCATTTGATTGGAAGGTAAACGAAACATGCAAACGTGTGTCAGATGTTGGGGGATTTGTGTATCGTTGAAGAGATAAGAAATGGTGAGACGATTAGTATAACTTGGATATAACCAGAGAACGCGTATAACTCGCTTTTCGTTAGAGATATTTCGACCCTATCTGCCCGGGTAGCACGAAATTCTCTCGAGGATAATCTCTGATTTTCAGTGTATCGATTAAGGCAGAAATCGATCCATATAAATACACTCTAGAAAACGTAACCTACACTATATTGTATCAGGAAATAATATCTCATTTAATGAAATTGATTGTGGACTTAATGACGGGAGTTACAAATGAGAAAAGCTTCCCTGACGCCGGCGCTACTTTTCGCGCCAGATAAGTAGCGCCGAAATGAGCGCCAAACATAAAGCAGACCACGGCGCCAGTTTTGGCGCTAGACAACTGGCGTCGATATGCGCGCCATGCACAAATCCGTGCACAATCCAGAGCCTGGCGCCAGTTTGGCGCTAGCCAACTGGCGCCAGTACTGGCGCCATTTCTCATTTCCCAATCCCACTTTGTAACGTGCCATTCTCAACCGTCCAACAATCCCGGGTTCTAGTTAGCTTACACGAGTGTGCACTCCACACCTCCTAACTCATGTTATAGCTTAGCTAACAACCCAATTATTACCTTTGTGAATCCAATTACACAAAATGACCGATGATTTCACTAAAATCACCAACATTCCTCCCCCATTTTAGTGCAATCCTTGATTCACAAATAAAATTACAATACAGGTAAACAAACTAATGCATAAATGAAAATATCTAAAAGATTGAATTTCCATCTTAGTACATTATACATTTCAAATACTCGAGAATCCGGGTGTTCTATGGATTGAACCCGTCAACCCATTTGAGTAACAGAAAATAACATACACATGAATTTAAAAAACTCTCTAAAGTATAAACTTGACACTATACAGGCCATGTGTCCTTATCCATTCGTGAGTGTATCAAAGCCAAGCCCAAGCTTTTTGAAGCGGCCACACTTCACACTCATATAGGCATTTCTTTTCTTCATGCACCTGCACATGCATTTTTACAAAAGAACAATTACCTCCTTCACTTGCAGTACCGAGCACACACCTTGGGATGATCATCTTGTGCTCCAATCTCTTAGAGTGAGCTTTCCCATTGAATTCAACTTCTAACGTTGTATTAGAAGGGAATTGGGTATCTCACCGTTAGAGATTTAGATGGACTTTAATCCCATCCCTATCACCGACTTGTAAACCAAGTCCCTAGCTAACCCCTTCGTCAAGTGGTCCGCTAGATTTTGTTGCGACCGAACAAATTCAACCGAAATCACCCCATTCGCGATTAGCTCACGAATCATGCTATGTCTAACACCTAAGTGTCTAGACTTGCCATTATACACTTGGCTATAAGATTTAGCCAAAGTAGCCTCACTATCACAACGGATAGAGATGGGTGATATTGGTTTCGGCCATAATGGAATTTCATGGACCAAATTCCTTAGCCATTCCGCCTCTTTACCGGCAGCGGCTAATGCCACAAATTCCGACTCCATAGTTGAACTCATGATGCAAGTTTGCTTCTTGGAAGCCCATGAGATGGCCCCTCCCCCAAGCAAGTACACCCAACCACTCGTAGAAGAATGATCTTCCAAATTGGTAATCCAACTTGCATCCGAATATCCCTCCAAAACCGAAGGAAATCCGACATATGACAAACCATAATCAATGGTTTTCTTCAAGTATTTAAATACTCGTCTTATCGCTTGCCAATGATGAATACTAGGATTACTAGTATATCTACTCAACTTTCCTATGGCAAATGCGATATCCGGCCTAGTGCTTGTCATGGCATACATCAAGCATCCTATAGCCTTTGAGTACTCGAGTTGTGACACCGCTTCACCCGAATTGGGCATAAGCTTCACACTCGGATCCCATGGGGTACTCACCGGAGAACAATCAAAGCTATTAAATTTCTTTAATACTTTCTCAATGTAACGAGATTGCGTAATTGCAATCCCTTTGTTCTCACGCTTGATCCTTATACCAAGAATCACCTCCGCCTCACCCATGTCTTTCATGGAGAAACTTAACGACAAAAACTCTTTGGTTTTCCCAACTTGATCTTGGTTGGTGCCAAAGATCAACATGTCATCAACATATAGGCAAATGATTACACCGTTACCGGATGAATCAAATTTGCTATATACGCACTTGTCCGCTTGGTTTATCATAAAGCCATTGGACTAGATAACCTCATCAAATTTCTGATGCCATTGTTTGGGTGCTTGTTTCAGCCCATACAATGATTTTACAAGTTTACACACCTTATGCTCCATTCCGGGCATAACAAAATCTTCCGGTTGTTTCATGTAAACTTCCTCCTCCAAGTCACCATTCAAGAATGCCGTTTTGATATCCATTTGGTGAATCACCAAATTGTGAATAGCGGCTAAGGCTATCAACAATCTAATCGTGGAGATTCTTGCAACCGGGGCATAAGTATCAAAATAATCGATGCCTTCTCGTTGCCTAAAGCCTTGGATCACTAATCGAGCTTTGAACTTGTCGATTGACCCATCCGCTTTCATCTTCCTTTTGAAGATCCACTTGCAACCCGAAGGTTTGCAACCCGGTGGCAAGTCCGATAATACCCAAGTATTATTCCCCATGATGGAGTCCATTTCATCATGTATTGCTTCTTTCCAGAAAGCAATATCTTGAGACTTCATAGCCTCATCAAATGATTTTGGATCCTCCTCAACACTATAACAGTAAAGGAATTGGGATCCAATCTCATCTCTTAATCCCTCTACCAAGTACACTTGGAAATCGGGACCAAAGGATTTTTCAATCCTTCCTCTTTTACTCCTTCAAAGCACCGGAGACTCGGTTGGAACAATTGCTTGTTCTTCAACCTCACTAGTTTCACTAGTACTTGGAACTATGTCCTTTGGCCTCGGCATTGAAGAGAATCTAGTCTCATCAAATATCACATCTCTCTATTCTATAACGGTGTGAATCGCTATAGAATCATTAGGTTCAATAACATAGAACCTATATGCTTTGGAATTCTCGGCATATCCAACAAAGATGCAGTGAATGCCTTTCTCACCCAAAGTCTTTCTTTTGGGTTCGGGTAGTCGAACAACCGCTCGACAGCCCTAAACTCGAATATAACTCAAGTTCGGCCTTTTCTTGAACCAAAGTTCATATGGGGTAATCTTGTTCTGTTTATTGGGAACTCGATTCAGCAAATAACAAGCCGTTAGCATGGCTTCACCCCAAAATCCATCACTCAAACCCGAGTAGGATAACATAGAGTTCACCATTTCTTTGAGAACTCTATTTTTCCGTTCCGCCACACCATTTTGCTGTGGTGTATAAGGCGCTGTAGTCTCATGAATGATTCCTACGGATTGGAAAAACATGGGGTCGTAATACTCCCCACCACAATCGGTACGTAAACACTTTATTAAGCCATTCATTTGAAGCTCAACCTCCGTTTTAAAAACTTTAAATTTAACCAACGCTTCATCTTTTGAATGTAATAGATAAACATAGCAAAAACGTGAAGCGTCGTCAATAAAAGTGACAACATACTTTTTATTACCAAAAGACGGAGTTGAATGCAAATCACAAAGATCACTATGAATTAATTCAAGTACCGAAGAGTCCCTTTTCACGTTAGGAAAAGGTTGTCTAGTGATCTTTGTTAACATGCAAGTTTTACACTTATTAGTCTTAATATCAAAAGCCGGAATAAGACCGTCTTTTGACATTTCAACCATCCGTTTAAAATTAACGTGACCAAGTCTAGCATGCCATAAATTAGAATCAACACAAACGCTATTTGCAATAAAAACAGAATTTGAAACAACATTCATTTTATTCAAATTCAACATAAACATATTATTAAGCAAATAACCAAATCCTACAAAAGAGCCACCCTTTGACAAGATAAACTTGTCCGACTCATAAACTTGCCTATACCCTAACTTATTCAAAATACTACCGAAAACCAAATTCTTTTGAATTCGCGGTACAAACAAAACATTAAAAAGTTCAACTACTTTGCCAGAACTAAATTCTAGCCTAACTAAGCCTCTTCCAAGAATGGGAGCCATCGACTCGTTTCCCATGCGAAGCATCGATCCGTCTTCAACCGGTTCCAAAGAAGTGAACCAACGGCGATCTTTGCACACATGACTTGTAGCACCCGAGTCGATCCACCAAGCAACATCATCATCCTGCACATAAAATGATTCGGATATTAGTGGTACATAATTCAAATTTGAATTAAAACCAAAGTCAATTAACTGACCTTTCCGTGGGTTTTGATCCTTGGATCCTTGCCCACTTCCACTCGTGCTTACTCCACCCTTATTCTTGACGACCCGACAATCCCGCTTGAGATGGCCGGTCATCCCACAGGTCCAACAGGTTAAAGTAACCTTTTTATTGGGCCCTTTCTTAGCATCATTGAACTTCCGTTTTCCTTTGAACTTGTTAGTCTTTCCCTCTTTCACCATGTTCACCGAAGGTGCAGAAACCTACTTTACTATAGGTTTCTCAGCCTCTTGCGCCCGAAGAGATTCCTCTATGTGCAAGTGACTACCGAGTTGCACAAGAGACAACTCTTCCTTCTTGTGTTTCAACATGTGTTTAAAGTCTTTCCAAGAGGGAGGCAATTTATCAATTATGCTCGATACGGAGATGGATTCGTCCATCTTCATATTGTGCTGAGCATATTGGCCTAGAATGCGAAGGAGCTCATTGTATTGCTCCATCACCGGCCTTGAGTCCACCATTTTGTAATTGTTAAAATTACTAACGAGGAACTTCTTACTAGAAGCATCCTCGGCCATGTATTTGGACTCGAGAGAGTCCCATAGCTCTTTGGAGGATTCCACATTTTGATAGATATCGAAGAGGGAGTCACACATACCGTTCAAGATGTGGCCACGACAGATGTAGTCGTCATTCTCCCACTTGCCGCGACGCCGGGTAACCTCCAACGTCTCATTTTCCATTATCTCCGGTATCGGGGTGCTTAGCACATACACCACCTTCAACGTCGTCAACAAGAAGTGCATCTTCTTCTGCCATCTATGGAAATCCACGCCTTCAAACTTCTCAAGTTTTGTGAACTTGGAAGTCATGTCTCTCACGGTTTGATCACCCGCCATCTCTCTTCACGATGATAAATATCTCTTACGAATGTTGGGGGATTTGTGTATCGTTGAAGAGATAAGAAATGGTGAGATGATTAGTATAACTTGGATATAACCAGAGATCGCGTAGAGCTCGCTTTTCGTAAGAGATATTTCGACCCTATCTGCCCGGGTAGCATGATATTCTCTCGAGGATAATCTCTGATTTTTAGTGTATCGATTAAGGCAGAAATCGATCCATATAAATACACTCTAGAAAACATAATGTTAGAGCATTATTGTATTCAAGATTTATTGTAAAGTCTTGTATAATGTCAAACATTGTAAAAGTCAAAGATAGTCAAAGTCAAAGTATCTTTAGTTAGAAAGTCAATGTAATTAGATTCAATACCTTGTAATGTCTAGGTATAAATAGGTTTAGCTTGCTTAGATCTTAAGCAAGTCTCAAGCAAGTCATTAGAGAGAGATCATATTGTAATATTCTAGAGAGAGAAATTCTAGAGAGAGTGTAACACCCCGTTTCCCAATTTACGTGATTTAACTGTCTCTTTTGGGGTTGAGTTAATTTTTGGGTCGTTATGTACGTGTTCAGGATCTAGGGGCCAGTTTATCAATTTTGTAAGATGAGGGTGTGTTTTGGCATGTATGTAAAGGGATGGAAACCCTAAACACCCTCATTTGCACCCATTTGTTTCTTTAGCAAAGAAGAGAGAAAAGAGAAAGGAATTTTCGGAGTTCTTGTGAGCTGCTGTGAAAGATCGACCGATTCTCCTTCGTTAACCGTTGGATCGTCGTGAAATTTGGACAGCGACTTCACGACCCTCTAATATACATTCTGACCGGAGGGATTTGGCATCGGAGTTCCCAGTAGAGAGAACCAAGTGTCCGAAGTTGCTGTATTTTCCAGGCGGAGTTCTTGTGAGCTGCTGTGAAAGATCGACCGATTCTACTTCGTTAACCGTTGGATCGTCGTGAAATTTGGACAGAGACTTCACGACCCTCTAATATACATTCCGACCGGAGGGATTTGGCATCGGAGTTCCCAGTAGAGAGAACCAAGTGTCCGAAGTTGCTGTATTTTCCAGGCGAAAGATTTGGTGATTTTGGAAGATTCAAGTTGTGAAAGGTTCTAAGAGGATTGTTGTTCGCGGTCTAGAATTGCAAGGTATGTGTATTATGTTTAGAAATCAATAGAAATGGGGCGTATGAAATTGGATGTTTGGCAAAGTTTTATGGTATTTGGACTATCCTAGCTATGTCATTTCGGGATGAGAGATGGGATAGAATTAGAGTTCCATTTTTGGGCTTGTTATGATATGTGTATGTATGAATGTTATAGGTGGTACGAGGTGATTATTATACACTGTGAAGTACTTGGTAATTGACATCTTGACAGGTGAGTACTCTACCTATATTATGTAAGTTATGTGTATGTAGTTGGATTGCATGTGTGATTATGTGTATGTTGGCTTTGCCAAAGGAAAGAGTACCTATGGTGGTAGTAATACCCCTAGGGAATATGTTACGTATGAAGAGGCCTGGTACCAGTGTCTAGTTATGACCTTCCTTATTGGCTTTGTGCCTTAAGGAATGGAAGGATGTTACATGTATGTGATTGCTATGTTTATGCAAGTATGTATGCATGATGTTATGTGGTATAGGTGCGTGCTCACTAAGCGAAAGCTTACCCCGTTGTTATTCATCTTTTAGTGGCAGGTACATCTTCGAAGAATAAAGGAAAGGCTCCAGCTTGAAGCTTTTGGATTTGCGGCAGCTCAGCAGCTTATATTTTCTTTTGATGAATGATAGTTTTGGATTCTCTAAGCTTTTCAGTTGAATATTGTTTGTCTCAAACTTATTGGTTTTAAGTTGCAAACTTGTACTCTTTTCTATAAGATTATGGGATTTTATCTAAATGTTTTAATTACAAATCTTCCGCTGCATTTTAAGGTTACTTTCCGTTAAATGAGTGTTTTAAAAATAAGGGATGTTACAGTTGGTATCAGAGCCTTGGTTTAAGGGATTCGGGCATTCACAAGTGGTGAGTGTTTGAACTTAAACCCAAGTGCTCAAGTTTTCAAATAAGTAACCTTTAAAAAAAAAGTTGTTTCGTGTAAGAAAATGGTTTATAAGGAAAGGGTGTTTTAAAAGAAAAAGTTTTCACGGCTGAGCTGCGGTCCAGAGCATCAAGACGGGGGTGAGCACACTATTCCATATTAGGATATATGATAAAGCATGTTCAGTTTTGTGAAAGACCAGTTTTATAACTGTATTGGATGAGTAATTATGTTTATGTATGCTAGATATGGTCAATGTGACAAGGTTATGATTTCAAGTATGTTTTGTTGATGCATAATGTGAATTAGAATATGATTATAATGTTTATATGATAAGTGGTAGATATGGAAAATGTTGTGATATATATGTTAAAGGTACCAACTAAGCTGGGAATTGGAACCTTAGTGACGGTGTTGATTCTAAACATGGAGGGTGTAATTATAATGGTATAAGGGCCCATACCATTGCAATTACACTGTACATGCCGGGACTTGATATAGTTGCAAAAGAATTCTATGAACCAGACAAGGTTGAGGGTTGGGTAGTAACATGCTAGAAAGGGATTTTGTTAAGAGAGTATAAGCAGAGGGTTTCTAAGGAGCATGTTAGAAAGAAAGACAACTAAGCTAGGACCTCTGGACTATGCTAGGAGTTTGCTCAGACTAAGCTAGGACCTCTGGACTATGTCGGTGAACGAGATCACTGACAAGTTTTTGGAGCGGTCCCTTTTGTCCTGAGTATGTCAGGAATGAAAAGGCCAAAATGTACAGATATGGGAGAGTTTTGAAACAGGAAATTAGAGAATTTGTTGTTATGGCAAGGTGCACTGATTTTCAGCAGATGCACGAGGCGGCTCGGGCTAGAGAGCTCGAATTAGAGAGCCAAAGAAAGACAAGAAGGGCAGAAACGGTTCAGACTCAACCTCAGCAGACTAAGAGGTTCAAAACTGGGAGTCATAAACCGGAGGTAAAGAAAGAGTTCAAGAGAGAGCATCCCCGCTGTGGGAAGTGTGGACGACAGCATCCGGGAGAATGCCGTATGGGCTCCGGAACCTGTTACAAATGCGGGCAACCGGGTCATATCAGTCGAGACTGCAAGGCGACCGCAAAGATATGTTTTAAGTGCTACAAGTCGGGCCACTTTGCTGACGAGTGCCCAATGAATACCGGGTCGGTCCAGAACTCGGGAACCGCACCGGTGAAGATGCTAGAGGGTGGATTGGGAAAGAAGAACGACGCACCCAGGACTCGGGGGCGAGTGTTCCAGATGACCGTAGATGAAGCAAAGGAGGAGCCAGATGTCGTGACAGGTATTTTCCTGTTAATGCATCACCTGCCCTTGTCTTATTTGACTCGGGAGCTACTAAATCTTTTGTTTCTTTATCGTTTTGTAAAGACTTTGCTATTGTAAAGGACAAGTTAGAGAGTCCGCTAGAAGTAGAAATAGCGGACGAGGAGTTTCGTTTTGTGAGTGATGTGTATAAAGGTAATGTAATAGAGATAGTCGGAGTGAAGTTTAGTATAGATCTTATTCCTATTGCGATGAGGGAAATAAATGTAGTAGTTAGGATAGATTGGCTTAGTCGGAATGGAGCGCGCATTGATTGTGAAAAACAGCAGGTAGTGATTCGAACCCCAAGTGGGGGAGAATTAACTATCTCGAGTGAAGGAAGAAAAGGGGTACCAAAGGTGTGCACTTTGGCCAAAGCTAGAAGATATGTGCACCATGGTGGTAGCAGTTACTTGGCGTATATTGTTGATGAACGGGAGGAGAAAAAGAAGAGAACAGTGGCAGATGTACCAGTGGTCAGCGAGTTTCCGGATGTTTTCCCGGATGACTTTCCTGGCATTCCTCCCGGGAGGCAAATGGAGTTCCGAATAGACTTGATTCCGGGGGCGGCACCGGTAGCAAAGGCTCCTTACCGTTTGGCACCTCCGGAGATGCATGAACTGTCTAAGCAGCTGGAGGAACTGTTGGATAAGGGTTTCATCCGCCCCAGTAGTTCACCTTGGGGAGCCCCTATCCTTTTCGTGAAAAAGAAGGACGGGTCGATGCGGATGTGCATCGACTATAGAGAGCTTAACAAGCTTACGGTGAAGAACAGATACCCGTTGCCGAGGATCGACGATCTCTTCGATCAACTTCAGGGAGCCGTTTGGTTCTCTAAGATAGATCTTCGCTCAGGATACCACCAGTTGAAGGTCAGGGAAGAGGATGTTCACAAGACAGCGTTCAGAACCAGGTACGGGCATTTCGAGTTCATCGTGATGCCATTTGGACTGACGAACGCACCAGCGGCATTCATGGATCTTATGAATAGAGTTTGCAGACCGATGTTTGATAGGTCAGTCATCGTGTTTATAGACGATATACAGATCTACTCCAAGTCGAAGGAGGATCATATGGAGCATCTACGAGAGGTTTTGGAGATTTTGCGTAAGGAGCAGTTATATGCAAAGTTCTCCAAGTGTGATTTCTGGTTACAAGAGGTTCAATTTCTTGGACATCTTGTGAACCGAGAGGGTATCAAGGTAGACCCAGCGAAGGTGGAGGCAGTGATGAAGTGGGAAACCCCGAAGACTCCCACTGAGATTAGGAGTTTCCTTGGATTAGCCGGGTACTACCGCCGGTTCATCCAGGATTTCTCCAAGATAGCAGTTCCGTTGACGAAGCTGACGAGGAAGAACGAACGTTTCGTTTGGGGAGAGGAACAGAAAACAGCGTTCGAAACCTTAAGGAGAAAGTTATGCGAGGCTCCGGTGTTGACACTACCGGAGGGAGTTGAAGACATGACAGTCTACTGTGATGCGTCTTATCACGGGCTAGGCTGCGTTCTTATGCAGAAGGGAAGGGTGATTGCCTATGCGTCTCGTCAACTGAAGACGCATGAGGTGAATTACCCGACTCACGATTTGGAGCTTGCGGTAGTGGTGTTCGCTCTCAAGTTATGGCGGCACTACCTGTATGGGGTGAAGTGTACTATCTATACGGACCACAAGAGTCTTCGTTATTTCATGGATCAACAGAATTTGAACATGAGACAGCGGAGGTGGTTGGATGTGGTGAAGGATTATGATTGCGAGATTCTTTATCACCCGGGGAAGGCAAATGTCGTAGCGGATGCCTTGAGTAGAAGAGCGAGTAGTGTTCTACTTCGGGTACCGTTGATGAGACTAACAGTATCAACGTCGCTTCACGACTTGGTAAGAAGGTCTCAAGAGGAAGCGATCAAGGGTGAGAACCAGAAGAAGGAACGGATAAAGGGACAGGTGGATCAGTTAGTGCCCGACAGTCGAGGTCTATTGACTCGGTACGGTCGGGTATGGGTTCCAGTATCGTGTGAGGCAAGGCAGACACTTCTGGACGAGGCGCATAAGTCAAGGTTCTCTATCCATCCCGGTGCTACTAAGATGTATAGAGATCTGAAGACTGACTACTGGTGGCCGGGGATGAAGAGGGACGTGGCTAAGTACGTGGAGAAATGTTTGACTTGTTTAAGGGTCAAAGCAGAGCATCAGAGACCGCACGGGAAGTTACAGCCATTAGAGATACCAGAGTGAAAGTGGGAGCATATAACAATGGATCTGATTACCAAGTTGCCTCGAACACCTAGGAATCATGATGCCATTTGGGTGGTTGTAGATAGGCTGACAAAGAGTGCCCATTTTATCGCGATCTGTGAAAGTTCATCTGCAGAAAGGTTAGCTGACATCTATGTCAGTGAAATTGTAGCAAGGCATGGGGTACCGGTAACAGTGATATCAGACAGGGATGTTCGGTTTACGTCGCGGTTTTGGGGGAAGTTCCATGAAGATTTGGGTACGAGACTTCAGTTCAGTACAGCCTTTCACCCACAGACGGACGGGCAAAGCGAGAGAACAATTCAAACTCTTGAGGATATGTTGAGAGCCTGTGTTTTGGATTTTGGGGGCAACTGGGATACGTATTTACCGTTGGCTGAGTTCTCATACAACAACAGTTTTCATGCCAGTATTGGCATGCCTCCGTATGAGATGTTGTACGGGAGAAGGTGTAGGACTCCTATCTGTTGGGGAGAGGTGGGCCAACGGGAGTTAAGCAGCACATAAGTGGTTCAGAAAACGACGGAAAGTATTGAGATGATTCGGGATAGGCTACGAACCGCACAGAGTCGTCAAAAGAGTTACGCCGACAAGCGAAGGTCGGATTTGGAGTTCAACGTGGGAGATAATGTTTTGTTGAAGGTGTCACCTTGGAAAGGGGTGATCCGATTCCGGAAGAGGGGCAAGCTAGGCCCTAGGTTTATCGGACCATTCAAGGTGATAGCACAGGTTGGGAAGGTTGCGTACCGGCTGGAGCTTCCGCCGGAACTCAGTCTGATACACAACACCTTCCACGTGTCTCAGTTGAGGAAGTGTTTAGCTGACGAGTCGGCGCATGTCCCTATAGATGACATACAGGTCGACGAACGGTTGAATTATATTGAGAGACCGATAGCAATCTTGGAAGGGAAGACCAAATCCTTGCGAAACAAGGAGATCAGCTTAGTGAAAGTTCAGTGGGAACACCGAAAAGGATCAGAATGGACATGGGAACCGGAAGCTGAGATGAGATCGAATTATCCGGAACTCTTCCAAGTCTGATCGATTTCGAGGACGAAATCCTGGTAAGTGGGGGAGAGTTGTAACACCCCGTTTCCCAATTTACGTGATTTAACTGTCTCTTTTGGGGTTGAGTTAATTTTTGGGTCGTTATGTACGTGTTCAGGATCTAGGGGCCAGTTTATCAATTTTGTAAGATGAGGGTGTGTTTTGGCATGTATGTAAAGGGATGGAAACCCTAAACACCCTCATTTGCACCCATTTGTTTCTTTAGCAAAGAAGAGAGAAAAGAGAAAGGAATTTTCGGAGTTCTTGTGAGCTGCTGTGAAAGATCGACCGATTCTCCTTCGTTAACCGTTGGATCGTCGTGAAATTTGGACAGCGACTTCACGACCCTCTAATATACATTCTGACCGGAGAGATTTGGCATCGGAGTTCCCAGTAGAGAGAACCAAGTGTCCGAAGTTGCTGTATTTTCCAGGCGGAGTTCTTGTGAGCTGCTGTGAAAGATCGACCGATTCTACTTCGTTAACCGTTGGATCGTCGTGAAATTTGGACAGCGACTTCACGACCCTCAAATATACATTCTGACCGGAGGGATATGGCATCGGAGTTCCCAGTAGAGAGAACCAAGTGTCCGAAGTTGCTGTATTTTCCAGGCGAAAGATTTGGTGATTTTGGAAGATTCAAGTTGTGAAAGGTTCTAAGAGGATTGTTGTTCGCGGTCTAGAATTGCAAGGTATGTGTATTATGTTTAGAAATCAATAGAAATGGGGCGTATGAAATTGGATGTTTGGCAAAGTTTTATGGTATTTGGACTATCCTAGCTATGTCATTTCGGGATGAGAGATGGGATAGAATTAGAGTTCCATTTTTGGGCTTGTTATGATATGTGTATGTATGAATGTTATAGGTGGTACGAGGTGATTATTATACACTGTGAAGTACTTGGTAATTGACATCTTGACAGGTGAGTACTCTACCTATATTATGTAAGTTATGTGTATGTAGTTGGATTGCATGTGTGATTATGTGTATGTTGGCTTTGCCAAAGGAAAGAGTACCTATGGTGGTAGTAATACCCCTAGGGAATATGTTATGTATGAAGAGGCCTGGTACCAGTGTCTAGTTATGACCTTCCTTATTGGCTTTGTGCCTTAAGGAATGGAAGGATGTTACATGTATGTGATTGCTATGTTTATGCAAGTATGTATGCATGATGTTATGTGGTATAGGTGCGTGCTCACTAAGCGAAAGCTTACCCCGTTGTTATTCATCTTTTAGTGGCAGGTACATCTTCGAAGAATAAAGGAAAGGCTCCAGCTTGAAGCTTTTGGATTTGCGGCAGCTCAGCAGCTTATTTTTTTTTTGATGAATGATAGTTTTGGATTCTCTAAGCTTTTCAGTTGAATATTGTTTGTCTCAAACTTATTGGTTTTAAGTTGCAAACTTGTACTCTTTTCTATAAGATTATGGGATTTTATCTAAATGTTTTAATTACAAATCTTCCGCTGTATTTTAAGGTTACTTTCCGTTAAATGAGTGTTTTAAAAATAAGGGATGTTACAGAGAGAAAGCTTAATTCTTATGTAAAATCTAGAATTTCTCAAGATCAATGGAAGATTTCTTGTTTACCTAATAGATCTGGAGTTTAACGAGAGTGTGACATTGACTTCTGGACAACACAGTTCAGAACTCGGACAGAAATTTGAAGCTTCTACTAAAAAAGGAGTAGAACCTGTGGCGAAACAGTTTTCTAATTTTGTATTAGATAATAATAGTACTAAAGATTTAGATTTGTTATTTCATGATGCATTTATGGATTATTGTGCAGATATGGAACCACCCATCACATCTGTAAATGCATCTCCACAACAGACGAGTGTTAATGTCTCCGGTCCATCTGACGATGTCGGTGCTAGTACTTCTAGGGCAACCAACGAGACTCCGAGTGAACCCACAACTATTCCAGTTTCTGAACCTGAAATTCAACCTGAAGTTCCAGTTTCAGTACACACATCATCGGAGGTTTCTACACATGAAATACAACAACCAGAAGTTAATGTACCAGAACCGACACATGTATCTTCAGCTGAATCTACTGAAGAGATTCTTGCAGTTTTGGATGAGAATGATTCATCGAACACTCGTGTAGAAATTCCAACTCTTCCGAGTACACATAAATGGACAAGAGCACATCCTCCAGCAGATATTATTGGTGACATCAATAATGGAGTGAAGACACGATCTGCGACTACAAACGAGTGTTTGTATGTCAACTTTCTGAGCTCATTAGAACCCAAGAAAGCATCTGAAGCACTACAAGATCCAGATTGGATAAATGCTATGCAAGAGGAGTTAAATTAGTTTAAGAGCAACGATGTTTGGCATTTGGTGAAGCGTCCTAAAGACAAGACCATAGTTGGAACAAAATGGGTCTTTAGGAACAAGAAAGATGAAGCAGGGATTATAGTTAGAAATAAAGCTAGACTGGTCGCAAAAGGTTACAATCAGCAAGAAGGTATCGATTATGATGAAACCTACGCACCAATGGCACGGATTGAAGCCATCAGGATCTTTCTGGCATATGCTGCTCACAAAAACATGAAGGTCTTCCAGATGGACGTAAAGTCTACTTTTCTGAATGGGATTCTTCATGAAGAAGTGTAAGTGAGTCAGCCTGAAGGGTTTGTCAATCCGAAATATCCCAACCATGTCTATGTCTTGGATAAAACTCTTTATGGTCTGAAACAAGCTCCACGGGCATGGTATGAAACTCTAACTATTCATCTGCATGAAAATGGATACACCAAAGGTACAATAGATACAACTCTTTTTTTCAAAAAGAAAGGTGATGGTTTAATACTTGTACAAATATATGTTGATGACATTATATTTGGCTCCACAAACCCTGATATGTGTAAAGATTTTGAAGAGGTGATGAAAAGCCGTTTTCAAATGAGTATGATGGGGGAATTAAAGTTTTTTCTTGGACTCCAAGTCACACAATCAAACGAAGGCATTCTTATCAATCAATCAAAATATATAAATGATATGCTTAAAAAGTTTGATTTAAATTCCTCTTCCGTCATGAAAACACCAATGTGTCATAGAGAGTTATCCCAGATGTAACATCTGACTCTGAATCGTCAGAAGATGAGTCGTCCTCGTATACAGAGGTTGAGTCAATTCTTTCAATAGAGGTTGAATTTTCCGAACATGCATCATACAAGCTTTCCTCTTTGTAGAATAGTTTTCATAGATTGCAGAGGTTTCTAATAAGATTTCTTTTGTGAGAGATTTATCTATAGAAGATGTACATAATTTTTCTAAAACGCTTGATTTCCATATTTCCAAAATTTCTTTTTCAATCAAGTTTTTAAAGTTTTCTTCAGAAAAATGGATTTAAACTCAGGAGCTTCTGCTGATAACTTCTTTTCAACGTTTATCAAACAGACAAAAGCAACCTGTGTTTGGGTCTCTGGTTTACCAAACTTGAAGATACCAATCTGATCTTGTATTTTCAGATATTTCTTTGGTTTGATACCTCTATTGACAGAGGTTGAAGATGATGAGTCTGTGTTTTCAAACCACACGTTAATCATCTTCTTATGTTTCTTCAAGTAAGGATCCACAGAGATTTTCGCCCGTTTGCTTACAGAGATTAGATTTGGAAAATCTGGTTTGTTTGTTTTTCCAATCACAAATAACGAGGACAGAGGTTTGTTTCTTTTTCCTTCAACACCTAGGGTGATATCATCAAACCCTATACCTCATCTCCCTATTTGTGAGTTTATTTTTTCATAAACTTTCTGTGCATCTTTATAGTTTTTAAGCAAAACTTCTCTTCTGAGTAAATCTTGCCATAATACCTCTCTTTCTCTTTGAAAGTATTCTTTAAGAGCTCTTATGTCAGTAGTTTCGCTCCTTGAAACTGAAAGTTCTTTTGTTTTATCTTTTAAAGCATTGGTTAATTCAGAAATTTGTTTTTTTAAAGGATCTAGAGTTTTGTTCCATTTCTTTTCTATTCTCTCTTTTTCCTAAAAAATCTTTGCTTTTTCTTGAGTGAGAAGCAGTACTTCTCTCTCATTGAAAGTGAGTCTTTTCTGAATACTTTGATTTATCTCTTTCAGTTCAATTAATTCAATGTCAATTCTAAGTGTATTATCATCTACAGAGGTAATACAAGAGTTGGAATTTGAAGTAGATACCTCAGAGTCAGTGCAGGAGTCAACTTCTGCCATGCCACAGAAGAGAGCATTGGCGGTATGTTCATCGTCAGAAGTAGAGTCTGACTGGAAGTCTTCTGTGTTCTCCTCAGAATGTCCTTTTGCCATTAAGGATTTTTGAGCATAATACTCGGCTTTCTTTTTGTAGAAAGCAGAGTCCCTCTGTGGGCGATTTGATCTGCTTCTACATTCATTTGCAAAATGGCCTGGTTTTCCGCAGTTAAAACACCCTTGAGGAGTGTTTCCTGTTCGATCATTTGACTTCTGTAGGTCTCCGCCTTTCTCTGTTCTACATTCATTTGCATAGTGACCAGGTTTGCCGCACGTGTAGCATTCTTGTTGCGTATGGCTTACCGAGTCATCTGACCTCTGTCAGTCATTCCCTCTGTAATTTCTATCGCTTGACCTCTGTCGGCCACTTGATTCTTCCCCTCTTCTGTCATCTCTTCTGTTGTCTCTTCTGTCATCCTGGTTGTCTCTATCATATCTTTCATTTCCGGAACCTCTTCTGTTTCCTTTGAACTCTTTTGTCAATAGAGCTAAAGATTTAGCTAGTGACGCAAGAGTTATTTCCTTTTCTGCTTGCTCTTCTTCTTCACTGTCAATTATCACCATCTTCTTCTCCTCTGTGGCTTTATCATTTCTTGGTCTCTGTGCATCCTCTTTAGTTTTACTAACCAATGCATATGGTGCAATGGTTAGTGTTTTAGCCTGTGCTATCTGAGGTTCTTGTGCGGCTAATGTTCCGTAAAGATCAGAGAGAGTCCAGGTGTCTAGATCCTGATTTGTCTGTAGGGACATAGACAGCTGGAGCCATTCTTCATTTAGACTTTTTAAAAACATGACATTGTTTTCTTCAGAAGTTCTGTCAATGCCTGATTTTCTGCACTTGTTGATTAGAGAGTTGAATCTGTCGTATGTTGTTTGCAGAGATTCTGTTGCAGAGGCTCTGAATGCATGATATTCATTGATGTACTGTGCTCTTCGGTTTTTTTGTGTTTTAGCACCTCCTTCCAACTGTCTTTCCAGTTCTTTCCACAGATCATGCGCTGTTTCACATGAATCCAAGGATTGAAAGAGTTCGTTGGGTATTGCCATAATCAATGTCCTCTTGGTTTTCTGAGCAACTTCATCTTCTGCTTTATCTTCGGTTGACCACTCCCCTTTTGGATTTGGTTTTTGATGTTCGGGGATTTCGGTAGATTCAGCAGTAGCAGGTACACGAGGTACTACTGTCATGGGAATAGGAGGAGGATTGTACATATATTGTACTAGATTTCTTTCAGTGCCCTCGAAAAAATGGACCATTCTTATTTTCCACTGAGGATACTCATCTCGAAGGAGAGTAGGAGGTTTAGTGAGAGAACCAGTAGTAAAGAAATTATTTGTATTTGTCATTTTTGAAGATTTTAGAAAGAAAGTATGACTAAAGAGTTACTTCGATGAACTTGAAGATTTTCTGGGTTTAAGCAGTTTCCAGACACAATTTTAAATCTCAATAATATCTATCACGAATCTTGATAAGTGGATCACTTGATATTGAAAATCAAGGCATGCTCTAATACCAATTGTTGGTTCCCGTTTTTGGTTAAACAAGATTATCAGATCTATTAGTTCAGGTTTAAGGTTTGATGCGGAAGTGTATTTAAAGAACTAACAGATAAGTTTGATAGATTTAGAACAAACTATAAATAAACAGTGAACAGAATATTATATCTCAAAGTTTACTGAATATATATCAAGAATAGGTTTATGAATCGTGAGTAAGAAAAGCTTTAAAACAGATATGACTCTAAAGGTGAATAAGCTTTTGTGTTCTTGATGTTGTTGTTGTGTATTGTATGTTAGGAAGAACTCAACATGAGTCTTCCTTATATACTACTCTAAAGGGGACCATAAAGCATATGCTACTATTCAAAAGGTACGTATGAATAGTTGAGAGGATGTCGTGAACAGTTGCAAGGATGGCATGAACAGTCAGACGTGCTATATTGCATTTAATGCAGCAGACGTCTAATATGTACTAAGCCCTACTGAGTCCAATCAGAGTTTGACACGTCGATGTTGGACAGGGCATGCTACCATGCAAGTTGATGTACGAGTCCCTTAACAGTAGCAAGATATTATAAATATCTTCAAGTCTCAGTAAGGACCACAGAAGCTCTGTAATGAGTTACAGAGGTTCTGCGGTCTGGTCCTCTGGAGCAGTCTTCGCCGGATTTCGAGTCTTTGATCTTCTTTGTTCGTATGACAGAGCTTCTGTAGGAAGCCTCTGCTGCTTCTGTAGCTTCCTGACATTGATTTCTCGGAAATGCTGGCAGAGCCTCTGTAAGAGGCTTTCTTCACTTAGCCTATTTTTCACTACTTCTAAATACTTCTATGATTTAGGAAGATTGAAGCTAACAATCTCCCCCTAAGTAGTGAAAAATAAAAAATTTAACTTTGAGTTTAGTTAGGCTAAGTTAGATAAGACAGAGGTTAAACAATACCTCGAAATTCCTTTCATTTAGAAATATGCCAGAGGCATTTTACATTTGAGTACAATGAAAGATAAACTTTTAACTTTGTTTGCAGAGATTGGAGGTCTGAGAATCAGATTTTGGCATCTTTGAAATCGTTGTAGCTTCTGTTGTCTCTTCCGACTTTTCTGATCTCTTTGTAGAATCTGATGCAGAGTTCTCTTAGGCGAATTGTTGCGTCAATCTCTCTTATGATAGTATCTGCAGCATCTTTTTCCATTTTTTTGAACCTCTATATTTCACAAGGCTTGCTCTGAACTTGTTCAGAGTACTTGTTGCATACTTCTGACAGTCCATGCATACAAATAGTTTAGTTTCGCCTTGAGGGTTTTGAAATACTAACCCAAATCGTGGTTCTGTGATGATTGAGTTTGGTACGGCGTCTGGTGGGCAGCGATCCTCTGGTGGTCGTAAATCCAGATGTTTGAGACCAAGATCCTTTCCCAGCTGGAAATCTATCATGCTGTAGAGCAGAAGCTTTTCCCTCATCGCTTTTCTCAACACTTGATAGGCTCTGGTGTTTGCCTCTGTGTTGTAGTTGTCTTTTGTCCATTGCAGAAGGTCAGGTAGATCGTAAGGATTGATGTTTCTTAAGTCAGCATCAGCGAAGGTAGATTCTGAATTGTTCTCTCTTCTGACTTTGTAAAGATTGTACCTGACCCTTGGATAGGTTCTTGTGAAGGAGAATTTGTAGAAGATTACCTTTTTGATCTTGTGGATTGAGAAGACATCTGCTTTGGTTCTTGGCTTTGTCCTTGTGAAGATGTTCTCAAATTCTTCTCTGATCCTTGGATCTGTCACATGATCTGTTGGATAATTTGTCTGAAAGGATTGTTTGTAGAGGTATTTGTATACCACTTCTTCCATCTCTTCATGTGTTGGACCAGGTCGTGGAATTTGTCTTCTGAGACTCTCCATCTGTTGAACAACTTCTGCAGCTCTACCAGTTAGAGGAATTTCTGACAGAGGCTTCAATCCATGTGCCCAGTCAACTTCTTTGGGTTTTGGGGTTTGAAAGGCATCAAATGCACTCTTCATTAGTTTTTCTGTTGGCTTTGGCAATGTTTTCTTCTTTGGCTCTTCTGTCAGTATTCCTTTGCCCTTGTCTTTTCCTTTTGGCAGGCAGAGGCTGTTTCTTCTGTAGGTTTGGAGGTTGGCACTTCTGTAGGCTTGATGGGGATTGCCTCTGTAGGTTTTGACATTTGTGATTTAGAGGACTTTCGTGGCGATGGTTCTGTTGGATGGAGTTGCTCTGTAACCTCTGTTGGAGGTTCTTTGATTACTTCTTCTGTGAGCTCAGTTTCTGTTGTTGAAGTTTCGACATCGAATCTTCTTGCCATTTTGAATGCTAGTGTGAACTTGTGCCTTTCTTCTTCTCTCTGCGCCATCCGTTCAGTCATTGTGTTGTGCATTTTCCTCAGAACATCAGAAGCAGAGGTCGTTGCTCTTTTTGGTTTGGTGGCAATCGACTTTCTTCTCGGTATGGTTTGGGGTGTTTCCACAGAGGTGGGTGTTTTCTCTGTGGTTTGTTCATCTGTTTCTGAAATTTTGTTTTCGTCAGGAGATGATTCCACAGAGATGGGTGTTGTCTCTGTGGTCTTTTGGGTTTGTTGTTGGGTTTCTTCTGGAGGGGCTTGGTTGATTGGTTCTGCTGCGATTGGTGGACTTTGTATTCCTCTGCTCGCAGCTTTCTCTCTTAGATTCTCCCCCTCAGGATTATCTGATGGACCAGGTTGGTCATCATCAGAATCATCCTGACTTTTATCAGAAGTACCCTCTGCTCTGCAAGAAGTGTTGGGCTTCTTCGGTAATTCAGCTCCTGCTGCCATCAACTTTTCACAGACATCATCGCAGAGGCCAATCAATGTCGCAAGCTCTGCTTCTGTTTTGAAACGCATTCTGCCGACGCTCTTTCTGAAATCCTTGACATAGTTGGCATTTGCAGTTGTGAAGGAGACAATGACTTCTGTGACCTGGTTAATGACGTTCTGTCCGAGCTCTGTAAGCTGTGCTCTGGTCATATAGTCTTTTGGTTGCATTATTGTCGAGTTGCGTATTGCCTCTGCTTGTACTTGTGATAGGGCATTCTGTAAGTCTGCAGGAGTGATGCCCTCTGCTCTGTGGGATTGCGTATTCATTTGTTCAAGGAAATCTTTGACAGAGTCCCTGAAAGCAGAGGTTGCAGTTGTTTCGAATTCCTGAGCTGCAGAAGTGGCTGTTGCTTTGGCAGTAGTCTCGGCAGAAGACTTCATCTCTGAGATGGCGGTTTTTACCTCTGTGGACAGATTGTCCATTTTGGTGTTCAGTTTCAGGATAGCCGTAGATGTTGTCTTTGTAAAGGATTTGAAAGAGCTTTGCAACTCTTTCAATGTTTGGTTCACAGAGGTGACAAGGG
Organism: Saussurea involucrata; assembly: GCA_033807775.1. Classification (NCBI taxonomy): domain Eukaryota; kingdom Viridiplantae; phylum Streptophyta; class Magnoliopsida; order Asterales; family Asteraceae; genus Saussurea; species Saussurea involucrata. The sequence continues at coordinate 25,967,672 of CM066312.1, forward strand.
TTTGGAACTCATCCCTTGATACTTGTGTTCCTTGTGTAACATCTGGAGGAACATATTCGTCTCCAGAGTGAGTCCCTGTTCCTGGGACACCTTCGTTCACCCTTGTTTGTACGATGGGGGTGGAAGGATTTCCTTCTGATCTTCGAGAAGAAACCTGAGTTTCGATCTCTACAGAAGTTCTGTGAAGAACAGTGTCCAAATCCACTCCAGAGGTGGTTATTGGAATGTCCTTCTGTTGACTGGGAGATTTGTCTAGAGTCTCTTCGTCTCTGTGCTCACTACTTCTCTCTGAAAGAAGTTTTGGTCCTAATGTGTGCGTGGCAGAGGAAACAAATTCCTCTGTAGGGTGTTCTAGGGTGATCTGGGGCGACTGATCACGAACATTAGGTGAGTCTCTTTGAGGAGACTCCCTAGGAATGGATTTCCCGGTTTCTGTGGGCACAGAGGTTGAAAGAGTAACCTCTGGCTGGATGGGTAGGGTTAGGATCGAGCTGTGCTGCTCTTTTTCAATAACTCCTTCTGCAGCTAGACCTGCGGAGTTAGAAATGTGGGTTGCACTGGGAGTTGGTTTTGGTTGTGTGCCTCTATTTATCCAGGCATCTTTTCTTGCTTCTTCCTCTGTTAAGCATCCAAGCACTACTTCATTTTCTATCATATCATCCTCTGTAACTATCCTATGGCTTGGTGCTTCTTCCCTAAGTTCTGTTGAAGTTCCTTGCTCTGGTCGTAAGAAGTCATACATTTGATGAGATCCGAATAATATCATGACATGTGGATGATAAAGACCCTTACGTATCCAGACAGCTTCTTCTTCATCTGAATCTGTCTCTAAGATCTCTATTTCTGTCTCTGTTGTTGCTAATCCCTCTTTTTGTACAACTTCGGCCCCTTTTCCTTTCTCTTCTTCCATCATGTTCTCAGAAGCCTCTGTAATTTCACCTCTGTTCCATTCAGCTTCAGTTTGTTCTATTTCTTCTGAAGCTGGGTTTGGACTTCTTCTGTGGACATCCAATCCTTGAATGAAAGGGTTTTGTAAAATAACAGGGGTTTCGGCTGGTTGATTTCTGGGTGTTGTATCATCTTCTTGCAGATGTGTGTCAATGCCAGAAATGAAGAAATCTTGTTCTTCTGGAGAGTGGTGGTCGAGAGGTTGTGTCGTCCACCCTGCTGTATTTAGGGTGTTGGCAATTTCAGGGTTCTGTAAGAAGTCGTCCAGGTCTCCTTGGTGAGCAAATCTATCTGGAGATTGATAGGGTGATTGATATCTTTCTGTAGCCATTTCGTCTTCTGCAACTTCTTCTTCAGCAGTTTCCTCTTCTGCAATGGTTACCAACTTTGCAAGTGATTTACCGTGCCTCTTTTTGGTTTTCCTCCTCTTAGGATTTGGTGCCCCTTCTTCTGTTGATTTAGATCTTTTCTTCTTCATTTTTGGGGAGGAGGGAGGAGCAGAGGAGCCAATTTCTGTGGCATGAGGAGGTGAGGGTCGATCTTCTGCAGCGCTTGTTGAGGTGCCTTCTGCAGTTTTCCTCTTCTTAGCTTTTGGAGTAGATGCAGAGGTTCTTGATGAAGACTTCTTTCCCATTAGTTCTGCACGTTTGGCTATAAAGCTGAGTTGAATAGCCATGTGCTTTGCTAACTTCTGATCCTTTTCTTCTTGAGTGGAAAGAGGTTTTGCTATTATTGTTCCTAGGGGGACACCTAAACGCGGGGGTGTCATAGGACTCGGTTTAGGAGTTCTATGATCGCGTATATACTCTTGCTTAAGGGATCTATTCATTGCATATTTCAGAAGCTTCTTGGACAGAGGTCTGCAGTGTGAGTAGCCATCAACATGATCAGTGGGGGTATTCTTGTTCATCGGGAACTGTTTGGGAGTTGGCCCTTCCATTGGCCAATTTTGGATTAGCAGCAGAGGTTCGAACAGTACTCCTAATATTCTTTGGAATTGCAGAGGTGGTAGAAAGTTGGGATCGTTCTCTTTGACCCTTTTCGAGTTGTTCTTTCTGTCGATGGTGTTTATGATCTCTTGCATCATTATGGTCGCATAATCTAGTGGAAGATCATAGTAAACCCCATACATGATGCTCAAGATTTGATGTGAGCTCTGGTCAATACTGCCTATCTTTCCTGTCAGGCATCTGTTAAGAATAGAGAACAAAGTGTTCCACAGAGGTGGTAATCGGCCTCTGCGGAAGTCATTTCTCTTCCGTAGTTGGGTGTTGTACCCAAGCATTTCCACGAATCGACAGAGCTCTTCGTCTGTTGGTTGCTCTGCATAACTTTTCAATCCCAGAAGACCCCTTGTTGGTAGGTTGAATTCAAGTGAGAACATTGTTCTGTTGAACTTGATTTCAAGATGCTCAGATTTATCAGGTCTTGAAATGTACCCTTTGATAAGAGAATCGTCTTTATCAAATCGGCAGCTTTGCCAAAATTGGTTCAAATAACGGACTGGAATTTTGTTCGGGGTTCTTGATAGTAGAGGGAAGAGGACATGATTCTCCATGATGTTCAGAAGTATGGCATGGGCTTCGCCGAAAGTAGTGGGTGAGGGGACCAAATAGCAGTTGTTGGATTTTATAGGAAGAATGGCTTCGAAATGATCCTTTGCTATAAAGTTTTGCAAGTGTGTCGTCGGAGCAAAGTCTGCTGAGTCCCCGGAATCTTGTTGTTCAATATTTCTTGCAAGGCTGGGGTTTTCAGAATGTTCAGAATGTGCAGGGGAGTGTTCCGGTGATTTCGCCGGAGAGAGTTCAGAGAATGTAGCTCGAGAAGATGAAGCCATTTGATTTTAAGAATAAGATTTTTTGCAAGCCTTTTTTGCAGGGTTTCGCCGGAGAAGAAGATGAGAGTTTGTAAAAAGTTTTCTGAGAGGGTAAGCTTTGTTTTTATAGGATGGTAAAACGGTAGAATTCGAAAGAGTAAAATATATGGCAATGGATTAAAGTTTGGAATCCGCACTCGAGTTTGAGCGGCGGGTTCAACTTTCCAAATAAAAACGTTCCATGTACGCCCAATGAAAATGGGACACGTAGGCCTTGTCAGAATGTGACAGGACGTCGTGCGCGGCCCATTAATGCTAGGCGCGTGAGGTTGATTTTATCCATATGAGTTTCACTCGCAGTAATAGTAACCGTTATTACCACAGATAACAAAATGGCAGAACTTTTGTGTTTTACAGAAGCTCTGTGATTTTGAAAATCTTGAGTTTTAACCTTTTCTCATATATCTCATTGTTGTCATGACTCTGAAGGTTCTTCTTTGAACGAAAACGTTTGTAAAGACTTTGGAGAGGATCAATAGGATTTTGTCAAGAAATTTTACTCACAAAGGTTTTGTAGCTGTGATGGAACTTGCAGAAGCTCTGCGAGAGCCAGCAGAAGCTCTATGAGAGAAAAAATCTTATAACTTGAATTCTATTAACTTTCTGATCATCCAATTTTTGATCTGTGTTAAGAAATGTTTTTCGCACATTTTTGAAGGTTGGTGTCCGAGAAAAGTATTTTGATAAACGTTTTGTTCGAGAAGGTCATGGTGTGTGTTGTCGGTTTCCGAGATAACATTCCAAAAGATCGACAGAGGGTTAATTTGTGATCACAGAGCATATTTCCTGCAGAAGCTCTGTTGAGCTCAGCAGAAGCTCTATGACCTTAAATTTCTTCTATTTCGAATTTTGTTAAATCTTTTGAACTTTTGATTTTTGAAATGTTATTCATAGTATATTTAGGACATATTTGACAATTCTTGTCCTAGAAAACTGTTTTCTAAAAACCTTTCGTGCGAGAGACATACCTTTTGGTTCTTCTGTTCTCGGCAGTTTTGTCTTACTTCTGTCGATGGAGAATTATCGACATTCTTCTTTGGCTTTCCTTTGAAGGATTTACCTCTGTAGATCATTTCAGGGTCCCTTTTGCTCCCCCTTGATCTAATCACTTCCGTAGATCAAGAATTTTCCTTTTTCTCCCCCTTGATCTATGCTTGGTTCAAAGAATGGTAAGATTTGTATTGAGCATAGATTATGTTTACCAGAGGTTCTGTAAGGGTTATCAGAAGATCTGAGCGGACCCACAGAGGCTCTGTAAACAATTATTTTATATATAAAAAATATAAACTGAAACAAATTTATCAATGCAATAACTTAGTAATAATAGATATTTATACTTATTTACAGAAGATAAAGCTATACTTACAGAGGATTTTCACACCATGTTAATCATTCCTAACTTACCCACCAAGAAGTTGAATCTTTTCTCGTCTAATGCTTTGGTGAATAAGTTAGCGAGTTGATATTCTGTGGGTACGAAATGCATTTCGATTGTACCGTATTCAACATGATGTTTCAAGAAATGATACCTTATATCGATATGCTTGGTTTTTGAGTGTTGCACAGGGTTGGCAGAGATAGCAATAGCACTTTTCGAATCACAGAAGATGGGTATTTTGAACAGAATGTGGCCGTAGTCTTTTAGCTGAGTTTTCATCCATAGAACCTGAGAACAACAGCTAGAGGCAGCAACGTATTCAGCTTCTGCAGTGGATGTGGAGACACAATTCTGCTTCTTGGAGGTCCAACTGACTAGTTTACCACCTAGGAATTGACAACTCCCAGAGGTACTCTTTCTGTCGAGCATGCATCCTCCATAGTCTGAATCTGTATAAGCTTTAAGACTAAAACCAGAGTTCTTTGGATACCAGAGACCAAGATTGTTGGTCCCCTTCAGGTATCTAAAGATTCTTTTTACAGCATCATAATGTGATTTCTTTGGATTAGCTTGATAACGTGCACAAAGACATGTGGCATGCATAATGTCAGGTCTGCTTGCTGTTAAGTATAACAGAGATCCAATCATGCCTCTGTAGAGAGTATATTCTACAGAAATACCATTTGGATCTAAGAATAACTTATTTCCAGTGGCCATTGGAGTCTTCATTGCAGAGGTATCAGAGAGATTATATTTTAAAAGTATGTCAGAGACATATTTGGCTTGATTTATAAAAATTCCTTCTGTAGATTGTTTGACTTGAAGTCCGAGGAAGAATGTTAATTCTCCCATCATACTCATTTCAAACTCACTCTGCATGAGTTTTTCAAAAAAATTGCACTCTTCTGAATTTGTAGACCCAAAAATTATGTCATCTACGTATATTTGTACAAGCATTATCTCACTATTTTTGCGTTTATAGAATAAGGTGGTATCTGGTGTACCTCTCTTGTAGCCATTGACTAGAAGGAAGGTAGAAAGTCGTTCGTACCATGCTCTTGGAGCCTGTTTCAGTCCGTATAGAGCCTTTTCAAGGTAGTATACATGCCTTGGAAACTTTGAGCTTTCAAAACCTGGTGGCTGATTTACGTAAACCTCTTCTTGGATTTCACCGTTTAGAAAAGCTGATTTTACGTCCATCTGATAGACTTTAAAACCTATGTGGGCTGCGAAGGATAAGAATATTCTTATTGCTTCGAGACGTGCGACAGGGGCAAAAGTCTCATCGTAGTCTATGCCTTCTTCTTGTCTATATCCTTTTGCTACTAATCTTGCTTTGTTTCTGACGACCACTCCATCTTCATCCTTCTTGTTTCTGTAGACCCATTTAGTCCCAATGGCTTGTTTCCCTCTTTTGGCAGAGGTACTAAAGTCCATACTCTGTTACGCTCAAATTGCAGAAGTTCTTCTTGCATGGCGTCTACCCAGTTTGGGTCATCTAGGGCTTCAGAAATCTTCTTTGGTTCTATAACACTAATAAAATTTGTAAAGAAACAAAAATTAGCAGTGGCAGACCTTGTTTTTACTGAGTCAGGAGGTTCTCCAATTATTTGGCTTGGAGGATGGCTTTTTGTCCACTGAGTTGTGCGTGGAAGATGATCATCAATGTCATCAAAACTTTCTTCAGAGGCTTCTTGTGTTTCTTCTTGCGTAGCCTCTGTTGTTCTTCGTGCCTTGGTAGTTGATTCTACCGTTTGTGGAATGATTGGTACGAGTGGTGGTGGAGTTTGTTCCTCTGAGGATGTATAGTCTTGGTCCTCGATCTCCTCTGTAATTGGTTCTTCTGTGGTTTGTGCAGCTTCTGTGGTCGTTTTTCTTGATGTTTCATCTTCTGCACTTTCTTCTGCTTCGGCAATTGCATCTGTAGTATTTACAGAGGAAGATGAAGCATTATTTGGACCAGTTAGAGTCATACCTGTAGGATTTTGTCCGACAGAGGATGGTTCTTCAGAAACTCTGATGGTTCCGACAGAAGGATCAATGTCATTGTGGAACATCTCCAATAATAGAAGATTCAAATCTTCTTTTGTTCTTGAGATGTCAGAGGATTTCCCTTTAATTCCGAGTTCTGAACTTATTTGCTCAGAAGTCATTTGGAATGAATCATCAAAAGAAACATTGATGCTTTCTACAATCTTGTGAGACTTTGTAAGGAATGTTCTGTAGGCTTTGGAAGTGGCAGAGTATCCAATGAATTTGCCTTCATCTGCTTTTACATCAAACTTTCCTCTAGAATCTCTGTCGTTTAAGACAAAGCATTTGCATCCGAATTCATGGAAAAATTTGATGTTTGGCCGCCGTTTGTTAAGCAATTCGTAAGGCGTCTTGAGGTGTCTTTTCACAATGGTTGATCGATTTTGAGTATAACACGCAGTAGAAATTACTTCTGCCCAAAAGTTCATTGATAATCCGCATGCTGACATCATAGTTCTTGCGGCTTCCACAAGTGTGCGATTCTTTCTTTCGACAACACCGTTCTGTTGTGGAGTGCGAGCTGCAGAGAAGTTCTGTGAAATTCCTTCTGTTGAAAGATAAGTTTCAATGACACAGTTTTTGAATTCTGTGCCATTGTCACTTCTTAACTTCTGTATTTTGCAGTCATAAAGAACTTGGATTCTTTTCATTAGATTTATCAATATAATTGGAACATCTGATTTCTTTCTAATAAATTCAACCCATGTGAAACGTGAATACTCATCAACTAAGACAAGTATATATTTCTTGCCACCTAGGCTCTGTATTGCAATGGGACCGCAGAGGTCGACATGAAGCATGTACAGAGGCCTGGTGCAAGACACATCTGTTTTGCCTTTGTGGGAAGCTCTTTTGAGTTTTCCCATCTCACAGGCATAACATAAATGATCCTTATTGAATTTAACATTTGGCAAACCTTTAACTAGATCAAGTTTGACCAGTTTTTCCAATGTGTGAAAATTCAAGTGACAGAACCTGTTGTGCCATAACCAGGCTTCTTCACTTTTGCAGGCAACAAGGCAAACTTTGTCCTTGTTCTTTGAGTTGAAGTTCATTAGATATAGATCACCTATTCTTTCAGCTCGCAGAAGTTCCATACTTGTTTCTTCACTTTGTAGAGAGCAGAAAGTTCTTTTGAACAACACATTGAATCCTGTATCACAAAGTTGACTTACACTGAGTAGGTTGTGCTTAAGGCCATCCACATATGCAACTTTGTATACAGAAACGTCTTCTTTCCTTATGACTCCATAGCCTTTTATGTGTCCCTTTTTGTTGTCTCCAAAAGTCACAGATCCACCATCTTGTGTTTCTTTGTACGTGGATAGTGCACTTCTGTCACCAGTCATGTGCCTTGAGCATCCGGAGTCTAGATACCAGATTGGCACATACTTCTTCTGCAGGACAATCACAGAGATTTAGGTACCCATATCCATATGGGTCCAATATTGTTAGAGTTTTTCAAGTTTTCTTTGGCATTCTTGAAATACATTTTGTTTTCTGCAGAAAAGTCAGATTGTTTCTTTGTGGGATTTGACTTTTGAATTGGTGTAGAGAGTAGACAATCTTGATTTGAAAAATGATTATTAAGTTTAGACATAAGATCAAAGCAATGACAGTATTGAATATGAGATGTAATTTGTTTGAACTTTTCATTGAACTTTTTAAACTTAGCCACAGAGGCATTACATTCTTTCTTTACATTTGATTTCCTATTACTAGAAGATCTATGAATACTCGAATGTTGTTTGCAAAAGCTCTGTTTAGGACCTGCCTTCTGTGGGTTGCTTCTGTGGTGAACTTCCTTTATCACTGTCACAGAAGAAAAAGATTTATTAACCTTGGGTTTTGAAAATCTAGAACTTATAGGATCAATAGAGGTCTTCTGTAACATTTTAAGCTCAGCAGAGGTTTTGACATGTAGATTCAAATTTAGAAAATCTAGGCAGATTGGAATCTCTGTGATTTTCTCTTTTGGAGAAATAGTTCTGTGAGGAACTTCAGAGGAGTATTTAACATCCTCTGTGTCATAGAGAGTTATCCCAGATGTAACATCTGACTCTGAATCGTCAGAAGATGAGTCGTCCTCGTATACAGAGGTTGAGTCAATTCTTTCAATAGAGGTTGAATTTTCCGAACATGCATCATACAAGTTTTCTTTTGGTGAATAGTTTTCATAGATTGCAGAGGTTTCTAATAATATTTCTTTAGTGAGAGATTTATCTATAGAAGATGTACAGAATTTTTCTAAAACGCTTGATTTCCATATTTATCTATATCAGAGTCAGTGCAGGAGTCGACTTCTGCCATGCCACAGAAGAGAGCATTGGCGGTATGTTCATCGTCAGAAGTAGAGTCTGACTGGAAGTCTTCTGTGTTCTCCTCAGAATGTCATTTTGCCATTAAGGATTTTTGAGCATAATACTCGGCTTTCTTTTTGTAGAAAGCAGAGTCCCTCTGTGGGCGATTTGATCTGCTTCTGCATTCATTTGCAAAATGGCCTGGTTTTCCGCAGTTAAAACACCCTTGAGGAGTGTTTCCTGTTCGATCATTTGACTTATGTAGGTCTCCGCCTTTCTCTGTTCTACATTCATTTGCATAGTGACCAGGTTTGCCGCACTTGTAGCATTCTTGCTGCGTGTGGCTTACCGAGTCATCTGACCTCTGTCGGTCATTCCCTCTGTAATTTCTATCGCTTGACCTCTGTCGGCCACTTGATTCTTCCCCTCTTCTGTCATCTCTTCTGTTGTCTCTTCTGTCATCCTGGTTGTGTCTATCATATCTTTCATTTCCGGAACCTCTTCTGTTTCCTCTGAACTCTTTTGTCAATAGAGCTAAAGATTTAGCTAGTGACGCAAGAGTTATTTCCTTTTCTGCTTGCTCTTCTTCTTCACTGTCAATTATCACCATCTTCTTCTTTTCCTTCCTCTTCTCCTCTGTGGCTTTATCATTTCTTGGTCTCTGTGCATCCTCTTTAGTTTTACTAACCAATGCATATGGTGCAATGGTTAGTGTTTTAGCCTGTGCTATCTGAGGTTCTTGTGCGGCTAATGTTCCGTAAAGATCAGAGAGAGTCCAGGTGTCTAGATCCTGATTTGTCTGTAGGGACATAGACAGCTGGAGCCATTCTTCATTTAGACTTTTTAAAAACATGACATTGTTTTCTTTAGAAGTTCTGTCAATGCCTGATTTTCTGCACTTGTTGATTAGAGAGTTGAATCTGTCGTATGTTGTTTGCAGAGATTCTGTTGCAGAGGCTCTGAATGCATGATATTCATTGATGTACTGTGCTCTTCGGTTTTTTTGTGTTTTAGCACCTCCTTCCAACTGTCTTACCAGTTCTTTCCACAGATCATGCGCTGTTTCACATGAATCCAAGGATTGAAAGAGTTCGTTGGGTATTTCCATAATCAATGTCCTCTTGGTTTTCTGAGCAACTTCATCTTCTGCTTTATCTTCGGTTTACCACTCCCCTTTTGGCTTTGGTTTTTGATGTTCGGGGATTTCGGTAGATTCAGCAGTAGCAGGTACACGAGGTACTACTGTCATGGGAATAGGAGGAGGATTGAACAGATATTGTACTAGATTTCTTTCAGTGCCCTCGAAAAAATGGACCATTCTTATTTTCCACTGAGGATACTCATCTCGAAGGAGAGTAGGAGGTTTAGTGAGAGAACCAGTAGTAAAGAAATTATTTGTATTTGTCATTTTTGAAGATTTTAGAAAGAAAGTATGACTAAAGATTTACTTCGATGAACTTGAAGATTTTCTGGGTTTAAGCAGTTTCCAGACACAATTTTAAATCTCAATAATATCTATCACGAATCTTGATAAGTGGATCACTTGATATTGAAAATCAAGGCAGGCTCTGATACCAATTGTTGGTTCCCGTTTTTGGTTAAACAAGATTATCAGATCTATTAGTTCAGGTTTAAGGTTTGATGCGGAAGCGTATTTAAAGAACTAACAGATAAGTTTGATAGATTTAGAACAAACTATAAATAAACAGTGAACAGAATATTATATCTCAAAGTTTACTGAATATATATCAAGAATAGGTTTATGAACCGTGAGTAAGAAAAGCTTTAAAACAGATATGACTCTAAAGGTGAATAAGATTTTGTGTTCTTGATGTTGTTGTTGTGTATTGTATGTTAGGAAGAACTCAACATGAGTCTTCCTTATATACTACTCTAAAGGGGACCATAAAGCATATGCTACTATTCAAAAGGTACGTATGAATAGTTGAGAGGATGTCGTGAACAGTTGCACGGATGGCATGAACAGTCAGACGTGCTATATTGCATTTAATGCAGCAGACGTCTAATATGTACTAAGCCCTACTGAGTCCAATCAGAGTTTGACACGTCGATGTTGGACAGGGCATGCTACCATGCAAGTTGATGTACGAGTCCTTTAACAGTAGCAAGATATTATAAATATCTTCAAGTCTCAGTAAGGACCACAGAAGCTCTGTAATGAGTTACCGAGGTTCTGCGGTCTGGTCCTCTGGAGCAGTCTTCGCCGGATTCCGAGTCTTTGATCTTCTTTGTTCGTATGACAGAGCTTCTGTAGGAAGCCTCTGCTGCTTCTGTAGCTTCTTGACATTGATTTCTCGGAAATGCTGGCAGAGCCTCTGTAAGAGGCTTTCTTCACTTAGCCTATTTTTCACTACTTCTAAATACTTCTATGATTTAGGGAGATTGAAGCTAACATTTTACATTATCTCCGGTATCGGGGTGCTTAGCACATACACCACCTTCAACGTCGTCAACAAGAAGTGCATCTTCTTCTGCCATCTATGGAAATCCACGCCTTCAAACTTCTCAAGTTTTGTGAACTTCGAAGTCATGTCTCTCACGGTTTGATCACCCGCCATCTCTCTTCACGATGATAAATATCTCTTACGAATGTTGGGGGATTTGTGTATCGTTGAAGAGATAAGAAATGGTGAGACGATTAGTATAACTTGGATATAACCAGAGATCGCGTAGAGCTCGCTTTTCGTAAGAGATATTTCGACCCTATCTGCTGGGTAGCATGAAATTCTCTCGAGGATAATCTCTGATTTTTAGTGTATCGATTAAGGCAGAAATCGATCCATATAAATACACTCTAGAAAACGTAATGTTAGAGGATTATTGTATTCAAGATTTATTGTAAATTCTTGTATAATGTCAAACATTGTAAAAGTCAAAGATAGTCAAAGTCAAAGTATCTTTAGTTAGAAAGTCAATGTAATTAGATTCAATACCTTGTAATGTCTAGGTATAAATAGGTTTAGCTTGCTTAGATCTTAAGCAAGTCTCAAGCAAGTCATTAGAGAGAGATCATATTGTAATATTCTAGAGAGAGAAATTCTAGAGAGAGAAAGCTTAATTCTTATGTAAAATCTAGAATTTCTCAAGATCAATGGAAGATTTCTTGTTTACCTAATAGATCTGGAGTTTAACGAGAGTGTGACATTGACTTCTGGACAACACAGTTCAGAACTCGGACAGAAATTTGAAGCTTCTACTAAAAAAGGAGTAGAACCTGTGGCGAAACAGTTTTCTAATTTTGTATTAGATAATAATAGTACTAAAGATTTAGATTTGTTATTTCATGATGCATTTATGGATTATTGTGCAGATATGGAACCACCCATCACATCTGTAAATGCATCTCCACAACAGACGAGTGTTAATGTCTCCGGTCCATCTGACGATGTCGGTGCTAGTACTTCTAGGGCAACCAACGAGACTCCGAGTGAACCCACAACTATTCCAGTTTCTGAACCTGAAATTCAACCTGAAGTTCCAGTTTCAGTACACACATCATCGGAGGTTTCTACACATGAAATACAACAACCAGAAGTTAACGTACCAGAACCGACACATGTATCTTCAGCTGAATCTACTGAAGAGATTCTTGCAGTTTTGGATGAGAATGATTCATCGAACACTCGTGTAGAAATTCCAACTCTTCCGAGTACACATAAATGGACAAGAGCACATCCTCCAGCAGATATTATTGGTGACATCAAGGATGGAGTGAAGACACGATCTGCGACTACAAACGAGTGTTTGTATGTCAACTTTCTGAGCTCATTAGAACCCAAGAAAGCATCTGAAGCACTACAAGATCCAGATTGGATAAATGCTATGCAAGAGGAGTTAAATTAGTTTAAGAGCAACGATGTTGGGCATTTGGTGAAGCGTCCTAAAGACAAGACCATAGTTGGAACAAAATGGGTCTTTAGGAACAAGAAAGATGAAGCAGGGATTATAGTTAGCAATAAAGCTAGACTGGTCGCAAAAGGTTACAATCAGCAAGAAGGTATCGATTATGATGAAACCTACGCACCAATGGCACGGATTGAAGCCATCAGGATCTTTCTGGCATATGCTGCTCACAAAAACATGAAGGTCTTCCAGATGGACGTAAAGTCTACTTTTCTGAATGGGATTCTTCATGAAGAAGTGTAAGTGAGTCAGCCTGAAGGGTTTGTCAATCCGAAATATCCCAACCATGTCTATGTCTTGGATAAAACTCTTTATGGTCTGAAACAAGCTCCACGGGCATGATATGAAACTCTAACTATTCATCTGCATGAAAATGGATACACCAAAGGTACAATAGATACAACTCTTTTTTTCAAAAAGAAAGGTGATGATTTAATACTTGTACAAATATATGTTGATGACATTATATTTGGCTCCACAAACCCTGATATGTGTAAAGATTTTGAAGAGGTGATGAAAAGCCGTTTTCAAATGAGTATGATGGGGGAATTAAAGTTTTTTCTTGGACTCCAAGTCACACAATCAAACGAAGGCATTCTTATCAATCAATCAAAATATATAAATGATATGCTTAAAAAGTTTGATTTAAATTCCTCTTCCGTCATGAAAACACCAATGGCTACCGGTCGACTTTTGGACGCTAATTTATCCGGTAAATCAGTCGATCAAAAGTTATACCGTAGCATGATTGGATCTTTACTATATCTTATGGCGAGTAGACCGGATATTATGTTTGCATCATCTTTTTGTGCTCGTTTCCAAGCCAATCCTAAAGAGTCACACCTGATTGCAGTTAAACGGATCTTTCGGTATCTCAAAGGCACGAGAAATTTGGGCCTTTGGTATCCAAAGGATTCGGGGTTTGAGCTAATAGCTTTTACAGGTGCAGATCATGCCGGAGATAGAATGGACAGGAAACGCACGTCTGGTGCATGCCAATTTTTGGGAGATAATCTTGTAAGCTGGTCGTCAAAGAAGCAAAACTGTGTCTCAACCTCTACGGCGGAGGCAGAATATGTAGCCGCGGCTAGTTGTTGTTCACAAGTAATCTGGATGAAGACACAACTTAAGGATTATGGATACATCATAAACAAGATCCCAATATACTGTGATTCCAAAAGCGCGATTGCAATAACTGAGAATCCTGTTCAACACTCCAAGACGAAACACATCGATATCAGGTACCATTTTATCAAAGACCATGTTGAGAAGGGAACTATAGAAATGCATTTCGTACCAACAGAACTAGAGCTTGATGATTTATTTACAAAACCTTTAGATGAAAAAGGTTCACTTTTCTAATCAGCAAACTATGAATGTTGAATACTTAGGCATTTCTTAGTTTTCTTTAAAACATTGAGGGGGAGTATATGTTCTTGTTTATTTAATTATATTCATCTTTTGAGGGGGAGTTTGAATTTTTCATAAAGAGATACAACTAACTGGTATGGACTCATGTTCTATGAGTACCAAGTTTTCATCTGTTTGTGCAGATTTTTCTGAAGAAGAGACAACTGATTATGCATCTGTTTAGGGAGAGCAGATTGGCATAAGTCTGTAAGAAAATACTATATAGTATTTACTCTTAAAAAAAATTAGAGAGTTTAAGTAAAAGACTACAAAGATTTTATCTGATGTAAGAGTTTTTGAACAGTTTGAAATCTTTTCTGAAAAAGATGTATTTTTTTCCTGAAAATCCTTGAGGTTTCGGACCCTTAAGGATGCGAAACCAAATGTTTCGAACCCTTAAGGATGCGAAATCCTTGGTTTCGAACCCTTAAGGATACGAAACAAAAGGTTTCGAACCCTTAAGGATACGAAACCAAAGGTTTCGAACCCTTAAGGATACGAAACCAATGGTTTCGGACACTTAAGGATGCGAAACCATATGGTTTCGGATCTAAGAGGGTACGAAACCAATTTTGTTAAAAATCACAACTTTATCTGATTCTAATTTTTTTTGGAACTTTTTGCATCTTTGTTCATGCGAATTGTTCAGATGAACAGTGCCATGTCTATTTTTCAGACATGTCTTTTTACTGTTTGCACAAGTGGGATACTCTAAAATCGTGCCAAGTGTCCAATGTTTTGAATATAAATAGAATTCAAATCCTTATTTCCCACTTTTTCAAAATCTTGCAAACACTTCGGTTTCTTCTTGGAACACTGTTCATCATCTCTTTCGACTTCTTCAAACTTCATCTGTTCGATTATTCTTCATCAGGTAACCATTTCATTAGATTTTGGTCTCTTTAGTTTCGTTTTCATGATCTGATTCTTTCTATCTGTTTATTTTCATCGATTTCATTCATCTGTGATGTCTATTTGTGTGAAATCAGTAGGATCATTGTGTTCTTCATGCTTGTTCTTCATGGGTCTATGTGTTTGTGAGTAAAAGTATGTTAGGTCAAAGGGTGTTAGGGTTTCGAATCCTTTAAGGTCAGAAATGCTTTTTGATGTCAAAATTAGTTAAGTCCAGATTTCGAATCCTCTATGATACAAAATCTTAGGCAATTATTTTGAAAATGGTTTGTGCTATCAAGTCTTGATTTCGGATCCTTCTGGATACGATTTCCTTGGTTTCGAATCCTTCTGGATACGGAATCCTTGGTTTTGGCTCCTCTTGGATATGAAATCATCTTATAATTTTTTTTTGAAAATGTTGAAATCAACTAAGTCATGGTTTCGGATCCTTCTTGGATTACAAGTGTTGATTTGGGATCCTTCTTGATCCGGAATCCCTTGGTTTCAGATCCTTCTTGATCCGGAATCCTTGGTTTCGGATCCTTGTTCATCCAAATCCTTTTGTGCATATGTGTGATCCGAAATCTATACTTAGGAATTTTTCAGAATTTTTTTTAAATGTTAACCTTTTTCAGAACTGTTTTGTTCCAAAACAACAGTTCAAATGGGAAATCAGGAAGAACAAAGCCGTGTTCACGGCTTTGATGAACATGTTCCGAGTTTACCCGATCTGACACCTGATGTTCCTTTACCATCAACGCGATCTGTACACCAATTGCAAGCCGGAGTTCATCCCGATCACTTAATCATTCATCCGATCAACTATGTACAGATCATCTTCAACAACCATCATGTTGATTTTGACAAGATAAACATGCATCCAGTGGTAAAAGAAGTGCTCAGAAATCACCTGCTAGCGTACGCATTGACTCACACAGTCAATGTGCCTATGCTATATTTACAGCAAACATGGAAGACGATAACCACATCCATGGAGAATGGCAGATCGATCTTTGTATTTCAGATCGATGAATTTATCACGAAGCTCGACTCTCAAAGACTGAGACTTGTACTGAGGCTACCTGAGCCTGATTCTAGAGAAGGAAAGACTGAATTCGATGATTATCCGTCTGAGGAAGAAGTGTTTGAAGGCATACGCGCAATGGGATATACCGAGAATTTAACACGAGTGAAGGGTTTTAATAAGGCGAATCTACCACCTTTGTACTATACAATCTTTTCTATTCTCAACCGGTGCTTAACTGCCAAACATTCGGGAACTGACAGCGCCAGTATCGGATTTCTGAAGTTGTTTCATGCGGTGGTGTATGATCTTCATGTAGATTGTGCAGCCTTCTTCTGGCATGAACTGGGGTGAAAAGATAGAGCTACGACGTCAAAACAAGGGAAATCCTTATATTCCGTACATGAGGTTTCTTCAAATCATCAATCAGAGTATGCTTCGGTCTAACCGAGAAATTCCACGAAGAGTAAATCATCCTTCTGTGCCCGAGAAACCAATGCAGTATATTCAACTACCAAAGAGGAAATATGACTATGAAATGCCATTACCAGAAGGGTTCCTTTCATACGCGGATCAGGACGCTGAGTGTATCATTAATTATAGAGAGTCTATGGTCCGGCCAGAACAGGAGGGACCTACCCAAGACTCAACCCCTAGGCGAGAGGAGTCTGTGAGGGTTCAGGATGCAAGGGCTACTGAACGCGGAGAGTCGAGGGAAAATACCGAGAGGGGAACCGGTGGGGATCAGTCACCTGTACTTGAAGATGCAGGGTCATCGTCTAAGGACACACATATAGATGACCTTGTACAAGACGATTCTGAATAAGTAGTTCCTAAATACATTCAGGATGCTCCTTTAGTTGAGTATTCTGATGATAGTACAGAGTCTGACAACACGTCTGATCCCGCGGAGGAACAATATGATGGAGATTCTGATGATAATAATGATGGCAATGATGGAAATGATGGTGCTGATGCAGAAAACATGTTTGGTGACGTTGCTGATATTCTTGAATTTCCACAAGTACATCTGTCAGCTAACGTTAATGTGGAAGGATTAAACTTGGATGACATGCCCTTGATGTCTTCTCAAGTTAGTGAAGAAATGGGAGGTATAAGGAGAACCGAGGGAGAATTAGTTGAAACTATATGTGAGTCTGTGAGAGAAAATGAAGAAAAAAATATGGAGAGTGTGAGAGCTACCCAAACCTACTATACCAGAAGGGCAGCCACATCCACCACCAGATCTCATTTGTTGGGATCAGGTGTTGAAAAAGACGTTACTCGCCCAGTAACGCAATTGCACACCTCAGCCAACCATTCAACTTCTTCTCAACAAGAAGTTGTCTCATCTTCTCACGGGGCTTTAGCACATACTCTATCCGGATCTCACTTGGAGATTTCGGGTATTGAAACAGAGCGACCTCCTCCCCGGTCCTCGACCTTCTTTCATGCACATGTTGAGCGTCTAGTGCTTGTTGCTATTATATTTGATTCTTTGAATAGGACACATACGGGAACATCTGATGTGAGTCTTCGTGACCCATCCGGAACACTCATAGTAGATCCTTTCACAGGACTACAAGGATAGAGTGGAAATCCTACCAGTGCTAACACTATGCCAACACTGAGCGTAGGTCACACAATTTCTTCAACTGTTGTGCCAACGGCTAACCTAAATGGTGCCGGTGTTACTTTACCCGTCTTCGTGACAAGGGAAACTCTCGACGGCACCCTAAAGGCTGTTGAGGAAACATTCATATAGGAGATACAAGGAGTTAAGGCCTTATTGAAAGGCAAAGGGCCGGCAATTGAAGAGCCCGTTGTACGTTCACGACCAGAAATTTACTTGGCTCCGCCTCGTGTATCTCAGCCTCCTTCAGTTCAACAACCTCTAGTTGATCAAAGTATTGATGAGTTAAGAGATCTGTTTTATGCTAATCTGATGTCCATTAGCCCTGAAGATCAACAAAGTAAAACTCTATTATCACTACTACAGAACTTCCAATCTACACCACCTCCACCACCACCTCCACCTACACCTACACCTTCAGTTACATCCACGGAGTTCCAAACCTTATCCACGGAGTTTAATTCTTTCAAGTCAACAGTTGTACAATCTTTGAATGATATGAAGCAGTCCATAGATGAGTTGAAAGCATTACTGAATCAGAGTTGTAAGACGCAAGCCCAGGGTTTGAAACGAAAGCATGATCAGGATCCCGATGATCATGATCATGAGAGGGAGATGAGTAAAAAGAGAAGGGCTGAGTCTGAAAGTTCACAAGGCCAAAAGAAAAATCCGACTGTTGCTGAAATTTCTAAAATGTTTGAATCTGGAGCTATGGGTGATGAAAGCGGAAAACATATCGTATTATATGTTGATCTGAATGTAGAACCGACGGTTGAAAAGCCTGAGGTAAATGAGGAGGAAATAAGGGAAGTGGTAGACAGATTTGTGGAATCTGTTGAATTGGTTGAAATCAGTTCTGGTGATGAAGCTGATGATCTGGCAAGAGAATATGAAAAGTATTGGAAAGTAAAGGAAGAAGCAGAACCGTTCTTATTGCTTACTTATGAACCTGAGGATCAAGGTGTTGGGTTCTCACAAGAAGAGGTAGACATTTTGGCTGAAATTTATGGGCCACAAACTCCTGAAGAAATAACAGTAAGTCCTATACATTCACCCGAACACATCCCAAGTACCTCAATACCTGTTCAATCTGATGTTACACCATTATCCTTTAACCTAAACCAACCCTGTTCAACCCAAACCACCATACCATTATCTGAACCATTTTCTGAAACCATTCCCATTCAATTTGAACCACAATCTTTTCATGATCCATTCTCAAAAGAACCAAAACCTCAAGAAACCGAACCTCCATCCACTAAACCTTTAGTAGCACCTGTCATTCCTACTCATGACGAAGCTGGTCCTTCCAATCCAGCTGATCAACCTGGTCCATCATCCTCACGAAGCAGAAAATTGTCTGAACTTGAACAGCGTCAAAGAACATTGTATTTGAGAACACCATTCTTGGAAGATTCTGAAAGAAGACTGTTTGTGCACAGAATCAGAAGTTTGAATCCCTACGCCGTGTTGGGAATTACTGATCAGACAGTCGTATACAAGTTCGAGTATATGTACTTTCTGAGAGACAAGTAACAAAAAAAGAGATGTGAGGAGCAAGAAGTTAATTGTGACTATAAGGGAGGTAACTGCCAGATTATACTACAAAATGTGGTATCCAGAGTTTGTTGTTCAGAGGCAGGATTGTAGAGATTACAGATTCACTGAAGCTGATTTTTGTCACCTAACGATGGAAGATTTTGAGTTCATGTATCATCTGTTAGTTCCCGTTTTGCTTTAAACAAGATTATCAGATCTATTAGTTCAGGTTTAAGGTTTGATGCGGAAGCGTATTTAAAGAACTAACAGATATGTTTGATAGATTTAGAACACAATATAAATAAACAGTGAACAGGAAATAATATCTCAAAGTTTACTGAATATATATATCAAGAATAGATTTAAGAACAGTGAGTATGCAAAGCTTTAAACAGATATGACTCTAAATGTGCATAAGCTATGTGTTCTTGATGTTCTTGTTTTTTTGTTTTTTTTGTGTGTTGTTGTCTTATGTTGTGTTAGGAAGAACTCAACATGAGTCTTCCTTTTATACTACGCTTAGAAGACTATGAAGTAGGTCACTGTTCCTTTTACGGCATGAATAGTGTACTGGATGGTGTGAACAGTTGTTTGAGCCATGCGCATTTAATGGAGCAGATGTACTATTGGTAAATGCATTAAATGGCGCAGACGTCTATTTTGTACCATGCCCTATTGAGTCCACTCAGAGTTTGACACGTGTTGAAGTTGGACAGGGCAAGTTGCCATGCAAGTTGATGAACAGGTCTTGGAACAGTAGCAAGATATTATAAATATCTTCCTAGTCTTTAGAGGACCATAGAGGCTCTGTAATGTGTTACAGAGGTTCTGCGGTCTGGTTCCTCTGTAAAGTAGTCTTCACCGGATTCCGAGTCTTCTGATGTTGTCCGCAGAGGCTCTGTTATTGGTAACAGAGGTTCTGCGGTCTTGGTCTTCTGAAAGCGTCCTTCTGTAGTTTCCTCGGTCTTTGTTCACTCTTGATCAAACTTCCTTTGATTCTTCTGAGATGCCCAACAGAGCTTCTGTTGCACTCAGCAGAGCTTCTGTGGAAGTTCTTCTGTACTTGGCCATATTTCAATACTTCTAATATTTCAGAATATTGGAGCTAACAATCTCCCCCTAAGTATTGAAAAATAAAAGGTTGAATTTATGCATTTTAACCTAAGTAAAGAAGAGGTTAAACAATACCTCAGAAGTTTATTTCTTTCATTTGGAATTTATGCCAGAGGCATTTACATTTGAGGACATTTAATGAACAGAAATAAATGTTTGACAGAGGTTCTTTGAAGAGACTCAGATTTTTGCATTTGGGAACTCGTCGAATTTTCTGTTGTCTTTTCCCACTTCCTTGAGTTCTTCATAGAATTTGAGGCAGATATTTCTTAAGCCTAGAGTAGCATCAATATCTTTGATCATCATTTGAGCAGATTCTTCGTCCATAAGCTCTGTTGCTTTATTCTCTTCTAGTATCTTTCTGAACATGTTCAGAGTACGAGTTGTGTACTTCTGACAGTCCATTGTCACAAACAGTTTCAGTTGATCAGCAGGATTCTTGAATACTAACCCGTACCTTGGAGTTTTGATGATTGAATTTGGTATGGCATTGGGTGGGCAGAAATCCTCTGGTGGTCTGATACTTAGAGTAGTTACGCCTAGATCGATGGCTAATTGAATGTCGAGCATGCTGTAGATTTGGAGCTTTTCACGCATCGCCTTTCTGAGAACTCGATAAGACCTTTTGTGGCAGTCGTCATTGAAGTTGTCTTTAGTCCATTGCAGAAGGTCAGGTAAGTCATAGGGATTAAGGTTTCGGATATCAGCATCAGAGAATTGATTCTCTGATCTGTCAGACCTTTTGACTTTCCAGATTGTATACACCGTATGAGGATAGGTTCTCATCTTGGAGTATTTGCAATAGATTATCTTCTTTATTTTGTGAATGGAGTAAACTTGATTGACTGGTTTTGACTTTGTAGAGGTGAAGATTGCATCGAATTCCTCTCTTAGCTTCTGATCTCGGACATGGGCTGGCAGATCGCTCTGGAAGTGCTGTCTGTAGAGATAACTGTAGACTTGTTCTTCCATTTGTTCAATGGTTGAAGTAGATCTTGGAATTGGTCTCCTTAGCTCATCCATCTTTCGAGTGATGTCTGCTACTCTACCTTCTGTTACCTTAGCTGTGGGATCTAGGGTTGGGTTTTCTGACAGAGGATTCAAGTTGAATGCCCAGTCTTCCTCTTCGGGTTTAGGAGTGACGAAGGCATTAAAAGCACCTTTCATCAATTTCTCTGTAGCAACTGGCATCTTCTTCTTTGGCTCTTCTTCTGTCATTATTTCCTTGCCTTTATCTTTTGGCTTTGAGGTTTCAGATATTGGTTTTTGGATTTGTGTGGGTGGAACCTCTGTTGATTTGACAGTTGGAGGTTCTGTGGGTTTTGGGGTTGTATGCTCTGATGTTTTGGTTGTTGCCTCTGAAGGTTTTGATACTTCGGGTTGTGAGGTCTCTGTTGGTGAGGAGTCTTCGGGTCTTGGAGGTGGAATGTCAAAACGCTTTGCTGATTGAAAAGCAGATACAAATTCCATTCTGCGAAGAATGAACTCTGCAGAGCGTTTTGGTCTTTGGGGTTTTCGAGCTATGGTTTTGACTCTAGTTTTGTGCGGGATTGGTTGTGAGGTTGGTGTTGGTTCTTTGGGTGAGGGTGGAGTTTGTTCTGAGGATGAGGATGCAAGATTGATTACCTTAGGTTCTGTGGTTGGTGCATCCTTTGGTGAGATAGAGGTGTTTTGTCTCTGTTGTTTTCCCTTCTGGGTTTCTGTTGTAGAGGGTTCTGCTGATTTCTCTGTAGTTTTTGCAGAAGCAGCCTCTGTAGTTTCCTTTGTTTTCTCCCCCTCAGGATGACCAGATGCTCCATCATCAGGATCATCCTGCCTTCTTTTAGCAGTAACTTCTGTTCTGCAGGTGTCTTGAGCTGCTTGCCTTGCTGCATTTTTCTTCATTGTTTCAAAGTAGATTGCGATCGAAGTTTTGAAGGCTTTGGTCGCACTTTTCTCGAACTCTGCAGCGGTTGTTTTGGCAATGTTAGTGGCAGAGGCGATCGCAGCAGCAGCAGAAGTTTCTGTAGTTGACTTCATTTCTGCAAGGGCTGCTTTAACCTCTGTGGATAAGGTATCCACTTTGGTATTTAATCCTGTAAGCGCGCCTGAAGTTGACTCTGTAAAAGACGTGAATGAGCTTTGCAACTCATTCAATGTTTGAGTTACAGAGGTTACAAAGGCTTGGAACTCATCCTTCGTAACATGTTCCTCTTGGGTAACCTCTGGAGGAACAACTCCTTCTCCAGAGTGAGTCCCTGTTCCTGGGACACCTTCGTTCACCCTTGTTTGTACGTTGGGGGTGGAAGGATTTCCATCTGATCCTCGAGAAGAAACCTGAGTTTCAGTCTCTACAGAAGTTCTGTGAAGAATATTGTCCAAATCCACTCCAGAGGTGGGTATCGGAATATTCTTCTGTTGACTTGGAGACTTGTCTAGAGTCTCTTCGTCATGGTGCTCTCTACTTCTCTCTGAAAGAAGTTTTGGCCCTATATTGTGCGTGTCAGAGGAAACGAATTCCTCTGTAGGGTGTTCTAGTGTGATTTGGGGCGATTGATCACGAACTATAGGTGAGTCTCTCTGAGGAGACTCCCTAGGAATGGATTCCCCGGCTTCTGTGGGCACAGAGGTTGAAAGAGTAACCTCTGGCTGGATGGGTTGGGGTGGGTTCGAGTTGTGCTGCTCTTTTTCAATGACACCTTCTGCAGCTAGACCTGTGGTTTCAGATGTGTGGGTTGCACTGGGAGGGGTTGAGGGATGTGTGCCTTCTGCAACTTCGGCATCTTTTCCTTTTTCATTTTGTTTTCCTCCAGACTTTTCTACCCTATCCTCTAAACCTATTTGCACCTCTTCTTCTGCAGTCTCTTGTCTTGGCAGAAGTGAATCAAGAACCTCTGTGAAGATTTGAGTTTGCAGAGGTGGTTCGATTCCTTCTGTTATTGTTTGCAGAGGAGAAGATGGTTTCTTCTTCTTTGATTTCCTATTCTTTGGTTTTGGTGCTCCCTCCTCTGTAGATTTTGACTTTCTTTTTCTTTTGGAAGAGGGAGGGGCAGAGGGACCTTGGATTTGTGGTGGAGATGAGGGTTCTGTGGGATGTTCAGTGGGTGGAGAAGATGGTTCTGCAGGATTTTGTTGGATAGCAGAAACAGAGGCAAGTTGTTCCTCTGTAGGGGTCTTGGTTTTCTTTCCCTTTTTCTTCTTTTTAGATCCCTCAGATGACTTCCTCTTTGAAGAATAGAGGTCTTTTCTTATATCTCTGAAGTTCTTCTGGTTGGCCTTGTGTTTAGCCAACTTTATCTTCCATTCTTATTCTGTAAGTCTCTCTACTACATTACCTCCTATGGGCATTCCTATACGCGGGGGTGTTACAGAACTGGGTTCAGGAGTTCTGTAAACGCGTGTGTACTCACTAACTAGTTCTTCATCACTAGCATAACCTAACATTACCTTTGATAGTGGCCTGATGTGTGGGTAGCCATCCTCATGTTCTGTAGGGGTGTTCTTGGACATAGGAAATTGCTTAGGTTTGGGACCGTCCATTGGCCATTTTTGTATAAGGAGTAGGGGTTCGAAAAGTACACTGAGGATTCGCTGGAACTGCAGAGGGGGTAACCAGTTGTGATCAGACATTTTGGCTTTCTGGGAGGCGATTTTGCGATCGATGGTGTTGATGATCTCTTGCATCATTATGGTGGCATAATCTAGGGGTAGATCATAGTATACACCATACATGATTGAGAGAATTTGAGGTGAGCTTTGATCGATGCTCCCGATTTTTCCCGTGAGGCAACGATTTAGGATAGAGAATAAGGTATTCCACAGAGGAGGTAGTCTTGCTCTGCGGAAATCGTTCCTCTTTTTCAACTGTTGGTTGTACCCTAACATGTGCAGAAAGTCGACAAGTTCTTCATTTGTTGGTTGGGGTGCATACTTTTTGATTCCCATGAGTCCTCTTGTTGGAAGGCCAAATTCTAATGAGAACATGGTGCGATTGAACATCAGTTCAAGGCTCTTACTTTGGTCAAGTTTAGAAATGTAGCCTCTGATCAAATCGGTGTCAGCGTCATAACGGCAAGATTGCCAAAACTGATGTAGGTAACGTACTGGTATTTGTTCAACGGTTTTGCTCAGAAGAGGGTAAAGAAAGTGGTTCTCTAGGATGTTTAGCAGGATGGCATGTTCTTTGCCAAATGCCGTAGGAGAAGGAACAAGATAACAGTTGTTCGATTTAATGGGAAGGGTTTGCTTGAAATGGTCATTTGAGAAAAATTGTTGCAGGTGGGTAGTGGGTACGAAGGATGCCTCGTCGCCGGAGTCGTGTCTGTCGGCATCGGCGGCGATGTTTGGGTTGTGGGAGTGCTCAGAATGCACTGGAGAGGATGTCGGAGAGTTCGTTGGTGAAACGTGAGCAGATTTGGAACTGGAAGCCATTTGTAGGT
This sequence comes from Saussurea involucrata, assembly GCA_033807775.1. NCBI lineage: Eukaryota > Viridiplantae > Streptophyta > Magnoliopsida > Asterales > Asteraceae > Saussurea > Saussurea involucrata. The sequence goes on from CM066312.1 coordinate 25,992,163, forward strand.
TTTGAAAGCTCTAGGTTTTCAGAAAGAAATAAGCAAGTTCGCCGGAGAAAATAAGAGAATAGTAAAGTTTTGAAAGTGATTTTATCTTGGGTTTTATACTGTGGTAACGGATAGAATTCGGAACGGTGAAAATGTGAGAAAGTTAATAAAATTTGAGGTCCACACTCGAGTTCATTCGGCGTGGTGCAAGTTTCTAGGACGACGTGATATGTACGTCAATGAAAACTTGACACGTCATCAATGTCAGTGACGACGAGACGTCGTGGGCGGCCACATTAAATGAAAAACGCGTGGGTTTTAAATTTTCACCACAGAAAAGTTACCGTTACAGATACAGAAATTCCCAAGTGGAAATCTTTACAGAGGCTCTGTGGGTACAGAAGCTCTGTGAAATTTTTAAAAAAATTTATCTCTGTAGATTGTATCTTTAATGAAAAATCGTTTGAAAAACACGGAGAGGATCAATAAATTTATAGTAGAGAGAAATTATCCTACAGAGGTTTTTGGACCTCTGCCAGAGCCAGCAGAGGCTCTGTGACAGGAAATTTCTAATAACTAATAATTTATAAACATTTTTAATCATCCAAGTTTTTGATCAGTTTTAACAATGTATTTAGGACTTATTTGAAAGTTGGTGTCCTAGAAAATTGTAAATCTCAAAGATTTTGTGCAGCAGAAGTCATTTGAATGATTTGAGTGATCTACAGAGGTTCTTTGGTTGAAAGAACTCTGTGGCTTATGACTTCTGTGGCAAGATACCAACCTATTTCCTTTTGATCGGTGAATGTGATCTCTTCTGTCGCATTCTTTGCTCCCCCTTGACTTATGAATCTCTGTAGATTCAGCAAGGTCTCCTTTTCCGCTCCTCCTTGATCTAACAACCTTTGTAGGATTGATTTCTGTGGTTTGAAACCTGCCTATCCATCTCTTGAAGCTTGTACTTTTACCAAAATCGTTTGAAAAACATTTGAGAGGATCGATAAATCTTTAGTAGAGAGAAATTATCCTACAGAGGTTTTTGGACCTCTGCCAGAGCCAGCAGAGGCTCTGTTACAGGAAATTTCTAATAACTAATAATTCATAAAACTTCTTGATCATCCAAAGTTTTTATGTTTTTAAACATTGTTTTTAGGACATATTTAGAAATTTTTGTCCTGGAAAACTGTTTTAGAAAAAGATTTTGTGCGACACATACCTTTTAGAGTGTCTAGTTTGGACGACAGAGACTCTTTGTTGATCATAATCCTCCTTTGGCTCCCACTTGAATGATCAACCTCTGTAGATTAATTTGAGGTCTCCTTCTGCTCCCCCTTGACCTATGCTTGAATCAAATAGAGATAAATAATGTGTAACATCCCTTATCTTTAAAACACTCATTTAACGGAAAGTAACCTTAAAATACAACGGAAGATTTGTAATTAAAACATTTAGATAAAATCCCATAATCTTATAGAAAAGAGTACAAGTTTGCAACTTAAAACCAATAAGTTTGAGACAAACAATATTCAACTGAAAAGCTTAGAGAATCCAAAACTATCATTCATCAAAAGAAAATATAAGCTGCTGAGCTGCCGCAAATCCAAAAGCTTCAAGCTGGAGCCTTTCCTTTATTCTTCGAAGATGTACCTGCCACTAAAAGATGAATAACAACGGGGTAAACTTTCGCTTAGTGAGCACGCACCTATACCACATATCATCATGCATACATACTCGCATAAACATAGCAATCACATACATGTAACATCCTTCCATTCCTTAAGGCACAAAGCCAATAAGGAAGGTCATAACTAGACACTGGTACCAGGCCTCTTCATACATAACATATTCCCTAGGGGTATTACTACCACCATAGGTACTCTTTCCTTTGGCAAAGCCAACATACACATAATCACACATGCAATCCAACTACATACACATAACTTACATAATATAGGTAGAGTACTCACCTGTCAAGATGTCAATTACCAAGTACTTCACAGTGTATAATAATCACCTCGTACCACCTATAACATTCATACATACACATATCATAACAAGCCCAAAAATGGAACTCTAATTCTATCCCAACTCTCATCCCGAAATGACATAGCTAGGATAGTCCAAATACCATAAAACTTTGCCAAACATCCCATTTCATACACCCCATTTCTATTGATTTCTAAACATAATACACATACCTTGCAATTCTAGACCGCGAACAACAATCCTCCTAGAACCATTCACAACTTGAATCTTCCAAAATCACCAAATCTTTCGCCTGGAAAATACAGCAACTTCGGACACTTGGTTCTCTCTACTGGGAACTCCGATGCCAAATCCCTCCAGTCAGAATGTAGATTAGAGGGTCGTGAAGTCGCTGTCCAAATTTCACGACGATCCAACGGTTAACGAAGGAGAATCGGTCGATCTTTCACAGCAGCTCACAAGAACTCCGAAAATCCCTTTCACAGCAACTTCGGACACTTGGTTCTCTCTACTGGGAACTCCGATGCCAAATCCCTCCGGTCAGAATGTAGATTAGAGGGTCGTGAAGTCGCTGTCCAAATTTCACGACGATCCAACGGTTAACGAAGGAGAATCGGTCGGTCTTTCACAGCAGCTCACAAGAACTCCGAAAATCCCTTTCTCTTTTCTCTCTTCTTTGCTAAAGAAACAAATGGCTGCAAATGAGGGTGTTTAGGGTTTCCATCCCCTTTACATACATGCCAAAACACACCCTCATCTTACAAAATTGATAAACTGGCCCCTAGATTCCTGAACACGTACATAACGACCCAAAAATTAACTCAACCCCAAAAGAGACAGTTAAATCACGTAAATTGGGAAACGGGGTGTTACAACTCTCCCCCACTTACCAGGATTTCGTCCTCGAAATCGATCAGACTTGGAAGAGTTCCGGATAATTCGATCTCATCTCAGCTTCCGGTTCCCATGTCCATTCTGATCCTTTTCGGTGTTCCCACTGAACTTTCATTAAGCTGATCTCCTTGTTTCGCAAGGATTTGGTCTTCCTTTCCAAGATTGCTATCGGTCTCTCAATATAATTCAACCGTTCGTCGACCTGTATGTCATCTATAGGGACATGCGCCGACTCGTCAGCTAAACACTTCCTCAACTGAGACACGTGGAAGGTGTTGTGTATCAGACTGAGTTCCGGCGGAAGCTCCAGCCGGTACGCAACCTTCCCAACCCGTGCTATCACCTTGAAAGGTCCGATAAACCTAGGGCCTAGCTTGCCCCTCTTCCGGAATCGGATCACCCCTTTCCAAGGTGATACCTTCAACAAAACATTATCTCCCACGTTGAACTCCAGATCCGACCTTCGCTTGTCGGCGTAACTCTTTTGACGACTCTGTGCGGTTCGTAGCCTATCCCGAATCATCTCAATACTTTCCGTCGTTTTCTGAACCACTTCTGTGCTGCTTAACTCCCGCTGGCCTACCTCTCCCCAACAGATAGGAGTCCTACATCTTCTCCCGTACAACATCTCATACGGAGGCATGCCAATACTGGCATGGAAACTGTTGTTGTATGAGAACTCAGCCAACGGTAAATACGTATCCCAGCTGCCCCCAAAATCCAAAACACAGGCTCTTAACATATCCTCAAGAGTCTGAATTGTTCTCTCGCTTTGCCCGTCCGTCTGTGGGTGAAAGGCTGTACTGAACTGAAGTCTCGTACCCAAATCTTCATGGAACTTCCCCCAAAACCGCGACGTAAACCGAACATCCCTGTCTGATATCACTGTTACCGGTACCCCATGCCTTGCTACAATTTCACTGACATAGATGTCAGCTAACTTTTCTGCAGATGAACTTTCACGGATCGCGATAAAATGGGCACTCTTTGTCAGCCTATCTACAACCACCCAAATGGCATCATGATTCCTAGGTGTTCGAGGCAACTTGGTAATCAGATCCATTGTTATATGCTCCCACTTCCACTCTGGTATCTCTAATGGCTGTAACTTCCCGTGCGGTCTCTGATGCTCTGCTTTGACCCTTAAACAAGTCAAACATTTCTCCACGTACTTAGCCACGTCCCTCTTCATCCCCGGCCACCAGTAGTCAGTCTTCAGATCTCTATACATCTTAGTAGCACCGGGATGGATAGAGAACCTTGACTTATGCGCCTCGTCCAGAAGTGTCTGCCTTGCCTCACACGATACTGGAACCCATACCCGACCGTACCGAGTCAATAAACCTCGACTGTCGGGCACTAACTGATCCACCTGTCCCTTTATCCGTTCCTTCTTCTGGTTCTCACCCTTGATCGCTTCCTCTTGAGACCTTCTTACCAAGTCGTGAAGCGACGTTGATACTGTTAGTCTCATCAACGGTACCCGAAGTAGAACACTACTCGCTCTTCTACTCAAGGCATCCGCTACGACATTTGCCTTCCCCGGGTGATAAAGAATCTCACAATCATAATCCTTCACCACATCCAACCACCTCCGCTGTCTCATGTTCAAATTCTGTTGATCCATGAAATAACGAAGACTCTTGTGGTCCGTATAGATAGTACACTTCACCCCATACAGGTAGTGCCGCCATAACTTGAGAGCGAACACCACTGCCACAAGCTCCAAATCGTGAGTCGGGTAATTCACCTCATGCGTCTTCAGTTGACGAGACGCATAGGCAATCACCCTTCCCCTCTGCATAAGAACGCAGCCTAGCCCGTGATAAGACGCATCACAGTAGACTGTCATGTCTTCAACTCCCTCCGGTAGTGTCAACACCGGAGCCTCGCATAACTTTCTCCTTAAGGTTTCGAACGCTGTTTTCTGTTCCTCTCCCCAAACGAAACGTTCGTTCTTCCTCGTCAGCTTCGTCAACGGAACTGCTATCTTGGAGAAATCCTGGATGAACCGGCGGTAGTACCCGACTAATCCAAGGAAACTCCTAATCTCAGTGGGAGTCTTCGGGGTTTCCCACTTCATCACTGCCTCCACCTTCGCTGGGTCTACCTTGATACCCTCTCGGTTCACAAGATGTCCAAGAAATTGAACCTCTTGTAACCAGAAATCACACTTGGAGAACTTTGCATATAACTGCTCCTTACGCAAAATCTCCAAAACCTCTCGTAGATGCTCCATATGATCCTCCTTCGACTTGGAGTAGATCAGTATATCGTCTATAAACACGATGACTGACCTATCCAACATCGGTCTGCAAACTCTATTCATAAGATCCATGAATGCCGCCGGTGCGTTCGTCAGTCCAAATGGCATCACGATGAACTCAAAATGCCCGTACCTGGTTCTGAACGCTGTCTTGTGAACATCCTCTTCCCTGACCTTCAACTGGTGGTACCCTGAGCGAAGATCTATCTTAGAGAACCAAACGGCTCCCTGAAGTTGATCGAAGAGATCGTCGATCCTCGGCAACGGGTATCTGTTCTTCACCGTAAGCTTGTTAAGCTCTCTATAGTCGATGCACATCCGCATCGACCCGTCCTTCTTTTTCACGAAAAGGATAGGGGCTCCCCAAGGTGAACTACTGGGGTGGATGAAACCCTTATCCAACAGTTCCTCCAGCTGCTTAGACAGTTCATGCATCTCCGGAGGTGCCAAACGGTAAGGAGCCTTTGCTACCGGTGCCGCCCCCGGAATCAAGTCTATTCGGAACTCCACTTGCCTCCCGGGAGGAATGCCAGGCAAGTCATCCGGGAAAACATCCGGAAACTCGCTGACCACTGGTACATCTGCCACTGTTCTCTTCTTTTTCTCCTCCCGTTCATCAACAATATACGCCAAGTAACTGCTACCACCATGGTGCACATATCTTCTAGCTTTGGCCAAAGTGCACACCTTTGGTACCCCTTTTCTTCCTTCACTCGAGATAGTTAATTCTCCCCCACTTGGGGTTCGAATCACTACCTGCTGTTTTTCACAATAAATGCGCGCTCCATTCCGACTAAGCCAATCTATCCCAACTACTACATTTATTTCCCTCATCGCAATAGGAATAAGATCTATACTAAACTTCACTCCGGCTATCTCTATTACATTACCTTTATACACATCACTCACAAAACGAAACTCCTCGTCCGCTATTTCTACTTCTAGCGGACTCTCTAACTTGTCCTTTACAATAGCAAAGTCTTTACAAAACGATAAAGAAACAAAAGATTTAGTAGCTCCCGAGTCAAATAAGACAAGGGCAGGTGATGCATTAACAGGAAAAATACCTGTCACGACATCTGGCTCCTCCTTTGCTTCATCTACGGTCATCTGGAACACTCGCCCCCGAGTCCTGGGTGCGTCGTTCTTCTTTCCCAATCCACCCTCTAGCATCTTCACCGGTGCGGTTCCCGAGTTCTGGACCGACCCGATATTCATTGGGCACTCGTCAGCAAAGTGGCCCGGCTTGTAGCACTTAAAACATATCTTTGCGGTCGCCTTGCAGTCTCGACTGATATGACCCGGTTGCCCGCATTTGTAACAGGTTCCGGAGCCCATACAGCATTCTCCCGGATGCTGTCGTCCACACTTCCCACAGCGGGGATGCTCTCTCTTGAACTCTTTCTTTACCTCCGGTTTATGACTCCCAGTTTTGAACCTCTTAGTCTGCTGAGGTTGAGTCTGAACCGTTTCTGCCCCTCTTGTCTTTCTTTGGCTCTCTATTTCGAGCTCTCTAGCCCGAGCCGCCTCGTGCATCTGCTGAAAATCAGTGCACCTTGCCATAACAACAAATTCTCTAATCTCCTGTTTCAAAACTCTCCCATATCTGTACATTTTGGCCTTTTCATTCCTGACATACTCAGGACAGAAAAGGGACCGCTCCAAAAACTTGTCAGTGATCTCGTTCACCGACTCCGTAGTTTGCTCCATAGATAGAAACTCATTTGTGAGTCTCTCTACCTCAATTTGGGGCACATACTGTTCAATGAACAGTTCCTTGAACTGTTCCCAAGTCATGCTATCCACTTGTTCTGGCGTCCGAGCACGAACAATAAGGTTCCACCAGTCTTTCGCTGCCTTCCTCAGTAGGTTCGATGCGTAGCGAACCTTGACATCCTCGGTACAAAAACTGGTGCGGAAAGCACCCTCCACCTCAGCTATCCAACGAGTGCTGGTTACGGGGTCCTTCTGCCCCTCAAACTGTGGCGGCTGACAGGCCGAGAAATCTCTGTAGCTTGTCCCCCGTGGTTGTACGCCTGACAAGCCCCCTGATCCACTGGCCCTGCTGGCCACAGCTGCCTCTACCTGACTACAAATTTCATTAGCCAGTTCCTGCTTTACCTGCTCAAAGAGACTTGGGAGTAACTCGTGAAGAACCTCCCCGACCTCAGCAGCGATCACACCTCTCAGATCAGGAATTTCCTGATCCTCTTCAATAATCGGTCTCTTGCCTTGCCTTCTAGTGTTCACCATTCTGATACATAAACATGATACTTTAGAATAATTCATCTACATCCCCCCCCCCTGAGCAAACTCCTAGCATAGTCCAGAGGTCCTAGCTTAGTTGTCTTTCTTTCTAACATGCTCCTTAGAAACCTTCTGCTTATACTCTCTTGACAAAATCCCTTTCTAGCATGTTACTACCCAACCCTCAACCTTGTCTGGTTCATAGAATTCTTTTGCATCTATATCAAGTCCCGGCATGTAGAATGTAATTGCAATGGTATGGGCCCTTATACCATTATAATTACACCCTCCATGTTTAGACTCAACACCGTCACTAAGGTTCCAATTCCCAGCTTAGTTGGTACCTTTAACATATATATCACAACATTTTCCATATCTACCACTTATCATATAAACATTATAATCATATTCTAATTCACATTATGCATCAACAAAACATACTTGAAATCATAACCTTGTCACATTGACCATATCTAGCATACATAAACATAATTACTCATCCAATACAGTTATAAAACTGGTCTTTCACAAAAACTGAACATGCTTTATCATAAATCCTAATATGGAATAGTGTGCTCACCCCCGTCTTGATGCTCTGGACCGCAGCTCAGCCGTGAAAACTTTTTCTTTTAAAACACCCTTTCCTTATAAACCATTTTCTTACACGAAACAGTTTTTTTTTTTTTAAGGTTACTTATTTGAAAACTTGAGCACTTGGGTTTAAGTTCAAACACTCACCACTTGTGAATGCCCGAATCCCTTAAACCAAGGCTCTGATACCAACTGTAACATCCCTTATCTTTAAAACACTCATTTAACGGAAAGTAACCTTAAAATACAGCGGAAGATTTGTAATTAAAACATTTAGATAAAATCCCATAATCTTATAGAAAAGAGTACAAGTTTGCAACTTAAAACCAATAAGTTTGAGACAAACAATATTCAACTGAAAAGCTTAGAGAATCCAAAACTATCATTCATCAAAAGAAAATATAAGCTGCTGAGCTGCCGCAAATCCAAAAGCTTCAAGCTGGAGCCTTTCCTTTATTCTTCGAAGATGTACCTGCCACTAAAAGATGAATAACAACGGGGTAAACTTTCGCTTAGTGAGCACGCACCTATACCACATATCATCATGCATACATACTCGCATAAACATAGCAATCACATACATGTAACATCCTTCCATTCCTTAAGGCACAAAGCCAATAAGGAAGGTCATAACTAGACACTGGTACCAGGCCTCTTCATACATAACATATTTCCTAGGGGTATTACTACCACCATAGGTACTCTTTCCTTTGGCAAAGCCAACATACACATAATCACACATGCAATCCAACTACATACACATAACTTACATAATATAGGTAGAGTACTCACCTGTCAAGATGTCAATTACCAAGTACTTCACAGTGTATAATAATCACCTCATACCACCTATAACATTCATACATACACATATCATAACAAGCCCAAAAATGGAACTCTAATTCTATCCAAACTCTCATCCCGAAATGACATAGCTAGGATAGTCCAAATACCATAAAACTTTGCCAAACATCCCATTTCATACACCCCATTTCTATTGATTTCTAAACATAATACACATACCTTGCAATTCTAGACCGCGAACAACAATCCTCCTAGAACCTTTCACAACTTGAATCTTCCAAAATCACCAAATCTTTCGCCTGGAAAATACAGCAACTTCGGACACTTGGTTCTCTCTACTGGGAACTCCGATGCCAAATCCCTCCGGTCAGAATGTAGATTAGAGGGTCGTGAAGTCGCTGTCCAAATTTCACGACGATCCAACGGTTAACGAAGGAGAATCGGTCGATCTTTCACAGCAGCTCACAAGAACTCCGAAAATCCCTTTCACAGCAACTTCGGACACTTGGTTCTCTCTACTGGGAACTCCGATGCCAAATCCCTCCGGTCAGAATGTAGATTAGAGGGTCGTGAAGTCGCTGTCCAAATTTCACGACGATCCAACGGTTAACGAAGGAGAATCGGTCGGTCTTTCACAGCAGCTCACAAGAACTCCGAAAATCCCTTTCTCTTTTCTCTCTTCTTTGCTAAAGAAACAAATGGCTGCAAATGAGGGTGTTTAGGGTTTCCATCCCCTTTACATACATGCCAAAACACACCCTCATCTTACAAAATTGATAAACTGGCCCCTAGATTCCTGAACACGTACATAACGACCCAAAAATTAACTCAACCCCAAAAGAGACAGTTAAATCACGTAAATTGGGAAACGGGGTGTTACATAATGCACAGAACATAGGTCAACCTCATCAGAGGTTCTGTGGAGATTGTCATAGGTTCTGAGTAATTCCACAGAGGCTCTGTGAAGTATAGAATCTTTGAAGGATGAGTCTTAAACAAAGTGTTTAAGAGTCATAGTGTATATTGAAGCCTGAGTCCTTAATAGAAGTATTAAGGAGTCCATTGTTTGCTGAAGAGTGAGTCCTGATCTGTAATGGTCAGAAGTCATTTTCTGATGAAGCTCGAGTCTTAAACTGATTTGTTTAAGAGTCTTTTTCACTAAAGTGCGAGTACTAAACTGATGTGTTTAGAAGTCCTTATCTACTGAAGAGCGAGTCCTGATCTGTAATGATCAGAAGTCCGTTTTCCTGCAAGACAGATCAAAGAACTTTTGGTACCCATATCCAAATGGGTCCTTTTTTGTTAGGATTTGGAGCTGTCTTTAGGTCCTCTGGTTTGCCAATCTCTGTTGGTTTGCCAATTTTCTTTCTATGACCTTTCTCATTTTGGGTTTTTGGATTTTTCTTTTGAAATGACCCATTTTGTACACAGAAAGATTTAGAGAAAAGGTTTCTTAATTGAAGCAGAAGATCAAAGCATTTATATGAATGAAAAGATGAAGGCTTTGTAGAAACAAATGGTTTTGGAGCATTTTTGTCAGGAATAGAGTTTTTGACTTTCCAAACCATTTTCATCTTTTTGTAAACAGGATTATTTGAATTTTTAGCACAAGAGTTTGCTAAGACAAGGTCTTTAAGCCTTTTAGCTAAAACATCTTTTTCTTTAAGGTTTAAATCAAATTTTCTTAGAAGATCTGATTTATACCTCTTCTCCAACATAATCTTGTTTGACAAATCGGATAATCTCTTTGTTAAATTTGACATTTCAGCTTTAAAGACCTTTCTTTCCTTCTCAAACTTGTCTTTTAAACACTTTGTTTGAAATTCTTCTCTCTTCACCTTTTCAGACTCTTTTCTTTCAAAATCCTGCTCTTTCCTCTCTTTTTCAAGAGATTTCTGTAATTTTGAGATTTTGAAAGAAAGTTCCATATTCTTTGTCTCAAGAAGAGTTTTCTCTTTTTCAAACTTTTCATTTTTACTGATTATAAGTTTTTCAAAGTTGGAAATCAGTTTAGAAAAGTTTAGACACTTAAGCTCAAGGCTTTTCTTCTCTTCTTTAAAAACAGTCTTAACTTCCTCAAACTTCTCTTTCTCCTTTTTACCAAGCTCTTCTGACTCAGATAGTTTCTTTTTCAGTTCAAGATTTTCACAGTTTAGGAGTTTACCTGATTCTTCAAGCTTGGCAATGTTGTCTGAGTCAATAAGAATACTCTTGTTTCTTTCCTCTAATTCTTTTTCAAGAGTAGGAATTATTTTCTTAAAATTTGTGCTGAGTTTGAAATAATAATGAAAATCAGCATCAGCACTAAATTTTAGTCTTGACATATTGAATGAAGTTTTTAACGAAAGAAACAGTTTCTTGGATGTTACCAGATCGAATAAATCGAAAATGGCAGTAAAACAGAATCTGTTTGAAGGAATGAAGAATAGGTTAAGAACAGACAGTTTCTATCAAGAATCTTGTCTAAACGAGGATCACTTGATATTGAAAACCAATCTTTGCTCTGATACCAATTGTTGGTTCCCGTTTTGCTTTAAACAAGATTATCAGATCTATTAGTTCAGGTTTAAGGTTTGATGCGGAAGCGTATTTAAAGAACTAACAGATATGTTTGATAGATTTAGAACACAATATAAATAAACAGTGAACAGGAAATAATATCTCAAAGTTTACTGAATATATATATCAAGAATAGATTTAAGAACAGTGAGTATGCAAAGCTTTAAACAGATATGACTCTAAATGTGCATAAGCTATGTGTTCTTGATGTTCTTGTTTTTTTTTTTGTGTTGTTGTCTTATGTTGTGTTAGGAAGAACTCAACATGAGTCTTCCTTTTATACTACTCTTAGAAGACTATGAAGTAGGTCACTGTTCCTTTTACGGCATGAATAGTGTACTGGATGGTGTGAACAGTTGTTTGAGCCATGCGCATTTAATGGAGCAGATGTACTATTGGTAAATGCATTAAATGGCGCAGACGTCTATTTTGTACCATGCCCTATTGAGTCCACTCAGAGTTTGACACGTGTTGAAGTTGGACAGGGCAAGTTGCCATGCAAGTTGATGAACAGGTCTTGGAACAGTAGCAAGATATTATAAATATCTTCCTAGTCTTTAGAGGACCATAGAGGCTCTGTAATGTGTTACAGAGGTTCTGCGGTCTGGTTCCTCTGTAAAGTAGTCTTCACCGGATTCCTAGTCTTCTGATGTTGTCCGTAGAGGCTCTGTTATTGGTAACAGAGGTTCTGCGGTCTTGGTCTTCTGAAAGCGTCCTTCTGTAGTTTCCTCGGTCTTTGTTCACTCTTGATCAAACTTCCTTTGATTCTTCTGAGATGCCCGGCAGAGCTTCTGTTGCACTCAGCAGAGCTTCTGTGGAAGTTCTTCTGTACTTGGCCATTTTTCAATACTTCTAATATTTCAGAATATTGGAGCTAACATCATCATTTCAGAGATCTTCAGATCAGAAGAGAAAACGTGACTCTTGCATTGAATTCCATCAAAAGGTTTTTGAGAAGACACGTCTTGTTCACACAGTGTCATGATTTACAGATGGTCGTGGAAAGTTATCAACCAAGAGTTAATTTGTTAAGGCCTAATCAAGATTTGCCTGGAATAACGAAGATGGCACTATTTGCTGTGATTGGAGAACCAGAGTTTGGTGTTGTGTTCAGAAGTGGTGCAAATAAGATATTCATTCGGTTTAATGAGTTGGAAAAGTATTCTGACGGTACGCTCAAGCTTGTAAGACTTCAGTTGATAGAAAAGCTCAAAAGACATGATGCTGAACGAAAAGTTACTTGGATGTCTTCAAGACCTAGAAGATTTTTGTCAAGAGCCATTGAAGAGATTGATGAAAGATTGAATTTCAGGATGGCTATGCGAAGAATTGAAATGCATCTTGGGTTTCGAAGAAGAAGAAGACCCTTTCTGCCTTGATAGCTAAGGGGGAGATTGTTAGAGCATTATTGTAGCTATCAAGACAGTATTAATATCTTGTATTGTTCTTCTTAGTAGAGGCATGGACATGTCATGGCCCTACTATATAAAGAAGACTCCTTTGTTATTTCCATAACACTTCATGCATATTGTCATTTGTACTCTCAAGTTCAATATATGAATGACACATTTGCTCTCTAGATTCTCTCTATATTCTTGATTGCTAGATCTGGGTTTATCAATTGGTATCAGAGCTAAACAGAAAATTCAAGCAGATCAAAGACCAAATTGAAGATTTTTTACACTGTAGCTGAGGATTTCGGATCATTCATTCATCACTGTTCATGATGATTCCTGATCATTCTTCGTTCACTGTTCATCTTGGATTCATCATTTCTATCATTTTTTGAGTTTTTGGATTGATCCTTGACATTTCTGGACTCGATTTACACCCCTGATCATCTTTAATTCTTGGATTACAACCAAATTCTGCAAGAAAATCATCGAATTTTATCTTTTTTTGGCAGTTTGTTCGAAAACCCTAAATCAACTGTTTTTGGATCTTAATTCGATTAAATCGATCGAATTAGGAGTTATGATTAAAAAGAAAAGTGTGAGGGATTTGTTTTCGAACAATTTGGTGTAAATTTCATTTCAATTGATCAATAATTGAAAAAGTTATGGCTGAATTCGTGTTTTTCGAGTTCGAAGTGAAGGTTTCGGATTGTTCTTGAGGATTTCGGATTGTTCATACGGGTTTCGGATTATTCTTGAGGGTTTCGGATCACTCAAGGAAGATTTCACTTGATTTCGAATCACATAGATAAAAGTGAGTTATTCATAAGTGTTGGTTTCGGATCGATAATCATACGAAACCATTGGTTTCGAATTCTGTTATGTCCGAATTCTGTGGTTACGGATCATTCTTCGTGTTGGTTTCGAATCAGAGTTGATTTGGATTTTGGTTAAGTGTTGATTTCGAATTCAGTTAGAGTCGAAATCCTTGGTTCCGCATCAAGTGAGATTCGAATTCCATGGTTTCGCACCCAGTTAGGTTCGAATTCCGGGGTTCCACATCCTGTTAGGTACGAAATCAGTGGTTCCGTATCTAGTTACTTTCGACTTTCGTGGTTCCGTATCCAGTTGCATCCGACATCTGTTGGTTTCGGATCTAAGTACATCCGAATTCTTGAGAGTTTTTAGTTGCATCCGTATTCTAAGTGTAATTTGTGTTACACTTACTGCTTGATTTTCTGAATGATCATTTTGTAGCAATTTGTAAAGATGTCTAGAGAATTACTGAGTATGGGTTCAAAGAGTAAGCTTCCAGTCTTAATGGCCGAAGAGTATTCTCAATGGAAAAAGAGAATGACTCAATTTCTGAATCATCAAAACAGAGAACTCATGCTGTCTATTCAAAATGGTCCTTACAAAGCATACATAGATATTGGTGGTATTGCTGAAACTGCTACAAGTCAGTATGTTCCTCCAAGAAGAGTTGAAAAAGAATACAAATATTACAATGAAGCTGACAAAGCAAAAGTTGAAATTGATGAGTTAGCTTTGACGTACCTGACCCAGGCCATCCCAAATGATATCTACAATCGAGTAGATAGTCGTAATACAACTAAGGAGATATGGGATGAGTTAGAAAGGCAGTTTGAGGATCATCAAAATCCATGAAGACCAAAAAGAATCAAAGCATCAATGCTTATGAAGGGTTTAAGGTAAAAGATGGCGAATCATTGAAAGAGACCTACAATCGCTACAACATCATCCTTAATGATTTGAGAAGGAATGGAGTCGACAAACCAGAATCGGAGATAAATTACAAGTTTATCAAGAATCTACTACCAGAATGGGATTCATACTCCATTCAGCTCCAAATGTCTAGGGATATGGATGATGAAAAGTTGACCGACATTTTCAGTATTCTTGGTCAACACGAAGATAAAGTAAAACCAGTTAAGGAAAAGGATAAAAAAGGTCGAAGAGTCTTTTGCCCTTCTGAGTGAACATAGGAAGATTGGAGCTGTGAAAACAAAAGCTTTGATTTCTGGGATAAGTAAGAAAAAGATGAGTTCTGATGATGATAACAGTAGCAGTTCTGGAGATGATATGGAGGAAATTGCTGAAAAGTTGGCTTTGTTAACAAACAAATTTCAAAACAGGTTTGGGAAAAAGAAGTTTTATTCAAAAAGCAGACCTGATTACAACAAAGCTAACAAATATAAAAGGTTTGAAAAAAGGAATGAGAAAAAGGAGGAAGAGAAAGAAGGGAAAGAGGAGAAAGAGGAGAAAGAGGAGAAAGTTGTGAAAAAGGAGAGGGAAGAAAAGAAGGATAGAGATAACCGAAACTGTTATAACTGCGGAAAACCCGGTCACTTTGCCAGAGATTGTACACTGAAGAAAGTCAAGGATTCTGAGTACTATAAGAGAAAAGCTCACTTGGCAAAAGCCAAAGAAAGCGGAAAGCCAGTCAACGCTGAGGAAGAAATTTGGCTCATGGATTCTTCTGATGATGAAGAAGCGCACTTTACTGAAGTAAAGTACAGTCTAATGGCAAAGATGAATGAAGAAGACCAGGAATCCGAGGTATCATCTCTATATCCTTCCAATAATTATGATAATAATGATAATTCTGAAAATGAGTCTGAAACTGAAAATGCTAGATATGAAGAGATGAAAATCGTGATATTTGAACTTAATGAGAAATTTGAAAAAGCTCAAAAGAAACTTGAAGATGAGAAAAGTTCAAAGTTGAAATATCACGATGAAGCACTTCTTTATAAATGTTTAGCGGGAGATAAAGAAAAAGAAAATGAAGTTATCAGATCAAAAGTTAAAACGCTTGAAACTGAAATTTCTGAGTTAAAGAAGAAAATGAAAGATATAAATGATGAAAACATAGATTTTCAGTTCAAAATCAAAGTTCTTTCTGAAGAAAGAAAAGATGCTTTTGCAAAGATCAAGGAACTAGAAGATTTAAATTATAAAAGAGGTCAGACTGAGCAAACTCTGAAATTACTAACTAGCAACCCAAAAGATACTCGATTTTATAATTCAAAAATGGGTCTAGGATTATCTGATGTAGAGGTTCTTAAGAATGCACCTGAAAATCTTTACACAATTGAAAAATTGGGTGAAGGTTTAAAGGAAACTCTTAAAACTGAAGAACCTGAAATTAAAAGTGTGGTTTTGAAGCAAACAATTATAAAGGAGATTCCTCCAATTTCACAAGTTTTTGTTAAATCAAGTAATGAAGTTTTAAAGTAAACTATCATAACGGAGGTTCCTCCAATGACACAAACTTTTGTTAATTCTAATAATGAAAGTTTGAAACAAACTTTTGCTAAAGATGTTGCTTCAAATCCTTCAACTCCCATGTCAAATAAAGAGGAAGAAAAAACGGATAAAGGCTCGGAAGAAAAGCCTAGATTCAATACTACAAATTTCAAATATGATGAACTAAATTCTAGTTACAAAACCAAAAAGGTTGAACTAACTGAATTTAATTTGTTGTTTTCAAATGAATCTGTGGCTAAAACAACTGATTCAAATATAAACGAACCTGAATCTGTTAAATCTGAATCGAATGTTGAAATGGAGTCAAATATAAAATCAGATTATGACAAAAAGGGGTTTGTTCATAAAATCTCTTCTGAATTTCCTGATTTGAATTCAGCTTTACTCAAAATTGTTGATTTAGAAAATCAAATTTCTAAATGGCAATTAAACTTTGAAAAATTAGAGGATGACTATGAAAACATTGGATTAGACTTTGATCATACTAGAAAAGTCAATATTGACCTTAAGAGTGAGATTCAAAATTTAGAATCCAAATTATATGAAATATCAAACTCTAAGGGTTCAAAGATTTGTGAAAAATGTTTAAAACAAGCTGAATTAAAAGATCAGGATAAATCTTCAAGCACAACTGATTCTTTTGCAAATGATTCTTTAGAAAAAGTTAATTTTTTTACAGAAAAGAAAGCTCTTGAACTAAGATGTGTAGAACTTTCAAAACAAGTTTCAGATTTTGAGAAAGTTCTATTTCTTGAAAAAGAGAAAAATAAAAAGGAAAGAACTGAGTTTGAAATAGATAGAAAATATTGTGAAGTATATCATAAAGTGTTTTCATCAAATGTATCTAATGTTAAAACAGAACAAAATCTGAAAAGAAAAGAAAAAGGAAAATTATTCGAAACAAAATCAAATTTGTTTCCAAATAATTCTTCTTGTTCAAAGAGTTCTGACAATGTTTCTCATTCTTTCTCAGAAATGGATGAAGAAAAGTGCGTGGATCTGAAGGAGAATGTTTCAAATAGCAAGAATAGGAATACCGATACTGAGAAATGTAATTCTTCAAAAAAAAAATTGTATTCATTCGTGTAATGTTTACAAAGTTTGTGAAAATAAAAATTCCGCAATTTCTGATTCTACCTTATTGACACAAGCAAAAAGAAGAATACATTGTGCTAATTGTTGGGATAACTATTTCAAGCTAAATAGAAATGATCCAAAGAACAAAAAGTCTAATACTTCATCTTTTTCTTTAAAATCTTCAGCGAACAACTTTGCTAAAATGTTCTGTTTTAGATCAAACAAACAGAATAAGAAGAAAGAAACAAAAACAGTTGATGTGAATATGGTTTGGATTCCCAAAGATCAACTCAACAAACCAAATTCACAAAATAACCTTACTTTTAAAGGCAAAATTCAAGGTTCATCAACTGTAATAAACAAACTGATCCGTACTAACAAGAAAGGACCCATACAGATATGGGTACCTAAGATGCGGTAATTTTCTTTTACAGGACCGTCATGTGTGGGTCATTGATTCGGGAGCATCTAGACACATGACGGGGTACAAGCACTTATTGCACGATTTTACTGTACATCCTGGCGGATCGGTGGGTTTTGGCAACGACTCCAAAGGTCATGTTCGAGGCTTCGGAACGTTGAAGAACGACTCGATGCAAATAGAAAAAATCTTGTATGTTGAAGGATTAGGGCATAACCTTTTCAGTATTAGTCAGTTTTGCGACAAGGACTGTAAGGTAATTTTTGACAAGAAGTTTTGCTATGTTGTGGATGAGAACTGGTCAGAGATTTTCAGAGCAAAACGATGCGGCGATCTATATATGACAGATTTTGCGACTCTTGTTGCTTCCAATCAAGTTTGTCTTGTTTCAAAAGCCTCTCAAGATGAATGTTGGTTGTGGCATAGAAGACTCTCACATCAAAACTTTCGAAGCATCAACAAGCTCCGAATAGATGGATTAGTTTCCGGGCTTCCTGAGTTGAAGATTGACAAAGTTTCCATCTGTCCGGCCTGTGAGATGGGAAAGGTGAAACACGTCTCTCACAAGTCAAAGACTTTGTCTAATTGCAACAATGCCTTGGAATTAATCCACATGGATCTATGTGGCCCGATGCGAACTCAGTCAATGGGAGGAAAGAAGTATATATTAGTAATCATTGATGAGTATTCACGATATACTTGGCTGAATTTCTTACGACTCAAATCTGAAGCACCCGAGCTGATTATTAAGTTCATCAAGAAGATACAAATACTTCTACAACGCCCGGTTCGAAAAATCCGAAGTGACAACGGAACAGAGTTCAGAATGCAACTCTTCAAACATTTCTTGAATCCGTTGGAATATCTCACAATTTTTCCGCACCAATTACTCCACAACAAAATGGAGTAGTGGAAAGGAAGAATCGGACTCTTGTAGAAGCGGCTCGAACAATGCTTGCCTATTCGGGTCTTCCACCAAGTCTATGGGCCGAAGCAGTTTCCACAACGTGCTTTACTCAGAACAGGACAATTATTAATAAACGCTTTAACAAAACTGCATATGAATTAATCAACAATCGCAAACCTAACATCAAATTTTTGCGTGTGTTTGGATGCAGGTGTTTTGTTATGAAAGATCGTGAAAACCTTGCAAAGTTTCAAGTTAAGGCTGATGAGGGAATCTTTATTGGGTATTCCTTGAATTCTAAAGCATATCGTATCTACAATAATCGTACAAAATAAGTCATCAAGAGAGTTCATAATTGTAATATCAAGTGAGAGTTTCTAGAGAGAGAAAGTGCTTAATTCCTATGTAATATATAGATTCTTGAAGATCAATGGAAGAATTCATGATTACCTAATAGATCTGGTGTTAACATTTGGTATCAGAGCTTTGGGAGATCGAATTATGTGCAAAATTCGTCCAATTTGATGAAGATTTGAAGATTTTTGAAGAAAATCTCCATTTTTGAAGATTTCAAGAACACAAATGGGTTATGCATTTCTTGTTTGTTTTTTGATTTGATTTTGATTGCAAAGTGTTTCTCCATCATTCTAAATCTGTTTTGCTTTATCAATTTCACAAAAAACACGTCAAGAATTGAGGAATTTGAAGATTTTTTAAAATTTTGTGTTCTTGACAAAAAGTGAGATGTGAAAATTTTTGAAGATTGATTTTGCAAATTATTGATGTTTTGATTCGTTTTTGTGCAAAATCATTTCTAAAAAGTGTTTTTGAACATGTTTCAATCTTGAATTTCAAGTTTTAATCATAAAATCTCATTTTTGAAATTTTTGAGTTGAATATCTTCATGTGTTCTTGAATATCTTCATGTGTTCTTGATTTTTTTTAGATCTTGAAGTTTGATCTGTTTTTTGTTAATGTTGGTTTTAAAAATGTGTTTTTAGTTAAGTTTGATCCATAAATCAATTTCTAAATATTGTTTGGTGAGTTAGTGAATGTGCAGGTTTCACACAGTGGAAAATTGAAAGAAATAAACAAAGAGCAACATGTGTGTGTGCTTGCTTATGGTTTCGGATCTGTAAGTGTGT
This sequence comes from Saussurea involucrata, assembly GCA_033807775.1. Classification (NCBI taxonomy): domain Eukaryota; kingdom Viridiplantae; phylum Streptophyta; class Magnoliopsida; order Asterales; family Asteraceae; genus Saussurea; species Saussurea involucrata. The sequence goes on from CM066312.1 coordinate 26,011,724, forward strand.
ATGAGGGTTTCGGATCTTCAAACGAAGGTTTAGGGTCTCACAACTGAAGGTTTCGGATCAGATGAATATTTGAGCTGTGTGTGTGAGTATCATTGAAAGGGTTTCGGATCACTCTTACATCAGATTTCGGACTCCGGTGTATACGAAATCATCAGATTTCGGTCTCTATTACATACGAAAGCATCATATTTCAGTTTCTGTTGCATTCGAAACCATCAGGTTTCGGTTTCTGCATGATACGAAACCATCAGGTTTCGGTTCCTGTATGAAATGAATCCTCAGAATCCGATTCCTGCTTGATACGAAACCATATGGTTTCAGACTCTCTTTGATACGAAACCTCTCCAATACGAAACTTATTTGACACAAAAGGGTTTCGGACCCTCTTTGATACGAAATCCTCAGGTTTCGGATCATACAGGATACGAAATCCTCAAATTTTCATCTTTGCCGAAGCTTCGCCGGAAAAACGGGTTTTGCTGGGTTTTGATTTTTTAATCACGATTTTCCTTTCATTCCATTACAAATCAATTTGTGTTGAGGTTGTGATCATATTGCAGTAATTTGCAGCAAAAAGCAGCAAGAAACCGCCAATTTTCGACTTCGCCGGAGCTTTTGCCGGAAAAACGTGCTTCGCCGGAAAATTCGTGGGTCACCGGATATTTGTTGCATGATCGAGAGTGTTTGGTATCATTCGATTTGTCATTGAATAAGGAACCCAACGAAACAATTTTTATTCATTCTGGTCGAGAAACGAAGGTGAAATCAGAAGATGAAATAAGCTGATCATCGTGATTTTTTTTAGAGATGATGAACAGTGAAATTTGCATGAGTTTTAGGGTTTGTCAAATTTGGTCCCTGTAGTTAGAGTTTGTGTGTATTACACTTTTAGCCCCTGTAGTTAGTCTTTTAAGATTTAGGAAATTTGGTACCTGTAGTTTCAAGGTCTAGACTTTTATAGTTTTAGTCCTTCTAGTTATATTTTCTAGGTTTTTACACTTTTAGTCCCTAGATTCTTAAGTTTCATTTCTTTTGTCAATTTTAGTCCTTGTTTTTGTTGAGTCTTAGTATTTTTCACTTTAGTCCCTATATTTTGTATTTTTTGATATTTTTAGTCATTTTAGTGTTTACAATTTTGGTGTCGAATTTTTTTTACCTGCTTTTACTCATAACTGATAAATTTTTCTTGTATTTTGCAGGTTTGACGATTAAAGTCCAACATTTCCGCGTAAATTTTTCGAATTTAATTTTTGGAAGACAAATTTAAAATTTGTTTTTCAAATTTTATTTTTGAAAATCTTTCTAACTTTAATTGTGTTTTTCTATAGTTTATGAGTGTGCAAATAATTCTAACTTTTAATCGAAGTTTCTCTTGATGATCACTCTATTAGGTAGTATTATTTTTCATAATTTTCATCTAATTTTTTTTGTGTTTCTTTTCAGGTTTTCTTCAAGATGTCTACTTATACAGAAGATGGGGTTTTAAGATTGCAACAAGTTCTTATAACTGAAATACCTCCAACTCCACAAATTTCTGTTAAATCTAATAATGAAAGTTTGAAGCAAACTTTTGTTAAATCCAGTAGTGAAGGTTTGAAGCAAACTCATATTAAAACTAATACTTCAAATCCTTCAACTCATCAAGATGACATGAAGGAGCTTCAAGGGAGTATAAAAGCATTGGAAAAAGAAAATACTGATCTGAAAAGACCAATATTTGACATTTCTTCTTCAAATGATAGACTTATTAAAAGAGTTACTGATCTTGACGTTTATATTGCAGATCTTGAAGCAAAGAAAGACAACTCGAGTCTGCACGATCAAATCGGGAAACTTCAAGAGAAAGTAACAACTCTTCAAAAAGAAAATACTGATATGAAGATTAGGGAAGAAAATAGGGTGAAGTGGAACTTAAAGTTACATCCTCAATTAAAAGAAGTTCAAGATAAAGAAAAACGTTTGGACAGTGAAAACGCTGAGCTAAAGAGAAAACTGTCTAATTTTTCTCTTGAAGAAAAGAAAGAATTTGAGCTTAAATATATAAAACTTTTGAAGCAAGTCTCCGACTTTGAAAAAGTTTTATATCTTGAAAAAGAGAAGCAAGAAAAAGAAAGAACTGTTTTTGAAACTGAACGCAAATCTTTTGAGATTAAAAGTTCTGAGTTTTCCGTGAAAATCTCCGAATTGGAAAATGTTTTGGAAAAGGAAAGAAAAGATTTCACGGAAAAGAAAAATCTCTTTGAAAAGGAAAATAAAACTCTTAAAAAGAAAAATATGGATACTTTCAAAGAGATAACTGATAAAAGAAAAATCTTGGAAAAATATTTTGAATCGGAACGCAAATATTTTGAAGATGCGATTCTTAATCTTACCAAAAGATTATCTGGTTTATCAAATGATATTATGAAGGATCAATTGATCAAATCTGATCTCCAAAAGAAATTTGATCTAATTACTAAAGAGAAAAATGTTTTGATAAACAAAGTTAAAGAACTTGACGACATCATTTTTAAATTTGATGTCTCAAAGCAGGTTAGTCCTGATACTATCTTTCAGACTCCATTTGTTAATTCAAATGATTCTGAATGCTCTTTTAAAACTCCTTCAAGTTCAAGTTTTAAAAACATTTCTTCTAAACAATTTAATAGATCAACTGATTTCTCAAAAGGTCAGATTCGTTCTACAAATCTATTCTATAACCCTCTGCTTGATAAATCAGATAACAAACCAAAAGTGCCTAAAGTTAATACTTCCAAACCTGAAGAAGTTCCAGTCTTAAAAAAGGTGAAGATGGAATGGAGAGTCAATGGCAAAACGATTCCAAAGAAAGATGTACCAAAATCATCTGCTTCCACATCAAAGGCCAAAAAGAACAATGCGCCGAAAGGTAAATCTTCTGCTAAACCTAATCCTATTCATTCCCCAAATGATCTGATTAGGTTGGCACATAAGAAAATCCGTTGTTCTTACTGTGGATCAAATGATTTTGTACATAAAGATTATACTTCTTATTGGTACGGTACTTACAGTATTCCTTCTAAGAAATCTACACCTAACACAGTAGGACCCAAGCGCCATTGGGTACCAAAATCTGCTTAATCTGTTTTGTAGGTTCATCATGTGTTGTGCTGAATGTTACATATATACCACACACATGATTGAAAACAGAAGAGAAGCGGTGAATTTTTTTGAAGAGTATATGTACCATTAAGGGGGAGCAAAGACCTATGGCTTCTAAACATCTCAGTTTAGAACCCGTGCTTCAACGACTATGGCTTCTGAACAATTCAGTTCAGAACCCGTACTTCAAAGACTAAGACTTCTAAACAAATCAGTTTAGAACTCATACTTCTCAGGTGATATCCTTAACTGTCACATCTTTCTGTTTCAAGGAACAAGTGGTGAAAGGTAACATTGCATTATATTTTATTTCTACTACTTTGAATGTTTGAACCTTCACAACTTAATTCAATGAAGTGAAATTTTTCAATTTTCATTCAATGAATGAAATGTGTGTCAAAGGTGACTTTACAAGTGTTTTTGTATTATCTGAGTTACATTTGTTTCAACTTTCACTTCTGAAATAAATCGAAAGGTCAGCAAAACATGAATGAAATTATGCTGAATGCTCAAAATTATGGAAATCTGGACTTATATAGAATATAATGCTCAAAAAGTGTAACACCCCTGTTTTGGGGTGTTTTGTAACACCCCGCTTACCACGACACAATATTGTCCGCTTTGCCCCACTGGCTCACAGCTTTGTTCTTGGCGACCTGGCGAGGACTTCCCAGGGGGTCACCCATCCTGGTACTACTCCCACCCAAGCACGCTTAACCACAGAGTTCCCAAGGAACCCACATGCTTGTGGCCCCAAAACGCGTTGTGTCTGGTAAGGCCAAGGTTTACTAATATACCCAGCATCTCTCCTGCCCTCTAAAGGATGTGGGATATGCCTAAGGTGTTACACACACCCCCTTAGGGACTCATCGTCCTCGATGAGGTTTGCCCCACCATCCCGAACGGCACAGGAGTGGCTCTGATACCATTTGTTGGTTGGAAGCGAGAGAGAAACAGTTTGCTGGACCGGAAATTGTTCAAGAAACGGCGGGCAAGGTCAAGATTATTAGAGAACGATTGAAAGCGGCCCAAGATCGACAAGTGAGTTATGCAAACAAGAAAAGGAAACCAATTGAATTCCAAGTGGGGGAGCGAGTAATGTTAAAGGTATCTCCGTGGAAAGGGTTAATCCGATTTGGGAAAAGGGGAAAGATGAGTCCTCGTTTCCTAGGCCCGTTTACTATTTTGAAACGTGTGGGTTTGCAAGCTTACAAGTTAGACTTACCTCAAGAGATGAACGGAATCCATCCGACTTTTCACATTTGTTTTCTTAATCTAAGATTTCGAGGACGAAATCTATTTCAAGTGGGGGAGAATTGTAACACCCGGAAAATCCTTGTAAGTAATAATAGTCATAATATTTCTTTATATTTTGACTTCTTAGATTAGAATTGATTTCCTAAGTAATTTCCGTGATTATTACTTGTTATTTGAGAACTTCCGATAGAAATCTATAAGTTTATTCCTTAAGGAAATTAATGAAAAATAGATGATAAAGTTAAATATTAGATTTTATGTATTAGTTGGATGGGTAATTTGAATACGAGTCCAACGGTACTTTCCGGGGTAAAAACCGAGTTCTAACGAAGAAGTTACGGCCAAATTAGTGGAAAATGAGAAGCAAGCAAACAGAGGCTGGCGCCGATGGTTGGCGCCGATGCATCGGCGCGGGTGATCGGCGCCGAGCACCTGACGTGCTAAAAGGGGATTAAACCCACCTCTTGACCCTTAGTCATTTATCCTTTTCATTTAGAGTTCTCAAATCAGGTTTTGGCTCTCTCCTTCTCAGACGATTTCCATCTAAGCTTAAGGTAAACTCACATCTCTCAATCATAATCCAATTCAAGCAATTAGTAGATGAATCTTACCAATTAAACTTCAATTAGGGCTTTGCATCTTCATTTCATCTTGATTGGAGTAATTGGGTTCAAGTCTTCAAGTTAGGGTTATACCAATTGAAGAATTAAGGTGAGTAACTTGTATCTAATTGATTGTATTATACTTATCTACCATTCTTTATCTCGATTTTGGTATTGTTAATGAGAAATCTTGATTTATAAGCTCTTAATGGTTAAGAGGGAACAAGAAGAGTTCAAGTAAGTTATGGTGGATTAATTGTGTTTTATTACTTAGAATGCCATGGTAAATGTTAGTGTTAAAGGTTTGGGTCTGATTTTACATCATTGGTATATGATTATGATGATGGCTTAATATATGTCTTAATGAAGCAAAGATGGCTTAATGATCAATATGGACTTGTTATTGAATTGTAAACATGGATGTTTATTATTGATATTATATAGAATGTGAATTGATACATATGGATGTATATGAACTACATGGAAGTAGTATTGATATGTTAAATGGTTGGACCATTGTTAAGTGCTAAATATGCTTGGAATATTATTTGGATTAACATATTTGGTATTCACATAATTAGAGGAGCACCTAGTAGGCATTGGAGGATATATTCTTACACACCGTGGGGTAAGTGTAATTGATTCATACCTCGGATACCGTGGGGTTTTCCGTTGTGTTATGCCTTGTGACAATACCGTGGGGTACCGATCAAGGTATATCTTCGATTATGATGTAACTGGGTAGCGATATGGACCTTCTCCATGGAATCCAATTTGTGAATGTATCGAATTGTTATTCCTACATGCTATGATTATTCTCTATGTGCTATGTGTAAATCTCACTTAGGATTTAAAAGCCTAACACTTGTTATGTGTTTTATGTGTTACAGATATTAGTGGTTCCGGACACAAGAAGGTTTAGACATGGGTTGTGAGCATGGAATCATTGTTGGAGAGCTAAAGATTAGAAGATTTATGATAGAACTTTCCGACATCTTTTGTAATCTGATTTCTATAGTAGAGATTAGACAAGCTAGTGGTCAATTAGTAGTTATAATTATCTAAATCTTAGTATTAATGGTTATGTAAAGATAATTATGATTACTTTTGCTTTAGTAATGCGTACCACTCTTCCGTTTTATGGAAGTTTTTGTTAACCCCTGTTTTGGGGTGTTACAAAAACCCTAAATGTCTGAGTGATGGATGGAAACGAAAATATGGGGGAAGCAATATGTTTTTAGAACCAAGTGATTACGATGCATCAAATAAACAAATAAAAATCATTTAGTTTGAAAGTTTGTACCTGTGGCCTTTCTGGTTTGGGAGAGTAAGTCCTAAGGGGTGCTCAACACCTAGTCCCTAAGGCCAACTGGTCTGGGATCGGCTGACACAAATCCTGCTATAGAACCAGATAGAAAGCCATGTTTTACTGGTACAAATGGGTTTAAGATATATCGATGTGGCCTTTCTGGTTTGGGAAAGTAAGTTCTAAGGGGTGCTCGACACCTAGCACCTAAGGCCAACTGGTCTGGGATATGCTGACCCAAATCCTGCTATAGAACCAGATAGAAAGTCATGTTTAACGGTGTATCTTATTCTTACTAAACTTTTTGATTAAAAGATGCCAATGAGCACAAAATCAAAAGATGCCAATGAGCACAAAATCAAAAGATGCCAATGAGCACACATCTCTTGAAACTTTGGGAAAACACAAAGTCGCGATAAACCCGTAAATTTTTGTGAAAATCCTGATTTTGGACTAATAGTGTGAGTTGAGCAAAGTATTCTTATATGTTTTAGAATTGCATATGCTTGTTGCTAATCATATTTCGCATGCCAGCACACCAAATAGATTTAATAAAGGGGTTGAAACTGAACATTTTTAACTTGATATGCAATGATATCTTGTATTTGAATCCAAACACATGCATTTGATTTCATTTGATTGAAAAATCTGTTGAATTTCATTAAGTTGAATTTCTTTTGTAATGTTTTCAAATGATCAATTGTTAGTAGTTATAAAATGTAGTTCAATGAATTTTATTTTCCTTGTATATTGTTTTTTAAATTCTGTGCTAAAATTTCAAATACTGTGCTTTAATGAAATATATGCATACTTTCAGGGGGAGAAAACAAATTGCTCCAGAATTCTTATTTTGAGGGGGAGCAAGATTATTCATTAAGGAGGAGATTGTTAGTGATACTCAGAGACGCGACTGAAATTTAAAATGGGTTTCGATGATGGTGAGCAGAAATGTTTAATTCAATTTCATGTCAAAGAGGTTTCAAGTCAATGTTTCGAGAACAAAGACTGAAGATTCTTCAAAGCTGAGTTCTTAAAGAGTGTCAAAGCATATAGTTCGCCGTGAACTAATGGAGATAAAACTGTTTGAAGATTATCTGAGCCTCAAAGTTTAAAGCGGTCAAAGATAAAGTGTTGAAGATCAAGTGTTGAAGACTGCTGCCATTTTTTTTAAATCTTGAATCCAAAGGGGGATAATGTTAGAGCATTATTGTATTCAAGATTTATTATAAAGTCTTGTATAATGTCAAACATTGTAAAAGTCAAAGATAGTCAAAGTCAAAGTATCTTTAGTTAGAAAGTCAATGTAATTAGATTCAATACCTTGTAATGTCTAGGTATAAATAGGTTTAGCTTGCTTAGATCTTAAGCAAGTCTCAAGCAAGTCATTAGAGGGATATCATATTGTAATATTCTAGAGAGAAATTCTAGAGAGAGAAAGCTTCATTCTTATGTAAAATCTAGAATTTCTCAAGATCAATGGAAGATTTCTTGTTTACCTAATAGATCTGGAGTTTACACGTAACCTGCACTATATTGTATCAGGAAATAATATCTCATTTAATGAAATTGATTGTGGACTTAATGACGGTAGTTACAAATGAGAAAAGCTTCCCTGACGCCGACGCTACTTTCCGCGCCAGATAAGTAGCGCCGAAATGAGCGCCAAACATAAAGCAGACCACGACACCAGTTTTGGCGCTAAACAACTGGCGCCGATATGCGCGCCATGCACAAATCCGTGCACAATCCAGAGCCTGGCGCCAGTTTGGCGCTAGCCAACTGGCGCCATTTCTCATTTCCAAATCCCACTTTGTAACGTGCCATTCTTAACCGTCCAACAATCTCGGGTTCTAGTTAGCTTACACGAGTGTGCACTCCACACCTCCTAACTCATGTTATAGCTTAGCTAACAACCCCATTATTACCTTTGTGAATCCAATTACACAAAATGACCGATGATTTCACTAAAATCACCAACATCAGAAAAAGATCGTGCCAGGGCTTATCCGTTGCGATGACATCACAACTGTCCTTTCATATTTTAGGATGTCTCTGAGGTTTTGAAAGCTCAGGGACACTTTTAAAAATATGAAGCACTGAATAGAAATATCAGTGTTGGTTTAAGAAATTTCAAAGTATCGCTGTTAAGGAAGAGATATTCAGCGATGCAAGATATTTTGAAATCTTTGAGTTCTAGGCGAACGTCAGCTAGTAAGAGAGAAAACATACCTTGATATCAGCGAATCAATTTTGTTCAGAGAAAGAATGATAGAGTGGGTTATACAAGTTGATTTTATCCTATCGCTGATCAAATGTGAACCGCTGAAGATTTTTGTTAGGGCAGGTTTTAATAGTTGATTTAAAGTTCAAGGGTTGTTTTGTAATAGTTTATTTTGAGCCTTTTAGTGAACGGGTCGTGGGCTTGTTAACCACGGGCCCATTGTATTTAACGTTGATTAGCCTGGAAAAACAAGCAAATCATCTCTTTTACTTTCAACACTGTATTGTAATATTCTCTCGGAAAGATTAATGAAAGGGATGACCAGTTGAAATCATTGCTCTTATTGCATATCATATTCGATTTCTGTATTGTTGCACGGATCTGGATTCTACAATTGGTATCAGAGCAGACGGACGGATTCGATTCAAAGCCTCTCTAGTGATTTCCGGTAAGATTTTGGCTTTTCACGTATGTGTTCATCTTAAATTTTCGAAATCTTGATTCTGGCTAAATTGTTCAATTCTGTTTATTAGGTTGTGTTAGCATTATACTTGTGAGTAATTCTGCAAATTTTCGCATTCCAATTCGATCGTTTGAGTGGTCAATTTAGCAATTTAAGATCAAAAGTTTTGGTAGTGTTCTTGACAAAAATCCGATTTTAACCATCAAAACTTGTTGTTTTTGCATTGAAATCGATTGGATTAGTGTTATTTTTGTGGTTTGCATTGTTACTAATCTTCCAGGATCGATTTTGGGCAACCCTAATCGAAAAGTCGATCGATTTAAGCTAACAACCGCAGAGTCCGGATAAACCAGCCGCGGTTTCCGGACAAGTTGATAGTGTCCGGACGTTTGTGTGAAATCCATCCGGACACCTCCAATTCCATCCGGACTCCTCAATCTTTCCGGTGCAACTGAAGATGTCTCCTGCTGAAGAAGACAAGACAAAGCTGTGTCAGGTATGTAAACCTATCTATTTAGAACTTTCTGACCGAATGACACCTCTTGCTGAACGGGTAGATTCCTTTAAGGCCACCTCTAATGAACAACTGCTTGAGATTAGATCACTATCTGAAAAGCTAGATGTTCAAAGGAGAATAACTGAAAAATATAAGTCTGAAAAGGCTAATCTAAAAGTCAAATGCAAAAATCTTTCATTAGCACCTAAGGACTTAAGGGCCAAGTTATCTGATCTTCAGTCTCAGTTTGATAAGTGCTTGAATGAGAAAGAAGAAATTGTTTATCAATGTTCTTCTCTTCAAATTCAACACAAGGAGTTTGTGACTAAAATCCTTGATCTTGAAAACAAACTCCACAAAAGGGGTCAAACTTATCAAACCATCTTTCTGAATAAACCTAAAGAGTTCACATACTTTAACAAAGAGTGGGGAATCGAATATGATAACCCACACTATTTGAAAAAGGGAAGATGGCATGTACCCACTCTGTATGATTTTGCTTGTTTTGGATTAGATAAAAAGTATCCAGAATACGCAATTCAATGGACTGGTCCTCTTGAACCCGAAAAAGAGGAGGACACCGAGGAACATAAACGCACACACAAACGAGGAATTCAACTTCCATTTTGTTATGAACCTTTAAACTACTCATATCAAAAAGACAAAAAGTATCTTTCCAATGAATACTTCGACCCCTACAAGGTTGCTACACCCAAGGATTCCTTCAAGAAGGAGGAGGATGTAGCACCTGCAACCAAGATTGAGACGGATGAGTTTAAACTCTATGTTCCTCCTCTCATCTTGGAAGCAAAGATTGTTGAGTTGGATGAGTCATTTGAGAAAGAAAGGTCTATTTTTCAAAACGAAAAGAAAGTGCTCATGTCTGAGATTGAGAAACTCAAATCTGAGAAATCCGACGGTGTGTCAAGTGAGGAAAAGGAAAAGTTTCAGTGGGAAATCAATACGCTCTCATCAAAACTGTTTGAGGTGACAAGAGAAACGATGAAAGAGCATATGATAAATAGTCAACTCCAAGTGCAGCTTGACTTGCTCCAAACTGCGAAGCAATTTTCACCTGAACTTTCCTCTAACTCATCTGACACATCCTCGTGTAAAGCCTTTATAGAAAATATCTCTTTGCAAGAAAATGAAGTTTCTCAAGATGAGTGTGTTAAAAGGAATTTAAATTCTGATTTTTCATACGCTTCCGCACCGAACTCCCCAGAGCACACAACCGAAAGCACAAAGTGTTCCTCGCCTTCCTCACCTGATCCTAGTCCAGTACTTCCCAAGATAGATTTTTCAGAGTACATGAACTCCGAAGGTAACTGTGATGAAGAGTTTGAGTCATTCCCCTTTGACAAACCTCTTCCAGGTCACACTGATTTTTTATCCCCTGTGGTGAATCATACGGTCGATTTTCAAAAAGGTCAATGTTCTAACACAAAGGCCCCAGCTGTGATCCATATTTCTCAATCAAAACCAACTTCTAAACCAGTTTCTAAAAGGCAATCACAGCCGAGGCAAGAGACCAGACCTTTGCCAACCAACAATATTGTTTCTTCAAAAGTCACTGACCATTCTGTCCCTGTTGTTTCGGGTAAAACCGGTCACGCTAAACAAGCAAAACCAAAGTGGCCAGCGAAGGAATCTATCGACGATGCAGCATCAAAGTCTTTCAATACTGTGTTTTACCCTAGAATGAACAAAAACAATTGTGCTTGGAATCATAGGAATGATTTTTTTAAAAGAGATGTTAATTTTCCGATGAAGATTTATTCCACTCAACAGTTAATTCAATTGTCGCATAATTGTTTATGTTGCTCTAGCTGTGGTTGGAATGACTTTGATGATATCCATAACAATGATTGGTTTGGGTCATATCACATGTATAATTCGACACCCAAACGCAAACCCCGTAATAACAAAAGACAATACTATAAACAACGGGGTTTCCAATCAGAGGTTAAACCACAGTGGGAGACCAACCCCATTCCAAAACGGGCTTCTCCCACTGAGGTTAGACCGGCACCCAGGTGGAAAGCTGCTACAAAATCTGTTCCTCCTAAAGGTGTAAATGTTGATCCAAACCCTCAGTGATTTGATAATGACCCTCTCTTAAATACTTAGTGAAAATTGTAAGTAAACAATATGTATCAGAGTTTCACTATCGCTGATAAGTACTAAGATCTTACAGTACCGCTGATAGGAACTCTCGCTCTTTAAATTAAACATTCAGCGAACACTGTTCACCATAATGCTCTGAGTCTGTTCAGTCCTTATGGTGATCGCTGATAAGTTAGTTGTTTACTTATGATCCCTGAAGACAAGTTTCATGTCAACAAAGGTTCTACGCTGAAGTCGAAGATCAAGCTCAAGAACCAGCGACAAGTCTACTAATGAACTGTTGCGGATCAGCGAAGACTCAGATTTGTCCACTCAACGTGAAGTATCAAGTACAAGACTTCAGCTATCGCTGAACTTTATCATCTGCTGAATAGTAAATGATAATCGCTGAATCAACGAAAGCTGATCATGAAGTCCTCCGTACAAAGTACTTTTGTCTTAACCTCCCTTGCACGCCACCGTACGAAATGTCAGAAAAGAACCTCCGAAAATCTGAAATCGTACAAACACTCTGATACTACACTGTTCATCTTTACGGCTACTAAGGTTGTCAACCAAGGTCAATGACATGCAACCAACCAGCTGATGACACGTGTAAAGTGTATACTGACTTGCATTAAATGCATGCAGTATATAAAGAGATGAACTCACTTCTTTTGAAGCAACTTGCTAACTCTGGACAAGTTCAAATCTCTCTCAAGATAGGTTTTTATTAGTAATCTCCATATCTTTCTTAGTGCAAGAAATCTTAGTGTTCCAACTTGTTTAGATTTAGGTTTATCCTTAATCTTGTTTCCGCAACAAGCTGTAAATTGTTAATGATTTATCAATAAACAATTTAGAAAAGTAAAATAGTGTGTTTGTATTCAACCCCCCCCCCCCCCCCCCCATTCTACAAACTTATATAGGCCTTTCGGGACCAACAAGTGGTATCAGAGCGGATTTGTTTAATCTCAAACAAGATCTAATTTAAGATATTTCTCTTCCTTGCTATTATCTGAAAATGGCCTCCCACACAAACACAAACTATATAGACAATGGTTCTCTTGCAAAACCCCCTAGATTTTCCAGAGATAACTTCAACTTATGGAAAAATAGGATGATGCTCTTCTTAGAAGGTGTAGACCCTACTATGACCTACTATCTTGAAAACGGCCCACACATCCCTGTAACTATTGATCCTTTAGTTCCAGCCACTGCAACTAGAGCTGCAATTCCTGAAAGGCTGATTCCAAAGGAAATACACATGTGGACCGATGAAGATAAGAAGAAAGTGGCTATAGATACAAAAGCCAGATCCATACTATCCATGGCCCTTCCTGACGAAGTCTACCATTCCGTCATGAACCTGAAGTCATCAAAAGCCATGTGGGACACAATATGTGTTCAGTATGAAGGAACGTCTGAAGTCCAGGACTCAAGAAAGATCAACCTGGTAAGACAATACGAACGCTTCATTTCTGGTAAGAATGAAACTCTCTCTGAAGTTCAACAACGTTTTAATTGCTTAATTATAGATCTAAAAACGGTTGGTAAGGAATATTCTAACTTTGAAGTGCTGACAAAGTTTCTAGAATGTTTACCTGAAAGCTGGGACAATTATTCCATGTGTCTCAAGCTGTCAAAGGATCTTAAATCAATGACCCTTTCAACCTTATATGGTACATTGCTGAATCATGAGCAATCTAGCCATCTTAAGAAGAATCTTGTAAAAGATTCCAAAAGCACTCCAGTTGCTTTACTCTCAGAGGAACCTTCTACTCAGCGACCCTCGGTCACTATCACTGAGTTAGAAAGTAACTCTGAAAGGTCATCAGACTCTGATTCTTCAGATGATGATGAATCCTTGGCTCTCCTAACTAAAAAGTTCAGAAGATTCGCCAAGAAGAAAATGTTTAGAAAGAACAAAACTCTTTCCATAGCTGACAAGCCTAAGTCGTCAGCTTTTGTTGATAAGGCTACTGCTACTTGTTTCAACTGCGAAAAGACAGGTCATTTCGCCAACGAGTGCAGGTCAAAGAAAATCATGAGACCTTCAGCTTTTACAAAGAAATCCTTTGTTCCAAGGAATAAAGATGACAAATACTCAAAGCTAAAGGAGAAGTATGCAAAGCTGAAAAGCTTTAAGAAGAAAGGAAAAGGCCTGATGGCTGACTATGATTGGGCTGCTTCTGATGAAGAAGCCTCATCATCTTATTCTGAAGATGATGAAGCAAATCAATGTCTCATGGCAAAGATTGAAGAAGAGGAAGAAAGTTCAGACATTCCCTCCACTTCAACATCTGCCATTCAGGTATCACCTTCCTTCTTTACCAGTATTGCAAATATTGATGAAGCTGATAGTCTCCGTAAAATCGATTTACTGACTAGAAGTTTATACGAAGCCATGAACGGCAAAGCTGTGGTTGAAAACCAAAATCTTGATCTCGCTGAAAAGCTTAAAAACTGCCACCTTCAAATAGAAAAGCTTTCTAAAATTGAAGATGATTTAAAGATCAAGTCTATTTAAATCAGCTAGTCAAAATCGAACGAGCAGAAGCTATCGCTGCATTAAAAGCTGAACAAGCTACTATTGAAGGATGGTGTAATTCTTCAACAAAGATTACTGAGATAATTAAGGCTCAGATTCCTCTGAGTGATAAACGTGGCCTGGGTTATAAATATGATACTCCAAAACCAACCACTGAACGTTCAATGCTTAAATTTGGAACGTTCGTATCCTCAGTAGCTGACACTTCATCATCTCAGTACTCCTCGTCGGTTACACCAATCCCTGAGGAAACTCCTACCTCCTCAAAAGGCAAGGAGAAAATGGTTTATTCAAAACCTACCTGTGTCTTTAAAGACAAAGGTAAAGGAATTGTTATTTACCAGAATCCTCAGAAGGGTACCGTAGTACCAAAACTGAATGCCTCTAAAGCTTCAGTGGCTCATCCCTCTGGATCAAGGAAGCAGATATCTGGACTTATTCAGCGATCTACTCCTAGACTCAGATTGGATATCCTTGGTAAGAAATCTGAAGAACTGAATGTTCATCCCATTTCTAAAGCCAATAGTTTACTTGGTGCTGGCACTTCTAATTCCAAATTAAAAGCTCAGCACTCAAGTGGTCCTAGAACTAATTTTAGTTATAGGAAATGTTATCACTGTGGACTTATCGATCATATTGCAAGTAAGTGCCCCACAGCCACCAAAGCTGATAAGATAGCTAAGGTGAAGATAGCACCCAAGAAGACCAAACCAGTTGCAATTCAGGTCAAGGTGACTCCTACCGCTGAGGTCAAGAAATTGACCAAAGTGAAGAAAGACAAAGCTGAATCTTCAAATGCTGCAAAGACTGCTGAACCCATTCCAACTTCTTCCACTGACAAACGCGTATACATGGTGAAGTGGGTACCCAAGCAAAACAAATCTTCCTTTGTATTGCAGGTTAAGAAGGGTATCTGGTATCTCGATAGCGGATGCTCTAGACACATGACTGGAAAGAAAAGCCTGCTCGCTGAATACAAGGAAGAGAAGGGTCCCTCTGTGACTTTCGGTGGAAATGGAAAAGGACACACCCGAGGGTATGGTGTACTTTCAAATGGTACAACATCCTTCAGAAGAGTCGCATATGTTGAAGGGCTGAAGCATAATCTTCTAAGCATCAGTCAGCTTTGCGACATGGATAACAAAGTGATTTTCACTAAGGAATCCTGCTTTGTCTCTGACAAAAAGGAGAAGATAGCTCTCAGCGGTTATCGTTTGGAAAATGTTTACGTTATAAACATGGACTCAACAACCACTGAGAACTCCTGTTTCTTCTCAAAAGCATCTTCTGATGTTAACTGGCTGTGGCACAAAAGGCTCTCACATCTCAACTTCAAGACACTGAATACTCTTTCATCCAAAGAGTTAGTCACTGGTCTACCTCAACATTCATACGCCAAAGAGTCTTTATGTTCAGCGTGTGAAAAAGGGAAGCAGACCAAGGCAAGCTTTAAGTCAAAGCAAGTTTCCTCAGTGTCATCTCCTCTCCAACTACTCCATATGGATTTGTTTGGCCCCGTTAACAAACAATCCATCGCTGGAAAGAAATATACGCTGGTCATAGTTGATGAATTCTCTCGTTACACATGGGTAATGTTTCTCCGTTCTAAGAGTGACACCCTTGAAGAACTCATCACCTTTGTTCGGAAGATGGAAACTCTGAACAATATGACTGTTCGCTCAATAAGGAGTGATCATGGAACTGAATTCAAAAACAGTTCTCTTGATTCCTTCCTTGAGAGCAAGGGTATTTCTCACAACTTTTCGTCAGTGAGAACACCACAACAAAATGGAGTCGCTGAAAGAAGAAATAGAACAATTATTGAAGCTGCACGTTCAATGCTCAACGATTCTCACCTGCCTACTCAGTTTTGGCCAGAAGCTGTCAACACTGCTTGTTTTACGCAAAACAGGTCGCTGATAGTTAAAAGATTCAAAAAGACAGCCTATGAACTTTTTCATGGGAGAAAGCCTTCAATCAGCTTTCTTCACATCTTTGGATGTCAGTGTTTCATACTGAATAACAGAGATGCCCTTGGAAAGTTTGATCCTAAGGCTGATGATGGAATCTTTCTTGGATACTCCTCAGTTTCCAAAGCCTTCAGAGTCTTCAACCGAAGAAGACAAACTATAGAAGAAACTATTCACGTCACGTTTGACGAATCCCGTTCAGCGAATTCTAAACCGAACGCTGATACAGAAGAACTGAATCAATGGATGTTTTCTCATCTTGGTGATTCAGAAGATATTCCCACTCCTCATGCTCACACCGTAGAAAATGATGGTCCTTCTATCATTCCAAATATGCAAAACAGTGAAGCTGAAACATCTTGGGTCTCAGATGTTCCTATAAACACTATACCTGCAGTTGATCCAAATGTCTCAGAAATTCCATCTATTTCTCAGCAATCAGTGAATGAAGTGGCAAATGCAAACATTCCTCTCTTAGCTGATAATCCAGAAGTAGCTGAAGCCTCATCTTCAGTTTCTTCAGTTCAGACTGAGTCAGCGACGTATGCTCCGGCTCAGCGATGGACTGTAAATCACCCAATCGATCAAATTCTTGGTGATCCCAACGCTGGTATTCAGACCCGTAGAAGTGCAGGTAATATTTGTTTATTTGTTAACTTTATTTCTCTAACTGAACCAAAGAAAATAGATGATGCCCTCAGAGATCCAAACTGGGTCAGCGCTATGCAAGAAGAGCTGACTGAATTCGAAAGAAACAAAGTTTGGAAACTTGTTCGTAGACCAACTGACAAAACGGTGATAGGCACTAAATGGGTCTATCGAAACAAGTTAGACGAACATGGTATTGTAACTCGCAACAAAGATCGTCTTGTTGCTCAGGGATAAAGACAAGAGGAAGGCATAGATTATGACGAAACTTTTGCTCAAGTAGCAAGACTTGAATCTATTCGTCTTTTCTTAGCATATGCTGTACACAAAAACTTCACTGTACATCAGATGGATGTTAAGTCAACATTTCTAAATGGAAAGCTGAATGAAGAAGTGTATGTGGAACAACCTCCAGGATTCTCAGATCCCAAACGTCCAGGTTATGTTTATAAACTGGACAAGACACTTTATGGCTTAAAGCAAGCTCCACGTGCATGGTATGATACTCTTTCTACTTATCTCCATATTGAAAAATTTGAGCGAGGTAAGATTGACAAAACTTTATTTTTTAGAAAAGTGAAAGGTCATATCATTTTAGTTCAAATATATGTTGATGACATTATATTTGGTTCTACTAACCCCCTGAGCTTTGTACTCGTTTCGCTGATAGAATGAAAGATGAGTATAAAATGAGCATGATGGGTGAACTAACATATTTCCCTGGTCTTCAGATTAAGCAAACTGAAAAAGGAACTTTTATAAATCAGGGAAAGTATGTTAAAGATATGCTGAATAAATTCGACTTAACTAAAAGTTCAGCTATGAAAACCCCTATGGCACCACCGCTGATACTTGATAAGGACACAAAGGGTGTTCCTGTCAATGTCACGCTGTACCGTGGGATGATCGGCTCACTATTGTATCTTACAACTAGCCGACCCGATATTATGTTTGCAACATGTCTGTGCGCACGATATCAAGCTGAACCTAAGATATCCCATATGAAAGCTGTAAAGCGAATCTTTCGATATCTTAAGGGTACAGCGAATCTAGGTCTTTGGTATCCCAAGGACTCAGGATTCGATCTAACCGCCTATTCAGACAGTGATTTTGCAGGTTGCAAAATGGATAGGAAAAGCACCTCGGGAGGATGTCAGCTCCTGGGTGGAAAGCTGGCAAGTTGGACAAGTAAGAAGCAAAACTCAGTGTCCACTTCCACAGCTGAAGCTGAGTATGTAGCCGCTGGAAGCTGCTGTTCTCAAGTCTTGTGGATGAGAAATCAGCTACTAGACTATGATCTTCAGCTCTCCAAAATTCCCATCTATTGCGACAGCACAAGTGTCATCGCTATAGCAAACAATCCAGTGCTACATTCAAAGACAAAACACATAGAAATCAGATATCATTTTATCAGAGATCATGTGATGAATGGTGATATAGAACTTCATTTTATCCCAACTGATTATCAGTTAGCTGATTTGTTTACCAAACCTCTTGATGAGACAAGATTCAACTTTCTCATCAGCGAGCTTGGAATGCTGAACTTTGAAGGATAAAATCTTCAGCGGTTCACATTTAATCAGCGATACGTTTATACAATCTTGTATAGCCTTCGGGATAAAATCAACTTATATAATCCATTTCATCATCTTCTCTCTGAATAAACTTGGTTAAACTGATATCAAGGTATGTTTTCTCTCTCTCTGACAATCGCATGTAAATGCAAGATTTCAAAATAAATTGCATCGCTGAATATCTCTTCCTTAACAGCGATATTTTGAAAATTCCTTAAATCTTCACTGATATTTTCTATTCAGTGCTTCATGTTTTTCAAAAGAGTCCCTGAGTTTTCAAAACCTCAGAGACATCCTAAAAGAATGTGAAAGGACAGTTGTGACGTCATTGCAACGGATTACACTCGGCACGATTTCTTTCTGACACACGTTTGCACGTTTTGTTCAAACTTCCAATCAAATGCAAACACGTGTCCGTGTCATGATGAAAACCTTTTCCCGCTCAAGGTTTTCTCTCTCTAAAAATCCCTATATAAACAACTCTTGGTTTATATTTGTCTTTTACGCGAACAATCTTTCTCCGCAAGAAAAGAATCCTCTGTTGCATTTGTGCTCTCAAAAACCTCAAGAACTGTTCATCATCTTCTTCATCAAAACTTCAAGGTTAATATGTTCTTATCTTTTATCAAATGCGTATAACTTGTTTTCGATCTTCTCTTTGTTTTAACAAGATCAAACAAAAGAACTTTATAAAATAAAATCATTTCTTTCATGGTTTTATGAACACAACCATTTCATGGTTGTTCTTCAAGTTTTAAATCTAAATCTTAAACTTGTTCTTCATTCGTATCCATTTTTCTTTTAGAAACTGGATTACAAGACTTTATGGGTTTTACCTTTCTTTTAAAAAATCAAGAAAACCCTAATCTTCATTAAGACATTTTTTTTGTCTGAATGAAATGGACAAAATTCGAAAAATCTTAACGGAAATTTCTTTCCACATTAAGATAATTCTTATTTGTTAACATCTTTGGTTGAACTGATAATACAGTGATATGGCAACTTCAAAGCTGAATGTTACCGCTGAGTCCATCTCCACTGACTCTGAGGAAATGGACATCTTCAAAGCCCCTCAGGTTAAGTTCGAGCTGGATCAACTCGATTGGACTAAGGCCAACAACCTCTCAGCTCTTCTCGAGTTTCCTCCTCGGAAGCAAGTATCACATCTGGACGATGCTGTAAGTTTTCTGAAGAACAGCCCCATCTACACAGCCCTGACCATAACACCTCCTGCCAGTCAGCGGCTCTTATCCCAGTTCTGGTACTCTGCCAGACACACTGAGCTACCCTCTGCCAAAGATCCATCCAAAACCATAGACTGCATACTCAGCGATACTGAGTATGGCACCATCAAAATCACACCCGCCATTATCCGCAAAGCCCTAAACTTCCCAAATGCTACCAAAGAAAAACCCTTCATTCCATTCCCTGACCATAAAAAGCATGCTGACAGAGAAGCAATCATTGCTTTCCTTGACGCAATGGGTTATATCTGGGATATCGGAAGGGACAAGAATCCTGAGAAGAAACTGACGCTGATAAAGAAATCCAAGATGCCCATCGAGATGAATTTCATCTTCGCTCACCTGATCAGCTGCATGACAGCAAAATCCGGATCTTCTGATCAAGCCGCCCAACCTCAGCAGTCCATGGGATACGCACTGCTGAAAGGTCTAAACATTGACTGGGCCTCCATTATTTATGATGATCTGATTCAACGTGTCGATTCTGCCGCTGACAGACCAGCATGGGTTCCTTACCCACGATTCATCAGCGCCATCTTTCAATATGGCCTGAAGGACGGCTATCCTGAAGAGGGTGATCTGAAACTTTCTCAGATTGGCCCTAAGGTTCTCGACTTCAAGCCCGTCGCCAATGAGGTACGTCTCTCTACTCTTCTCACTCTTCTAAATTCTCCGCTTTCTGTGGCTCCTTCAGCGACAATACCCATCGCTGATACCCCAGCCACAAAATCCTCTCCTTCTAAGAAAAGGAAACCCTCACACACCCAACTTGATTCCAAAAGGATCAAGAAAACCAAGGAGCAACCCCAACAATTCCATGCTGAAGACTCCTCAGCTCATTCTGAAGAGCTGAAGGAAAGTTCCGTGGTACGCTCTGCCACACCCGTGCAAGCCATCCCTCCAATCCAGACTTCAGCGTCTCCAAACGCTGAGGTTAGAAACTTGGAAACTACCCAACCTCCATCAGTCTCTCAAAAGACTGATGAAGTGATTGTCAGCGATTCCAACGCTGAACTCAGAACCCGAACCCCAATCTTAACCTTCGCTCCTCCCTCCACTTCTTTGGACACTCCTCCAGCGAACACTGGAGATGCCATCATTCCAGAAGCCACCGCTGATGCTTCTCAACAAATGATGAAGAAAGGACCTGCAGAGATAGCCATTCCTCACCGTACTTTCGAAGAGGATATGGAACACTATTCAGGAACTTGCAACTTTGACGAGTTCATCAATCCTCCTGCAGGTATAAATCCCACCTTAAACACTGTAACTAAACCTGAAACTTCTGAGCTTTCCTTTGTTCACAAGTACTTATATGTTACAGGTCCTAATTTGGGAGACATCAACGCCTCTCTGAAGTCCGTGGAAACAAAGCTGACCAGTCTCACCACCACACTCTCCAACAACTCAACAGCTGTAACAAACGCTGGAGAGAATTTGACAAAGCTGACAACGGTGGTGGAGAAGAAAGGTTCCACTGAAGACATCAAGAGTCTTGATAAGACGCTCAGCGATTTTGCCAAGGTGCTCTCTGACATCTACACTGACTACACAAGCCTCAAAACATCAGTTTCGACCATGTCCAGCGAAGTAACAACGCTGAAGACATCAGTTGCAAAACTCGAGGGTGATATGTCAGAGGTCAAGACTGACTTAGGCTCTGTAAAGACCGACGTTGGTTCTATGAAGACGATGATCGAGACGCTGGTAAACAAGGCAAATAGTCCAGCTCCTGCTCCTGCCCCTGTCCCTATTTTGGAATCTTTCACAGAGGAGGATCGCACAGAGTTGAAGAAAATCACGCCTGCTATTTCTGGCCTAGAAGACAGAATAGCAAAGCTTGAAGGTTGTGTGAAAATCTCTGGCCCAGAAGACAGAGATAACACCAATGCTGAGTCTGCCCATTCCTCCCCTAGTCATCATGAGAAAGAGGGGGAGAAGAGCGCTGAACATACCAGGGAGAAGAGCGCTGAAAATCTTGAGAAAAGCGCTGAAGATCTGAACAAAAGCGCTGAAGACCTTTCCCATGATGAATCTATCAGGGGAAAGAGGAATGAAGATCTGACCGCTGGACCTCAGGGAGATGAAAACCCTGAGGGAACCGAGAAGCTCGCCTCTGTATCTGAGGGGGAGAAACTCGAAGAAGATGCTGAGGAATCCGAAGCAGAAGAAGGTGAAGACATCGACATCCCTGAAGACGAACCATCCTTCTCTCCAAGAAAGGATGATGATGATGATGATGATGATGACGATGATTTATTTATCGTCAAACCTGCCCCAAGGATCAAAGCTCTTAAAGGAATCTCAATAAAAGAACCATCAGGGGAGAAGACAAAGACAAAGCCCTCAGCCTCTGGCGCTGAGAAAAGCAAAGACAAAGGCCTCGCTGAAGATGAAAATCTAGCGATCCTGTTTGAAAAGCCGGTTTGTCAGGTACACTAAAACTTTACTTTTTCCTTCCCTGAACTTCTCTATACACAATCAGTTCTCTTCTCAACAACCTCTCTACACATCCACATTCTTTTTCTATCTTTTCTACCCAAGTTCTTCTACCCAGTTCTTATCTGTAAGATCGCTGCGTTTCAGCTAGTCCTCTCCCCTGTTTGAGGATGTCGCTGAAGGTTCTTCTGTTGCGACTTCACAAATAAAGCCAGCTGCTGCTGATGAAATAATCCCAGTCTTGGATTTGATCTCTGAGACTGATGAACCAGAAGAACAACCTCTCTCGCACAGAAACAGACCTTCCTCAGCTCCTCAAAGGCTGAGTGAAGAGGATCAAAAGAGGAGAGAAGAAATAATAAAGCGATTCGAGGATCAGCGAATCATTCTAAGGCCTGATCAACTGCCTTCAGTTCCTCCCAAGTTCAGAATTTCAAAAGCTGAATACCAGGAACACCTTAGAGCTGAACACCTCATTGCTGAAAGGAAGGAAGCTGAAGAGAAAGACAGAGAATACGCCATCAAGCTCACTCAAGAATCTGTCAAAGACCCCAAGCTGAAGCGTGTTCCCATTCAAATCCAACGAAAGCTGTGGGAAGAAGCCCAGAAGATCGTGGAAAAGAAAACTGAAGTTTCTCAGACCACCTTGATCAAGCTCAAGAACCAACAAAGGTTCTACGCTGAAGTCGAAGATCAAGCTCAAGAACCAGCGACAAGTCTACTAATGAACTGATGCGGATCAGCGAAGACTCAGATTTGTCCACTCAACGTGAAGTATCAAGTACAAGACTTCAGCTATCACTGAACTTTATCATCTGCTGAATAGTAAATGATAATCGCTGAATCAACGAAAGCTGATCATGAAGTCCTCCGTACAAAGTACTTTTGTCTTAACCTCCCTTGCACGCCACCGTACGAAATGTCAGAAAAGAACCTCCGAAAATCTGAAATCGTACAAACACTCTGATACTACACTGTTCATCTTTACGGCTACTAAGGTTGTCAACCAAGGTCAATGACATGCAACCAACCAGCTGATGACACGTGTAAAGTGTATACTGACTTGCATTAAATGCATGCAGTATATAAAGAGATGAACTCACTTCTTTTGAAGCAACTTGCTAACTCTGGACAAGTTCAAATCTCTCTCAAGATAGGTTTTTATTAGTAATCTCCATATCTTTCTTAGTGCAAGAAATCTTAGTGTTCCAACTTGTTTAGATTTAGGTTTATCCTTAATCTTGTTTCCGCAAAAAGCTGTAAATTGTTAATGATTTATCAATAAACAATTTATAAAAGTAAAATAGTGTGTTTGTATTCAACCCCCCCCCCCCTTCTACAAACTTGTATAGGCCTTTCGGGACCAACAGTAAATTCTGCACCGAAGAGGAAACAAGTGCCAAAACCAGTTCCCTCCGCCGGTGTAAATCCTACACCTAACGGGAAAGCTGGGACAAAGCAAGCTTCCCCAAACGGTGCCAAACCTAACCCTCCCGGACCCAGGCAAATCTGGGTACCGAAGGTCCGCTAAACTTGTTTTGCAGGACGGTCATGTGTGGTCCTTAGACACTGGATGCTCCACACACATGATCGCAAGGAGGGAGCTGCTCACGATCTACAAGGAACAATATTAAGAAGACGTGAGGTTTGTCTATACCTGTGCTTTAACAAGCTGCTCATGTGTTTAGGGGGGGCATAATCAGCTATCAGGTATGTTATTCTACTGTTGAGGGGGAGCGTTACACACATTTTTTTCTTAAATATGTTGAAAAGTTTTTTTTGTGTGTGGATACTCCCGTGTGTTTTTTAAGTCATGTTCATCATTTGAGGGGGAGCGACACATCTTTTTCTCTTTAAGTGTCAACAAGTTTTTTGTGTGTCGGACTCTCCATTGCACAACTCTGCATCATCCAAGGGGGAGCAAGTTACTTCCCAAGCTCAATTCGAGGGGGAGCGAGAGACGGCTCATTTTTAATTCCAAACAATCCTATTTTGGCAAAATGTACAAGGCCAGAGCAATTTTTGTGAAAATCCCAGAGTATCCGGATAGTCCTAACTTGTCCGGAATGCTCAACTTTAACCGGAAACAATCTTGCCATCCGAAAACTGTTGCTATCCGAACACCTGTTGTCCGGATACAATGGTTTGTCTAGAAACTGTCGTTTTCCAATATGTTATCCGGACACCTCTGAGTTTGTCAGTTCTGTACCTGTCTTTTCACTGACAGTCCTCAATCTATCTCAGATTGAGCCATTAAATGCAAAGGTATGCGCCGGAACTTGTTTATTCGTCTTGTTTATTAACTTTGGGTCTCTAACAGATATTCCATGGCGGATGAACAACCCCTCACTTCGAGGGGGAGCAAGTCAATCCCCATGTATGTTTTGAGGGGGAGCAGGATAATACCCCAGCTATGCACATACCTACAGCCCTACCTGTGATAGCATATAGACGAGGGTTAGGGAATCCCATGGTCCAGCCAGCGCCGGAGGGACTTTCCCCGGGACATAGAACATGTGAGAAGGAGGGAGTTAAGGTCAAAAGCAAACCAAGAAAGATTGAGCCGTAAAGATAAAGAGGCTCCTGAGCGAACCCAGCCACGTGATATCCGGGTTGCCACATCTACTACCTCGTCTCATTTGTTGGGACAGGGTATTGAAGAAGCCTCCGTGGACCCAGCGGAGCATTTGCACGACCTCCTCAGCCACTCATCCGTATCTCAAAAGACGGATGTTTCAGTCTCACACGGGGATATAGCACAACTTCCACCGGCCTCTCATTCGGAGAGTGTTGGTGTTGAAATAAGAGACCAGCAGCCCCCGGTCTCGACTTCATTTCGTGCACCATCCAGTCTAGAGCCTCTTGACATAAATCAATCTTTGGCTAGGACACTTGAAAGGGAACAACACCAAGTCGAGGCTCTTCGTGACCCGACCGGAACCACCGTAGTGTCTTCACCTCTAGGTGGAACACAAGGATCGGCGGGAAATCCTACCACAACTAACATCACGCCAACTGTGAACGTAGGTGGCTCTACCCCTGTTGTAGACGCCTCAACGGGTAACCTAAGTGTCGCAAGGGTCCCTGGACAGCACCCTCAAGGCTGTCCGTGAGGGACTGGAACAGCATGTCACCGACGAGATCGCCAAAGCCATCAAAGGCAAAACTAAGATCGTTGAAGCCGAAACCGCACCACCACATCCACCGACATTTGCTCAACCTATCTATTCGGTGGATACCTTAAAGAAGATGCTATTGGCCCAACTGCTCCAGGAATCAGATACAACCGCCTCGACTGAAGCAGACCTGATCTCAGTTCTCCGATCCCAGGTCACTGCTCCATCTTCATCTATCACATCACGCCTTGACGCCATTGACTCGACCCTCAACGACTACAACAAAGCGCTCGCCACGCTGTCTGAAAGGGTCCGCTCACTAGAAGACACTTGTAAGAGTCAAGCCGGCGGTCTCAAACGCATGCACGATGACCAGGATGATCCTGATCACCGTGAGGGGGAGAAGCGTCTACGCCAAACTGAGACCGCCCAGATCATGACTGCCGAAACTACAACAGTGGTTCAACAGGAACCCCCAACTGCGGCAACTAAATCAGAAGCACCCGAAGCCGAGTTGCCACTAGCAGATATAGTCATAGATATGAAGATTTCAGATGAAGAAGACCCGACGGTTGAAAATCCCGAGGGTTCAACACAGGAACTGGTCGATTTTGACTCGTCAGACAGACCGATACTGGACATGATAGATCCAGAGTGTGAGACCAACCCGGAGACCGAAGACGCATGGTACGAAAAAGTCGCTAGTTCCGTAAACCTCCAGGTAAATTTGGTCTTCCCTACTGATGAGGACGACAATATTGACTACGATCAGTTCCTGCTCCAAAATTTATATGGAGCAACTCTCGTTCACTATGCTCAACCCACCGAAACATCATCAACTAGACCTGAGTCTACTACTTCCGATCAACTGACAACTACTCCTCCTACGACAGGTTCTGATCTTCCTCCCCTTCCTCAACAGCAACAAAACCGTTGGGAGAAAATCAAGGTACTTATCCCTCATCTGGAGGAATCTTTGAAAAAGTTGTTCGTCCACAAACTTTGCCCGATCGAGCCAACCTTTTGCCTTGGTATTTACAACCTCGACCCCGAATACCAACGGCGTTATATACTTGCAATGCAGCTGTGCCTTCCAGTCAGTCAAGTCAGAACAAAGCATCAGATCACAGAGGTTCTTAACATCCATTCATGCCGCATCATGAGGATCGTCTATCTAGTCTTCACCGTTCGCCGCGAAGATGGTAATGAATGGAGATTCTCTGAAGCCGACTTCAAGAACCTGCGACCGCTCGACTTTCTGGTATTACTGAAAGACTTACGTTCAAGAACCGTCCGACCGCTAGAGATTACAAAGGCGCTCGAAGCCGTTCGTCGACACCTGGTTCGTACTATCATGATGTCATACTTAACGGATTTTCAAATGGCTGTCGAGAACAGGGCTAAGAAAGTCAATCTGATAAAACCAAATCTGAAAGCTCCTGAACTGAAGATGTATCCCGAGAACTCTCTGCTTCTACAACCTGAATTCGGGATAGTCTACAACAACGAACATAACGAAAAGAAGTTTATGCGTTTCAGTCAGGTAGACAGATTTTGTGACGGCACGCTTCTAAAAGTCAGAGATGCTCTTCGAAAGATTATTCAACACGAGTCTGAGAATCCAAAGCATTTGTATGTCCCAAATCCTAATGAAACAACTGCTCGAGAAGCTTTGGAAATGATTGAAGACCGCATCGACTATCGCCGTGCTATCAGATTCTTTGAGGTTCACTTCGCGTTGCGCAAACGATACGTATTCAACTGGCAAGAGCTAGAGCGCGAACTTCAAGTCAAAGGGGGAGATTGTTAGGGAAGGTTTTAATAGTTGATTTAAAGTTCAAGGGTTGTTTTGTAATAGTTTATTTTGAGCCTTTTAGTGAACGGGCCGTGGGCTTGTTAACCACGGGCCCATTGTATTTAACGTTGATTAGCTTGGAAAAACAAGCAAATCATCTCTTTTACTTTCAACATTGTATTGTAATATTCTCTCTGAAAGATTAATGAAAGGGATGACCAGTTGAAATCATTGCTCTTATTGCATATCATATTCGATTTCTGTATTGTTGCACGGATCTGGATTCTACAATTTTATTCTTCAAAGTTCAGCATTCCAAGCTCGCTGATGAGAAAGTTGAATCTTGTCTCATCAAGAGGTTTGGTGAACAGATCAGCTAACTGATAGTCAGTTGGGATAAAATGAAGTTCTGGTACGTGCGAAATATGTGTTTTAATCGCAGTGGGTTGCAAACTGTCCACAGTGGGAAGTGAAAGTGTACACTGTCCACTATGATCATCACAGCAAGTAATAGTTGGTAAAATACCAGAATCGAATCCACAGAGACTGGACAATCAAGACAATACGGTTCTCATGAGCTCCTTTTACATGTTTCAATAACAGAAGAAAATAATACTTTGGTTTGGTTGGTGAAATAGCTACTTTTTACGATTTACTAAAGATTTAAAAGAAGGAATGTAGGTTAGATTTTCCCTAGATTTTATACTAAATACTCGGTCTTCAAAGTGATCCTTGTATTCGAGGTAGGCATTTTCGCTAGAAAAGCCCGGTTACGAAATACTCACACCGTTAAGATAAAAATCCCATACTCTTAGTATTTGTTGTCTTGTCAATGGTAATCTCAAAAGTGGACCTTTTCAGGCCTCGATGGAATGTGTAGAGACAAATACTCTAAGTGTTTTTAGATACACCAACCAGCTTGCCTACTACTCCAGTGGGATGAGATTAGCTCACTGTGCCGACCTTACTTTCGTAAGTGTCATAAGAATTCTTTCGAATCCCCTAGCATCATCCAAGCTCGTGTCACTGCGTTCTACTCATTTCTGAGTTAAGAACTAGATATTAGATCATTGCAAGTGATCGACTTGTTCGCTTCCTTGGGCATGAATCGAGAATGAATGACCAAAACAACAACTATTCCAAGTATAAAGATTACTCAAGCATTTTTAATAAAATCCAGGTACTTCTCCTTCCTACATCCCTAAGGATGTTTAGCCCATAACTAAAGTAAATAAAGCAAAAGAGTAGAAGTTGCACATAATAAAACTGAAAGTGACTTGAATTTAGCCCACAATGGGGAACGAGAATTCGCCCCTGTCCACTGTGTATTACGAACTACAAGGAAAGAAATACATGAAAATTAAACTTAACTAATGCAGTAAAATAAAGAACTAAAGCTAAAACAATGTGGTAGTTGAGAGAATTCAAAGCTACTACAATATATAGCAAAAACTACTACTTGACTTCAATTGTAAGAATGTAAAACATTGATTTTTTTGAATGGCACCCCAAGGCCTCATTAAATACTAGGAGGAAGGTATGGGCATGGCACAAAACCATGGTTTAGTCCCATGTTTCAGATCTGCAGATTTGCACACCATACCTTGAATAGTAAACACCTTTTCACCAAATGTTGCTTTATAGTACAAGGTTGTTGTACTTTTCACTATTCCTCTTTAAGGAAGGCATGTCCTCCTTTATCTTCATTTGACCTGCTCTTTGATCTATTCTTTTCTCCAGAAATGCTTAAATCCCAGCTGCTACATTCTTTCTCTTTTTCCTTCTCGTCATCTCAGGAGTGGGGAGCGGAGTGGGCACTCCGCAAGTCACTGTGGATAAAAATCGTGAAAAACACCAAAAGTCCACCAAATAATTTATTAAGGACCATGGTTCACTCCTTTTGCTCGTTTTCATGAAATATACCAAGAATGGGGGTTTTTAAGAAGTGAAATAACTAAAATTGACAAAATAAAATGGAAAATAAAAGGAAATAATAACTCTAAAAATAGAGTTATCACAACCTTAAACGTAAATCATTACTTGTCCCCAAGTAATAAAAAGAAAGAAATAAAATGAAAAACAATGCATTTGAACCTTGAGGGACTTACATACTTCTTGACTTGAATGGGCGTTGATCTCCTTCCTTCGATACTTCCTTCGGTCCCAAACTTAAAAACTTCACTTTTGTACTTGACAAAATCTTTCCCTTGTTTACCATTTGATCAAAAGGGCTCTCTTGGGTTTGAATGGTTTATGGCTTTGAATATTTTCCCAAGGGTTTTGGCAAGAATTTCCAAACATGGACCGAAGATCTCGCTTTGAGATTTTATTTCTAGAAGTGGGTGTTTAGTATTTTGCAATGATAAGTACGTACACTTTCATGCTTTATTTGGGTCTGGCTATTTTTTTCTTCTGATGGTCCAGAATAGGCACACCATCGTTTTCTGGGAGTGAACACTTTGATGGTCCAGAAAAGGCACACCATCAATTTTTGCGAAGTGACACTCCGATTTTCTTCTGTTTTTGGGTTTTTTTTTGGGAGGTGGGTATGGTTTTACCCACCTCAAACTTAGACTTCACAGTGTCCCCACTGTGGGCAGACTGGAAGTCACTCTGGAAGTTCCCACCTCAAACTTAAAATCTCACAGTGTCCCCACTGTGACATGGAATGAAAGAGCGTAGGAGGTGGTTGGGGGTACAAAAAGGATTGTGTTTGGAATTGGAAAATGGCCTATATCATTTCACGGGACAAGTTGAGATTTTGTACTTACAAAAGGGACCTTTTTAAGTCGGAAGCCGAAAGTTGTACCTTGAAATGGAAACGAGATCAACAAGCATTCAAACAATAAAAACGTTAGTACCCAAAAGTACCTACCTAGCGGTAGGATTTCATGCATTCACAACCAAAATAAAAATATGTAGCAAACATTGTCAAAGCCTAGCCATAGGCACAAAATATAAAACAAACATAAATTAAAATTGTTTTAGTAAGCAAACGAGTGAAACCATTGTTTTTAACAAACCAATCATGGAGTCGGGGTGGCATCAGGTGAACTTGCAGCGTCGTCTTCTTCAAACTCGTCATCACTGGCATATGTCGGGCAGATATCTTTTGGAAATTCTGGGAGTTGAGCTGCTAACACCGGGTTGGTGTCTTTGAAAATCTGGGCCTGCACTTCATCCCGCTCTCTCGTATACATCCAAAATTTTTGGGTGGCCCTGTTTTGATACCTTTGCTCACCTTCCAGCAGATCGATTCGGTACGTCAGCTTCTTTAAAGCTCTCAAGATCTCAGTCATTTGGTTGTTTGAACTTTCTGCAGCGGATGGACGGAGTGGTGTACGAGGTGTTCGCACAATGTGCTCCTCAGCAATGCCCACGGTGGGGTTAACAGTCCCCACTGTGGGAATATCTTCAGCAGGCTCGTTGGGAGGAGTGGTGATGCATCTTCCCATTTTTCGGACTGTTGCCAAACTGATGTTACTTGTGGAATCAAACCACTGATCCTCCACAGCTGAGGGTACACCTGCTTCTATCATCAATAAAGTAATAAGGCAAGGTAGGGGCAAGATTACCTTCTTTCGAGTTCGCGCCTGATCCATGGCCGCATGCATGACAATTCCCACGTTGATCTTTTTCTCAGTGAGGATGCAGTATAACAGAGCTCACTTATGCATTGACAAAGTTGTATCGTGTGATGTCGGGGATAAAGAGGCACGGAGAAATTGGAACCAAATAGCGGCCTCGGTAGTGAGGGAGCTAGCGTTTAGACACCTTCTCTGGCCATCTTTATTCCATGGCTTCCCCTCGGCTGCTATCTCTCGTAAAATGAGATCCTCATCCGCTGAGGTCATCTTCTTTAAAAACTGCACAAACTCACAAACATCCGGGCTCCTTCTTCCCAATACCCGGTTAATCGTTCCTGGATTATAACTAACTTGTTTTCCTCGAATCATCACAGTGGGGTCCTTAACTTGAGAGGCCTCGACGTAAAATTCACGTACTAAAGAGGCATTGGCGCGTCTATTGGCAGCGGCTAATATCGACCAGTCTTGCGCCACAATTCTATCCTTAACAAATGTGTTGGCCTCAATGAAATCGGGGTCGAAACCCCTCTCTAAGTTCAGTTTCTATTTTGAAATGCATTCATAGTGAGCAGCCACTTCTGGAGTGGTGAATTGCCTGGGCATCCCACTGGGGGCATGCTCAGTGCCCACTGTGGATTGATGTGGGTTTTTGGCTTGGATTTGTTCATCCCCAACATCAATCTCCATAGAGGATGAACTCAAAGAGGGTTCGGGATTTTTAACTTTTCGTGACGCTTGTCTTTTTGGCTTCTTGGTCGGTTCTTTCTGTGCCATGGTCACCTTAGACCTGGTGACCACTCCCTTTTTCCTCATGGCCCGAAGAATGGGGCTCTCCCCACTGTGGGCATCTTTTAAAGTAAATCCTTTTCCATAACATCCCCAAGTTTACTATACTGGTCCTGATAATCTTCCTCACCCTTTCTCTGCAATTCTGCTTCTTCAGCAAATACCTCAGCCTCAGCCCTCTTTCTTTCCTCTTCAAAAATCTTCTCTTTTTCAGCCCTAATCCTTGCTTCTTCTATTCTTCCTTCTTCCTCTTCTTTTCGGATCCTTTCCTCCTCCTCTCTTCGCCTCTTTTCGACTTCCTCTTTTCGTTTTCTAATGGCAGCCATTTTCTGATTGAACTCCTCCTCTAATATTCTTTCTTCTTCCTCGGCTTGTAATGCCTCGGTATCGAAATGGATGGTGCTGGTGTCTGAGACTCGTGAAGAAGACATAGCCTTCGGGCTTTCGTGTTTAGAGGAACTTGCGTCCGGTGCATCAGAGGTTATTGGATGTTCACCGGAGACCGGTGGCGGTTCGTTCAGGTCTCCGGTGACAGTCTCCGGCTGGTGGTCCTTGGTGGTTCTGCGGTGGACCGCCGCACGGGTGGTTGGATCCGGGTTCGTGTTCAATCTCTTACTCCTGGCCATTGTTAGGGTTTTGGGAAGGATATGGGTTTTTCTTTGTCTGGTTCGAGAGAGAGAAATGGAGAAGAGAGAAAGTATTTTGGGTTAATTAGAAGAAAAAGTGGTTTTTAGGATTTGAAAAGATTTTTTTGGTTATTGGGTATGAAGGGAACGGTTGAGTGAGAGAGTGGGAATGATGATGGCTTTTTTCTTGAAACAATGCAAAAAGGACAAGTGGCATAAAAGTAGACATCTTATGTAGTAAAAGGTGATGTGTGTCAGCCATTAGG
This sequence comes from Saussurea involucrata, assembly GCA_033807775.1. Lineage (NCBI taxonomy): Eukaryota > Viridiplantae > Streptophyta > Magnoliopsida > Asterales > Asteraceae > Saussurea > Saussurea involucrata. Next base: position 26,043,897 of record CM066312.1, read on the forward strand.
TCACCTAACTTGTCCTTTCAAGCGCCAAATTGGCAGTGGGGAACGCAGGGACTTGTTCCTGCCCACTGCGCTGCTTTTTGTTGGCCTTTTCTTCAAAAATCGACAAACTCTCCTACACACATGCAAAACAAACTATCATGCAGAATTAAAAAGACCAAAAATAATAAAGAGACAGCAAACAACTGAAATAAAATATTTACAAGTGGTCCCGATGTTTCTTAATCATAGTGGGGTGGAGAGTGGGATGGAATGTGGGCACTTTCGTTCAGAAAATGCTTCACTCTCTGCCCATTGACTTTGAATGTTTGATCTGACTGTGGGGACTTTAACTCCACTGTTCCAAAGAGACTAACCTTGACCACGGTGTATGGTCCCGTCCATCGGGATTTTAGCTTACCCGGAAAAAATTTAAGACGAGAATTGAACAATAAAACCTGTTGGCCTTCAATGAATTCCCTATGGTTGATTCTTCGATCGTGCCACATCTTGGTCTTTTCCTTGTATAATTTTGCGTTTTCATAAGAGTGGTAACACAACTCTTCTAACCCATGCATTTGCAAACATCTTTTAATTCTCGCAGCACCCTCACTCATGTTAAGCTCTTTAAGGGCCCAAAATGCCTTGTGCTCCAATTCAATCGGTAAATGGCACGCTTTGCCAAAAACTAACTTAAATGGAGACATTCCCAAAGGAGTTTTGTAGACCGTGCGATAGGCCCAAAGAGCATCATCAAGTTTGGTTGACCAATCTTTACGATGTGGTTTAACGACTTTCTCTAAAATACTTTTGATTTCGCGATTTGAAAGTTCGGCTAACCCGTTGGTTTGCGGGTGGTATGCGGTGGCCACTCTATGATGTATATCATATTTAGCAAGGACCGAGGCCATGACTTTGTTTATAAAATGGGTGCCTTCATCACTAATTAATGCCCGTGGTGTTCCAAATCGGGTGAAAATATTTTTATGCAAAAATTTCACCACGGTGTTGGCATCATTAGAATGACAAGCAACGGCTTCCACCCATTTCGAAACATAGTCTACCGCTACCAAGATATAAAAATTATTGTTTGAATTTGGAAAAGGTCCCATGAAATCGATCCCCCAAACATCAAAAAGTTCTACCTCTAGAATGTTGTTAAGAGGCATTTCGTTTCTTTGCGAAATGTTCCCGGTGCGTTGACATTGCTCACAATTTTTCACAAATGCAAAAAAGTCTTTAAACACATTGGGCCAAAAGAACCCACTTTGTAAAATTTTTGCTGTCGTGCGGTTTCCACCAAAGTGGCCACCGTAGTGGGATGTATGACAACCTTGGAGTATATGATGTTGCTCACTCCCGTGGACACAACGTCTCAATATTTGGTCCGTTCCTATCTTATACAAGAAAGGATCGTCCCAAACATATTGACGCGTATCATGTAAAAACTTTTTAAATGGTTGTCCACTCATCCCGTGGGGTTTTAGTCCACTTGCTAAAAAGTTTGCAATGTCAGCATACCAAGGAATATTATTTTGGTGATGTTGAGCAACTAACAATTGCTCATCGGAAAAATTTTCTTTGACTGGAGTGGGATCAACAGTGCCCACTATCTTCTCTAGCCTCGACAAGTGGTCAGCTATTTGGTTGTTTGTTCCTTTCCTATCAACGATCTCAAGGTCGAATTCTTGCAACAATAGAACCCACCGAATCAACCGAGGCTTGGAATCGGCCTTGGTGATCAAGTATTTTATCGCTGCATGATCCGTGTGCACTATTACCTTCGTCCCTATCAAATATGACCTGAAACGATCAAAAGTAAACACCACCGCAAGTAATTCTTTTTCAGTGACAGTATAATTAATCTGAGCTTCAATCAGTGTTTTACTTGCATAATAAATGGGGTGAAAGATTTTGTTCTTCTTTTGCCCGAGAACTGCCCCCATTGCCCAATCGCTTGCGTCACACATGACCTCGAAGGGGAGTGACCAGTCAGGAGTGATCACTATGGGTGCAGTAACTAAGGCCTCTTTGATTTTTTCAAAAGCATCTCGGCATTCTTGGGTGAAAATAAATTCTTTTTCAAGCTGCAACAGATTACATAGGGGTTTGGTAATTTTTGAAAAATCTTTGATGAACATCCTATAAAAACCTGCGTGACCTAAAAAACTTCATATGCCTTTTACAGTTGTGGGTTTGGGAAGTTGTGCCACTACCTCAAGCTTGGCTTTGTCAACTTCCAACCCTCTTTTTGAAACAAGGTGACCTAGGACAATTCCCTCTTCTACCATAAAATGGCATTTTTCCCAATTCAAAATAAGGTCGTGGGTCTCGCATCTCACTAGGCTTTTTTCTAAGTTTCCAAGGCAGTTGTCGAACGATGTCCCTATCACAGAAAAGTCATCCATAAAAACTTCTATGGTGTCCTCTATCATGTCGGTAAAAATGGCCATCATACAACGTTGGAAAGTGGCGGGGGCATTACACAATCCAAATGGCATTCTCCGGAATGCAAAAGTACCGTAGGGACAAGTAAAGGTGGTCTTTTCTTGGTCCTCGGGGGCGATATGGATTTGGTTGTATCCGGAGTATCCATCTAGAAAACAGTAAAATTCATTTCATGCTAACCTATCAAGCATTTGGTCGATGAAAGGTTGGGGAAAATGGTCTTTCTTAGTGGCTAGGTTGAGTTGTCTATAGTCTATGCATATTCGCCACCCCGTGACAGTCCTAGTGGGGATGAGCTCGTTCTTTTCGTTCTTCACTACGGTTGTCCCTCCCTTTTTAGGGACACATTGGACGGGGCTCACCCAACTACTACTAGCAATGGGATAGATAATACCGGCATCTAACCACTTCAAAACTTCTTTCTTAACTACCTCCTTCATGATGGGATTCAACCTTCTTTGAGGTTGGACTTTCCCAGGGTGGTCACTCTCCAAGTTAATCTTATGTTGACATAAAGAGGGGCTAATACCTCTAATGTCCGCTATGGTCCAACCTATTGCCTTCTTATGCCTTATCAACAAATCAATCAGACGTTGTTCTTGGTTCTCGCTAAGTTTGGAAGAGATAATAACGAGAAGTTTATTATCCTTAGCGAGATAAGCATATTTCAAGTGGGAAGGCAATGGTTTAAGCTCTAACTCGGGAGGTTGTTCTATTGAAGGGGGCTGAATATTTCTGTCCTTAAAATCCAAAGGTTCAAAGGCTGCCAGTATTTCGTTACACTCATCCTCAAAAGTGTCATCACTCTCAAGGTCAGAGTGCTCACTCTCACTCCCCACTGTGGGCACTGTACTTCCCACTATGGGCACTGTGCACAGACTGTAGGATCCATAAATCGAACTTAAAGCAAAGCAGTCTTCGGTGTCTATATACTTGAGGGATTTAAACACATTGAATGTTACCTCTTGGTCATTAACTCTCATTGTGAGTTCTCCTTTGTGCACATCAATCAAAGTTCGTCCGGTTGCAAGAAACGGACGTCCTAAGATGATTGGGATCTCTTTATCGGCCTCATAATCTAGAACTAGAAAATCGGCAGGGAAGATAAATTTATCCACTTGGACCAAAACGTCTTCTATTTTACCCTTTGGGTAGGCAATGGACCGGTCAGCTAGTTGTAAAGTCACGGGTGTGGGTTTACCCTCTCCAACACCTAACTTGTTAAAAATAGACAATGGCATCAAATTGACACTAGCTCCTAAATCACAGAGTGCTTGACCTACTTCTTGTCCTCCTATTGTGCATGGAATGGTGAAACTACCCGGGTCTTTCAACTTAGGTGGAATCTTGCTAGTTAGGAGGGCACTACATTCTTCGGTCAAAGCCACAGTCTCAAACTCACCCAACTTTCTTTTTTGTTCAAAATATCCTTTAAAAATTTAACATAGCTTGCCATTTGCTCGAGAGCTTCTACCAAGGGTATGTTAATGTGAAGCTGCTTAAAAATGTCTAAGAATTTTTTAAACTGAACATCGACATTTTTAGGCTTCATTCTTTGAGGAAAGGGAATGCTTCGTGGGTCAATTTGAGCTTGTTGTGGTATTGGCTTTGGAACAGTAGGCTTTGGAACAGGTCCAAGAGTGGGAAGGTCAGGGATGTCGGTCCCCACTGTGGGGATCATAGTGACTTGAGAAGTGCCCACTGTGGTGACCACAATAGGTATTTGAGGCGAATCATCGGACTCAAAAACGATATCTTTCAGATCCTTTCCACTCCTCAGAGTGATGGACTTGACGTGCTCTTTTCCTATCACCTTAGCGTGTTCGGTGTCACTAGGTAATGTCCCTGGTGGTCTATTCTTAACTTCAACGGCTAGTTGTCCTACTTGAGTCTCTATGTTCCTAATGGCTGCTTGAGTTTGATTCATAAAACCTTTGAGAACAGATTCAATCGATTGTTGAACCTCAGCTGGTTGATTGGATCGTGGTTGGTATGGTTGTGAGGACTGTCCTTGGTGAAAGTTCTGTGAGGACTGCCCACTCTGATGTGGGGACTGCCCACTGTGGTGTTGTTGAAATCCAGGGGGATTGTGTGGTCTTTGCTGAGTATGACTCGCCCCGTGGGGTTGGAGTCCTGGATTACCAGCCCAAGAGAAATTTGGGTGGTTTCTCCAACCTGGATTATAAGTCTGCGAATAGGGATTGTTCCTCGGGTTGGTCCCTATAACATTAACGGCTTCGGGATTTGCTGGACAATAGTCAAAAAGATGCTCCTCTCCACAGAGGGAGAAGTTTTCGGCTAGATGAGTTGCAGAATTGACTTGGCCTCTATTTTGATTCAAAACGATTTTTGTTAAGGCCACTAACTGCGCATTCATGGTTTTGAGCGCTACGGAATCGATGGTGTTGGTCTTTGGTACTACCGCTCTAGGATTGGACCACTCGGTATTGTTGTTGGACACTTTTTCTAAGATTTGATATCCTTCATTATAGGTTTTACTCGTGAATGTTCCACCGGCTGTTGCATCTAAGATGATTTTTGCTGCATTGGAAAGACCATTGTAAAAGGTCTCCGATTGGATACAATGTGGGATGCCATGATGTGGGCACTTTCGAAGTAAATCTTTAAATCGTTCCCATGCATCCGATACAGCCTCATCTTCTTCTTGCCTAAACAAAATTATATCATTTCGAAATCTTACATTCCTCGTTGGAGGAAAGTATTTTTGCAAAAATTTATCGGCAAGTTCTTGCTAAGTGGTTATCGAGTGAGGTGCATGCGAGTTCAGCCATGACTTCGCCTTATCCCTTAGTGAAAAAGGAAAAAAGTCTTAGTCTTAATGCTTCATCACTCACACCTTGCAACTGAAAGGAATCGGTCATTTCCAAGAAAGATTTTAAGTGTGAGTGCGGATCCTCAGTTGGTGATCCTCCAAACTGACCCATGGCTTGGATCATTTGAAACATTACCGGTTTAAGTTCAAAATGGTTTGCTACAATGTTGGGCCTTAGAATCCCGGAGCTTAAATCACTAGCTCCGGAAGTAGCATAGTCCCGTATTTTTCGATCTTTGCTATAGGCAATCGTTATTGTGGTCTCCATGACAGGTGGTCTTTCGGCCATGTTCACAGTGGGGATCACAGTGACTTGTCGATTTGTTTTCTTGCTTCTTCGTGTTTTTCGCAACGTTTTTTCTATTTCAAGATTTATTGGAATCAAATGTTCGAGTTGTCGCCGTGGCATACAACACGAACAACTTAGAAAAACGAGTTACTCGGGCTCGAACAAAAACTAATGTCTTGAGATTAAAAATCACGACAGTCCCCGGCAACGGCGCCAAAAACTTGGTACGTGCGAAATATGTGTTTTAATCGCAGTGGGCTGCAAACTGTGCACAGTGGGAAGTGCAAGTGTACACTGTCCACTATGATCGTCACAGCAAGTAATAGTTGGTAAAAATACCAGAATCGAATCCACAGAGACTGGACAATCAAGACAATACGGTTCTCATGAGCTCCTTTTACAGGTTTCAATAACAGAAGAAAATAATACTTTGGTTTGGTTGGTGAAATAGCTACTTTTAACGATTTACTAAAGATTTAAAAGAAGGAATGTAGGTTAGATTTTCCCTAGATATTATACTAAATACTCGGTCTTCAAAGTGATCCTTCTATTCGAGGTAGGCATTTTCGCTAGAAAAGCCCGGTTACGAAATACTCACACCGTTAAGATAAAAATCCCATACTCTTAGTATTTGTTGTCTTGTCAATGGTAATCTCAAAAGTGGACCTTTTCAGGCCTCGATGGAATGTGTAGAGACAAATACTCTAAGTGTTTTTAGATACACCAACCAGCTTGCCTACTACTCCAGTGGGATGAGATTAGCTCACTGTGTCGACCTTACTTTCGTAAGTGTCATAAGAATTCTTTCGAATCCCCTAGCATCATCCAAGCTCGTGTCACTGCGTTCTACTCATTTCTGAGTTAAGAACTAGATATTAGATCCTTGAAAGTGATCGGCTTGTTCGCATCCTTGGGCATGAATCGAGAATGAATGACCAAAACAACAACTATTCCAAGTATAAAGATTACTCAAGCATTTTTAATAAAATCCAGGTACTTCTCCATCATACATCCCTAAGGATGTTTAGCCCATAACTAAAGTAAAGAAAGCAAAAGAGTAGAAGTTGCACATAATAAAACTGAAAGTGACTTGAATTTAGCCCACAATGGGGAACGAGAATTCGCCCCTGTCCACTGTGTATTACGAACTACAAGGAAAGAAATACAGAAAATTAAAGTTAACTAATGCAGTAAAATAAAGAACTAAAGCTAAAACAATGTGGTAGTTGAGAGAATTCAAAGCTACTACAATATCTAGCAAAAACTACTACTTGACTTCAATTGTAAGAATGTAAAACATTGATTTTTTTGAATGGCACCCCAAGGCCTCATTAAATACTAGGAGGAAGGTATGGGCATGGCACAAAACCATGGTTTAGTCCCATGTTTCAGATCTGCAGATTTGCACACCATACCTTGAATAGTAAACACCTTTTCACCAAATGTTGCTTTATAGTACAAGGTTGTTGTACTTTTCACTATTCCTCTTTAAGGAAGGCATGTCCTCCTTTATCTTCATTTGACCTGCTCTTTGATCCATTCTTTTCTCCAGAAATGCTTAAATCCCAGCTGCTACTTTCTTTCTCTTTTTCCTTCTCGTCATCTCAGGAGTGGGGAGCGGAGTGGGCACTTCGCAAGTCACTGTGGATAAAAATCGTGAAAAACACCCAAATTCCACCAAATAATTTATTAAAGACCATGGTTCACTCCTTTTGCTTGTTTTCATGAAATATACCAAGAATGGGGGTTTTTAAGAAGTGAAATGGCTAAAATTGACAAAATAAAATGGAAAATAAAAGGAAATAATAACTCTAAAAATAGAGTTATCAAGTTCTATATTACCATTCATCACAAGATCTCTGATAAAATGATACATGATTTCGATGTGTTTTGTCTTTGAGTGTAGCACTGGATTGTTGGCTATAGCGATGGCACTTGTGCTGTCGCAATAGATTGGAATTTGTGAGAGCTGAAGGTCATAGTCTAGTAGTTGATTTCTCATCCACAAGACCTTAGAACAACAGCTTCCAGCGGCTACATACTCAGCTTCAACAGTTGAGGTGGACACAGAGTTTTGCTTTTTACTTGTCCAACTCACCAGCTTTCCACCTAGGAGCTGACAGCCTCTTGTGGTGCTTTTCCTATCCAATTTGCAACCTGCAAAATCACTATCTGAATAGGCGATTAGATTAAACCCTGAGTCTTTGGGATACCAAAGACCTAGGTTCATAGTACCCTTAAGGTAACGAAAGATTCGCTTTACAACGATCATATGACATTCCTTAGGTTCAACTTGATATCGTGCACACAAACAGGTTACGTACATAATATCAGGTCGGCTAGCTATAAGATACAAGAGAGAGCCGATCATCCCACGGTACAGCGTGACATTAACAGGTATTCCATTTGAATCCCTGTTTAGTGTCAGCGGTGGTGCCATAGGGGTTTTCATAGCTGAACTCTGAGTTAAATCGAATTTCTTCGGCATATCTTTAACATACATTCCCTGATTAATGAAAGTTCCTTTTTCATTTTGCTTTATCTGAAGACCAAGGAAATATGTTAGCTCACCCATCATACTCATTTTATACTCTTCTTTCATTCTATCAGCGAAACGAGTACAAAGGTCAGGGTTAGTAGAACCAAATATAATGTCATCAACATATATCTGAACAAGAATGATATGACCTTTCACTATTCTAAAAAATAGAGTTTTGTCGATTTTACCTCGCTTAAAATTTTCAATTAGGAGATAAGAGGATAGAGTGTCATACTGTAATACCCCGTTTTAAAAAAACGTGTACTTTAAGGTCTCCAAAATGTATTGTTTTTAAAATGTCAATCAAATATAGTTGAGGGGTTAAAACCGTCAAATTTCCAAACTCTTAATAAATAAATAAATAAAATAATATATAAACATATCAAATTTAAGAGTAAAACTACATATCATCGTCCATCATCATCATCATCTTCATCACCCCCTCACTCTTCTCTCTCTCTAAAATCTATCTTCTCTCTAAAAATTCTCTCGTTTTGTTCAAGTAATCAAAGATACAATTACATATTTGGAATCATCTCGTCAAATCCTTCGTAGAGGTATAACTTTCTCCCTATGTTATTAAGATTTTGTGTACTCTTGAGATTGATTTCTATTTTGGGTTTAGGTTTAGATTATGGTTTGAAATTGCAAAGTTATGATGATATACGTGTTTAGAAATGTTTGGTTTTGTCAAAATTGAAGTAGGATTAAAAAGGGTAAAGTTTAGAATCAAAATGGTGAGTTTTGTGGTTATACGGTTAGTTGCTCACCAAGTGTTCGGTTAATTGTCTAAGAGAATAAAGTATTATGATTAAGCTTAAGAAATTAATCATTAAGCTCCATTTTGATGTTTAGTATGTTAGCTTATATTTAGAATGAGTTTTATTGAGTAAAAATGGAAGTTTGGATCATAAAAGTGAATCGGGAAAAGGTTGGAAATCGGACGTTACGGTATGTGCAGGTCCAGTATTTTGACAGCGCGTAACTCACAAACCGTAAGTCCGATTGAGCTCATATTTTACAGGTGAAAGGTCCTCAGTGTGTTTTACAATTCTTATGAAGGGCCTAAAACCCAGTTTTGACTTTTAGTAGCTCAAAACAGTATGTTTTCTGGACTGATCATAGCATACTCGGAACAGTTTTTGTGTTTTTATAAATTCCGTATAAAATCAACCGATGATCCAAATGAAGTGATTCTAATTCGAGTAGAACCGTAAGAGGTCAGAGAACAGATTTCATTTAGATCTTATAAGCTGGTTTGGTCTCTAAGTATGAGAAAAATGCCCAAACATAAGAAGGTTAGAAGCTGTCAAGTGCAGGGGCGAACTGCACTTGACTATGTGCCGAGATAGTTTTGCAATGCGTAACCGGCTGTTAGTTTTGAACACGTTGAACAAGTTAGTTTGGGCATATAAGAACTCCAAGTATTGTTTTAATGTCAGTTGTTCGGTTTCTAGCTCGGTTGCGATTCGGGGGTGTTCGGTGAGTCGTTAAGGTTGTCAATTGTCGTAGTGAGTCTTGTATACATATAAGTATGTGGATTTCATCAATGAGTGTATATTACAGGTTCGGTTACCCCTCGTTAGTGTGGCTTGGGTGGTGTTCGGTTGTGGCGTTAATTGCCGGTTTTGCTCATTAGTATCGTTAGCGCGTGTGTGGCTTCAAACTATCATCAAGGTGAGTTTTACTTTAAAACGTTTTTAACTGTGATACATATATAAGTTTGTATATATATATATATATGAGATGGATATATGATAAATGGTGTGTTTATGTGTTTACGTTTGAAATGGATAAGTGGTTGAAAAGTGATGCCGTTTTATAAAGGAAAGGTTTTATAAATGACAATATGATATATTGGTACATATATATATTGTATTTATATGTGCATTACACTACACGAATATACGTTAGCCGAAATTATAGTCGGCGTGAGTATTCTGCGAGAATACGTGGCCGGGCTTAGGACCGGTGTGTCTGCTGCAATTGTACAGCGGAGATGTTTGATTAGTTGGCTCGCAACCAACTAATATGGCCATTTGAGGAGGAATAAGGTGGAATGAGATGTACACAATATACGGGTCTTGAATTGGTATTTATATACTTACGGTATATGTGTGATTTGATATGAAGGTTGTATATAAACTATTTTGAAACATGGTTTTATATAAAAAGGTTTTATAACGATTCTGAAAGGACAGAGATTTACTCACTAGACCCGTTTGGTCTAATCCTCATTTTGTTTTCAAAAATATGTATTCCAGGTCGAGGAAGTTATAGCGGCAAAGGAAAGGATAAAGAGTAGGACGCTTTTTGATGACTGATGTTGATTAGGAAGCTTTTATGTATTTTGTAATTTCGAGACTATGAGACCGTATGTGAATTATTATGTAATTTTTTTATGAATGTAACAATGTCATGCAATATATGTTATTTGTTGTATGATTGGGAAACCGGGTTGAAAGATGGTATCAGAGCCCTAGTTTAAGGGATTTAGGTATTTGGATTTATACCTAGACTTAAACTGCATGTGAAGTAGGATGTCCCCATTATTTTAGAACCTTGGGATGTTAAGTATAAAAAGGTAGAAGGAATATCATGTAAGGTAATTTCAAATTACATTTGGCCAGTGTAAATGTGAACTTACAAGTACATGTTTGAACCGGAATACCTTGTTATATGGGGTATGTGCTTATGTGTATATTAACCTTGTTTGAATCAACAGAGTGACAAGTAGGACTTGACGTATGGATAGAGACGAAGACAGGTATATTTCTATAAACTATACACGTGCTAAAGTGTTATTTGACTTCGGTGTAAACCAATCATTTGTGTCTTCATCCTTTTGTTACTTATCTGCATTAGAAAAGTATTAGATAATTATGTTCGAGATAAAAATGGGTGTGCTATATTACTGTTGTTTTGATTTTGCTAATGTGTGGAATGTGATGGCTTGAGTGTAAAGAATAATAGTAGTGTGTGGAACGTGATGATTAGGTGTGGAGAGTAATGGTAGTATGTGAAGTTTTGACATTGTCATGAAGGCGACGATTTAGTGTGTTGTATAGATTATACAAAGTGTGATTGTTGACGCTATTTAGAAGAGTATTGTTTAAATGTGTGGGGTGATGTGGATAAGATAGTGGCAATTTATAATTAACAAGCGTGCGAGGTAAGGTTGTTTCGAACATTGAGTGTGATTTCGAATTAACTCGGTTAAATTCCTGGTATAAGGTGTAGTGAAATTTTCGGTTAAATATGGAAATCATTGAAACTGGGTGTGTGCGATTGATTTCGAAGTGAAAGAAAGCTAGCTTGTGGGATCGGTCTAGAGTGAACACTTCGAAGTGAACTGTCCTTGAAAACGTGTTTCATGTTGAGAAGAAAGTGGAAGAAAGTAGAAGTGCGAGAGTGATGTTGTGGCAAGTATGGAAATCAATTGTTATCTATGTTTCGTAGTCAGTGTAAATAATGCAAGAAAGTGTTGTCTGCATTAGCTTATGAGAACTAGGTTGTTAATAGCCTAGACTTAAGTTGAGGGGTATTATTTGATGATTATTGTGGTGTGTTTATAGTTGGTTGAGAAGTTGGTATTGTATGCCAATATAGATGTGTAAGTCTTTGATTGGTCATCAACTTCTGCGTTTATGTTAAGTTATAACATTAGATTGTTATTACTAAAAGTGTTATGATCTGAATTTTTCCAATGGAATGTTTTGATTGGGAATTTAGACTGAAAAGAAAAATGATTAAGGAACTAGGATTTATATCTAAAATAATATGTTTATGCTAGAGTGAGAAGTGAAGGTTCTACGATATTGTGATATTTATTGATCTTCTTAAGTGAAGAATTCCTGTTCTTTGTTCTCATTAATAGTGATATATTGGAATAAGTGGTTTAGATTTAATAAGAAAGTGATAGATGATATAGAAGTTGTAGAACTATATTTAAAAATGGTCTTATGTTGGGTATATTTATTCCTTAAGAATATAAAAGAAAAGTATAATTATTAGTTAAGATATTTTACAAATTTTGTGGGTGTTTGATCTAAAGCTTGTGATTGTTAGCAAATCATATATGGAAAGTGTATGTTTTAAGTTTCCAAGACAACTTTGAGTAGTAGAATTATTATATCAATAGTTGACGATTTTTTTTTTAATTTTACGATTAAGTAAAGTGAGGTTAATGTTGAAGAACTTTCTTTATGGAGTTGTTTAAGTTAAAGAGTTGTTTTAAACCCTATGCTTGACTTGGCATGTTAAGTCTCATGTGTAAGTCAATGAGATTATGACGGGTTTGCCGTTGCGTTTAAGAATTTGATTTAGTGATAATATTATAGTAGGAAATTTAGTTATGTTTAGAGAATGTCATGATAAATGTTTAAGCCTTTGATAGGTTGATTAATTTTTTTAGATTTGTTAAGTAACGAAATTTATTGTTATTATAAGACGTGTTACGATTCTACTGAGATGTTGATGCTAAGTTATTATGTATGGTAATTCATGGTTAATAGAAAGAAATGAACTACATCTCAATTGGAGTTTATCTTGTGAAATAAATTGATATTTATGATTAAAATGCGTTGGTCAAGTTAAAGTAGCTAGAGATAAAGAAAAGGAAATTGTATTGTTTTGTGCGGTAAGGATCGGTAGTTATAATGCAATAGCCGAGAAGAGCAGTTGAGTTCGAAGACTGTTGTTGTGGTCATGAATCGGTTAAGGATAATTAGGGAGTGGTAAGCGTTGAGATGTCTACAACCTTTGTTCACGTATTATGATTTATAAATGGATTACAAGAATTCTTGGGAAAGTGTTTTCGAGATTAAAACACTGATCATTAAGGAATTGTTTGAGGTAAATCTAAGTAAGAAAGCCGGGATGACTTAATATATATATAGTTATCTGATTTTATGGTCGTTATGGTTAATTAAAAGAATTTTAGAATCCGAGACCCCTGAATAAATAGACTTGAGTGGAAGATAAAATTTAAGATGATTGGGTTTTCCTGTTTTAAACAGAGATTATGGGTTAATCAGAGTTGCGTAGCGAAAGCGTGATATCATGTTATTAATTGTGTTTGGATTTGAAAGATGGTTCAAAGTGGTAACAAAAGTTATATTATAAAAAAAATAAAAATGGTTGGTAGTTTAATTTGGAATGATTCAAGTTTCATATTGAAGGTGTATGTTAGAATTTCGGAAGGGTATAGTGAAAGTGTAAAATGTGGCATTGTGCATAATTTCAAGATATCGATGTTAGATTATGTCTGAAGTTGATGATTATTAGTAAAATTTTCCATATATCGAAATGAATTGTGATATAGATATTTTATGCTGAATTAGGCACGATGAGATTTTTCTTGGTGTTGAAAGAGGCACAAAGTGAAATAAAAGACATTGATATTAATTTTGTTAAAAATATATTTTTGGATGGTTATTATATAGATGGGTATGGAGTGCTTATTAATTTAATTTTGATAGTCTCGATTAGAGTTCGATGTAGTAGTGAGTATAAAGCAACCGTACCTTTTTGCTTAACCGAATTCCGGGACGGAATTCTTTTAAGGGGGAGATGTTGTAATACCCCGTTTTAAAAAAACGTGTACTTTAAGGTCTCCAAAATGTATTGTTTTTAAAATGTCAATCAAATATAGTTGAGGGGTTAAAACCGTCAAATTTCCAAACTCTTAATAAATAAATAAATAAATAAATAAAATAATATATAAACATATCAAATTTAAGAGTAAAACTACATATCATCGTCCATCATCATCATCATCTTCATCACCGCCTCACTCTTCTCTCTCTCTAAAATCTATCTTCTCTCTAAAAATTCTCTCGTTTTGTTCAAGTAATCAAAGATACAATTACATATTTGGAATCATCTCGTCAAATCCTTCGTAGAGGTATAACTTTCTCCCTATGTTATTAAGATTTTGTGTACTCTTGAGATTGATTTCTATTTTGGGTTTAGGTTTAGATTATGGTTTGAAATTGCAAAGTTATGATGATATACGTGTTTAGAAATGTTTGGTTTTGTCAAAATTGAAGTAGGATTAAAAAGGGTAAAGTTTAGAATCAAAATGGTGAGTTTTGTGGTTATACGGTTAGTTGCTCACCAAGTGTTCGGTTAATTGTCTAAGAGAATAAAGTATTATGATTAAGCTTAAGAAATTAATCATTAAGCTCCATTTTGATGTTTAGTATGTTAGCTTATATTTAGAATGGGTTTTATTGAGTAAAAATGGAAGTTTGGATCATAAAAGTGAATCGGGAAAAGGTTGGAAATCGGACGTTACGGTATGTGCAGGTCCAGTATTTTGACAGCGCGTAACTCACAAACCGTAAGTCCGATTGAGCTCATATTTTACAGGTGAAAGGTCCTCATTGTTTTTTACAATTCTTATGAAGGGCCTAAAACCCAGTTTTGACTTTTAGTAGCTCAAAACAGTATGTTTTCTGGACTGATCATAGCATACTCGGAACAATTTTTGTGTTTTTATAAATTCCGTATAAAATCAACCGATGATCCAAATGAAGTGATTCTAATTCGAGAAGAACCGTAAGAGGTCAGAGAACAGATTTCATTTAGATCTTATAAGCTGGTTTGGTCTCTAAGTATGAGAAAAATGCCCAAACATAAGAAGGTTAGAAGCTGTCAAGTGCAGGGGCGAACTGCACTTGACTATGTGCCGAGATAGTTTTGCAATGCGTAACCGGCTGTTAGTTTTGAACACTTTGAACAGGTTAGTTTGGGCATATAAGAACTCCAAGTATTGTTTTAATGTCAGTTGTTCGGTTTCTAGCTCGGTTGCGATTCGGGGGTGTTCGGTGAGTCGTTAAGGTTGTCAATTGTCGTAGTGAGTCTTGTATACATATAAGTATGTGGATTTCATCAATGAGTATATATTACAGGTTCGGTTACCCCTCGTTAGTGTGGCTTGGGTGGTGTTCGGTTGTGGCGTTAATTGCCGGTTTTTCTCATTGGTATCGTTTGCGCGTGTGTGGCTTCAAACTATCATCAAGGTGAGTTTTACTTTAAAACGTTTTTAACTGTGATACATATATATGTTTGTATATATATATATATATATATATGAGATGGATATATGATAAATGGTGTGTTTATGTGTTTACGTTTGAAATGGATAAGTGGTTGAAAAGTGATGCCGTTTTATAAAGGAAAGGTTTTATAAATGACAATATGATATATTGGTACATATATATATTGTATTTATATGTGCATTACACTACACGAATATACGTTAGCCGAAATTATAGTCGGCGTGAGTATTCTGCGAGAATACGTGGTCGGGCTTAGGACCGGTGTGTCTGCTGCAATTGTACAGCGGAGATGATTGATTAGTTGGCTCGCAACCAACTAATATGGCCATTTGTGGAGGAATAAGGTGGAATGAGATGTACACAATATACGAGTCTTGAATTGGTATTTATATACTTACGGTATATGTGTGATTTGATATGAAGGTTGTATATAAACTATTTTGAAACATGGTTTTATATAAAAAGGTTTTATAACGATTCTGAAAGGACAGAGATTTACTCACTAGACCCGTTTGGTCTAATCCTCATTTTGTTTTCAAAAATATGTATTCCAGGTCGAGGAAATTATAGCGGCAAAGGAAAGGATAAAGAGTAGGACGCTTTTTGATGACTGATGTTGATTAGGAAGCTTTTATGTATTTTGTAATTTCGAGACTATGGGACCGTATGTGAATTATTATGTAATTTTTTTATGAATGTAACAATGTCATGCAATATATGTTATTTGTTGTATGATTGGGAAACCGGGTTGAAAGATGGTATCAGAGCCCTAGTTTAAGGGATTTAGGTATTTGGATTTATACCTAGACTTAAACTGCATGTGAAGTAGGATGTCCCCATTATTTTAGAACCTTGGGATGTTAAGTATAAAAAGGTAGAAGGAATATCATGTAAGGTAATTTCAAATTACATTTGGCCAGTGTAAATGTGAACTTACAAGTACATGTTTGAACCGGAATACCTTGTTATATGGGGTATGTGCTTATGTGTATATTAACCTTGTTTGAATCAACAGAGTGACAAGTAGGACTTGACGTATGGATAGAGACGAAGACAGGTATATTTCTATAAACTATACACGTGCTAAAGTGTTATTTGACTTCGGTGTAAACCAATCATTTGTGTCTTCATCCTTTTGTTACTTATCCGCATTAGAAAAGTATTAGATAATTATGTTCGAGATAAAAATGGGTGTGCTAAATTACTGTTGTTTTGATTTTGCTAATGTGTGGAATGTGATGGCTTGAGTGTAAAGAATAATAGTAGTGTGTGGAACGTGATGATTAGGTGTGGAGAGTAATGGTAGTATGTGAAGTTTTGACATTGTCATGAAGGCGACGATTTAGTGTGTTGTATAGATTATACAAAGTGTGATTGTTGACGCTATTTAGAAGAGTATTGTTTAAATGTGTGGGGTGATGTGGATAAGATAGTGGCAATTTATAATTAACAAGCGTGCGGGGTAAGGTTGTTTCGAACATTGAGTGTGATTTCGAATTAACTCGGTTAAATTCCTGGTATAAGGTGTAGTGAAATTTTCGGTTAAATATGGAAATCATTGAAACTGGGTGTGTGCGATTTATTTAGAAGTGAAAGAAAGCTAGCTTGTGCTATCGGTCTAGAGTGAACACTTCGAAGTGAACTGTCCTTGAAAACGTGTTTCATGTTGAGAAGAAAGTGGAAGAAAGTAGAAGTGCGAGAGTGATGTTGTGGCAAGTATGGAAATCAATTGTTATCTATGTTTCGTGGTCGGTGTAAATAATGCAAGAAAGTGTTGTCTGCATTAGCTTATGAGAACTAGGTTGTTAATAGCCTAGACTTAAGTTGAGGGGTATTATTTGATGATTATTGTGGTGTGTTTATAGTTGGTTGAGAAGTTGGTATTGTATGCCAATATAGATGTGTAAGTCTTTGATTGGTCATCAACTTCTGCGTTTATGTTAAGTTATAACATTAGATTGTTATTACTAAAAGTGTTATGATCTGAATTTTTCCAATGGAATGTTTTGATTGGGAATTTAGACTGAAAAGAAAAATGATTAAGGAACTAGGATTTATATCTAAAATAATATGTTTATGCTAGAGTGAGAAGTGAAGGTTCTACGATATTGTGATATTTATTGATCTTCTTAAGTGAAGAATTCCTGTTCTTTGTTCTCATTAATAGTGATATATTGGAATAAGTGGTTTAGATTTAATAAGAAAGTGATAGATGATATAGAAGTTGTAGAACTATATTTAAAAATGGTCTTATGTTGGGTATATTTATTCCTTAAGAATATAAAAGAAAAGTATAATTACTAGTTAAGATATTTTACAAATTTTGTGGGTGTTTGATCTAAAGCTTGTGATTGTTAGCAAATCATATATGGAAAGTGTATGTTTTAAGTTTCCAAGACAACTTTGAGTAGTAGAATTATTATATCAATAGTTGACGATTTTTTTTTAATTTTACGATTAAGTAAAGTGAGGTTAATGTTGAAGAACTTTCTTTATGGAGTTGTTTAAGTTAAAGAGTTGTTTTAAACCCTATGCTTGACTTGGCATGTTAAGTCTCATGTGTAAGTCAATGAGATGATGACGGGTTTGCCGTTGCGTTTAAGAATTTGATTTAGTGATAATATTATAGTTGGAAATTTGGTTATGTTTAGAGAATGTCATGATAAATGTTTAAGCCTTTGATAGGTTGATTAATTTTTTTAGATTTGTTAAGTAACGACATTTATTGTTATTATAAGACGTGTTACGATTCTACAGAAATGTTGATGCTAAGTTATTATGTATGGTAATTCATGGTTAATAGAAAGAAATGAACTACATCTCAATTGGAGTTTATCTTGTGAAATAAATTGATATTTATGATTAAAATGCGTTGGTGAAGTTAAAGTAGCTAGAGATAAAGAAAAGGAAATTGTATTGTTTTGTGCGGTAAGGATCGGTAGTTATAATGCAATAGCCGAGAAGAGCAGTTGAGTTCGAAGACTGTTGTTGTGGTCATGAATCGGTTAAGGATAATTAGGGAGTGGTAAGCGTTGAGATGTCTACAACCTTTGTTCACGTATTATGATTTATAAATGGATTACAAGAATTCTTGGGAAAGTGTTTTCGAGATTAAAACACTGATCATTAAGGAATTGTTTGAGGTAAATCTAAGTAAGAAAGCCGGGATGACTTAATATATATATATATAGTTATCTGATTTTATGGTCATTATGGTTAATTAAAAGAATTTTAGAATCCGAGACCCCTGAATAAATAGACTTGAGTGGAAGATAAAATTTAAGATGATTGGGTTTTCCTGTTTTAAACAGAGATTATGGGTTAATCAGAGTTGCGTAGCGAAAGCGTGATATCATGTTATTAATTGTGTTTGGATTTGAAAGATGGTTCAAAGTGGTAACAAAAGTTATATTATAAAAAAAATAAAAATGGTTGGTAGTTTAATTTGGAATGATTCAAGTTTCATATTGAAGGTGTATGTTAGAATTTCGGAAGGGTATAGTGAAAGTGTAAAATGTGGCATTGTGCATAATTTCAAGATATCGATGTTAGATTATGTCTGAAGTTGATGATTATTAGTAAAATTTTCCATATATCGAAATGAATTGTGATATAGATATTTTATGCTGAATTAGGCACGATGAGATTTTTCTTGGTGTTGAAAGAGGCACAAGGTGAAATAAAAGACATTGATATTAATTTTGTTAAAAATATATTTTTGGATGGTTATTATATAGATGGGTATGGAGTGCTTATTAATTTAATTTTGATAGTCTCGATTAGAGTTCGATGTAGTAGTGAGTATAAAGCAACCGTACCTTTTTGCTTAACCGAATTCCGGGACGGAATTCTTTTAAGGGGGAGATGTTGTAATACCCCGTTTTAAAAAAACGTGTACTTTAAGGTCTCCAAAATGTATTGTTTTTAAAATGTCAATCAAATATAGTTGAGGGGTTAAAACCGTCAAATTTCCAAACTCTTAATAAATAAATAAATAAATAAATAAAATAATATATAAACATATCAAATTTAAGAGTAAAACTACATATCATCGTCCATCATCATCATCATCTTCATCACCGCCTCACTCTTCTCTCTCTCTCTAAAATCTATCTTCTCTCTAAAAATTCTCTCGTTTTGTTCAAGTAATCAAAGATACAATTACATATTTGGAATCATCTCGTCAAATCCTTCGTAGAGGTATAACTTTCTCCCGATGTTATTAAGATTTTGTGTACTCTTGAGATTGATTTCTATTTTGGGTTTAGGTTTAGATTATGGTTTGAAATTGCAAAGTTATGATGATATACGTGTTTAGAAATGTTTGGTTTTGTCAAAATTGAAGTAGGATTAAAAAGGGTAAAGTTTAGAATCAAAATGGTGAGTTTTGTGGTTATACGGTTAGTTGCTCACCAAGTGTTCGGTTAATTGTCTAAGAGAATAAAGTATTATGATTAAGCTTAAGAAATTAATCATTAAGCTCCATTTTGATGTTTAGTATGTTAGCTTATATTTATAATGAGTTTTATTGAGTAAAAATGGAAGTTTGGATCATAAAAGTGAATCGGGAAAAGGTTGGAAATCGGACGTTACGGTATGTGCAGGTCCAGTATTTTGACAGCGCGTAACTCACAAACCGTAAGTCCGATTGAGCTCATATTTTACAGGTGAAAGGTCCTCAGTGTGTTTTACAATTCTTATGAAGGGCCTAAAACCCAGTTTTGACTTTTAGTAGCTCAAAACAGTATGTTTTCTGGACTGATCATAGCATACTCGGAACAGTTTTTGTGTTTTTATAAATTCCGTATAAAATCAACCGATGATCCAAATGAAGTGATTCTAATTCGAGTAGAACCGTAAGACGTCAGAGAACAGATTTCATTTAGATCTTATAAGCTGGTTTGGTCTCTAAGTATGAGAAAAATGCCCAAACATAAGAAGGTTAGAAGCTGTCAAGTGCAGGGGCGAACTGCACTTGACTATGTGCCGAGATAGTTTTGCAATGCGTAACCGGCTGTTAGTTTTGAACACTTTGAACAGGTTAGTTTGGGCATATAAGAACTCCAAGTATTGTTTTAATGTCAGTTGTTCGGTTTCTAGCTCGGTTGCGATTCGGGGGTGTTCGGTGAGTCGTTAAGGTTGTCAATTGTCGTAGTGAGTCTTGTATACATATAAGTATGTGGATTTCATCAATGAGTATATATTACAGGTTCGGTTACCCCTCGTTAGTGTGGCTTGGGTGGTGTTCGGTTGTGGCGTTAATTGCCGGTTTTGCTCATTGGTATCGTTTGCGCGTGTGTGGCTTCAAACTATCATCAAGGTGAGTTTTACTTTAAAACGTTTTTAACTGTGATACATATATATGTTTGTATATATATATATATATATATATATGAGATGGATATATGATAAATGGTGTGTTTATGTGTTTACGTTTGAAATGGATAAGTGGTTGAAAAGTGATGCCGTTTTATAAAGGAAAGGTTTTATAAATGACAATATGATATATTGGTACATATATATATATTGTATTTATATGTGCATTACACTACACGAATATACGTTAGCCGAAATTATAGTCGGCGTGAGTATTCTGCGAGAATACGTGGCCGGGCTTAGGACCGGTGTGTCTGTTGCAATTGTACAGCGGAGATGATTGATTAGTTGGCTCGCAACCAACTAATATGGCCATTTGTGGAGGAATAAGGTGGAATGAGATGTACACAATATACGAGTCTTGAATTGGTATTTATATACTTACGGTATATGTGTGATTTGATATGAAGGTTGTATATAAACTATTTTTAAACATGGTTTTATATAAAAAGGTTTTATAACGATTCTGAAAGGACAGAGATTTACTCACTAGACCCGTTTGGTCTAATCCTCATTTTGTTTTCAAAAATATGTATTCCAGGTCGAGGAAATTATAGCGGCAAAGGAAAGGATAAAGAGTGGGACGCTTTTTGATGACTGATGTTGATTAGGAAGCTTTTATGTATTTTGTAATTTCGAGACTATGGGACCGTATGTGAATTATTATGTAATTTTTTTATGAATGTAACAATGTCATGCAATATATGTTATTTGTTGTATGATTGGGAAACCGGGTTGTTACACATACCATGCACGTGGAGCTTGCTTTAAGCCATAAAGTGCCTTATCCAGTTTATAAACATAACCTGGACGCTTAGGATCTGAGAATCCTGGAGGTTGTTCCACATAGACTTCTTCATTCAGCTTTCCATTGAGAAATGCTGACTTAACATCCATTTGATATACTTTGAAGTCTTTGTGTACAACATATGCTAAGAATAAACGAATAGATTCTAGTCTTGCTACTGGAGCAAATGATTCGTCCTAATCTATGCCTTCCTCTTGTCTGTATCCCTGAGTAACAAGACGAGCCTTGTTGCGGGTTACAGTTCCATGTTCGTCCAACTTGTTTCGATAGACCCATTTAGTGCCTATCACTGTCTTGTCAGTTGGTCTTCGAACAAGTTTCCAAACTTTGTTTCTTTCGAATTCAGTCAGCTCTTCTTGCATAGCGCTGACCCAGTTTGGATCTTTGAGGGCATCATCTATTTTCTTTGGATCAATCAGAGAAATAAAGTTAACAAATAAACAAATATTACTTGCACTTCGTCGAGTCTGAACACCAGCGTTTGGAGCACCAACGAATTTATCAATTGGATGATTTACAGTCCATCGCTGAGCAGGAGCGTAAGTCACTGACTCAAATTGGACTGGAGGAGCTGAAGATGAAACTTCAGCGACTTCTGGAATATCAGCCAAGAGAGGAGTAGGTGCAAATGCCATTATATTCACTGATTGTTGAGAAGTAGATGGAATGTCTGAGGTAGATGGTTCAGAAGCAGGCATAGTGTTCAAAGGAATAGCTGAGACCCATGAAGTTTCAGCTTCACTATTCTGTATGTTTGGGATGATAGTAAGACCATCATCTTCAACATTATGCGTATGAGGAGTGGGAATGTCTTCTGAATCACCAAGATGTGAAAACATCCATTGATTCAGTTCTTCAGTATCAACAGATGGTTTAGAGTTTGCTGAACGGGATTCGTCAAAGGTGACGTGAATAGTTTCTTCAACAGTTTGTCTTCTTCGATTGAAGACTCTGAAGGCTTTGAAGATTGAAGAATATCCAAGAAAGATTCCATCATCAGCCTTAGGATCAAACTTTCCAAGGGTATCTCTGTTGTTCAGTATGAAACACTGACATCCAAAGACGTGAAGAAAGCTAATTGAAGGCTTTCTCCCATGAAAAAGTTCATAGGCTGTCTTATTGAATCTTTTGACTATCAGCGACCTATTTTGCGTAAAACAAGCAGTGTTGACAGCTTCTGCCCAAAACTGAGTAGGCAGGTGAGAATCGTTGAGCATTGAACGTGCAGCTTCAATGATTGTTCTATTTCTTGTTTCAGCGACTCCATTTTCTTGCGGTGTTCTCACTGAAGAAAAGTTGTGAGAAATACCCTTACTATCAAAGAAGGAATCAAGAGAACTGTTTTTGAATTTAGTCCCATGATCACTCCTTATTGAGCGAACGGTCAAGTTGTTCAGGGTTTCCATCTTCCGAACAAAGGTGATGAGTTCTTCAGGGGTGTCACTCTTAGAACGGAGAAACATAACCCATGTATATCGAGAGAATTCATCAACTATGACAAGTGTATATTTCTTTCCAGCGATGGATTGTTTGTTAACAAGGCCAAACAAATCCATATGGAGAAGTTGTAGAGGAGATGACACTGAGGAAACTTTCTTTGACTTAAAGCTTGCTTTGGTCTGCTTGCCTTTCTCACACGCTGAACATAAGGACTCTTTGGCGTATGAGTGCTGAGGTAGACCAGTGACTAACTCTTTTGAAGAGAGAGTATTCAGTGTCTTGAAGTTGAGATGAGAGAGCCTTTTATGCCATAACCAGTTGACATCAGAAGAGGCTTTAGAGAAGAAACAGGAGTTCTCAGTGGTTGTTGAGTCCATGTTTATTACATAAACATTTTCCAAACGATAACCGCTGAGAGCTATCTTCTCCTTTTTGTCAGCGACAAAGCAGGATTCCTTAGTAAAGATTACTTTGTTATCCATGTCACAAAGCTTACTGATGCTTAGAAGATTATGCTTCAGCCCTTCAACATATGCGACTCTTCTGAAGGTTGTTGTACCATTAGAGAGTACACCAAACCCTCGGGTATGTCCTTTTCCATTTCCACCGAAAGTTACAGAGGGACCCTTCTCTTCTTTGTACTCAGTGAGCAGGTTCTTCATACCATTCATGTGTCTAGAGCATCCACTATCGAGATACCAGATACCCTTCTTAACCTGCATCACAAAAGAAGATTAGTTTTTCTTGGGTACCCACTTAACCATGTGTACACACTTGTCAGTGGGGGTAGAAGAGGATGTGGAAGGTTCAGCAGTCTTCGCAGCATTTGAAGATTCAACTTTGTCAGTCTTCACTTTGGTTAATTTCTTAACCTCATTGGTCTTCTTTGCCTTGGGGGCAATGACCTTCACCTTAGCTGTCGTTTCAGCTTGGGTGGTTGTGGGGCACTTACTAGCAATATGATTGGTAAGTCCACAATGATAACATTTCCTATTACCAAAAGTAGTTCTAGGACCATTTGCATGCTGAGCTTTTGATTTTGAATTAGAAGACCAACACCAAGTAAGCTACTGGCTTTTGAAATGGGAGGAACATTCAGTTCTTCGGATTTCTTACCAATGATTTCCACTTTGATTCTAGGAGTAGATCGCTGAATAGATCCACGCTTAATAAATCCAGAGATCTTATTCTTTGAATCAGAGGGATAAGTCACTGAAGCTTTAGAAGCGTTCAGCTTTGGTACAGAGGTACCCTTATGACGTTTTTGGTTAAAAGCAATTCCTTTACCTTTGTTTTTAATGACTAAGGTAGGTTTTGGATAAATAACTTTTTATTTACCTTTAGAAGTTAAGGTAGAGATTTCCTCAGGGATAGGCGGTTTAGAAGAGGAACACTGAGATGAGAAAGTGTCAGGGATAGGGGATATGAACA
Organism: Saussurea involucrata; assembly: GCA_033807775.1. Classification (NCBI taxonomy): domain Eukaryota; kingdom Viridiplantae; phylum Streptophyta; class Magnoliopsida; order Asterales; family Asteraceae; genus Saussurea; species Saussurea involucrata. The sequence goes on from CM066312.1 coordinate 26,068,101, forward strand.
TTCCAAATTTAAGCATGGAATGGTCAGTGATTGGTTCTAGAGTATCAGCTTTGTAACCAAGACCACGTTTATCACTCAGGGGAATCTGAGACTTAATTATCTCAGTGATCTTTGTTGAGGAATTATTCCATCCATCAACAATAGCTTTTTCAGCTTTTAATGCAGTGATAACTTCTTCGCGCTCGATTTTGACTAGCTGATTTAGGTGAACTTGATCTTTAAAATCTTCTTCAATTTTAGAAAGATTTTCTATTTGAAGGTGACAGTTTTTAAGCTGTTCAGCGAGATCAAGGTTTTGATTTTCAACCACAGTTTTGCCATTCATGGCTTCATATAAACTTCTAGTCAAGAGATCGATCTTTCGAAGACTATCAGCTTCATCAATATTTGCAATATTGGTAAAGAAGGAAGGTGATACCTGTGACACCCGTCAAACCAAAACACTCAGGTTAGCATTTGAATAGCATAATATATGTCTTAACATGTAGAAATAACTCATTATGACTTAAGTATGATGGCTAAGGTTTTAGTTTCCTAAGAATTCCGACAGTACGCTTAGAAAATCCTGTTACCGCACGCAACTGCTTAATCTGTCTTATAAAATGCCGATTGGAACAGTTAACATTTAATTATAACAATATTAATAATAAGAGGAGTAAATATATAGTTTATATATACCCAAATCTAAATTTTTAAAACTTTAAATAACCAAACCAAAAATTAAGTAGATAAATGAGGATTTAGCTATCTTAAATAAATCTTTTCATAAAAATTATATAAAATGTGAACCTATACAATTTTAATTAACAAAAAAAATAGATAAATAAATAAGAAAAGGAGGCCAAACTTCAGCCCCCATAATTACCCCAACACCCTCATTTGGCCCAACACACACTCATTATTAAACTTCCATATTTTCAAGAACCCTTTCATTTTCCTACCCTCCTCTCTCTCTCTACATTCAAACACTCACCATTTCCTCTCTTCCTCTCCCTTGGCCGAAAATCAGCCACAACACCACACCAAGTCAATCCATTCTTGAAGGTTTTGAAGGTAAACATCAACCCTAGAAGGGGTAAACTCATCCCTCTTGTGTTCTTCTTCATTTTTTTTCTTCCTTTTTCTTGTCATTTCTCCATCTTTTTCTCATTTTCCTTTGTAACCACTTGAGTTTCTGGATAAAGGGGCCTTAATAGACCCTTTTCATGGTGGATTAATCACCAAAGGCATGTTATGTCAAACAAATGGTGATAATCCTTAAGCCATACATCAAGAACTCAAGAAAATGATGTTTTAACTACATGCATGTGGGTTTTGTTAAAATCTGAGATGTGTGAGTTCATGCATGTGTTTTTAAAAGTCAAAAATATATTTTTTTTATCTAAGAACATTGTCAAAGTAGTGGTAGATGAGTGTTCAAGCAAAGAACCAACCATATGAGTGAAAATATGGATATAAAACACTCATTTTTCATGAAATAGCATTTTTTTAATTTCTGGCAGATTACATGCATGAACTTCTTCGGACCATATCTTGAAAAATACTTAACCAAATGATATGAATCTTTTTCTGGAACTTTGTTTATTGTGTTATGTTTCCAACCCAAGTGGTTTCATGTAAAAACTCGAAGATTTGACCCTTCAACTACTCATATGAAATTAAGTGTGCAAAGAAAATCTGGCAGAGAAAATTCTCTACTTTAATCAGTTATAAGTCTCTTAATATTCCACTAAAATTCTTGATTTTTCTTCTAGAAATTACTTTAATGAGTTATGAATCGAACAAAATTGGTTTCACTCAAAAATATTAAGATTTGGGGTCTCAAACACTCAAACCAAGATTGGTGTGCAAGAAATCAGAATCTGGCAGAATGGAAGACCTAACTTAAAATCGTCATATCTTCCTCAAAATGTAACTAAAAATGATGAAATTTTTCTGGAAGATACTTTTATGAGTTAAGTTTAAAACCCAATTTGAATCACTGAAAAATGTTGAGATTTGACCCTCCAAATGGACTTGACAAAAAGATGGTGCAGACTGTTTTGGTAACTGTGACACTTAAACTTAAGTGTAATGATTAAAATAGCTACCCAACTCTACAAATGATGGTAATTATGTCAAAAGTTCCCTAAGACATTAAAGTGATACATATAAAAAGTTGGACTAATAAAAATATCCAGAAGATATTTAAAAATGACCATAAGTGGACTTAATATTCTGCCACCAGAAAAGTAAAACTCTAATCCAAAAGAAAAAAAGGATTTGTAGAGTTACTAAAAGATAAAAAGCTTATAAATTGTAGAAATTGTCAAAACATAAATAAAAACTATATATACATGTATGTGAAGGTATAAATAATACCCTAACAAATAATAGATTTATAACAAACCGAACATTTTAAATCACAAGGTAAATGAGAAATACAATTACATAGGAAATTAATGAAAGTATTCGTCATGAAGAAAATATAAAACGTGGTAAAATGGATTAAATACTACTTATAACCTATAAAGTTTATTATGTAACAACAAAATCCTACAAACCGTTTAAAAACCAATAAATTACTAGAAATCGTCCACGGAAGATAATACTTAAACTTAAGGCATTTTATAAGACATGATAGGCTAAGCAATGCTTTAGCCATAAGAGTTAGATCGAAACTGATAATATGTTTCACTTCCTTAGGAAGGACCTAGAATCGAGAAACTGTGCATCCGTGCGGCAACCCTTGGAGATCCTTCTGGAACGCAGTGAGTTTTCACAGCCCCTTTTTACTGTTTTATACGTTTTGGGGTGAAAAGCATGTCACTATTATTTCAACGCCGTGAGTAATCACAGCCCCGTTTTACTTGTTTAAATGTTTGGGGTGAAAAGCATGTTATGTTTTTAAAATGCTAAATGATTCATGATATTAAATTGTGGATATTTATGCTTTGAAGAATGAGCACTAATGAATGGACAATTGTACATAAGTGATAAAGATATGTTGAGTGATAATGAAAATGGTAAGTCCCCAATAGATACACTACTTATTAACTCGTAACGAGCCGGTGATACTTGTGGATAGCGCTATTTGGTTTGACAAACCCACCTTAACTGACGAGTAGGGGTGCACTTTATCTGGTAATAATGTTCTTCTCATGTGGCCATCATACCACCCCTGAGGTAGTTCGCGGGGCGTAGATTGTCGGAGGCTTAGTAGTGGCTCAACACTTATATATCTTACAAAAATCACTCATGGTAAATTGTACTCATAAATCTTTTAAATTTGGAGCTTGTCATGAACGAACGTTTCATGAGAGTAACCATTGGATGAAAAACTGTTGTGCATATATAAATCTTTTAAATTTGGAGCTTGTCATGAACGAACGTTTCATGAGAGTAACCATTGGATGAAAAATTGTTGTGTATATGGAAAACCTGTGAACTCACCAACTCTTTGTAGTTGACCCTTTCTTTTATCATGCTTTTCAGGTGCTAATAAGTAAGTGAAGGCATGTAGGGTGCATATTGTGTGATGACATCGCCATCAAGAACATTAAAACTTCTACTGTTAATTTTGTATCCGGCGTCTTGTTTTTGAAACAATTTGCTTAAGACGTTGTAATGTAATATTTTGAACTATTGTATTGAATGTTGTGGTTGGTGTTGTCTGTTACCTTTTGAATGAAACCCTACACTGTTATGCCTCGTGTTTCCGCTTTAGCGGGGTGTGACAGATTTGGTATCAGAGCCAAAGGTTATAGAGAATGCTGGTTTTCTTATGGGAACCACAAACTATAACCCAACCATAACGCAAACTATTTTCAAAACGGTTTTCGAAAGGATTGTCAAAAATCTGGAGTATGTTGCTAATATAACCAAGTCGAATGTCACATTATTATACCTGAATTAAACAAAGCCTGATCACCTATGTTTAATTCGGGTAAATATAATGAGAGACTCGGGTTGGTCATAATGGAAGTATGCTTAAAATAAATTTTCTACTTGAAATGGAAAACATGATTTTTGTGTGTGCATGCATAAACATTGCATATCTTAGGCACTTACAATAGAACGCTTGGTAATGATGCATTAGGGATAGTTGTGAATAAATGGTTCCTAGAAAGTGGCGTTAGTGGAAGAACTTCTGACTACTTTTGATGATTAAACTTGGAAACTTATTTTGGGGGCATGTAGCCGACAATTTAAAACTCTAAGTACTAGATAACTTTTGGGGGAAACATTTTGTTGTTTATTGAACTTATGTGATGGTTGAACCTGTGTTTGTTAGAACCAAGTGTTTTGAAATGCATGAATATAGAGTTACTGTATGCTACTATATCTATATGCTAGAATGATTAGTTGTAGACATACCATATGATATTCATCACCTAGTTGAGTAGAACTTGTGTCAAAAATATGACCAAATTCCTGTTTGAAACTATGCCTTAGAACTATACATCAGCACTACTTGATTCTGGAGCGAATAGGAGCTTTGTATCACTAGAGTTTAGGCCGAAAATTAACTTGAAACCTCAAAAGTTGAAAGAGGCCTACGTTGTTGAATTTGCTAATGGGCAGGAAGTTAAGGTCAGAGACGTAATTATGGACTGTACTTTAAACTTAGCTAATAAGAGCTTTAGTATAGACCTTATTCCAATTGAGCTAGGAAGCTTTGACATAGTCGTGGGCATGGATTGGCTATCCAAAAACCGGGTAGACATATGTTGTTCCGAAAAGATCATTCGAATTCCGCTACCAGAGGGTAAAACACTCGTCGTTCATAGAGAGAAGTCCGGAAAGAACCTTAAGTTAGTGACGTGTATGAAGATGCGGAAGTACTTGAAAAAAAAAAAGGGAATGCATCGCGTTTTTGGCTCACGTTATAGTTAAGGAAATGAAAGAGAAACGCATTCAGGATTTCCCTGTAGTTCGGGATTTTTTCGAGGTATTCCCAGATGAGCTACCAGGATTACCCCCGTCAAGACAAGTCGAATTCCACATCGACTTAGTTCCTGGAGCTGCACTTGTGGCTAATTCACCGTACCGTTTGGCCCCATCGGAAATGCAGGAATTGTCAGGACAACTCCAGGAGATGCTCGACAAAGGACTTATAAGACCCAACTCTTCGCCATGGGATGCACCAGTTATTTTCGTTAAAAAGAAAGATGGATCCTTGCGGATGTGCATCGATTATAGAGAACTCAATAAGCTAACTATCAAGAACCGATACCCTCTTCCCCGAATCGACGACCTGTTCGACCAACTTCAAGGTGCTACTTACTTTTCAAAATTTGATCTTCGATCTGGATATCATCAAATGAGGGTCCGTGAAGAGGATGTTCCCAAGATGGCGTTTAGGACTCGATACGGCCATTACAAATTCCTGGTAATGCCTTTCGGGCTAACCAACGCACCAGCTGTCTTCATGGACTTAATGAACAGGGTCTATAGACCGTACTTGGATGAGTTCGTGATCGTGTTCATAGATGATATACTAATTTACTCGCAAAGCAAGGAGGATCATTAGCGACATCTAAAGTTGATACTAGAATTGCTCAGAGACCAGAAATTGTATGCAAAGTTCTCCAAATGCGAATTTTGGATTCGAGAGATCCGGCAAAAATTGAGGCCAAGAAGAAGTGTGAAGCCCCGAAGACCCCGACAGAAATTCGTCAATTTCTCGGTTTAGCAGGCTATTATCGGCGATTCATTGCGAATTTCTCAAAAAAATTGCGCAACCACTAACGGCATTAACCCAAAAGGATAAGAAGTTTATTTGGGGAGAGAAACAAGAAGAAGCATTCCAAACTCTTAAGCATAGGTTATGCAATGCACCAATTCTGGCGTTGCCAGAAGGCGCGGAAAATTTCGTAGTCTACTGCGATGCATCACACCAAGGTTTGGGGTGTGTGTTGATGCAACAGGACAAGGTCATTGCATATGCTTCAAGACAACTTAAGGTTCATGAGAAAAACTATACCACTCACGACCTTGAGTTAGGAGCAGTAGTGTTCGCACTTATGATCTGGAGACATTATCTTTACGGCACGAAATGCACCATCTACACCGATCATAAAAGCCTTCAACATATCCTTGACCAGAAAATGCTTAATATGAGACAAAGAAGATGGGTTGAACTGCTTAGTGACTTTGGCTGTGAAATAAAGCACCATCCAGAAAGGCTAATGTGGTAGCCGACGCACTAAGCAGGAAGAAAAGGGTGAAGCCGTCAAGGATACGAGCAATGGGTGCGTTCGTTCAGACGAGCCTAGAGACACAAATTCTTGAAGCTCAGGAAGAAGCGTTGAAAGCAGAAAACTTGAAGGACGAGGCCCTACATCAATGGGAACTTAAATTTAAAACAAGGTCAGATGGGGTACGTTACTTTGAAGACAAAGTTTGGATACCAAAGGTTAACAACTTACGATCAACAATTATGGATGCAGCCCATAAATCAAGATATTCGATTCACCCAGGAGCTGATAAGAGGTACAAAGATCTAAAGGAATACTACTGGTGGCCGGGTATGAAGAAAGACATCGCTTTGTACGTAAACAAGTGCTTAAATTGTGCAAAAGTTAAGGCCGAACATCAGAAACCATCTGGGCTATTACAACAACCCAAGATTCCTCAATGGAATTGGGAGCAAATAGCTATGGATTTCGTAACTAAGCTACCCAGGACCAGGAAGGGGCACGACGCAATCTGGGTTATAGTGGACCGACTTACGAAATCTGCGCATTTTCTTCCTATTCGGGAAGACTACAAGATGGAAAGGCTTGCACAAATTTGCGTCAATGAAATCGTTATGCGTCATGGAGTTCCTATTTCCATCATCTCGGATAGAGATAGTCGTTTTACGTCACGATTTTGGCGATCACTCCAGAAAGCGTTGGGTACACGTTTGGATTTGAGCACTTCCTACCATCCTCAAACGGACGGTCAGTCAGAAAGAACCATACAGACGCTAGAGGATATGTTGCATGCATGTGTGATAGATTTTGGTGGAAGTTGGGATACTCACCTACCATTAGTTGAGTTCTCCTACAACAACATCTATCATACCAGCATTCAGTGTGCACCGTATGAAGCCTTATATGGACGCAAGTGTAGATCCCCACTTAGCTGGTTAGAAATCGGCGACAGACAATTGACTAGGCCCGAAATCGTTCAAGAGACTACTGACAAGATCTCAGTTATCAAGGATAGACTTAAGGCCGCAAGAGATCGTCAGAAAAGTTATGCTGATAACCGCAGGAAACCATTAGAATTCCAAGTGGGTAATAAAGTGCTTCTAAAAGTATCGCCTTGGAAAGGATTAGTACGCTTCGGAAAAAGAGGCAAGTTGAGTCCGAGATATATTGGCCCGTTTGAAATAATTGAACGGATTGGTCCAGTAGCATATAAACTTAAATTGCCACAAGAGCTAAGTGCCATCCACAATACGTTCCATGTGTCAAGCCTTAAGAAATGCCTAACTGATGAATCATTGGTTCTACCCCTAGAAGACATTCAGATCAACGATCGGTTACACTTCATTGAGGAACCGATTGAAATCCTTGACCAAGAAGTCAAACGAACACGGCGTAGTAAGATCCCAATTTTGAATGTTTGTTGGAATTCGAGGCATGGACCTGAGTATACATGGGAATGAGAAGATTACATGAAACGTAAGTACCCTCACCTATTTGCAAAGGATTAGACGGGGAATGACAATCATCGAATTTCGGGACGAAATTCTTCTAACAAGGGGAGACTGTGACACCCGTCAAACCAAAACACTCAGGTTAGCATTTGAATAGCATAATATATGTCTTAACATGTAGAAATAACTCATTATGACTTAAGTATGATGGCTAAGGTTTTAGTTTCCTAAGAATTCCGACAGTACGCTTAGAAAATCCTGTTACCGCACGCAACTGCTTAATCTGTCTTATAAAATGCCGATTGGAACAGTTAACATTTAATTATAACAATATTAATAATAAGAGGAGTAAATATATAGTTTATATATACCCAAATCTAAATTTTTAAAACTTTAAATAACCAAACCAAAAATTAAGTAGATAAATGAGGATTTAGCTATCTTAAATAAATCTTTTCATAAAAATTATATAAAATGTGAACCTATACAATTTTAATTAACAAAAAAAATAGATAAATAAATAAGAAAAGGAGGCCAAACTTCAGCCCCCATAATTACCCCAACACCCTCATTTGGCCCAACACACACTCATTATTAAACTTCCATATTTTCAAGAACCCTTTCATTTTCCTACCCTCCTCTCTCTCTCTACATTCAAACACTCACCATTTCCTCTCTTCCTCTCCCTTGGCCGAAAATCAGCCACAACACCACACCAAGTCAATCCATTCTTGAAGGTTTTGAAGGTAAACATCAACCCTAGAAGGGGTAAACTCATCCCTCTTGTGTTCTTCTTCATTTTTTTTCTTCCTTTTTCTTGTCATTTCTCCATCTTTTTCTCATTTTCCTTTGTAACCACTTGAGTTTCTGGATAAAGGGGCCTTAATAGACCCTTTTCATGGTGGATTAATCACCAAAGGCATGTTATGTCAAACAAATGGTGATAATCCTTAAGCCATACATCAAGAACTCAAGAAAATGATGTTTTAACTACATGCATGTGGGTTTTGTTAAAATCTGAGATGTGTGAGTTCATGCATGTGTTTTTAAAAGTCAAAAATATATTTTTTTTATCTAAGAACATTGTCAAAGTAGTGGTAGATGAGTGTTCAAGCAAAGAACCAACCATATGAGTGAAAATATGGATATAAAACACTCATTTTTCATGAAATAGCATTTTTTTAATTTCTGGCAGATTACATGCATGAACTTCTTCGGACCATATCTTGAAAAATACTTAACCAAATGATATGAATCCTTTTCTGGAACTTTGTTTATTGTGTTATGTTTCCAACCCAAGTGGTTTCATGTAAAAACTCGAAGATTTGACCCTTCAACTACTCATATGAAATTAAGTGTGCAAAGAAAATCTGGCAGAGAAAATTCTCTACTTTAATCAGTTATAAGTCTCTTAATATTCCACTAAAATTCTTGATTTTTCTTCTAGAAATTACTTTAATGAGTTATGAATCGAACAAAATTGGTTTCACTCAAAAATATTAAGATTTGGGGTCTCAAACACTCAAACCAAGATTGGTGTGCAAGAAATCAGAATCTGGCAGAATGGAAGACCTAACTTAAAATCGTCATATCTTCCTCAAAATGTAACTAAAAATGATGAAATTTTTCTGGAAGATACTTTTATGAGTTAAGTTTAAAACCCAATTTGAATCACTGAAAAATGTTGAGATTTGACCCTCCAAATGGACTTGACAAAAAGATGGTGCAGACTGTTTTGGTAACTGTGACACTTAAACTTAAGTGTAATGATTAAAATAGCTACCCAACTCTACAAATGATGGTAATTATGTCAAAAGTTCCCTAAGACATTAAAGTGATACATATAAAAAGTTGGACTAATAAAAATATCCAGAAGATATTTAAAAATGACCATAAGTGGACTTAATATTCTGCCACCAGAAAAGTAAAACTCTAATCCAAAAGAAAAAAAGGATTTGTAGAGTTACTAAAAGATAAAAAGCTTATAAATTGTAGAAATTGTCAAAACATAAATAAAAACTATATATACATGTATGTGAAGGTATAAATAATACCCTAACAAATAATAGATTTATAACAAACCGAACATTTTAAATCACAAGGTAAATGAGAAATACAATTACATAGGAAATTAATGAAAGTATTCGTCATGAAGAAAATATAAAACGTGGTAAAATGGATTAAATACTACTTATAACCTATAAAGTTTATTATGTAACAACAAAATCCTACAAACCGTTTAAAAACCAATAAATTACTAGAAATCGTCGACGGAAGATAATACTTAAACTTAAGGCATTTTATAAGACATGATAGGCTAAGCAATGCTTTAGCCATAAGAGTTAGATCGAAACTGATAATATGTTTCACTTCCTTAGGAAGGACCTAGAATCGAGAAACTGTGCATCCGTGCGGCAACCCTTGGAGATCCTTCCGGAACGCAGTGAGTTTTCACAGCCCCTTTTTACTGTTTTATACGTTTTGGGGTGAAAAGCATGTCACTATTATTTCAACGCCGTGAGTAATCACAGCCCCGTTTTACTTGTTTAAATGTTTGGGGTGAAAAGCATGTTATGTTTTTAAAATGCTAAATGATTCATGATATTAAATTGTGGATATTTATGCTTTGAAGAATGAGCACTAATGAATGGACAATTGTACATAAGTGATAAAGATATGTTGAGTGATAATGAAAATGGTAAGTCCCCAATAGATACACTACTTATTAACTCGTAACGAGCCGGTGATACTTGTGGATAGCGCTATTTGGTTTGACAAACCCACCTTAACTGACGAGTAGGGGTGCACTTTATCTGGTAATAATGTTCTTCTCATGTGGCCATCATACCACCCCTGAGGTAGTTCGCGGGGCGTAGATTGTCGGAGGCTTAGTAGTGGCTCAACACTTATATATCTTACAAAAATCACTCATGGTAAATTGTACTCATAAATCTTTTAAATTTGGAGCTTGTCATGAACGAACGTTTCATGAGAGTAACCATTGGATGAAAAACTGTTGTGCATATATAAATCTTTTAAATTTGGAGCTTGTCATGAACGAACGTTTCATGAGAGTAACCATTGGATGAAAAATTGTTGTGTATATGGAAAACCTGTGAACTCACCAACTCTTTGTAGTTGACCCTTTCTTTTATCATGCTTTTCAGGTGCTAATAAGTAAGTGAAGGCATGTAGGGTGCATATTGTGTGATGACATCGCCATCAAGAACATTAAAACTTCTACTGTTAATTTTGTATCCGGCGTCTTGTTTTTGAAACAATTTGCTTAAGACGTTGTAATGTAATATTTTGAACTATTGTATTGAATGTTGTGGTTGGTGTTGTCTGTTACCTTTTGAATGAAACCCTACACTGTTATGCCTCGTGTTTCCGCTTTAGCGGGGTGTGACAATACCTGAGTTGCAGAGGTTGAGGTAGAGGAAATGTCAGAATTTTCTTCCTCATCTTCAAGTTTGGCCATGAGGCATAGATTGGCTTCATCATCATCATCTTCAGAGTCAGATGATTCTTCTTCGTCAGAGGCAGCCCAATCATAGTCACCCATAAGGCCTTTGCCTTTCTTCTTAAAGGTTTTCAGCTTTGCGTACCTTTCTTTCAGCTTTTTATATTTTTCATCTCTATTCCTGGGAATAAAGTTTTTCTTGGGAAAAGCTGAGGGTCTAGAAACTTTCTTTGACCTGCACTCGCTAGCAAAATGTCCTATCTTTTCACAGTTATAGCAAGTAGCAGTTGCCTTATCAACAGGGGTTGATGATCTTGGCTTGTCAGAATAGCAAGAGGTTTATTCTTCTTGAAATTTCTCTTTCTAGCAAATCTCCTGAACTTATTAGCCAGGAATGCCAGAGTTTCATCATTATCTGAAACGTCAGAGTCTGATGATCTTTCAGAGTTAGTTTCCAACTCAGTGATAGTGATAGTGGATCGCTGAGTGGAAGGTGACTCTGAGATTAAAGCAACAGGGGTGCTTTTGGAATGTTTTACAAGATTCTTCTTAAGGTGACTCGATTGCTCATGATTCAGCATCGTGCCATATAAGGTAGAAAGGGTCATTAATTTTAGATCCTTTGACAGCTTGAGACACATAGAATAACTGTCCCAGCTTTCAGGTAAACATTCTAAGAACTTTGTCAGTACTTCAAAGTTAGAATATTCCTTACCAACAGTTTTTAGATCTATTATTAAGCTGTTAAAACGTTGGTGTACTTCAAAGAGAGTTTCATTCTTACCACAAATGAAGCTTTCATACTGTCTTACCAGGTTGGTCTTTGGAGAGTCCTGGACTTCAGAAGTACCTTCATACTGAACACAGATTGTGTCCCACATAGCTTTTGAGGTTTTCAGGTTCATGACGGAATGGTAGACTTCGTCAGGAAGAGCCATGGAGAGTATGGATCTGGCTTTGGTGTCGATAGCCACTTTCTTCTTATCTTCATCAGTCCACATATGAATTTTCTTAGGAATCAGCCTTTCTGGAATAGCAGGTCTATTCTCAGCGGCTGGAACTGCATCATCAATTCTTACAGGAATATATGGGCCGTTTTCAAGATAGTAAGGCATAGTAGGGTCTACACCTTCTAAGAAGAGAATCATCCTATTTTTCCATAGATTAAAATTATCTCTGGAGAATCTAGGGGGTTTTGCAAGAGAACCGTTGTCAGTATAGTTTGTGTTTGTGTTGGTAGCCATTAAGAAATAGCTTGGAAGAGAAATCTTAGTATAGATCAGATCTTGTTTATGAGATTAAACAAATCTGCTCTGATACCACTTGTTGGTCCCGAAGGGCTATACAAGTTTGTAGAAGGGGGGGGGGGTTTAATACAAACACACGTTTTTACTTTTCTAAATTATTTATTGATAAATCAAGACAATTTACAACTTGTTGCGGAACAAGATTAAGAATAAACCTAATCTAAACAAGTCTTGAGAAACACTAAGTTTCTTGCACTAGAAAGAGTTAAAGTAATTACGAATAATAACTTAACAATAAGGGAGAAATAAGAAGATGGTCCGAGCACACTTCAAAACTGAAGTAAGGTTCTTCTTATATACTACATGCATTTAATGCATTGCAGTATGGCTTTACACATGGCAGTAGCTGAGTGGTTGCATGTCATTGACCTTTGTAGACAACCTTAGTAGCCGCATGGTGCACAGTGTAGAATCAGAGTTGTTGTACGATTATAGACAAAAGGGATGTCCGTTCTGACAGTTCGTATGGAGACGTGCAAGGGAGGTAAGACAATAGTAACATGCAGGGAGACTTCATGATCAAGTTTCGTTGAGTCAGATCTTTATCAGCGAATGATAAAGTTCAGCGATTGCTGAAGTCTTCTACTTGATACTTCATGTTGAATGGACAGGTCTTGCTTCGCTGATATCCGCATCAGTTCATGAGTAGACTTGTCGCTGGTGTAATAACCAGGTATTTTATTTAATTGTTTAAATTATAGTATTATAGTTAAAATGGATTTAGAATAGTTATGAATTTTAAAGACTTTAGTTAGTATTTTATGGAGTAGAAGTTAAGGGGTAAGTTATAATTATTATTGAAAAGTTTAAGGGTTAAAGTTGCCATAAGAGGAAAGTTTGGGCTTTGTTTGGTCTTTGTGCCAAACATCACACCACCACGGCCTCTTTTGTATTAGGCTGGTAGGAGGTGTCTCAATGAGACACAAGTAACAATAGCAAAGGTGTTTGTGTGTGTTTGTTCTTTCGGTAAAGAGAATGGAGAGGAAAAGAGGGTGAATTCGACAAAGGGTTAAGGAGGAGAAGAAAGAATCTGATTACTACAGCTGGGTTTAGGATTCACTTCAAGAAACAAATGTATTAATCCATACAAATCCTTACTTTTATGGGTATTAGATTTTACTTGAGTTTTAAAGTGGGTTTTGATGATTTAGTAATGTTTTGGAAGATCTGAGCACATGGTTAGGTTGTGTTAATAGTCTTAAACATATTTGCATAATTTCAGTAACATGCATAGCTTAAAAGATTAGATTTATGGGTTTAGATGAACACAGTAGACTGAGACATTCAAGCAAGTCGCAACAGTTGGTTGCGACATGGTTGAATGTTATGATCTTCATGAAGTCGCAATAGTGGGTTGCGATTTGCTCATGAAGTCGCAATAGTGGGTTGAGATTTGCTCATGAAGTCGCAACAGTGAATTGCGACTTGGTGTTATGTCGCAACAGTTGGTTGCGACTTGAGAAGGATGTCTCAACAGTTGGTTGCGACATGAGGGGGAAGTCGCAGTAGTTGATTGCAACTTGGTACTGTGTCGCAGTAGTTGATTGCGACTTGGTGTAGTATATTGTGACATGGAGTAATTCCATAGTTGATTGCGACTTGAGTCGAGGATTTCAGAACTTAGAGATTTTAGTCTTAAAAAGAAATATTTGTACTTATTTGATACAGATTCTGTGAAACTGAACTGAAGGATTTGGAGTGCTCGATAAATAGCTTGGGAGGATTTTGGAATTTAGCGAAACAGGTGAGTTTTTACTTAAAATGTTTTCAAATGGAATACATGTATGTGAATGAATGTAGTATTGTGCATATGGTGTTTATATGAGTATTACATTGCATGAGTGCTAGTTGGCCGGACTTAGGACCGGTGAAAGTTGGCTGTACAGAGGGACAGTGGTATTGGCTATATTTAGTACATCGGTGTATATTGATTAATTGGCTTGCTACCAATTAATATGGCCAAGAGACAGAGAAAGAGAAAGAAATGAAAAGATACATGATGCATGAATCATAGTTGGTATTCTTATGTGAATTATGTGTACGATGTTGTTCAAATGTTTTCTTTAACTAACGGGGATTTCTCACTAGACCTTAAGGTCTAACCCTCATTTTTGTTTTAAAATATGTATTCCAGGTCAAGGAGCAAATAAGGGACAGTGATAGGATATATCATGTTTAGCTTTTTGGAAGATGCATAATTATGAAGATTCGAGATGTGTTTTGTATATGGTTATGTTGCTATGACATTTTGTACTTTGTTATAAAAGTTAAAGTTTGTACTGAAAGACCTATCTTGTAAAGCTAAGGGACCGTAAATGAAATATGATGTATTTTGTGGTGAAATTATGTTATGAAATATATGTTATTTGTATATTGGGAATCGGGTTGTTACAGATGGTATCAGAGCCCTAGTTTAAGGGATTTAGGTATTAGTATCTGTACCTAGACTTAAACTGCATGTGAAGTAGGATGTCCCTATTATTGTAGAACCTTGGGATGTTAAATATAAAAAGGTAGAAGGAACATCATGTAAGGTAATTTCAGATTACACCTGGCCAGTGTAATTGTGATCTTACAGGTACATGTTTGGACTGGAATACCTTGTTATATGGGGTATGTGTTTATGTGTATAATTAAACTTGTTTGAATCAACAGAATGGCAAGTGGTACGAGACGAACAAATCGGGAAGGGAAAGGAAATCCAAATAGAACCAATCCAACAGTCAGAGGAATGGGAAGAGGGGGAGAAAGAGGCAGAGGCAGAAGTGGGGGCAGAGTTCAGGGACGTGGTACGGAGTTTGTTACGAGAGACGACCTAACAGCCGAAATGGGAAGATTACAAGCAAATATCCAGGCTATGTTTAACCGGACTCATAATACGGAAACGGAAAGACCAGATCCTAACTTCGAAGACGAGATGCCTATCGCACCTACTGTCACAGCAGTACCAAGAAGGTGTGACTATAAAATGTTTTTAAGCTGTAAACCACCAACTTATGGAGGGGATAGAGATCCAGTGAAGGCGATGCGGTGGCTGAAGGATATCGAAGCCGTTTTTAAAACCAGCAAATGTGCGGAAGAGGATAAGGTGTTATACGGAACTGCAATGTTGAAGGCAGATGCTTTATATTTGTGGGAGGCCCTTATTGACTCTAAGGGATCTGATGTATACTCAACCTTTACTTGGGGTGAATTCTCAAGGGCATTCAAAGAACAGTTTTGTCCACAAGCAGCAGTCAGACAACTGGAGGAGGAATTCTTGAGCCTACAACAAGGAAGTTTATCCGTCAGAGACTATACTGCCGTTTCTTAGAGAAGTCGCGTTTTGGAGAATATTACGTTGCCACGGAGAAAATGAAGATGGAAAGGTTCATATTCAGATTGAATTCAGAAATTCGAAAGTTAGTGACTGCAACAAGACCTGATACTTTCTCAGCAGCAGTGAATGCCGCGGAAAATGTGGAGCGGGATAATAAGAGGGATGCCGGTGATAAGAGTATGGGAAAGAGGAAATGGGAAGGACCTCAATATGATCCAAAAAAGTCCAGGTTTTAAAGATTCGATAATCGCCCGCCTTTCCGACCAGCGGAAAGACCTTGCCCAAAGTGCCACCGTTTTCATCAAGGAAGCTGTCAAGTGGATCCCATAAACTGTTATAAGTGCGGAAAGGTCGGTCACATTGCTAAAGACTATCGAGTCGTTAGATTTTGTTACTCGTGCAATTCTCCTGATCATCTTCAGTCCGATTGTCCACTGGGGAGAATACAATCAGGGGGTACGTTAGTAAGACCGACGGGTGTCAGACCAGTAGTACCGAGGCTAGAACCAGCAAGAACCAGGGGTCGTTCATTTCAGATGACAGCAAAGGAAGCTGAGGAAAATCCGGACGTGGTTACAGGTACATTCCTAATAAATTCTACACGTGCTAAGGTGTTATTTGATTCCGGTGCAAACCGATCGTTTGTGTCTCCTTCATTTGCTGCTTATATGCATTTAAAGCCTATAGTGTTAGATCATGCTTTAATGGTAGATACTGCAAATGATAATCAAGTGTCAGTTAAAGAAGTATTCGATAGCTGTATGATAGATATAGAAGGGTGCGGAGTACCGATTCAGTTATTTCCAATAGCCCTGGTCGAGTTTCATGTGGTAGTAGGAATGGATTGGTTAGCCGAGAATCAAGCTAACATAATTTGTGATAAGAAGTTAATAAATGTTGTGTTACCTGAGAAGGGGCCAGTAGTGATTTATGGTGATCGTAGAAATCATCAGTCTAGTCTTATATCTATGATAAAAGCCCGTAAGTGTGTGAATAAGGGTTGTCAGAGTTATTTAGCTTATGTGATAGATTTTAAGCCAGAAAAGAACAAGTTGGAAGATATTCTGATTGTTTGTGATTTTCCGGAAGTGTTCCCTGAAGACTTGAATAGTCTTCCGCCCGTTAGACAAGTAGAGTTTGGTATAGACCTGATTCCTAGAGCTGCTCCTGTTGCCCGTGCACCGTATCGTTTGGCACCTCCAGAGATGAAAGAGATGATGACTCAATTGCAGGATCTCTCAGATAAAGGCTTCATTAGACCGTGTTCTTCGCCGTGGGGAGCACTAGTTTTATTTGTGAAAAAGAAGGATGGTTCGATGAGAATGTGTATCGACTACCGGGAATTGAATAAGCGTACGATCAAGAACAAGTATCCTGTTAGATCTGATTTTTGTCAATAAACCAAGTGTTAAAGATCTGATGAGAAGGCTCATATGTTCTGATATGAAGGGTCAGAGTTCTGACTAAGAAGGCTCAGAAGTATTGCTTTGAAAGTTTACCAAGTACAGAAGTTCTGAGAAGCCTTGTCAGAAGAACGTTCAGAGGTTCTGAACAATCTGTTCAGAACTTATAACTAGATACTTTCCTTAGTGTTTAGTTAACTAATTAGGACACGTGTTTTGTTCTTATTAGTCATTCATATTTGTACTGTATCTTTAATATTTCCGTTGCTGTATATATAGTGGTTAGCACTACATTGCTAACTGATTCTTCCGCATATATTTGTATTCATCTTTTGTAATCTTTGAGATACTCTCTCTCTAAGATCTGTAATTCTGTTCTTCATTGAATACAAATCAGTTTGATCATATTACTTCTCAATTACTATTACATACATTGATACATTGATTGTAAGAGTCAATTACTATTACTATTACTATTTTTTCAACAAATTGAGTCTGAATATCACAGTCCTATTCAATTTGAGCCTGAATATCCTTCTAACACTGGCACAAATCAGGAATTTCGTATTCTTGACACAACATTCATAGACATACCTAATATTGGGTGTCGAGGATTGGATGGAAGTTCTGGTGAGGTGAACATTACAAAAGCCTCATTCAAACGTGCATCTGTTGTACAAGATGACTTTGTGTTATCTACAGGCCATGAGCCCTCTGGGCACATGAAAACTGGACCATCTGTTGGTTCACGTTCACAGTTAGACCATTCTGAATTTGAAAAGATTCAGAATCAAAACAAGGTGATGGGGGAAAAGGTTGAAAAATTGGAGAAAAAGGTGGATGATTTGAATGATGAGGTGACAGGATTAAAAGATATGTTGGAGGGTAAATTGAAATCTGTTGAAACTAAAATACATACTGTGAAGGTATCCTTGGAATCTCATAAAAAGGAGATCAAGGATATAATGTCTGAATTTCAAAAAGATCTATTGAAACAAATGCAGAGTATGAAGGAATCCGTATTGAAAGCACTGAGTGTATCTATGGCTTCTACCTCAAAACCTCTTGATCTTGTTCCACTTGCAGAAGCTGAACCTGAAGGTGCTTCTGGTCAGAACTCCAACAGAAAGTTTGATGATAATGATCCTCATGATCATCAAAAGGGGGAGAAAAGGCAAAGGTTGAGTTCTGATGATGACATTTGCATAGAGGATTTTGAAATAGCAGATATGCACTTAGTCAGTACCAAGAATACAGAAATTCAGATAGTTCAGATTGATAGTTCAGATATAGAGGAAATGGAGGTGGAAAGCATAGATGGTGGTGATTCAGATAAAACAGAAGAATTGAATTTAGACACAGAGATGGAAATCAATTCTGATGAAACTGAAGTTATTGAGGAACCTGTGTTGAGGTCAGAAGAAACAGTGAATAGTTTAATTGTTGACAACACTTGTACAGATATTGTTCTTTATGACAGAGATAGGGTGATGGATTCTGAATCAGAAGAAATAAGATTAAATGAGAATTTGATCAGAAGGATGCAAAGTGAGTTAGTCAGAGCACTTAATGTCCAGAATATTCAACAAGGTGTAAAACTGATAAGGCCTATTGATCTATTGGGAGAAGAAGATAGAACTTTTGATTATTCTCATATATTTAAACATGAGTTTCGATTTAACTATGCTGATGAGATGAATACAGAAGAAGAATATGAGTGAGTGGAAGATTACTTTATGCCTTCTGAGTATATATTCAGAAAACCAATTGAGATCCCTAAGATTAACTTGCAAATTTTGGAGGAGCCTGTATGTGATTTTATCTTGGAGTTGAGTGATGTACCACTGGCTAGACAATTTCATGACGACATTTTTCCTGAGGAAATATATGAGAATCTCTATCACACAGAAGGAGATTATGAACTTTTGGAGAGCAATATTGATGGATTCATGGTTGACAGATCTCAGATGATTTATACAGAAGCCTCAAACAGATTCAGAATTCCTGATTCAAGACTACACATTCAGAAGAAGATTGAGAAAGTGTTGATGTTTCAACCAGAAGAATTCAATGGTCTGATCTTTGTTAGATTGGAAGTGCTGAAAGAAAGAAGTACAAAGGTTTCCATGTCTAGTTTTTATTTTCACAGATTAACTCTTGATGATCAGATATTTCTAGTTAAGTTCTTTGCGAGTACTGAAGAAACCTTGATAGAGATTGAGTGCAGAAGAATTCTGGGGATTTATGTCAGAAATATGTACTTGTATGATTTTCAATTGGCAATTGAAGGAAGAAAAGAGAAATGCAACTTGAATTGTACAACAATGATTTCAGGGTTTGGTGTATATTTGAAGGGATTTATAAATGAAGGAATGGAAACTGAAGGGTTTGCATATCCAGTTCAAGGAAGACTTGAAATATTCAAACTGAAGGAATTGGTGAAATATAGTGATGCAACTTTGAGTTGGTTACTAACTGAAATGAAAGTTAATGTTGCTACTGAAAGAGAAAATCTAAAGAAAAAATGTGTAAATTCTGTGGAAAGAAGATTAAATCTCAGAAGAAAAATCAGAAGCTGTGGTGAATGGTTATTATCAGAGGTTAATACTAAAAAGATGCTGCATAATGACTTTGTGTTTCCTGCTGAATATGAAGTGAATGAAATCCTTTCAGATGAAGTTGAAGAAGTTCAGCACACAACTCCTCAGAATGTGCAAATAACAAGTGTTGATCAAGCTGAACAATCTGAACCAAAAGAAGATGAGATGTCAATTGATTTGAATGGATACTTTCTTGAGTTTGATCTACCTGAGTTTTTCAAGCCTAAAGAGATACAATTTCTGAATGTATATTATGATAGACCAAAGGAGACTCAGATCTGGTTGGCAGAGAAATCAAGGTGTCTTGGGAAATCAAAACAGGCTGTATATTCAGACTTCTTAATCACAGGGATCAGAGAATTAAAAGTTAAACAATTCAGAAAGTTGGAATACTTGTCTTTTGAAGTTTTGAGAGAAGATGGCAAGGTATACTATTTCACTGATGCAGATTTTGAAAAGCTATCAGTAGTGGATTTCTACAGATTACACTGTATGTTGTGCTTCAAAGAATCAAGCAAAGATAAGACTGAAAGGAAGGCAAGAAGTGTGGTGATTGAAGCTATGTTTTACATCCTAAGATGGCATGGTTATACAGATTTTCAAATAGCTCTGTATTTGCAAAGGCCATGTGTTTATCTGGCAAAACCCAACACAGATCATGATCAGAAAAAGGTGTTAAAGACTGGAAGTGTTCTCAAACATCCAGATTTGGGAGTCTTTTTGAAAAACAAGAGTGAAAAGATCTTCTTCAGAGCAAAGGAGACTGCAAAATACTGTTCTGGAACTTTGAGATTCATCAAGCATAATTTAGAGAAAAAGATGTTGAAAACAAAGCAATCCAACATAACTCAGGAAGTGATGACTCAGCAGGTTGAAACTATTCAAGAAATTATTGTCAAGATCGACAAAAGGCTTAATCAAACAAATGTGCTCTTACATAAGATTGTTCCGGCCTTGAAAGATTTGGATGATGCAAAGTATCAGTTTATTTGACAAAAAGGGGGAGATTGTTAGATCTGAGTTTTGTCAATAAACCAAGTGTTAAAGATCTGATGAAAAGGCTCATATATTCTGATATGAAGGGTCAGAGTTCTGACTAAGAAGGCTCAGAAGTATTGCTTTGAAAGTTTACCAAGTACAGAAGTTCTGAGAAGCCTTGTCAGAAGAACGTTCAGAAGTTCTGAACAATCTGTTCAGAACTTATAACTAGATACTTTCCTTAGTGTTTAGTTAACTAATTAGGACACGTGTTTTGTTCCTATTAGTCATTCATATTTGTACCGTATCTTTAATATTTCCGTTGCTGTATATATAGTGGTTAGCACTACATTGCTAACTGATTCTTCCGCATATATTTGTATTCATCTTTTGTAATCTTTGAGATACTCTCTCTCTAAGATCTGTAATTCTGTTCTTCCTTGAATACAAATCAGTTTGATCATATTACTTCTCAATTACTATTACATACATTGATACATTGATTGTAAGAGTGAATCCTAGACTTACATATCCGCTACCCAGAAATGATGATCTCTTCGATCAGTTAGTTGGAGCTTGTTATTTCTCCAAGATTGATCTAAGATCCGGTTATCACCAGTTGAAGGTCAAAGAAGAAGACGTTCTGAAAACTGCTTTTCGCACAAGGTATGGTCATTATGAATTCTTAGTGATGCCGTTTGGTTGGACGAATGCTCCAGCTGCCTTTATGGACTTAATGAATCGGGTATGTAAGCTGTATCTTGATAAATTCGTAATTGTATTTATCGATGATATACTTATCTATTCCCGATCCAAGGAAGAGCATGCTCAACATCTTCGTTTGGTTCTAGAATTATTGAAGCAAGAAAAGTTGTATGCTAAATTTTCAAAATGTGAATTCTAGCTACGGAAAGTTCAGTATCTGGGGCATGTAGTTTCTGAGAAAGGCATCCAAGTTGATCCGATGAAAGTGGAAGCGATTGAAAAGTGGGAACCGCCGAGAACGCCAACCGAAGTACGTAGTTTTCTGGGTTTAGCCGGTTACTATCAAAAGTTTATAAAAGACTTCTCTCGTATCGCGACGCCTTTGACTAAGCTGACTCGGAAGAATCTAAAGTTCGAATGGAAAGCAGAACAGGATGAAGCATTCCGAATATTGAAAGAGAAACTGTGCAGCGCGCCGATTTTGTTGCTACCTGAAGGTTCTGAAGACTTTGTTGTTTATAGTGATGCTTCTAAACTGGGTTTGGGATGTGTACTTATGCAGCGTGGGAAAGTTATTGATTATGCTTCTCGTCAACTAAAAGATCATGAACGATAGTATCCAACACACGACATGGAACTTGCAGCAGTTGTTTTCACGTTGAAGATTTGGAGACATTATCTTTATGGTTCCAAATGTCAAATTTATACTGATCATAAGAGTCTCCAACATCTTTTCGATAAGAAAGAACTAAATATGAGGCAAAGAAGATGGCTAGAACCGGTGAATGATTACGATTGTGAATTTCTTTATCACCCGGGAAAAGCAAATGTAGTGGCCGATGCGCTGAGTCGTCAAGAGAGAAGTGGAACAATAAAAGCTATATCACTACGAGCCGAACTCCTACCTAATATCTTTGATGAATTGCTGAAGTG
This sequence comes from Saussurea involucrata, assembly GCA_033807775.1. Taxonomy (NCBI): domain Eukaryota; kingdom Viridiplantae; phylum Streptophyta; class Magnoliopsida; order Asterales; family Asteraceae; genus Saussurea; species Saussurea involucrata. The sequence continues at coordinate 26,090,439 of CM066312.1, forward strand.
CCAAATAGAAGCCTATCAGGAAGAACAGTTGAAATCAGAACGGTTAGTGGGGTTATCAGCATTGCTAGTAAAGGATGACCGTGGGTTGTTGTGTTTGGGAAACAGAATTTGGGTGCCTCGTTTGGGTGGTTTACGTGACCGAGTACTTCAAGAAGCTCATCAGTCGCGATTCTCTATACATCCAGGTACGAATAAGATGTATAAAGACCTGAAACAATTTTATTGGTGGCCAGGAATTAAAAGAAGCATTGCTCGGTATGTGGAAAATTGTACTACTTGTAAGAAGGTAAAGATTGAACATCAAAAGCCGTTTGGTCAGTTACAACGATTGGAGATACCGATGTGGAAATGGGATCAGATTACTACAGATTTCATCACAAAGATGCCAAGGACTTTAAAGGGATTGGATTCTATTTGGGTGATTATAGATAGGTTAACAAAGTCTGCTCATTTCTTACCGATAAAGGAAACTGATTCGATGGAACGCTTAGCCAAATTGTACATTGACGAAATAGTAACTCGACATGGAGTTCCAATCTTAATTATTTCAGATCGGGATAGTCGTTTTACTTCAAGGTTCTGGAGAAGTTTTCAAAAGGAGATGGGAACGAAGATAAAATTAAGTACAGCTTACCATCCTCAAACTGACGGTCAGAGTGAACGAACGATTCAGACATTAGAAGATATGCTTCGGGCTTGCATTGTTGACTTTGGGGGATCGTGGGATAAGCATTTACCGTTGATCGAATTTGCCTACAACAACAGTTATCATTCCAGCATACAAACAACACCGTGTGAAGTTTTGTATGGTAGAAAATGTCGAACACCTCTGTATTGGAATGAAGTGAGAGAGAAACAGTTAGCAGGACCAGATACAGTACAGTTAACAGCGGATAAGGTTACTCAGATTCGGGAAAGATTGAAAGTGGCTCAAGATAGACAGAAAAGTTATGCCGACCGACGCCGGAAACCGTTAGAGTTCCAAGTTGGAGATTTTGTAATGCTAAAAGTCTCACCTTGGAAAGGAGTCATTCGATTTGGAAAGCAAGGTAAACTTAGTCCGAGATATATTGGACCATTTGCAATTACGGAAAGAATTGGGGAAGAAGCTTATCGACTAGATTTACCTCCAGAGTTAAGCAGGATTCACAACGCTTTTCATGTGTCGAATTTTCGAAAGTGTTTGGTTACACCAGATCAGGCAGTGTCTCTACCAGATATACATGTTGATGAAAAGCTGAATTATGTGGAGGAACCTGAAGCTATTGTTGACCGAAAAGTCAAAGTCCTACGGAATAAGGAGATAAGACAAGTGAAAGTTCAGTGGCGACATCATAAGGGTCAAGATGCTACGTGGGAATCAGAGTCAGAAATGAGAGCCAAATACCCTCATCTGTTCACTTAACTGAATTCCGGGACAAAATACTTTTAAGGGGGAGATGTTGTAATAACTAGGTATTTTATTTAATTGTTTAAATTATAGTATTATAGTTAAAATGGATTTAGAATAGTTATGAATTTTAAAGACTTTAGTTAGTATTATATGGAGTAGAAGTTAAGGGGTAAGTTATAATTATTATTGAAAAGTTTATGGGTTAAAGTTGCCATAAGAGGAAAGTTTGGGGTTTGTTTGGTCTTTGTGCCAAACATCACACCACCACCGCCTCGTTTGTATTAGGATGGTAGGAGGTGTCTCAATGAGACACAAGTAACAATAGCAAAGGTGTTTGTGTGTGTTTTTTCTTTCGGTAAAGAGAACGGAGAGGAAAAGAGGGTGAATTCGACAAAGGGTTATGGAGGAGAAGAAAGAATCTGATTACTACAGCTGGGTTTAGGATTCACTTCAAGAAACAAAGGTATTAATCCATACAAATCCTTACTTTTATGGGTATTAGATTTTACTTGAGTTTTAAAGTGGGTTTTGATGATTTAGAAATGTTTTGGAAAATCTGAGAACATGGTTAGGTTGTGTTAATAGTCTTAAACGTATCTGCATAATTTCAGTAACATGCATAGCTTAAAAGATTAGATTTCTGGGTTTAGATGAACACAGTGGACTGAGACATTCAAGCAAGTCGCAACAGTGGGTTGCGACATGGTTGAATGTTATGATCTTCATGAAGTCGCAATAGTGGGTTGCGATTTGCTCATGAAGTCGCAATAGTGGGTTGCGATTTGCTCATGAAGTCGCAACAGTGAATTGGGACATGGTGTTATGTCGCAATAGTTGGTTGCGACTTGAGAAGGATGTCGCAACAGTTAGTTGCGACATGAGGGGGAAGTCGCAGTAGTTGATTGCGACTTGGTACTGTGTCGCAGTAGTTGATAGCGACTTGGTGTAGTATATTGCGACATAGAGTAATTCCATAGTTGATTGCGACTTGAGTCGAGGATTTCAGAACTTAGAGCTTTTAGTCTTAAAAAGAAATATTTTTACTTATTTGATATAGATTCTGTGAAACTGAACTGAAGGATTTGGAGTGCTCGATAAATAGCTTGGGAGGATTTTGGAATTTAGCGAAACAAGTGAGTTTTTACTTAAAATGTTTTCAAATGGAATACATGTATGTGAATGAATGTAATATTGTGCATATGGTGTTTATATGAGTATTACATTGCATGAGTGCTAGTTGGCCGGACTTACGACCGGTGAAAGTTGGCTGTACAGATGGACAATGGTGTTGGCTGTATTTAGTACAGCGGTGTATATTGATTAATTGGCTTGCTACCAATTAATATGGCCAAGAGAAAGAGAAAGAGAAAGAAATGAAAAGATACATGATGCATGAATCATAGTTGGTATTCTTATGTGAATTATGTGTACGATGTTGTGCAAATGTTTTCTTTAACTAACGGGGATTTCTCACTAGACCTTAAGGTCTAACCCTCATTTTTGTTTTAAAATATGTATTCCAGGTCAAGGAGCAAATAAGGGACAGTGATAGGATATATCATGTTTAGCTTTTTGGAAGAGGCATAATTATGAAGATTCGAGATGTGTTTTGTATATGGTTATGTTGCTATGACATTTTGTACTTTGTTATAAAAGTTAAAGTTTGTACTGAAAGACCTATCTTGTAAAGCTAAGGGACCGTAAATGAAATATGATGTATTTTGTGGTGAAATTATGTTATGAAATATATGTTATTTGTATATTGGGAATCGGGTTGTTACAGCTAGTTCTTGAGCTTGATCTTCGACTTCAGCGTAGAACTTTGGTTGACGTGAAACTTGTCTTTAGGGATCATAAGTAAACAAACTAAACTATCAGCGATCATCAATAAAACTGAACAGGCTCAGAGCTATATGATGATGAACAGTGTTCGCTGAATATCTAATCTAAAGAGTGAGAGTTCCTATCAGCGGTGCTGTAAAGTCTTAGTACTTATCAGCGATAGTGAAACTCTAATACATATTGTTTACTTACAATTTTCATTAAGTGTTTAAGAGAGGGTCATTATCAAATCACTGAGGGTTTGGATCAACATTTATTTTGAAATTCTGCATGCTGAAGCGAACTTCAGCGTTTAAGAGATAGAACGTACCTTGATATCAGCGAGTCAATTTGTTCAGAGATTAGATGATTAATAGGGGTATACAAGTTCATTTTATCATTGATCTAATGCTAACTACTGAGGATTTTACTCTTCTAGGTTTAGCATTCCAAGCTCGCTGATGAGAAAGTTGAATCTTGTCTCATCAAGAGGTTTGATGAAAAGATCAGCTAACTGAAAGTCAGTGGGAATAAAATGAAGTTCTATATCACCATTCATCACATGATCTCTAATAAAATGATACCTGATCTCGACGTGTTTGCTCTTTGAGTGTAGCACTGGATTGTTTGCTATGGCGATGGCACTTGTGCTGTCGCAATAGATTGGACTTTTAGAGAGCTGATGGTCATAGTCCAATAGTTGATTTCTCGTCCATAAGACTAGAGAACAACAACTTCCAGCGGCTACGTACTCAGCTTCAGCGATTGAGGTGGACACTGAGTTTTGCTTTGTACTTGTCCAACTCACCAGCTTTCCACCCAGGAGCTGACAACCTCCTGTGGTGCTTTTCCTATCCAATTTTCATCCTGCAAAATAACTATCTGAATAGGCGATTAGATCAAACCCTGAGTCTTTGGGATTCCAAAGACCTAGATTAGGAGTACCCTTAAGGTATCGAAAAATATGCTTTACAGCGATCAAATGAGATTCCTTAGGTTCAGATTGATATCGTGCACATAAACAAGTTGCATACGTAATATCAGGACGGCTAGCAGTAAGATATAGAAGAGAGCCGATCATCCCACGATACGCTGTGACGTTAACAGGTTTCCCTGAAGGATCTTTGTTAAGTGTCAGCGGCGGTGCCATTGGGGTTTTCATAGCTGAGCTTTAAGTTAAATCACTCTTTTTCAGCATATCTTTAACATACTTACCTTGGTGAATAAAAGTGCCTTTTTCATTCTAATTGATTTGAAGACCAAGGAAATATGTCAGTTCACCCATCATACTTATTTTATATTCAGCTTTCATTCTCTCAGCGAAACGAGTACATAAATCAGGGTTAGTAGAACCAAATATAATATCATCGACATATATTTGAACAAGAATGATATGACCTTTTACTTTCCTGAAAATAGAGTTTTATCGATTTTACCACGCTCAAAATTTTCAATATGGAGATAAGTTGAGAGAGTGTCATACCATGCACGAGGAGCTTGCTTTAAGCCATAAAGTGCATTATCCAGCTTATATACATAACCTGGATGCTTAAGATCAGTGAATCCTGGAGGTTGTTCAACATAGACTTCTTCATTTATCCTTCCGTTTAAAAATGCTGATTTCACATCCATTTGATATACCTTGAAGACTTTGTGAACAACGTATGCTAAGAATAGACGAATAGCTTCGAGTCTTGCCACTGGGGCAAATATTTCGTCGTAGTCTATCACTGACTTTTCAGATAGTCTTGGAACGAGATTCCAAACTTTGTTTCTTTCAAATTCAGTCAGCTCTTCTTGCATAGCGCAGACCCAGTTTGGATCTCTGAGGGCATCATCTGTTTTCTTTGGTTCAATCAGAGAAATAAAGTTAACAAATAAACAAATGTTACCTGCTCTTCGTCGAGTCTGAACACCAGCGTTTGGATCACCAAGAATCTGATCAATAGGGTGATTTATAGTCCATCGCTGAGCCGGAGCACGATTTGCTGACTCAATTTGAACTTCTGGAGGAGCTGAAGAAGAGGCTTCAACAACTTCAGGTAATTCAGGCAAGAGAGGAAGATTTTCAGATAGCATTTCATTCATTGGTTGCTGAGAAGTAGATGGTATATCTGAGGTAGATGGTTCAGAAGTAGGCATAGTGGTGAGAGGAACAGCTAAAACCCATGAAGATTCAGCTTCACTTGTCTGCATGCTTGGGATGATAGTAGGATCATCATCAGCGGTAGGAGTATTAACTTGAGGGATAGGAGCAGCTTCTGAATCACCAAGATGAGAAAACATCCATTGATTCAGTTCTTCAGTATCAACAGAAGGTCTTGAGTTCGCTAAACGGGATTCGTCAAAAGTGACGTGGATTGTTTTATCTACAGTTTGTCTTCTTCGATTGAAGACTCTGAAGGCTTTTGAGATAGAAGAATATCCAAGAAAAATTCCATTATCAGCTTTAGGATCAAACTTTCCAAGGGCATCTCTGTTGTTCAGTATGAAACACTGACATCCAAAGATGTGAATAAAGCTAATTGAAGGATTTCTCCCATGAAAAAGTTTGTAGGGTATTTTCTTGAATCTTTTGACAATCAGCGACCTGTTTTGAGTAAAACAAGCAGTGTTGACAACTTCTGCCCAGAACTGAGTAGGTAGATGAGAATCACTGAGCATTGATCGTGCATCTTCGATGATTGTTCGATTTCTTCTTTTAGCGACTCCATTTTGTTGCGGTGTTCTCACTGAAGAAAAGTTGTGAGAAATACCCTTACTTTCAAAGAAGTTTTCAAGGGAACTGTTTTTGAATTCAGTCCCATGATCACTCCTTATTGAACGAACGGTCATATTATTCAGGACTTTCATTTTCCTGACGAAAGATATGAGTTCATCAGGGGTGTCACTCTTAGAACGGAGAAACATAACCCAGGTATAGCGAGAGAATTCATCAACAATGACCAGTGTATATTTCTTTCCAACGATGGATTGTTTGTTGACAGGGCCAAACAAATCCATATGAAGTAGTTGAAGAGGAGATGACACTGAGGAAACTTGCTCAGACTTGAAGCTTGCTTTGGTTTGTTTCCCTTTTTCACACGCTGAACATAGAGATTCCTTAACGTATGAATGTTGAGGAAGACCAGTGACTAACTCTTTTGAGGAAAGAGTATTCAGTGTCTTGATGTTGAGATGAGAGAGCCTCTTATGCCATAGCCAGTTGACATCAGATGAGGCTTTTGAGAAGAAACAAGAGTTCTCAGTGGTCATCGAGTCCATGTTTATTACATAAACATTTTCCAAACGGTATCCGCTGAGAGCGACTTTCTCCTTTTTGTCAGTGACAAAGCAGGATTCCTTAGTGAAACACACTTTGTAGTCCTTGTCACATAGCTGACTAATGCTCAGAAGATTGTGCTTCAGTCCTTCAACATATGCGACTCTTCTGAAGGTAGTTGTACCATTAGAAAGTACACCAAACCCTTAGGTATAGCCTTTTCCAGTTCCACCAAAGGTCACTGAGGGACCTTTCTCTTCCTTATATTCAGCGAGCAGGTTCATTTTGCCAGTCATATGTCTAGAGCATCCGCTATCAAGATACCAGATACCCTTCAGGACCTGCAAACAAAGGAAGATTAGTTTGATTTAGGCACCCATTTTACTATGGGTCCACATTTGTCAGTGGTGGTAGAGGAAGTGGAAGGTTCAGCAGTCTTCGCAGCATTTGAAGATTCAGCTCAGGACTAGTCTTCACTTTGGTTAATTTCTTAACTTCAGTGGTTGTTTTCACCTTAACCTGATTTGCACCAGGATGGTCTTCTTTGCCTTGGCGGCAACCTTCTTTACCTTGGCTAATTTCTCAGCCTTGGTAGATGTGGGGCACTTACTAGCAATATGATCGGTAAGTCCACAGTGATAACATTTCCTATAGCTGAAGGTACCTTTAGGACCATAGGCATTTTTATTTGAAATTTTCAAATGGGCAGGGCCTGTACCAAGAATACCTTCAGCATCAGATCTTGGAGGAACCTTAGGTTCGTCAAGATTCTTAGCTAAGAAATTAATCCTAATCCTAGAAATTAATCGCCGAGCATGCTCATTGATCTTATCCTTAGAAGTTGAGGATTGATTAGCTGAAGGTTTAACACTCTTCAGCTTAGGTACTTTGGTACCCTTCTGAGGTTTTTGGAAAATAATTTTCTCTTTACCTTTTAGTTTAGAACTTAAGGTAGAGGTTTCCTCAGGAATAGGAGTTTTAGAAGACGAGCACTGAGACGAAGAGGTGTCAGGGATAGATGACACGAACATTCCAAACTTAAGCATGGAACGATCATTGGTTGGTTCTACAGCGTCAGCTTTGTAACCAAGACCACGTTTATCACTGAGGGGAATCTGAGTACCTAATATCTCAGTGATCGTTGTTAAGGATTTACACCATCCTTCAACAGTAGCCTTTTCAGCCTTTAATGCAGCGATAGCATCTTCTCGCTCAATACGAATGATTTGATTTATGTAGACAAATTTTCATCTATTTTAGAAAGCTTTTGAATTTCCAAATGACAATTCGTAAGCAATTCATCAAGATCAATATTTAGTTTTTCAGCTTTGGTCTTGCCATTCATGGCATTATATAAATCAATAGCCAAAAGATCGACGGTCCGACGTCTTTCGATGTCACTGAGGGCTGAAGTATGAGTATCAGTGAGAGAGTCTGATACCTGAGAGGTGGAGGTAGAAGTAGAGGGAATTTCAGCTTGTTCTTCCTCTTCTTCTATTTGAGTCATGAGGTAGAGATTGGCCTCATCATCATCTTCAGAGTCAGATGATTCTTCATCAGAAGCAGCCCAGTCATGATCTTCAGCGATCATGCATTTACCTTTCTTCTTAAAGCGTTTCAGCTTTGTATATTTTTCTTTTAGCTTCTTGTATTTGTCATCTCTAGCCTTGGGGTTAGAGGATTTCTTGTAGGAAGAAGATGAGGGTTTGAAGACTTTCTTTGACCAACATTCACTAGCAAAATGTCCTACTTTTTCACAGTTAAAGCAGGTAGCAGTTGCCTTATCTACAGGGGTTGGAGATTTTGGCTTGTCAGTGAGTGAAAGAGGTTTATTTCTTCTGAGGTTACTCTCTCTGGCGAATCTCCTGAATGTATTAGCCAGGAGTGCCAGTGACTCATTAATTTCTGAAGAATCAGCCTCTGATGATTCATCAGAGTTAGATTCCAACTCAGTGATAGTAACACTAGAGCGCTGAGTGGGCATTAACTCTGAGAGTAAAGCAAAAGGTGTGTTTTTGGAATCTTTTACAAGATTCTTCTTAAGATGACACGACTGCTCATGATTGAGCATAGTGCCAAATAAGGTAGAGAGGGTCATTGATTTCAGATCCTTTGATAGCTTAAGACACATTGAATAACTGTCCCAGCTTTCAGGAAGACTTTCTAGAAACTTTGTCAGGATCTCAAAGTTAGAATATTCCTTACCAACAGTTTTTAAGTCAATGATTAAACAGTTAAAACGTTGGTGAACTTCAGAGAGAATTTCATTCTTACCACAAATGAAACTTTCGTACTGTCTTACCAGGTTGATCTTTTTTGAATCCTAGACTTCAGATGTACCTTCATATTGAACACAGATTGTGTCCCACATGGCTTTAGAACTCTTCAGGTTCTTGATGGAGTGGTAGACTTCATCAGGAAGAGCCATAGAGATGATGGATCTGGCCTTAGTATCGATGGCCACCTTCTTGTTGTCTTCATCAGTCTACGTGCTAATTTCCCTGGGAATGATTCTTTCAGGGATGGCAGCTCTAGTAGCAGTGCCTGGAACAGCAGGGTCTATCATGAAAGGGACATATGGTCCATTTTCAATGTAGTAAGGTATAGTAGGAGATACACCTTCCAAAAAGAGCATCATCCTATTTTTCCAAAGATTAAAATTATCTTTGCTAAATCTAGGGGGTTTTGCAAGAGAGCCATTATCAATGTAGTTTGTATTTGTGGGGTTTGCCATAATGAAGAATAGCAAGGAAGAGAAAAGAATATAGTATAAGTAAGATCTTGTTTATTAGATTAAACAAACTGCTCTGATACCACTTGTTGGTCCCAAAGGGGGTACACAAGTTTGTAGAAGGGGGGTTGAATACAAACACATAATTTTTATCTTTCTAAATAGTTTATTGATATAATCAAACAATTTACAGTTTGTTGCAGAACAAGATTAAGGAATAAACCAAATCTAAACAAACTATGAGAACACTAAGAATTTCTTGCACTAGAAATAGAGATTAAGAAAACAAGAATACGAAGTAGAGTATTCTTTCACACAGTAAGTTCAGCGAGAGGGAATGGCAGATCTTCAAGAAATGAAGAAGAGTTTCCTTTATATACTACATGCATTTAATGCATGTCAGTATACCTTTACACCTAGCAGCCTCTGGTTGGTTGCATGTTTTGACTTCAGTAGACTACCTAGTGTCCGCATGATGAACAATGTAGAATAAGAGTTGGTTGTACGATTATGGACAAAAGGGATGTTCGTTCTGACACAAATCATACAGGGGTGTGCAACGGGATAAGTCGAAAGTTACTTGTAGATGAGGCTTCATGATCAGCGTTCGCTGAATGATTTCTTTATCAGCGAATAATAAAGTTCAGCGTTCGCTGAAGTCTTCTACTTGAAACTTCACGTTGAATGGACAAGTCTTGGCTTCGCTGATATCCGCATCAGGTCACTAGTAGACTTAGTCGCTGGTTCTTTGGCTTGATCTTCGACCTCAGTGTAGAACATAGTTGATGTGAATCTTGTTTTCAGGGATCATAAGTAAACAACATAACTATCAGCGATCATCAGTGAGACTGAACAGGCTCAGGGCTCATTGATGTACAGTATTCGCTGAATGCCTAAATTAAAGAACATGAGTTTCCTATCAGCGGTATTAAACAGACTTAGTATTTATCTTTGATAGTGAAACTCTAATACATATTGTCTACTTACAATTTTCACTAAGTGTTTCTCAGGGTCATTATCAAATCACTGAGGGTTTGGATCAACACAAAATGAAGAATTTTAAGATAAAATCAAAGTTTTGGAAAAGAAGCTTTACTTGAGAGGTCAAACTGATCAGACTATCTATTTGAACAGACCGAGGGTAAGAAATTCTTTCAATAAAAATTGGGGTCTTAGATATGAAAATCCTAGATATCTAGCAAAAGCAAATGCACATATTTCGATGATATATGATTTTAAATTTTTTAAATTTGCTAGATATTTCCCTGATCGTGCTATAAAATGGTTGAATTCAGAAGAGATTGATGAAATTGAAAAAGTCAAAAGAGAAACTACCACAAAGATGCAACTTCCGTTATGCAAAAGAAAACATAAAATATGAAAAGAATCCAAAAGGTTCGCTTTCAAATGACTATTTTGACATATTCAGTTAAACCAACTTGTGAACAACCGTTTGAAGCCAAACGATATGTTCCACCTTTGATTTTAGAAGGCAAAATAATTGAACTTGAGGATTCTATTCTTGAACAAAGAATACGATTTGAAATGGAAAAATATATTCTTTCAACTGTTCTTACAAATAGTTTTAAGGAAGCTTTTACTGTTTTTGAAAAGGAATTTAATTCAACTGTTTCAATGATAACAAAGCTGAAGTTCATACCAAACATGTGGAGACACCTGAATCAACTGATTCAGATGATTCTTTATGCAAGGCATTTGTGGGAGAATTCAATTTTGAATGTATTTATTTTGAAAAATATTTTAATCCTGAAGTTGATATTCAATCTTTTGATTCTGATGAAGAATTTGTCCCTTATGAAGCCGTCTTTGAATCATTCGAATTTGATTTTAGTGCAAATATCAAAGACAATTTTGGATCTGAATTTGCTTCTAAAGAGACACAAAAACCCGAGGTTTGTGATAAAGGAAAAGCTTATGAATTTGATTTTTGTAAAAAGCTTCCAGACCATACTGATTTTATTTTGAAAGATGAAAAATCTTCTAGTACTTTCTGCAAGGGTGAATGTTCAAACCCAAAGAATGAATTTTCTTCTGACAAACCCTTACAGAAACGACAGAGGAATAGAAAATCAAAGAAGAAAGCTTCTCACAATTCTAAAACATCTGATTCTAGATTTTCTGGTTTTTTAGATACGTTTGTGAAAAACAAGACAGTGAAGCAAGAATGGAGGGTGAAGTAAAAGTCTACTTTGCCGAACAAGCAAAATGTGAAAACTAGTTTGTTAAATCCAGATCCGTGCAACAAATATGAAATCGAAATAATGAGCAATAAGAACAATGATTTCAACTGGTCATCCCTGTTTAATCAGAGTGTTTACAATACAATTCAGAAAAGCAAATGAGACAACCAACTTGTTTTTCCAAGCTAGAAGAACATTATATATGCGGGCCCCTTGGTTAACAAGCCCACAACCCGTTCACTAATAGGCTAAAAAAGGCTATACAAGTTTGTAGAAGGGGGGTTGAATACAAAAACACAGATTTTACTTTTCTAAATTGTTTATTGATAAATCATTAACAATTTACAGCTTGTTGCGGAACAAGATTAAGGATAAACCTAAATCTAAACAAGTTGGAACACTAAGTTTCTTGCACTAAGAAAGAGAAGAAATTACTAATAATAACCTATCTCAAGATAAGAAGGATGAACTTGTCCAGAGTTAGCAAGTTACTTCAAAATGAAGCGAGTTCTTCTTCTTATATACTGCATGCATTTAATGCATGGCAGTTTACACTTTACACGTGGCAGCAGCTGATTGGTTGCATGTCATTGAGCTTTGTTGACAACCTTAGTAGCCGCATGTTTGAACAGTGTAGTATCAGAGTGGATGTACGATTTCAGACAATAAGGAGTTTCTTTTCTGACATATCGTACGGAGTCGTGCAAAGGTGGTTAAGACAAAAGTACTTTTACGGAGGACTTCATTATCAGCTTTTCGTTGATTTAGCGGTTTATCATTTTATATCAGCGAATGATAAAGTTCAGCAATAGCTGAAGTCTTGTACTTGATACTTCACGTTGAGTGGACAAATCTGAGTCTTCGCTGATCCGCATCAGTTCATTAGGAGACTTGTCGCTGGTTCTTGAGCCTGATCTTCGACTTCAGCGTAGAACCTATGTTGACGTGAAACTTGTCTTCATGGATCATAAGTAAACAACTAACTTATCAGCGATCACCATAAGGACTGAACAGACTCAGAGCATTATGGTGAACAGTGTTCGCTGAATGTTTAATCTAAAGAGCGAGAGTTTCTATCAGCGGTACTGTAAGATCTTAGTACTTATCAGCGATAGTGAAACTCTTATACATATTGTTTACTTACAATTTTCACTAAGTATATAAGAGAGGGTCATTATCAAATCACTGAGGGTTTGGATCAACAATCTCCCCCTATTTGATTATGACATAGCAACAGAGAAAATTGCTATTTTAATGAAAACATAAGGATAAAAAGAACTCATAAAATATTTGTCCCTTTTACTGTTTTCTGGGATCTTTTCTGTACTGATGGAGTAAAGTACTTTCGCTGAAATTTTTCTTTAAACTTTGTAAAGATTACAGAGGGAAGTGGAAAAATTACAAGTACAGCGAATACAATTACAAGTACAAAAGAATAACTGATACAATAGAAGAATGAGGCGATCCTATCAGTTTATAAAGGTTCTTCCTTAATGAGAAGTTCATCAAGGGTCTTTGTTGTGGGGATCATCCAGTCAGGGATATTTACTCCTTGATTCCTTTTGTTCAGCGCTTCTTCAAAAATCGAAGGTTTAAGATGCCATGCCTGAATGTCGTTTTTGAAGTCACACCAGTAGATGAGATCTTTCAGCTGTTCGATGGGAGTGATGGAGAGTTCATAGATACATTGAAAATGCTTTCGTCCATCCCAGTCAATGAAGAATATCCCGTAGGGTTTTCTTAAGACTTTCCTAGGGATGAAAGTCTCATCAGGAAGAAGAGATGTGTCAAGTGCAGAAAGGTCAGGTTCTGGACCAAGGACTTCTTCAAGGGAAAAACCAATACTTGTTTCGTTTCGTATCTGAGGACCCGAGTCTGAAGATTTAGACTTTTTCTTTGCAGAGGCCCTTCTTTTCTGAGTTTCGAGAGGAGGAGGAGGAGGAATATCCACACAAGAATAGACTAAGTCGGTCTGTTTGTTTATCAGCTTTTCAACATGATCCTTGTACTTAGACTGAGACTTCTGGATGGCTAATCTGATCTCCAACCATTCAGAGAGACCGTACTTCGTGATGGCTTCAACATAGAATTTTTCGTACTGCCCATTCTCTCTGAATATCTCGATTTCAGCGATTGAAACTTTGAGGGTTGATCTTCCAGCGATGAGTACCTTGATGATTCTAGAAGGTTGATACATGAAGTGTACCTTTTCTTTGCACCAGATTAAGGTAGACTTAGACACAGTTCTCTTTTCTTCAACGATCTTCTTGGCGTCTTCCCATAGCTGACGTTGAACTTCGATTGGAGTTCTTTTCAGCTTGGGGTCTTTCACCGATTGTTGAGTAAGCTTGATAGTGAGTTTTTTTGTCTTTTTCTTCAACTTCCCTTCTTTCAGCGATCAGACGTTCAGCTCTGAGGTGATCCTTGTATTCCTTTTGAGAAAGTTTGAACTTTGGAGGAATAGAAGGAAGTTGATCACGCTTCAGAATGATTCGCTGATCCTCGAACTTCTTTATTATCTCTTCCCTTCTTTTCTGATCCTCTTCACTTGGTTTTTGAGGAACCAAGGAATGTCTGTTTGTATGAGATAGCATCTGTTCTTCAGGTTCATCAGTTTCAGAGATCAAATCCAAGACTGGGATTATTTCTTCTGCGTTGGGAGCTGGGATTATTGTTGGTGAAGTCACAGCTGTAGGAACTTCAGCGATATCCTCAAACAGGGGAGAAGAGTAGCTGAAACACATCGATCGTACGAGTAAGAACTTGGGTAGAACAGAGAGAGAGAGAGAGAAAGAATGTGGTTGTGTATAGAGGTTGTATGGAGAGGAGAGCTGATAATGTGTAGATAGATAGATGAGGGATGTGTGTAAGGAAGATTTAGTGTACCTGACAAACTGGCTTTGGAAGCGAGATCATCAGATTGTCATTGTCTTCAGCGACACCTTTTCCTTTGCCCTTGTCAGCTTCAGACGCTTAAGGCTTTGATTTGGTCCGCTCCCCTGAAGGTTCGTTTATCAAGATCCCTTTAAGAACTGTAGTCCTCTGAGCAGGCTTGACGATAAAGGAGTCATCATCATCATTCTTTGGAGAAGAGGATGGTTCATCATCAGATAAGCCGATGGCTTATTCATCTTCAGATTCAGATTCTGATTCTTCAGCTTCTTCTTCGAGTTGCTCCCCCTCAGATACAGAGGTAAGCTTCTCGGTTCCCTCAGGGTTTTCATCTCCCTGAGGTCCAGCAGTTGTTTCTTCATTTGTCTTCTCTCCCTCTTCAGTAAGGGTGTGGTCTTCAGTCTTCTCCCCCTGATAGATTCATCATGGGGAAGGTCTTCAGATATCTTCTCCCCCCCTTCCTCATGATGAGTGGGGGAGGAATGGGAAGACTCAGCGGTAGGTTTGGGTTCCCTGTCTTCTTGGCCAGGGACCCCCATATACTCTTCAATCGCTGCTATTCTGTCTTCTAGGCCAGTAATAGCAGGATTTATCTTCAAGAGTTCAGCACGATCCGCCGTAGTAAAATGCGTCGGTGCAGGGGTAGGGGCGGTCATGTTGTTCAAGATCTGCTGCATCATTATCTTCATTGAAGTGACGTCAGTCTTCACAAAACTCATGTCAGTCTTCACAGCAGACATATCTCCTTCGAGTTTTCCAACTGATGTCTTCAGCGTTGTGACCTCGCTGGACATGGTTTGAACTGATGTTTTGATAGAGAGGTAGTCTGTGTAGATGTCAGCGAGAACTTTGGCAAATTTGCTGAGAGTTTTATCAACCTTCTCCAAGTCAGCTTTGGATACATTCTTTTCCACTACTGTTGTCAGCTTTGTAAGATTCTCTCCAGCGTTTGTTACAGCTGAAGAGTTGTCGGAGAGAGTAGTGGTGAGACCTGCCAGCTTCGTCTCCAAGTTCTTTAGAGAGGCGTTGATGTCTCCCAAATTAGGACCTGTAACATATAAGTACTTGTGAACAGAGGAAACCTCAGAAATTTGGGGTTCAGTTACAGTATATATGAGTTTGTGTATACCTGCAGGAGGGTCGACGACGTCATCAAAACTTCTGTGACCTGAAAAATGTTCCATGTCGTCAGCGAGAGTGCGTATACGCATGGACGTTCCTACAGGTCCTGTATCAGCTTTAGCATCTGGAGGAATGACAGGTGCTCCAGTGACAGCTGGATTAGAGTCCAATTGAGTAGAGGGAGGAGCGAAGGTTGAGAATGTTGGTTGGGTGCGGGGTTCAGCGTTGGATCCGCTGAGAATCACTTCTTCAGTCTGTAGAGAAACTAAAGGAGGTTGGGTAGATTCCAAGTTTATAACCTCAGCGTTTAGAGACGCTGAAGCTGGGATAGAATGGGAGGCTTGTTCAGCTGTGGCACAGTGTACCACTGAACGTTCCTTCAGCTCTTCGAGATGAGCTGAGGAGTCTTCAGCAAGAGATTGCTGGGGTTGCTCCTTGGTTTTCTTAGTTCTTTTGGAACTAACTTGGGTAGAGGAGTGTTTCCTTTTATGAGAAGGAATGGAGGTTGCAACTTGGGTATCAGCGATGGGTTTGTCCGCTGAAGGTGCTGCAGAAGTCGAAGAAGTAGGGTTGGGAAGAGTTAAAAGTGTAGAAAGACGTACCTCGTTTTCCACAGGTTTGAAGTCGAGCACCTTAGGGCCAACCTGAGAGTGTTTCAGGTCACCCTCTTTTGGGTAGTTGTCCTTTAGGCCTGTTTGGAAGACGGCGCTGATGAATCTTGGATATGGAACCCATGGAGATCAGTCAGCGGCGGAGTCTACTCTGAGTACAAGATCATCGTAGATTATCGATGCCCAGTCTATATGTAGACCTTTCAGCAAAACATATCCCATTGCTTGCTGAGGTTGAGCGGCTTGATCGGAGGAGCCGGTCTTTGTAGTCATGCAGCTGATTAAGTGAGCAAAGATGAAATTCATCTCGCTGGGTATTTTAGATTTCTTGATGAGGGTCAGCTTCTTCTCAGGCTTCTTGTCCCTCCCAGTTTCCCATACATAGCCCATTGCATCGAAGAATGCAGTGATGGCTTCCCTATCTGAGTGTTTCTTGTGGTCAGGGAGGGGAACAAAAGGTTTTTCTTTTGTGGCGAAGGGAAGGCTCAGGGCTTTGTGGATAATGGCAGGGGTTATTTTTATAGTGCCATAATCAGTATCATAGAGGATGCAGTCAATTGTTTTTTAGGAGTCTTTGGTTGATGGTAGCTGAGAGTGTCTGGCAGAATACCAGAACTGAGATAGCAATAGTTGATGTGCAGGAGGTGTTATGGTCAGGGCTGTGGAGATGCAACAATTTTTCAGGAAGTTCACAGCATCATTCAGATGTGTGACTTGCTTTCGAGGAGGAAACTCAAGAAGCGCATAGAGGTTATTTGACTTTGTCCAATCAAGTTCTTCAAGAGTGAACTTGACCTGAGGAGCCTTGATGATTTCCAATTCCTCAGTAGTATCAGCATTGTTTTCAGCGATTGTGTTCTTTACAGAGGAAATGTCAGAAGATGCAATTTCTGTATTATCAGTTCAACCAAAGATTAACAAATAAGAATAATCTTAATGTGGAAAGATTTTCCAATAAGATGGTTCGAATTTTGTCCATTTCATTCAGACAAAAAAATGTCTTAATGAAGATTAGGGTTTTTCTTGTTTTTTGAAAAACGAAATGCAAACCCAAAAAAAATATTGTTTTCCAGTTTTCTTTGAGAATTAGGATTCTAGAAAAACGTGTGAAGAACAAGTTTAAGATTTTGCGTTTAAACTTGAAGAACAACCATGAAAGGTTGTGTTCATAAAACCATGAAAGAAATGATTTCATTTGAAAAAGTTCTTTTGTTTGATCTTGTAAAAACAGTGAGAAGATCATTAACAAGTTTAAGTAACAGGTAAATAACAAAATTATTAACCTGGTTCGTTGAAGAAGAAGATGTTCTTGAAAATTTGAGAGCACAAATGCAACAGTAATTCTTTCTTGCTTGGAGGAGAAGTTTTTCGCATATAGGAAAAATATAAACCCAAAAAATGTTTATATAGTGAGATTAGAGAGAGAGAAAAAATCGAGCGGGAAAGTTTTTCATCATGACACGGACACGTGTTTGCATTTGATTGGATGGTAAACGAAACGTGCAAACGTGTGTCAGAAAAAGAACGTGTCGGGGCTTATCCGTGGCAATGACGTCACAACTGTCCTTTCATTTTCTAGGATGTCTTTGAGGTTTTGAAAACTCAGGGACACTTTTGAAAAATAAGAAGCACTGAATAGAAATATCAGTGTTGGTTTTAGAAATTTCAAAGTATCACTGATTTAGGAAGAGATATTCAGCGATGCAAGTTGTTTTGAAATCTTGCATTCACATGCGATTGTCAGCGAGAGAAAAACATACCTTGACATCATCGAATCATGTTTATTCAGAGAGAGAATGATAGAATGGGTTATACAAGTTTATTTTATCCTTGCGCTGATACAAATGTGAACCGCTGAAGATTTTACTCTTCAAAGTTCAGCATTCCAAGCTCGCTGATGAGAAGGTTGAATCTTGTCTCATCAAGAGGTTTGGTAAATAGATCAGCTAACTGATAATCAGTTGGGATAAAGTGAAGTTCTATATCACCATTCATCACATGATCTCTGATAAAATGATACCTGATTTCGATGTGTTTTGTCTTTGAGTGTAGCACTAGATTGTTGGCTATAGCGATGGCACTTGTGCTGTCGCAACAGATTGGAATATTTGAGAACTGTAGGTCATAGTCCAGTAGTTGATTTCTCATCCACAAGACCTGAGAACAACAGCTTCCAGCGGCTACATACTCTGCTTCAGCTGTGGAGGTGGACACTGAGTTTTGCTTTTTACTTGTCCAACTCACCAGCTTTCCACCCAGGAGCTGACAGCCTCCTGTGGTGCTTTTTCTATCCAATTTGCAACCTGCAAAATCACTATCTGAATAGGCGATTAGATCGAACCCTGAGTCTTTGGGATACCAAAGACCAAGATTCGCAGTACCCTTAAGGTATCGAAAAAATTCGCCTTACAGCGGTCATATGAGATATCTTAGGTTCAGCTTGATAACGTGTACACAAACAGGTTGCGTACATAATATCGGGTCGGCTAACTGTAAGATACAAAAGAGAGCCGATCATCCCACGGTACAGCGTGACATTAACAGGAGTACCATTAGTATCCTTATCTAGTGTCAGCGGTGGTGCCATAGGGGTTTTCATAGCTGAACTCTGAGTTAAATCGGATTTCTTACCAATGATTTCCACTTTGATTCTAGGAGTAGATCGCTAAATAGATCCACGCTTAATAAATCCAGAGATCTTATTTTTTGAATCAGAGGGATAAGTCACTGAAGCTTTAGAAGCGTTCAGCTTTGGTACAGAGGTACCCTTCTGAGGATTTTGGTTAAAAGCAATTCCTTTACCTTTGTTTTTAAAGACTTAGGTAGGTTTTGGATAAATAACTTTTTCTTTACCTTTAGAAGTTAAGGTAGAGATTTCCTCAGGGATAGGCGGTTTAGAAGAGGAACACTGAGATGAGAAAGTGTCAGGGATAGAGGATATGAACATTCCAAATTTAAGCATGGAACGACCAGTGATTGGTTCTAGAGTATCAGCTTTGTAACCAAGACCACGTTTATCACTCATGGGAATCTGAGACTTAATTATCTCAGTGATCTTTGTTGAGGAATTATACCATCCATCAACATTAGCTTTTTCAGCTTTTAATGTTGCGATAGCTTCTTCGCACTCGATTTTGACTAGCTGATTTAAGTGAACTTGATCTTTAAAATCTTCTTCAATTTTAGAAAGATTTTCTGTTTGAAGGTGACAGTTTTTAAGCTGTTCAGCGAGATCAAGGTTTTGATTTTCAAGCACAATTTTGCCATTCATAGCTTCATATAAACTTCTAGTCAAGAGATCGATCTTTCGAAGACTATCAGCTTCATCAATATTTGCAATATTGGTAAAGAAGGAAGGTGATACCTGAGTTGCAGAGGTTGAAGTAGAGGGAATGTCAGAATTTTCTTCCTCATCTTCAAATTTGGCCATGAGACATAGATTGGCTTCATCATCATCTTCAAAGTCAGATGATTCTTCTTTGTCTGAGGCAGCCCAATCATAGTCAACCATAAGGCCTTTGCCTTTCTTCTTAAAGGTTTTCAGATTTGCGTACCTTTCTTTCAGCTTTTTATATTTTTCATCTCTATTCCTGGGAATAAAGTTTTTCTTGGGAAAAGCTGAGGGTCTAGAAACTTTCTTTGACCTGCACTCGCTAGCAAAATGTCCTATCTTTTCACAGCTATAGCAAGTAGCAGTAGCCTTATCAACAGGGGTTGATGATCTTGGCTTGTCATAATAGCAAGAGGTTTATTCTTCTTGAAATTTCACTTTCTAGCAAATCTCCTGAACTTATTAGCCAGGAATGCCAGAGTTTTATCATTATCTGAAACGTCAGAGTCTGATGATCTTTCAGAGTTAGTTTCCAACTCAGTGACAGTGATAGTCGATCGCTGAGTGGAAGGTGACTCTGAGATTAAAGCAACAGGGGTGTTTTGGAATCTTTTACAAGATTCTTCTTAAGATGACTCGATTGCTCATGATTCAGCATCGTGCCATATAAGGTAGAAAGGGTCATTAATTTTAGATCCTTTGACAGTTTGAGACACATAGAATAACTGTCCCAGCTTTCAGGTAAACATTCTAAGAACTTTGTCAGTACTTCAAAGTTAGAATATTCCTTACCAACAGTTTTTAGATCTATTATTAAGCATTTAAAACGTTGGTGTACTTCAGAGAGAGTTTCATTCTTACCACAAATGAAGCTTTCATACTGTCTTACCAGGTTGATCTTTCGAGAGTGCTGGACTTCAGAAGTACCTTCATACTGAACACAGATAGTGTCCCACATAGCTTTTGAGGTTTTCAGGTTCATGACGGAATGGTAGACTTCATCAGGAAGATCCATGGAGAGTATGGATCTGGCTTTGGTGTCGATAGCCACTTTCTTCTTATCTTCATCAGTCCACATATGAATTTCCTTAGGAATCAACCTTTCTGGAATAGCAGGTCTATTCTCAGCGGCTGGAACTGCATCATCAATTCTTACAGAAATATTTGGGCCGTTTTCAAGATTGTAAGGCATAGTAGGGTCTACACCTTCTAAGAAGAGAATCATCCTATTTTTCCATAGATTAAAATTATCTCTAGAGAATCTAGGGGGTTTTGCAAGAGAACCGGTGTCAATATAGTTTGTGTTTGTGTTGGTAGCCATTAAGAAATAGCTAGGAAGAGAAATCTTAGTATAGATCACATCTTGTTTATGAGATTTAACAAATCTGCTCTGATACCACTTGTTGGTCCCGAAGGGCTATATAAGTTTTTAGAAGGGGGGGGGGGGTTGAATACAAACACACGTTTTTACTTTTCTAAATTGTTTATTGATAAATCAAGACAATTTACAACTTGTTGCGGAACAAGATTAAGAATAAACCTAATCTAAACAAGTCTTGAGAAACACTAAGTTTCTTGCACTAGAAAGAGTTAAAAGAATTACGAATAATAAGTTAACAATAAGGGAGGAATAAGAAGATGGTCCGAATACACTTCAAAACTGAAGTAAGGTTCTTCTTATATACTGCATGCATTTAATGCATTGAAGTATGGCTTTACACATGGCAGCAGCTGAGTGGTTGCATGTCATTGACCTTTGTAGACAACCTTAGTAGCCGCATGGTGCACAATGTAGAATCGGAGTTGTTGTACGATTATAGACAGTTCTGACAGTTCGTACAGTGAGGCAACCTTAGTAGCCGCATGGTCCGTTCTGACAGTTCGTATGGAGACGTGCAAGGTAGGTAAGACAATAGTAACATGCAGGGAGACTTCATGATCAGCTTTCGTTGAGTCAGATCTTTATCAGCGAATGATAAAGTCCAGCGATTGCTGAAGTCTTCTACTTGATACTTCACGTTGAATGGACAGGTCTTGCTTCGCTGATATCCGCATCAGTTCATGAGTAGACTTGTCGCTAGTTCTTGAGCTTGATCTTCGACTTCAGCGTAGAACTTTGGTTGATGTGAAACTTGTCTTCATGGATCATAAGTAAACAAACTAAACTATCAGCGATCATCAATAAAACTGAACAGGCTCATAGCTATATGATGATGAAAAGTGTTCGCTGAATATCTAATCTAAAGAGTGAGAGTTCCTATCAGCGGTACTGTAAAGTC
The DNA here is from genome assembly GCA_033807775.1 of Saussurea involucrata. Classification (NCBI taxonomy): domain Eukaryota; kingdom Viridiplantae; phylum Streptophyta; class Magnoliopsida; order Asterales; family Asteraceae; genus Saussurea; species Saussurea involucrata. The sequence goes on from CM066312.1 coordinate 26,112,082, forward strand.
TTAGTACTTATCAGCGATAGTGAAACTCTAATACATATTGTTTACTTACAATTTTCATTAAGTGTTTAAGAGAGGGTCATTATCAAATCACTGAGGGTTTGGATCAACATTTATTTTGAAATTCTGCATGCTGAAGCGAACTTCAGCGATTAAGAGATAGAACGTACCTTGATATCAGCGAGTAATTTGTTTAGAGATTACATGATTAATAGGGGTATACAAGTTCATTTTATCACTGATCTAATGCTAACTACTGAGGATTTTACTCTTCTAGGTTCAGCATTCCAAGCTCGCTGATGAGAAAGTTGAATCTTGTCTCATCAAGAGGTTTGGTGAAAAGATCAGCTAACTGAAAGTCAGTGGGAATAAAATGAAGTTCTATATCACCATTCATTACATGATCTCTAATAAAATGATACCTGATCTCGATGTGTTTGCTCTTTGAGTGTAGCACTGGATTGTTTGCTATGGCGATGGCACTAGTGCTGTCGCAAAAGATTGGAATTTTGGAGAGCTGAAGGTCATAGTCCAATAGTTGATTTCTCGTCCATAAGACTAGAGAACAACAGCTTCCAGCGGCTACGTACTCAGCTTCAGCGATTGAGGTGGACACTGAGTTTTGCTTTGTACTTGTCCAACTCACCAGCTCTCCACCCAGGAGATGACAACCTCCTATGGTGCTTTTCCTATCCAATTTGCATCCTGCAAAATCACTATCTGAATAGGCGATTAGATCAAACCCTGAGTCTTTGGGATTCCAAAGACCTAGGTTAGGAGTACCCTTAAGGTATCGAAAAATACGCTTTACAGCGATCGAATGAGATTCCTTAGGTTCAGATTGATATCGTGCACATAAACAAGTTGCATACATAATATCAGGACGGCTAGCTGTAAGATATAGAAGAGAGCCGATCATCCCACGGTACACTGTGACGTTAACAGGTTTCCCTGAAGGATCTTTGTTAAGTGTCAGCGGCGGTGCCATTGGGGTTTTCATAGCTGAGCTTTAAGTTAAATCACTCTTTTTCCGCATATCTTTAACATACTTACCTTGGTGAATAAAAGTGCCTTTTTCATTCTAATTGATTTGAAGACCAAGGAAATATGTCAGTTCACCCATCATACTTATTTTATATTCAGCTTTCATTCTCTCAGCGAAACGAGTACATAAATCAGGGTTAGTAGAACCAAATATAATATCATCGACATATATTTGAACAAGAATGATATGACCTTTTACTTTCCTGAAAAATAGAGTTTTATCGATTTTACCACGCTCAAAATTTTCAATATGGAGATAAGTTGAGAGAGTGTCATACCATGCACGAGGAGCTTGCTTTAAGCCATAAAGTGCATTATCCAGCTTATATACATAACTTGGATGCTTAGGATCAGTGAATCCTGGAGGTTGTTCAACATAGACTTCTTCATTTATCCTTCCGTTTAGGAATGTTGATTTCACATCCATTTGATATACCTTGAAGACTTTGTGAACAACGTATGCTAAGAATAGACGAATAGCTTCGAGTCTTGCAACTGGGGCAAATGTTTCGTCGTAGTCTATCACTGACTTGTCAGATAGTCTTGGAACGAGATTCCAAACTTTGTTTCTTTCAAATTCAGTCGGCTCTTCTTGCATAGCGCTGACCTAGTTTGGATCTCTGAGGGCATCATCTATTTTCTTTGGTTCAATCAGAGAAATAAAGTTAACAAATAAACAAATGTTACATGCACTTCGTCGAGTCTGAACACCAGCGTTTGGATCACCAAGAATCTGATCAATAGGGTGATTTATAGTCCATCGCTGAGCCGGAGCATGATTTGCTGACTCAATTTGAACTTCTGGAGGAGCTAGAGAAGAGTCTTCGACAACTTCAGGTATTTCAGGCAAGAGAGGAAGATGTTCAGATAGCATTTCATTCACTGATTGCTGAGAAGTAGATGGTATACCTGAGGTAGATGGTTCAGAAGCAGGCATAGTGGTGAGAAGAACAGCTGAAACCCATGAAGATTCAGCTTCACTTGTCTGCATGCTTGGGATGATAGTAGGATCATCATCAGCGGTAGGAGTATTAACTTGAGGGATAGGAGCAGCTTCTGAATCACCAAGATGAGAAAACATCCATTGATTCAGTTCTTCAGTATTACCAGAAGGTCTTGAGTTCGCTAAACGGGATTCGTCAAAAGTGACGTGGATTGTTTCTTCTACAGTTTGTCTTCTTCGATTGAAGACTCTGAAGGCTTTTGAGATAGAAGAATATCCAAGAAAAATTCCATTATCAGCTTTAGGATCAAACTTTCCAAGGGCATCTCTGTTGTTCAGTATGAAACACTGACATCCAAAGTTGTGAATAAAGATAATTGAAGGCTTTCTCCCATGAAAATGTTTGTAGGCTATTTTCTTGAATATTTTGACAATCAGCGACCTGTTTAGAGTAAAACAAGCAGTGTTGACAGCTTCTGCCCAGAACTGAGTAGGTAGATGAGAATCACTGAGCATTGATCGTGCATCTTCGATGATTGTTCGATTTCTTCTTTTAGCGACTCCATTTTGTTGCGGTGTTCTCACTGAAGAAAAGTTGTGAGAAATACCCTTACTTTCAAAGAAGTTTTCAAGGGAACTGTTTTTGAATTCAGTCCCATGATCACTCCTTATTGAGCGAACGGTCATATTATTCAGGACTTTCATTTTCCTGACGAAAGAGATGACTTCATTAGGGGTGTCACTCTTAGAACGGAGAAACATAACCCAGGTATAGCGAGAGAATTCATCAACAATGACCAGTGTATATTTCTTTCCAGCGATGGATTGTTTGTTGACAGGGCCAAACAAATCTATATGAAGTAGTTGAAGAGGAGATGACACTGAGGAAACTTGCTCAGACTTGAAGCTTGCTTTGGTTTGTTTCCCTTTTTCACACGCTGAACATAGAGATTCCTTAGCGTATGAATGTTGAGGAAGACCAGTGACTAACTCTTTTGAGGAAAGAGTATTCAGTGTCTTGAAGTTGAGATGAGAGAGCCTCTTATGCCATAGCCAGTTGACATCAGATGAGGCTTTTGAGAAGAAACAAGAGTTCTCAGTGGTCGTCGAGTCCATGTTTATTACATAAACATTTTCCAACGGTATCCGCTGAGAGCGACTTTCTCCTTTTTGTCAGTGACAAAGCAGGATTCCTTAGTGAAACACACTTTGTAGTCCTTGTCACATAGCTGACTAATGCTCAGAAGATTGTGCTTCAGTCCTTCAACATATGCGACTCTTCTGAAGGTAGTTGTACCATTAGAAAGTACACCAAACCCTCAGGTATAGCCTTTTCCAGTTCCACCAAAGGTCACTGAGGGACCTTTCTCTTCCTTATATTCAACGAGCAGGTTCTTTTTTCCAGTCATATGTCTAGAGCATCCGCTATCAAGATACCAGATACCCTTCAGGACCTGCAAACAAAGGAAGATTAGTTTGATTTAGGCACCCATTTTACTATGGGTCCACATTTGTCAGTGGTGGTAGAGGAAGTGGAAGGTTCAGCAGTCTTCGCAGCATTTGAAGATTCAGCTTCAGGACTAGTCTTCACTTTGGTTAATTTCTTAACTTCAGTGGTTGTTTTCACCTTAACCTGATTTGCACCAGGATGGTCTTCTTTGCCTTGGGGGCAACCTTCTTTACCTTGGCTAATTTCTCAGCCTTGGTAGATGTGGGGCACTTACTAGCAATATGATCGGTAAGTCCACAGTGAAACATTTCCTATAGCTGAAGGTAACTTTAGGACCATAGGCATATTTATTTGAAATTTTCAAATGGGCAAGGCCTGTACCAAGAATACCTTCAGCATCAGATCTTATCTTGGAGGAACCTTAGGTTCGTCAAGATTCTTAGCTAAGAAATTAACCCTAATCCTAGAAATTAATCGCCGAGCATGCTCATTGATCTTATCCTCAGAAGTTGAGGATTGATTAGCTGAAGGTTTAACACTCTTCAGCTTAGGTACTTTGGTACCCTTCTGGGGTTTTTGGAAAATAATTTTCTCTTTACCTTTAAGTTTAGAACTTAAGGTAGAGGTTTCCTCAGGAATAGGAGTTTTAGAAGACGAGCACTGAGACGAAGAGGTGTCAGGGATAGATGACACGAACATTCCAAACTTAAGCATGGAACGATCATTGGTTGGTTCTTCAGCGTCAGCTTTGTAACCAAGACCACGTTTATCACTGAGGGTAATCTGAGCACCTAATATCTCCGTGATCGTTGTTAAGGATTTACACCATCCTTCAACAGTAGCCTTTTCAGCCTTTAATGCAGCGATAGCATCTTCTCGCTCAATACGAATGATTTGATTTATGTAGACAAATTTTCATCTATTTTAGAAAGCTTTTGAATTTCCAAATGACAATTCGTAAGCAATTCATCAAGATCAATATTTAGTTTTTCAGCTTTGGTCTTGCCATTCATGGCATTATGTAAATCAATAGCCAAAAGATCGACGGTCCGACATCTTTTGATGTCACTGAAGGCTGAAGTATGAGTATCAGTGAGAGAGTTTGATACTGGAGAGGTGGAGGTAGAAGTAGAGGGAATTTCAACTTGTTCTTCCTCTTCTTCTATTTGAGCCATGAGGCAGAGATTGGCCTCATCATCATCTTCAGAGTCAGATGATTCTTCATCAGAAGCAGCCTAGTCATGATCTTCAGCGATCATGCCTTTACCTTTCTTCTTAAAGCGTTTCAGCTTTGTATATTTTTCTTTCAGCTTCTTGTATTTGTCATCTCTAGCCTTGGGGTTAGAGGATTTCTTGTAGGAAGAAGATGAGGGTTTGAAGACTTTCTTTGACCAGCATTCACTAGCAAAATGTCCTACTTTTTCACAGTTAAAGCAGGTAGCAGTTGCCTTATCTACAGGGGTTGAAGATTTTGGCTTGTCAGTGAGTGAAAGAGGTATATTTCTTCTGAAGTTACTCTCTCTGGCGAATCTCCTGAATGTATTAGCCAGGAGTGCCAGTGACTCATCAATTTCTGAAGAATCGGCCTCTGATGATTAGATTCCAACTCAGTGATAGTAACAGTAGAGCGCTGAGTGGGCATTAACTCTGAGAGTAAAGCAAAAGGTGTGCTTTTGGAATCTTTTACAAGATTTTTCTTAAGATGACACGACTGCTCATGATTGAGCATAGTGCCAAATAAGGTAGAGAGGGTCATTGATTTCAGATCCTTTGATAGCTTAAGAGACATTGAATAACTGTCCCAGCTTTCAGGAAGACTTTCTAGAAACTTTGTCAGGATCTCAAAGTTAGAATATTCCTTACCAACAGTTTTTAAGTCAATGATTAAACAGTTAAAACGTTGGTGAACTTCAGAGAGAGTTTCATTCTTACCACAAATGAAACTTTCGTACTGTCTTACCAGGTTGATCTTTTTTGAATCCTGGACTTCAAATGTACCTTCATATTGAACACGGATTGTGTCCCACATGGCTTTAGAACTCTTCAGGTTCATGATGGACTGGTAGACTTCATCAGGAAGAGCCATAGAGATGATGTATACGGCCTTAGTATCGATGGCCACCTTCTTCTTGTCTTCATCAGTCCACGTGCTAATTTCCCTTGGAATGATTCTTTCAGGGATGGCAGCTCTAGTAGCAGTGCCTGGAACAGCAGGGTCTATCATGAAAGGGGCATATGGTCTATTTTCAATGTAGTAAGGTATAGTAGGATCTACACCTTCCAGAAAGAGCATCATCCTATTTTTCCAAAGATTAAAACAATCTTTGCTAAATCTAGGGGGTTTTGCAAGAGAGTCATTATCAATGTAGTTTGTATTTGTGGGGTTTGCCATAATGAAGAATAGCAAGGAAGAGAAAAGAATATAGTATAAGTAAGATCTTGTTTATTAGATTAAACAAACTGCTCTGATACCACTTGTCGGTCCCAAAGGGGGTACACAAGTTTGTAGAAGGGGGGTTGAATACAAACACATAATTTTTATCTTTCTAAATAGTTTATTGATATAATCAAACAATTTACAGTTTGTTGTGGAACAAAATTAAGGAATAAACCAAATATAAACAAACTATGAGAACACTAAGAATTTCTTGCACTAGAAATAGAGATTAAGAAAACAAGAATACTAAGGAGAGTATTCTTTCACACAGTAAGTTCAGCGAGAGGGAATGGCCGATCTTCAAGAAATGAAGAAGAGTTTCCTTTATATATTACATGCACTTAATGCATGTCAGTATACCTTTACACCTAGCAGACTCTGGTTGGTTGCATGTTTTGACTTCAGTAGACTACCTAGTGGCCGCATGATGAACAATGTAGAATCAGAGTTGGTTGTACGATTATGGACAAAAGGGATGTCCGTTCTGACACAAATCGTACGGGGGCGTGCAACGGGATAAGAAGAAAATTACTTGTACACGAGGCTTCATGATCAGCGTTCGCTGAATGATTTCTTTATCAGCGAATGATAAAGTTCAGCGTTCGCTGAAGTCTTCTACTTGAAACTTCACGTTGAGTGGACAAGTCTTGGCTTCGCTGATATCCGCATCAGGTCACTAGTAGACTTAGTCGCTGGTTCTTTGGCTTGATCTTCGACTTCAGTGTAGAACATAGTTGATGTGAATCTTGTCTTCAGGGATCATAAGTAAACAACATAACTATCAACGATCATCAGTGAGACTGAACAGGCTCAGGGCTCATTGATGTACAGTGTTTGCTGAATGCATAAATTAAAGAACATGAGTTTCCTATCAGACTATCTATTTGAACAGACCGAGGGTAAGAAATTATTTCGATAAAAATTGGGGTCTTAGATATGAAAATCCTAGATATCTAGCAAAAGCAAATGCACATATTTCGATGATATATGATTTTAAATTTTTTAAATTTGCTAGATATTTCCCTGATCGTGCTATAAAATGGTTGAATTCAGAAGAGATTGACGAAGTTGAAAAAGTTAAAAGAGAAACTACCACAAAGATGCAACTTCCGTTTTGTTATGCAAAAGAAAACATAAAATATGAAAAGAATCCGAAAGGTTGGCTTTCAAATGACTATTTTGACATATTCAGTTAAATCAACTTGTGAACAACCGTTTGAAGCCAAACGATATGTTCCACCTTTGATTTTAGAAGGCAAAATAATTGAACTTGAGGATTCTATTCTTGAACAAAGAATACGATTTGAAATGGAAAAATATATTCTTTCAACTGTTCCTACAAATAGTTTTAAGGAAGCTTTTACTGTTTTTGAAAAGGAATTTAATTCAACTGTTTCAATGATAACAAAGTTGAAGTTCATACCAAACATTTGGAGACACCTGAATCAACTGATTCAGATGATTCTTTATGCAAGGCATTTGTGGGAGAATTCAATTTTGAAAGTATTTATTTTGAAAAAGATTTTAATCTTGAAGTTGATATTCAATCTTTTAATTTTGATGAAGAATTTGTCCCTTATGAAGCCGTCTTTGAATCATTCGAATTTGATTTTAGTGCAAATATCTAAGACAATTTTGGATCTGAATTTGCTTCTAAAGAGACACCAAAACCCGAGGTTTGTGATAAAGGAAAAGCTTATGAATTTGATTTTTGTAAAAAGCTTCCGGACCATACTGATTTTATTTTGAAAGATGAAAAATCTTCTAGTACTTTCTGCAAGGGTGAATGTTCAAACCCAAAGAATGATTTTTCTTCTGACAAACCCTTACAGAAACGACAGAGGAATAGAAAATCAAAGAAGAAAGCTTCTCACAATTCTAAAACAAATGATTCTAGATTTTCTGGTTTTTCAGATACGTTTGTGAAAAACAATACAATGAAGCAAGAATGGAGGGTGAAGTAAAAGTCTACTTTGCCGAACAAGCAAAATGTGAAACTAGTTTGTTAAATCCAGATCTGTGCAACAAATATGAAATCGAAATAATGAGCAATAAGAACAATGATTTCAACTGGTCATCCCTGTATTATGCTTTAATCAGAGTGTTTACAATACAATTCAGAAAAGCAAATGAGACAACCAACTTGTTTTTCCAAGCTAGAAGAACATTATATATGCAGGCCCGTGGTTAACAAGCCCACGACCCGTTCACTAATAGGCTAAAAAAAGGCTATGCAAGTTTGTAGAAGGGGGGGGGGGGTTGAATACAAACACACAGATTTTACTTTTCTAAATTGTTTATTGATAAATCATTAACAATTTACAGCTTGTTGCGGAACAAGATTAAGGATAAACCTAAATCTAAACAAGTTGGAAGACTAAGTTTCTTGCACTAAGAAAGAGAAGGAAATTACTAATAATAACCTATCTCAAGATAAGAAGGATGAACTTGTCCAGAGTTAGCAAGTTACTTCAAAATGAAGCGAGTTCTTCTTCTTATATACTGCATGCATGCATTTAATGCATGGCAGTTTACACTTTACACGTGGCAGTAGCTGATTGGTTGCATGTCATTGACCTTTGTTGACAACCTTAGTAGCCGCATGTTTGAACAGTGTAGTATCAGAGTGGTTGTACGATTTCAGACAATAAGGAGTTTCTTTTCTGACATATCGTACGGAGTCGTGCAAGGGTGGTTAAGACAAAAGTACTTTGTACGGAGGACTTCATGATCAGCTTTTTGTTGATTTAGCGGTTTATCATTCTATACCAGCGAATGATAAAGTTCAGCGATAGCTGAAGTCTTGTACTTGATACTTCACGTTGAGTGGACAAATCTGAGTCTTCGCTGATCCGCATCAGTTCATTAGGAGACTTGTCGCTGGTTCTTGAGCTTGATCTTCGACTTCAGCGTAGAACCTATGTTGACGTGAAACTTGTCTTCAGGGATCTTAAGTAAACAACTAACTTATCAGCGATCACCATAAGGACTGAACCGACTCAGAGCATTATGGTGAACAGTATTCGCTGAATGTTTAATCTAAAGAGCGAGAGTTCCTATCAGCGGTACTGTAAGATCTTAGTACTTATCAGCGATAGTGAAACTCTGATACATATTGTTTACTTACAATTTTCACTAAGTATATAAGAGAGGGTCATTATCAAATCACTGAGGGTTTGGATCAACAATCTCCCCTATTTGATTATGACATAGCAACAGAGAAAATTGCTATTTTAATGAAAACATAAGGATAAAAAGAACTCATAAAATATTTGTCCCTTTTACTGTTTTCTGGGATCTTTTCTGTACTGATGGGGTAAAGTACTTTCGCTGAAATTTTTCTTTAAACTTTGTAAAGATTACAGAGGGAAGTGGAAAAATTACAAGTAGAGCGAATACAATTACAAGTACAAAAGAATAACTGATACAATAGAAGAATGAGGCGATCCTATCAGTTTTTAAAGGTTCTTCCTTAATGAGAAGTTCATCAAGGGTCTTTATTGTGGGGATCATCCAGTCAGGGACATTTACTCCTTGATTCCTTTTGTTCAGCGCTTCTTCAAAAATCAAAGGTTTAAGATGCCGTGCCTGAATGTCGTTTTTGAAGTCACACCAGTAGATGAGATATTTCAGCTGTTCGATGGGAGTGATGGAAAGTTCAGAGATACGTTGAAAACGCTTTCGTCCATCCCAGTCAATGAAGAATATCCCGTAGGGTTTGCTTAAGACTTTCTCAGTGATGAAAGTCTCATCAGGAGGAAGAGATGTGTCAAGTGCAGAAAGGTCAGGTTCTGGACCAAGGACTTCTTCAAGGGAAAAACCAATACCTGTTTCGTTTCGTATCTGAGGACCTGAGTCTGAAGATTTTGACTTTTTCTTTGCAGAGGCCCTTCTTTTCTGACTTTCGAGAGGAGGAGGAGGAGGAGGAATATCCACACATGAATAGACTAAGTCGATCTGTTTGTTTATCAGCTTTTCAACATGATCCTTGTACTTAGACTGAGACTTCTGGATAGCTAATCTGATCTCCAACCATTCAGAGAGACCGTACTTCGTGATGGCTTCAGCATAGAATTTTTCGTACTGTCCATTCTCTCTGAATATCTCGATTTCAGCGATTGAAACTTTGAGGGTTGATCTTCCAGCGATGAGTACCTTGATGATTCTGGAAGGTCGATACCTGAAGTGTACCTTTTCTTTGCACCAGATTAAGGTAGATTTAGACACAGTTCTCTTTTCTTCAACGATCTTCTTGGCGTCTTCCCATAGCTGACGTTGAACTTCGATTGTAGTTCTTTTCAGCTTGGGGTCTTTCACCGATTGTTGAGTAAGCTTGATGGCGAGTTTTCTGTCTTTTTCTTCAACTTCCCTTCTTTCAGCGATCAGACGTTCAGCTCTGAGGTGATCCTTGTATTACTTTTGAGAAAGTTTGAACTTTGGAGGAATAGAAGGAAGTTGATCACGCTTCAGAATGATTCGCTGATCCTCGAACTTCTTTATTATCTCTTCTCTTCTTTTCTGATCCTCTTCACTTGGTTTTTGACGAACCAAGGAAGGTCTGTTTGTATGAGGGAGCATCTGTTCTTCAGGTTCATCTGTTTCAGAGATCAAATCCAAGACTGGGATTATTTCTTCAGCGTTGGGAGCTGGGATTATTGTTGGTGAAGTCGCAGCTGTAGGAACTTCAGTGATATCCTAAAACAGGGGAGAGGACTAGCTGAAACACAGCGATCGTACGAGTAAGAACTTGGGTAGAACAGAGAGAGAGAAAGAATGTGGTTGTGTATGGAGAGGAGAGCTGATAATGTGTAGATAGATAGAGGAGGGATGTGTGTAAGGAAGATTTAGTGTACCTGACAAACTGGTTTTGGAAGCGAGATCATCAGATTGTCATTGTCTTCAGCGAAACCTTTTTCTTTGCCCTTGTCAGCTTCAGACGCTGAAGGCTTTGATTTGGTCCGCTCCCCTGAAGGTTCGTTTATCAAGATACCTTTAAGAACTGTAGTCCTCTGAGCAGGCTTGACGATAAAGGAGTCATCATCATCATCATCGTCATCATCATCATTCTTTGGAGAAGAGGATGGTTCATCATCAGATAAGTCGATGGCTTCTTCATCTTCAACTTCAGATTCAGATTCTTCAGCTTCTTCAGCTTCTTCTTCGAGTTGCTCCCCCTCAGGTACAGAAGTAAGCTTCTCGGTTCCCTCAGGGTTTTCATCTCCCTGAGGTCCAGCGGTTGTTTCTTCATTTGTCTTCTCACCCTCTTCAGTAAGGGTGAGGTCTTCAGTCTTCTCCCCCTGATAGATTCATCATGGGGAAGGTCTTCAGATATCTTCTCCCCCCCTTCATCATGATGAGTGGGGGAGGAATGGGAAGACTCGGTAGTAGGTTTGGGTTCCCTGTCTTCTTGGCCAGGGACCCCCATATACTCTTCAATCGCTGCTATTCTGTCTTCTAGGCCAGTAATAGCAGGATTTATCTTCAAGAGTTCAGCACGATCCGCCGTAGTAAAATGCGTCGGTGCAGGGGCAGGGGCGGTCATGTTGTTCAAGATCTGCTGCATCATGGTCTTCATTGAAGTGACGTCAGTCTTCACAGAACTCATGTCAGTCTTCACTGAACTGACGTCAGTCTTCACAGCAGACATATCTCCTTCGAGTTTTCCAACTGATGTCTTCAGCGTTGTGACCTCGCTGGACATGGTTTGAACTGATGTTTTGATAGAGAGGTAGTTTGTGTAGATGTCAGCGAGAACTTTGGCAAAGTTGCTGAGAGTTTTATCAACCTTCTCCAAGTCAGCTTTGGAGGCATTCTTCTCCACTACTATTGTCAGCTTTGTAAGATTCTCTCCAACGTTTGTTACAGCTGAAGAGTTGTCGGAGAGAGTAGTGGTGAGACCTGTCAGCTTCATCTCCAAGTTCTTCAGAGAGGCGTTGATGTCTTCCAAATTAGGACCTGTAACATATAAGTACTTGTGAACAGAGGAAAGCTCAGAAGTTTGGGGTTCAGTTACAGTGTATATGGGTTGGTGTATACCTGCAGGAGGGTCGACGAAGTCATCAAAACTTCTGTGACCTGAAAAATGTTCCATGTCGTCAGCGAGAGTGCGTATACGCATGGACGTTCCTACAGGTCATGTATCAACTTTAGCTTCTGGAGGAATGACAGGTGCTCTAGTGACAGCTGGATTAGAGTCCAATTGAGTAGAGGGAGGAGCGAAGGTTGAGAATGTGGGTTGGGTCCGGGGTTCAGCGTTGGATCCGCTGAGAATCACTTCTTCAGTCTGTAGAGAGACTAAAGGAGGTTGGGTAGATTCCAAGTTTATAACCTCAGCGTTTAGAGACGCTGAAGCTGGGATAGAATGGGTGGCTTGTTCAGCTGTGGCAGAGCGTACCACTGAACGTTCCTTCAGCTCTTCGAGATGAGCTGAGAAGTCTTCAGCAAGAGATTGCTGGGGTTGCTCCTTGGTTTTCTTAGTTCTTTTGGAACTAAGTTGGGTAGAGGAATGTTTCCTTTTATGAGAAGGAATGGAGGTTGCAGCTTGGGTATCAGCGATGGGTTTATCCGTTGAAGGAGCTGCAGAAGTCGAAGAAGTAGGGTTGAGAAGAGTTAAAAGTGTAGAAATATGTACCTCGTTTTCCACAGGTTTGAAGTCGAGCACCTTAGGGCCAACCTGCGAGAGTTTCAGGTCACCCTCTTTTGGGTAGTTGTCCTTCAGGCCTGTTTGGAAGACGGCGCTGATGAATCTTGGATATGGAACCCATGGAGATCGATCAGCGGCGGAGTCTACTCTGAGTACAAGATCATCGTAGATTATCGATGCCCAGTCTATATGTAGACCTTTCAGCAAAGCATATCCCATTGCTTGCTGAGGTTGAGCGGCTTGATCAGAGGAGTCGGTCTTTGCAGTCATGCAGCTGATTAAGTGAGCGAAGATGAAATTCATCTCGCTGGGCATTTTAGATTTCTTGATGAGGGTCAGCTTCTTCTCAGGCTTCTTGTCTCTCCCAAATTACCATACATAGCCCAGTGCATCGAAGAATGCAGTGATGGCTTCCCTATCTGAGTGTTTCTTGTAGTCAGGGAGGGGAACAAAAGGTTTTTCTTTTGTGGCGAAGGGAAGGCTTAGGGCTTTGCGGATAATGGTAGCGGTTATTTTTATAGTGCCATAATCAGTATCACAGAGGATGCAGTCAATTGTTTTTTAGGAGTCTTTGGTTGATGGTAGCGGATAATGGTAGCGGTTATTTTGAGATAGCAGTAGCTGATGTGAAGGAGGTGTTATGGTCAGGGCTGTGGAGATGCAACAAATTTTCAGGAAGTTCACAACATCATTCAGATGTGTGACTTGCTTTCGAGGAGGAAACTCGAGAAGCACATAGAGGTTATTTGACTTTGTCCAATCAAGTTCTTCAAGAGTGAACTTGACCTGAGGAGCCTTGATGATTTCCAATTCCTCAGTAGTATCAGCATTGTTTTCAGCGATGGTGTTCTTTGCAGGGGAAATGTCAGAAGATGCCATTTCTGTATTATAAGTTCAACCAAAGATTAACAAATAAGAATAATCTTAATGCGGAAAGATTTTCCAATAAGATGGTTCGAATTTTGTCCATTTCATTCAGACAAAAAAATGTCTTAATGAATATTAGGGTTTTTCTTGTTTTTTGAAAAACAAAATGCAAACCCAAAAAAAATCTTGTTTTCCAGTTTCCTTTGAGAATTAGGATTCTGGAAAAACGTATGAAGAACAAGTTTAAGATTTTGCGTTTAAACTTGAAAAACAACCATGAAAGGTTGTGTTCATAAAACCATGAAAGAAATGATTTCATTTGAAAAAGTTCTTTTGTTTGATCTTGTAAAAACAATGAGAAGATCATTAACAAGTTTAAGTAACAGGTAAATAACAAAATTATTAACCTGGTTCGTTGAAGAAGAAGATGTTCTTGAAAATTTGAGAGCACAAATGCAACAGTAATTCTTTCTTGCTTGGAGGAGAAGTTTTTCGCATAAAGGAAAAATATAAACCCAAAAGGTGTTTATATAGTGAGATTAGAGAGAGAGAAAAACTCGAGCGGGAAAGTTTTTAATCATGACACGGACACGTGTTTGCATTTGATTGGATGGTAAACGAAACGTGCAAACGTGTGTCAGAAAAAGAACGTGTCGGGGTTTATCCATTGCAATGACGTCACAACTGTCCTTTCATTTTCTAGGATTTCTCTGAGGTTTTGAAAACTCAGGGACACTTTTGAAAAATAAGAAGCACTGAATAGAAATATCAGTGTTGGTTTTAGAAATTTCAAAGTATCGCTGATTTAGGAAGAGATATTCAGCGATGCAATTTGTTTTGAAATCTTGCACTCACATGCGATTGTCAGCGAGTGAAAAACATACCTTGACATCAGCGAATCAAGTTTATTCAGAGAGAGAATGATAGAATGGGTTATACAAGTTGATTTTATCCTTGCGCTGATCAAATGTGAACCGCTGAAGATTTTACTCTTCAAAGTTCAGCATTCCAAGCTCGCTGATGACAAAGTTGAATCTTGTCTCATCAAGAGGTTTGGTAAATAGATCAGCTAACTGATAATCAGTTGGGATAAAGTGAAGTTCTATATCACCATTCATCACATGATCTCTGATAAAATGATACATGATTTCGATGTGTTTTGTCTTTGAGTGTAGCACTGGATTGTTGGCTATAGCGATGGCACTTGTGCTGTCGCAATAGATTGGAATATTTGAGAACTGTAGGTCGTAGTCCAGTAGTTGATTTCTCATCCACAAGACCTGAGAACAACAGCTTCCTGCGGCTACGTACTCAGCTTCAGCTGTGGAGGTGGACACTGAGTTTTGCTTTTTACTTGTCCAACTCACCAGCTTTCCACCCAGGAGTTGACAGCCTCCTGTGGTGCTTTTCCTATCCAATTTGCAACCTGCAAAATCACTATCTGAATAGGCGATTAGATCGAACCCTGAGACATTGGGATACCAAACACCTAGATTCACAGTACCCTTAAGGTATCGAAAAAATTCTCTTTACAGCGGTCATATGAGATATCTTAGGTTCATCTTGATATCGTGCACACAAACAGGTTGCGTACATAATATCGGGTCGGCTAGCTGTAAGATACAAAAGAGAGCCGATCATCCCACGGTACAACGTGACATTAACAGGAGTACCATTAGTATCCTTATCTAGTGTCAGCGGTGGTGCCATAGGGGTTTTCATAGCTGAACTCTGAGTTAAATCGAATTTATCCAGCATATCTTTAACATACTTTCCCTGATTAATGAAAGTTCCTTTTTCATTTTGCTTTATCTGAATACCAAGGAAATATGTTAGTTCACCCATCATGCTCATTTTATACTCATCTTTCATTCTATCAGCGAAACGAGTACAAAGATCAGGGTTAGTAGAACCAAATATAATGTCATCAACATATATCTGAACAAGAATGATATGACCTTTTACTTTCCTGAAGAAAAGTGTCTTATCAATTTTACAACGCTCAAATTGTTCAATATGGAGATAAGTAGAGAGAGTGTCATACCATGCACGTGGAGCTTGCTTTAAGCCATAAAGTGCCTTATCCAGTTTATAAACATAACCTGGACGCTTAGGATCTGAGAATCCGGGAGGTTGTTCCACATAGACTTCTTCATTCAGCTTTCCATTTAGAAACGCTGACTTAACATCCATCTGATATACTTTGAAGTCTTTGTGCACAACGTATGCTAAGAATAGACGAATAGATTCTAGTCTTGCTACTGGAGCAAATGTTTCGTCGTAATATATGCCTTCCTCTTGTCTGTATCCCTGAGAAACAAGACGAGCCTTGTTGCGGGTTACAGTTCCATGTTCGTCCAACTTGTTTCGATAGACCCATTTAGTGCCTATCACTGTCTTGTCAGTTGGTCTTCGAACAAGTTTCCAAACTTTGTTTCTTTCGAATTCAGTCAGCTCTTCTTGCATGGCGCTGACCCAGTTTGTATCTTTGAGGGCATCATCTACTTTCTTTGGTTCAGTCAGAGAAATAAAGTTAACAAATAAACAAATATTACCTGCACTTTGTCGAGTCAGAACACAAGCGTTTGGATCACCAAGAATTTGATCAATTGGGTGATTTACAGTCCATCGCTGAGCCGGAGCGTGAGACGCTGACTCAACCTGAACTGGAGGAGCTGAAGATGAGGCTTCAGGAACTTCTGTAAAATCAGTTAAGAGAGGAGTGGTTCCATATGTTATTTCATTTACTGATTGCTGAGAAGTAGATGGAATGTCTGAGACATTTGGTTCAGAAGCAGGTATAGTGTTTAAAGGAACAGCTGAGACCCATGATGTTTCAGTTTCACTATTCTGCATGTTTGGAATGATAGTAGGACTATCATCTTCAACTGTACGAGTATGAGGAGTGGGAATATCTTCTGAATCACCAAGATGAGAAAACATCCATTGATTCAGTTCTTCAGTATCAGCGGACGGTTTAGAGTTCGCTGAACGGGATTCACTAAACGTGACGTGAATTGTTTCTTCTACAGTTTGTCTTCTTCGATTGAAGACTCTGAAGGCTTTGGAGATTGAAGAATATCCAAGAAAGATTCCATCATCAGCCTTAGGATCAAACTTTCCAAGGGCATCTCTGTTATTTAGTATGAAACACTGACATCCAAATATGTGAAGAAAGCTGATTGAAGGCTTTCTCCCATGAAAAAGTTCATAGGCTGTTTTATTGAATCTTTTGACTATCAGCGACCTGTTTTGCGTAAAACAAGCAGTGTTGACAACTTCTGCCCAAAACTGAGTAGGCAGGTGAGAATCGCTGAGCATTGAACGTGCAGCTTCAATAATTGTTCTATTTCTTCTTTCAGCGACTCTATTTTGTTGTGGTGTTCTCACTGAAGAAAAGTTGTGAGAAATACCCTTACTCTCAAAGAAGGAATCAAGAGAACTGTTTTTTAATTCAGACCCATGATCACTCCTTATTGAACAAACGGTCAAGTTGTTCAGGGTTTCCATCTTCCGAACAAAGGTGATGAGTTCTTCAGGAGTGTCACCCTTGGAACGGAGAAACATAACCCATGTATAACGAGAGAACTCATCAACTATGACCAGAGTATATTTCTTTCCAGCGATGGATTGTTTGTTAACAGGGCCAAACAAATCCATATGGAGAAGTTGTAGAGGAGATGACACTGAGGAGACTTGCTTTGACTTAAAGCTTGCTTTGGTCTGCTTCCCTTTCTCACACGCTGAACATAGAGACTCTTTGGTGTATGAGTGCTGAGGTAGACCAGTGACTAACTCTTTTGAAGAAAGAGTGTTCAGTGTCTTGAAATTCAGATGAGAGAGCCTCTTATGCCATAGCCAGTTGACATCAGATGAGGCCTTTAAGAAGAAACAGGAGTTCTCAGTGGTTGTTGAGTCCATGTTTATTACATAAACATTTTCCAAACGATAACCGCTGAGAGCTATCTTCTCCTTTTTGTCAGTGACAAAGCAGGATTCCTTAGTAAAAATTACTTTGTTATCCTTGTCGCAAAGCTGACTGATGCTTAAAAGATTATGCTTCAGCCCTTCAACATATGCGACTCTTCTGAAGGTGGTTGTACCATTAGAGAGTACACCAAACCCTCGGGTATGTCCTTTTCCATTTCCACCGAAAGTCACAGAGGGACCATTCTCTTCGTTGTATTCAGCGAGCAGGCTTTTCTTTCCAGTCATGTGTCTAGAGCATCCGCTATCAAGATACCAGATACCCTTCTTAACCTGCATTACAAAGGAAGATTAGTTTTTCTTGGGTACCCACTTAACCGTGTGTACACTTTTGTTAGTGGAAGTAGTTGGAATGGAAGGTTCAGCAATCTTCGCAGCATTTAAAGATTCAGCTTTGTCAGTCTTCACTTTGGTTAATTTCTTAACCTCAGTGGTCTTCTTTGCCTTGGGGGCAATGATCTTCACCTTAGCTATCTTTTCAGCTTTGGTGGTTGTGAGGCACTTACTAGCAATATGATCAGTGAGTCCACAGTGACAACATTTCCTATAACTAAAAGTAGTTCTAGGACCATTTGAATGCTGAGCTTTAGATTTTGAATTAGAAGCACCAGCACCAAGTAAGCTATTTGCTTTTGAAATGGGAGGAACAATTAGTTCTTCGGATTTCTTACCAGAGATATCCACTCTGATTCTAGGAGTAGATCGCTGAATAGATCTACGCCAAGTAGATCCAGAGATCTGATTCATTGATCTAGAGGGATGAATCACTAAAGCTTTAGAAACATTCAGCTTAGGTACTAAGGTACCCTTCTGAGGATTTTGGTTAAAAGCAATTCCTTTACCTTTATCTTTAAAGACAGAGGTAGGTTTTGGATAAACAGTTTTCTCTTTACCTTTTGAAGAGGTAGAAATTTCCTCAGGGATAGGTGGTCTGGATGAGGAACACTGAGAGGATGAAGTATCAGTGACTGAGGATACGAAAGTTCCAAATAAGAGCATGGAACGATCAGTGGTTGGTTTTTGAAGATCAACTTTGTAACCAAGACCACGTTTATCATTCAAGGGAATATGAGACTTAATTATCTCAGCGATCTTTGTTGAAGAATTACACCATCCTTCAACAGTAGCTTTTTCAGCTCTTAATGCAGCGATAGCTTCTTTGCGCTCGATTTTGACTAGCTAATTTAAATGCACTTGATCTTTAAAATCTTCTTCAATTTTATAAAGCTTTTCTATTTGAAGATGACAGTTTCTAAGCTGTTCAGCGAGATCAAGGTTTTGATTTTCAACTACAGTTTTGCCATTCATGGCTTCATATAAACTTCTAGTCAAGAGATCGATTTTACGAAGACTATCAGCTTCATCAATATTTGCAATATTTGTAAAGAAGGAAGGTGATACCTGAATAGCAGAGGTTGAAGTGGAGGGAATGTATGAACTTTCTTCCTCATCTTCAATCTTGGCCATAAGACAGAGATTGGCTTCATCATCTTCAGAGTCAGATGATGATTGTTCTTCATCAGATGCAGCCCAATCATAGTTGGCCATCAGGCCTTTGCCTTTCTTCTTAAAGCTTTTAAGCTTTGCATACTTTTCTTTCAGCTTGGCGTATTTGTCATCTTTATTCCTGGGAATAAAGGATTTCTTGGGAAACGCTAAGTTTCTCGAAACTTTCTTAGACCTGCACTCGTTAGCGAAATGTCCTATCTTTTCGCAGTTAAAACAAGTAGCAGTAGCCTTATCAACAGGAGCTGATGATCTTGGCTTGTCAGTAATGGAAAGAGGTTTATTCTTTCTGAACATTTTCTTTTTGACGAATCTCCTGAACTTTTTAGTGAGGAGAGCCAAAGATTCATCATCATCTGAAGAGTCAGAATCTGATGACCTTTCAGAGTTACTTTCCAACTCAGTGATAGTGACCGAGGGTCGCTGAGTGGAAGGTTCCTCTGAGATTAAAGCAACAGAGGTGCTTTTGGAATCTTTTACAAGATTCTTCTTAAGATGACTCGATTGCTCATGATTCAGCATCGTGCCATATAAGGTAGAAAGGGTCATTGATTTTAGATCCTTTGACAGCTTGAGACACATAGAATAACTGTTCCAACTTTCAGGTAAACATTCTTAAAACTTTGTCAGCATTTCAAAGTTAGAATATTCCTTACCAACAGTTTTTAGATCTATTAATAAACAGTTAAAACGTTGGTGAACTTCAGAGAGAGTTTCATTCTTACCACAAATGAAACTTTTGTACTGTCTTACCAGGTTGATCTTTCGAGAGTCCTGGACTTCAGAAGTACCTTCATACTGAACACAGATTGTGTCCCACATGGCTTTTGAGGTTTTCAGGTTCATGACGGAATGGTAGACTTCGTTAGGAAGAGCCATGGAAAGTATGGATCTGGCTTTGGTGTCGATAGCCACTTTCTTCTTTTCTTCGTCTGTCCACATATGAACTTCCTTGGGTATCAGCCTTTCTGGAATAGCAGGTCTTTTCTCAGCGGCTGGTACTGCAGCATCAATTCTTCCAGGAATATATGGGCCGTTTTCAAGATAGTAAGGCATAGTAGGGTCTACACCTTCTAAGAAGAGAATCATCCTATTTTTCCATAGATTAAAATTATCTCTGGAGAATCTAGGGGGTTTAGCAAGAGAACCATTGTCAATATAATCTGTGTTTGTGTTGGTAGCCATTTTCAGAAATAGCAAGGAAGAGAAATCTTAGTATAGATTAGATCTTGTTTATGAGATTAAACAAATCTGCTCTGATACCACTTGTTGGTCCCGAAGGGCTATACAAGTTTGTAGAAGGGGGGGGGGGGGGGGTTGAATACAAACACAAAGATTTTACTTTTCTAAATTGTTTATTGATAGATCATTAACAATTTACATCTTGTTGCGGAACAAGATTAAGGATAAACCTAAATCTAAACAAGTTGGAACACTAAGTTTCTTGCACTAAGAAAGAGAAAGAAATTACAAATAATAACCTATCTCAAGATAAGAAGGATGAACTTGTCCAGAGTTAGCAAGTTACTTCAAAATGAAGTGAGTTCTTCTTCTTATATACTGCATGCATTTAATGCATGGCAATTTACACTTTACATGTGGCAGCAACTGATTGGTTGCATGTCATTGACCTTTGTTGACAACCTTAGTAGCCGCATGTTTGAACAGTGTAGTATCAGAGTGGTTGTACGATTTCAGACAATAAGAAGTTTCTTTTTTGACATATCGTACGGAGTCGTGCAAGGGTGGTTAAGACAAAAGTACTTTGTACGGAGGACTTCATGATCAGCTTTACGTTGATTCAGCGGTTTATCATTCTATATCAGCGAATGATAAAGTTCAGCGATAGCTGAAGTCTTGTACTTGATACTTCACGTTGAGTGGACAAATCTGAGTCTTCGCTGATCCGCATCAGTTCATTAGGAGACTTCTTGCTGGTTTTTGAGCTTGATCTTCGACTTCAGCGTAGAACCTATGTTGATGTGAAACTTGTCTTCAGGGATCTTAAGTAAACAACTAACTTATCAGCGATCACCATAAGGACTGAACAGACTCAGAGCATTATGGTGAACAGTATTCGTTGAATGTTTAATCTAAAGAGCGAGAGTTCCTATCAGCGGTACTGTAAGATCTTAGTACTTATCAGTGATAGTGAAACTCTGATACATATTGTTTACTTACAATTTTCACTAAGTATATAAGAGAGGGTCATTATCAAATCACTGAGGGTTTGGACCAACAGATAGGCATGGCCACCGCATTGGATGGATTGCGGATGACCATGTATTGTAGATGGTGGTGGGGACAAACCGGATGGGTTAGGCGTCGCGGTATGGCGGGATTGGCATCCATGTGATGTCGGACAGCGACCGAAAGGAAACGCGGGTAGGGGAGAAACTTCTTCTGTTTCAAACCTCCGATTTGGCGAATGGTGTGTACTAGTTCACGCCAGATAATGATGGCTGTGTCGACGTGGCTGTTGTAGCACATGGCATGGAATAGGCGTAGAAAGTCGCTGGTGCACTGGTCGATGCCCTTCCATCTTGATGAAAGACATATGTTCAAAATTATGAACAAAGTATACCAGATGGGGGCCAGGTACTTACGGTTGAACACTGACGGGTGGTCGAGAGCATGATTGTACCCTAGCGCACGGACTTGTTTGCACAGCGTTTGGTCATTGACCGCGGGGTCGTATCTTTGATGTCCGCCAGCGGTGGCTTCCGGAAGTGATAGAAGGCGACGGAAGGAGTCCGGTGTCATCGTGAAAGGTTGGTTATCCATCTGGGCGGTGATTGTCTGTGTATTCCCAGCAGTGACAACTCGGGCACTGAACCATACCTGAAGGACATAGATGAGCGGAACGTCAGCTGTGGCGGTGAGTTCCTCACGGAGAGGATGACGGGTAAGTATATCCAATACTACACGATGTTGTGGTTGCGGACGGAACTGAGCCGGGTCTAGATGATGATTGTTCGGCTCTATCTCCGTGCCATGGTCAGGTTCGACCAAGGCATTATCCGCTGCCTCATCTATAAAATCCTCTTGAGGAATTTGCTCTTCCGGAGGTTGTTGTGGATTTTGTTGATCCGCCATTGAAGTATCTGAAAAAGAAGGCACAGTTAGTAGATGTGGCGGAAAAAAAAATGTCAGGGCGTACCTTTGCTGTAATGGCTCAATCTGGAGCAGACTGAGGACTTGCAGAGACAAAGCGAGTACTGAAATTGACAAACCAGGGGTGTCCGGACAGAAAAAAATGCAAAAATGCAATACTTTCCGGACATGCCATTATATCCGGATGAAATTACAGTGTCCGAACAACAAGGACAATCCGAACAACAAGGTTTCTGGGTGACCATGGTTTCAGGACAAAAAGGAATCCGGACACATTAACTATCCGGTAGTTGAACTTACCAGAAACACTGAGGTTTTCAGACAACTAGGGTTTCCGGATGTTAAGTGAAACCGGATAAAATGTCTGTGTTAAGAGAGTGACCGGACAAAACACCATAAGTATGAAGGTGTCCGGACACAATGAATGTGTCCGGACGAGATTGGAAAGTCATGACACAGCCAAAATGGACTTCCAATCAGTTTCAAATCAAGCATAGATTGACGATATAAGTAGATAATCGCACATAGGCATCTAACTCAATCTAAACTCTACCGAATCGACCCAAAGATGAGGATACTCATAAGTAGGTTTCGGAGGGGTGGTATCGACCAATTCAGTGGTCGAGATGTGCAGCTGAGTGCGAGAATCATGACTAGTAACGAACGAGCGTAAATCGTGGATTGGAAGGGAGTCCGAGCGAGAGAGAAATAGTCGAGAGGGTTTAGGGATTTAGCAGGGGAATCTGGGTAAGTGAGAAAAGAGAAACCCGGATGGTATATATATACCCGGATGGGGTATCTGGGTTCTTACCCAACCCGGTCCGGATACTGTCCGGACTCCGTAGGTTGTCCGGATACTGTCCGGATACTTCGACAGTTGTCCTGTTCCTTGGAATTTTTCAGTAATTGGAACTGTAAGAAGACGTTCTCTCGCTCCCCCTCAAGCTGAGCATGGGGATTTCATTGCTCCCCTCGGATAGTGCAGTAGAGTGCAGTGAGGAGTCCGACACCAAAAACAACGTGTAGCATTTTAAAGAAAAAAATTGTGTCGCTCCCCATCAAATGATGAACGTAACTTGAGAATCTCACAGGAGTGGCCACACACCAAAAAACTTTTTAGCATTAAAGAAAAAAACTGTGTGTGACTCTCCCCCTCAAAGGATAAGTAAACTTACCTGATACTTCTTTGTGCTCCCCCTGAACACATGAACACACTTTGAAAACACATAGATAGATAGATAGACAGATATAGACGAAAGTGTGAAATAAAAAAAAACACACGAAGAAAGAAAGGACAACAAACGAAATCTACGAAATAAATACAGAGACTAAATCTAACGGTGTAACTGGAACAAGTAGAATACAAGTGCGAGGAAGTGTGTGCTCATTCATCAGGAGGGTAAACACCGGATGATGAGTAGACAGTTACTCGTATATGTATGGAACTTGTAACGGGCACACAATCGGATTAAGTCGTCAGTTTTAGTATACCTAACTTTTACACAAGAGTGTTAAAACATTTTTTGTCCAATGCTTTGGTAAATAGGTCTGCTAACTGAGGTTCAGTATTTACGGAGTAGAGTTCGATGGTACGTCTTTCGACGTGATCCTTAATGAAGTGATACCGAACGTCGATGTGCTTCATCTTGGCGTGTTGAACTGGGTTACTTGATATAGCGATGGCGCTCTTAGAGTCACAGTAAATCGGGACCTTGACATACGTGAAACCATAATCTTTGAGTTGCGTCCTCATCCAGATGACTTGGGAACAGCAGCTCGCGGTAGCCACATACTCCTCCTCGGCAGTTGATGTTGAAACGCATTGCTGCTTCTTTGATGCCCAACTTACCAAGCTATCTCCCAAAAATTGAATGTGACCCGACGTGCTTTCCGGTCCAGCATGCAGCCTGCATGATCCGCGTCGGAATAGGCGGATAGTGCAAAACCTGTCTCTCTCGGGTACCACAGATCAAGATCAGCAGTACCACGTAAATAACGAAAGATTCGTTTGATAGCAGTCATATGGGACTCTTTAGGTTTTGATTGATATCGGGCACACAAGAAAGTTGAGAACATAATATCCGGCCTACTTGCAGTTAAGTACATTAGAGAACCTATCATCCCGTGATACAATTTAGGATTCATATCCGTTCCGTGAGGATCGCCGTAAATCTTTGTATTGGGCGCCATGGGAGTTTTCATTGGCGAGGACTGGTCCAGCTGGAATTTCCGAAGAATGTCCCGGATGTACTTAGCCTGGTTTATGAATACCCCGGTCGACAGTTGTTTAACTTGAAGACCAAGGAAGAAATTCATCTCGCAAAGCATGCTCATTTTGAAAAAATTTCCCATAAGAGTGGCAAAGTTCTTACCATATACGGGACTGGTAGAGCCGAATATTATATCATCTATATACACTTGAACGAGGAGTATGTGACCATTTTCGTTTTTGATGAATAAAGTCGAATCGATTTTACCTCGTGTGAATTTGGACTTTATCAAAAACTCGGACAGTGTTTTGTACCATGCTCGCGGAGCTTGCTTTAGACCGTAAACGGCCTTGTCTAAAATGTAGACGTGATCAGGCTTCGAGTCGTCCACGAATCCGTCAGGCTGCGACACATAAACTTCTTCCTCGATATTGCCGTAGAGAAACGCAGTCTTCACATTCATTTGGAAGACTGTGAAGTTCTTGTGTGCTGCTTAAGCGAGGAACATTCGGATGGCTTCGATTCTTGCTACCGGAGCATAGGTCTCATTATACTCGATCCCTTCTTGTTGACGGTACCCCTTGGCCACTAGACGCGCCTTGTTGCGTACGACGATTCCGTCTTCATCCTTTTTATTCTTGAAGATCCATTTGGTTCCAATCACCGTCTTGTTCTTTGGACGTGGAACCAGTCACCATACCTTCAGAGCCTCGAATTGGTTGAGCTCTTCTTGCATAGCAATGATCCAGTCCGGATCTTCAAGCGCTTCGCGTACGTTCATCGGTTCGATGTTGCTTAAGAAACCGTAAAATAGACAGAAGTTGGCGGAAGCACCTCGTGTTTGAACAGGTGTGGAGGGATCACCGATGATTTGGTGTGAGGGATGAGCTCGCGTCTATTTGGTGGTATGCGGAAGCGGTTGCTGAGTAGAGTGAGATGCGTTCGAATCCACATAACCACCAGAAGGTAGGTCTTGTACCGCCTCGAGTGTTGCAGGTTGATTTCTCGGAGGAGGTGGGGGAGGATTCGTCGATGGTTGGTCAACTCCCGGTTCTGAGGAGTTCAGAAGTTGATCGTCGGTTGTAGCAGAAGACGAATCACTAGGAGTGATCTTCGGATTTGTAACAGGTTCCTCCCGGGGGATAATAGTATCAGTAGATGTTGATGACGACGGTTGTGCTGTCTCCACAGTGATGGATGGCGTGCTTGTAGAAGGCGGCAGACCGGATAGGTGCTACGAGTCCTCAATATGAGCAACTTCAAGTCGATGTTGTGCTGAGACAGTAGGGGAAACATTAAAGATGTCATCATAAAAATACTTAAACAGTAAATCTAAATCAGAAGAGTAACATGCGATGAAGATGCATGATTCGGATTTATTGTCGCTTGTGTAGATCCCGAACTTGGAGGTCCGGAAGCTAACACGCCAGTTAAACCGGGTTCTGAACTGAGTTGTTCAGAAGCCAAATCTGCGGCTTCGTCGAATGTCACGTTTATGCTTTCAACGACGGATTTGGTCCGTTTGTTATAAACGCGATACGCCTTAGCCTGCATGGAGTATCCGATGAAGACTCCTTTGTCTGCCTTGGGGCTGAATTTGCCAAGATCATCTTTGTCATTCATAACGTAGCATGTGCATCTGAACGCATGAAAGTACTTGACGTTCGGAACGTGGTTGTTCATGATCTCGTACGGCGTCTTGTCAAACCGCTTGTTGAGGATGGAGCGGTTTTGAGTGTAACAAGCCGTAGACACCACTTCGGCCTACAGAAATAACGGCAGGTTGGCTTGGGAAAGCATAGTGCGAGCAGCCTCAACAAGAGTGCGGTTGCGTCGTTCCACCACTCCGTTTTGATGAGGAGTGCGTGCAGCCGAGAAGGTGTGAGCAATGCCGACTGAAGACAGATAATTATCTACTGTCTGATTCTTGAACTCAGTCCCATTGTCGGTTCTAATAGACTGAACTTGCTGCATTTTGTTTAGTTGGACAGTCTTCAGGTGGTTGATGATTAGCTCCGCAGTTTCGTCTTTTGAATGTAAGAACAGTACCTAGGTGTAGCGCGAGAAATCGTCCACCATCACGAGAACATATTTGCACTTGTTTATGCTTGGAACACGCATCGGCCCACACAGATCCATATGAATAAGTTATAGAGTCCGGGTCGTGCTCGGAATTTCCTTCGGCGGGTGCGGCACTCGCTTCATCTTTCCCATCTCACATGCCCCGCAGAGACGATCCTTCACGAACTGAAGATCGGGCATGCCTTTTACGTGTCCGCCCAGCACCAACTTGTTGATACTCTTGAAATTTATCTGAAGATCGGGCATGCCTTTTACGTGTCCGCCCAACACCAACTTGTTGATACTCTTGAAATTTAGGTGCGATAGTCTCCGATGCCAAATCCAAGATTGTTGGGAATTGGCCTTTGACATGAGGCATACGGGGTTATCGGGCTTAAGAGTTGCGAGGTCGATCGTGTAGAGATTGGTCTCGTGTTTTCCAACCAATAGCTCCTCTCCGTCAGCGTTGAGGATTCTACGCCGTGTCTTTTTGAAGCTGACCTCGAGATCTTTGGCGCAGAATTGCCTGCTTCGGAACAGATTGTGTCCCAATTCCGCGACGTGTGATACCTTCTTGATTGTGAGCTTATCTTGAACAATGTCGCCGTAGCCCACGATCGGCGCCGTATTCTTCCTTGTAGTTCGTGAGAAGCTCATTTCTTTCGGTCATGTGGTTGGAGCATCCAGAATCTAAGTACCACACATGACCGTGCTGCAAAAACAGATTAACGGAGTTTAGGTACCCAAATTTGTTTGGGTCCTGGAGGGTTAGATTTGGCACCTCGTGGAGGAACTTGCTTTGACACAGATTTCCCGTTGGGTGTAGGTTGTACACCTTTAGCGGGAACTGGTTATGGCACAGTTTGCCTCCTTGGTGTAGAATTTACACCGTTTGGAGGAAAGTTATTTTTAGCAGGTTGCCTCTTAGGTGCCGGTTTAACCTCAGTAGGAGTAGCCCGTTTTGCATTGGGTTTGGTCTCCCGCTATGGTTTAACCTCTGATTGGTACCCTCGTTGAGTATGGTGTTTCTTGTTGGTTTTGCGAGGGTTTCATTTGGGTGTATGATTAAACATGTAAGGTGATCCATACCAATCATTTAAGTTAATTTGATCAAAATCATTCCAACCACATCTAGAACAAACTAAACAATCACGCGATAATTGAATCAATTGATGAACTGAATTAAGTTTAATCGGGAAAGAAACTTCAAAACGATTCCAATTATTCCAAACACAACTGTCTTTGTTTTTTCTAGAATTGAAAGCAGTAGGGAATGACTTTGACGCTGCATCCTTGACAGATTCCTTGTTTAGCCACTTTGGTTTTTCTGGTTTTGCTCGACCATTATTATCTGAAACAACAGGGACAGAATGGTCAGTGACTTTAGAAGGAACAGTATTTTTGGTAGACAATTGTCTGGTCTCCTGCCTCGGCTGTGATTGCTTTATAGAAACAGGTTTAGAAGTTGGTTTTGATTTAGAAATCTTGATCACAGCTGTGGCCTTTGTTTGAGAACTGCTACCCTTTAGAAAATTGACCGGATGATTGACTACTGGAGACAAAAAATCAGTGTGACACGAGAGAGGGTTGTCGAAAGGGAACGACTCAAACTCTCCATCAGAATTGCCTTCAGAGTTCATGAATGCTGAAAAATCGACATCCGGAATTACTGGACTTGGACCGGTCGAGGAAGGCGAGGAACACTTTGTGCTTTTGGTTGTGTGCTTTGGGGAATTCGGTGCGGAAGCGTTTGAAAAATCAGAATTTAAATTCCTTTTAACACACTCATCTTGAGAAACTTTATTTTCTTGCGAAGAGATATCTCCGATGAAGGCTTTACACGAGGATGTGTCAGATGAGTTAGAGGAAAGTTCAAGTGAAATATGTTTTTCAGATTTGAGGTGGTCAATTTGCTCTTGGAGCTGACCATTTCTTGCATACTCCTCCATCTTTTCTGTTGCCAAAGCAGCCAGTTTCGATGTGAGCATATTAATTTCACCTCGAAGGATTTCCTGTCCGTCATTTGACACACCTTTGGTTTTCTCAGATTTGAGTTTCTAAAGTTCCTGAATTAGCGCTTTCTTCTCGTTTTGAAAAACAGACATTTCTTTCTCAAACGACTCCTCCAACTCGACAATCTTTGCTTCCAAGATAAGAGGGGGAACATAGAGTTTAAACTCGTCCGTCACAGTCTTGGTTGCTGGTGCATGGTCCTCATCCTTTTTGGAGGAATCCTTGGGCTTAGCAACCTTGTAAGGGTCGAAGTAGTCGTTTGAGAGATACTTTTTGTTCTTTTTATAGGAATTATTCAAAGGTTCATAACAAAACGGAAGTTGAATTCCTCGTTTGTGTGTGCGCTTATATTCCTCGGTGTCCTCTTCCTTTTCAGGTTCAAGAGGACCAGTCCATTGAATGGCATATTCCAGATACTTTTTATCTAATCCAAAACAAGCAAAATCATACAGAGTGGGTACATGCCATCTTCCCTTTTTCAAATAATGTGGGTTATCATATCCGATACCCCAATCTTTGTTAAAGTACGTGAACTCTTTGGGTTTATTCAGAAAGATGGTTTGATCAGTTTGACCCCTTTTGTGGAGTTTGGTTTCAAGATCAAGAATTTTAGTAACAAACTCCTTGTGCTGAATTTGAAGAGAGGAACATTGATAAGCAAGTTCTTCTTTCTCATTCATGCACTGATCAAACTGAGACTGAAGATCAGATAATTTGGCCCTTAAGTCTTTGGGTGCTATTGAAAGGATTTTGCATTTTTCCTTTAACATAGCATTTTCAGACTTATGTTTATCAGTTAATCGCGTTTGAACTTCTAGCTTTTCGGTTAGTGAACTAATCTCAAACTTTTGTTCTTTAGTGGTAGTCTTAAAGGAATTTTCCTGATCATTAAAGGATTGCATTTTATTCAGAAACTCTTGTTGAGGAAAATCACATACCTGACTTGTCTTCTCTTCATCAGCTGGAGAGTGATAGCCCATGAAAGCATTTGCACAGTCTGAATCGCTTTCATCATCAGAAAGACCCAACCAGTAGTCGTTTTCCACAAACATAGCTTCTCCAGCTTCCTTCTGCTCAGCCAGTGCCAGTTTGGCCTTGTAGTAGTGAGAATTCTTTACTACAGGCTTTTTGCAGTCTTTAGCAAAATGACCAAGCTTTCCACAGTTGTAGCAGGTCACTGGTTCATCTCTCTTCTTTCTATCATCTTTCTCCTTCTTCTCCTTCTTCTCTGACGTGTCCTGCTCATCAACTTTCTTCTTTCCCTCGTGCTTGTCTTGATAATCATGGCCCTTGTTGGAGGCGGTGGAGTAGCGCTGATTATTAGATGTTGGCTTCTTATAAAATCGCTGTTGTTGAAAAGATTTAGTGAGAAGAGCAACAACTTTCTTGAATTCAGCTACTTCATCATTCGAGTCACTGTCTTCCTTTTCAGACTCGGAAGAGCTTTGCCTTTGAGCACGTTTAGAATGATGGCCCGAAGATTTCCCTTTCTTTGAGGATATGAGTGCTATAGGATCAGCAGCTGGCTTTGCTCAGTCTTCTTCTCTCCCAGAAGTTCATTTACTTCATCTTCGTCTTGAAGAAGCGTCTCATACAGTTTGTTGATGCTAAGATTCTCTATCAAGTTCTTGTGTTTAACATGAGAAGCAAACACCTTCCATTCGGGTAGCAGATTGTTGAGGAACTTGAGCGCGTTTTCCGTGTTGGAACGAACAATCTGGTTCTTGTTTAGTTCATTGAGAAGTAAGCAGAAGCGTTCATATGCTTGGGTGAGAGTCTCACCATTGCGTTGCTTGAAACCATCGAACTTGGTTATTGCGCTGTTGATCTTTAGTTGATTACCAACAACACTCCCACGCATCATTCTAGCCACTTGATCCCACATGCCTTTTGCCGTACCTTTGTAGCTGTCGATAGCTTGGTAGATTGAGTTGGGAAGTGCTTGGATAATATATCTCTTGGCATGCTTTTCGCCTTCTATTCCGCCACTTTCCTCTGCGGTCAGTTCGGCTTCAGTTTTGTCCTCATAACTAGTCGCAGGATTTGCTACAGTTGGTGCAATGGTCTTCTGCGGCCAACGAATCGGACCATCTTCAAGAGCTTTCTTGATGTACACATAGTTGTCCTAGGTTCAATGAAAATCATGAATCTGTCTCGCCATTGGCTATACTCACCTTGATAGAGACAAGGTGGTTTGGAGTCGGTTCCAATAGCAAGTGCGTCACGTGAAGTCGTCGTAGGTTGCAACGGAGTGATCGTCAGACGTGTAGATTGATTCAAAGAGTAAACCTAACGCAAGGCACTAAAAGTGGGATCCAAACGCAGGTTCTACGACTGATATGAACTAAGAGTGATCTTACTGGATAGGAATCCGAATAAGGGTCTGATCTGGAAGTGTCCGGATCAGAATTCGTGAAAACAGTTCAAAAAATGCAAAAGAATCCGGATAGCTAATAGAGTCCGGATAGAATCAGCTTTCCGGATAACAAAGGTTACCGGAAAGTATGAGTGTCCGAATAGATTAATGACTATGCAATACTTACCGGATAGCTTAAGATTTCCGGATAACAAGAGTTTCCGGAAGAAGTACTTACCGGATGCAACGATATCCGGGAAGAATTATGATCGGGAACTTTGGGTTTCCGGAAACAAATTTTACCCAGATAGATTGGAGTTTAGTATACTTACCCGGAATGCTGAACTTACCCGGAAAGGATGATGTACCCGGAAAGATGACGAGTCCGGATGGAACAACACAAACGTCTGGAAACCACGGCTGTGTTGTCCGGATTCTGCGGCTGACTTCTCAATTTCGATTGAAACTCGATTAGGGTTGCACAAAAACGTTCCTAAAAGATTAGAGACAATCCCAAACACAAAAACAACACTAACCCAATCGATTTTAAAGCAAAAACAATGAGTTTTGATGGTAAAAATTCGATTTTTATTGAAGAACACTACCAAAAACTTTGAACTTTGATTCGCTTAATTGAACACTCAAATGGACGAATTGGGATGAGAAAATTTGCAGAATTACTAATGATAACAATGCTAACACAACCCAATAAAAAGAATCGAACAATTTTATCAGAATCAATATTTTGATATTTCAAGATGAACACAGACGAGAGAAGTCAAACACTTACTAGAAATCGATGAAAACGCTTTGAATCAAATCCGTCCGTCTGCCCTGATACCAATTGTTAAATCCAGATCCGTGTAACAAATATGAAATCGAAATAATGAGCAATAAGAACAATGATTTCAACTGGTCATCCTTGTATTAAGCTTTAATCAGAGTGTTTACAATACAATTCAGAAAAGCAAATGAGACAACCAACTTGTTTTTCCAAGCTAGAAGAACATTATATATGCGGGCCCGTGGTTAACAAGCCCACGGCCCGTTCACTAATAGGCTCAAAAAAGGAAATACAAATTACACCCTTGAACTTTAAATCAACATTAAATTGATCCTAACATAGTTCTTTTTCGAACAATTCAAAACCTATTGCAAATAATAAACAAAAACTTGTAAATTCTTACAAGCGGTATTCAAATAAGCAACTGTTTGGTTTTGCAAATTATGATTGTTTTTGCTCTGCTTGTGGTCGAAGTGATATTTCGGCTAAACCTGGTTCATGTTGTTGGTTGAATTCTTATTACGTTCCTATTTCTCATTATCAAAAGGATTTTTCAAAAAGAAATAGACGACCAATTTACAAAAAGGTGTCTAGCACAACTAAGCGCAAAGGTCCCATCTACAAATGGGTACCTAAAACTGTCTAATCTGGTTGTTTGCAGAAAAATAATTTATGGTATCTAGACTCAAGGTGTACGAAGCACATGACCGGTCGAAAAGACATGTTATCGAATTATATTGAGAAAAATGGTGGTCGAGTCCGATTTGGCAATAACCAGTTTGCACCTATTCGTGGTTATGGTGACATTGTGCAAGACAAATTAACAATCAAGAAGGTCTGTTATGTTGAGGGTCTTGGACACAATCTCTTTAGCATCGGACAGTTTTCGATAAAGACGTGGAGGTAAATTTCAAAGCGAAAAGATGTTGTGTCAGAACCGAAGAAGGAAAAGAGCTTCTGGTAGGCACGAGAAAGTGAAATCTTTATACAATTAACTTGTCAGCAGTTAAACCTGATGGAGATGTGTGTCTTCTTTCGAAAGCTTCTGTTCAATAGAGTTGGTTATGGCACTGAAGGTTATCTAATCTGAATTTCAGATATATGCAAAAGATAGTCAAAGGTGAGTTAGTTCGAGGTCTTCCTCTATTGAAGTTTGTTACTGATAATCTATGTGATGCTTGTGAGAAAGGGAAGATGAAAAGGGTTCCTCACAAGCCAAAGCCTGAACCTATAACGAAACGTGTTTTGGGGTTAATACATGTTGATTTGTGTGGCCCAATGAAGACTCAAAGTATAAATGTAAGAAATACGTTCTGGTGATCATTGATGAATATTCTCGATATACATGGGTAAAGTTTCTTCGTTCAAAGGATGAGAATTCTGACCATTGGATCAACGTTATCAAATCAGCAGAGAACAATATGCAACTGTCTGTCCAGATCGTCCATTCAGATAATGGCACGGAGTTCAAAAACAGTATATTGGGAGATTTCTATGAATCTACCGGGATTACTCAACAATTCTCTACTGCTAGAACACCTGAACAAAATGGCGTAGTTGAAAGGCGCAATAGAACCTTAGTAGAATCGACGCGTACTATGCTGACATATTCGAATATACCTTTATACTTGTGGGCTGAAGTTGTGGCAACCGCATGTTATACTCAAAACCGCTCGATCATTCATCGACGTTTCGGTAAGACTCCTTATGAAATCATGAACAACAAGAAACCTACCATAAAACATTTTCATGTTTTTGGTTGTAAGTGTTTGGTTCTGAATGACAAGGAGAATCGTAACAAATTTAGTCCGAAGGCCGACGAGGGTATTTTTGTCAAATATTCTTTCTCTGCCGCATCGTATAGAATTTACTTGAAGTAATCGAAGACGATAATTGAGAGCGTAAATGTGAAATTCAACGAATCGGAAGAAGTGGCTTCTGTTCAAAACAGTTCAGAACCCGTAATAACTGGAATATTAGCTTATGGACAAATCAGTTCTGAACCTGTTCCGAAATCAAATCAGGATCAACCTTCAACTTCATTTATCTGATCTTGATTTTTTTTGAGGAATTTTATGATGAATATTATGGTACTTACAATTCTTCTGGTGTTCTTAACATGAAGAAACCCGCCTCTACAACAGATTCAGCTGCCGTTGAAACTACAAAAACAGATGCGACTCAAATGACTAACGTTGATGTTTCTACTCCTGTTGTGGACAATTCTTTACCAAAGCATTCTGCTACACAAGACTCAATACCTACAACTGTGGAATTTAATGCGTGTGCATGTGTTTAGTGGGAGACAGAAAAGAAAAAGAATTAGTCATTTGTCAAGGGGGAGCATAACATTTTATTCAAATATGTGTTGCTCATATCATGTCTGAGTCTATGTGCAGATGTCCATATCATTCATTGAAGATGAGAGTAAGTTTTTCTGATTTGAATTTTAATGCAAACTCTACTTGAAGAAAATATGTTTTTGAAAATTATATGCATCATTGTAGGGGGAGCAAAATGTTATGAAAAGTTTATTTGAAGAATACCAGTTAAAAGTTGGACATCTTTTAACTTGGAAAATCAATTTTTGGAAAAGTTTGAAAAAGTGATTTTTTTTTTATTTTTCAGAAAATGTCTAAATATAGGTAGTTATCGCTCAAGTCTTAGGCGATAATAATTTGTCATCGCTCAAGCTTTGACCGAGAACTTTCCTAAACGCATAAGACTCATGCGATCAACAATGTTCATCGCACAAGTGTTATGCGATTAAAATCTGCAAACAGTGCTCATCGCACAAGGGTTGTTTGATAACATTGAATACCTTCATCGCATACGTTTCATGCGATGAAGAAGCACTTATCGTCCATCGCTTCAGGCGACAAATTGACACATGGAAAGTCAACCGTTGGACCACTCGTTTATTGCCACGTGTCATTGAGACCTAAGTTGTACATATAGAGCGTGATTTCCAATCACTTTCATTTTTTCTGACTTTTGAAACCCTATTCTCTCTCGACTGGAATCTTCAAATCTTTGCTATTGTTGCTATTTTCTTGTTGGTATCTACTCGAAATCACTATAGGATAGTGATTCCTTCGTTTTCATTTCAGTTTATCCGTACATTGCTTGTTAGTTTGAGGATTCATGTTTGTAACAGTCGACGTCTCTGAGACTTTTCATATTCTCGATCAGATTCACTATTTGTGTTAGTTTAATTATCAAAACATGATAAGATAGGAGTACTGTAAGTCCCATAGTTGAAGCAACAATCAAGAATACTCCATAGAAAGTAGAATAGAGATAGACATGAAGAACAATTTATTGAATGATCTCTATTCATAAGATTGAAATATAATGGAGGGAGAAATTGATAGTATATAAACGTTTCTCACAACTCACTGTGAAGTGTGTGTGATCACAAAATATCTCCAATGACAATGTAAACCCAAGACACCTATTTATAGTGTCTAATTACATGACATGGGCCCAAGCCCATTAAAGTCCCATTAAACTCCCAAAGCCCAAAAGACTAATAAAGCTAATTACAATACATTTGACTTTCATTGACTTTACATGGAATTTATAAAACTTTCTATATAATTGGGATTTTCTAGACCCAACAATCTCCCCCTAAAGTTTTATAAAGAAAGCATCTTCAAATGATCTCCCCCTTGATTTTCTTTGAAAACTTTAGTGTTGCATATCTTCACGCCTTGCAAATCTATCCAAGCTCCCCCTCAGAATTTGCTCTTCTTCTTCACAAATTACAACTTTAAAATCGAATACAATGTGCAATAAGCTCGACTGAAACAACCTCAGTTTATAATAAAGAATTCGTCCTTGAAAATCGAGTTGTATGATCATTAAGCTCAAGAGCTTAATCCATTAAGATCAAAGGAGGGAGTGTCACAACAAACTTCACAAACTCAGCTTGGATCCACAAAAAATAGAAGATAGAACACCTTTCTGAAAATTGGGAGAAATATCGTGAAAAACGTTGCTTCGGTCCAGCAGCTATACACTGACTTTGACACAGAATCTGACTAATAATCACATCGATTCAGAACAAACTCAAAACATAAAAAATGTTCATCTGTGTCTTAGGAATCTAGCGCATCTGAAATTGTCAAATTTGGAGCTTCGAGGAGGGAGTTCTGAACAAAATACGACAGGTGTGCAAATCTGTCAGGTATTAGACTTTTGTTCTGAGAAGTCTTAATAAAAGTTCTGACTTGTTCAATCAGAATTCTAAGTAAGCTTGATTGCTCTGAAAAATTCTAAGTATAAATCTGATTGCTCTTAGTCAGAATTCTGAATGGCCTTTGTTGATTCTCTGATTACACAAGAATGTTCTGAGAAAGCTTGAGTATGATTCTGATCATACTTGATCATAGTTCCGAATATAAACAATCAGACTTCTGACTTGTCTTGAACAAATTTCTGAAATGTCAAACAAACCTTGAATTCACAATGAGAATTGTGAACATTGGAATTAGAATTCTAAATATTCAGACAACTTATGCTCATAACTCTGAATAGAATTTGATAAGCTCTGATCATCCTTTGATCGATTTCTGAACAAACATGACTCTGACTAGTTTTTGATCGATCAGAACTGCTACATTTTAGTCTTGAATCAGAATTCTGAACATTGAATTCAGAAATCTGAATACCCATGAACGAAATCAGAACTTCTGAATTGTCGTGCAATCTCTTAGCAATCTTCTGAGCACAATAGTAAACTCTGAAGTCACGATCAGAATTCTGAATATTGACCTCAGAACTCTGCACACTTGTGAATTAAACTCTGAACATAACTTCTGAATACGCTGCAAGTAATTTCTGATTACACAAGACTTAAAATCTTGAATAAACAACATCAAATTCTGGATATACATCCAATAGTTTCTTGGATCTGCATAAAAATCTCTGGCAGCAAACACTCTGATCTGACAGCAAACAACTTACTGTTTGTTCGAAATTGACAGCAGTAATATTATGAATTGAGCAGCAGCCATAGTTTTCTATTTTTATACTTAACAAACATCAACATGCAACTTTCTCGAATCAGCTCATCTAGCTTTCTGGAATCAACAACAACTGTTTAGAACACCAAGCAAATTCTGTTTTGAATTCTGAAGACTTTTACAACAGCTTTATTAAGCCATTTGACAGCGATAAACATTAATTTTTGGTTCAGATTTCTGTTTTAAACAGCTTCAATCAGCACCAAACTGTTTTGACAGCTAGCAAACAGCATCAATTTTCTGTTTTAACAGCACACGGACAGCCTTGACAACAAACATCACGTTCTTTTCTTTTACAACAACATGATTAAGCTGCTTTCTGTTTTGGACAGCAACTGTTTGACAGCAATAAACAACCCCATAAAATTCTGTTTTAAATCACACAACAGCAAAATCTATTTGCTGTTAGGCTTATTGTGGACATCAAGATTTCTGTTGCAACAACTTTTTGAACAACTGCAACTTAATTGGAACAGCACTAAGGTGTTTTGACAACAGCAAACAATATCTTGTAGAATTCTGCTTGGACATTTTAATCAACAACAATAAGCACGACTTGAATAATTTTCTTTGAAGAAAACCAATCTGTCTTGGCCTCGATACAAATTCCTCCATTAATCACAAAAACCTTCTGTCCAAATAATGATCAGATTAAACCTTTTCTTTGACTATTGAAATTCAGATTACCAAGATATGTTCTATACAAAACATCATTCCATTGTAGATCCCTTGAATCACCAACATGTTTGTCTTAATACCAAATAAATCCATTGATCCTCCTCCAATAAAAACAAGTAATCACCAATCAAATTGATGTAGAACGATAAGCCGATCTCCATAACATTTTTAGAACAAAAATGGCAGAAAATCAAGTTTTTGGTTAATCACTCTAGAAAGTTGATTGTGAGCAATTGAAGATCTAAATTCCTTTCAGATCTGACTTTTATCAAATCAAAACAACTGTAGACATTTCATCGAGCATTTGGCGTGCAGAAACTGATTTAGAAGTAGATCAAGAATATCTACCTTCTTTTCTTTATCAAAACCATCAAGATCTATAAAATCTTCCTCCAAAACTTAAAATCAATCTTCAAGATGAAAGAAATCACAGAAAATTACCTTGAATTGTAGCACACGGTTAAGAACAATCTTGAATCACCAAATCTTGAAACTAGATCTTGAAATCTTGAATTGTTGCAAAAATGATCGTATCGAATTAAAATTGATTCGATGTGGCTCTGATACCAATTGTAAGTCCCATAGTTGAAGCAACAATCAAGAATACTCCATAGAAAGTAGAATAGAGATAGACATGAAGAACAATTTATTGAATGATCTCTATTCATAAGATTGAAATATAATGGAGGGAGAAATTGATAGTATATACACATTTCTCACAACTCACTGTGAAGTGTGTGTGATCACAAAATATCTCCAATGACAATGTAAACCCAAGACACCTATTTATAGTGTCTAATTACATGACATGGGCCCAAGCCCATTAAAGTCCCATTAAACTCCCAAAGCCCAAAAGACTAATAAAGCTAATTACAATACATTTGACTTTCATTGACTTTACATGGAATTTATAAAACTTTCTATATAATTGGGGCTTTCTAGACCCAACAAGTACTCTTAGATAAACGACACTAGGGTATTTGATTTTATGCGATTTCATTGCCATTCTTAGAAATCTGGTTTGACACTTAAGTTAGATTCAAAGTGTTCTATGTTGTCGCACAATACTTGTCTTCAAGTATTAAAAGTTGTCACTTATAACTGTGTTCATTCTCATCGCATAAGCTTCATGCGATAACTTCTTTCATCGCATAAGCTTTGTGCGATCAGACCTTTATGCGACAAGGTTGTGTGTTGTGCGATAACTTCCCAGACTTAGGAAATTTTGAGATTTTTCTCAAAAGTGGAAACTTGGCAATTTCATACCAGTATTCTAACTCATTCCAAAAAGATCAAATGGCACGTATTCAAGAGCATGGTGATGGTAATTCATCTGATGAGAACACAGTCATTCCATCACACCGTTCATCCCACCCTTCAGTCAATGCTAGAAATTTGGATGATGATCATATCAAATCTTCTGACCGTCTGAAGATTCAACACAAACTATTTGACTACGTACTCCAATCGGAACGCCCAGAGTGTTGCTGCTATTCGTTGGTGCTTTACGAGGACCGGGTGGAAGTCCTGTCAACGTTAACACTATGCCAGCGTTGAACACATGCCATGCAGTTACTTCAACTGTCATGCAAACCAGTAACCTAAGTGGTCTAGGTTTTTGTCCCGTTCACGTTCAACAAATAAGATCGTTGGTGGGTCCTTCTCCTCATAACTTTGTGTCAGTGAAGCTCTTGGAACTTGCCATTGGTTCCTTGAATAAACCTATCTGAGGATGTCAATCGTGCTATTAAGGGAAAATCTGTGGCTGAGACATCTAAACCTGAATCTACACCTCAACCAGATCCAAAAACCAAATCCAAACAACCTACTCAACCCACACCTACCCTACCCATACATGAACTTAAATCCTAACTTTTTGCCCTTTTGCTAGATCAAGGTGATAATAACTCCGGAGAAGAAGTGGAGTTAGTTGGTTTATTGAGGAGACAAACCGAACAACAAAGCCAATTACCAACCCAAGCTGAAATCAAAACCCTACAACAATCCATACATGAAATGACCCAATCTATAACCCATGGTTTCAAAACCCTATATGATAGAATCACGGTGTTAGAACAATCTTGTGGTTCTTAAGCCCAATCTTCTAAGAGAAAGCATGATGATCAAGATCCTGATCATGATCACCATGAGGGGGAGATGAGTAAGAGAGAGAGGGTTGGAGAAACTAGTGGTACTGGTGCTGGAATTGAAACCACAGTTGATGTTGATATTGGTACTAGTGCTGAGGGGAATGTACAAGAAGAAGGTGATGTACAGAATGTACTTGCTGATGATTTGATACATTATGTTATCTATGTTGATTCGAAAGATGAATCGGAGAATACAGTAATCAAAATAAAAGAAGAGCTTGATGATGTATTTGATGCACTTGTTCAATCAGTTGAGACAGATTCTGAAGATGATGATAAAGATCCTATTGCAAATGATCTGGTAATTGATGTATTTGATGCAGTTAATATTCCTGAAGAATGTTACAAAGATCCAGTGTCTGAAGTAGAAATAAGGGTATTTCAGCAATTAATTGACAGAGAATCTCTAATTGAAAGGAGGTGGCACCGAATAAGAATAATCACTCCGATTCAAGAAGATGTTAGGAGAGATTTGTTTGCAAGAAGAGTTCAACCTATTGATCTTGTGAAACTGTACTCAATAGAGAAGTTACCGTCCCTGCACCAGATAGAATACTTGCATCTGATGAAAACTAAAGATCAAAATCTGAGGTTGGTGAGAACACATATGGGGATTGTGACAATTATAAAGACATAATCTGAAAAGATACTTAATGTCTGGTATCCAAGATTCATAGTCTACATAACAGATGGCAAAGAGTGTGTGAGTTCCAGATTAGTGCATACAATCAATAGAAATCAATATGTAGAAAACAATCGTTATGATTTCAACTGGTCATCCAATTCACTTTGCTTAATTGAGAGAATTACATTATGAGTGATTAGATGATTATGGCGATTAAGACGATTAGCCTAAATTCTAAGGCTAACTAAACATTAAATACTAAGGGCCTAAACTAGCAAGCCCATGGCCTGTTTACACAATTAAGCCCATAATAAACCTTTTACAATATAAGCCCATTAACTTCTATTTAACACGATTTTATCCCTAACAAACTCCCCCTTTGAATTGAAGTTCGAGTTCGCGCCAGTTCTCGACGTATCTCTTTCGGAGCGCAAAGTAGATCTCGAAACTTCGGATGGCTCAGCGGTAGTCGATGCGATCTTCAACCAAATCTAAAGCTTCTCGAGAGTTTATCTCGTGTGAACCGGAGACAAACAACGATTTTTGATTTTCGGATTCGTTGGTGATGATGTTTCGAAGAGCATCTCTGACTTTAAGGAGCGTGCCATCGCGGAATCTATCGACCTGGATGAAGCGGAGAAACCTCTTTTCTTTCTGTTCGTTGAGGTTTACTATCCCAAATTCTGGTTCTAGAAGCAGTGAGTTCTCGGGATACATCTTCAGCTCGGGTGCTTTCAGGTTCGGTTTCAACAGGTTAATCTTCTTGGTTCTGTGCTCGATTCCCATTTAAAAGTCTGTGATGTAAGAAATCATAACTTTGTGGAGCAGGAATTGACGGACAACCTCGAGCGCTTTGGTAACGTGAAGTGGTCGGATGGTTCTGGTTCGGAGATCTTTCAGTATAGCGTGGAAGTCAAACATCCTGAGATTTTTAAAGTTTGCTTCAGAGAATCTCCATTCATTTCCGTCTTCACGTCTGACGATAAATACTGGAAATAAGACTCTGAGAATCCGGCCGGTCTGGATGTTAAGTACTTCTGTGATTTTGTGCTTCGTTCGGACTTGGCTAACTGGAAGGCACCGCTTCATTACCTTTATGTACTGGCTTTGGTATTCCTTGTCGAATTTGGAAATCCCAAGGCAGAATGTTGGCTCGATCGGGCGTAACCTGTGAACAAAGAGCTTCTTAAGAGATTCCTCCAGATGAAGAATAAGGATCATGATCTTCTCCCATCGGATTTGTTGCGGTGGTGGAGGAGGTTCTTCAGAAGCTATCGGTTGTTGAGGAGATGTCAGAAGTGTAGTAGTAGAAGTCTCGGGGTTCTGTGTCACACCCCGCTAAAGCGGAAACCCGAGATGTAACAGCTCAAGGTTTCATTGCGTAAGGTACAAGATAACACCAAATCACCATAGATTAAATATATTACAAAAGTTACAACTTATCTTAAAACATAAATTGTTCAAGCGTAATTGACATAATAAAACACATGCAAAATGCAGCTACTTGTGGTGCCTTCTTAAATTCAAACTATACTGACGATCGCCTGAAAAGCATGTCAATGAAAGGTCAACTACTGAATAGTTGGTGAGATCACAGGTTTTCGGAATGCACTAAAAGGTTTTAATGCAAAGTTGTTTAAATCCGCACATTTGAGAGAATATAATTTTACCCAATCCGGTTGTACAATTTGCTCAAGGTATATTTTGTATGCTTCAGAGGTAACGTACTGAGCCCACTACCCAAACCTAATGACTTGAAACGCCCCAAGGTACATGTTTTATCGCTAACATGCATACTGAAACGATAATTATGCACTCAAGCAATTGTAAGTGGGTGTCAACCAAATAACGTTATCCATAAATTACCAACGACTCAATAAATGAGTTAAATGGGTAATGTAGTGTAAACGGGGACTTATTGAACGATAGCAAAACTCAGAATGTTTAACATAAGCATACATACCATAGAGCTCGAACATTCATAGCAAGATTTAGCATTTTTAGTAAACGAAACAACCTGTGAGTTGAAATAATAGTAACATGCTTTTCACCCCAAAATATACGAAAATAGTAAAAAGGGGCTGTGAAAACTCACTGTGATTAGCGAAGATGTTTTCAAGACATTCACGAAATGCATACCGGATAAAGATCCTACCTCAATCCTACGAACGTAAGGACACTAGTAAGATTCAAACTTAGATCTTAGGGCTTCGGTAAAGCTTACTTATCCAAATGTCATAAAATGCCTTTTGTAAAGAACTTTGCTTATGGTTATAGTTTATTATTTAATATTAACATTTTATGCATGTGTTATCTATAGCTTGTTTATTTAACACAAGTCTCAAATTTATAACATAAAATGATAAAATGGCTTAAAAGTTGATTTTTAAACAAAACTTGAAATTTCCCTTTTTTGTCCAGAATTTTGGTGTCACTTTATGTCCATTTTTAATTGTCTTCCAAGGTTCTTTTGGTCAGAAGCTTTTTACTCAAGTTAACATAATGTGTTAGGGAACTTTTGGCATAAAAACCATAATTTTTGAAGATAGTTAAGTCCATCAAATCATTTTCATAATAGGGACTACTACAGAAAGTGTAGTTGTTTGCGCACTGGTTTTGTGACGACTGTTTAAAGGTCTAATTCTTAGCGTTTTTTTAGTGAAACTACTTGTGTTTGAAACCTAACACACAAAAATAAATTCCAGAAGAAATTTCACCTTATATGGTTAAATATTGAGAGAGTATGTCCTTTTAAAGTTAGGTGTAAGAATCTGTCAGCATGCTGTTAGAAAGTAAGTTCAAGAAATATGGTTCAACTTTTGATTTTGCAATGATTTTTGTTCCTTTTGCATGGAACACGATTTGACACTCAATAAATCAAAGATATTCAGATGAAAAACTTATTTTTAACCACAAAGAGTTACATGCATGCAAGCTAAATAAACTTAACTTTTCCAAAATCCCAAAAATGATCATCATGCTTTTATTTGAAGGTTCTTTGATATCCAAGCTTGCTTTTTAGTACATAAAATATAAAGTTTAAATCACATGCATGAAGTTTAGAACAAGTATTTGATGAGTAATAAGATTTTTATGCCACTTTTAGAATCTAAAAGGTAGATTTTTGAATAAAATCACTTGCATGCCAGTTAGAACTTTCAATAGTTCTTTCTTTGATCTTAACATGGGTTTGATCATGGATTTATCACCTTCTTAATAACATGCAACATGTTTGGGGATAAATCTACAAACATTAAGAATCAAAGATCTTTTCTAGCAATTACAAGCTTAAAAGCTAGAGTAGAAGAAGAAAAACTCCAAGAAATGATAGAAGATTAAGACAAAAGGTGTGTAGTGTAACACCCGGAAAATCCTTGTAAGTAATAATAGTCCTAATATTTCGTTATATTTTGACTTCTTAGATTATAAGTGATTTCCTAAGTAATTTCCGTGATTGTCACTTATTAATTGAGAACTCCCGATAGAAATCAGTAAGTTTATTCCTTAAGGAAATAAATGAAAAATAGATAATAAAGTTAAATATTAGATTTTATGGATTAGTTGGATGGGTAATTTGAATACGAGTCCAACGGTTCTTTCCGGGGTAAAAACGGAGTTCTAACGAAGAATTTACGGCTAAATTAGTGGAAGTTGGATTGATTGGCAAACAGAAGCCGTCGCCGATGGTGTGGCGCCGATGCATCGGCGCGGGTGATCGGCACCGAGCACCTGACGTGCCAAAAGGGGGTTAAACCCACCTCTTTATCCTTAGTCATTCATTCATCCTCTCAAATTAGAATTTTTGCTGCTCTTCACTCTTCAGACGATTTCTTCAATTAAACCTAAGGTAAATCCATTTCTATCAATCCAAATCTAAATCAAGCATCTAGTAAATGAATCTTACCCATTTAAACTTGAATTAGGGCATTTCATCTTCATTCTTCTTCTTGGAGCAATTAGGTTCAAGTATTCAAGTTAGGGTGTTAGCAATTGAAGATTTGAGGTGAGTAACTTGTAATTAATTGTTTGTATTACATTTACATACTATTCCTCATCTTGATTTTTGGTATAGCTAATGGGAAATCTTGAATAAATGCCCTTAATGGTTAAGAGGGAAACAAGAGGAGTTCAAGTAAGTTTATGTGGCTTAATTGTGTTTATTACTTTGTATGCCATAATAAATGTTGATGTTAAGAGTTTGGTTGGATTATATATCCAAAGTATGTGATATTGAGATGATGACTTAATAGATGTCTTAATGATGAATTGATGGCTTAATGGTCAAAATGGACTTATTATTGAATTGTAAACATGGATGTTTATTATTGATATCATATAGAATATGATTTGATACATATGGTTGTATATGAACTACATGGAAGTAGTATTGATCATGTTAAATGGTTGGACCATTGTTATGTGTTAAATATGCTTGATATTATATAGATTATGATAAATGGTTGGACCATTGTTAAGTGCTTAATATGCTTTGAATATTACTTGGATTAACATATTTGGTATTCACATAATTGGAGGAGCACCTAGTAGGCATTGGA
Organism: Saussurea involucrata; assembly: GCA_033807775.1. Classification (NCBI taxonomy): domain Eukaryota; kingdom Viridiplantae; phylum Streptophyta; class Magnoliopsida; order Asterales; family Asteraceae; genus Saussurea; species Saussurea involucrata. The sequence goes on from CM066312.1 coordinate 26,156,530, forward strand.
GGATATAATCATACATACCGTGGGGTAAATGTATTTTGTTCATACCTTCGGATACCGTGGGGTTTTCCGTTGTGTTATGCCTTGTGACAATACCGTGGGGTATCAATCAAGGTATATCTTCGATTATGATGTAACCGGGTAGCGATATGGACCTTCTCCATGGAATCCAATTTGTGAATGTATCGAATTGTTATTCCTACATGCTATGATTATGCTCTATGTGCTATGTGTAAATCTCACTTAGGCTTTAAAAGCCTAACACTTGTTATGTGTTTTATGTATTACAGATTTTAGTGGTTCCGGACACAAAAAGGTCTAGAACGGGGTTGTGAGCATGGGATCATTGTTAGAGAGATAAAGATTGGAAGATTGATGATACAACTTTCCGGCATTCTTTGGATATTTGATATCTATAGTAGTGATCAAATAAGCTAGTGGTCCAATAGTAGTTATGATTAACTAAATCTTTGTATTAATGATTATGTAATGTTATTTAGGTATACTTTTACTTAAGTAATGTGTACCACTCTTCCGTTTTATGGAAGTTTTTGTTAACCCCTGTTTTGGGGTGTTAAAAGTTGGTATCAGAGCTTTAGTTTAAGTGAACTAAGTATGATGAGGAAATACTTAGACTTAAGCTGAGATGAATTAAGTTATGAATTGTGAGAGTGGGTAGTATTATTAAGACGGGATGGCCTTAGGGTCGACAGAAATACGTGAAATTAGTACGTTAACGACGGTAATGAGGATTCTCATGTATGATACATTCATAATCGCAATTAGCTACTGTTATTATGAATATATTGTTACATAGTATACTTGTTTCTGAATTGTTCCAGTGACTAATGATCGGTAAGGTACGTTTCGTGTGTTTATACTTATATAACCATTTTTCAGGGTTAACTTTTGTTCGATAGCGTAGTGATGGTAAAAACACTACCAAGGTCTTTCAATTCTTTGGAGGACAGATCGGTAAATGATTGAGGATTGGAAAGACAACCGGGAACGGGTGGGACTCATGAAAGTCCGCCGAGACAACCTTAAGTAAGTGGATTAAATGTGAGGAAATAGAATGTAAGATGTTTGATCAAGATGGGAATAGTATGAAACGGTTGAGTAAGTGAGCCTAGGAAGGCATGTATATCAAGTGTTAGAAGGTTGAGAGGGTAACCACTGGTTGAAAAATAGGGCGTCAATGATAAGTTGCGAGAGTTAAACGATAGACCTTGTTTGAGTGAATAGCCTTCAATTACAAGTAGAGTTTTATGCATAGTGTTCTCGGGTGAGTGTTACATGGGTTTTTGTGATTTCAAAACAAATGCATAAATAACAATTTAGTCGATGATGAGTCAGCAGGTATACGTGGGTATTAAAAGAAAGAGGTAATACCATTTACGTCGCACAGTCAAATTTTGAGTTTAGTAATTTGCAAAATACATTATACTTTACAAGAAAAGTTAAATATAGATGAGTGTGAGAACCGACTAGCTTACTTTGTGTCGGTAATTTCTTGCAACTTTTGTCGTATGAAAAGATTTTCATTAAATATACTACGGTCATAACAATATCGTTTTGGTTGAAAAAGATTAAGTTTTGCGGAAAGTAGTATGCAAATGATTCTCGTGATCGTTGTGCAGTACACTAAAGTCATAAGAATCTTGGGGTCATGTGTACCCAAGTTGCTCCAAGTGTTGTTCTTTAAAAGGAGGAAAAATGCGAAATAATATATTTAATACATTGTTATGTATGAAGGTTATGAACGAATTAAGTCGTAAAATATTGCTATAAGCTAGGAAAGAACTCTGAGATTGGAGAGGTGTTAGATAAATCATGGGAGAATGTTTGTAGATTTGGTAATTGTGTTCAAGAGGAAGGTGAACAATGGGAGAGTTGAAAGTGAACTTTAGTGTCGATTGTAAGAAGGTCTATACCCTTGTTTGGTAACTAGAAATACAGTTGGCAAGGGACAGTAGTGTCCGGAGGAAGGATTAGTAGTAATCAAGGTGATGGAATTAGCAAATTGCTATAAGTAGTGTGGTGAGACAGTAAGGAAATACCCTCGACGTTAAATAAGAATTTATGGTGATCTTGTGATATTAGTATTGCACGAATAAGTTTGAAATGAAGACGATGAGATGTAAATTGTATTATGTTTTGTCGAAAGGATTAAGTTCAGGCCTTGTTGATGAATAGATTAAAGAAGTATCGATAGGTCGACTATTGTCATTGAAGTCGGCAGTTGTGTTGGATGTATGAGGCCTTTTGCCTGTTACAGGGTGCGGTCTGGGTGCGTTCCGCGTATGCCTGTGCAGACAGAACTAAATTATGAGCGGTACCGGCATGCTGTTATGCAGAGGGTATGCGCAAAGCGAATAAATCACGAGTGGAAAAGGTTTTGGTTAAATTATTACATAAGTGGAAGTTAGGTGGTCGAAATACGCTTTTAGAAGTTTATTGTAGTTGTACAATAATTATGGTGTGTTATATGTTTAATCGCATTTTAATAAGTGTCGGTTTAACTATTGGTCTTATGTGTGAGGACAGTTAGATGATCTTGTATTTTAGTACCTTTGAGACTAGTGAACTTTGGCAAAATAATATATATATATATTGTGAAGTATATAGAGATGTATATACGTGTACATATAGATACATATATGAATTGACTTCATTGGGAAAGTAGCAATGAAGGGGTCGTGAGATTATCATGTCTCGAGGCGTGTGTTGCATGATGTGGGATTAGATGTATTTTAAATTTCATGAGTTGATAATTGATAATTGATCAATAGACCCTTTGAGCGGATGGCTTGGTTTTAGATTCGGTTAAGTCTTAAGGGTATTCGTCGGTTTAAATTAACTTGACATAGGCTTGAGGGTTGGAATTACATGAATTGTATTATAATTAAAGTTTACGTAATGTGAATACATTAATTTCTCCTTTTGAGATCATGTATGAATGTCAAGTTAGAATCGGAAGATTAAAAGTTGAAGGATCACCTTGTGGAGGGGTGTTAGGATAGTGAAAGACTATTGTTGTAGATGAACATTCTACTTATGATATAGATGGTTTATATAAAATGAAGAAACAGGCACGAACATAGTAAGAGTATGGACTATGTCGATTTGTGATGTAGTGTGCACTGTATATATAATGGTTTGGAGTCACAAAGAAGTAATAATAAGTGATAAAGAGGGGACATAAAATGAAAGTCTTTTCGAGGATTCCAGATGAATAGTGCTAGTTGTCAATAAAGCTGTTGGAATATGTGGTTGTAGATGGTGTAGTGATTTGACTGTTATTGGAATAGAATGCCGAGAGGTAGTAAGAGTTTATCCAAAGTGAATTTGGTTGTGTGAGTCGCTAAATAAGTTTATGATTTTGAATCATAGGAAGTTTAATAAAGATGAGAAAGTGTTATCGGTATGTGGAAAAGTTGGGGGAAAGAGACAAATAATGATTGGAGGATAGTACTTCATGCTAACGTAGGAAGTAATGATAGAAAGGTCAAACCTAAGAATGTAGTTATACTACAGGTTCAACGGAATTATCACCTTTGATATAAAATATTTTAGTGCTTGGTTGCAATATGGTCGCGTAGTACGATATTGATGTGAGGGAGTGGTAGTACTTTATACTGAAGAAACGTGTGGGTCGTAGATGTAGTGATGGGTGTCGTAGATATAGAAGTATTCAAAAGTGGTGAGTATGCTCAATTTAAAGTGAGTATGGATTTTCAAGCAGTATATGTTAATGTTATTTTGAGATCTGGAGATTGAGATGTGGATGACGACGGTATTGAAGACCAAGCAATAGTCGGATAAAGGTTTAATGATAAACGGTAACTTTAAGGAGGTTTGCAAATCTAAGTTGGGGAGCGGTTGATGAGGAAAGAAGTAAGGTTCAGGAAATATGAAAGATGAATCCTTGTTCCTTTTAAATTTTTATTAGTGAATGGAATTCATGTGTGGGTTTGGTTAGAGTGCAACGGTTGGTGATAATTAGGTGTCAATTTTTGGGCTTAAGATCAAACACCTTTAGTGTAATCGGGGAATTGTAGCCGATTTTAAAAAGAATGATGGTGATGGTTGTAGTAACCTTAAGATACTCATTTGTGATGAGTGGTTGTAGTATGATTAGTGAACCTGTCCGTTTGATGATTAATTATTTAGATGGATTTTGGAGTCTATTAGAGCTCTTTGATTGAAAATGGCCGTTAACGATAAGGGCAATTGAAATTAGAGATTCGGTTGGTCTCAGTATTAATTGAGCCTTAAATTGATTTAGAGTTTGAAACTGAAATCAAGTTGTATAGAACATTTTAAGGTTGGGAGATGACTGAAGTCGTATGGTTGGGAGTTTCACTAGGGTTGGAACGTTTATCTGTACATGAGTACAACGTATGTGTAGGGGCTTTGTTAATAAACAATTGTTTGAAGAATTGTCTTTGTAGACCGTGTGGATAGAACTTAGATTCCTGTTAGGAATTGTTGAATTTTGGTCGACAGTGAGTCGGTTGACTTTGGGTTGAAAAGGATATAGATTTCGGGGACAAAATCGTTTTAAGGTTGGGAGAATTGTAACACCCGGAAAATCCTTGTAAGTAATAATAGTCCTAATATTTCTTTATATTTTGACTTCTTAGATTATAAGTGATTTCCTAAGTAATTTCCGTGATTGTCACTTATTAATTGAGAACTCCCGATAGAAATCAGTAAGTTTATTCCTTAAGGAAATAAATGAAAAATAGATAATAAAGTTAAATATTAGATTTTATGGATTAGTTGGATGGGTAATTTGAATACGAGTCCAACGGTTCTTTCCGGGGTAAAAACGGAGTTCTAACAAAGAAGTTACGGCTAAATTAGTGGAAGTTGGATTGATTGGCAAACAGAAGCCGGCGCCGATGGTGTGGCGCCGATGCATCGGCGCGGGTGATCGGCGCCGAGCACCTGACGTGCCAAAAGGGGGTTAAACCCACCTCTTTATCCTTAGTCATTCATTCATCCTCTCAAATTAGAATTTCTGCTGCTCTTCACTCTTCAGACGATTTCTTCAATTAAACCTAAGGTAAATCCATTTCTATCAATCCAAATCTAAATCAAGCATCTAGTAAATGAATCTTACCCATTTAAACTTGAATTAGGGCATTTCATCTTCATTCTTCTTCTTGGAGCAATTAGGTTCAAGTATTCAAGTTAGGGTGTTAGCAATTGAAGATTTGAGGTGAGTAACTTGTAATTAATTGTTTGTATTACATTTACATACTATTCCTCATCTTGATTTTTGGTATAGCTAATGGGAAATCTTGAATAAATGCCCTTAATGGTTAAGAGGGAAACAAGAGGAGTTCAAGTAAGTTTATGTGGCTTAATTGTGTTTATTACTTTGTATTCCATAATAAATGTTGATGTTAAGAGTTTGGTTGGATTATATATCCAAAGTATGTGATATTGAGATGATGACTTAATAGATGTCTTAATGATGAATTGATGGCTTAATGGTCAAAATGGACTTATTATTGAATTGTAAACATGGATGTTTATTATTGATATCATATAGAATATGATTTGATACATATGGTTGTATATGAACTACATGGAAGTAGTATTGATCATGTTAAATGGTTGGACCATTGTTATGTGTTAAATATGCTTGATATTATATAGATTATGATAAATGGTTGGACCATTGTTAAGTGCTTAATATGCTTTGAATATTACTTGGATTAACATATTTGGTATTCACATAATTGGAGGAGCACCTAGTAGGCATTGGAGGATATAATCATACATACCGTGGGGTAAATGTATTTTGTTCATACCTTCGGATACCGTGGGGTTTTCCGTTGTGTTATGCCTTGTGACAATACCGTGGGGTATCAATCAAGGTATATCTTCGATTATGATGTAACCGGGTAGCGATATGGACCTTCTCCATGGAATTCAATTTGTGAATGTATCGAATTGTTATTCCTACATGCTATGATTATGCTCTATGTGCTATGTGTAAATCTCACTTAGGCTTTAAAAGCCTAACACTTGTTATGTGTTTTATGTATTACAGATTTTAGTGGTTCCGGACACAAGAAGGTCTAGAACGGGGTTGTGAGCATGGGATCATTGTTAGAGAGATAAAGATTGGAAGATTGATGATACAACTTTCCGGCATTCTTTGGATATTTGATATCTATAGTAGTGATCAAATAAGCTAGTGGTCCAATAGTAGTTATGATTAACTAAATCTTTGTATTAATGATTATGTAATGTTATTTAGGTATACTTTTACTTAAGTAATGTGTACCACTCTTCCGTTTTATGGAAGTTTTTGTTAACCCCTGTTTTGGGGTGTTACATGTAGTCTTTGTTCTACACATGAGTTTACCTTATGAATACTTGAATACTTGAATCTCTTTAAGGGCTGAAGTATAGACAATATTTGAGAGAGAATAGAGAGAATTTGGAGAGAAATGAGAGATGAGTTTTAGAGAGATGTTAGAGACAGAGGTGAATGGAAGAAATGAGTTTGAAATGAGATAAAAAGAGAAAGAGGTGGTGGTATTGGTGATGGATGTGGCCGGCCATGGGGAGAGGAGAGAGGGAGGCTGAGTGTGGTTTTGGGTAAAATAATTGTCTCTTATTTTTTACTTTTTATTTTTTTTTGAAATTGTTAATCATTTTAATTAATTTGTGTTAATAACAATACTTGTTTTACTTGCTAGTATTTTCTTTACAAAGTATATATATATATATATATATGTATATAAGATATTTGAATTGGCATTTTATGAGATTTGTGGATAATTCACTCATTCAAGTGAATGCTAAGAAAAATTCCTAAGTTTTTCTAAGGACATTGCTTCTAACCTGCTAAATTTAGTATGTGACACCTACAACATGAAATGCTTAAACGTTTAATCCAGTTCTAACCTGAAACATTAATTTGACGGTTGTCACAGTCTCCCCCGGTTAAAAGAATTTCATCCCGAAATTCAAGAACTTCCATCTTTAACCGGTTTATTAGCAAAGAGGTGAGGATACTTATGCTTTATTTAATCCTCTCGTTCCCATGTATACTCAGGCCCACGCCTTGTGTTCCAATGAACTTTTACGATCGGAATTTTACTTCGTTTAAGTCGCTTAACTTCCCTGTCAAGAAACTCAATTGGTTCTTCTACGATGTTGTCACACCCCGCTAAAGCGGAAACACGGGATGTACAGCTCAAGTTTCATAGCAAAAGTTACAAGATCACACCAACCATAGAAATTCAAATTACATTCAAAAGAGTACGACATTGTCTTTTACAAACATTTTACAAAAGGGGAAATGAACATAATTTAAAAGAAACACATAGAAAGCTTCTACACACGTAGCCTTCCTAGGTTCCAACCTTAAAGACGTTCACCTGAAAAGCATGTCAATAAATGATCAACTAATGCACTAGTTGATGAGATCACAGGTTTATGAGTACAACAAAGTTTGTCATAGAACAATTTTAATCCGCACAAGTGGATATGTCAACCGGTTGTAAAAACACTTGCTCAAGGTAATTGTATGTATAATGTTTAAGCTATGAGCCCGTTACCCGACCTATGTGACAAGACGCCCCTCCGCATGTTCTATCGTCAACAATGCGTACGAACAACAATAATTATGCACTCAAACAAGCGCGACTTGTGAGTGGGGTGTCAACCAAATAGCGCTATCCATAATTACCAACGGCTCACACTCGTGAGTTAAACGGGTAACGTAGATTAAACGAGGACTTAGTACGATAGAGAAAGCTCAAAATCATACAACATGCACAAAACATACATACCATAGAGCATAAGCAAGTATAGCAAGATTAGTATTTCCAAGAAAACGAGACAACCGGTGCGTAAAATAATTGTAGTAACAACATGCTTTTCACCCCAAAATATGTAAAATATTAAAAAGGGGTTGTGATAACTCACTTGATGCGCGATGAAATTCCCGAAGTTTCTCACGTACTACCTCGATATGATCCTACCTTGAACCTACGAACGTAAGGTCACTAGTGAGTTTTAGTCTTAAGAGTTCGGTAATAGCTAACTATCCAAAATGTCATAAAATGCCATTTTTATAAATCTATTTAGGGTTTGTATTTTTTTGTTACTTTTCAAAATAATTTATGCATGTCATCTTAATAACTAAGATTTTTATTAAAAGTGGTAGATTTACAACATAAAATAATAATATAGAATAAAAGTTGTTTATTAACCACTTTTGAGATTATTCTTTTGCTGTCCAGATTTTGGTGCCACTTTCTGTCCATTTTTTGATGTCTTCCAGGGGTATTTTGTTGGTTCTATATGCTCAAGAATGATTATAAAATAATATTACCGGTAATATATGATCCTATAGGGTCACACCGAACAACAAGTAGACACCGAATTGATATTTATAAGAATAAATAATAAGTTTGGTAAAATAAAATAATACATATGATGGATTTATTTTATAACTAAAAAGGAAAGGAGGGACTTGAGGAGATAATTTAAGATACTTAAACTATGATTTTAAACATCTTAAAAGGGGAAGGGTTTATTGTGTAATATTGCATGGACTCTTATTGGACCATTTTTGTGGTCCAATAGAAATGGCCCTAGCTTTATTATACTTGGAAATTTTCAAGAGAGAATTTTAAGACAACACAACTCACAAAGCACTCCCTCTCCTCTCTCTCTTCTGATTCACGGCCGAAACACACACAAGTGTGTGTGTGTTTTGGTGTTCTTCTCTTTCAAATCCTATGGTAGTGATTGTTAGAGTTCTTGCATCAAGATAGAAGAAGAACTAGCATTCTTGAAGGTGTCATTTGCTTATGGTGGATACCGCTAGAGGAGCTCTCTTTTTGGGTTCTACATTCATCACCAACATCCAACCTCCCGAGAGGAATCAAAGTCTTCAAATGTTGTATTTTTGAACCTTCTTGGTATGTTTCTTTTTATCTTTTCTTGCATGTAACAAGATCCTTGGTGGGAATAAATGGTTTTATGTTTTGTTCAAAAGTTTTTTGCTTCCGTTGCGTAAAATATTTTACCTCTTATGGTTTTTGAAACCGGTTTTTTGAACATAAAATCCCAACAAGTGGTATCAGAGCCTATGTTATAATGCATGATTAGATAATAAGTTTTATTTGGATAAAACTTGGTTTTTGGAAGCCATGATTAAATTTCATTTTATATGAAAAGTTCATACATGGCTTTTAGGCAACTAGTTTGTTTTTTTTTATATATATATATTTTATGTAACAAAATTTTAACATGCATTTTTGTTACATAAAAGTTGTCTAACAAAAACAAAGTGTTGTTTTATGTTATTTATGAGAAATATGTGCATAAACAAGCCATGGACCAATGTGTTGGTTGTTGTGTTGTTTCCTTTAAATTTGTTATAATTTTTATTATTATTCATGTTGGTTTGTAATAGTAAATAGGTTTTATTATTTCATGTTTCTTTTGTTCATTTTGTAAGTATTAGATTAGTTGTTAGAACTAGTTTTTTATTTTATAAAATGTAACAAGAAGAAGGCCAATATGGAGCTTGAAGATGGAGCTTGATGTCTTGATTGCATAGAGATGCTAAAGCAAGTGGGAGCTTGAAGTTTTTTATTTTTTATTTTGTCCCTTAGGAATGGACTTGACATTTCTTGTTTTGGCTCACAAGAAATGTCATTAGAAATGGCTTTGTTTTATGCACATTCTTTTGCATGTTTATGGTTGATTATGTTCCTTTTTGCTGCGTTAAATATATAGGATATTGCATGCTAGTAAAGAACATAAAATTGATTCAAACGCGCTTATTTAAAATTGTTTAAAGTTGAAGCGACAAATTTTAAAATTATATTTTAAATGAACCAAGTTTAAAATAGAGATTTTATATGAACCAATATTTAAAATGGAGATTTTAAATCAATGACATGCAAATTGGTTCAAATACGTTTTATATAAGATTGTTTATTTAAAAACGACGTAACTTTAAAAATTGGATTTTTAATTGAACCAAATTATTTAAAATGAAGATTTTAAATTTATTCATTTTTGATAAATAGTTTCCTTTTCTTAAAAAGAGTACCTTGATTATTGGATGCATACAATAATATGGTACTATGGTTTTTAAGACAAAAATTGAGATTTTGAGTTTTATAATAGGAGTTTAAATAGAGATTTTGAAACTCACATAAATTCATAATCTAATAATAAAAGTGTTTTATTAAAAGACTATAAATGGTTCTTATTATGATCATTAGTTGGTAAAATAGAGATTTTATTAAATAGGAACCATTTGATGAGTAGTAAGATTTTATTTAAATACCATGTATTATTGAATGCATGCAAAATCACATGATACTAAAATGTTTACAAAACTAGAATTGTAATTCATCTAAAATTCCTTTTTATAAACGCAAGTCATATGTCGTCCTTTTGAGAAACACTCAATACGTCACTATGACACCCTTGTGGGAGAAAGGTCACCTAACCACTTGGATTGTCTTGAGATGGATGAGGTGATTCTTATGTCTTTGTGGGATAAAGGTCACCTAACCGCATGGATGTGAGTTTCACATGTTGTTTCAAGTAGGATGACTTGATTGGGAATCTTTTGTGATAAAGGTCACCTAAGCATTAGAAACCCAAGGCATAGATGGGATCAAACATGCCAATTAACAAGCAAGTTGTTAAGGATCCCATAACGCTAGGAATTACATTCGATGTAATCTTTAAACGTTATCTACCTTGTTGGATTAAATGGACGGGATAAAGGTCACCTAACCGTTTCATTTGTTTTGCAACGTTGGATCCTAGATTATATGCAAATTAATGTTTTTAGAAAACAAAAGGGTAATTAATTTGCTAAAAAATTAATATTGAAAATACTATATTAACTTTGTTAAATTTTGTAGATGGCCTAAAATGCAAACACTACAGTTAACACATCCTAAGACCTTTTCTTTTGGAAGAAAAGTTAACCACTCAGAACTTCCCAAAATTGTTTTCAAAACATTGAGACGCGTTCTCAGACGTGAAAACAAATCATACGTACTTATCGTACCTCGTCCTCAAGAACCTCCTTTTACCTCCATAGAAGCTCACGATATTTGATTGAAACATAATGATGATTCAATCGATATATCACGTCTTATGCTTGAAACCATGGTTCCATCCTTGCTAGAAAGAATGGAAACGTTTCCACTGAGGCATTTGACATGGTAAACCGATTACGGGAATATTACCAAATGTATATGGTCCGTGAATGCTTCAATACTATTGGGGTACTTCACAGGACAAAGTTGGAGGAAGGCCAAGATGTAAGCTCTTATATTCACAAAATGAGGACGCACCTTGACTATTTGGATAGACTTGGCTATCCTTATTCCAATGGGAGAGCCGTAAATGTGATCCTCAAATCTCTGACCAAAGCATTTGATGTTTTTGTCGAGAATCTGAATATAGACCTCGAGAAGATTTCAGTCCCAGAATTGCATACGATGCTAGAAACTGCTGAAAGGAATCTTCCCATGGTAACAGTTACATATGATAAATGTGGCAACATTGGTCATAGAAGAGGAGATTGCCCTTCTGAGAAATAAATGTTTTCTAGCGAAGGAAAGTCCTTCAGGTATCTATATTTTAGATAGAACTTTTACCTTTCTATCTTGCACTTGTGTATTTGATACTAAGTGTAGAAGTCACTATTGTAATATGTTACAGATGATCAAGAAAGGTAAGTGACTGAATAAGAAGCAAAATGGTGATCCATATAAGCAAGGAAGCAAGATTGCATACCAAGCTTATAAGAGATTTTATTTTGAAACCATTTGGCTTGTATTATTAAACAATGTTTGTTTCGAACAATATTTGAATTTAGTTTGACTAAATTATTATTCAGTCACATGTTTATTGATTGAGTGAAATTCACTTAACCGTTTTGGAAACGATTATATTCATATTCAAAATGAATTATTCCATTTCGAGAACTAGTCCTCTTAATTGAATAATAAAGTGAATCTCAAGAGCTTTCTAAAACATGGTTCTATATAAACACCATAAGACTCAAATATGATTTGAATCATATCTACACATAAAATAATCAACTTAATCAAGTAAACTTTGAACGCATGTCTAAATTTTCAAAACTGTGGTATTTTGAAACTAAATATAAATATTTTCTTTTAATATATGCGATCTTGATAAGTTGAATATAGCTTCTTTTTAGAAAAAGGAGGAAAAGGTTTTGTTAGAATTGATACATGTTGATGTATGTGGTTTTTCAAAACCAAGTCTAGACATGGTGATAGGTAATACAAAGTCTTTACTTGCGATTTCAAACGTTGAAGTTATGTTTATGAAACATAAGCATGAAGCATTTGATATGATTCAAACTATTTCAAAGTGAAGATTAAGAAAACAACTCAGCAGGACCATTAAAGTCTTTTATGATATATGAGGATAGTAACTAAACCAAGAACTCTTGGATCATCATAGAAATTATGTACACCAGAAAGGATGAACCGAACCTTATTAAATATGGTTTGCTCTATGAGTAGAAGTACTATTCCTATATCAATTCGGAATTCTGCCCTAGTTAAAGTAAACCGTACTTTAAGACACCAACCAATCGGTAGACAAGACACCTTATAAGATTTCGTATGAAAGTTATTCTTAGTCTTAGTTGAAGGTGTGAGTTTATGAAGCTCATGTAAGACAATAAGATTCAAGTAAACTCGACCTAAAATCTACTAAATGCAAATGTTGTAGAATATATGTTTAAGATACCAATTCTACAATCCCACAAACAATAAAAATTGTTTATTGTTCCAATGCCAAGTTCCTAGAAAAGCAAGTTTTTTAATGGGCAATGCAAATGGGATATTTAAGGAACTTGAAGGGAATCAAGAACCTTATAATCTAATGAACTTATTGGTTGGCACTAGTTATCAAACAAAGGTTGTTAAAAATGAGCAATTTAATTGATCAGAAACTTAGTAAAAGCACCAAGTGTTCGCAAATCTAGTAGAATCATTCAGAAATTCGAGAAATATCCATTTCTCATGATTTATGAAGAATGATATATGATAGGTTTCTAGTTAGGCCATCAACTACTAAAGTGCTATGTCAGATTCTGAACCTGGTGAGTGGCTTAGAGTCATGAACACTGAGATACAATCCATTCATGGATCAGTACAAGTATCACAAAGCAGAAGTCTTCATTTTGACAGGAAAATTAAAAGTTTAATTTTCATCAAAATATAAGATGACTCATGCATTTACTAACACTAGTGGGAGCGCAGTAAAATTCCTAATCCTGTATGTGCAAGGCATACTAGTATTTGGAAATTAACTTTCCGGCTTAGCAAAACATCATGTTTTTGCTCGGACAGTATTTCCTTAATAAAAGACTTAGAAAAGGCTAATTTTATTCTTGAAATAGAGATCTTTAAAGATTGGATCAAGACGACTGATAAGTTTAAGTCAAAGTGCATAAGTAGACATGATCTTGAAAGGTTCAAGATGCAAGGCTCTAAAGGTAGTTTCTTGCAAGTATGATAACACATCATTTTGAACATATCTAAATATTCTAGCATAAAGGCTGAGCTAGATAAAATGATTGGTGTTCCATATGCTTCGGCAATTGGATCTATCATATATGTCATGACATGCACTAGATCGAATGTATCATAATGCTTTAGAGCATTAGAAGGAGATACCAACAAAATACGAGGGAAGGTCATTGGATGATTGCATAGAACAATTTAAGATACTTATGAAGAACCAAGGATGTGTTCTTCAACTAAGGGTTGGAAGAAGATCATAGTAAAATGTTACACTGATGATAGCTTCCACAAAGATCGAGAAAGTTCTCGACCACAAATTGGAAGTGTCTTCATTGTGAATGAAGAACTAGTTTGTTTTGAAAAGGTTCAAGGCGAAGGTAAAAGTTGCATAATACACTACAAAATAAGAATACATTGCTGCTTTAGAGGCCGTAAAAGAAAGATGCTTGGATGAAAGAGTTTATTGAAAAGCTAGGTAGATGCCTCCCATTCAGGATCATCTAGAAATCCTTTGTGAGAATGTGGGTGCCATTACGTAAGCTAAATGACCCTATCTCACATTAGAATACCAAGTATCTACTCCAGACATTTAACTATATTTAGAATAAAGTTAAAAATGGAGATGTTAGTGTTCATAGAGTTTACACAAATCAAGTTTTTGGATGAACCCATTCATGAAGCTCCTTATATAAGCTAAACTTGAAGGGTCATGTTTGAGCTTTAGGACTTCGTTATTCTAGTGATGGGATTTCATTTGAATTTAGTATTTGGATATTGGAACAGGTTAAGCAACAAGTATAGTATTTAGTTAGATATATAGGATATGATCTTTTCATACTCGTTGTGTGCTATATTAGCATGTTTTAAATCCTTGAATAAATTAGTTATTCAAAATGTCCATAGTCGATCATAATTGTGGGAGCAACTATGAAGTAAGACTAATATGAATTGGATTGGTTGACTTTTAAGAGTAAAAGTGGCAAAGTGTTGCAACCAAGTTCATAGGTACTTGTTAGGGAGCAAGTATTGGCCCTGACCCGTTTCAAGATCACCTCATGGATCGTCGTCATAAGTGAGTCTTGAATAAAGGTAGTATCTTTGTATCCTTCGACTTGAGATGCATATTTGGGACTCAAATGTAGGGAGTGTTATGCGTTGATATGGTTAACCGTTGTTCTTGAAAAAGGCAGCTATAAAGGCCATTATTGGGCATGATATGGATTGCATGAGAGGCGTATGTAGTCAAGATGGGATTTGTTTCTCTAAATATGTTAAGAGTGAGACATCTAAGGCGCCTTACCAAAAGTTGAACAATAGATGTAATACCCCGGGTAAGTTCGTTAGTTAAACGTTAGTTCCGTTAAATTTATTTAACTTTATAATTAATGTTTAGGATGAATTTGGATTAAATTAGGAGTTAAAAGTGTTTTGGTCATTAAGGGATAGTTTAGGGGCTAAAATGGTAACTTGGTCTAATAATATCCCTTTAGGCAATCAGATATTTCATAACAGAAATTATCCAGATTTAAGGTGTGTGAGTGTTTTGGAGAGAAAAGAAGCAAAAGAAGAAAAAGAAGGTTTGGGCTTCAAATTGGTGTCCTTTGGAAGTGTTTTGAGGTATGTTTCTTTACATTTTATATATGTAATTTCTAGTAGATAGTTTCTGTCGGATTAGAATTATCAAATCTGGACTGGGGTTAAAATCAGTAGATTTCTGGGTTAAAATTATGCAAACCGACAATAGTTTCCGGATAGAATGAAGGTATCCGGGTAAGTTAACTGGTGGTGTCCGGATGGTGTTCTAAGGTGTCCGGACGAGTCTTTTATCCGGGTAAGTTCTTTTTCATATGTTTTCCGGATAGAATTGGATACCGGATAGCATCCGGATTACTTTGGTGTCCAGAGGACGTCCGGATTGTATAGGTTGTCTGGAAAAGTCATGTTGTCCGGAAAAGTCATGTTGTCCGGAAAAGTTGTGTTGTTCGAATAACTTATAGTATCCGGATACTTTTGCTGTTTGGCCAATATTGAGAGTTTAGATGCTGTCGAGTATCCAGTAACCTGTATTTTGATAACCTTTAGATAGGGAATGAGTGAGACCTGACTATTCTGTGGTCTTGACTTGAGCACGGGCTTGGGGGCAACATTTGAGGATTTGAGTTCTTTAGAGTTCTTAGCCTTAGTAAGACTTATGTGTTTTATGTGGTAAAAAGATATATGTATCTATTTGTTACAGATCCTGTGAATTCTGGGTAAAGGACTGAACCTGTTTAGAAGGCTTGGAAACGTGTTGATAAGCAATCAGGTGAGTTTTACTTCAAAAAATTTTCAATTGGAATACATATATGTGTGTATTGGATATGTGATAAATGGTGTGACTATGTTTATATGTGAATTATAATATGTTGAGATATTGTAATTACGTGAGTATTATGTTATGTTATAATACGTTGGCCGGACATAGGACCGGTGTGTTGGCTGTAGTTGTTGTACAATGTTGATTGGTTGTAGTTGTTGTACAGCGTTGTTTCTTAGTTGGCTTGCAACCAACTAATATGACTATGGGAAGGAGACCGAGAATTACGCGATGAGTGAGTTATGATTGATAATTGTGTTTGTATTATGTGAATGTTTGTGTGCAAAGGATTTTCAAAGAAACAAGGATTTTCTCACTTAGACCATTAGGTCTAACCCTCATTTTTGTTTAAATATGTATTCCAGATTGAGGATCAAGTAAGAGCAAATAAGGAGGTTAAACCCAGAATAGCTTTTGGGAAGACTATGTAGTGGAAGACTATGATGTGTTTAGTAGATATGGCATGTTGTTATTAATGTGAATTACTATGTAAACGTTGTAAAGATGTAATGAATGTTTGTAAAAGACTAGGGGACCGTATTTGTTATATAATGTATCTCTTGTTTTAACGACGTTATGCAATGTATGCTATTTGAACTATGTATGAGAGTACGGGTCGTTACAGATGGTATCAGAGCCATAGTTTAAGGGATTTAGGTATTTGTATATGTACCTAGACATAAACTGTATGTGAAGTAGGATGTCCCTGTTATTGTAGAACCTTGGGATGTTAAATATAAAAAGGTAGAAGGAACATCGTGTAAGGTAATTTCATTATTACACCTGGCCAGTGTAAATGTGATCTTACGGGTACATGTTTGGACTTGAATACCTTGTTATATGGGGTAGAGCTCAGGGGCGTGGTGCGGAGTTTGTTACGAAAGACGACTTAGCGGCCGAAATGGGAAGATTACAGGCAAATATACAGGCTATGTTTAACCAAACTCATAATACTGAAACAGAAAGACCAGATCCTTCACATCAAGAGGAGATGCCATTACACCTACTGTCGTACCAGTAGTGAAGAAGTGTGACTACAAAATGTTCTTAAGTTGTAAGCCTCCGACCTATTCAGGAGACCGGGATCCAGTGAAAGCTATGCGATGGATGAAGGAAATAGAAGCTATCTTCAAAACTAGTAAGTGCGCGGAAGAGGATAGGGTACTTTATGGAGCCGCAATGTTGAAAGGTGACGCTTTATACTGGTGGGAAGCTCATATTTCTTCGGGAGGTTCTGACATATATTCTACCTTCTCGTGGGAAGAAGTTGTTATAGCTTTCAAGAAGCAGTTCTGTCCTCATGCAGCGGTTAAACAACTAGAGGGGGAGTTTATGAACTTGCAACAAGGAAATTTATCTGTTCGGGACTACACTGCTCGTTTTCTGGAAAAATCTCGTTTTGCAGAATATTATGTTGCCACGGAGGCCATGAAGATTGAAAGGTGTATCTTTGGGTTGAATGCAGAAGTCAGGAGTTTTGTAATTGCTAAAGGACCCGAAACATTCTCCGCTGCAGTAGACGCCGCGGAAACCGTGGAGCAGGATAAAGGAAGAAATACTAGCGACAAAGGTACAGGAAAAAGGAAGTGGGAAGGACCACAACACGAGCCAAAGAAGTTCAGGTTTCAGAGATACGATAACCGTCCGTCTTTCCGACCAACGGAAAGACCTTGTCTGAAATGCAACCGTATCTACCAAGGGAATTGTCAGGTTGACTCGCGGGTTTGTTATCGGTGTGGGAAGACTGGGCATGTTGTTAAGGATTGTCGTGTAACGCGGTTCTGTTTTTCATGTAATTCTCCGGATCACATACAGTCTGATTGTCCGAGGGGAAGAATACAACAAGGGGGTACGTCAGGAAACCTGCGGTTGTAAGACCGGTAGTACCAAGACTAGAGCCACCAAGAATAAGAGGCCGTGCTTTCCAGATGACAGAGCAAGAGGCAGATGAGGCTCCCGATGTGGTTACAGGTACATTCTTAATAAATTCTACACTTGCTAAAGTGTAATTTGATTCCGGTGCAAACCGATCGTTTGTATCGCCTTCTTTTGCTGCCTATTTGCATTTAAAGCCTAAAGTACTAGATCATGCGTTAATGGTAGATACAGCTAATGATAATCAAGTACCGATTAGTGAGGTATTTGATAGTTGTGTGATAAACATAGATGGGTGTGGAGTGCCTATTCAGTTATTTCCTATAGCCTTGATCGAGTTTGATATAGTAGTGGGAATGGATTAGTTAGCAGAGAATCAGGCTAATATAGTTTGTGATAAGAAATTGATAAATGTTGTCTTACCTGAGAAGGGACCAGTAGTGATTTATGGTGGTCGTAGAAATCATCAGTCTTGCCTTATCTCCTTGTTGAAAGCTCGTAAGTGTATCAATAAAGGTTGTTCAAGTTACTTAGCTTATGTGATAGATGTTAAGCTACAAAAGGATAAGCTTGGAGATATTCCGGTTGTTCGTGAATTTCCGGAAGTTTTTCCAGAAGATCTGACTAGCCTTCCGCCCGTTAGACAAGTAGAGTTTGGAATAGATCTGATTCCTGGAGCCGTTCCTGTTGCCCGGGCACCGTATCGTCTGGCACCTCCAGAGATGAAAGAGATGATGGCACAACTACAAGACTTATACGATAAAGGATTCATCAGACCCAGTTCTTCCCCATGGGGAGCACCGGTTCTGTTTGTGAAAAAGAAGGATGGATCGATGAGAATGTGTATTGACTACGGGGAACTGAATAAGCGCACGATCAAGAACAAGTATCCGCTTCCCAGAATTGATGACCTCTTCGATCAATTAGTTGGAGCTTGTTATTTCTCCAAGATTGATCTCAGATCTGGTTATCATCAGCTGAAAGTTAAAGAAGAAGATGTTCTGAAAACTGCTTTTCGCACAAGGTAAGGTTATTATGAATTCTTAGTGATGCCGTTTGGACTGACGAACGCTCCAGCTGCCTTTATGGATTTAATGAATCGGGTATGTAAGTCGTATCTCGATAAATTTGTTATTGTATTTATCGATGATATACTTATCTATTCCAGATCCAAAAAAGAGCACACACAACATCTTGGTTTGATTCTGGAATTGCTGAAGAAAGAAAAGTTGTATGATTAAGGAAGAATATCTGAAATCAGCATTGCTAATAATAATAATAATAAAAGTTGTATTAATAAAGAAAAGTTGTATTATTATTTCACAGTCAACGAATGTTCCCCAGACTTCTCTTTATTATTATTATTATTATTATTTATTCTTCTCGTATCGATTTGGTATTAGCGGGGACTGGCGGAAAAAGACCAAAATGTGTAATATAGTATAAACTTTAAGCATTTAGCAAAGAGTTGAAAAGGCAGGGACCAAATGTGTCAGTTTTGGGATTGTGGTTGCATGGGGTCGGCCCATAAAGGAACCGACCCTTTTTCCTCTCGTTTTTCTTTTCACGTCGCCACAAAGGGTAAACAATGAAAACCCTATTTCCCTTCTTCTCCTCTTTGCCTTCATCGCCGAACCCATTCTCTTCCCTTCTTCTTGCTGCCGACGTGCCACCCTAAACCACTAGCACAGCCGCCGCTAGAGGCTGCCGGCGAGAAGAGAAGCAACGAGAGAGAGACATAGAGAGAGAGAGAGACGATCGGGAAGAGAAGAGATCACCGAAGTATCGCTGCTGCATTTTTATCGTGAGGTATGCCCCATCTCATTCCTTCTTTCTTGCGCCAAAAACAGAGAAAACACCACCACCGCCGCCGCCGCAGCAATGGCTGCCGGCGGTGTGCGCCGCCGCCGTGCGCCACCAATCCGGTGGCTGTGTCGGGCGGGGTCCATTCCGCTAGGGCGTGGGTGGGAGTGTGCGTGTGGCCCGAGAGTTGTTGGTGGGACCGTTCCCTTTGGCCTCGTCGGTTTGTTTTACCGAACCACCACCATCGTAGGTAATGGCCGCCGCCGCCACCGACCACCACCGCCGGAGGTGGCAGTGGGTGGTGCATGGAGTAGTCCGGCCTTTGTCACCTAAATCCTAACCCAAATCGCGAAAACCGTAAACCGAAACCTTAGTCCTTTAAAAACCTCGTTTTGTTCACTTTTCGGGCGTTGCAATTTGTTAGAATGGAAACCCTAACCGATCTGATGCACTCGCACTTCATTGGGACTGATAAGACGTAACCCCAGGTATGAATGCTTTAAGTCATAGCTTAATGAGTTGAGAAATAAAGTTAAGTCATGTTATGATTTTTTGTGAAAAATGTCCAATCTGTCCCTGACTTGTAAAATTCGTAGTTTATTCTAGGAAGCTCGGATTGAGGTGAAACCAGTACCAAAATCTCACAAATTGTGTTGAGTAGGTTTCATATGTTTTACAGAAAAATCAATTAGGCCTCTATCTAGGGCCTGACTGGTCCGGAATTCCTGTTTCGGGTAATCTGTCTTAGAAAATTCGTATAAATTAATAGGGACCTCGTATGAGCGCCTGTGATATGTCCCCGGAAACCTAAGACATAGAACTTTTTATTTATGGAATAATAATTCTGTCTTAATGAGTTTAAGGGGGGCTAAACAGGTCACGAACAGACCTGTAGTTTTAGATTAAAAATCGGGAAAGTGTACGTTTAGACGTATAGTTGTATTTTCGGGTTGGGACTTCACTTTAACACTTGATAACACTTCTTTAGGTGGAAAGAAGTGAGTTGGAGTTGACAGGCTCGTATTGCTGTTCGTGGAGTTCTACATTGCTTTCTGAGGTGAGTTCACTCACTGTGTAGGATAGAGATTGTATGCGCGCTACTATAGTTCGTGTGTGTTAATTGTTTTGTTTGCGTGTTGAACTAGGCCGAGTTAGTGTCTAGTATGAGATCTTGGGTGTCGTATAAATCTAGGGGAGACCGAGGAATACGTACTCGAGTGTGGTATGAACTCGGGGAGACCGGGGGATGTTTACTCGAGTGTGGTATGAACTCGGGGACACCGAGGGATACGTACACGAGTGTGGTATGAGTTGGGGGAGACCGAATGATGTATGCATAGGGATTATTGCATGAGTTTGCTTGTATTACTAAACTGCGTGTATTGGTTGTTATATCTATCTGCTGGTAGGGGTGGTGTCGATATAATTGATATCCTATGCATGTGTTTGAATTCACTAAGCTTCGTGCTTATCCTTTCCCTATAAATTATTGTTTCAGGTACGAGTGGCAGTAAGGCGTGACGGTACACACTGGCGCGTTGAGAAGACCTTTGTCATTAATTATTTTGAGACTTAAGTTTAGACTTATTACATTTTTCAACTGTGTTATTTGGATTGGTTATTTAACTTAACGGTGTTGATGAAACGTTTATTTGGGCCTAAACATTTTTGGTTTTATTTAATAAAATGGTATTTTAAAAAGTTCAAATTTATTGTATTTTTTGGGACGTTACAAGTTCCAAGTTGGAAATTTTGTGATGTTAAAAGTCTCGCCTTGGAAAGGAGTCATTCGGTTTGGAAAGCAAGGTAAGCTGAGCCCGAGGTACATTGGACCGTTTGCAATTACAGAAAGAATTGGTGAAGTAGCCTACAGGTTAGATCTTCTGCCAGAGTTAAGCAGAATCCACAATGCGTTCCACGTATCCAATTTCCGAAAGTGTTTGGTGACGCCAGATCAGGAAGTGTCTCTACCCGAAATACAGGTTGATGAAAAGTTGAATTATGTAGAAGAACCAAAAGCCATTGTTGACCACAAAGTTAAAGTGTTGCGGAACAAAGTAATCAGACAAGTGAAAGTTCAGTGGAGACATCATAGGGGTCAGGATGCTACATAGGAATCAGAGTCAGAAATGAGAGCCAAATACCCTCACCTTTTTGCCTAATCGAATTCCGGGACGGAATTCTTTTAAGGGGGAGATGATGTAATACCCCGGGTAAGTTCGTTAGTTAAACGTTAGTTCCTTTAAATTTATTTAACTTTATAATTAATGTTTAGGGTGAATTTGGATTAAATTAGGAGTTAAAAGTGTTTTGGTCATTAAGGGATAGTTTAGGGGCTAAAATGGTAACTTGGTCTAATAATATCCCTTTAGGCAATCAGATATTTCATAACAGAAATTATCCAGATTTAAGGTGTGTGAGTGTTTTGGAGAGAAAAGAAGCAAAAGAAGAAAAAGAAGGTTAGGGCTTCAAATTGGTGTCCTTTGGAAGTGTTTTGAGGTATGTTTCTTTACATTTTATGTGTGTAATTTCTAGTAGATAGTTTCTGTCGGATTAGAATTATCAAATCTGGACTGGGGTTAAAATCAGAAGATTTCTGGGTTAAAATTATGCAAACCGACAGTAGTTTCCGGATAGAATGAAGGTGTCTGGGTGGTTTTGTTGGTAGTGTCCGGGTAAGTTAACTGGTGGTGTCCGGATGGTGTTCTAAGGTGTCCGGACGAGTCTTTTATCTGGGTAAGTTCTTTTTCATATGTTTTCCGGATAGAATTAGATACCGGATAGCATCCGGATTACTTTGGTGTCCGGAGGACGTCCGGATTGTATAGGTTGTCCGGAAAAGTCATGTTGTCTGAAAAAGTCATGTTGTCCGGAAAAGTTGTGTTGTCCGAATAACTTATAGTATCCGGGTACTTTTGCTGTTTGGCCAATATTGAGAGTTTAGATGATGTCGAGTATCTAGTAACCTGTATTTTGATAACCTTTAGATAGGGAATGAGTGAGACCTGACTATTCTGTGGTCTTGACTTGAGTACGGGCTTGGGGGCAACATTTGAGGATTTGAGTTCTTTAGAGTTCTTAGCCTTAGTAAGACTTATGTGTTTTATGTGGTAAAGAGATATCTGTATCTATTTGTTACAGATCCTGTAAATTCTGGGTAAAGGACTGAACCTGTTTAGAAGGCTTGGAAACGTGTTGATAAGCAATCAGGTGAGTTTTACTTCAAAACATTTTCAACTGGAATACATATATGTGTGTATTGGATATGTGATAAATGGTGTGACTATGTTTATATGTATATTATAATATGTTGAGATATTGTAATTACGTGAGTATTATATTATGTTATAATACGTTGGTCGGGCATAGGACCAGTGTGTTGGCTGTAGTTGTTGTACAGTGTTGATTGGCTGTAGTTGTTGTACAACGTTGTTTATTAGTTAGCTTGCAACCAACTATTATGGCCATGGGAAGGATACCGAGAATTACGTGATGAGTGAGTTATGATTGATAATTGTGTTTGTATTATGTGAATGTTGGTATGTAAAGGATTTTCAAAGAAACAAGGATTTTCTCACTTAGACCATTAGGTCTAACCCTCATTTTTGTTTAAATACGTATTCCAGGTCGAGGATCAAGTAAGAGCAAATAAGGAGGTTAAACCGAGAATAGCTTTTGGGAAGACTATGTAGTGGAAGACTATGATGTGTTTAATAGATATGGGATGTTGTTATTAATGTCAATTACTATGTAAACGTTGTAAAGATGTAATGAATGTTTGTAAAAGACTAGGGGACCGTATTTGTTATATAATGTATCTCTTGTTTTAACGACGTTATCTAATGTATGCTATTTGAACTATGTATGGGAGTACGGGTCGTTACAATAGATGATAATGATAGTGATCCATGTCTCATGTTCAACATGATGTCCAAACAAAGGGATAACTGATACCACACCTTATACATCAATTGAAGCTATGAGCTCGTGGGAATTGGATGTTGTTGAATGGCACTTACAGTCATACGGTGCTGGGGGCAGTGAGATGTTGCTAGACGTCCACCACTGTCTATATTATTCTATATGTTCAAGAATGATTATTAAATAATATTACCGGTAATATATGATCCTATAGGGTCAC
Organism: Saussurea involucrata; assembly: GCA_033807775.1. Classification (NCBI taxonomy): domain Eukaryota; kingdom Viridiplantae; phylum Streptophyta; class Magnoliopsida; order Asterales; family Asteraceae; genus Saussurea; species Saussurea involucrata. The sequence goes on from CM066312.1 coordinate 26,180,282, forward strand.
ACCGAACAACAAGTAGACACCGAATTGATATTTATAAGAATTTGATTCTTGATAAATATTAATTAATTCTTAGAAATATTAATAAATATGATTTATAATATTTGATGCAAATAATAATTTTGGTAAAATAAAATAATACATATGATGAATTTATTTTATAACTAAAAAGGAAAGGAGGGACTTGAGGAGATAATTTAAGATACTTAAACTATGATTTTAAACATCTTAAAAGGGGAAGGGTTTATTGTGTAATATTGCATGGACTCTTATTGGACCATTTTTATGGTCCAATAGAAATGGCCCTAGCTTTATTATACTTGGCAATTTTCAAGAGAGAATTTTAAGACAACACAACTCACAAAGCACTCCCTCTCCTCTCTCTCTTCTGATTCACGGCCGAAACACACACAAGTGTGTGTGTGTGTGTGTTTTGGTGTTCTTCTCTTTCAAATCCTATGATAGTGATTGTTAGAGTTCTTGCATCAAGATAGAAGAAGAACTAGCATTCTTAAAGGTGTCATTTGCTTGTGGTGGATACCGCTAGAGGAGCTCTCTTTTTGGGTTCTACATTCATCACCAACATCCAACCTTCCGAGAGGAATCAAAGTCTTCAAAGGTTGTATTTTTTAACCTTCTTGGTATGTTGCTTTTTATCTTTTCTTGCATGTAACAAGATCCTTGGTGGGAATAAATGGTTTTATGTTTTGTTCAAAAGTTTTTGCTTCCGTTGCGTAAAATATTTTACCTCTTATGGTTTTTGAAACCGGTTTTTTGAACATAAAATCCCAACATATTTAGGTCAAGATATTTTATGTTCAAATAACTTAATGTGTTAGGAAACATTTGACATAAGATTCATAATTTTTAGAGGTGATTAAGTACATGAAATAATTCTTGACGTAAAATAACCACAGAAAGCTTTGCTGTTTGCGCACTGTTTTTGTGAAGACTGTTTGGTAGACTAAATCTTTTCGTTTTTAGTGAAACCACTTGGGTTCGAAACCTAACTCATAAAAATAAATTCCAGAAAAAGAATCACCTAATTTGGAGTATTATTGAGTGAGATATGACTTCTTGAAGAGAGAGATAGAAATCTGGCAGTAAGCTGTCAAAATTAGTCTTTATGCATGTGCATCCCTTTTGTCTTTTTATCAAGATTCTCATTCTTCTTGCATACAATCCGACTTGACTCCTCCCCGTACAGATATTTTCAGTTCTAAAACATATTTTTAAGCTATTTAAACCACATGCATGCTATCTATCAACTCATCTTTTGTAGAAATTTGAAAATGAGTCTTTTTGAAGATTTCTTAGGTGTTCATGCCAAGAACTTCTCCATGCAACTTAAAATAGTGACTTTTTGGCACATGAATGTAGATTAAAACATGTTTTTAGTGAAGTTAAAGAGCTTTTCATACAACTTTTGGATCAAAAGTATAGATCTTTTAAGAAAAACTACATGCATGCAAGTTAAGAGCTCATCTTTGATCTTAACATAGGTTTGATCATGGATTCACCACCTTTTTAATAACATGCAAGTGTTATGGTGGTAAATCTACAAACATTAAGATGTATGAAGATGTTTCTTAACAAAATTTAAAGAAGATGATGAAGAAGAAGATAATTGCTTAAGAAAAATGCAAAAGTTAAGAAAAGGGTGTGTGTGGATTTCATCCAACACACATACATTTACCTTAGGATACTTGAATCACTTGAAGAAGAAGTGTTAGGGGCTGAAGTTATGGTTCCTTTTTGAGAGAATATGAAGGGTGTTTGAGAGAGAAAAGAGAGAAAAATTTCTTAGAGTGAGAAATTAGAGAGAGGGAGAGAAGTTGCATATGAACTTGGAAATGAGAAGAGAAAAATATAAAAGGGGTAGAGCGGAGAGGGGATGGCCGGCGATAGGGGGTGGGGGGAATGAGGTGGTGTGTTGTAAAAATATGTCAAATCCTTGTCTTTTTGATTTATTTTTAAGCATGCAAAAATTTTCTTTTAAACAACCCTTTTAAATTTTTAATGGTAAGGTTTTAATATCTTTTAAGTTGAAGTAATTCAGGTTACTAACCATATATATAATTGTGGTATAAATGTTGTTTAGGTTGGCATTTTATGAGATATATGGATAAACTCTCTAAATTGAGGGGTTTCTAGGCAAAAATTCTTAAATTTTTTCTACCGTACTGAGTTTACTGCTAAATTGGACTGTGTGACCTATGACATAAATATTGGATATACTTAGATTAATTCTAACCTGAAACGCTTTTCAGACGGTTGTCACCGATGTGCAACTTATCGTTAATCTAAACTTCTTCCATAGGTATGATTAATGAGTCATCAACTAAACTTTTCTTGAGGTTCGACACATGAAACGTATCATAGATAGCACTTAGCTCCTTAGGTAAATTGAGTTTATATGCCACTGGACCAATCCTTTCAGGGATCTCAAACGGTCCAACATACATGTGGCTCAACTTTCCTCTTTTCCCAAATCGTACTAATCCTTTCCATGGTGATACCTTCAGAAGCACTCTATCACCAACTTGGAACTCTAAGGGCCTCCTACGGTTATCCGCATAACTTTTCTGACGATCCCTTGCTACTTTAAGCCTATCTCTAATGATCGAGATCTTGTCGGTAGTCTCCTGTACAATGTCGGGTCTAGATAGTTGTCTGTCTCCAATTTCCAACCAACAAAGTGGTGAACGACACTTGCGTCCATACAAGGCTTCATATGGCGCACATTGAATACTAGTGTGATAACTATTGTTATAGGAAAACTCTACCAAAGGCAAGTGAGTATCCCAACTACCTTCAAAGTCTATTACGCATGCCCGAAGCATGTCTTCCAAAGTCTATATAGTCTGTTCACTTTGCCCATCCGTTTGAGGATGATAGGAAGTGCTTAGGCTCAATTGTGTTCCCAACGCTTTCTAGAGTGACTGCCAACACCGTGACGTGAAACAGCTATCTCTATCTAAAATGATGGAAATTGGTACTCCATGACGTGTAACGATTTCGTTGATGTAGATCTGAGCAAGCTTCTCCATCTTATAATCCTCCCGAATAGGTAAGAAGTGTGTAGATTTCGTAAACCGATCTACTATAACCCAAATCGAGTCGTGCCCTGTAGGTTCCCAGATTCAAGTTGTCTCACAATAATAGCACAAAACAGATAGCGGAAGCATTATATAAAGCCATTAAATGTGAGTGATTGTGTAAACGATTATGTAACAATGAGAGTATCAATAATGAACAGTAAGATGATAACAAGATCAAGTAAATAAGCTGCTCGTTATATTGATATTTGAATAACACCAAGAACACGTTCAAGTGTGTGTATTCTGAAATCTCTCAGGAAACAAATCGTACAAAGGTAGTGCTATGGAATGTTGTAGTGTGTGCTCTCACAATTGTGGAAAACAATTCTTCCAAAAGCGTATAAATGTGCGTTCCACTACCCTTCTATTTATAGCCTGATAAAGTGAAGACAGTGTACTATCTAACCCTGAGGTGACACGTGGAAAGTGTGTCTCTGTATTTTTAGGGATTACGTGGAAAGTACGGACACATGTCTAACACTTAGAGATTTCTACAAGACTTAAGCTTCACAGAGGTCTTCAATCACCAGAGCTCTTACGCTAGAGCTCTGATGGTCTTCTGGTATGTACAGTTCTTCTGGTGACAAGAAGAAGTCTTCTGCCAGAGCTCTGTTGAGCTCTGATGATCTTCTGCCAGAGCTCTATCGAGCTCTGATGGTCTTCTTGTTGATTTTCTTCTAAGACTTCTGCTATATCTCTGGTGGTCTTCTGACTTGTAATATTTTCAATACGTTTACATTTGGTATACTTGGGGCTAACAATCTCCCCCTAAGTATTGAAAATACAATTAATGGAAATTACATAAATGTAAACAAAAGACAGAGAAAGTTATCCTCTGTGAAACTTTGCACTATACTTTTAAGGATGATTACAATACAATGTAAAAGAATGAGTACACTAAGCATAGTAATTTCCTCTTAGAATTTTGTCGAATCTTCTGATCAGCTCTCGGAAATCTAGCATGAGGTTTATCTGGTTGATGTAGAGCCTCAGCTGTTCCTCTGGACACTTTTCTCTTGGGAGATTCAGAATGATGTTCTTGAGATACTACAGCGACTCACTTGAGTACTTGTGGGTTTCAGCAGATCTGATGGCCTTCTTGTTGCCCTTCTGTCGGCAGATGAAGATTGGAGGATTTCCAACCACTGTTCCTGTTCTGTGATGGCCAGAACCCTCAAGGTTTTCATTTGGAGGTGCAATCGCCAGTTTCTCAATTTCGAATTCTATGCCAAGCTGAAAGTCTATTTGCGTCCTTAGGTTGACGTGCTCTTGCATAGCATGCTGAATCTCTCTCATTGCAGTTCCTGTGCCTTTGTATCTGTCGATAAAGTTGACACAGTAGGCATGAAGAGTTATTAAGTCATAAGGATTCATAAGAACAAGGTCGTTGTCATTGAAAGTTTCGAACTTCTTGTCTTCTGTCTCCGCTGTGTAAACATGGTACAGAACTCTATCATGGGAGAACTTCTTTGCTTCTATCTTGTGAATTCTGCTAAATGAAAAGGATGAATTAATGGCTCTGTTCAGATGAGATTTGGTTGAGATGAACCTTCGCCTTTCATCCGTATGTTTAGCAGCTCTGATGGGATTAAGGTATGGGTTGATAGGTACAGCATTGATGGGGATTATATCTCTGTCAACATAGAGATAGGCAAGATTTTCTTCTAGTGCAGGGTTCTCGGTGTGTCGGGATGAGGTTTCTGGGTTCTGTTGAGTTGGGTTCTGATCGTCATGGGTTTCAGCCATAAGAATGTCAACATGTTGTTCAGGCTCTTGTGCAGTTTGGGTTTGGACTTGGGGTTGGATTTGGGGTTGGTCTTGGTTTATTTGTTCATCAGCAGAGATTGGTTATGTTCTCTCTGGTTCAGTTCTTGGGGATTGGGGAGGAGTATCAAGGATTATGATTTCTGGTGGTTGAGCTGTTGACTCTTCTGGTGTTCTGATGGTTCTGTCTTTGAACATGTAGTCGAATTCCACCATTATCATCTATGTTGAAGTTTCCTCTGTTGGAGTTTCCTCTGTCTCCTTCTCCCCTTGTGTTTCTGGTGTTTCTTTCCCAGTCTCTTTCTCTTTCCCCTTCTCTTTCTCTGCTTCTTTTTCTTTCTCTTTCTCTGTCTCCCCCTTTGTTGATCTGAGGACTCACCCGTCTGATTATCTGAATTCCCTTCTGCAGCATCTTGGAAGTCATCATCATCAGAAGCTGCAATGCCGACATCGGGTGAGGCCGGAACAACAAACTTCGGATCAGACTTACCCTTCTTGCTTGAAGGTTCACCTTCTGGGGGTCCTTCTGTAGGTCTTTTGAGTGTAGCATTCTGTAAGATGGAATCTGTGAAGATAGTGACTGCCTTTTTCAATGCATCTTCGACCTCTGTTGCAGCAGTTCTGACCTCATCTACTTGACTCTCAAAGTTGAATTTCTGAGAGTCAAGAGATGACTGCACATGTCTCTCTGTCGCTTGTGCCTTCATGATGAACTTGGAAGATATGGACATCGTCTTGCTTATAACATTTCTGCTGAACTCTCCCATCTGGCCAACTGTCATAGGTAATTCATTGGGGCTTGGACCATATATATTGAGTAGAGTAGCAGAAGATGTCGTGGCTTCTTTGATAGCATCCTTGACAGAAGTGTTGATCATTTCTGTCAAAGATCTGATGTTGGAGTCAGAGAGGAGAACGGAAGGTATTGGCAGGGTTCTGTTCATTGCAGCCGTGTGGTTCTCTGCCATGGTTCTCTTCAGCTCTAATAGCTCTGTTGTCAGTTTCTGTGTCTCCTCTGCTCTGGCTCTTTTTCCGTCCACAAGTTTATGGGAAGTCTCTGCATGTTTTCTGGTGATTTCTTGCAGCTCAGACTTCAGAGTTGCATTCTTCTGACGGATCAACTCCTCTTTCTTCTCATTGATAAGTTTATACTCATTCAAGGAGTTGCTAATACTGTCACAGAAGCTTTTGAGCTCTGCTCTGGTGACAATGTCAGCGGGGGTAACCTTGTCTCTAACAAATGGATTCAAGTCAACCTCGAGCTTAGAGGTGCCTCCATCAAGAGTTGTTTTTAGGTTGGCTCTTGGAGGACTTCCACCCGATCCTTGATGTTCCTTTTGAGGGTATACATCTACAGGCGTTCTGATCAGAGTTTCCTCATCCAGGTCAGGTTCTGGAGAAGAAAATCTGATGTGTTGAGAGGACCTGTGATCAAGACATGTCTTCCCTTGTGCTACTATGTCATCCCACTACCCCTGAGTTGGGCAGAGCCTACGCGAGATACGAAAGATCTCAGGGCTAGTTTGTGTCAAGTCTATGCAAGGCACAGAGGCTTCAGCATGTGCAGGTGACCTATGGATGGCCTGGGGCGATTGGCCATCATTACCGAAAATAGATTCCCCAGTTTCGTGCATACCAGAGGTGTGAAGAGTTGCCTCTGGTGGTTCACGCTGGTTTGGGTTTGAGGTGTGCACCTCTGATTCAATATCTCTCTGGTCTTGATCACCAGGGATAGGTTGTGTGGTTGCACTGGGATTTGGGCTTCGGAAACGCACATGTGTGTTCAATTGAACATCTTCTTCTAAACTTACGTTTCTCTCGGCTCTTAGGGGTTCAGAAGACTCAGAAGTCTCTCCCTCACTCTCCTCTTCCTCACTACTGCCAGAGGAGGATGAAATCTCTTCCACCTCTGCAGTTTCCCTTTCTTCCTCTTGGACAACCTCCAAAGGGGATGCTCTGTCCACTACTTCCTCTTCTACCACATGGGCAGAGGAAGACCCTACTTCGGGTACTCTTACCTCTGGTATGTTTACTTCTGCCTTTTCTTTTACCTCACTCTCAGACTCTAACGAAGGCTCAGGACCTAAGTATGCTGGGGATCTCACCTCAGGCTCTTGAGGTAGAGCAACATGTCTATAGTTTTGTAGAGAAATGTGGGTTGGACTTATCAAGGAAAGCATTGTTCGTGGAACCCTTCTGATGTTAGGATACTCACCTGTGGTTGTTGGAGAGAATCTGGACATCACCCAAACAAGAGTTCCCTGTTGAGTTAATTGCAAGGTTGGGAAGGCTTCTCTGATGACTAAACTGATGAATCATGGATATTTGATATGCTTCAGATTTCTGTGGACTCCTACTACACCTCCTCTTTCTATGGTTGTGGTCTTGGTATTTACAGCAGATAGAAGGTCCTTGTAGAGGATCTTGGCATAGTCAAAATTTCTCTTGAAGTATAGGCCATACATAATCTGAAGGATTTCAGTGCTAGCTTGGTCTTGGCTACCATTTTTACATGTTTGGGTTCTGTTCCGTGTGGAAAACATGAAGTTCCACACTGGGGGTAAGTGACCTCTTCTGAAGTCTCCAATCTTGGTCAAGGTATCGTTGAAGCCCAAGAAGCGCATGAAGTCAAGAAGAACAGGGATTTTTGGGGGTTTTTCATACGCAGGAATCCCCAACTGTCTTTTGGTCTGCATCCCAAAAACTCTTCTGAGGGTCTTATCACGGATGCGTATTGTGCCTGCTCCTCCATGTCTTCCAGAATCAACGTTGCCGACGATCCCTTTCTGTTCTGGAATGAACTGACAAGTAGTCCACCATTGTTGTACATAAAGTTCAGGTAGGTCATCGTCGAACATGGTGAGGGCTCGAAAGATTTCTGAGTTTCTAAAAAAATCAACAAACACATGATATACGGGCAAATAGTTGCCTGGATTGGCGTCGAAACAATAATTATTATGTACAAACTCGTAAGGTAGGATTACGATTTGGTCTACGGGTCCTATTCGACTCGATTCTGCGGAGTGAGCTTGTTCAGCCATTGTTGCAGGTTCTAGGGTTTTGAAGAACTCAAAGGGTTTTTTTTTAACGAAGGAGGGAAAGATTGAAGGTTTTGAATATTCAGTAAGCGTAAGAAATGAAATGGGTCATGAGAATGGGTATTTATACTCAAAACGTATGGTTGTATTATCATTGTAGGTACTGTAGGTACTCGAGTATCAGATAGTGGAGCGACCTCAACAGTGGAACGTGGAAACAGCTAACGGTTGGTTTCTCAACCAGAGAGTGCCACGTGGATTCGGGTTCTGAAAACTTTTGGGCTATCAAACCGTCACGGTTAGAGATATGTGGGTGACATGTGGTTGACGCATAAGAAATAACCTGCATCTTTGATGACAGCTCATCTGATGACGTGGCAGAGAACTGGCAGAGCTCTGGTGGAACTCAGCACAATTTTCCCTCTGTTGAGTCACCTTTTTCATTCTTTTCAAGTATCCCAAAATGTTTCACCTTTACCCTAAAATCATTTAAAAATCCTGTATCTGATGTGAAAGTAGTCAAAGAACGAAAGCAGAACTGTCTCAGAGATTTCACAGAGTTCTGGTGAAAAACATCAAAGGCTCTGGTGAAATGTTAGAGTTCTGGTAAGTTCTTAAGATTATCAAAAGATGTTTTCATCAGAGCAGGTTTTCCCTTCCTCAAAAAGATTTTTCCTGTGTTCAACGTGCAATGTCATTTAGATTTGAAATTGTTTTGACTTGCTCCCCCTTAAACCATGCTTATTCCTTTTAAGCTCCCCCTTAAATCATGAGCTTAAATGACATATATTTCTTTTTTAGCTTTTCTCTTTTCTTGCAACAATATTTACAAAAGGAAAACAAAAGTATATACATAAGTGAAATGCACGGAGGAAAATATTGAAAAAGTATGATGGCAGAGCTCTGAGATGATCATCAGAGGCTCTTGTGAAATATCCTACCTAACAATTTTGACAGAGCTCTGGTATGAATATCAGAGGCTCTGTTGAATTTTGAACAGCGTTAGAAGGACATGTTCAGCATGCCCATCTTGCTGATTAAGAAGTTGAATCTCCTTTCATCAAGGGCTTTTGTAAACAAACAGCAAGTTGGAAGTCAGTTGAAACAAAGTACATTTCAATCGTCCCTTTTTCAACATGATCCTTTATAAAGTGGTACCTTATGTCGATATGCTTTGTCTTTTAGTGCTGGACTGGATTAGTTGTAATTGCTATGGCACTCTTTGAGTCACACAGAATTGGGATTTTGCTGTACTCCATGCCATAATCTTTTAGTTGAGTTTTCATCCAGATTACTTGAGAGCAACAACTAGCAGCAGCAACATACTCTGCTTCTGCTGTAGAGGTTGATACGCAGTTCTGTTTCTTGGATGTCCAACTCACCAGTTTGCCTCTAAGCAATTGGCAGCTACCAGAAGTACTCATTCTGTCATTCCTGCATCCTCCATAATATGAATCTGTGTATGCTACAAGCTTGAAACCAGAATTAAGAGGATACCAGAGACCCAAAAATTGAGTCCCTTTGAGATATTTAAAGATACGTTTGACAGCAGACAAATGAGATTCCTTAGGATTTGCTTGAAATCTGGCACAAAGACAGGTTGCAAACATTATATCAGGTCTGCTTGCAGTTAAATACATAAGTGATCCTATCATGCCTCTGTAGTTCTTGATATCCACAGATTGACCATGAGGATCATGATCAAGTTTAACTCCAGTGGCAATAGGAGTTTTCATAGGATTTGAAATGTTGAGCTTGTAATTTTTCAAAATATCAGAGATGTATTTTGATTGACTTATGAAAGTGCCTCTGATAGATTGTTTAACTTGTAAACCAAGGAAGAATGAAAGTTCTCCCATCATGCTCATTTTAAATTCACTTTTCATCAAATCCTCAAACCTATCACAGTATTCCTGCCTTGTAGACCAAAAAATAATGTCATCAACATATATTTGAACTAGAAGAATATCATTCATGTACCTCCTAATGAATAAGGTTGTATCGACAGTACCTTTCTCGAAGTGATTAGTCAACATAAAATTTGACAGAGTTTCATACCAGGCTCTGGGAGCTTGTTTAAGGCCATACAAAGCTTTGTCTAGCTTGTATACGTGGTCTGGACACTCTGAGCTTTCAAAACCTGGTGGTTGCTGGACGTAGACTTCTTCTTGTAGTCTGCCATTCAGAAAAGCAGATTTTACATCCATTTGATAGACCTTGAAACCTTTATGGGCAGCATAGGCTAAGAAGATTCTGATGGCTTCTAGTCTAGCCACAGGTGCAAAAGTTTCGTCATAATCAATGCCCTCTTCTTGGCAATATCCCTTTGCAACCAGCCGAGCTTTGTTTCTGATGCTAATGCCGTCTTCATCCTTCTTATTTCTGAACACCCACTTGGTTCCAATTGCGGTTTTGCTTTCAGGAAGTGGAACCAAGGACCAAACTTTATTTCTTTCAAACTCCAGAAGCTCTTCTTGCATAGCTTCAATCCAGTTTGGGTCTTCCAGGGCTTCAGAAATATTCTTTGGCTCAATCATACTTAGAAAATTAACAAAGAAAGCCTCATTGATTGTTGCAGACCTTGTCTTTACACCATCTTCAGCAGCACCTATAATTAGATAATGGGGGTGATCCTTTGTCCATCTGGTCATTGGAGCATGGACAACAGGTGGAGTCTGTGCTTCTGATGGGAAAAGTTGTATGTCAGCATCAGAGCTCTGTGGAATGGGACCAGGGCTCTGTGGCACACTGCTTTGGAGAGTGGCCTCATTGCTCTGTGATGTACTGTAACGACTCGGTATCCCATAACATACGTAATATACATCATTTAACATGTCATACATAACGTCGTTACTTTCATAACAAAATACATAATAATTCACATTCGGTCCCAATGTCTCGAAACTATACAATACAAAAACGTAAACATATCCTAGTCTTCGTCAGCTATCAACCGCCTCCTATGCTTTATTCTTCCCTTTGCTAACAAAAGATCCTTGACCTGGAATACATATTTTTGAAAGGAAAATGAGGGTTAGACCAAACGGTCTAGTGAGATAATCCCTGTCAGTTTAGAAATCCTTTTTATAAAACACACATATACCACAAAGATTAACTACCTAGCAAGACTCGTGCATTGTGTTCATCTCTCCTCATTCCCATGGACAAATTAGCTGGTTGCGAGCCATTTAATCAATTTACACCATTGTACTAAATACAGCCAACATCACTGTCCCTCTGTACAGCCAACTTCCACCGGTCCAAAAACCCGGCCGACGTGCTCTCGTGTAGTGTAATACTCATATAAATACAATATACATCTCAATATATCATATTGTCATTTATAAACACTTAATCACACCATTTATCACATTGCCAAACCACACATATATGTATTCCAGTTGAAAACATTTTAAATAAAAACTCACCGGTTTGCTTAACCAAAATGCTTCCAAACCTTTCTCAAACGGCACAACTTTCACCCCAAATCCAACGAATCTGAAACAAATAGTTACAAGCATCTCCTTACTAAATGAACACAAAAGATATACTTAACAGGCTATGAACTCTGGATAAATCTACCTAATTCTCATCCTCAAAATAACCAAACAGCTATAGTTCCCGGACAACTCAATTTTCCGGATACATACCCAATCCGGACAACCTGAACTATCCGGACAACATATACAATACGGACAACAAGCAATCCGGATACCATCCGGTATCTTATATCATCCGGAAACTTACAACAAAAGGGACTTACCCGGATACCTGAATCGTCCGGACACCTTCAGAACATTTTCCGGACACTACCAACAAAAGTATCCGGACTCATTCAACTTATCCGGAAACCACTGACAGTTCATCCCATTTTTACCCAGAATTCGACTGAATTATTACCAGTTATGTACATGATGTTTCTACTCCGATAGGAACCTTCTAATACCAATTACAAACATAAAATACAAAGGAACTTACCTGAATTTCACTTCCAAATACTCCAAATTGAATCCTTAGCCTTCTTTTCTTCTTTTGCTTCTTTTCTCCCCAAAACTCACACACACACCTTAAATCTGGATATTTTGCTGTTATGACATATCTGAATATCCTAAGGGATAATATCTATTCCTATTTACCATTTAGACCTTAAGCTATCCATTAATGACCAAATCACCCTTAAACCTTTAAATTAACCCAAACTTACCCTAAACTCCAACTTTAAAGTTAACTTTATTTTACGGAAAAGGATTTTAACTAACGAACTTACCCGGGTATTACATTATCTCTCCCTTAAAAGAATTCCGTCCCGGAATTCGGTTAAGCGAAAAGGTATGAATACTTATCACTACTACTTCGAACTCAATCAAAACCATAGAAACTAACTGAATAGACACCCCACACCCACTTATATCTCTAACATAGATAAGCAACAAAAGCACGGAAATACCAATAACCATTTTGCACCGAAGTCAGATAACACCTTTGCACGTATAGAGTTTATTACAAATTTACCTGTAACTTCATCCGGAAATTCCTCCTCTTCTTGTGTTGTCATTTGGAAGACACGACCTGTTGCTTTCGGTACCTCAGACCCTTGTACCTCTCCCGAACTAACACCCGTTGGTCTCACCATCATACTACCCTGTTGTGCTTTCCATTGTGGACAGTCCGACTGAATATGATTAGGGGAATTGCAAACGAAACAGAATCGAGTTACCCGACAATCTCTCGCGATATGACCAGCCTTTCCACATTTGTAGCACTTTCGGGAATCACCATAGCAGTTTCCTTGATGAATACGGTCACATGTTGAACATGGTCTTCTTTCAGCTGGCCTGAAAGGTGAATAACTATCAAACCTCGGGGATTCGTACTCTTCCGAATCGTACGTCGTTTCTTCCAGTTTTCTTTTTCCAGTACTTTTAGCACTAGCACTTCTCCCTTTATCTTGCTCCACGGTTTCCGTTGCGTCTACTGCGGCAGAGAAAGTTTCTGGTCCTTTAGCAATCACAAAACTTCCGACTTCTGCATTCAGTCCAAAGATAAACCTCTCAATCTTCATTGCCTCCGTGGCAACATAATACTCCGCAAAACGAGATTTTTCCAGAAAACGAGCAGTGTAGCCCCGAAAAGATAAATTTCCTTGCTACAAGTTCATAAACTCTTCCTCCAATTGTTTGACTGCTACATTAGGACAGAACTGTTTCCAGAAAGCTTTAATGAATTCTTCCCAAGAGAATGTAGTATATATGTCAGAACCTCCCGAAGAAATATGAGCTTCCCACCAGTATAGAGCATCGCCTTTCAACATTGCGGTTCCATAAAGTACCCTATCCTCTTCCGCGCACTTACTAGTCTTGAAGATAGCTTCTATTTCCTTCAGCCATCTCATAGCTTTCACTGGATCCCGGTCTCCTGAGTAGGTCGGAGGCTTACAACTGAGAAACATTTTATAATCACACTTTTTCATTACTGGTACAACCGTAGGAGTAATAGGCATTTCGTCTTCATGAGTAGGATCCGGTCTTTCTGTTTCAGTATCACGAGTTCGATTAAACATGGCTTGGATATTCGCTTGTAATCTTCCCATTTCGGCTGCCAAATCATCCCTTGTTACAAATTTAGCACCTCGCGACTGAACTATGCCGCCTGTTCTGCCCCTACCTCTTTCTCCCCCTCTTCCCCTTCCTCCGGCTGTTGGATTTGTTCTATTCGGATTTCCTCCTCCTTCCCGATTCGTTTGTTTAGTACCACTTGCCATTCTGTTGATTCAGACAAGGCTAATATACACATAAGCACATACCCCATATAACAAGGTATTCTAGTTCAAACATGTACCTGTAAGATCCCAATTACACTGGCCAGGTGTAATCTGAAATTACCATACATGATGTTCCTTCTACCTCTTTATATTTAACATCCCAAGTTTCTAAAATTATTATGGATATCCTACTTCACATGCAGTTTAAGTCTAGGTATAAATCCAAATACCTAAATCCCTTAAACTGGGGCTCTGATACCATCTGTAACGACCCGGTATCCCATAACATACATAATATACATCATTTAACATGTCATACATAACATCGTTACTTTCATAACAAAATACATAATAATTCACATTCGGTCCCAATGTCTCGGAACTATACAATACAAAAACGTAAACATATCCTAGTCTTCGTCAGCTATCAACCGCCTCCTATGCTTTATTCTTCCCTTTGCTAACAAAATATCCTTGACCTGAAATACATATTTTTGAAAGGAAAATGAGGGTTAGACCAAACGGTCTAGTGAGATAATCCCTATCAGTTTAGAAATCCTTTTTATAAAACACACATATACCACAAAGATTAACTGCCAAGCAAGACTCGTGCATTGTGTTCATCTCTCCTCATTCCCATGGCCAAATTAGCTGGTTGCGAGCCAACTAATCAATTTACACCACTGTACTAAATACAGCCAACATCACTGTCCCTCTGTACAACCAACTTCCACCGGTCCAAAAACCCGACCGACGTGCTCTCGTGTAGTGTAATACTCATATAAATACAATATACATCTCAATATATCATATTGTCATTTATAAACACTTAATCACACCATTTATCACATTGCCAAACCACACATATATGTATTCCAGTTGAAAACATTTTAAATAAAAACTCACTCGTTTGCTTAACCAAAATGCTTCCAAACCTTTCTCAACCGGCACAGCTTTCACCCCAAATCCAACGAATCTGAAACAAATAGACACAAGCATCTCCTTACTAAATGAACACAAAAGATATACTTAACAGGCTATGAACTCTGGATAAATCTACCTAATTCTCATCCTCAAAATAACCAAACAGCTATAGTTCCCGGACAACTCGATTTTCCGGATACATACCCAATCCGGACAACCTGAACTATCCGGACAACATATACAATCCAGACAACAAGCAATCCGGATACCATCCGGTATCTTATATCATCCGAAAACTTACAAGAAAAGGGACTTACCCGGATAACTCGACTTTTCCGGACACCTTCAGAACATTTTTCGGACACTACCAACAAAGTATCCGGACTCATTCAACTTATCCGGAAACCACTGACAGTTCATCCCATTTTTACCCAGAATTCGACTGAATTATAACCAGTTATGTACATGATGTTTCTACTCCGATAGGAACCTTCTAATACCAATTACAAACATAAAATACAATGGAACTTACCTCAATTTCTCTTCCAAATACTCCAAATTGAATCCTTAGCCTTCTTTTCTTCTTTTGCTTCTTTTCTCCCCAAAACTCACACACACACCTTAAATCTGGATATTTTGCTGTTATGACATATCTGAATATCCTAAGGGATAATATCTATTCCTATTTACCATTTAGACCTTAAGCTATCCATTAATGACCAAATCACCCCTAAACTTATAAATTAACCCAAACTTACCCTAAAGAACAACTTTAAGGTTAACATTATTTAACGGAAAGGGATTTTAACCAACGAACTTACCCGGGGTATTACATGTACCAACAAGACTCTGAGAGGGTGAGCTTTCAAACAATGAACTTCTTCCAATATGAGTCAGAAGGGGTGATGATAGCTCTTGTTCTGGTTCTCTTACGTTTGATTGTGGTTCCTCATTTCTATGAATTACACCAGTAGACATAGAAGTAGATGGTGAAGAATTGGAGGGACCTGTAAGAGTTGTACCTGTCAGATTTTGTTCAGCAGAACTCTAAGCTTGATTTCCTGTGGTGATATTGACAGAGTAATCATCATCATCGAAGAAGCCGTCGAATATCAAATTGATGTCTTCTTCCCTTGACTATAAAGAACTAGGCTTCTCTTTTGTCTGTGCCCCCACTGGTGATTTGCTATCAGAAGAACTTGATGAATTTTCATCAAAGGACACATTTATGCTTTCTTGAATGACTCTGGTTCTTGTATTGTAGACTCTGTATGCTTTAGAGGTTAAGGAATAACCAATAAAGATTTCTTCGTCAGCCTTCTTGTCAAACTTGCCCAGTTGATCTCTGTCATTCAAGATGTAGCATTTGCAGCCAAAAACATGAAAAAAAATTCACATTCGGCCTTCGACTGTTGATGAGTTCATAGGGAGTCTTCTTGAATCTTTTCACTATTACAGCTCTGTTCTGGGTAAAATAGGCTGTTGAGACTGCCTCTGCCCAGAAGTTGATTGGGAGAATAGAACCAGCCAACATAGTTATGGCGGCTTCTACCAGAGTTCTGTTCTTTCTCTCCACAACACCATTCTGTTTGGGAGTTCTAGCAGCTGAGAAGTTCTGGGAGATTCCTTCTTCTGATTGGTAGGCATCAATTATTGCATTCTTAAACTCAGTCCCATTATCACTTCTCAACTATTGGACTTTAAGACCTAACAGAACCTGTATTCTCTTCA
Source organism: Saussurea involucrata (assembly GCA_033807775.1). Classification (NCBI taxonomy): domain Eukaryota; kingdom Viridiplantae; phylum Streptophyta; class Magnoliopsida; order Asterales; family Asteraceae; genus Saussurea; species Saussurea involucrata. The sequence goes on from CM066312.1 coordinate 26,196,598, forward strand.
ACAAACTTATCAGAATTTCTGGGACATCAGATTTTACTCTGATGAACTCAACCCAAGTGTATCTAGAATATTCATCAATAAGCACAAGATTATACCTTTTACCCAACAGACTTTGCACAAAAATTGGACCACAAAGATCCACATGAATATATGCAAAGGTCGGGGGCAACTGTGATCACTCTTTGTTCTGTGTGAAGTTCTTTTCATTTTGCCCAGTTCACAAGCAGAACAGAGATGGTCTTTGTCAAATTTAAGTGAAGGCAGACCTTTCACTAAGTTGAGTTTCACGAGCTTGTCAAGATTTGAGAAATTCAAATGAGCAAATCTTTTATGCCAGAGCCAGGCATCTTCATTTTTCAAAGAAACTAAACAGAGTTTTTCTGTTGTAGTACTTTGATTTGGATTAAAATTCATTTTATACAGATTGCCTTTTCTGTCGGCTCTTAAAAGGTCTTGACCAGACTCGGAAAGCAACAAAGAACAATATTTCTTCTTAAAATAGACATCGAACCCATGATCACATAGTTGACTTATGCTGAGCAGATTATGATTTTATCCTTCAACATAAGCAACCTGTGAAACTGAAACACCACCATTATTTAGAACACCATAACCTCTAATATGTCCCTGTTGATCTCCTCCAAAGGTTACTACACTTCCCATTTTGTTATTGAATGAAGTTAGCAACTCCTTATTGCCTGTCATGTGCCTAGAACATCCTGAATCTAAATACCAGGTCTGCACATGAGGCTTCTGCAAGACAGATGAGTTCTTTTTAGGTACCCATTGCATGATGGGTCCTTTCTTGTTAGACTTGGGGGTGTTAACGGGTTTACCTGCTGGCTTTCCATTCTGTGATGGTGTGCCAGAGGGTTTTCTCTGTGTATTTTGAACAGTCTTAGGATTTTTCCTTTGAAATGGCTCATTCAGAACACAATGTGGATCGTTCAAATGATTTTGTAACTTTAACAACAGTTGAATGCAATTACAGTTGATAGAACATGAAGATTGGTGCATATTGCTGTTTCTATTCAAAAACTGTTGATTATTTGGCGCTTGATTTTGAAAAACTTTAGGACCAGATGTCTTTACATACATTATGTCCTGGTTTGGCTTCTTGAAGTTGGCATTGTTCCTTGGAACAGATTATTTTGACCAAAAAGAGTTTTTCCTTTGATTTACTTCAAAGTTGGGAACAGGTTTGTCATTGACTATCCATTTTCCCTTCTGCTCTGGGGTAAATCTGATTGGTTTGAATGCAAATGGAACAGAGGTGTTGTTCACTGGAATACTCTTAGCTTTTTCTCTTCTCTTCTCTTCTATCTCATTAGAAGAAATAATCCTGATACCCTTGTTTTTAAATCTGGCACTGGTATAAATCTGGATTGGTTCTTAAAGAATGAGACATTTTTCAAATCTCCAGATCTAACTAGTACCTGCTTTGGTTTGTGCAAAACATTCTCTTGAGCACAAAAAATCTGCTTATCTACCTCAGAATCAGAGTCACTGTCAGAGCCTAGAAAGTCTCTGGTGGCTCTGGTAGAGGTGTTGGACTCTTTGGATAAATCAGTATTTTCTCTGACGGACTTAAACTTCCTAAGTCTTGGTTTTAAAGCATCAGGAATAAACTTCCTAAGTCTTGGTTTGACAGAATCAGGAAATGAGATCTCAGCTTTTCCTTGATCAAGAATAAACTTTTCAGATTGTTTTCTAACCTTTTCATGATCCAAGGAGTAATAGCTGGCATTCCTAAAGTTCTGTCTTCTAGTTTTAGAAACATCTGAGGTTTTTGCTCTTTTGAAAACTGCAGTACCAGAGATCACATCTTCTTGGATTTTCCCAACACAGAAGGCAGAGGACAGAGATGTCTTCTTCTATCCAGCGAAGGGAACAAGGTCTTTGAAACCCAGACCTTGAGTATCCTTCTGAGAATTGATTTTTATGTGCACATCTTGTGCATCCTTGTACTTTTTGATCATAATTTCTTTTCTCTGCAAAGATTGGTGTAAAACCTCTCTTTCCTTTTGAAAATAGTCCTTTAGAGTAACAGAGTTAAGCCTTTCATATTCAGATTTCTTAACCTCTTATGCCTTTTGCTTTAACACTTCCTCATACTCTTTACACTTTTCCGAAAAAGAATTTTCTTTCTATTTTTGTAAGACTTCTAGCTCAGACTTTTCTTTGGCTATCTCTTCCTTCTCTTGTTCCAAGAGAGTTTTCTCTCTCTTGTAGAAGGATAGATCCTTCTGAGCTAGCTTTCTTAACTCTTTCTCTTCAGAGAGCTTTTGTTTTAAAAGTTGAAATTCCTCTGTTAGTAAAGAAACATGCATCTCCAGTTCAGAGTCTGATTTGATTCAGATGTAGAACATACCTTGGCACTGGGTCTAGTGGTCTCCAGCGCTCTGTCATTTGGCTCTATTACAGAAAGAGCACAAGCATTCTGAGATATGTCTGTCTCTGTTGTTCTCTCTGGCATCTCTCCATTCATCCAGTCAGCTACCTCTTCCAAACTCATATCATCTACAGCAACCCCGCAAAATTTGGCTTGCTCTGGTTCGTCATAAGAAGACGAGTCAGAGATCCAATTCTCCATCTCAGCAACATAGCTTCTCTCTCTGTAGTTGTACTTGTACTTGTTCTTGTAGTAGTCCTGGTCTTTTACCAGTCTACCCTTACAATTTGCAGAGAAATGACCGGGTTTGCCACATCTAAAAATCTTCCATCATTCTTGTTGATGGGTTGGGCAACATCTGCTTGATTCTGGGGGGCTGGAGGATTGTACTTCTGTTGTGGTCTTTGTTCTTGTGGAGCTCTGTTGTTATTCTGATGGTGAGGTGCAGCATAACTTCTCTTCTCGTCTTTCTCTTCTCTCTCATATCTACCTCTTCTATCAAATACTTTGTTACCGAATCTCTTGTTTAACTTTTGAGTTATTAGAGCAAGAGGTTGGGCAAAAGCATTGATATCATCATCCTCTGATGAACTTTCCTCTGCATCACTTTCAACAACTAGACTTTTCTTTCCCTTCTTTCTCACAACCTTCTCTTTCTTCTTCTCTCTGCTAGAGCTTTCTCTGTTGGATTTCCCTTCAGTGGGAGTTTTTGAGTCAGAGATCAAAGCTATTGGTCCTGCCATGGTGGATTTGCCCTTTTGTTTGACAACATCCTTCTCTTGTGCAGCAAGAGTGCCATACACATCCGTAAGAGACCATGCATCTAAATCTTGGTTAGCTTGTAGAGACGTGGATAGATTCAACTATTCTTCATTTAAACTTTTCAAGAACAGAACGTTGTTATCTTCCTTCGACCGAACAACCCCACACTTTTTACATTTGTTTATTAAAACATTAAATCTGTTGTAGGTCTGTTGTAAGGTTTCCTCAGGAAGTGCCTTGAAATCATTGTATTCATTAATACATTGGGTCCTTCTGTTCTTTTGGGTCTTGATATCACCCTCAAGTTGATTAAGAAGCTGATCCAAGATTTCTTTAGCAGTAACACATGAATCTAGTTCTTGGAAAATATCGTTGGGAATGGCCATAATCAGAAGTCTAACTGCCTTGAGGTCATTTTCCATTTTTAGCTTTTCTTCATCAGTAAACCCAGTGGTTTTAACCTCGAAGTGAGCTGGAACCTCAGCAGTAGTTTCTGTAGCGGGTACACGAGGAACCAAAACCATAGGTTGGAATGGTCCACTTGTGACAGATCGTATGAGGTCTCTATCCATTCCATCAAAAAAATTAACCATCTTAATCTTCCATTGAGGATATTCATCTCTCAGAAGAGTAGGAGGTTTGGTCAGAGAACCAACTGTGTATATAGCATTAATGTTGTTATTAGCCATCTTTTCAGAAAACAATGTATGAAGGTTTCAGAAACTTTTAAAAGGGTTTTGAACTGAAAGTAGATGAACAGTAACCAATGGAACAGTAACTTGAGTAGAGAAGATATACAAACTTGCTAGAAAGCTTTAAACAGGGACTAAAGAACTCTGAAAAACTTGTTTTAAACTTTGAACCGTAAAAACAGAGTATACTTTGAAGCTTTTAAAGAACAACCACAATCAACAACTATGAATCTACCTGGTTAGATTGGATCGTTTGATTTGAGCAAATCAATCCGCTCTGATACCAATTGTAGGTTCCTAGATTCAAGTTGTCTCACAATTATATCACAAAACAGATAGCAGAAGCATTATATAAAGCAATTAAATTTGAGTGATTATGTAAACGATTATGTAACAATGAGAGTATCAATAATGAACAGTAAGATGATAACAAGATCAAGTAAATAAGTTGCTCGTTATATTGATATTTGAATAACACCAAGAACACGTTCAAGTGTGTGTATTCTGAAATCTCTCAGGAAACAAATCGTACAAAGGTAGTGCTATGGAATGTTGCAGTGTGTGCTATCATAATTGTGGAAAACAATTCTTCCAAAAGCTTACAATTGTGCGTTCCACTACCCTTCTATTTATATCCTGATAAAGTGAAGACAATGTACTATCTAACCCCGAGGTGACACGTGGAAAGTGTGTCTCCGTCCTTTTAGGGGTTACGTGGAAAGTACGGACACGTGTCTAACACTTAGAGATTTCTACGAGACTTAAGCTTCACAGAGGTCTTTAATCACCAAAGCTCTTACGCCAGAGCTCTGATGGTCTTCTGGTATGAACAGTTCTTCTGGTGACAAGATGAAGTCTTCTGCCAGAGCTTTGTTGAGCTCTGATGATCTTCTACCAGAGCTCTGTCGAGCTCTGATGGTCTTCTTGTTGATTTTCTTCTAAGTCTTCTGCTGTATCTCAGGTGGTCTTCTGACTTGTAATATTTTCAATACTTTTACATTTGGTATACTTAGGGCTAACATGCCCCTTGGCAGTTCTCGGTAGTTTGGTTGTAAAATCCATAGTGATTTGCTCCCATTTCTACTGGGGAATCTCCGGTTGTTGCAAAAGACCAGATGGCTTTTGGTATACAGCTTTGACCTTCAAGCAAGTTAAGCATTTCGCCACGTATAAGGCAATATCTTTCTTCCTTCCTGGCCACCAATAATATTCCTTTAAGTCCATGTACATCTTATCTGCCCCTGGATGAACCGAATATCTAGATTTGTGGGCTTCCTCCAAAACTATTTCCCGTACGTTGCTAGTTTTTGGAATCCAAACTCTGTCCCTGAAGTAACGTACTCCATCAGACTTCGTTTCAAGTCTATGCTCCAAACCATGTAGGGTCTCATTCTTCAAGTTTTCCGTTCTCATCGCTTCATCCTGGGCTTCAAGTATTCGACTCTTTAAGCTCGTCTGAACAAGCGCTCCCAATGCTCGTATTCGTGAAGGTTTTACCCTTTCCTTCCTGCTTAGGGCATTAGCTACCACATTGGCCTTACTTGGGTGGTATCGAATTTCACAATCATAGTCACTGAGTAACTCTACCCATATTCTCTGCTTCATATTGAGCATTTTCTGATCGAGGATATGCTAAAGACTATTGTGATCAGTAAAAACGGTGCACTTAGTCTCCAAATCTTAAGAGCGAACACTACAGCTCCAAGCTCCAAATCATGTGTGGTATAGTTCCTCTCATGAACCTTTAGTTGTCTTGAGGTGTATGCTATACCCTTTTCCTTTTACATCAATACGCAACCCAAATCCTGATGCGATGCGTCACAATACATCACCAAATTATCGGTTCCTTCCGGTAATGCTAGAATTGGCGCATTGCACAGCTTTTGCTTCAATAACTGAAACTCTTCCTCTTGCGGTTCTCCCCAAATGAATTTCCTATCCTTTTGGGTCAGCGCTGTTAGTGGTTGAGCAATTCTTGAGAAGTTCTCAATGAATCGTCGATAATAACCTGCCAAACCCAGAAACTGGTGAATTTCTGTTGGGGTCTTTGGGGCTTCCCATTTCTTAATGCCTTCCACTTTAGCTGGGTCCACGTGAATTCCCTTCTCTCCAAGCACGTGACCAAGAAAGTGTACCTCCCGAATCCAAAATTCGCACTTTGAGAATTTGGCGTACAACTTCTGATCCTTAAGTAGTTCTAATATTATCTTCAGATGCTGCTCGTGATCCTCCTTACTCCGTGAGTAGATCAATATATCATCGATAAACACGATCACAAACTTGTCAGGGTATGGTCTGCATACCCTGTTCATTAAATCCATGAACACAGCTGGTGCGTTCGTTAACCCAAAGGGCATAACTAAGAACTCGTAGTGCCCGTATCGAGTCCTAAATGTTGTCTTAGGGATGTCCTCCTCACGGACTCTCAGCTGGTGATATCCTGACGAAGATCGATCTTTGAGAAATAAGTTTCACCCTGCAACTGGTCGAATAGATCATCAATTCGAGGAAGAGGATATCGATTCTTGATCGTCAACTTGTTCAGCTCCCTATAGTCGATGCACATTCGAAATGATCCATCCTTCTTCTTGACAAACAGGACTGGGGCTCCCCAAGGTGAGGAACTTGGCCTAATAAATTCCTTGTCCAGAAGTTCCTGAAGTTGACTCGACAACTCTTGCATTTCGGCAGGTTCTAAACGGTATGGTGCCTTAGCTACAGGTGATGCTCCGGGTATGAGGTCAATTTGAAATTCGACTTGTCTAGACGGGGGAAGTCCAGGAAAATCATCTGGAAATACTTCTGGGTGATCCTTCACCATAGGAATATCTTGGATTCGCCTTTCCTCGGGCTTCTTCTCAACTATGTGTGCCAAAAATGCGACACACTTCTTCCTCAAATACCTATGGACCTTCATACTCGACACTATTTTTAGACTTCTTCTAGATCTATCCCCTTGTATGACAAGGGTTTCTCCGCCTTGCAGAGGCACTCTAACAGCCTTTTCAAAGCAGCAAATCTCTGCTCGGTTCTTCGACAACCAGTCCTTACCTACTACTACATCGAAACTCCCCAATTCAATTGGAATAAGATCAATGCTAAATAACTTATCGGCTAGATTTAGGGTACAGTCTAAAATTACATCCTTAGCCTCAAATTCGTGACTCCTTGATTTAGGGTACAGTCTAAGCATCCGACAATCTCCTTGATTTTAAGTCGATCAGTGGCCTAAATTCTAATGCAACCAAACATTTGAAATTACCAAAATACGTAGTTCAAAATGACCCACAAGGAAAATGTTTCCTTTAAACCAAAAGTTTCATCAAAAACTGCCAAGCTATCCACCATCGAGATCAATACCATCCCAGATACGCGTCTATCAAGATCATCAGCACAAACATCGCCAACACCACTCCTCCAATCACGCACACAAGCTCCGCCCTCACCGCAGTCCGCCTAGCAGCCCTGGCGCTCTCCAATGCCTGGGTTGAACAATCATACAGGAGATGTGTCAGCTCCGCCAGGTCAGTCATGAACTGCCCCTGATGAGTCACTCTCGCCTGGCAGCCGTGTAACTCAGCCGCCATATCCCGTACATGTTGCTCCTTCGCCCAGGTCATACCAGATACACGCCCGACTAGTATTCCAGTGATTACTCGTAGTGGCTTCGGCGTCTTTGGATACGCCGACCTAAGCGTCACTCTTCTAGGGATCGGGACACTATTCCGGGCCGCCTGCCTAGTACTCGGTCCTCTAGGGTTCAATTGGAGAAGTATCGGGGTCGGTTGGGGTAATACCGAGGTCGGTGACACTCTCGGTCCATCATCGGTAGGTCGCTCGCTAGTCACTTCGAGGTCTAAATCGGTGTCCACAGGGGTTTCATCCTCCTGAATACTAGGTAGGTTGTCTCGGGGACGACTGGTAACATAACCCGACTCATCGGCCGAGTAAGCAGAGTGAGAGTATGACGAAGACGACGACATAGTGATACTGAGGCAAGAGTGTACTTAGTTACTAAATGTACAAGTGTAATGTCTATCTTACGCAATGTCTACACACATACCATGCATGCTACTCAAGGGTATAAGTGAAAATTTAAACATACTCATACTATAACCATTTCTAGTCTCGCATTAATCTCCCAAAATTAAACATAGGTGATTAGGCTTTGTTTAGTAGAGGTCCAATAATGCCATTCTAGACTTAGTTACACTACTAGTAGGTTCAATAGTTTGAATGTCAATTCCAGTTTTTGGTTATAGTTGGGGTTTTCCAATGGAAGACTGGTATTCTCTATAACCAGAGGCTCTGATACCAAACCTGTCACACCCCGCTAAAGAGGAAACACGAGATGTAACAGCTCAAGGTTTCATTGCGTAAGGTACAAGATAACACCAAATCGCCATAGATTAAATATATTACAAAAGTTACAACTTGTCTTTAAAACACAAATTGTTCAAGCATAATTGACATAATAAAACACATGCAAAATGCAGCTACTTGTGGTGCCTTCTTAAATTCCAACCTTACTGACGATCACCTGAAAAGCATGTCAATGAATGGTCAACTACTGAATAGTTGGTGAGATCACAGGTTTTCGGAATGCACTAAAAGGTTTTAATGCAAAGTTGTTTAAATCCGCACATTTGAGAGAATATAATTTTATCCAATCCGGTTGTACAATTTGCTCAAGGTATATTTTGTATGCTTCAGAGGTAACGTGCTGAGCCCACTACCCAAACCTACTGACTTGAAACGCCCCAAGGTACATGTTCTATCGCTAACATGCATACTGAAACGATAATTATGCACTCATGCAATTGTAAGAGGGTTGTCAACCAAATAACGTTATCCATAAATTACCAACGGCTCAATAAATGAGTTAAATGGGTAATGTAGTGTAAACGGGGACTTATTGAACGATAGAAAAACTCAAAATATTTAACATAAGCATACATACCATAGATCTCGAACATTCATAGCAAGATTTAGCATTTTTAGTAAACGAAACAACCGGTGCGTTGAAATAATAGTAACATGCTTTTCACCCCAAAATATACGAAAATAGTAAAAAGGGGTTGGGAAAACTCACTGTGATAAGTGAAGATGTTTTCAAGACGTTCACGAAATGCAACCCGGATAAAGATCCTACCTCAATCATACGAACGTAAGGACACTAGTAAGATTCAAGCTTAGATCTTAGGGTTTCGGTAAAGCTTACTTATCCAAATGTCATAAAATGCCTTTTATAAAGAACTTTGCTTACGGTTATAGTTTATTATTTAATATTAACATTTTATGCATGTGTTATCTATAGCTTGTTTATTTAACACAAGTCTCAAATTTATAACATAAAATGATAAAATGGCTTAAAAGTTGATTTTTAAACAAAACTTGAAATTTCCCTTTTCTGTCCAGAATTTTGGTGTCACTTTATGTCCATTTTTAGTTGTCTTTCAAGGTTCTTTTGGTAAGAATCTTTTTACTCAAGTTGACATAATGTGTTAGGGAACTTTTGGCATAAAAACCATAATTTTTGAAGATAGTTAAGTCCATCAAATCATTTTCATAATAGGGACTACTACAGAAAGTGTAGCTGTTTGCACACTGGTTTTGTGACAACTGTTTGAAGGTCTAATTCTTAGAGTTTTTGGGTGAAATCACTTGGGTTTGAAACCTAACACACAAAAATAAATTCCAGAAGACATTTCACCTTATTTGGTTAAATATTGAGACAGTTATGCCCTTTTAAAGTTAGGTGTAAGAATCTGTCAGCATGCTGTTGGAAAGTAAGTTCAAGAAATATGGTTCAACTTTTGATTTTGCAATGATTTTAGTTCTTTTGCATAGAACACTATTTGACACTCAATAAATCAAAGATACTCAGATGAAAAACTTATTTTTAACCAAAAAGAGTTACATGCACGCAAGCTAAATAAACTTAACTTTTCCAAAATCCCAAAAATGATCATCATGCTTTTATTTGAAGATTATTTGATATCCAAGCCTAGAGCTTGCTTTTTAGTACATAAAATATAAAGTTTAAATCACATGCATGAAGTTTAGAACAAGTATTTGATGAGTAATAAGATTTTTATGTAACTTTTAGAATCTAAAAGGTAGATTTTTGAATAAAATCACTTGCATGCTAGTTAGAACTTTCAATAGTTCTTTCTTTGATCTTAACATGGGTTTGATCATTGATTTATCACCTTCTTAATAACATGCAACATGTTTGGGGATAAATCTACAAACATTAGAATCAAAGATTTTTTCTAGCAATTACAAACTTAAAACTAGAGTAGAAGAAGAAAAACTCAAAGAAATGATAGAAGATTAAGACAAAAGGTGTGTAGTCTTTGTTCTACACATGAGTTTACCTTATGAATACTTGAATACTTGAATCTCTTTAAGGGCTGAAGTATAGACAATATTTGAGAGAGAATAGAGAGAATTTGGAGAGAAATGAGAGAAGAGTTTTAGAGAGATGTTAGAGAGAGAGGTGAATGGAAGAAATGAGTTTGAAATGAGATAAAAACAGAAAGAGGTGGTGGTATTGGTGATGGATGTGGCCGGCCATGGGGAGTGGAGAGAGGGAGGTTGAGTGTGGTTTTGGGTAAAATAATTGTCTCTTATTTTTTATTTTTTTTGAAATTGTTAATCATTTTAATTAATTTGTGTTAATAATAATACTTGTTTTACTTGCTAGTATTTTATTTACAAAGTATATATATATATATGTATATATATAAGATATTTGAATTTGCCATTTTTTGAGATTTGTGGAGAATTCACTCATTCAAGTGAATGCTAAGCAAAATTCCTAAGTTTTTTTAAGGACATTGCTTCTAACCTGTTAAATTTAGTATGTGACACCTACAACATGAAATGCTTAGACGTTCAATCTAGTTCTAACCTGAAACATTAATTTGACGGTTGTCACATTCTGTGTCGTGTAGACTGGTGTACTGTAGAAATTCTACAGCAGAAACTGATCGTAATCGATATCGTCGTCGGCATCGGTGGGGAATACGATATTTACCTCGAAGTTCATCGCACTGGTGGCTTTTTTATACGATGCGTTTTCAGTCTCCGGGTCAATCTCTAATTCGGGATCAATCAGGTTAAGAGCATCCCCTTCCGGTGAAGTGTATACGATCAGCGCCTGTGATTCTTGTTTGGACAAAAAATCACGTCGCCCAACCACGACAAAAACAGGTAAGACGCATGTCCTAAGCTATATCTTTTATTAAGATAAGGTCTCGACAAAGACCCAGAACACCATCGTCGTCCCTCATAAAAGGTAAGTCGAGAGTTCCTTACGACGCTCGACCATAGCGTCGCCCGTCCCGCACGACCGTCGCATAGAACCATGCGACCTCAACCAAACTAACGTTAACCATGACTGTTACATTTGTTAAGTGTTTAATGCAGGAGTCAAAGTCATTAAGGAGCAACGGATATAACCGATGCAACCATCAACAATCGATAGCCGTAACGGACGAAGATCATCATGGATAATCACTCCGGCAACCGTTTCCAGCCGGTGTAGCCGTTGATCAAAGCATTAATGGAGCTAATTAATGACGCGAAGACTATAAATACCAAGCTAAGTCTTCACATCAAGGATCATCAGTTAACATCCGATACACAACGAATATCCGGCGATTAACAACCGAAGCAATATTCAAGAACACCTGCAGTGGAGAACCATTATTCTAAGTATCGCTCTCGACGCACGACAATAGCCCTCGACCAGCAGTTCACACTTTGTTTCGTACACGACAAACACCTGTTTTTACGTTCAAACACTTGTACTTTTCATTTCGAAATATTTCCTTCATTTGTATTTTAATCATTGTACGATCGACAGCAGTATCCAAGGACATCGCCCCTGATTGGCGACCATAGTATAGCGACGACACCCACTGTCGTCTGCAGGTTTTTTCCTCGTTTGAGTTTTTTCCTGCGTCATCAAAACCCTTGTTTCTTTATTTTTATCCTCGTCGCACGTCTCGTCGAAAGATTCTTTCTTTAGTTGTTTAAGTCCACATCGACCTTAAGTTGTCCCTTTGGTGCGATTTTTGGCATTAACAGTTTGGCGCCATCCGGGGGACTACACCTAGAGAAAATCCTCGACGAACGTGCATTCTACTAATAGTTTCTTGGAGTTTTCTTCTATTTTCTGTTGCAGGAAAATGGCAGCCCCTGGAAATCCGCAGCAGGTTGTCGCCCAGATGTATCAGGAGCTCGAGGTTGCCAGGAATCAACTCAATGAAATGGCAGAGCAGAATCGCAGGGCAGCTGAAGAGATCGCGCGGCTAAGGAATCCTTTTGGACCCCAGAATGGTCCTAGACCATTCATCCAGAATCCAGGTCCGGGACCAGGACCGTCCGCGCAGAATCAGCATCCAGGTTCATTCAAGCAGGATCAGTAGTCGGGTCCGTTCATTCTGAATCCCCAGTCTGGGCAGATTCCCCCTTAGCACATCCGACCACCACCCTTGAACAATGGATCCCAACCATTGCAAGATGGCGCCTAGCCGTTTCAGAATGGATCCCAGTCGTTTTCCCAACCGTTCCAAAGTGGTCCGCAACCTTTCCAGCAAGGATCGCAACCTTTCAAGCAAGGATCGCAATCTTTCCAGAAGAGATCGCAACCATTTAAGAAGGGACCACAATCGTTTCAGAATGGACCGCAGCAATTCCACGGTGGGTCGCAGCCATATTTTGTTCCATTCAACGGGGACACCAATGGTCCGTCGCATGGTAATGGCACTAGTCCAGGGACTAATCTCTCGACAGGGGCAAATCCTGATCTTAACGATCCCGTCGCCCAACGTTTGAAGATGTTAGAAGACCAAAATGAGTGCATCCTGTCCTTGCTCACCAAGTTGCCTGGGGCAGCCGTACCTGTCGACGTCGAGCCTCGCTCGGGGTATCAGGCGTCTCCCTTCATCGACGAGATCGCCACCGTCGAGGTACCAAAGAAGTATAACATTCCTGCCTTCACTCCCAAGTATTCGGGTGTGACCGATCCAACAGAGCATGTCGCGCAGTATAAGCAGCTCATGTGGACGATCTCGATTCCACACATGTACAAGGAAGTATGCATGTGCAAGAGTTTCGGGGCGACTCTCACTGGTCCAGCTCTCCAGTGGTTGATCAATCTCAAACCCAAATCTATCGGGTCGTTCTCCGAATTGGTCAACCAATTCTCCCGGCAATTCACCAGCAGTCGTAAGATGGAAAAGCAGACTAGTGATCTGTACTATGTCGTGCAGAAGACCAGTGAGTCTATTCAAAGTTATTTCAATAGATTCAATGCCAAAATGATCAGTATCCGCAATTGTGACATCAAAACTGCGATCGAAGCTTATAAGCGTGGTCTAGATGATAGTTCAGGTCTATATACCGATCTGACCAAGTACCCCCCGGAGAATTTCGAAGACGTCCGAGCTCGAACCTTAGCATATATGAGGGTCGAGGAAGATGCCGCCTTTCGTCGCAAGCACACTGACGACAAGAAGTCGTTAGGCGTCAGAAAGGCAGAGTTCAAGACAAAGGATGTTTCCAGAATAGAGCCTGCGCGCCAAATTTCAAATGTTCGTTTCAAGACGAAAGCAGAAGCCAAGACCGCGACTAAGTTCACTCAGTACCCAAAGATATCCTCTTACGAATTCAAAGGGACCGCTAAGGACCTAGTCGAAGCTCTGAAAAGTTCCCAAGCGACCATTTGATGGCCAAAGAAGTCCGACCTGGACGATGCTAAGAAGGACAAATCAAAGTGGTGCGACTTCCACGTCGATCATGGTCATGCGACAGACGGTTGTATCACATTGAAGAAGGAATTAGCGTATCATTTCCCGAAAGGAAATCTCAAGGATATCATCGACGATGTCGTTGTTCCAGCTAATAGCCATCGACCGTCGACCCCTGAGCATGGGAAGGTCGTCAATTGCATCACCGGTGGTTCAGACGTATGTGGTCTGACGTATTCCGCAGCCAAGCGTCATGCCAGTCAGGCACCCGACGATCGGCCTATTCCTCGCTCGTATAGACCCAAAGGAGATTTGGAGCTAGAAGCCATGAAGATTATGTTCGACCACGTCGACCTAGGCGACTCATATCAGAAGCATTACGACGGGTTGATCATTCAGCTCATAGTCGGTAACTGTCTAACGCGTCGAGTCTTGATCGACGGGGGCAGCTCAGCAAATGTCATTTTTCTCAACACCCTCAAAGCCATGGGAATCGATCGCTCGGAAATCATCCGACGTTCGAAGACCTTGGTCGGTTTCAATGGAGAAGCGACGAGCACCTTCGGAGAGATAATCCTGCCCGTGTTGATCCAAACCCTCAGTGATTTGATAATGACCCTCTCTTATATACTTAGTGAAAATTGTAAGTAAACAATATGTATCAGAGTTTCACTATCGCTGATAAGTACTAAGATCTTCCAGTACCGCTGATAGGAACTCTCGCTCTTTTAAGTTAAACATTCAGCGAAACTGTTCACCATAAATGTTGAGTCTGTTCAGTCATTATGATGATCGCTGATAAGTTAGTTGTTTACTTATGATCCCTGAAGACAAGTTTCACGTCAACAAAGGTTCTACGCTGAAGTCGAAGATCAAGCTCAAGAACCAGCGACAAGTCTCCTAATGAACTGATGCGGATCAGCGAAGACTCAAATTTGTCCACTCAACGTGAAGTATCAAGTACAAGACTTCAGCTATCATTCGCTGATATGAAATGATAGATCGCTGAATCAAAGAAAGCTGATCATGAAGTCCTCCGTACAAAATACTTTTGTCTTATCCACCCTTGCACGACTCCGTACGAAATGTCAGAAAAGAACCTCCGAATATCTGAAATAGAACCAGATAGAAAGCCATGTTTTACTGGTACAAATGGGTTTAAGATATATCGATGTGGCCTTTCTGGTTTGGGAAATTAAGTTCTAAGGGGTGCTCGTCACCTAGCACCTAAGGCCAACTGGTCTGGGATCTGCTAACCCAAATCCTGCTATAGAACCAGATAGAAAGTCATGTTTAACGGTGTATCTTATTCTTACTAAACTTTTTGATCAAAAGATGCCAATGTGCACAAATCAAAAGATGCCAATGAGCACAAAAGAAAAGATGCCAATGAGCACACATCTCTTGAAACTTGGGAAAATACAAAGTCGCGATAAACCCGTAAATTTGTGAAAATTCTGATTTTGGACAAATAGTGTGAGTAGAGCAAAGTATTCTTATATGTTTTAGAATTGCATATGCTTGATGCTAATCATAATTCGCATGCTAGCACACCAAATAGATTTAATAAAGGGGTTGAAACTGAACATTTTTAACTTGATATGCAATGATGACTTGTTCTTGAATCCAAACACATGCATTTGATTTCATTTGATTGAAAAAATCTGTTAAATTTCATTAAGTTGAATTTCTTTTGTAAAGCATTCAAATGATCAAATGTTAGTAGTTATAAAATGAAGTTCAATGAATTTTATTTTCCTTGTGTAAATTTGTTTTAAAATTTGTGCTACAATTTCAAATACTGTACGTTATTGAAATATATGCATACTTTCAGGGGGAGAAAATAAATTGCTCCAGAATTCTTACTTTGAGGGGGAGCAAGGTTATTCTCTAAGGAGGAGATTGTTAGCAATACTCAAAGACACGACTGAAATTGAAAATGGTTTTCGTTGATTATGATGCTCACCATCATCGAAAAAGGGGGAGAAAAGTTTAATTTCAATTTCATGTCAAAGAACTTTCAAATCAAAGATATTTCAAGTCAAAGATTCGTGAACAAAGACTGAAGATTGGGGAGAAGGATCATGTGAAGTCCAAATGTTGCTGAATTTGGTTATCTTAGTTCTGAGTGGTTATCGGAATGCGCTTACACCTAAAAGTTCAACAATGTGGATGGTTTCACATCTTTCTGATCCAAACTCTAATCATTTCTGATTTATCTTGTTCCGAATTGATGGTTTTATACAAAGATCGGAATTTCATGTTCAAGCTTGAAGACAATCTGTTGAAGATTTTATTGAAGAAGATTGACTTTTCAAAGAAAAAGACAATGACTTTTCATGTTTGTCTGAAGAGTCTTCAAAGCTGAGTTCTTAAAGAGTGTCAAAGCATATAGTTCACCGTGAACTAGTGGAGATAAAGCTATTTGAAGATGGTTTGATAGAGTGTCTGTTTGAGAAGATTGACTTTACAAAGAGCTGAAGACTGCTGTTATTTTTTAAATCTTGAATCCAAAGGGGGAGATTGTTAGAGCATTGTTGTATTCAAGATTTACTGTAAAGTCAATGTACTGTATTAGTTGTGAATTCCTTTATACCTTGTATGTTATGGGTATAAATAGGCTTGTCTAGACCATTTGTTAGTAACACTTCAAAACACTTTAGAAACCTTTTGTAATCCTTTGAGCTCAATACATGGATGAAATATTTGCTCTCTAGATTCTCTCTCACTACATTCATATCTTATTGCTAGAGATTTGGGATTTCACAATTGGTATCAGAGCTAAACAGAAGATTCAAGCAGATCGAAGACCAAATTGAAGATTTTTTACACTAAAGCTGAAGAATTCGGATTGGGTGTTCATCACTGTTCATCAAGAATTCTAACCCTTCTTCATTTACTATTCATCCAGATTTCATCTTTTCTTTAATTTTTGATCTTTTGGATTGATTCTTGACATCATTGCACTCGGATTTGATTCCTGAACATCTTTAATTCTTGGATCAACACCAAAATCTGCACAGAATTTGCAGATCTGATCATTTTATATCATTTTTGTTCGAAAACTTTTTCTACTATTTTCGGATCAAAATTCGATCAAATTGATCGAATTAGGATTTGTGATTAACTAAGAAAGTGTGTGGAATCAAATTTCGAACAAATCTGTGCAAATTTCATAACAATTGATCAAGAATTGAAAAAGTTATGGCTGATTTAGTGATTTTCGTGTTCGAAGTGCAGAATTCGGATCATTCTTGGTGAATTCGGATCATTCTTGGTGAATTCGGATCATTCAAAGAAGAATTCGGAGTGTTCTTGGAAATACAAGTGTAGAATTCGACTCAAGAAGGATTCGAATTGATTGAATTCGAACCCAGCTAGATTCGAATTGAGGAGAATTCGAACCCTTAAGCATCCGAATTCATAGAATTCGAACCCTTAAGCATCCGAATTCATAGAATTCGAACCCTTAAGCATCCGAATTCATAGAATTCGAACCCTTAAGCATCCGAATTCATTGAATTCGAACCCTTAAGCATCCGAATTCATTGAATTCGAACCAAGTTAAGTCCGAATTGAGTGAATTCGAACCCTTCTTCATCCGAATTGGTTGAATTCGAACCCTTACTCATCCGAATTCTTGAGAAAATTTTTTATCTCGAAATTTTTTTCTATAGTGTATTTCATACACTGTAAGAGCTTTTCAAGAAAAAATTTTATATATTTTTTTGTGTATTTTCATACACTGTCTGCTTGATCTTCTGAACGATCAATTTCTAGCAATATTCAAAATGGTTTTACAACAAGTTATTGTTAAAAGCAGTGGTGAAGATTTGAAGCAAACTCTGAAAAAGGAGATTCCTCCAATTGCAAAAGTTTTTGTTAAACCAAATGTAAAGTTGCAACAAGTCATTATAACAGAAACATCTGTTAATTCACATGTATCTGTTAAACCAAATAATGAAGTGTTGCAACAAGTCATAATAACAAAAACACCTCCAAAGCCACTTGAAAAAGCTAAGGCAAATAATGGAATTTTGCAACAAGTTATTTTATCAGAAACATCTCCTATATCAGAAACTCCTGTTAAAGATAATGCTTCAAATTCTTCAACTCCTATTTTAAATAAAGCATTGGAAGAAGAAAATGTTAATCTGAAAAGACAAATTTTAGACATTTCTTCTTCAAATGCTAAACTTACTAAAAGAATAACTGATCTTGAAGTTTATATTGCAGATCTTGAAGCAAAGAAAGACAACTCAAGTCTGCACGATCAAATCGAGAATCTTCAAGAGAAAGTAACAACTCTTCAAAAAGAAAATGCCGATTTGAAGAGTAGAGAAGAAAAGAGAGTGAAGTGGAACTTAAAGTTACATGCTCAATTAAAAGAAGTTAAAGATATAGGGAAAATTTTGGACAGTGAAAATGCCGATCTAAAGAGAAAACTGTCTAATTTTTCTTTTGAAGAAAAGAAAAAGACTGAGCTGAAATGTATAAAACTTTCAAAACAAGTTTCAGACTTTGAGAAAGTTTTATTTTTAGAAAAAGACAAGCTCGAAAAAGAAAGAGCTAAATTTGAAACTGAACGAAATTTTTTTGAGAATAAAAGTTCTGAACTTTCCGTGAAAATCTCTGAATTAGAAAATCTTTTGGAAAAGGAAAGAAAAGATTTCACGGAAAAGAAAAATCTCTTTGAAAAGGAAAGTAAAACCCTTAAAAAGAAAAATATGGAAATTTTCAAAGAGATTACTGATAAAAGAATGTTTTTGGAAAAAGATTTTGAATCGGAACGTGTATATTTTGAAGATGTGATTCTTAATCTTACCAAAAAATTATCTGGTTTATCAGCTGATATTATGAAGGATCAGTTGATCAAATCTGATCTCCAAAATAAATTTGATCTAATTTCTAAAGAGAAAAATGTTTTAATAAACAAAGTCAAAGAACTTGAAGACATCATTTTTAAATTTGATGTCTCAAAGCAGGCTAGTCATAATTCTATCTTTCAGACTCCATTTGTTGATTCAAATGATTCTGAATGTTCTTTTAAAACTGCTTCAAGTTCAAGTTTTAAAAACATTCCTTCTAAACAATTTAATAGATCAACAGATTTCTCAAAAGGTCAGATTCGTTCTTCTAATCTTTTCTATAATCCTCTGTTTGATAAATCGGATGATATTCTTAAGGTGCCTAAAATTAATACTTCCAAATCTGAAGAAGTTCCAGTCTTCAAGAGGGTGAAGATGGAATGGAGAATCAAAGGCACAACAATTCCAAAGAAAGAAGTGCCAAAATCATCTGTATCCACATCAAATGAAAAGAAGAACAATGCGCCAAAAGGTAAATCTTATGCTAAACCTAATCCTATTCATTCTGTAAATCATCTGATTAGGTTGGCACATAAGAAAATCTGTTGTTCTTACTGTGGATCAAATGATTTTGTGCATAAAGATTATACTTCTTATTGGTACGGTACTTATAGTATTCCTTGTAAGAAATCTACACCTAACCCACTAGGACCCAAATGCCATTGGGTACCAAAATCTGCTTAATCTGTTTTGCAGGTTCTTCATGTGTTGTACTGAATTGTAGATACATACCACACACATGACTGAAAACAGAAGAGAAGCGGCGTATTTCTATGAAGAATATTTGTACCATTAAGGGGGAGACAAATCATGGATGGTTTCTGAATACATCAATTCAGGACCCGTGCTTAAATGTAAATGGCTTTTGAACATATCAGTTCAAAACCCGTGCTTCAACGACAATGGTTTCTAAACACATCAGTTTAGAACCCGGATTTCAACGTCAATGGCTTTTGGACAAATCAGTTCAAAACCTGTTCTTCAAAGACTATGGCTTCTGAACAACTCAGTTCAGGACCCGTACTTTAAAGACTAAGACTTCTAAACAAATCAGTTTAGAACTCACACTTCTCTGGTAATATCCTTAACTGCTATATATTTTTGTTTCAAGGAACGTGGCAAAAGGTAACATTGGATTATATTTGTTTCTACTGATTTGAAAACTTGAATCTTTACAAATTTAATTCAATGAGATGCAATTTTCAATTTTCATTCAATGAATTAAATGCGTGCTAAAAGATGTTTTTTTTCAAGAATCTTTGTATTATCTGAGTTAGATTTGCTTCAACTTTCACCTCTGAAATAAATCGAAAGGTCAGCAAAACATGAATGAAATTATGCTGAATGCTCAAAGATATGTGAATCTGGACTTATATAGAATATAATGCTCAAAAAGCCTATTTATCAGAATGATGAATGGAAACGAAAATATGGGGGAAGCACTATGATTAAGAACCAAGTGATTGAGATATCATTCATATTTTGTGATGGAAATTCGAACTTATATAGAATATCATTTAGTTTGAAAGTTTGTGCCTGTGGCCTTTCTGGTTTGGGAGAGTAAGTCCTAAGGGGTGCTCGACACCTAGTCCCTAAGATCAACTGGTCTGGGATCGGCTGACCCAAATCCTGCAATAGAACCAGATAGAAAGCCATGTTTTACTGGTACAAATGGGTTTAAGATATATCGATGTGGCCATTCTGGTTTGGGAAATTAAGTTCTAAGGGGTGCTTGACACCTAGCACCTAAGGCCAACTGGTCTGGGATCTGCTGACCCAAATCCTGCTATAGAACCAGATAGAAAGTCATGTTTAACGGTGTATCTTATTCTTACTAAACTTTTTGATCAAAAGATGCCAATGAGCACAAAATCAAAAGATGCCAATGTGCACAAATCAAAAGATGCCAATGAGCACAAAAGAAAAGATGCCAATGAGCACACATCTCTTGAAACTTGGGGAAAATACAAAGTCGCGATAAACCCGTAAATTTGTGAAATTCTGATTTTGGACAAATAGTGTGAGTAGAGCAAAGTATTCTTATATGTTTTAGAATGGCATATGCTTGATGCTAATCATATTTCCCATGCTAGCACACCAAATAGATTTAATAAAGGGGTTGAAACTGAACATTTTTTAACTTGATATACAATGATGACTTGTTCTTGAATCCAAACACATGCATTTGATTTCATTTGATTGAAAAATCTGTTAAATTTCATTAAGTTGAATTTCTTTTGTAAAGCATTCAAATGATCAAATGTTTGTAGTTATAAAATAAAATTCAATGAATGTTATTTTCCTTGTGTAAATTTGTTTTAAAATTTGTGCTACAATTTCAAATACTGTACGTTATTGAAATATATGCATACTTTCAGGGGGAGAAAATAAATTGCTCCAGAATTCTTATTTTGAGGGGGAGCAAGGTTATTCTGTAAGGAGGAGATTGTTAGCAATACTCAAAGACACGACTGAAATTGAAAATGGTTTTCGATGCTCACCATCATCGAAAAAGGGGGAGAAAAGTTTAATTTCAATTTCATGTCAAAGAACTTTCAAATCAAAGATATTTCAAGTCAAAGATTCGTGAACAAAGACTGAAGATTGGGGAGAAGGATCATGTGAAGTCCAAATGTTGCTGAATTTGGTTATCTTAGTTCTGAGTGGTTATCGGAATGCGCTTACACCTAAAAGTTCAACAATGTGGATGGTTTCACATCTTTCTGATCCAAACTCTAATCATTTCTGATTTATCTTGTTCCGAATTGATGGTTTTATACAAAGATCGGAATTTCATGTTCAAGCTTGAAGACAATCTGTTGAAGATTTTATTGAAGAAGATTGACTTTTCAAAGAAAAAGACAATGACTTTTCATGTTTGTCTGAAGATTCTTCAAAGCTGAGTTCTTAAAGAGTGTCAAAGCATATAGTTCACCGTGAACTAGTGGAGATAAAGCTATTTGAAGATGGTTTGATAGAGTGTCTGTTTGAGAAGATTGACTTTACAAAGAGCTGAAGACTGCTGTTATTTTTTAAATCTTGAATCCAAAGGGGGAGATTGTTAGAGCATTGTTGTATTCAAGATTTACTGTAAAGTCAATGTACTGTATTAGTTGTGAATGCCTTTATACCTTGTATGTTATGGGTATAAATAGGCTTGTCTAGACCATTTGTTATTAACACTTCAAAACACTTTAGAAACCTTTTGTAATCCTTTGAGCTCAATACATGGATGAAATATTTGCTCTCTAGATTCTCTCTCACTACATTCATATCTTATTGCTAGAGATTTGGGATTTCACACTCTGATACTACACTATTCATCCATACGGCTACTAAGGTTGTCAACCAAGGTCAATGACATGCAACCAACCAGCTGATGACACGTGTAAAGTATATACTGACTTGCATTAAATGCATGCAGTATATAAAGAGATGAACCCACTTCATTTGAAGTAACTTGCTAACTCTGGACAAGTTCAATCTCTTATCTCAAGATAGGTTATTATTAGTAATTTCCTTATCTCTCTTAGTGCAAGAAACCTTAGTGTTCCAACTTGTTTAGATTTAGGTTTATCCTTAATCTTGTCTCCGCAACAAGCTGTAAATTGTTAATGATTTATCAATAAACAATTTAGAAAAGTAAAATTTGTGTGTTTGTATTCAACCCCCCCCCCCCCTTCTACAAACTTGTATAGGCCTTCGGGACCAACAAGTGGTATCAGAGCGGATTTGTTTAATCTCATAAACAAGATCTAATCTAAGATATTTCTCTTCCTTGCTATTATCTGAAAATGGCCACCAACACAAACACAAATTATATAGACAATGGTTCTCTTGCAAAACCCCCTAGATTTTCCAGAGATAACTTCAACTTATGGAAAAATAGGATGATACTCTTCTTAGAAGGTGTAGACCCTATTATGCCTTACTATCTTGAGAATGATCCATTCATCCCTGTAACTATTGACCCTGCAGTTCCAGCCACTGCGAATAGACCTGCTATTCCAGAAAGGCTGATTCCTAAGGAAATCTTTCAGTGGACCGATGAAGATAAGAAGAAAGTGGCTATAGATACAAAAGCCAGATCCATACTTTCCATGGCCCTTCCTGACGAAGTCTACCATTCCGTCATGAACCTGAAAACATCAAAAGCCATGTGGGACACAATATGTGTTCAGTATGAAGGAACGTCTGAAGTCCAGGACTCCAGAAAGATCAACCTGGTAAGACAATATGAAACCTTCATTTCTGGTAAGAATGAAACTCTCTCTGAAGTTCACCAACGTTTTAATTGCTTAATTATAGATCTAAAAACTGTTGGTAAGGAATATTCTAACTTTGAAGTGCTGACAAAGTTTCTAGAATGTTTACCTGAAAGCTGGGACAATTATTCCATGTGTCTCAAGCTGTCAAAGGATCTTAAATCAATGACCCTTTCAACCTTATATGGTACATTGCTGAATCATGAGCAATCTAGCCATCTTAAGAAGAATCTTGTAAAAGATTCCAAAAGCACCCCTGTTGCTTTAATCTCAGAGGAACCTTCTACTCAGCGACCTTCGGTCACTATCTCTGAGTTAGAAAGTAACTCTGAAAGGTCATCAGACTCTGATTCTTCAGATGATGATGAATCCTTGGCTCTCCTAACTAAAAAGTTCAGGAGATTCGCCAAGAAGAAAATGTTTAGAAAGAACAAACCTCTTTCCATAACTGACAAGCCTAAATCATCAGCTTTTGTTGATAAGGCTACTGCTACTTGTTTCAACTGCGAAAAGACAGGTCATTTCGCTAATGAGTGCAGGTCAAAGAAAGTCATGAGACCTTCAGCTTTCTCAAAGAAAAACTTTGTTCCAAGGAATAAATATGACAAATACTCAAAGCTAAAGGAGAAGTATGCAAAGCTGAAAAACTTTAAGAAGAAAGGAAAAGGCTTTATGGCCAACTACGATTGGGCTGCTTCTGATGAAGAAGAATCATCATCTGACTCTGAAGATGATGAAGCCAATCTCTGCCTTATGGCTAAGATTGAAGAAGAGGAAGAAAGTTCAGACATTCCCTCCACTTCAACCTCTGCTATTCAGGTATCGCCTTCTTTCTTTACCAATATTGCAAATATTGATGAAGCTGATAGTCTCCGCAAAATCGATCTATTGACTAGAAGTTTATACGAAGCCATGAACGGAAAAACTTTGGTTGAAAACCTAAACCTTGATCTCGATGAACAACTGAAAAACTGTCACCTTCAAATAGAAAAGCTTTCTAAAATTGAAGATGATTTTAAAGATCAAGTCTATTTAAATCAGCTAGTCAAAATCGAACGAGCAGAAGCTATCGCTGCATTAAAAGCTGAAAAAGCTACTGTTGAAGGATGGTGTAATTCTTCAACAAAGATCACTGAGATAATTAAGGCTCAGATTCCTCTGATTGATAAACGTGGTCTGGGTTATAAATATGATACTCCAAAACCAACCACTGAACGTTCAATGCTTAAATTTGGAACGTTCGTATCCTCAGTCGCTGACACTTCATCATCTCAGTGCTCCTCGTCCTTTACACCAATCCCTGAGGAAACTCCTACCTCCTCAAAAGGTAAGGAGAAAATGGTTTATTCAAAACCTACCTCTGTCTCTAAAGACAAAGGTAAAGGAATTGTTATTTATCAAAATCCTCAGAAGGGTACCTTAGTACCAAAGCTGAATGCTTCTAAAGCCTCAATGACCTACCCCTCTGGATCTAAAAAGCGGATCTCTGGATCTATTCAGCGATCTACTCCTAGACTCAGAGTGGATGTCCTTGGTAAGAAATCTGAAAAACTGAATGTTCGTCCCATTTCTAAAGCCAATAGTTTACTTGGTGCTGGCACTTCTAATTCGAAATTAAAAGCTCAGCCTAGAACTACTTTTAGTTATAGGAAATGTTATCACTGTGGACTTACCGATCATATTGCTAGTAAGTGCCCCACAGCCACCAAAGCTGAAAAGATAGCTAAGGTGAAGATTGCCCCTAAGGCAAAGAAGACCAACCCCGATGCAAATCAGGTCAAGGTGACTCCTACCACTGAAGTTAAGAAATTAACCAAAGTGAAGAAAGACAAAGTTGAATCTTCAAATGCTGCGAAGACCGCTGAACCTTCTATTCCAACTAGCTCCACTGACAAATGTGTATACATGGTTAAGTGGGTACCCAAGCAAAACTAATCTTCCTTTGTAAATGCAGGTTAAGAAAGGTATCTGGTATCTCGATAGCGGATGCTCTAGACACATGACTGGAAAGAAAAACCTGCTCGCTGAATACAAGGAAGAGAAGGGTCCCTCTGTGACTTTCAGTGGAAATGGAAAAGGACACACCCGAGGGTATGGTGTACTTTCAAATGGTACAACCTCCTTCAGAAGAGTCGCATATGTTGAGAGACTGAAACATAATCTTCTGAGCATCAGTCAGCTCTGCGACATGGATAACAAAGTGATTTTCACTAAGGAATCCTGCTTTGTCACTGACAAAAAGGAGAAGATAGCTCTCAGCGGTTATCGTTTGGAAAATGTTTATGTAATAAACATGGACTCAACAACCACTGAGAACTCCTGTTTCTTCTCAAAGGCATCTTCTGATGTTAACTGGCTATGGCACAAGAGGCTCTCGCATCTAAATTTCAAGACACTGAATACTCTTTCCTCAAAAGAGTTAGTCACTGGTCTACCTCAGCATTCATACGCCAAAGATTCGTTATGTTCAGCGTGTGAAAAAGGGAAGCAGACCAAAGCAAGCTTTAAATCAAAGCAACTTTCCTCAGTGTCATCTCCTCTACAACTACTCCATATGGATTTGTTTGGCCCTGTTAACAAACAATCCATCGCTGGAAAGAAATATACGCTGGTCATAGTTGATGAATTCTATCGTTACACATGGGTAATGTTTCTCCGTTCTAAGAGTGACACCCCTGAAGAACTCATCACCTTTGTTCGGAAGATGGAAACTCTGAACAATATGACTGTTCGCTCAATAAGGAGTGATCATGGAACTGAATTCAAAAACAGTTCTCTTGATTCCTTCCTTGAGAGTAAGGGTATTTCTCACAACTTTTCGTCAGTGAGAACACCGCAACAAAATGGAGTCGCTGAAAGAAGAAATAGAACAATTATTGAAGCTGCACGTTCAATGCTCAGCGATTCTCACCTGCCTACTCAGTTTTGGGCAGAAGCTGTCAACACTGCTTGTTTTACGCAAAAAAGGTCGCTGATAGTTAAAAGATTCTAAAAGACAGCCTATGAACTCTTTCATGGGAGAAAGCCTTCAATCAGCTTTCTTCACATCTTTGGATGTCAGTGTTTCATACTGAACAACAGAGATGCCCTTGGAAAGTTTGATCCTAAGGCTGATGATGGAATCTTTCTTGGATACTCCTCAGTCTCCAAAGCCTTCAGAGTCTTCAACCGTAGAAGACAAACTGTAGAAGAAACTATTCACGTCACGTTTGACGAATCCCGTTCAACGAACTCTAAACCGTCCGCTGATACTGAAGAACTGAATCAATGGATGTTTTCTCATCTTGGTGATTCAGAAGAAGTTCCCACTCCTCATGCTCACACCGTAGAAAATGATGGTCCTACTATCATTCCAGATATGCAGAATAGTGAAGCTGAAACATCTTGGGTCTCAGCTGTTCCTATAAACACTATACCTGCTTTTGTTCCAAATGTCTAAGAAATTCCATCTATTTCTCAGCAATTTGTGATTGAAGTGACAAATGCAAACATTCCTCTCTTAGCTGATAATCCAGAAGTAGCTGAAGCCTCATCTTCAGTTTCTCCAGTTCATACTGAGTCAGCGACGTATGCTCCGGCTCAGCGATGGACTGTAAATCACCCAATCGATCAAATTCTTGGTGATCCAAACGCTGGTATTCAGACTCGTAGAAGTGCAGGTAATATTTGTTTATTTGTAAATTTTATTTCACTAACTGAACCAAAGAAAATAGATGATGCCCTTAGAGATCCAAACTGGGTCAGCGCTATGCAAGAAGAGCTGACTGAATTCGAAAGAAACAAAGTTTGGAAACTCGTTCGTAGACCAACTGACAAAACGGTGATAGGCACTAAATGGGTCTATCGAAACAAGTTGGACGAACATGGTACTGTAACTCGCAACAAAGCTCGTCTTGTTGCTCAGGGATACAGACAAGAGGAAGGCATAGATTATGACGAAACATTTGCTCCAGTAGCAAGACTTGAATCTATTCGTCTTTTCGTAGCATATGCTGTACACAAAAACTTCACTGTACATCAGATGGATGTTAAGTCAGCGTTTCTTAATGGAAAGCTGAATGAAGAAGTTTATGTGGAACAACCTCCAGGATTCTCAGATCCTAAGCGTCCAGGTTATGTTTATAAACTGGACAAGGCACTTTATGGCTTAAAGCAAGCTCCTCGTGCATGGTATGATACTCTCTCTACTTATCTCCACATTGAACAATTTGAGAGAGGTAAGATTGACAAAACTCTATTTTTTAGAAGAGTGAAAGGTCATATCATTTTAGTTCAAATATATGTTGATGACATTATATTTGGTTCTACTAACCCTGAGCTTTGTACTCGTTTCGCTGAAAGAATGAAAGATGAGTATAAAATGAGCATGATGGGTGAACTAACATATTTCCTTGGTCTTCAGATTAAGCAAACTGAAAAAGGAACTTTTATAAATCAGGGAAAATATGTTAGAGATATGCTGAAGAAATTCGACTTAACCCATAGTTCAGCTATGAAAACCCCAATGGCACCACCGCTGACACTTGATAAGGACACAAAGGGTGTTCCTGTTAATGTCACGTTGTACCGTGGGATGATCGGCTCTCTCTTGTATCTGACAGCTAGCCGACCCGATATTATGTTTGCAACATGTCTGTGTGCACGATATCAAGCTGAACCTATGATATCTCATATGAAAGCTGTAAAGCGAATATTTCGATATCTTAAGGGTACAGCGAATCTATGCCTTTGGTATCCCAAAGACTCAGGATTCGATCTAACCGCCTATTCAGACAGTGATTTTGCAGGTTGCAAAATGGATAGGAAAAGCACCACAGGAGGATGTCAGCTCCTGGGTGGAAAGCTGGTAAGTTGGACAAGTAAGAAGCAATACTCAGTGTCCACTTCCACAGCTGAAGCTGAATATGTAGCCGCTGGAAGCTGTTGTTCTCAAGTCTTGTGGATGAGAAATCAGCTACTAGACTATGATCTTCAGCTCTCCAAAATTCCAATCTATCGTGACAGCACTAGTGCCATCGCTATAGCAAACAATCCAGTGCTACACTCAAAGACAAAACACATAGAAATCAGATATCATTTTATCAGAGATCATGTGATGAATGGTGATATAGAACTTCATTTTATCCCAACTTATTATCAGTTAGCTGATTTATTTACCAATCCTCTTGATAAGACAAGATTCAACTTTCTCATCAGCGAGCTTGGAATGCTGAACTTTGAACGGTAAAATCTTCAGCGGTTCACATTAATCAGCGATAAGATAAAATCAACTCGTATAACCTATTCAATCATCTTCTCTCTGAATAAACTTGGTTAAACTGATATCAAGGTATGTTTTCTCTCTCTGACAATCGCATGAAAATGCAAGATTTCAAAACAAATTGCATCGCTGAATATCTCTTCCTTAACAGCGATATTTTGAAAGTTTTTAAAACCTTCACTAATATTTTCTATTCAGTGCTTCATTTTTCAAAAGAGTCCCTGAGCTTTCAAAACCTCAGAGACATCCTAAAAGAATGTGAAAGGACAGTTGTGACGTCATTGCAACGGATAACACCAGACACGATTTCTTTCTGACACACGTTTGCACGTTTCGTTCAAACTTCCAATCAAATGCAAACACGTGTCCGTGTCACGATGAAAACATTTTCCAGCTCAAGGTTTTCTCTCTCTAAAACTCCCTATATAAACAAACTCTTGGTTTATATTTGTCTTTTACGCGATCAATCTTTCTCCGCAAGAAAAGAATTACTGTTGCATTTGTGCTCTCAAATCTTCAAAGAACTGTTCATCATCTTCTTCATCAAAACATCAAGGTTAATATGTTCATATTTTTTTTCAAATGCAGATAACTTGTTTCTGATCTTATCATTGTTTTAAACAAGATCAAACAAAAGAACTTCTTAAAAATAAAATCATTTCTTTCATGGTTTTATGAACACAACCATTTCATGGTTGTTCTTCAAGTTTTAAATCTTAATCTTAAACTTGTTCTTCATTCGTATCCAGATTTTTTTTAGAAACTGGAATACAAGACCTTATAGGCTTTACATTTCGTTTCAAAAATCATGAAAAACCCTAATCTTCATTAAGACATTTATGTCTGAATGAAATGGACAAAATTCGAACCATCTTAATGGAAATTCTTTCCATATCAAGACAATTCTTATTTGTTAACATCTTTGGTTGAACTGATAATACAGAGAAATGGCCTCGTCTGACATTCCTGCTACCGCTGAGAACATCTCCGCTGACTCTGAGGAAGTGGAAATCCTCAAGGCTCCACAAGTCAAGTTTGAACTTGACAAACTGGATTGGACTAAGGTGAACAACCTCTCTGCGCTTCTCGAGTTTCCTCCTCGAAAGCAAGTCACACATCTAGATGATGTTGTGAATTTTCTGAAGAATTGTTGCATTTCAACAGCCCTGACCATCACACCTCCTGCAAGTCAGCTACTACTATCCCAGTTCTGGTACTCTGCCAGACACACTCAGCTACCCTCCGCCAAAGATGCATCCAAAACCATCGATTTCATACTCAGCGATACTGAGTATGGCAAAATTAAGATAACCCCCGCAATCATTCGAAAAGCCCTGAACTTTCCCAATGCTTCCAAAGAAAAACCTTTTGTTCCATTCGCTGACCATAAGAAGCATGCTGACAGAGAAGAAATCATTGCTTTCCTCGACGCAATGGGTTACATCTGGGAAACTGGAAGGGACAAAAAGCCCGAGAAGAAGCTGACGCTGATAAAGAAGTCCAAAATGCCCAGCGAGATGAATTTCATCTTCGCACACCTGATCAGCTGCATGACAGCGAAGACCGGCTCCTCTGATCAAGCCGCTCAACCTCAGCAGGCTATGGGATATGCACTGCTGAAAGGTCTACATATTGACTGGGCATCTATCATTTATGATGACCTAGTACAAAGAGTAGATTCTGCTGCTGACAGACCTGCATGGGTTCCCTACCCCCGTTTCATCAGCGCCATCTTCCAATATGGCCTGAAGGACAGCTATCCTCAAGAGGATGACCAGAAACTTTCTCAGGTTGGCCCTAAGGTGCTCGATTTCAAACCTGTCGACAATGAGGTATGTCTCTCTACCCTTCTCTCTCTTCTTAACCCTAATTCTTCGACTTATGTGGCTCCTTCAGTGACAATACCCATCGCTGATGCCCCGACCACACAATCCTCTCCTTCTAAGAAAAGGAAACACTCTTTAACCCAACTTGGTTCCAAAAGGATCAAGAAAACCAAGGAGCAACCCCAACAATCCCATGCTGAAGACTCCTCAGCTCATTCTGAAGAGCTGAAGGAAAGTTCCGTGGTACGCTCTGCCACACCCATTCAATCCATCCCTCCAATCCAGACTTCAGCGTGTCCAAACGCTGAGGTTAGAAACTTGGAACCTACCCAACCTCCCTCAGTCTCTCAAAAGACTGATGAAGTGATTCTCAGCGATTCCAACGCTGAACTCAGTACCCGAACCCCATTCTTATCCTTCGCTTCTCCCTCACTTGAACACTCCTCCAAAGAACACTAGAGATGCCATCATTCCAGAAGCCACCGCTGACGCTTCTCAACGAATGATGAAGATAGGACCTGCAAAGATCACCATACCTCACCGTACTTTTGATGATGATATGGAACATTATTCAGGAACCCGCAATTTTGACGAGTTCGTAAACCCTCCTGCAGGTACACACAAAATCCTATACACTGTGACTAAACCCCAAACTTCTGAGCTTTCCTCTGTTCACAAGTTTTTATCTGTTACAGGTCCTAATTTGGGAGACATCAACGAGTCTCTGAAGTCCGTGGAAACAAAGCTGACCAGTCTCACCACCACACTCTCCAACAACTCTACAGCCGTAACAAACGCTGGAGAGAATTTGACAAAGCTAACTACGGTGGTGGAGAAGAAAGCTTCCACACATGACATTAAGGGCCTTGATAAGACGCTCAGCGATTTTTCCAAAGTACTCTCTGACATCTACACTAACTACACCAGCCTCAAAAACTCAGTTTCGACCGTGTCCAGCGAAGTTACAAAGCTGAAAACATCGGTTGAACATCTCGAGGGGGATATGTCAGCAGTCAAGACCGACTTGGGTTCTGTAAAAACCGACGTTGGTTCTACGAAGACGATGATCGAGACGCTGGTCAACAAGGAAAATACTCCTGCTCCTGCCCCTGCCCCTGTATTGGAAACTTTCACAGCGGCGGATCATAAAGAGCTGAAGAAGATCACTCCTGCTATATCTGGCCTTGAAGACAGATTAGCAGCGATTGAAAGTTGTATTAAAATCTCTGGCCAAGAAGACAGAGAAAATACAAATGCTGAATCTACCCATTCCTCCCCCAATCATGAGAAAGAGGGGGAGAAGAGCGCTGAACATCCCGAGGAGAAGAGCGTTGAACATACCGAGGAGAAGAGGGCTGAGGATCTTGAAAAGAGCGCTGAAGACCTTTCGCATGATGAATCTATCAGGGGAGAGAAGAATGAAGATCTTATTGCTGGACCACAGGGAGATGAAAAGCCTAAAGGAACCGAGAAGCTCGCCTCTGTATCTGAGGGGGAGCAACTCGAAGACGAAGCTGAAGAATCCGAAGCAGAAGATGATGAAGACATCGACATCCCTGATAATGAACCATCCTCATCTCCAAGGAATGATGATGACGAAGATGACGATGACTTCTTTGTCGTCAAACCTGCCCCAAAGATCAAAGCTCGTAAGGGAATTTCAATAAATGAACCAACAGGGGAGCGGACAAAGACAAAGCCCTCAGCCTCTGGCGCTGAGAAAGGCAAAGGCAAAGGCGTCGCTGAAGATGAAAATCTGGCGATCTTGCTTGTAAAGCCGGTTTGTCAGGTACACTAATCATATCTCACTCCATCCCTCCTCTATAAGTTCTACTACCCTAGCCTACACCTGAACATATTTCTCTTTCTCTTTCTACCCATGTTCTTATTTGTAAGATCGCTGTGTTTCAGCTAGTCCTCTCCCCTGTTTGAGGATGTCGTTGAAGGTTCTACTACTGCGACTTCACAATTAAAGCCAGCTGCTGCTGATGAAATAATCCCAGTCTTAGATTTAATCTCTGAGACTTATGAACCAGAAGAACAACCTCTCTCGAACAGAAACAGACCTTCCTCAGCTCCTCAAAAGCTGAGTGAAGAGGATCAAAAGAGAAGAGAGGAAATAATAAAGCGATTCGAGGATCAGCGAATCATTCTAAGGCGTGATCAACTTCCTTCAGTTCCTCCAAAGTTCAAAATCTCCAAAACTGAATACCAGGAACACCTTAGAGCTGAACGCCTTATCGCTGAAAGGAAGGAAGCTGAAGAGAAAGACAGAGAATACGCCATCAAGCTTACTCAACGATCAACCAAAGACCCTAAGCTGAAAAGAGTTCCCATTGATGTTCAACGTCAGCTCTGGGATGATGCTCAAGAAATCGTTAGAGAAAAGACAAAGGTCTCTGATACAACTTTGGAATGGGCTAAACAAATGCTGACCTATCGATCAAGACCATCCAAAATAATCAAAGCCAACATCAGAGGAAAAATGTACGCTAATGTTCCTGTTGTTGAAGTGGATGTCTACAGAGATGACAAAACCAAGCAAACCTTCTATGCTGCTTCATTAGAAAAGTTTGGTCTCTCTGAATGGTTAGACACGAAATTAGCCATTCAGGGATCACGCTCAAAATTCAAAACCCATGTTGAGATGATTTTAAACAAACAGATCGACTTGCTTTCATCTGCTGTGGATATTCCTCCTACTCTTCCTCAACCGAAGAAAGCCTCTGCTAAGAAGAAGAAAGTTTCTGATTCAGATCCAATCATTCGAAATGAAACAGGTATTGGTTTCACTCGTGCTGAAGTTCTTGGCCCTGATGCTGATCTTTCAATGCTTGACACCTCCCTACCACCTGGAGAAACCTTCATCCCTGGCACAGTGGTAAGTGATCCATATGGTATATTCTTCTTAGACTATGATGGAAATCCTCACTTTCAACGTGTCTCTGAGCTCCACATCGCTCCCATCGAACAACTCAGAGATCTCGTACACTGGTGTGAAGTCAGACGCAACATCAAAGCTAGACACCTGAAGCCCTTGATTTTTGAAGCTACTCTGAAGTTAAAGAATCAAGGAGTAAATGTCCCTGACTGGATGATCCCCACTAAAAAGACCCTTGATGAACTTCTCATTAAGGAAGAACCCTTTGAAAACTGATATAATCTCCTTTTTCTCTATTGTATCAGTTATCCTTCTGTACTTGTAAATTATTTCGCTTGTACTTGTAATCTTTCTGTTCTTCATTGTATCAGTTATCCTTCTGTACTTGTAAATCATCCGACGTTCGACGACCTTGGTCGGTTTCAATGGAGAAGCGACGAGCACCTTCGGAGAGATAATCCTGCCCGTGTTGATCCAAACCCTCAGTGATTTGATAATGACCCTCTCTTATATACTTAGTGAAAATTGTAAGTAAACAATATGTATCAGAGTTTCACTATCGCTGATAAGTACTAAGATCTTCCAGTACCGCTGATAGGAACTCTCGCTCTTTTAAGTTAAACATTCAGCGAAACTGTTCACCATAAATGCTGAGTCTGTTCAGTCATTATGATGATCGTTGATAAGTTAGTTGTTTACTTATGATCCCTGAAGACAAGTTTCACGTCAACAAAGGTTCTACGCTGAAGTCGAAGATCAAGCTCAAGAACCAGCGACAAGTTTCCTAATGAACTGATGCGGATCAGCGAAGACTCAGATTTGTCCACTCAACGTGAAGTATCAAGTACAAGACTTCAGCTATCGCTGAACTCTATCATTCGCTGATATGAAATGATAGATCGCTGAATCACCTAAAGCTGATCATGAAGTCCTCCGTACAAAATACTTTTGTCTTATCCACCATTGCACGACTCCGTACGAAATATCAGAAAAGAACCTCCGAATATCTGAAATCGTACAACCACTCTGATACTACACTATTCATCCATACGGCTACTAAGGTTGTCAACCAAGGTCAATGACATGCAACCAACCAGCTGATGACACGTGTAAAGTATATACTGACTTGCATTAAATGCATGCAGTATATAAAGAGATGAACCCACTTCATTTGAAGTAACTTGCTAACTCTGGACAAGTTCAATCTCTTATCTCAAGATAGGTTATTATTAGTAATTTCCTTATCTCTCTTAGTGCAAGAAACCTTAGTGTTCCAACTTGTTTAGATTTAGGTTTATCCTTAATCTTGTCTCCGCAACAAGCTGTAAATTGTTAATGATTTATCAATAAACAATTTAGAAAAGTAAAATTTGTGTGTTTGTATTCAACCCCCCCCCCCCCCCCCCCTTCAATAAACAATTTAAAATTTGCTAAAAACGAATTGATCTTCGCTTGAGAGTTAGCGTCTGGCTTTACGACCTCAAATTTTATGGCTGTCAACATATAAAAAACAAGTTAAAAATCATATGTAAATCATCTACAGCGCACGCCAGATGAAATAACGAGGCTCACCCGACGTATTCCGGCTCGTCCTAATCGACTCACTCTTAGAGTCAAGGGACAACTTACGCACAAAAACGTATCGAGACTTCCACACCCGTCCCTAAGACCAAAACGCGATCGCCCTTGAACCTAGAATGTAAACTACATCGATGACATCCGTCCATCTTGGCTTGATAAGCCGAGAGGAGATCATGTACATTCTTGGGAGAATCCCATTTCTTAGTAGCACGCTCGATCACTCGTACGACTCGCCAGAACTGCGGCATCAACTGACTCGGTGCCAAGTCAAACTCTAACATAAACGCCTTAGCCAGAGGAGAAAAAGGCCATTCGAAACCTATCTTAAAAGGGTATTCCTAGATTACGATGTACCCCTCGGGACACTCGTTTGATCGGACCTGGCCTGGACGGATTAATTCGACCCGCGCAGGAATTTTCGCTAACTTTCTAAAGTCCTGGAGGTCCGATGACTCTTGAATAACACTATCAGGATCCCTCGACATTTCTAAACAAAATTTGCAGAAGTCAGAGAAATCGTACCTTACTTATGGGCGCGTTAATCCTCGAAGAAACCTAACCAAGTCAAAGATTTTCACAAGTTCGGAAGATATCAGACAAAGAATGGCAAGGAAATCACAGCACAAACTCTTCAAGAGCGAAATAAGGAAATGATCCGTCAAAATCCCTATGTAGACCAAAAAACAGGGTTGGATCGAATCCCTGGATGATTTCCGCGCGTTCCCAATCTTTTCGCATACCCTCACAAATCTTTGACACCTGTCCTCAACAGATGGTAAGCATAATCGTACGTCAGTATGACGTCACAACTTTTCAACTTCTCGTTCAGTTAAAGGCGAACTGGTCTAGTTCCACGACAACCAGGTAAGTCCCTCAACCCAGGTCACAAGTCTTCGACAAGCAAAATTTAAAACTTAAACTTGACATTCAATTTTCAAATTTTGGGGGCAAACTGTTTTGCAAAAAATCACGTCGCCCGACCACGACCAAAACAGGTAAGACGCATGTCCTAAGCTATATCTTGTATTAAGATAAGGTCTCGACAAAGACCCAGAACACCATCGTCGTCCCTCATAAAAGGTAAGTCAAGAGTTCCTTACAACGCTCGACCATAGCGTCGCCCGTCCCGCACGACCGTCGCATAGAACCATGCGACCTCAACCAAACTAACGTTAACCATGACTGTTACGTTTGTTAAGTGTTTAATGCAGGAGTCAAAGTCATTAAGGAGCAACGGATATAACCGACGCAACCATCAACGATCGATAGCCGTAACGGACGAAGATCATCATGGATAATCACTCCAACAACCGTTTTCAGCCATTGTAGCCGTTGATCAAAGCATTAATGGAGCTAATTAATGATGCGAAGACTATAAATACCAAGCTAAGTCTTCACATCATGGATCATCAGTTAACATCCGATACACATCGAATATCCGGCGATTAACAACCGAAGCAATATTCAAGAACATCTGCAGTGGAGAACCATTATTCTAAGTATCGCTCTCGACGCACGACAACAGCCCTTGACCAGTAGTTCACACTTTGTTTCGTACACGACAAACACCTGTTTTTACGTTCAAACACTTGTACTTTACATTTCGAAGCATTTCCTTCATTTGTATTGTAATCATTGTACGATCGACACCAGTACCCACGGACATCGCCCCTGATTGGCGACCATAGTATAGCGACGACACCCACTGTCGTCCACAAGTTTTTTCCTCGTTTGAGGTTTTTCCTGCGTCATCAAATCCATTGTTTCTTTATTTTTATCCTCGTTGCACGTCTCGTCGAAAGATTCTTTCTTTAGTTGTTTAAGTCCACATCGACCTTAAGTTGTCCCTTTGGTGCGATTTTTGGCATTAACAATTCTCCCTCAGGCTTTTCAACCGTCGGGTCTTCTTCGTCTGAGATATCCATGTCTATCTCCATTTCAGCTAAGCTCAACTGGGCTTCAGGTTGGTCTTCGGTTGCGGTTGCCACAGTTGATGGTTCTCTTGTTTTCCCCCTCGCGGTGATTAGGATCATCCTGGTCATCGTACCGTCTCTTGAGTCTGCCATCTTGACTATTGCAAGTGTCTTCGAGTGAACCCAAGGACATCGCCCCTGATTGGCGACCATAGTATAGCGACGACACCCACTGTCGTCCACAAGTTTTTTCCTCGTTTGAGGTTTTTCCTGCGTCATCAAATCCCTTGTTTCTTTATTTTTATCCTCGTTGCACGTCTCGTCGAAAGATTCTTTCTTTAGTTGTTTAAGTCCACATCGACCTTAAGTTGTCCCTTTGGTGCGATTTTTGGCATTAACAATTCTCCCTCAGGCTTTTCAACCGTCGGCTCTTCTTCGTCTGAGATATCCATGTCTATCTCCATTTCAGCTAACCTCAACTGGGCTTCAGGTTGGTCTTCGGTTGCGGTTGCCACAGTTGATGGTTCTCTTGTTTTCCCCCTCGCGGTGATTAGGATCATCCTGGTCATCGTACCGTCTCTTGAGTCTGCCATCTTGACTATTGCAAGTGTCTTCGAGTGAGCTGACTCTTTCGGACAAAGTGTTGAGCGCTTTTTGAATGTCCTTGAGAGTCGCGTCTAGCTAGTCCAATCGACTATTCATGGATGAGGTTGGACAAGATACCTGGGAGCGTAGAACTGATACCAGGTCTGCTTCAGTAGATGTGTCGGTGCCAGTGTGTTGGAGCAGTTGAGCAAGAAGCATCATCTTCAGAGTATCTACCGAGTAAGATGGCTGAATGGGAGCCGGTGGTGGTGTTGGAGCGGTTTCGGTTTCGACGATCTTCCCCTTCCCTTTGATCAAGCTCCTTATTTTGTCGAGCTCGTTGGTGAACTGCTGCTCCATTGCCTCACGGACAGCCTTTAGGGCGCCGTCCAGATATTCCCTAAACAAGATGTCGTGTAACTTATCTCCGGGATCACTTAGATTACCCGTTGAAGTATATACCGCAGAGGTAGTACCACCTACGTTCACGGATGGCAAAGGTGTGGCCGTGGTAGGATTTCCTTCCGATCATCGCGTTCCGCTCAAAGGCGGAGACACTACAGAAGTTCCGATCGGGTCACGAAGAGCACCGATGGTCGTTGTCTCGTCCTGTGTCCTAGCCGAAGAATGTATAAAATCAAGTGGCTCTAGACTCGAATGTGCATCGAAAGAAGTCGAGACCGGGGGAGGCTGGTCCCTTGTTTCAATACCAATACTCTCCGAGTGAGAGATCGATAGATGTTGTGCTAAGTCCCCGTGTGAAAGTGAAACACCCATCTGTTGAGAGACGGGTGAGTGGCTAGGGAGGTTGTGCAATTGCACCGCTAGGTCCATGGCGGATTCCTCAATACCTTGTCCCAAAGGATGAGACAAGATAGCAGATGTGGCTACCTGGCTGACGCTGGTTTGGGTTCGCTCACGAGCCTCTCTAGTTCTTATGCTCGTTCTCTCAATTCTTTTTGATCTCCATTCTCTCTGACTTGCCTGTTCAAGTATTTCAACTAGTACTCCCTCCTCTCTCCTTGTGTCTCCCGTATTAGGCTGGGATGTAGGAATGATAGGGGGTGTTGGTGAGTCAGAAGGAGATCCTTCAGTAATCGGAGGTCGACGTCCGATACGGGGTGGAATGAGTGTTGCACGGATGGTTTGGTTCGTATCGGTGTCAGTGCTGTCGAATTCGACAGTTTCAACCTGGGTGAATGGTGAAATCGGCTCTATCGTGTCAGTGTCGGGGTCCTCTTTGAGTATAGGGGCAGAGACAACCGGGACCTCGTGTAATCTAGTCGACGGTCCGGCTTCAGTCGTGGTTCTGGTGGGTTGAACGAGGGGTTGTTGGCTAAATCCGGCTTGGCTGGAATGGGTAGTACTGGCATGCGTACCTAATGCACTGCCTGCGCCTGTTCCCCTCCCATGTACTCTCAACACACCCCGTCCGGGAGCCCCAGCTACCCGGACTCTACCTCCCCTAGTCCTTGGACCCTCACGCCTCTCAGGTCTAACTCCCTGGGGAGGTCCCTCCGGCTCTGGCTGGACCACAGGAGCACCTAACTCTTGTCTATAAGCTAGCACACTCGGTGCATTGGGGTCCGCATGTGCCAGTAAAGCTTCAAGTAAGGGCATTGGTTGGGCGTTGGGCGGGTTTCGAATCACAAGATATCGTAAATGAAAAAGAGGACATACCGGATGGTTAATGTGTCGCAGTATCCCTGGATTCACGTCCATGTCCTGACGTACAACCAGCAAGAGAAATTGTGGGTATGGTAGGAACTTTTTCTGCTTTGTCCCACCGATCTGCCAGATGGCTTGGACCAATTTACGCCAGATCACCATTGCATAGTCAATGTGGTGGTTGTAGCAGACGACATGGAAGAGCCGTAGGATGTCGACGGTACACTGGTCTATGTCCTTCCATCTGGATGAGAGACACATGTTCAGTATTGTGAACAGTGTGTACCAGATGGGCGCCAAGTATTTGCGGTTGACTGCTAAAGGGCGGTCGAGGGCGTGGTTGTAGCCGAGTGCGCGGACTTTGGCACAAATAGTTGTGTTATTGACCGCGGGGTCGTAAGCTGCGCGTTCGCCAGTGGTGGCTTCAGGTAAAGATAGAAGCCTTCTGAAGGATTCCGGTGTGAGCGTAAACGGGTGATTGTCGATTCGCGTCGTGATAGTCTGAGAGTTGGTAGCCGTGATGACTTGAGCTGAGAGCCAGACTTGGTAGACATATAGAACGGGATATCGGCCGTTACAGTGATTGCCTCATGAAGCGGATGGTCGAGAAGAATGTCCTCGACCACACGAGGCTGTGGTCGGAACTCGGCAACGTCGAGTTGATGGTTGTTGGCCTCGATTTCAATGCCATAGTCTGGTTGGACCAAAGCATTGTCAGCTGCCTTGTTGATCCAAACCCTCAGTGATTTGATAATGACCCTCTCTTATATACTTAGTGAAAATTGTAAGTAAACAATATGTATCAGAGTTTCACTATCGCTGATAAGTACTAAGATCTTACAGTACCGCTGATAGGAACTCTCGCTCTTTAGATTAAACATTCAGCGAACATTGTTCACCATAATACTCTGAGTCTGTTCAGTACTTATGGTGATCGCTGATAAGTTAGTTGTTTACTTATGATCCCTTAAGACAAGTTTCACGTTAACATAGGTTCTACGCTGAAGTCGAAGATCAAGCTTAAGAATCAGCGACAACTCTCCTAATGAACTGATGCGGATCAGCGAAGACTCAGATTTGTCCACTCAACGTGAAGTATCAAGTACAAGACTTTAGCTATCGCTGAACACTATCATTCGCTGACAAAGAATGATAGATCGCTGAATCAACGAAAAGCTTATCATAAAGTCCTCCGTACAAAGTACTTTGTCTTAACCACCCTTGCACGTCTCCGTACGATATGTCAGAAAAAGAACCTCCTTATTGGCTGAATTCGTACAACCACTCTGATACTACACTGTTCAACATGCGGCTACTTAGGTTGTCAACAAAGGTCAATGACATGTAACCAATCAGCTGCTGCCACGTGTAAAGTGTAAACTGCAATGCATTAAATGCATGCAGTATATAAGAAGAAGAACTCACTTCATTTTTAAGAAACTTGCTAACTCTAGAAAAGTTCATCCTTCTTATCTTGAGATAGGTTATTATTAGTAATTTCCTTCTCTTTCTTAGTGCAAGAAACTTAGTGTTCCAACTTGTTTAGATTTAGGTTTATCCTTAATCTTGTTTCCTCAACAAGCTGTAAATTGTTAATGATTTATCAATAAACAATTTAGAAAAGTAAAATCTGTGTGTTTGTATTCAACCCCCCCCCCCCTTCTACAAACTTGTATAGCCCTTAGGGACCAACAAGTGGTATCAGAGCGGATTTGTTTAATCTCATAAACAAGATCTAATCTATAATAAGATTTCTCTTCCATGCTATTTCTAAAAATGGCTACCAACACAAACACAAATTATATCGACAATGGTTCTCTTGCAAAACCCCTTAGATTCTCTAGATATAAGTTTAATCTATGGAAAAATAGGATGACTCTCTTCCTAGAAGGTGTAGACCCTACTATGCCTTATTATCTTGAAAACGGCCCCTTTATTCCTATAAGAATTGATGTCGCAGTACCAGCCGCTGAAAATAGACCTGCTATTCCAGAAAGGCTGGTACCTAAAGAAGTTCATACATGGACTGACGAAGATAACAAGAAAGTGGCTATCGACACAAAAGCCAGATCCATACTATCCATGGCTCTTCCTGACGAAGTCTACCATTCCGTCATGAACCTGAAATCCTCAAAAGCCATGTGGGACACAATATGTGTTCAGTATGAAGGTACTGCTGAAGTCCAGGACTCTCGAAAGATCAACCTGGTAAGACAGTATGAAAGTTTCATTTGTGGTAAGAATGAGACTCCCTCTGAAGTTCACCAACGTTTTAATTGCTTAATAATAGATCTGAAAACTGTTGGTAAGGAATATTCTAACTTTGAAGTGCTGACAAAGTTTCTAGAATGTTTACCTGAAAGCTGGGACAATTATTCTATGTGTCTCAAGCTGTCAAAAGATCTAAGATCAATGACCCTTGCTACCTTATATGGCACGATGCTGAATCATGAGCAATCAAGCCATCTTAAGAAGAATCTTGTAAAAGATTCCAAAAGCACCCCTGTTGCTTTAATCTCAAAGGAACCCTCTACTCAGTGACCCTCGGTCACTATCACTGAGTTAGAGAGTAACTCTGAAAGATCATCAGATTCTGACTCTTCAGATAATGATGAATATTTGGCTCTGTTGGTTCTCGTTTTGCTTATACAAGATTGTCAGATCTATTAGTTCGAATTTATGTTTGATGCGGAAGCGTATTTGATGAATTAACAGATATGTTTGATAGATTTAGAACACAATATAAAGAAACAGTAGTTTAAGAATAAGTGTTTATCTCAAAGTTTACTGTATTTCGATATATATCAAAGAACACCAAGAATAGATTAAGAACTGTTTTGGTGTAAAGTTTAAACAGATTTGACGATATAAAGCATAAGAATGAAACTCAGATTCTTGTGTTTTTTCTTGATTAATTTCACTTAGGAAGAACTCAACATGAGTCTTCCTTTTATACTACTCTAGAAGACCATAAAGCATGAGCTATTGTTCTTTCGACGGCATGAACAGTAGAACGGATGGTGTGAGCAGTTGTTCGAGCTGTTTTGCATTTAATGGAGCAGACGTCTATGTTGTACTAAGCCCTATTCAATCCACTTAGAGCTTGACACGTGTTGAGGTTTGACAGGGCACACTTCCATGCAAGTTGATGAACGGATCTAGTAACAGTAGAAAGATATTTTATAAATATCTTCCAAGTCTTTAGTTTGAACCACAGAGGCTCTGCAAAGGATTACAGAGGTTCTGGGTCTGGTCTTCTGTAGAGCAGTCTTCACCGGGTTCCGAATCTGGTCTTCTTTGTGCGTATCACAGAGGTTCTGTGATCTCCTCTGTAACTTCTATAGCTTCTTGTCCTTGATCCTTCGGAAACGGCAGAGCCTCTGTAAGAGGCTTTCTTCACTTGGCCTATTTTTCACTACTTTCAAATACTTCTATGATTAGGAAGATTGAAGCTAACAATCTCCCCCTAAGTAGTGAAAAATAAAAATTTGACATTTAAGTATTTTTGGCTAAGTTAGATAAGACAGAGGTTACACAATACCTCGAAAGTTCTTTCATTCAGAGATATGCCAGAGGAATTTTACATTAGAGTATAATGAAAGATATACTTTAACATGGTTTGCAGAGATTGGTTGTTTGAGAATCAGATTTTGGCGTCTTTGAAATCATTGTAGCTTCTGTTATCTGTTCCGACTTCCCTAATCTCTTTGTAGAAACTGATGCGGAGTTCTCTTAAGCGGATTGTTGCATCAATTTCTCTGATGATTTCATCTGCAGCGTCTCTATCCATTTGCTCAGTAACTCTGTATTTTACAAGGCTTGTTCTGAATCTGTTTAGAGTATTGGTTGCGTACTTCTGACAGTCCATGGTCACAAAAAGTTTAACTTTGCCTTGTGGGTTCTGAAATACTAACCCAAACCTTGGTTCTGTAATGATTGAGTTGGGCACGGCGTCAGGTGGGC
The DNA here is from genome assembly GCA_033807775.1 of Saussurea involucrata. Classification (NCBI taxonomy): domain Eukaryota; kingdom Viridiplantae; phylum Streptophyta; class Magnoliopsida; order Asterales; family Asteraceae; genus Saussurea; species Saussurea involucrata. The sequence continues at coordinate 26,239,015 of CM066312.1, forward strand.
AGCGATCCTCTGGTGGTCGTAGTTTCAGATGTTTGAGACCAAGATCCTTTCCCAGCTGAAAGTCTGTCAGACTGTAGATTATAAGCCTTTCCCTAATTGCTTTTCTCAACACTTGATAGGCTCTGGTGTTTGGCTCTGTGTTGTAGTTGTCCTTCGTCCATTGCAGAAGTTCAGGTAGATCATAGGGATTCAAATTCCTTATGTTAGAATCAGTGAAGGTGGTTTCTGAATTGTTTACCCTTTTGACTCTGTAAAGATTGTACCTGACTCTTGGATAGGTTCTTGTGAAGGAGAACCTGCAGAAGATTACCTTTTTGATTTTATGAATTGAGAAGACTTCTGCTCTGGTTCTTGGCTTTGTTCTGCTGAAGATGTTCTCAAATTCTTCTCTGATGTTCGGATTTGTGATTTGATCTGTTGGATGGAGGTTCTGAAAGGGTTGTTTGTAGAGATATTTGTACACCACTTCTTCCATTTCTTCATATATTGGACCATGTGGTGGTACTTGTCTTCTGAGACCCTCCATCTGTTGAACAACTTCTGCAGCTTTGCCAGTAAGTGGAATGTCTGACAGGGGCTTTAATCCATATGCCCAGTCCTCTTCTTCAGGCTTTGGAGTTTGAAAGGCATCAAAGGAGCTCTTCATCCGTTTTTCTGTAGGATTGGGCACTGATTTCTTTTTCTTGGGCTCTTCTGTCATTTTTGCCTTTCCCTTGTCTTTGGCTTTTGGAGGTGCAGAACCTGTTGCTTCTGTAGGTTTGGTTGTTGGTGCTTCTGTTGGAATGATGGGGGTTGCCTCTGTAGATTTTGACACTTGTCTTTGAGAGGACTTTTGTGGCGTTGGTTCTATTGGGTTGATTTTCTCTGTAACCTCTGTTGGAGGTTCTTTGGTGACTTCTTCTGTGAGCTTGGTTTCTGTTGGTGAAGGTTGGATATCAAATCTTCTTGCCAATTTGAAAGCTAATGTGAACCTGTGCCTTTCTTCTTCTCTCTGCGCCATTCGTTCGGTCATTGTTTTGTGCATATTCCTTAGAACAGAAGAAGCAGAGGTCGTTGCTCTTTTTGGTTTTTGGGCAATAGACTTTCTTCTTGGTATGGTTTGGGGTTTTTCTGTTGATTTTGTAGTTGGAGAGTGAAGATCTTCTTCTGTGGAGGATGACAGATGTTGAACATCTACTCCAAACATTGTAGGGAATTTCACAGAGGTGGGTGTTGCCTCTGTGGTCTTTTGACCTCTTTCTCCAGGTTGTTGGTTTGTTGGATTTTCTTCCAAGATTATTACCACAGGGGTGGTTGTTACCTCTGGGGTCTTTTGAGCAGTTTCTGGTACATGGGTTTCTTCAGCGGTTGATTCCACAGAGATGGGTGTTGTCTCTGTGGTCTGTTGAGTTTGTTGATCTTTGGTTTGTTGTGGAGGGGCTTGGCTGATTGGTTCTGCTGCGATTGGTGGAGCCTGTAGTCCTCTGGTCGTAGCTTTCTCCCTTATATTCTCCCCCTCAAGATGATCTGATGGACCAGGATGGTCATCATCAGAGTCATCCTGACTCTTATCAGAAGTACCCTCTGCTCTGCAGGAAGCTTTGGGTTTCTTTGGTAGTTCTGCTCCTGCGGCCATCAACTTCGTACATACATCATCACAGAGGCCGATTAGAGTTGCAAGCTCTGCTTCTGTGTTGAAGCGCATTTTGCCGACACTTTTTCTGAATTCTTTAACGTAGTTGGCATTTGCAGAAGTGAAGGAGACGATGACATCTGTGACCTGGTTTATCACATTTTGCCCGAGCTCTGTTAGCTGTGCTCTGGTCATGTAGTCTTTTGGCTGCATCAGTATTGTGTTGCGCATTGCTTCTGCTTGAACGTTTTGCAGAGCCTTCTGTAGATCTGTAGGTGTGAGGCTCTGTGACTTGTTGGATTGTTTGTTCATTTGTTCAAGGAAATGCTTGACTGATTCCTTGAATGCAGATGTTGCGGCTATTCCGAAATCTTTAGCAGCAGAAGTGGTTGTTGTTGTGGCAGTTGTTTGAGCAGAAGACTTCATCTCTGTTATGGCGGATTTCACCTCTGTGGACAGATTGTCCATTTTGGTGTTCAGATTTAGCAAGGCCGTTGATGTTGTCTCTGCAAAAGATGTGAAAGAGCTTTGCAACTCTTTCATGGTTTGGTTCACAGAGGTGACAAGGGTTTGGAACTCATCCCTTGATACTTATGTCCCTGGTGTAACCTCTGGAGGAACAACCCCTTCTCCAGAGTGAGTACCTGTTCCTGGGACACCTTCGTTCACCCTTGTTTGTACGTTGGGGGTGGAAGGATTTCCATCTGATCTTCGAGAAGAAACCTGAGTTTCGATCTCTACAGAAGTTCTGTGAAGAATAGTATCCAAATCCACTCCAGAGGTGGGTATCGGAATGTTCTTATGTTGACTTGGAGACTTTTCTAGAGTCTCTTCGTCTTTGTGCTCACTACTTCTCTCTGAAAGAAGTTTTGGCCCTATATTGTGTGTGGCAGAGGAAACGAATTCCTCTGTAGGGTTTTCTAGTGTGATCTGGGGCGATGGAACACGAACTATAGGTGAGTCTCTTCGAGGAGACTCCGTAGGAATGGATTCCCCGGTTTCTGTGGGCGCAGAGGTTGAAAGAATAACCTCTGGCTGGATAGGTTGGGATTGGATCGAGCTGTGCTGCTCTTTTTCAATAACTCCTTCTGCAGCTAGACCTGCGGAGTTAGATGTGTGGGTTGCACTGGGAGGGGGTGAGGGATGTGTGCCTTCTGCAACTTTGGCATCTTTTTCTTTTTCATTTTCTTTTCCTCTCATTCTATCTAAGGCCTTTTTAACTTCATCTCTGTTCCACAGAGCTTCTGCTTGTAGCCTAAGCCTTTCGCTAGTTTTATCATCTGACAAGTCGATTTCTTCTATTTCTTCTTCTGAAGATTGGCTTGGACTCCTTCTGTGGACGTCCAGTCCCTGTTGGATGAAGGGATTCTGTAGAATGTTAGGGGTTTCAGACGGTTGATCTCTGGGGGTTTGATCATCTTCTTGCAGATTGGTGTCAATGCCAGAGATAGAGAAGTCTTGTTCTTCTGTGGTGTGGTGGTCAAGTGGTGGTGCATTCCACCCACCTGTATTTAGGGTGTTAGCAAAGTCAGGGTGTTGAAGGAAATCGTTTAAGTTTCCTTGATGAGCGAATCGATCTGGGGATTGATAAGGTGATTGATATTCCTCTTCTGCAACTTCGACTTCTGCATTTTCATCTTCTGCAGTTTCTTCTTGTGCAGTTTCTTCGACCCGGGTTTCTGCGATCTCTTCTTCAACATCTTCTGCAATGTTTGTAGAGGTGCCTTCTGCAGTTTTCCTCTTCTTTGTTTTTAGGTTAGAGGCAGAGGTTTTAGAAGAAGACTTCTTCCTCATGAGCTCGTCACGTTTGGCCATAAAACTACGTTTGATTTCCAAATGTTTTGCCAGTTTCTTCTTCTTTGATTTTGTTGAGAGGGGTTCTACAACTATAGTTCCTAGGGGGACACCTAAACGCGGGGGTGTCACAGGGCTTGGTTCTGGAGTCCTGTGATCGCGTATATACTCTCGCTTAAGGGTTTTGTTCGTGGCATATTTCAGAAGCCTTTTTGAAAGAGGTCTGCAGTGGTTGTAGCCTTCAGCATGATCGGTGGGGATGTTCTTGTTCATCGGGAACTGTTTGGGAATTTGTCCTTCCATTGGCCAGTTCTTCATCATTAGCAGAGGTTCGAACAGAACTCTCAAGATTCTTTGGAATTGCAGAGGCGGTAGATATGTGGGATCAATCTCTTTAGCCTTTAGGGTGTTGTTCTTTCTGTCGATTGTATTGATGATCTCCTGCAACATGATGGTCGAGTAATCGAGTGGGAGATCGTAGTAGACCCCATACATGATGGTTAAGATCTGATGCGAGCTCTGATCAATGCTGCCTATCTTCCCTGTTAGGCATCTGTTGAGGATCGAAAACAAGGTGTTCCACAGAGGTGGTAGTCTGCCTCTGCGGAAGTCATTTCTCTTCCTCAGGTGGGTGTTGTACCCAAGCATTTCTACAAAACGACAGAGCTCGTCGTCTGTAGGTTGTTCTGCATATGTTTTCAATCCCAGAAGACCTCTTGTTGGTAGATTGAACTCCAGAGAGAACATTGTTCTATTAAATTTGAGTTCCAGATGCTCTGAGTTATCCGGCTTTGAGATGTATCCTTTGATCAGAGAATCATCTTTATCATATCTGCAGCTCTGCCAAAATTGGTTCAAATTCCTAACAGGTATTTTCTTTGGGGTTCTTGAGAGTATAGGGAAGCGTATATGATTTTCCATTATGTGCAGAAGAATGGCATGGACTTCGCCGAAGGCAGTGGGTTTGGGGACCAAATAGCAGTTATTGGATTTGATTGGCAGTATTTTTTCAAAATGATCCTTTGCTATAAAGTTTTGAAGATGAGTGGTCGGAGCAAAGTCCGCTGATTCGCCGGAATCTTCTTGTTCGATATTTTTGGCGAGGTGGGGGTTTTCTGAATGTTCAGAATGAGCAGGTGAATGTTCCGCTGAGTTCGCCGGAGAGTGTGCAGGGGAGATAGCTTGAGAAGATGAAGCCATTGGTAATTAGAATATGATACTTGCAGGTTTTTGCAGGGTTTCGCCGGAGAAGAATGAGGGTTCGTAAAGGTTTTATGAGTGGTTAAGCTTGGGTTTTATATGAGTGTAAAATGGTAGAATTCGAAAGAGTAAAAATATATGGAAATGGATAAATATTTGGAATCCGTACTCGAGTTAGAACGACGGGTTCAACTTTCCATAGAAAACGTTCCAAGTACGCCCAATGAAAAAGAGACACGTAGGCCATGTCAGAGGATGACAGGACGTCGTGCGCGGCTCATTGATGCTAGGCGCGTGGGGTTGTTCTTAACCACATGAATTTCACTCTCAGTAAAAGTAACCGTTATTATTACAGAAATGCCCAAGTTGCAGATTGACAGAACCTCTGTGGTTTACAGAAGCTCTGTGATTTTGAAAAACTTGATGTTCAGGCCTCATATATCTCATTGTTATCATGACTCTTTAGGTTCTTCTTTAACCAAAACATTTGTAAAGGCATTTGAGTGGAGTAATAGGATTTTAGTGAAGAAATTTCGTTCAGAGGTTTTGAGGCTCTGTAGGAACTTGCAGAAGCTCTGTCAGGGCCAGCAGAAGCTCTATGAAAGAAAATTTCTCATAACTAAAAATCTATCAACGATTTTGATCATCCAAGTTTTGATTTGTACTAAGAAACGTTTTTCAGACATATTTGAAAGTTGGTGTCCGAGAAAACTGTTATGGAAAAAGTTTTGTTCGAGAAGGTCATGGTATGTGTGTTTGGTTTCCGAGATAACATTCCAAAAGATCGATAGAGGTTAAATTTGCGATCACAGAGCATATTTCTGGCAGAACTTCTGTTGAGCTCAGCAGAGGCTCTATGACCTCAAATTTCTCATAACTCAAATTTTATTAACCTTTTTGATCTTTTGATTTTTGAAAAGTTATCCACAATATATTTAGGACGTATTTGACAATTTGTGTCCCAGAAAACTGTTTTCAAAAACTTTTTGTACGAGAGACGTAACTTTTGGTTCTTCTTTTCTCGACAGTGATGTTTGACTTCTGTCGATATAGATTTATTTGACACTTTTCTTCACATCTTTTTTTATGGTAAAAGAAGGCATTGTGTTGGGACATCTCATATCAACAAGAGGCATAGAAGTTGATAAGGCCAAATTAGAAGTCATTTCAAATCTGCCTGAACCAACAACAGTCAAAGGTATCAGAAGTTTTTTAGGACATGTTGGTTTTTACAGGAGGTTTATAAAAGATTTTTAAAAAATTTCAAAACCTCTTTGTTTATTGCTACAGAATGACCAAGTGTTTAATTTTAATGAAGATTGCAGAAAAGCTTTAACACTTTGAAAGAAGCATTGGTCACTGCTCCGGTAGTAATAGCACCAGATTGGTCCCAACCATTTCAAATCATGTGTGATGCCAGTGACTGGGCAGTTGGTTCAGTTTTGGGTCAAAAGAAAAATAAAATATTCCATCTTGTTTACTATTCCAGTAAAACTCTCAATGATGCTCAAATCAATTACACCACTACTGAAAAGGAATTATTAGATGTGGTTTTTGCTTTTGAAAAATTCAGATCATACTTGATTGGTACTAAAGTAATTGTTCACACAGATCATGCTGCAATCAAGTATTTGATTTCAAAAAAGGATGCAAAACCTAGGCTAATAAGGTGGGTCTTGTTGTTACAAGAGTTTGATTTGGAGATCATTGACAGGAAGGGTGTGGATAATCAAGTGGCTGACCATTTGTCTAGGTTGGAAAAACAAGACAAACCTGTTTTTAGTGGTGAGATTTGTGAGACATTCCCTGATGAAAGAATTTTGGCTGTACAGCATACCAATGCTCCTTGGTTTGCCGACATTGTAAATTATTTAGCATGTGGAGTCATTCCTAAAGAGTTTGCTAAACACCACAAGAAAAAGCTCATCTATGATTTAAAGAAGTATCTGTGGGATCACCCATTTTTGTTTAAAATTTGTGCAGATCAGATGATCAGAAGATGCATACCACAAGAAGAAATGACATCAGTTTTACAGCACTGCCATACAGGACCTTGTGGAGGACATTTTGGAGGAAGTAGGGCAGCAGTAAAGGTTTTGCAATCTGGGTTGTTCTGGCCTACTTTGTACAATGATGCTCATAACTTTATAAAAAGTTGTGATGAATGTCAAAGAAGTGGGAATATCTCTCAAAGAAATGAAATGCCCCTAAATGGAATTCTAGAAGTAGAATTATTTGATGTTTGGGGCATAGACTTCATGGGACCTTTTCCAATCTCCAATAATCGTGCCTACATTTTACTTGCTGTAGACTATGTGTCCAAATGGGTGGAAGCTTTGGCTTGCCATTCCAAAGATGCCCGGACAGTTGTCAAGTTTTTGCAAAAACAGATTTTTACAAGATTTGGTACACCCAGAGCTTTAATAAGTGATGAAGGCACCCATTTCATAAACAAGTTGTTAGAGGAAGTTCTTGAAAAGTACAACATTCAGCATAGGGTTGCAACTGCTTATCACCCTCAAACCAATGGTTTGACTGAGTTGTCAAATAGGGAGATAAAAGGAATTTTAGCAAAAGTGGTTAAACCACACCGACAGGATTGGGCCTCCAAATTGGATGATGCCCTATGGGCCTACCGGACTGCTTTCAAACCCCTATTGGTATGTCCCCTTACAAATTGGTTTATGGAAAGGCGTGTCATTTGCCAGTTGAGTTAGAACACAAAGCTTATTGGGCCATCAAAGAACTCAACATGAATCTGGATAAAGCTGGTAAGAAAAGAACTCTTCAACTCTGTGAAATGGAAGAGCATAGGAATTTTTCCTATGAAAATGCCAAGTTATAAAAAGAAAATACAAAAAATGGCACCACAAAAAGATTCTTCCAAAAGAACTCTATGAGGGTCAAAAAGTCCTTCTGTTCAATTCAAGATTAAAACTTTTTCCTAGAAAACTGAACTCAAGATGGACTGGGCCTTATCAGATTTTCAAAGTATACCCTTACGGTACAATCGAACTCATCAATCCAGACAAGGGCACTACTTTCAAAGTCAATGGTCATAGAGTAAAACCATTTTTTGACCCAACTGAAGCACCACCACAACCTTATACGGTTGCGGAGCCTGATGAGTAATAATTAGTTTTTCTTATTTATGTATATATATATATATATATATATATATATATATAAAATAATAAAATACAAAAACATTCATATAAAACACACACATATATATATATAAGATAAAAATAACAAAAAAATATTTTTCTTAATGTTTTAACAATGTTTTAGAGTTAAGATAAATTTTAGAATTTCATTTTCTATTTATTTGTTTTTTCCTGCAGTTTTATTTTGGGCTTGGCTCACCTTTTTGGCTATTTTAACTCAATCAAGTTTGGGCCCATGGGATGTTTATTTTGCATATAAGAAAACGAAGAAATCGTCCCAACTACTTGAGTCCATAACCCGAGTCGTTTAGATGACTCTTGCAGTCACTTCAAACGACTAACAAAGAGCCGCGCTGTCAGTTTTCATCATCACCCTTTTGTCAGACAACTAATCGGAAAACACCATAGCCACCGTTTGCCTTCACCTTCATCTCCAACAAGTACATTCGGGTACCGGGTTGCTGTTTCAAAACCTAGGAACGGTACAATAGCACCGCTGTTCACCATCTTCCTCGTACACCCCATTATACTACCTGCTGCAAACCCATCTTACGTACGAGTAATACCACGTACTCCCCTACTCTCGGTTGTAACCCTCTTCTCCACGCTTCATCCCTTCTAAAAATACGCCATCGATAAACCCTAAACCCACCATTTCTCTCTTAAGTTCCCATTCCCTCTGCTACCCCCTGTTTAACCATTTTCTATGGCAAAAACCAAATCCAAAGCCCGCAGACGAGAGTTCCCCTCTGAACGCCCCGATACACATGGAGAAAACCCCATTGATGCTACTCCTATTAGCCAAGCACCACCAACCAGGATTTTACCCCCTGTTCCACTGTTCAAACCCAAGCGCAGAGTAACTCGAAGCAGCGGGAAGATGAAAACGAAGCCAATGACAGAAGAAGAAGGGCCTGCGATTGACCTCTCCGATAACTCCGATTCTGAGGAAGAAGCTCCACCAGCGCAGAAAACAAAGTTTGAGGTGGGAAGTTCGAACCCACTGGAAACTTTGGCAAATGCAGTCCAGGCCATGGTTCGCCCATTTTCTGAGACATCGCGCATCCACACCCATGGTATGAATCCTTTCTCAAAACCCTTGTCACAGAGGGAGCAGAAGGTGCTTCAGAGGGAGGGGCAGAGAATTCGACCTCCTCTGACAGCAGTGAGTCTGAGCGTGCGAATCGCGAGTTTTCTAACCTTTTAGAAGCCGAGAGCACAGAAAGATAAGAAAAAGTTGTTCCAAGGAACACACATGTGCATTTTAGGACACCCTCTCTCACTCCCAGTGCTGCCACACAAACTGTTCATGTGGATCAAGCTCATATGGACATTGAGAAAGCGGTGCACACCTCGAACCCAAACCAGCATGGCCCGTCAGAGGCAGTCCTTCATGCCTCTGATGCACACTTAGCCGGGGAAGTCAACTTTAATAGTGGTGTCCAGTTGCCCCAGGACAGTAATAGGTCACCTACACACAATGATGCCTCCGTGGCTCATTTAGAAGGATCACACCATAGACCTGGGATTTTCCATATCGCGCGTAGTCTCTGCCCAACTCAGGGGAAATGGGAAGACCTAGTTGCCACAAGAAAGATGAGTCTTGGTCATGACTCTTCCCATCACATCCGTTTTGCCTCTTCTGATTCTGAGGAGGAAGAGGAAAACGTTAACAGAACACCTAGAGATGTATCTCTTCATAGAGAACATCAAGGACCGGTTGGAAGTCCTTCCAGAGTCAACGCAACAGTAGCTCTGATAGGAGGCGCCATTGAACTCGAGGCTCAATTAAAAATATGTGTTGGTTCTAATGTTCCCACCTCTGATCTTGTCACAAAAACAGAGTTCAAAGGTTTTTGTGGTGAGATTAGAACCTCTTTGAATGAGTATAAACTTATCAATACAGGATTGGAGGAGTAGAAAAAGAATGCTGATACTTGTCTGCAAAATGAGCTCAAAAACATCAAAACTCAGCTAGCAGAGACTTCTCAAAGACTGATAGATTGGGAAAAGAAGAGCTCTGAGGAGAACAAAAAGCTGCAATTAGAGATCTCAGCTCTGAAAACACAACTGACTGACTACCAGAAGGAAACCTCCAACAGAGATCCACCATCTGTCACTCTGTCAGAAGCTAACATCAGAGCTCTAAAAGAGGTGATTAACAACTCTGTCACTGCTGCCATCAACAATCTACCAACATCCTCTACTACACCAACTATACTACATGGTGTGTGTGTTTGCTCCTTGAAAGTCTCCAAATGGTCTTCTTTCTTCAAACTTGTTACATTTTTATATAAATAAACTAATCTAACATTAATCTATCTAATACAAAATTAACAAAATAAAAAGAATGCCTATTTACTATTACATATTTTATGAATAAATAAATATTACAACCATTTGAATAAACAACACAACCATCATCACAAGGGGTCATTGGCTTGTTTATACACATCATTTACATACAACAAAAAAATAAACAAACACTTTGTTTTTCTAAGGCAACTTTTATGACCAAAAATACATGTAAATTTTGGTCACATTAAATAACAATTATAAACAAAAAAATTGCCAAAGATGCCATGAATGGACTTCTTCATGCAAGATGAAAAATCACCCATGGCTTCCAAAAACCAAGTTTTTCATATAAACAAGAAATCTTAACATGCAGGCAAAAGTGGCTCTGATACCACTTGTTGGGTTTTTGTTCAAAATACGATTTCAAAAACCATAACATTTTGCAACAGAAGCTTAAAATTTGAACAATATTGAAAACATTTCAACACCCACCAAGGATCCATTTGCATGAACATGAAAGATTAAAACATACATAAGGGGTTTCTAGAAAATACAACCTTTGAAGTCTTTTGCAAAGTCTTCTAGTTGGAGAAGATAGAGATGGCAAGAACTCAAGCAAGAGCTCCTTTAGAGTAGTCCACCAACAAGCTCCAACACCAAATGTATGCTAGCACCTTCTTGAAGAAAGATGCAAAAGAGAGCTTCTAGTTCAACTCTACAATAGACTTGAAATGAGAAGAAGCAAAAACCCACCAAGAATGGTGGTTTTCGGCCGAAGTCTAGAGAGGGAGAGAGGAGAGTGAATTTTTGCTCCATTTCCCATGTGGAGTACGATTTCGCCTGTCTTCAGCTGCTTACTTTTTATGAACCCCTGTAACATGTTACATATGTGAGTTCCACACCCAGTATCAAATACCCAAGTGTTAGGTGAAAAAGTAAATAGATCTAATTCTATCACATAGATACTTGAAGACCCTGCCTCGGTCTTTTTCTTCTTCAACTCAGCCAGGTAAGTAGGACAGTTCCTTTTCCAATGACCAATCGCACCACATTCAAAACATGCGTCTTCTTTGGCCACTTTCTCTTTCTTTTTAGTTTGAAGGGTTCGGGCAACCTGCTTGCCTTTGCCCTTAACAAACTTAGCCTTGGAGTTAGGGGTTTGGGTTTCTTGGTTCCACCCGCCCGAATCATGAGCACATGAGGGGTTTTCTTTGGGAGATTCTTATCAGCAGTTTTGAGCATCTGATGCAGTTCTGAGATAGGTTTCTCCCAACCATTCATGTTATAGTTCATGATGAAGGGGTCATAGGATTTGGGCAAAGAGTTCAGAATTATATCCGTTGCCAATTCCGTTGGATATTTAGAGCCAAGACGCTCCAAATGATCCAAATGACCTTTCATCACGAGGACGTGATTGCTCACATTTCCTCCCTCGTCCATCTTACATGCGTGCAATGATCGAACGGTTTCGAAACGTTCTGTTCGGGCTTGCTGTTGGAACATTTCCTTCAGCTGATTGATCATATCAAATGCCGTGTGATTCTCGAAAATCTCTTGAAGTTCGGGAATCATTGAGGCCAGCATGAGACTCGACATTTAGACCAAATCATCCACATGTTTCGACCATTCAGCGTGAGGAGCCCTAGTAGTAACGAGAGGTTCATCGAGAATTGGGGTATCCAACACATACAACTTCTTTTCTGGCTTGAGAACAATTCTCAGGTTTCGGCGCCAGTTCAAGAAGTTGGTGTGGTTAAGTTTTTCCTTTTCTAGGATGGATCGAAGGTAATTGGTCTGGTGGTTCGCACTTTGTGCCATCTACAAAATTTAACAAGGTTCTATTTAGTATTTTTGATTTTTAAAACTTTATTTATTAATACCCTTCATGTACTTAAAACATTAATAATATAAAGTCTAGGATCCAACGTTGCAAAACAAATAAATGGTTAGGTGACCTTTATCCGATCTATTTAATTCAACAAGGTAGGTGACGTTTACCAATTACATCCAAATGTAATTCCTAGTAATATGGGATCCTTAACAACGTTTGTTAATTGGCATGTTTGATCCCATCTATGCCTCGGGTTTCTAATGCTTAGGTGACCTTTATCACAAATGATTCGCGATCAAGTCATCCAACTTGAACAACATGTGGAATCGGCGCATAACTAGTGGTTAGGTGACCTTTATCCCACTAGAAATCAAGAAACCACCTCGACCATCAAAAGACGATCCAAGTAGTTAGGTGACCTTTATCCCACAAGGATCATGCAAGTGACGTGCGAGTGTTTTTCAAAAGGACGGCAGAGACTTGCGTTTATAAAAGGGATTTTAGATGTATTATAATTCTAGCTTTATAAAGCAACATATTGTATCATGTATATTGCATGCATCCAATATCACATGGTACTTATTATTTAAAAAAAAATATTTTATTGGTTCTTTTAGTTCAAAATAAAATCTCCATTTTATTAACTATTTCGTTGCGGTCAATTTTAAACTAATATCCTATATTAAAGTTGAGTTTGAGATTCGATGTCTATGAGTGGTGGTTGCAATCCTTTGGCGTCGGGAGGGAACGATGCTATCCCCAAATCTTTGTAATGATGAATCTTGGTGCATGGAACGTGCGGGGGATAAATTCCCTTATTAAGCAACGTGAGGTAAAGCACTTTATCCATTCTCAGGGTCTTTCTGTTTGTGCTATTTTGGAATCCCATATGCTTGCCCCTAATCTGCCTACTATATCTCAACATGTGTTTGGTTCTTGGAATTGGGTGTCGAACACGGCCAGTTGTTTGTATGGTACTCGTATTGTCTTGGGGTGGGACCCTAAGGTATTTGATATTATGGTGCTTACTATGTCAACCCAAGTAATGCATTGTAAAGTTCATATTAGATCTTCGAGAAGTACTTTTTATGTTTCGGTTGTCTATGCGGTTAATTCTTTGGAGGGTCGTCGCTCTTTATGGCAAGATCTTGAACACTTTAAGTCCATGGTCAATGGTGGCCCTTGGATATTGTTGGGAGACTTTAATGCACATCTTCATCCGAATGAGAGTGAAGGTGGTTCATCGACACGTGATCTTGGTATGAATGAATTTTTGGATTGTGTTGGTAATCTTAATATTTTTGATGCTCGTTATACTGGGATTCGATATACTTGGGCGCAGAAACCAAGAGGAGGGGGTGGTATTGTACGAAAGCTTGACCGCATTATGATTAATGATTCCTTTGAAGATATGATTGGCAATGTAGCTGCTACCTTCCTGCCAAGAGGTGTTTCGGATCATAGCCCAATGGTCGCTAGTTTGGAGGGCAGTTTGGATTGTGGTAAGTACCCCTTTAAGTTTGACAATTTTCTTACGCGACACCCTGATTTTTTACAAACGGTTCAAACGGCTTGGAATTTGAAAGTGGATGGTACCTTGGCGTTTTCTGTAACCTCAAGGTTAAAAGCGCTAAAGAAGCCTTTACGAGCGCTACGCAGTGTGCATGGTAATGTCTCTAAACGTGTTCATGCTTTGAGAATTGAGGTTGATGCAATTCAAGAGGCGGTTGATTCTGATCCGTCTAATCCGGTTTTACATGACGATCTTGCACATGTCTTGGTAGCCTTTCAAGAGGCTTTGCATGTGGAAGATGATAACTTTCGACAACGGGCTAAGGTTCGTTGGCTGGCGGACGGAGACATGAATTCCTCTTTTTTCCACAAAGTTGTTAAGGAAAAACGGACACGGAACCGTATTGATTTGGTGATGGATTCGGATGGGCAAGTGTTTTCTGGAGCGGGTTTTGAGAATGTGTTTGTTGAGCATTTTCGCACCATTCTTGGGGAGCATGATACGGAAGTCACCCCGATCTTACCCATGGATTTCTTCCCTAACCGATTGTCTATTTCTGATGCTAATTTTATGATACGTCCAATCACTAAGGAAGAGATTAAGCGTGCTATGTTTGATATTGGTGATGATAGAGCTCCGGGTTCGGATGGTTTTACGTCCAAATTTTACAAAGCATCTTGGGATATTGTGGGAAAGAACGTTGAACTTGCGGTACAAGATTTCTTCTACCGTGGTCGTCTAGCTAGGGAGTTAAATCACACATCCATATGCCTTATTCCTAAGGTCCCTAGTGCCTTTCGGGTTACGGAGTTTCGGCCTATCTCTTTGTGTAATGTGATCTACAAATGCATTACTAAGATCATCTCATGGAGAATTAAGGATTTTCTTGATACTCTGGTTAGTTCTAACCAATCGGCTTTTATTCCCGGAAGAAGGATAACGGATAATATTCTTATGGAACATGAGTTGGTGGTTGGCTATGATCGTGGGAATGGTCCTCCAAGGTGCTTGTTCAAAATCGATATCCAAAAGGCGTATGATTCGGTGGATTGGGGCTTTCTCTCCAGGGTTTTACAAGGGATGGGATTCCATCCGATTATGCACCATTGGATCATGGAGGCTGTCTCTACCACATCTTATTCGGTTATGGTGAACGGTCAGACCTGTGGTTTTTTTTAAAGGTAAGTGGGGCATTAGGCAAGGATGCCCTCTTTCACCATATTTGTTTACTCTTGTGACGGAAGCCTTCACGTGTTTCCTACATCAAAGAATTGTGGAAGCTCCTGATTTTTGGTATCATAAGGGTTGCTCTCGGCTCTCCCTTACGCACCTCTGTTTTGCTGATGATCTGATGGTCTTTACAAGGGGAGACGTTTCGTTGGTCCGGGTTCTTAAATGTGCTTTAGATGACTTTGCTAAGGCATCAGGGTTGAAACCGAGTATGGCAAAGAGTTCGGTGTATTTCTCGAATGTGGATGAGATGGTTAAGGATGATATTACGGCTGTTTTGCCTTTTCAACGGGGCACACTTCCTTTTCGGTATCTTGGTGTTCCGCTTTCTTCTAAGCGCCTTCGAGTTTCTGATTTCAGCCCCCTTATCACAAAGGTACGCGCTAGAATTTTGAACTGGAAATCGAAGTTCTTGTCTTTTGGTGGTCGTTTGCAGCTTGTAAAGTCGGTTCTTGAATCCTTACAGCTCTACTGGATGATGGTTTTCACTATACCTTCTTCGGTGGTTCATACATTAGAAGGATTATTTCGTGATTTTCTTTGGAGCCGAGGTGATCCATCGAGGGGAAGGGTTAGGGTTGCATGGGCTGATGTGTGCAAGCCGAAGAAAATGGGTGGATTGGGTCTTAAATGTTTGTCGACATGGAATCGTGCATTACTTACGTCACATGTTTGGGATATTTTGAGGAAGAGGAATTCGATTTGGGTGTCTTGGATATACGAATATCGTCTTCGTGGTGCTTCCTTTTGGACCTTGCCGATTAATGCGTCGTCTACTTGGGTTTGGCGTAGACTTTTGGTTCTACGGGAACATGTTAGACCGCGGTTTATGCATATTATTGGGGATGGTCGTTCCACACATGCATGGGAGGATACTTGGCTAGAAGTGGGTTACTTAGCTAAATATCTCTCGTATCGTTTAATTCGTGATAGCAGTTATGAGCCGAAGGCTAAGGTGGCGGATGTTCTTATATCCATGCAAAACTGGCATATGAGGTGGGTGCATCGGTGTTCTGATCTGGATGTTGTTCCCATTCCCAACATTCAGCCGCATATCCATGATCAGATTATGTGGCGAAATAATTTTAATCATCTTGTTCCATTTATGGTGTCGGAAGTTTGGAAATCGCTTGATGGGCCGTATCAGGAAGTTTCTTGGCATAAGGTGTGTTGGTTCCCAAAGCATATCCCAAAACATTATTTTTGCTTATGGTTGGCATTTAGGAGGCGGTTACCTACTCAAGATCGTATGCAAGTGTGGAGAAATGATACCATGACATGTAGTTTGTGCAATCAAGGCATGGATTCGCATAGTCACTTATTTTTCACTTGTTCGTACTCGGCCAGTGTGTGGAGAGTCATGAAGCTGGAAATGCATGCCACCTCGGTCTCAGACTCATGGGAGGAAATTCTTGATGATATTCACCATAGGCGGTGGCATCCGGGTGACGTTCGTATGAAGTTATTGTTTGCGGCTACTATTTACTTTTTATGGCAGGAGCGCAATAATAGACTATTCACGACTAGACGAAGGAATGATCATCAGCTCGTTATGGAGATAAAGAAGATCGTTATGTTGCGTATGGTGGGGTTGGGTGGCCAAAGATCTGCGGCTACGAGAGATGGAGCTCGTGGTTGAATTGTTTTTCATGATGTATCGGCGCATTGAGTTTTGGGGTGTCTCTCATTTCTTGTGGGGTACTTGTGATGTTGATTTTTTTGTTAGTGTAGTGTTGGCTGGTTATATGTTGTTATGTTTATTTTGGTTGCTAGCACTTTGGTATTTTTTGTCGAAAATGTTTGATTTTGTAGTAGGGTTCCTTTCCTCGTATTGGGCTTGTCCTTTACTGTGGGTGGAATTCCTTTCTGGGAGGGAGTCCCTCGCCGTTTAGGTGTATTTTTTACTTTTTTGTCATTATATTGCCAGGAGTTCCGGCTCCTTTCCAAAAAAAACCTTTTATTATTTAGACATGGAGTTTGGATGAGTTTTAAAATCACAATTTTAACTCATTTTACAACTTCAAAAATTTTATAAGTTTTTAGAATAAAACTCCTTTTATTAAAAACTCAATTTTATCATTTTACATTAAAATGTTATTTTGAAAAGCCAAACTCCAAAAGATGATTTACTTTTATGTTCAAAATATTATCTAGCATTTAAAATTCTATTTCAACCACACATGATAATATCAACATAAACATTAACAACATTATGCAAAAAGTGTATAAACCAAGCCAAAAATTCTAGTGACAATTCTTGTGAACCAAACAAGAATGTCAAGTCCATTCCTAAGGGACTAAAGACCAAAACTTCAAAAAAGGGTCTTCAAGCTCCCACTTGCCAAAACAACCACTGCATGCAAAATCTTCTAGGAACTCCATGGTGTGTGTGTTTGCTCCTTGAAAGCCTCCAAATGGTCTTCTTTCTTCAAACTTGTTACATTTTTATACAAATAAACTAATCTAACATTAATCTATCTAATACAAAATTAACAAAAAAAAAGAATGCCTATTTACTATTACATATTTTATGAATAAATAAATATTACAACCATTTGAATAAACAACACAACCATCATCAGTGTAACGACCCAGTTCCCAAACATACATAATATACATCAATTAACATATTATACATAACATTGTTTCATAATAAAAGGCACATAATAAGTCACGTACGGTCCCTTAGTCTCCAAAACTATACAATACAAGACAAGCATTTTCCAATCTCCGTCATCTATCAACCGCGTACTACACTTTATCCTTCCTTTTGCTATTAAAAGTTTCTCGACCTGGAATACATATTTTGGAAAACAAAATGAGGGTTAGACCAAAAGGTCTAGTGAGATAATCCCTGTCAGTTTAGTAAACCTTTGTAAAAACACACATATTCCACAAGTAATTAAATACCAATCAAGAGTCGTGCATTGTGTACAACTCCTCCTTCACATGGCCATATTAGTTGGTTGCAAGCCAACTAATTAGTTTACTCCGCTGCACTAACATACAGCCAACTCCGCTGTACTTTCGTACAGCCAAACTCCACCGGTCCTAAGCCCGACCAACGTGCACTCGTGTAGTGTAATGCTCATGTAAATACAATATACATCTCAATATATTATATTTCAAACATAAACACATAATCACACCATCTATCACATTCCCAATCCACACATATATGTATTCCAGTTTGAAAATGGTTAAAGTAAAACTCACCTGCTAGTAGTCACGTCACTTCTTATTTTTCAAAGTTGTAAGAATCTTCGTCACCAACTTCACAAAAATCTGAAATACCCATATACATATTGTATTGCTATTAATCTACTGTACAAGACCCTTAAAGATTAAGAATCTTAAATAATCCAAAATCCTCGATTCTTATCTCAACCAACCAAATGCGAGAACCCTTATCGCAACCTTCTTCTTGCGACACAGTAACTTGTCGCAACCCACAATTGCGATATCCCAACCTATCGCAACTAACTGTTGCGATACCCTTCTTGTCGCAACCAACTGTTGCGACATTCATAACTGTCGCAATACTCATAACTATCGCAATCACCATAACTGTCGCAACCCACTATTGCGACATTCATAACTGTCTCAGTCAACTAAGTTCATACTTAACCCAGGAATTTATATTTTTAGACCATGCATGTTTCTGTAATTTTGCAGAAATACTTAAGACCATAAATAGAAACTATCCATAAACTCAATTTGCTAAAAACATCCATAATTCATCAAAACCCATTTCTAAACCTTTTAGTAAACTAATAAACATAAAAGAAAGATTTTGTATAGGATTGTTACCTTTATTTCTTCAATTGTTTCAGCAATTCCAACTGAAATTCATCATCTTTCTTCTTCTTAGTTTTCTCTCCTTTCTCTCTCTCTCTCTCTCTCTCTCTCTCTCTCTCTTGCCGTAACAAACTCACACAGACACACACTTTAGTATTTTGCTAAAAGTCTCTAAATGAGACACCTCACAATGACTAAGGAGAGTGGGGCGGAGGAGGTGATTGGTTTAATCACTTTCACCAAACCAACCTCAAGCTTCTCCCATATGGAAAAACATACCCTTATACTTCTATATTAAAATTAAAACTTACCCCTTAACTTCTAACTCCATAAAACTAATCCCAAACTTACCTTAAAACCAAAATAATAAAAATTAAATAAACCAACAACGTACCCAGTTATTACAATCACAAGGGGTCATTGGCTTGTTTATACACATCATTTACATACAACAAAAAAAAATAAACAAACACTTTGTTTTTCTAAGGCAACTTTTATGACCAAAAATGCATGTAAATTTTGGTCACATTAAATAACAATTATAAACAAAAAAATTGGCAAAGATGCCATGAATGAACTTCTTCATGCAAGAAGAAAAATCACCCATGGATTCCAAAAACCAAGTTTTTCATATAAACAAGAAATCTTAACATGCATGCAAAAGTGGCTCTGATACCACTTGTTGGGTTTTTGTTCAAAATACGATTTCAAAAACCATAACATTTTGCAACGGAAGCTTAAAATTTGAACAACATTGAAAACATTTCAACACCCACCAAGGATCCATTTGCATGAACATGAAAGATTAAAACATACATAGGGGGTTTCTAGAAAATACAACCTTTGAAGTCCTTTGCAAAGTCTTCTAGTTGGAGAAGATAGAGATGGCAAGAACTCAAGCAAGATCACCTCTAGAGTAGTCCACCAACAAGTTCCAACACCAAATGTATGCTAGAACCTTCTTGAAGAAAGATGCAAAAGAGAGCTTCTAGTTCAACTCTACAATAGACTTGAAATGAGAAGAAGCAAAAACCCACCAAGAATGGTGGTTTTCGGCCGAAGTCAAGAGAGGGAGAGAGGAGAGTGAATTTTTGCAAGTGTCTTACAAATTCCAAGTCTTCTCCCTTTTTGTCAAAACACAAGACAAGCTCTTCATTTTCTATTGGACCACAAAAGGGTCCAATGGTCTGCATATTGCCACCCAACATGGCCAATGAAATAAAAGAAGGCCATTCAATTTTATACTTTTAACCCTTCTAGTTTAAAATGGTTTAAATCACATTTTAACTATTTTAAACTTTCTCCTTTTAGTTTTAGTTACACATATGAGTCCATCATATGTATTAAAAAACTAAAAATTATTATTTGCATCTATAATATTATGAATCATATTCATTAATATTTTCAAGAAATAATTAATATTTATCAAGAATCAAATTCTTATAAATATCAATTTTGGTGTCTACTTGCTATATGGTGTGACCCTATAGGATCATATATTACCGGTAATATTATTTTATAATCATTCTTGAGCATATGGAACCAACAATCTCCCACTTGCTCAAGATTGAATTATAGAATGATATAGACAATGGTTGACGTTTAGCAACATCTCACTGCCCCCAGCAATATATGACTGTAAATGCCATTCAACAACATCCAATTCCCACAACCTCATAGCTTTAATTGATGTTTAAGATGTGTTATCAGTTATCCCTTTGTTTGGACATCATGTTGAACATGAGACATGGATCACTATCATTCTAATCTATTGTTCAACTTTTGGTAAGGCGCCTTAGATGTCTCACTCTTAACATATTTAGAGAAACAAATCCCATCTTGACTACATACGCCTCTCATGCAGTTCATGCCATGTCCAATAATGGCCTTTATAGCTGCCTTTTTCAAGAACAACGGTTAACCATATCAAAGCATAACACTCCCTACACTTGAGTCCCAAATATGCATCTCAGGTCAAAGGATACAAAGATAATTACCTTTATTCAAGTGTCACTCATGACGACGATCCATGAAGTGATCTTGAAATGGGTCATGTCCAGTACTTGTTCCCCAGCAAGTACCTATGAACTTGGTTGCAATACCTTGCCAGTTTTACTCTTAAAAGTCAACCAATCCAATTCATATTAGTCTTACTACATTGTTGCTCCCACAACTATGATCGACTATGGACATTTAAATAACTAATTTATTCAAGGATTTAAACATGCTAATATGGAACTCAACAAGTATTTAATAAAAAAACATCTGAACAAATTGATTCATTTCAATAGTTGTTGCTTTTCATTGTTCCAAAATCCAAATACTAAACCAAATCAAATCCATTCACTAGAGTAACAAAGTCCTATAGCTCTAGCGTGATCCTCATGCTTAGCTGGTGGAAGAGACTTCATGAATGGGCCTGCCAAATTTTGATATGTATGAACTTTGCGAATACTTATTTCACCGCTTTCAACTTCATCACGTATATAGTTGAATTTCCGGCGAATGTTCCTGGTCCTTTTCTGTGACATGGCATCATTAGCTATGGCTATGGCACCCTCATTATCACAAAGGATCTCTAGGGGATCCTGAATGGTAGGGACCACCCCTAGATCTTCAATGAACTTCTTCATCCAAGCAGCTTCTTGTGCAGCCTGTGATGCAGCAATGTACTCTGACTTTGTAGTGGATTGTGCAACCACGCTTTGCTTGAAACTCATCCAAGAGACGGCGCCTCTATACATAATAAAGACAAAACCAGACTGTGACTTACAATCATCTCTATCTGTCTAGAAGCTAGCATCAGTATAACATTTTATACTAAGGCTTTCTTCCCGACCTCCATAGATAAGGAACATTTCTTTGGTTCTTCGTAAGTACCTTAGAATGTTCTTCACAGCAATCCAATGACCTTCTCCCGGATCATGTTGGTATCTACTCGTCATGCTCAAAGCATACGATACATCCGATCTCGTGCATATCATAGCATACATGATAGATCCAATTGCAGAAGCATATGGAATGCCATCCATTCTGCCTCGATCAGCCTCTGTGCTAGGACATTGAGATTTGCTCAATATGGTACTAGATGGCATCGGCAATGACCCTCTCTTAGAGTCCTGCATCTTGAACATTTTCAAGATTTTGTCAATGTATGCATTTTGACTTAAACCTATAAGTCTTCTTGATCTATCTCTATAGATCTTAATACCAAGAATATAGGCTGCTTCACCTAAATCTTTCATTGAGAAACATTTCTCAAGCCAAGCCTTATCCTCTTTCATAGAGGGAATATCATTTCCAAAGATCAGTATGTCATCCACATACAACACAAGGAACGTTACAATGCTCCCACTAGTTTTCTTGAAAACACATGGTTCGTCTTCATTTTTAATGAAACCAAACTCTTTGATTTTCTCATTAAAACGAAGATTCCAACTTCGAGATGCTTGTTTTAGTCCATAAATGGATCTCTTAAGCTTACACACTTTATTAGGATATTTTGGATCTACAAAACCTTCAGACTGAACCATATAGACATCTTCAGTTAAGTGTCCATTCAGAAAAGCTGTTTTGACATCCATTTGCCATATCTCATAGTCATAATATGCAGCAATGGCAAACAGTATTCTAATAGACTTGATCATAGCCACACGAGAGAAGGTTTCATCATAGTCAATACCATAAGTTTGAGTGAAACCTTTCAGCACAAGTCTTTCTTTGTATGTGTGCAAATTTCCATCCATGTCGGTTTTCTTCTTGAAAACCCATTTACTTCCTACAGACTTGTTGTTGGGAGGAAGATCAACCAAGTCCCATACTTGATTATTATACACGGATTGCATCTCAGCGTTCACGGCTTCGAGCCAATGATCAGATTCAGAACCTGTCACGGCACTTTGGTAGTTGGTGGGTTCATCAGAATCCACCAAAAAACAACATTCATCATAAGATATGGAAAATCCATATCTTTCTGGTTCCTGTCGTACTCTACCAGATTTGCGAACACTTTGTGTCTCATTTGTCTCCTGACCAATCATTAGTTCAGGTTCAACATCTCTTTGTTGAGTACTAGTGTCAACCTCAGGTGCATCAGCTAATGGTTCTTCCTCAAGTACCATTTGCCTCCCTCTTGCTTCTTCCATTAGAAACTTAGTCTCCAGGAATTCAGCCTTTCGAGCGATAAAAATTTATTCTCGACGGGATTGTAGAAATAGTATCCTATACAATCTTTAGGATATCCTAAAAAAATGCATTTAGTAGATATGGGATCTAATTTGTTTTAAGCTTCTTGTCTCACATAAGCCTCACATCCCCATACCCTTAAATAGGATAAGGATGGAACCTTTCCATGCCAAATCTCATAAGGTGTTTGTTAGATCTGAAGTTTTGTCAATAAACCAAGTGTTGAAGATCTGATAAGAGGACTCAGATGTTCTGAGTAGAGAAGTCAGAGGTCTGACTGTGAAGTCAGAAGTATTGATCAGTGGAAAGAGAAGTCAGATGTCTGATAAGAAGAGTCAGTGGTCTGAGTAGAAGACTCAGATGATCTGAGTAGAGGAGTCAGAGATATGAGAGAAAGAGTCAGAAGATCTGAGAAGCTTTATCAGAAGAATGTTCAGAAGTTCTGAACTACCTGTTCAGAACTTATGACAAGATACTTTACTTAGTATTTTATAAACTAATTAGGACACGTGTTATGTTCTTATTAGTCTTTCTTATTTGTACTGTAGCTTTAAGATGTCCGTTGCAGTATAAATAGTAGTTAGCTCTATGATGCTAACTGATTGATTTTTCCCGTATAACTTTGTATTCATTCTCTGTAATCTTTGAGATTCTCTCTCTCATAGATCTGTAATTCTGTTCATCATTGAATACAATTGGGCTTGATCATACAACTTCTCAATTACTGCTTTCTATATTGATTGTAAGATTAGATCCTGTTCTTACAATTGGTATCAGAGCCAATCAACAAACAAATTCGTTCAAGATTGTTATCGCGAAGATCAATTGATAAATTTCTTGAAGATTTCTTGATTCATTCAAAATTCGATTCCGCTGCTAGGGCTAGTTCTTGAATTCTTGTCAATTCTTGAATTACCTGTTACATTTCGATCAAGAAACTCGAATTTGTCTTTCTGTTGAATTTTCTTACAATCATGTCTTCTAAAGAATATCTAGCCATGGGATCTGAAACCAAACCGCCTGTTCTTATACCAGAAGAGTATCAGCAATGGAAAATCCGAATGATCCAATTCCTAGACAACATTGATGAAAACCTTATGATTTCTATTCGAGAAGGCCCAATTGAAGTATACATCGATGTTGCTGCAACCCCTGCTACAGAGACAACTCCAGAAATTCCAGCGACCAGGGTGAAAAAGAGTTATTCCCAATACACAGCTAAACAGAAGAATAGGCATGCTATTGACAAAAGAGCAATTACTTTGATGACTTTGGCTGTCCCAAATGAAGTTCTTAACAGGATTGACAGTGGATTATCAGCTAAAGAAATGTGGGACGAATTGGAAAGGCAAATGTTAGGAACTGTGAGATCTATTCAGGCAAAGTTAAATCAAAGCATAAATGCTTATGAAAGGTTCAAAGCAAAAGAGTCAGAAAGTTTGACACAGACATACAGTAAATTTTGCACTATTCTAAATGACTTGAGAAGAAATGGACTGAAGAAAACAAAATCAGAAATAAATTACAAATTTCTGAACAGTCTAAATTCAGAATGGTCATCATTTGCCATAAGTCTGCAAATGAACAAGGATATGTGTGAAGAAGACTTAAATGATCTATTCTGTGTTCTTAATCAACATGAAGACCCTGTCAAGTTAGTTGTGGAAGAGAAGAAAAATGTTGCTGATCAGTTAGCGTTCTTATCAAAGTCCAAAGCAATCAAAGCACCCAAAAAGACTGCATATCTATCAGAGATACCTAATCTGGAAGAATCTGACAAGGAAGAAGGATCAGAAGATGATGAAGATATCAAGAAAATGGCTGAGAAACTAGCTTTGTTGACAAATACTTTCAATAAAAGGTATGGGAAGGGTAGATTTGAAGGAAATTATAAGAGAGTTGGGAGTTCAGACTATAAGAAGAAAGAAGACAGAGAAGAAAATAAGTTTGAAAAGAGAGTAGAGAGAAGTGAAGAAAACAATGAACAGAAGGATGAAAGAAAAGAAAAGAATCTGTGTTTCAAATGTGGAAAATCTGGCCACTATGCTAAGGATTGCAGAGTTAAAATTGTGAAAGACTATGAGTACTACACCAAGAAGGCTTAGCTTGCAAAGAAGAGAGATGATAAAATTGCTTTGTTGGCTGAACAGGAGAATTGGTTGTACTATACTTCTGATGAAGATGATCATATCAACTTTCCACAGATGCAGAGCTATATGGCAAAAATAAGGAATGAGGGTGATTCTGATTTTGAAGATGCTGATTCTGAGTCATCTGCTGAGGTACATTCTTCACTTGAATTAGAGTTAATGACACAGATTGGTGAAATGAAAACTGAATTTGCTAATCTAAGAAAACAGATAAAAGGAGAAAGAAATTTGGTTAACAAATTCAGAATTGAAAAAGAAGTAATAAAAGAACAATATGAAGAATCTGAGGCTGAGAAACAGAAAGTTAAAGATGAAAATTCTGAATTGATGAAAAGGCTTTCTGAACTAAAAGTTGAATTTTCAAAAATAAAGGATGAAAAAGGTGATTTACAAATAAAATTTGATATGTTATTTGAAGAAAGAAAGAATTTATACACTAAAATTAAAGAATTAGAAGATCTGAATTTGAAAAGGGGTCAGACTCAGCAAACACTAAATCTTTTATTAAACAACGTTAAAGATACAAGATTTTACAACCCAAAGAAGGGATTGGGATTGGAAGAAAATGTCACTTTAAAAAGAGCTCCAATTAACTTGTATGAAAAACTTCAAGTTTCTAAGCCAAAAATCCCAGAAATTGTTGAAGTTTTCATAAGACCTGCTAGTTCTATAACAAGTTCTGACAATTTGCAAAGACCAAACTCTAAAAAGTCAGATGAGAAAATTTCTGAGTCTAAAACAGAAAAGTCAGTTGGTTCAGAAGAAAAGGTTAAGAAAGAAGTTTCTAAACCAACAGATGAAAAGCCAAGATACAATGATACTAAATTCAAGTATGATTCCTTAAATGTCAGCTACAAAAATAAACAACCAAGTTTTTCATATCATGACATTGAGAGCATATTTGACACAAGTAAAAATTCTGAAACAGTCAATCAGAAGTCTGAAACTTCTAGTCAGGATTCTGAACTTTGTAGTCAGAACTCTGAGTCTAAAGATCAGACATCTGAGTCTGTAAATCAGAACTCTGACTCAGGTAGTCAGAAGTCTGATTCAACTGGATTTTCTGAAACAAAATCAGATGAATTTTTGCAACTTGAAAAGAGATTTAATCTTGTGAGTCAAGAACTTGAGGACTTAAGGAAAGCTTATGATGAACTTGAAAATGATTTCTGTGAGGTGGATATTAAACTTGAAGAAGCTTTGAAAGAAAAGAATATTTTTATTCAGAAAATAACAGAGTTTGAAAAACTGAAGACTGAGTATGATCTTTTTAAAATTAATGCTTCAAGAGAAAATGATAAATTCTTTAATGAATCAAGTACATATGAAAAAGGTGAATCATATAATTCTTCTAACAAAAAGAACTTGAATTTTTCAGAAAAAGAAGAAAGCAAAAGGAAAGATGATCTTGCAAAGTTGAATGATCTGAAAAGGGATCTTGAGAAGCTTAGAATGAAATCTACTTCTGAACTCAAAGCTAGAAATTCTTGTAATAAGGGCAATTGTACTCTGAACAGTATCAATAAAAATGAAATGACCTATGTTTCAGATTTATTGTCACTTGCAAAGAAAAATCTTGTTTGTGTTAGATGTAAAAATGATTCATTCCAATATTCTCATAAATGTCAAGTCAAAATAACTTTTGTTTCATACATAAGAAAAGATATTCAGAAAGTTTCTGTTTCTCAAAATACAGAAAAGAAGAAAATTTCTGTTCCTCAGACTCAGAAGAAAGAAAAGATAAAAGAAAAGAAAGTTGAAAATATAGCAAAACCAAAAGTTACAACTCTCAAAAAGAATTTGAACAAGCTTGTAAGCAGAAAATGTTCTGACTTCATAAAAGTTCAAGGAAAGTGGTGTTTGAAGAAAGATTTTGAGTGGAGAGTAAAAGGTACTAATGTTAAATCCAATGACAAAGCTAACAAAGATGGACCCATTCCAAAATGGGTACCTAAACCTAACTGATCCTTTTGCAGGGCTGTCATGTGTGGTTTTTAGATTCAGGAGCTTCAAGACACATGACAGGTCAGAAGTCTTTTCTATCAAACTTCACAGAAAAGGCTGGAGGAGCAGTAAACTTTGTAAATAACAGCAAAGGACAAGTCAAAGGTTATGGGGATTTAACTAAAGGGGATCTGACTATCCAAAAGGTTTTCTATGTTGAAGGATTACAGCATAATCTTTTCAGCATAAGTCAGTTTTTAGACAGTCTTTGTCAAATTAAGTTTCAAATAACAGGTTGCATGATTTTAACTGAAAATGATGTTAAAGTCTTCTGGGCCAAAAGACATATGGACTTATTTGTAGTTAATTTTTCAAAATTGAAAACATTAAATACAGTTTGTCTTTTATCAAAATCACCTGCAAATGAATGCTGGCTTTGGCACAGAAGATGTTCTCATCTGAATTTCAAAGATCTTAATAATCTTGTTGCAAAACATTTGGTTAAAGGCTTACCAAAGCTTAAATTTGAAAAAGAATCATTATGCTCAGCTTGTGAAATGGGCAAGATGAAAAAGAGTTCTCACAAATTAAAAATGGACTCATCTTGCAAAGCACCATTAGAAATGATTCATACTGATCTTTGTGGTCCAATTTCAGTTCAATCTATGGGAGGAAAGAAATATATGCTTGTGATTGTTGATGAATTCTCCAGATACACATGGGTTGAGTTCCTAAGAGCTAAGTCAGAAGCTGCTACTACATTGATAAATTTTATCAAAAGGATTCAAGTTCTTTTACAACTTCCAGTTCAGAAAATCAGAAGTGATAATGGAACAGAGTTCAGAAATGAGACTCTTCAGAATTTTTTAGAAAGTTCTGGGATTTCTCACAATTTTTCTGCCGTCAGAACTCCTCAACAAAATGGTGTTGTTGAAAGGAAGAATAGAACTCTAGTTGAAGCTGCGAGAACAATGATGGCTTATGCAAATCTTCCTACTTTCCTATGGGCTGAAGCAATTGCAACTGCTTGTTTTACACAAAATAGAACTTTAATCAATAAGAGATTAAATAAGACTGCTTATGAACTGATAAATAAAAGAAAACCATTAATCAAATTCTTTCATGTTTTTGGTTGCAGGTGCTATGTTCTCAGAGACAGAGAAAATCTTGCCAAATTCGATAAAAAGGCAGATGAAGGATACTTTGTGGGTTATTCTTTAACTTCCAAAGCATTCAGAATCTACAATAGAAGAACCAAGAGGATGATGGGGAGCATAAATGTAACTTTTGATGAAGCCAGAATGCGGACTTCTGAACAAGACAGTTCAGAACTCATGCTGAACAAGACAAAAATGACTTCTGATACAGATTCTAATCCTATTTGTTCATAACTCAATTTACTGTTTAAGGATGCTTTTAGTGAACTAATTTTTGATTCTTATGCAGAATATGAAAACCCAAAGATGGTCAAAGAGATGAAAAATAAGACTCCAGAAATAGTTCAATCAACTGTAATTTCTGACAAAGGTCCATCAGAGGAATGTCCAAATCTAATACATACAAGTGGTGAAAATTCTGAACCTTGTAATCAGAATTCTGATTCTTGTACTCAGAACTCTGAACAAGTCACTCAGAATTCTGACTTCATTAATCAGAACCCAAACTTGGATATGACTTCTATTCATACATCAGAACAAGGGGACAGTTCAGAATTACAAGCAATCATTGATGAGAATGATACAAACAACAATTATTCAGAGATTGATGTACTTCCTAGTGCAAATAAATGGACTAAAAATCATCCTATTCATCAAGTAATAGGTGATCCTTCAGCAGGAGTAAAAACCAGATCAGCTACAGCAAATGAAGCAATGTTTGCTGGTTTCTTGAGTGTAATTGAACCAAAGAAAGCTAATGAAGCGTTAGAGGATCCAGACTGGATTTCAGCAATGCAAGAGGAATTGCTTCAATTTGAAAGAAATAAAGTCTGGAGACTCATCCCAAAGCCTGAAGGTAAATCTATTATTGGAACTAAATGGGTGTTCAGAAACAAAAAGGATGAATCAGGTGTTGTCATCAGAAACAAGGCAAGATTGGTTGCTAAGGGGTACTGTCAACAAGAGGGAATTGATTATGATGAGACATTTGCACCAGTGGCAAGAATAGAGGCAATCCGAATATTTTTAGCCTATGCTGCACATAAAAACTTCAAGGTGTATCAAATGGATGTCAAATCAGCCTTTCTAAATGGCAAACTTAATGAAGAGGTGTATGTCCATCAACCTGAAGGTTTTGTTGATCCAGAATTCCCTGATCATGTTTATATTTTAGACAAAGCTTTATATGGTCTAAAACAAGCTGACGAGCCTGGTATGACACTCTTACTAAACACCTGTTAGGTTCAGGATTCAAGAAAGGTAAGATTGACACAACTTTATTTTTAAAGAAACATGGTGATGATTTGATTCTGATTCAGATTTATGTTGATGACATAATATTTGGTTCTACCAGTCCAGAATTATGTGATAATTTTTCAAAAATCATGTCATCTGAATTTGAAATGAGCATGATGGGTGAACTGAATTTTTTCCTTGGTCTTCAAGTCAAACAACTACCAAAAGGTATTTTTATAAATCAAGGAAAATATGTCAGAGATATTCTGAAAAAGTTCAAAATGTCTGATTGTGCTTCTATGAGAACACCTATGGCAACTAACATAAAGTTAGATGCTGATCTCAAAGGTGTTTCAGCAGATATCAAACTTTATAGAGGCATGATTGGATCATTACTTTATTTGACTGCAAGTAGACCAGATATCATGTTTTCTACCTGTTTCTGTGCTAGATTTCAATCTAACCCGAAAGAATCACATATGTTGGCTGTCAAAAGGATTTTAAGATATCTCAAAGGAACACCTGATCTAGGTTTATGGTATCCAAAAGAAACTGACTTCAAATTGACTGCTTTCACTGATGCTGATCATGCAGGAAGTATGTTGGACAGAAAGAGTACATCTGGTGCTTGTCACTTTTTGGGAGATAAAATAGTGAGTTGGGCATCAAAGAAGCAGAACTGTGTATCCACTTCAACTGCTGAAGCAGAGTATGTTGCTGCTGCTGCTTCATGCTCTCAAACATTGTGGATGAGAACACAACTCATGGACTATGGATATCAGCTTAACAAGATTCCCATCTATTGTGACTCAGAAAGTGCAATTGCTATTACTCAGAACCCTGTTCAACATTCGAAGACTAAGCATATAGATGTGAGATATCATTTTATAAAGGACTATATGGAAAAAGGAACTATAGAGATGCACTTTGTGCATACAAAGTATCAATTGGCTGACTTGTTTACAAAGCCTCTTGATCACAAAAGGTTTTCTTTTCTCATATGTAAAATAGGAATGCTTAATCTGCCTAATTGAAAATATTTTTTTTCTTAAAAATGCTAAATTTTTCTAAGTAAACTTGTCTGAGTAGTGTATTCAGAACTTCTGAGTCTTGAGATCAGAACTTCTGAGTCTTGAGTTCAGAACTTCTGAGTCTTGAGTTCAGAACTTCTGAGTCTTGAGTTCAGAACTTCTGAATCTTGAGTTCAGAACTTCTGAGTCTTGAGATCAGAACCTCTGAATCTTAAGGTCAGAGATTCTGAGTCGATACTTCAGCAATCTAACTTTCAAAAATTTATTTTTGAGAAATACAAATAACTTCAACTGTATGGATTATGCTTCTATTATCTTTTTATCTCATCTTTATGTATCATTAATAGTCAAATGCATGCTCAAGTCAAGGGGGAGCATCAAAATTCTTTTGGAAATCATTTTGTGATGCTTAAAAGATTTGTTTTCATTTCTTATCGCTAATCATTCTAAGAACAAGCTTTTAATGATAAATTTTTTTTGTTATTCAAACTATATCTGAATTAAAAACTTTTCATATTCAGATATAAGATTTTAAATGATCCTTTTTACATCATCATAATATGAACAGAGTTTTGATGATAAAAAGTGCTTCTATTTGTTCAAACCTCTTCTGAATAATAAAAATGTTTTATATTGGTCAGAAGTTGATTTTAAATGACATTTTGGTTACAAGGCAAAATTCTTCTGAGTCATGGAATCAGAACATCTGTGCGTGTTATTCAGATCTTTGACTTGAGTCAAAATTCTATCCACTAACACGTGTCAGCTTCATATTTGTTTGACAATGCCACGCATTTCATTTAAATCCTTTGTGGTATTTCACATGTGTTGACTCCGTTATAACATTGATTTCGCTTTTCCGTTAAACCTTTCAACTTCGCGGATTTTAAATAGGTCTTAAAATCCCTATTTCAAATTTCTTTCAAATTCCAGAGCGAAACGTGAGATACGAATCAAATCCAGAGTTCTTTGAATCTGTTTTTCTTCTTAACTCATGTCTGAAATACGAAGAAGTGGTCCAATTTCTCTACATTCTACAAAATCGATAATGGATTCATCCGATTCGGAAAATGATGAAGTACAAAATAGAGTTGCAGAGGAAGGGGCAATAAGAAATGATGAAGAAGATGAACAAATGGATGAATCTGAAGGAAATGCGGATGAGGTAAACGTTAATATTGAACATGAACAGAGTGCTGCAGGTTCTATTATGTCAGATAGATCTATTCTAGTGGAAAGAGTTGTTCCTGAGAGTGAATGGTTGAAATTATCTGAAAATAACGGTGTTATATTGTTTGAGGAAAGTCGTTTTAAGCCTGAACACAGAATTATCATGGAGTTATTCAAACATCATCCGTACAGAAAATGGTTTACAAGAAGTAAAAATGTGCCTGTTCAGTACATACAACAATGGTGGAAACATCTTAGGTTAGAAGATAATAAGTTTGTGTCTGAAATTGGAGGAGTGACATTTGTCTTATCTATCTCTGCACTAAGAGAAATGCTGAATCTACCAGAGAAAGATGATGTACAATGAAGAACAGATTTTGAGGATTTACCCTTAACAGAGGAATTAATAGCAGAGTTTATGAAGTTGGGATACAATGAAGGATTGAGGACTCTCAGTTTGTTCAGAAGAAACAAATTACCACCTATTTGGGCTTGCTTCTTTCATGTGGTAAATAAATGTTTGTCAGGGAAGAATAGTTCTGCTGATCAAGGTTCTAAACAAATTCTTCAGATATTTCAGGGTTTAGTGAAGAATAGGCATTATGACTATACTTTAATACTTTGGGAAGATATGAAGAATACATTTGAGAAGAATCAGAAAGCAATTCAGAAGAAAACAAAGGATGCTCCACTGACATACATTCCCTACATAAGGTACTGGCAAATTGTTATTTGGTATGCCATGCAGGAAAACAGAACAATCTCAAGAAGAACAAATGAAGAGCATGGTCCTACATTTTATTTGGGTAAGATGACCTCAGTAACAAGACTTGAAAACTATCCTAATCATAAACTATTGCCAAAATCACTTAGGAGCTATATTCCAAGGGAGAGTGAGATTTTAAAAGCTTATTGCACCTCTATGGGAATTGAATTACCTCAAATCCCTACCCAAGAGGACCAACCTGAGAAGAGAGGTGAGGGGTCTAGTCGAATTAGAGAGGGGGAGGATGTTCAGATGGGTGAACATTCTGAGAGACTTGAGGGGGAAAATTCTGAGAGCTTGGTTAGATTTGGTGAGGAAAAACAGAATGAGAGTGATGAGGATGAGAGATTGTCAACAGAGGTTCAAACAGAAAGAGATGCCTCTGAACCAGCTAATCTTGACCAGGTAACCACAAATGCTATTGGTTCACATCTCTTGGTGTCCAATATTGAAACAAACACCATGGACCTAGTGGTGGATCTTGAACAACCCATCCATACCCACTCAGAAGCATTTCAACATGCTACTGTTTCACACAAATCCGGGGAACCATCCCAAACTCATTTGGAGGGAGGTGATAAATCCCAATTTATTTTTCAACACATTGAGTCTGAATACCACAGTCCTATTCATATTGAGCCTGAAATTCTTTTCTACACTTGCACAAATCAGGAATTTCGTATTCCTGAAACAACATTCATAGACATACCTAATGTTGGGTGTCGAGGATTGGATGGAAGTCCTGGTGAGGTGAACATTACAAAAGCCTCATTCAAACGTGCATCTGTTGTACAAGATGACTGTGTGTTATCTACAGGCCATGAGCCCTCTGGGCACATGAAAACTGGACCATCTGTTGGTTCAGGTTCACTGTTAGAAACTTCTGAATTTGAAAAGATTCAGAAACAAAACAAGGAGATGGGGGAAAAAGTAGAAAATTTGGAGAAGAGGGTGGAGGATTTGAATGATGAAGTATCAGATTTGAAAGTTGTGTTGGAGAAAAAGTTGATTTCTGTTGAAACCAAGGTAGATGATGTAAAGAAATCCTTGGATTCTCACAAAAAGGAGATCGTGGATATAATGTCTGGTTTTCAAAAAGATATGTTAAAACAGATGCAAGGTATGCAGGAATCTATACTGAAAGCACTGAGTGTATCTTTGGCTTCTACCTCAAAGCCTCTTGATCCTGTTCCTACTGCAGAAGCTGAACCTGAAGTTGCTTTTAATCAGAACTTAAAAAGAAAGTTTGATGATAATGATCCTCATGATCATCAAAAGGGGGAGAAAAGACAAAGGTTAAGTTCTGATGATGATATTGGCATAGAAGATTTTGAGATGGCAGATATGCAATTAGCTAGTACAAAAAGTTCAGAAGATCAGATACAGGAAAATTTAAAGGCAATAACTCAGATAGTTCAGATTGATAGCTCAGATACAGAGGAAATGGAGTTGGGAAGTATTGATAGTAATGAATCAGATAAAACAGAGGAATTGAACTTGGATACTGGGATGGAAGGAAACTCAGATGAAACTGTAGCTATTGAGGAATCTGATTTGAGAATAGAAGAAATAGTGGAAAGTACAGTGGTAAACAGGTGTACAGATATTGTGGTTTATAACAGAGAAAGGGCAATGGAGTCTGAATCAGAAGAAAGGAGGTTGAATGAAGAATTGATCAGAAGAATGCATAATGAAGTAGTCAGAGCTTTGAGTGTTCAGAAAATTCATAAAGGGATAAAAGTGATAAGACCCATTGATCTAATGGGAGAAGAAGACAGAACTGTGAATTATACTCAGGATTTTAAAGATGATTTTAGGTTTAACTTTTGTGATGAGTTAAATACAGAAGAAGAGTATGTGAAAGTGAAAGATTTATTTATGCCTTCTGAATATGTATTCAGAAAACCAATTGAGATTCCAAAGATTAAATTGCAAAGACTAGAAGAACCTGTGTGTGATTTCATTCTAGAGTTAAGTGATGTGCCATTAGCCAGACAATTTCATGATGATATTTTTCCTGAGGAAATATATGATAATCTCTACTACACAGAAGGAGAGTATGAGCTTTTGGAAAGTAACATTGATGGTTTTATGGATGACAGAGCTCAGATGGTCTACTCAGAAGCTTCTAACAGGTTCAGAGTTCCTGACTCAAAACTGCATATTCAGAAAAGAATCGAGAAAGTTCTGATGTTTCAACAAGATGAATTCAATGGTTTAATGTTTGTTAGAATGGAAGTACTGAAAGAAAGAAATACAAAGGTTTCCATGTCTACATTTGATTTTCACAGATTGACTCTTGATGATCAGATCTTTCTAGTCAAGTTCTTTGCTAGCACTGAAGAAGCCTTGATAGAAATTGAATGCAGAAGACTTCTGGGTATTTATGTCAGAAATATATACTTGTATGACTTCCAGTTGGCTATTGAAGAAAGAAAAGAAAAGTGTAATCTGAATTCTCCCTCAAAGAAAACAGAAGTTGATTTGCATGTGAAGGGATTTGTGAATGAAGGAATGGAGACAGAAGGGTTCACATATATGGTTCACGAAAGGCTTGAATTGTTCAGATTAAAAGAGTTGGTGAAGTACAGTGATGCAACTCTGAATTGGTTGTTGATTAGAATGGAAGTAAGTATGGATGCTGAAAAAGAGAGTTTAAAGAAGAGATGCATAAACTGTGTGAAGAGGAGGTTGGATCTTAGAAGAAAAATCAGAAACAGTAGTGAATGGTTGCTATCTGAGGTGAATCCCAAAAATATTCTACATAATGATTTTGTGTTCCCTGCTGAGTATGAAGTGAATGGAATTTTGTCAGATGAAGTTGAAGAAATGCAGAACACAATATCTCAGAATGTGCAGATAACTAGTTTTGATCAAGCTGAACAGTCTGAACCAAAAGAAGATGAAATATCTATTGATCTAAATGGATACTTTCTTGAATTTGATTTACCTGAGTTCTTCAAACCAAAAGAGGTACAATTCTTGGATGTGTATTATGATATACCTAAGGAGACTCAGATATGGTTGGCTGAAAAATTAAGATGTCTTGGCAAAACAAAGCAAGCTGTTTACTCAGATTTTTTAATCACTGGAATCAGAGAGTTGAGGGTTAAGAAATTCAGAAAGATGGAGTACTTATCTTTTGAAGTTCTGAGAGAAGATGGCAAGGTTTATTACTTTACTGATGCAGATTTTGAGAAACTATCAGTAGTTGACTTCTACAGATTACACAGCTTTCTATGCTTCAAAGAGTCGAGCAAAGACAGAAATGAAAGGAAGGCCAGAAGTGTGGTAATTGAGGCCATGTTCTATATCTTAAGGTGGCACTGTTACACAGATTTTCAAATAGCTTTGTACCTACAAAAGTCATGTGTTTATCTGGCAAATCCCAACACAGATCATGAACAGAAAAAGAAGTTAAAGATTGGAAGTGTTCACAAATATCCAGAGTTGGGAGTATTTTTGAAAAACAAAAGTGGAAAGATTTTCTTCAGAGCAAAGGAAACCGCAAAATACTGTTCTGGAACTTTAAGAATCATAAAGCACAATTTGGAGAAAAATATGCTGAAAGTGAAGGAAGCAAACATGATTCAAGAAGCAATCAATCAGCAAGTTGAGATTATTCAAGAAATCATTGACAAAATTGATAAAAGGCTTAATCTGAGAAATGTGCTACTTCAGAAGATTGTTCCTGCTCTGAAAGAACTGGATGATGCAAAGTTTAAGTTTATTTGACAAAAAGGGGGAGATTGTTAGATCTGAAGTTTTGTCAATAAACCAAGTGTTGAAGATCTGATAAGAGGACTCAGATGTTCTGAGTAGAGAAGTCAGAGGTCTGACTGTGAAGTCAGAAGTATTGATCAGTGGAAAGAGAAGTCAGATGTCTGATAAGAAGAGTCAGATGGTCTGAGTAGAAGACTCAGATGATCTGAGTAGAGGAGTCAGAGATATGAGAGAAAAAGTCAGAAGATCTGAGAAGCTTTATCAGAAGAATGTTCAGAAGTTCTGAACTACCTGTTCAGAACTTAGGACAAGATACTTTACTTAGTATTTTATAAACTAATTAGGACACGTGTTATGTTCTTATTAGTCTTTCTTATTTGTACTGTAGCTTTAAGATGTCCGTTGCAGTATAAATAGTAGTTAGCTCTATGTTGCTAACTGATTGATTTTTCCCGTATAACTTTGTATTCATTCTCTGTAATCTTTGAGATTCTCTCTCTCATAGATCTGTAATTCTGTTCATCATTGAATACAATTGGGCTTGATCATACAACTTCTCAATTACTGCTTTCTATATTGATTGTAAGATTAGATCCTGTTCTTACAGTGTTTTATCTACTTTCTTGGTTGGAGCCATATTCAAAATACGGGTAGCAGTAATTAAGGCGTAACTCCAAAATGATAAAGGAAGAGTGCTCCAATTCATCATAGAGCGAACCATATCTAGTAAGGTTCGGTTCCTCCTCTCAGACACACCATTGTGTTGTCGTGTTCTAGTTGGAGTAAGTTGTGAGATAATCCCACGATGCTCTAGATGATTTAGGAATTCATCACTCAGATATTCACTTCCTCTATCGGAGTGAAGGACTTTAAAGGTTTTATTGAGTTGATTCTCAACTTCACTTTGAAACAATTTGAACATTTCAAATGCTTCATGTTTATGTTTCATCAAATAAACATAACCATAACGACTGAAGTCGTCAATGAAGGTGATGAAGAATCTAGCACCATCTCTTGATATGGTTCTGAAAGGACCGCATACATCAGTATGTATGATTCCTAACAGATCTTTAGCCCTTTCACTAGAACCAGAGAAAGGAGCTTTGGTCATCTTCCCACATAGACAAGATTCGCATATATCAAATGATTCATCCTCATTTGCCTTCAAAATACCACTCTTTTGAAGTTGGGATATGCGTTTCTTGTTTATATGGCCAAGACGACAATGCCATAAATAAGAATTGCTTAAATCATTCTTGAGTCTTTTGGTGTTAGCATGGTATATAGAACTATCGTTTATTGGACTATCTAGTTTTACTTCGTATATTCCATTAAGAGGTCTAGCCTCGAAATAGAGCATATCATTCTTGTAAGCATGAATAAAATCGTCTTTAAAATGATAAGTAAAACCAGATTGTTTTAAACGAGCAACTGAAATAATATTCCTGGTCAAGCCAGGGACATAACATACATTGTTTAATGTCAAATACAGGCCATTCGGTAAATGTAATTCGTAATCTCCTAAAGCTTGAGCTTCAACTCTTGCTCCATTTCCCACGTGGAGTACGATTTCGCCTGTCTTCAGCTGCTTACTTTTTCTGAACCCATGTAACATGTTACATATGTGAGTTCCACCCCCAGTATCTAATACCCAAGTGTTAGGTGAAAAAGTAAAAAGATCTAATTCTGTCACATAGATACCTGAAGACCCTGTCTCGGTCTTTTTCTTCTTCAACCCAGCCATGTAAGTAGGACATTTCCTTTTCCAATGACCAATCGCGCCACATTCAAAACATGAGTCTTCTTTGGCCACTTTCTCCTTATTTTTAGTTTGAAGGGTTCGGGCAACCTGCTTGCCTTTGCCCTTAACAAACTTAGCCTTGGAGTTAAGGGTTTTGGGTTTCTTGGTTCCACCCTACCGAATCATGAGCACATGAGGGGTTTTCTTTGGGAGATTCTTATCAGCAGTTTTGAGCATCTGATGCAGTTCTGAGATAGGTTTCTCCCAACCATTCATGTTATAGTTCATGATGAAGGGGTCAGAGGATTTGGGCAAAGAGTTCAGAATTATATCCGTTGCCAATTCCGTTGGATATTTAGAGCCAAGACGCTCCAAATGATCCAAATGACCTTTCATCATGAGGACGTGGTTTCTCACATTTCCTCCCTCCTCCATCTTACATGCATGCAACGATCGAACGGTTTCGAAGCATTCTGTTCAGGCTTGCTGTTGGAACATTTCCTTCAGCTGATTGATCATATCAAATGCCGTGTGATTCTCGAAAATATCTTGAAGTTCAGGAATCATTGAGGCCAGCATGAGACTCGACACTTCGACCGAATCATCCACATGTTTCGACCATTTAGCGTGAGGAGCCCTAGGAGTAACGAGAGGTTCATCGGGAATTGGGGTATCCAACACTTGCTGCTGATCCAAACCCTCAGTGATTTGATAATGACCCTCTCTTTAACACTTAGTGAAAATTGTAAGTAAACAATATGTATTAGAGTTTCATTATCGCTGGTAAGTACTAAGACTTTACAATACCGCTGAAAGGAACTCTCGCTCTTTAGATTAGACATTCAGCGAACACTGTTATTTTTTTTGGAAAGGAGGCGACACTCCTGGCAATTCATAAATACGGAAAAAAGAAATACACCTAAACGGCGAGGGACTCCCTCCCAATAAAGGAATCCTCCCACAAATTAGGACATGCCCTAAAACGGAAAGGAAAACCAAACTAGGACGCAGCAAGCACCAACAAACAAAACATACCACAAAGCAAACAACCAAAAAGTACAAAGAGTACTAATAAAGACCAACATAATAAACAAGATCCTACGACCATCAAGCAAGCAATGAGCCGCCTCATAGCAGCGCCAAAACCACAGAAACGAAGGCAGCTTCATCATTAGTCACCAATCGATCTTCCCCTTGCTCTTCTTCCCGTGCATCCAGCAAGTCGCATCAAAACCACCCTCTTAACAAGTTCAATAATGTCATCCGAGCTCCTTCACTTATCCGTGAACAAACGTGCATTGCGTTCTTGCCAAAGGTGATAAATGGTAGCCGCAAAAAGCAGCTTATGACGTAACACACCCGGTCGCACTCGCCTATGTTGGAAAGCATCAAGAATTTCACTCTATCGTGAGGGAATAGCCGCCACTTGCATATCTCCAACAATGACCCTCCAAACCTGATTCGCAAAACCACAGTAAAAAAACAAGTGATCGTGTGAGTCCATACAGAGATTACACAACGAACAACATAATGTAGTCGTGTTACGTGACCACAGTCTCATCCTATCCTGTGTTGGAGGTCTTTGCCGGAAAGCAAGCCATAAACAAACTGCATGCTTTGGAATATGATTCGGAAACCAGCACCAATCCGCCCAAGGAACTTCCGTATAAGGCCCATCAATCGACTTCCACACCTCCGAAACAGCAAATTGATCCTTAACACCAACTGATAGAGAAGGAACCGCAACTGAAACAAGTTCAGTGTAACTATTAGTCCATTCAACAGGCCATATTTGGATAGAGGCAAGCACATCCGACACTTTTGTGTAACTCAAAAAATCCGGCAGCTGTAAACACTCTATAGGGAAGAAGGCGAGATAGCCGGCCCACCTCCAACCACTTATCCTCCCAAGCATTAGTTAAAGTACCATCACCAATAACATGGGTAAAGAAAGGTCTAACCTGTTCCCGAAGGGCAAGCAAACGCCTCCAAATCCACGTGGAAGTAGAACGTACCGCCACGGACCAGAAACTAGCACCCCGTAATCGATATGCATAGATCCAATTTACCCATACTGAGTCCCTTTGCCGCACAATATCCCACACATGCGATGTTAGAAGAGTACGGTTCCACAATGCTAACCGTTTTAGCCCCAAGCCCCCATGCATTTAGGTTTACAAACATCATTCCAAGCAACCCGACTCCTCCCTCTTGAAGCATCTCCATGGGTCCATAAAAAGTCCCGGAAAAGACGCTCAAGATCATGAATCACCGAGGCCGGTAATGTAAACACCGACATCCAATACAATTGCAATGACTCCAACACGGACTTTATCAATTGTAACCGACCCCCAAAAGACAAAAACTTTGTTTTCCAATTCAAAACACGGTTTCGTACCTTCAGAATAAGCGGCTGAAAATCCCCAACCCTTAATTTCCTCGAAGAGAGCGGAACTCCAAGATATCGAAAAGGCAAGGTACCTCGTTGGAAAGGCAAAATTGCCGAAATCTCTTGCATGACCGGTTCATCCACATTCGAAAAATAAGCAGAACTTTTTGCCATGCTAGGCCGTAACCCGGATGCATTAGCAAAGTCATCTAAGGCATGCTTCAAGCACCTAACCGAAGGAGCATCTCCTCTAGTGAAAACCATAAGATCGTCTGCAAAACATAGATGCGTTAGAGAAATACGAGGGCAACCTTTGTGAAACCTAAAACCCCCATCCAACTCAATCTGACGAGCTAAGAAACAAGAAAAAGCCTCCATAACCAAAGTGAACAAGTAAGGAGAAAGACGATAGCC
Organism: Saussurea involucrata; assembly: GCA_033807775.1. Classification (NCBI taxonomy): domain Eukaryota; kingdom Viridiplantae; phylum Streptophyta; class Magnoliopsida; order Asterales; family Asteraceae; genus Saussurea; species Saussurea involucrata. The sequence goes on from CM066312.1 coordinate 26,279,364, forward strand.
CTGGCGAATGCCCCTTTCCCCTTTAAAAAACCCGTGGGATTCACCATTAAGAGTGATCGAGTATGAGGTGGTGGAAACAACTTCCATGATCCAATTACGCATGATGGGATGAAAACCCATACCCTCCAAAACAGTGGCCAAAAAACCCCAATCAATAGTATCATAAGCTTTTTGAATATCGATTTTGAACGAACAAGATGGAGGCCCATTCGCACGATCGTACCCCACCACAAGCTCATGAGCCATAATGATGTTGTCCGTAATCCTCCGACCGGGGATAAAAGCTGATTGGTTAGAACTAACCAACGAATCAAGAAAGTCACGAATCCTCCAAAACAAGATTTTGCTTATACATTTATAAATGACCTTACAAAGAGATATGGGTTGATACTCCGTAACCCTAAAGGAATTCGGAGACTTAGGGATCAAGCAAATAGAAGTATGATTTAGCTCCCGTGCCAATCTCCCTCTATAAAAGAAATCCTGTACGGCCAATTCAACATCACCCCCCACAATGTCCCAAGAGGCCTTGAAGAATTTTGACGAGAACCCATCAGACCCAGGTGCACGGTCATCACCAATATCGAACATAGCCCTTTTAACCTCATTATTAGTTATCGGCCGAACCATAAAGTTTGCATCCTCAATAGACAGTTTTGATCTAAAAAAACCCAAAGGCAACGAGGGGCAGTAGCTCTGAGCCTGTTCAGTCTCTGTGATGATCGCTGATAGTTTAGTTGTTTACTTATGATCCCTGAAGACAAGTTTCACGTCAACAAAGGTTCTACGCTGAAGTCGAAGATCAAGCCCAAAAACCAGCGACAAGTCTACTAATGAACTGATGCGGATAACAGCGAGGTCACAGAATTGTGCATTCAACGTGAAGTATCAAGTAGAAGACTTCAGCAATCGCTGAGCTTTATCATTCATTGATAAAGTACTGATTCAACGAAAGCTGATCATGAAGTTTTCTTACAAAGTACTATTGTCTTACCTCCCTTGCACGTCTCCGTACGAACTGTCAGAACGGACCTCCCTTCTGTCTAGAATCGTACAACAAACTCTGATTCTACACTGTGCACCATGCGGCTACTAAGGTTGTCTACAAAGGTTAAAACGTGCAACCACTCAGTTGCTGCCACGTGTAAAGTAACACTGCTATGCATTAAATGCATGCAGTATATAAGAAGAACCCTACTTCAGAAATGAAGTGCTCGGGCCATCTTCTTCTTCCTTACTACTGTGTGTTAGGTTATTACTCGTAATTTCCTTATCTCCTTTCTGTCTTTATTTTAGTGCAAGAAACTTAGTGTTCTTAACTTGTTTAGATTAGGTTAATCCTTAATCTTGTTCCGCAACAACTTGTAAATTGTTTTAAGATTTATCAATAAACAATTTAGAAAGTAAAAATCGTGTGTTTGTATTCAACACCCACTTCTACAAACTTGTATAACCCTTCGGGACCAACAAGTGGTATCAGAGCAGTTTTGTTTAATCTCATAAACAAGATCTTATCTATACTAATCTTCTCTTCCTTGCTATTTCTTAAAATGGCTACCAACACAAACACAAACTATATTGACAACGGTTCTCGTGCAAAACCCCCTAGATTCTCCAGAGATAACTTTAATCTGTTGAAAAATAGGATGATTCTCTTCTTAGAAGGTGTAGACCCTACACATACCTTACTATCTTGAAAACGACCCATATATTCCTGTAAGAATTGATCCTGAAGTTCCAGCCGCTGAGAATAGAGCTGCTATTCCAGAAAGGTTGGTTCCCAAGGAAATTCATATGTGGATTGATGAAGATAAGAAGAAAGTGGCTATCGACACTAAAGCTAGATCCATTCTTTCCATGGCTCTTCCTGACGAAGTCTACCATTCCGTCATGAACCTGAAAACCTCTAAAGCCATGTGGGACACAATCTGTATTCAGTATGAAGGTACTTCTGAAGTCCAGGACTCACGTAAGATCAACCTGGTAAGACAGTACGAAAGCTTCATTTGTGGTAAGAATGAATCTCTCTCTGAAGTACACCAACGTTTTAACTGCTTAATAATAGATCTGAAAACTGTTGGTAAGGAATATTCTAACTTTGAAGTACTGACAAAGTTCTTAGAATGTTTACCTGAAAGCTGGGACAGTTATTCAATGTGTCTCAAGCTATCAAAGGATCTAAAATCTATGACTCTTTCTACCTTATATGGCACGATGCTTAATCATGAGCAATCAAGTCATCTTAAGAAGAATCTTGTAAAAGATTCCAAAAGCACCCATGTTGCTTTACTCTCAGAGTTACCTTCCACTCAGCGATCTACTATCACTGTCACTGAGTTGGAAACTAACTCTGAACGTTCAAAAGATTCTGACGCTTCAGATGACGATGAAACTCTGGCATTCCTGGCTAATAAGTTCAGGAGATTTGCTAGAAAGAGTAATTTCAGAAGGAACAAACCTCTTGCTATTACTGACAAGCCAAGATCATCAACTCTTGTTGATAAGGAAACTGCTACTTGCTATAACTGTGAAAAGATAGGACATTTTGCTAGCGAGTGCAGGTCAAAGAAAGTCTCTAGATCCTCAGCTTTTCCCAAGAAAAACTTTACTCCCAGGACTAGAGATGAAAAATACAAAAAGCTGAAAGAAAGGTATTCAAAGCTGAAAACCTTTAAGAAGAAAGGCAAATGCCTGATGGCTGACTATGATTGCGCTACCTCTGACGAAGAAGAATCATCTGACTCTGAAGATGATGATGAAGCCAATCTATGTCTCATGGCCAAACTTGAAGATGAGGAAGAAAATTCTAACATTCCCTCTACTTCAACCTCTGCTACTAAGGTATCACCTTCCTTCTTTACCAATATTTTAAATATTGATGAAGCTGATAGTCTTCGAAAAATCGATCTGCTAACCAGAAGTTTATATGAAGCCATGAATGGCAAAACTGTTATTGAAAATAAAAACCTTTATCTCGCTGAACAGCTTAAAAACTGTCACCTTCAAATAGAAAAGCTTTCTAAAATTGAAGAAGATTTTTAAGATCAAGTTCATTTAAATCAGCTAGTCAAAATCGAACGTGAAGAAGCAATCGCTGCATTAAAAGCTGAAAAAGCTACTTTTGATGGATGGTATAAATCCTCAACAACGATAACTGAGATAATAAAGTCTCAGATTCCCCTGAGTGATAACGTGGTCTTAGTTACAAAGCTGATACTCTAGAACCAACCACTGACCGTTCCATGCTTATGTTTTGAATGTTCGTATCCTCAATCCCTGACACTTTCTCTTCTCAGTGTTCCTCTTATAACCTTCTATCCGTGAGGAAATCTCTACCTTAACTTCGAAAGGTAAAGAGAAAATTGTGTATCCAAAACCTACCTCGGTCTCTAAAGACAAAGGTAAAGGAATTGCTTTTAACCAAAAACCTCAAAAGGGTACTTGTGTACCTAAGCTGAATGCTACTAAAGCTTCAGTGACTTATCCCTCTACTTCTAAGAACAAGATCCCTAGATTTATTCAACGATCTACTCCTAGACTTAAAGTGGATATAACTGGTAAGAAATCTGAAGAACTGAAAGTTCCTCTCATTTCCAATGCCAAAGGTATACTTTGTGCTAGCCCTGCTCATTTAAAATTAACGGCTAAGCATGCAAATGGTCCTAGAACTACTTTTAGTTATAGGAAATGTTATCACTGTGGACTTACAAATCATATTGCTAGTAAGTGCCCTACAGCCACCAAAGCTGAAAAGATAGCTAAGGTGAAGATTATTGCCCCCAAGGCAAAGAAGACCACTGAGGTTAAGAAATTAACCAAAGTGAAGACTGATAAAGCTGAATCTTCAAATGCTGCGAAGAATGCTGAACTTTCCATTCCATCTACCTCCACTGCCAAGTGTGTACACATGATGAAATGGGTGCCCAAGTCAAACTAATCTTCCTTTGTTTGCAGGTTAAGAAGGGTATCTGGTATCTCGATAGTGGATGCTCTAGACACATGACTGGTAAGAAGAACCTGCTCACTGAATATAAGGAAGAAAAGGGTCCCTCTGTAACTTTCGGTGGAAACGGAAAAGGACATACCCGAGGGTTTGGTGTACTCTCTAATGGTACAACAACCTTCAGAAGAGTCGCATATGTTGAAGGGCTGAAACATAATCTTCTAAGCATCAGTCAGCTTTGCGACATGGATACCAAAGTAATCTTTACTAAGGAATCCTGCTTTGTCGCTGACAAACAGGAGAAGATAGCTCTCAGCGGTTATCGTTTGGAAAATGTTTATGTTATAAACATGGACTCAACAACCACTGAGAACTCCTGTTTCTTCTCAAAAGCCTCATCTGATGTCAACTGGCTATGGCATAAGAGGCTCTCTCATCTCAACTTCAAGACAATGAATACTCTTTCTTCTAAAGAGTTAGTCACTTGTCTACCTCAACACTCATACGCCAAAGAGTCCTTATGTTCAGCGTGTGAGAAAGGCAAGCAGACCAAAGCAAGCTTCAAGTCTAAGCAAGTTTCCTCAGTGTCATCTCCTCAACAACTTATTCATATGGATTTGTTTGGCCCTGTTAACAAACAATCCATCACTGGAAAGAAATATACACTGGTCATAGTTGATGAATTCTCTCGCTATACTTGGGTAATGTTTCTCCGTTCTAAGAGTGACACCCCTGAAGAACTCATCACCTTTGTCAGGAAAATGGAAGTCGTGAACAACATGACCGTTCGCTCAATAAGGAGTGATCATGGAACTGAATTCAAAAACAGTTCTCTAGATTCCTTCTTTGAGAGTAAGGGTATTGTAACAACCCAATTCCCATATACACAACAAATCACATAATGTAACATAACATTGATATAACAAAAGAGACATCATATTACAAGTACGGTCCCGTAGTCTTTTACAATTAGCAGAAGCCATTCTACTACAAACTTTGTACTAAATACATACATAACATTTAGTATTGTAATACAACTGCTACACATGCCAAAATCTTCATCATACAATCCTTCACAAAAGCCATCCCTCGATTCCTCTAATTACTTGTTCTTACCCGATCCACCACCTGGAATACATATTTTTAAAACAAAATGAGGGTTAGACCTAAGGGTCTAAGTGAGAAAATCCCTGTTAGTTTGAAATCATTTATATAAACCTTAATTTATAAATCACACAACACGATCAAATATATCAATTTGAACTCACACATCATATACCTTCCCTTCTCATTCCTCCTGGCCATATTAGTTGGTTGCAAGCCAAATAATAAATTTACAACACTGTACAACATCTACAGCCAAACAACGCTATACGGATTCTATAGCCAAACACACCGGTCCTAAGCCCGGCCAGTGTATTATAACACATTATAATACTCATGTAAATATAATACCACAATATATTATAATTCACATATAAACACATAATCACCAATTATCACATTCCCAAATCATACGTATATGTATTCCAGTTAAAACGTTTTTAAAGTAAAACTCACCTGCTTTGATTATTACACACGCTCGCAAGCCCCTTTCAAAATGGTCTTATCTCTTACCACGACTCCACAGAATCTGAAACAATTTAAGATACATTTATTGCCTTACAAGCCAATCGTATAAACCTTAATAAGTACAAAACCTCCACTGTTTATACCCACTGCAACTGTATGTCAAAACTTAACAAACTACCGGGACTGCACAGAGTACTGGGACTTCTCAGTATCGGGACTCCTTGGTACCGGGAGTCTCGATCACCGGGAGTTAACAATACCGGGACTCCACACTACCGGGAGTCGACAGTACCGGGACTCCACACTACCGGGAGTCGACAGTACCGGGACTCCATCGGGAGTCTTCAAGAACACAGTCGGTTTCCACTTACCCAGAAATCGATTGAAATCTAATCAAGACGCGAAATTAGAAATTCTAAACCGATAGATATCTTCTATACATGATTACCAACACAATATGTAAGGGACTTACCTCAAAATCGCTTCCAACAAAATCAATCGAAGCCCTAACCGTAGGTTTCGTCCACTGCTTCTTTTCGCCTCCAGAACTCCTGCACACACACACACTCTTTCTATTTTAGGTATCTGATGAGTGTAGAGGCTTAAGAGATAATATAGGTCCAACTTACCTTCTTCGCTCAAACTATTCCAAAATGACCCAAAACACCCTTAACCTTATAACTTATCTCAAATTAACCAAATCATTATATCTTATGGTTAAATTAATTTAACGGATAGGTAAAATATCTAACGGACTTACCCGGGGTATTACATCATCTCCCCCTTAAAAGAATTACGTCCCGGAATTCAGTTAAGTAAAAAGATGAGGGTATTTGGCTCTCATTTCCGATTCCGATTCCCACGTAGCATCCCGACCTCTATGATGCCTCCACTGAACTTTCACTTGCCTGACCTCTTTATTCCACAACACTTTGGCTTTACGATCAACTATAGCTTCCGGTTCTTCCACATAATTCAGTCTTTCATCGACTTGTATCTCTGGTAGGGAGACTGACTGATCTGGAGTAACCAAACACTTTCGGAAGTTCGATACGTGAAATGCATTATGGATCCTGCTCAATTCCAGAGGAAGGTCTAATCGGTAAGCTCATTCACCGATCCTTTCTGTAATCGCAAACGGTCCGATATACCTTGGGCTAAGTTTACCTTGTCTCCCAAATCGGATGACTCCCTTCCATGGCGAAACTTTTAACATTACGAAATCCCCGACTTGAAATTCCAAAGGCTTTCGACGTCGGTCAGCGTAGCTCTTCTGTCTATCTTGAGCCACTTTCAATCTTTCTCGAATCTGAGTAACCTTATCGGCAGTTAATTGAACTATTTCCGGCCCTGCTAACTGTTTCTCTCCCACTTCGTTCCAACATAGAGGCGTTCGGCATTTCCTACCATACAGTACTTCAAACGGTGCCGCTTGTATGCTGGAATGATAACTGTTGTTATATGCAAACTCGATCAACGGTAAGTGCTTATCCCATGATCCCCCAAAATCAACAATGCAAGCCCGGGGCATATCTTCTAAGGTCTGAATCGTTCGTTCACTCTGACCATCTGTTTGGGGATGATACGCCGTACTTAACTTTATCTGTGTCCCCATTTCCTTTTGAAAACTTCTCCAAAATCTTGAAGTAAAACAACTATCACGATCAGAAATGATCGAGATTGGAACTCCATGTCGAGTTACTATTTCGTCAATGTACAACTTAGCTAATCGCTCCATCGAATCAGTTTCCTTTATCGGTAGAAAGTGTGCAGACTTTGTCAATCTGTCGACGATCACCCAAATAGAATCAAATCCCTTCGGAGTCCTTGGTAGATTCGTGATGAAGTCTGTGGTAATCTGTTCCCACTTCCACATAGGTATTTCTAACCGTTGTAGTTGACCAAACGGCTTTTGGTGTTCGATCTTTACTTTCTTACAAGTATCACATCTTTCCACATACTGAGCAATCCCTCTTTTTATCCCCGGCCACCAATAGAATTGCTTTAGGTCTTTATACATATTGTTTGTACCTGGGTGAATAGAGAAACGGGATTGATGAGCTTCTTGTAAAACACGATCACGTAACCCACCTAAACGAGATACCACACTCTGTTTCCCAGACACAATAACCCACGATCATCTTTTACTAGCAATGCTGACATCCCCGCTAACCGTTCTGATTTCAGATGTTCATCCTGATAAGCCTCCACTTGACACTTCTGTATTTCGTCAAATATGTTGGGTAGGAGTTCAGTTCGTAGCGAAATAACTTTTATTGTTCCACTCCTTTCTTGACGACTCAACGCATCCGCCACCACATTTGCCTTTCCCGGGTGATAAAGGATTTCACAGTCGTAATCGTTCAGCAATTCTAGCCATCTCCTTTGTCTCATATTCAGTTCCTTCTGATCAAAGAGGTGTTGGAGACTCTTGTGATCGGTATAAATCTGACATTTGGAACCATACAGATAATGTCTCCAAATCTTTAACACGAAGACGACTGCTGCAAGCTCCATGTCGTGCGTAGGATACTGTCTTTCATGATCCTTTAATTGACGAGAAGCATAAGCAATAACCTTTCCACGCTGCATAAGTACACATCCCAATCCCAATTTTGACAAATCACTATAAACAACAAAGTCTTCCGAACCATCAGGTAGTGATAGAATCGGCGCGCTGCACAAATTCTCTTTCAATATCCGGAATGACTCGTCCTGTTCTGGTTTCCATTCAAACTTCAGGTTCTTTCGAGTCAGCTTAGTCAAAGGCGTTGCGATACGAGAGAAGTCTTTTATAAATTTCCGATAGTAGCCGGCTAAACCCAGAAAACTATGTACTTCCGTTGCTGTCTTCGGCGGTTCCCACTTTTCAACTACTTCCACTTTCATCGGATCAACTTGTATCCCTTTTTCGGAAACTACATGCCCCAGAAACTGAACTGCTCGTAGCCAGAATTCACATTTCGAAAATTTAGCGTACAACTTTTCCTTCTTTAGTAACTCCAAGATCAAACTAAGGTGTTGCGCATGATCTTCTTTGGATCGGGAGTAGATAAGTATATCATCGATAAATACAATAACAAATTTATCGAGATACGGCTTACATACCCGATTCATTAAATCCATAAAGGCAGCTGGAGCGTTCGTCAGTCCGAACGGCATCACTAAGAATTCGTGATGTCCATACCTTGTTCGAAAAGCAGTCTTTAGAACGTCTTCTTCTTTAACTTTCAACTGGTGATAACCGGATCTTAGATCAATCTTGGAGAAATAGCAAGCTCCAACTAACTGGTCGAAGAGGTCATCAATTCGGGGTAACGGATACTTGTTCTTTATCGTGCGCTTATTCAGTTCTCGGTAGTCGATACACATTCTCATCGAACCATCCTTCTTTTTCACAAATAACACTGGTGCTCCCCACGGCGAAGAACTAGGTCTGATGAAGCCTTTATCGGATAAGTCTTGTAGTTGTGCCATCATCTCTTTCATCTCTGGAGGTGACAGACGATAAGGTGCACGGGATACAGGAGTGGCTCCAGGAATCAGGTCTATACCGAACTCTACTTGTCTAACGGGCGGAAGACTATTCAAGTCTTCGGGGAATACTTCAGGGAATTCACTAACAATAGGAATATCTTCCATCCTATTCTTTTCTGGCTTAATATCTATCACGTAAGCCAAGTAACTCTGACAACCCTTATTCACACACTTACATGCTTTTATCATAGATATAAGGCTAGATTAATGATTCCTACGATCACCATAAATCACTACTGGTCCCTTCTCAGGTAATATCACATTTGTTAACTTCTTATCACACACTATGTTAGCCTGATTCTCGGCTAACCAGTCCATTCCCACTACGACGTAAAACTCTATCAAAGTTATAGGAAACAATTGTATCGGCACTCTACACCCCTCTATATTTATCACACAGCCATCAAATACTTCTCTAACCGACACTTGATTATCATTTGTCGTATCTACTGATAGAGTATGTTCTAGCAGTTTAGGTTTCAAACAAGGACAAGAAGCAAATGCAGGAGACACAAACGATCGGTTTGCACCGGAATCAAATAACACCTTAGCACGTGTAGAGTTTATTAAAAATGTACCTGTGACCACATCCGGAGTTTCCTCCGCTTCTTTCTCGGTCATTTGAAATGCACGACCCCTGGTTACTGGCGGTTCCTCTCTTGGTATTACTGGTTTAACAATCGCTGGCCTGCCCGAAGACCCACCTTGCTGTATCCTCCCCCGCAGACAGTCCGACTGAAGGTGATCCGGAGAATTGCATAAGAAACATAATCGCGTTACCTTACAATCCTGGATGACGTGCCCGGTCTTCCCACACTTATAACACGCTCATAAATCACCTTGGCAAATTCCTTGGTGGACACGGTTGCATTTCTGACATGGTCTTTCCGCCGGTCGAAACGGCGGACGGCTATCATACCTCTGAAATCGGGACTTCTTCGGATCGTGTTGTGGTCCTTCCCACTTTCTCTTCCCAATACTTTTATCGCCAGAATCCCTTCTAATATCTCGTTCAACATTCTCCGAGCATCAACTACAGCTGAGAAGATATCGGGTCCTTTTGCAGTCACTAGCCTTTTGACTTCTGAGTTCAGCCCAAAGATAAATCTTTCTGTCTTCATCGTCTCCGTAACAACGTAGTATTCTAAGAACCGAGACTTTTCGAGAAAGCTAGCGGTGTAGTCTCGAACGGATAAGTTTTCTTATTGCAAGTTCATAAATTCCCCTTCCAGCTGTTTGACGGCTGCTTGGGGACAAAATTGTTCCCTTTAGGCTATCACAAATTCTTCCCAAGAGAGGGTAGAGTAAACATCAGATCCTTTAGAATGAATAAAAGATTCCCACCAATACAAATCATCCCCCTTTAACATTGCTGCTCCATACAATACTCTATCTTCGTCAGCGCACTTACTCGTCTTAAAAATAGCTTCTATTTCCTTCATCCATCTCATTGCTTTCACGGGATCCCTGTCTCCTGAGTAGGTCGGAGGTCTACAGCTTAAAAACATTTTGTAGTCGCACCTCCTTTGTACTGGTACAACAGTCGGTGTGATAGGCATTTCATCTTCCGGTTCGGGATTCGGTATTTCAGTTTCATTATGACGGTTTCGATCAAACATTGTTTGTATGCTAGCCTGCAGTCTTCCCATTTCTGCCATTAGATCATCCCTGGTAACGAACTCTGAACCATGTTGTTGGACTCTACCTCCGGCTCGACCTCCAGTTCTGCCTCCCCTGTCCCCTGTTCCTATTGGCGGATTAGTACTATTCGGATTTCCTCCTCCTTGGTTCTTTCGTCTAGTACCACTTGCCATTCTTTAGATTCAAACAAAATTAATACACACATAAGCACATACCCTATATAACAAGGTATTCTGGTTCAAACATGTACCTGTAAGATCATGATTACACTGGCCAGGGGTAATTTTAAATTACCTTACATGATGTTCCTTCTTCCCTTTTATACTTCATCATCCCAAGGTTCTATAATGATAGGGACATCCTACATCACATGCAGTTTAAGTCTAGGTACAGATACAAATACCGAAATCCCTTAAACCAAGGCTCTGATACCATTTGTAACAACCTAATTCCCATATACACAACAAATCACATAATGCAACATAACATTGATATAACAAAAGAGACATCATATTACAAGTACGGTCCCGTAGTCTTTTACAATTAGCAGAATCCATTCTACTACAAACTTTGTACTAAATACATTTAGTATTGTAATACAACTGCTACACATGCCAAAATCTTCATCATACAATCCTTCACAAAAGCCATCCGTCGATTCCTCTAATTACTTGTTCTTACCCGATCCACCACCTGGAATACATATTTTTAAAACAAAATGAGGGTTAGACCTAAGGGTATAAGTGAGAAAATCCCTGTTAGTTTGAAATCATTTATATAAACCTTAATTATATAAATCACACAACACGATAAAATATATCAATTTGAACTCACACATCATATACCTTCCCTTCTCATTCCTCCTGGCCATATTAGTTGGTTGCAAGCCAACTAATAAATTTACAGCGTTGTACAACATCTACAGCCAAACAACGCTATACGGATTCTATAGCCAAACACACCGGTCCTAAGCCCAGCCAGCGTATTATAACACATTATAATACTCATGTAAATATAATACCTCAATATATTATAATTCACATATAAACACATAATCACCAATTATCACATTCCCAAATCATACGTATATGTATTCCAGTTAAAACGTTTTTAAAGTAAAACTCACCTGCTTTGATTATTACACACGCTCGCAAGCTCCTTTCAAAATGGTCTTATCTCTTACCACGACTCCACAGAATCTGAAACAATTTAAGGTACATTTATTGCCTTACAAGCCAATCGTATAAAGCTTAATAAGTACAAAACCTCCACTGTTTATACCCACTGCAACTGTATGTCAAAACTTAACAAACTACCGGGACTGCACAGAGTACCGGGACTTCTCAGTACCGGGACTCCTTGGTACCGGGAGTCTCGATCACCAGGAGTTAACAATACCAGGACTCCACATTACCGGGATTCGACAGTACCGGGACTCCACACTACCGAGAGTCGACAGTACCGGGACTCCACCGGGAGTCTTCAAGAACACAGTCGGTTTCCACTTTGTTAGGGCATTTTTGTAGCTATCAAGACAGTATTAATATCTTGTACTGTTTCTCCTTAGTAGAGGCATGGGCTTGTCATGTCCTACTATATAAAGGAGTTCCTTTGTTATTTTGTATAACAACTTGAAGCATTTGTCATTTTACACTTTGAAATAAATATATGGATGACAAGATTGCTCTCTAGATTCTCTCTACACTTGTTCATTACTTTGTGCTAGATTTGGGATTTATCAATTGGTATCAGAGCTAAACAGAAGATTCAAGCAGATCGAAGACCAAATTGAAGATTTTTTACACTAAAGCTGAAGAATTCGGATTGGGTGTTCATCACTATTCATCACTGTTCATCAAGAATTCTGACCCTTCTTCATTTACTATTCATCCAGATTTCATCTTTTCTTTAATTTATGATCTTTTGGATTGATTCTTGACATCATTGCACTCGGATTTGATTCCTGAACATCTTTAATTCTTGGATCAACCCCAAAATCTGCACAGAATTTGCAGATCTGATCATTTTATATCATTTTTGTTCGAAAACTTTTTCTACTATTTTTGGATCAAAATTCGATTAAATTGATCGAATTAGGATTTGTGATTAACTAAGAAAGTGTGTGGAATCAAATTTCGAACAAATCTGTGCAAATTTCATAACAATTGATCAAGAATTGAAAAAGTTATGGCTGATTTAGTGATTTTCGTGTTCGAAGTGCAGAATTCGGATCATTCTTGGTGAATTCGGATCATTCTTGGTGAATTCGGATCATTCAAAGAAGAATTCGGAGTGTTCTTGATTTTTTTTAAGTGTTGAATTCGAACCCTTAAGCATCCGAATTCATAGAATTCGAACCCTTAAGCATCCGAATTCATAGAATTCGAACCCTTAAGCATCCGAATTCATTGAATTCGAACCCTTAAGCATCCGAATTCATTGAATTCGAACCCTTAAGCATCCGAATTCATTGAATTCGAACCAAGTTAAGTCCGAATTGAGTGAATTCGAACCCTTCAGCATCCGAATTCATTGAATTCGAACCCTTCTTCATCCGAATTCATTGAATTCGAACCCTTATTCATCCGAATTCATTGAATTCGAATCCTTCTTCATCCGAATTCGTTGAATTCGAACCCTTACTCATCCGAATTCTTGAGAAAAATTTTTATCCCGAAATGTTTTCTATAGTGTATTTCATACACTGTAAGAGCTTTTCAAGAAAAATTTTTATATATTTTTTTGTGTATTTTCATACACTGTCTGCTTGATCTTCTGAACGATCAATTTCTAGCAATATTCAAAATGGTTTTACAACAAGTTATTGTTAAAAGCAGTGGTGAAGATTTGAAGCAAACTCTGAAAAAGGAGAATTCTCCAATTGCAAAAGTTTTTGTTAAACCAAATGTAAAGTTGCAACAAGTCATTATAACAGAAACATCTGTTAATTCACATGTATCTGTTAAACCAAATAATGAAGTGTTGCAACAAGTCATAATAACAAAAACACCTCCAAAGCCACTTGAAAAAGCTAAGGCAAATAATGGAATTTTGCAACAAGTTATTTTATCAGAAACATCTCCTATATCAGAAACTCCTGTTAAAGATAATGCTTCAAATTCTTCAACTCCTATTTTAAATAAAGCATTGGAAAAAGAAAATGTTGATCTGAAAAGACAAATTTTAGACATTTCTTCTTCAAATGCTAAACTTAAAAAAAGAATAACTGATCTTGAAGTTTATATTGCAGATCTTGAAGCAAAGAAAGACAACTCAAGTCTGCACGATCAAATCGAGAATCTTCAAGAGAAAGTAACAACTCTTCAAAAAGAAAATGCCGATTTGAAGAGTAGAGAAGAAAAGAGAGTGAAGTGGAACTTAAAGTTACATGCTCAATTAAAAGAAGTTAAAGATATAGGGAAAATTTTGGACAGTGAAAATGCCGATCTAAAGAGAAAACTGTCTAATTTTTCTTTTGAAGAAAAGAAAGTTTTTGAAGAAAAGAAACAGACTGAGCTGAAATGTATAAAACTTTCAAAACAAGTTTCAGACTTTGAGAAAGTTTTATTTTTAGAAAAAGACAAGCTCGAAAAAGAAAGAGCTAAATTTGAAACTGAACGAAATTTTTTTGATATCAAAAGTTCTGAACTTTCCATAAAAATCTCTGAATTAGAAAATCTTTTGGAAAAGGAAAGAAAAGATTTCACGGAAAAGAAAAATCTCTTTGAAAAGGAAAGTAAAACCCTTAAAAAGAAAAATATGGAAATTTTCAAAGAGATTACTGATAAAAGAAGGTTTTTGGAAAAAGATTTTGAATCGGAACGTGTATATTTTGAAGATGTGATTCTTAATCTTACCAAAAGATTATCTGGTTTATCAGCTGATATTATGAAGGATCAGTTGATCAAATCTGATCTCCAAAAGAAATTTGATCTAATTTCTAAAGAGAAAAATGTTTTAATAAACAAAGTCAAAGAACTTGAAGACGTCATTTTTAAATTTGATGTCTCAAAGCAGGCTAGTCATAATTCTATCTTTCAGACTCCATTTGTTGATTCAAATGATTCTGAATGTTCTTTTAAAACTGCTTCAAGTTCAAGTTTTAAAAACATTCCTTCTAAACAATTTAAAAGATCAACAGATTTCTCAAAAGGTCAGATTCGTTCTTCTAATCTTTTCTATAATCCTCTGTTTGATAAATCGGATGATATTGTTAAAGTGCCTAAAATTAATACTTCCAAATCTGAAGAAGTTCCAGTCTTCAAGAGGGTGAAGATGGAATGGAGAATCAAAGGCACAACAGTTCCAAAGAAAGAAGTGCCAAAATCATCTGTATCCACATCAAATGAAAAGAAGAACAATGCGCCAAAAGGTAAATCTTATGCTAAACCTAATCCTATTTATTCTGTAAATCATCTGATTAGGTTGGCACATAAGAAAATCTGTTGTTCTTACTGTGGATCAAATGATTTTGTGCATAAAGATTATACTTCTTATTGGTATGGTTCTTACAGTATTCCTTGTAAGAAATCTACACCTAACCCACTAGGACCCAAGTGCCATTGGGTACCAAAATCTGCTTAAACTGTTTTGTAGGTACATCATGTGTTGTACTGATTTGTAGATACATACCACACACATGACTGAAAACAGAAGAGAAGCGGCGTATTTCTATGAAGAATATTTGTACCATTAAGGGGGAGACAAATCATGAATGGTTTCTGAATACATCAATTCAGGACCCGTGCTTAAATGTAAATGGCTTTTGAACATATCAGTTCAAAACCCGTGCTTCAACGACATTGGCTTTTGAACATATCAGTTCAAAACCCGTGCTTCAACGACTATGGCTTCTGAACAACTCAGTTCAGGACCCGTACTTTAAAGACTAAGACTTCTAAACAAATCAGTTTAGAACTCACACTTCTCAGGTAATATCCTTAACTGCTATATATTTTTGTTTCAAGGAACAAGTGGCAAAAGGTAACATTGGATTATATTTGTTTCTACTGATTTGAAAACTTGAAACTTTACAAATTTAATTCAATAAGATGAAATTTTCAATTTTCATTCAATGAATTAAATGTGTGCTAAAAGATGATTTTACAAGAAACTTTGTACTATCTGAGTTAGATTTGCTTCAATTTTCACCTCTAAAATAAATCGAAAGGTCAGCAAAACATGAATGAAATTATGCTGAATGCTCAAAGTTATGTGAATCTGGATATATATAGAATATAATGCTCAAAAAGCCTATATGTCAGAATGATGGATGGAAATGAAAATATGGGCAAAGCACTATGTTTTAGAACCAAGTGATTGAGATAAAATAGTTGCACTATCATTTAGTTTGAAAGTTTGTGCCTGTGGCCTTTCTGGTTTGGGAGAGTAAGTCCTAAGGGGTGCTCGACACCTAGTCCCTAAGATCAACTGGTCTGGGATCGGCTGACCCAAATCCTGCAATAGAACCAGATAGAAAGCCATGTTCTACTGGTACAAATGGGTTTAAGATATATCGATGTGGCCTTTCTGGTTTGGGAAATTAAGTTCTAAGGGGTGCTCGTCACCTAGCACCTAAGGCCAACTGGTCTGGGATCTGCTAACCCAAATTCTGCTATAGAACCAGATAGAAAGTCATGTTTAACGGTGTATCTTATTCTTACTAAACTTTTTGATCAAAAGATGCCAATGAGCACAAAATCAAAAGATGCCAATGAGCACAAAATCAAAAGATTCAAATGTGCACAATATTAAAAGATGCCAAAGAGCACATATCTTTTGAAACTTGGGAAAATACAAAGTCGCGATAAACCCGTAAATTTGTGAAAATTCTGATTTTGGACAAATAGTGTGAGTAGAGCAAAGTATTCTTATATATTGTAGAAATACATAAGCTTTAGGCCAATCATATTTCGCATGCTAGCACACCAAATAGATTTGATAAAGGGGTGGACACTGAACAATTATAACTTGATAAGCAATGATGTCTTGTTCTTGAATCCAAACATATGCATTTGATTTCATCTGATTGGAATATATGTTAAATTTTATTAAGTTGAATTTCTTTTGTAAAGCTTTCAAATGATCAAATGTTAGTAGTCATAAAACAAAATTCAATGAATTTGACTTTCCTTGTGAAATGTATTTTTGATCCAATATCAAATACTGAGTTTTATGCATATTTTCAGAGGAAGAAAGCAAGTTGCTCAAGAATTCATATTTTAAGGGGGAGTTAGATTTTTACACAAAGTGATAATTTTAACAGTTTGGACTCATGTTCTATGAGTACCAAATCTTTCTCTGTTTGTGCAGATTTCTCTGAAGAAAAGATAACAGTTTATGCAATTGTTAAGGGGGAGCAATTCGGCATAAATCTGTAAAAGTGTTATCTGTATCTGAGAGCTTATAAAGTTTTATCTGATGTGAGAATTTTAGAACAGTTGTTGGACTTTTCAGAAAAAGTTGTAAATTTTCATGCAAATATTTGAAGAATTCGATCTCTGAAGGATTCGAATTCAAAGAATTCGAACACTTAAGGATACGAATTCAATGAATTCGGACCTTTAAGGATTCGAATTCAAAGAATTCGAACACTTAAGGATTCGAATTCAATGAATTCGAACTCTTAAGGATTCGAATTCAATGAATTCGGACTCTTAAGGATTCGAATTCAATGAATTCGGACTCTTAAGGATTCGAATTCAATGAATTCGGACTCTTAAGGATTCGAATTCGATGAATTCGGACTCTTAAGGATTCGAATTCAATGAATTCGGAACCTTTAAGGATTCGAATTCAAAGAATTCGAACACTTAAGGATTCGAATTCAATGAATTCAGACTCTTAAGGATTCGAATTCAATGAATTCGGACCTTTAAGGATTCGAATTCAAAGAATTCGAACACTTAAGGATTCGAATTCAATGAATTCGGACCCTTAAGGATTCGAATTCAATGAATTCGGACCCTTAAGGATTCGAATTCAATGAGATCAATATCAATTGTTGTACAACTTTATCTGATTCGAACTCTTTTTGAATTTTTTACATATTTGTTTATGTAAATTGTTCAGATGAACAGTGCCATATCTAATGTTTTGAAACATGCATTTTTAACTGATTGCCAAGTGGGGTACTCTAATGTGTGCCAAGTGTACAATTTTTTTTTGAGTATAAATAGGGTTCGAAACCTTATTTCCCACTTTTCACTATTTGGTATTGTTTCAAACACTCTCAAGAGAACACTGTTCATCTTCCACTTTATCGATCCTTCATCTGCTTGATTCATCCTCATCAGGTAAACATTTCTATCGAAATTACTCTTATCAGATTCGAAAATGTAATACGAATCATTCTATACGAATGGTTTGTTTGATTGTAAACATTTACTATGCTAATCTGTAAAATCAAAAAGTTTACTGTTCATCATCGTGCTCATATGAACATGAATTCGAACCATACCTGATTCGAATTCATGAACATTGTTGAATTCGAACATGATTTCGAATCGTTCTTGTTTCGAATTCATGAAACATGTTAAGAAAGAATGCCTTTAGATTCGAATTCATATGTCATAATTTGAATTAGGGCTAAAGTGTTGAATTCGAATGCCTTTAGATTCGAATTCCTTTAGATTCGAATTCACATGTTATAATCTGAATTAGGGCTCAAGTGTTGAATTCGAATGCCTTTAGATTCGAATTCCTTTAGATTCGAATTCACATGTTATAATCTGAATTAGGGCTCAACTGTTGAATTCGAATGCCTTTGGATTCGAATTGGATGAATTCGAACCCTTATGGATTCGAATTGGATGAATTCGAACCCTTGTGGATTCGAATTGGATGAATTCGAACCCTTATGGATTCGAATTGGATGAATTCGAACCCTTGTGGATTCGAATTGGATGAATTCGAACCCTTGTGGATTCGAATTGGATGAATTCGAACCCTTGTGGATTCGAATTGATATTCAAAGACAAATCATGAATTCGAATGCACTATGATTCGAATTCTATACTTAGAAAATATTTTTCTTTCAAATTTTTTTTCAAAGACTAATTCTGTAAGAACTATTATCAACAGGTAAAATGGTTAATCAAGAAGAACAAAGTCACATTCAAGGCTTTGATGATCATATTCCAAGTCTTCCCGAACCGACACACGATGTACCTTTACCGTCAACACGATCAGTACATCAATCCCAAGCCGGAATTCATCCAGATAATGCTATCATTCATCCGATCAACTATATTGCGATCATTCCCAACAATCATCACATTGATTTTGATCACATCAACATTCATCCAGTGATAAAGGAAGTGCTCAGGAATCATCCGTTAGCATACGCATTAACGAATACTGTCGTTGTGCCTATGCTATATTTACAGCAAGCATGGAAGACAATAACAACAACTATGGAAGATGGAAGACCAATTTTTGTATTCCAAATAGACAACTTCATCACAAAGCTTGATTTCCAAAGACTAAGAATGATTCTGAGGCTACCTGAACCTGATTCACGAGAAGGAAAGACTGAGTTTGATCCTTTTCCATCTGAAGAAGAAACGTTTGAAGGAATACGTGCTATGGGATACACTGGAAACTTAACTCGGGTGAAGGAATTCCATAAGGCGAACCTACCACCGTTATACTATACAATCTTCTCCATTATTAATAG
The DNA here is from genome assembly GCA_033807775.1 of Saussurea involucrata. NCBI lineage: Eukaryota > Viridiplantae > Streptophyta > Magnoliopsida > Asterales > Asteraceae > Saussurea > Saussurea involucrata. The sequence goes on from CM066312.1 coordinate 26,298,734, forward strand.
ATGCTTATCTGCTAAACATGCCGGAACAGACAGTGTCAGCGTCGGATTTCTGAAGCTATTTCATGCAGTAGTGTATGATCTTCATGTAGATTATGCAGCTATTTTCTGGCATGAACTGAATGAGAAGATAGATCTTCGCCGACAAAACAAGGGAAAGCCTTATGTTCCATATATGAGGTTTCTTCAGATTATCATTCATAGCATGCTTCGTTCTAACAGAGAAATTCCAAGACGAGCAAATCATCCTTCTGTGCCCGAGAAAGCTATGCAGTATCTTCAGTTTCGTAAAACTGAATTTGATTATGAGATGCCGTTACCTGAAGGATTTCTTCGATACGCGGATCAGGACGTTGAGTGCATTATCGAGTATAGAGAGTCTATGGTCCAGCCAGAACCGGAGGGACCTACCCCAGACTCAACCCCTAGGCGAGAGGAGTCGGTGAGTGTTCAGGATGCACGGGCTACTGAACGGGGAGAGTCGAGGGAAAACACCGAGAGGGGAACTGGTGGGGATCATACATCTGTATTTGAAGATACAGGGTCATCGTCCGAGGACACACATACAGATGATCTTGTACAACACGATTCTGAGGGAGAAATTCCTAAACACATTGGGGATCCTCCTTTAGTTGAGTACTCTAGTGATAGTACAGAGTCTGATAATGCGTCTGATTCAGCGGAGGAACATCGTGATGGTGATGAAGATGACAACGATGATAATGATGATGATCAAGGGAATGCTGGAAATATTGGTGCTGATGCTACTACTGAAGAAAACTGGTTTGGTAACGTTTCTGATATCTTTGAATTTCCACAATTGAATATGTCAGATAATATTAATGTGGAAAGCTTAAACTTTGATGACATGCCTTTAATGTCGACTCAAGTTAGTGAAGGAACGGAAGGCATAAGGAGACCCGAGGGAGTATCAGTTGAAAATATATGTGAGACTGTGAGAGAAACTGAAGAAAAGAATATGGAGAGTGTGAAAGATATCCAAACTGTCTATTCCAGAAGGGCAGCCACATCCACCACCAGATCTCATTTGTTGGGATCAGGTGTTGAACAAGTCGTTACTCGCCCAGTAACGCAATTGCACACCTCTGCCAGCTATTCAGCTTCTTCTTCACAAGAAACTGTCTCATTTTCTCACGGGGTTTTAGCACAAACACTATCTGGATCTCGTTCGGAGATTCCGGATATTGAAGCAAAGCGACTTCCTCCCCAGTCCTCGACCTTCTTTCCTGCACAAAGTTCGAGTCTAGTGCCTGTTCCTAATATATTTGATTCTTTGAATAGGACACTTTCAGGAACATCTGATGCGCGCCTTCGTGACTCATCCGGAACACTCAGAGTAGATTCTTTTACAGGACTACAAGGACAGAGTGGAAATCCTACCAGTGCTAACACTATGCCAACACTGATTGTAGGTAACACAGTTGCAACAACTGTTGTGTCAACGGCAAACCTAAGTGGTGCCGGTGTTACGTTACCCGTCTTTGTGACAAGGGAAAACTTCGATGGCGCCCTAAAGGACATTGAAACTATGTTCATCCGGGAGTTACAAGGTGTGAAGAATCAGTTGAAGGGAAAAGAACCGATGACTTATGAGCCAGCTGTACGTCCTCGTCCAGAAATCTATCTGGCTCCGCCTCGAGTACCTCAGTCTTCTCCTATGCAACAACCACCAGTGGATCAAAGTGTTGATGAATTAAGGGATTTATTCTATGCCAAACTGATGTCTATGAGTCCTGAAGATCAGCAAAGTAAAACCTTGTTATCTCTACTTCAGAATTTCCAATCTACTCCAAATCCACTTCCACCTACACCTTCAGTTACACCCACACAGTTTCAAGCATTATCCAAAGAGTTATCTACTTTCAAGTCTGAAGTTGTGAAATCTTTAAGTGATATGAAGCAGTCAATTGTTGAGTTGAAAGCATTAATGGAACAGTCGTGTAAGACTCAAGCTCAGAGTACTAAAAGAAGACATGATCAGGATCCCGATGATCATGATCATGAGGGGGAGATGAGTAAGAAGAGAAGAGCTGAGTCAGAAAGCTCTCAAGGTCAGAAAAAGAATCCGACTGTTGCTGAAATATCTAAGATGTTTGAATCAGGTGCTATGGGTGATCAAAGCGGAAAACAGATCGTATTATATGTTGATCCGAATATAGAACCAACGGTTGAAAAGCCTGAGGTAAATGAGAAGGAGATAAGAGAAGTGGTTGATCGATTCGTGCAATCTGTGGAGTTGATTGAAATTAGTTCTGATGATGAGGAAACTGATGAAAGTGCAAGAGCTTATGATCGGTATTGGAAAGTTAAGGAGGAAGAAGAACCACTTTTGGTATTTACTTATGAACCAGAAGATCAAGGTGTTGGATTTAATGAAGAAGAGGTTGATATTTTGTCAGAGATATATGGGCCACAAACTCCTGAAGAAATAATCTTTAGCCCTGTACACTCACCCGAACATATCTCAACCACTTTGATGTCAGAACAACCTTCTGTTACACCTATAACCATCAACCTTAACCAATCTACTTCAACTCAAACCACTATACCTGTATCTGAACCACATCATTCTCATGATCCATTATCTAAAGAGCCAAAATCCGAAGAGACTGATCCTCAATCCACTACATCTTCAATACCTCCTATCATTCCTAGTCATGATGAAGCTGGTCCTTCTAATCCTGCTGATCAACCTGGTCCTTCATCCTCACGGAGCAGAAAATTGACTGAACTTGAACAACGACAAAGAACTTTGTATTTGAGAACACCTTTCCTAGAAGAAGAAGAAAGAAGACTGTTTGTGCACAGAATCAGAACTTTGAATCCCTACGCTGTGTTGGGTATTACAGATCAAACAGCCGAATACAAGTTCGAATATATGTACTTTCTAAGGGACAAGTGTCAAAAGAAAAGAGAGGTGAGGAGCAAGAAGTTGATTGTGTCTATAAAGGAGGTAACAGCTAGACTGTATTACAAGTTGTGGTATCCAGAGTTTCTTGTTCAAAGGCAAGATTGCAGAGATTATAGATTTACTGAAGCTGATTTCTGTCATTTAACCATGGAAGATTTTGAGTTCTTGTATCATCATTTTAGAGATCTTCAGATCAGAAGGGAAAACGTAACTCTTGCTTTGAATGCCATTAAGAGATTTCTGAGAAGACACGTTTTATTCACACAGTGTCATGATTTGCAGATGGGTGTGGAAAGCTATCAACCAAGAATAAATCTGTTAAGACCAAATCAAGAATTGACTGGATTGATGAGGATGCCTTTATATTGTGTGATTGGAGAACCAGAGTTTGGTGTTGTGTTCAGTAATGGTGCAAACAAGATATTCATTCGGTTTAATGAGTTGGAAAAATATTCTGATGGTACGCTTAAAATTGTAAGACTTCAGTTAGTCGAAAAGCTCAAAAGACATGATGCTGAACGAAAAGTTAATTGGATGTCTTCAAGACCTAGAAGAGTTTTGTCAAGAGCCATTGAAGAGATAGATGAAAAATTGAGCTTCAGAATGGCTATGCGAAGGATTGAAACGCATCTTGGGTTTCGAAGTAGAAGAAGACCCTTTCTGCCTTGATAGCTAAGGGGGAGATTGTTAGGGCATTTTTGTAGCTATCAAGACAGTATTAATATCTTGTACTGTTTCTCCTTAGTAGAGGCATGGGCTTGTCATGTCCTACTATATAAAGGAGTTCCTTTGTTATTTTGTATAACAACTTGAAGCATTTGTCATTTTACACTTTGAAATAAATATATGGATGACAAGATTGCTCTCTAGATTCTCTCTACACTTGTTCATTACTTTGTGCTAGATTTGGGATTTATCACACTTACCCAGAAATCGATTGAAATCTAATCAAGACGCGCAATTAGAAATTCTAAACCAATAGATATCTTCTATACATGATTACCAACACAATATGTAAGGGACTTACCTCAAAATCGCTTCCAACGAAATCAATCGAAGCCCTAACCGTAGGTTTCGGCCACTGCTTCTTTTCGCCTCCAGAACTCCCGCACACACACACACTCTTTCTATTTTAGGTATCTGATGAGTGTAGAGGCTTAAGAGATAATATAGGTCCAACTTACCTTCTTGGCTCAAACTATTCCAAAATGACCCAAAACACCCTTAACCTTATAACTTATCTCAAATTAACCAAATCATTATATCTTATGGTTAAATTAATTTAACGGATAGGTAAAATATCTAACGGACTTACCCGGGGTATTACAGGTTTTTCTCACAACTTTTCCTCAGTGAGAACACCGCAACAAAATGGAGTCGCTGAATAAAGAAATAGAACGATCATTGAAGCTGCACGATCAATGCTCAGCGATTCTCACCTGCCTACTCAGTTTTGGGCAGAAGCTGTCAACACTGCTTGTTTTACGCAAAACAGGTCGCTGATAGTCAAAAGATTCAAAAAGACAGCCTATGAACTTTTTCATGGGAGAAAGCCTTCAATTAGCTTTCTTCACATCTTTGGATGTCAGTGTTTCATACTGAACAACAGAGATGCCCTTGGAAAGTTTGATCTTAAGGCTGATGATGGAATCTTTCTTGGATATTCTTCAATCTCCAAAGCCTTCAGGGTCTTCAATCGTAGAAGACAGACTGTAGAAGAAACGATTCACGTCACCTTTGACGAATCCTATTCAGCGAATTCTAGACCTTCTGCAAATACTGAAGAACTGAATCAATGGATGTTTTCACATCTTGGTGATTCAGAAGATATTCCCACTCCTCATACTCATACCATTGAAGATGATGGTCCTACTATCATCCCAAACATGCAGACTAGTGAAGCTGAAACTTCATGGGTCTCAGTTGTTCCTCTAAACCCTATGCCTGCTTCTGAACAAAATGTCTCAAACATTCCATCTACTTCTCAGCAATCAGTGAATGTAATGACACCTGCACCTACTCCTTTCTTGACTGATATACCAGAAGTTGTTGAAGCCTCATCTTCAGCCCCTCCAGTTCAGGTTGAGTCAGCGACTCATGCTCCGGCTCAGCGATGGACTATTAATCACCCAATTGATCAAATACTTGGTGATCCAAACACTGGTGTTCAGACTCGACGAAGTGCATGTAACATTTGTTTATTTGTTAACTTTATTTCTCTGATTGAACCAAATAAAACAGATGATGTCCTCCAAGATCCAAACTTGGTCAGCGCTATGCAAGAAGAGCTGACAGAATTTGAAAGAAACAAAGTTTGGAAGCTTGTTCGAAGACCAACTGACAAGACAGAGATAGGCACTAAATGGGTCTATCGAAACAAGTTGGACGAACATGGAACTATAACCCGCAACAAGGCTCGTCTTGTTGCTCAGGGATACAAACAAGAGAAAGGTATAGACTACGACGAAACATTTGCTCCAGTAGCAAGACTAGAATCTATTCGTCTATTCTTTGCCTACGTTGTACACAAAGACTTTAAAGTTTATCAAATGGATGTTAAGTCAGCGTTCCTCAATGGATAGCTGAATGAAGAAGTCTACGTGGAACAACCTACAGGATTCTCAGATCCTAAGCATCCAGGTTATGTTTATAAACTGGATAAGGCACTTTACGGCTTAAAGCAAGCTCCTCGTGCATGGTATGACACTTTCTCTACTTATCTCCATATTGAACAATTTGAGCGTGGTAAAATCGATAAGACTCTATTCTTCAGGAAAGTAAAAGGTCATATTATTCTTGTTTAGATATATGTTGATGATATTATATTTGGTTCTACTAACCCTGACCTTTGTACTCGTTTCGCTGATAGAATGAAAGCAGAGTATAAAATGAGTATGATGGGTGAGCTAACATATTTCCTTGGTCTCCAGATAAAACAAAATGAAAAGGGAACTTTCATTAATCAGGGAAAGTATGTTAAAGATATGCTGAAGAAATTTGATTTAACTTAGAGTTCAGCTATGAAAACCCCTATGGCACCGCCGCTGACACTAAACAAGGATTCTTCTGGAATACCTGTTAATGTCACGACATACCGTGGGATGATCGGCTCTCTTTTGTATCTTACAGCTAGCCGACCTGATATTATATACGCAACCTATTTGTGTGCACGATATCAAGCTGAACCTAAGGAATCTCATATGATCGCTGTAAAGCGAATCTTTCGTTACCTTAAGGGTACTCCTAACCTAGGTCTTTGGTATCCCAAAGATTCAGGGTTTGATCTAATCGCCTATTCAGATAGTGATTTTACAGGTTACAAATTGGATAGGAAAAGCACCACAGGAGGCTGTCAGCTCCTGGGTGGAAAGCTGGTGAGTTGGACAAGTAAAAAGCAAAGGTTTTGGTTAGGAAAAGCACCACAGGGTTTGATCTAATCGTCTTAAATCTGCTGATTTTGGTGGACTGATAACTAAGGTTCGTATGCGAATTCATAATTGGAAGATGAAGTTTCTCTCGTTTGGTAGAAGAAAACAACTTGTTAAATCGGTGTTGCAATCTTTGCAATTGTATTGGATGGCGGTCTTTGTTATTCCCTCGGGGGTGATCCATGCCATTGAGGCTCTTTTCCGCAACTTCTTATGGGCTCAAGGGGGTGACTCAAGGGGTAAGTGTCGCATTGCATGGAGTGATGTGTGTACGCCATACATAAATGGTGGTCTCGGTTTCAAAAGGCTTGCTACTTGGAATCGTGCTCTTCTTGCTAAAAATTGTTGGGATCTTCTGAACCGGCGCCGTTCCTTATGGGTTCGATGGGTGTATGTTCATTGTATTCGTAACAATCAGTTTTGGCTTGTGAGGCCCTCCACTCGTTGGTCGTGGGTGCTTGTTAAGATTATGGAGTTGCGGCCACGCATCCGTAGGTTCTTGTGGTTTCATGTTGGAGATGGTAAGAATATTAATGCCTGGGAGGATAATTGGTTAAATTGTGGGCCATTATCTTCTATTGTTTCTTACCGGGTTGCGAGTTCGTTGGGTATTTCGAATTCTTCCTCGGCGCGTGATGTCATAGTGGCCACTAATGGAAGTTGGCCAACTAATTGGCTGGTTCGGTTTAATGAGCTAAATACTTCCCCTCTTCCTTCTTTGCATGACCAGGTTCGTGATCAATTATACTGGCGAGACGTAAATGGAGCTCATATTGATTTCTTGGTTTCTGAGGCGTATAAATCCATTGATGGGCCTCGGTTGATTGTGCCTTGGCATAGAGCGGTGTGGTTTAAAGGCCATATACCAAAACATGCGTTTTGTATATGGTTGGCTTGTTTAAAAAGACATCCTACACAGGATCGAATTCGTTTGTGGAAACATGATCCTCCTGACATGAAATGTGCGTTTTGTAAACAATGTATGGATTGCCCATATTCGATGGAGGTGTGGTCGCAGGTTCGTGCAAAGGTGTCTTGGGGTGGGTTCCCTACGGTGTGGGGGGACATCCTTACAGCGATTGGTGATGTTCAATCTGCCCCTCGAAGACGCTTATCCACCGGTTGGCTTTGTCAGCTTCGGTGTATTTTGTTTGGCAGGAGCGGAACCGAAGGCTTTTTACGGATAATGCTAGGACGGTGGTCCAGTTGGTGAAAGAGATTCTTGAGGTCATCTTGCTTCGTGTGGCTTGGAAGGAAAGGATTACTGATGTTGTACTCCATGATGGGTGATTGGCCGAAGGTGCGTTTTGAAGATGATGTGTGGCGGATTTTCTGGAGTGCTTATTTTCTGATTTCTTTTTCTAGTATTATGTACTCCGTTTGCTTATGTCTCTTTTGGCTTCTTGTTGCTTGGTATGGTGTTGTTACCAAGTTTTATTGTTTTGTAGCCTTTTGGTGTTGGATTGTGGCTTTGGCCTTCTTTTTCCTTGTTTTATAAAATTGCCTGGAGTTTTTCCGCTAAAAAAAAAGCAAAACTCAGTGTCCACCTCCACCGCTGAAGCTGAATACGTAGCTGCTGCAAGCTGTTGTTCTCAGGTCTTGTGGATGAGAAATCAACTACTGGACTATGACCTTCAGCTCTCGAAGATTCCAATCTATTGCGACAGCACTAGTGCCACCGCTATAGCCAACAATCCAGTGCTACACTCAAAGACCAAACATATCGAAATCAGGTATCATTTTATCATAGATCATGTGATGAATGGTGATATAGAACTTCACTTTATCCCAACTGATTTTCAGTTAGCTGATCTTTTCACCAAACCTCTTTATGAGACAAGATTTAACTTTCTCATCAGCGAGCTTGGAATGTTGAACTTTGAAGAATAAACTCTTCAGCAGTTGGCATTTGATCAGCGACAGGATAAAACCAGCTTGTATAACCCATTCTATCATCTTCTCTCTGAACAAACTTGATTCGGTGATGTTAAGGTATGATTTCTCTTTACTCGCTGACATTCGCAAATGAATGCAAGATTTCAAAACAAATTGTATCGCTGAATATCTCTTCCTTATCAGCAATACTTTGAAATTTCTAAAACCTAACACTGATATTTCTATTCAGTGCTTCATATTTTTCAAAAAGCGTCCCTGAGCTTTCAAAACCTCAGAGACATCCTAAAATATGAAAGGACATTTGTGACGTAATCAAACGGATAAACCCTGGCACGTTCTTTTTCTGACACACGTTTGCAAGTTTCATTTACCATCCAATCAAATGCAAACACGTGTCCGTGTCATGATGAAAAACTTTCCCGCTCTAGTTTTTCTCTCTCTCTCTCTCTCTAATCTCACTATATAAACACATTCGGGTGTATATTTTTCCTTTACGCGAACAACTTCTTCTTCAAGAAAAGATTTACTGTTGCATCTCGAATTCTCGTTTCAAGAACTGTTCATCTTCTTCTTCGACAACAAGGTTAATATTCTTATTATTTACCTGTTTTAACTTGTTTCTGATCTTGTCATTGTTTCTACAAGATCAAACAAAAGAACTTTTTAAAATGAAATCATTTTCTTTCATGATTTTATGAACACAATCTTCATGGTTGTTCTTCAAGTTTAAATCTAAAATCTTAAACTTGTTCTTCATATGTTTTTCCAGAATCCTTATCTCTAAAAGAAACTGGAAAATAAGACATTCACTAGTTCTTGTCTCTTTTTGTCAAAACTAGAAAACCATAATCTTCATTAAGACATTTTTGGTCTGAATGAAATGGACAATAATAAATACCATCTTATTTTGGAATGTCTTTCCACATTAAGAATGTATTCTTTATCTATATTCTTTGGTTGACATGATAAACAGCAATGGCATCTTCTACTGCTGCCCCTACTGCTGAGAAATCACCTGCTGCTGAGAAACTGACTCTCCCCAAAGCTCCTCAGGTCAAGTTCACTCTTGAGAAAATCACTTTCAACAACAACAACCTCTATGCGCTTTTCGATTTTCCTCCTCGAAAGCATGTCACGCATCTGGATGATGCTGTGAATTTTCTGAAAACCTGCTGCTTATCCAAAGCCCTAACCTTTGTACCCCCTGCTCATAAATTCCTTCTATCTCAGTTCTGGTATACTGTCAGAACAGCTCATGTTCCTTCACCCAAAGACCCTAAGAAACTCCTTGATGTCATTCTATGTGACACCAAATTTGGCACAACCAAAATCAACCCCGCCATTATCAGGCGTGCACTCAGCCTACCCACTGCCACCAAAGAAAAACCCTTTGTCTCTCTGTCTAACCACAAAAACCATGCTGATAGGGAAGCCATGTAACATCCCTTATCCCATATACACGACATATCACACAATATAACACAATTAGATATAACAAACAAACTTCACTTTACATGTACGGTCCGGTAGTCTTTTACAAATAGAAAGAAAACATTTGAAATACAATCCTTGTGCTATTTGCATCCATAACACTTAACATTCCATTACAACTACTAAATAAGTCAAAAGCTTCGTCTTATAGTCTTCCTTACTAGCCATCCATCTCATACTCTACTTACTTGCCCTTACTTGATCCGCCACCTGGAATACATATTTTTAAAACAAAATGAGGGTTAGACCTGTTGGTCTAAGTGAGAAACCCCTGTTAGTTTAAAAACCATTTATATAAACTTCATTCATATAAATCACGCCACATAATTACATATATCCAATTAAGCTCACACATCGTGTACCATTCCTTCTCATTTCCTCCTGGCCATATTAGTGGTAGCAAGCCAACTAATAATATACAACGCTGTACAACATCTACAGCCAAACAACGCTATACAAGTTCTATAGCCAATCACACCGGTCTTAAACCCGGCCAACGTATTATAACACTTTTATAATACACATGTAAATACAATATCTCACTATATTGTAATTCGCATAAACACATAATCACTAATTATCACATTCCCAAACCATACGTATGTATTCCAGTTGAAATTACTTTTAAAGTAAAACTCACCTGATTGCTTATTAACACGTTTCCAAGTCTTCTTAACCGGTTCAGCCTTTTACCCATAATTCACAAGATATGTAACACATAGATACAGACATCTCTTTACCACATAAAACACATAAGTCTTACTAAGGCTAACAACTCTAAAGAGCTCAAACCCTCAAATGTTGCCCCCAAACTCGTACTCAAGTCAAGACTACAGGATAGTCAGTCCTCATTCACTCCCTATCTAGTGGTTAACTAAATACAGGTTACTGGATACTTGACAGCATCTAAAACTCTCAAAAATGGCCAAACAGCAAAAGTATCCGGATACCACAAGTTACCCGGACAACATGACTTTTCCGGACAACATGACTTTTCCGGACAACATGACTTTTCCGGACAACTATAGAAAAGAGAGATTTTCCCGGATAAAGGACTCGTCCGGACACCTTCAAACAGTACCCGAACAACATCAACAAAACTACCCGGACACCACCAACAGTGCTATCCGGACACCTTCAACGTATCCGGACACCACTGTCGGTTTACCCAAAATTCACCCAGAAATCGGCTGAGGTTTACACCAGTTCGATTATGTCGATTCTAGACCGATAGAAACAATCTACTAACCATTATAAACATAATTAGTAAAGGAAACATACCTGTAACTACTTCCAATTGCACCAAATTGAAACCCTAATTCTAAAACCTCTTTTCTTCTTTTTTCTTCCTTTCTCCACAAAACACACACACACCTTATGATAATATCTGATTTTCTGATTTTTATGAATTATCTGATTTACCAATAGATAATATCTAACCAATATTTATCCTCTAAACCCTAAACTATCCATTAATGACCCAAAACACCCTTAACTCCTAATTTAACCCAAACTTACCCTAAACTTCCAACTTTAAAGTTAATTAAATTTAACGGAATGGGGATTTAACTAACGGACTTACCCGGGGTATTACATCATCTCCCCCTTAAGAGAATTCCGTCCCGGAATTCGGTTAGGCAAAAAGGTGAGGGTATTTGGTTCTCATTTCCGATTCGGATTCCCACGTGGCATCCTGACCTCTATGATGCCTCCACTGAACCTTCACTTGCCTGATCTCCTTATTCCGCAGCACTTTGACTTTATGATCAACTATTGCTTCCGGTTCTTCCACATAATTCAGGCTTTCGTCGACTTGTATCTCTGGTAGGGAGACTGCCTGATCTTGAGTAACTAAACACTTTCGGAAGTTTGATACGTGAAATGCATTATGAATTCTGCTCAACTCTGGTGGAAGATCTAATCTGTAAGCTACCTCCCCGATCCTTTCAGTGATTGCAAATGGTCCAATATGCCTTGGGCTAAGCTTACCCTGTCGACCGAATCTGATGACTCCTTTCCATGGCAAAACCTTTAACATTACGTAATCCCCAACTTGAAATTCCAACGGCTTTCGACGGCGATCAGCGTAACTCTTCTGTCTATCTTGAGCCACTTTCAATCTTTCTCGGATCTGTGTAACCTTATCGGCGGTTAACTGAACTATTTCCGGCCCCACTAACTGTTTCTCTCCCACTTCGTTCCAACACAGAGGCGTTCGACATTTCCTACCATACAGTACTTCAAACGGTGCCGCTTGTATGCTGGAATGATAACTGTTGTTGTAAGCGAATTCGATTAACGGCAAATGCTTATCCCACGATCCCCCAAAATCAACAATACAAGCCCGGAGCATATCTTCTAAGGTCTGAATTGTTCGTTCACTCTGTCCATCTGTTTGAGGATGATACGCCGTACTTAACTTTATTTGAGTCCCCATTTCCCTTTGAAAGCTTCTCCAAAATCTTGAAGTAAAACGACTATCACGATCAGAAATGATCGAGATTGGAACTCCATGTCGAGTTACTATTTCATTAATGTATAACTTAGCTAATCGCTCCAATGAATCGGTTTCCTTTATTGGTAGGAAGTGTGCAGACTTTGACAACCTGTCGACGATCACCCAAATAGAATCGAATCCCTTCGGAGTTCTTGGTAGCTTTGTGATAAAGTCCGTGGTAATCTGCTCCCACTTCCACATAGGTATTTCTAGTCGTTGTAGTTGACCTTGATGTTCGATCTTTACCTTCCTACAAGTATCACACCGTTCTACATACTGAGCAATCCCTCTTTTTATCCCCGGCCACCAATAGAATTGCTTTAGGTCTTTATACATCTTGTTTGTACCTGGGTGAATAGAGAAACGGGATTGATGAGCTTCTTGTAAAACACGATCACGTAACCCACCCAAACGAGGTACCCACACTCTGTTTCCCAGACACAATAACCCCCGATCATCTTTTACTAGCAATGCTGACATCCCCGCTAACCGTTCTGATTTCATATGTTCATCCTGATAAGCCTCCACTTGACACTTCTGCAATTCGTCAGATATGTTGGGTAGGAGTTCAGTTCGTATTGAAATAACTTTTATTGTTCCACTCCTTTCTTGACGACTGAGCGCATCTGCCACTACATTCGCCTTTCCCGGGTGATAAAGGATTTCACAGTCGTAATCATCCAGCAATTCCAACCATCTCCTTTGTCTCATATTTAGTTCCTTCTGATCAAAGAGATGTTGAAGACTCTTGTGGTCAGTATAAATCTGACATTTGGAACCATACAGATAATGTCTCCAAATCTTTAACGCGAAAACGACTGCAGCAAGCTCCATATCGTGCGTAGGATACTGCCGTTCATGATCCTTCAGTTGGCGAGAAGCATAAGCTATAACCTTTCCACGCTGCATAAGCACACAACCCAATCCCAATTTATACGCATCACTGTAAACGACAAAGTCTTCAGAACCTTTAGGTAGTGATAGAATTGGCGCGCTGCATAGTTTCTCTTTCAATATTCTGAATGCCTCGTCCTGTTCCGCTTTCCATTCAAACTTCAAATTCTTTCGGGTCAGCTTAGTCAAAGGCGTTGCGATACGAGAGAAGTCCTTTATGAATTTCCGATAGTAACCGGCCAAACCCAGAAAACTGCGTACCTCGGTTGCTGTCTTGGGCTGTTCCCACTTTTCAACTGCTTCTACTTTCATCGGATCGACTTGTATACCTTTCTCAGAAACCACGTGCCCCAGAAATTGTACTTTCCGTAACCAGAACTCACATTTTGAAAATTTTGCATACAACCTTTCCTTCTTCAGCAGCTCTAGAATCAAACGAAGATGTTGCGCGTGCTCTTCCTTGGATCGAGAATAGTTAAGAATATCATCGATAAAAACAATTACAAATTTATGGAGATACGGCTTACATACCCGATTCATCAAATCCATAAAGGCAGCTGGAGCGTTCGTCAATCCAAATGGCATTACTAAAAATTCATGATGACCATACCTCGTTCGAAAAGCAGTCTTTAAAACGTCTTCTTATTTAACCTTCAGCTGGTGATAACCGGACCTTAGATCAATCTTGGAGAAATAGCAAGCTCCAACTAACTGATCAAATAGATCATCAATTCGGGGTAGCGGATACTTGTTCTTTATCGTGCGCTTATTCAATTCTCGGTAGTCAATACACATTCTCATCGACCCATCTTTCTTTTTCACAAATAACACTGGTGCTCCCCACGGCGAAGAACTAGGTCTGATGAAACCCTTATCGGATAGATCTTGTAGTTGTGCCATCATCTCTTTCATCTCTGGAGGTGCCAAACGGTACGGTGCACGGGCTACAGGAGTGGCTCCAGGAATTAAGTCTATACCGAACTCGACTTGTCTAACTGGCGGAAGACTGTTCAAGTCTTCAGGGAATACTTCGGGGAATTCACTAACGATAGGAATATCTTCCATCCTAATCTTTTCCGGCTTAACATCTATCACGTAAGCCAAGTAACTCTGACAACCCTTATTCACACACTTACGTGCCTTTACTAGTGATATAAGACAGGACTGATGATTCCTACGATCACCATAAATCACTACCGGTCCTCTCTCAGGCAATACAACATTTATTATCTTCTTGTCACACACTATATTAGCCTGATTCTCAGCCAACCCGTCCATTCCCACTACTACATCAAATTCTATCAAAGTTATAGGAAACAATTGTATAGGCACTCCACACCCCTCTATATTAATCACACAACCCTCAAATACTTCACTAACCGACACTTGGTTGTCATTTGCTGTATCTACTAATAGAGAATGATCTAACATTTTAGGTTTCAAACACAAACAAGCAGCAAATGCAGGAGACACAAACGATCGGTTTGCACCGGAATCAAATAACACCTTAGCACGTGTAGAGTTTATCAAAAATGTACCTGTGACCACATCTGGAGTTTCCTCCGCTTCTTTCTCAGTCATCTGAAATGCGCGACCTCTGGTTACTGGCGGTTCCAGTCTTGGCACTACTGGTTTAACATTGCTGGCCTGCCTGATGACCCACCTTGCTGCATCCTCCCTCGCGGACAGTTTGACTGGAAATGATCCGGAGAATTGCATAAGAAACATAGCCGCGTTACCTTACAATCCTTAATGACGTGCCCAGTCTTCCCACACTTATAACATGCTCGCAAATCACCTTGGCAGTTTCCTTGATGGACACGATTGCACTTCGGACATGGTCTTTCCGCTGGTCGAAACGGCGGACGGTTATCATACCTCTGAAATCGGGACCTCTTCGGATCATATTGTGGTCCTTCCCACTTTCTCTTTCCGATACTCTTATCTCCCGTGTCCCTTCTCATATCTCGTTCAACATTTTCCGCTGCATCAACTGCAGCTGAAAAGGTATCGGGTCCCTTTGCAGTCACTAACCTTCTAATCTCTGAGTTCAACCCAAAGATAAACCTTTCTATCTTCATCGCTTCTGTAGCGACATAGTATTCTGCAAATCGAGATTTTTCCAGAAAGCTAGCAGTATAATCTCGAACGGATAAGCTTCCTTGTTGCAAATTCATGAATTCTCCTTCCAGTTGTTTGACGGCTGCTTGGGGACAAAATGCGTTCCTGTAGACTATCACAAATTCTTCCCAAGAGAGGGTAGAATAAACATCGGGTCCTTTTGAATGAATAAACGATTCCCACCAATACAACGCATCTCCTTTCAACATGGTTGCCCCGTACAATACTCTATCTTCGTCCGCACACTTACTCGTTTTAAAAATGGCTTCAATTTCCTTCATCCACCTCATTGCTTTCACCGGATCCCGATCCCCTGAGAATGTCGGAGGCTTGCAGCTAAGAAACATTTTGTAATCACATCTTCTCATTACCGGTAAGACCGTTGGGGTAATTGGCATCTCCTCTTCAAGAGTAGGGTCTGGTCTTTCTGTTTCAGTATTATGAGCTTGGTTGAGCATAGCTTGAATATTGTCTTGTAATCTCCCCATTTCTGTCATTAAATCAGCTCTGGTAATGAAATCCGTACTATTTTGTTGAGTTCTACCTCCGGTTCTACCTCCAGCTCCACCTCGAAGTCTACCTCCAGTTCTGCCCCCTGTTCTGCCTCCCCTGTCCCCTGTTCCTACTGGCGGATTAGTTCTGTTTGGATTTCTTCCTCCTCCTCGATTCGAATTTCTTGTACCACTTGCCATTCTGTAGATTTAAACAAGATTAATATACACATAAGCACATACCCCATATAACAAGGTATTCCAGTTCAAACATGTACCTGTATGATCACGATTACACTGGCCAGGTGTAATATGAAATTACCTTACATGATGTTCCTTCTACCTTTTATACTTCATCATCCCAAGGTTCTATAATGATAGGGACATCCTACTTCACATGCAGTTTAAGTCTAGGTACAGATACAAATACCTAAATCCCTTAAACTAAGGCTCTGATACCATTTGTAACATCCCTTATCCCATATACACGACATATCACACAATATAACACAATTAGATATAACAAACAAACTTCACTTTACATGTACGGTCCGGTAGTCTTTTACAAATAGAAAGAAAACATTTGAAATACAATCCTTGTGCTATTTGCATCCATAACACTTAACATTCCATTACAACTACTAAATAAGTCAAAAGCTTCGTCTTATAGTCTTCCTTACTAGCCATCCATCTCATACTCTACTTACTTGCCCTTACTTGATCCGCCACCTGGAATACATATTTTTAAAACAAAATGAGGGTTAGACCTGTTGGTCTAAGTGAGAAACCCCTGTTAGTTTAAAAACCATTTATATAAACTTCATTCATATAAATCACGCCACATAATTACATATATCCAATTAAGCTCACACATCGTGTACCTTTCCTTCTCATTTCCTCCTGGCCATATTAGTGGTAGCAAGCCAACTACTAATATACAACGCTGTACAACATCTACAGCCAAACAACGCTATACAAGTTCTATAGCCAATCACACCGGTCTTAAACCCGGCCAACGTATTATAACACGTTTATAATACACATGTAAATAAAATATCTCACTATATTGTAATTCGCATATACCATACATATAAACACATAATCACTAATTATCACATTCCCAAACCATACGTATGTATTCCAGTTGAAATTACTTTTAGAGTAAAACTCACCTGATTGCTTATTAACACGTTTCCAAGTCTTCTTAACCGGTTCAGCCTTTTACCCAGAATTCACAAGATCTGTAACACATAGATACAGACATCTCTTTACCACATAAAACACATAAGTCTTACTAAGGCTAACAACTCTAAAGAGCGCAAACCCTCAAATGTTGCCCCCAAACTCGTACTCAAGTCAAGACTACAGGATAGTCAGTCCTCATTCACTCCCTATCTAGTGGTTAACTAAATACAGGTTACTGGATACTTGACAGCATCTAAAACTCTCAAAAATGGCCAAACAGCAAAAGTATCCGGATACCACAAGTTACCCGGACAACATGACTTTTCCGGACAACATGACTTTTCCGGACAACTATAGAAAAGAGAGATTTTCCCGGATAAAGGACTCGTCCGGACACCTTCAAACAGTACCCGGACAACATCAACAAAACTACCCGGACACCACCAACAGTGCTATCCGGACACCTTCAACGTATCCGGACACCACTGTCGGTTTACCCAAAATTCACCCAGAAATCGGCTGAGGTTTACACCAGTTCGATTATGTCGATTCTAGACCGATAGAAACAATCTACTAACCATTATAAACATAATTAGTAAAGGAAACATACCTGTAACTACTTCCAATTGCACCAAATTGAAACCCTAATTCTAAAACCTCTTTTCTTCTTTTTTCTTCCTTTCTCCACAAAACACATACACACCTTATGATAATATCTGATTTTCTGATTTTTATGAATTATCTGATTTACCAATAGATAATATCTAACCAATATTTATCCTCTAAACCCTAAACTATCCATTAATGACCCAAAACACCCTTAACTCCTAATTTAACCCAAACTTACCCTAAACTTCCAACTTTAAAGTTAATTAAATTTAACGGAATGGGGATTTAACTAAC
Organism: Saussurea involucrata; assembly: GCA_033807775.1. NCBI lineage: Eukaryota > Viridiplantae > Streptophyta > Magnoliopsida > Asterales > Asteraceae > Saussurea > Saussurea involucrata. The sequence goes on from CM066312.1 coordinate 26,316,569, forward strand.
TGACTTACCCGGGGTATTACAAGCCATCACTGCATTCTTTGATGCAATGGGTTACGTATGGGAAACAGGGAGGGATAAACAACCTGAGAAGAAGCTGACCCTGATCAAGAAGTCTAAAATGCCGAGCGAGATGAACTTCATCTTCGCCCACTTGATAAGCTGCATGACAGCGAAGTCCGGCTCCTCTGATCAAGCCGCTCAACCTCAGCAACCATTGGGCTATGCATTGCTAAAAGGTCTCCATGTTGACTGGGCCTCGATCATCTACGAATATCTTGCGTTCAGAGTAGACATGGCTGATAGACCAACATGGGTTCTATATCCCAGATTCATCAGCGCCGTCTTTCTACAAGGACTTGGGGTCAAATACCCAAAAGAGGGTGATCTGAGACTCTCTCAGGTTGGCCCTAAGGTGCTCGACTTCAGCCCCATGCCAAACGAGGTACGTCTCTCTACTCTTTTCCCTCTTCTCAATCCTCCTTCTTCTACGTCTGCAGCTACTTCAGTGGTAATCCCCACCGCTGATACCCAGGCTGCACCCTCCACTCCTTCTCGTAAAAGGAAACATTCTACTACCCAACTTGATTCTCAAAGGATCAAGAAAACCAACGAGCAACCCTCCAAGCATAAACATGCTGAAGACTCCACGACTCATCTTCTAAAAGAGTCGCTGGATAGTTTCGTGGTACGCTCTGCCACAGCTGCTCAAGCCACCCCTTTCATCCCGACCTCAGTGTCTTTAAATACTGAGGTTGTAAACTTGGAACTGAACCCACATCCTTCAGCCTCTCTACAGACTGAAGTGATTGTCAGCGGATCAAACGCTGAACCCCGCACCCAACCAATCTTCTCGTCCTTCACTCCTCCCACTTTTTCTTTGGACACTCCACCAATTTTCCCAACGTTCTCAGGAACCAACGTCATCGTTCATGATTCAGCTGCTGATACTCTACATGCGATGATGGACACAAACTTTGGATCTGTAGGCACCTCCATGCGCCAAGGCACCCTCGAAGGCGACATGGAATACCATTCAGGGTTATGAGGCTTCGACAACTTCGCCAACCCGCCTGCAGGTATACACATAACTCAACCTACTCCTCTCTCAAAACCCCAAACTTCTGAGTTTTCCTCTGTTCATAATTAATAACTGTTTCAGGTCCTAATGTAGGGGATATCAACACCTCCCTGAAGGCCCTGGAAACAAAGGTGGAATCTTACAACACCACTTTCTCCACAAACTCTTCAGCGGTTACAGACGCTGGAGAGAACCTCAAAAAGTTGACCGAGGTAGTTGATGAGAAAGCCTCCAAAGCTGATATGGAGAAGGTGGATGGCAGTATAGGAACTTTTGCTACCACTCTCGTTGAAACTTCCACAAACATCAACAATCTAAACCTCACCAACACCACCCTGGCAACAAACTTCACCCCTCTGTCCAATGAAGTCACATCATTGAAGACATAGGTTGGTACTCTTAAGGGTGAGGTCATCACAGTCAAAGATCTCCTTCAGCAGATACTCAATCGCCTGGATGCCTCAAAGTCTCACTTTACTCAGGCCGATCGAGATGATCTCCAAAAGACCAGTCCTACTATTTCTGGCCTAGAAGCAAGAATAGTTGTGATTGAAACCTTCATGGGACTTACTGTCCTGGAAGACAGTAATCCTATGACTGCTGTTGCTGCTGATCAATCTGTTTCCTCCCTCACTCATGATGTGGAAGACGGGGAGAAAGCTGAAGATCTTCCCCATAATTCGGAGGGGGAGAAAAATGAAAATGTTGCTGCTGCTTCACAACCTCAGGGAGTTGAAAACCCTGAGGAAACCGAGAAACCTCCCTCTGTATCTGAGGGGGAGCAACTCGAAGAGCAACACAAGGAAGCTGTTGCTGACGTGACCGAACCTTACACTGATGAGGACGAGTCTGAAGAAGAAGCTGAAGACGAAGAACCTATCGACATCGATGATGAAGAACCATCATCATCCCCTAAACATGATGATGATGATGACGATTTCTTCTACGTCCAGCCTGTCGCAAATACCACAGCTCAAAAAGGGATTTCAATAAATGAACCTTCAGGGGAGACGACCAAGACAAAGCCTGCAGCGTCTGAAGTTGACAAAGGCAAAAACAAAGGCCTCTCTGAAGAAGGCAATATGACGATCTTGCTTCAAAAGCCAGTTTGTCAGGTACACTACTTTCTATTCCCTTATACTGCATCCCTCCTTTATCCCTTCTCAATCTCAATCCTTCTATCCATAAAACCTCTATACACTTAACCCCATTTTTTCTCTATCTCTTTCTTCCCATGTTCTTACTTAAACAATCGTTGTGTTTCAGCTAGTCCTCTCCCCTATTTGAGGATCCAGCTGAAGTCCCCACTGCCGCACCAACAATAATCCCAGCCACAAGAGCTGAAGAAATAATCCCGGTCTTGGATTTAATCACTGAGACCGATGAACCTGAAGAACAACTTCTCTCTCACAAAAACAGACCTTCCTTAGCTCCTCAAAAGCTAAGTGAAGAGGATCAGAAAAGGAGAGAAGAAATGATCAAGAAGTTCGAGGATCAGCGAATCATCCTCCCTCGCTCCAAAGTCCCTGTTCCCACAAAGTTCAGGTTATATAAGAAAGAGTTCGTTGATCATCTTAGAGCCACAAGATTACTCGCCGAAAAGAAGGAAGCTGAAGAAAAAGATAAGGCCCTCGCCATCCAGCTTGCCCAAGAATCGGTGAATGACCCCAAACTGAAAAGAGCCCCCATCGAAGACCAACTTAAGTTATGGGAAGACGCCCAGAAGATCGTTGAAGAAAAGACCAAGGTATCTGATTCTACCTTGGAATGATGCAAAGAAAGACTGCACTATCGATATCGGGCTGCAAAAATTCACAATGTATTCATCAGAGGAAAATCGACCATAGATGTTCCAATTGTTAAGGTCGATCTATTCAGAGAAAATGGTACCAAGGAAAATATCTACGCTGCTACAATCAATAAGTACGGTTTCTCTGAATGGTTGGAGATGCGAATAGCCATTCAGCGATCTACCTCATAATATAAGAGCCATGTCGAGAAAATCATAAATTCTCAGATCGACTGGGTTTCTTCTGTTGTGGATATTCCTCCTCCTCCTCCTCTTGCGACTCAACAAAGAAGGGCCTCTGCAAAGAAAAAGTCCAAACCATCAGATTCAGGTCCTCCTATCCGGAACGAAACAGGTATTGGTTTTTCACGTGCTGAAGTACTTGGTCCTGATCCTGATCTCTCAGCGCTGGATACCTCTCTGCCACCTGGTGAACGTTTCATCCCTGGTAAAGTCATAAGCGAACCTTATGGTATCTTCTTTCTCGACTACGATGAAGGACAACGTTTTCAACGTGTCTCTGAGCTTCCCATCACTCCCATCGAACAACTCAGGGATCTCATCTATTGGTGTGAATTCAGACACGATCTTCAGGCACGATACCTCAAGCCCCTGATCTTCAAAGAAGCACAAGAAAGAAGAAATCAAGGAATAACGGTCCCTGACTGGATGATCCCTACCACAAAGACCCTTGATGAACTTCTCATTAAGGAAGAACCTTTTGAAGGCTGATAGGATTTCCTTGTAATCTTTCTATCTTTATTAGCTTACCTCTTTTGTACTTGTAATTTAAATTTGTTGTACTTGTAATTTTTCCACTTCCCTTTGTAACCTTATACGAAGTTTAAAGAAAAATTTCAGCGAATGTACTTTACTCCATAAGTACTTAAAAGATCCCAGAAAACCGTAAAATGGACAAATGTTTTATTAGTTCTTTTTATTCTTATGTTTTCATACTTAGCAATTTTCTTTGTTGCTATGTCATAATCAAATAGGGGGATATTGTTGATCCAAACCCTCAGTGATTTGATAATGACCCTCTCTTTAACACTTAGTGAAAATTGTAAGTAAACAATATGTATTAGAGTTTCACTATCGCTGATAAGTACTAAGACTTTACAGTACCGCTGATAGGAACACTCGCTCTTTAGATTAGACATTCAGCGAACACTGTTCATCCAGTAGCTCTGAGCCTGTTCAGTCTCTGTGATTATCGCTGATAATTTAGTTGTTTACTTATGATCCCTGAAGACAAGTTTCACGTCAACAAAGGTTCTACGCTGAAGTCGAAGATCAATCCCAAGAACTAGCGACAAGTCTACTAATGAACTGATGCGGATATCAGCGAAGTCACAGAATTGTCCATTCAAGGTGAAGTATCAAGTAGAAGACTTCAGCAATCGCTGAGCTTTATCATTCGCTGATAAAGTACTGATTCAACGAAAGCTGATCATGAAGTCTCCTTACAAAGTACTATTGTCTTACCTCCCTTGCACGTCTCCGTACGAACTGTCAGAACGGACCTCCCTTCTGTCTAGAATCGTACAACAAACTTTGATTCTACACTGTGCACCATGCGGCTACTAAGGTTGTCTACAAAGGTCAAAACATGCAACCACTCAGCTGCTGCCACATGTAAAGTAACACTGCTATGCATTAAATGCATGCAGTATATAAGAAGAACCCTACTTCAGAAATGAAGTGCTCTGGCCATCTTCTTTTTCCTTACTACTGTGTGTTAGGTTATTACTCGTAATTTCCTTATCTCCTTTTTGTCTTTATTCTAGTGCAAGAAACTTAGTGTTCTTAACTTGTTTAGATTAGGTTAATCCTTAATCATGTTCCGCAACAAGTTGTACATTGTTTTAAGATTTATCAATAAACAATTTAGAATGTAAAAATCGTGTGTTTGTATTCAACCCCCCGTCTACAAACTTGTATAACCCTTCGGGACCAACACATACAACTTCTTTTCTGGCTTGAGAACAATTCTCAGGTTTCGGCGCCAGTTCAAGAAGTTGATGTGGTTAAGTTTTTCTTTTTCTAGGATGGATCGAAGGTAATTGGTGTGGTGGTTCGCACTTTGTGCCATCTACAAAATTTAACAAGGTTCTATTTAGTATTTTCGATTTTTAAAACTTTATTTATTAATACCCTTCATGTACTTAAAACATTAATAATATAAAGTCTAGGATCCAACGTTGCAAAACAAATAAATGGTTAGGTGACCTTTATCCCATCTATTTAATTCAACAAGGTAGGTGACGTTTACCAATTACATCCAAATGTAATTCCTAGTAATATGGGATCCTTAACAACGTTTGTTAATTGGCATGTTTGATCCCATCTATGCCTCGGGTTTCTAATGCTTAGGTGACCTTTATCACAAAAGATTCCCGATCAAGTCATCCAACTTGAACAACATGTGGAATCGGCGCATAACTAGTGGTTAGGTGACCTTTATCCCACTAGAAATCGCGAAACCACCTCGGCCTTCAAAAGACAATCCAAGTAGTTAGGTGACCTTAATCCCACAAGGATAATGCAAGTGACGTGCGAGTGTTTTTCAAAAGGACGGCATAGACTTGCTTTTATAAAAGGGATTTTAGATGTATTATAATTCTAGCTTTATAAAGCAACATATTGTATCATGTTAATTGCATGCATCCAATATCACATGGTACTTATCATTTAAAAAAAATCTTTTATTGGTTCTTTTTGTTCAAAATAAAATCTCCATTTTATTAACTATTTCGTTGCGGTCAATTTTAAACTAATATCCTATATTAAAGTTGAGTTTGAGCGCATTAGAACCAATTTTAGTCTTTTTAATAAAACAACCTTTTATTATTTAGACATGGAGTTTGGATGAGTTTTAAAATCACAATTTTAACTCATTTTACAACTTCAAAAGTTTTATAAGTTTTTTGAATAAAACTCCTTTTATTAAAAACTCAATTTAATCATTTTACATTAAAATGTTATTTTGAAAAGCCAAACTCCAAAAGATGATTTACTTTTATGTTCAAAATATTATCTAGCATGCAAAATCCTATTTCAACCACACATGATAATATCGACATAAACATTAACAACATTATGCAAAAAGTGTATAAACCAAGCCAAAAATTCTAGTGACAATTCTTGTGAACCAAACAAGAATGTCAAGTCCATTCCTAAGGGACTAAAGACCAAAACTTCAAAAAAGGGTCTTCAAGCTCCCACTTGCCAAAACAACCATTGCATGCAAAATCTTCTAGGAACTCCATGGTGTGTGTGTTTGCTCCTTGAAAGTCTCCAAATGGTCTTCTTTCTTCAAACTCGTTACATTTTTATATAAATAAACTAATCTAACATTAATCTATCTAATACAAAATTAACAAAAAAAAAGAATGCCTATTTACTATTACATATTTTATGAATAAATAAATATTACAACCATTTGAATAAACAACACAACCATCATCACAAGGGGTCATTGGCTTGTTTATACACATCATCACAAGGGGTCATTGGCTTGTTTATACACATCATTTACATACAACAAAAAAATAAACAAACACTTTGTTTTTCTAAGGCAACTTTTATGACAAAAAATGCATGTAAATTTTGGTCACATTAAATAACAATTATAAACAAAAAAATTGGCAAAGATGCCATGAATGAACTTCTTCATGCAAGATGAAAAATCACCCATGGCTTCCAAAAACCAAGTTTTTCATATAAACAAGAAATCTTAACATGCATGCAAAAGTGGCTCTGATACCACTTGTTGGGTTTTTGTTCAAAATACGATTTCAAAAACCATAACATTTTGCAACGGTAGCTTAAAATTTGAACAACATTGAAAACATTTCAACACCCACCAAGGATCCATTTGCATGAACATGAAAGATTAAAACATACATAGGGGGTTTCTAGAAAATACAACCTTTGAAGTCCTTTGCAAAGTCTTCTAGTTGGAGAAGATAGAGATGGCAAGAACTCAAGCAAGAGCTCCTCTAGAGTAGTCCACCAACAAGCTCCAACACCAAATGTATGCTAGTACCTTCTTGAAGAAAGATGCAAAAGGGAGCTTCTAGTTCAACTCTACAATAGACTTGAAATGAGAAGAAGCAAAAACCCACCAAGAATGGTGGTTTTCGGCCGAAGTCAAGAGAGGGAGAGAGGAGAGTGAATTTTTGCAAGTGTCTTTCAAATTCCAAGTCTTCTCTCTTTTTGTCAAAACACAAGACAAGCTCTTCATTTTCTATTGGACCACAAAAGGGTCCAATGGTCTGCATATTGCCACCCAACATGGCCAATGAAATAAAAGAAGGCCATGCAATTTTATACTTTTAACCCTTCTAGTTTAAAATGCTTAAAATCACATTTTAACTATTTTAAACTTTCTCCTTTTAATTTTAGTTACATATGAGTCCATCATATGTATTAAAAAACTAAAAAATTATTATTTGCATCTATAATATTATGAATCATATTCATTTATATTTTCAAGAAATAATTAATATTTATCAAGAATCAAATTCTTATAAATATCAATTTTTTTTGGAAAGGAGGCGGCACTCCTGGCAATATATAAACAGAAAAAAATAAAGTACACCTAAATGGCGAGGGACTCCCTCCCAAAAAGGAACTCCAACAAAAAGATAGGACAGGCCCTACCCAAGGCGGAGAACCAAACTAACGAAAACCCAGCGTTACAACCAAACAAAAGCCACAAAACAACAAGCCAAAAGTAGCAGAGAGAAGAAACAAGCCACATGACAAATAAAATGACAAAAAACTTAGCGAGAACCAGCGCCACCCAACGGGCTAAATCCACCATCGAAATCGACAAATCCATAGACAACACCCTTATTGTCCCGAAACCAACCTGAAACCACCACCCAACAGCCGCATCTCAACCACGCGATGAATATCAGCCACCAACTGCTGAACACTTTGTTTCTTAGTCGAGAAAAGGCGATCATTCCTCTCATGCCAAATATAATAGATAGTTGCCGAAAACAGCAACTTTTGCCTCAATTTCGTGAATCTCCAATGCCCATGCCGAATATCTTCCAGGATGACTGGCCAAGTATTCGAAATCAACGGAACCTGCAAAGAGGTCTTAATACAAGACCAGACCTGGGCCGAGAAGGGGCAATCAAAAAACAGATGAGCATGTGAATCCAAGCAAACACTACACAATGAACACTTTAACGATCCCGCATCGCTTCTCCAGGCTTGCATCCTATCTTGCGTCGGAAGACGCATCTGGAATGCTAACCAAACACAAAAAGCATGCTTTGGAATATGTTTAGAGAACCAACAAACCCCATACCAAAACACCTTATCATAAGGGCCATCCAAGGTGTCCCAAACCTCCGAAACCGTAAAACTGGTAAGCTTTTAACGACGATTCAGCCACATGATCTGATCCCGAATCCCCAGAAAAACGCATGTCACCGTAACCACCTGAAGATCCGAACATCGACGCACCCACTCATGCGGCCAAACCTGCTGTATGGAACCAATAACATCCGCAACTGTAGAGTCCTTAGTGAATCCAGTCGCATGAACCACTCTGTATGAGAGATACCTCGAAAGGTGGCCAACCGATAGCCACTTATCCTCCCAAGCATTCGTAGAATTCCCATCGCCCACAACATGCATAAAATATGGCCGAAATTGCTCCCGAAGATCAAGCAACCTACGCCAAACCCAAGTAGACGAACTGGATGGGATAACATTCCACAAACTAGAGTCCCGCAAGCGATGCACATGAACCCACGAAACCCATAATGAATCACGCTTCCGCAAAATATCCCATAAGTGCGCGGAAAGAAGGCATCTATTCCATAGCGCAAGCCATTTTAAGCCCAAACCACCCATTTCCTTCGGTTTACAAACTTCACTCCAGGCAAGACGAGCTCTACCTCTCGAGCTATCACCATGAGCGCATAAAAAATCTCTGAATAGTCTTTCTAAATCATGCAATACCGAAGTAGGAACCAAAAAGACCATCATCCAATACAATTGCAAGGACTCTAAAACTGATTTAATCAACTGTAAGCGACCACACGAAGGCGTTTAGACGAGAGAGGCACTCCAAGATATCTAAACGGTAGAGAGCCCGTCTGAAAAGGTAACAACTGAGATATAGCATCTCTAACCGGCTGATCTACATTCGAAAAGTATACTGAGCTTTTGGCCATACTTGGACGCAACCCCGAAGCATCCGCAAAATCATCCAAAGCATGCTTTAAAACTCGAACCGATACATAACCATTGGTAAAAACCATAATATCATTCGCAAAGCATAAATGTGTCAAATGCGTTCGAGTACATCCTTTATGAAATCGGAAATTACCATCCACCTCGATACGTCTCTGAAGAAAGCATGAAAACGCCTCCATGACCAATGTAAACAGATAGGGAGAAAGAGGGCATCCTTGACGAATCCCACGAGCCCCCCTAAAGAAACCATGAGATTCACCATTAACAATCACCGAATAGGACGTGGTGGTTACAAGTTCCATAATCCAATGGCGCATGATGGGATGAAATCCCATCCCCTCAAGCACTGCATAGAAGAAACCCCAGTCGACTGTATCATAAGCCTTTTGAATATGGATCTTAAAAGCACAATTCGGAGAAGTCGTCACTCTATCATAACCGACCAATAGCTCATGGGCCATCATGATGTTATCAGAAATACGCCTACCCGGAATAAAAGCCGACTGGTTTGGACTAACCAAACCATCAAGGAACTCACGAATCCTCCACGAAATGATCTTACTTATGCATTTATAAACCACCTTACACAACGAGATAGGACGATATTCCGTCACCTTAAAAGCTTTAGGTGACTTTGGAATGAGGCAGATCGACGTAAGATTAACTTCACGAGCTAAGCGACCCCAATAAAAGAAATCTTGAACAGCAAGAGCCACATCCGCCCCAACAATGTCCCAAGAAGCCTAAAAAAACTTCGCTGAGAACCAGTCCGAACCCGGCGCACGGTCATCCCCAATAGCAAACATGGCAGTTTTGACTTCCTCCGTAGTGATAGGAAGAATCATAAAGTTTGCGTCCGCAATCGAAATCTTGGCCCGAAACAGATCATTCGATAATCCCGGATTAAGCAAAGGGTCCCTCTCCCCAAGAATATGCTGGAAATGATCCACAAAAACTTGCTCCACACCCGGACCACTTACCACGGTACCACTAGCATCCATTACCGAATCCACCCGAGAGTGATGCTTTCGTTCCATAACCGAGCGGTGGAAAAAAGCCGTATTAGAGTCACCCTCAGATAACCAACATACCTTCGCCCGTTGCCGGAAATTCTCCTCCTCCACTAGTAAGGCGTCATGATAGGCACCCATTTCATGATCTAAATCCTGCTGCAACAGATCATTGGATGGATCTAAATCCACCACCTTTTGCACCTCGTCCACTTCGATACGAAGATCTTTAACCAGCTTAGAAAGACTCCCATGCATAGAACGAAGTCTACGGAGGGGAGTTTTAGTAGCTTTCAAACGGGTCAGCAATTTAAACATCAAGGAGCCATCCACACGACGAGTCCAAGAATCAGCAACTGTCGCTAAGAAATCAGCATGATGAACTAAAAAATTGTCAAATTTAAACGGTCGATTTCCGTTTACCACAACACTTTCCACCGTAGTGACCATAGGAGCATGATCCGAGACTCCCCTTGGCAAAAACTTGGTCGAAACACCAGAAAATTCATCACCAAGACAAGTATTCATCATTACACGATCCAACTTCCGCACAACACCTCTACCCCCTCTCGGCTTTTGAACCCAAGTATAGAGAATTCCAGAAAATCGAACATCAAAAATGTTAAGAACACCCACACAATCCAAAAAATCTGCCATGCCATGATCAATTCGGGAAGACCCACCCTCACTCTCCTCCGGATGTAAAACAGTGTTAAAATCACCCATTAGAAGCCAAGGATGGGAAGAAACAAAATTACCAAAATGAAGCAAGTTCTCCCACAAGATGCGACGCCGAATAGCATTATTATCACCATAGATAACCGAAATAAAAAAAAAAGTCTGTCGAACCTCGAAGACAAATCTTACAATGCATAACTTGGTCCGTCATTGAAACAACAAAAACATCCATAACAAATGGATTCCAACCAGCAATAATGCGAGTGCCATGCAAACAAACCGAATGGTTTGAAACCCATGACCAATTCCCAAAAACGTTCCTCGTAACCAAATCCAAACTGGACGCAACAACATGCGTTTCCAGCATAGCACAAAAGAAATATAATTCAAATGGACAAAAGATTTTACCTCCCGTTGTTTGATCGAGGAATTCAACCCTCGAATATTCCAAGCGCCAAGCTTTAACATTGAGAAGCGGGGATGGTAGTGTCTTCCACACCCGACACTGAAGGACTATAACACACTAGTAGCCCTTAAAGATGGGTCAACCGACGTCCAATTCTCCCTTTCCATAGAAGGATCACCCTCTTCTTCCATCAGAGACGAGAACCGATTCGAGTTCGGCTTTAATTTTGCAAGAAGGGGCAGACGGATGAACCTCCATTTTCGATGGAGCCGGCTTCTTCAGGATGCCACGAATTCTTGGTTGAACAATCGCAGATTGTTGCACTCTTTCCCGGTTTTCCTCCACTCCAGTTATCACTGTGGACTATCAATTTTGGTGTCTACTTGCTATATGGTGTGACCCTATAGGATCATATATTACCGGTAATATTATTTTATAATCATTCTTGAGCATATGGAACCAATAATCTCCCACTTGCTCAAGATTGTATTATAGAATGATATAGATAGTGGTTGACGTTTAGCAACATCTCACTGCCCCCAGCAATATATGACTGTAAATGCCATTTAACAACATCCAATTCCCAGAACCTCATAGATTTAATTGATGTATAAGGTGTGTTATCAGTTATCCCTTTGTTTGGACATCATGTTGAACATGAGACATGGATCACTATCATTCTCATCTATTGTTCACCTTTTGGTAAGGCGCCTTAGATGTCTCACTCTTAACATATTTAGAGAAACAAATCCCATCTTGACTACATACGCCTCTCATGCAGTTCATGCCATGCCCAATAATGGCCTTTATAGATGCCTTTTTCAAGAACAACGGTTAACCATATCAAAGCATAACACTCCCTACACTTGAGTCCCAAATATGAATCTCAGGTAAAAGGATACAAAGATAATTACCTTTATTCAAGTGTCACTCATGACGAAGATCCATGAAGTGATCTTGAAATGGGTCATGTCCAGTACTTGTTCTCCAGCAAGTACCTATGAACTTGGTTACAACACCTTGCTACTTTTACTCTTAAAAGTCAACCAATCCAATTCATATTAGTCTTACTTCATAGTTGCTCCCACAACTATGATCGACTATGGACATTTTAGAATAACTAATTTATTCAAGGATTTAAACATGCTAATATGGAACTCAACAAGTATTTAATAAAAAACATCTAAACAAAATGATTCATTTCAATAGTTGTTGCTTTTCATTGTTCCAAAATCCAAATACTAAACCAAATCAAATCCATTCACTAGAGTAACGAAGTCCTATAGCTCTAGCGTGATCATCATGCTTAGCTAATGGGTCTGCCAAATTTTGATCTGTATGAACTTTGCGAATACTTATTTCACCACTTTCAACTTCATCACGTATATAGTTGAATTTCCGGCGAATGTGCCTGGTCCTTTTCTGTGACATGGCATCATTAGCTATGGCTATGGCACCCTCATTATCACAAAGGATCTCTAAGGGATCCTGAATGGTAGGGACCACCCGTAGATCTTCAATGAACTTCTTCATCCAAGCAGCTTCTTGTGCAACCTGTGATGCAGCAATGTACTCTGACTCTGTAGTGTATTGTGCAACCACGCTCTGCTTGGAACTCATCCAAGAGATGGCGCCTCCATTCATAATAAAGACAAAACCAGAATGTGACTTACAATTATCTCTATCCGTCTGGAAGCTAGCATCAGTATAACATTTTATACTAAGGCTTTCTTCCCGACCTCCATAGATAAGGAACATTTCTTTGGTTCTTCGTAAGTACCTTAGAATGTTCTTCACAGCAATCCAATGACCTTCTCCTAGATCTTGTGGTATCTACTCGTCATGCTCAAAGCATACGATACATCCGGTCTCATGCATATCATAGCATACATGATAGATCCAATTGCAGAAGCATATGGATTGCCATCCATTCTGCCTCGCTCAGCCTCTGTGCTAGGACATTGAGATTTGCTCAATATGGTACCAGATGGCATCGGCAATGACCCTCTCTTAGAGTCCTGCATCTTGAACCTTTTCAAGATTTTTTCAATGTATGCATTTTGACTTAAACCTATAAGTCTTCTTGATCTATCTCTATAGATCTTAATACCAAGAATATAGGCTGCTTCACCTAAATCTTTCATTGAGAAACATTTCTCAAGCCAAGCCTTAACCTCTTTCATAGAGGGAATATCATTTCCAAAGATCAGTATGTCATCCACATACAACACAAGAAACGTTACAATGCTCCCACTAGTTTTCTTGAAAACACATGGTTCATCTTCATTTTTAATGAAACCAAACTCTTTTATTTTCTCATTAAAATGAAGATTCCAACTTTGATATGCTTGTTTTAGTCCATAAATGGATCTCTTAAGCTTACACACTTTATTAGGATACTTTGGATCGACAAAACCTTCAGGATGAACCATATAGACATCTTCAGTTAAGTGTCCATTCAGAAAAGCCATTTTGACGTCCATTTGCCATATCTCATAGTCATAATATGCAGCAATGGCAAACAGTATTCTAATAGACTTGATCATAGCCACAGGAGAGAAGGTTTCATTATAGTCAATACCATGAATTTGAGTGAAACCTTTCGCCACAAGTCTTGCTTTGTATGTGTTCAAATTTCCTTCCATGTCGGTTTTCTTCTTGAAAACCCATTTACTTCCTACAGACATGCTGTTGGGAGGAAGATCAACCAAGTCCCATACTTGATTATCATATATGGATTGCATCTCAGTGTTCATGGCTTCGAGCCAATGATCATATTCAGAACCTGTCATGGCACTTTGGTAGTTGGTGGGTTCATCAGAATCCACCAAGAAACAACATTCATCATAAGATATGGAAAAACCATATCTTTCTGGTTCATGTCGTACTCTACCAGATTTGCGAACACTTTGTGTCTCATTTGTCTCCTGACCAATCATTAGTTCAGGTTCAACATCTCGTTGTTGAGTACTAGTGCCAACCTCAGGTGCATCAGCTAATGGTTCTTCCTCAAGTACCATTTGCCTCCCTCTTGCTTCTTCCATTAGAATCTTAGTCTCCAGGAATTCAGCTTTTCGAGCGATAAAAACTTTATTCTCGGCGGGATTGTAGAAATAGTATCCTATACAATCTTTAGGATATCCTACAAAAATGCATTTAGTAGATCTGGGATCTAATTTGTTTGAAGCTTCTTGTCTCACATAAGCATCACATCCCCATACCCTTAAATATGATAAGGATGGAACCTTTCCATGCCAAATCTCATAAGGTGTTTTATCTACTTTCTTGGTTGGAGCCATATTCAAAATACGGGTAGAAGTAATTAAGACGTAACTCCAAAATGATAAAGGAAGAGTGCTCCTATTCATCATAGAGCGAACCATATCTAGTAAGGTTCGGTTCCTCCTCTCAGACACACCATTGTGTTGTGGTGTTCTAGGTGGAGTAAGTTGTGAGATAATCCCACGATGCTCTAGATGATTTAGGAATTCATCACTCAGATATTCACCTCCTCTATCGGAGCGAAGGACTTTAATGGTTTTATTGAGTTGGTTCTCAACTTCACTTTGAAACAATTTGAACATTTCAAATGCTTCACGTTTATGTTTCATCAAATAAACATAACCATAACGACTGAAGTCGTGAATGAAGGTGATGAAGAATCTAGCACCATCTCTTGATATGGTTCTGAAAGGACCGCATACTCAGTATGTATGATTCCTAACAGATCTTTAGCCCTTTCACTAGAACTAGAGAAAGGAGCTTTGGTCATCTTCCCACATAGACAAGATTCGCATATATCAAATGATTCATCCTCATTTGCCTTCAAAATACCACTCTTTTGAAGTTGGGATATGCGTTTCTTGTTTATATGGCCAATACGACAATGCCATAAATAAGAATTGCTTAAATCATTCTTGAGTCTTTTGGTGTTAGCATGGTATATAGAACTATCGTTTATTGGACTATCTAGTTTTACTTCATATATTCCATTAAGAGGTCTAGCCTCGAAATAGAGCATATCATTCTTGTAAGCATGAATAAAATTGTCTTTAAAATGATAAGTAAAACCAGATTGTTTTAAACGAGCAACTGAAATAATATTCCTGGTCAAGCCAGGGACATAACACACATTGTTTAATGTCAAATACAGGCCATTCGGTAAATGTAAATCGTAATCTCTAAAAGCTTGAGCTTCAACTCTTGCTCCATTTCCCACGTGGAGTACGATTTCGCCTGTCTTCAACTGCTTACTTTTTCTGAACCCCTGTAACATGTTACATATGTGAGTTCCACACCCAGTATCAAATACCCAAGTGTTAGGTGAAAAAGTAAATAGATCTAATTCTATCACATAGATACCTGAAGACCCTACCTCGGTCTTTTTCTTCTTCAACTCGGCCAGGTAAGTAGGACAGTTCCTTTTCCAATGACCAATAGCGCCACATTCAAAACATGCGTCTTCTTTGGCCACTTTCTCCTTCTTTTTAGTTTCTAGGGTTCGGGCAACCTACTTGCCTTTGCCCTTAACAAACTTAGCCTTGGAGTTAGGGGTTTTGGGTGTCTTGGTCCCACTCTCCCGAATCATGAGCACATGAGGGGTTTTCTTTGGAAGATTCTTATCAGCAGTTTTGAGCATCTGATGCAGTTCTGAGATAGGTTTCTCCCAACCATTCATGTTAAAGTTCATGATGAAGGGGTCATAGGATTTGGGTAAAGAGTTCAGAATTATATCTGTTGCCAATTCCGTTGGATATTTAGAGCCAAGACGCTCCAAATGATCCAAATGACCTTTCATCATGAGGACGTGATTACTCACATTTCGTCCCTCCTCCATCTTACATGCGTGCAACGATCGAACAGTTTCGAAGCGTTCTATTCGGGCTTGCTGTTGGAACATTTCCTTCAGCTGATTGATCATATCAAATGCCGTGTGATTCTCGAAAATCTCTTGAAGTTCGGGAATCATTGAGGCCAGCATGAGACTCGACACTTCGACCGAATCATCCACATGTTTCGACCATTCAGCGTGAGGAGCCCTAGGAGTAACGGGAGGTTCATCGGGAATTGGGGTATCCAACACATACAACTTCTTTTCTGGCTTGAGAACAATTCTTAGGTTTCGGTGCCAGTTCAAGAAGTTGGTGTGGTTAAGTTTTTCCTTTTCTAGGATGGATCGAAGGTAATTGGTGTGGTGGTTCGTACTTTGTGCCATCTACAAAATTTAACAAGGTTCTATTTAGTATTTTCGATTTTTAAAACTTTATTTATTAATACCCTTCATGTAGTTAAAACATTAATAATATAAAGTCTAGGATCCAACGTTGCAAAACAAATAAATGGTTAGGTGACCTTTATCCCATCTATTTAATTCAACAAGGTAGGTGACGTTTACCAATTACATCCAAATGTAATTCCTAGTAATATGGGATCCTTAACAACGTTTGTTAATTGGCATATTTCATCCCATCTATGCCTCGGGTTTCTAATGCTTAGGTGACCTTTATCACAAAAGATTCCCGATCAAGTCATCCAACTTGAACAACATGTGGAATCGGCGCATAACTAGTGGTTAGGTGACCTTTATCCCACTAGAAATCGCGAAACCACCTCGGCCATTGTGAATCCCAGTTTGATCAGGTAACAACGATTCAATGAGAAATAACAAAAACAATTAATTATTTCAACTTGTCATCCCTCTCATATTCATAAATCAAGATAGTTACAAAGGTTTGAATGGAAAAACTATCTCTCTCTAACAATTAAGCTCTCAATTTGTCTAATGAATCGCTTAACCTAAAACTAAGGTTAAGACAAACCTTGTATACTTAGGCCTTTAAACAAACAAGGCCTAAGCCCATTAGACAAAACTAAGCCCATTTAACATAATTAAGGCTTTTACAATTATTAAATAATCTAATTAATCTAATTACGCACTATATAATTATTTATATATCTTTCTAATATGTAGGACATTTATGGTCCTAACAATCTCCCCCTAAAGATATATAAATAAAAATCGGTCTTGAAACCTTCAAGTCTTGATCTTCTCTTCCTTTGAATCTTTGTAACTCTATGGTGTAGCATGTCTTCATGTCTTTCAACGCTCCCCCTTGAATAACGCTCTTGAATTTGATTTCAGCTTTAAAAGAACTTGTAGAACCAATATGCTCGATGGAGGAAATAATTTGAAGCGCACACCACTTGATAAGAAATGAGAATAATTGATTACATGTAAGCACTTTGATCACTTGTATGCACTTTGGAAATCTTTGGATCTCGGAACAGAACTGTTACTCCCCCTCGGCTTTTGCATGGAGACTTATTTACTCCCCCTCGGCTTTTGCTAACTCCCTCTCAACTTGATATTTGGTGTCTTTGAATCTGTACCCTTTCTCCCCCTCATGATGAGTAGGAGCATCCGGAGCATCATGCACATTCAAAGACGATGGTAACGAGTAGCAAAAAAATCCAGATCAAAACATTAAGTAACAAGAACGGGGTAATCAACTAACACAAAAACACGTTAGTAACTGTTATCACAACAATTTAAAAAATTATGTGGCCTATGTTCAGAGTTGGCAATGGGGTATCTCTGATAGGACTTCCAGTTATCACTGAAGTAAAATTTAAAAAAATTACTTCTCAAACTGTTCCGGCAATATCACGAAGATATGCAAATGGAATCACAAAGACTCGTGCAAGTGTGAAAGAAAATAAATTAAATCGATTTGGCTCAAAAATTGATTTAACCTGGAACGCAAGTTAAAAATCAATTGACACAGTGATTAGAATATGAAGTTTGGAGACCGGAGCTGATGTCTTCCTTTTTCAATATCTAAGACCTCCTAGTGAGGAATAGATAGATTATGTGCTAATTCTCCGTGAATATATGAAACAAGTATCTGTTGTGAGATACTTGAGTGGCTAGGTGGGGTGACACGAGTTATCGACACTGGGTCCATGTTTGTTTCAATATTCATCTCCAAAGAACGAGAATTAATAGATTATGTGGTTACCCGGATAACTGACTCGGTTTGGTAAGGACCAATAGTTCTTTTAAGTCCTGTCACATCCTCACCATATTCTTTTCTCTCCAAACTCATCTATCAATCTAGACCCCTCACTGTAGTCTATAAGGGATGTGTTTCTTGGGTAGGTCCTTCCGGTTCTGGATAGACCATAGAAACGATGTTAATCCTAAAACTCCTTTCATGCAACGAGTAAAGCATTTAAGTAAACAGGGAAATACAAGTTCTAAACTGAATTGTTTAGAAGTCAACCTTTAAAGATCGAGTCCTGATCTTAGATGATCAGAAGTCATGCTTTTAAGAACGAGTTCTGAACTGAATTGTTCAGAAGTCATTAAAATGAAGTCCGAGTTCTGATCTGAGGTAATCAGAAGTCATTAAATTATTTGAAATATGGAATTTCAAGAAACAAAATCAAGCGCAAAACAGAATGACTCAGTAAGCACAATGTTTGCTAGAAGGAGAGAATGATCAGAAAGTTTAATTGTGAAGAACAAGTCACAATTATTGTATCAGATAAGAATGGAATCATTTGCAAGAAATAGCGAACTTGGAAAACAACTAGGAATTCAAACGAGTGTATTTCCAACGAAAAAATCAACGAATATGTGAGACATGGAAATAACTAAGTCAAGAAAAATGACACGTGGCAATCATGGAATTTAAAAATGGAGAATAACAAACACAAGTAAGTTATTCAGAATGAATTTCCAATGTCTTTGAATTCACTTAGAAGTTCACTTACTTTCATAGTACTCCCCCTCAAATGTGGCATAACCTTTGAATGCTCGTCATGTGATGTGAAAAATAGGAATTTAAACGCACATGACATTCCTGCAAAACAAATTAGACAGATTTTGGTATCCATCTTTTGATGGATCCTTGTTGGTTAGATGCCATATGATTGTGAGGACCGGGGATACTGTAAGAACCATACCAATAAGAGGAATATTTCCAATCAACAAACTTATTTGAACCACTATAAGAACAACACAGCTTTTGTGTAGATAAGCTGATCACTTTATTGACAGAGTAAACACGATCAGTTTTCACAACAGGTTTAGAATGAAAAGCTTTGTTGTTCTTGTCACTCTTAACATCGACGAATGACTTTGGTGTAGGAGAGGATCCTTTAACTCTCCAAACCATGTTTAATTTCTTGAAAATTTGATTATCTTTCTTATCAACACGAGAATTATAGAAAAGATTGGAAGGTCGAATCTGATCTTTTGAAAATTCAGTTGATTTGACAAAATTCTTTGAAGAACGATTTGTAGAAAATGAACTTGAAGCATAAGAAGGTTGAACACCTTTGAACTTGCTTTCTTCAAGTTTCTTGACCTTAACGGATAAATCATTTCGTTCTTTGAGAATTAAATCAAATTTATTTTGTAAATTAGATTTAACCATTTGTTCCTTCAATATCTCGGTTGCTAATCCAGATAATCTCTGTGTAAGTTTAGAAATCTCAGCCTGAAAGATCTTTCTTTCTTTTGCAAAATCATCTTTCAAACATTTTGCCCTAAAGCCTTCAACTTTCCTCTTTTCAGTCTCTTCGCTTAGAATGTCTAATTCTTTCTCCAAATCAGTTATTTTTAAAGAAAGTTCTCCATTCTTTTTAGTAAAAGATTTGCGTTCAGTTTCAAACTTCTCTCTTTCTAAAATCAAAACTTTTTCAAAGTCGGAGATCTGTTTTGAAAGTTTTAGACACATAAGCTCAAGACTTTTTTTTCTCTTCAAGAGATTTGGTTGAAAGCCCAGATTGCTTTTGTGTAAGCAATTGTTTTTCCTTTGCAAAGCTTTCTTTCTCCTTTTCAAAAACCCTTTCGAGAGTATTTAGTTTACTTTTAAGCTCAAGGTTTTCACGGTTCAGGAGTTTACCTTTCTCTTCTTCTTCAGCCAGCTTCTCAGAACTATTCCAGATTTGAGATTTCAGTTCCTTCAGTTCTTTGACGTACTTGCTGATCAAATCATCTTTCTGCTTGATATTCTTTTCATATAGTCTTGTTTGCTCTTCATATTTATTCTGATTATCATGGCACTGCTGCTGGAAGGATCTGGATAGCTGAGCCAGTGATTTCTTAAAGGCTGTGTATTCATCATCAGAATCTTGAAGAGCTGCTTCATACTGAGATGAATAAGACATTTGTTACCTGAAAAATTATGATCGTTAATCGGTGTTACTTTGAAGAATAAATTGCGGAAGAAAAATCAAAAATTAAATCTAAAAAACAAATCTATAAAATAAATTCGTTTTAAAAATTCAAAATCTGATTATTGTCGGAACGAACGAAATCAAACTTCGAGAAGAAACCTGCGAGAAAAACAAACCACGTTAGATTAAATACGACGAAAATCACATAAGATGATAATAGTTTCTAATAATAGCAAATCGTCGCAAATAATCTCAAACCAATCGTTAAAAGTATTCGCAACTTTCGTAAAATTCTCAATCACGAGACGTGCGGTAACTCGGGTACCGACGAGAACTTACCAATCAAAAATTTACCAGCTAAAACAACTTACCAGATGAAAATGGTGACCGGGCGTGAGGTGACCGGGCGTGAGAGACTCCGGGAGATACTTACCGGACAACTAAAATTGTGACTTACCGGACAAAGAAATTGAGACTTACCGGATGAAAATGGTTGGTTTACCGGGAACTTGTCCGGATGCGATACGCTTACCGGATGCGATCAGAACTTACCGGACGAAGGTTCTCGCAAAGATAGCACTTACCGGATAAAGAGAGATGAGACTTACCGGACAAATACACTTACCGGGTGAAGTTGTTTCCGGATGAAAATTGGTTTCCGATCAATATCATGTGTATGCATGCAAGAAGAAAAAAAACGATGGGGATTAAACAAAACAAAAATGAGATGATTAAACAATTTGTGATTTAAGAAAATCAATGCATGCAAGTCGTGAGTGTGTGTGCAGCAAAAATGCGATGATTAAACAAAAGGATATGCAACGGTGAAGGAAAAAATTGGTCAACTATTACGGCTCAAATCAAAAACCTCATCCGGAAAGTGTGTTTAGGTGCGAGGTTACCGGGAAAAAGAATTGTATCCGGAAAGGTTATTTCATCCGGGAACTGTTGTGAGAAATAAGAAACTTACCAGGTAACAATAGGAAACGTCCGGTAACCACGGCTGTGATTGTAATTCGGATCTGGGATCGATAGAGTTCTTGATTCCACTCTTGTAGGGTTAGATTTTGACCAAAACCACAAAAACAAACAAACCCAAATCGATTTCTATGCAAAATATATCCTATTTTTCAATAAACACCACACAAATTTAAGAACACTACCAAAACTCAAGAATTGATTTTTAATTGAAAAATTAACACCTTTGAGAATCGATATAACAGCGGATAACAACAGATATAAACGAGCAAACAATCGAGATTTAACAAACAAATTATTAAATCAATGAAAAAGATTTTCAAACACGATTGACGAACGATTTAACCATAAAATTGCTGCACTATTTCGAAAACAAAACAGATACCTTCTGGACCTCAAACAATTAATCCAACCGTTCAGAATGTAAAAGGGAATGTCGTGGAGCTACTGTCCAAAAATCGTGACGATCCGACGGTTCAAACTATGGATATAGGCAAAACGGCTCGCTGCGTTTTCTAGAAAAATACAATACGAAAATTCTTTGTTTTCTTGTTTTCGTTCGATTTCTTTCGTATCTTCAAATCACCGATTCTGCTCTGATACTGATATGGTTAATTTATTAACCCTATTTTAGCCAATATTAGTAGGTTTTTATCTGGTTTTATTTGCCCAAAGTCCAAAATTGAGTCCTTTTTAGTAGTTTTTTAGCATTTTCTGTGTTCTAGGTGTCAAGCATGATTTAATGGTCTAATCTCTGTTTTTGGATCTCGTTGGGACTGTTTTGAATAAATTGCAGAATTTGGCTGGGCACTACTGCGAGAATGCTGTAGGAATGAGTGCCGCAGGAATAGGCAGCTGGGCCCTTTTTGCGAATCTTTGGGCCGAAGCTATCTTTTGAAGCCCAAGTCTGGAGCTGACTTTTGGAGGAGACAAGAAGTACACTAGGACAGCAGTCTTAGTCACCTTTTGATTTCTTTGTCTCCACACAACTCCCCTATATATAGAAGCCTTTCATGCTTTTGTAAAATATAGGCTTTTGAGCTAAAAACACCAAAACTCTCCACAAGTGTTTAAGCTTTTCTCTCTAGTTTATTTACCTCTTAATTTCCTGTCTAGTTACCTCTGAATATTCAGATCTGTGGTTACGATTC
Source organism: Saussurea involucrata (assembly GCA_033807775.1). Lineage (NCBI taxonomy): Eukaryota > Viridiplantae > Streptophyta > Magnoliopsida > Asterales > Asteraceae > Saussurea > Saussurea involucrata. The sequence continues at coordinate 26,339,067 of CM066312.1, forward strand.
TCAGTTTATGATAAGCTAAGTGGTTCGAAGTTAAGTTCTTGTGTTTTACTTTCCGATTCTCGCAAGTCTCCAAGTTCTCGCTATTTTCTTAGTTACTTACTTAAAATCTCAAGGTTCGTGATTCTTAGTTTGGAGTCCTTCCCTCTAAAAACCGTAACCTTTGGTTGTTTAAGTTAGTGTTTCAAAGTTTTAACGGTTTCAAAGCAACAAGTAGTTTTATGACGTAACTTGCACGACAAGTTTCCATAACTTGGCGAACAAGTTACCTTGGTAGTTTAGTAATTCCGTTTCCTTGCATTCTCAGTTCTTATTATTGTTTTTATTTTCTTGTTGTTGAAATTCCTGTATTTAATTTTTGTCTTTCCATTTCTGTCATTTACATTTCTTGCAATTTCCTTTCAGTACTTTCCATTCATGTCATTTACATTTCTTACACCTTTCGAAAGAAGAAATCAAGCCATGAAGGGCTAATCGCCTGAGCTTGGGGTGTAAAGCAAAGTTTAGATGTAAAATATGTGTAAGAGTAAAGAGGTGTATTGAATATAACATTGTATCTAACTATTTATTTCAGGTGATTGATCTTACATTGAAGATTGCATTTAATTAATTGACAACTAATTTTATGTATGAAAATGCATTAACATTCAGTGTTAAGGTTAAGGTTAATTAACTGAAATAATAAAAGAAGACTATAAAGAGTTTTAGTGCCTGACAAGTACTATACTTTTACGGTGTAGGATGGTAACACTGTGTTGTGCTAGGATTCACAAAGTCTAACATAAATGATGTTGTATCGATAGCACGTTGACCAGTGTGTACTCTTGGAAGGCCGTTTGAACCGATAGTTGGTGCTGTGGCAGTCCTATAGCACTTGTGCTGGAGGACTGGCTGGATGTTATAATACCGTTTTACTCAATCACTTGTTTTCATCTTTATAGAGCTTTGCACCCTATGCTTCTTCTCTAGAATTGATTTTTAGCTGATAACTCAAACCAACCAATCAAACAATCTGTTTTCGAAATCGCCATCTGAAATTAGTTTTTAAAGACTAGACTTTTGAAAGGCTTTCACAAGATTTCCCTGTGAGTCAATATCTGGTATTTTACCATTATTACTTGTTACGAGACTATAGTAGTTCAAGGTGTATACTTGCACTGAGTCCTATTCTAAGTGAATTTCTAAGGTTGCATAAATCGTACAACAAGTTTTTGGCATCGTTGCCGGGGATAACTTCGCTGAAAGAATTTCGTTTTAAAGTTTTTAAGCTCTGATTTTTCTACCACCTTTTTGAAAAACAATGCATGCCCAGAATTTTGCACGGAGAACTTTTTCAAATTGATCCTGAGATCGAACGCACTTTTAGACAAAGAAGGAAAACACAAAGAGCTGCTTTAGCTCGCAACTCTCCAATGATGTCTGAAAATGAGTACACCTCGGATGAAGGTGAAAATAACTTCGAATTTGGCCCGGATGGACAACCTATTAATAGACCACCCAATAATAATGGAATCCCTGACATAAATTGGGAAAATTTCGACGATCGTGAAAATCTTGAAAATCCCGGTAATGGAAATCTTGGCAATTGAAATCCTGGAAACGGACCAATTCCTAGAAATGAGCCTATTCCTAGGCAAATCCCTCGCCAAATTCCTCGTCGGATTCATGAAGATAGGCCAATTCATAATCTTGAAGATGAGGAACAAAACATTTTCCGGCTTGCAAATTCTAAAGACGGAGGTATTATGGCCTATGCTGTTCCTGTTTTAAATCAATTACATTCAGGAATACTAAAGCCTACCCTCGAAACTCATCATTTTGAACCCAAGCCGATAATGTTTCATATGCTCCAAATCAACGGCCAGTACGCTGGTTTGGCACATGAAGATCCTCATTCTCATCTCAGGTCTTTCATGGAGATTACAGATTCTTTCAAACTGCCAGGTGTACAGGATGATGCTTTAAAGCTAAAACTTTTTCCATACTCTCTAAGAGATAAAGCAAGATCCTGGTACAACTCGCTGCGACCAGATTCTATAATCACATGGAACCAAATGGCAGAAAAGTTTTTAAAAAAATATTTTCCACCCACCAGGAACGCTAAGTCCAGAAACGAAATCTGCACTTTTAAACAAATGGACAATGAAGCAGTTCCTGATGCATGGGACATGTTTAAAGACTTGTTGAGAAAATGCCCGCACCATGGCATTTTGTATTGCATTCAGCTAGAGACATTTTATAGTGGTCTAGATATCAATGCTAAACAAATGCTTGATGCTACTGCAAATGGATCTTTCACAGCTTGTACCTACAATGAAGGATATGAAATCCTTGAAAAGATTTCTGACAATAATGGACAATGTTCCGATCCACGTGCACTGCCACCTAAAAGAACAACAGGGACGTCAGATTCTGATGCTTACTCAACATTAACTGCACAGTTGGCAAATATGGCTACTCTAATTCAAAATCTAGCCACACCTGTGCATGCTAATGCTGCTACAACTATCCCTGGTGTTTTGCCAGTACAGTGTACCTTTTGTGGAGATGGACATTCTTTTGAAAATTGTCCAAGCAATCCAGAGCAAGTAAACTATGTGCAAAACAACCAAAAATGAGGACCTTTTTCTCAGACTTACAATTCTGAGTGGAGGAATCATCCAAATTTTCATGGCATAGTCCTTCTCTCAATCAACCATCACAAAGACCACAAGGACAGTCCAATTTTCAAGGACAATTGTAATAACCAGGTATTTTATCTAATTTAAAATATTAAGATTTTATAAGTTTTTATTTAGTATTTTATGGAGTTAGGAGTTAAGGGGTAAGGGGTAAGTTTTAATTTAATAATAAAAGTATAGGGTTATGTTTTGCCAACTAGGGTAAGCTTGAGGTTTAAATGGTCTTTTTGTCAAACCTTTCCCCCACCGCCTCTTTTCCACCTCATGTACAGGAGGTGTCAATTTTTAACACTTATAGCAAAAGTGTGAGTGTGTGTTTGTGTGGTGTATTCGGTTGAGAGAGGGAGATCGAGAGAAAGGCTAAAGGAAAGAAGGAAGTTATTTGAAGTTATTTGAAGTGGCTCTAGGAACAATCTGAAGTAATTATGGTAAGCAATCCATACCTTTTATATGTTTTAATTTCTCAAAGTGTTCTTGAAATTACTAGTTTAAGTTCTTGGTGGGTTTTGTTAAAAATGGATGTTTTGGGGAGTTTAAGCTTAAGGTTAGGTTGTGCTAATGGTCTTAAACATATCTGCACTTTTACAGTAGCTTGCATAGAGTAAAAGTACAAAAATCTGGGTTTTAGGATAAAACAGTGAACTGTGACATTCATCGAAGTCGCAATAGAGGACTGCGACATTCAACGAAGTCGCAATGGTCGATTGCGATTTGGGCTTGAAGTCGCAATGGTCGTTTGCGACTTGGATTGGAATCGCAGTAGTTGATTGCGATTTGGGATTGGAATCGCAGTAGTTGATTGCGATTTGAGATTGGAATCGCAGTAGTTGATTGCGATTTGGGTTTGGGGTCGCAGTAGTTGATTGCGACTTAGGATGGAGTCGCAATAGTGGGTTGCGATTTCGGGGTGAAGTCGCTGTAAGAGGTTGCGACTTTGTACTGTTCATCACGGTTGCGACTTGTACTGTTCATTGCGATTTCATGTTATTTTGGGTTGCGATTTGAATTGAGAATTTTGTAAGTTTTAGTGTTTAAATAGATATTTGGTATTTTATCTGATTTCAGATTCTGTGAAGGATCAACATACGTGAATTATCTTGGAAGAGTTTTTGTGATAAAAACATGAGGTGAGTTTTACTTTAAAAAGTATATTTTTACTGGAATGCAATATGTGATTAACAAATGTTTGATGATGTGTATGAATATGTCATACGTGAGTAATTATAATATATTGAGATATTATAATTACGTGAGTATTATATGAAAATATAATACGTGGCCGGGCGTAGGACCGGTGTGATAAATTGGCTCGCAACCAATTGTTATTGGCCATTGGTGGAGGGATAAGGTGGTATGTGAAAGGTATGTTGTGTGAATTGCATTTGGTATTATTTTACGTGTGATGTAAATGTATTTATATAAAAGTGTGTACTTATATAAATGAATTTTAATGATTTCCAAATATCAGGGATTTACTCACTAGACCCTTAGGTCTAACCCTCATTTTTGTTTTAAAAATCTGTATTCCAGGTGGTGGTACTAGTAAGAGTAAATGATTAGATTACTTGGTGGATAGCTATGTGGAATGATGATCAATATGAAGTTGATGATACTTTTTGTACTTAAATTTCAGTTATTAGCTATTATCAGATCTAAATGGGATCAAGTTTGTACTGAATTTTATATTGGTTAGATCAGACTTTGGGACCAAATGTGTAATGTGAATGATATTGTGAAACCCTGTTATGATTTATATGTTATATGTATGTTTTGTTTTGCGGGATGTTACAGATGGTATCAGAGCCCTAGTTTAAGGGATTTAGGTATTAGTATCCGTACCTAGACTTAAACTGCATGTGAAGTAGGATGTCCCGATTAAATTAGAACCTGGGGATATTAAGTATAAAAGGTAGAAGGAACATCATGTAAGGTAATTTCAAATTACACCAGGCCAGTGTAATTATGATCTTACAGGTACATGTTTGAACTGGAATATCTTATTATATGGGATATGTGCTTATGTGTGTATATTAACCTTGTTTGAATCCACAGAATGGCGAGTGGCACCAGACAAGGGAATCAGGGAAGAGGAAGGAATTCAAGTGGAGGAAATCCGCCGTTAGGAACAGGGGGAAGAGGAGGAGATCGTGGTAGAGGTAGAACTGGAAGGGGAACAGGAGGCCGAACTGGAGGTAGAACACAACAGCATGGTACAGAGTTTGTTACACGAGATGATCTGACTGCTGAAATGGGAAGATTACAGGATAGCATACAAGCCATGTCCGAACGTAATCGTCTTAATGAAACTGAAAGACCAGATCCGGAACATGAAGTGGAGATACCACTTACCTCTACTGTTCTACCAGGGGTGAAAAGGTGCGATTATAAAATGTTTCTTAGTTGTAAGCCCCCTACATACTCAGGAGATCGGGATCCGGTAAAGGCGATGAGATGGATGAAAGAAATAGAGGCCATCTTCAAGACGTGTAAATGTGCTGAAGAAGACAAAGTGCTTTATGGATCTGCGATGCTGAAAGGGGATGCTCTGTATTGGTGGGATGCTCATACAGAATCGAGAGGAGCGGATGTATATACTACTTTTTCATGGGAGGAATTCGTGTTAGCTTTCACAACGCACTTCTGTCCACAAGCCGCTGTCAGACAGTTAGAAGAAGAATTCATGAATCTACAACAAGGAAATCTGTCGGTTAGAGATTATACTGCACGATTTTTGGAGAAGTCTCGTTTTGCAGGATATTATGTTGCTACATATAAGATGAAGATGGAGAGGTTTATTTATGGGTTAAATTCCGAGGTTCGAAGATTGGTGACTGCCACAGGGCCAAATACTTTTACAGCTGCAGTGGATGCTGCCGAGAATGTGGAAAGAGATAATAAAAGAGATACTGGCGATAAGAGCTTAGGAAAAAGAAAATGGGAGGGACCACCACAAGATTCGAGGAAACCTAGATTTCAGAGGTTTGACAACCGTCCTTCATTTCGACCAACAGAAAGACCATGTTCAAGGTGTAATCGTTACCATCAGGGGAATTGTCAAGTAGAGGCGCGAGTTTGCTTTAAATGTGGGAAAACGGGTCATGTTGTTAAAGACTGTCGAGTAACACGGTTTTGCTTTTTGTGCAACTCTCCGGATCACCTCCAATCAGACTGTCCGCGAGGTAGAATACAATCGGGGGGTACATCGGGGAAACCGGCCATTACGAGACCAGTAGTTTCAAGAATAGAACCGCCGAGAACGAGGGGTCGTACGTTCCAAATGACAGCTAAAGAGGCGGAGGAAACTCCTGATGTGGTCACAGGTACATTTTTCATAAACTCCACGCGTGCAAAAGTGTTATTTGATTCCGGTGCAAACCGATCTTTTGTGTCTCCTTCTTTTGCTGCTCACATGCATTTAGAGCCTAAAATGTTAAAACATGCTTTATTAGTAGACACTGCAAATGATAACCAAGTGGCAGTTAAAGAGGTCTTTGATTGTTGTATGATAAATATAGAGGGATGTGGAGTACCGATACAACTGTTTCCAATAGCTTTGATCGAATTTGATGTGGTAATAGGAATGGATTGGCTAGCTGAGAATCAGGCTAATATAGTTTGTGATAAGAAAATAATCCACGTTGTTTTACTCGATAAGAGAGCGGTAGTGATTTATGGAGATCGTAAGAATCATCAGTCCAGTCTTATATCTATGGTAAAAGCCCATAAATGTGTTAATAAGGGTTGCTCTAGTTATCTAGCCTATGTGATAGATAGTAGGCCTGAAAAGTGTAAGTTGGAAGATATTTCCATTGTCAGTGAATACCCAGAAGTTTTTCCTGAAGACTTGAATAGTCTTCCTCCTGTTAGGCAAGTAGAATTTGGAATAGACCTAGTACCTGGAGCCAATCCCATCGCTCGTGCGCCGTACAGATTAGCACCACCAGAAATGAAAGAAATGATGTCACAGCTTCAAGATTTATCTGATAAGGGCTTCATCAGACCCAGCTCATCGCCTTGGGGTGCACCAGTTTTATTTGTGAAGAAGAAAGACGGTTCAATGAGAATGTGTATCGATTATCGGGAGCTGAACAAACGCACGATCAAGAACAAGTATCCACTCCCAAGAATTGATGACCTTTTTGATCAATTAGTTGGAGCTTGTTACTTCTCAAAGATTGATCTCAGATCTGGCTACCATCAGTTGAAGGTTAAGGAGGAGGATGTTTTAAAGACTGCTTTTCGCACGAGATACGGCCACTACGAATTTTTGGTAATGCCTTTTGGATTGACGAATGCTCCAGCCGCTTTTATGGATCTGATGAATCGGGTATGTAAGCCATATCTCGATAAATTTGTTATACTGTTTATCGATGATATACTTATATATTCCCGATCCAAAGAGGATCATGCGCAACATCTTCGTTTGATTTTGGAGTTACTGAAGAAAGAAAAGTTGTACGCTAAGTTCTCTAAATGTGAATTCTGGTTGCGGGAAGTTCAGTTTTTGGGTCATGTAGTTTCAGAGAAGGGTATACAAGTTGATCCAGCAAAGGTGGAAGAAATTGAAAATTGGGAACCGCCAAAGACGGCAACCGAAGTACGAAGTTTTATGGGTCTAGCTGGATACTATCGGAAGTTCATAAAAGACTTTTCTCGAATCGCGACGCCATTGACCAAGCTGACTCGGAAGAATCTGAAGTTTGAGTGGAAAGAAGAACAGGATGAGGCATTCAGAATATTGAAAGAGAAACTCTACAGCGCGCCGATATTAGCATTACCAGAAGGTTCTGATGATTTTGTGGTCTACAGTGATGCTTCTAAGTTGGGATTGGGATGTGTACTCATGCAACGTGGGAAGGTGATTGCCTATGCTTCGCGTCAATTAAAGGATCACGAAAGACAATATCCTACCCATGATATGGAACTAGCAGCAGTTGTTTTTGCCTTGAAGATTTGGAGACATTATCTTTATGGTTCTAAATGTCAAATTTTCACGGACCACAAGAGTCTCCAACATCTTTTCGATCAAAAGGAACTGAATATGAGACAAAGAAGATGGTTGGAATTGGTAAATGATTATGATTGTGAAATTCTATATCACCCAGGGAAAGCGAACGTGGTGGTAGATGCGTTAAGTCGTCAAGAAAGAAGCGGAACAATAAAAGCTATATCGTTACGAGCTGAGATCCTTCCTAATATTTTTGATGAATTGTTGAAATGCCAAATAGATGCTTATCAAGAGGAAAGTTTGAAGTCAGAACGGTTGGTCGGGATATCAGCATTGCTTGGGAAAGATGACCGTGGGTTGTTGTGTATGGGAAACAGAATTTGGGTACCTCGTTTGGGTGGATTACGGGATCGTGTACTACAAGAAGCTCATCAATCTCGATTTTTTATTCATCCAGGTACGAATAAAATGTATAGAGATTTGAAACAATTCTATTGGTGGCCGGGAATGAAGAGAAGTGTTGCTAAGTATGTAGAAGATTGTACTACCTGCAAGAAAGTAAAGATTGAACATCAGAAACCGTTTGGTCAGTTACAACGACTAGATATACCAATGTGGAAATGGGATCAGATCACTACTGATTTCATTACCAAATTGCCAAGAACTTCAAAGGGATTCGATTCTATTTGGGTGATTGTGGATAGGTTGACGAAGTCTGCTCATTTCTTGCCAATAAAAGAAACTGATTCTTTGGAACGTTTAGCTAAGTTGTACATTAATGAAATAGTAACTCGACATGGAGTTCCAATCTCGATTATTTCCGATCGAGATAGTCGTTTTACTTCTAGGTTTTGGAGAAGCTTTCAAAAGGAGATGGGAACGCAGATAAAGTTGAGCACAGCATATCATCCACAGACTGACGGGCAGAGTGAAAGAACAATCCAAACTTTAGAGGATATGCTTCGGGCTTGTATAGTTGATTTTGGGGGATCATGGGATAAACATCTGCCTTTGATAGAATTCGCCTACAACAACAGTTATCATGCCAGCATTCAGGCGGGTCCGTTTGAAGTATTGTATGGAAGAAAATGTCGAACGCCTTTGTGTTGGAATGAAGTGGGGGAGAAGCAATTGGCAGGGCCAGAAATAGTACAGTTAACAACAGATAAGATTACTCAGATTCGGGATAGATTGAAAATGGCTCAAGACAGACATAAAAGTTATGCAGATCGACGCCGAAAACCGTTGGAATTTCAGGTTGGGGAATTCGTGATGTTAAAAGTTTCGCCTTGGAAAGGAGTCATACGTTTTGGGAAGCAAGGTAAACTCAGTCCGCGTTATATTGGGCCATTTGAAATTACGGAAAGAATTGGTGAAGTAGCTTACAGATTGAATCTTCCGCCAGAATTAAGCAGAATTCACAACGCATTCCATGTATCGAATTTTCGAAAATGTTTGGTGACATCAGATCAGGCAGTCTCTCTACCGGATATTCAGGTTGATGAAAAGCTAAACTATGTGGTGGAACCGGAAGCAATAGTTGATCACAAGGTTAAAGTATTAAGGAATAAGGAGATCAGGCAGGTAAAGGTTCAGTGGAAACATCATCAAGGTCAGGATGCGACATGGGAATCAGAAGCTGAAATGAGAGCCAAATACCCTCATCTGTTCGCTTAATCGAATTCCAGGACGGAATTCTTTTAAGGGGGAGATGTTGTAATAACCAGGAATTTTATCTAATTTAAAATATTAAGATTTTATAAGTTTTTATTTAGTATTTTATGGAGTTAGGAGTTAAGGGGTAAGTTTTAATTTAATAATAAAAGTATAGGGTTATGTTTTGCCAACTAGGGTAAGCTTGAGGTTCAAATGGTCTTTTTGTCAAACCTTTCCCCCACCGCCTCTTTTCCACCTCATGTACAGGAGGTGTCAATTTTTAACACTTATAGCAAAAGTGTGAGTGTGTGTTTGTGTGGTGTCTTCGGTTGAGAGAGGGAGATCGAGAGAAAGGCTAAAGGAAAGAAGGAAGTTATTTGAAGTTATTTGAAGTGGCTCTAGGAACAATCTGAAGTAATTAAGGTAAGCAATCCATACCTTTTATATGTTTTAATTTCTCAAAGTGTTCTTGAAATTACTAGTTTAAGTTCTTGGTGGGTTTTGTTAAAAATGGATGTTTTGGGGAGTTTAAGCTTAAGGTTAGGTTGTTCTAATGGTCTTAAACATATCTGCACTTTTACAGTAGCTTGCATAGAGTAAAAGTACAAAAATCTGGGTTTTAGGATAAAACAGTGAACTGTGACATTCATCGAAGTCGCAATAGAGGACTGCGACATTCAACGAAGTCGCAATGGTCGATTGCGATTTGGGCTTGAAGTCGCAATGGTCGTTTGCGACTTGGATTGGAATCGCAGTAGTTGATTGCGATTTGGTATTGGAATCGCAGTAGTTGATTGCGATTTGAGATTGGAATCGCAGTAGTTGATTGCGATTTGGGTTTGGGGTCGCAGTAGTTGATTGCGACTTAGGATGGAGTCGCAATAGTGGGTTGCGATTTCGGGGTGAAGTCGCAGTAAGAGGTTGCGACTTTGTACTGTTCATCACGGTTGCAACTTGTACTGTTCATTGCGATTTCATGTTATTTTGGGTTGCGATTTGAATTGAGAATTTTGTAAGTTTTAGTGTTTAAAGAGATATTTGGTATTTTATCTGATTTCAGATTCTGTGAAGGATCAACATACGTGAATTATCTTGGTAGAGTTTTTGTGATAAAAACACGAGGTGAGTTTTACTTTAAAAAGTATATTTTTACTGGAATGCAATATGTGATTAACAAATGTTTGACGATGTGTATGAATATGTCATACGTGAGTAATTATAATATATTGAGATATTATAATTACGTGAGTATTATATGAAAATATAATACGTGGCCGGGCTTAGGACCGGTGTGATAAATTGGCTCGCAACCAATTGTTATTGGCCATTGGTGGAGGGATAAGGTGGTATGTGAAAGGTATGTTGTGTGAATTGCATTTGGTATTATTTTACGTGTGATGTAAATGTATTTATATAAAAGTGTGTACTTATATAAATGAATTTTAATGATTTCCAAATATCAGGGATTTACTCACTAGACCCTTAGGTCTAACCCTCATTTTTGTTTTAAAAATCTGTATTCCAGGTGGTGGTACTAGTAAGAGTAAATGATTAGATTACTTGGTGGATAGCTATGTGGAATGATGATCAATATGAAGTTGATGATACTTTTTGTACTTAAATTTCAGTTATTAGCTATTATCAGATCTAAATGGGATCAAGTTTGTACTGAATTTTATATTGGTTAGATCAGACTTTGGGACCAAATGTGTAATGTGAATGATATTGTGAAACCCTGTTATGAATTATATGTTATATGTATGTTTTGTTTTGCGGGATGTTACAACAATCCAATTTTCAACAAAGAAGTCACAACATCCAACAACCCAATTTTCAAAACAGACCATCTTCTTTCCAAAACAACAAGCCCAATCAGTAGGCTGAGTCATCTACTTCCTTGGAAGCAATGATAAAAAGGGTTTATGACCCAAACTCAAGCCTCAATTAAAAATCTTGAAACTCAAATGGGGCAAATGGCTTTGGAAATGAAGAAAAGATCAGTAGGAACTCTTCCTAGTGATACAGAAATTCCACGAAGAGATGGAAAAGAGTAGGTTAAGGTTGTGACTTTAAGAAGTGGAAGGCCTTTAGAAGAAAATCCCAGAAAAGAACCAACAAACAAAGCAGAGCCAGAAAAGAAAAAGGCAAAACCAGATTCTGCTGCTACAATACCTACAGACCAGTCCTGTAGCACTAATGGGACCAAAGCTAGCGATAAGCCTGTTAATATTCAAGTCATTCTTACTAAATCAGACTACCCCTTACTATTCCCTGATGCACCTAAGAAAGTCCAGACTACCAAAGAAAGTGCAGTAGTGGATGTGTCACACTCCGGTGGCAGTCCTACGGCACTCATTCAGCCCAGTCCTACAGTACCCTGCAGGACTGAAGAGATTCCAACTGTGAAACCCACACAAGCACCTCTCCTTCACAAGATTGACCCCTCTAGTTCAGTCACTCCTTACATTCCCTATCCCCAAAAGATGAGGAATAATAAGGAAGAAGTTCAATTTAAAAAATTTCTTGATGTTTTTAAACAGTTGCACATAAACATACCTTTGGTTGAAGCTATTGAGCAGATGCCAAATTATGCAAAGTTTCTAAAAGACATTTTGAGCAAAAAGAAAAAGTTGACTGAATATGAGACAGTAGCTCTGACTGAAGGATGTAGTGCCTTGTTGTCCAGTAAAATTCCCCCTAAACTGAAAGATCCTAGATGTTTCACAATCCCATGTTCTATAGGAGGAAAGAAAGTAGGAAAAGCCCTTTGTGACTTAGGTGCTAGTGTAAACCTTATGCCTTTATCCATTTTCAATACCTTAGGCATAGGTGAATCTAGACCTACCACTGTCTCCCTACAATTGGCTGATAAGACCATAGCCTGGCCTAAAGGAAAAATTGAGGATGTCCTATTCCAAGTTGACAAGTTTATCTTTCCAGCTGACTTTATCATCCTAGACTTTGAAGCTGACAAAGATATCCCCATCCTTTTAGGTAGACCTTTCCTAGCCACCGGAAGAACCTTGATTGATTTTCAAAAGGGAGAGTTAACCATGAGAGTACATGATCAAGAAGTAACTTTTAATGTGTTTGATTCTCTCAGGTACCCTGAAGAAAGAGAGGAATGTTCCACTTTGAGCATGATAGAAAATTGGTGTCAAGACAAAAGCTTGGGAGGAATGTTGGGAATGGAGGACTCTGACAAGGAGGAAGATTTTGAAGACCTGGAACCACCACAGAAAGTTGCTGCTTTTGAGACCCTAGATCATAAGGATAGGAAAACTCTTGTCCCATCCTTAGAAGTTGCACCAAACTTAGAACTAAAACAACTTCCCTCTCATTTAAAATATGTCTTTTTAGAGGACCCTAGGAAGTTGTCTGTCATTATTTCATCATCACTAGATCTAGAACAAGAGGAAAGATTGGTCAAAATGCTGAAACTTCACACAAAAGCCATAGGATGGACCATTGCTGATCTCAAGGGCATAAGCCCAACCATTTGTCAACACAAAATCATTTTGGAAGATAAAGACTACTCATCAGTTGAGCCTCAAAGAAGACTCAATCCTGTGATGAAGGAAGTTGTCAAAAAGGAGATTTTAAAATGGCTTGATGCAGGCATAATCTATCATATTGCTAGTAGTACTTGTGTCAGTCCTGTGCAATGTGTACCCAAAAAGGGTGGGATAACTGTTGTACCAAATGAGAAAAATGAACTTATACCTACTAGGGTAGTGTCTGGTTGGAGGATATGTATGGCCTATAGGAAGCATAACAAGGCTACCCAAAAAGACCATTTTCCACTACCTTTTGTTGACCAAATGCTAGACAGACTAGCAGGAAAAGCGTTTTATTGTTTCTTAGATGGCTACTCTGGTTACAATCAAATTACCATTGCGCCTGAAGACCAAGAAAAGACCACTTTCACTTGTCCTTTTGGAACCTTTGCATTTAGAAGAATGCCTTTTGGACTGTGTAATGCTCCAGCCACTTTCCAAAGATGTATGGTGTCTATTTTTTCTGACATGTTAGAAAACTCCATGGAAATTTTCATGGATGACTTTTCTGTTTATGGGACATCATATGACCTTTGTTTACAAACCCTGGAAAAGAGTCTTAAAAGATGTGAAGAAGAAAAATAAGTTTTAAACTAATGGAATTCTCTCTCGATTGGGCGATTAGGGTTTTCTATGGAGTTCAGCCATTTTGATCTTTTGCATGGAATTACGTGGTTTTTCATTGGATCACAAGGTGTGTTACTGTTTGCTATTAGATTTTTCGTGCTTTGCCCTTCAAATTGAGTATTTTATTGTATTTCTGCTCATCGTGGGTCGGTGGTAAGGAAAAGGGCGTCTGTTGTGCTCAATTCCATCGTGGGTCGGTGATCTTTTGCTTGCTGCTATTTCTTGATTGGTCGGTGGTTTTGTGTGTTCTCCGGCGTTTTTGTTTTTTGTGGAAATTGTTTAGGGTTTCTTCGTGGGTCGGTGTTGTAAACGACGACTGCTATCGTGGGTCGGTGTTTCACAATTCCTTCCACGTTTCTTTGTTTGGACGATTCTTTTTTGGAGTGTTTTATTTGTCTGCGACTGTTTCTTCTCCGGCAAGGCTTCTCGGTGGTTTTTCTTGGAGTGCGACGGCAGCTGTTACCAAGGCCTTCAATATTCCAGCTGTGGTCCTCACCAGGTACGATAATCGTGTATCTCACACCTTCGTTGACCTACTCGACACTTTTGGTCTAGGTTTCAGCATCCCACTCGACACTTTTGGTCTAGGTTTCAGCATCCCACGTTGTGGGATCTTCGTTACCTAGGTTAAGCCAAGGGTTTAGGGTTTGTTTTCAGCGTGTGGGCTCGTTTTATTGTCTGATGATTTCAATGGCGGATGAGATGGTGGATGTAGTTGACGGAGAGGACATTGGCAATACTGCGGTCGATGAGGTTCTATCGGCGGCGGGGGCGGGTTTTTGGTCAGATGCGGAAGGAAACCCTAATATGCATGGAAATATCTCTAACCCTAATTCTGCATGGGGTGTAGACCCGTTTGGCATGAACACGCCAAATACTGCAGGTGGAGTTGCTAACCATTTTGTGGATGCTCGGGATGGGAGCGAAGGGTTAGGTATGGCTAAGAATTCTAATGGGTTGGTTTATGGAGATGTCTCGATCTTACAGAAGAATAAAGGCGAGTCCTTGAAGATGAATTCTTCCTCTTCGTCCATGGGGGTGCAGCAAGATCCAAAAGCATTCGAGGGGCCTCGTGAAACGGTTTGGAACAGGTTATCGATAAAGCGAGGGGATGTAGTTGATGAACGTCTCAAGTTCGGTGTTGGCTTGAAAAGTAAACTAGATTTTGCGGCGGCTGTGGGTACTTCTGATAAGACCGATCTGTAATTTTTCCCTTTAGCGGACAAGGTACAATCTCGTATACAAATTCCTTTGAAACTTGCTCAAGAAGCGGTGAAAACCTATCACACGACTTTATATGGATACTTCCTTGGACCTCGCTTGCACTTCCCTGTGGTGCAACGTTATGTTAAGGCTGCATAGAGAAAGTTTGGTTACCAAGATGCAATGATGAATGCTAATGGTTTTTACTTTTTCCGGTTTAATGATGAGGGAGGGTGTACTCAAGCTGTGGAGTCGGGTCCTTTAATGATTAGGGGTGTCCCCCTTTTTGTGTTTCCTTGGGACCCAACGAAAGGGATTTCAAAACCGGTGCACACTACTTGCCCGATGTGGGTTAAGTTACACAACATACCATTGGTGGCTTTTAATCGGGAAGGAATAAGTAGGATCGCAAGTGCCATTGGTGTGCCGAAACAAATGGATTCTTGTACTTCGTCCATGTGTGAGAAAGCATGGGGAAGACCAGGATTCGCAAAAGTGTTGTTGGAAGCTTGGGCGGTGGGGGAATTGAAACGAGAATTGGAAGTTGTTGTTCCAAGTTTAAGTGGAGGAGAGAATGCTAGTGTTACGATTGCCGTGGAATACTTGTGGGAGCCGTTGCAATGCTCTCACTGCCTTGTGTTCGGTCATAAGCTTTCTTCTTGCACCAAGGCATCAGTGATTCCTATGGCCATTGGGAAGAAAGGGTTTGTGGATGCGGAGGGATTTACGAGGGTTGAACGTAAGCAGTGGAGGCCCAAAAATAGATCCTCATCCCAAAAGGATGACGAAGGGAGCCATTCAAGTCCGGAGAATGGGAAGGTGACCGAAGCCATGCAAGCCATGGAAGCTAAGGACTCTCCACCCATGCATGGTTCGGAGGGGGGTGAGGGTGAAGGTTTGGGAGCTCATAAGGTTGGGGATGTGAAGAAGGGTGAGGGGAGAACTGCGGTTGGGGATACCCATAAAGTGAATACGGCTGATTCGATTTGTAAGCATCCTTCGAGTGTTCATCTTAGTACTCCGGTTAGGGAACAAGCGTCGGTGGCAGCAGCGGTCCTCAAATCCATACGAACGGTGAATATGCCCCTTAGGGGCATTCTTAAAACTTCCAATAAGTTTAATGTACGTGCTGGAAATGAGAGCAATGGGGGGGGGGGGGGGGAGATTCGAAAGTCAATACGCGAAGAACCCAAGTCTAAGCACCAAGAGGAAAAGCATGTAGCGATGGAAGCGGAAATGAGTGTGCCCGTTTGTTCCCATGTTTAAGTCGGCTATGTGGAATGTTCGTGGCCTTAATGCCACCTCTAAGCAGTTGGAAGTGAAAGCTCTTATTCGCGAGAATGGGTTGAGTATTTGTGCTCTTGTTGAAACACATGTCAGTGGGGACGCTCTTTCGGGTATTTGTTCGAAGACTTTTGGCCGATGGGCTTGGGTGTCGAACCAGTCTTATTCAGTGGCAGGAACTCATATCATTTTGGCATGGGATTTGCTTGCGGTGGATATTATGGTGGTGGAGATGCATGCTCAATATATTCATTGCGAGGTCCGCATACGTGGTTTAACCGTTCCAATTCTTATGACAATAGTGTATGGTTCTAACACTGGGTCAAGCCGTAGGGAACTTTGGTCGGGATTGAGAAGGTTCCGAGCAATTCTAGGGCCCAAGCCGTGGGTCCTCTTGGGTGATTTTAACACGTTGTTTTTCCTCATGACGGTTATGGGGGCAGTTCGAGACGAAATGGGGATATGATTGATTTCTTTTCATGTGTCGAGGATGTGGAAATCTTTGACATACGATATGGAGGGATCCAATACTCTTGGTGCCAAAAACCAAGCGAGGAGGGAGGGTGGCTAAGGAAGTTGGACCGGGTGATGGCCAATTCCGATTTCACCTCTCTTTTTCATGATGCATCTGTCATGTTCCTCCCTAGGGGCATATCGGATCACTCGCCGACTATTCTCTCATTCCGTGGGGGTACGCGTAGGAAGGTTTTGTCCTTTAAATTCGATAATTTTTTGGTCGAAAATCCATTATTCATGCAAATCGTTAAAGAGGAGTGGGCCAAAGAGATTGAAGGTACGTTCATGTTTAGAGTTACTTCTCGCCTTAAAGCGCTTAAACATCCTTTGCGTTGGCTGCGTTCTTCTTATGGTAACTTGGCAACCCGTGTGGGGACTCTGAAAAAGGAACTGGATGTGATCCAAATTGCTTGTGATATGGACCCGGGGAATCCTGATCTTAAAGAGGATCTAGTGCACATACGTTTGGCTTACCAACAAGCTTGTTGGGATGAGGAACGTGCGGCAAGACAACGAGCTAAGGTAAAGTGGCTACATGAGGGCGACTCTAATACGAAATACTTTCATAATGTTGTTCGCGAGAAAAGGCATGTACAACATGTATTTTCGGTTTGTGATGTGAATGGGCAGTTTGTGCATGGGGAGGATGTCCCTATGGCGTTTGTTGATCATTTCTCCTCAGTTCTCGGTACGTTGGATGTGGATGTTGAGCCGGTTGTCCCGCTAAGTTGGTTCACGACAAAATTGTCGTTGGCGGAGGCGAATGATATCATTCGGCCAATTTTAAATGATGATATTAGGCGTGCAATGTTCGCTATTGGTAATGATAAAGCTCCGGGACCGGATGGGTACTCTTCAAAAAATTTCAAGCATGCGTGGGATGTGGTTGGGCCGGATATTTGTATTGCAATTCACAATTTCTTTTATAGGGGCCACCTTGCAAAGGAGCTAAATCATACACTGTTGTGCTTAATTCCTAAGTGTTTAAATGCTTCCCGAGTGACGGATTTTAGGCCCATTGCTTGTTGTTCGGTCCTATATAAATGTATAAGCAAAATAATTGTTGAACGTATAAAGCCGTATTTGGATGGGTTGGTGAGTAGTTCCCAATCTGCTTTCATCCCCGGCCGTCGAATTTCGAACAACATCCTTATGGCTCATGAGCTAGTATCGGGATATCAACGGGAGTCTGGTCCCCATCGATGTGCTTTTAAGATTGATATTCAAAAAGCTTATGATACGGTCAACTGGTCTTACCTTCGGTCTCTATAAATGGTGAGGCACGTGGTTTTTTCAAGGGGAGAAGAGGTCTTCGCCAGGGTGATCCTCTATCTCCTTACCTCTTCACGATTGTTATGGAAGGCTTTGCTATGATTTTCAAGCAATGTATTGAGGAGGCGTCTAACTTTGGATATCATAAAGGGTGTGAAGATTTGGGTTTAACGCACTTGTGCTTTGCGGATGATTTGTTCGTTTTTACTAGGGGTGATGTGCCTTCGGTGTAGATTCTCAAGAAAGCCCTTCATCTTTTTAAAATCCGTTCGGGCCTTTCTCCTAGTCTGCCGAGAAGTGAAGTTTTCTTTGGGAATGTTCCTACCCACACTCAAGAAGCCATTTTGGAATGTCTCCCCTTTCACAAAGGTATGTTCCCGATTCGTTATCTTGGGGTCCCTCTCTCTCCTAAGCGGCTAAAATCTTCCGATTTTGGTGGATTGGTCACGAAGGTTAGAATGCGGATTCAAAATTGGAAATCGAAATTTCTCTCGTTTGGTGGTAGGAAGCAACTTGTTCGGTCTGTCTTGCAATCCCTACAACTATATTGGATGGCGGTTTTCGTCCTTCCTTCGGGTGTTGTTCATGAGTTAGAGTCCCTTTTCCGGAACTTTTTATGGGCACAAGGTGGGAACTCTAGGGGAAAATGCCGAATTGCTTGGAATGATGTGTGTGTGTCGTATATGAATGGGGGTCTTGGTTTTAAGCGGCTTTCAACATGGAATAGAGCGCTCCTTGCAAAACATTGTTGGGATCTTTTGTCTAAACGTCCTTCTCTATGGGTGCGATGGGTTTACACCCATAGCATTCGGTCCACTCAATTTTGGCATGCTCGGTCTTCGTCTAGATGGTCGTGGGTTCTTACGAAAATCATGGAACTTCGCCCCCACATCCGGCGATTTCTATGGTTTCTTGTGGGTGATGGCAAAGATGTTAATGCTTGGGAGGATAATTGGTTGAGTTGTGGTCCCCTTTCTTCTATTATTACATATCGTGTAGCTAGTTCGATTGATATTATGGATGCTTCTACGGCTCGGGATTTGGTTACGATGACTCGAGGTATGTGGCCGAATGATTGGTTGTTGCGTTATTCGGAACTCTCCACTGCCCCTCTTCCTGTATTGCATGATGATGTGCGTGATAAACTTTTCTGGAGGAATGTAGATGGGGATAATGTTGGTTTCTCGGTTCGGGAGGCTTACCGGTCCCTTGATGTGTCTCGTGCGGTAGCTACATGGGCTGATTTGGTTTGGTTCAAAGGACATATTCCGAAGCATGCTTTCTGCATGTGGATTGTATGTCTTCGACGGCACCCTACGCAGGATCGAATTCAGATATGGAAGCATGACCATCCTGATATGAAGTGTGTCTTCTGTAAGCAGTGCATGGACTCGCATGGCCATTTGTTTTTTGAATACCCTTTTTCTAAAGAGGTTTGGACTACAGTCTTATTGAAGGTTGATTGGGTTGGTACTCCAACTGGTTGGGACGAAATTCTTGTGATGCTTGAGGATGTTCATATGGCCCCGAGAGCTCTCATACACCGGCTGGCTCTGTCTGCTTTGATGTACTTTGTTTTGCAGGAAAGAAATCGGCGGCTTTTCACTGAGGCTAAGAGATCGGCGATCCAGGTGGTGAAGGAAATTATGGAGATTGTCTTGCTTCGTGAGGCTTGGAAGACGAGGAAGCGGAGAACTATTCAACATGGTTCGTGACTGGAGGTTGCCTAATTGGTTGCGGGATGTCTTTTGGAGCTTCTTTTGGCGTATTTATCTTGCTATTTATTTTTCTAGCTTAGTTTGCTCCGTTTGTTTGTGCTTGTTCTGGTTGCTTGTGGCTTGGTATGGTGTGGTGACCAAGTTTTTTTGTTTCTTTGTTGTTTGGCTTAGACCTTGGTGGTTGTTCTTTATTTTGCATTTATAAAATTGCCTGGATTATTCCTCTAAAAAAAGATGTGAAGAAACAGACTTGGTTTTAAACTGGGAAAAGTGTCATTTTATGGTAAAAGAAGGCATTGTGTTGGGACATCTCATATCAACAAGAGGCATAGAAGTTGATAAGGCCAAATTAGAAGTCATTTCAAATCTGCCTGAACCAACAACAGTCAAAGGTATCAGAAGTTTTTTAGGACATGCTGGTTTTTACAGGAGGTTTATAAAAGATTTTTAAAAAATTTCAAAACCTCTTTGTTTATTGCTACAGAATGACCAAGTGTTTAATTTTAATGAAGATTGTAGAAAAGCTTTAACACTTTGAAAGAAGCATTGGTCACTGCTCCGGTAGTAATAGCACCAGATTGATCCCAACCATTTGAAATCATGTGTGATGCCAGTGACTGGGCAGTTGGTTCAGTTTTGGGTCAAAAGAAAAATAAAATATTCCATCTTGTTTACTATTCCAGTAAAACTCTCAATGATGCTCAAATCAATTACACCACTACTGAAAAGGAATTATTAGATGTGGTTTTTGCTTTTGAAAAATTCAGATCATACTTGATTGGTACTAAAGTAATTGTTCACACAGATCATGCTGCAATCAAGTATTTGATTTCAAAAAAGGATGCAAAACCTAGGCTAATAAGGTGGGTCTTGTTGTTACAAGAGTTTGATTTGGAGATCATTGACAGGAAGGGTGTGGATAATCAAGTGGCTGACCATTTGTCTAGGTTGGAAAAACAAGACAAACCTGTTTTTAGTGGTGAGATTTGTGAGACATTCCCTGATGAAAGAATTTTGGCTGTACAGCATACCAATGCTCCTTGGGTTGCCGACATTATAAATTATTTAGCATGTGGAGTCATTCCTAAAGAGTTTGCTAAACACCACAAGAAAAAGCTCATCTATGATTTAAAGAAGTATCTGTGGGATCACCCATTTTTGTTTAAAATTTGTGCAGATCAGATGATCAGAAGATGCATACCACAAGAAGAAATGACATCAGTTTTACAGCACTGCCATACAGGACCTTGTGGAGGACATTTTGGAGGAAGTAGGACAGCAGTAAAGGTTTTGCAATCTGGGTTGTTCTGGCCTACTTTGTACAATGATGCTCATAACTTTATAAAAAGTTGTGACGAATGTCAAAGAAGTGGGAATATCTCTCAAAGAAATGAAATGCCCCTAAATGGAATTCTAGAAGTAGAATTATTTGATGTTTGGGGCATAGACTTCATGGGACCTTTTCCAATCTCCAATAATCGTGCCTACATTTTACTTGCTGTAGACTATGTGTCCAAATGGGTGGAAGCTTTGGCTTGCCATTCCAATGATGCCCGGACAGTTGTCAAGTTTTTGCAAAAACAGATTTTTACAAGATTTGGTACACCCAGAGCTTTAATAAGTGATGAAGGCACCCATTTCATAAACAAGTTGTTAGAGGAAGTTCTTGAAAAGTACAACATTCAGCATAGGGTTGCAACTGCTTATCACCCTCAAACCAATGGTTTGGCTGAGTTGTCAAATAGGGAGATAAAAGGAATTTTAGCAAAAGTGGTTAAACCACACCGAAAGGATTGGGCCTCCAAATTGGATGATGCCCTATGGGCCTACCGGACTGCTTTCAAAACCCCTATTGGTATGTCCCCTTACAAATTGGTTTATGGAAAGGCGTGTCATTTGCCAGTTGAGTTAGAACACAAAGCTTATTGGGCCATCAAAGAACTCAACATGAATCTGGATAAAGCTGGTAAGAAAAGAACTCTTCAACTCTGTGAAATGGAAGAGCATAGGAATTTTTCCTATGAAAATGCCAAGTTATATAAAGAAAATACAAAAAATGGCACGACAAAAAGATTCTTCCAAAAGAACTCTATGAGGGTCAAAAAGTCCTTCTGTTCAATTCAAGATTAAAACTTTTTCCTAGAAAACTGAACTCAAGATGGACTGGGCCTTATCAGATTTTCAAAGTATACCCTTACGGTACAATCGAACTCATCAATCCAGACAAGGGCACTACTTTCAAAGTCAATGGTCATAGAGTAAAACCATTTTTTGACCCAACTGAAGCACCACCACAACCTTATACGGTTGCCGAGCCTGATGAGTAATAATTAGTTTTTCTTATTTATATATATATATATATATAAAATAATAAAATACAAAAACATTCATATAAAACACACACATATATATATATATGATAAAAATAACAAAAAAATATTTTTCTTAATGTTTTAACAATGTTTTAGAGTTAAGATAAATTTTAGAATTTCATTTTCTATTTATTTGTTTTTTCCTGCAGTTTTATTTTGGGCTTGGCTCACCTTTTTGGCTATTTTAACTCAATCAAGTTTGGGCCCATGGGATGTTTATTTTGCATATAAGAAAACGAAGAAATCGTCCCAACTACTTGAGTCCATAACCCGAGTCGTTTAGATGACTCTTGCAGTCACTTCAAACGACTAACAAAGAGCCGCGCTGTCAGTTTTCATCATCACCCTTTTTGTCAGACAACTCATCGGAAAACACCATAGCCACCGTTTGCCTTCACCTTCATCTCCAACAAGTACATTCGGGTACCGGGTTGCTGTTTCAAAACCTAGGAACGGTACAATAGCACTGCTGTTCATCATCTTCCTCGTACACCCCATTGTACTACCTGCTGCAAACCCATCTTACGTACGAGTAATACTACGTACTCCCCTACTCTAGGTTGTAACCCTCTTCTCCACGCTTCATCCCTTCTAAAAATACGCCATCGATAAACCCTAAACCCAGCATTTCTCTCTTAAGTTCCCATTCCCTCTGCTACCCCCTGTTTAACCATTTTCTATGGCAAAAACCAAATCCAAAGCCCGCAGACGAGAGTTCCCCTCTGAACGCCCCGATACACATGGAGAAAACCCCATTGATGCTACTCCTATTAGCCAAGCACCACCAACCAGGATTTTACCCCCTGTTCCACTGTTCAAACCCAAGCGCAGAGTAACTCGAAGCAGCGGGAAGATGAAAACGAAGCCAATGACAGAAGAAGAAGGGCCTGCGATTGACCTCTCCGATAACTCCGATTCTGAGGAAGAAGCTCCACCAGCTCAGAAAACAAAGTTTGAGGTGGGAAGTTCGAACCCACTGGAAACTTTGGCAAATGCAGTCCAGGCCATGGTTCGCCCATTTTCTGAGACATCGCGCATCCACACCCATGGTATGAATCCTTTCTCAAAACCCTTATCTGTGAACCAAGTAACTACATTCCCAAAACACCCACAACCCTCTGTGGGTGTTGCATTAGAACATAATTTGGGACCACACAGGGAAATTCATGCTTCCTCATCTTTTTTCCAGAGACCTCTGATGTTAGTGACTCCATTTTCCAAACCAATGTCTCTATCTAACTTAAGCCAAATCCCTGCTGGATTCATATCCATGTTG
The DNA here is from genome assembly GCA_033807775.1 of Saussurea involucrata. Lineage (NCBI taxonomy): Eukaryota > Viridiplantae > Streptophyta > Magnoliopsida > Asterales > Asteraceae > Saussurea > Saussurea involucrata. The sequence continues at coordinate 26,362,174 of CM066312.1, forward strand.
CACGCTGGGAAGCCTAGGAATTTTCCTCCCTTGCCCAAACTACCTATTGTGTCATCCATTAAGATCCCTGAACTAATAGTCCTACCAAGCGGAAAAACCTTCACACCACCTCCTGTACAAACTGATACCATCACCCATACACAATTTGCTGCCTTTCTTGCCAGGTTGAACCGCTCTTACCAGCCTAGAATGCCAACTAGTTTTGCTTTTGCAGCCAATAGGGTTGATCATGTCCCTAGAGACACCCCTGTTACTATGAAGGCTATGATACCAAGAAACCCTGTTAGTGAGCATCCTACCTCCGTGATGGTTGAGGACCATGTGAGCACTGAGAATGAACAGGAGGTCTCCGCAGACACGTCTGTTTTAAAGACCAATCCCACTGAAACCATTGTGCTAGAAGACCCTTTACCAAACAATACCTCTGTTAAGCCCCCTATTTCTAAAGACACTTCAGGCAAGGTCCCTTTGATTCGAGTTCCTTTTGGGGAGGCCACCAGTGATGTTCCATTCTCCAGGGAAACACTGGATCCTCTTGACAAACTTATGGAACAGCCCCATGTTGATTGGTCTGATGATGAGAATCCTCAAATGGACACCAGTAGTAATTGGGGAGAAGATGTTTTGGAAGAGGAGATAGTCATCACTCACACTAGTGATGCATCTCCTCCTCCTTCTAACCCTGAAATGCAGGAACAAACTCCCAAAGTGGCCTCACCAAAGAAGCAGATTAAAAGAAAGGCTGCGAAGACTATGCAGAAAAAACCAACCCCCACTTCGCTAAAAATCAGACTAAGGAGTATCTCTAAACCCGTACCTACAAAGAAAATACAGAAGGGGAAAGGAAAAGACTCCAAGGGCAAAGGAAAGCAAGTCGAGGTTGCTGCTAAAGTCACAGTTGAACAGAAAAAGGAGGTGGCTGAAAAGAAGCAAAAGAAAAGAAAAAAAGCAGAGGTGGAAGAACAGAGTGTGGGAGAGACATCTAGCATTCCTCAAAGGATCACCAGACAAAGGGCCAGAAGTTTTCAACAGGACAGCCCTAACACTGCAGTCCTACAACACTCCTCCAGTAGTGCTGCAGGACCAAAAAGAACTAAGAAGGTATCACCTTCATCCTCTCCTACTGAGTTGTTTAGCACATCTACAGCACTAAATAGATACCCAATGTTTGCACATAGAGTTGGCCAAACACCTAAAGGGTTTGCCCCTCACATAGTTTCGGCAAATCCTCACATTAGAACCATCATTGAGGAACTTGGGTGGGAAAGGTTGTGTGCTGTGCCTCCACATTTCAATGAGGACTGGGTAAGGGAGTTTTATACTGAGATGTCAGTGACCCATGGAGAAGAGCTATTGGTTAGGCAGACACCCGTTTCCTTCTCCGCTGAGGTTTTGAATGATCTGCTAGGATTGACACCACCCTTAGAATCTGAGTTTGAGAGATTAAGGGTGGGGTTACGGACGAGGAGTTAGAAGACATACTAACCACCCTAGCAAACCCTGGAGCCTCATGGACCTTGAAGGGTAAGTGTAGAACACTCAGGACATGTTTTCTGAAAGCCGAGGCTAACATATGGTTCTACTTCATTCGACACACATTGAACCCAACTAGCCACGACACCAACTTGTGCATGGATAGGGTGATCCTGCTGTATTGTATAATGGAATGTTACCCTATTAACGTGGATAAGCTAATCAGTGGGTGCATGAGAACTAGCCTGGAGAGATCCAATACCAGACTGCCTTATCCTTCCATCATGCATTCACTCATGGCTAATGCAAAAGCCCCTGTTTTGGATAATGACACCTTTTCCAAGGAAAGAACAGTGATGGATAAGTTAAATCTTCAGAGGCTAATGAGAAACGGTGAGGCTGCTGATACAATAGTTGTTGATCCTATGACTGCTGCACTAGAGAAGCTCAAGGAAGAATTGGTGAAAGAAATGGATAAGCAGGCGAAGGCAATGAAGAAGTTGGTGAAAAAGAAGGTAAAAGAGTTAGCTGTGCAGGTTTAGAAGGTTGGAAAGGAGGTTGAGGAGATTAAGAAAGATAGACTAAAATGGGCTGAATACAAGCAGCACAAAGCTCAGGTGAAGGAGGCATATGCAAGAGGGAGTTCACAGCAACCGTTGACAGTACCCCCCCCCCCCCGAAGTCCATGTTGCAGATCCATTCAGCTCCTACTCAGTCTGAGTAGGACAGGTTCTGCCATTATTCCTTGTTACTTGTAAAATAATTTATGTTTTATATTTTGAGGTTTCAGTTTAGGAGTCCAGATTGAGTATTTGTCTCTATGAAGTCTTAACCTGTGGTCAGTGCTTAATACACTGACTTGTTTTGATAATTTGCTGATTTATGTGAAAATTGTAGTTAACATGTTGTGTCAAACCATCAAGTCATGTGCATAAAACAAGTTTGAGGTGGGAATTTCCCATTCTCATCTTTGCTTTTCTGCTTCAATGTTTTTCTTGGGAACTGACTTTCATGACTCTGCTTGTTTTATGATCTGTATGCATGCACCTGTGTTTTCACCACTGCCTTAACATGATTGGTATGTACTTATAGCCACAGTAATCTGATGTCTTGTTTGTTTGGTTGTAAACTGCCATCATAGCCCACCTAACAGCTTTCCAACCTTTTAAGACTAAATCATCAAGGGTATTTTTCCTCATAAAGCCAAAAATAAAAATCCCAAACAGACCCCCTCTGTTACTAATTTCCGTGACAATAGGGACATTGTCCATTTCAAGTTTCAGGTTAGGGTAAGTTTTGCCTCATACATCTTGAGGAAAACCTCACAGATCTTTCAGTAGCAAAGTGCTCTTTTGTGCTTAAAGAGTGTCAAAGACACCAAAATATTAAAAGAGACCAATGAGTCCACTCTATTCCTCAATATGAGATGAATGGCAGTAAAATTGTGCCATTGAGTGAACAAAGTGAGGGAGCGGAAAAAGGCAAAGCATCAAAATCAAAGGAAAAGCCGAATGCATACCCAAATTTCAAAGATTGTATGTCTTGATGATTTTTGTTAACACTAGGAAGGTTCTGGTTGGTTATGAGGGTATGTTTTTGGGCTAAGATGAATAAATTCAGTTTATGAAGGGCTATTGGCTTCATGCTATGAATGTTGTGAGCAGGTTTTTTTTTAGGTTCTTAGTCTTTTTAGATACCTGAGTCTTTATTTTGTCTATTTTTGTTGTTTGGGGACAAACAACGTTTTAAGTTTGAGGTTGTGATAGGGTTAATTTATTAACCCTATTTTAGCCAATATTAGTAGGTTTTTATCTTGTTTTATTTGCCCAAAGTCCAAAATTGAGTCATTTTTAGTAGTTTTTTTTAGCATTTTCTATGTTCTAGGTGTCAAGCATGATTTAATGGTCTAATCTCTGTTTTTGGATCTCATTGGGACTGTTTTGAATAAATTGTAGAATTTGGCTGGGCACTACTGCGAGAATGCTATAGGAATGAGTGACACAGGAATAGGCAGCTGGGCCCTTTTTTGCGAATCTTTGGGCCGAAGCTATCTTTTGAAGCCCAAGTCTGGAGCTGACTTTTGGAGGAGACAAGAAGTACACTAGGACAACAGTCTTAGTCACATTTTGATTTCTTTGTCTCCACACAACTCCCCTATATATAGAAGGCTTCCATGCTTTTGTAAAATATAGGCTTTTGAGCTAAAAACACAAAAACTCTCCACAAGTGTTTAAGCTTTTCTCTCTAGTTTATTTACCTCTTAATTTCCTGTCTAGTTACCACTGAATATTCAGATCTGTGGTTACGATTCTCAGTTTATGATAAGCTTTCGGTTTCAAGTATTAATCTAAGTGGTTCGATCACTTGTTTTCATCTTTATAGAGCTTTGCACCCTATGCTTCTTCTCTAGAGTTGAGTTTTAGCTGATAACTCAAACCAACCAATCAAACAATCTGTTTTCGAAATCGCCATCTGAAATTAGTTTTTAAAGACTGGACTTTTGAAAGGCTTTCACAAGATTTTCCTGTGGATCGATATCTGGTATTTTACCATTATTACTTGTTACGAGACGATAGTAGTTCAAGGTGTATACTTGCACTGAGTCCTATTCTAAGTGAATCTCTAAGGTTGCATAAATCGTACAACAGATACCAATTGTGAATCCCAGTTTGATCAGGTAACAACGATTCAATGAGAAATAACAAGAACAATTAATTATTTCAACTTGTCATCCCTCTCATATTCATAAATCAAGATAGTTACAAAGGTTTGAATGGAAAAACTATCTCTCTCTAACAATTAAGCTCTCAATTTGTCTAATGAATAGCTTAACCGAAAACTAAGGTTAAGACAAAGCTTGTATACTTAGGCCTTTAAACAAACAAGGCCTAAGCCCATTAGACAAAACTAAGCCCATTTAACATAATTAAGGCTTTTACAATAATTAAATAATCTAATTAATCTAATTACGCACTATATAATTATTTATATATATTTCTAATATGTAGGACATTTATGGTCCTAACAGCCACCAAAAGACGATCCAAGTAGTTAGGTGACCTTTATCCCACAAGGATCATGCAAGTGACGTGCGAGTGTTTTTCAAAAGGACGGCATAGACTTGCGTTTATAAAAGGGATTTTAGATGTATTATAATTCTAGCTTTATAAAGCAACATATTGTATCATGTATAGGGATTTTAGATGTATTAGGCTAAGGCTTCAATTGATGTGCTTGGAAGTGATTTAAGGTATGTTTCCTTTATGTTTTATGTTTGTAATTGCTAGTAGATAGTTCCTATCGGATTAGAATCATCGATTTCATATCCGGGGTTAAATTCTGTCGGGTAAACCGACAGAGGTTTCCGGACACACGTTGAATGTGTCCGGTAGTTTCTTTTGGTGGTGTCCGGTGATTCCTATGGCTAGTGTTCGGACAGTCAAGTATCCGGTAAGTATCTCTTTTTCTATAGTTTCCGGATGAATTAAGTTACCGGGTGGTATCCGGGTTACTTTGGTTTCCGGATGTCGTCCGGATTATTGATATTGTCCGGAAAGTCATGCTGTCCGGATTGGTCTTGTTGTCTGGATAGTTTTGTGGTATCCGGAAACATTGGTTGTTTGGTCACTTTTGAGGATAAGAGTCAGATAGATTTATCTAGAGTTCGTAACCTACTAGTATGTCTTATGTGTTCAATTAGTAAGTAGATATTTGTATTTAACTTATTTCAGATTCTGTGAATTTTAGGTGAAAGACTGAATCTTTTGGGAAAAGCTTGGAAGCATTTTGATAAGCAAACAGTTGAGTTTTACTTCAAAACGTTTTCAAATTGGAATACTTATATGTGGATTGAGAATGTGATATAGAGTGTGATTATGTGCTTATGTTTGAAATATAATATATTGAGATGTATATTGTATTTATATGAGCATTACACTACACGAGAGCACGTTGGCTGGGCTTAGGACCGGCGGAGTATTGGCTGTACGGAGGGACAACGGTATTGGCTGTATGTAAGTGCAGCGGAGTAAGTTTATTAGTTGGCTCGCAACCAATTAATATGGCCATGGGAATGAGGAGATGTACACAATGCACGAGTCTTGCTTGGTATTTAAATACTTGTTGTTTATTTGTGTTTTACAAAAGGATTACTAAACTGACAGGGATTATCTCACTAGACCGTTTGGTCTAACCCTCATTTTGTTTTCAAAAATATGTATTCCAGGTCAAGGAAGGTATAAAGGCAAGGATAAAGTGTAGGATGCTTTTGCATGACTAATGATGAATAGGAAGTTCTTATGTATCGTTTTGTTTGAATAGTATTACAAAATGTATTGTAAGTTATTAGCGGATAATGGATACTCAAATATGTATTTTATAGTTTTGAGACTAAAGGGACCTTATGTGATCTATGATGTATCTTTTGTTATGTAACGATGTTATGCAATATATGTTATTTGACGCATGTTTGAGATACCGGTCGTTACAGTTCTGACATTCAGTACTACACATGATGAACCTGCAAAACAGATTAAGTAGATTTTGGTACCCAACGGAACTTGGGTCATGACTTGTTAAATGTAGTTCTTTTTGAAGAAATATTATAAGTACCGTGCCAAAATTGTACATTTTCTTGCTTAAGAAAATCATGAGTTCCACAAGAAGAACAACAAAGTTGCTTTTGTGCCAACCTAATCAAATGATTTGCAAAATAAACAGGATTAGGTTTAGCAAAAGACTTACTTTTATGAGCCTTGTTCTTTTTGTTCATCGGCGGTGGATGAACAAATGATTTTGGGGCATTTCTTTCAGGAGTAGTTCCTTTTACTTTCCAAACCATCTTTACAGGCTTAAAGATAGGTGTATCTGAACCTGTAGCATCACGGTTGTAGAAACGATTAGAAGGACGCATCCGATCTGTTGAAAGATTGTTTGACTTGATAGACCTTGTCGAAGAAATATGTTCACGAAGTGAACCAGAAGCGGTCTTGAATGAACATTCCGAATCAGCTGAATCATCATACGACGATTGAACATTAGTATCGGCACTAAATTGTTCAAATAATTCAACTTTGAAGTTAATCGCTTCCAGATTCTGAATTCTGTCTGAAAGAACATTTCTTTCACGAACAGTCAAGTCAAATTTCTTCTGTAGATTAGATTTGATTTTCTGCTCTTTCATAACCTCCGATGCTAAAAGCAGACAGCTTCTTTGTTAACTTTAAGATTTCAGCCTTAAAGATGTTTCTCTCTTCTTCAAAACTGTTCTCAGATATGTCTTTGAAAATTTCCATGTTTTTTCTTTTGAAAACTCTTTTTTTCATTTTCAAAAACATTCTTCTTTTTAGCAAAATATTTTCTCTTTTTTTCCAACAAAAATTCCAATTCAGATATTTTCTTTGAAAGCTCAGCACTTTGTGATTCAAAAACTTTTCTTTCAATATCAAAATTCACTCTTTCCTTCTCAGATTTTCTTTTTCAAGAAATAAAACTTTTTCAAAATCAGAAATTTGTTTTGAAAGTTTTATGCATTTAAGTTCAAGAGCTTTCTGTTGCTTCTCAAAACTAACTCTCTTTTCATCAATCAAAGCATTATGGTCAGGAAGCTTTTTAGAGACATCAAATTCACAAGTTGTTCCTTTGTCACAAATTTCAGGGTTTGAATTCTCCTTGGAAACAAGGTTAGAATGAACTTCGAAATCCTTATCAAAAGAAGAACTTTCAAGATTAAACCACTTTCTCAAAGTAAATTCTTTTCTCTCGTTTTCCAAAAGAATTTCCAAATCAATTACTTTCTTGGAAAGCTCACTTATTTTGTCTTCAAAAGATTTACTTTGAGTTGCAAAATTTGCTCTTTCACTTTCAAATTGACTATGCTCAGAGAGTAAAATTTTCTCAAGATCCGATACTTTCTTAGAAAGCTGGAAACACTTTTGATTGACCTTTTCTTTTGCATCAAAAGCACTCTTGGATGAGTCTGAAAACTTTTTAATCAAAGATTTTTCGTAAATAGTTTTCTCCTTTTCCAATTCAGTCTTGAAGCTAGAAGATAGTTCCTTAAAGCTATTTGAGTAAACAGCTGAAAGAATTTTTTTTTTCAAGCTCAAATTTCATCCTTTGTTCTAGAACTTATTTTTCAAGTTCACATATTCTTTCTTCTAGAACCAAAGGTGGAACATATCGTTTTGCTTCAAAAGGTTTTTCGCAATTGGGTTTAGTAGCATAGATTTCAAAATAGTCATTCAAAAGTTTTCCATGCGGATTCTTTTCATATTTTTCATTCTATAGAGTATACCAAAATGGAAGTTGTATTTTTGTTGTCGTTAATCTTTTCGTAACTTCCTCTTATTTGATTTATTCTTTATTTATTTCAGCAATTTCAAATTCAGGATAATATCTGGCATACCTCAGATATTTGAAATCATACAATGTTGGTAAAGATCTGCTTACCTTGGCCAAATACTTTGGGTTTTCATAACCATGTCCCTAATATTTGTTGAGCTTAAAACCCCAGAGGAATTGGGAATTCCTGCATACGAAAATACCACCTGAAGAACCAATCCTCTTAGGGTGCGTTTGGTTTACGGGAATGGATTGGAATGGATTGGATTTGGATTTCAAATCCATTTCAATCCCACGTTTCCATAGAATTTGGAATTGGAGGGTTTTGAAATTTTTGGATTTTTTGTTGAAATTCCATGTCTGGTGGATTTTGAAATCCTTTGGTGAAGGATGGGATTTGAAATCTAATCTGGACTGGATTTCATAAATAGAATTTAGCTGTTTTTTTACTTCCCATGTTTGATGATGATGATGATGAGGGAGAGCACGTGAGGCATGTTTGTGAAGCATGTGAGGTTTATTGAAATCCAATCCATTCCCGTAAACCAAACGCACCCTTAGAATTCATTAGGTTACTGGGCTATAATGAAAACCTTGAAAAACTTAGCGCTTTCAAGAAAAGCTGATTCCCACCCCTATGGAACTTTATGTTCTCAGCTTTGAACAGAACCCTCACCTGCAAATATGGTAGCCAAGACCAAATAATCCCTGAAATAATGACTATCATGTATGGTTTCTCTACTTCCAGAGGAATTTCGACTACGCCACAATCATCTATGAAGAGCTTCTAGCCGCAGTAACTACCAAGAACAATGCTCTTGCTAGAGGCAAGCGTGTGGGAGAAGACAAGAATCTGAAGACAAACCGTTTTCCCAGATTAATCAGCTTGGCCATCAGAGAGGCCTTTGAAACTCTTCAACTCTTCAAGCTTCTTGAACATGCAACCATGGCACACCAAGACTCTGCAGAACCAAGCAGAATCGTCCTTGTCGACAAAATCATCATCCAACCCTACGTATTCAACGACAACAAATACAGACTTTCCAATAACACAACACTTTATGAGCCTTTGTACCACATTATTTTTGAGTTCTTCCATCGCTCTGAACTATTTCTTGCCCTTACAAAAGCCGACGAGAATCTGCCACAGGTCTACGTGCAACAATGGTGGACTACCTGTCATTTTATCGAAGAAAGAAAGGGAAACATTGGAAAAGTCGATGCTGGAAACAACGCAAAAGCAGGAACTATTCGCATTCGTCCCAAAACCATCTGAAGGATCTTTGAGCTTAAAACCCCAGAGGAATTGGGAATTCCTGCATACGAAAATACCACCTGAAGAACTAATCCTCTTAGAATTCATTAGTTTACTGGGCTACAATGAAAACATTGAAAAACTTAGCGCTTTCAAGAGAAGCTGATTCCCACCCCTATGGAACTTTATGTTCTCAGCTTTGAACAGAACCCTCACCTGTAAATATGGTAGCCAAGACCAAACAATCCCTGAAATCATGACTATCATGTATGGTTTCTCTACTTCCAGAGGAATTTCGACTACGCCACAATCATCTATGAAGAGCTTTTAGCCGCAGTAACTACCAAGAACAATGCTCTTGCAAGAGGCAAGCGTGTGGGAGAATACAAGAATCTGAAGACAAACCGTTTTCCCAGATTAATCATCTCGGTCATCAGAGAGGCCTTTGAAACTCTTCAACTCACGCAACAAGGAGCTCCAACTCCAGTCTGGACGATGTTATCCTTCAGACCAACAATATTCGATACGTATCCCTCTACTCGCAGAGTCCTAAGGACTATGCTTAACTTGATTCATCCAGATCATCTTGCATCTGTAACTATAGACACGCTGCCCAACCTCAAGAACCTAAGGTGGGATCCCCAACATACTTAGGTCCGGAGCCTCAATTTGATGTATCCACAGAGAGTGAAGTAGAGGAAGAAAGACCAGAGGTAAGAGTACCAACAGAGGGGTCTTCCTCAGAGAGAGAGAGATGGAGAATGAAAATGTAGTTGACAGAGCACCCACAAAGGGGGCTGTCACAGAGGGAGCAGAGGGTGCTTCAGAGGGAGGGGAAGAGAATTCGACCTCCTCTGACAGCAATGAGTCTGAGCGTGCGAATCACGAGTTTTCTAACCTTTTAAAAGCCGAGAGCACAGAGAGATAAGAAAAAGATGTTCCAAGGAACACACATGTGCATTTTAGGACACCCTCTCTCACTCCCAGTGCTGCCACGCAAACTGTTCATGTGGATCAAGCTCATATGGACATTGAGAAAGCGGTGCACACCTCAAACCCAAACCAGCATGGCCCGTCAGAGGCAGTCCTTCATGCCTCTGATGCACACTTAGCTGGGGAAGTCAACTTTAATAGTGATGACCAGTTGCCCCAGGACAGTAATAGGTCACCTACACACAATGATGCCTCTGTGGCTCATTTAGAAGGATCACACCATAGACCTGGGATTTTCCATATCGCGCGTAGTCTCTGCCCAACTCAGGGGCAGTGGGAAGACCTAGTTGCCATAGGGAAGATGAGTCTTGGTCATGACTCTTCCCATCACATCCGTTTTGCCTCTTCTGATTCTGAGGAGGAAGAGGAAAACGTTAACAGAACACCCAGAGATGTATCTCTTCATAGGGAACATCAAGGACCGGTTGGAAGTCCTTCCAGAGTCAACGCAACTGCAGCACTGATAGGAGGCGCCTTTGAACTCGAGGCTCAAATGGAAATATGCGTTGGTTCTAATGTTCCCACCTCTGATCTTGTCACAAAAACAGAGTTCAAAGGTTTTTGTGATGAGATTAGAACCTCCTTGAATGAGTATAAACTTATCAATACAGGATTGGAGGAGTAGAAAAAGAATGCTGATACTTGTCTACAAAATGAGCTCAAAAACATCAAAACTCAGCTAGCAGAGACTTCTCAAAGACTGACAGATTGGGAAAAGAAGAGCTCTGAGGAGAACAAAAAGCTGCAATCAGAGATCTCAGCTCTGAAAACACAACTGATTGACTACCAGAAGGAAACCTCCAACAGAGATCCACCATCTGTCACTCTGTCAGAAGCTAACATCAGAGCTCTAAAAGAGGTGATTAACAACTCTGTCACTGCTGCCATCAACAATCTACCAACATCCTCTGCTACACCAACTTATGCTACATGGTGTGTGTGTTTGCTCCTTGAAAGTCTCCAAATGGTCTTCTTTGTTCAAACTTGTTACATTTTTATATAAATAAACTAATATAACATTAATCTATCTAATACAAAATTAACAAAAAAAAGAATGCCTATTTACTATTACATATTTTATGAATAAATAAATATTACAACCATTTGAATAAACAACACAACCATCATCACAAGGGGTCATTGGCTTGTTTATACACATCATTTACATACAACAAAAAACTAAACAAACACTTTGTTTTTCTAAAGCAACTTTTATGACCAAAAATGCATGTAAATTTTGGTCACATTAAATAACAATTATAAACAAAAAAATTGCCAAAGATGTCATGAATGGACTTCTTCATGAAAGATGAAAAATCACCCATGGCTTCCAAAAACCAAGTTTTTCATATAAACAAGAAATCTTAACATGCATGCAAAAGTGGCTCTGATACCACTTGTTGGGTTTTTGTTCAAAATACGATTTCAAAAACCATAACATTTTGCAATGGAAGCTTAAAACTTGAACAACACTGAAAACATTTCAACACCCACCAAGGATCCATTTGCATGCACATGAAAGATTAAAACATACATAGGGGGTTTCTAGAAAATACAACCTTTGAATTCTTTTGCAAAGTCTTCTAGTTGGAGAAGATAGAGATGGCAAGAACTCAAGCAAGAGCTCCTCTAGAGTAGTCCACCAACAAGCTCCAACACCAAATGTATGCTAGTACCTTCTTGAAGAAAGATGCAAAAGAGAGCTTCTAGTTCAACTCTACAATATACTTGAAATGAGAAGAAGCAAAAACCCACCAAGAATGGCGGTTTTCGGCCGAAGTCTAGAGAGGGAGAGAGGAGAGTGAATTTTTGCTCCATTTCCCACGTGGAGTACGATTTCGCCTGTCTTCAGCTGCTTACTTTTTCTGAACCCCTGTAACATGTTACATATGTGAGTTCCACACCCAGTATCAAATACCCAAGTGTTAGGTGAAAAAGTAAATAGATCTAATTCTATCACATAGATACCTGAAGACCCTGCCTCGGTCTTTTTCTTCTTCAACTCAGCCAGGTAAGTAGGACAGTTCCTTTTCCAATGACCAATCGCACCACATTCAAAACATGCGTCTTTTTTGGCCACTTTCTCCTTATTTTTAGTTTGAAGGGTTCAGGCAACCTGCTTGCCTTTGCCCTTAACAAACTTAGCCTTGGAGTTAGGGGTTTTGGGTTTCTTGGTTCCACCCTCCCGAATCATGAGCACATGAGGGGTTTTCTTTGGGAGATTCTTATCAGTAGCTTTGAGCATCTGATGCAGTTCTGAGATAGGTTTCTCCCAACCATTCATGTTATAGTTCATGATGAAGGGGTCATAGGATTTGGGCAAAGAGTTCCGAATTATATCCGTTGCCAATTCCGTTGGATATTTAGAGCCAAGACGCTCCAAATGATCCAAATGACCTTTCATCACGAGGACGTGATTGCTCACATTTTCTCCCTCCTCCATATTACATGCGTGCAACGATCGAACGGTTTCGAAGCGTTCTGTTCGGGCTTGCTGTTGGAACATTTCCTTCAGCTGATTGATCATATCAAATGCCGTGTGATTCCCGAAAATCTCTTGAAGTTCGGGAATCATTGAGGCTAGCATGAGACTCGACACATCGACCAAATCATCCACATATTTTGACCATTCAGCGTGAGGAGCCCTAGGAGTAACGAGAGGTTCATCGAGAATTGGGGTATCCAACACATACAACTTCTTTTCTGGCTTGAGAACAATTCTCAGGTTTCGGTGCCAGTTCAAGAAGTTGGTGTGGTTAAGTTTATCCTTTTCTAGGATGGATCGAAGGTAATTGGTGTGGTGGTTCGCACTTTGTGCCATCTACAAAATTTAACAAGGTTCTATTTAGTTTTTTTGATTTTTAAAACTTTATTTATTAATACCCTTCATGTACTTAAAACATTAATAATATAAAGTCTAGGATCCAACGTTGCAAAACAAATAAATGGTTAGGTGACCTTTATCCCATCTATTTAATTCAACAAGGTAGGTGACGTTTACCAATTACATCCAAATGTAATTCCTAGTAATATGGGATCCTTAACAACGTTTGTTAATTGACATGTTTGATCCCATCTATGCCTCGGGTTTCTAATGCTTAGGTGACCTTTATCACAAAAGATTCCCGATCAAGTCATCCAACTTGAACAACATGTGGAATCGGCGCATAACTAGTAGTTAGGTGACCTTTATCCCACTAGAAATCGCGAAACCACCTCGGCCATCAAAAGGCGATCCAAGTAGTTAGGTGACCTTTATCCCACAAGGATCATGCAAGTGACGTGCGAGTGTTTTTCAAAAGGACGGCATAGACTTGCGTTTATAAAAGGGATTTTAGATGTATTATAATTCTAGCTTTATAAAGCAACATATTGTATCATGTATATTGCATGCATCCAATATCACATGGTACTTATTATTTAAAAAAAACTTATATTGGTTCTTTTAGTTCAAAATAAAATCTCCGTTTTATTAACTATTTCGTTGCGGTCAATTTTAAACTAATATCCTATATTAAAGTTGAGTTTGAGCGCATTAGAACCAATTTTAGTCTTTTTAATAAAACAACCTTTTATTATTTAGACATGGAGTTTGGATGAGTTTTAAAATCACAATTTTAACTCATTTTACAACTTCAAAATTTTTATAAGTTTTTAGAATAAAACTCCTTTTATTAAAAACTCAATTTTATCATTTTACATTAAAATGTTATTTTGAAAAGCCAAACTCCAAAAGATGATTTACTTTTATGTTCAAAATATTATCTAGCATGCAAAATTCTATTTCAACCACACATGATAATATCAACATAAACATTAATAACATTATGCAAAAAGTGTATAAACCAAGCCAAAAATTCTAGTGACAATTCTTGTGAACCAAACAAGAATGTCAAGTCCATTCCTAAGGGACTAAAGACCAAAACTTCAAAAAAGGGTCTTCAAGCTCCCACTTGCCAAAACAACCATTGCATGCAAAATCTTCTAGGAACTCCATGGTGTCTGTGTTTGCTCCTTGAAAGTCTCCAAATGGTCTTCTTTCTTCAAACTTGTTACATTTTTATACAAGTAAACTAATCTAACATTAATCTATCTAATACAAAATTAACAAAAAAAAGAATGCCTATTTACTATTACATATTTTATGAATAAATAAATATTACAACCATTTGAATAAACAACACAACCATCATCAGTGTAATGACCCAGTTCCCAAACATACATAATATACATCAATTAACATATTATACATAACATTGTTTCATAATAAAAGGCACATAATAAGTCACGTATGGTCCCTTAGTCTCCAAAACTATACAATACAAGACATAAGCATTTTCCAATCTCCGTCAGCTATCAACCGCGTACTACACTTTATCCTTCTTTTTGCTATTAAAAGTTCCTCGACCTGGAATACATATTTTGGAAAACAAAATGAGGGTTAGACCAAAAGGTCTAGTGAGATAATCCCTGTCAGTTTAGTAAACCTTTGTAAAAACAAACATATACCTCAAGTAATTAAATACCAATCAAGACTCGTGCACTGTGTACAACTCCTCCTTCACATGGCCATATTAGTTGGTTGCAAGCCAACTAATTAGTTTACTCCGCTGCACTAACATACAACCAACTCCGCTGTTCCTTCGTACAGCCAAACTCCACCGGTCCTAAGCCCGACCAACGTGCACTCGTGTAGTGTAATGCTCATGTAAATACAATATACATCTCAATATATTATATTTCAAACATAAACACATAATCGCACCATCTATCACATTCCCAATCCACACATATATGTATTCCAGTTTGAAAATGGTTAAAGTAAAACTCACCTGCTAGTAGTCACGTCACTTCTTATTTTTCAAAGTCGTAAGAATCTTCGTCACCAACTTCACAGAAATATGAAATACCCATATACATATTGTACTGCTATTAATCTACTGTACAAGACCCTTAAAGACTAAGAATCTTAAATAATCCAAAATCCTCGATTCTTATCGCAACTATCCAATTGCGAGAACCCTTATCGCAACCTTCTTCTTGCGACACAGTAACTTGTCGCAACCCACCATTGCGACATCCCAACCTATCACAACTAACTGTTGCGATACCCTTCTTGTCGCAACCAACTGTTGCGATACCAATGAGCTTGTCGCAACCCAAGGTTGCGATACTCATAACTATTGCAATCACCATAACTGTCGCAACCCACTATTGCGACATTCATAACTGTCTCAGTCAACTAAGTTCATACTTAACCCAGAAATTTATATTTTTAGACCATGCATGTTTCTGTAATTTTGAAGAAATACTTAAGACCATAAATAGAAACTATCCATACACTCAGTTTGCTAAAAACATCCATAATTCATCAAAACCCATTTCTAAACCTTTTAGTAAACTAATAAACATAAAAGAAAGATTTTGTATAGGATTGTTACCTTTATTTCTTCAATTGTTTCAGCAATTCCAACTGAAATTCATCAGCTTTCTTCTTCTTAGTTTTCTCTCCTTTTTCTCTCTCTCTCCCTCTTGCCGTAACAAACTCACACAGACACACACTTTAGTATTTTGCTAAAAGTCTCTAAATGAGACACCTCACAATGACTAAGGAGAGTGGGGTGGTGGAGGTGATTGGTTTAATCACTTTCACCATACCAACCTCAAGCTTCTCCCATATGGAAAAACATACCCTTATACTTCTATATTAAAATTAAAACTTACCCCTTATCTTCTAACTCCATAAAACTAATCCCAAACTTACCTTAAAACCAAAATAATAAAAATTAAATAAACCAACAACGTACCCGGTTATTACAATCACAAGGTGTCATTGGCTTGTTTATACACATCATTTACATACAACAACAAAAATAAACAAACACTTTGTTTTTCTAAGGCAACTTTTATGACCAAAAATGCATGTAAATTTTGGTCACATTAAATAACAATTATAAACAAAAAAATTGCCAAAGATGCCATGAATGAACTTCTTCATGCAAGATGAAAAATCACCGATGGCTTCCAAAAACCAAGTTTTTCATATAAACAAGAAATCTTAACATGCATGCAAAAGTGGCTCTGATACCACTTGTTGGGTTTTTGTTCAAAATACGATTTCAAAAACCATAACATTTTGCAACGGAAGCTTAAAATTTGAACAACATTGAAAACATTTCAACACCCACCAAGGATCCATTTGCATGAACTTGAAAGATTAAAACATACATAGGGGGTTTCTAGAAAATACAACCTTTGAAGTCCTTTGCAAAGTCTTCTAGTTGGAGAAGATAGAGATGGCAAGAACTCAAGCAAGATCTCCTCTAGAGTAGTCCACCAACAAGTTCCAACACCAAATGTATGCTAGTACCTTCTTGAAGAAAGATGCAAAAGAGAGCTTCTAGTTCAACTCTACAATAGACTTGAAATGAGAAGAAGCAAAAACCCACCAAGAATAGTGGTTTTCGGCCGAAGTCAAGAGAGGGAGAGAGGAGAGTGAATTTTTCCAAGTGTCTTTCAAATTCCAAGTCTTCTCTCTTTTTGTCAAAACACAAGACAAGCTCTTCATTTTCTATTGGACCACAAAAGGGTCCAATGGTCCGCATATTGCCACCCAACATGGCCAATGAAATAAAAGAAGGCCATGCAATTTTATACTTTTAACCCTTCTAGTTTAAAATGGTTAAAATCACATTTTAACTACTTTAAACTTTCTCCTTTTAATTTTAGTTACACATATGAGTCCATCATATGTATTAAAAAACTAAAAATTATTATTTGCATCTATAATATTATGAATCATATTCATTTATATTTTCAAGAAATAATTAATATTTATCAAGAATCATATTCTTATAAATATCAATTTTGGTGTCTACTTGCTATATGGTGTGACCCTATAGGATCATATATTACCGGTAATATTATTTTATAATCATTCTTGAGCATATGGAACCAACAATCTCCCACTTGCTCAAGATTGAATTATAGAATGATATAGACAGTGGTTGACGTTTAGCAACATCTCACTGCCCCCAGCAATATATGACTGTAAATGCCATTCAAGAACATCCAATTCCCACAACCTCATAGCTTTAATTGATGTATAAGGTGTGTTATCAGTTATCCCTTTGTTTGGACATCATGTTGAACATGAGACATGGATCACTATCATTCTCATCTATTGTTCAACTTTTGGTAAGGCGCCTTAGATGTCTCACTCTTAACATATTTAGAGAAACAAATCTCATCTTGACTACATACGCCTCTCATGCAGTTCATGCCATGTCCAATAATGTCCTTTATAGCTGCCTTTTTCAAGAACAACGGTTAACCATATCAAAGCATAACACTCCCTACACTTGAGTCCAAAATATGCATCCCAGGTTTAAGGATACAAAGATAATTACCTTTATTCAAGTGTCACTCATGACGACGATCCATGAAGTGATCTTGAAATGGGTCATGTCCAGTACTTGTTCCCAAGCAAGTACCTATGAAATTGGTTGCAACACCTTGCCACTTTTACTCTTAAAAGTCAACCAATCCAATTCATATTAGTCTTACTTCATTGTTGCTCCCACAACTATGATCGAATATGGACATTTAGAATAACTAATTTATTCAAGGATTTAAAAATGCTAATATGGAACTCAACAAGTATTTAATAAAAAAACATCTGAACAAAATGATTCATTTCAATAGTTGTTGCTTTTCATTGTTCCAAAATCCAAATACTAAACCAAATCAAATCCATTCACTAGAGTAACAAAGTCCTATAGCTCTAGCGTGATCCTCATGCTTAGCTGGTGGAAGAGACTTCATGAATGGGTCTGCCAAATTTTGATCTGTATGAACTTTGCGAATACTTATTTCACCGCTTTCAACTTCATCACGTATATTGATGAATTTCTGGCGAATGTGCCTGGTCCTTTTCTGTGACATGGCATCATTAGCTATGGCTATGGCACCCTCATTATCACAAAGGATCTCTAGGGGATCCTGAATGGTAGGGACAACCCCTAGATCTTCAATGAACTTCTTCATCCAAGCAGCTTCTTGTGCAGCCTGTGATGAAGCATTGTACTCTGACTCTGTAGTGGATTGTGTAACCACGCTTTGCTTGGAACTCATCCAAGAGACGGCGCCTCCATTCATATGGTTCTGAAAGGACCGCATACATCAGTATGTATGATTCCTAACAGATCTTTAGCCCTTTCACTAGAACCAGAGAAAGGAGCTTTAGTCATCTTCCCACATAGACAAGATTCGCATATATCAAATGATTCATCCTCATTTGCCTTCAAAATACCACTATTTTGAAGTTGGGATATGCGTTTCTTGTTTATATGGCCAAGACGACAATGCCATAAATAAGAATTGCTTAAATCATTCTTGAGTCTTTTGGTGTTAGCATGGTATATAGAACTATCGTTTATTGGACTATCTAGTTTTACTTCGTATATTCCATTAAGAGGTCTAGCCTCGAAATAGAGCATATCATTCTTGTAAGCATGAATGAAATCGTCTTTAAAATGATAAGTAAAACCAAATTGTTTTAAACGAGCAACTGAAATAATATTACTGGTCAAGCCAGGGACTTAACACACATTGTTTAATGTCAAATACAGGCCATTTGGTAAATGTAAATCGTAATCTCCTAAAGCTTGAGCTTCAACTCTTGCTCCATTTCCCACGTGGAGTACGATTTCGCCTGTCTTCAGCTGCTTACTTTTTCTGAACCCATGTAACATGTTACATATGTGAGTTCCACACCCAGTATCAAATACCCAAGTGTTAGGTGAAAAAGTAAATAGATCTAATTCTATCACATAGATACCTGAAGACCATGCCTCAGTCTTTTTCTTCTTCAACTCAGCCATGTAAGTAGGACAATTCCTTTTCCAATGACCAATTGCGCCACATTCAAAACATGCGTCTTCTTTGGCCACTTTCTCCTTCTTTTTAGTTTGAAGGGTTCGGGCAACCTGCTTGCCTTTGCCCTTAACAAACTTAGCCTTGGAGTTAAGGGTTTTGGGTTTCTTGGTTCCACCCTCCCGAATCATGAGCACATGAGGGTTTTTTTTTGGGAGATTCTTATCAGCAGTTTTGAGCATCTGATGCAGTTCTGAGATAGGTTTCTCCCAACCATTCATGTTATAGTTCATGATGAAGGGGTCATAGCATTTGGGCAAAGAGTTCAGAATTATATCCGTTGCCAATTCCGTTGGATATTTAGAGCCAAGACGCTCTTAATGATCCAAATGACCTTTCATCATGAGGACGTGGTTGCTCACATTTCCTCCCTCCTCCATCTTACATGCGTGCAACGATCGAACAGTTTCGAAGCATTCTGTTCAGGCTTGCTGTTGGAACATTTCCTTCAGCTGATTGATCATATCAAATTCCGTGTGATTCTCGAAAATCTCTTGAAGTTCGGGAATCATTGAGTCCAACATGAGACTCGACACTTCGACCGAATCATCCACATGTTTCGACCATTTAGCGTGAGGAGCCCTAGGGGTAACGGGAGGTTCATCGGGAATTGGGGTATCCAACACATGCTGTTGATCCAAACCCTCAGTGATTTGATAATGACCCTCTCTTTAACACTTAGTGAAAATTGTAAGTAAACAATATGTATTAGAGTTTCACTATCGCTGATAAGTACTAAGACTTTACAATACCGCTGATAGGAACTCTCGCTCTTTAGATTAGACATTCAGCGAACACTGTTTTTTTTTTGAAAGAGGCGGCACTCCTGGCAATTCATAAATACGGAAAAAATAAATACACCTAAACGGCGAGGGACTCCCTCCCAATAAAGGAATCCTCCCACAAATTAGGACATGCCCTAAAACGGGAAGGAAAACCAAACTAGGACGCAGCAAGCGACAACAAACAAAACATACCACAAAGCAAACAACCAAAAAGTTCAAAGAGTACTAATAAAGACCAACATAATAAACAAGATCCTACGACCATCAAGCAAGAAATGAGCCGTCTCATAACAGCGCCAAAACCACAGAAACGAAGGCAGCTTCATCATTAGTCACCAATCGATCTTCCCCTTGCTCTTCTTCCCGTGCATCCAGCAAGTCGCATCAAAACCACCCTCTTAACAAGTTTAATAATGTCATCTGAGCTCCTTCACTTATCCGTGAACAAACGTGCATTGCGTTCATGCCAAAGGTGAAAAATGGTAGCCACAAAAAGGAGCTTATGACGTAACACACCCGGTCGCACTCGCCTATGTTGGAAAGCATCAAGAATTTCACTCCATCGTGAGGGAATAGCCGCCACTTGCATCTCTCCAACAATGACCCTCCAAACCTGATTCGCAAAACCACAGTCAAAAAAACAAGTGATCGTGTGAGTCCATACAGAGATTACACAACGAACAACATAATGTAGTTGTGTTACGTGACCACAGGCTAATCCTATCCTGCGTTGGAAGTCTTTGCCGGAAAGAAAGCCATAAACAAACTGCATGCTTTAGAATATGATTCGGAAACCAGCACCAATCCGCCCAAGGAACTTCCGTATAAGGCCCATTAATCGACTTCCACACCTCCGAAACAGCAAATTGATCCTTAACACCAACTGATAGAGAAGGAACCGCAACTGAAACAAGTTCAGTGCAACTATTACTCCATTCAACAGGCCATATTTGGATAGAGGCAAGCACATCCGACACTTTTGTGTAACTCAAAAATCCGGCAGCCGTAAACACTCTATAGGGAAGAAGGCGAGATAGCCGGCCCACCTCCAACCACTTATCCTCCCAAGCATTAGTTAAAGTACCATCACCAATAACATGGGTAAAGAAAGGTCTAACCTGTTCCCGAATGGCAAGCAAACGCCTCTAAATCCACGTGGAAGTAGAACGTACCGCCACGGACCAGAAACTAGCACCCCGTAATCGATATGCATGGATCCAATTTACCCATACTTAGTCCCTTTGCCGCACAATATCCCACATATGCGATGTTAGAAGAGTACGATTCCACAATGCTAACCGTTTTAGCCCTAAGCCCCCATGCAAATATTTGGGTTTACAAACATCATTCCAAGCAACCCGACTCCTCCCTCTTGAAGCATCTCCATGGGTCCATAAAAAGTCCCGGAAAAGACGCTCAAGATCATGAATCACCGAGGTCGGTAATATAAACACCGACATCCAATACAATTGCAATGACTCCAACACGGACTTTATCAATTGTAACTGACCCCCAAAAGACAAAAACTTTGTTTTCCAATTCAAAATACGGTTTCGTACCTTCAAAATAAGCGGCTGAAAATCCCCAACCCTTAATTTCCTCGAAGAGAGCGGAACTCCAAGATATCGAAAAGGCAAGGTACCTCGTTGGAAAGGCAAAATTGCCGAAATCTCTTGCATGACCGGTTCATCCACATTCGAAAAATAAGCAGAACTTTTTGCCTTGCTAGGCCGTAACCCGGATGCATTAGCAAAGTCATCTAAGGCATGCTTCAAGCACCTAACCGAAGGAGCATCTCCTCTAGTGAAGACCATAAGATCGTCTGCAAAACATAGATGCGTTAGAGAAATACGAGAGCAGCCTTTGTGAAACCCAAAACCCCCATCCAACTCAATCCGACGAGCTAAGAAACAAGAAAAAGCCTCCATAACCAAAGTGAACAAGTAAGGAGAAAGAGGGCAGCCCTGGCGAATGCCCCTTTCCCCTTTAAAAACCCCGTGGGATTCACCATTAAGAGTGACCGAGTATGAGGTGGTGGAAACAACTTCCATGATCCAATTACGCATGATGGGATGAAAACCCATAACCTCCAAAACAGTGGCCAAAAAACCCCAATCAATAGTATCATAAGCTTTTTGAATATCGATTTTGAACGAACAAATTGGAGGCCCATTCGCACGATCGTAACCCACCACAAGCTCATGAGCCATCATGATTTTGTCCGTAATCCTCCGACCGGGGATAAAAGCTGATTGGTTAGAACTAACCAACGAATCAAGAAAGTCACGAATCCTCCAAGACAAGATTTTGCTTATACATTTATAAATGACCTTACAAAGAGATATAGGTCGATACTCCGTAACCCTAAAGGCATTCGGAGACTTAGGGATCAGGCAAATAGAAGTATGATTTAGCTCCCGTACCAATCTCCCTCTATAAAAGAAATCCTGTACGGCCAATTCAACATCACCCCCCACAATGTCCCAAGGGGACTTGAAGAATTTTGACGAGAACACATCAGACCCAGGTGCACGGTCATAACCAATATCGAACATAGCCCTTTTAACCTCATTATTAGTTATCGGCCGAACCATAAAGTTTGCATCCTCAATAGACAGTTTTGATCTAAAAAAACCCAAAGGCAACGAGGGGCAGTAGCTCTGAGCCTGTTCAGTCTCTGTGATGATCGTTGATAATTTAGTTGTTTACTTATGATCCCCGAAGACAAGTTTCACGTCAACAAAGGTTCTACGCTGAAGTCGAAGATCAAGCCCAAAAACCAGTGACAAGTCTACTAATGAACTGATGCGGATATCAGCGAAGTCACAGAATTGTCCATTCAACGTGAAGTATCAAGTAGAAGACTTCAGCAATCGCTGAGCTTTATCATTCGCTGATAAAGTACTGATTCAACGAAAGCTGATCATGAAGTCTCCTTACAAAGTACTATTGTCTTACCTCCCTTGCACGTCTCCGTACGAACTGTCAGAACGGACCTCCCTTCTGTCTAGAATCGTACAACAAACTCTGATTCTACACTGTGCACCATGCGACTACTAAGGTTGTCTACAAAGGTCAAAACGTGCAACCACTCAGCTGCTGCTACGTATAAAGTAATACTGCTATGCATTAAATGCATGCAGTATATAAGAAGAACCCTACTTCAAAAATGAAGTGCTCGGGCCATCTTCTTCTTCCTTACTACTGTGTGTTAGGTTATTACTCGTAATTTCCTTATCTCCTTTCTGTCTTTATTTTAGTGCAAGAAACTTAGTGTTCTTAACTTGTTTAGATTAGGTTAATCCTTAATCTTGTTCCGCAACAACTTGTAAATTGTTTTAAGATTTATCAATAAACAATTTAGAAAGTAAAAATCGTGTGTTTGTATTCAACCCCCCTTCTACAAACTTGTATAACCCTTCGGGACCAACAAGTGGTATCAGAGCAGATTTGTTTAATCTCATAAACAAGATCTTATCTATACTAATCTTCTCTTCCTTGCTATTTCTTAAAATGGCTACCAACACAAACACAAACTATATTGACAACGGTTCTCTTTCAAAACCCCCTAGATTCTCCAAAGATAACTTTAATCTGTGGAAAAATAGGATGATTCTCTTCTTAGAAGGTGTAGACCCTACTATGCCTTACTATCTTGAAAACGGCCCATATATTCCTGTAAGAATTGATCCTGAAGTTCCAGCCGCTGAGAATTGAGCTGCTATTCCAGAAAGGTTGGTTCCCAAGGAAATTCATATGTGGACTGATGAAGATAAGAAGAAAGTGGCTATCGACACTAAAGCCAGATCCATTATTTCCATGGCTCTTCCTGACGAAGTCTACCATTCCGTCATGAACCTGAAAACCTCTAAAGCCATGTGGGACACAATCTGTATTCAGTATGAAGGTACTTCTGAAGTCCAGGACTCACGTAAGATCAACCTGGTAAGACAGTACGAAAGCTTCATTTGTGGTAAGAATGAATCTCTCTCTGAAGTACACCAACAATTTAACTGCTTAATAATAGATCTGAAAACTGTTGGTAAGGAATATTCTAACTTTGAAGTACTGACAAAGTTCTTAGAATGTTTACCTGAAAGCTGGGACAGTTATTCAATGTGTCTCAAGCTATCAAAGGATCTAAAATCTATGACTCTTTCTACCTTATATGGCACGATGCTTAATCATGAGCAATCGAGTCATCTTAAGATGAATCTTGTAAAAGATTCCAAAAGCACCCCTGTTGCTTTACTCTCAGAGTTACCTTCCACTGAGCGATCTACTATCACTGTCACTGAGTTGGAAACTAACTCTGAACGTTCATCAGATTCTGACGCTTCAGATGACGATGAAACTCTGGCATTCCTGGCTAATAAGTTCAGGAGATTTGCTAGAAAGGGTAATTTCAGAAGGAACAAACCTCTTGCTATTACTGACAAGCCAAGATCATCAACTCCTGTTGATAAGGCTACTGCTACTTGCTATAACTGTGAAAAGATAGGACATTTTGCTAGCGAGTGCAGGTCAAAGAAAGTCTCTAGATCCTCAGCTTTTCCCAAGAAAAACTTTACTCCCAGGACTATAGATGAAAAATACAAAAATCTGAAAGAAAGGTATTCACAGCTGAAAACCTTTAAGTAGAAAGGAAAAGGCCTGATGGTTGACTATGATTGCGCTACCTCTGACGAAGAAGAATCATCTGACTCTGAAGATGATGATGAATCCAATCTATGTCTCATGGCCAAACTTGAAGATGAGGAAGAAAATTCTGACATTCCCTCTACTTCAACCTCTGCTACTAAGGTATCACCTTCCTTCTTTACCAATATTTTAAATATTGATGAAGCTGATAGTCTTCGAAAAATCGATCTGCTAACCAGAAGTTTATATGAAGCCATGAATGGCAAAACTGTTATTGAAAATCAAAACCATGATCTCGCTGAACAGCTTAAAAACTGTCACCTTCAAATAGAAAAGCTTTCTAAAATTGAAGAAGATTTTTAAGATCAAGTTCATTTAAATCAGCTAGTCAAAATCGAACGTGAAGAAGCTATCGCTGCATTAAAAGCTGAAAAATCTACTGTTGATGGATGGTATATATCCTCAACAACGATAACTGAGATAATAAAATCTCAGATTCCCCTGAGTGATAAACGTGGTCTTGGTTACAAAGCTGATACTCTAGAACCAACCACTGACCGTTCCATGCTTAAGTTTGGAATATTCGTATCCTCAATCCCTGACACTTTCTCTTCTCAGTGTTCCTCTTCCAAACCTCTTATCCCTGAGGAAATCTCTACCTTAACTTCGAAAGGTACAGAGAAAATTGTTTATCCAAAACCTACCTCAGTCTCTAAAGACAAAGGTAAAGGAATTTCTTTTAACCAAAAACCTTAGAAGGGTACTTGTGTACCTAAGTTGAATGCTCCTAAAGCTTCAGTGACTTATCCCTCTACTTCTAAGAACAAGATCCCTAGATTTATTCAGCGATCTACTCCTAGACTTAAAGTGGATATAACTGGTAAGAAATCTGAAGAACTGAAAGTTTGTCTCATTTCCAATACCAAAGGTATACATTGTGCTAGCCCTGCTCATTTAAAACTAACGGCTAAGCATGCAAATGGTCCTAGAACTACTTTTAGTTATAGGAAATGTTATCACTGTGGACTTACAAATCATATTGCTAGTAAGTGCCCTACATCCACCAAAGCTGAAAAGATAGCTAAGGTGAAGATTATTGCCCCCAAGGCAAAGAAGACCACTGAGGTTAAGAAATTAACCAAAGTGAAGACTGATAAAGCCGAATCTTCAAATGCTGCGAAGAATGCTGAACATTCCATTCCATCTACCTCCACTGACAAGTGTGTACACATGATGAAATGGGTGCCCAAGTCAAACTAATCTTCCTTTGTTTGCAGGTTTAGAAGGGTATCTGGTATCTCGATAGCGGATGCTCTAAACACATGACTAGTAAGAAGAACCTGCTCACTGAATATAAGGAAGAAAAGGGTCCCTCTGTAACTTTCGGTGGAAACGGAAAAGGACATACCCGAGGGTTTGGTGTACTCTCTAATGGTACAACAACCTTCAGAAGAGTCGCATATGTTGAAGGGCTGAAGCATAATCTTCTAAGCATCAGTCAGCTTTGCGACATGGATAACAAAGTAATCTTTACTAAGGAATCCTGCTTTGTCGCTGACAAAAAAGGAGAAGATAGCTCTCAGCGGTTATCGTTTGGAAAATGTTTACGTTATAAACATGGACTCAACAACCACTGAGAACTCCTGTTTCTTCTCAAAAGCCTCATCTGATGTCAACTGCCTATGGCATAAGAGGCTCTCTCATCTCAACTTCAAGACAATGAATATTCTTTCTTCTAAAGAGTTAGTCACTGGTCTACCTCAACACTCATACGCCAAAGAGTCCTTATGTTCAGCGTGTGAGAAAGGCAAGCAGACCAAAGCAAGCTTCAAGTCTAAGCAAGTTTCCTCAGTGTCATCTCCTCTACAACTTCTTCATATGGATTTGTTTGGCCCTGTTAACAAACAATCCATCGCTGGAAAGAAATATACACTGGTCATAGTTGATGAATTCTCTCGCTATACCTGGGTAATGTTTCTCCGTTCTAAGAGTGACACCCCTGAAGAACTCATCACCTTTGTCAGAAAAATGGAAGTCGTGAACAACATGACCGTTCGCTCAATAAGGAGTGATCATGGAACTGAATTCAAAAACAGTTCTCTAGATTCCTTCTTTGAGAGTAAGGGTATTTCTCACAACTTTTCCTCAGTGAGAGCACCGCAACAAAATGAAGTCACTGAAAGAAGAAATAGAACTATCATTGAAGCTGCACGATCAATGCTCAGCGATTCTCACCTGCCTACTCAGTTTTGGGCAGAAGCTGTCAACACTACTTGTTTTACGCAAAACAGGTCGTTGATAGTCAAAAGATTCAAAAAGACAGCCTATGAACTTTTTCATGGGAGAAAGCCTTCAATTAGCTTTCTTCACATCTTTGGATGTCAGTGTTTCATACTGAACAACAGAGATGCCCTTGGAAAGTTTGATCTTAAGGCTGATGATGGAATCTTTCCTGGATATTCTTCAATCTCCAAAGCCTTCAGGGTCTTCAATCGTAGAAGACAGACTGTAGAAGAAACGATTCACGTCACCATTAATGAATCCCATTCAGCGAATTCTA
Organism: Saussurea involucrata; assembly: GCA_033807775.1. Classification (NCBI taxonomy): domain Eukaryota; kingdom Viridiplantae; phylum Streptophyta; class Magnoliopsida; order Asterales; family Asteraceae; genus Saussurea; species Saussurea involucrata. The sequence continues at coordinate 26,389,157 of CM066312.1, forward strand.
GACCTTCTGCTGATACTGAAGAACTGAATCAATGGATGTTTTCACATCTTGGTGATTCAGAAGATATTCCCACTCCTCATACTCAAACCATTGAAGATGATGGTCCTACTATCATCCCAAACATACAGACTAGTGAAGTTGAAACTTCATAGGTCTCAGTTGTTCCTCTAAACACTATGCCTGCTTCTGAACAAAATGTCTCAGACATTCCATCTACTTCTCAGCAATCAGTGAATGTAATGACATCTGCACCTACTCCTTTCTTGACTGATATACCAGAAGTTGCTGAAGCCTCATCTTCAGCCCCTCCAGTTCAGGTTGAGTCAGCGACTCATGCTCCGGCTCAGCGATGGACTATTAATCACCCAATTGCTCAAATACTTGGTGATGCAAACGCTGGTGTTCAGACTCGACGAAGTGCAGGTAACATTTATTTATTTGTTAACTTTATTTCTCTGATTGAACCAAAGAAAACAGATGATGTCCTCCAAGATCCAAACTGGGTCAGCGCTATGCAAGAAGAGCTGACAGAATTTGAAAGAAACAAAGTTTGGAAGCTTGTTCGAAGACCAACTGACAAGACAGTGATAGGCACTAAATGGGTCTATTGAAACAAGTTGGACGAACATGGAACTGTAACCCGCAACAAGGCTCGTCTTGTTGCTCAGGGATACAAACAAGAGAAAGGTATAGACTACGACTAAACATTTGCTCAAGTAGCAAGACTAGAATCTATTCGTCTATTCTTAGCCTACGCTGTACACAAAGACTTTAAAGTTTATCAAATGGATGTTAAGTCAGCGTTCCTCAATGGAAAGCTGAATGAAGAAGTCTACGTGGAACAACCTCCAGGATTCTCAGATCCTAAGCATCCAGGTTATGTTTATAAACTGGATAAGGCACTTTACGGCTTAAAGCAAGCTCCTTGTGCATGGTATGACACTCTCTCTACTTATCTCCATATTGAACAATTTGAGCGTGGTAAAATCGATAAGACTCTATTCTTCAGGAAAGTAAAAGGTCATATTATTCTTGTTCTGATATATGTTGATGATATTATATTTGGTTCTACTAACCCTGACCTTTGTACTCGTTTCGCCGATAGAATGAAAGCAGAGTATAAAATGAGTATGATGGGTGAGCTAACATATTTCCTTGGTCTCCAGATAAAACAAAATGAAAAGGGAACTTTCATTAATCAGGGAAAGTATGTTAAAGATATGCTGAAGAAATTTGATTTAACTCAGAGTTCAGCTATGAAAACTCCTATGGCACCGCCGCTGACACTAAACAAGGATTCTTCTGGAATACCTGTTAATGTCACGACATACCGTGGGATGATCGGCTCTCTTTTTTATCTTACAGCTAGCCGACCTGATATTATGTACGCAACCTGTTTGTGTGCACAATATCAAATTGGTTACCTTAAGGGTACTCCTAACCTAGGTCTTTGGTATCCCAAAGATTCAGGGTTTGATCTAATCGCCTATTCAGATAGTGATTTTGCAGATTGCAAATTGGATAGGAAAAGCACCACAGGAGGCTGTCAGCTCCTGGGTGGAAAGCTGGTGAGTTGGACAAGTAAAAAGCAAAACTCAGTGTTCACCTCCACCGCTGAAGCTGAATACGTAGCTGCTGGAAGCTGTTGTTCTCAGGTCTTGTGGATGAGAAATCAACTACGGGACTATGACCTTCAGCTCTCGAAGATTCCAATCTATTGCGACAGCACTAGTGCCATCGCTATAGCCAACAATCCAGTGCTACACTCAAAGACCAAACATATCGAAATCAGGTATCATTTTATCAGAGATCATGTGATGAATGGTGATATAGAACTTCACTTTATTCCAACTGATTTTCAGTTAGCTGATCTTTTCACCAAACCTCTTTATGAGACAAGATTTAACTTTCTCATCAGCGAGCTTGGAATGTTGAACTTTGAAGAATAAACTCTTCAACGGTTCGCATTTGATCAACGACAAGATAAAACCAGCTTGTATAACCCATTCTATCATCTTCTCTCAAAACAAACTTGATTCAGTGATGTTAAGGTATGATTTCTCTTTACTCGCTGACATTCGCAAATGAATGCAAGATTTCAAAACAAATTGTATCGCTGAATATCTCTTCCTTATCAGCAATACTTTGAAAATTCTAAAACCTAACACTGAAATTTCTATTCAGTGCTTCATGTTTTTCAAAAAGCGTCCCTGAGCTTTCAAAACCTCAGAGACAACCTAAAATATGAAAGGACATTTGTGACGTAATCAAACGGATAAACCCTGGCACGTTCTTTTTCTGACACACGTTTGCAAGTTTCACTTACCATCCAATCAAATGCAACCACGTTTCCGTGTAATGATGAAAAACTTTCCCGCTCTAGTTTTTCTCTCTCTCTCTAATCTCACTATATAAACACATTCGGGTGTATATTTTTCCTTTACGCGAACAACTTCTTCTTCAAGAAAAGATTTACTGTTGCATCTCGAATTCTCGTTTCAAGAACTGTTCATCTTCTTCTTCGACAACAAGGTTAATATTCTTATTATTTACCTGTTTTAACTTGTTTCTGATCTTCTCATTGTTTCTACAAGATCAAACAAAAGAACTTTTTAAAATGAAATCATTTTCTTTCATGATTTTATGAACACAATCTTCATGGTTGTTCTTCAAGTTTAAATCTAAAATCTTAAACTTGTTCTTCATATGTTTTTCCAGAATCCTTATCTTTAAAAGAAACTGTAAAATAAGACATTCACTAGTTCTTGTCTCTTTTTGTCAAAACTAGAAAACCATAATCTTCAATAAGACATTTTTGGTCTGAATGAAATGGACAAAAATAAATACCATCTTATTTTGGAATGTCTTTCCACATTAAGACTGAATTCTTTATCTATATTCGTTGGTTACCATGATAAACAGCAATGGCATCTTCTACTGCTGCCCCTACTGCTGAGAAATCACCTGCTGCTGAGAAACTGACTCTCCCCAAAGCTCCTCAGGTCAAGTTCACTCTTGAGAAAGTCACTTTCAACAACAACAACCTCTATGCGCTTTTCGATTTTCCTCCTCGAAAGCAAGTCACGCATCTGGATGATGCTGTGAATTTTCTGAAAACCTGCTGCTTATCCAAAGCCCTAACCTTCGTACCCCCTGCTCATAAATTCCTTCTATCTCAGTTCTGGTATACTGCCAGAACAGCTCAGGTTCATTCACCCAAAGACCCTAAGAAACTCCTTGATGTCATTCTATGTGACACCAAATTTGGCACAACCAAAATCAACCCCGCCATTATTAGGCGTGCACTCAGCCTACCCACTGCCACCAAAGAAAAACCCTTTGTCTCTCTGTCTAACCACAAAAACCACGCTGATAGGGAAGCCATCACTGCATTCTTTGATGCAATGGGTTACGTATGGGAAACAGGGAGGGATAAACAACCTGAGAAGAAGCTGACCCTGATCAAGAAGTCTAAAATGCCGAGCGAGTTGAACTTCATCTTCTCCCACTTGATAAGCTGCATGACAGCAAAGTCCGGCTCCTCTGATCAAGCCGCTCAACCTCAGCAAGCATTGGGCTATGCATTGAAAAAAGGTCTCCATGTTGACTGGGCCTCGATCATCTACGAAGATCTTGCGTTCAGAGTAGACATAGCTGATAGACCAACATGGGTTCCATATCCCAGATTCATCAGCAGCGTCTTTCTACAAGGACTAGGGGTCAAATACCCAAAAGAGGGTGATCTGAGACTCTCTCAGGTTGGCCCTAAGGTGCTCGACTTCAGCCCCATGCCAAACGAGGAACGTCTCTCTACTCTTTTACCTCTTCTCAATCCTCCTTCTTCTACTTCTGCAGCTACTTCAGTGGTAATCCCCAACGCTGATACCCAGGTTGCACCCTCCACTCCTTCTCTTAAAAGGAAACATTCTACTACCCAACTTGATTCTCAAAGGATCAAGAAAACCAAGGAGCAACCCTCCAAGCATAAACATGCTGAAGACTCCTCGACTCATCTTCTACAAGAGTCGTTGGATAGTTTCGTGGTACGCTCTGCCACAGCTGCTCAAGGCACCCCTTCCATCCCGACCTCAGCGTCTTTAAACACTGAGGTTATAAACTTGGAACTGAATCCACCTCCCTCAGCCTCTCTACAGACTGAAGTGATTGTCAGCGGATCAAACGCTGAACCCCGCACCCAACCCATCTTCTCATCCTTCACTCCTCCCACTTTTTCTTTGGACACTCCACCAATTTTCCCAACGTTCTCAGGAACCAACGTCATCGTTCATGATTCAGCTGCTGATACTCTACATGCGATGATGGACACAAACTTAGGATCTGCAGGCACCTCCATGCGCCAAGGCACTCTCGAAGGCGACATGGAATACCATTCAGGGTTACGAGGCTTCGACAACTTCGACAACCCGCCAACACCACTGACAGGAACACTCGCTATTTATATTAGACATTCAGCGAACACTGTTCATCAAGTAGCTCTGAGCCTGTTCAGTCTCTGTGATGATCGTTGATAGTTTAGTTGTTTATTTATGATCCCTGAAGACAAGTTTCACGTCAACAAAGGTTTTACGCTGAAGTCGAAGATCAAGCCCAAGAACTAGCGACAAGTCTACTAATGAACTGATGCGGATATCAGCGAAGTCACGGAATTGTCCATTCAACGTGAAGTATCAAGTAGAAGACTTCAGCAATCGCTGAGCTTTATCATTCGCTGATAAAGTACTGATTCAACGAAAGCTGATCATGAAGTGTCCTTACAAAGTACTATTGTATTACCTCCCTTGCACGTCTCCGTACGAACTGTCAGAACGGACCTCCCTTCTGTCTAGAATCGTACAATAAACTCTGATTCTACACTGTGCACCATGCGGCTACTAAGGTTGTCTACAAAGGTCAAAACATGCAACCACTCAGCTGCTGCCACGTGTAAAGTAACACTGCTACGCATTAAATGCATGCAGTATATAAGAAGAACCCTACTTCAGAAATGAAGTGCTCTGGCCATCTTCTTCTTCCTTACTACCGTGTGTTAGGTTATTACTCGTAATTTCCTTATCTCCTTTCTGTTTTTATTCTAGTGCAAGAAACTTAGTGTTCTTAACTTGTTTAGATTAGGTTAATCCTTAATCTTGTTCCGCAACAAGTTGTAAATTGTTTTAAGATTTATCAATAAACAATTTAGAAAGTAGAAATCGTGTGTTTGTATTCAACCCCCCCTTCTACAAACTTGTATAACCCTTCGGGACCAACACATACAACTTCTTTTCTGGCTTGAGAACAATTCTCAGGTTTCGGCGCCAGTTCAAGAAGTTGGTGTGGTTAAGTTTTTCCTTTTCTAGGAAGGATCGAAGGTAATTGGTGTGGTGGTTCGCACTTTGTGCCATCTACAAAATTTAACAAGGTTCTATTTAGTATTTTCGATTTTTAAAACTTTATTTATTAATACCCTTCATGTACTTAAAACATTAATAATATAAAGTCTAGGATCCAACGTTGCAAAACAAATAAATGGTTAGGTGACCTTTATCTCATCTAATTAATTCAACAAGGTAGGTGACGTTTACCAATTACATCCAAATGTAATTCCTAGTAATATGGGATCCTTAACAACGTTTGTTAATTGGCATGTTTGATCCCATCTATGCCTCGGGTTTCTAATGCTTAGGTGACCTTTATCACAAAAGATTCCCGATCAAGTCATCCAACTTGAACAACATGTGGAATCGGCGCATAACTAGTGGTTAGGTGACCTTTATCCCACTAGAAATCGCGAAACCACCTCGACCTTCAAAAGACGATCCAAGTAGTTAGGTGACCTTTATCCCACAAGGATAATGCAAGTGACGTGCGAGTGTTTTTCAAAAGGACGGCATAGACTTGATTTTATAAAAGGGATTTTAGATGTATTATAATTCTAGCTTTATAAAGCAACATATTGTATCATGTATATTGCATGCATCCAATATCACATGGTACTTATTATTTAAAAAAAATCTTTTATTGGTTCTTTTAGTTCAAAATAAAATCTCCATTTTATTAACTATTTCGTTGCGGTCAATTTTAAATTAATATCCTATATTAAAGTTGAGTTTGAGCGCATTAGAACCAATTTTAGTCTTTTTAATAAAACAACCTTTTATTATTTAGACATGGAGTTTGGATGAGTTTTAAAATCACAATTTTAACTCATTTTACAACTTCAAAAAATTTATAAGTTTTTAGAATAAAACTCCTTTTATTAAAAACTCAATTTTATCATTTTACATTAAAATGTTATTTTGAAAAGCCAAACTCCAAAAGATGATTTACTTTTATGTTCAAAATATTATCTAGCATGCAAAATCCTATTTCAACCACACATGATAATATCAACATAAACATTAACACCATTATGTAAAAAGTGTATAAACCAAGCCAAAAATTATAGTGACAATTCTTGTGAACCAAACAAGAATGTCAACTCCATTCTTAAGGGACTAAAGACCAAAACTTTCAAAAAGGGTCTTCAAGCTCCCACTTGCCAAAACAACCATTGCATGCAAAATCTTCTAGGAACTCCATGGTGTATGTGTTTGCTCCTTGAAAGTCTCCAAATGGTCTTCTTTCTTCAAACTTGTTACATTTTTATATAAATAAACTAATCTAACATTAATCTATCTAATACAAAATTAACAAACAAAAAAAGAATGCCAATTTACTATTACATATTTTATGAATAAATAAATATTATAACCATTTGAATAAACAACACAACCTGATTCACAAGGGGTCATTGGCTTGTTTATATACATCATTTACATACAACAAAAAAATAAACAAACACTTTGTTTTTCTAAAGCAACTTTTATGACCAAAAATGCATGTAAATTTTGGTCACATTAAATAACAATTATAAACAAAAAAATTGCCAAAGATGCCATGAATGAACTTCTTCATGCAAGATGAAAAATCACCGATGGCTTCCAAAAACCAAGTTTTTCATATAAACAAGAAATCTTAACATGCATGCAAAAGTGGTTCTGGTACCACTTGTTGGGTTTTTGTTCAAAATACGATTTCAAAAACCATAACATTTTGCAACGGAAGCTTAAAATTTGAACAACATTGAAAACATTTCAACACCCACCAAGGATCCATTTGCATGAACATGAAAGATTAAAACATACATAGGGGGTTTCTAGAAAATACAACCTTTGAAGTCCTTTGCAAAGTCTTCTAGTTGGAGAAGATAGAGATGGCAAGAACTCAAGCAAGAGCTCCTCTAGAGTAGTCCACCAACAAGCTCCAACACCAAATGTATGCTAGTACCTTCTTGAAGAAAGATGCAAAAGAGAGCTTCTAGTTCAACTCTACAATAGACTTGAAATGAGAAGAAGCAAAAACCCACCAAAAATGGTGGTTTTCGGCCGAAGTCAAGAGAGGGAGAGAGGAGAGTGAATTTTTGCAAGTGTCTTTCAAATTCCAAGTCTTCTCTCTTTTTGTCAAAACACAAGACAAGCTCTTCATTTTCTATTGGACCACAAAAGGGTCCAATGGTCTGCATATTGCCACCCAACATGGCCAATGAAATAAAAGAAGGCCATGCAATTTTATACTTTTAACCCTTCTAGTTTAAAATGGTTAAAATCACATTTTAACTATTTTAAACTTTCTCCTTTTAATTTTAGTTACATATGAGTCCATCATATGTATTAAAAAACTAAAATATTAATATTTGCATCTATAATATTATGAATCATATTCATTTATATTTTCAAGAAATAATTAATATTTATCAAGAATCAAATTCTTATAAATAACAAAAAAAAATTGGAAAGGAGGTGGCACTCCTGGCAATATATAAACAGAAAAAAAATAAAGTACACCTAAATGGCGAGGGACTCCCTCCCAAAAATGAACTCCAACCAAAAGATAGGACAGGCCCTACCCAAGGCGGAGAACCAAACTAACGAAAACCTAGCGTTACAACCAAACAAAAGCCACAAAACAACAAGCCAAAAGTAGCAAAGAGAAGAAACAAGCCACATGACAAATAAAATGACAAAAAACTTAGCGAGAACCAGCGCCACCCAACGGGCTAATCCACCATCGAAATTGACAAATCCATAGACAACACCCTTATTGTCCCGAAACCAACCTGAAACCACCACCCAACAGCCGCATCTCAACCACGCGATGAATATCAGCCACTAACTGCTGAACACTCCATTTCTTAGTCGAGAAAAGGCAATCATTCCTCTCATGCCAAATATAATAGATAGTTGCCGAAAACAACAACTTTTGCCACAAATTCGTGAATCTCCAACGCCCATGCCGAATATCTTCCAGGATGACTGACCAAGTATTCGAAATCAACGAAACCTGCAAAGAGGTCTTAATACAAGACCAGACCTGGGCCGAGAAGGGGCAATCAAAAAACAGATGAGCATGTGAATCCAAGCAAACACTACACAATGAACACTTTAACGATCCCGCATCGCTTCTCCAGGCTTGCATCCTATCTTGCGTCGGAAGACGCATCTGGAATGCTAACCAAACACAAAAAGCATGCTTTGGAATATGTTTAGAGAACCAACAAACCCCATACCAAAACACCTTATCATAAGGGCCATCCAAGGTATCCCAAACCTCCGAAACCGTAAACCTGGTAAGCTAGTGACGACGATTCAGCCACATGATCTGATCCTAAATCCCCGGAAAAAGGCATGGCACCGTAACCACCTGAAGATCCGAACATCGACGCACCCACTCATGCGGCCAAACCTGCTGTATGGAACCAATAACATCTGTAACTGTAGAGTCCTTAGAGAATCCAGTCGCATGAACCACTCTGTATGAGAGATACCTCGAAAGGTGGCCAACCGATAGCCACTTATCCTCCCAAGCATTCGTAGAATTCCCATCGCCCACAACATGCATAAAATATGGCCGAAATTTCTCCCGAAGATCAAGCAACCTATGCCAAACCCAAGTAGACGAACTGGATGGGATAACATTCCACAAACTAGAGTCCCACAAGCGACGCACATGAACCCACGAAACCCATAATGAATCACGCTTCCGCAAAATATCCCATAAGTGCGCGGAAAGAAGGCATCTATTCCATAGCGCAAGCCGTTTTAAGCCCAAGCCACCCATTTCCTTCGGTTTATAAACTTCACTCCAGGCAAGACGAGCTCTATGTCTCGAGCTATCACAATGAGCGCATAAAAAATCTCTGAATAGTCTTTCTAAATCATGCAATACCGAAGTAGGAACCAAAAAGACCATCATCCAATACAATTGCAAGGACTCTAAAACCGATTTAATCAACTGTAAGCGACCACCAAAAGATAAGAACTTTGCTTTCCAGTTTACAACTCGAGCACGCACCTTAGCGATTAAAGGCTGAAAATCGACCACACGAAGGCGTTTAGACGAGAGAGGTAACAACTGAGAGATAGCATCTCTAACCGACTGATCTACATTCGAAAAGTATACTGAGCTTTTGGCCATACTTGGACGCAACCCCGAAGCATCCGCAAAATCATCCAAAGCATGCATTAAAACTCGAACCGATACATAACCATTGGTAAAAACCATAAGATCATCCGCAAAGCATAAATGTGTCAAATGCGTTCGAGTACATCCTTTATGAAATCGGAAATTACCATCCACCTCGATACGTCTCCGAAGAAAGCATGAAAACGCCTCCATGACCAATGTGAACAGATAGGGAGAAAGAGGGCATCCTTGACGAATCCCACGAGCCCCCCTAAAGAAACCATGAGATTCAGCATTAACAATCACCGAATAGGACGTGGTGGTTACAAGTTCCATAATCCAATGGCGCATGATGGGATGAAATCCCATCCCCTCAAGCACTACATAGAGGAAACCCCAGTCTACCGTATCATAAGCCTTTTGAATATCGATCTTAAAAGCACAATTCGGAGAAGCCGTCACTCTATCATAACCGACCAATAGCTCATGGGCCATCATGATGTTATCAGAAATACGCCTACCCGGAATAAAAGCCGACTGGTTTGGACTAACCAAACCATCAAGGAACTCACGAATCCTCCACGAAATGATCTTACTTATGCATTTATAAACAACCTTACACAACGAGATAGGACGATATTCCGTCACCTTAAAAGCGTTAGGTGACTTTGGAATGAGGCAGATCGACGTATGATTAACTTCACGAGCTAAGCGACCCCGATAAAAAAAATCTTGAACAGCAAGAGCCACATCCGCACCAACAATGTCCCGAGAAGCCATAAAAAACTTCGCTGAGAACCAGTCCGAACCCGGCGCACAGTCATCCCCAATAGCAAACATGGCAGTTTTGACTTCCTCCGTAGTGATAGGGCGAATCATAAAGTTCGTGTCCGCAATCGAAAGCTTGGCCTGAAACAGATCATTCGGTAATCCCGGATTAAGCAAAGGGTCCCTCTCCCCAAGAATATGCTGGAAATGATCCACAAAAACATGCTCCACACCCGGACCACTTACCACGGTACCACTAGCATCCATTACCGAATCCACCCGAGAGTGATGCTTTCGTTCCATAACCGAGCGGTGGAAAAAATCCGTATTAGAGTCACCGTCAGATAAATACCCCGGGTAAGTCCGTTAGTTAAATCCCCATTCCGTTAAATTTAATTAACTTTAAAGTTGGAAGTTTAGGGTAAGATTGGGTTAAATTAGGAGTTAAGGGTGTTTTGGGTCATTAATGGATAGTTTAAGGTTTAGAGGATAAATATTGGTTAGATATTATCTCTTGGTAATCAGATAATTCAAAAATATCAGAAACTCAGATATTATCATAAGGTGTGTGTGTGTGTTTTGTGGAGAAAGGAAGAAAAAAGAAGAAAAGAGGTTTTGGAGTTAGGGTTTCAATTTGGTGCAATTGGAAGTAGTTACAGGTATGTTTCCTTTACTAATTATGTTTATAATGGTTAGTAGATTGTTTCTATCGGTCTAGAATCAACATAATCGATCTGGTGTAAACCTCAGCCGAATTCTGGGTGAATTTTGGGTAAACCGACAGTGGTGTCCGGATACGTTGAAGGTGTCCGGATAGCACTGTTGGTAGTGTCCGGGTAGTTCTGTCGATGGTGTCCGGATGATATATTAGTGGTGTCCGGACGATTCTTTTATCCGGGTAAGTTTCTTTTTCCTATGTTTACCGGATAGAATTGGATACCGGGTAGTACCCGGATCACTTTGGTGTCCGGATGACGTCCGGATTATATAAGTTATCCGGAAAAGTCCTGTTGTCCGAAAAAGTTGTGTTGTCCGGAAAAGTTGAGGTATCCGGATACTTTAGCTGTTTGGTTATTTTTAACTAGTTTTTGAATGAGGACTGAATAAGGTTTTCTTAGGGGAACATTTGAAGATTTGAGTTCTTTAGAGTTCTTAGCCTTAGTAAGACTTATGTGTTTTATGTGGTAAAGAGATATCTGTATCTATGTGTTACAGATCCTGTGAATTCTGGGTAAAAGACTGAACCTGTTTAGAAGGCTTGGGAACGTGTTGATAAGTAATCAGGTGAGTTGTACTTTAAAAACGTTTTTAACTGGAATACGTATATGTGTGGATTGGGAATGAAATAGTTGATGACTATGTGTTTATATGTGAATTATAATATAGTGAGGTATTATATTTACATGAGTATTATAATGTGTTATAATACGTTGGCCGGGTCTAGGACCGGTGTGTTTGGCTATAGAATCCGTATAGCGTTGTTTGGCTGTAGATGTTGTGCAGCGTTGTATATTATTAGTTGGCTTGCTACCACTAATATGGCCAGGAAGAAGTGAGAAGGAAAGGTACATGATGTGTGAGCTTAATTGGATATATGTAATTATATGATGTGATTTATATGAATGAAGTTTATATAAATGGTTTTTAAACTAGCAGGGGTTTTTCACTTAGACCATCGGGTCTAACCCTCATTTTGTTTTAAAAATATGTATTCCAGGTGGCGGATCAAGTAAGGGCAAGTAAATAGAGTACGAATTGGAAGGCTAGTGAGAAGGACTATAAGATGAAGTTTTTGACTTATTTAGTAGTTGTATTGAAATGTTAAATGTTATGTATGTAAATAGTACAAGGATTGTATTTCAAATGTTTTCTTTCTATTGTAAAAGACTACTGGACCGTACTTGAAATGTGAAGTTTGTTTGTTACATCTATTTGTGTTATATTGCGTGTTATGTTGTGTATATGGGATAAGGGATGTTACACCGCAATCGAAAGCTTGGCCTGAAACAGATCATTCGGTAATCCCGGATTAAGCAAAGGGTCCCTCTCCCCAAAAATATGCTGGAAATGATCCACAAAAACATGCTCCACACCCGGACCACTTACCACGGTACCACTAGCATCCATTACCGAATCCACCCGAGAGTGATGCTTTCGTTCCATAACCGAGCGGTGGAAAAAAGCCGTATTAGAGTCACCCTCAGATAACCAACGTACCTTCGCCCGTTGCCGGAAATTCTCCTCCTCCACCAGTAAGGCGTCCTGATAGGCACCCATTACATGAGCTAAATCCTGCTGCAACAGATCATTGGATGGATCTAAATCCACCACCTTTTGCACCTCATCCACTTCGATACGAAGATCTTTAACCCGCTTAGAAAGACTCCCATGCATAGAACGAAGTCTACGGAGGGGAGTTTTAGTAGCTTTCAAACGGGTCAGCAATTTAAACATCAAGGAGCCATCCACACGAAGAGTCCAAGAATCAGCAACTGTCGCTAAGAAATCAGCATGATGAACTAAAAAATTGTCAAATTTAAACGGTCGATTTCCCTTTACCACAACACTTTCCACCGTAGTGACCATAGGAGCATGATCTAAGACTCCCCTTGGCAAAAACTTGGTCGAAACACCAGAAAATTCATCACCAAGACAAGTATTCATCATTACACGATCCAACTTCCGCACAACACCTCTACCCCCTCTCGGCTTTTGAACCCAAGTATAGAGAATTCCAGAAAACCGAACATCAAAAATGTTAAGAACACCAACACAATCCAAAAAATCTGCCATGCCATGATCAATTCGGGAATACCCACCCTCACTCTCCTCCGGATGTAAAACAGTGTTAAAATCACCCATTAGAAGCCAAGGCTGGGATGAAACAAAATTACCAAAATGAAGCAAGTTCTCCCACAAGATGCGACGCCGAATAGCATTATTATCACCATAGATAACCGAAATAAAAAAGAAGTCTGTCGAACCTCAAAGACAAATCTTACAATGCATAACTGATAACGCCACTTTTTGGCGTTATTTCCGGTTCTCAAACCAATGAGATTGGCTTGTATTCAAGTAAAAAGGCGTGTATTTTACGGCTTATCTAGTGATTTACACAGGTTATTTAAAAGGCGACATTCCTCGAGAAAAGAAGCTAAAAAGAGCCCAAAATGATTCCAAACGAAGCCTAACGGAAGCCCAAAAGCCAAGCCCAAGACCCGCGACCGAACCAGGACCCGACCCGCGAACCATAAATCGACCCACGCTGCAAAAACAACACGCGCGACTTACCACGCGAATTCCAGCTTTATTAATCGGGTTTTAGGTCACTTTTCGGTATCAGGCGGACGGCAGACGATCCAGAGTAGTTCCGGGGCGATTTTGGGCGATTTTTCGAAGTCCTCGAGGTCACGATACAGAGCCGATCACGATTACATTCAAGACGGAGCGTAGAGACGAACACGAGAGGGAGTTTTCATCACTTTTTACCACCATTTCACTTTTACATTTGATCATGTTTACATTCACCTTTGAATACTTTTCTCTTATGTTTGAATCCACCACCGACATGAACTAACCGATTCGTGTTGGGGGTTAGAATGAATTCGGTTTTTAAGCATGTAACGAATTGATTTGAACTTTTATCAGTTTCTCCTTATTAATTGAAGCATGTGATTTTGTTCTTAACGCTTTTGTGAATTTGGCCAGTTTACAATTGATTTGTTGATTAGCAATTAAGTTCGTGAGAATTAACTGCTATTTAGACTTAGGAATTGCATGCCTAAAGCCCAAAAAGGTGATAGAGATATACCAAGTAAGCTTTAGTCCCATTTAAACCGTTAGGTTATTATTGAGAGATAAAATCTAGCCAATTTAACATAAATCGAGTACTTAATGTGTTTTGAAATCCATGGGAGAGATCGAGAGATTGAACCTATCCTTTTCAGAATAAAATCCGTTGTTATTCGAAAGAAAGCAATGGTGATCTTTAAAAGATTTGGGAGTCATTAAGAGGATTAACTGGTAACTGTTTTGAGTCAATTATTTGCATGTGTAGAATTTAAGGATTTCCAACCCTCAACTTTCTCTCTATCGAAGTCTTTAAAGATGTTCTGTTTGTCTTGTGTTTGTGTTGATTTTGTTTATTGCCAGAATTTAGTTTAAAACCCATCTTCCAAATTTGACAGTCCAGTTAATAGAGCCTATAGTAATCGTGGTACTTAGTTCCTAGTTCCCCGTGATTCGATACTCGTACTTTCCAAGTACTATTACTTGACTTCGACCCGTACACTTGCGGTAAGATTCGCGGGGTGTTAAAAAAACCCCGTGTCAAGTTTCTGGCGCCGTTGCCGGGGAACTAGTTGTAGCTAATAGCACTACCATCTATACGCGCTATTAGATTGGGCATTTTCTTTTCTTGTTATTTTTTCTATCACTTTCAGTTTTTGGATTATTGACGTTGCTTTCTCCTTTTCAGGTACCACTTGGTTTATGCCAAGGACAACCCGAGGAAAAGAGATCGAACAATTTGATCCGGAGATCGAAAGAACCGCTCGTCGGCTGCGTAAGGAAGCGAAAGCCAAAAGAAATCTGAAATTCGAGATGTCCGACGACGAGAGACCACCTCGCCGCAACAATCCACCACCACCTCCAGAAAGGGTGCCTATGCGGTCGTTTGCCGACCCGAATGTGGCAACGGCCCGCATAGGTATCCAAACGCCTACCACTGCGGCTAACTACTTTGAGATAAAGCCGAGTACCATAGTAATGGTACAACAGAATCAGTTCGGGGGAGCACCAACTGAAGACCCTCATGCACATCTCCGCGCATTCGAGAGGATTTGCAGCACCTTCAAGATCAACGGGATGGAGGAGAACGCAATCAAACTGAGGCTGTTCAGATTTTCACTAAAAGGTCGAGCTGAAATATGGATTGAAGGCCTACCATCAGACCTTATCACCACGTGGGCACAGTTAAAGGAAGCTTTCCTCCAGAAATTCTTCCCACCGGGAAGAACCGCACAGTTAATGGCCGACATTACGCACTTCGCGCAATGGGATCAGGAAACATTATACGAAGCTTGGGAGAGGTATAAGGACATGTTGAAGAAGTGTCCACATCACGGTCTTCATGGGTGGGTCATAATCCAAACGTTCTTTGGAGGCCTTCACCCACAATTCAAGAACGATATTACGGCTGCAGCGGGGGGAGCTCTCATGAACAAAACCTATGAAGAAGCAGTCGAGCTGATCGAGAACCTTGCCGAACATAGCTACTCCACTCCACGATCATCCATTGCACGAGTAGCAAATGTTCGGGAATCGGATGAGCTTTAGGAGATTAAAACCCAATTAGCAGCGATTACGAGCCATTTGCAAGCAATCAGTATTCAAGAACCTGATCAAGTCCATTTTGTGGCGAACCGGAACCAACCGAGAAACGATCCTTTCTCGAACACTTACAACGAGGGGTGGAAAAAGCATCCCAATCTTTCGTGGAATCAGCCCGGTCAACCACAATCAGGTAATTTTTCTAACTCTTCTAATTTTTCTCAAACTAATAATGTTTATCGTCCTCCAGGATTTCAGCAAAGAAATGAAGGATCATCCGGGGAGAAGAAGCCGGGCCTTGAAGACATGATGATGAAGTTCATGTCAAAAATGGACAGCACGGTCGGAGAGCTAGCGAGCACGGTGAATACGGTAAAAGCCGCAACTGAGCAGAATACAGCCGCAATCAAAATTCTCGAGATGCAGGTAGGGCAGATTTCTGAAGCCTTACAAACCCGACCTCCCGGAGCATTTCCAAGTATGGCCGAAAAGTGGAATCAAGAGAATTGCAATGCCATCTATCTTAGAGATGGCAAGGAGCTGAATAAGGAGCCAGCAAAGGAAGCCGAGAATCAGGTGAAGATCAGTGACATGGATGCATTAGAGGCTGATGAAGAGCGTATGAGAAGTGAAGAGAAAAAGTAAGACGTGACACCGCCGGTCAAGCCGGAAATCCCACAAGTGCCTTACCCGAGCAGGCTGAAAGCAAACAAGGATGATGTTCATTTTGCTAAATTTCTTGATGTCTTTAAAAAACTAACCATTAATATTCCGTTTGCAGATGCTCTCACCCAAATGCCCTCTTACATGAAATTCATGAAAGAGATCCTTTCCAAGAAGAGGGCAATCGACCATCAGGCTACCGTTGCACTCACTGAAGAGTGCAGCGCCATCTTTCAGAATAAGCTTCCCCAGAAGCTCAACGATCCAGGGAGTTTTTCTATCCCTATCCAAATTGGGAAGTTTTCATTTAATAAAGTGTTATGTGATTTAGGGGCGAGTATTAATTTGATGCCCCTTTCTATTTTCAGGAAACTTGGATTGGGAGAGGTGAATCCCACATTCATGACACTTAAGCTGGCTGATCGGTCGATAAGATATCCATATGGGGTGATCGAAGACGTGCTAATCAAAGTTGGTAAGTTTTACTTCCCTGTCGACTTCGTGGTGATAGACATAGATGAGGACGAAGAGGTCCCGATGATCTTGGGACGATCTTTCCTGGCCACGAGCCGGGCTCTGATTGATATGGAAGAGGGTGAGATCACGTTCCGAGTTGGAGGTGAAAACGTGAGATTCAAGTTACTGGAAAGAGGAAGTGGTGAAAGAAAAGAAGGAGGAGAGAAATCCGCGGGAAATCGCAAGTGTAGGCGATTCGAGTCCGCGGATACTGAGCCGAGTTGAAACCGCATAGTCGTGCCACGACTTTAAATACGGCGCTGGGTGAGAGGCAACCCACCAAGGTTAGTTTCCGTTCTTTATTATTATTTTTATCTTGTGTGTTTTAATTCCGAAAAAAAACCATAAAAATCGAAAAAATCGAAAAAGTCAAAAATAGCTGAAACAGGGACATACGCGACTTGTCACGCGGTTTGCATACCGCGCAGCAAGTCGTGGGGCACTCTGTTGGTTTTCTGAAACAGAGAGTTACGCGGTTTGACACGCGACTTGCAAGTCGCGGGCTAAACCGCGGGAGTCCATTTGCCTCGTTTTTCGTTTTGCGTGCAGTTTTTCTTTCTTTTCTCGCTTTGTGTGTTTCTGTTCCAGTATTTTTGCTTTGTGCTTTGTTTCCTTTGTCTCGTTGTGCATGATCTCTCCGTCTTCTCCGCTAAGTGCTCAAACCTTTTCAAGAAAATCTCCTCTGGCCGGGCAAAACAGGTACGTTCTAATCATTTCTCTGCTAAAAGAGTGGTGTTTGATGTGTTGTTCTATTTTAATTGCACGAGATGCAACAAACCTAAGTTTCACTTAGGTTTGGGGTGCCTCATTTTTGAACCATCTACACACTCACATTAGACCCTGTGCAAACCTCGGTTTCACCGAGGTTTGGGGTTGGTTTTTATTTGGCAAACCTAGGCCACGGCCTAGGTTTCGGGTGCCTAGTTTTAGAAAATTTGGGTAGTCTTCTTATGCTATATATGTAATGCCTTGTCTGTCCTTTTAATAACTGCACAATGAGTCGCATCACCCACGACTTTACTTGCACATTGGGGACAATGTGTGGGTAAGGTTTGGGGTTGCCCAATCGGGCCCAAGTTATGCACGTAGATTTCCTGCAGTTCTGAGTGTCTAGATCAAAGTAGCTAAAATTGTTGTTTTGAATGATTGAGACCGACCATTGTGGGAAGAATCTTGTGATAGTGACGTGAAAGTTAGGGAAGGACCGGGAAAGGACATGACTAGGGACGTTAGTGGAGACCACCCGATAGTGAGTTTTGAGCCTAAAAGACGTTTTTTTTTTCATTTCGAGGGATTCCTACACTAAATTCATATACACTTTTTCGAATTCCTTGTCGTGAATGTAGAATGATCTCGCTACATTATTGCATTGAGTAGCAAAGATGAACATCGGGATATTAGGTAAGGGTATAGTAGACCATATCGTGTGGACCTTAAGACGTGATTCTAGGCATTGTGTGTTTGTCAAGCCTGTTTTTAGCTATAGTCCCTTTTTACCCTTGTATGTACCCTTAGCCCCTTTGCAGCCAAACACTCACCTTTTTCGCTTCTAAACCCATCATTAAACCCTTAGCCATAAGCCTTAGCCTACCCAATCCGAAAGTGTGTCAATCGGAAGAAGTAATGAACTTAGAGAGATAGAGCGGAAAAGAAAGAAATCAGGCCAGTCAAGAAATAGAAAAGAGGGCCAATGATGCCCCAATCAAATAAAGAGGACCAATGAAGTCCCAAAAAAAAAGTAAATAAATACCGTTAGTAGAGCTGCATAATAAGTGAGTCAAAGCGACTCCAATAGTGACGAAAAAGGACCCAGTGAGCAAATGTGAAGCAACGAGAAGTTCGGAATTGCCAATGATTGACACGCCGAGGATTTTTGATCCTTTATACCCTTCGTTTCTTAACCTTAACCTTAGCCCCGTTACAACCCGTGTAAAGACCTGGATGATCTTCTGGAAAACGTGATTAGAGTCTATAACCACCTTTACCGATATTCCCTGTCTTGTTATTTGATTCCTTCTGAGATCAAAAGTTTGGACATTTGTGTGTCTTTCTTTATAGTTGTCATGTAATTACTGCGTGTTCTTGTACATAAACTGCATACACATGACAACACGAGCGATAACCTAGGTTCAAGAGCAAAACGAGAGTATCTGTGAGGTAGGGTCGAGGCGAAATGTTTCCCCTAGTATGTTCATACTTAGTCTAACCCTGATGTGATCGGAACAGTCACGAGTTCAACTCCCAATGGAAGGTCATAGGTCAAACGAAATGAGAATTAGGCGAGAGTGAGATAGATATTCACGGGTATGGGAAATCACCGATGCATCACTTGGTACCGATTGGAAATTGTGCAGTTATTATATTTTCACTGATATGTGCTTAAATTCTGTTTTATCGCTAATTTGCTTGGGGACAAGCAACGCTCGGTTTGGGGTTGTTGATAACGCCACTTTTTGGCGTTATTTCCGGTTCTCAAACCAATGAGATTGGCTTGTATTCATGTAAAAAGGCGTGTATTTTACGGTTTATCTAGTGATTTACACAGGTTATTTAAAAGGCGGCATTCCTCAAGAAAAGAAGCTAAAAAGAGCCCAAAACGATTCCAAACGAAGCCTAACGGAAGCCCAAAAGCCAAGCCCAAGACCCGCGACCGAACCAGGACCCGACCCGCGAACCAGAAATCGACCCACGCTGCAAAAACAACACGCGCGACTTACCACGCGACTTGCAAGTCGCGTGGCAAGTGGCGTAACCCTCTGTTTCACTAATTCCAGCTTTATTAATCGGGTTTTAGGTCACTTTTCGGTATCAGGCGGACGGTAGACGATCCAGAGCAGTTCCGGGGCGATTTTGGGCCGATCACGATTACATTCAAGACGGAGCGTAGAGACGAACACGAGAGGGAGTTTTCATCACTTGTTACCACGATTTCACTTTTACATTTGATCATGTTTACATTCACCTTTGAATACTTTTCTCTTATGTTTGAATCCACCACCGACATGAACTAACCGGTTCGTGTTGGGGGTTGGAATGAATTCGGTTTTTAAGCATGTAACGAATTGATTTGAACTTTTATCAGTTTCTCCTTATTATTTGAAGCATGTGATTTTGTTCTTAACGCTTTTGTGAATTTGGCCAGTTTACAATTGATTTGTTGATTAGCAATTAAGTTCGTGAGAATTAACTGCTATTTAGACTTAGGAATTGCATGCCTAAAGCCCAAAAAGGTGATAGAGATATACCAAGTAAGCTTTAGTCCCATTTAAACCGTTAGGTTATTATCGAGGGATAAAATCTAGCCAATTTAACATAAATCGAGTACTTAATGTGTTTTGAAATCCATGGGAGAGATCGAGAGATTGAACCTATCCTTTTCAGAATAAAATCCGTTGTTATTCGAAAGAAAGCAATGGTGATCTTCAAAAGATTTGGGAGTCATTAATAGGAATAACTGGTAACTGTTTTGAGTCAATTATTTGCATGTGTAGAATTTGAGGATTTCCAACCCTCAACTTTCTCTCTATCGAAGTCTTTAAAGCTGTTCTGTTTGTCTTGTGTTTGTGTTGATTTTGTTTATTGCTAGAATTTAGTTTAAAACCCATCTTCCAAATTCGACAGTCCAGTTAATAGAGCCTATAGTAATCGTGGTACTTAGTTCCTAGTTCCTCGTGATTCGATACTCGTACTTTCCAAGTACTATTACTTGACTTCGACCCGCACACTTGTGGTAAGATTCGCGGGGTGTTAAAAAAACCCCGTGTCAATAACTTGGTCCGTCATTGAAACAACAAAAACATCCATAACAGATGGATTCCAACCAGCAATAATGCGAGTGCCATGCAAACAAACCGAATGGTTTGAAACCCATGACCAATTCCCAAAAACGTTCCTCGTAACCAAATCAACAACATGCGTTTCCAACATAGCACAAAAAGAAAGAGAATTCAAATGGACAAAAGATTTTACCTCCCGTTGTTTGATCGAGGAATTCAACCCTCGAATATTCCAAGCGCCAAGCTTTAACATTGAGAAGCGGGGATGGTAGTGTCTTCCACACCCGACACTGAAGGACTATAACACACACCAGTAGCCCTTAAAGATGGGTCAACCGACGTCCAATTCTCCCTTGCCATAGAAGGATCACCCTCTTCTTCCATCAGAGACGAGAACCGATTCGAGTTCAGCATTAATTTTGCAAGAAGGGCAGACGGATGAACCTCCATTTTCGATGGAGCCGGCTTCTTCAGGATGCCACGAATTCTTGGATGAACAACCGCAGATTGTTGCACTCTTTCCCGGTTTTCCTCCACTCCAGTTATCACTGTGGACTATCAATTTTGGTGTCTACTTGCTATATGGTGTGACCCTATAGGATCATATATTACCGGTAATATTATTTTATAATCATTCTTGAGCATATGGAACCAATAATCTCCCACTTGCTCAAGATTGTATTATAGAATGATATAGACAGTGGTTGACGTTTAGCCACATCTCACTGCCCCCAGCAATATATGACTGTAAATTCCATTCAACAACATCCAATTCCCAGAACCTCAAAGATTTAATTGATGTATAAGGTGTGTTATCAGTTATCCCTTTGTTTGGACATCATGTTGAACATGAGACACGGATCACTATCATTCTCATCTATTGTTCAACTTTTGGTAAGGCGCCTTAGATGTCTCACTCTTAACATATTTAGAGAAACAAATCCCATCTTGACTACATACGCCTCTCATGCAGTTCATGCCATGCCCAATAACGGCCTTTATAGCTGCCTTTTTCAAGAACAATGGTTAACCATATCAAAGCATAACACTCCCTACACTTGAGTCCCAAATATGCATCTCAGGTCAAAGGATACAAAGATAATTACCTTTATTCAAGTGTCACTCATGACGAAGATCCATGAAGTGATCTTGAAATGGGTCATGTCCAGTACTTGTTCCCCAGCAAGTACCTGTGAACTGGGTTACAACACCTTGCCACTTTTACTCTTAAAAGTCAACTAATCCAATCCATATTAGTCTTACTTCATAGTTGCTCCCACAACTATGATCGACTATGGACATTTTAGAATAACTAGTTTATTCAAGGATTTAAACATGCTAATATGGAACTCAACAAGTATTTAATAAAAAACATCTAAACAAAATGATTCATTTCAATAGTTGTTGCTTTTCATTGTTCCAAAATCCAAATACTAAACCAAATCAAATCCATTCACTAGAGTAACGAAGTCCTATAGCTCTAGCGTGATCATCATGCTTAGCTAATGGGTCTGCCAAATTTTGATATGTATGAACTTTGCGAATACTTATTTCACCGCTTTCAACTTCATCACGTATATAGTTGAATTTCCGGCGAATGTGCCTGGTCCTTTTCTGTGACATGGCATCATTAGCTATGGCTATGGCACCCTCATTATCACAAAGGATCTCTAGGGGATCCTGAATGGTAGGGACCACCCGTAGATCTTCAATGAACTTCTTCATCCAAGCAGCTTCTTGTGCAACCTGTGATGCAGCAATGTACTCTGACTCTGTAGTGTATTGTGCAACCACGCTTTGCTTGGAACTCATCCAAGAGACGGCGCCTCCATTCATAATAAAGACAAAACCAGACTGTGACTTACAATTATCTCTATCCGTCTGGAAGCTAGCATCAGTATAACATTTTATACTAAGGCTTTCTTCCCGACCTCCATAGATAAGGAATATTTCTTTGGTTCTTCGTAAGTACCTTAGAATGTTCTTTACAGCAATCCAATGACCTTCTCCCGGATCTTGTTGGTATCTACTCGTCATGCTCAAAGCATACGATACATCCGGTCTCGTGCCTATCATAGCATACATGATAGATCCAATTGCAGAAGCATATGGAATGCCATCCATTCTGCCTCGCTCAGCCTCTATGCTAGGACATTGAGATTTGCTCAATATGGTACCAGATGGCATCAGCAATGACCCTCTCTTAGAGTCCTGCATCTTGAACCTTTTCAAGATTTTGTCAATGTATGCATTTTGACTTAAACCTATAAGTCTTCTTGATCTATCTCTATAGATCTTAATACCAAGAATATAGGCTGCTTCACCTAAATCTTTCATTGAGAAACATTTCTCAAGCCAAGCCTTAACCTCTTTCATAGAGGGAATATCATTTCCAAAGATCAGTATGTCATCCACATACAACACAAGAAACGTTACAATGCTCCCACTAGTTTTCTTGAAAACACATGGTTCATCTTCATTTTTAATGAAACCAAACTCTTTGATTTTCTCATTAAAATGAAGATTCCAACTTCGATATGCTTGTTTTAGTCTATAAATGGATCTCTTAAGCTTACACACTTTATTAGGATACTTTGGATGACAAAACCTTCAGGATGAACCATATAGACATCTTCAGTTAAGTGTCCATTCAGAAAAGCCATTTTGACGTCCATTTGTCATATCTCATAGTCATAATATGCAGCAATGGCAAACAGTATTCTAATAGACTTGATCATAGCCACAGGAGAGAAGATTTCATCATAGTCAATACCATGAATTTGAGTGAAACCTTTCGCCACAAGTCTTGCTTTGTATGTGTGCAAATTTCCTTCCATGTCGGTTTTCTTCTTGAAAACCCATTTACTTCCTACAGACTTGCTGTTGGGAGGAAGCTCAACCAAGTCCCATACTTGATTATCATATATGGATTGCATCTCAGTGTTCATGGCTTCGAGCCAATGATCAGATTCAGAACCTGTCATGGCACTTTGGTAGTTGGTGGGTTCATCAGAATCCACCAAGAAACAACATTCATCATAAGATATGGAAAAACCATATCTTTCTGGTTCCTATCGTACTCTACCATATTTGCGAACACTTTGTGTCTCATTTGTCTCCTGACCAATCATTAGTTCAGGTTCAACATCTCGTTGTTGAGTACTAGTGCCAACCTCAGTTGCATCAGCTAATGGTTCTTCCTCAGGTACCATTTGCCTCCCTCTTGCTTCTTCCATTAGAAACTTAGTCTCCAGGAATTCAGGTTTTCGAGCGATAAAAACTTTATTCTCGGCGGGATTGTAGAGACAGTATCCTATACAATCTTTAGGATATCCTACAAAAATGCATTTAGTAGATCTGGGATCTAATTTGTTTGAAGCTTCTTGTCTCACATAAGCCTCACATCCCCATACCCTTAAATAGGATAAGGATGGAACCTTTCCATGCCAAATCTCATAAGGTGTTTTATCTACTTTCTTGGTTAGAGCCATATTCAAAATACGGGTAGCAGTAATTAAGACGTAACTCCAAAATGATAGAGGAAGAGTGCTCCTATTCATCATAGAGTGAACCATATCTAGTAAGGTTTGGTTCCTCCTCTCAAACACACCATTGTGTTGTGGTGTTCTAGGTGGAGTAAGTTGTGAGATAATCCCACGATGCTCTAGATGATTTAGGAATTCATCACTCAGATATTCACCTCCTCTATCGGAGCGAAGGACTTTAATGGTTTTATTGAGTTGATTCTCAACTTCACTTTGAAACAATTTGAACATTTCAAATGCTTCATGTTTATGTTTCATCAAATAAACATAACCATAACGACTGAAGTTGTCAATGAAGGTGATGAAGAATCTAGCACCATCTCTTGATATGGTTCTGAAAGGACCGCATACTCAGTATGTATGATTCCTAACAGATCTTTAGCCCCTTCACTAGAACTAGAGAAAGGAGCTTTGGTCATCTTCCCACATAGACAAGATTCGCATATATCAAATGATTCATCCTCATTTGCCTTCAAAATACCACTCTTTTGAAGTTGGGATATGCGTTTCTTGTTTATATGGCCAAGACGACAATGCCATAAATAAGAATTGCTTAAATCATTCTTGAGTCTTTTGGTGTTAGCATGGTATATAGAACTATCGTTTATTGGACTATCTAGTTTTACTTCATATATTCCATTAAGAGGTCTAGCCTCGAAATAGAGCATATCATTCTTGTAAGCATGAATAAAATTGTCTTTAAAATGATAAGTAAAACCAGATTGTTTTAAACGAGCAACTGAAATAATATTCATGGTCAAGCCAGGGACATAACACACATTGTTTAATGTCAAATACAGGCCATTCGGTAAATGTAAATCGTAATCTCCTAAAGCTTGAGCTTCAACTCTTGCTCCATTCCCTACGTGGAGTACGATTTCGCCTGTCTTCAGCTGCTTACTTTTTCTAAACCCCTGTAACATGTTACATATGTGAGTTCCACACCCAGTATCAAATACCCAAGTGTTAGGTGAAAAAGTAAATAGATCTAATTCTATCACATAGATACCTGAAGGCCCTGCCTCGGTCTTTTTCTTCTTCAACTCAGCCAGGTAAGTAGGACAGTTCCTTTTCCAATGACCAATCGCGCCACATTCAAAACATGCGTCTTCTTTGGCCACTTTCTCCTTGTTTTTAGTTTGTGGGGTTCGGGCAACCTGCTTGCCTTTGCCCTTAACAAACTTAGCCTTGGAGTTAGGGGTTTTGGGTTTCTTGGTTCCACCCTCCCGAATCATGAGCACATGAGGGGTTTTCTTTGGGAGATTCTTATCAGCAGTTTTGAGCATCTGATGCAGTTCTGAGATAGGTTTCTCCCAACCATTCATGTTATAGTTCATGATGAAGGGGTCATAGGATTTGGGCAAAGAGTTCATAATTATATCTGTTGCCAATTTCGTTGGATATTTAGAGCCAAGACGCTACAAATGATCCAAATGACCTTTCATCATGAGGACGTGATTGCTCACATTTCCTCCCTCCTCCATCTTACATGCGTGCAATGATCAAATGGTTTCGAAGCGTTCTATTCGGGCTTGCTGTTGGAACATTTTCTTTAGCTGATTGGACATATCAAATGTCGTGTGATTCTCGAAAATCTCTTGAAGTTCGGGAATCATTGAGTCCAGCATGAGACTCGACACTTCGACCGAATCATCCACATGTTTCGACCATTCAGCCTGAGGAGCCCTAGGAGTACCGAGAGGTTCATCGGGAATTGGGGTATCCAACACATACAACTTCTTTTCTGGCTTGAGAACAATTCTCAGGTTTCGGCGCCAGTTCAAGAAGTTGGTGTGGTTAAGTTTTTCCTTTTCTAGGATGGATAGAAGGTAATTGGTGTGGTGGTTCGCACTTTGAGCCATCTACAAAATTTAACAAGGTTCTATTTAGTATTTTTCGATTTTTAAAACTTTATTTATTAATACCCTTCATGTACTTAAAACATTAATAATATAAAGTCTAGGATCCAACGTTGAAAAACAAATAAATGGTTAGGTGACCTTTATCCCATCTATTTAATTCAACAAGGTAGGTGACGTTTACCAATTACATCCAAATGTAATTCCTAGTAATATGGAATCCTTAACAACGTTTGTTAATTGGCATGTTTGATCCCATCTATGTCTCGGGTTTCTAATGCTTAGGTGACCTTTATCACAAAAGATTCCCGATCAAGTCATCCAACTTGAACAACATGTGGAATCGGCGCATAACTAGTGGTTAGGTGACCTTTATCCCACTAGAAATCGCGAAACCACCTCGGCCATTGTGAATCCCAGTTTGATCAGGTAACAACGATTCAATGAGAAATAACAAGAACAATTAATTATTTCAACTTGGCATCCCTCTCATATTCATAAATCAAGATAGTTACAAAGGTTTGAATGGAAAAACTATCTCTCTCTAACAATTAAGCTCTCAATTTGTCTAATGAATCGCTTAACCTAAAACTAAGGTTAAGACAAACCTTGTATACTTAGGCCTTTAAACAAACAAGGCCTAAGCCCATTAGACAAAACTAAGCCCATTTAACATAATTAAGGCTTTTACAATAATTAAATAATCTAATTAATCTAATTAAACACTATATAATTATTTATATATCTTTCTAATATGTAGGACATTTATGGTCCTAACACGTAGAACTCCAATCGAAAGGGGAATCTCCCCTTGGTCCGCTTTCCCCCTAAAGATATATAAATAAAAATCGGTCTTGAAACCTTCAAGTCTTGATCTTCTCTTCCTTTGAATCTTTGGAACTCTATGGTGTAGCATGTCTTCATGTCTTTCAACGCTCCCCCTTGAATAAAGCTCTTGAATTTGATTTCAGCTTTAAAAGAACTTGTAGAACCAATATGCTCGATGGAGGAAATAATTTGAAGCGAACACCACTTGATAAGAAATGAGAATAATTGATTACTTGTAAGCACTTTGATCACTTGTATGCACTTTGGAAATCTTTGGATCTCGGAACAGAACTGTTACTCCCCCTCGACTTTTGCATGGAGACTTCTTTACTCCCCCTCGGCTTTTGCTAACTCCCTCTCAACTTGATATTTGGTGTCTTTGAATCTGTACCCTTTCTCCCCCTCATGATGAGTAGGAGCATCCGGAGCATCATGCACATTCAAAGACAATGGTAACGAGTAGCAAAAAAATCCAGATCAAAACATTAAGTAACCAGAACGGGGTAATCAACTAACACAGAAACACGTTAGTAACTGTTATCACAACAATTTAAATAATTGTGTGGCCTATGTTCAGAGTTGGCAATGGGGTATCTCTGATAGGACTTCCAGTTATCACTGAAGTAAAATTAAAAAAAAATTACTTCTCAAACTGTTCCGGCAATATCACGAAGATATGCAAATGGAATCACAAAGACTCGTGCAAGTGTGAAAGAAAATAAATTAAATCGATTTGGCTCAAAAATTAATTTAACCTGGAACGCAAGTTAAAAATCAATTGACACAGTGATTAGAATATGAAGTTCGGAGACCGGAGCTGATGTCTTCCTTTTTCAACATCTAAGGCCTCCGTGTGAGGAATAGATAGATTATGTGCTAATTCTCCGTGAATATATGAAACAAGCATCTGTTGTGAGATACTTGAGTGGCTAGGTGGGGTGACACGAGTTATTGACACTGGGTCCATGTCTGTTTCAATATTCATCTCCAAAGAACGAGAATGAATAGATTGTGTGGTTACCCGGATAACTGACTCGGTTTGGTAAGGACCAATAGTTCTTTTAAGTCCTGTCACATCCTCACCATATTCTTTTCTCTCCAAACTCATCTATCAATCGAGACCCCTCACTGTAGTCTATAAGGGATGTGTTTATTGGGTAGGTCCTTCCGGTTCTGGATAGACCATAGAAACGATGTTAATCCTAACACTCCTTTCATGCAACGAGTAAAGCATTTAAGTAAACAGTGAAATACGAGTTCTAAACTGAAATGTTTAGAAGTCAACCTTTTAAGATCAAGTCCTGATCTGAGATGATCAGAAGTCATGCTTTTAAGAACGAGTTCTGAACTGAATTGTTCAGAAGTCATTAAAATGAAGTCCGAGTTCTGATCGGAGGTAATCAGAAGTCATTAAATTATTTGAAATATGGAATTTCAAGAAACAAAATCAAGCGCAAAACAGAATGACTCAATAAGCACAATGTTTGCAAGAAGGAGAGAATGATCAGAAAGTTTAATTGTGAAGAACAAGTCACAATTATTGTATCAGATAAGAATGGAATCATTTGCAAGAAATAGCGAACTTGGAAAACAACTAGGAATTCAAATGAGTGTATTTCTATCAAAAAAATCAACGAATATGTGAGACATGGAAATAACTAAGTCAAGAAAAATGACACGTGGCAATCATGGAATTTAAAAATGGAGAATAACAAACACAAGTAAGTTATTCAGAATTAATTGCCAATGTCTTTGAATTCACTTAGAAGTTCTGTTACTTTCATAGTACTCCCCCTCAAATGTGGCATAACCTTTGAATGCTCGTGATGTGATGTGAAAAATAGGAATTGAAACGCACATGACATTCCTGCAAAACAGATTAGACAGATTTTGGTATCCATTGATGGATCCTTGCTGGTTAGATGCCCTATGATTGTGAGGACCGGGGATACTGTAAGAACCATACCAATAAGAAGAATATTTCAGATCAACAAACTCATTTGAACCACAATAAGAACAACACAACTTTTGTGTAGATAAGCTGATCAGTTTATTGACAGAGTAAACACTATCAGTTTTCACAACAGGTTTAGAATGAAAAGCTTTGTTGTTCTTGTCACTCTTAACATCGACGAATGACTTTGGTGTAGGAGAGGATCTTTTAACTCTCTAAACCATGTTTACTTTCTTGAAAATTTGATTATCTTTCTTATCAACACGAGAATTATAGAAAAGATTGGAAGGTCGAATCTGATCTTTTGAAAATTCAGTTGATTTGACAAAATTCTTTGAAGAACGATTTGTAGAAAATGAACTTGAAGCATAAGAAGGTTGAACACCTTTGAACTTGCTTTCTTCAAGTTTCTTGACCTTAACAGATAAATCATTTCGTTCTTTGAGAATTAAATCAAATTTATTTTGTAAATTAGATTTAACCATTTGTTCCTTCAATGTCTCGGTTGCTAATCTAGATAATCTCTGTGTAAGTTTAGAAATCTCAGTCTGAAAGATCTTTCTTTCTTTTGCAAAATCATCTTTCAAACATTTTGCCCTAAAGCCTTCAACTTTCCTCTTTTCAGTCTCTTCGCTTAGAATGTCTAATTCTTTCTCCAAATCAGTTATTTTTAAAGAAAGTTCTCCATTCTTTTTAGTAAAAGATTTGCGTTCAGTTTCAAACTTCTCTCTTTCTAAAATCAAAACTTTTTCAAAGTCGGAGATCTGTTTTGAAAGTTTTAGACACATAAGCTCAAGACTTTTCTTCACTTCAAGAGATTTGGTTGAAAGCCCAGATTGCTTTTGTGTAAGCAATTGTCTTTCCGTTGCAAAGCTTTCTTTCTCCTTTTCAAAAACCTTTTCAAGAGTATTTAGTTTACTTTTAAGCTCAAGGTTTTCACGGTTCAGGAGTTTACCTTTCTCTTCTTCTTCAGCCAGCTTCTCAGAACTATTCCATATTTAAGATTTCTGTTCCTTCAGTTCTTTGACGTACTTGCTGATCAAATCATCTTTCTGCTTGATATTCTTTTCATATAGTCTTGTTTGCTCTTCATATTTATTCTGATTATCATGGCACTGCTGCTGGAAGGATCTGGATAGCTGAGCCAGTGATTTCTTAAAGGCTGTGTATTCATCATCAGAATCTTGAAGAGCTGCTTCATACTGAGATGAATAAGACATTTGTTACCTGAAAAATTATGATCGTTAATCGGTGTTACTTTGAAGAATAAATTGCGGAAGAAAAATCAAAAATTAAATCTAAAAAACAAATCTATAAAATAAATTCGTTTTAAAAATTCAAAATCTGATTATTGTCGGAACGAACGAAATCAAACTTCGAGAAGAAACCTGCGAGAAAAACAAACCACGTTAGATTAAATACGACGAAAATCACATAAGATGATAATAGTTGCTAATAACAGCAAATCGTCGCAAATAATCTCAAACCAATCGTTAAAAGTATTCGCAACTTTCATAAAATTCTCAATCACGAGACGTGCGGTAACTCGGGTACCGACGAGAACTTACCAATCAAAAATTTACCAGCTAAAACAACTTACCGGATGAAAATGGTGACCGGGCGTGAGAGACTCCGGGAGATACTTACCGGACAACTAAAATTGTGACTTACCGGACAAAGAAATTGAGACTTACCGGATGAAAATGGTTGGTTTACCGGGAACTTGTCCGGATGCGATACGCTTACCGGATGCGATCAGAACTTACCGGACGAAGGTTCTCGCAAAGATAGCACTTACCGGATAAAGAGAGATGAGACTTACCGGACAAATACACTTACCGGGTGAAGTTGTTTCCGGATGAAAATTGGTTTCCGATCAGTATCATGTGTATGCATGCAAGAAGAAAAAAAAACGATGGGGATTAAACAAAACAAAAATGAGATGATTAAACAATTTGTGATTTAAGAAAATCAATGCATGTAAGTCGTGAGTGTGTGTGCAGCAAAAATGAGATGATTAAACAAAAGGATATGCAACGGTGAAGGAAAAAATTGGTCAACTATTACGGCTCAAATCAAAAACCTCATCCGGAAAGTGTGTTTAGGTGCGAGGTTACCGGGAAAAAGAATTGTATCCGGAAAGGTTATTTCATCCGGGAAAGTTATTTCATCCGGGAACTATTGTGAGAAATAGGAAACTTACCAGGTAACAATAGGAAACGTCCGGTAACCACGGCTGTGATTGTAATTCGGATCTGGGATCGATAGGGTTGCTTGATTCCACTCCTGTAGGGTTAGATTTTGACCAAAACCAGAAAAACAAACAAACCCAAATCGATTTATATGCAAAATATATCCTATTTTTCAATAAACACCACACAAATTTAAGAACACTACCAAAACTCAAGAATTGATTTTTAATTGAAAAATTAACACCTTTAAGAATCGATATAACCGCGGATAACAATAGATATAAACCAGCAAACAATCGAGATTTAACAAACGAATTATTAAATCAATGAAAAAGATTTTCAAACACGATTGATGAACGATTTAACCATAAAATTGCTGCACTATTTCGAAAACAAAACAGATACCTTCTGGACCTCAAACGACTAATCCAACCGTTCAGAATGTAAAACGGAATGTCGTGGAGCTACTGTCCAAAAATCGTGACGATCCGACGGTTCAAACTCCAGGAATAGGTAAAACGGCTCGCTGCGTTTTCCAGAAAAATACAATACGAAAATTCTTTGTTTTCTTGCTTTCGTTCGATTTCTTTCGTATCTTCAAATCAGCGATTCTGCTCTGATACCAATTGTGAATCCCAGTTTGATCAGGTAACAACGATTCAATGAGAAATAACAAGAACAATTAATTATTTCAACTTGTCATCCCTCTCATATTCATAAATCAAGATAGTTACAAAGGTTTGAATGGAAAAACTATCTATCTCTAACAATTAAGCTCTCAATTTGTCTAATGAATAGCATAACCTAAAACTAAGGGTAAGACAAACCTTGTATACTTAGAACTTTAAACAAACAAGGCCTAAGCCCATTAGACAAAACTAAGCCCATTAGACAAAACTAAGCCCATTTAACATAATTAAGGCTTTTACAATAATTAAATAATCTAATTAATCTAATTACGCACTATATAATTATTTATATATATCTTTCTAATATGTAGGACATTTATGGTCCTAACACGTAGAACTCCAATCGAGAGGGGAATCTCCCCTTGGTCCGCTTTCCCCCTAAAGATATATAAATAAAAATCGGTCTTGAAACCTTCAAGTCTTGATCTTCTCCATTTTATTAACTATTTCGTTGCGGTCAATTTTAAACTA
Organism: Saussurea involucrata; assembly: GCA_033807775.1. Lineage (NCBI taxonomy): Eukaryota > Viridiplantae > Streptophyta > Magnoliopsida > Asterales > Asteraceae > Saussurea > Saussurea involucrata. The sequence continues at coordinate 26,421,250 of CM066312.1, forward strand.
ATATCCTATATTAAAGTTGAGTTTGAGCGCATTAGAACCAATTTTTGTCTTTTTAATAAAACAACATTTTATTATTTAGACATAGAGTTTGGATGAGTTTTAAAATCACAATTTTAACTCATTTTACAACTTCAAAAAATTTATAAGTTTTTAGAATAAAACTCCTTTTATTAAAAACTCAATTTTATCATTTTACATTAAAATGTTATTTTGAAAAGCCAAACTCGAAAAGATGATTTACTTTTATGTTCAAAATATTATCTAGCATGCAAAATCCTATTTCAACCACACATGATAATATCAACATAAACATTAACAACATTATGCAAAAAGTGTATAAACCAAGCCAAAAATTCTTGTGACAATTCTTGTGAACCAAACAAGAATGTCAAGTCCATTCCTAAGGGACTAAAGACCAAAACTTCAAAAAAGGGTCTTCAAGCTCCCACTTGCCAAAACAACCATTGCATGCAAAATCTTCTAGGAACTTTATGGTGTGTGTGTGTGTGTTTGCTCCTTGAAAGTCTCCAAATGGTCTTCTTTCTTCAAACTTGTTACATTTTATATAAATAAACTAATCTAACATTAATCTATCTAATACAAAATTAACAAAAAAAAGAATGCCTATTTACTATTACATATTTTATGAATTAATAAATATTACAACCATTTGAATAAACAACACAACCATCATCACAAGGGGTCATTGGCTTGTTTATACACATCATTTACATACAACAACAAAAATAACCAAACACTTTGTTTTTCTAAGGCAACTTTTATGACAAAAAATGCATGTAAATTTTGGTCACATTAAATAACAATTATAAACAAAAAAATTGCCAAAGATACCATGAATGAACTTCTTCATGCAAGATGAAAAATCACCCATGGCTTCCAAAAACCAAGTTTTTCATATAAACAAGAACTCTTAACATGCATGCAAAAGTGGTTCTGATACCACTTGTTGGGTTTTTGTTCAAAATACGATTTCAAAAACCATAACATTTTGCAACGAAAGCTTAAAATTTGAACAACATTGAAAACATTTCAACACCCACCAAGGATCCATTTGCATGAACGTGAAAGATTAAAACATACATAGGGGGTTTCTAGAAAATACAACCTTTGAAGTCTTTTGCAAAGTCTTCTAGTTGGAGAAGATAGAGATGGCAAGAACTCAAGCAAGAGCTCCTCTAGAGTGGTCCACCAACAAGCTCCAACACCAAATGTATGCCAGTACCCTCTTGAAGAAAGATGCAAAAGAGAGATGCTAGTTCAACTCTACAATAGACTTGAAATGAGAAGAAGCAAAAAACCACCAAAAATGGTGGTTTTCGGCCGGAGTCAAGAGAGGGAGAGAGGAGAGTGAATTTTTGCAAGTGTTTTTCAAATTCCAAGTCTTCTCACTTTTTGTCAAAACACAAGACAAGCTCTTCATTTTCTATTGGACCACAAAAGGGTCCAATGTTGTGCATATTGCCACCCAACATGGCCAATGAAATAAAAGAAGGCCATGCAATTTTATACTTTTAACCCTTCTAGTTTAAAATGGTTAAAATCACATTTTAACTATTTTAAACTTTCTCCTTTAAATCCCTCCTTTTAATTTTAGTTACATATGAGTCCATCATATGTATTAAAAAACTAAAAATTTTTATTTGCATCTATAATATTATGAATCATATGCATTTATATTTTCAAGAAATAATTAATATTTATCAAGAATCAAATTCTTATAAATATCAATTTTGGTGTCTACTTGCTATATGGTGTGACCCTATAGGATCATATATTACCGGTAATATTATTTTATAATCATTCTTGAGCATATGAAACCAACACCAACTGTTGCTACGCCAACCCCTATCTCTACTATCCTACGCCCTAACGATCGACCAATCACCATAGGATACACGGGAGAATTCAGAAGGGAGGTATTGAGTCGCATGATGACCATTTCCTCAAAATTTGTGGGTAAAGCCCAGGCCGCAGAGAAACATGTTCAACAAACTCTGGACACCCACAAATTTAACTTTGGTGATCAAGTAGACGGAGTGAGGTCTGCTGCTGCTGAACTGGAAGATGTACTGAAGAAGGCTTCTCTTGAGTTTTGTGATCCATCACAGAGACCACTTCAATGAAGAGATCTACTGGTGAATCCTCTGCTGCTAGGGTGTCTAAGAAGGCCAAGTTTGTTGATCCAGACGTTCACAAATTCTATACCTCTAACGATGACGATGATGATATGGAAACTGGGTCTGATCAACAAAAGGGGGAGAACTACGAAGACAAACTTAACTACACCTTCAGAGACAAACAAATCAAAACCCCAGCAGAAACTTCAACTACAACAGAACCTCCAGCAGAAACCATCCTTCTTGATAATCCTTCTCAATCCCCAACCAGAACTGAACCAGAGAGAACAAACCCATCCTAAGCTGAAGAAACCTTAAACTAACCACCCAACACAACCACAACACTGATGATCCATGATGCACACCAGAACGGCATAGCAGAATCTCTGGAAATCTTAACAGAAGGAACTACTACAACAAAAAATACAACAGAGGGAAACACATCAGAAGTTCGAGCTGACAAAGGAAATGAGAAGATTACAGAAGAACCAAATGTTGATGCTCAATCACAACCACCACCATCCACCAATCAGGATACATCTCTACCTTCTCTTGTAGAGGTGTATGCCTACCTATATGCTGAGAGAGATCTAATTCCAGTCAACTCTGTGCCCATCAACCCTTAGTTAAATCCTTTTTTGGAAAGGAGGCGGCACTCCTGGCAATATAGACAAAAAGAAGAAAAATACTCCTAAACGGAAAGGGACTCCCTCCCAGAAAGGAATTCCACCCACAGTAAAGGATAGGCCCAATACAAGGATGAGAACCCAACTAAGAACTCAAACATTTTAGACAAAATATACCAAATAGCTAACAACCAAAATAAACACAAAGAAATAGCACCATTCAAAACCAAAATGCCAAAATAAAAACCGTCCCAAGGATCCCACACAAGGCCAAAGGGACCCGAAGAATCAACGAATCTGCACTCCATGGGACACATGACGCCTTCGATCACCATCTCTCGTAGTTTAACTCCTACGGTCACCCACACCCACCATTCTCAAATTCACAACTTTAATGATCTCCATAACAACCTGATGAGCAGTTCATCGTTTAGTCGTAAATAACCGGTTATTTCGCTCTTGCCAAATTAGATAAATAGTAGCCGCAAAAAGAAGTTTTGTTCCAACCTACCCCGGGTGCCATCTTCTATGCAGAATATCAGTAAGGATTTCCTCCCAAGTATTTGAAACCGCAGAACTGTGCATTTCCCCTTTGATAACTTGCCATACATTAGCAGAAAACGAACAAGAAAAAAATAAATGATTATGAGAGTCCAGACCAATATGGCAAAGACTACAGTTCATATCATCACTTCTCCAAAGAATCATGCGATCTTGAGTTGGCAGCCGCATCCGAAACGCCAACCACAAACAAAAAGAGTGTTTTGGGATATGCTTCGGGAACCAACACATATTATGCCATGGAACTTCCTGAAACAGCCCTTCAAAAGATTTCCAAACCTCTGACACCATAAAGGTAAGCGGCTGATTATGAGTGTTACGCCACATAACCTGATCAGGTATGCTCGGAGATAAAGTAGTAATATGCACACCATTCAAATCAGCACATTGTTGCACCCAACTCGTTGGCCAACTATGCATGGAGACAATAACGTCCGCCACCTTAGAGTTCGGCGCAAATCCACCATCATGAATTAAACAGTACGATAAAAACCTGGCCAAGTAACCAACCTCTAGCCAAGTATCCTCCCATGTGTGCGTAGATCGACCATCCCCAATGATATGCACGAATCTCGGTCTCACACGTTCACGTAAGGCTAAAAGCCTACGCCAGACCAAAGTAGATGTCGATCCAGCAGTCAATGTCCAAAAGGATGCACCTCGTAAACGGTATTCGTATATCCACGATACCCATATCGAATTCCTTTTCCGCAAGATATCCCAAGCATGTGTAGTCAGCAAAGCACGATTCCATGTGGCTAATCTTTTAATCCCTAATCCGCCCATTTTCTTTGGCTTATAGACTTCATCCCAAGCTACCCGCGCCTGACCTCTAGATGGATCACCTCGGTTCCAAAGAAAGTCCCGGAACAACCTTTCCACCGTATGCACAACCGAAGATGGAATAGTGAAAACCATCATCCAGTAAAGTTGGAGCGACTCAAGCACCGATTTCACAAGCTGCAACCGACCCCCAAAGGACAAGAATTTCGACTTCCAATTTAGAATTCTAGCACGAACCTTCGAAATAAGAGGATTAAAATTAGTTACACCAAGGCGTTTTGAAGAAAGCGGGACCCCTAAATACCGAAAAGGAAGAACACCCCGCTGGAAAGGCAAAACAGTCGTAATATCATCCTTAACCACCTTATCAACATTTTAGAAGTACACAACACTCTTAGCCATGCTTGGCTTCAAGCCCAATGCCTTCGCAAAATTGTCCAAAGAAGCCTTTAAAACCCGAACTGACGGGACGTCACCTCCCGTAAAAACCATGAGATCATCTGCGAAACATAAATGAGTAAGGCCAAGCCGAGAGCAACCCTTATGGTAACAAAAATCAGGAGCTTCCATAATTCGTCGTTGAGCTGACAGATGAGAGAAGAATATTTATTGCAACGAATACTAACCTCTCTGAAAGGATAAATACTTCCTTCAGCTTTGTTAGAATTCATAGGATTTACCTAAAGAACTTCTCTTACAACAAGGTTGCCTACCACACATACACAGTTGAGTTGGAAAATGAAGACTCATAAAGTTTCAACGACAATGACCTTGTTCTGCTCAATCTATATGATCTCCTCAATTTGCATGCTTATTGCCTCAACTTCACAGAAAGGCAAAAGGCCGCCAGGACTGCACGAGACGAAATTTTGCTACCTATGGAAGGGCATGTGAACCTCAGAACCCAAATTGACTTCCAACATGGAATCAATTTTGAAATGGAAAAACTGAGCATTGGGCCTCCAGATGAGAGTTTTGTGGGACTTGAACACTACCCCACGGGATCCCTTGTAGCCAATCCAGAAGCATTCATCTGCTGATAGAAATGGATCAAGAAGGCCATCAGATCAGCAGAAGCCCACAAGTACTCATCACAGTCTCTGAAGTATCTCTGAAAGATCGTACAAGAGAGACCCCCAAGCTCCAAGTGCCCTCAAGATGTCATTAATAGTTTTGTTTGGCATCTAACTCTCACTCTAGAATTCAGGGACTTAATTATGAGATTTGATAGGATTCTGAGAGGAAACTATTATGACTGACTTTTTACTATCTTTTATGCTTTGTAATGTACTCATCTTATGAAAGAAGTAAAAGGTTTTACAGAGGATGACTTTTCTCCTCTTTGTCTTTATTTTTGCTTAATCTTTGTAAAAATAGCATAGTTTGAATTTTCAATACTTAGGAGGAGATTGTTAGCCCCAAGTATGCCAATGTAAAAGTATTGAAAATATCACAAGTCAGAAGGACGTCAGATAACATGACTTCAGAGATCGTCAGAGCTCTGGTAGAAGACCTCTGATAGACCATCTGAGAACAAGTTCGCCAGAAGAGGCATGAAAAGTTTCCTCTGATGGTCTAGGCTGGTTTAGGTTCGAGGTGTGGCCTTTGTTTCTGTTGGTTCCCATTTTGCTTAGACAAGATTAACAGATCTATTAGTTCGAGTTTATGTTTGATGCGGAAGCGTATTTGAAGAACTAACATATATGTTTGTATAGAAACAATACAGAATATAAAGAAACAGTGATCAGAATATGATATCTCAAAGTTTACTGAGTTTCAATATATAGCAAGAACAGATTTAAGAACATTGAGTATGCAAAGCTTTAAACATATATGACTCTAAATGTGCATAAGCTATGTGTTCTAGTGTGTTGATTTTTCTGTGTGTTGTTGTTGTTGTGTTGTTGTGTTGTTGTTATTGTTGTTGTTGATGTGAAGAACTAAACATTAGTCTTCCTTTTATACTACCCTAAAGGGACCATAAAGTATAAGCTACTGTTGATCGGATGGCATGAATAGTTGTACGTATTGTATTGCATTAAATGCCGCAGACGTCTATGTTGTACTAAGCCCTATTGAGTCCACTCAGGGTTTGACCCGTGTTGAAGTTGGACAGGGCATGCTATCATGCAAGTTGATGGACATGTCCTAGGAACAGTAGCAAGATATTTCTTCAACAGTGGCAAGATATTATAAATATCTTCCAAGTCTTCAGTCTGAACCGCAGAGGCTCTGTCAAGGGTGACAGAGGTTCTGTGGTTGGTCCTTTGTAGAGTAGTCTTCACTGGGTTCCTTGTCTTCTGATATTGTCCACAGAGGCTTTGTTATTGGTAATAGAGGTTTTGCGGTCTTGGTCTTCTGAAAGCGTCCTTCTGTAGTTTCTTCGGTCTTTGATCACTCTTGATCAAACTTCCTTTGATTCTTCGGAGATGCCCGACAGAGCTTCTGTTGTACTCAGCAGAGCTTCTGTGGAAGTTCTTCTGTACTTAGCCATTTTTCAATACTTCTAATATTTCAGAATATTGGAGCTAACAATCTCCCCCTAAGTATTGAAAAATAAAACGTTGAATTTATGCATTTTAACCTAAGTAATAAAAAGAAGTTAAACAATACCTCAGAAGATTATTTCTTTCATTTGGAAATTATGCCAGAGGCATTTACATTTGAGTACATTAAATGAACAGAAATAAACGTTGACAGTGGTTCTTTGAAGAGACTCAGATTTTTGCATTTGGGAAGTCGTCAAACTTTCTGTTGTCTTTTCCTACTTCCTTGAGTTCTTCATAGAATTTGAAGCAGAGATTTCTTATGCCTAGTGCAGCATCAATCTCTTTGATCATCATTGAAGCAGATTCTTCGTCCATAAGCTCTGTTGCTTTGTTCTCTTCTAGTATTTTTCTAAACATGTTCAGAGTACAAGTTGTGTACTTCTGACAGTCTATTATCACAAAAAGTTTAAGTTGATCTGCAGGATTCTTGTAAACTAATCCGTACCTTGGAGTTTTGATAATCGAATTGGGTGTGGCATTGGGTGGGCAGAAATCCTCTGGAGGTCTGATACTTAAGGTAGTCACGCCTAGATCGATGGCTAGTTGAAAGTCGAGCATGCTGTAGATTAGAAGCTTTTCACGCATCGCCTTTCTGGGAACTCGATAAGACCTTTGGTGGCAGTCGTCATTGAAGTTGTCTTTCGTCCATTGCAGAAGGTCAGGTAAGTCATAGGGATTGAGGTTTCGGATATCAGCTTCAGAGAATTGATTCTCTGATCTGTCAGACCTTTTGACTTTCCAGATTGTATACATCGTATGAGGATAGGTTCTCATTTTAGAGTATTTACAATAGATTACCTTCTTTATTTTGTGAATGGAGTAAACTTAGTTGACCGGTTTTGACTTTGTAGTGGTGAAGATGGCATCAAATTCCTTTCTGAGCTTCTGATCTCGGACATGAGCTGGCAGATCGTTCTAAAAGTGCTGTCTGTAGAGATAACTGTAAACTTGCTCTTTCATTTGTTCAATGGTTGGAGTAGTTCTTGGAATTGGTCTCCTTAGCTCATCTATCTGTCGAGTGATGTCTGCTACTTTAGCTGTGGGATCCAGGGTTGGGTTTTCTGACAGAGGTTTCAAGTTGAATGCCCAGTCTTCCTCTTCGGGTTTAGGAGTGACGAAGGCATTAAAGGCACCTTTCATCAACTTCTCTGTAGCAACAGGTATCTTCTTCTTTGGCTCTTCTTCTGTCATTTTTCTCTTGGCTTTATCTTTTGGTTTTGAGGTTTCAGAGGTTGGGTTTTGGATTTGTGTGGGTGGGACCTCTGTAGATTTATCAGTGAGAGGTTCTTTGGGTTTTGGGGTTGGATGCTCTGATGTTTTGGTTGTTGCCTCTGAAGGTTTTGATACTTCGGGTTGTGAGGACTCTGTTGGTGAGGACTCTTCGGGTCTTGGAGGTGGGATGTCAAAACGCTTTGCTGATTGAAAAGCAGATACAAATTCCATTCTGCAAAGAATGTACTCTGCAGTGCGTTTTGGTCTTTGGGGTTTTCGAGCTATGGATTTTACTCTAGTTTTGCGCGGGATTGGTGGTTGTGAGGTTGGTGTTGGTTCTTTGGGTAAGAGTGGAGTTTGTTCTGAGGATGAGGATGCAAAAGTGATTACCTGAGGTTCTGTGGTTGGTGCATCCTCTCCAACGATATTTTGGCTCTTCTTCTGAGTTCCTTGTTGTGGGGTTTCCTTCGGAGTTTCTGTAGTAGAGGGTTCTGCGGTTTTTTTTGTTGTTTTTGCAGCAGCAGCCTCTGTTGTTTCCTTTGCTCTCTCCCCCTCAGGATGACCAGATGCACCATCATCAGGATCATCCTGCCTTCTTTTAGCAACAGCTTCTGTTCTGCAGGTGTCTTGTGCTGCTTGCCTTGCTTCTTGTTTCTTCATTGTTTCAAAGTAGATTGCGATCGAAGTTTAGAAGGCTTTGGTCGCAATTTTCTCGAACTCTGCAGTGGTTGTTTTGGCAATGTTAGTGGTAGAGGTGATGGCAGCATCAGCAGAAGTTTCTGTAGTTGACTTCATTTCTGCAAGGGCTGCTTTAACCTCTGTGGATAAGCTATCCACTTTGGTATTTAATCCTGTAAGCGCGCCTGAAGTTGAATCTGTAAAAGTCTTGAATGAGCTTTGCAACTTATTCAATGTTTGAGTTACAGAGGTTACAAAGACTTGGAACTCATCATTCGTAACATGTTCCTCTTGGGTAACTTCTGGAGGAACAACCCCCTCTCTAGAGTGAGTCCCTGTTCCTGGGACACCTTCTTTCATTCCTGTTTGAACGTTGAGAATGGAAGGATTTCCATATGATCTTTGAGAAGAAACATGAGTTTTAATCTCTACAGAAGTTCTGCGAATAACAGTGTCCAAATCCACTCCAGAGGTGGGTATCGGAATGTTCTTCTGTTGACTCGGAGACTTGTCTAGAGTCTCTTCGTCTTTGTGCTCACTACTTCTCTCTGAAAGAAGTTTTGGCCCTATATTGTGCGTGGCAGAGGAAACGAATTCCACTATAAGGTGTTCTAGTGTGATCTGGGGCGATGGATCACGAACTATAGGTGAGTCTCTTTGAGGAGACTCCCTAGGAATGGATTCCCCGGTTTCTGTGGGCGCAGAAGTCGAAAGAGTGACCTCTGGATGTTTGGTTTGGGTAGGGATCGAGTTGTGCGACTCTTTTTCAATAACTCCTTCTGCAGCTAGACCTGCGGAGTTAGATGTGTGGGTTGCACTTGGAGAGGGTGAGGGATGTGTGCCCTCTACAACTTCGGCATCTTTTTCTTTTTCTTTTCCTCCAGAAGTTTTTACTCTATCCTCTAACCTTGTTTCTATATTCTCATCTATTTGGACCTCTTCTTCTGCAGTGTCTTGTCTTGACAGAAGTGTTTCATGAACCTCTGTGAAGATTGGGGTTTGCAGATGTGTAGGTTGATGTTTTTCGATTCCCTCTGTAATTGATTGCAGAGGAGAATATGGTTTCTTCTTCTTTGATTTCCTCTTTTTGGGTTTTGGTGCTTCCTCCTCTGTAGATTTTGACTTCCTCTTCCTTTTGGGAGAGGGAGGGGCAGAGGGATGTGCAGAGGGTGGAGAATATGGTTCTGCAGGGGTTTGTTGGATAGCAGAAGCAGAGGCAAGTGGTTCCTCTATAGGGGTCTTGGTTTTCTTTCCCTTTTTCTTCTTCTTTTCAGATCCCTCAGAAGACTTCCTCTTTGAAGGATAGAGGTCTTTCCTTATATTCCTGAAGTTCTTCTGATTGGCCTTGTGTTTAGCCAACTTTATCTTCCATTCTTCCTTGGAAAGCCTCTCTAAAACACTACCTCCTAAGGGCACTCCTATACGCGGGGGTGTTATAGGACTGGGTTCAGGAGTCCTGTAAATGCGTGTGTACTCACTGACTAGTTCTATATCACTAGCATAACCTAACATTACCTTTGAGAGTGGTATGCTGTGAGGGTAGCCGTCCTCATGTTCTGTAGGGGTGTTCTTGGACATAGGAAATTGCTTAGGTTTGGGACCGTCCATTGGCCATTTTTGGATAAGGAGGAGGGGCTCGAAAAGTACACTGAAGATTCACTGGAACTGCAGAGGGGTCAACCAGTTGGGATCAGATATTTTGGCTTTCTGGGAGGCGAGTTTGCGATCGATGGTGTTGATGATCTCTTGCATCATTATGGTGGCATAATCTAGGGGTAGATCATAGTACACACCATACATGATTGAGAGAATTTGAGGTGAGCTTTGATCGATGCTCCCGATTTTGCCCGTGAGGCAACGATTTAGGATGGAGAATAAGGTATTCCACAGAGGGGGTAGTCTAGCCCTGCGGAAATCGTTCCTCTTTTTCAACTGTTGGTTGTACCCTAACATGTGTAGAAAGTCGATAAGTTCTTCATTTGTTGGTTGGGGGGCATACTTTTTGATTCCCATGAGACCTCTTGTTGGAAGGCCAAATTCTAATGAGAACATGGTGCGGTTGAACACCAGTTCAAGGCTCTTACTTTGGTCAGGCTTAGAAATATAGCCTCTTATCAAATCGGTGTCGGCGTCATAACGACAAGATTGCCAAAACTGATGTAGATAACGTACGGGTATTTGTTCAACGGTTTTGCTAAGATGAGGGTAAAGAAAGTGGTTCTCAAGGATGTTTAGTAGGATTGCATGTTCTTTGCCAAAAGCCGTAGGAGAAGGAACAAGATAACAGTTGTTCGATTTAATGGGAAGGGTTTGCTCGAAATGGTCATTTGAGAAAAATTGTTGCAGATGGGTAGTGGGTACAAAGGATACCTCGTCGCCGGAGTCATGTCTGTCGGTATCGGCGGCGATGTGTGGGTTGTGGGAGTGCTCAGAATGCACTGGAGAGGGTGGCGGAGAGTTCGTCGGTGAAACGTGAGTAGCTTTGGAACTGGAAGCCATTTGTAGGTTTAAAAGGTCTAGGTTTTCAGAAAGAAATAAGCAAGTTCGCCGGAGAAGATGAGAGAATAGTAAAGTTTTGAAAGTGATTTTAACTTAGGTTTTATACCGTGGTAACGGATAGAATTTGGAACGGTGAAAATGTGAGAAAGTTAAATAAATATTGAGGTCCGCACTCGAGTTCATTCGACGTGGTGCAAGTTTCCAGGACGACGTGATATGTACGTCAATGAAAACTCGACACGTCATCGGTGTCAGTGACGACGAGACGTCGTGGGTGGCCACATTAAATGAAAAGCGCGTGGGTTTTAAATTTTCACCACAGAAAAGTTACCGTTACAGATACAGAAATTCCCAAGTGGAAATCTTTACAGAGATTCTGTGGGTACAGAAGCTCTGTGATTTTGGAAAACTTTTATCTCTGTAGATTGTATCTTTAATGAAAATTGTTTGAAAACGGAGTGGATTAATAAATCTTTAGTAGAGAGAAATTATCCTACAGAGGTTTTTGGACCTCTGCCAGAGCCAGCAGAGGCTCTGTGACAGGAAATTTCAAATAACTAATAATTTATAAACATTTTTAATCATCCAAGTTTTTGATCAGATTTAACAATGTATTTAGGACCTATTTAAAAGTTGGTGTCCTAGAAAATTGTAAATCTCAAAGATTTTGTGCAGCAGAAGTCATTTGAATGATTTGAGTGATCTACAGAGGTTCTTCGGTTGAAAGAACTCTGCGGCTTATGACTTCTGTAGCATTGTGTGAGTACGAGATACCAACCTATTTTTTTCTTGATTGGCGAATGTGATCTCTTCTGTCGCATTCTTAGCTCCCCCTTGACTTATGAATCTCTGTAGATTTAGCAAGGTCTCCTTTTTCGCTCCCCCTTGATCTAACAACGTCTGTAGATCAAGTATCTTCTTCTGCTCCCTCTTGACCTATGCTTGGTTCAGAATAAGATAAGTTGAGCATAAACCATAGGTCAAGTCCATCAGAGGTTCTGTGAAGGTCGTCAGAGGTTCTGAGCAGACCTTACAGAAGCTCTGTGATTTCAAGAACTATTGAAGATTTAAGAATATACAAACAAAACAAAAAAATAATAGAAATAAATAAAAATATTTACAAAGTTTACAGAATATCTAGGTTATACTTACAGAGGTTTTCGGTACCCATATTCGTATGGGTCCTATTGTATGAAACGCCTTTATGCACTTGTCATACATACCAGAAATGAAAGGCTTTTTGTCATTTTGAACATTTTGAACAAGTATAGAGCCTTTCACTATCCAAACCTTTTTCATCTTTTTAAAAGCTTGATTAACTAATTTGTCCAACATATGATCATGAAAAAATTTCGATGTTGAGGTCTGAATTTTTGAAAACATATTTGGCTTAAAGGATCCTTTTAACAAATTATTCCTTGAATTTGAAGTTGTGTTAAGTGAATGATTTGAGTTTGCAAAATCAAATTTCTTGATCCTGTTAGCAAAAATATTCTTTTTCCTTAAATTTACCTCAAGCATCTTTTGGAGATTAAGTTTGCATCTCTTCTCCAACATGATCTCAGTTGATAAATTAGAGAGTCTTTTTGTTAATCTGGATATTTCTGTTTTAAAAATCCTTCTCTCTCTTTCAAAGTCATCTTTTTGACTTAAATCTTGAAATTTTTGAACCTTCAACTGTTCAGATTCTTTTCTTTCAAAATCAGATTCTTTCCTTTCTTTTTCAAGGATTTTCTATAATTCTGAGATTTTACAAGTAAGCTCCATAGACTTTGTTTCAAGAACAATTTTCTTCTCTTCATAATTTCCTTTTTCATTGACCACAATCTTTTCAAAACTGGAAATCAATTTAGAGAAATTTAAACATTTTAGTTCAAGTCTTTTCTTTTCTTCATCTGACATAGACAAGTTCCTTTTTAGTTCAAGATTTTCACAGTTTAAGATTTTAACAGATTCTTCAAGTTTAGCAATTTTATCAGAAATAATAAAAATGCTTTTGTTCTTTTCATCTAGTTCTTTTTCAAGAGAAGGAATTATTTTGCAAAAATTTGTGCTGAGTTTTGAATAAAAAATTGAATCATCATCACCACAAAATTTCATTCTAGACATTTTAAATGAGGTTTTTAACGAAAGAAACAGTTTCTATGATGTTACCAGATCGAATAAATCGAAAATGGCAGTAAAACATAATCTGTTTGTAGGAATGAAGAACAGGTTAAAAACAGACAGTTTCTTTCACAAATCTTGTAAAAACGAGGATCACTTGATATTAAAAAATCAAGCTTCGCTCTGATACCAATTGTTGGTTCCCGTTTTGCTTAGACAACATTAACAGATCTATTAGTTTGAGTTTACGTTTGATGCAGAAGCGTATTTGAAGAACTAACATATATGTTTGTATAGAAACAATACAGAATATAAAGAAACAGTGATCAGAATATGATATCTCAAAGTTTACTGAGTTTCAATATATAGCAAGAACAGATTTAAGAACAGTGAGTATGCAAAGCTTTAAACAGATATGACTCTAAATGTGCATAAGCTATGTGTTCTTGTGTGTTGATTTTTCTGTGTGTTGTTGTTGTTGTGTTGTTGTTATTGTTGTTGTTGTTGTGAAGAACTAAACATTAGTCTTCCTTTTATACTACCCTAAGGGGACCATAAAGTATAAGCTATTGTTGATCGGATGGCGTGAATAGTTGTACGTATTGTATTGCAATAAATGCCGCAGACGTCTATGTTGTACTAAGCCCTATTGAGTCCACTCAGAGTTTGACACGTGTTGAAGTTGGACAGGGCATGCTATCATGCAAGTTGATGGACAGGTCCTAGGAACAGTAGCAAGATATTTCTTCAACAGTGGCAAGATATTATAAATATCTTCCAAGTCTTCAGTCTGAACCGCAGAGGCTCTGTCAAGGGTGACAGAGGTTATGTGGTTGGTCCTTTGTAGAGTAGTCTTCACTGGGTTCCTTGTCTTCTGATATTGTCCGCAGAGGCTCTGTTATTGGTAACAGAGGTTTTGCGGTCTTGGTCTTCTGAAAGATTCCTTCTGTAGTTTCTTCGGTCTTTGATCACTCATGATCAAACTTCCTTTGATTCTTCTGAGATGCCCAGCAGAGCTTCTGTTGTACTCATCAGAGCTTTTGTGGAAGTTCTTCTGTACTTAGCCATTTTTCAATACTTCTAATATTTCAGAATATTGGAGCTAACAGTTTCAATAACCATATGGTCTGGATCACCATGGCTAGAAGATTTGCTTGCACTGGGAGTTGGGGTAGGAGTCCTTAATCGCACATGTGTGTTCACACGAACATCTTGTTCTATACTCACAAGACTCTCGGCACTTATAGGGTTAGAAAACACAGGGCGCTCATCACTTTCCTCACCTTCTTCAGAGGAGGAAGAGCTCTCTGTCTCTCCATATGAAGGTTCTACATCTCCCTCTGAGACAGGCCCCTCTAAGGGTGCTTTGTTCTCATTTTCTACTTCCTCCTCCACATTCTCTGAGGCAGACCCCTTTGTGGGTACTCTGTCCTCTGATCCTTCCTCTTCTTCTTCTTATGATAATTCATGCATCTGAGGCTCAAAACCTAAGTATGCTGGGGATCTCACCTCAGGTTCTTGAGGTTGAGCAGCATGTCTAAAGAGGTTAAGGAGACATGATTCGGGTGAATCAGAGCGAGCATTCTCCTTGGGACTCTATGAGTGTTAGGATACATACCTGACTTGGTTGGTTTGAAAGAAGACATTGTCCAGGTAGGTGTAGGTGCTCCTTCTTGTAACAATTGCAACTTTTCGAATGCTGCTCTGATGGCCAGGTTGATAAATCTTGGCAACATGATGGATTTGAGGGCTTTGTACTCTCCAACTCGTTTGCCTCGTGCTAGAGCTTTATTCTTGTTGTCCACGATGGTTTTAAGCTCTTCATACAAGATGGTTCCATAATCAAATTTCCTTCCAAAGTACAAGGCATACATGATTGTAAGTATGGCAGGGCTAGACTGGTCTAAACTACCAGATTTTGAGGTTAAGGTTATGTTCAAAGTTGAGAACATGAAGTTCCAGATTGGGGGTAGGTGCTTCCTCTTGAAGGCACCGACTCTATTGATGTCTTCATTGCAACCCAAAATTTTGACAAATTCGACGAGGTTTGGTTGTTCAGGTGGGATTTCATAGGCTTTAACTTGAAGTTGGTCGGGGTTTGAAGGTTGAAAAGTCTCTGTAGCGTCCTCGACCTGATTCCTACTATTCCTTCTCCTCCACGAGCACCAGCGTCGACTTTTCCAATAATACCTCCTTGTTCCTCGATGTATTGACATGTTGACCACCATTGTTGAACATAAGTCTGTGGCATGGTCGTATCTACCATTGTCAGGGCATTGAAAAGTTTTGAACGATGGAAAAACTCCAGGATGATGTGGTAAAGTGGTTCGTATCTTGTAGAGCTTAGATTTACCAGAAAGTTGTTGCTATTGAAAGGAAAGGGTAGAATGTCGATTTCATCGACATGGGCTACTCTGCTCGATTCTGCGGAGTTTTGTGCGGCCATAGTTGCAGCTTGCAGGTTATGAAGAACATACGAAGATTGGAAAGCAAGAAGAGAGGGAAAAGATGAACTTAGGTGATTTTGAAAGCATAAAGAGTGAAATGGCATCTTAATGGGTTTTTATACTCAATGGATGATCAGGGATAACGATTGGAATTGTACTCGAGTGTCAGATAGTGGAACGACACCTAGAAGAGACGTGGTTACGGCTTAATGTCAGTTGGCCAATCGAATGATGCCACGTGTTTCTTGGAACTGACAAATTTCTGAGATGGAACTGTCACGGTTAGGGTTTAGCAGGTGACAGGTGGTTGAGGCTCAGAAATAACCCGCACTCAGAGTCCATATTGTTTCAGAAAATGCACAAGGCATTTGAAAGTGACAGAGCTCTGTTGAAATTCTTTTCTGTCATTTTGACTTTGTTGAATATCCTTTCTGATGTTATCACAAGTGACCCTTTTCAACATGTTTCACCTTTAATACCCAAAAATCATTTAAAATCCTATTTCTGATATGGAAGTAATCAATGAACCATTGTAACAGAAATTTGATATGAGAAGGTATCACAGAGGCTCTAATGTTTATGTCAGAGGCTCTAATGAAGTTTCAGAGACCCAATTCTGGGAGCAATGTTCAGAGATATATTCAAAGATGTTTTTATCAGAATAGGTTTTTCCTTCTTCAAAACTGATTTCTTCTTTATTATTCTTTGCCAAGTCATAATGTTAAAAAGAATTGACTCTTTGGACTTGCTCCCCCTTGAATAATGGTTAATTCTCAAAAGTTAAGTTGTTAAGCTCCCCCTTAAAGTATGCAGGATTTAAAAAGATATTTACAGAAGAGACAATAAACGAATCAAACAAAAGAGGCTCTGAGAACAAGAAAATGCTGAAAGTATGCTACATTAACTCTGAAGTGAAATAACAGAGGTTCTGACAACATGTATTACCTAATTACTCTATTAGATGCTCTGATCTTTTGTCCACATATTAGGAAGACATGTTGAGCATACCCAACTTCCTGATTAAGAAATTAAATCTCCTTTCATCAACGGCTTTTTTAAACAGATCAACAACTTGAAAGTCAGTTGAAACAAAATACATTTCAATTGTTCCTTTTTCAACATGATCTTTGATAAAGTGATACCTACTATCAATATGATTTGTCTTTGAGTGCTGAACTGGATTTGTTGTGAATGCTATGGCACTTTTAGAGTCACAGAGGATTGGAACTCTGTTATACTGAAGACCATAGTCTCTGAGCTGAGTCTTCATCCATATTACTTCTGAACAACAACTAGCAGCAGCAACATATTCTGCTTCTGCTATAGAGGTTGACACACAGTTTTGCTTCTTGGATGTCCAACTCACCAGTTTTTCTCCAACTAGTTAACAGCTTCCAGAAGTACTCTTTCTGTCATTCCTGCAACCTCCATAATCTGAATCTGTGTATGCTACAAGCTCAAAGCCAGAGTTAAGAAGATACCAGAGACCCAAAAATTTAGTCCCTTTGAGATATTTGAAAATTCTTTTGACAGCAGACAAATGAGATTCCTTAGGATTTGCTTGAAATCTGGCATAGAGACAAGTTGCAAACATTATATCAGGTATGCTTGCTGTTAAGTATAAAAGTGGACCTATCATGCCTCTGTAGATCTTGACATCCACAGATTGACCATCTGGATCATGGTCAAGCTTTACTCCAGTGGCAATAGGTGTTTTCATGGGAGTTGAGTTGTTGAGATTATATTTTCTCAAAATATCAGACATATTTGGATTGGCTTATAAAGGTTCCTCTGATGGTGTGTTTTACCTGTAAACAAAGGAAGAATGAAAGTTCTCTCATCATGCTCATTTTAAATTCACTTTTTATCAACTCAGAAAACCAATCACAATACTTTTGGTTTGTAGACCCAAAGATAATGTCATCAACATATATTTGAACCAGAAGAAGATCATTTTTGTATCTCCTACTTAATAAGGTAGTATCCACAGTACCTTTCTCAACGTGGTTTTTCAACAGAAAAATAGACAGAGTTTCATACCAGGCTCTGGGGGCTTGTTTAAGGCCATATAGAGCTTTGTCAAGTAAGTATACATGGTCTGGAAACTTTGAACTTTCAAAGCCTGGAGGTTGCTGCACATACACTTCTTCATGCAATTTGCCATTCAGAAAGGCAGATTTGACATCCATTTGATAAACTTTGAATCCTTTGTGGGTTGCATAGCTAGAAAGATTCTGATGGCTTCTAGCCTAGCAACTGGAGCAAAGGTTTCATCATAATCAATGCCTTCCACTTGGCAGTATCCTTTTGCAACAAATCTGGACTTATTGCTAATGATGATCCCATCCTCATCTTTCTTGTTTCTGAACACCCACTTGGTTCCAATGGCAGATTTGTCTTTGGGGAAAGGAACCAAGGTCCAAACTTTATTTCTTTCAAAGTCTAGAAGCTCTTCTTGCATGGCTTCTGTCCAGTTTGGGTCATCAAGGGCTTCAGACACCTTCTTTGGCTCTACCATGCTCAAAACGTTTACAAAGAAAGCCTAATTGATTATGATTGATCTTGTCTTCACACCATCTTCAGGAGCACCAATGATTTAATGATGGGTGTGATCCTTTGTCCATCTTGTCATGGGAGCATGGACAAGAGGTGGTGTCTGTGCTTCTGAAAGAAATTGATGTGTGACAGCTTCAGAGCTATGAGGATTGGCACTAGGGCTCTGAGGCACAGTGCTCTGAAGAGTGGCTTCATTGCTTTGAAGGGTACCAACAGGGCTCTATGAATGTGAACTTGTATAAATGGAATTTCCTCCAATATTTGTCATCAGGGGTGACGATGGTTCTGGTTCTGGTTCTTCTTCAGACTGTTGTCTTGAACTTTCTCCTTGAATTGGACTTGTAGTCAAGGAAGTAGATGGTGAAGTATTTGAAGGAACAAACAGAGATGAACCTGATTGTTGTTGTCCTTCAGATCCTTGAACTTGATTGCCTCTATTGATCAGTCCAGAGGAATCTTCATCATCATAAAAGTCATTGAATATCCGATTGATATCTTCTTCTCTTGATTTTGAAGAACTAGGCTCCTCTGTGATGTGTATCCTCTCTGATGGCTTGATTTCAGAGATATTTGATGCTCTATCATCAAAGGATACATTGATGCTTTCCAGAATGACCTTGGTTCTGAGGTTATAGACTCTGTAGGCTTTTGAAGTTAAAGAATATTCAATGAATTTTTCTTCATCAGCCTTTTTATCAAACTTCTCAAGTTGATCTATGTCATTCAGGATATAGCATCTCAGCCAACATGAAAGTACTTCATATTTGGCCTTCTGTGGTTGATTAGTTCATAAGCAGTCTTTTTGAATCTTTTCACTATGATAGCCCTGTTTTCGTTGAAACTTCTTCTGCCCAGAAGTTGGTTGGGAGATCAGATCCTGCTCGCATTGTTTTGGTAGCATCTACCAGAGTTCTGTTCCTCCTCTCAACAACACCATTCTGTTGAGGAGTTCTGGCAACAGAGAAGTTCTGAGAAATGCCTTCCTCTGTGAGGTATGATTCAAGTTTTGCATTCTTGAATTCTGTTCCATTATCACTTCTCATCTTCTGTACCTTTAAACTCAGCAGCACCTGAATCCATTTCAACAAATTTATCAATATCTCTAGGACATCAGATTTTGCTCTGATGAACTCAACCCAATTATATCTAGAATATTCATCAATTAGAACCAAGATATAGTTTTTGCCAGAAAGACATTGCACAGAAATGGGACCACAGAGATCCACATGTAACATGTGCAATGGTCTTGGGCAAAGGTGATCATAGATGGTCTCTGTCAAATTTAAGAGATCGTAGCCGTTTTACCAGATTTAGTTTCACAAGCTTGTCAATATTTGAAAAGTTCAAATGTGCAAATCTTTTATACCAGAGCCAGGCATCTTCTTTGTTCAAAGAAACTAAACAGAGTTTTTCTGTATTAGATTTTTTATTTGGATTGAAATTCATTTTGTAAAGATTGCCTTTTCTGTCAGCTCTAAACAATTCTTGACCAGACTCTGAAACTAACAGAGAACAATATTTCTTCTTAAAAATGACATCAAAACCATGATCACAAAGTTGACTTATTCTAAGAAAATTATGATTTTACCCTTCTACATAAGCAACTTTAGAAACTGATACTCCTCCATTTGTTAATACCCCATAGCCTCTGATCTGTCCTTGCCCATCTCCACCAAAAGTTACTGCACCTCCCATTTTATTTTTGAATGAGGTTAGAAACTCTTCATTTCCAGTCATGTGCCTTGAACATCCAGAGTCCAAGTACCAAATTTGTACATGTTGTTTCTGCAAGACAGATTAGATTTTTTTATGTACCCATTGCATAATGGGTCCTTTCTTGTTAGGCTTGGGTTTGATTGATTTACCTTCTAGCTTCCATTTTGTGATGGTTTGCCAGAGGCTTTTCCTTGCATATTCTGAGACATGGCCTTAGGATTTTTCTTCTCTGGTGACCAGTTCAGAATGCAGTGACGGCCATTGAGATGATTCTGAAGTTTTAACAGGATTTTAAAACAGTTCCAATTGACAGAACATGGAAATGATTGTGTAAAACTTCTGTTTTGATTCATCAACACAGGATTGCATGCCTTTTGGAAATTAAAAGATCTAGAGTCAGAGGTTTTGTTAAACTCCCCATCTAGAGGTGTTTTCTTGAATTAGGCATTCCTCAGATGATGATTTTCCTTGGCCCAAAAAGAGTTGCTTCCTCTAAGATTCATTGCAGATTGAGAATTAGGAGTGTCATTCACAATCCACTTTCCTTTTTGCTCTGGACTGAATCTGATTGGTTTATAAACATAAGGCATAGAGGAATGAGTTGTTGAGGTACTCATGGCTTTTTCTTTCTTCTTCTTTTCTAATTCCTTAAAAGATAAAGTTCTAACACCCATACCCACAAAATCAGGAGAAATTGGAACTCTGGGTTTGTTCTTTGGAACATAAATGACATTAATTAAAATCCCAGATCTAACAAATGTTTGTTTTGTTTTGTACAAAACCTTCTCTGGTGCACAAAAAATTTGCTCATCAACCTCTGAGTCTGAGTCTGAGTCTATAAAGTCTCTGGTGACACTGTTAGAGATGAGAGTCTCTGAGGGATTGTGATAGAAGTTTGCCCTGTTGGAGTCAGAGAAGCTCAGATCTCTGATGGTGCAAGTTTTAAATCTTCTGAACTTTGGTTTCAAGGCATCAGAAATAGAGTTTTCCTCAAGCACTCTTTGCAAGTCATCCTCAAATGTTGTTTGAACATCCTCAGAGGTGGGAGAGAAATCTTGTGCTTCTGGATTAAGTCCACTCTGAGTTTTGACTTCAGAGGGACCACTCACAGAAGTAACAGACTTTTGTGCTTTAAAAGAGTCGAACTTAAAGATCTCTTTTGGATCAAGACTTTCAGCAACTTTAGAAATGATGATTTCAACTTTTCCTTGATCATCAATTAACTTGAGAGATGGTTTTGTAACCTTTTTCATGATTAGAAGTGTCATAGCAGACATTTCTGAAATTCAGCCTTTTGGCCCTTAATCCTTCTGAAGTTTTTGTTCTTTTAAAAACATTTGTACCTGAGGATGTACAATCAGGCATCTGGACTTTACCAACACAGAAAGTTGAGGACAAAGATGTCTTCTTCCTTCTAGTGAAAGGATCAAGGTCACTGAAACCAAGACCTTGAGTGTCCATTTGAGAATTGATTTTAATATTCACGTCTTGTCCATCCTGGTACTTCTTTATCAGAATCTCTTTTCTCTGTAAAGATTGGTGTAAAACTTCTCTTTCTTTCTGAAATAGTTTTTTAAAGCCACAGAGTTAAGCCTTTCATACTCTGACTTCTTAATCTCTTAACATTTTAGTTTCAAAACTTCCTCATACTCTTTACATTTGTCAGAAAAAGATAATTCTTTTTGCTTCTGTAAAGGTTGTAGCTCTGATTTTTCTCCATTTCCAAGAGATCTTTCTCTATCTTGAGCAAGTTTAGACACATTCATTTCATGTTTAGAATTAGACTTGGAGTTAGAGGTGGAACATACCTTTGCACTGGGTTCAGAGATCTCTAGTGATCCATCAACATAGCTTGTCTTGGTCATCTCCTCTATCATCTCCTTATCTATTGCCATCCCATAGAAGTTGGCATGCTCTGGTTCATCATCAGAGGATGAGTCAAAGATCCAGTTCTCCATCTCTGCCACCATACTTCTTTCCTTGAAGTTATACTTGTATTGTTCTTATAGTAGTCCTGGTCTTTTACTAGTCTACCTTTACAGTTGGCAGAGAAATGGCCTGGTTTGCGACATCTGAAACATCTTCCATCATTCTGATTGATGGGCTGTGTTAATGCTCTAATACCAAATGTAAATACTAGATCTATAAGGTAATCAATATGTCATCCATTGATCTTGAAAGAATCTAGAATTACATAAGAATGTAGAGCTTTCTCTCTCTAGATCTAACAATGAACTCTTCTAATCACTTGCT
Source organism: Saussurea involucrata (assembly GCA_033807775.1). NCBI lineage: Eukaryota > Viridiplantae > Streptophyta > Magnoliopsida > Asterales > Asteraceae > Saussurea > Saussurea involucrata. Next base: position 26,443,374 of record CM066312.1, read on the forward strand.
ACAAGCTTAAACACTAAGCAAACCTATTTATACCTAGACATTACGAGGTATAACACACAAAGATAGCTTGACTTTACATGACTTTGACTTTTACTTTGACTTACAATACATCACTTTAACAATAAATCTTGAATACAATATAATACCCTAACATTTTAGACTTCTGATTAAATCAGCTCAGGACTCGTACTTCAATGATTTTGACTTCTGATCATATCAGATCAGAACTCGGTCTTCAATGACTATGACTTCTGAATTTACTTTCAATCCTAGTAATTCAGAACTCGTTTTAATGTTTAAGGATATTTTGATCCAAGTCTTGTTATTTGTGCAGATTTAGATATAGATCTTTTTCACATGTTAACGGGGAGCTTATATGATTCTAAATCATTGTATCATGATTTGAGGGGGAGCTCAAACATTTGTGAATGTAAGTATCTTCTGAACTTAATCTCCAATTGTTTGAAAAAAGAATGACTTTCAAGCATGAAAAACATTTTCCTTAAATGCTCAAACCACTTATCTATTTTAAATTTAGAAGTGTGATTTTAAATGTTTTTCATGGAGATCTCAGATTATTACAACATCATTTCTGACCGTGTGTTTCCAAAGACTAATACTTGTGTATTATCTTTTCTATACTTTCAAGTATTCATACACACCGGTTCAACTTCTTATTGACTTTGTTATTACCATGTCTCAAAACGAAACCATTTTTTGATGGTAATACTCCCATTTGTATTTCAGTTTTGTTGAGCATCATACATTCTTTCAGCGTAAGAGCTTAAACGTTTCATTCATAGATTGTTTATATTTGTTCATATAAACAAATTTTAATTCTTTGATACCCTATCCTTTTATGATTATCATTCATGGCATTGATCTGATTGATACATTGTCAGATTCTCAAACAAATCTTCGAATTCATTTCATTCTTTCAATATTCTTGTTGCGATAATTCTTCAAAGTTCAAATGCTCAAATTTTAACGATATTATTTTGGAGCATTCATTCTGATGACAATGTCATTCAAATGTTGATATTCATATTTGTTCAAGCTAAACTGTTGAACAATGCAAATTTTTAGGACAAAATTTCATGGGATCAGTGTGTGAGATTAATTGTACTTCTATGGATTCACGTTAACCAGTGTTTCCTACCCAAGACGTTATCCTTGAGTGATTGAGGGGTGAAGGGTCTACATCAAAGAGTGGGGGAGATAACTCATCCGGGTGAGAAATCTCATTGTGCTGAGGTAAAATGTAAATGAGAGTTTGGGTAGAAGTGAGCAAATTAAAACAGAAAGAGGGTGTGAGATCAGAGTTAAAAGAATACGAGAACTTTGCACCAACCATTTTCTGAGTCGGGCAGCTATATTACTGATTGGTTCACATTCTTTGGTGACCATCTGTGACACCCGTCAAACCAAAACACTCAGGTTAGCAACTGAATAGTATAATACTTGTTTTAACAAGTAGGAATAACTCATAATGACTTAATATTGATGGCTAAGGGTTAGTTTCCTAAGAATTCCAACAGTACACTGAGAAAATCCTGTTACCGCACGGAACTGCTTAAGCTGTCTTATAAAATGCCGATTGGAACAATTAACATTTAATTACAACAATAATAATAATAAGAGGAGTAAATATATAGTTTATATATATACCAAAATCTAAATTATAAAACTTTAAATAACCAAACCAAAAATTAAGTAGATAAATGAGGTTTTAGCTACTTTAAATCAAGCTTTTTATAGAATTCCATAATATAAATACTTATACAATATTAATTAACACAAAATAAAAAAAAATTAACTAAAATAAACCCGAATTTTAGCCCAAAATTTGGCCCCCTCTTTATGGCCCATTATACCCAAATATTAATTCTCCTATTTTTCAAGAAACCCTTCCATTTTCCTACCTTCCTCTCTCTCTCTACATTCAAACACCCTCTCTTCTCTCCCTCTCTAGTTTCTGGCCGAAATCAGCCCCAATCCACACAAGAAATTCGATTTTGAAGACTTTGGAAGGTAAACATCAACACTAGAAGGGGTAAAACTAATCCCTCTTGTGCTCTTCTTCATTTTTCTTCCTTTTCTTGTAATTTCTCCATCTTTCTCTCAACTTATTTTCATTACTCTTGAGTTTCTGGAAAATAGGACCTTCATGGACCTTTTAATGGTAGATTAATCACCAATGACATGTTAAATGTCAAGCAAATGGTGATAATCCATAATCCATACACCTAGAACTCAAGAAAATGATGTTTTAACTACATGCATGTGGGTTTTTGTCACAATCTGAGATTGTCGTCCTCGTCCACTCCCACTGAGCACTCTGCCAACGCCTCTGGCTATGTTACTAGTCGACCTAGGAGCTTTGTATCACTAGAGTTTAGGACAAAAATTAACTTGAAACCCCAAAAGTTGAAAGAGGTCTACGTTATCGAATTTGCTAATGGGCAGGAAGTTAAGGTCAGAGATGTAATTACGGATTGTACTTTAAACTTAGCTAATAAGAGCTTTAGTATAGACCTTATTCCGATTGAGCTAGGAAGATTTGGCATAGTCGTGGGCATGGATTGGCTATCCAAAAATCGGGTAGACATATGTTGTTCTGAAAAGATCATCCGAATTCCGCTACCAGAGGGTAAAACACTCGTCGTACATGGAGAGAAGTCCGGAAAGAACTTTAAGTTAGTGACGTGTATGAAGATGCGGAAGTACTTGAAAAGGGAATGCATCGCATTTTTGGCTCATGTCATAGTCAAGGAAATCGAAGAAAAACGCATTTAGGATTTTCCTGTGGTTCGGGATTTTCCCGAGGTGTTCCCGGAGGAGCTACCAGGACTACCCCCGTCAAGACAAGTCGAGTTTCACATCGACTTAATTCTTGGAGCTGCACCTGTGGCTAAGTCACCGTACCGATTGGCCCCATCAGAAATGCAGGAATTGTCAGGACAACTCCAGGAGCTGCTCGACAAAGGACTTATAAGACCTAGCTCTTCGCCATGGGGTGCACCAGTTCTTTTCATTAAAAAGAAAGATGGATCCTTGCGGATGTGCATCGATTATAGAGAACTCAATAAGCTAACAATCAAGAACCGATACCCTCTTCCCCGAATCGACGACCTGTTCGACAAACTCTAAGGTGCTACCTACTTTTCAAAAATTGATCTTCGATATCTGGATATCATCAAATGAGGGTCCGTGAAGAGGATGTTCCCAAGACGGCGTTTAGGACTCGATACGGCCATTACGAATTCCTGGTTATGCCTTTCGGGCTAACCAACGCACCAGCTGTCTTCATGGACTTAATGAACATGGTTTGTAGACCGTACCTGGACGAGTTCGTGATCGTGTTCATAGATGATATACTAATTTACTCGCAAAGCAAGGAGGATCATGCGCGACACCTAAAGTTGATACTAGAATTGCTCAGAGACCAGAAATTGTATGCAAAGTTCTCCAAATGCGAATTTTGGATTCGTGAGGTACATTTTCTTTGCCACGTGATTAATGAGAAGGGAATTCATGTAGATCCGGCAAAAATTGAGGCCATCAAGAAGTGGGAAGCCCCGAAGACCCTGACAGAAATTCGTCAATTTCTCGGTTTAGCAGGCTATTATCGGCGATTCATTGCGAATTTCTCAAAAATTGCGCAACCACTAACGGCATTAACCCAAAAGGATAAGAAGTTTATTTGGGGACAGAAACAAGAAGAAGTGTTCCAAACACTTAAGCATAGGTTATGTAATGCACCAATTCTGGCATTGCCAGAAGGCGCGGAGAATTTCGTAGTCTACTGCGATGCATCACACCAAGGTTTGGGGTGTGTGTTGATGCAGAAGGACAAGGTCATTGCATATGCTTCGAGGCAACTTAAGGTTCATGAGAAGAACTATACTACTCATGATCTAGAGTTAGGAGCCATAGTGTTCGCACTTAAGATTTGGAGACATTATCTTTACGGCACGAAATGCACCGTCTACACCGATCATAAAAGCCTTCAACATATCTTTGACCAGAAAATGCTTAATATGAGGTAAAGAAGATGGGTTGAACTGCTTAGCGACTATGAATGTGAAATAAAGTATCACCCATACAAGGCTAATGTGGTAGCCGACGCACTAAGTAGGAAGGAAAGGGTGAAACCGTCAAGGGTTGCTAGCAATGGGTGCGTTCGTTCAGACGAGTCTAAAGACACAAATTCTTGAAGCTCAAGAAGAAGCATTGAAAGCAGAGAACTTGAAGGACGATACCCTTCATGGTATAGAGTGTAAATTTGAAACTAAGGTTGATAGAGTACGTTATTTCAAGGACAGAGTTTGGATTCCAAAAGTTAACAATGAACGGGAAGTAGTTTTGGAGGAAGCCCATAAGTCTAGGTATTCAATCCATCCAGGAGCAGATAAGATGTACAAGGACTTAAGGGTATTATTGGTGGCCAGGAAAGAAGAAAGATATCGCCTTGTACGTAGGAAAATGTTTAACTTGCTCAAAGGTCAAAGCTGTATATCAAAAACCATCTGGTCTATTACAACAACCCAAGATTCCCCAATGGAAATGGGAACAAATAGCTATGGATTTCGTAACTAAGCTACCCAGGACTAGGAAGGGGCACGACGCAATCTGGGTTATAGTGGACCGACTTACAAAATCTGCGCATTTTCTTCCTATTCGGGAAGACTACAAGATGGAAAAGCTTGCACAAATTTACATCAATGAAATAGTTATGCGTCATGGAGTGCCTATTTTCATCATCTCGAACAGAGATAGTCGTTTTACGTCACGGTTTTGGCGATCACTCCATAAAGCGTTGGGTACGCGTTTGGACTTGAGCACTTCCTACCATCCTCAAACGGACGGTCAGTCGGAAAGAACTATACATACGCTAGAGGATATGTTGTGTGCATGTGTGATAGATTTTGGTGGAAGTTGGGATACTCACCTACCATTAGTGAAGTTCTCCTACAACAACAGCTATCATACCAGCATTCAGTGTGCACCGTATGAAGCCTTATATGGACGCAAGTGTAGATCCCCACTTAGTTGGTTGGAAATTGGCGACAGACAGTTGACTAGGCCCGAAATCATTCAAGTGACTACTGACAAGATCTCAATTATCAAGGATAGACTTAAAGCCGCAAGAGATCGTCAGAAGAGTTATGCAGATAACCGCAGGGAGCCATTAGAATTCCAAGTGGGTGATAAAGTGCTTCTAAAGGTATCGCCTTGGAAAGGATTAGTACGCTTCAGAAAAATAGGCATGCTGAGTCCGAGATATATTGGCCCATTTGAAATAGTTGAAAGGATTGGTCCAGTAGCATATAAACTCAATTTACCACAAGAGCTAAGTGCCATCCACAACACGTTCCATGTGTCAAACCTTAAGAAATGCCTAACTGATAAATCATTGGTTTTATCCATAGAAGACATTCAGATCAACGATCGGTTACACTTCATAGAGGAACCGATTGAAATCCTTGACCAAGATGTCAAACGAACAAGGCGTAGTAAGATCCAGATTTTAAAAGTTCGTTGGAATTCGAGGCATGGACCTGAGTATACATGGGAACGAGAAGATTACATGAAACGTAAGTACCCTCACCTATTTGCAAAGGATCAGACGGGGAATAGCAATCAACGAATTTCGGGACGAAGTTCTTCTAACAAGAGGAGACTGTGACACCCGTCAAACCAAAACACTCAGGTTAGCAACTGAATAGTATAATACTTGTTTTAACAAGTAGGAATAACTCATAATGACTTAATATTGATGGCTAAGGGTTAGTTTCCTAAGAATTCAAACAGTACACTGAGAAAATCCTGTTACCGCACGGAACTGCTTAAGCTGTCTTATAAAATGCCGATTGGAACAATTAACATTTAATTACAACAATAATAATAATAAGAGGAGTAAATATATAGTTTATATATATACCCAAATCTAAATTATAAAACTTTTAATAACCAAACCAAAAATTAAGTAGATAAATGAGGTTTTAGCTACTTTAAATCAAGCTTTTTATAAAATTCCATAATATAAATACTTATACAATATTAATTAACACTTAATAAAAAAATAACTAAAATAAACCAGAATTTTAGCCCAAAATTCGGCCCCCTCTTTATGGCCCATTATACCCAAATATTATTTCTCCTATTTTTCAAGAAACCCTTCCATTTTCCTACCTTCCTCTCTCTCTCTCTCTCTACATTCAAACACCCTCTCTTCTCTCCCTCTCTAGTTTCTGGCCGAAATCAGCCCCAATGCACACAAGAAATTCGATTTTGAAGACTTTGGAAGGTAAACATCAACACTAGAAGGGGTAAAACTCATCCCTCTTGTGCTCTTCTTCATTTTTCTTCCTTTTCTTGTAATTTCTCCATATTTTTCTCAACTTATTTTCATTACTCTTGAGTTTCTGGAAAATAGGACCTTCATGGACCTTTTAATGGTAGATTAATCACCAATGACATGTTAAATGTCAAGCAAATGGTGATAATCCATAATCCATACACCTAGAACTCAAGAAAATGATGTTTTAACTACATGCATGTGGGTTTTTGTCACAATCTGAGATGTGTGAGTTCATGCATGTGTTTATAAAAGTCAAAAAATAGATTTTTTTATCTAAGAACATTGTCAAAGTAGTGGTAAATGAGTGTTCAAATCAAAGAACCAACCATATGAGTGAAAATATGGATATAAAACACTCATTTTCCATGAATAAGCATTTTTAGTTTCTGATAGATTACATGCATGCAATTCATCCGACCATATCTTGGAAAATACTTAACTAAATGATATGAATCTTTTTCTGGAACTTTGTTTATTGCGTTATGTTTCAAACCCAAGTGGTTTCATGTAAAAACTCGGAGATTTGACCCTTCATCTACCCATATCAAATAAAGAGTGCAAAGACAATCTGACAGAGAAAAATCTCTACTTAAATCACTCATAACTCTCTTATTATTCCACTAAAATTCTTGATTCTTCTTCTGGAAATTATTTTAATGAGTTATAGTTCAAACAAAAGTGTATTCACAAAAAAAATATTAAGATTTTAGGTCTCAACCATTCAAACCAAGATAAGTGTGCAAGAAACCTGAATCTGGTATGGTAACATCTCTACCTTAAAACAGTCATAACTCCCTAAATATGTAACCAAAAATGATGAACTTTTTTTGGAAGATAAACCTTTGAGTTAAGGTTAAAACCCAATTTGAATCACTGAAAAATGTTGAGATTTGACCCTCCAAATGGACGTGACAAAAAGAACATGCAGACTGACTTGATAACTGTGACACTTAAACTTAGTCATAATGATTAAAATATCTAACCACCTCTAAAAATGGTTCTACTTATGTAAAAAGTTCCCTAAGACATTAAATTTAAATATATAAAAATTTGGTTAAATAAATAAATCGAGAAAACATTTAATTATGACCATAAGTGTACTTAAAATTCTGCCAACAGAAAAGCAAAAACCCTAATTCAAGAAAAAGAGATTTTAGGAATATTAAAAGATAAAAAGCATATAAATGGTAGAATTTGTCAAAACCCCAAATAAGAACAATATATACATGTATATGGATGTATGAATGATACCCTAACAAATATGAGATTTATAAGAAATCGAACTTGGTTAACACACAAGGTAAATAAGAAATACAAATATATATGTGTAATTAATGAAAGTATTCGTCATGAAGAAAATATAAAACGTGGTACAAAGGACTAAATGCTATATGTAACATATAAATTTTATTATGTAACAATAAAATTCTACAAACCTTTTAAAACCAATAAATTACATGTAATCAACAACGCGAAATAACACTTAAACTTAATATCTAACACTAAGGCATTTTATAAGACATGATGGGCTAAGCAATGCTTTAGCCATAAGAGTAGACCGAAACTGATAATGTGTTTCACTTCCTTAGGAAGGACCTAGAATCGAGAAACTGTGCAACCGTGCGACAACCCTTGGGAATCCTTGCTGAACATTGTGAGTTTTCACAGCCCCTTTTTACTCTTTTGTTACAATTTGGGGTGAAAAGCATGATATTGAATTTCAAATTGATTGAATTATGCTATGAAATGTTGAACCTTAAATTTAATTGTTTGTGCACTAAGGTATGTATACTTTTTGATGTGCTTGAGTTTTAAATGAAAAAGTCCCCACTTGTTAGACACTACTTATTAACTCATCATGAGCCAATGGTATTTGTGGATAGCGCTATTTGGATTGACAACCCCACTTTAAGCTGACGAGCTAGAAGTGCACTTTACCTGTAACAACAATGGTCTTACCCATGTGGAATTATTTCACCGCTGAGGTAGGACGTGAATAATATAAGGGGCGTTGGTTTGTCGGAAGGTTTGGTAGTGGCTCAATGCTATGACATCATTGCATACATTATACCTTGTGCAAATACTCGAACAACTGGTTACTTAAACTTCGTGTGAACAAACGTTTCACAATAACAATTTATGCATACAAATTTATTTTTAGTGCATATGAAAACCTGTGAACTCACCAACTCTTTGTAGTTGACCCTTTTCTTTTATCATGCTTTTCAGGTACTAATAAGTAAGTGAAGGCATGTAGGGTGCATATTGTGTGATGACATCAACACCAAGAACCTTAAAACTTCTTTTGTTAATTTTTGTAACCGCCGTAATTTCTTTTGGAACAAGTTGGTTAAGATGTTGTATTGCATTAACTTGTACTACTTTATTAAATGTTGTGGTTGGTGTTGTCTGTTACCTTTTGAATGAAACCCTACACCGTTATACCTCGTGTTTCCGCTTTAGCGGGTTGTGACACCATCATTGAAACAGGCAGTGAGCCCATGCCAACTCTTGCTTTAACCCCTCCATGTAACGACCCGGTTCCCAAAACATACATCATATAACATATTTCACATATCATGGCTTTATAACCAAAAGATACATAATAATTCACGTACGGTCCCTTAGTCCCAAAACTATACAATACAAAACATAAGCATTCCCTAGTCTTCATCAGCTATCAACCGCTTACTATACTTTATCCTTTCTTTGCTAATAAAAGTTCCTCGACCTGGAATACATATTTTTTAAAACAAAATGAGGGTTAGACCAAAAGGTCTAGTGAGATAATCCCTGTCAGTTTAGTAAACCTTTTGTAAAACACAATTATACAACAAGTATTTAAATACCAAATAAGACTCGTGCATTGTGTACAACTCCTCATTCCCATGGCCAAATTAGTTGGTTGCGAGCCAACTAATCAATTTACTCCGCTGTACTAAAATTACAGCCAACACCGCTGTCCTTCCGTACAGCCAAAACTCCACCGGTCCTAAGCCCGGCCAACGTGATCTCGTGTAGTGTAATGCTCATATAAATAAATATAATATACACCTCAATATATCATACTTCATTTATAAACACATCATCACATTCCTACCACATATTCATCTCATATATATATTCCAGTTTGAAAACGTTTTAAAGTAAAACTCACCTGATTGTAGTCGCGTTACTCTAATTAAAGTCGTAAGAATCTTCGTCACCAACTTCACAGAGATCTGAAATACTCATATACATAAAGTACTGGTATTAATCTACTGTTCAGGACCCTTAAAACTAAGAATCTTAAATAATAAAAAATCCTCGGCTGTTAGCGCAACCAACTAGTTGCGATAACCTTTGTCGCAACCAACTACTTGCGACATAGTATCTTGTCGCAGCTCACTATTGCGACATCTCTTCATATCGCAACTAACTGTTGCGATACACCACTTGTCGCAATCAACTGTTGCGATACCAATGAGCTTGTCGCAACCCAAGGTTGCGATACTCATGACTGTCGCAAATCACCATAACTGTCGCAACCCACTACTGCGACATTCATAACTATCTCAGTTAACTAAGTTCGTACTTAACCCAGAAATTTATAGATTTAGACCATGAATGTTTCTGTAATTATGCAAAAATACTTAAGACTATAAATAGCAACTATCCATAAACTCAGTTTCCAAAAACATCCACTTTCATCAAAACCCATTTCTAAACATTTTTAGAAAAATAATAAACATAAAAGAAAAGATTATCATAGGATGTTTACCTTTAATTCTTATAGCTTTCACCTAAATTTCTAGCTGAATTCTCTTGTTTTCTTCTTCTTCTTCTCCTTTATGGTTCTCTCTCTCTCTCTCTTGATCTTTGCCGAACACACACACACACTAAATGAAAATATCTAATTCTCTTGGTCTCTCTCTTTCTCTCTTTCTCTTACCGAATTCAACACACACACATACTAAATATCCCAAATGCTTTATGGAGTGACACCTCACTCTTCTTAATACAAATGTGGCGGTTTGTGGTGATTGAATTAATCACACTTACCAAACAAACCCCAAACTTCTAATAAATAGCAAAACGTACCCTCAAACTTCTAAATAAAAATAAAACCTACCCCTTAACTTATAACTCCGTAAAACTAATCCCAAACTTACCTTAAAACCAAAATAATAAAAATTAAATAAACCAACAACGTACCCGGTTATTACACTCCAGCTACTCATTTTTTTCTCAACAAAGAAATGTTTCAATTTTTCTCGGGGACTCAACATATAACCTATCTGATCTTCACTCGAAAGATTTGGATATTGAAAAAGAAGGAAGTTTGCCCCACCTTCGCACTTCGATCATGCACATTGAGTCCGTGGAAAACTTGTTGATGTCTCAACAGTTTACATACTTTGAGCCTGAAAAAGCATAAGTTGCTTCAATCATTTCTACACATGCACGTACACACAAGGAATATGTTTTCTTTTCATAACATTCATAGAAATTATTTAGTGTTTTTCGATGATTGAATGGAAGCACTAGGGGAGTAAACATCAAAAAGCTCCTTTCCAAAGTACATCCGTTGTACTAAGTGGCTCTGTGCTACTTACAGGCATTTTAACTGATTCATATGTTGTTTCAGGGTTACCACATTCATTCTATCTGAATTTGAAAAGACTCAGATATATATCTTTTGGAATTGACGGTTATTCATATCAAAAGAAGAGAATGTTAGTGGTGAACAAAGACAGTGTTGAAATTGAAGAAAGTTTTGATGATCATGATGCTCACAATCATCAAAAAAGGAGAGAAATAACATACTGTAGAAAAGGGAGAGATATATCAATGAAAGATAAAGGGGGAGAAATAGCATAAAGATAAAGAGAAAATTTGTCAAAGTCAAAAAGCTCGAGTTTACAAGATAAAGATGTTCCGAGATGATTCGAGAGAGATCAATGTTCAAAGTTTGTTCATGGTTGAGACATAGTTCAAAGAGATGAATATACAAAGTTCAAGAAACTGTTCAAAGTTTGAGTTCAAAGCTTCAATGATTTCAAAGCTACAAAGTTCAAAGTTTCAAAGACTAAAGCTACAGAGTTCAAAGTTGCAAAGATCTGAAATTCGCGTTCAAGACTTGATGACAATTTGTTGAGGTTTATATTCAAGACTTTGTGACTTTACAAAGAAAAAAGGAAGACTTTTCAAGTTTGATAGAAGATTCTTCAAAGCTGAATGTTTGAAGATTGTCAAAGACGATAAAGCTGTTTGAATATTGTCAGAACTTCAAAGTTTAAAGATGTCAGAGTTAAAGTTTTGAAGATCAAGAGCTGAAGACTACTGTCAATTATTTTAAATCTTGAATCCAAATGGGGAGAATGTTAGGGTATTATTTTGTATTCAAGATTTATTGTTAAAGTCAACGTATTGTAAGTCAAAGTAAAAGTCAAAGTCATGTAAAGTCAAGCTAGTTTTGTGTGTTATACCTTATAATGTCTAGGTATAAATAGGGTTGCTTAGTGTTTAAACTTGTAGCAAGTGATTAGAAGAGTTCATTGTTAGATCTAGAGAGAGAATCTAGAGAGAGAAAGATCTACATTCTTATGTAATTCTAGATTCTTTCAAGATCAATGGATGACATATTGATTACCTAATAGATCTGGTATTTACAGGCTATGCAATATCTGTTGGTTTCTGTGGTGCTGGCTGAATGTACCTCTGATGGTATTGAGGTGGTCTCTGATCCTGAAATTGTACAGCTCTGTGATTCTGGAACTGTGTAGGCCTCTGTTCATAGCCTCTTCTCTCTTCCTTCTCTTCTCTTTCAAATCTCCCTCTTCTGTCAAACACCTTCTTGCCAAATCTCCTGTGAAACTGTTGAGTTATTAGTGCAAGAGATTGGGCAAATGCATTGATATCCTCATCATCATCAGCATCTGTCATGCTCTCTTCATCATCACTCTCAGCAATCAGGCTCTTCTTCACTTTCTTCTTCAGAACCTTCTCCTTTCCCTTTTTCTCTCTATTGGCATTTTCTCTGGTAGATTTCCCTTTAGATGGTGTTTTTGAGTCAGAGATTAAGGCCAGAGGTCCTCCCACAGTGGATTTGCCCTTTTTGTTTGACAACATCTTTTTCTTGTGCAGCAAGAGTGCCATACATATCTATGAGTGACCATGTATCAAGGTCCTGGTTAGCTTGCAAAGACATAGATAAGTTCAGCCATTCATCATTTAAACTTTTTAAGAACAAAAGATTGTTATCTTCCTTTGATCTGACAACCCCATATTTTCTGCACACTTTTTAATCAAGACATTAAATCTGTTGTAGGTCTGTTGCAGTGTCTCATCAGAAAGAGTTGAGAAATCATTGTATTCATTATTACATTGGGTCCTTCTGTTCTTTTGGGTTTTTATTCCCCCTTCAAGTTGGTTCAGAAGTTAATCCCAGGTCTCTTTAGCTGTAACACATGAGTCCAGTTCTTGGAAAATATCGTTTGGAATGGCCATTATCAGAAGTCTAACTGCTTTGGAGTCATTTTCCATTTTAATCTTCTCTTCTTCAGTAAAACCAGTGGTTTTATGTTCAAAGCGAGCTGGAATCTCAGCAGTAGTTTATGTAGCAGGAACACGAAGAACCAAAACCATTGGTTGGAATGGTCCACTTGTGACAGATCGCATGAGATCTTTATCCATGCCTTCAAAGAAGTTAACCATCTTAATCTTCCATTGAGGGTATTCATCCCTCAGAAGAGTAGGAGGTTTGGTTAAAGGACCAGCGGTTTAAATGGCATTGATGTTGTTATTTTCCATTTTTACAGAAAACAGAGAGTAAAGATTTTCTTTGAGCAGAAAAAGAGTTTTAAGCTTGAAAAGACATGAACATGAGTGAAAAAAGTAGTATATCTTTTGTAAGAACACTTTCTAAACTTGTATTTGTGATTTGAAGAAAGATTTAAAGCTTGAAAACAAGAGTTTCAGGTTTTTGATGAAAACAGGGTATAATAAGAAACTTGAAGAATAACTAACAATCAACAAGAGTGAATCAACCTGTATAGATTGGATCGAGTTGATTTAAGAAAATCAATCTGCTCTGATACCAATTGCTGGTTCCCAGATTTACCTTGTCTTTTTCAAACATATATATCAAAGATAGCGGAAGCATAATAATACTGTTTGATAATGAGTGATTGTTTAAGCAAGAACAATAAGTGAATAATAATATACTGGAACAGTGAACAAGATATGAATAATCAACAAACTGCTCGTATATTAAATAAAAAGAACACCAAGAACACCTAAGTGTGTATGTAATCTTCTGAGTTCTTTCCGCTACAACCGTACAAATGATCGTGGAATGGAATGTGCAGTGACTGTGCTCTTGCAGGAATTCTTACAATTGTGCGCTCCACTACTCACTATTTATAGCATGATAAAGTATAAATCAGTGTACTATCAAACCCTGGAATTGCACGTGGAAAGTATGTCGTTGTCCTTTAGGGCTGACGTGAAAAGTGTAACCACTAATCTAACACTTAGGGAATTTCTACGAGTCTTCGACTTCACAGAGGTCTTGGTCATCACAGATCATTTTCCAGAGCTCTGATGGTCTTGGTCTCTGACGTTCTTTTGTTGATCTTCTGCTAAGTCTTCTAGGCTATCTCAGATGTCTTCTAACTTGTAATATTTTCAATACTTTTACACATAGAAATACTTGGGGCTAACAGCCGGTAACCTTTTGCTACTTGCCTAGCTTTGTTCCTTACGACTACTCCGTCTTTATCTTTCTTGTTTTTAAAGACCCACTTGGTGGCGATGATACTTTTCCCTTTGGGTCGAGGAACTAACCGCCACACGTTCAATGCTTCGAACTGATATAGCTCTTCCTGCATAGCAATCACCCAGTCTGGTCTTCCAAAGCTTGTGGAACGGTGGTTGGCTCAACATTACTCAGAAAAACCGCGAACAGGCATTCGTTGGCCGTTGTTGATCTGGTTCTCACCGGATCAGACACTTCTCCTATTACTTGATGTAAAGGATGACTTCGCGTCCACTTTTTCGAATGCAGGTGTGGGGAAATTGTGTCTTGATTGGGGTCTACTAATGACAGATCTTCTTCCGGGTTTGAGATAATTGGTACGGCCTCAGGAACCTCTTCAGATGATACCTCAGGAATGTTGGAATCGTTCTGCTCATTAACATTTGAAACAACCTCAGTTAAAGAAGCATCATTAGGAGATTCTTGTTGTACTGTTTGTGTAGAATTAATATCTTGTACATTTGGTGAAGACTCGGGTATTGTTGCTTCAGTATCAGTTGATGTGTGTTCCATTGACAGACCAAACATAGTAGCTTGTACAGCATTTTGAGCAACCGTATTCCTGTCAGAAACATTAGAAGATGAGTTATAACTACCAAAATACTCATCATAATATTTTTTGAAAAGTTTATGAAGTTCAATTAAGTGAGATTTAGAAGTGGAAGATTGATCTTTATCGGATAGTAGAAGCTGGACTGATTTGTCCAGAAGCTAGAACGTCGGTCATTGCGGGTTTTGTACTGCATTGTATAGAAGCCAATACCTCCGTCTCATCAAATTTGACATTGATGCTCTTAATCACCGTTCTTGAAGACTTGAAATAAATTCTGTATGCCTTTGTAGTGGATGAATATCCAATGAACACACCCTCGTTCGCCTTAGGACTGAATTTGTTCAAGTTGTCCTTGTTATGAACAATACACCTGCAACTAAAAGAACGAAAGTATTTAATATTTGGTTTTCTATTGTTTATGATCTCATATGGAGTTTTGCCAAAACGTCAATGTATAATTGAGCGATTTTGTGTATAGCAAGCCGTTGACACAGCTTCAGCCCACATAAATAAAGGAAGATCAGAATACGATAACATCATTCTTGCGGCCTCAACTAGAGTACGGTTTCGTCGTTCAACAACCCCGTTCTGTTGTGGTGTTCTTGCCGCTGAAAAATTGATGAGCCACTCCCAACGATTCCATGAAATCATCCAGAGTTTTATTCTTGAACTCTGTCCCGTTATCTGACCTTATTATCTGAACCGACTGTTGTAGATTGACCTGAAGCATCTTTACTAAGGAAATGACTAGCTCGAGTGTTTCATCTTTGGAGCGTAGGAACTTTACCCACGTGTACCTCGAGAAATCATCAACGACCACTAGCACAAACCATTTGGCGCTAATACTTTGAGTCCGCATGGGTCCACAAAGATCCATATGTAAGATTTCCAATATCTTCTTTGTGCTTGGTTCAGGTTTCGGCGGGTGAGGAACTCTCTTCATTATACGCTTCTCACAAGCAGTGCAGAAATTATCTCTTTCAAACTTCAAAACGGGTAGACCTTTGACTAAATCACCAATGATGAGTTTTTGAATATATCTGAAGTTCAGGTGAGATAAATGTATGTGCCATAACCAACTCTGTTCGACGGAAGCTTTAGATTACAGACACACGTCATTCTTGGGTTTGATTGTTAAAAGATCAATCGTTTACAGATTTGACTTTCGAGTACTAACTAGAAGTTCTTCTCCTCTTTCAGTCCGAACTGAACACCTTTTCTTTTTGAAGTTAACTTCTTAGTCTTTGTCACAAAATTGACCAATACTGAAAAGGTTGTGCCCCAAACCCTCAACATAGTTGACTTTGGTTATTCTGACATTGTCTTTTACAATATCTCCATAGCCCAAGATCGGTGAGTACTGATCTTTACCAAACTTGACTCGACCACCGTTTTTCTCTACATAATTAGAGAGCATCTCTTTTCTTCCAGTCACGTGTTTTGAGCAGCCCGAATCTAAGTACCACACATGATTGGTCTGCAAACAATCAAATTAAGTGGTTTTAGGTACCCATTTGTAAATGGGTCCTTTTGGGTTAGGAGTTGGTACATTTTTTAAATTTGTACCATTTTTGAAAGTTCTTTTATGAATTCCTTTAGAATAAGATTTTCTAACACCAGGAATATCATAACCAAACCAGTTAAAGGAATCACTTTTACAGATAAAATCATCCACACCACAAAATGAACAATAAATCTTGTCATGTGCAAAATTGATCAATTGTTGCATAGTGTAACTCTTGTATGGAACAACAAGTTTTTGTTTATGGCAAGCAACATGATTTATTATAGCAGAATCAAAATTGTTTTTCATTGAATTAAAAGGAACTTTGGATGATTTTGTCTGAGCCACATGCTGTGTGGACTTCTTAACTCTCCACTCAAGCTTTTTGCTTTTTCTCAAATAACGATCTGAAACACCTGAAAAATAAGAGTCGGAAGTTTTAGAATTTGGAGTTTGAAAAGATTCAGAACTTTTTGCTTTTCTTTTCTTTTTCTGTAACGATCTTTTAGATTTAGAGTAATAATCGTTAACAGAAGTTTTCTCAACTGGTTTTTGAAAAAGTTTTTCTTTGGTTCATCTTCCGTAACTAAGAATTCAGTATGATCTGGAAGTTTAGCATTTAAATCAAATTGAACAAGTGTTTCATCTACACCTTTACCTTTATCTTCCCAAGGATTCTCAATATCATGATCAGAATGGCCCTCATCGGTGGTGTGAAAAATACCATAAGACTTTGGATACATAAAATCATTGAACTTTTTACAACTTTTTTTTCCAGCTTCCGATGGAATGAACTGTTCAGGAGTTATATCAATAGATTGATTTTCCAAATCCTAATATTCAGAATCCTCTTGATCATCCATGGGCATGCTTTTAAAGAAAGTGTTTCCCATAAAAGCCTTGCATGAAGAAACATCTGAATCTGAAGAATGTTTTTCTTTTGAAATTTTATCTTCAGATTTTTCTTCATGTTTTGTTTTTATCTAATTCAAGCTGTTTTAAAATACAGTAAACATAACTTCCTTCTCGATCTCAAAAAAAATTTGTCATCATTTCTGATGTCTTCAATTAGGCTTTCGAGTTCTACTAGCTTTTGTTCAGGAACCAAAGGTGGAAAATATGTTTTACCTTCAAAAACAGGTTTTGTTTCATTATCCTTTGGTTTCTCAACAGCATAGCTTTGGAAATAGTCATTAGACAAAGTTTGTTTCCAATTCCAAACTAATGCCTTCCTATTTTCCATTCCGTAAATAAAAGGAAGTTGCATTTTAACTGTTGTTTTTCTTTTTACTTCTTCTTCAGCATCATAATCTTCACCATCCATTTTAAGCCATTTGATTTTATATTGAGGATCCTGTAATAGAAGTTTAAACCATCCAAACTTATACAAAGTTGGAGATTTAGATAATGCAGTCTTCAAATAATGAGGATTATCATATCCTAATCCCCATTTTGCATTGTAGTATCTAAAATTTTTAGGCTTATTAAGATGTATCGTCTGTTCAGTTTGACCTATCTTATACAACTTTTCTTCCATATTACTTGCCTTCTCAGTAAGTTCAGTATTAATGTCTTTATAAGCATGCAAGAGTTTTTCAAGATCGGTTTTCTTAGCTTCCGAACGTTCTAGTTTTTCTGATAATTCATCCATTCGTCTTCGAAAACAAGCTTGACTCTCATCAAATCCGGCTCTACTCTTTTTCAAACCTTCACTTAATTCATTATGTTCTTTTATTCTTTGCCTTTGAAAGTTTATTATTTGATGAGCTTTATTTAGTTTTTCTGTTATTTCATTTAACTTGGTTTGCATGAATTCTAGTTGTTTGAAGAAATGATTAACAATATAGGGTCTACCTAGGGGACTCGTGGGATTCAACATCACAGGCAACTGTGGTCTTCGTCTCCCGATCTAGGGTTTCCTAGATTAGGGTTTCCTGGTGCCGACTTTAACGTGTGGCTTCACTGTGGGAGTAGTAATGACCCAAATGACTGTCGAGGATTGTAAGAAGGATGATTCGAACCCTATTGGTGTTGATAGTGGTTCAAAGGTAGGAGATACTCCCCCATGCACGATTAGGGCTGACGTCACTATGACGCACCCGGGTAGGGTTTTACATGGGTTCGCGAAGAAGGGTGTGGTGTTCTCGGAAGCTGATAGGAATGTGCATTTGACGGCGGCGGCTAGGGTTTTGCATGGCAATTCGTTTATTGCTGGAAACCCTAATTCGTCAATGCATGCGAATTATGAAAATCAAAATGATTCGGGGAGTGGGTCTGATACTGGTGGGAAAGAAGCTGGGAACAAGAATAATACTCCCTCGCAAACTGTGCACGTGGGTGTTAGTGCACAACAGTCTCGGGTATCTTCCACCGTGCATGAGGAGGACGTCATGGTGGAGGAAGCGGCTAGGGTTTCGTCGAACCCTAAGGTTTCAGTATGGTATCGTCTTGATACTGATCCAGGTAAAACTAAGCTTAAATTCGGTGAAGTGGAGATAATCAAAAATAACTCTAAGCCAAATACGGCTTCTTACGCATCGATGCTTAATGATCGTGCGGCTTCGGGTACGTCGACACTGGAATTCTTCCCGTTACCTGATCACGGGTATACTCGCATCAATCTTCCTTTGGATTTAACGAAGAAGAATGCAGCCTTATATCAGCAAACGCTATATGGTTATTTTCTTGGACCGAGGTTGTACTTCCCTACAGTCAAAAAAGTAGTCTCGTCAATATGGGGAAAGTATGGTGTGCAAGATGTTATGATGAATGATAATGGCTTTCTCTTTTTTCGATTTTCTAGTAGTGACGGGCTACGTCAAGTGTTAGAAGGTGGACCATGGATGGTACGGGGTGTCCCCCTATTCGTTTTTCCTTGGGATCCGCATCAGGGGATTACTAAGCCAGAGCATAAATCTTGCCCGTTGTGGGTAAAGATCCATAATATTCCACTTGTGGCTTTTAGTAGAGAGGGAGTCGGGCGCATTGCGAGTGCACTTGGGGTTCCAAAGTTGATGGATGCCTACACTACTAAAATATGTGATGATGCACCGAGTACTCGGTCTCCCCGAGTTCACACAACACTTGTACACAATTCCTCGGTCCCACCGAGATGTATATAACACTCATTTACTTGTACACAATTCCTCGGTCCCACCGAGCCCTCGGTCCCACCGAGATGTATATAACACTCATTTATACTAGGCATTAATTCAACCTAGTACTACGCACCACAATTCAGCTAGCACACACAACAATTCAGCTAATACACACAAACTACCGTAATGTACATATAATCCCTATTCTACGCAGTGAGGGAACTCACCTCGATAAGCAACGCAGATGTCCACAAACAGAAATACGAGCCCGCCACTCCAACTCACTTCTTTCCAGCTAAAGAAGTGCTACCAAGTGTCAACACGAAGCCCCAACCCTCAAAAGTAAACATAAGACTAAAAGAGTGACATTTCATCTTTTCGGTCTAAACTGCAGGTCTGTTCGGGACCTGCTTATCCCCCTCTAGACCCACTAATCCAGAGATTAAGTCCCACAAGCAGGAGGGTCTAGGTCTTATCTTTCCAAGGACATATTATACGCGTTCTAACGATTTTCCTATAATTTTATACAATTATTCTAAGATTGAAACGTAAAGCTGGCAGATTCAGACCTGCTGCAAAAACGCCCACTTTGCACCTAGTTAGAGGCCTAACCAGGTTTTTGCGAAAACACGAAAAATGTGCCCGACACAGAATGTGAAGCGTGGACACCAGTTTCGCCTCAAACCGAGCTACGACGGAAAAGTTATGGCCGATACAAAACAGGGACAGAAAGACGTTTTCACATAAAATGACGACTTTGAAGTCGGTTTAGAGTTTACGCGATTGGGGTTAAGGCTTTAGGTCACTAAGGGCTGGACTAACCCAATCACCACCCACGGCCACCCCAAGCAGTGGCGGTCAGCGGCGGCGTGGAGGCGGCAGCCGCCGCCGGCGGTGGTGATGGTTTGCTAAAAGAAAACGGCGATGAAAAGGGACGATCTCCCTAACGACCCTTGGGTCACACACACCCAACACCAAGTCCTAACAGGAACAGCCCCGCCCGTCGCAGCCACCGGACTGGTGGCGCACGGCGGCGGCGCACACCGCCGGCAGCCATGGCTGCAGCGGCGGCGGTGGTTTTGTGGTTATTCAACGAAAAGGAAAAACGAATGAACGGAAAGAAGACTTACCTCTCGTCGATGGCAACACAACCCAAACACAGCGAGACCCGACTCCCTTCATGACTCGCTCTTCGTCGTCTTTCTTCCACGCTCTCTCTCTCTCTCTCTCTCTCTCTCTCTCTCTCTCTCGCCGGCAAGGAACCACAGCGGCGTCGGCGGCTGCTGGTGGTGATCTCACGGTGGCAGCAAGGAAGAACTAAAGAACGATTAGGGTTTTTGGTGGCTGCTGTTTGTTTGCATCGAAGAAGAACAAAACGAGAAGGAAAAAGGTGTCGGTCCCTATATGGGCCGATCCCATGCACTCTTATACAAGAATGACACTTCTAGTCCCTCACTTTCAAACCCTTACACAACAAGTTAAGGTTTTTACCTATTTTACCATTTTCGGTCATCCCTGCTAAACCCCGTTAAAATATTCGTTAAGAGAAATTATTGAAACAATAAATAAACCAAAATAAATCCATAACGGGACACGGGCTTTACAACTCTCCCCCGCTTGAATTAGACTTCGTCCTCGAAGTCTACGTCCGCATATAGCTCCGGATAATTCTCCCGCATCTCAACCTCGGGTTCCCAAGTCCATTCAGAACCCTTTCGGTGTTGCCACTGGACTTTCACTAACTGGAATCTAAATTTCTCTGTACGCTTGGCGACATCCCTAACTGGAATCTAAATTTCTCACACCGACTAAAAAAATTTCTCGAATACTTTTCTTACCAACAAAACTCCTTCAAGAACACTGAAATTATGATCGGAAGAACACTCCAACAACTGGAATCATTCCTAGTCAAACGACTTCGGTTGTCTCCCAACCTTAGATATTCCATACATCCCGATTCAAGTTTCAAGCTCTAACCATTCTAAAGTTGCTCACCAATATACCCTACAGGATACTCGAATCCGATCATTCCTACCATTAACTGTCGATTAACTTCCACGAGTTCTAAAAGACTCCCAAATTTAATTTCACACGAATCATCAAACCAGTAAATTTATAATCACCCACGAAGGTCATTCCACCATAGCCATTCATCACAAGTGAGCATTCCAGGGTTACTACTACCATCACTATAATTATTTTAAAATCGACTACAATTCTCCGATTACACTAAAGGTGTTTGGCCTTAAGCCCAAAAGTCGACACCTAAATATACCACTTACCTCAAAAAGGTTACTGCGCATTTATTCTCTTAATTACAAAGGGCATCATTCCCTTAACCGATACTATTCGGCCTACAGTACCAACACGCATGGAATACCCAACCTTCCACCGTCGACGTATTTTCCACACTCGTTCTACGAAGCCAAGTTATGCCGTATCGAGGATACATCTCGGCGTCTACCTCCCAGGTAACTGTTCAATACTATAACCTCCTAGTGCCTACTGGAAAGTCAAGGTCATAAAACATAAATATCGGGGTCCCACCCCGAGATACCTAACCGACCATTACTAACGACTGACTATAATGCCTATGGATCCAATGCAATACAATATCCCAACAACATGCCTATCCCGGGATGACTCACTCACCAAGCATGTAAATACTCAACGTGCAATAATTGCAAAACAGTGCGACAAAAGCAACCCATCAACAAGACTCCACACCAAGCCATTAAAATCGGGCAATTGACCCATGACTATCTCCAAGTCAAAACCGAGCAAAATGCTCCACGCTTGCTAGACCCATAGGTCGGAAAAAAAATGTGTTTAAACAATGTTTAAGCAAGCAATACTCTAAATCAACATTAACCCCAAAACTCAACACTGGTTAAACAAAAGGGTTTTCCCAAAGGACTCACACCCTTATAATTCTCAAAATGACACATAACACTCAAAAGTGTATTTCTCAAATGGTTTACAAAAATTATTTACAAAATATTTTCAACACCAAGATTTTTCATCTCAAAAAGATCATATGCAATAAAAATACTATTACCAGGTCGGTAGTTACGCAAAAATGGACACGCCCGTCCCACGTAGGAGAATCATGTTGAAAACTCATTCCATTGCAGTTCAGTTTACTCACAAAACGCAAAACGTAATAAATAATTTCTTTTAAAACGAACCACCACAGTTCTGGTATGGATTGACTCATGACATGCACGCAAGGTAACTTCTTAATTTAAACGGTGTGCAACAATTTTCACACGTACTTCAAAAGAAGCCCAAGCGGCAATTTGCTCAAAATTATTTTCTGACCATCCAAATGGTATGGAACAAAGTTTACCAATCAAAATTTGTGCACGTCAGTTTATTATACAAAACAAGGAAACGATTCATAATTACACCTCAATCAAAACACAAAATAACTTGTGCAAGTTCCAAGTTTAAAGACAAACTAATTCGTTTCCATCATTTGAAAAATATCGACTAAAACATCATAAAACCTTAAATCGGGGTAGGCATGCAAACTGGTAACACTTCCATAAGGAATTTTCTAAAATCGTCATCACGAAGCATTTCCTCAACATTTCGTACTTTGGACATATAATTTCAAAACACCAAAGTTTAAAATGTATTTGTCAAAAATGCTCAAAATACTCGTTCCTTCCAAAGCAAAAGTTTTTAATTTCCCAAAAATAATCGGCAATTCTAAATTAACCGAATGTCAACAATCTACGCATTTATATTTTAAAAATATAACACATTGTAAACATATGCATGATATTCACAACACTAAAACACTCCTTTGACCACATGGTCTTTCATTCCGACAAGAAGGAACTAAAACAATTTCATGCATGACTCGTTTATCAAAATGTCGAGAACAAAGGTTACCCAAGTATGCATACCCCTAAGTCGATAAAGCGCATTTTCATGGAAATGATAATAAAACATTTAACTGACTAAAAGCGCACCAAACAACTCATTATGAAATGTTACCAAAATATTCTTCCATGCATCACTTAAGTCACGCATAAATCAATCCATACACTGAACTATTTGCAACAAAATACTTAGTAACACAAACTTCATGAACCTCAATGACTCTAAGTCAATAAAATAGCACCATACATTGTGCCCCCAAAGTCAAGTTGTTAAAAGCAAAATCAGGTATGAGACGCCAAAATCCCAAAAATCTCTTTCCACGGTAAAACCATAAACAACATTGTTTAACAAACTCATTTTAAACAATTCACCAGAATAGTTTTATACAGACATCGTGGAATGTAACTTTCCGTCTCAACTCTAACATATATGGAGGAGTTCCAATGCTAAAGTCACAAACCGTAGTCATTTGTCCATCATTTTAAACGCCACCAAAACACGGATATCATCTTACCCGAAAGAACCGTTGGAAAAATAACAAAATGAATAAATTCTAACAAAGTTTGCAACTCCCGTGATAAAACGGTTTCATGTACTTTCAAAACCATAGTTCGAAATCTTGTGTGTGCTGAACATTTCCCAAAATTCCAAAACACAATCCATAAAAGGATTGGAAACACAAGAATTAGTTAATGCAATTTATTTTCAAAATAAACTTTGTGCATGACTCAGTCGGCATTCGACGTCTCGACTCATACCCCTCCAAAACTCCCCGATCCACAATCGTCATCCGGACATTTAAACCTCTTAGGCAAGTTGGTAAATTACGTCAGATAATCCTTACGGTTTTTCCTCAATTCAAAGTCGGCTTAATAAGCCTATGCTTCTAGCACAACCGTCAATCTTGACCCGAAATGGCCTACTTAAAACAAACCTCATCCTTATCGTCACTCCAAGTGATTAATACTAGTTTAGAACCTTTATCACTACCCCCAACGATCATCACATCAAAGCAAATCAAGTACACACCTGTACTAGCAAGTTTACTATAGTTGTTCCTCCTTGTGATGGCTATTCTGGGTATATATTACAACGAGTTATTAGCACCCAATAACTCACACTAACAACGCTCGCGCTCAACCCCTTGGATTCCTCATGACTGTGCTTCCGGTAGTAGGAGCTCTACTACTACCTTCCACACCTATCATTGCTCGTTCCGAGTCCCATCTCGAAGTGCCCAAGTAGTTTCTCGCCGATAACTATACCCATGTACCCGCACCAGCATATGTACACACTCTTCCTAGCTCTCTAGGAATTCCACCCCAAAACACTACCCTTGCTACAACTAAATCCCTACTAGCCATAATGAGTTGCCTCGCGAATACCCCGTCACATGCAGCGTGAAACAAATATACATTCGAATACAAGATTCTATCCTAGAACGGTTAGACTCAAACAAGAGCTGCGCAATAGAACTAAATCAAATATTCTAAGGCTATGTGATTCTTACTGCATACAACCTATAGGGCATTCACTTAACAACCTAATATGACCAGCATTAATTCCTACTAGCAAACAATAACCCTACTGTACAGTGTAACCAACACAAGCAATCTAGCATGCATACCCTATGATCTAGAAAGCAATAAATACACTAAGTACTGTACCTTTTCCCTTGGCTCCGGCTGACTGTACACACTGCGCCCTCGATCACCGTTTCTCAAACGGGTTTTCCTTTCTTTTATTTCCCAAAATTTTTAAGAGAAGAATTTTATAGCCGCAAACTTGAGATCAAACACACCAAGATGTGTTTGATTCACTCAAGCTATGCTCTGATACCATCTGTAACATCCCAGGCCAACCGTACCAGATATTGTCCGCTTTGTCCGCACACCTGGACTCACGGTTTTAGAACGCGTCTGATAGGGGAGGTATCAAGTTCCTCTTATAAGACAACATTTGTTCCCCTCCCCAACCAATGTGGGAACTTACAATTCACCCCCCTTCGGAGCCCAGCGTCCTCGCTGGCACACCAGTCCGGTTCCCGGCTCTAATACCAAGTTGTAACATCCCAAAAATTACAATAAATTTGAACTTTTAAAATACCATTTTTAATAGGTTAAATCACAAGCGTTTAACTCCAAATAAACGTTTAAACAAAACCTCGTTAAGTTAAACGATCATCTCAAATAAAACAGCGGAACTGTACTAAGTTTAAAAATAAATAAATACGAAGGTCTTCTCAACGCGCCAGTGTGTACCGTCACGCCTTACTGCCACTCGCACCTGAAACAGTAATTTTATAGGGAAAGGGTAAGCACGAAGCTTAGTGAATTCAAACACTAACATAGGATAGCAACCATATGAACACTACCCCTAACCACAGATAAATACAATTAATCCACACATGCCAGTTCAATAACATATCCTAAACAGGCAACTCATACAACAACAACGGTATATATATATATATATATTAAACCATCGGTCTCCCCGATTATACAACACTCGTGTAGGCATCCCTCGGTCTCCCCGAGTTCATCCCACACTTGTACACAATCCCTCGGTCCCACCGACTACTCGGTCTCCCCGAGTTCACACAACACTTGTACACAATTCCTCGGTCCCACCGAGCCCTCGGTCCCACCGATATGTATATAACACTCATTTATACTAGGCATTAATTCAACCTAGTACTACGTACCACAATTCAGCTAGCACACACAACAATTTAGCTAATACACACAAACTACCGTAATGTACATATAATCCCTATTCTACGCAGTGAGGGAACTCACCTCGATAAGCAACGCAGATGTCCACAAACAGCAATACGAGCCCGCCACTCCAACTCACTTCTTTCCACCTAAAGAAGTGCTACCAAGTGTCAACACGAAGCCCCAACCCTCAAAAGTAAACATAAGACTAAAAGAGTGACATTTCAGCTTTTCGATCTAAACTGCAGGTCTGTTCGGGACCTGCTTATCCCCCTCTAGACCCACTAATCCAGATATTAAGTCCCACAAATAGGAGGGTCTAGGTCTTAGCTTTCCAAGTTCATATTATACGCGTTCTAACGATTTTCTTAGAATTTTATACAATTATTCTAAGATTGAAACGTAAAGCTGGCAAATTCAGACCTGCTGCAAAAACGCCCACTTTGAACCTAGTTAGAGGCCTAACCAGGTTTTTTCCAAAACACAAAAAATGTGCCCGACACAGAATGTGAAGCGTGGACACCAGTTTCGCCTCAAACCGAGCTACGACGGAAACGTTATGGCCGATACAAAACAGGGACAGAAAGACGTTTTCACATAAAATGACGATTTTGAAGTCGGTTTAGAGTTTACGCAATTGGGGTTAAGGCTTTAGGTCACTAAGGGCTGGACTAACCCAATCACCACCCACGGCCACCCCAAGCAGTGGCGGTCAGCGGCGGCGTGGAGGCGGCAGCCGCCGCCGGCGGTGGTGATGGTTTGCTAAAACAAAACGGCGATGAAAAGGGACGATCTCACAAACGACCCTTGGGTCACACACACCCAACACCAAGTCCTAACAGGAATAGCCCTGCCCATCGCAGCCACCGGACTGGTGGCGCACGGCGGCGGCGCACACCGCCGGCAGCCATGGCTGCAGCGGCGGCGGTGGTTTTGTGGTTATTCAACGAAAAGGAAAAACGAATGAACGGAAAGAAGACTTACCTCTCGTCGATGGCAACACAACCCAAACACAGCGAGACCCGACTCCCTTCATGACTCGCTCTTCGTCGTCTTTCTTCCACGCTCTCTCTCTCTCTCGCCGGCAAGGAACCACGGCGGCGCCGGCGGCTGCTGGTGGTGGTCTCACGGTGGCAGCAAGGAAGAACTAAAGAACGATTAGGGTTTTTGGTGGCTGCTGTTCGTTTGCGTCGAAGAAGAACAAACGAGAAGGAAAAAGGGGTCGGTCCCTATATGGGCCGATCCCATGCACTCTTATACAAGAATGACACTTCTAGTCCCTCACAGTCTAACCCTTACACAACAAGTTAAGGTTTTTACCTATTTTACCATTTTCGGTCATCCCTGCTAAACCCCGTTAAAATATTCGTTAAGAGAAATTATTGAAACAATAAATAAACCAAAATAAATCCATAACGGGACACGGGCTTTACACAATATGCTCAAGGCACCCCAGGTGACTGAGAATAGGGATGTTACTGCTGCACCAAAGGTGGCTGAGAATAGGGCTGATAGTGTTGCTCAAAAGGTGGTCCCACCTAAACTGCGGGGAATTCTTAAAACGCCGGCACCTTCCAAAGTTGAGGTTCACCCCTCGGCGCTGCTTGCTAGAGTGAAACGAAATGTTCCTATTGTCACGTCTAACTCGTTTTCATCTCTTATGATGGATACGGATCATTTGGCCAAAGAAAGTTTTCGTATGAGGCTTGAAGGTGGTGATTCTGATACCACGAATGTTGCTTCGGAACCCCGGGTGTTGGGTGTGCATGACACCACCTCCTTTTCTTCCCAATGTTAAAAGTCGGTGCATGGAATGTTCGTGGGCTTAACTCCATGATCAAAAAACGGGAGGTAAAGTCGTTTATTCATTCTAATAGGATTTCTTTGTGTGGTGTGTTAGAGACGCATGTTTACTTGTCGAATCTTGATGCTGTCATGAATAATATTTTTGGTTCGTGGTCTTGGGTATCAAATAATGCCCTAAATAATTATAATACTCGTATTGTTATGGGTTGGGACCCAAGGGTGTTTGACATCACCATTATTGCTATTATGGGTCAAGTAGTTCATTGCAAGGTTCATGTCAAAGGGAAGTTGCTGGCTTTTTTTGTCTATAATTTATGGAGAAAACAATATGGTTCAACGTGGGGAACTGTGGCGAGACCTTCGTAGGTTTGCTATTGTGGCTAATCAGGAGTCATGGCAGCTATTAGGAGATTTTAATACTTATCTTTACCCTAATGAAAGTGATGGTGGATGCTCTCGGCAAAGTGGTAAAATGGAGGAGTTTGCGGAATGTGTCGGGGACATTGATCTATTCGATATGCATGCAACGGGTATCTTCTATTCTTGGGCTCAAAAACCTTTGCATGGAGGAGGTATTGTTCGTAAACTAGATAGAGTAATGATTAATGAGCATTTTCATGATACGTTTCTTCAATCCTCAGCTCACTTCCTCCCAAGGGGAGTTTCAGATCACAGTCCGATGGTAGCGACTTTTGATGGAGGTTGTGTCAAAGGTAAACGGCCATTTAAATTTGATAATTTTGTGACCAATCATCCAGAGTTTATGCAGATTGTTGATGATCATTGGAATATGCGAGTTGTCGGAACATATGCCTTTCAGCTTGGTTCGAAACTGAAAGCTCTTAAGATCCCACTTCGTATGTTACGTTCCTCGCATGGGAGTCTTTCGAAAAAAGTTGATGTTTTGCGGGTGGAGGTGGATGCTATCCAATCTGTAGTGGATGTTGATCCCCATTGCTTGGTTCTTCGAGATGACCTTGCTCATATTCTCACGGCTTTTCAGAATGCTTTACAAGATGAAGAGCAATATCTTCGGCAACGCGCAAAGGTGAGGTGGATTCAGGAGGGTGATTTGAATACCGCGTTTTTCCATAAGGTGGTTAAGGAGAAACGGCATTGTAATCTGATCACTTCGGTTGCGGACTCCCAGGGTTTGATGGTGTTTAATGAAGATGTTGGACCTGCTTTTGTATCTCCTTTTCGTTCTATTCTGGGGGAACGGGATGTGTTGGTTAGACCCATGTTACCTCCAGACTTATTTGTTAATAAGTTAACTGTGGCTGACGCAAACTTTATGATCCGGTCAATTACAAAAGATGAGGTAAAGGAGCGGTATTTGATATTGGGGATGATAGAGCTCCAGGTTCAGATGGGTTCACGGCGAAATTTTTTAAGTCTGCTTGGGATACTGTTGGACGCGATGTGGAAATGGCTGTCCAGGACTTCTTTTATAGAGGTCGATTGGCTAGGGAACTGAATCACACGCTAATCTGCCTGATCCCAAAGAAGCCGAATGCATCATCTGTTAGAGACTACAGGACTATTTCCTTATGTAATGTAATTTATAAATGTATCTCTAAGATACTTTCTTGGTGTCTAAAGGATTTTCTTGATGTGTTGGTGAGCTCCAATGAGTCGACCTTCATTCCGGGAAGGAGGATCTCTGATAACATAATGATGGCACACGAGATCATGTCGGGTTATGGAAGACAGGATGGGCCTCCTAGATGTTCCTTGAAAATTGATATCCAGAAAGCGTACGATTCTATTGATTGGGGTTTTTTGTCGAACGTTTTGGTAGCTATGGGATTTCATCCTATCATGCATCATTGGATTATGGAGGTTGTTTCTACAACATATTCAATTGTGGTGGATGGTGAATCCTTTGGTCATTTCAAAGGGGCTCGGGGAATTCGACAAGGATGCCCATTATCTCCATATTTATTCACTTTGGTGATGGAAACTTTCACTTGCTTGTTTCGCAAACAGGTTCTTGAGGATCCCAGTTTTCGGTTTCATAAGGGTTGTGGTAGTTTATTGTTGAATCACCTTTGTTTCGCTGATGATCTTATGGTTTTTTGTAGGGGCGACGTTCCATCGATCAAAGTGGTGAAAAAAGTGCTTGATAGTTTTGGGGAAGTATCTGGATTGTGGCCCAATATGGAAAAGAGTTCTATATATTGTTCCAACGTGAAGCATTCTACCATGCAAGAAATCACAAATGTTTTACCATTTCAGATTGGATCCCTTCCTTTCAGATACCTTGGTGTGCCTTTATCGTCGAAAAAATTGTCTGTTGCGGATTTTGACCCTCTTATTGCTAAGGTAAGAGCGCGGATTCTTAATTGGAAGTCGAAATTCCTTTCTTTCGGTGGACGATTACAACTTATAAAGTCGGCGTTGGAGTCATTGCAATTATATTGGATGATGATTTTCACTTTACCGTCGGCGGTTGTGCATAAATTGGAAAGTCTTTTCCGAGATTTTCTATGGGCTCATGGAGAGTCGGCTAAAGGGAAAGCGAAAGTGGCTTGGGATGAGGTTTGTAGACCCAAGGAGGCGGGAGGTTTGGGTTTAAAGAAACTTTCGGTGTGGAACCGGGCCTTGCTTGTTTCTCATATCTGGGATGTGTTAAGTAAGAGGAAATCGATTTGGGTGTCTTGGACCTATCAACACCGTCTGCGTCACTCTCATTTCTGGAATGTGATGATTTCCGCTAACTCTACTTGGCTTTGGCGACGACTTTTAGCTTTACGAGAACAAGTTCGGCCGTTTTTTGTGCATGTGGTGGGTAATGGCGAGATGATTAATGCTTGGGAGGATAAATGGCTTGATCATGGATGGTTCCTCTAACCTATCTACGGTTGCGGATGTGTTACCCAGACTACATCAGGTATGGCCGAATACTTGGATCACTAGTTATGCTCCGCTTTCTAATGTTCCTGTCCCAAGTCTATATACTAGTGTTAAAGATCGCCTCATGTGGAAAATTTTGCATGGAACTCTTGTCAAGTTCTCGGTTTCTGAGGTGTGGCGCTCATTGTTTGTTTCGTACCAGAAAGCTTTCTGGTATAATTTTTGTTGGTTTCCACAACACATCCCGAAGCATTCTTTTTGTTTGTGGTTAGCTATTCGACGAAGGCTCCCGACCCAAGACCGTGTGAGTTTGTGGTACCCACAAGATGCGCTGTTGCGGTGTGCTTTTTGCCAAGCTTGCATGGATGATCACGATCATTTGTTTTTTCAATGCTCTTATTCCTCTCAGGTTTGGTCGATATTAAAACTGGATGTGGGATATTCTGGTCAAAATCGATGGGATCTCATTCTTGAAGATATGGAGATTGGTCGGTGGAAACCGGGTGACTCTCGGAAATGGCTTCTCTTTGCGACGACTATTTACTTCATATGGCAAGAGCGTAATGGGCGATTATTCTCTAAAAAATTGCGTAATCCAGACCAGCTTATTGGAGAAATAAGAAAGTACGTCACTATGAAACTGGTGACTGGAAACAGGATGCGTGGTGCGACAACGTGATTTCTGATGGAGTGCATCTTTTGGCTTTCTTGGTGCTTCTGGGTGTATAGGGATGCACCTATTTGGTTTTGCATGTATTTTTGCTCTATTAGTCTTTGTATGTTTTGGTTCCTTATTTTGTGGTACATTATGTCTAGATTCGGTTTGTGCTTTTTAGTTGGCCTTCTCTCTCCATTTTGGGTTTGTCCTTTATGGTGGGTGAGGCTCTTTTTCGGGAGGGAGTCCCTCGCCATGTAGGTGTATTGTTCTTTTTTTTCTATATATTTGCCAGGAGTTCACCTCCTTTCCAAAAAACAATATAGGAATCTACCTCATGTGTCTCAGTTGTTGTTCCAGCTTCAGTCTCCTCAGCATCATTGCTCATCAGACACATCTTACTAAAAGCAGCAGTTTCCTCTTCTTCCTCATCATCTGTCTTGTCCAGCCAATACTCTTCCCCTGCCAATAGTGCCTTGCCAAATTCATTTTGCTTTGCCAGTAACATTTTATTCTTGAATAATCATAATCTCGCACTTTCGGTTTCCAGCATTCTTTGGCGAAGTGCCTAGTCTTCCCACAATTGTAACACTTCTGCTCTTCACTCTTTTTCTCAACAAATTTCTTCTCATCAAACTTCTTACTCTCCTCTTTTCTATCCTTAAACCTTTTCTTTGACTCTATATGATCCTTATGCTCAAAGTATTTAGACCATGAAGAATATCGCTGATTGTTGGATCATGTCTTCTTAACAAATCTCTTCTGAAAAGCTCTTGTTAGTAGAATCATGGTCTGTTTTAAACTTTCATCCTCATCCAACTCATCACTATCTAATCCACCATTTTATGAATCTGCACACTTACTTTCCCTTTTAACTGTATGCTTCCCAGACTTGTTAGTTAACAGAGCAATAGGAATTGTCTCATCTTTCATCTCTTTCTTTTCCACTTTCATTTCCTTCTTCTCTTTCTTCTTCTTCTTCTCTCTCTTTTCATCAGCATCATCTTCATCTTGTTTGAGCATCTCAAACATTTCTTGCAAAGGTAGTTCACTCAGTTTTGAATGTTGTTTCATCCTATGAGAATATTTCTTCCACTCAGGTTGGAGAACACTCAAAAACTTCACATTATTTTCAATTACAGTCTTTGTGATCATATGTCGGTTCAATTCCTTCAAAATTGTTGTGAACCGATCATAAGTGTTATCAAGTGATTCACCTTCCTTCTGCTTAAAATTCTCATACTTGTTTATCACATTTTTTACATCCTCATCTGATTCTCAATTGCTGAACCTTGATATAGTTTTACCAACTCATCAAACATGGCCTTTCCTGTCTCATTCAGACTATCAACCTTTAGATAAATGTCGTTTGTCAAAGCTTACATTACCAATGATCTTGATGCTTTGTCGGCATTATATCTCTTCAGTTCATTACCAGTATAATTCTCAGGAAGAATAGGAGTTTTTATAATTTGTCCTTCGGCTGGACCTGGGTTTTCCTCATAAATAGTTTCCAGTGGACCTTCCAACAAGGATTTACGAATGAAATCTCCATTTTCTTGCCTTTCAACATAATCCAAGAATCTATCTTTCCAAATCTTAAAGTCCTTAGGGAATAAAACGAGAGGTTTACCCTTTGATCCAATTACCAACATGTCCCTAGTCGTCATTGTGTTATTACTTGTAAACGATCTTTAAACAATCTTGATCAGAAAGAAATAACACCAACCCACTGTTTGATTGCACACCAAAACTTTCAGAAAAATTTATCGCACAAAACACCCACGATAAAATTTTGTCTCAAGGTTATCGCTCACCAAACGTGCGACAACTACTGTTCACCCTAGTTATCGCACACCGAAGGTACGATAACCACTGTTCACTCACGGTTATCGAATGGCAAGGTGTGGTAAAAAGATCTCATAATTTTATCGCACGATAAGGGCGCGATAAAATGCTAGAGATAACAACCAAACATGAAGCGTACGACAATGATGAACACCGTAGCCTGCGATAACTATGAACTCAGATTCAAAATCCAAGTTTTTCCTCAAATCGATTCCAAACTCTTTGAAACTTGGTAGGGTAGTGCGCGAGGTGTACTTGAACACTTTTAGTTCTTGGTGTATGGCCATGAAACCAACATAACACAAAATTTAATGCCAAAACAGTAGGTAGAAAGCTTTTTCACGAAAAAACAACAATCTAACAATCTAGTTCGAATTCTGATGAATTGGTGGAATCAATCACTCAGAATCACTCCAGGAACAAAACTGAATCAATCCTAATCCATCTAGAACATAGAATCGATCCAAATCAATGAAAATCGTCCTAAAATGTCCAACTCTCAAAAATAGCTTAAAAATCGTGAAAAACTATGTGTAATCTGATCTGATTGCTTGGTCTGAAACCAATTGTGATGTAACATCCCAGGCCAACCGTACCAGATATTGTTCGCTTTGTCCACACACCTGGACTCACGGTTTTAAAACACGTCTAATAGAGGAGGTATCAAGTCCCTTGTAAGGCAACTTTTGTTCCCCTCCCCAACTAATGTGGGATTTTACAATCCACACCCCTTGGGAGCCCAACGTCCTCGCTGGCACAATAGTCTGGTTGCCAGCTCTGATACCATCTGTAACATCCCAGGCCAACCGTACCAGATATTGTCTGCTTTGTCCACACACCTGGACTCACGGTTTTAAAATACGTCTGATAGGGGAGGTATCAGGTTCCTATTATAAGGAAACCTTTGTTCCCCTCCCCAACCAATGTGGGATCTTACAATCCACCCCACTTGGGTGCCCAACGTCCTCGCTGGCACACCGGTTCGGTTCCTGGGATGATAAAAAATTTCACAGTCATAATCTTTAAGCAACTCCATCTACCTTTGTTGTCTCGTATTCAGTTCCTTTTGATCGAACAAATAATTTAGACTCTTGTGATCAACATAGATTTAGCACTTCACCCCATATAAGTAGTGTCTCTAGATTTTCAATGCAAACACCATCGCTGCCAATTCCAAGTCATGCGTTGGATATCGCTTCTCATGATCCTTTAACTGACGAGTGGCATATGCTATAACTTTCCCTTGTTGCATTAATACACAACCAAGTCCTAACTTGGATGCATCACTATAAACCCCAACCTTTTCAAGGTGATTCTGACCCAGTGAAGGTAATGAGGTAGATACGAGAGAAATAAGTCGTATTCAAAATCAGAAAATGTGCAGAAGAAGACAAGGTGACATATGGGTCGGCGATGCTCAAATCAGAAGCCCTTTCTTGGTGGGAAATAGTCTCTAACTTAAGAGGGGACGAGGCGGTGGCAAGAATGGCATGGGATGATACAGATGGTATCAGAGTCGGGAACCGGACTAGTGTGCCAGCGAGGACGTTGGTCTCCCATGGGGGTGGATTGTAAGATCCCACATTGGTTGGGGAGGGGAACAAAGGTTGCCTTATAAGAGGGACTTGATACCTCCCCTATCAGACGCGTTTTAAAACCCTGCGTCTAGGTGTGGACAAAGCGGACAATACCTGGTACGGTTGGCTTGGGATGTTACATGTGATCCTAGAGACAAGTAATCAATAACACAATATTATGCCAATCGTCATCCCTCATCTCCAAATGTATAAGTACAATATGTAGAGAGAGTTTACAATGAAGAGCTAAGCATGAACTCATTAGGAAATAAGCTAACAAGAACTATTTATACCTATTCTATGATATTACAAAATAGTTCCCTCAACTTGATACAATCATATATTTTTGGCACTAACAGTTTTTTAGCGTGCACAATTCTACTTCTAATCGAAGTTTGTGTTAATGATCATTTTAAAATTTAGATGACGATGGATGCATTGGAGTATATTGGTTGGAATGAATCATCTAGTGGCAAAGCAAAAAGACTTAGGATTAAAGATTTTGAAGAAAAGGGAAGAAGATATAGGAGAAAAACTGACAATTTAGAAGAGGAGAAATCTATGCTTCAGCAGTATTTGGAACAACTTAGAGATGAAAAGAAAAGAGTAGAAAATACCTTTAAGCCTAAACTTTTTCAAGTGTTTGAGAAGAAAAGAAAATAATCGGATGAGTTATGGAGAGATGAAATAAGATCTTTTTTTTTGGAAAGGAGGCAGAACTCCTGGCAAACAATAATAACGAAAAGGAAAAGGGGTACACCTAGATGGCGAGGGAAACCCTCCCAAAAAGGAACTCCAACCAAAGGAGAGGACAGACCCAAACCAAGGCGGAGAACCCAACTAGAAAGCAGAAAACACCATTACAACCCAATAATAACCAAAGAACAACAAGCCAAAAATAACAAAGAGATGTAGACACCAACCACATAATAAACAAAATATCAAAAAACCTAGCAATAATCAGCAATACCCAACGGAATAAATCAGCCATCAAATTCTGAAACCCCATCATTATCTTCCATGTCTTTCGAGGTGATATCCCGGGCCTCCTCCCATCATTCGAAGATCAACCACCCATTGAACCTCAGTCACCAATTGAGTAGCTGAAATAAGATCTTTAGTAACAAACAATCAACATCTTCAACAACGGATCTCTGAACTGAAGAAAGACGATGATACAAAGAAACTTGGAGAAAAAACAAAAGTTGTGGAGGATGAAAACTTTGAATTGAAAAGAAAATTTTATGAGTTTGAAAAGAATTTTGCAAAGGACAGAGAAGAATTTGAAAAAGAAAGAAATACTTTTGCAACCGAAAGAAAAGTTTTTATACAAAAGTTTTCTGATTTTTCAAGAAAAATTATGGAGGAAAAGAAAGTTGTTGAGCTTAAATGTTTTAACTTTGAAAGCAAGTTGTGGACATTGAAAAGGTTTTGACAACTGAAAGAGAAAAGTTCGAAATTGAACGAAAATCTATCGATGCAAAGAATGTTGAGCTTTCATTGAAGATATATGATTTGGAAAAGTTGTTAGAAAGTGAAAGAAAAGCTTTTGATGACTAAAACAACATTTTTGAGAAAACGAATATGGGAGTTTTCACTGAAATGTCCAATAAGAGTAAGAGTTTGGAAAAGGATTTTGAGCTTGAAAGAAAATACTTCGAGGTTGAGATTTTAAAACTTACAAGAGATTCAAATATGATCTTCAAAAGACATTTAATTTGTTATCCAAAGAAAGAAGTGTGTTGTTTACCAAAGTTAAAGAACTTGAAGACAAAAAATTTAAGTTGAGTTGTCTGGACAAACAAGTCCTAATACTATTGTTCAGTCTCCATATAATGACTCAACTGATTTTGTTTTCATGTAAAATTGCTTCAAGTTCACTTCCAAAAAATATTTCATCAAAGATTTCTTGTAAATCAATTGGGTTTTCAAAGGATCAGATTTGTCCTTCTAATCTTTTCAACAATCCTCTGTTTGATAATTTACATAATAGTTTTTTAAGCCTGAAGAAAATCATGATTTTAAAAGGGTGAAAATGGTTTGGAAAGTGAAATGATCTACTCTTGAAAAAGATGTTCCAAAATCACCTGATCCTGAATCCAATGCCAATAAGAACAATGATTTTCAAGGTAAGTCATTTCATAAATCTGATGTTGTTTATTAAAGTCCTTAGGGAATAAAACGGGAGGTTTACCCTTTGATCCAATTACCAACATGTCCCTAGTCGTCATTGTCTTATTACTTGTAAACGATCTTTAAACAATCTTGATCAGAAAGAAATAACACCAACCCACTGTTTGATTGCACACCAAAACTTTCAGAAACTTTTATCGCACAAAACACCCACGATAAAATTTTGTCTCAAGGTTATCGCTCACCAAACGTGCGACAACTACTGTTCACCCTAGTTATCGCACACCGAAGGTACGATAACCACTGTTCACTCACGGTTATCGAATGACAAGGCGTGGTAAAAAGATCTCATAATTTTATTGCACGATAAGGGCGCGATAAAATGATAGCGATAACAACCAAATCTGAAGCGTACGACAATGATGAACACCGTAGCCTGCGATAACTATGGTTTTGGAACGTTGGATAAAGGAAATGATTTCTTCGCCGTC
The DNA here is from genome assembly GCA_033807775.1 of Saussurea involucrata. Lineage (NCBI taxonomy): Eukaryota > Viridiplantae > Streptophyta > Magnoliopsida > Asterales > Asteraceae > Saussurea > Saussurea involucrata. The sequence continues at coordinate 26,480,665 of CM066312.1, forward strand.
TTTTTCGGTTTCGATCAATGGTGACGTGTATGGTTTTTTCAAGGGTCGTAGAGGTCTTCGTCAAGGAGACCCCCTCTCTCCCTATCTTTTCACAATTGTTATGGAAGGTTTTGCACAGATTTTCAAACAATGCATTGATGAGGCTGCATCATTTGGGTATCACAAAGGATGCCAGGAGTTGGGATTGACGCATTTATGCTTTGCGGATGACTTGTTTGTCTTTACAAGATGTGATGTACCTTCGGTGGAAATCATAAAAAAGGCGTTACATTTGTTCAAAATCCGATCGGGACTCTCTCTATTACCGAAAAGTGAAGTCTTTTTTGGTAATGTTGCCCCACAAACGCAAGAGGCTATTTTGGAATGCCTTCTGTTTCGCAAAGGAACGTTCCCAATTCTTTATTTGGGTGTTCCCCTCTCCCCTAAGCGGCTTAAATCCTTGGACTTTGGTGGTTTGATTTCTAAGGTACGTATGCGAATACAAAACAGGAAAACAAAATTTCTCTCGTTTGGTGGTAGGAAGCAACTGGTACGGTCGGTGTTGCAATCTTTACAACTCTATTGGATGGCGGTTTTTGTCCTACCTTCGGGAGTTGTTCATGAGCTAGAGGGACTCTTCCGAAGGTTTTTGTGGGCCCAAGGGGGTGATCCGAAGGGTAAGTGCCGAGTTGCATGGAATGATGTATGTGCTCCATATCTGAATGGTGGTCTTGGGTTTAAGCGCTTATCAACATGGAATAGGGCCCTCCTAGCAAAGAATTGTTGGGATCTCCTTTCTAAACGATCATCTTTATGGGTGCGATGGGTATATGTACATTGTATTCGTTCCACTCAGTTTTGGCTGTCACGATACTCCTCTCGTTGGTCTTGGGTGTTGACAAAAATCATGGACCTTCGGCCCCATATTCGTCGGTTTTTATGGTTCGAAGTGGGGGATGGGAAGGATATAAATGCTTGGGAAGATAATTGGCTGTCTTGTGGGCCTTTATCTTCTATTGTTACTTATCGAGTTGCAAGTTCGATTGGCATTACGGATTCTTCCTCGGCTCGAGATTTGATTTTGGCCACTCAAGGTGTTTGGCCGAATGATTGGCTGATGCGATATACGGACCTTAATTCAGCCCCTATTCCGCCTTTGTATGATCAGGTTAGTGATAAACTTTGTTGGAGGAATTTGCTTGGGGATGATGTTGATTTTACAGTTCAGGAGGCTTATCGGACCCTTGATGGACCACGTGCAACTGTTCCTTGGTGGGGCTCGGTTTGGTTTAAGGGACACATACCGAAACATGCTTTTTGTATGTGGTTAGCATGCCTTCGACGTCACCCCACTCAGGATCGTATTTGGTAATGGAAACATGATCCGCCTGACATGAGGTGTGTTTTTTGCAAACTTTGTATGGACTCACATGATGTAACGACCCGGTTTCCCATAAAATGCAACAAATAACATATATTGCATAATATCGCTACATTCATAATAATAAAAGATACAAAATAAATCACATACGGTCCCTTCAGTCTCGAAACTACTAAATACATAATTCTTCCTAATCATCAATAGTCACCAAATGCGTCCTTTCCTTTGCCGCTATAAATTCCTCAACCTGGAATACATATTATTGAAAACAAAATGAGGGTTAGACCAAACGGTCTAGTGAGATAATCCCTGTCATTTCAAAATCGTTATAAAACCTTTTTATATGAAACCATATTTCAAAATAGTTTATATAAAACCATTGTCACACATATATATCACTCGTAATTAAATACCACATATATCACACGTATATAAATACCACATCAAGACTCGTGCATCGTGCTCAACTCATCCTCATTCCTCATTCCCATGGCCATATTAGTTGGTTGCAAGCCAACTAATAATTCAACAACGATGTACGGCAATTACAGCCAACAACGCAGTACGACAATTACGACCAACACTTCCGCCGACTATTAGTTTCGGCTAACGTATACTCGTGTAGTGCAATGCTTACATAAATATAATATCTCATTATATTATATTTAAAAACATAATCACACTATTAACACATTCTCAATCATATCTCTATATATGATATAACCACGTCATCACACATATCCATCTCATATACATATATAAACACACACACACATATATATATATATATATATATATATATATATATTCCACACATTCTCGATCTACACATATCCATCTCATATATATAAACACATATATATGTACCCCAGTTGAAAATGTTTTAAAGTAAAACTCACCTGAATTGTAGTCGCGTTACTCTAATAAAAGTCGTAAGATTCTTCGTCACCAACTTCACGGAAATCTGAAATACCCATATACATACAGTACTGGTATTAAACTACTGTTCAGGACTCTGAATGACTAAGAATATTAATTAACCCAAAATCCTCTTCTGCTATCGCAACTAACTAAACATGAGAATCCCTTATCGCAATGAACAGTGATTATCGCAACCCACAACTGCGATATTACCCTTTATCGCAACCAACTATTGCGATATTCTTCTTTATCGCAACCAACAGCTGCGATACCTAACTTCCTCGCAACCCACTGTTACGATTCACATCATTGTCGCAACCGACTGTTGCGATAACTATGAAAGTCGCAACCCACTATTGCGATTCTTATGAAGTTCATAATTGTCTCAGTCCACTGTGTTCATCCTAAACCCAGAAAATTGCAGTTTTAAGCCATGAATGATTCTGATATTTTGCAGATATGCTTAAGACTATAAATAACAACTATCCATAAACTTAGTTTTCCCAAAACATCCATATTTCATAAAAACCCATTTGTATACTCATCTAGCAAACTTTAAGAAATTAACCACATAAAAGAAGGAATTATATAGAATTGTTACCTCTTGTTTCCTTGATGTGAATCCTAAACTTCAGCTGCAAATAATAGGATTCCTTCTTCTCCTTGACCTTTCTCTTTCTAAATTCTCTATCTCGCTCTCTTGCCGTGAACACCAACTACACACACAAATAAATAAATAAATAAAAATATCTAGTCTTTCTTTTTCTTCTTACTGAGATAAACCTACATACATACACACTTATACTTTAAATATCTTAAATTCTTAGGTGAGTGACACCTCACTCTTTTATCCAAAAGAGACGGTTTGTGTGAATAATATCTTCACACTTACCAAATAAACCTCAAACTCCTCTTAATTGGCAAAACATACCCTTAAGCTTCCAAATTAAAATTAAAACTTACCCCTTAACTTCTAACTCTATAAAATACTTTATAAAACTAATCCCAAATCCACATCGAACTACATTAATAAAAATAAATAAACCAATGATATACCCGGTTATTACAACATCGACGGAATTCAGTTAAACGAAAAGGTATGAACACCTAGTTTTCACTTATTACATCATACTCAATCAAAACCATATATTCCGCTATCTTAAAATAAGATCATCCCTCCATTTTCTTTTCCACTTATAGTCAAAACTAATAACCATTTGATGAACAAATATGATATTCTCAAATATCACTCAAACATCAATAATTTCAATCTCATATGAAAATACCACATCTTTAATACAACGGTAACCACCAACTCATTAATACTAACCACACTTTACACACATCATCATCCGTAATTTACTCGATTATTCCATCCCACAAAGTCGACTCAAATTTTAAAATAATCATAATCGAAATTTTCTGCCGAATCACCCAATAATCAAATCCCCCGAATATTCAAAAATAACTCAATAGATCACTTATATCACAAAAAGAAATAACTTATACCCACGTGAAATTAATCCAAATAACACCACATTTTATGCTTGCTCAGAACATTTACCACGCTAATACTACTTTTAACTCCAACAGTCTTTCACGACAAACGTCGTGTTCTACACTTTTAGAATACTAACTCAAAAACATAAACATACACTTTCCATATAAAACTTGCTTAGAAATTACAATCTATTTCTTATACTCTTCCATAAATCACAGAATCCACTTGGAGTATCACCTTAACCCGCAGTTAAACTTTTCTCCATAGACTATACACAACTCTATCGTCGCTTCTTTAACCCAAAATACGTCTAAGACAGACAACACTCTCTTGCATGAATTACACCGATCACGAACCATAGATAACAATTGATTCTCACACTTGCCACAACATCACTCTTGCACTACTACCATGTCCTATCCAATGGTCCTTCATCCTGAGCATTACATTTGACTACTTTCTTCCACTCTCTTCTCAATATAAAACATGTTTCCCCAAGGACAGCTCACTAGGAGGTGCTCACCCACGAGCTAGCTTCCTTTCACTTCCAAACCAACCGCACACGCCCAAGTTCAATGATTACCATACTTAACCAACAATTTCACCACACCTTATACCAGGAACTTAACCGAGTTAATCCGAAATCACACTCAATGCTTGAAACAACCACACACTTTAACGGTAATACTCCACTCCTTAGCTAACCATCTACTGCCACTCCCTTCTCTTATTCTTGAATAATAATACTACGCACCACTTAGACATCCATGCCTCTCCACCTATACTTTTGTCACATCTGAACAACTTATAAACAAAATCCCGAGCAAAGGTTTCCACTTACACTCACCACATATCATCACTAATCCATCACTTATCCTTACAAAAATTCATTACTACCACACACTACTATTATTCTTTACACTTAGGCCATCATACTTCACATATTAACAAAATCAGAACAACAGTAATTAAGCACACCCATCACACTTCATAACGGAACCCACTTCATCCAAAGCTTCATAACCAACTTATACCCCACCGTTCTCACTTGAGGAAAAACACAAGACTTTTCATAGTGCAAAATCAAATTTTCAACCTATCCCAGTATCCAGACTCATCGCCGATAACATTACATCGAGTAACGTAACGCTACTTATTACCATTCCACCACAAGGATTTACTTCGACCCTTTCAAATCTTACCGTAAATAAAATCATTCTTACATAACCAAGCAATAGTTCAAACTACAATCATACCGACATTCCGAATTCAAAAGCTCGACTCCACATAAGGGTATTGCACAGTGGTCTCAACTTTTCATCACCTTATTAAGCCAGGTACGGCATTCACCTTACAAAGCCAGACACGACATTCATAAATGTTCTCTACTGTGCAACCCGACTCCACACATAGTAACGATATCACAACAGCATGCAATAAACAATTACGTAGAAATGAACATATAAATAACTCGCATGCTTTAATAAACGTTTTCACATCACGTAATATAAAACCTTTCAAAAAATTTAACCTGGTCAACATGCTCGTAACCATAAACAGTTATGAAAACCTTTCGTAAAACCTTTCATTCTTATAAAGAAGGTAAGGGAACTTACCTTAGCCTTAGCATTTCGACGCACGCTCCGAAATACACTTAAGTTCAAACCGAACACCTAAATTGGCGCCACCAAAAATGGTGTTAAACTATCTAATTGCATCCCCAAAATATTCCCAAATCAGTTCTAAGGCTCATAAATCGATATTTTAGATATCATAAACATTAAGAACCAATAACCATCATTTTAAACAACATAAAACCCATCCAATCCATTTATGATTCACCACTTTTTATCTCCAAAACTCAAAAACTTAATCCATGGGAAAAAAAAATATTATCAAGCAATCATGATGAAACTTCTTACTGATTTGATCAAAATTTATAAGGAATCAATCCCAAAATCATTTGTCTTCTTTCTTATGGATTAAAACTCATCCAACAATTGGATTATCAAATCCCCAACCATAAACTTGCCTAATCAACATAGAGAAGAAAAGAAGAAGAAAGCAAACCTTGAAGAAGATGACTCAAACCATGCTACAACTCTTCCTTTACACTTCCACTTGAATTTGCTAACTATCGAAAACTTTAAATCAATCCCTCAACAATTTTTTTTAACCTCACTTATTCCAGTATATCAGCTTTATCTTCTCATACCGAATTACCGAGAATCACTTATCATTATCTAATCAAAAGTTTTAACAAGATCGAGTTCCAACACCATCCTATGCTTACTACTACCTCGGATTCCAACAAGATTATCGAAAATAACTTAAATAGGCACTCCACACCTATCTATATTGCCAACACAATTATCAAGTTCTTTTCTAATGCAAATAAGCAACAAAGAATGGAAACACAATTGATCGATTTGCACCGAAGTCAAATAGCACTTTAGCACGTATAAAGTTTGTAGAAATATACCTGTCTTCATCTTTATCCATACGTCGAATCCGACTTGCCATGCTGTTGATTTTCACAGGGTTAATATACACATAAGCACATTCCCCATATAATAAGGTATTCCAGTTCAAACATGTACTTGTAAGTTCACAATTACACTGGCCAGGTGTAATTCGAAATTACCTTACATGATGTTCCTTCTACCTTTTTACACTTAACATCCCAAGGTTCTAAAATAATAGGGACATCCTACTTCACATGTAGTTTAAGTCTAGGTATAAATCCAAATACCTAAATCCCTTAAACTAGGGCTCTGATACCATCTGTAACGACCCGGTTTCCCATAAAATGCAACAAATAACATATATTGCATAATATCGCTACATTCATAATAATAAAAGATACAAAATAAATCACATACGGTCCCTTCAGTCTCGAAACTACTAAATACATAATTCTTCCTAATCATCAACAGTCACCAAATGCGTCCATTCCTTTGCCGCTATAAATTCCTCAACCTGGAATACATATTATTGAAAACAAAATGAGGGTTAGACCAAACGGTCTAGTGAGATAATCCCTGTCATTTCAAAATCGTTATAAAACCTTTTTATATGAAACCATATTTCAAAATAGTTTATATAAAACCATTGTCACACATATATATATCACTCGTAATTAAATACCACATATATCACACGTATATAAATACCAAATCAAGACTCGTGCATCGTGCTCAACTCATCCTCATTCCTCATTCTCATGGCCATATTAGTTGGTTGCAAGCCAACTAATAATTCAACAACGCTGTACGGCAATTACAGCCAACAACGCCGTACGACAATTACGACCAACACTTCCGCCGACTATTAGTTTCGGCTAACGTATACTCGTGTAGTGCAATGCTTACATAAATATAATATCTCATTATATTATATTTAAAAACATAATCACACTATTAACACATTCTCAATCATATCTCTATATATGATATAACCACGTCATCACACATATCCATCTCATATACATATATAAACACATATACATATATATATATTCCACACATTCTCGATCTACACATATCCATCTCATATATATAAACACATATATATGTACCCCAGTTGAAAATGTTTTAAAGTAAAACTCACCTGAATTGTAGTCGCGTTACTCTAATAAAAGTCGTAAGATTCTTCGTCACCAACTTCACGGAAATCTGAAATACCCATATACATACAGTACTGGTATTAAACTACTGTTCAGGACTCTGAATGACTAAGAATATTAATTAACCCAAAATCCTCTTCTGCTCTCGCAACTAACTAAACATGAGAATCCCTTATCGCAATGAACAGTCATTATCGCAACCCACAGCTGCGATATTACCCTTTATCGCAACCAACTATTGCGATATTCTTCTTTATCGCAACCAACAGCTGCGATACCTAACTTCCTCGCAACCCACTGTTGCGATTCACATCATTGTCGCAACCGACTGTTGCGATAACTATGAAAGTCGCAACCCACTATTGCGATTCTTATGAAGTTCATAGTTGTCTCAGTCCACTGTGTTCATCCTAAACCCAGAAAATTGCAGTTTTAAGCCATGAATGATTCTGATATTTTGCAGATATGCTTAAGACTATAAATAACAACTATCCATAAACTTAGTTTTCCCAAAACATCCATATTTCATAAAACCCCATTTGTATACTCATCTAGCAAACTTTAAGAAATTAACCACATAAAAGAAGGAATTATATAGAATTGTTACCTCTTGTTTGCTTGCTGTGAATCCTAAACTTCAGCTGCAAATAATAGGATTCCTTCTTCTCCTTGATCTTTCTCTCTCTAAATTCTCTATCTCTCTCTCTCTTGCCGTGAACACCAACCACACACACAAATAAATAAATAAATAAAAATATCTAGTCTTTCTTTTTCTTCTTACTGAGATAAACCTACATACATACACACTTATACTTTAAATATCTTAAATGCTTAGGTGAGTGACACCTCACTCTTTTATCCAAAAGAGACGGTTTGTGTGAATAATATCTTCACATTTACCAAATAAACCTCAAACTCCTCTTAATTGGCAAAACATACCCTTAAGCTTCCAAATTAAAATTAAAACTTACCCCTTAACTTCTAACTCTATAAAATACTTTATAAAACTAATCCCAAACCCACATCAAACTAAATTAATAAAAATAAATAAACCAATGATATACCCGGTTATTACACATGATCACCTGTTCTTTGGATGCCACTTCGCTAAAGAAGTTTGGACTAAAGTTTTATCAAAGGTTGCGTGGGTTGGAGCTCCAAATGAGTGGGCTGCCATTCTTGCGATGCTTGAGAATGGTAACCTTGCTCCTAAAAGCTTATCCATCAGTTGGCGCTTTCTGCGGCAGTGTACTTTGTGTGGCAAGAGAGGAATCGGCGTTTGTTCACGAACACAAGAAGATCGGAAGCTCAGTTGGCCAAGGATATTGTGGAGATTGTTATGCTTTGTGAGGCTTGGAAGACTAGAAGAAAGAGAGCAAGTTAGCATGGTTTATATCTCGAAGGTGGCTGCTTTCTTGCGGGATGTTTTTTGGAGTATTTTCTGGCATTTGTTTTTGGCTATTCCGTTTTTTAGCTTAGTGTATTCTGTTAGCCTGTGTTTGTTTTGGCTTCTTGTTGCATGGTATGGGGTGGTGACCAAGTTTTTTTGCTTCTTTGTTGTTTGGTTTGGACCTTGGCTTTTGCCGTTTTGTCTTTTACATTTATAAAATTGCCTGGATTATTCCTCTCTAAAAAAACTATGAACTCACATTAAAAATCCAAGTTTTTCCTCAAATTGATTCCAAACTCTTTGAAACTTGGTAGGGTAGTGCGCGAGTTGTACTTGAACACTTTTAGTTCTTGGTGTTTGGCCAAGAAACCAACAGAACACAAAATTTAATGCCAAAACAGTACGTAGAAAGCTTTTTCATGAAAAAAACAACAATCTAACAATCTAGTTCGAACTCTGATGAATTGGCGGAATCAATTCACTCATAATCACTCCAGGAACAAAACTGAATCAATCCTAATCCATCTAGAACCTAGAATCGATCCAAATCAATGAAAATCATCCTAAAGTGTCGAACTCTCAAAAATAGCTTAAAATCGTGAAAAACTATGTGTAATCTGATCTGATTGCTTGCTCTGAAACCAATTGTGATGTAACATCCCAGGCCAACCGTACCAGATATTGTTCGCTTTGTCCACACACCTGGACTCACGGTTTTAAAACGCGTCTAATAGAGGAGGTATCAAGTCCCTTATAAGGCAACTTTTGTTCCCCTCCCCAACCAATGTGGGATTTTACAATCCACCCCCTTGGGAGCCCAACGTCCTCGCTGGTACAATAGTCCGGTTGCCAGCTTTGATACCATCTGTAACATCTCAGGCCAACCATACCAGATATTGCCCGCTTTGTCCACACACCTGGACTCACGGTTTTAAAATGCGTCTGATAGGGGAGGTATCAAGTTCCTATTATAAGGCAACCTTTGTTCCCCTCCCCAACCAATGTGGAATGTTACAATCCACCCTACTTGGGATCCTAACGTCCTCGCTGGCACACCGGTTCGGTTCCCGGGATGATAAAAAATTTCACAGTCATAATCTTTCAGCAACTCCATCTACCTTTGTTGTCTCGTATTCAGTTCCTTTTGATCGAACAAATAATTTAGACTCTTGTGATCAGCATAGATTTGGCACTTCACCCCATATAAGTAGTGTCTCTAGATTTTCAATGCAAACACCATCGCTGCCAACTCCAAGTCATGCGTTGGATATCGCTTCTCGTGATCCTTTAACTGACGAGAGGCATATGCTATAACTTTCCCTTGTTGCATTAATACACAACCAAGTCCTAACTTGGATGCATCACTATAAACCCCAACCTTTTCAAGGTGATTCTGACCCAGTGAAGGTAATGAGGTGGATACGAGAGATAGAAGTCGTATTCAAAATCAACAAATGTGCAGAAGAAGACAAGGTGACATATGGGTTGGTGATGCTCAAATCAGAAGCCCTTTCTTGGTGGGAAATAGTCTATAACTTAAGAGGGGACGAGGCGGTGGCAAGAATGACATGGGATGATACAGATGGTATCAGAGCCGGGAACCGGACTGGTGTGCCAGCGAGGACGTTGGGCTCCCATGGGGGTGGATTATAAGATCCCACATTGGTTGGGGAGGGGAATAAAGGTTGCCTTATAAGAGGGACTTGATACCTCCCCTATCATACGCGTTTTAAAACCGTGAGTCTAGGTGTGGACAAAGCGGACAATACCTGGTACGGTTGGCTTGGGATGTTACATGTGATCCCTGAGACAAGTAATCAGTAACACAATAGTATGCCAATCGTCATCCCTCATCTCCAAATGTGTAAGTACAATATGTAGAGAGAGTTTACAATGAAGAGCTAAGCATGAACTCATTAGGAAATAAGCTAACAAGAACTATTTATACCTATTCTATGATATTACAAAATAGTTCCCTCAACTTGATACAATCATATATTTTTGGCACTAACAGTTTTTGAGCGTGCACAATTCTACTTCTAATCGAAGTTTGTGTTAATGATCATTTTAATATTTTAGGTGACGATGGATGCATTGGAGTATATTGGTTGGAATGAATCATCTAGTGGCAGAGCAAAAAGACTGAGGATTAAAGATTTTGAAGAAAAGGGAAGAAGATATAGGAGAAAAACTGAGAATTTAGAAGATGTAACGACCCGGTTTCCCAAACATACAACAAATAACATACATTGCATAACTTCATTACATTCATAATAAAAGATACATCACAAACCAAGTACGGTCTCAATAGTCTTGACATTACAAAATATATAAAAGCTTCCTAATCAACATCCATCAAAAAGCTTCCTACACTTCATCCTCTCCTGCCGATCCTTAACCTTGAATGCTTAAAATACGCTTCCAAGCCTTTCTCCGAGCTATCCGTTCCTTTATCCAAATACCTCAGAATCTTAATCAGCTTCAATAACTTCAATTTGGTCCTTTACCCTTCTTTCTCTTTTCTTCTTCTTTTTGCTCCCAATACACACACACACACTTACTAATCTGAGTTTTCTGAAATGAAGACACCTGGATATCTAATTCATATATCATCCACTCTAATTACCATTTTAGACCCTAAACTATTCCATAATAACCAAAACACCCTTAACTTACTAAATCATCTCAACTTACCCAAAATAGTAACTTTAAAGTTAACTAAATTTAACGGAACTAGGATTTCACTAACGAACTTTTCCGGGGTATTACATTATCTCCCCCTTAAAAGAATTCCGTCCCGGAATTCGGTTAAGCAAAAAGGTAACGAATACTTATCACTACTGCTTCAAACTGCATCAAAACCATAGGAACTAAATGAATAGCCACCCCGCACCCACCTATGTCTCTAACACATATCAGCAATATAAGCACAGAAATACCAAGAACCACTTCGCACCGAAGTCAGATAACACCTTAGCACGTATAGAATTTATAACAATATACCTGTAACCTCATCCGGAATTTCCTCCTCATCTTGCGTTGTCATTTGGAATACTCGTCCCTTTGCTTTCGGTTCCTCAGACCCTTGTATCTCTCCCGTCCTGATACTTATTGGTTTCCCCGTCGTACTACCCTGTTGTATTTTCCTTTGTGGACAGTCTGACTGAATATGATCAGGGGAATTGCAAACGAAACAAAATCGATTTGCACGACAATTCTTAGCGACGTGTCCAGCCCTTCCACATTTGTAACAACTTCTAGGATCAACATAACAATTTCCTTGATGTACGCGGTTGCATTTTGGACATAGTTTTTCATTTGGTCTAAAAGGTAGGCGACTATCGAACCTCTGAATTTCGTATTCCGTTGAATCTTGTGTCATCTCTTCCGATTTTCTTTTCCCAGCACTCTTATCATTTGCATCTCTCTTAATATCTCGTTCTACATTTTCCGCGGCATTTACTGCGGTTGAGAAGTTATCAGGTCCTGCTGCAGTCACTAACTTTCTGACTTCCGAAGTTAACCCGAAAATAAACCTTTCTGTCTTCATTGCCTCTGTGGCCACATACTATTCTGCGAAACGTGACTTTTCCAGAAAACGGGCAGTATAGTCCCTAACTGATAAATTTCCTTGCCTCAAATTCATAAACTCTCCTTCCAATTGTTTAACTGCGGCTTGGGAACAAAACTGTTTCTTAAATGCTATAACGAATTCCTTCCAACAGAAAGTGGAGTATATATCAGATCCTTCAGAATGAATATGAGCTTCCCACCAGTATATTATGCATCCCCCTTTAACATTGCTGCTCCATATAATACTTTATCTTCTTCGGCGCACTTGCTCGTCTTAAAGATAGCTTCTATTTCCTTCAACCATTTCATCGCATTCACGGGATCCCTGTCTCCAGAGTAGGTCGGAGGTCTACAGCTTAAGAACATTTTGTAGTCGCACCTCCTTGGTACCTGTACAACAGTTGGTGTAATTGGCATTTCAGCTTCCGTTTCAGGATCCGGTGTTTCAGCTTCACCGTGACGATTCTGATCAAACATTGCCTGAATACTGGCTTGTAGCCTTCCCATTTCTGCCATTAAATCACCTCTCGTAACGAACTCTGTATCTTGTTGCTAAGTTAAGCCTCCAGTTCGGCCCCCAGTTCTACCTCCGACTCTGCCCCCAATTCTTATTGGCGGATTAGTTCTATTCGGATTTCTTCCTCCTCCTCGATTCGAATTTCGTGTTCCGCTTGCCATTCTGTAGATTTAAACAAGGTTAACATACACGTAAGCACATACCCCATATAACAAGATATTCCGGTTCAACATGTACTTGTAAGTTCACGCTTACACTGGCCAGGTGTAATTTGAACATACCTTACATGATGTTCCTTCTACCTTTTTATACTTAACATCCCAAGGTTCTAAAATAATAAGGACATCCTACTTCACATGCAGTTTAAGTCTAGGTATAAATCCAAATACCTAAATCTATTAAACTAGGGCTCTGATACCATTTGTAACGACCCGGTTTCCCAAACATACAACAAATAACATACATTGCATAACTTCATTACATTCATAATAAAAGATACATCACAAACCAAGTACGGTCTCAATAGTCTTGACATTACAAAATATATAAAAGCTTCCTAATCAACATCCATCAAAAAGCTTCCTACACTTCATCCTCTCCTGCCGATCCTTAACCTTGAATGCTTAAAATACGCTTCCAAGCCTTTCTCCGAGCTATCCGTTCCTTTATCCAAATACCTCAGAATCTTAATAAGCTTCAATAACTTCAATTTAGTCCTTTACCCTTCTTTCTCTTTTCTTCTTCTTTTTGCTCCCAATACACACACACACACTTACTAATCTGAGTTTTCTGAAATGAAGACACCTGGATATCTAATTCAGATATCAGCCACTCTAATTACCATTTTAGACCCTAAACTATTCCATAATAACCAAAACACCCTTAACTTACTAAATCATCTCAACTTACCCAAAATAGTAACTTTAAAGTTAACTAAATTTAACGGAACTAGGATTTCACTAACGAACATTTCCGGGGTATTACAGAAGAGGAGAAATCTATGCTTCAGTAGTATTTGGAACAACTTAGAGATGAAAAGAAAAGAGTAGAAGATACCTTTAAGCCTAAACTTCTTCAAGTGTTTGAGAAAAAAAGAAAATAATCGGAGGAGTTGTGGAGAGATGAAATAAGATCTTTAGTAACAAACAATCAACATCTTCAACAACGGATCTCTGAACTGAAGAAAGACGATGATACAAAGAAACTTGGAGAAAAAACAAAAGTTGTGGAGGATGAAAACTTTGAATTGAAAAGAAAATTTTATGAGTTTGAAAAGAATTTTGCAAAGGACAGAGAAGAATTTGAAAAAGAAAGAAATACTTTTGCAACCGAAAGAAAAGTTTTTATACAAAAGTGTTCTGATTTTTCAAGAAAAATTATGGAGGAAAAGAAAGTTGCTGAGCTTAAATGTTTTAAATTTGAAAGCAAGTTGCGGACATTGAAAAGATTTTGACAACTGAAAGAGAAAAGTTCGAAATTGAACGAAAATCTATCGATGCAAAGAATGTTAAGCTTTCATTGAAGATATATGATTTGGAAAACTTGTTAGAAAGTGAAAGAAAAGCTTTTGATGACTAAAACAACATTATTGAGAAAAAGAATATTGGAGTTTTCACTGAAATGTCCAATAAGAGTAAGAGTTTTAAAAAGGATTTTGAGCTTGAAAGAAAATACTTCGACGCTGAGATTTTAAAACTTACAAGAGATTCAAATATGATCTTCAAAAGAAATTTAATTTGTTATCCAAAGAAAGAAGTGTGTTGTTTACCAAAGTTAAAGAACTTGAAGACAAAAAATTTAAAGTTGAGTTGTTTGAACAAACGAGTCCTGATACTATTGTTCAGTCTTCATATAATGACTCGACTGATTCTGTTTTCATGTAAAATTGCTTCAAGTTCACTTCCAAAAAATATTTCATCAAAGATTTCTTGTAAATCAATTGGTTTTTCAAAGGATCAGATTTGTCCTTTTAATCTTTTCAACAATCCTCTGTTTGATAATTTACATAATAGTTTTTTTAAGCCTGAAGAAAATCCTGATTTTAAAAGGGTGAAAATGGTTTGGAAAGTGAAATGATCTACTCCTGAAAAAGATGTTCCAAAATCACCTGATCCTGAATCCAATGCCAATAAGAACAATGATTTTCAAGGTAAGTCATTTCATAAATCTGATGTTGTTTATTAAAGTCCTTAGGGAATAAAATGGGAGGTTTGGTAACAACCCGCTAATAAAATATACATACAACATATAATCCATAACATGTTTACAACAAAGTACTTCATATTTCACATTTGGTCCCAACTAAAGTCTGAACATAAAGAAAATTCAGTACAACTTGATCCATTTTGAGTTACATAGTAATAACAATAAAATCATAAGTACAAAAACATCCATAGTATCATGATGATCATCTTCTCAAAAGCTTTCCAACAAGTACTCTATTTACTTGTTCTTACTGGAACCACCACCTGGAATACATAATTTTTAAAACAGAAAATGAGGGTTAGACCTAAGGGTCTAGTGAGTAAATCTCTGACATTTGTAATTCATCAAAAAATCATTTATATAAAACACTCTTTATATAAATACACTTACATCACACGTAAGTTAATACCAGCTAACATTTATGTATCATACCTGTCTCATTCCACCTTATCCCTCCACCAATGGCCAATATCAATTGGTTGCGAGCCAATTTATCACACCGGTCCAAAAGCCCGGTCACGTATTATATTTTTATATAATACTCACGTAATTATAATATCTCAATATATTATAATCACTCACGTATGACATATTCATACACTTTATCAAACATTCGTTATTCACATAATGCATTCCAGTAAAATACTCTTTAACGAAAAACTCACCTGGTATGTTTATCACAAAATCTTTTCCGAGATAAATCACGTATGACCACCCTTCATAGAATCTGAAATCACACAAAATACCAAGTATTTCTTTTTAAAACTAAACTCATGAAATCCTCGACTAAAGTCGCAACCTACTAAAAGTAAATTAAAATCGCAATGAACAGTACCAAGTCGCAACCTCCTACTGCGACTTCACCCCGAAATCGCAACCCACTATTGCGACTTCAATCCTAAGTCGCAATCAACTACTGCGATTCCAAACCCAAATCGCAATCAACTACTGCGATTCCAAACCCAAATCGCAATCAACTACTGCGATTCCAAGGCAAGTCCCAAACGACCATTGCGACTTCATAACCAAGTCGCAACCAACCATTGCGACTTCGATGAATGTCGCAGTCGTCCATTGCGACTTCGATGAATGTCGCAGTCATCCATTGCGACTTCGATGAATATCGCAGTCCACTGTTCATCCTAAAACCCAGATTTTTTGCAGTTTTATACTATGCATGTTACTGATAATTTGCAGATATGTTTCAAACTACCATTAGTACACTATTCCAAACCCAAAATTATCATATCTATCTAAAATTACCAAAACCCACTTCTAAAACTTCATAGTAAAACTTTAGGAACTAATATACATAAAAAGAAGAGTTTACAAGGATTATTACCTTTGTTTTCTGAATTTGAATCCTAAACCCAGCTGTAGTAATATAGAAGATACTTCTTCTTCTTGATCTTTCTATGTCTCTCTCTTTTCTCTCAACCGAGATACACACACACACATAGGTTTATGATATTTTGATTTTGTTCAAATGAAGACATCATCTCCTAATTGATGTACTAAAGTCGGTTGTGGTATAAGGTTTGGTTAAATTGACCAAATAAACCCTAAGTTTCTCCCAATTGGCAAAACTTACCCCTAAACTTCTAATTAAAAATTAAGACTTACCCCTTAACTCCTAACTTCATAAAACACTAACATAATAACTTATAAAATTTTCAAATCTTAATTTAAATAAAATACCTGGTTATTACAGGTTTACCCTTTGATCCAATTACCAACATGTCCCTAGTCGTCATTGTGTTATTACTTGTAAACGATCTTTAAACAATCTTGATCAGAAAGAAATAACACCAACCCACAGTTTGATTGCACACCAAAACTTTCTGAAACTTTTATCGCACAAAACACCCACGATAAAATTTTGTCTCAAGGTTACCGCTCACCAAACGTGCGACAACTACTGTTCACCCTAGTTATCGCACATCGAAGGTACGATAACCACTGTTCACTCAAGGTTATCGAACAGCAAGGCGTGGTAAAAAGATCTCATAATTTTATCGCACGATAAGGGCGCGATAAAATGATAGCGATAACAACCAAAACTGAAGCGTACGACAATGATGAACACCGTAGCCTACGATAACTATGGTTTTGGTACGTTGGATAAAGTTAATGATTTATTCGCCGTATTTCTCGGTTTCGATCAATGGTGACGTGTGTGGTTTTTTCAAGGGTGGTAGAGGTCTTCGCCAAGGAAACCCCCTCTCTCCCTATCTTTTCACAATTGTTATGGAAGGTTTTGCACAGATTTTCAAACAATGCATTGATGAGGCTGCATCGTTTGGGTATCATAAAGGATGCCAGGAGTTGGGATTGACGCATTTATGCTTTGCGGATGACTTGTTCGTCTTTACAAGAGGTGATGTACCTTCGGTGGAAATCTTAAAAAAGGCGTTATATTTGTTCAAAATCCGATCGGGACTCTATCCAAGTTTACCGAAAAGTGAAGTCTTTTTTGGTAATGTTGCTCCACAAACGCAAGATGCTATTTTGGGATGCCTTCCGTTTCGCAAAGGAACGTTCCCAATTCGTTATTTGGGTGTTCCCCTCTCCCCTAAGCGGCTTGAATCCTCGGACTTTGGTGGTTTGATTTCTAAGGTACGTATGCGAATACAAAACTGGAAAACGAAATTTCTCTCGTTTGGTGGTAGGAAGCAACTGATACGGTCGGTGTTGCAATCTTTACAACTCTATTGAATGGCGGTTTTTGTCCTTCCTTCAGGAGTTGTTCATGAGCTAGAGGGACTCTTCCGAAGGTTTTTGTGGGCCCAAGGGGGTGATCCGAAGGGTAAGTGCCGAGTTGCATGGAATGATGTATGTGCTCCATATCTGGATGGTGGTCTTGGGTTTAAGCGCTTATCAACTTAGAATAGGGCCCTCCTAGCAAAGAATTGCTGGGATCTCCTTTCTAAACGATCATCTTTATGGGTGCGATGAGTATATGTACATTGTATTCGTTCCACTCAGTTTTGGCTGTCACGATACTCCTTTCGTTGGTCTTGGGTGTTGACAAAAATCATGGACCTTCGGCCCCATATTCGTCGGTTTTTATGGTTACAAGTGGGAGATGGGAAGGATATAAATGCTTTGGAAGATAATTGGCTGTCTTGTGGGCCTTTATCTTCTATTGTTACTTATCGAGTTGCAAGTTCGATTGGCATTATGGATTCTTCCACGGCTCGGGATTTGATTTTGGCCACTCAAGGTGTTTGGCCGAATGATTGGCGGATGCGATATACGGACCTTAATTCAGCCCCTATTCCGCCTTTGTATGATCAGGTTAGTGATAAACTTTGTTGGAGGAATTTGCTTGGGGATGAAGTTGATTTTACAGTTCGGGAGGCTTATCGGACTCTTGATGGACCACGTGCAACTGTTCCTTGGTGGGGCTCGGTTTGGTTTAAGGGACACATACCGAAACATGCTTTTTGTATGTGGTTAGCATGCCTTCGACGTCACCCCACTCAATATCGTATTCGGTTATGGAAACATGATCCGACTGACATGAGATGTGTTTTTTGCAAACTTTGTATGGACTCACATGATCACTTGTTCTTTGGATGCCACTTCGCTAAAGAAGTTTGGACTAAAGTTTTTCAAAGGTTGTGTGGGTTGGAGCTCCAAATGAGTGGGCTGCCATTCTTGCGATGCTTGAGAATGGTAACCTTGCTCCTAAAAGCTTATCCATCAGTTGACGCTTTCTGCGGCAGTGTACTTTCTGTGGCAAGAGAGGAATCGACGTTTGTTCACGGACACAAGAAGATCGGCAGCTCAGTTGGCCAAGGATATTGTGGAGATTGTTATGCTTCGTGAGGCTTGGATAACTAGAAGAAAGAGATATGTCTCTCTCTTTTCTCTCAACCGAGATACACACACACATAGGTTTAAGATATTTTGATTTTGTTCAAATGAAGACATCATCTCCTAATTGATGTACTAAAGTCGGTTGTGGTATAAGGTTTGGTTAAATTGACCAAATAAACCCTAAGTTTCTCCCAATTGGCAAAACTTACCCCTAAACTTCTAATTAAAAATTAAAACTTACCCCTTAACTCCTAACTTCATAAAACACTAACATAATAACTTATAAAATTTTCAAATCTTAATTTAAATAAAATACCTGGTTATTACAACATCTCCCCCTTAAAAGAATCCGTCCCGGAATTCAGTTAAGAGAACAGATGAGGGTATTTGGTTCTCATCTCCGATTCTGATTCCCACGTCGCATCCTGACCTCTATGATGTTTCCACTGAACCTTTACTTGTCTGATCTCTTTGTTCCTCAATACTTTGACCTTGTGATCAACTATAGCTTCTGGTTCCTCCACGTAGTTCAACTTTTCGTCAATCTGAATATCCGGTAGTGAGACTGCCTGGTCTGGTGTAACCAAACATTTCCGAAAATTCGATACATGAAACGCGTTGTGAATCCTGCTTAATTCTGATGGGAGATCCAATCTGTACGCTACTTCCCCGATCCTTTCCGTAATTTCGAATGGCCCAATATACCGCGGACTAAGTTTACCTTGCTTCCCAAAACGTATGACTCCTTTCCAGGGCGATACTTTCAACATTACAAAATCCCCAACTTGAAACTCTAACGGTTTCCGACGTCGATCAGCATAGCTTTTCTGTCTGTCTTGAGCTGTTTTCAATCTATCCCGAATCTGAGTAATCTTATCCGCTGTTAACTTTACTATTTCTGGCCCTGCTAATTGTTTCTCCCCCACTTCATTCCAACACAAAGGCGTTCGGCATTTTCTACCATACAATACTTCAAACGGTGCCGCTTGAATGCTGGAATGATAACTGTTGTTGTAGGCAAATTCTATCAGAGGCAGATGTTTATCCCACGATCCCCCAAAATCAACTATACAAGCCCGAAGCATATCTTCTAAAGTCTGGATTTTTCTTTCACTCTACCCGTCAGTCTGAGGATGATATGCTGTACTCAACTTTATCTGCGTTCCCATCTCTTTTTGAAAGCTTTTCTAGAATCTGGAATTAAAACGACTATCTCGATCAGAAATAATCGAGATTGGAATTCCATGTCGAGTTACTATTTCATTAATGTACAATTTAGCTAAACGTTCCAAGGAATCAGTTTCTTTTATCGGCAAGAAATGAGCAGACTTCGTCAATCTATACACAATCACCCAAATAGAATCGAATCCCTTTGAAGTTCTAGGCAACTTGGTAATAAAATCAGTAGTGATCTGAACCCATTTCCACATTGGTATATCCAGTCGTTGTAACTGTCCAAACGGCTTCTGATGTTCAATCTTTACTTTCTTGCAAGTAGTACAATCTTCCACATACTTAGCAACACTTCTCTTCATTCCCGGCCACCAATAGAACTGTTTCAAATCTCTATACATTTTATTTGTACCTGGATGAATAGAAAATCGAGACTGATGAGCTTCTTGTAGTACACGATCACGTAATCCACCCAAACGAGGTACCCAAATTCTGTTTCCCATACACAATAACCCACGGTCATCTTTCCCAAGCAATGCTGACATTCCCACCAACCGTTCTGACTTCAAACTTTCTTCCTGATAAGCATCTATTTGGCATTTTAGCAATTCGTCAAATATATTAGGAAGGAGTTCAGCTCATAACGATATAGCTTTTATTGTTCCACTTCTTTCTTGACGACTCAGTGCATCTGCTACCACGTTCGCCTTCCCAGGGTGATAAAGAATTTCACAATCATAATCATTTACTAATTCTAACCATCTTCTTTGCCTCATATTCAGTTCCTTTTGATCGAATAGATGTTGGAGACTTTTATGGTCAGTGAAAATTTGACATTTAGAACCATAAAGATAATGTCTCCAAATCTTCAATGCAAAGACCACTGCTGCAAGCTCCATATCATGAGTAGGATATTGTCTTTCATGATCCTTCAGTTGACGGGAAGCATATGCAATCACCTTTCCACGTTGCATAAGTACGCATCCCAATCCCAATTTAGAAGCATCACTGTAGACCACAAAATCATCGGAACCTTCTGGCAATGCTAATATCGGTGCGCTGCAAAGTTTCTCCTTCAATATTCTGAATGCCTCATCCTGTTCTGCTTTCCATTCAAACTTCAGATTCTTCCGAGTCAGCTTAGTCAATGGCGTTGCAATTCGAGAAAAATCTTTTATAAACTTCCGATAGTATCCAGCTAGACCCAGAAAGCTACGTACTTCGGTTGCCGTTTTCGGCGGTTCCCATCTTTCAATTGCTTCCACTTTTGCTGGATCAACTTGTATACCCTTCTCTGAAACTATATGACCCAAAAACTGAACTTCCTGCAACCAGAATTCACATTTAGAGAACTTAGCGTACAACTTTTCTTTCTTCAATAACTCCAAAATCAAACGAAGATGTTGCGCATGATCCTCTTTGGATCGGGAATAAATAAGTATATCATCGATAAATACTATGACAAATTTATCGAGATAAGGCTAACATACCCGATTCATTAGATCCATAAAAGCGGCTGGAGCGTTCGTCAATCCGAAAGGCATTACCAAAAATTCGTAGTGGCCGTATCTTGTGCGAAAAGCAGTCTTTAAAACATCCTCTTCCTTAACCTTCAACTGATGGTAGCCAGATCTGAGATCAATCTTGGAGAAGTAACAAGCTCCAACTAATTGATCGAAAAGATCATCAATTCTTGGAAGTGGATACTTGTTCTTGATCGTACGCTTGTTCAGCTCCCGGTAATCGATACACATTCTCATCGAGCCGTCTTTTTTCTTCACAAATAAAACTGGTGCACCCCACGGCGAAGAGCTGGGTCTGATGAAGCCCTTATCAGATAAATCTTGAAGCTGTGCCATCATTTCTTTCATTTCTGGAGGTGCTAGTCTGTACGGCGCACGAGCAATTGGAGTGGCTCTAGGTACCAGGTCTATACCAAATTCTACTTGCCTAACAGGAGGAAGACTATTCAAGTCTTCAGGAAAAACTTCTGGGTATTCACTAACAATGGAAATATCTTCCAGCTTAATCTTTTCAGGCCTACTATCTATCACATAGGCTAAATAACTCGAGCAACCCTTACTAACACACTTACGGGCTTTTATCATAGATATAAGATTGGACTGATAATTCTTACGATCACCATAGATCACTACTGCCCTCTTATCAGGTAAAACAACGTTGATTATTTTCTTATCGCAAACTATGTTAGCCCGATTTTCAGCTAACCAATCCATTCCTACTACCACATCAAATTCGATCAATTCTATTGGGAATAGTTGTATCGGTACTCCACACCCCTCTATATTTATCATGCAACAATCAAAAACCTCTTTAACTGCCACTTGGTTATCATTTGCCGTGTCTACTAGTAAAGCATGTTTTAACATTTTAGGCTCTAAATGCATGTGAGCAGCAAAAGAGGGAGACACAAAAGATCGGTTTGCACCGGAATCAAATAACACCTTAGCACGCGTGGAGTTTATGAAAAATGTACCTGTGACCACATCTGGAGTTTCCTCCGCCTCTTTAGCTGTCATTTGGAATGTACGGGCCCTCATTTTTGGTTGTTCTATTCTTGGGACTACTGGTCTAGTAATGGCTGGTTTCCCGGATGTACCCCCTTGTTGCATTCTACCTCGTGGACAGTCTGATTGGAGGTGATCCGGAGAATTACACAAAAAGCAAAACCGCGTTGATCGACAATCTTTAACAACATGACCGGTTTTCCCACACTTAAAACAAACCCGAGATTCCACTTGACAATTTCCCATATGGTAGCGATTACATCTCAGACATGGTCTTTCCGCTGGTCGGAACGACGGACGGTTATCAAACCTCGGGAATCTAGACTTCTTTGGATCCTGTGGTGGTCCTTCCCATTTCCTTTTCCCCAAGCTCTTATCACCGGCATCCCTTTTATTGTCTCGTTCTACATTTTCTGTAGCATCCACTGCAGCTGTAAACGTATCTGGCCTTGTTGCAGTCAATAGTCTTCGAACTTCTGAATTCAACCCATAGATAAATCTCTCCATTTTCATCTTTTCTGTAGCAACATAATATCCTGTAAAACGAGATTTTTCTAAAAATCGAGCAGTATAATCTCTGACTGACAAATTCCCTTGCTGTAGATTCAAAAAATTTTCTTCCAATTGTCTGACAGCATCTTGTGGACAGAAGTGTGTTGTGAAAGCTAACACGAATTCCTCCCATGAAAAAGTAGTATATATATCTGCTCCTCTCGATTCTATATGAGCCTCCCACCAATACAAAGCATCACCTTTCAGCATCGCAACTCCATAAAGTACTTTATCTTCTTCAACACATTTACACGTTTTGAAAATAGCCTCGATTTCTTGCAGCCATCTCATAGCTTTTACCGGATCCCGATCTCCTGAATATGTAGGGGGCTTGCAACTAAGAAACATTTTGTAGTCACACCTTTTCATCATCGGTAAGACCGTAGAGGTAAGTGGTATTTCAACTTCGTGTTCCGGACTTGGTCTTTCAGTTTCATTATGACGATTATGTTCGAACATAGCTTGTATGCTATCCTGTAATCTCCCCATTTCAGCAGTCAAATCATCCCGTGTAACAAACTCTGTACCATGCTGTTGTGTTCTACCTCCAGTTCGGCCCCCAGTTCTCCTTCCGATTCTGCCTCTACCACGATCTCCTCCTCTTCCCCCTGTTCCTATTGGTGGATTCTCTCCACCCTAATTCCTTCCTCCTCTTTGATTCCTTTGTCTAGTGCCACTTGCCATTCTGTAGATTCAAACAAAGTTAATATACACATAAGCACGTACCCCATATAACAAGGTATTCCAGTTCAAACATGTACCTGTAAGATCGTAATTACACAGGCCTGGTGTAATTTGAAATTACCTTACATGATGTTCCTTCTACCTTTTATACTTAGCATCCCCAGGTTCTAAAATATTAGGGACATCCTACTTCACATGCAGTTTAAGTCTAGGTACAAATACTAATACCTAAATCCCTTAAACTAAGGCTCTGATACCATCTGTAACAACCCGCTAATAAAATATACATACAACATATAATCCATAACATGTTTACAACAAAGTACTTCATATTTCACATTTGGTCCCAACTAAAGTCTGAACATAAAGAAAATTCAGTACAACTTGATCCATTTTGAGTTACATAGTAATAACAATAAAATCATAAGTACAAAAACATCCATAGTATCATGATGATCATCTTCTCAAAAGCTTGCCAACAAGTACTCTATTTACTTGTTCTTACTGGAACCACCACCTGGAATACATAATTTTTAAAACAGAAAATGAGGGTTAGACCTAAGGGTCTAGTGAGTAAATCCCTGACATTTGTAATTCATCAAAAATTCATTTATATAAAACACTCTTTATATAAATACACATACATCACACGTAAGTTAATACCAACTAACATTTATGTATCATACCTGTCTCATCCCACCTTATCCCTCCACCAATGGCCAATATCAATTGGTTGCGAGCCAATTTATCACACCGGTCCAAAGCCCGGCCACGTATTATATTTTTATATAATACTCACGTAATTATAATATCTCAATATATTATAATCACTCACGTATGACATATTCATACACTTTATCAAACATTCGTTATTCACATAATGCATTCCAGTAAAATACTCTTTAACGAAAAACTCACCTGGTATGTTTATCACAAAAGCTTTTACGAGATAAATCACGTATGACCACCCTTCACAGAATCTGAAATCACACAAAATACCAAGTATTTCTTTTTAAAACTAAACTCATGAAATCCTCGACTAAAGTCGCAACCTACTAAAAGTAAATTAAAATCGCAATGAACAGTACCAAGTCGCAACCTCCTACTGCGACTTCACCCCGAAATCGCAACCCACTATTGCGACTTCAATCCTAAGTCGCAATCAACTACTGCGATTCCAAACCCAAATCGCAATCAACTACTGCGATTCCAAACCCAAATCGCAATCAACTACTGCGATTCCAAGCCAAGTCGCAAACGACCATTGCGACTTCATAACCAAGTCGCAACCAACCATTGCGACTTCGATGAATGTCGCAGTCGTCCATTGCGACTTCGATGAATGTCGCAGTCGTCCATTGCGACTTCGATGAATATCTCAGTCCACTGTTCATCCTAAAACCCAGATTTTTTGCAGTTTTATACTATGCATGTTACTGATAATTTGCAGATATGTTTCAAACTACCATTAGTACACTATTCCAAACCCAAAATTATCATATCTATCTAAAATTACCAAAACCCACTTCTAAAACTTCATAGTAAAACTTTAGGAACTAATATACATAAAAGGAAGAGTTTGCAAGGATTATTACCTTTGTTTTCTGGATTTGAATCCTAAACCCAGCTGTAGTAATATAGAAGATACTTCTTCTTCTTGATCTTTCTATGTCTCTCTCTTTTCTCTCAACCGAGACACACACACACATAGGTTTAAGATATTTTGATTTTGTTCAAATGAAGACATCATCTCCTAATTGATGTACTAAAGTCGGTTGTGGTATAAGGTTTGGTTAAATTGACCAAATAAACCCTAAGTTTCTCCCAATTGGCAAAACTTACCCCTAAACTTCTAATTAAAAATTAAGACTTACCCCTTAACTCCTAACTTCATAAAACACTAACATAATAACTTATAAAATTTTCAAATCTTAATTTAAATAAAATACCTGGTTATTACAGGTTTACCCTTTGATCCAATTACCAACATGTCCCTAGTCGTCATTGTGTTATTACTTGTAAACGATCTTTAAACAATCTTGATCAGAAAGAAATAACACCAATCCACTGTTTGATTGCACACCAAAACTTTCAGAAACTTTTATCGCACAAAACACCCACGATAAAATTTTGTCTCAAGGTTACCGCTCACCAAACGTGCAACAACTACTGTTCAACCTAGTTATCGCACATCGAAGGTACGATAACCACTGTTCACTCAAGGTTATCGAACAGCAAGGCGTGGTAAAAAGATCTCATAATTTTATCGCACGATAAGGGCGCGATAAAATGATAGCGATAACAACCAAAACTGAAGCGTACGACAATGATGAACACCGTAGCCTACGATAACTATGGTTTTGGTACGTTGGATAAAGGAAATGATTTCTTCGCCGTCTTTCTCGGTTTCGATCAATGGTGACATGTGTGGTTTTTTCAAGGGTGGTAGAGGTCTTCGCCAAGGAAACCCCCTCTCTCCCTATCTTTTCACAATTGTTATGGAAGGTTTTGCACAGATTTTCAAACAATGCATTGATGAGGCTGCATCGTTTGGGTATCATAAAGGATGCCGGGTGTTGGGATTAACGCATTTATGCTTTGCGGATGACTTGTTCGTCTTTACAAGAGGTGATGTACCTTCGGTGGAAATCTTAAAAAAGGCGTTATATTCGTTCAAAATCCTATCGGGACTCTATCCAAGTTTACCAAAAAGTGAAGTCTTTTTTGGTAATGTTGCTCCACAAACGCAAGAGGCTATTTTGGGATACCTTCCGTTTCGCAAAGGAACGTTCCCAATTCGTTATTTGGGTGTTCCCCTCTCCCCTAAGTGGCTTAAATCCTCGGACTTTGGTGGTTTGATTTCTAAGGTACGTATGCGAATACAAAACTGGAAAACGAAATTTCTCTCGTTTGGTGGTAGGAAGCAACTGGTACGGTCGGTGTTGCAATCTTTACAACTCTATTGAATGGCGGTTTTTGTCCTTCCTTCAGGAGTTGTTCATGAGCTAGAGGGACTCTTCCGAAGGTTTTTGTGGGCCCAAGGGGGTGATCCGAAGTGTAAGTGCCGAGTTGCATGGAATGATGTATGTGCTCCATATCTGGATGGTGGTCTTGGGTTTAAGCGCTTATCAACTTGGAATAGGGCCCTCCTAGCAAAGAATTGCTGGGATCTCCTTTCTAAACGATCATCTTTATGGGTGCGATGGGTATATGTACATTGTATTCGTTCCACTCAGTTTTGGCTGTCATGATACTCCTCTCGTTGGTCTTGGGTGTTGACAAAAATCATGGACCTTTGGCCCCATATTCGTCGGTTTTTATGCTTACAAGTGGGGGATGTGAAGGATATAAATGCTTTGGAAGATAATTGGCTGTCTTGTGGGCATTTATCTTCTATTGTTACTTATCGAGTTGCAAGTTCGATTGGCATTATGGATTCTTCCTCGGCTCGGGATTTTATTTTGGCCACTCAAGGTGTTTGGCCGAATGATTGGCGGATGCGATATACGGACCTTAATTCAGCCCCTATTCCGCCTTTGTATGATCAGGTTAGTGATAAACTTTGTTGGAGGAATTTTCTTGGGGATGAAGTTGATTTTACAGTTCGGGAGGCTTATCGGACTCTTGATGGACCACGTGCAACTGTTCCTTGGTGGGGCTCGGTTTGGTTTAAGGGACACATACCGAAACATGCTTTTTGTATGTGGTTAGCATGCCTTCGACGTCACCCCTCTCAATCGTATTCGGTTATGGAAACATGATCCGCCTGACATGAGATGTGTTTTTTGCAAACTTTGTATGGACTCACATGATCACTTGTTCTTTGGATGCCACTTCGCTAAAGAAGTTTGGACTAAAGTTTTTCAAAGGTTGTGTGGGTTGGAGCTCCAAATGAGTGGGCTGCCATTCTTGCGATGCTTGAGAATGGTAACCTTGCTCCTAAAAGCTTATCCATCAGTTGGCGCTTTCTGCGGCAGTGTACTTTCTGTGGCAAGAGAGGAATCGACGTTTGTTCACGGACACAAGAAGATCGGCAACTCAGTTGGCCAAGGATATTGTGGAGATTGTTATGCTTCGTGAGGCTTGGATAACTAGAAGAAAGAGAGCAAGTTAGCATGTAATAACCGGGTACGTCGTGGGTTTATTTAATTTTATTATTTTGATTTTAAGGTATGTTTGGGATTAGTTTTATGGAGTTATAAGTTAAGGGATAGACTTTAATTTTTATATAGAAGTCTAAGGGTATGTTTTGCCAAATAAGATAAGTTTGGGGTTTGTTTGGTGAATGTGACTAAAGCTAGCCACATCCACCGCCTCTTTCAATTCATTATAGAAGGAGGTGTCCTTCATTTAGACAACCAAAAGTTTAAAAGTGTGTGTGTGTGTGTATTTTGGTTCACGGCAAAGAGAGAGGAGAGAATTTGAGAAAGGAAAGGCTAAGAACTTACAGGTACATGTTTGAACTGGAATACCTTATTATATGGGGTATGTGCTTATGTGTATATTAATCTTGTCTGAATCTACAGAATGGCAAGCGGTACTCGAAATACGAGTAGAGAGGAGGAATAAATCCTAATAGAACGAATCCAACAGTCGGGACAAGAGGAAGAGGGGGAGAACGAGGTAGGGGCAGAACTGGAGGCAGAGTTCAGGCGCAAGGTACGGAATTTGTTACAAGAGACGATCTGACGGCGGAAATGGGAAGACTGCAAGCCAATATACAAGCTATGTTCGACCAAACTTGTTATACTGAAACTGAAATACCAGATCCTAATCTGGAAGACGATATGCCCATTACACCTACTGTCATACCGGTGCCAAGGAAGTGTGATTACAAGATGTTCTTAAGTTGCAAACCTCCAACCTACTCAGGAGAAAGAGATCCAGTGAAGGCGATGAGGTGGCTAAAAGAGATAGAAGCCATCTTCAAGATCCGCAAATGTGCCGATGAAGATAGAGTGTTATTTGGAACTGCGATGTTGAAGGCCGATGCGCTATACTGGTGGGAAGCTCTTATTACTTCAAGAGGATCGGACATATATTCTACTTTTTCATGGGAAGAATTTGTTGGAGCTTTCAAAGGGCAGTTTTGTCCTCAAGCAGCAGTTAGACAGTTGGAAGAAGAATTCATGAATTTGCAACATGGTAAGTTATCAGTTCGGGATTACACCGCCCGCTTTCTAGAGAAGTCCCGTTTTGCGGAATACTATGTGGCTACCGAAGCTCTCAAAATGGAAAGATTTATTTTTGGATTAAATTCGGAAATTAGAGGTTTAGTGATTGCTAAGGGAACCGATACTTTCTTAGCCGCTGTTGATGCCGCCGAGAATGTAGAAAGAGATAAAAGGAGGGATGCTAGTGATAGAAGTTATGGGAAAAGAAAAGTAGAAAAAATGACGCATGATTTGAAGGAGTACGAATCCCCGAGGTTTGATAGTCATTTACCTTTCAGACCAGCTGAAAGACCATGTTCAAAGTGCAATCGTGTTCATCAAGGAAACTGTTATGTGGATTCCCGAACTTGCTACAAATGTGGAAAGACATGTCATATTGCTAGAGACTGTCAGCAAGGTAGTATGACAGTAAGACCAACGGGTGTTAGGACGGGAGAGGTACAAGGGTCTGAAGTACCGAAAGCAAAAGGTCGAGTCTTCCAAATGACAGCACCAGAAGAAGAGGAAATTCCGGATGAGGTTACAGGTACGTTTCTAACAAACTCTATACGTGCTAAAGTGTTATCTGACTTCGGTGCACAATGATCATTGGTATTTCTGTTCTTTTATTGCTTATCTGCATTAGAAAAGTATTTGATAAATTGTGTTATATATATAGATGGGTATGGGGTGTCTATTCAGTTAGTTCCTATGGCTTTGATTGAGTTTGAGGTAGTAGTGAAAACTAAGTATTCATACCGTTTCGCTTAACCGAATTCCGGGACAGAATTCTTTTAAGGGGGAGATGTTGTAATAACCGGGTACGTCGTGGGTTTATTTAATTTTATTATTTTGATTTTAAGGTAAGTTTGGGATTAGTTTTATGGAGTTATAAGTTAAGGGATAGACTTTAATTTTTATATAGAAGTCTAAGGGTATGTTTTGCCAAATAGGATAAGTTTGGGGTTTGTTTGGTGAATGTGACTAAAGTTAGCCACATCCACCGTCTCTTTCATTTCATTATAGAAGGAGGTGTCCTTCATTTAGACAACCAAAAGTTTAAAAGTGTGTGTGTGTGTGTGTATTTTGGTTCACGGCAAAGAGAGGGGAGAGAATTTGAGAAAGGAAAGGCTAAGAAGAAGAAGGAAATCAGAATATTCAGCTGGAATTAAGGTGAAAAGCTGTAGTAATCAAAGGTATGGTTCTAGTTAAATTACTCTCTTTATGTGTATTAAGTTTTATATGAGTTTAGAAATGGGTCTTGGTAATTTTAGATGGATATGAGAAATCTGGGCTTAGAATAGTGTTCTAATAATAGTATAAAACATATCTGCAAAATATTAGATACATTCATGGCCGAAATCTGCAATTTTCTGGGTAAAAGATTAACTTAGTGGACTGAGACATTCATAAGTATCGCAGTAGTGAGTTGCGACATAGATGGTGATTTGCGACATTCATGAGTATCGCAACCTTGGGTTGCGACAAACTCATTGGTATCGCAACAGTTGGTTGCGATATGAGGAGTATATCGCAATGGTTGGTTGCGACATGATGTATATCGCAACAGTTGGTTGCGATATGTTACTGTGTCGCAGTAGTTAATTGCGACATGTACTATGTGTTGCGACAAGGGGTTATTACATTTAGTTGGTTGCGATAACAGCCGAGGATTTTGGATATTTAAGAATTATTGGAGAGTCTTATGTGTTTAATTAGTAAAAGGATTTATATATATATATATATATATATATATATATATATATATATATATATATATATATATATATATATATATATGAGATGGATATGTGGTAGGAACGTGATGACGTGTTTATAAATGACAATATGATATATTGAGATATATATTGTGTTTATATAAATATTATACTACACGAGTGCACTTTGGCCGAACTATGCCGGCGGAGTATTGGCTGTACAGAGAGACAGCGGTGTTGGCTGTAATTTTCGTACATCGGATTAAATAGATTAGTTGGCTTGCAACCAATTAATTTGGCCATGTCAAAGAAGAGTTATACACGATGCACGAGTCTTGCTTGGTATTTAAATACTTGTTGTATATGTGTGTTTTTACAAAAAGGATTACTAAACTGACAGGGATTATCTCACTAGACCGTTTGGTCTAACCCTCATTTTATTTTCAAAAATATGTATTCCAGGTCGTGGAACTTTTAATAGCAAAGGGAAGGATAAAGTGTAGGATGTGGTTGATAGCTGACGAAGATTAGGAAATGCTTATGTTTGTATTGTATAGTTTTGAGACTATGGGACCGTCCGTGATTTATTATGTATCTTTTGCTATGAATGTAATGATGTTATGCAATATATGTTATTTGTTGAATGTTTGGGAAACTGGGTCGTTACAGATGGTATCAGAGCCCTAGTTTAAGGGATTTAGGTATTAGTATCTGTACCTAGACTTAAACTGCATGTGAAATAGGATGTCCCTATTATTTTAGAACCTTGGAATATTAAATATAAGAAGGTAGAAGGAACATCATGTAAGGTAATTTCAGATTACACCTGGCCAGTGTAATTGTGAACGTACAGGTATATGTTTGAACTGGAATACCTTATTATATAGGGTATGTGATTATGTGTATATTAATCTTGTCTGAATCTACAGAATGGCAAGCGGTACTCGAAATACGAGTAGAGAGGGAGGAATAAATCCTAGTAGAACGAATCCAACAGTCGGGACAAGGGGAAGAGGGGGAGAACGAGGTAGGGGCAGAACTGGAGGCAGAGTTCAGGCACAAGGTAAGGAATTTGTTACAATAGACAATTTGACGGCGGAAATGGAAAGACTGCAAGCCAATATACAAGCTATGTTCGACCAAACTCGTTATACCAAAACTGAAATACCATATCCTAATCTGGAAGACGAGATGCCCATTACACCTACTGTCATACCGGTGCCAAGGAAGTGTGATTACAAGATGTTCTTAAGTTGCAAACCTCCAACCTACTCTGGAGAAAGAGATCCAGTGAAGGCGATGAGGTGGCTAAAAGAGATAGAAGCCATCTTCAAGATCAGCAAATGTGCCGATGAAGATAGAGTGTTATTTGGAACTGCGATGTTGAAGACCGATGCGCTATACTGGTGGGAAGCTATTATTACTTCAAGAGGATCGGACATATATTCTACTTTTTCATGGGAAGAATTTGTTGGGGCTTTCAAAGGGCAGTTTTGTCCTCAAGCAGCAGTTAGACAGTTGGAAGAAGAATTCATGAATTTGCAACAGGGTAAGTTATCAGTTCAGGATTACACCGCGCGCTTTCTAGAGAAGTACCGTATTGCGGAATACTATGTGGCTACCGAAGCTGTCAAAATGGAAAGGTTTATTTTTGGATTAAATTCGAAAATTAGAGGTTTAGTGATTGCTAAGGGAACCGATACTTTCTCAGCCGCTGTTGATGCCGCCGAGAATGTAGAAGGAGATAAAAGGAGGGATGCTAGTGATAGAAGTTATGGGAAAAGAAAAGTAGAAAAAATGACGTATGATTTGAAGGAGTACGAATCCCCGAGGTTTGATAGTCATTTACCTTTCAGACCAGCTGAAAGACCATGTTCAATGTGCAATCGTGTTCAACAAGGAAACTGTTATGTGGATTCCCGAACTTGCTACAAATGTGGAAAGACAGGTCATATTGCTAGAGACTGTCAGCAAGGTAGTATGACAGTAAGACCAACGGGTGTTAGGACGGGAGAGGTACAAGGGTCTGAAGTACCCAAAGCAAAAGGTCGAGTCTTCCAAATGACAGCACCAGAAGAAGAGGAAATTCCGGATGAGGTTACAGGTACGTTTCTAACAAACTCTATACGTGCTAAAGTGTTATCTAACTTCGGTGCACAATGATCATTGGTATTTCTGTTCTTTTATTGCTTATCTGCATTAGAAAAGTATTTGATAAATTGTGTTATAGATATAGATGGGTATGGGGTGTCTATTCAGTTAGTTCCTATGGCTTTGATTGAGTTCGAGGTAGTAGTGAAAACTAAGTATCCATACCGTTTCGCTTAACCGAATTCCGGGACGGAATTCTTTTAAGGGGGAGATGTTGTAATAACCGGGTACGTCGTGGGTTTATTTAATTTTATTATTTTGATTTTAAGGTAAGTTTGGGATTAGTTTTATGGAGTTATAAGTTAAGGGATAGACTTTAATTTTTATATAGAAGTCTAAGGGTATGTTTTGCCAAATAGGATAAGTTTGGGGTTTGTTTGGTGAATGTGACTAAAGCTAGCCACATCCACCGTCTCTTTCATTTCATTATAGAAGGAGGTGTCCTTCATTTAGACAACCAAAAGTTTAAAAGTGTGTGTGTGTGTATTTTGGTTCACGGCAAATAGAGAGGAGAGAATTTGAGAAAGGAAAGGCTAAGAAGAAGAAGGAAATCAGAATATTCAGTTGGAATTAAGGTGAAAAGCTGTAGTAATCAAAGGTATGGTTCTAGTTAAATTACTCTCTTTATGTGTATTAAGTTTTATATGAGTTTAGAAATGGGTCTTGGTAATTTTAGATGGATATGAGAAATATGGGTTTAGAATAGTGTGCTAGTAATAGTATAAAACATATCTGCAAAATATTAGATACATTCATGGTCGAAATCTGCAATTTTCTGGGTAAAAGATGAACTTAGTGGACTGAGACATTCATAAGTATCGCAGTAGTGAGTTGCGACATAGATGGTGATTTGTGACATTCATGAGTATCGCAACCTTAGGTTGCGACAAGCTCATTGGTATCGCAACAGTTGGTTGCGATATGAGGAGTATATCGCAATGGTTGGTTGCGACATGATGTATATCGCAACAGTTGGTTGGGATATGTTACTGTGTCGCAGTAGTTAATTGCGACATGTACTATGTGTTGCGACAAGGGGTTATTACATTTAGTTGGTTGCGATAACAGCCGAGGATTTTGGATATTTAAGAATTATTGGAGAGTCTTATGTGTTTAATTAGTAAAGGGATATATATATTTGAATTGTTTCAGATTCTGTGAATTCCGGGTGAAAGACAAAATCTTTTGGAAAAAGGCTTGGAAGTGTTTTTGGATAAGCGATCAAGGTGAGTTTTACTTTAAAACGTTTTCAAACTGGAATATATATATAGATATATATATATATATATATATATATATATATATACTAGCAGTGTACCCGTGCAATGCACCGGGAGTTCAAGATACATCTCAATTCCAAAGTCGAAAACTCGAAACAACAATGCTATATTTCATTTTATTTTTCGTCCCTCTTGATGCCGATTCCAAAGATGCCAAGAAATTCAGGGGTCGTTTACTAAATGTTGAAATTCAGGGGTCGTTTGACAAAGGCCAAGAATCTTAGTCGGTAGAACGATGATAAGGTTGGAAAGTCTTACATAGTAATTGAGGGTTACGACTCTTACCCGGGTAAGTTGTTGCATACGATATTGTTTTAGTGGGCTACAATCTTACCCGACAAAGTAAGTTAGATAGTTGACTCTTACCGGCAAGATCTTACATGATTTAGTAAGTGTTTGGGTAAACAACCCCTTGCATGATTTAGAATACCACACATAAGGCGCAAAAATCTTGACAAATGAGAAGTCTGGGTCAAGTGAGTAGCCAATTCGTGGAAGGAGACATAATTACAAGTAATGAGGTTGACAATAGATCAACATAAATAAGTTTAGCATGAGTACTGAATCAAGCTATAAATAATAGAATTTTCAGCAAAATGAAATCAAGTAGAAATGCAATTTACTTGGGTGAGAAAATATAGAGGATTTGTGTGTTCAAATCCAACATATTACTAATTTACTACGATACTTCTAAATGAAAATGGTAGTTACATACTTCTACACGTACAAAAGTGTCTTCAAATCCAACATATTCTATTAGAGCTAAAATAACAAAATAAAGTAGGATAAACTACCAAACGTCCAAATGTGTTCAACGTGTGATATTGTGTAGAGTGTAGCCATAACATGTGAATTTTTGTGGTTGGAAAAGAAAGGATTGTTTAAAAGGTTTACCATAGATAAACCACCTGATCTAAATAAAAGTTTTAACCAACCAAACCAAGGTCTTTAAGAGGATCGATCTAACTCCCAGTTATTAACAAATTTTGTATACTAAAAGTAAAGGGCATTACAATCACTTGTCAAGATAAGGCAAGATCGGAAATCCCTATTAATAAATAACTAATCAAGTCATTTTACCACTTAGACACCTAAAAAGTCACTCCACATGGCAAAATCCGCTTTCTAAAACATACCTGAACCAAATAGGCTACAACATTCCACAATGTAATGTGATCAAAAGTAAATGGATTAAATGATTTTTTTAAACTTAACTGCTTGAGCATTACTTCTTTCCAAATCCCGACTCGAATGAATATCATAGTGAATTGTAAGAACTGAAATATGTTAAATTTTCCACAACAATCTGCAAATTTAAGTACACCTAAATTAAAAAAAATAGGGATATATGATCTCAAGTGCATAAAACATGTTGGTATGTGTGGATACAAACAAACATCAAATTTCAAGCAAATTCAAAATTAAACCCATGCTTCAGGCTCATCCATGGGCTTGGTGAGCAATCGTTGCTTCGTCAATGGATTGAAGGAGAAAACAAGAATAATGATTAACAAAGATAAACCCATACCTGGTATATAATCCCTTCTTTGAAGTAAAAAAAATCAGAGATATTAACAAATTGTAAGATTAGAGATGCTATCAAACC
Organism: Saussurea involucrata; assembly: GCA_033807775.1. NCBI lineage: Eukaryota > Viridiplantae > Streptophyta > Magnoliopsida > Asterales > Asteraceae > Saussurea > Saussurea involucrata. The sequence continues at coordinate 26,516,424 of CM066312.1, forward strand.
TGCATCAAATCCATTCCTGAGAAGAGTATTGAGGTCTACCATCCCATTATTCAACATAGTTTTAAGCTAAGAAATTGAGCTAAAACTATTAGTCAGTTTTAGTAAACATGTAAGATGCCTTTAAAACACTAACCGATGTGCCTTTAACATATTCGAGTGCAACATGCCAAAAAAAGAATCAAGAATGTGTCAAATAGTATGGAAATTTTTTGGTTTGTATCACATCAACTGTTGATATTCATAATAAATTAATTTATCTCAAACTTAGTCAACAACATTTGGCATAACAATTAGTGTTTATATATCTCCTACATTTTCAAAACCCACTAAAACAGTACAACTTTGTTACAAATTCGAATTGTTCGGTGGAAAAGGAAAGAGGAAATCGAAAAGAACAAAAAGATCGGAATTAGTTTCGTTATCATGACGGAATGAAAAAAGCATCGAAATCTACCGACTACGACATCGTTGTTGAGTGGAATAGTATCTACATAGATCATCACATTCTTTTGCAACATCAATGGCAATTTTGAGTCTACAAGCCAACTTAGTGTTTCTCTTTTGTCGTTTGCTCCTGAAAAAGGTGCAACTTAACAGTAGCAATTCAGCAAAAACAACAACAAATAGAGTATTAAACAACAAAACCCCAATAATCTCACAAATATAATCTGATTAGTTAATAGGAAAAGATTTGTTTAATCAATTTGTACAATATAAGGGGTCGTTTACCAAACTCTTACCCTTTGTGCGTGTGAGAAGTTATACTTGGTTCAAGCTGAAGACAAAGTTCACAATTGAAGAGAATGAGTTTCCAGCAGAGTATAACTTCACTCTAACGTATTTATACCTCATTCAATAAAAAGTTTTGAATCTTCCTGGACAAAATTGCATGCAATAATTCCTATATGCAAATAATACACTTCAAAGTATTTGATTCATCATTCAAGAACCCCCACTATTTGTACAGGGAAAGGACTTACTACCGCCAAAATAGTTGTTTCATCAATAAAGAACATGATTACCTCCACAGAATACTAACACAAAAACACTTAATTTCACATAAACACAATAAAGAACCCGTCACCGATAGTAAAAACCTCAAACTAAACCAACTTCAACTTAAAACATGTTCATCAGGTTATTTCAGTTGGGTTCTCAATAAAGAATGTGAAACATACAAAACTATGTGGCTCAAGAAAGCGAAATAGAGTATTAAACAACAAAACCCCAATAATCTCACAAATATAATCTGATTAGTTAATAGGAAAAGATTTGTTTAAGCAATTTGTACAATATAAGGGGTCGTTTACCAAACTCTTACCCTTTGTGCGTGTGAGAAGTTATACTTGGTTCAAGCTGAAGACAAAGTTCACAATTGAAGAGAATGAGTTTCCAGCAGAGTATAACTTCACTCTAACGTATTTATACCTCATTCAATAAAAAGTTTTGAATCTTCCTGGACAAAATTACATGCAATAATTCCTATATGCAAATAATACACTTCAAAGTATTTGATTCATCATTCAAGAACCCCCACTATTTGTATAGGGGAAGGACTTACTACCGCCAAAATAGTTGTTTCATCAATAAAGAACATGATTACCTTCACAGAATACTAACACAAAAACACTTAATTTCACATAAACACAGTAAAGAACCCATCACCGATAGTAAAAACCTCAAACTAAACCAACTTCAACTTAAAACATGTTCATCAGGTTATTTCAGTTGGGTTCTAAATAAAGAATGTGAAGCATACAAAACTATGTGGCTCAAGAAAGCGATGGTAAGAAACATGAAATTTGAAAATCCACGATGTCTCATATATTCATATATGAATAAGATGACAAATGATTGTTTGTACCTGGTTTGAAGTAAACAGATAACCCAACTTGGGTCAGGTTTATCTTCGATTCAAGTTCTTAATCCTCGTTCAATAGGTTCACTAATCTTGCTCATCTCTCCAACTTCTCTGACCTTTCTCTTCTTGATGTCTCTCAAATTAGTAACCCAAATCAAGCAAGATAAAAAAATGAAGACTAACTCAAATTAAGCAAACTCTTACCCTTTGTGCATGTGAGGCGTTATACATGGTTCAAGCTGAAGACAAAGTTCACAATTGAAGAGAATGCACCTCTTCCTCTTTCGGATTTCAAGTCATCTTCGATTCTCTGCTAGTCAAATATGAAATATTACATACATGTGTGTATTATATATATACCAAACCCAAAAGCACAAAACCCGAAAATGGTACCTGTGTGTATGAAAATCGATTAGAGCAAAATCAAAATCAAGAAGAGCAAAATCAAAATATCGAGCACAATATATGTTGTGCAGAAATCAAAATCGATCAGAGCAGAATCAAAATCAAGCAGCAGTTAGGGTTTTACGTGGATTCTTAGATTCAAGCCAGTGTTTTAGCAAATAAAACCGAAAACCTTATTTCAACAAAAAGAGATGAAAGCTTACCTTAGAGAAAATGGAGGTGAACCGGGGAAATCCTTCGGCAAAATAGATTATTAAATTGGAGGGTTACCTGATTCAACAATCAACAACAACCACAATCTAACTCAAAATCGTCCAGGGCGATCCTCTTAACAAAACCAAAAAGAAAATCAAAATCATATTCGTTGGAAGCTGTGTAGGTTTACCAGGTCGTGAAGCAGAGACAAAATTGTGAACCGAAACCCAAATAATAAAACAAAATCAAAATCGTTACAACAAAATCAAAAGCATAGTTAGGGTTTTTACCTAAAATCAAAATTGAAGAGAAGGAGAAGTGATTTGCTGAAGCTTCTTGCGATATTTTGAAATTTCTCTGAACCATTTGATTTATATGCAAAGAAAAGTACTGAAGGTATGGTGAAGAAGAGAAGTCTGGTTGAGTTTGTACTTGGGTATGGTTGCAATCGTGAAGCATACTCGGTATGGTTGCAGTCACGAGGGGCGTTTGTGTGTGTGGAGAGGAAAAATTATGGAAGATCGGTGTGGTTGAGATGCAGGTTACAGGTAGAAGGAAGCAGGTGAAATCTTCTATGGGTATGGTGGGATAAGAAGTCTTCTAAATGGGTATGGTAGAGTAAGGGGATGTCAGGAAGCATGGGCAAGGCTTGTACCTCATGCTTAAAATCATTGCAGAAAAGGCTTGTACCTCATGCTTCATAGTTTGCACTTAAGAGTTTTTCAAGATATATGCTTAAATCCTTGTACTCTATGCATTAAAATGTGTCTTTAAGACATTTTGCTTAAATGCTTATATATGTAGTATAGATATATATATGAGATGGATATGTGGTAGGAACGTGATGACATGTTTATAAATGACAATATGATATATTGAGATATATATTGTGTTTATATAAATATTATACTACACGAGTGCACTTTGGCCGAACTATGCCGGCGGAGTATTGGTTGTACAGAGGGACAGCGGTGTTGGCTGTAATTTTCTTACAGCAGAGTAAATAGATTAGTTGGCTTGCAACCAATTAATTTGGCCATGTGAAGGAAGAGTTGTACACGATGCACGAGTCTTGCTTGGTATTTAAATACTTGTTGTATATGTGTTTTTACAAAAATGATTACTAAACTTACAAGGATTATCTCACTAGACCGTTTGGTCTAACCCTCATTTTGTTTTCAAAAATATGTATTCCAGGTCGTGGAACTGTTAATAGCAAAGGGAAGGATAAAGTGTAGGATGCGGTTGATAGCTGACGAAGATTAGGAAATGCTTATGTTTTGTATTGTATAGTTTTGAGACTATGGGACCGTACGTGATTTATTATGTATCTTTTGCTATGAATGTAATGATGTTATGCAATATATGTTATTTGTTGAATGTTTGGGAAACCGGGTCGTTACAGATGGTATCAGAGCCCTAGTTTAAGGGATTTAGGTATTAGTATCTGTACCTAGACTTAAACTGCATGTGAAGTAGGATGTCCCTATTATTTTAGAACCTTGGAATATAAAATATTAGAAGGTAGAAGGAACATCATGTAAGGTAATTTCTGATTACACCTGGCCAGTATAATTGTGAACTTACAGGTACATGTTTGAACTGCAATACCTTATTATATGGGGTATGTGCTTATGTGTATATTAATCTTGTCTGAATCTACAGAATGGCAAGCGGTACTCGAAATACGAGTAGAGAGGGAGGAAGAAATCCTAATAGAACGAATCCAATAGTCGGGACAAGGGGAAGAGGGGGAGAACGAGGTAGGGGCAGAACTGGAGGCAGAGTTCAGGCGCAAGGTAAGGAATTTGTTACAAGAGACGATTTGACGGCGGAAATGGGAAGACTGCAAGCCAATATACAAGCTATCTTCGACCAAACTCGTTATACCGAAACTGAAATACCAGATCCTAATCTGGAAGACGAGATGCCCATTACACCTACTGTCATACCGGTGCCAAGGAAGTGTGATTACAAGATGTTCTTAAGTTGCAAACCTCCAACCTACTCAGGAGAAAGAGATCCAGTGAAGGCGATGAGGTGGCTAAAAGAGATAGAAGCCATCTTCAAGATCAGCAAATGTGCCGATGAAGATAGAGTGTTATTTGGAACTGCGATGTTGAAGGCCGATGCGTTATACTGGTGGGAAGCTCTTATTACTCCAAGAGGATCGGACATATATTCTACTTTTTCATGGGAAGAATTTGTTGGAGCTTTCAAAGGGCAGTTTTGTCCTCAAGCAGCAGTTAGACAGTTGGAAGAAGAATTCATGAATTTGCAACAGGGTAAGTTATCAGTTCGGGATTACACCGCGCGCTTTCTAGAGAAGTCTCGTTTTGCGGAATACTATGTGGCTACCGAAGCTCTCAAAATGGAAAGGTTTATTTTTGGATTAAATTCGGAAATTAGAGGTTTAGTGATTGCTAAGGGAACCGATACTTTCTCAGCCGCTGTTGATGCCGCCGAGAATGTAGAAAGAGATAAAAGGAGGGATGCTAGTGATAGAAGTTATGGGAAAAGAAAAGTAGAAGAAATGACGTACGATTTGAAGGAGTACGAATCCCCGAGGTTTGATAGTCATTTACCTTTCAGACCAGCTGAAAGACCATGTTCAAAGTGCAACCGTGTTCATCAAGGAAACTGTTATGTGGATTCCCGAACTTGCTACAAATGTGGAAAGACTGGTCATATTGCTAGAGACTGTCAGCAAGTAGTAGTATGACAGTAAGGCCAACGGGTGTTAGGACGGGAGAGGTACAAGGGTCTGAAGTACCGAAAGCAAAAGGTCGAGTCTTCCAAATGACAGCACCAGAAGAAGAGGAAATTCCGGATGAGGTTACAGGTATGTTTCTAACAAACTCTATACGTGCTAAAGTGTTATCTGACTTCGGTGCACAATGATCATTGGTATTTCTGTTCTTTTATTGCTTATCTGCATTAGAAAAGTATTTGATAAATTGTGTTATAGATATAGATGGGTATGGGGTGTCTATTCCGTTAGTTCCTATGGCTTTGATTGAGTTCGAGGTAGTAGTGAAAACTAAGTATCCATACCGTTTCGCTTAACCGAATTTGGGGACGGAATTCTTTTAAGGGGGAGATGTTGTAATAACCGGGTACGTCGTGGGTTTATTTAATTTTATTATTTTGATTTTAAGGTAAGTTTGGGATTAGTTTTATGGAGTTATAAGTTAAGGGATAGACTTTAATTTTTATATAGAAGTCTAAGGGTATGTTTTGCCAAATAGGATAAGTTTGGGGTTTGTTTGGTGAATGTGACTAAAGCTAGCCACATCCACTGCCTCTTTCATTTCATTATAGAAGGAGGTGTCCTTCATTTAGACAACCAAAAGTTTAAATGTATGTGTGTGTGTATTTTGGTTCACGGCAAAGAGAGAGGAGAGAATTTGAGAAAGGAAAGGCTAAGAAGAAGAAGTAAATCGGAATATTCAGCTGGAATTAAGGTGAAAAGCTGTAGTAATCAAATGTATGGTTCTAGTTAAATTACTCTCTTTATGTGTATTAAGTTTTATATGAGTTTAGAAATGGGTCTTGGTAATTTTAGAAGGATATGAGAAATCTGGGTTTAGAAATGGATAACTGCCGCGCATCCCCGTCCTTTCGTATGACCACAGGGATCGTCGACACCTGTCCTTGACAGCTGGTAAGCATCATCGTGTGTCAGTATGACGTCACGACCTCGTTCTCCTTTCGACTTCTCGTTCAGTTAGAAACGGACCAGTCTAGCTCCAAGGCGATTGAGGTAATTTCTAACTCTTGTTTTATTTCCTATGCGCCTGATTGACAAAATTTAAAACTTAAATTTGAAATTCAATTTTCAAATTTTGGGGGCAAACTGTTTGGGCAAAAAATCACGTCGTACGACCACGACGAGAGCAGGTAAATCGCACGTCATAAGTAACATCTTGTATTAAGATAAGGTCCCGTCAAAGACCATAAAGACTTATGTCGTCCACTGTAAAAGGTAAGTCGAGATATCCTAGCGACGCTCGACCATAATGTCGTACGTCCCGCATGACCAACGCGTAAGGACTTGCGACCTTAACCAGACTAACGTTCACTTAACCATTATGTTTAAGTGTTTAATGCAGGAGTCCAAGTCATTAAGGAGCAACAGCTATAACTGACGTATTCATTAAACAGCCGGCGACCGTAAAGGACGAAGACCATTACTCCGGCAACCGTTTCCAACCGTTGCAGCCATTAACGAAGCATTAATGGAGGAAGTTAAGGACATGGAGACTATAAATAAGCAAGTTCAAGCCTCATTCAGGGGACCTGCTCACAGACGAATTCTATAGTCCTCTACAGCGAATTGAAGAAGTATTCCGAAGAATCAACTCTCGACAACAACCCTCGACCAGAAATTCACACTTTGTATTCACACACGACAAACACCTGTTTTTACATTCAAACACTTGTACTTTACATTTTGAAGTATTTCCTTCATTTGTATTGTAATCATCGTACGACCGACGCCAGTACCAAGGACGTCGCCCCTGATTGGCGACCATAGTGCAGCGACGACACCCCTTGTCGTCCGCAGGTTTTTTCCTCGATTGAGGTTTTTCCTGCGTCATCAAATCCCTTGTATCGTTTATTTTTTCCCTCGTCGCACGTCTCGTCGAAAGATCCTTTCTTTAGTTGATTAAGTCCACATCGACCTTAAGTTGTCCCTTTGGTGCGATTTTTGGCATTAACAGTTTGGCGCCATCCGTAGGACCTCATCTAGAGAAAATCCTCGACGAACGTGCACCCTACTAACAGTTTCTTGGAGTTTTTTCTGCTCTCTATTACAGGAACAATGGCAGCCTCTGGAAATCCGCAGCAAGCTGTTGCTCAGATGTATCAGGAGCTAGAAGTCGCCAGGAATCAGCTCAATGCAATGGCAGAGCAGAATCGCAGAGCAGCTGAGGAGATCGCGCAGTTAAGAAATCCTCTTGGGCCTCAAAATGGTCCTAGGCCGTTCGTGCAGAACCCAACTCCAAGATTGTTCGACCAGAATGGCCCCAGACCATTTGTCCCGAATCCAGGTTCATCCGCGCAGAATCAGCATCCAGGCCCGTTCATGCAGAATCAACAGCCAGGGTCGTTCAACCCAAATCCTCAGTTTGGGACAGTTCCTCCTCAGCACATAAGGCCACCACCCGTGAATAATGGGTCTCAGCCATTACAAGGATCGCAGCCTTTCCAGCAGGGACCACCATCGTTTCAGAATGGACCGCAGCAATTCCAATATGGATCGCGGCCATATACTGTTCCGTTTAACGGGGACACCAATGGTTCATCGCATGGTAATGGCACTAGTCCAGGGACCAATCCCTCGACAGGGGCAAATCCTGATCTTAACAATCCCGTTGCCCAGCGTTTGAAGATGTGAAAAGACCAAAATGAGCGCGTCCTGTCCTTGCTCGCCAAGTTGCCTGGGGCAGCCGTGACTGTCGACGTCGGGCCTCGCTCGGGTTATCAGGCGTCGCCCTTCATCGACGAGATCGCCACTGTCGAGGTCCCAAAGAAATACAACATTCCTGCCTTCACTCCCAAATATTCGGGTGTGACCGATCCGACTGAGCACGTCGCGCAATATAAACAACTCATGTGGACGATCTCGATTCCACACATGTAACAGGAAGTATGCATGTGTAAGAGTTTCGGAGCAACTCTCACTGGTCCAGCTCTCCAATGGTTAATCAATCTCAAACCCAAGTCCATCGGGTCGTTTGATGAGTTGGTTAATCAGTTCTCCCAGCAATTCGCCAGCAATCGTAAGATGGAGAAGCAGACCAGCGACCTATATTACATCGTGCAGAAAGCCAATGAGTCTATTCGAAGCTATTTCAATAGATTCAAGGCTGAAATGATCAACATCCGCAATTGCGACGTCAAAACCGCGATCGAAGCCTATAAGCGTGGTCTGGACGATAGTTCGGGTCTATACACCGACCTGACCAAATATCCCCCGGAGAATTTCGAAGACGTCCGAGCTCGAACCTTAGCATATATGAGGGTAGAAGATGATGCCGCCTTTCGTCGCAAGCACACTAACGACAAAAAGCCGTTAGGTGTCAAGAAGCCAGAATTCAAGCCGAAAGCCATATCCAGATTAGAGCCAACGCGTCAAATTTCAAATGTTCGTTTCAAGACGAAAGCAGAGACCAATACCGTGACTAAGTTCACTCAGTACCCCAAGATATCCTCTTACGGATTCAAAGGATCTGCTAAAGACCTAGTCGAAGCTCTGAAAAGTTCCCAAGCTACCATTCGATGGCCAAAGAAGTCCGACCTGGACGATGCTAAGAAAGACAAATAAACGTGGTGCGACTTCCATGCCGATCATGGTCATGTGACAGACGACTGTATCGCATTGAAGAAGGAACTAGCATATTATTTTCAAAAGGAAATCTCAAGGATATCATCGACGATGTCGCTGTTCCAGCTAATGGCCATCGACCGTCGACTCCCGAGCATGCAAAAGTTGTCAATTGAAATTCCCTACGCCATGGGGAATCCTGGAGTCGCTCGGATAAATATACTATGGTGCCTCGTCGCACGACAACATAGCCGACCGCAGGACAATATTTCTCCGTGTCATTCTGTCATTTAAAACCTATCTTTTCCTCCCAAAAAGGATGCGGTAATAAATGACAGGAGGCAAATAGAGAGAGTCTGAAATGGTACGTTCTCTAACACTTTTTCATACGAGGTTTTTTCTCACAAAACTTTTACTGACTTAAGCATCGGAGGGTCGTTGGTGAGCCAACGACCAACCCTCGACATCATTTTATCGTAGGATCGCACGACAATAATCATTAAGTCTACTATATGGCTTTAATATCGCACGGTCAAACGACATAAACGATCAGGTCTCTAACTTGATCATTTCTCCACAGGGGCATACGACACAAACTCACTGTACGATCTGGTCGTACGATCGCAGAGTCTAGACGACTTTACCCCTAAGTTTCTTAAATTTCATACACTGAATGGATGCTTTAATCGCGTGTTTTTATATTTGTTTTACGTTCTTATCATCGTATTACAATGAACACCTTAGTCGCATGATTTCGTATGTATTTTATGATCAAATTCATAACCAATGTGATATTTGCTTACCAAGTATATGAAAACACAAGTTCAAACAAAAAGTGCATTTAAAAAGATCGTCAGGTACACACTCAACCACCAACGATCGAGCAGCAAAGCAAACAAAATAAAATTCTTAAATTAAAGGAGGAGCATCCGTCGCGTTCATGCCCGAAGTCCCGTCCTGAAGGCTTTCGCCCGCCACCTCCTCCTCAGCATCCTTCTCATCGTCCGAGTCAAGATCTCTCTCGGTCCCAACACCATTCAGATAGATGTCCAACTCCTCCTTCGCCGAAGCAAGAGGATCTTTCCCCAGCAAATGTCGTCGCATGATCGCCGCCCGAGCAGTCAGATGAGGTATGGCAAAAACTGACTTACCCTCGTCCTTTACAGCTTGCACTTCTTTCTCCAAACTCTCTACCTTGGATTTATAACCCTCAGCCTCTTTTGAAACAGCGACCAAGGATTCCTTAATCTTTTCCGTCTCCTCCCTTTGTTCAGCAGTCATGGACAAGGATTGCGTCAGACGATGACTAAGATCTTCCTTGGCAAAATGAACGATCTTCAAATGTTCTAAAGCATCGTCGAGTCGCTTCGAAAAATCCTCAGCACGACTTATAGAGGCACTCGCTCTGTCCAGCGCCGCTTTCTCTCTTTCACGTGCAGCGTACAAGAGATCTTTCACCTTCGCCGCTCCACTTCACGAGGCCAAAGAAGCCTGAAGTGCCTGCGAAAACATCATCAGTGGACCACGACAACGACAACGAAAACGACAACGACAACAAAATCTGGGCCTAGACAAACTAAGTCTTGAAAGAAAGACTTACCATGAACGACAAGCCGGCTATATAGGCACCCGTCTCCTCGATAGGAAACCCCTCAAAACGCTCCCTGAAAGATGGAAGCAGGAATTTATCCAGGTGAGGGAACAGGTTCGTCCCGTCTAGGACATCACCTGTCATAAAGTCCGATGGCAGCGAAAAGTTGACCGTCGTGACCTTCTCCCCTCCCGTCGAATGATCGTCGCCCTTGTCGGCTGACAAAGGATTCGACGCGGCAGACGGGGACTTCACCGCTTCCGCCGGAGGCGCAGAATTGATGGGTGTTACTGCAATCACCTTCTTAGGCGATCCGACCCCTACCTTCTCAGGTGAAGAGACTCTCGACGAGTCATTAACACCAGTCGACGACTTCCTTGGAGTCGTCGTCCTCGTCTTCTTCGAAAGTTCAGGACCAACAGACATGGCTTTTAGCCTCCTCTCCCTGCCCTGACGAGCACACTCCAGCTCAGCTGCTCTCTTAGCAGAAACCTTCAACACTTTAGGTTGAGATTCTCCTGGAAAAAAGGAATGTCATAAAGCACACAAAGGAAAAAGACTCGAAGTAACATAGGAAGAAAAAGTAAGTAAAACTTACCCGTCATCCCTCTCCTTCCTCTCGACTTATCTTCTTCGTCTTCTCTTCCTTTCTCTTCACGCTTCTCCCCCTGATTCTCTCCTGAAGATTCTAAATCGTCGTCATCCGCCGTATGTCGCACGACGAAAGACCTCTCGACGACGCTAAATTCTAAAAACGAATTGATCTTCGCTTGAGAGTTAGCGTCTGGCTTCACGACCTCGAATTTTATGGCTGCCAACATACAAAAAATAAGTTAAAAATCATATAGAAATCATCTACAGCGCACGACAGATGAAATAACGAGGCTCACCCGACGTATTCCTGCTCGTCCTAATCCACTCACTCTCAGAGTCAAGGGACAATTTAACGAAAACATATCGAGACTTCCACCCACGGTCGTTCACACCCGTTCCTAAGACCAAAACGCGATCGCCCTTGAATCTAGAATGTAAACTACATCGATGACATCCGTCCATCTTGGCTTGATAAGCCGAGAGGAGGTCCTGTACATTCATGGGAGAATACCATTTCTTAGTAGCACGCTCGATCACTCGTACGACTCGCCAGAACTAGGGCATCAACTGACTCGGTGCCAAGTCAAACTCTAACATAAACGCCTTGGCCAGAGGAGAAAAAGGCCATTCGAAACCTATCTTAAACGGGTATTCATAGATTACGATGTACCCCTCGGGACACTCGTTCGATCGGATCTGGCCTGGACGGATCAATTCGACCCACGCATGAATTTTCGCTAAAGTCCCGGAGGTCCGATGACTCTTGAATAACACTTTCAGGATCCCTCGACTTTTCTAAACAAAATTTACAAAAGTCAGAGAAATCGTACCTTACTTATAGGCGCATTAACCCTCGAAGAAACCTAACCAGGTCAGAGATTTTCACAAGTTCGGAAGATATCAGACAAAGAATGGCAAGGAAATCACAGCACAAACTCTTCAAGGGAGAAATAAGGAAATGATCCGTCAACATCCCTATTTAGACCGAAAAACAGGGTTGGATCGAATCCCTGGATAACTGCCGCGCATCCCCGTCCTTTCGTATGACCACAAGGATCGTCGACACCAGTCCTCGACAGCTGGTAAGCATCATCGTGTGTCAGTATGACGTCACGACCTCGTTCTCCTTTCGACTTCTCATTCAGTTAGAAACGGACCAGTCTAGCTCCAAGGCGATTGAGGTAATTTCTAACTCTTGTTTTATTTCCTATGCGACTGATTGACAAAATTTAAAACTTAAATTTGAAATTCAATTTTCAAAATTTTGGGGGCAAACTGTTTGGGCAAAAAATAACGTCGTACGACCACGACGAGAGCACGTAAATCGTACGTCATAAGTAACATCTTGTATTAAGATAAGGTCCCGTCAAAGACCATAAAGACCTCTGTCGTCCACTGTAAAAGGTAAGTCGAGATATCCTAGCGACGCTCGACCATAATGTCGTACGTCCCGCATGACCAACACGTAAGGACTTGCGACCTTAACCAGACTAACTTTCACTTAACCGTTATGTTTAAGTGTTTAATGCAGGAGTCCAAGTCATTAAGGAGCAACGGCTATAACCGACGTATTCATTAAACAACCAGCGACCGTAACGGACGAAAACCATTACTCCGGCAACCGTTTCCAACCGTTGCAGCCATTAACGAAGCATTAATGGAGGAAGTTAAGGACATGGAGACTATAAATAAGCAAGTTCAAGCCTCATTCAGGGGACCTGCTCACAGACGAATTCTATAGTCCTCTACATCGAATTGAAGAAGTATTCCGAAGAATTAACTCTCGACAACAGCCCTCGACCAGAAGTTCACACTTTGTATTCACACACGACAAACACCTGTTTTTACATTCAAACACTTTTACTTTACATTTCGAAGTATTTCCTTCATTTGTATTGTAATCATCGTACGACCGACGCCAGTACCAAGGACGTCGCCCCTGATTGGCGACCATAGTGCAGCGACGACACCCCTTGTCGTCCGCAGGTTTTTTCCTCGATTGAAGTTTTTCCTGCGTCATCAAATCCCTTGTCTCGTTTATTTTTTCCCTCGTCGCACGTCTCGTCGAAAGATTGTTTCTTTAGTTGATTAAGTCCACATCGACCTTAAGTTGTCCCTTTGGTGCGATTTTTGGCATTAACAGTTTGGCGCCATCCGTGGGACCTCATCTAGAGAAAATCCTCGACGAACGTGCACCCTACTAACAGTTTCTTGGAGTTTTTTATGCTCTCTATTACAGGAACAATGGCAGCCTCTGGAAATCCGCAGCAAGCTGTTGCTCAGATGTATCAGGAGCTCGAAGTCGCCAGGAATCAACTCAATGCAATGGCAGAGCAGAATCGCAGAGCAGCTGAGGAGATCGCGCGGTTAAGAAATCCTCTTGGGCCTCAAAATGGTCCTAGGCCATTCGTACAGAACCCAATTCCAAGATCGTTCGACCAGAATGGCCCCAGACCATTTGTCCTGAATCCAGGTTCATCCGCGCATAATCAGCATCCAGGCCCGTTTATGCAGAATCAACAGCCAGGGTCGTTCAACCCAAATCCTCAGTTTGGGACAGTTCCTCCTCAGCACATAAGGCCACCACCCGTGAATAATGGGTCTCAGCCATTACAAGGGTCGCAACCTTTCCAGCAGGGACCACCATCGTTTCAGAATGGACCGCAGCAATTCCAATATGGATCGCGGCCATATACTGTTTCGTTCAACGGGGACACCAATGGTTCGTCGCATGGTAATGGCACTAGTGCAGGGACCAATCCCTCGACAGGGGCAAATCGTGATCTTAACGATCCCGTCGCCCAACGTTTGAAGATGTTAGAAGACCAAAATGAGCGCGTCATGTCCTTGCTCGCCAAGTTGCCTGGGGCAGCCGTGACTGTCGACGTCGAGCCTCGCTCGGGTTATCAGGCGTTGCCCTTCATCGACGATATCGCCACCGTCGAGGTCCCAAAGAAATACAACATTCCTGCCTTCACTCCCAAATATTCGGGTGTGACCGATCCGACTGAGCACGTCGCGCAATATAAACAACTCATGTGGACGATCTCGATTCCACACATGTACCAGGAAGTATGCATGTGTAAGAGTTTCGGAGCAACTCTCACTGGTCCAGCTCTCCAATGGTTAATCAATCTCAAACACAAGTCCATCGGGTCGTTTGCTGAGTTGGTTAATCAGTTCTCCCAGCAATTCACCAGCAATCGTAAGATGGAGAAGCAGACCAGCGACCTATATTACATCGTGCAGAAAGCCAATGAGTCTATTCGAAGCTATTTCGATAGATTCAATGCTGAAATGATCAGCATCCGCAATTGCGACGTCAAAACCACGATCGAAGCCTATAAGCGTGGTCTGGACGATAGTTCGGGTCTATACACCGACCTGACCAAATATCCCCCGGAGAATTTCGAAGACGTCCGAGCTCGAACCTTAGCATATATGAGGGTAGAAGATGATGTCGCCTTTCGTCGCAAGCACACTAACGACAAAAAGACGTTAGGTGTCAAGAAGCGAGAATTCAAGCCGAAAGCCATATCCAGATTAGAGCCAGGGCGTCAAATTTGAAATGTTCATTTCAAGACGAAAGCAGAGGCCAAGACCGCGACTAAGTTCACTAAGTACCCCAAGATATCCTCTTACGGATTCAAAGGATCTGCTAAAGACCAAGTCGAAGCTCTGAAAAGTTCCCAAGCTACCATTCGATGGCCAAAGAAGTCCGACCTGGACGATGCTAAGAAAGACAAATCAACGTGGTGCGACTTCCATGCCGATCATGGTCATGTGACAGACGACTGTATCGCATTGAAGAAGGAACTAGCATATCATTTCTCGAAAGGAAATCTCAAGGATATCATCGACTACGTCGCTGTTCCAGCTAATGGCCATCGACCGTCGACTCCCGAGCATGCAAAAGTTGTCAATTGAAATTCCTTACGCCATGGAGAATCCTGGAGTCGCTCGGATAAATCTACTATGGTGCCTCGTCGCACGACAACATAGCCGACCGCAGGACAATATTTCTCCGTGTCATTCTGTCATTTAAGACCTATCTTTTCCTCCCAAAAAGGATGCGGTAATAAATGACAGGGGGCAAATAGAGAGAGTCTGAAATGGTACGTTCTCTAACTCTTTTTCATACGAGGTTTTTTCTCACAAAACTTTTACTGACTTAAGCATCGGAGGGTCGTTGGTGAGCCAACGACCAACCCTCGACATCATTTTATCGCAGGATCGCACGACAATAATCATTAAGTCTACTATATGGCTTTAATATCGCACGGTCAAACGACATAAACGATCAGGTCTCTAACTTGATCATTTCTCCACAGGGGCATACGACACAAACTCACTGTACGATCTGGTCGTACGATCGCAGAGTCTAGACGACTTTACCCCTAAGTTTCTTAACTTTCATACACTGAATGGATGCTTTAATCGCGTGTTTTAATATTTGTTTTACGTTCTTATCATCGTATTACAATGAACACCTTAGTCGCATGATTTCGTATGTATTTTATGATCAAATTCATAACCAATGTGATATTTGCTTACCAAGTATATGAAAACACAAGTTCAAACAAAAAGTGCATTTAAAAAGATCGTCAGGTACACACTCAACCACCAACGATCGAGCAGCAAAGTAAACAAAATAAAATTCTTAAATTAAAGGAGGAGCATCCGTCACGTTCATGCCCGAAGTCCCGTCCTGAAGGCTTTCGCCCGCCACCTCCTCCTCAGCATCCTTCTCATCGTCCGAGTCAAGATCTCTCTCGGTCCCAACACCATTCAGATAGATGTCCAACTCCTCCTTCGCCGAAGCAAGAGGATCTTTCCCCAGCAAATGTCGTCGCATGATCGCCGCCCGAGCAGTCAGACGAGCTATGGCAAAAACTGACTTACCCTCGTCCTTTACAGCTTGCACTTCTTTCTCCAAACTCTCTACCTTGGATTTATAATCCTCAGCCTCTTTTGAAACAGCGACCAAGGATTCCTTAATCTTTTCCATCTCCTCCCTTTGTTCAGCAGTCATGGTCAAGGATTCCGTCAGACGATGACTAAGATCTTCCTTGGCAAAATGATTGATCTTCAAATGTTCTAAAGAATCGTCGAGTCGCTTCGAAAAATCCTCAGCACGACTTATAGAGGCACTCGCTCTGTCCAGCGCCGCTTTCTCTCTTTCACGTGCAGCGGACAAGAGATCTTTCACCTTCGTCGATCCACTTCGCGAGGCCAAAGAAGCCTGAAGTGCCTGCAAAAACATCATCAGTGGACCACGACAACGACAACGAAAACGACAACGACAACGAAATCTGGGCCTAGACAAACTAAGTCTTGAAAGAAAGACTTACCATGAATGACAAGCCGGCTATATGGGCACCCGTCTCCTCGATAGGAAACCCCTCAAAACGTTCCCTGAAAGATGGAAGCGGGAATTTATCCAGGTGAGGGAACAGGTTCGTCCCGTCTAGGACATCACCTGTCATAAAGTCCGAGGGCAGCGAAAAGTTGACCGTCGTGACCTTCTCCCCTCCCGTCGAATGATCCTCGCCCTTGTCGGCTGACAAAGGATTCAACGCGGCAGACGGGGACTTCACCGTTTCCGCCGGAGGCGCATAATTGATAGGTGTCGCTGCAATCACCTTCTTAGGCGATCCGACCCCTACCTTCTCAGGTGAAAGGACTCTCGACGAGTCATTAACCCCAGCCGACGACTTCCTCGGAGTCGTCGTCCTGGTCTTCTTCGGAATTTCAGGACCAGCAGACATGGCTTTTAGCCTCCTCTCCCTGCCCTGACGAGCACACTCCAGCTCAGCTGCTCTCTTAGCAGAAACCTTCAACACTTTAGGTTGAGATTCTCCTGGAAAAAAGGAATGTCATAAAGCACACAAAGGAAAAAGACTCGAAGTAACATAGGAAGAAAAAGTAAGTAAAACTTACCCGTCATCCCTCTCCTTCCTCTCGACTTATCTTCTTCCTCTTCTCTTCCTTTCTCTTCACACTTCTCCCCCTGATTATTTCCTGAAGATTCTAAATCGTCGTCATCCGCCGTATGTCGCACGACGAAAGACCTCTCGACGACGCTAAATTCTAAAAACGAATTGATCTTCGCTTGAGAGTTAGCGTCTGGCTTCACGACCTCGAATTTTATGGCTGCCAACATACAAAAAATAAGTTAAAAATCATATATAAATCATCTACAGCGCACGACAGATGAAATAACGAGGCTCACCCGACGTATTACGGCTCGTCCTAATCCACTCACTCTCAGAGTCAAGGGACAATTTACGCACGAAAACATATCGAGACTTCCACCCACGGTCGTTCACACCCGTTCCTAAGACCAAAACGCGATCGCCCTTGAATCTAGAATGTAAACTACATCGATGACATCTGTCCATCTTGGCTTGATAAGCCGAGAGGAGGTCCTGTACATTCATGGGAGTATCCCATTTCTTAGTAGCACGCTCGATCACTCGTACGACTCGCCAGAACTGGGGCATCAACTGACTCGGTGCCAAGTCAAACTCTAACATAAACGCCTTGACAGAGGAGAAAAAGGCCATTCGAAACCTATCTTAAACGGGTATTCATAGATTACGATGTACCCCTCGGGACACTCGTTCGATCGGATCTGGCCTGGACGGATCAATTCGACCCACACATGAATTTTCGCTAAAGTCCCGGAGGTCCGATGACTCTTGAATAACACTTCCAGGATCCCTCGACATTTCTAAACAAAATTTACAGAAGTCAGAGAAATCGTACCTTACTTATAGGCGCATTAACCCTCGAAGAAACCTAACCAGGTCAGAGATTTTCACAAGTTCGGAAGATATCAGACAAAGAATGGCAAGGAAATCACAGCACAAACTCTTCAAGGGCGAAATAAGGAAATGATCCGTCAACATCCCTATTTAGACCGAAAAACATGGTTGGATCGAATCCCTGGATAACTGCCGCGCATCCCCGTCCTTTCGTATGACCACAGGGATCGTCGACACCTGTCCTCGACAGCTGGTAAGCATCATCGTGTGTCAGTATGACGTCACGACCTCGTTCTCCTTTCGACTTCTCGTTCAGTTAGAAACGGTGTCTAGCTCCAAGGCGATTGAGGTAATTTCTAACTCTTGTTTTATTTCCTATGCGCCTGATTGACAAAATTTAAAACTTAAATTTGAAATTCAATTTTCAAATTTTGGGGGCAACCTGTTTGGGCAAAAAATCACGTCGTACGACCACGACGAGAGCAGGTAAATCGCACGTCATAAGTAACATCTTGTATTAAGATAAAGTCCCGTCAAAGACCATAAAGACCTCTGTCGTCCACTGTAAAAGGTAAGTCGAGATATCCTAGCGACGCTCGACCATAATGTCGTACGTCCCGCATGACCAACGCGTAAGGACTTGCGACCTTAACCAGACTAACGTTCACTTAACCGTTATGTTTAAGTATTTAATGCAGGAGTCCAAGTCATTAAGGAGCAACGGCTATAACCGACGTATTCATTAAACAGCAGGCGACCGTAACGGACGAAGACCATTACTCCGGCAACCGTTTCCAACCGTTGCAGCCATTAACGAAGCATTAAAGGAGGAAGTTAAGGACATGGAGACTATAAATAAGCAAGTTCAAGCCTCATTCAGGGGACCTGCTCACAGACGAATTCTATAGTCCTCTACAGCGAATTGAAGAAGTATTCCGAAGAATCAACTCTCGACAACAGCCCTCGACCAGAAGTTCACACTTTGTATTCACACACGACAAACACCTGTTTTTACATCCAAACACTTGTACTTTACATTTCGAAGTATTTCCTTCATTTGTATTGTAATCATCGTACGACCGACGCCAGTACCAAGGACGTCGCCCCTGATTGGCGACCATAGTGCAGCGACGACACCCCTTGTCGTCCGCAGGTTTTTTCCTCGATTGAGGTTTTTCCTGCGTCATCAAATCCCTTGTCTCGTTTATTTTTTCCCTCGTCGCACGTCTCGTCGAAAGATTGTTTCTTTAGTTGATTAAGTCCACATCGACCTTAAGTTGTCCCTTTGGTGCGATTTTTGGCATTAACAGTTTGGCGCCATCCGTGGGACCTCATCTAGAGAAAATCCTCGACGAACGTGCACCCTACTAACAGTTTCTTGGAGTTTTTTCTGCTCTCTATTACAGGAACAATGGAAGCCTCTGGAAATCCGCAGCAAGCTGTTGCTCAGATGTTTCAGGAGCTCGAAGTCGCCAGGAATCAGCTCAATGCAATGGCAGAGCAGAATCGCAGAGCAGCTGAGGAGATCGCGCGGTTAAGAAATCCTCTTGGGCCTCAAAATGGTCCTAGGCCGTTCGTGCAGAACCCAACTCCAAGATCGTTCGACCAGAATGGCCCCAGACCATTTGTCCCGAATCCAGGTTCATCCGCGCAGAATCAGCATCCAGGCCCGTTCATGCAGAATCAACTGCCAGGGTCGTTCAACCCAAATCCTCAGTTTGGGACAGTTCCTCCTCAGCACATAAGGCCACCACCCGTGAATAATGGGTCTCAACCATTACAAGGATCGCAACCTTTCCATTAGGGACCACCATCGTTTCAGAATGGACCGCAACAATTCCAATATGGATCGCGGCCATATACTGTTCCGTTCAACGGGGACACCAATGGTTCGTCGCATGGTAATGGCACTAGTCCACGGACCAATCCCTCGACAGGGGCAAATCCTTATCTTAACGATCCCATCGCCCAGCGTTTGAAGATGTTAGAAGACCAAAATGAGTGCGTCCTGTCCTTGCTCGCCAAGTTGCCTGGGGCAGCCGTGCCTATCGACGTCGAGCCTCGCTCGGGTTATCAGGCGTCGCCCTTCATGTGGTAGGAACGTGATGACGTGTTTATAAATGACAATATGATATATTGAGATATATATATTGTGTTTATATAAATATTGTACTACACGAGTGCACTTTGGCCGAACTATGCCGGCGGAGTATTGGCTGTACAGAGGGACAGCGGTGTTGGCTGTAATTTTCGTACAGCGGAGTAAATAGATTAGTTGGCTTGCAACCAATTAATTTGGCCATGTGAAGGAAGAGTTGTACACGATGCACGAGTTTTGCTTGGTATTTAAATACTTATTGTATATGTGTGTTTTTACAAAAAGGGTTACTAAACTGACAGTGATTATCTCATTAGAGCGTTTGGTCTAACCCTTATTTTGTTTTCAAAAATATGTATTCCAGGTCATGGAACTTTTAATAGCAAAGGGAAGGATAAAGTGTAGGATGCAGTTGATAGCTGACGAAGATTAGGAAATGCTTATGTTTTGTATTGTATAGTTTTGAGACTATGGGATCGTACGTGATTTATTATGTATCTTTTGCTATGAATGTAATGATATTATGCAATATTTGTTATTTGTTGAATGTTTGGGAAACCGGGTCGTTACATAGCATGGTTTTTATCCCGAAGGTGGCTGCTTTCTTGCAGGATGTTTTTTGGAGTATTTTCTGGCATTTGTTTTTGGCTATTCCGTTTTTTAGCTTAGTGTATTCCGTTAGCCTGTGTTTGTTTTGGCTTCTTGTTGCTTGGTATGGGGTGGTGACCAAGTTTTTTTTCTTCTTTGTTGTTTGGTTTGGACCTTGGCTTTTGCCGTTTTGTCTTTTGCATTTATAAAATTGCCTGGATTATTCCTCTAAAAAAACTATGAACTCAGATTCAAAATCCAAGTTTTTCCTCAAATCGATTCCAAACTCTTTGAAACTTGGTATGGTAGTGCGCGAGATGTACTTGAACACTTTTAGTTCTTGGTGTATGGCCAAGAAACCAACAGAACACAAAATTTAATGCCAAAACAGTACGTAGAAAGCTTTTTCACGAAAAAACAACAATCTAACAATCTAGTTCGAACTCTGATGAATTGGCGGAATCAATTCACTCAGAATCACTCCAGGAACAAAACTGAATCAATCCTAATCCATCTAGAACATAGAATCGATCCAAATCAATGAAAATCGTCCTAAAGTGTCGAACTCTAAAAAATAGCTTAAACTCGTGAAAACTATGTGTAATCTGATCTGATTGCTTGCTCTGAAACCAATTGTGATGTAACATCCCAGGCCAACCGTAGCAGATATTGTTCGCTTTGTCCACACACCTGGACTCACGGTTTTAAAACGCGTCTAATAGAGGAGGTATCAAGTCCTTTATAAGGCAACTTTTGTTCCCCTCCCCAACCAATGTGGGATTTTACAATCCACCCCCCTTGGGAGCCCAACGTCCTCGCTGGCACAATAGTCCGGTTGCCAGCTCTGATACCATCTGTAACATCTCAGGCCAACCGTACCAGATATTGTCCGCTAAGTCCACACCTGGACTCATGGTTTTAAAATGCGTCTGATAGGGGTGGTATCAAGTTCCTATTAGAAGGCAACCTTTGTTCCCCTCCCCAACCAATGTGGGATCTTACAATCCACCCCACTTGGGAGCCCAACGTCCTCGCTGGCACACCGGTTCGGTTCCGGGGATGATAAAAAAATTCACAGTCATAATCTTTCAGCAACTCCATCTACCTTTGTTGTTTCGTATGCAGTTCCTTTTGATTGAACAAATAATTTAGACTCTTGTGATCAGCAAAGATTTGGAACTTCACCCGTCTAATCCGTTGCTACAAGAAGACCTTGCTTTTGTGCTTTCGGCCTTTCAGGAAGCCTTATATGTCGAAGAGGCGAATTATCGACAACGTGCAAAAATACGCTGGCTTGCGGAGGGAGATGCCAATACCTCGTTTTTCCATAATGTGGTTAAGGAAAGGAGGACCACTAATCGAATTGATGCAGTAATGGATATAAATGGGCAGGTGGTAAGTGGCCCGGTTTTGAAAATGTGTTTGTCGAACATTTCCAAGGGATTCTGGGGGGAATTGATGTTAATGTTAATCCCATCCTTCCGCCGGATCTGTTTGTGCATAAATTATCCATTGAGGACGCTAACTTTATGATCAGACCTATAACGAAAGATGAGGTCAAACGAGCAATGTTTGATATTGGAGATGATCGTGCCCCATGATCTGATGGGTTTACGTCTAAATTTTTTAAAGCATCGTGGGATATTGTGGGAAAGGATGTAGAGTTGGCTGTCCAGGATTTCTTTTATCGTGGGCGTATGGTGAGAGAGCTTAACCATACGGCTATATGTCTTATACCGAAGTCGCCAAATGCATTTCGGGTCACGTAATTCAGGCCAATTTTCTTATGTAATGTGCTTTATAAGTGTATTACTAAGATTATTTCATGGCGGCTCAAGGATTTTCTTGATCAACTGGTGAGTCCGAATCAATCGGCTTTCATCCTTGGCCGAAGGATTACGGATAATATTCTTATGGCTCATGAGTTGGTGGCGGGATATGGTAGTGAAAATGGGCCCCCTCGTTGTTCATTTAAAATTGATATTCAGAAAGCTTATGATTCAGTTGATTGGAGGTTTCTTTCATTGGTTTTGCAAGGCATGGGGTTTCATCCTATTATGCATCACTGGATTTTGGAAGTTGTGTCTACTACATCATATTCGGTGACCGTTAATGGCCAATCGCATGGTTTCTTTAAGGGTGCGAGGGGAATTCGGCAAGGATGTCCTTTATCACCATATCTCTTCACGTTGGTCATGGAGGCGTTTACTTGCTTTCTTAGGCGACGGATTAATGAATCACCGGATTTTCGGTTTCATAAGGGATGTTCTCGGTTATCTCTTACTCATCTCTGTTTTGCGGATGATTTGATGGTCTTTACTAGAGGTGATGTTTCTTCAGTTCAGGTTTTAAAGCATGCGTTGGATGATTTTGCAAAGGTCTCGGGTCTAACTCAGAGCATGGCTAAAAGCTCGGTATATTTCTCCAATGTTGAACTGGAGGTTATGGAGAGTATTACGGTTGTTTTACCTTTCCTGCAGGGGAGTCTTCCTTTTCGGTATTTGGGTGTGCCGTTGTCATCCAAATGTCTTAGGGTGGCTGATTTTGCTCCCCTTTTTGCTAAGGTACGTGCTAGAATCTTAAATTGGAAAGCTAAATTCCTTTCTTTTGGTGGAAGATTGCAGCTCATTAAATCGGTTCTGGAGTCACTCCAGCTCTACTGGATGATGGTGTTTACGGTCCCGGCATCGGTGTTTCAAGTTTTGGAGAAGCTTTTTCATGATTTCTTATGGACGCAAGGTGAGCCATCAAGGGGTAAGATACATGTGGCTTGGGATGATGTTTGCAAGCCTAAGAAGATGGGTGGCTTGGGTCTTAAACGGTTGGGTCTTTGGAACCGGTCTCTTCTCACGGCACATGTTTGGGATATATTGAGAAGACGGAATTCCATCTGGGTGTCTTGGATTTATCATTATAGACTTCGTGATGCTTCGTTTTGGAATGTGGCACCGACAACAAATTCTACTTGGATTTGGCGCCGATTATTAGCATTGCGTGAGTCTATACGGCCTTTTTTCTGCATGTTGTTGGTAACGGTATGACAACAAACGCATGGGAGGATAAGTGGTTGGATCTTGGCCACTTATCCAGATTTCTATCATACCGGATTATTCATTCAGGGGGTTTTACGAGACTAAGTACGGTTGCGGAGGTGGTAGAGTCGATCCAAGGTTGGCCTCCAGATTGGGTAGATCGATGCTCGGATTTGACTTCTTCTCCGTTTCCGGCTTTGTACCAAGCTGTCCGGGACCGAGTTATGTGGATTAATAGGCCAAACATCCCGGTGCCTTTTAGGGTGTCCGGATGCGGCTTCCAACGCACGATCGTATGCAAAGTTGGCGTGATGATGGGTTGTTATGTAGTTTATGTAATCAATGCATGGATTCTCACAACCATTTGTTCTTTGATTGCATGTTCTCGGCTCGTGTGTGGAGTGCTATTAAGACTGATTTGCAAGCACCTAATATTCCACATGTTTGGGATGATATTTAGGAGGCCATTAATCAGAAAAGGTGGCAGCCAAGGGATTTTCGGACAAAGCTTATTTTTGCAGCAACAGTTTATTTTCTATGGCAAGAGCGGAATAATAGGCTTTTTCGGATAAGAGGCGAACGGCTGATCAATTATTCTCAGAAATCAAGAAGGTGGTGTTCCTTCGTGTTGCTGGATTGGTGGTTCATGTTCCTACGGCTAGGAGAGATGGTGGCCGAAGATTTTCAGCTTGAAGATGGAGTGCTCGGTTTGCTTGTGGGATGCTCGGGTTTGGGTTTTTAGAGTTTTGGTTTTTATCTTCTCGATGTTAGTTGGCTCTAAAAATCTTTGTTTGTTTTGGCTTTTGGTGGCTTGGTATTTTTTGAGTTGTAATTTATTCTGTTTAGTGAAGTTTTCTCCCACTTTTAGGGTCTGTCCTTTATGGTGGGAGTGCTTCTTCGTTGGGAGGGAGTCCCTCGCCATGTAGGTGTATTTTTTTCTTTTTCGTAATATATTGCCAGGAGTGCCGCCTCATTTCCCAAAAAAAAGTAGTGTCTCTAGATTTTCAATGCAAACACCATCGCTTCCAACTCCAAGTCATGCGTTGGATATCGCTTCTCGTGATCCTTTAACTGACGAGAGGCATATGCTATAACTTTCCCTTGTTGCATTAATACACAACCAAGTCCTAACTTGGATGCATCACTAACCCCAACCTTTTCAAGGTGATTCTGACCCAGTGAAGGTAATGAGGTGGATACGAGAGACAGAAGTCGTATTCAAAATCAGCAAATGTGCAGAAGAAGACAAGGTGACATATGGGTTGGCGATGCTCAAATCAGAAGCCCTTTCTTGGTTGGAAATAGTCTCTAACTTAAGAGGGGACGAGGCGGTGACAAGAATCAAATGGGATGATACAGATGGTATTAGAGCCGGGAACCGGACTGGTGTGCCAGCGAGGACGTTGGGCTTCCATGAGGGTGGATTGTAAGATCTCACATTGGTTGGGGAGGGGAACAAAGGTTGCCTTATAAGAGGGACTTGATACCTCCCCTATCAGACGCGTTTTAAAACCGTGAGTCTAGGTGTGGACAAAGCGGAAAATATCTGGTACGGTTGGCTTGGGATGTTACATGTGATCTCGGAGACAAGTAATCAATAACACAATAGTATGCCAAGCGTCATCCCTCGTCTCCAAATGTGTAAATACAATATGTAGAGAGAGTTTACAATGAAGAGCTAAGCATGAACTCATTAGGAAATAAGCTAACAAGAACTATTTATACCTATTCTATGATATTACAAAATAGTTCCCTCAACTTGATACAATCATATATTTTTGGCACTAACAGTTTTTGAGCGTGCACAATTCTACTTCTAATCGAAGTTTGTATTAATGATCATTTTAATATTTTAGGTAACGATGGATGCATTGGAGTATATTGGTTGGAATGAATCATCTAGTGACAGAGCAAAAAGACTAAGGATTAAAGATTTTGAAGAAAAGGGAAGACGATATAGGAGAAAAACTAAGAATTTAGAAGAGGAGAAATATATGCATCAGCAGTATTTGGAACAACTTAGAGATGAAATGAAAAGAGTAGAAGATACCTTTAAGCCTAAACTTCTTCAAGTGTTTGAGAAGAAAAGAAAATAATCGGAGGAGTTGTGGAGAGATGAAATAAGATCTTTAGTAACAAACAATCAACATCTTCAACAACGGATCTCTGAACTGAAGAAAGACGATGATACAAAGAAACTTGGAGAAAAAACAAAAGTTGTGGAGGATGAAAACTTTGAATTGAAAAGAAAATTTTATGAGTTTGAAAAGAACTTTGCAAAGGACAGAGAAGAATTTGAAAAAGAAAGAAATACTTTTACAACCGAAAGAAAAGTTTTTATACAAAAGTTTTCTGATTTTTCAAGAAAAATTATGGAGGAAAAGAAAGTTGTTGAGCTTAAATGTTTTAACTTTGAAAGCAAGTTGCGGACATTGAAAAGGTTTTGACAACTGAAAGAGAAAAGTTCGAAATTGAACGAAAATCTATCGATGCAAAGAATGTTGAGCTTTCATTGAAGATATATGATTTGGAAAAGTTGTTAGAAAGTGAAAGAAAAGCTTTTGATGACTAAAACAACATTTTTGAGAAAGAGAATATCGGAGTTTTCACTGATATGTCCAATAAGAGTAAGAGTTTGGAAAAGGATTTTGTGCTTGAAATAAAATACTTCGAGGCTGAGATCTTCAAAAGAAATTTAATTTGTTATCTAAAGAAAGAAGTGTGTTGTTTACCAAAGTTAAAGTACTTGAAGACAAAAATTTTAAAGTTGAGTTGTCTGAACAAACAAGTCATGATACTATTGTTCAGTCTCCATATAATGACTCAACTGATTCTGTTTTCATGTAAAATTGCTTCAAGTTCACTTCCAAAAAATATTTCATCAAAGATTTCTTGTAAATCAATTGGTTTTTCAAAGGATCAGATTTTTCCTTCTAATCTTTTCAACAATCCTCTGTTTGATAATTTACATAATAGTTTTTTTAAGCCTGAAGAAAATCCTGATTTTAAAGGGGTGAAAATGGTTTGGATAGTGAAATGATCTACTCCTGAAAAAGATGTTCCAAAATCACCTGATCCTGAATCCAATGCCAATAAAAACAATGATTTTCAAGGCAAGTCATTTCATAAATCTGATGTTGTTTATTATGTCAATCATTTGCTCAGGTTAGCTCAATAGAAGATTTGTTGTCCTTAGACCATCAGCATCCATCCTTCACTAACCCACACTTTTTCACTGCCACATCAGCGCCACATCATTTTTCCCTTCCAACCCATTCTAACCCACAAACCCCCACATCCATCCCACACCACCATCCCATCTTTTATTTATTTTTATTTTTATTTTTGTTACAACTACTATTAATTTAAATAATTAATATTTTATAAGTAATTTGTAACAAATAATATATAATATTATGATTTATAAATCAAACTAATATTTTAACCTTACATAATAAAAATAAAAAAATTAAAAATACATAAATTTCAAATAAAAAATGATAACTACTCGTTGCCTTGGTTGTTGTGTCTTGGAAGCCGTGAAATGTGTTCGATTAAATCCGCCCGAAGGTTATGATGCGTTTCTCGGTTTCGGACTTCTAACACGTTAGCGTTATATTGTTGGTCGCTAATCTCTTCGTCGTCGTCATCATCAACTTGATTAGCGTTTTCATCGAAACGACAAATCGCGTTACCTTCGTCTTCCAATATCATATTGTGTAATATGATGCAAGCGTACATTACTCTTCGTATTTTATTCGGGTGCCACGATCTTGCTGGGTTTTGTATTGTGTGCCAGCGTTGGTTTAGCACACCAAAACAACGTTCTACATCCTTCCTTGCCGCTTCTTGCGCGGCTTTAAACCTTAATCGTCTTTGATCCGGAGGGCATTTGAATGATTTCACAAAGGTAGCCCATTCGGGGTATATCCCATCTGCAAGATAGTAGCCGTGTTCTCCCCTGAGGATTGTGTATGTCTTTTCCTCTGGTTGGAGTTCCTCTTTGGGAGGGAGTCCCTCGCCAGCTAGGTGTATTTTCTTTTTCCTGTTTTTTATATTGCCAGGAGTTCCGCCTCCTTTCCAAAAAAAAAAGATAGTAGTCGTGTTTGTATTGTACTCCGTTTACTTGAAACGGGCACTACGGTGCTTTCCCGTTGTATACATCGTTAAATAACGGCGACTGGTTTAGCACATTAAGGTCGTTGTTGGACCCGGCAACCCCGAAGTATGCATGCCAAATCCAAAGATCCTGTGATGCCACTTCCTCTAGCATAATAGTCGGTCGACCATGATCACCTCTGACGTACTGCCCGCGCCATGCAGTTGGGCAGTTGTCCCAATCCCAATGCATACAATCTAGGCTTCCTAACATGCCGGGAAACCCGTGCCTAGTTTCATGTGCGGCGTATAAACGTTGAATATTATCATAAGAAGGTTTACGTAAGTATCACTTACCGTAAAGATTGACGATACCTTTGCTGAACTTTTGTATGCATAAACGTGCAGTTGAGTCCGCCATCTTCAAGTACTCATCAAAGCCGTCAGCGGATATCCCATACACCATTTGCCGAATTGCCGAGGTACACTTTTGCAAAGGAGATAACCTTTTTCTGCCTCTAGCATCCCAGCCATGTTGAAAATATTTATACTCTCGCTCAAGATCCTCCACTATTCGTAGGAATAGTCGTCTGCTCATGCGGAACCGTCTCCTAAACAACTTGTCACTGTAATTACAGTTTTTCGCAAAATAATCTGCAACAAGTCGGTCGTGTGCAGCTTCACGATCTCTAACTTGATCCGCTCCCCTCCGTCTCCGTCTTGGAGGCGAACTTGGTTCTTCATCTTGATCGAGAAGCCTTTCTACAGCATTGGTTATTATTCCACGAAAAATAACGTAATTCATTTGACGATACGCGGCTAGATTAATTCCCCCGTCCGACGATGACGAAGACGAATCATAACATTCCGACGAATTCACTGATGAAGAAGACATTTTGTTTTTGTAGTAGAGAAAAGTTTGAGAGATTGAGAGAAAATTTGGTGGTGTGAAAAAATGAAGTGGGGAAGATGGGTATTTATAGGAGAGAAAAAACAAAAAAAAGAAAAAAAATTAAAAAAATAATAAAGAGGTAACGTCTAGAAAAGAAAAAAAAAGAAATAAAATAAAATTAGAGAACCCGCACTGATTTGCAAACCAGCGCTGCTTGGAACCAGCTCCAACCCGAGCGATGGCGATGGTGTTTAAAACCAGCCAGCCACAGCCAGCCACAACCAGCGCCACCGATGCGCATGGTCTTATTGTCGAACTAATGATTTTGTTAATAAATATAATGTTCAATATTGGTATGGTAGGACCTAAGTTCTGTTGGGTACCAAAATCTACTTAATCTGTTTTGAATATTCATCATGTGTAGTAATTAATATCATAAGTATTACAAACACATGACAGAAAAACACAAGAGAAATGTGCATATCTTGAAGAGGAGTACCTGTGTTTTCAATGTTTTATATACTGAATTAGATACATATTTTCAGGAGGAGACATTATAATTTTTGGATTATATCTATGCTTATTGATAAATCTTAGGGGGTGAAATACAGACTTCTGAGTAAATTAACTCACGACTCGTTCTTCAATGTCTATAACTTCTGAATTTACTTTAATCTTAGTAATCCAGAACTCGTTTTACTATTAAGGATATTAAGATCTTTTGCAGATTTTAAGGGGGAGCTTATATGACTTTAAATCAAATTATCACGATTTGAGGGGTAGCTTAAACATTTTTACTGTAAGTATTTTCTGATCTTAATCTCAGATTGTTTGTAAGAAGGACGACTTTCAAGCATGAAAAATATTTTATTAAATATTCAAACCACTTCTCTATTTCAAACAATTTTATAAATTTGGAAGTGTGATTTTAAATTCTTTTCATGTAGATCACATAATACATTATTTTTTTTGGCTGTGTGTTTCCAGAGATTAATAGTGTGTATTCACTTTTCTATACTTTCAAGTATTCATACACCGGTTCAACTTCTTATCGACTTTGTTATTACCATGTCTCAAAATGATACATTTTTCGATGGTAATACTTCCGTTTGTATTTCAATTTTGTTGAGCATCGTATATTTTTTCAGCGTAAGAGATTGAGATTTCCTTTCAAATGTTGTTTATATTTGTTCATATAAACACTATTGAATTCTTTGATGCCCTAATCATTAATGCTTATCTCTCAATATATTTGATCTGTGCAACATTGTCAGATTCTCAAACAAGTGTTTCGAATTCATCTCATTCATTCAATATCTTTGTTGTGAGAAATCTTCAAAGTTCAAATGCTCGAATATTAATGATATTCTTGTGGAGCGTTCATTCTAAAGACAATGTAATTCAAATGCTGAGATTCATATTTGTTCAGGCTAAATTGTTGAACAACACAATCTTTTTAGGACAAAACTTAATGGGATCACTATGAGAGCTTAAAGAACTTATATGGATTCACGTTAACCACTGTTTTCTAACCAAGAAATTATCCTTGAGTGATTGAGGGGTGAAGGGTCTACATCAAAGAGTGGGGGAGATTACTGATCTGGTTGAGAAATCTCATTGTGCTGAGGTAAAATGAAAACGAGAGTTTGGTTAGAAGTGAGCAAATTTAAAACAGATAGAGGGTGTGAGAACTGAGTTAAAAGAATAAGAGAACTCTGCACCAACTATTTATGATCCAGGCAACCCCATTACTATTGTTTCAAAATTCTTTCGTGAACATCATTGAATCAGGCAATGAGCCCATGCCAACTCTTGCTTTAACCCCACCAGCTACTCATTTCTTTCTTAACAAAGAAATGTTTCAATTTTTCTTGGGGACGCAACACATATGCTATCTAATCTTCATTCGGAAGGTTTGGATATTGAAAAGAAGGAAGTTTTCCCCACCTTTGAACTTCAATCATGCACGTTGAGTCCGTGGAAAACTAGTTGTTGTCTCAATAGTTTACACGATTTAAGCCTGTTAAAGCATAAGTTGCTTCAATCATTTCTATACTTGCACGTACACACAAGGAATATGTTTTCTTGTCATAACATTCAAAAAAACTCTTTTGTGTTTTTCGATGATTGAATGGAAGCCCTAGAGGAGTGAACATCAAAAAGCTCATTTCCAAAATACATCTGTTGTACAAAGTGGCTTTGTGCAACTTACAGACATTTTAACTGTTTCATACTTTGATTCAGGGTTACAACTTTAATTTTATCTGAATTTGAAAAGATTCGGATACATATATTTTGGAATTGACTGTTGGTCCCGAAGGCCTATACAAGTTTGTAGAAGGGGGGGAATACAAACACACAGATTTTACTTTTCTAAATTGTTTATTGATAAATCATTAACAATTTACAGCTTGTTGCGGAAACAAGATTAAGGATAAACCTAAATCTAAACAAGTTGGAACACTAAGATTTCTTGCACAAAGAAAGATAAGGAGATTACTAATAAAATCCTATCTTGAGAGAGATTTGAACTTGTCCAGAGTTAGCAAGTTACTTCAAAAGAAGTGAGTTCATCTCTTTATATACTGCATGCATTTAATGCAAGTCAGTATACACTTTACACGTGTCATCAGCTGGTTGGTTGCATGTCATTGACTTTTGTTGACAACCTTAGTAGCCGTAAGGATGAACAGTGTAGTATCAGAGTGGTTGTACGATTTCAGATATTCGGAGGTTCTTTTCTGACATTTCGTACGGTGGCGTGCAAGGGTGGTTAAGACAAAAGTACTTTGTACGGAGGACTTCATGATCAGCTTTCGTTGATTCAGCGATTATCATTTACTATTCAGCAGATGATAAAGTTCAGCGATAGCTGAAGTCTTGTACTTGATACTTCACGTTGAGTGGACAAATCTGGGTCTTCGCTGATCCGCATCAGTTCATTAGGAGACTTGTCGCTGGTTCTTGAGCTTGATCTTCGACTTCAGCGTAGAACCTTGTTGACGTGAAACTTGTCTTCAGGGATCATAAGTAAACAACTAACTTATCAGCGATCATTATAATGACTGAACAGACTCGGAGCATTTATGATGAACAGTTTCGCTGAATGTTTAATCTAAAAAAAAGCGAGAGTTCCTATCAGCGGTACTGGAAGATCTTAGTACTTATCAGCGATAGTGAAACTCTGATACATATTGTTTACTTACAATTTTCACTAAGTATAAGAGAGGGTCATTATCAAATCACTGAGGGTTTGGATCAACAATCTCCCCCTATTTGATTATGACATAGCAACAAAGAAAATTGCTATTTAATGAAAACATAAGGATTAAAAAGAACTCATAAAATATTTGTCCCTTTTACTGTTTTCTGGGATCTTTTCAGTACTGATGGAGTAAAGTACGTTCGCTGAAATCTTTCTTTAAATCTTTGAATCAGGTTACAATGAAGAACAGAAAGATTACAAGTACAAGCGAAATAAATTACAAGTACAGAAGGATAACTGATACAATAGAGAAAAAGGAGATTATATCAGTTTTCAAAAGGTTCTTCCTTAATGAGAAGTTCATCAAGGGTCGTTTTTTCAGTGGGGATCATCCAGCCAGGAACCGTTACACCTTGTTTTCTTTTGTTCAGCGCTTCTTGAAAGATCAAGGGTTTTAGGTGTCGTGCCTGAATGTCCTTTCTGAAGTCACACCAGTAGATGAGATCTCTGAGCTGTTCGATTGGAGTGATTGGAAGCTCAGCGATCCGTTGAAAGCATTTACGTCCGTCGTAGTCAAGAAAGAATATTCCATAAGGATTACTGATGACTTTACCAGGGACGAAAAGTTCACATGGTGGCAAAGAGATGTCAAGGGCAGATAGATCAGGATCAGGACCAAGTACTTCAGCGCGAGAGAAACCAATTCCAGTTTCATTTCGTATGACAGGACCTGAGTTTGAATCTTGAAGTTTCTTCTTTGGAGAGCCCCTTTTTCTTTTCAGCTTTAGATCAGGAACAGGAGGAATATCCACACAAGAAGATATCAAGTCGATCTGTCTGTTTATCAGCTTTTCGAAATGATCCTTGTACTTAGATTGTGACGATTGGATAGCTAACCTCATCTCCAGCCATTCAGAGAGACCATACCTTTTTACAGTGTCAGCGCGAAAGGTTTCAGATTTGCCATCTTCTCTGAACAGTTTGATGTCAACAATAGGTACTCCGATAGAGGTTCTTCCAGAGATGAATACCTTGTTGATCTTCGCTGGACGATATCTGAAGTGAATTTTCTCTTTACACCAGATCAGGGTGGTCTGAGAAACTTCAGTTTTCTTTTCCACGATCTTCTGGGCTTCTTCCCACAGCTTTCGTTGGATTTGAATGGGAACACGCTTCAGCTTGGGGTCTTTGACAGATTCTTGAGTGAGCTTGATGGCGTATTCTATGTCTTTCTCTTCAGCTTCCTTCCTTTCAGCAATGAGGCGTTCAGCTCTGAGGTGTTCCTGGTATTCAGCTTTTGAAATTCTGAACTTAGGAGGAACTGAAGGCAGTTGATCACGCCTTAGAATGATTCGCTGATCCTCGAATCGCTTTATCATTTCTTCTCTTCTCTTTTGATCCTCTTCACTCAGCTTTTGAGGAGCTGAGGAAGGTCTGTTTCTGTGCGAGAGAGGTTGTTCTTCTGGTTCATCAGTCTCAGAGATTAAATCCAAGACTGGGATTATTTCTTCAGCGGCAGCTGGAATTATTTGTGAAGTCGCAATAGTAGAGCCTTCAGGGAGAGGACTAGCTGAAACGCAGCGATCTTACAAATAAGAACTGGGTAGAAGAACATGGGTAGAAAAGATAGAAAAAGATTGTGGATGCGTAGAGAGGTTATTGAGTAGAGAACTGATTGTGTATTGAGATGTTTAGGGAAGGAATATAAGTAAACTTTAGTGTACCTGACAAACCGGCTTTTCAAGCAAGATCGCCAAATTTTCAAATTCAGCGAGGCCTTTGCCTTTGCTTTTCTCAGCGCCAGAGGCTGAGGGCTTTGTCTTTGTCTTCTCCCCTGAAGGTTCTTTTATAGAGATTCCCTTAAGAGCTTTGATCCTTGGGGCAGGTTTGACGATAAAGAAATCATCGTCATCTTCATCATCATCATCATCCTTTCTTGGAGAGAAGGATGGTTCATCTTCAGGGATGTCGATGTCTTCATCTTCTTCTGCTTCGGATTCCTCAGCATCTTCTTCGAGTTGCTCCCCCTCAGATACAGAGGCGAGCTTCTCGATTCCCTCATGGTTTTCATCTCCCTGAGGTCCAGCGGTTAGATCTTCATTCCTCTCTCCCCTGATAGATTCATCATGGGAAAGGTCTTCAGCGCTTTTGTTTAGATCTTCAGCGCTCTTCTCCCCCTCTTTCTCATGATTGGGGGAGGAATGAGTAGACTCAACATTGGTGTTATCTCTGTCTTCTGGGCCAGAGATTTTCACACAACCTTCAAGCTTTGCTATTCTGTCTTCTAGGCCAGAAATAGCAGGCGTGATTTTCTTCAGCTCTGTGCGATCTGCCGCTGTGAAAGATTCCAAAATAGGGGCAGGAGCAGGAGCTGGATTATTTGCCTTGATGACCAGCGTCTCGATCATCGTCTTCATAGAACTAACGTCGGTCTTTACAGAGCCTAAGTCAGTCTTGACCGCTGACATATCACCTTCAAGTTTTCCAACCGATGTCTTCAGCGTTGTTACTTCGCTGGACACGGTCGAAACTGAGCTTTTGAGGCTGGTGTAGTCAGTATAGATGTCAGAGAGCACCTTGGCAAAATCGGCGAGAGTCTTATCAAGTCCCTTGATGTCTTCAGTGGAAGCTTTCTTCTCCACCACCGTTGTCAGCTTTGTCAGATTTTCTCCAGCGTTTGTTACAGCTGTTGAGTTGTTGGAGAGTGTGGTCGTGAGACTGGTCAGCTTTGTTTCCACGGACTTCAGAGAAGCGTTGATGTCTCCCAAATTAGGACCTGTAATATATAAGTACTTGTGAACAAAGGAAAGCTCAGAAGTTTCAGGTATAGTTACAGTGTTTAAGGTGGGATTAGTACCTGCAGGAGGATTGATGAACTCGTCAAAGTTGAAAGTTCCTGAATAATGTTCCATATCCTCTTCGAAAGTACGGTGAGGTATGGTGATCTCTGCAGGTCCTTTCTTCATCATTTGTTGAGAAGCATCAGCGGTGGCCTCTGGAATGATGGCATCTCCAGTGTTAGCTGGAGGAGTGTCCAAAGAAGTGGAGGGAGGAGCGAAGGATAAGATTGGGGTTCGGGTTCTGAGTTCAGCGTTGGAATCGCTGACAATCACTTCATCAGTCTTTTGAGAGACTGATGGAGGTTGGGTAGTTTCCAAGTTTCTAACCTCAGCGTTTAGAGACGCTGAAGTCTGGATTGGAGGGA
Organism: Saussurea involucrata; assembly: GCA_033807775.1. Classification (NCBI taxonomy): domain Eukaryota; kingdom Viridiplantae; phylum Streptophyta; class Magnoliopsida; order Asterales; family Asteraceae; genus Saussurea; species Saussurea involucrata. The sequence goes on from CM066312.1 coordinate 26,551,286, forward strand.
TGGCTTGCACGGGTGTGGCAGAGCGTACCACGGAACTTTCCTTCAGCTCTTCAGAATGAGCTGAGGAGTCTTCAGCATGGAATTGTTGGGGTTGCTCCTTGGTTTTCTTGATCCTTTTGGAATCAAGTTGGGTGTGAGAGGGTTTCCTTTTCTTAGAAGGAGAGGATTTTGTGGCCGGGGTATCAGCGATGGGTATTGTCGCTGAAGGAGCCACAGAAAGCGGAGACATTAGAAGAGTGAGAAGAGTAGAGAGACGTACCTCATTGGCGACAGGCTTGAAGTCGAGAACTTTAGTGCAAATCTGAGAAAGTTTCAGATCACCCTCTTCAGGATAGCTGTCCTTTAGGCCATATTGAAAAATGGCGCTGATGAATCGTGGGTAAGGAACCCATGCTGGTCTGTCAGCGACAGAATCGACACGTTGAATCAGGTCATCATAAATAATGGAGGCCCAGTCAATGTTTAGACCTTTCAGCAGTGCGTATCCCATGGACTGCTGAGGTTGGGCGGCTTGATCAGAAGAGCCGGACTTCGCTGTCATGCAGCTGATCAGGTGTGCGAAGATGAAGTTCATCTCGCTGGGCATCTTGGATTTCTTTATCAGCGTCAGTTTCTTCTCAGGCGTCTTGTCCCTTCCAATATCCCAGATATAACCCATTGCGTCCAGGAAGGCAATGATTTCTTCTTTGTCAGCGTGCCTCTTGTGGTCAGGGAATGGAACGAAGGGTTTTTCTTTGGTAGCATTTGGGAAGTTCAGGGCTTTTCGGATTATGGCAGGGGTTATCTTGATGGTTCCATACTCAGTATCGCTGAGTATGCAGTCGATGGTTTTGGATGCATCTTTGGCAGAGGGTAGCTCAGTGTGTCTGGCAGAGTACCAGAACTGGGATAAGAGCCGCTGACTGGCAGGAGGTGTTATGGTCAGGGCTGTGTAGATGGGGCTGTTCTTCAGAAAACTCACAGCATCGTCCAGATGTGATACTTGCTTCCGAGGAGGAAACTCGAGAAGAGCTGAGAGATTGTTGGCCTTGGTCCAATCGAGTTTATCCAGCTCGAACTTAACCTGAGGGGCTTTGACGATGTCCACTTCCTCAGAGTCAGTGGAGATGCACTCAGCGGTGACATTGATTTTTGAAGATGCCATTTCTCTGTATTATCATTTCAACCAAAGATGTTAACAAATAAGAATTATCTTAATGTGGAAATAATTTTCCATTAAGATTTTTCGAATTTTGTCCATTTCATTCAGACAAAAGTGTCTTAATGAAGATTAGGGTTTTTCTTGATTTTTGAAATGAAATGTAAAACCCATAAAGTCTTGTATTCCAGTTTCTAAAAGAAAACTGGATACGAATGAAGAACAAGTTTAAGATTTAGATTTAAAACTTGAAGAACAACCATGAAATGGTTGTGTTCATAAAACCGTGAAAGAAATGATTTTATTTTACAAAGTTCTTTTGTTTGATCTTGTTAAAACAATGAGAAGATCGAAAACAAGTTATACGCATTTGATAAAAGATAAGAACATATTAACCTTGAAGTTTTGATGAAGAAGATGATGAACAGTTCTTGAGGTTTTTGAGAGCACAAATGCAACAGAGGATTCTTTTCTTGCGGAGAAAGATTGTTCGCGTAAAAGACAAATATAAACCAAGAGTAGTTTATATAGAGATTTTTAGAGAGAGAAAACCTTGAGCGGGAAAAGGTTTTCATCATGACACGGACACGTGTTTGCATTTGATTGGAAGTTTGAACGAAACGTGCAAACGTGTGTCAGAAAGAAATCGTGCCTGGTGTTATCCGTTGCAATGACGTCACAACTGTCCTTTCACATTCTTTTAGGATGTCTCTGAGGTTTTGAAAGCTCAGGGACTCTTTTGAAAAACATGAAGCACTGAATAGAAAATATCAGTGAAGGTTTAAAGAACTTTCAAAATATCGCTGTTAATGAAGAGATATTCAGCGATGCAATTTATTTTGAAATCTTGCATTTACATGCGATTGTCAGAGAGAGAAAACATACCTGGATATCAGTTTAACCAAGTTTATTCAGAGAGAAGATGATGAAATGGATTATACAAGTTGACTTTATCCCGAAGGTTATACAAGATTGTATAAACGTATCGCTGATCAAATGTGAACCGCTGAAGATTTTACCCTTCAAAGTTCAGCATTCCAAGCTCGCTGATGAGAAAGTTGAATCTTGTCTCATCAAGAGGTTTGGTAAACAAATCAGCTAACTGATAATCAGTTGGGATAAAATGAAGTTCTATATCACCATTCATCACATGATCTCTGATAAAATGATATCTGATTTCTATGTGTTTTGTCTTTGAGTGTAGCACTGGATTGTTTGCTATAGCGATGGCACTTGTGCTGTCGCAATAGATTGGAATTTTGGAGAGCTGAAGATCATAGTCTAGTAGCTGATTTCTCATCCACAAGACCTGAGAACAACAGCTTCCAGCTGCTACATATTCAGCTTCAGCTGTGGAAGTGGACACTGAGTTTTGCTTCTTACTTGTCCAACTTACCAGCTTTCCACCCAGGAGCTGACATCCTCTTGTGGTGCTTTTCCTATCCATTTTGCAACCTGCAAAATCACTGTCTGAATAGGCGGTTAGATCGAATTCTGAGTCTTTGGGATACCAAAGACCTAGATTCATTGTACCCTTAAGATATCGAAAGATTCGCTTTACAGCTTTCATATGGGATATCTTAGGTTCAGCTTGATATCGTGCGCACAGACATGTTGCAAACATAATATCGGGTCGGCTAGCTGTAAGATACAATAGTGAGCCGATCATCCCACGGTACAGCGTGACATTGACAGGAACACCCTTTGTGTCCTTGTCAAGTGTCAGCGGTGGTGCCATAGGGGTTTTCATAGCTGAACTTTCAGTTAAGTCGAATTTCTTCAGCATATCTTTAACATATTTTCCCTGATTTATAAAAGTTCCTTTTTCAGTTTGCTTAATCGGAAGACCAAAGAAATATGTTAGTTCACCCATCATGCTCATTTTATACTCATCTTTCATTCTATCAGCGAAACGAGTACAAAGCTCAGGGTTAGTAGAACCAAATATAATGTCATCAACATATATTTGAACTAAAATGATATGACCTTTCACTTTTCTAAAAAATAAAGTTTTGTCAATCTTTCCTCTCTCAAATTTTTCAATATGGAGATAAGTAGAGAGAGTATCATACCATGCACGAGGAGCTTGCTTTAAGCCATAAAGTGCCTTGTCCAGTTTATAAACGTAACCTGGATGCTTAGGATCTGAGAATCCTGGAGGTTGTTCCACATACACTTCTTCATTCAGCTTTCCATTTAGAAACGCTGACTTAACATCCATCTGATGTACAGTGAAGTTTTTGTGTACAGCATATGCTAAGAAAAGACGAATAGATTCAAGTCTTGCTACTGGAGCAAAAGTTTCGTCATAATCTATGCCTTCCTCTTGTCTGTATCCCTGAGCAACAAGACGAGCTTTGTTGCGAGTTACAGTACCATGTTCGTCCAACTTGTTTCGATAGACCCATTTAGTGCCTATCACCGTTTTGTCAGTTGGTCTCCGAACAAGTTTCCAAACTTTGTTTCTTTCGAATTCAGTCAGCTCTTCTTGCATAGCGCTGACCCAGTTTGGATCTCTGAGGACATCATCTATTTTCTTTGGTTCAGTCAGAGAAATAAAGTTAACAAATAAACAAATATTACCTGCACTTCTACGAGTCTGAATACCAGCGTTGGGATCACCAAGAATTTGATCGATTGGGTGATTTACAGTCCATCGCTGAGCCGGAGCATTCGTCGCTGACTCAGTCTGAACTGGAGAAACTGAAGATGAGGCTTCAGCTACTTCTGGATTATCAGCTAAGAGAGGAATGTTTGCATTTGTCACTTCATTCACTGATTGCTGAGAAATAGACGGAATTTCTGAGACATTTGGATCAACTGCAGGTATAGTGTTTATAGGAACAACTGAGACCCATGATGTTTCAGCTTCACTGTTCTGCATGTTTGGAATGATAGTGGGACTATCATCTTCTACTGGATGAGCATGAGGAGTGGGAACTTCTTCTGAATCACCAAGATGAGAAAACATCCATTGATTAAGTTCTTCAGTATCAGCGTTCGGTTTAGAGTTCGCTGAACGGGATTCGTCAAACGTGACGTGAATAGTTTCTTCTACAGTTTGTCTTCTACGGTTGAAGACTCTGAAGGCTTTGGAGACTGAGGAGTATCAAAGAAAGATTCCATCATCAGCCTTAGGATCAAACTTTCCAAGGGCATCTCTGTTGTTCAGTATGAAACACTGACATCCAAAGATGTGAAGAAAGCTGATTGAAGGCTTTCTCCCATGAAAAAGTTCATAGGCTGTCTTATTGAATCTTTTAACTACCAGCGACCTGTTTTGCGTAAAACAAGCAGTGTTGACAGCTTCTGCCCAAAACTGAGTAGGCAGGTGAGAATCGCTGAGCATTGAACGTGCAGCTTCAATAATTGTTCTATTTCTTCTTTCAGTGACTCCATTTTGTTGTGGTGTTCTCACTGACGAAAAGTTGTGAGAAATACCCTTACTCTCAAGGAAGGAATCAAGAGAACTGTTTTTGAATTCAGTTCCATGATCACTCCTTATTGAGCGAACGGTCAGATTGTTCAGAGTTTCCATCTCCCGAACAAAGGTGATGAGTTCTTCAGGGGTGTCACTCTTAGAACGGAGAAACATTACCCATGTGTAACGAGAGAATTCATCAACTATGACCAGCGTATATTTCTTTCCAGCGATGGATTGTTTGTTAACGGGGCCAAACAAATCCATATGGAGTAGTTGTAGAGGAGATGACACTGAGGAGACTTGCTTTGACTTGAAGCTTGCCTTGGTCTGCTTCCCTTTTTCACACGCTGAACATAAAGACTCTTTGGCGTATGAATGTTGAGGTAGACCAGTGACTAACTCTTTGGAGGAAAGAGTATTCAGTGTCTTGAAATTTAGATGTGAGAGCCTATTGTGCCATAGCCAGTTGACATCAGAAGATGCCTTTGAGAAGAAACAGGAGTTCTCAGTGGTTGTTGAGTCCATGTTTATTACATAAACATTTTCCAAACGATAACCGCTGAGAGCTATCTTCTCCTTTTTGTCAGAGACAAAGCAGGATTCCTTAGTGAAAATCACTTTGTTATCCATGTCGCAAAGCTGACTGATGCTCAGAAGATTATGCTTCAGCCCTTCAACATATGCGACTCTTCTGAAGGAGGTTGTACCATTTGAAAGTACACCATACCCTCAGGTGTGTCCTTTTCCATTTCCACCGAAAGTCACAGAGGGACCCTTCTCTTCCTTGTATTCAGCGAGCAGGCTTTTCTTTCCAGTCATGTGTCTAGAGCATCCGCTATCGAGATACCAGATACCCTTCTTAACCTGCATTTACAAAGGAAGATTAGTTTTGCTTGGGTACCCACTTAACCATGTATACACGTTTGTCAGTGGAAGTAGTTGGAATGGAAGGTTCAGCGGTCTTCGCAGCATTTGAAGATTCAGCTTTGTCTTTCTTCACTTTGGTTAATTTCTTAACCTCAGTGGTAGGAGTCACTTTACCTGATTTTCACCAGGGTTGGTCTTCTTTGCCTTGGGGGCAATCTTCACCTTAGCTATCTTTTCAGCTTTGGTGGCTGTGGGGCACTTACTAGCAATATGATCGGTAAGTCCACAGTGATAACATTTCCTATAACTAAAAGTAGTTCTAGGACCACTTGTATGCTGAGCTTTTAATTTAGAATTAGAAGTGCCAGCACCAAGTAAACTATTGGCTTTAGAAATGGGATGAACATTCAGTTCTTCAGATTTCTTACCAAGGATATCCACTCTGAGTCTAGGAGTAGATCGCTGAATAGATCCAGAGATCAGCTTTCTAGATCCAGAGGGGTAGGTCACTGAGGCTTTAGAAGCATTCAGCTTTGGTACTAAGGTACCCTTCTGAGGATTTTGATAAATAACAATTCCTTTACCTTTGTCTCTAGAGACAGAGGTAGGTTTTGAATAAACCATTTTCTCCTTACCTTTTGAGGAGGTAGGAGTTTCCTCAGGGATTGGTGTAATGGACGAGGAGCACTGAGATGATGAAGTGTCAGCGACTGAGGATACGAACGTTCCAAATTTAAGCATTGAACGTTCAGTGGTTGGTTTTGGAGTATCATATTTATAACCCAGACCACGTTTATCACTCAGAGGAAGCTGATCCTTAATTATCTCAGTGATCTTTGTTGAAGAATTACACCATCATTCAACAGTAGCTTGTTTAGCTTTTAATGCAGCGATAGCTTATGCTCGTTCGATTTTGACTAGCTGATTTAAATAGACTTGATCTTTAAAATCATCTTCAATTTTAGAAAGCTTTTCTATTTGAAGGTGGCAGTTTTTAAGCTTTTCAACGAGATCAAGATTTTGGTTTTCAACCACAGCTATGCCGTTCATGGCTTCGTATAAACTTCTAGTCAATAGATCGATTTTACGGAGACTATCAGCTTCATCAATATTTGCAATATTGGTAAAGAAAGAAGGTGATACCTGAATGGCAGATGTTGAAGTGGAGGGAATGTCTGAACTTTCTTCCTCTTCTTCAATCTTGGCCATGAGACATTGATTTGCTTCATCATCTTCAGAATCAGATGATGAGGCTTCTTCATCAGAAGCAGCCCAATCATAGTCAGCCATCAGGCCTTTTCCTTTCTTTTTAAAGCTTTTCAGCTTTGCATACTTCTCCTTCAGCTTTGAGTATTTGTCATCTTTATTCCTTGGAACAAAGGATTTCTTTGTAAAAGCTGAAGGTCTCATGATTTTCTTTGACCTGCACTCGTTAGCGAAATGACCTGTCTTTTCGCAGTTGAAACAAGTAGCAGTAGCCTTATCAACAAAAGCTGATGACTTAGGCTTGTCAGCTATGGAAAGAGTTTTGTTCTTTCTAAACATTTTCTTCTTGGCGAATCTCCTGAACTTTTTAGTTAGGAGAGCCAAGGATTTATCATCATCTGAAGAATCAGAGTCTGATGACCTTTCAGAGTTACTCTCTAACTCAGTGATAGTGACCGAGGGTCGCTGAGTAGAAGGTTCCTCTGAGATTAAAGCAATAGGGGTGCTTTTGGAATCTTTTATAAGATTCTTCTTAAGATGGCTAGATTGCTCATGATTCAGCAATGTGCCATATAAGGTTGCAAGGGTCATTGATCTTAGATCCTTTGACAGCTTGAGACACATGGAATAATTGTCCCAGCTTTCAGGTAAACATTCTAGAAACTTTGTCAGCACTTCAAAGTTAGAATATTCCTTACCAACAGTTTTTAGATCTATAATTAAACAATTAAAACGTTGGTGAACTTCAGAGAGAGTTTCATTTTTACCAGAAATGAAGCTTTCGTATTGTCTTACCAGGTTGATCTTTCTTGAGTCCTGGACTTCAGACGTTCCTTCATACTGAACACATATTGTGTCCCACATGGCTTTTGATGACTTCAGGTTCATGACGGAATGGTAGACTTCGTCAGGAAGGGCCATGGACAGTATGGATCTGGCTTTTGTATCTATAGCCACTTTCTTCTTATCTTCGTCGGTCCACTAATGGATTTCTTTAGGAATCAGCCTTTCTGGAATAGCAGCTCTAGTTGCAGTGGCTGGAACTAAAGGATCAATTGTTACAGGGATGTGTGGGCCGTTCTCAAGATAGTAAGGTATAGTAGGGTCTACACCTTCTAAGAAGAGTGTCATCCTATTTTTCCACAAGTTGAAGTTGTCTCTGGAAAATCTAGGGGGTTTTGCAAGAGAACCATTGTCTATATAATTTGTGTTTGTGTGGGAGGCCATTTTCAGATAATAGCAAGGAAGAGAAATATCTTAGATTAGATCTTGTTTATGAGATTAAACAAATCTGCTCTGATACCACTTGTTGGTCCCGAAGGCCTATACAAGTTTGTAGAAGGGGGGGGGGGGGAATACAAACACACAAATTTTACTTTTCTAAATTGTTTATTGATAAATCATTAACAATTTACAGCTTGTTGCGGAAACAAGATTAAGGATAAACCTAAATCTAAACAAGTTGGAACACTAAGATTTCTTGCACTAAGAAAGATAAGGAGATTACTAATAAAATCCTATCTTGAGAGAGATTTGAACTTGTCCAGAGTTAGCAAGTTACTTCAAAAGAAGTGAGTTCATCTCTTTATATACTGCATGCATTTAATGCAAGTCAGTATACACTTTACACGTGTCATCAGCTGGTTGGTTGCATGTCATTGACTTTTGTTGACAACCTTAGTAGCCGTAAGGATGAACAGTGTAGTATCAGAGTGGTTGTACGATTTCAGATATTCGGAGGTTCTTTTCTGACATTTCGTACGGTGGCGTGCAAGGGTGGTTAAGACAAAAGTACTTTGTACGGAGGACTTCATGATCAGCTTTCGTTGATTCAGCGATTATCATTTACTATTCAGCAGATGATAAAGTTCAGCGATAGCTGAAGTCTTGTACTTGATACTTCACGTTGAGTGGACAAATCTGGGTCTTCGCTGATCCGCATCAGTTCATTAGGAGACTTGTCGCTGGTTCTTGAGCTTGATCTTCGACTTCAGCGTAGAACCTTGTTGACGTGAAACTTGTCTTCAGGGATCATAAGTAAACAACTAACTTATCAGCGATCATTATAATGACTGAACAGACTCAGAGCATTTATGATGAACAGTTTCGCTGAATGTTTAATCTAAAAAAAGCGAGAGTTCCTATCAGCGGTACTGGAAGATCTTAGTACTTATCAGCGATAGTGAAACTCTGATACATATTGTTTACTTACAATTTTCACTAAGTATAAGAGAGGGTCATTATCAAATCACTGAGGGTTTGGATCAACATTGACGGTTAAACAAATCAAACAGAGGAGATTGTTACTGGTTTTTCAAAGACTATGCTGAAACTGAAAAGGGCTTTGATGATCATGATGCTCACAATCATCAAAAAGGGGGAGACAATTTAAATATTTTAATTTCTTAGAGAAAGGAAGATATATGCCAAAGTCAAGAAGTTCGAAATGAGGATATGAGGTAAGATAAAAAGACAGTTCATGTTTAAAGATCAATCAAGAAATGTTTAAAGCTCAAAGACAGTTTATGATCAAAGATTGAAGAAATTTTATAAGAGATTTGTCAAAGTTCAAAGCTGCAAAGATTAATGCTACAAAGATATGAAGTTCGTTTTTCGAGACATTGTGGCTATTTGTTTTTTAAGAGACATATGAAGTTTAAAGCAGGCAAAGTGGATTTTTGAAGACAACGTTTGTTTGAAGATTCTTCATAGTTATTTTCAAAAATTGATCATCCTTCAAAGCAAAGAGGGAGATTGTTCAGAGTGTTGAATAACTGAAGTGTTAAAGAACTAGAGATCAAAGAGCTAAAGATTGCTAGCATAAAATATCTTGAACCAAGATCCAAAGGGGGAGATTGTTAGAGTATAAATTGTATTCAAGATTTAGTCAAAGTCCATAGTTGTAAAAGTCAAAGTAATTGTAAAGTCAAAGTCAAGTTAGCTTACATACTTGCAATAGTCGAATGTATAAATATTTTGTAAGCTTGTAGTAGTAGAAGTAAGTGTTGTGAGACTAGTAGCTTGAGAGAGATCATTGTTGTATTGAGTTAGATTCTAGAGAGAAAATCTAGAGAGAGAAAGTAGATCTCATACTAATCTTGTACATTTGTCTCTATTAATACAAAGATCAAGCTTGTGAATCCATTGTTACTTGCAATCACACAGCCTGTTCAACTTTATTTGAAAGAGATTGGTGGAAATTATATTCTTTCGAATATAATTCAAAAAAATTGAAGATTAAATTTTATTGCAACATTTGGAGAAGACTGTTGTTATTGTGAAAGGGGAAAATATTAATGGATGAGATTGCGATTTAGACAAAGGGGAAGATTGTTAACTGAGATAGATTTATGTTGAAGAAAAATTGTTAAAGAGAAGATTGTTGTTGTAGAGAATATTATTTAAGAAGAAAATTTTGTTAGAGCTTTAATTGTTCTATTTTTATTTTGTTGTAATTTTAAACGAGAGGGATAATGTTAGGTCCATATTTTGTATTCGAGATTAAGGGATGTTTAAGGGTGTTTGTGTAAATACCTTTGTAGGTATAAACAACATTTGTTAGTGTTTGTTTTATGAGACTTTTCATTGTGAGCTTCATTTGTTTAGATCTAAAGAGAGACATATTAGACGTTCTTAATCATTTCAATTGAAACTGAGATTAACAATCTCTATTTATAAAGAATCAAAAAATACGAATTTTAGTATTCTCTATAAAATATAGTAACTTTTAAAGACATTTTTTTAATGAAATTTGGTTTAATACAAATAAATCTAAAACAAAAAAGAATAACAAGCAAAATATGGTAATAAGAATTAAAAATTAAAGAAGCAGCTTGTTGAAAATTAGAAATAATGAAAACATGGAAATTTGAAGATAAATTTTTTGATATATTGAAAATACATCAATATTGATTTATATTTATAGAGAATTGAAATTTTATATTTTAGTATTCTTAAATATATATTAATATTTAAAGTTATTTTTAATGAAATAACTTTTATATAAACAAATTTAAAACAAAAAAAAGAACAAAAAACAATAGTTTTACAAATATAAGAAGATAAAATAAGGGTTCATGAATAGGTACCATAACCAATAATTCAAAATTTAAGAAAAATCAAGTTGTGGTTTGATATTCTTACTTTGTTCAACAAGGCTTCTCGTGCCTTCAGATATTGACATGTGAAAAGTAAAACCGCAAATTACGGTTTTCTATACTTTTGACTCGTGTTAATAAGTAAGGTTTGCGGTTTTCTAAGATTTCAAGACATCATGTTCTTTTTCTACAAGATTTTTACAATAAATATTTTTTAAATCCAAATCCAAAACTTGCGGTTCTCCTTTACGGTTTGTGGTTTCTTATATTATAGAGTAAACTCTACTTTTGGTCCCTGAGGTTTAGTGATTTCTTTGAAACAAATACCTGTGGTTTCATAAGTCAAGTTGTGGTCCTCATGGTTTTGATTTTACTCTACATTCAGGATCTGGTCACTAACGGGGTTAAATGGCTTCGTTAGTGTCAGGGGCATTTTCGTCATTTCATATTTTTGTCCCATTTTTGTCAAGAATATCAAACTTTAGGGACCAAAATTAGAGTTTACTCTCTCTCTCTCTCTCTCTATATATATATATATATACAATCAAACCACCACCACTACCACCCACCATCCACCACTACCACCACCATTACAACCACCACCCACCATCCACCACTACCACCCACCATTACAACCACCATCCACCACTACTACCACCCACCATCCACCACTACCACACACTCGTTTTCTCTCTTCATTTTCTTCCCAAATTTTAAAAAGTGTGTGTGTGTGTTTAAGCTGTGTGTGTGTATGAGATGTGTGTGTATGTGTTTAATGTGAGTGTGTGTACTGTGTGTGAGTGTGTGTTGTGTATGTGTTGCATGTGTGTGTGTGTTCTGTGTGTGTGTTTTTGAATTTGTTTGACAGCTTTTCGGATCAAGAAACAAGTTCTAGTGGTTTTGAGCTACTAAAACTAGTTCACCGGAAAATCGTTTTTGCCGGAGAAATCGCCGGAAAAACGGGTTTAGTCAAAAGTTGATTTTTCCATTGAATTTTTGCTTCCATTTCATCACATATCTCTTCGTCAACTTAATTCAATCAGAAAGAAACCTTCAAAAATAATTTATGTCAAGAAATCATTGGTTTTGGGTTGTGGAAAGCTTCTCGTCAGAAAAACGAGTTAACCGGAAAACCTCGCCGGAGTTTGTATTTTGCACTTTTCGCAATGGTGGATGGTAGTGGTGGATGGTGGATGGTGGTTGTAATGGTAGGTAGTAGTGGTGGATGGTGGGTGGTGGTTGTAATGGTGGTGGTAGTGGTGGTTGTAATGGTGGTGGTAGTGGTGGATGGTGGTTGTAATGGTGGGTAGTAGTGGTGGATGGTGGGTGGTAGTTGTAATGGTGATGGTTGTAATGGTGGGTGGTAGTGGTGGATGGTGGGTGGTGGTTGTAATGGTGGTGGTAGTGGTGGATGGTAGTGGTGGTTGTAATGGTGGTGGTAGTGGTGAATGGTGGGTGGTAGTGGTGGTGGTTTGATTGTATATATATATATATATATATATATATATATATATATATATATATATAGAGAGAGAGAGAGAGAGAGAGAGTAAACTCTAATTTTGGTCCCTAACGTTTGATATTCTTGACAAAAATGGGACAAAAGTATGAAATGACGAAAATGCCCCTGACACTAACGAAGCCATTTAATTTCGTTAGTGATCAGGTCCTGAATGTAGAGTAAAATCAAAACCATGAGGACCATAAGTTGACTTATGAAACCACACGTAGTTGTTTCAAAGAAATCACTAAACCTCAGGGACCAAAAGTAGAGTTTACTCTATATTATATTTTTTTTGTTAGATTATGGTCAGAAAACACTTGATTCCGCAAGCAAAATTAAGCTTGTAGTGTCAAATTTATTGGTCAAAGGGATTAAAAAAAAACTGAATGACTATTTAAAAAAAATCGTTGGTAATAACCATTTTTTGGTGTACATTGTGACATGTACTTTTATGCCTTCCTCTTGACTTTCTAGATCTCCACTTCACACATAATTGAGAGATGAATAGCTTTGACGAGAGATGCTATTAGAGCATATCTTTGTAATCCTTTCTACTTCCATATTGGATGTTTCAATGCTGAGATGATTTTGGTTGGCTTCGATTACTAAATTAAAGGGGAGATATGTTTGTTATTTTTAATATTAGAGTAAATTACGTTTTTCGTCCTTGTGGTTTGTTGAAAATTTCTATTTTCGCTCCTATGCTTTTGAAATTACGATTGTCATCCTTATGGTTATACTTCATTATTATTTTCATCTTTATTGTTTAAATTTGATTGCTTTTTTTGTCCGTGTAGTTTATAATTTATTTCAGTTTTAGTCCCTCATACTTCAAAGTAGTTATTAGCCCCAGGGACGAAAATAGAAGGAATTGCAAACAATATGGACGAAAAAAATAACTTTTAAAACCACAGGGACAAAATTCGTAATTTTTAACAAACCACAGCCACTGAAAACGTAATTTAATCTTTTTATTATTTCAATAACAAATATTAAGTAGAAATTAGTGACCACTACTTTGGTCAATACTCAATAGTCAATAACAATCAAACTAATAGCTAATGACCACATGTTTGGTTTCTAATGAACATTAATTGAGCCAGTGGCTTCAACTCGTCTAATGATCTACTTCGTGGTCACCAACTTTATCACTAATCTAATCAATTTGGTCACAATAATCTTTGGTTTAGTAACAATATTAGTTATCCACAAACATATGGATCACTTTTAATTTTATCAGTAATTAGTTATCATTTTTGTATTTGGACTCTAACGCAAACTGCTAACAGAACTTTTGTAGCAACTAGTGACTACTTTTTTGTAACAACTAGTGAGTACCTAAATTTTGATCATTAAACAACATTATGAGCAAACTTTTTGTTGATTAAGGTTGTGTTTGGTATGTAGACATGATTGAATAGGAGAACAGGACATAACTGTTCAATGTTTGGTAAAAAAGAACTAGATAGAACAAAACAGATAAGATGACTAATTTACTTTTAATAAGTCGTTTATATATTTTATGTAATTTGATTAATTATGTAATTTATTAAATTATACTGAAAGAAATATATTTTATAATAAAATATATTGTTAGAGAGATTTATTTAAGACGATTAAAATGACACAAAAATAAAAAGTTTATTTAGTTTTCATTTTATATTTTCTAATGTTTTCTATATTTTTTTAATATTAATATTTAATAATTTACATAAATTAATCAAAACGTAGAAACCATTCAAAAATAATATTTTGATGGGAGCAAGTGAAATTTAAATAGCATAAAATAGAAGTAATTAAATTTAAAGTATGAATAAAATGTAAAAATAGAAGACACATTTGATGTTTTAGAAGACATTTATATTTTATTTTGATGTTATATTGGTAAACATAAATATGTTCTATCTAGTTCCAGTTTGTTTCATAGGATGGCGGTGGATGTTCCACTTGGTTCCACTATATTCTTGTATGTTACAAATAAAATTACTATCAAACATGGAACAATGATCCATGTTCTGTTCTGTCATGTTGTCTAGTGTACCAAACACACCTAATTAGAATAAATCGTAAAGAAGGAAATAGTGTTGAGCTACCACCTGTCGATCCCATTTTTTCGTTTCGAAGTGAAACAAACCTAACTTTTGCTTATATAAACATGACTTAGATCTTCATCGCAAAAAGAAAAGGAAAAACTTGAACCGTCAAGAATACCAAGACCAACGTTACTTATCAAAATTTTCTAAAAAAGCTAAACATAAATGCTTTTGTATTCAAAGTCTATGTTATATGATTTGTTAATGTCTTGGAGAAATATATATTGAAGTGGAACATAAAAGTTGAGTTTATAACAAGAAAATTAAATATAAACAATACATGTGTATTTTGTCGGTCGGTTCAGTCTAATCCGTTCAGAAGATGTTCAAACCGTAGACCGGAACGGACCAAGTGGTTTGACTAATTTTCAGATCAGACTAGACCGACAAACCGCCTAAAACGATCCGGTTTGACTGGTTTAAGTGGTTTAACGGTCTTTTGAACACCCCTACTTATATATTTATATATATATATATAGGGTTGGTCGGGTACAAACAATAACATTAACTATTTAAGAAAACACGAGAATGATCGTTCACGTACAAAATAATACATGTTTCACGTACAAAATCATATTTGATTCATGCGACTTTGCTTTGCGACTTAAGTCGTGGCCAAAGTCGACGGCGTCCAATATTTTTTTGTTAATGTAAAATCACATGTGTTTTTTGTTATCGAGTTTTCTTAAATAGTTAGCGTTCTCGTTTGAAACTTCTTCTCTCTCTCTCTCTCTATATATATATAATAATAATTAAACTTTCTTTTTCAATTAGCTTAGGATGTTGGATACTAATCGATTTGACCACAAAAGTAAGGCTTCATCTTCCCTTCATTTATTTGGAAGAGATGAGTATAATTTGCAGAAAGAGTTATTTAGAATCCAAAACATGCATCTCATCGTATTGTACAAGTTGATGGCAACATTTAGCCAAAATACTTGATAACAAGCACAAACAAATCTACTTAACATAATATGCATGCACTCATTAGATGGCCTTCATCATGGCTAAATACTTACATGTTTGATGCATTCCAGATCATATACGTGTAGGAATCGTTATCAAACCATATATATCTTACACTCTTTGACTAATGGCAGTTCATATAACTCGGCAGAGAATAAGGCATATGATGACCAAAAGAAAAGCGCCAAATCCAAACCCCCCGCCTTCATGGATAGCACCGTCTCCATGATGATATGAACCCGAAGACACATCATGGATAGGAAAGAAAGCAAAAAGGAAGTATATGACGAGAATCAATAAGATAGGAATCATGACCAAGTTTTCTACCATAGGACTGAAGATTATGAGAGCAAAAATATTTAGCATCAGAAAAGGAACAAGTGGTGATGGACCTCTAGTTTCCATTTCTTGATCATCAACTGATCTATCTGGCCTCTTTTGAAGCACAAGATGAGTTATACCATGGCAATTATTCTAAGATCAAAGGGTGTGTGTGTATATAATATGATATGCACGTTTGACTCATTTTCTGCATATTTCTATTGATGCATTTATAAGAAAGAAACGTTTAGGTGAACCTTTCGAAAAAAGAAAAATGAAAAAGAAAAGAAAAGAAACGTTTAGACATTGGGCCCCATTACATGCATGGTATGAAAAGAAAGAAAGATGGTCTCTAAAAATTGCAGATGAAAACGACGTAGACAAATAAAATATGATTATTAGGTGCATGGCATTTGCTTTTAGTGTTTTCCATCTTTTGGGGAATATCATCTCCTGGAGATCTCCCGGAGCTATGCTATATTTTTGAGCTATGCTATATAAAGTATTAAAAGTCAAAATTTCTAAAAGAAATTGTTTCTAACTCCAACAGCTATTCTATTTAAGATATTGTAGTATTAATTAAAATATTAAAATAATCAATATATTAATAAAATATTATTTCTCTCTTTTTAACTTTTTAATTCAATGTCTTTTATTGGTGGAAAAAATAAAATATTATTTCTCTTTTCTCTTTTCTCTAATTTTAGCATACATGAAAATTTCTCCAAATTTGGAGATTTTTACCTTCTCTCTCATCTTTTTTCTATTTTAGCATACAAGATAGCATAGCTGTTGGAGCAAAAAATTGTTAAAATTCCTCTTTTTTCTATTTTAGCATAGCTGTTGGAGATGCTCTAATAGGCTTGATAAAAGAGATTTTTGCCGTTCTTGCATTTTTAGTAGTAGTCTGTCGCCATAACATAAATAAAATGGGTAGAGTGACCAGAAACCCCAAACAACGAAACCTACCATTAATCAAGATAATGGGCTAACAATATATATCTAAGAATAGGTTTAAATAATGAAAACCATATTTTTACTGTGAACATGAGAATTAATTTTGATTATTCATTAAAAATTTAAAAACAAATCAATAGTTAAGAAATAATAAGGTTAATTGAGAACACTACTAGAAAATTGATTATTTCCGACGGAAATTACTGACGGACACAAACCGTCGGTGAATAGCGGCGGAATACAGACCGATTTTGGATTTTAGCGACGAAATACTTCCCCGTCGGTAAACCGTCGGTAAACCATCGGTAAAAATACACTTTCGTTGGTAATCCATCCGTAATAATAAAGGTTTCCGACGGATTACCGACCGACGCTATAATATTTTATTTTGATTTATTTTTAATATAAATTCCGTCGACATTCTGTCGATAAATAATAAAAATATTTTAAAAAACAAAATTTTGTCGTGGGTTATCCGTCGATGATTTGTAACGGATTACTGACGGAATTAATTTTTTTTTCGTTTTTAGTACGCGTATGAGGTTTTACGGATAATATTTGGTTTATATGTGTGTATGTATATGTGTATGAGGTTTTACGCGTATGAGGTTTTACGGATGATATGTTGTCTTATTTCGTTTTTAGTACACGTATGAGGTTTTACGAAGCGATTAAGAGCAAAAATAAAAACTTGAATTCATGCCTACCTTCTTCGACTTTTTATTCTTTTTTTAACTAAAAAACGTTTACCTCCTTAATTTTTAAAATTATCTTCAAAATAACTAATATTCTAACCAAAAAATTTTATATAAAAAAACCATTTCAATATCTTTGATTTGACATCCAACTAGATATAGTTTTTTTACCGTTTTTTACGTAAAACGATATGTCTGTATATTATTCATCATGAATATATATGCATGTTCACATATTTACAACAACTCTTTAATATTCATCTATTAGTATAATATATATTCATCATTAAATATACAACTTATTATAACATTTATCATAAATAATTATGTATTTTCACGTGGGTTAATGCCAAAAATCGTCCAAAAGAACAACTTAAGGTTGATGTGGACATTAACAACTAAAGAAATGGATATCAAGACCAATCAACACAATAGCAAGGAAAAAAGATAAATGAGACAAGAGATTTGGTGACGCGGAAAACCCCGAAACGAGAGAAAAAAACCATGGTCGACTTGTGAGAGTCGATGGTGCACTATAGTCGCCAAACAGGGGCGAAAGTCCTTTTGTAACAAGTGTTTTCTGTACAACAGATTACAATAAGAAGGAAAATACACTCAATCGTGTGAAAAAGTCGCGCGTCGTGTGTAAATCGTGCAAAAATAAGTTGTTGTCGTGCGGTGCGAACTGCTGTCGTGCGAAGTTGCTTTAGCGAAATTTGTTCGAATGCCTTATAGATTATTGCTGTGTTTTCGATGTGTAGTAGCTTAGAAAACAGATGGAATATATGTAGATTCGGTCTCTTTTTCGATTGTAGAGCAGGCCTTTATATAGCTTCCGCTGGTCATTAAATGTGTCTTGATGGCTTGCTTCGTAACCGTTGTCGGGCCTTTAATACCATTGATAGCTTGTCCGTTACCGGACGTTTACACCATGAATGCTCGTAGACCTGTATAGATGAACAAAAGAAACGGGTGTTGACTGTTAACGGTTAGTGTAATCGTACGACCGTCTTAAGTCTCGGACGTCGGTCGTACGAAACGTATGACCATCATAAAAATGCACGACCAAATACTCGTCTGTAAATAACCTGTAAAACCTTAACTTAATACAAGGGTGGTCTTATGAAAATGTTATCTGAGTTTTCTATCGTCGGTCGTGAGGTGTGATTTTTTACCCAAACAGTTTGCCCCAAAATTTGAATTTTAGGCGTGAAATTCGAATTTTAAATCTGACGAAGTGTGTCGACACGTGTCGCGCGGGGAGAGAATCTGGTCGAATTCCAACCGTCTTGGTTCGATTTAGATTGGAGGAAACGAAAAGGTTGTGACGTCAGGACGGCGTGTCCGAGGCGTAGAGTTGTCCAGGGGACAGGTGTCGTCCATCGGCATGATGCATGTGAAAAGGCGATGGACAGGTGTCGACCAACCAAAGGGTCGACCTGACACGATCTTTGCCATAAACAGCGCGATTCAGGGAATCGTTTCTTTTTACGTTCGCTTACGTTTTTAGGAAAAGACTCCAGAGATATTTACTTGCCATCTTCAAGTATGCTTCGAGTGTTTATAAATTTAGAAGAAATTTTTTCGTATTCTTCAAGTTTTTAGAGAAAAATGTCGATCGAACCAGAGAGCACCATTGTTGGTCAGGAGAGTTTAGAGGCTTTTAGGACTTTGTCTGGTGTCCCTGATGTCGTCCAAATATATTCGTCGGGTCAATTCCGACCGACCGATTGTCCTAATGGACATTTTGTTCTGTACGAATACCCATTTAAAGTGGGTTTCAAATGGCCATTTTCCCCGTTAGTAAGGGATTTTTTGTCCCGGTTTTCCTTGTCTCTTGCCCAAATGATGCCGCAGTTCTGACGGATCATTTTTGTGATCGATAGGGTCACTAACGAGTGGGCGCCGTCGTTTAATGTGGACGACCTGTTGGCGGCGTACACGGTGAAGTTGGATGGCTACCACTGGTATAGCTTGTCTTCCAAGCATAGGGGTACTTAAATGTTGGTACTAAATACCCAGGTTAATGACCGAGGGTGGAAGGCGAGATGTATCTTTGGAAAGACTCAGTCTCTCGACCTGTTGGCTGAGGACACGGTGTGGGTCGTGGCCGGATGGAACGTCGACTGTAAGTATTTTCTTTCGAATCGAATATTTATTTTTAGTTGTGCGCTTTGACTGATATTGCTTTTGTTTTGCAGCCATCACGTTTCCTGACGCTGATCTTCTCGAATCTGCGGCGAAGATCGACAAGTTTCGGGATTATTCTCTAGACGAGAGGTCTTTCTTTGTTCAGCGTAATGTTAGGGACGACGAGGTCGTCATCCTTGGAGGAACGGAGGTCCTTACCGAGGAAGAATCGAAGAGAAGAGAAGAGGAAGAGGAGGCGACAGGTAGTAATTTTTTAGTTTGCCGTACGATTCTATCGTATGACTTTTATTACTTCCTCTTATTCTCGTCTTTTGTTTTCTTTTTGTACGTGGGTCAGGTGATATGCCTGCCCATGGTTTATCGAAGAAGGAGTCTCAACTCCTTTTGGCTCGTCAGGCCAAAGAATTGAAACGAAGGGCCACCCTATCTGTAATACCCCGGATAAGTTCGTTAGTTAAAATCCCTTTTTTCCGTTAAATAAAGTTAACTTTAAAGTTGGATTTTAGGGTAAGATTGGGTTAAATTATAAGTTAAGGGTGTTTGGGATATTATTGAGAAGTTCAAGGACCAAAGTGGTAATTAAGTTTGACATTATCCCTTAAGCATATCAGATATTTCACAACTCAGATATTATCCAGATTTCAGTTTAGTGTGTGTGTGTGTGTGTTGAGAGAGCAAGAAGGAGAAAAGAAGAAAAGCTAGGTTAAGGCTTCAATTGGTATGCTTGGAAGTGAATCTGAGGTATGTCTCTTTGTATTTTATGTTTGTAATTGCTTTTAGATAGTTCCTATCGGAGTAGAATAGTCAAAATCACATATGTTAATGATTCAGTTGATTTCTGGGTGAAAATGGGATAAACAGTCAGAGGTGTCCGGATAATATGAAGGTATCCGGGTAGTTTCTTGGGTGGTGTCCGGGTAGTTTATTGATAGTGTCCGGATGATTTGTTTGAGGGTTTCCGGATGATTTAGAGTCCGGATGGCATCCGGATTCCTTGTGTTGTCCGGATAAATCGTGTTGTCCGGATTAGTCTTGATGTCCGGATTACTGCGGTTGTCCGGAAAAGTCATGTTATCCGGAAAAGGTGGTGTTGTCCGGGTTGTTTGGGTTGTCCGGATACTTTAGCTGTTTTGGTCACTTTTGAGGATTTGAGTTATCTAGAGTCCTTGGTCTTCTAGTATGTTTTATGTGATCAGTTAGTAAGGGGATATTTGTATTTAATCTATTTGCAGACTCTGTGGATTGGGATTGATAGACTGAATCTTTTGGAGAAAAGCTTGGAAGTGTTTATGGATAAGCGATCGAGGTGAGTTTTGCTTTAAAACCTTTTTGAACTGGGATACATATATATGTGTATATATATATGAGATGATTATGTGGTAGGAATATGATTATGTGTATATAAATGACAATATGATGTAATGAGATATATATTGTATTTATATAAGCTTTGCACTACACGAGTGCACTTGTTGCCGGGTTCCGGTGTGCGGACCGGTGTGTAGCCGAGTTCCGGTGTGCGGACCGGTGAGTAGTCGGGTTCCGGTGTGCGGAGCGACAGGTAGCCGGGTTCCGGTGAGCGGACCGGTTGTTGATTTATTAGTTGGCTTTCTACCAACTAATATGGCCATTTGTGGAGGAATAAGGTGAATGAGATGTACACGATACACGAGTCTGTATTGGTATTTAAATACGTGTGGTATGTTTATATTTTACGAAAGAATTACCAAAGGTTTATCTAAACTATTTTGATACAAAGGATTTACATGAAAGGTTTTATAATGATTTTGGAAAGGACCGGGATTAACTCACTAGACCCGTTTGGTCTAACCCTCATTTTGTTTTCAAAAATATGTTTTCCAGGTTAAGGATCGGCAGGAGAGGATGAAGTGTAGGAAGCTTTTGATGGATGTTGATTAGGAGGCTTTTATATATATTTTGTAATTTATGAGACCGAAGGGACCGTACTTGGTTTGTTATGTAACTATTGTTGTAAATCAATGATATGTATTCATGTTATGTTATTTGTTGTATGTTTGGGAAACCGGGTTGTTACAAATGGTATCAGAGCCCTAGTTTAAGGGATTTAGGTATTTGTACCCGTACCTAGACTTAAACTGCATGTGAAGTAGGATGTCCTTGATATATTAGAACCTTGGGATGCTAAGTATAAAAGGTAGAAGGAACATCATGTAAGGTAATTTTAGATTACACTTGGCCAGTGTAATTGTGATCTTACAGGTGCATGTTTGGACTGGAATACCTTATTATATGGGGTATGTGCTTATGTGTATATTATCTCTATAAAAAAAATCAACAGTGGCAGATCGGACTCGACGTATGGATAGATATGAAGACAGGTATATTCCTATAAACTCTATACGTGCTAAAGTGCAATATGACTTCGGTGCAAACTGATAATCTGTATTTCCGTGCTTTTGTTGCTTATATGTGTTAGAGATATAGAAGGGTGTGTTTAATTATTGTTGTTTTAGTTTGTTAGTGTATGGAGTGTGATGGCTTGAGTGTAAAGAATAATAGCAGTATGTAGAACGTGACGATTATGTGTAGAGAGTAACGGTAATGTGTGAAGTCTTGACCTTGTCATGAAGGCGACGGTTTAGTATGTTGTGAAGATTATACTTAATGTGATTGTTGACGCTATCAAGAAAGGTATTGTTTAAATGTGTGGGGTGATGTGGATAAGATGGTGGCAGTTTATAATTAGTGAATGTGCGAGGTGTAGTAGTAATGAATTTCGTGAGCTTAAGTGGTGGATTTGTGATGATATGGGGTGAGTATAAGTGGAAACCTCTGCTCGGAATTTTGTTTGTAAGTTGTGTAGAGGTGCCAAAAGTATGTGGGGAGAGGTATGGATGTCTAGGCGGTGTGTAGTAGTGTTATTCAAGAATAAGAGAATGGAGTGGCAGTAGATGGTTAGCTAAAGAATGGAGTATTACCGTTTGAGAAATGGAAAATGTGTAGTTGTTTCGAGCATTGAGTGTGATTTCAGATTGACTCGATTAAGTTCCTGATATGAGGTATGGTGAAATTGTTAGTAAAGTATAGTAGTTGTTGAAATTGGGTACGTGCGATTGATTTGGAGGTGAAAGAAAGCTATCTCATAGGATCCGTTAAGAGTGAGTACCTTCTAGTGTGCTATCCTTGGAGAAAACGTGTTTTATGTTGAGAAGAGAGTGGGAGAAAGTAGTCGAATGTAATGATCAGAGTGAAGGACCATTGGATAGGACATGATAGTAGTTACCCTCGTTTATTGCTTAACCGAATTCCGGGACAGAATTCTTTTAAGGGGGAGATAATGTAATACCCCGGATAAGTTTGTTAGTTAAAATCCCTTTTTTCCGTTAAGTAAAGTTAACTTTAAAGTTGGATTTTAGGGTAAGATTGGGTTAAATTATAAGTTAAGGGTGTTTGGGATATTATTGAGAAGTTCAAGGACCAAAGTGGTAATTAAGTTTGACATTATCCCTTAAGCATATCAGATATTTCACAACTTAGATATTATCCAGATTTCAGTTTAGTGTGTGTGTGTGTGTGTTGAGAGAGCAAGAAGGAGAAAAGAAGAAAAGCTAGGTTAAGGCTTCAATTGGTATGCTCGGAAGTGAATCTGAGGTATGTCTCTTTGTATTTTATGTTTGTAATTGCTTTTAGATAGTTCCTATCGGAGTAGAATAGTCAAAATCACATCTGTTAATGATTCAGTCGATTTCTGGGTGAAAATGGGATAAACAGTCAGAGGTGTCCGGATAATATGAAGGTATCCGGGTAGTTTCTTGGGTAGTGTCCGGGTAGTTTATTGATAGTGTCCGGATGATTTGTTTGAGGGTTTCCGGATGATTTAGAGTCCGGATGGCATCCGGATTCCTTGTGTTGTCCGGATAAATCGTGTTGTCCGGATTAGTCTTGATGTCCGGATTACTGAGGTTGTCCGGAAAAGTCATGTTATCCGGAAAAGGTGGTGTTGTCCGGGTTGTTTGGGTTGTCCGGATACTTTAGCTGTTTTGGTCACTTTTGAGGATTTGAGTTATCTAGAGTCCTTGGTCTTCTAGTATGTTTTATGTGATTAGTTAGTAAGGGGATATTTGTATTTAATCTATTTGCAGACTCTGTGGATTGGGATTGATAGACTGAATCTTTTGGAGAAAAGCTTGGAAGTGTTTATGGATAAGCGATCGAGGTGAGTTTTGCTTTAAAACCTTTTTGAACTGGGATACATATATATGTGTATATATATATGAGATGATTATGTGGTAGGAATATGATTATGTGTATATAAATGACAATATGATGTAATGAGATATATATTGTATTTATATAAGCTTTGCACTACACGAGTGCACTTGTTGTCGGGTTCCGGTGTGCGGACCGGTGTGTAGCCGGGTTCCGGTGTGCGGACCGGTGAGTAGTCGGGTTCCGGTGTGCGGACCGACAGGTAGCCGGGTTCCGGTGAGCGGACCGGTTGTTGATTTATTAGTTGGCTTTCTACCAACTAATATGGCCATTTGTGGAGGAATAAGGTGAATGAGATGTACACGATGCACGAGTCTGGATTGGTATTTAAATACGTGTGGTATGTTTATATTTTACGAAAGAATTACCAAAGGTTTATCTAAACTATTTTGATACAAAGGATTTACATGAAAGGTTTTATAATGATTTTGGAAAGGACCGGGATTAACTCACTAGACCCGTTTGGTCTAACCCTCATTTTGTTTTCAAAAATATGTTTTCCAGGTTAAGGATCGGCAGGAGAGGATGAAGTGTAGGAAGCTTTTGATGGATGTTGATTAGGAGGCTTTTATATATATTTTGTAATTTATGCGACCGAAGGGACCGTACTTGGTTTGTTATGTAACTTTTGTTGTAAATCAATGATATGTATTCATGTTATGTTATTTGTTGTATGTTTGGGAAACCGGGTTGTTACACTATCCCCGTCATCGGGGATGAAAAAACAACGGACGACTGTCCGGAAAGGACCGTCGTCGAAGGGTGGCGACTCGTCTGGGGCCGCCACCGCCGAGAAGGCGAAGACGCCACCGGTTACGATTGACGCGACACCGGTGAGCGTGGCTTTTCCTCTGACAAGAGAGGTCGCCCCGTCCCCTTCGTCGATCGACAAAGGGAAGGGGAAGGATACAGAGGAGTCTACTGGCGTCATGACGGTGAACTTCACGTTGCCGTCGGACTTTATGGCCGGGGAGGAGATGGATAGCGACAAACTCTTCCCTGACCTGGAGAAGTTCCATCTTCCTTGCTTTCAGGAGCGGCTGAAGGGGGTTACGGTTGATAACATGGGGTCGTACATCGCGGGACTGACCTTTAAGGTGCATACAACCTGTTTTACTTAATGTTTTCCTTCATTGTTCATTTTCTGATGTTCATGTGTATTTGTGCGCTACAGGCGTTCTAGACGTCTCTCTGCCTGTATGCCCATATGGATAAAATCTGTAAGGTTACACCCACTGCCTTAGAGATTATGTGAAAGGCGTAGGAGAAAACTCGAGTGGCACGGGAGCAGGAGAAGACGGCGATGGAGAAGGCGGGGGTCCTTTATGAAAAATTCTGTGAAGTACAGGACTTGTATGTAGAATCGTCGAGGGAAAAGGAAGACCTCCAGCACCATCTTAGGGAAGCCTTGGAGAAGTCCTCTGCGGCGGAGGCGGAATTAGGAGCAACTAAGGCTTCCCTGGCCAAGAGCGAAAAACAGGTCGGGGAAGGGGAAGTAGGTCGTCTCCTTGGTGGAGCGACTCCTGTCCTTTGAAGCTTTAACCCGTTTGAGGGTTAAAGCGGCGATTATGCATCATAGTTTATGGGGGTTAAACCCTATGGCCGGAGCCGAAGAGGAGGTCAAAACCTTCCTAGAGCAAGTCGAGGATGAGGAGGAACTCGACCAAGAAGACAAGCTTGAAGAAGAGGACCCGACAGACGCTGAGGTTGACGTAACTGGCGACGAGGAGGTCGCTGAGGACTCCCCTCTGCCTTGACTTTTGTCTTTGCTTTAACATGGGGCGACTATAATCGGTCGTGCCCTTTACTTGTATACTTTTTATCGTATAAATATAAGTGAAATTTTTGTTATACTTTTGTCGTATACTTTACTTTGTTGCGAACGAACAAAATAAAACTAAGGATAACAAAATTTAATGGACAGGTGCAATGACCCCTAAAACGTATGTAAAACTGTACGACTGAGATATTTATAACTTTGAAGTAATCAGGCGACTGAGGCCGAAGAAGTATTCTATGTATGGAATTCAAGTCATATAACTTTTGTCTCCAGCACTTAGTTTGCAGAACACCTGTGATGATCAGAAGATCTGTATAAGATTCCTTTTTTCCAAGTCTCAAAGAATTTGTTTCTCACGACGAAGATCGTAAGACTTGTATCTAAGTCGTAGAGATTTTGGTTTCTCATAATATAAATCAAAAAACCTGTGTCTTAATCACCATAAGACTTATGTCTTAAGTCGCAGAGACTTCATTTGAATCGCAAGAAAAGAATGACTTTGGAAGTAGTCGGGCGACTGGGCCGAACATACATTCTAAACCATAAAGTTTAAGTCATAAGACTTTAGCTTGATGACTCAAATTTGAATGCACCTGTTGTGATCATAAGATTTAGGTGGTGAATCGTAAGATTCGGTTTACGTCGTATGGATCATGAGTTATGGGTCATGACTTTATCGATCATGACATATTTATCGTGACCTTGTAGTCTGAAAGACTTTGCATTCTCACGATGTAAGTCATAAGACTGACGTTCGTGCGATCCTGCAAGCCTGCAATGTAAGATTCGGGGTGGTCGTTGGTTTGACCAACGACCCTTCGATACTTAAGTCAGTAATCGTTTGTCGAAATAAATCAAAAGCAAAAAGGAAAAAATTAGCCCAGCTACGTGGGGTTGTGGTCGTAGGTTGGATACTATGATCTTCAGACGTAAGATCATTTGTGGATCGTTGTCGTACATGATTTCGGAAGGAATTCCGAACCTGCATAGAATGTTAGTCTAGATAAAAGAGATGACTTTTTTGTCCCGATTCTGGGAGTAAGCGTCTACTTCTGTCAGAGGAATAATTTGTAAAGACTAACAGGAAAATTCTTGCCCTGGGGGCAGGATGTAATTTACTAGCGATGTCCATTCCCTGCTTTATGAAGGGTCGTGGGATTAAGGACGTATGTAAAAGTTTAGAAGTTTGGTATATCATACCTGAGTGTCGTTGACGGTCGTTACGTACCTGGTGACGTTTATCATCGGCTGTTGGAGAATTACTTCCATCGTGAGGTCCGACTGCCCCCAAGTCGTGAGCTATATCTATGCCCACGATCGGTAGCTAAAAATTGAGTGTCGTATGGGGTACAACATTTTGCCCCTTTGTGGAGACTGTATGACGATAACCGGACCTGCCTTCTCTGGCGTATGGATAGGATGGATCGTGTCGTGCGCAATCGCCACAATATTGGTTTCACTTCTGAGGTTTCATCGTTGCTTTGTAGCAATCACAGGTGGTCTTCTGCTCGCTTTTCATCTCTTGCACTCCCCATGGCGTCGGGAATTTGATCGTCTGATGATAGGTCGAGGGGACCGCCTTCATGTCGTGGATCCAGGGTCGACCAAGTATAACGTTGTATGCTGATGAACAATCAATAACGTTAAATCTTGTTTGCTTATTGACCCCTTTAGCATACACCGGGAGGATGATCTCTCCCAGAGTGGTGGTAGAATCGCCATTGAATCCTATCAGAGTCGTCGATCGACGGGTGATCTCTGATTTATCGATTCCCATAGCTTTGATAGTGCTTAAAAAATGATGTTGGCCGAACTGCCCCCATCGACTAATACTCTTTTGGTCGAGCAGTTGCCAATAGTGAGCTGGATAATCAAGCCATCGTGATGTCTTTGCCAACTGTCCTGGAGGTCGTCTTGATAGAACGTTATTGGCATTGCCTCCAGTTCCAATTCTTGTTTTGGTCGGGACGACCTAGGAATGGGGTATTCTCCCGATGATTGACTGGCGTGCCGCTTGGCTGCCAAATATGTTAAACCGCAGATGTCTGATCTACCCGTCACACATTTGACAAATTTTTCATGGGCGGGGGATTCTGGTCTTACGTTATCGACTGGCGTAGATTCTTTACCAATCAAGCCTTGAAGATGACCCTTGGGGACGATCTAGGCTAATTCCTTCTGTAAAGCGAGGAAGTTATCTGTCGTATGACCATAGTCGTTGTGGAAGTCGCACCATTTGGTCTTATCCTTCTTGGCGTCATCTTTATCACTCTTATTGGGCCATCGGACAGACGACTGGATGTTTTTAAGAGCTTTGACTAATTCTTTCGATGTCCCCTTGAACCCATAAGAGGAGATCTTAGGATATTGAGGGAATCGGGGCGTATGATTGCTCTTTTTCTTGTCGAACCGAACGTTCCATATTTGGCGCGATGGCTCTGACTTGACGCTCGGCTTGTATTTGAAATATGGTTTCTTGATCCCGAGCGATTTTTTGTCAGTGGAATGCTTACGGTAGAAGACTAGGTCGTCTTCGACCCTCATGTAGGCCAAAGTCCTAGCTCGGACGTCTTCAAAATTTTGTGGAGGGTACTTCGTAAGATCGATGTACAATCCTGTAGTGTTGTCGTCAAGACCACGTTTGTAAGCCTCGATGGCGGTCTTGACGTCACAATTTCGAATGCTGATCATTTCTACGTTAAAAAGATTGAATAACCACAGATGGACTCTCCGGATTTTTGGACAACGTAGTACAGGTCGCTGGTTTGCTTCTCCATCTTGCGACTGCTGGCGAATTGTTGCGAAAATTGGTTGACCAACTCCGCGAAGTTGCTGATGGACTTGGGTTTGAGGTTGATCAACCATTGGAAAGCAGGACCCGTAAGAGTCGCGCCAAAGCTTTTTCACATGCACACTTCTTGATATTGATGTGGGATTGATATTGTCCACATCAATTGTTTGTATTGTGCAATATGTTCTGTTGGATCAGTTATTCCTGAATACTTGGGTGTGAAAGCAGGAATGTTGTACTTCTTTGGAACATCGACAGTCGCTATCGTGTCAATGAAAGGAGATGCTTGAAATCCTGTGCGGGGTTCAACATCGACGGGGACGGCGGCGCCTGGTAACTTGGAAAGCAGCGACAACATTTTCTGGTTCTGATCTTCTAATAACCTAAGTCGTTGGGCGACGGGGTCATTAGGATCGGAGTTTACGCCTGTTGGAGGGTTGACCCCTGAATTCGTGGTCGTCGTCGTACCGTTCCCGTACGAGGAACCATTGGCGTCCCCGTTGAGAGGGACGAAGTATGGCGGGGCGCAATTATGCAAAGGTGGCGGTCTCAAATACTGAGGGAGATATTGTCCTTTATGAGGATTGCTGACAAATGGCCTTGGACCCGAATTGTTGACGAATGGCCCTAGACCTTTCTGGAATTGGGGCCTTATGATAGGTGCACCCATAAGTCGGGGACCATTCTGAGGTCCAAAGGAGTTGCCAATCGCCGGATTCCTCAGAGAGGCGATTTCCGCGGCTGCCTTCTGATTCTGCTCATGCAGGGCTTGAATATGACTTCGAACCGCATTCAGCTCGGATTGAAGTTGAATCATGGGATCTTGATAATTTTCCATTTACCTGAAAATAACAAAAAAACTCCACAAGATCGTTAGAGCGATATATGCGTTGGCTTGAGATTTTCTCTAGATAGGGTCCCACGGATGATGCCAAACTATTAATGCCAAAAATAGCCCAAAAGAACAACTTAAGGTTGATGTGGACTTTAACAACTAAAGAAATTTCTATGGCAACAGGGGAAACCATACGGATCTTATCCATATGGGCATACAGACAAAGAGAAGTCTGGAACGCCTGCAGTGCACGAATATACAAACGTCAGAAAAACAACGACAAAAATATATAAGACAAGCGGACCATACATACCTTAAAGGTCAGCCCAGCGACGTGCGATCCCATGTTGTCGACCGTGACGTCCTCCAGTCACTCCTTAAAGGACGGTAGAAGGAACTTCTCCAGATCAGGGAAGATCTTATTGCTATCCATCTCTTCCCCGAACATGAAGTTTGACGGCAGAGTGAAGTTTACCGTCATGATGTCAGGAGACTCCTCCATCATCGGTCCTTTTCCCTTGTAGACTGGCGAAGGAGAAGGACCGACCTCCTCAAACAAAGGATGGGCCACGCTCACCGGAGTCGCATCAATGACTCCCGGTGACGTCTTCGCCTTCTCAGCAGTGGCGGCCCTAGACGGGTCACCACCCTTCGACGACGCTTCCCTCCGGTGAACCGTCTTGGACTTCTTTACCCCCGGCGACGGGGGTGGGGGAGCTTTTCGCTTCAACTCCTTGTCCTTACAAGCCAACAGGAGTTGGGCCTTCTTCTTCTTCACACATCAGGGGTAGGCATATCGCCCAAACCACCTACAAAATGAAAGAGATACAATAAGAGGAAAGACGTATAAAGAAAACATACGACATACCACGAAAAACGTACGACAAGTTACCTGCTATTTCTTCTTCCTCCTCTTCTCTCTCTGCTTCTTCTCTTACAGGGATCTCTGTCCCTGTCAGCTCGACGACCTCGTCGTCCGAACCCTCGTCCCCGAGGCCTCGCTGGACGAAGAAATATATGTCATCCGGATTATACATTCGGAATTTTTTGATCTTCGCCTCCATCTTTTTGGACACGCCAGCAGAAACGTAAGGGCTGAAATGAAAACTTACGATCAGCTATGACATACGACCCGGAAATAGGATACGAAAAGTGAAAGACTTACTGTTGGTGTTCCACCCGGCAGTAACCCATGTTGTGTCTTGCTGCACAAGCTCAAGCTACTGCGTCTTGCCGAAGACGTATCGAGCCTTCCACCCACGGTCATTCACTAGGGTGTTCAACACCAAGACCTGAGCTTTCTTATACTTAGAAAATAAACTATACCGGTGGTAGTTGTCCACCTTGACTATGTGGGACGCCAGAAGGTCCTCCACCATGAACGGACTTGTCCATTCGCCGGTGATCCTATCGATCACACGGACTATTCGCCAAAACTGGGGCATCATTTGGGCAGGTGAAAGATGATACTTCCCCAAAAACTCCCTAACAAACGGGGAAAATGGCCACTTAAAACCCACCTTAAAAGGATATTCATACAGAACAAAATGTCCATTCGGACAATCGGCCGGTCGGAATTGACTCGGAGAATATATCTGAACGACATCAGGAATACCGGATAAGGTCCTAAAGACCTCTAAGCTTTCTTGACCAACAATGGTGCTTGTGGGTTCGATTGACATTCTGAAAGACTATGAGAAGAAACCAAACTTTTTTCTAAATTTATAAACACTCGGAGCACACGTAACAATGGCAAGCAAATCTCTTCGAAATCCTTTCCTAAAAATGTAAGCGAACGTAAAAAGATTCCCTGAATCACAATATTTATGGCAAAGATCGTGTCAGGTCGACCCTCTGGATGCATCATGCTGATGGGCGACACCTGTCCAGCGCTTTTTCGCATGCATCATGCTGATGGGCGACACCTGTCCCCTAAACAACTCTACGCCTATGACATGCCGTCATGACGTCACGACCTTTTCGTTTCCTCAAATCCAAATCGAACCAAGACGGTTGAGATTTGACCAGATTCTCTCCCCATGCGACACGTGTCAAAACACTTCGTCAGATTTAAAATTCAAATTTCACGCCTAAAATTCAAATTTTGGGGGCAAACTGTTTGGGTAAAAAATCACACCTCACGACCGACGATAGAAAACTCAGATAACATTTTTATAAGACCACTCTTGTTTTAAGATACGGTCTTACAAGTTGTTTACAGACGAGTACTCGGTCGTACATTTTTATACTGGTCGTATGTTCCATACGACCGACGTCCGAAACTCAAGACGGTCGTACGATTACGCTAACCGTTGACAGTCAGCACCCGTTTCTTTTGTTCATTAATGCAGGTCCACGATCATTCAAGGTGCAAACGGCCAGTAACGGACAAGCTATCAATGGCATTAAAGGCCCGACAGCGATTACGAAGCAAGCCATCAGGACACATTTAATGACCAGCGGAAGCTATATAAAGGCCTGCCCTGCAACCGAAAAGATATATGTTATCTGTTCCATCTATTCCCAAGCTATTATAAATCGAAAACACAACAGTAATTTACGAAGCATTCGAACAAATATCGCAAAAGAAACTTTCGCACGACAGCAGTTTGAAGCGCACGACAACAGTTTATTCCATACGATTTACACACGACGCACGAATTTTACATACGATTAAGTTCATTTCTTCTCGTATTGTAATCTGTTGTACACAAAACACTTGTTACAAAAGGACTTTCACCCTTGTTTGGCGACTATAGTGCACCGTCGACTCTCGCAAGTCGACCGCGGTTTTTTTCCTCGTTTTGGGGTTTTCCGCGTCACCAAATCTCTTGTCTTATTTACTTTTTTCCTTTCGATTGTGTTGATTTGTTTTGAGATACATTTCTTTAGTTGTTAAAGTCCACATCAACCTTAAGTTGTTCTTTTGGGCGATTTTTGGCATTAACAGATGCCTAATAATATTTTTGCGGAATATCGATCCCTCGAATAGATTATGTAATGGTAGTAGATTGATATGAAGAGGCTTTCAACAGAACGTCATTGATGCACAAATAGTTGTTGGTCAACATGCTGGAAATAGTGTATTTTTGCCAAGAATTCCTTTATGTCTGTCCAAAGATAACATGTTCCCATTTAAGCTAAAGAGAAAACAATTTCCAATTCGGTTTAGCTTTTCTATGACAATCAAATAAAGTTCAAGTCCAAACAATTCCTAATGTAGGTGTTTATCTACCGGAATCAGTATTCTCACATGGCAACTTTACGTGGCGTTGTCCAGAGGGATATCACGGGGAATACGAAGGTGTTAGTGAAGCCTGCGAAAAAATTCAATCGTGTTGGAGTCTACACCTCAAATATCGTCTATCAAGAAGTTTTACGTGATGAATAAGGTTGTAATAACCGGGTACGTTGTTGGTTTATTTAATTTTATTATTTTAAGTTTAAGGTAAGTTTGGGATTAGTTTTATGGAGTTATAAGTTAAGGGGTAAGTTTTAATTTTAATATAGAAGTTAGAGGGTATATTATGCCATTTATTGGAAGTTTGGGGTTTGTTTGGATTAACCAAATACCACCACCGCCTCTTTTTTCTTTAGGAAGAATAGGTGGCTCTCTTTAGAGCATTTAGCAAAATATCAAGTGTGTGAGTGTGTGTTTTTTACGGCAAGAGAGAGAGGAGATAAAAAGAGAGAGGTTTGAGAGAGAAGGATTAAAGAAGAAGAAGAAGTAGTAGTAGATTATGTTCAGCTGAAAGGTTTACTAACAAGCTGTGGAAACAAAGGTAACAATCCTACATAAATTCCTCTTTTTATGTTTATTAGTTTTCTAAAAGGATTTAGAAATGGGTCTTGATGAATTATGGATGTTTTTGGGAAACTGAGTTTATGGATAGTTTCTATTTATGGTCTTAAGTATTTCTGCATAATTACAGAAACATTCATGGCCTAAAACCATAATTTTATGGGTTAAGTATGAACTTAGTTGAATGAGATAGTTATGAAGGTCGCAGTAGTGGGTTGCGACAGTTATGATAGTTGCGACAGTTATGTGTATCGCAACCTTGGGTTGCGACAAGCTCATCGTTATCGCAATGGTTAGTTGCGACAAGTGGTGTATCGCAACAGTTGGTTGCGACATGATGTATATCGCAACAGTTGTTTGCGATATGTTACTGTGTCGCAGTAGTTGATTGCGACAAGTGTTGTGTGTTGCGACAAGGGGTTATCACAGCTAGTTGGTTGCGATATGGGTCGAGGATTTTGGATTATTTAAGATTCTTAGTCTTTAAGGGTCCTAAACAGTAGATTAATACCAGTACTTTATGTATATGAGTATTTCAGATTTCTGTGAAGTTGGTGACGAAGATTCTTACGACTTTGAAAAATAAGAAGTGAAGTGACTACTAGCAGGTGAGTTTTACTTTAAAAACATTTTCAACTAGAATACATATACGTGTGGATTGGGAATGTGATAGATGGTGTGATTTTGTGTTTATGTTTAAAATATAATATATTGAGATGTATATTGTATTTACATGAGCATTACACTACACAAGTGCACGTTGGCCGGGCTTAGGACCGGTGGAGTTTTGGTTGTACGGAGGGACAGCGGTGTTGGCTGTAATTTTAGTACAGCGGAGTAAATTGATTAGTTGGCTCGCAACCAACTAATTTGGCCATGGGAATGAGGAGGTGTACACCGCGCACGAGTCTTGCTTGGTATTTAATTACTTGTGGTTTATGGTGTTTGTGCAAATGATTTTAAACTGACACTGATTATCTCACTAGACCGTTTGGTCTAACCCTCATTTTGTTTTCAAAAATATGTATTCCAGGTCGAGGAACTTTTATTAGCAAAGGAAAGGATAAAGTATAGTAAGCAGTTGATAGCTGATGAAGACTAGGGAATGCTTATGTTTTGTATTGTATAGTTTTGGGACTAAGGGACCGTACGTGATTTATTATGTATCTTTTGTTATGAATGTAACGATGTTATGCAATATATGTTATTTGTTGTATGTTTGGGAAATCGGGTCGTTACAAATGGTATCAAAGCCCTAGTTTAAGGTATTTTGGTTTTCGGACCCATACCTAGACTTAAACTGCATGTGAAGTAGGATGTCCTTGATATATTAGAACCTTGGGATGTTAAATATAAAAAGGTAGAAGGAACATCATGTAAGGTAATTTCAAATTACATCTGGCCAGTGTAATTGTGAACTTACAAGTACACGTTTGAACTAGAATACCTTATTATATGGGGTATGTGCTTATGTGTATATTAACTTTATAAAAATCAACAGAGTGGCAAGTCGGACTCGACGTATGAATAGAGATGAAGACATGTATATTCCTATAAACTCTACACGTGCAAAAGTGCTATTTGACCTCGGTGCAACTAGATGAACTGTGTTTTCTTCTTTTGTTGCTTATCTGCATTAGAAAAATATTTGATAATTGTGTTAGAGATATAGATGGGTGTGGGGTGTCTATTCAGTTAGTTCTTATGGCTTTGATTGAGTTCGAAGTAGTAGTGAAACTAAGTATTAATACCTTTTTGCTTAACCGAATTCCGGGACGAAATTCTTTTAAGGGGGAGATGTTGTAATAACCGGGTACGTTGTTGGTTTATTTAATTTTATTATTTTAAGTTTAAGGTAAGTTTGGGATTAGTTTTATGGAGTTATAAGTTAAGGGGTAAGTTTTAATTTTAATATAGAAGTTAGAGGGTATATTATGCCATTTATTGGAAGTTTGGGGTTTGTTTGGATTAACCAAATACCACCACCGCCTCTTTTTTCTTTAGGAAGAATAGGTGGCTCTCTTTAGAGCATTTAGCAAAATATCAAGTGTGTGTGAGTGTGTGTTTTTTACGGCAAGAGAGAGAGGAGAGAAAAAGAGAGAGATTTGAGAGAGAAAGATTAAAGAAGAAGAAGTAGATTATGTTCAGCTGAAAGGTTTACTAACATGATGTGGAAACAAAGGTAACAATCCTACATAAATTCCTCTTTTTATGTTTATTAGTTTTCTAAAAGGATTTAGAAAGGGGTCTTGATGAATTATGGATGTTTTTGGGAAACTGAGTTTATGGATAGTTTCTATTTATGGTCTTAAGTATTTCTGCATAATTACAGAAACATTCATGGCCTAAAACCATAATTTTCTAGGTTAAGTATGAACTTAGTTGACTGAGATAGTTATGAAGGTCGCAATAGTGGGTTGCGACAGTTATGATAGTTGCGACAGTTATGAGTATCGCAACCCTGGGTTGTTACAAGCTCATCGTTATCGCAATGGTTAGTTGCGACAAGTGGTGTATCGCAACAGTTGGTTGCGACATGATGTATATCGCAATAGTTGGTTGCGATATGTTACTGTGTCGCAGTAGTTGATTGCGACAAGTGATGTGTGTTGCGACAAGGGGTAATCACAGCTAGTTGGTTGCGATATGAGTCGAGGATTTTGGATTATTTAAGATTCTTAGTGTTTAAGGGTCCTAAACAGTAGATTAATACCAGTACTTTATGTATATGAGTATTTCAGATTTCTGTGAAGTTGGTGACGAAGATTCTTACGACTTTGAAAAATAAGAAGTGAAGTGACTACTAGCAGGTGAGTTTTACTTTAAAAACATTTTCAACTGGAATACATATACGTGTGGATTGGGAATGTGATAGATGGTGTGATTATGTGTTTATGTTTAAAATATAATATATTGAGATGTATATTGTATTTACATGAGCATTACACTACACGAGTGCACGTTGGCCGGGCTTAGGACCGGTGGAGTTTTGGCTGTATGGAGGGACAGCGGTGTTGGCTGTAATTTTAGTACAGCGGAGTAAATTGATTAGTTGGCTCGCAACCAACTAATTTGGCCATGGGAATGAGGAGTTGTACACAGCGCACGAGTCTTGTTTGGTATTTAATTACTTGTGGTTTATAGTGTTTGTGCAAATGATTTTAAACTGACAGGGATTATCTCACTTGACCGTTTGGTCTAACCCTCATTTTGTTTTCAAAAATATGTATTCCAGGTCGAGGAACTTTTATTAGCAAAGAAAAGGATAAAGTATAGTAAGCAGTTGATAGCTGATGAAGACTAGGGAATGCTTATGTTTTGTATTGTATAGTTTTGGGACTAAGGGACCGTACGTGATTTATTATGTATCTTTTGTTATGAATGTAACGATGTTATGCAATATATGTTATTTGTTGTATGTTTGGGAAATCGGGTCGTTACAAATGGTATCAAAGCCCTAGTTTAAGGTATTTTGGTTTTCGGACCCATACCTAGACTTAAACTGCATGTGAAGTAGGATGTCCTTGATATATTAGAACCTTGGGATGTTAAATATAAAAAGGTAGAAGGAACATCATGTAAGGTAATTTCAAATTACATCTGGCCAGTGTAATTGTGAACTTACAAGTACACGTTTGAACTAGAATACCTTATTATATGGGGTATGTGCTTATGTGTATATTAACTTTATAAAAATCAACAGAGTGGCAAGTCGGACTCGACGTATGAATAGAGATGAAGACAGGTATATTCCTATAAACTCTACACGTGCAAAAGTGCTATTTGACCTCGGTGCAACTAGATGAACTGTGTTTTCTTCTTTTGTTGCTTATCTGCATTAGAAAAATATTTGATAATTGTGTTAGAGATATAGATGGGTGTGGGGTGTCTATTCAGTTAGTTCTTATGGCTTTGATTGAGTTCGAAGTAGTAGTGAAACTAAGTATTAATACCTTTTTGCTTAACCGAATTCCGGGACGAAATTCTTTTAAGGGGGAGATGTTGTAATAACCGGGTACGTTGTTGGTTTATTTAATTTTATTATTTTAAGTTTAAGGTAAGTTTGGGATTAGTTTTATGGAGTTATAAGTTAAGGGGTAAGTTTTAATTTTAATATAGAAGTTAGAGGGTATATT
Source organism: Saussurea involucrata (assembly GCA_033807775.1). Lineage (NCBI taxonomy): Eukaryota > Viridiplantae > Streptophyta > Magnoliopsida > Asterales > Asteraceae > Saussurea > Saussurea involucrata. The sequence goes on from CM066312.1 coordinate 26,588,300, forward strand.
ATGCCATTTATTGGAAGTTTGGGGTTTGTTTGGATTAACCAAATACCACCACCGCCTCTTTTTTCTTTAGGAAGAATAGGTGGCTCACTTTAGAGCATTTAGCAAAATATCAAGTGTGTGTGAGTGTGTGTTTTTTACGGCAAGAGAGAGAGGAGAGAAAAAGAGAAAGATTTGAGAGAGAAAGATTAAAGAAGAAGAAGTAGATTATGTTCAGCTGAAAGGTTTACTAACATGATGTGGAAACAAAGGTAACAATCCTACATAAATTCCTCTTTTTATGTTTATTAGTTTTCTAAAAGGGTTTAGAAATGGGTCTTGATGAATTATGGATGTTTTTGGGAAACTGAGTTTATGGATAGTTTCTATTTATGGTCTTAAGTATTTCTGCATAATTACAGAAACATTCATGGCCTAAAACCATAATTTTCTAGGTTAAGTATGAACTTAGTTGACTGAGATAGTTATGAAGGTCGCAATAGTGGGTTGCGACAGTTATGATAGTTGCGACAGTTATGAGTATCGCAACCCTGGGTTGTTACAAGCTCATCGTTATCGCAATGGTTAGTTGCGACAAGTGGTGTATCGCAACAGTTGGTTGCGACATGATGTATATCGCAATAGTTGGTTGCGATATGTTACTGTGTCGCAGTAGTTGATTGCGACAAGTGCTGTGTGTTGCGACAAGGGGTAATCACAGCTAGTTGGTTGCGATATGAGTCGAGGATTTTGGATTATTTAAGATTCTTAGTGTTTAAGGGTCCTAAACAGTAGATTAATACCAGTACTTTATGTATATGAGTATTTCAGATTTCTGTGAAGTTGGTGACGAAGATTCTTACGACTTTGAAAAATAAGAAGTGAAGTGACTACTAGCAGGTGAGTTTTACTTTAAAAACATTTTCAACTGGAATACATATACGTGTGGATTGGGAATGTGATAGATGGTGTGATTATGTGTTTATGTTTAAAATATAATATATTGAGATGTATATTGTATTTACATGAGCATTACACTACACGAGTGCACGTTGGCCGGGCTTAGGACCGGTGGAGTTTTGGCTGTATGGAGGGACAGCGGTGTTGGCTGTAATTTTAGTACAGCGGAGTAAATTGATTAGTTGGCTCGCAACCAACTAATTTGGCCATGGGAATGAGGAGTTGTACACAGCGCACGAGTCTTGTTTGGTATTTAATTACTTGTGGTTTATAGTGTTTGTGCAAATGATTTTAAACTGACAGGGATTATCTCACTTGACCGTTTGGTCTAACCCTCATTTTGTTTTCAAAAATATGTATTCCAGGTCGAGGAACTTTTATTAGCAAAGAAAAGGATAAAGTATAGTAAGCAGTTGATAGCTGATGAAGACTAGGGAATGCTTATGTTTTGTATTGTATAGTTTTGGGACTAAGGGACCGTACGTGATTTATTATGTATCTTTTGTTATGAATGTAACGATGTTATGCAATATATGTTATTTGTTGTATGTTTGGGAAACCGGGTCGTTACAATAAGGTATAAGCAACAATTATATTATTACACATTTGGTACCATATATTTATATTAAAATAATTGCGTGTTTTTTGCAGGAAGTATTTACGGATGAGTGCATCATGAAAACTAAACAACTTTCAAGGTATACGGATGAGCATTATTTACAAATGATTGTATATCTTCGTCCAGTCAAGAATTTCTAGTTTTGTAATAGAAGCTGAGTATATGGGTTTAGAAGCCTAATACGTGTGTAATTATTTTCCATTCGATCTTTCTAAAACACAATATTAACGTTCAACTTTATATATTAGTTGACTTGCAAATTAACCACGCAAACTCATGAAATAAAATCGAAAGTGATAAGGAATCATGATTCAGGGTTAAACTAATGTTTCGGAATTGTGATTCACCCGCGCTACATCGCGCGGGTACACCACTAGTATATATAAAGGGATAATAATATGTAAACCTCTAAATGTGTGTAAACTTTGGATTTCATATGTTTTCTTGATGAAATTGTTTCATGAAATTGTTTATTTTGATGAAAGTGTTTCATATATTTGTGTTTTTTATGTAAAAACGAAAAAGTGTCATCAAACTGAGAAAATATATGAAACAGTTTCATATGAATCAAAAAAAAATATGAAACTACATAAAAAAACACAAATATATGAAACAATTTCATCAAGAAATGAATGATATGAAACAATTTCATCAAGAAAACCTATGAAATCCAAAGTTTACACGAAAAAAAAGTTTACAAAATAGTGGACATCTATATATATATATATATATGTATATATATATATATATATATATATATATATATATATATATATGTGTGTGTGTGTGTGTGTGTGTGTGTGTATTTGTGTGTAGGGAGAGGTTTAAATGAGAAATGTTAAGTGTGTGAGAAATAGAGATATGATCCTAGCCCTTCATCTGGTCAACATTTGCGGCTTTAACTGTGAAGCACCAGATAATTTCTCGCGTGGTCTGCAGAAGATAGAAGGGTAGTTTCGTAAAATACGCGAGACGATTTCATATGTGAACATGTGTGATTCACATATGATATGTGAATCAGTTAATTAGTTCACATAAGAATCGGTTAGATAGTTCATATGTGAATCTGTTAAATTGTTCAACTGATTCACATATAAACCTACAATTAATTAATTCATATATGAATCACAAAGATTCATATGTGAACCAATTAAAAAAAATTCATATGTGAATTGCACGGGTTCATATATGAACATATAGTTCATATGTGAATCACACAAGTTCACATATGAACTTGTCTCGCGTATTTGTAAAAATTACGAAACTGTCCTTCTATTTTTGGAATAGCCACAACTTTTGATCAGTTAAAGCCGCGATTCTTGACCAGTCAAAGCCGCAATTTTTGACTAGTCAAATCTAACCTTGACCGTGTGAATAACTAAGATTACTTCTTTATTTGTCACACACTTAACATTTCTTATTTGAATTTATGGCTGTATAGATATATAAGGCGGTCGATTTATGGGACAGTAAAAACAAACCACATAATGAGTTGAAAAATAACATAAATAAAAAATCGAAAATAAGTTTTTTTTTTGAAATAAAGCAGCACTTCCAATAATGAATAAGATTACAAGGAGGGTTTACAAGATTCGTAGCGATACTAGGAAGGTTGAAAAGGGTAATGCGACTGGGTAAACTTGGAGTGTTTCTAGCGATGGTGTGAGCCGCCACATTTGCTTGCCTTCTAACGAAAACTACCTTAGCATCAGTAAAATGGGAAAGGAGGGATCTACAATAGTTAATTATAGAACCGAATTCAGAAATGTTCTCCCCTTCGATGTTAATGGCGTCAACGACCATTTTCGCGTCAGTTTCAAAGATCACCCGATGTTGGTCTAGACTCCTCGTCCATTCTATCGCGTACCTAAGGGCCCAAGCCTCGCATTCCTTGACCGACGGAGAACCCACATCAAAGGTTGAGAAGTACCCTAATACGGTCCCGTAATGGTCCCGAAGGATAGCCCCCGTACCCCATTGATTTGAGGAGGTAAAAGTCGCTGCGTCGATATTGCATTTAAGGATGCCTTGCGGGGGTGGGTGCCAATTCTCGCAGTCAGTGGGGGCAGGGCTGCTGTTGCTAGGTCCCAAAGGGTTTGCCGATACCCAGTCTAGGCGCATATTTTCCGCCATGCGTGCTGCCCAGCTCGGAAGTTTGATCGATCCTTTAACCCATGCATCATTACGAAGTTTCCATATGCTCCAGCAAACCATGAGAATTCTGTTTCTAAAAACATCGTTGCTGTCTTTTAAACACACCGTTAACCAGGATACGAAGTCCTCCGTATCGGTGGCGATTGAGTCTATCCTATCCCATAAATTTGCCTCTTTCCAGACCTTAACAGCGACCGGACACCCGATGAAGAGATGCCAGTTATTTTCCGAGTTGGTGCCACAGAGGGCACACAGGCAAGAAACATTGATGCCACGACTTTGAAGGTTGACCCGGTGCGGGAGAACGTCATTGCCAAGCTTCCAAACGAAACATCGGATTTTGTAAGGGATTTTGGCCTTCCGAACATGGTTCCATGGTAGTTCAACATAGGGGTGTGGGGATCCTTGGAAGCTATTCCGCAAGAAGTTGTATCCGCTTTTTACCGTATAAATGCCATCATTGTTATAGTGCCAAATCAATCGGTCTTCTCCCCCATGCAACCTTGGCGTGATTTTGAGGATTTCTTGTCTATCTCGGTTAGAGAAGGAGCGAGCCAGACGATCTTGATCCCAAGCATTTGAGATGTTCGAGATAAGGTGACACACTCGAAGATCGTCATTTTCGGTATTTGGGGCACTCTCTACCCAAAAGTTTTTCTCGTCGTGAAGCCACGGATCCTTCCAAACGGAGATAGCTTCCCCATTTCCAATCTTCCATCTAAAACCCTTCTTAAGAGCTTTCTGGGCGCTCCATATGCTTCTCCATACAAAACTTGGGTTGAAACCCAATTTAGCATCGAAAAAATTTCCTTTAGGAAAATATTTGGCCTTGAAGACGCGACTAACCAAAGTGTTCGGATGCGAGAGGAGTCTCCACCCTTGCTTCCCCAAAAGAGCGAGATTGAAGGTCGAAAAATCACGGAACCCCAGCCCCCCAAACCGTTGGGGTGTACAAAGCTTTTCCCACGTACTCCAGTTTATAGATCGGGATCCATCATTTTTTGAGCTCCACCAAAAGGAGTTGAGAAGACGGTGAATTTCCTTAATGAGGGTACATGGAAGCAAGAACACGCTCATGAAGAAAACCGGGATCGCTTGAGCCGCCGCCTTAATAAGAGTGATCTTTCCCGCGTTAGATATCGGTTTCTTGCGCCATTTAGAAAGTCGTTGCCAAATTTTGTCTTTAATGTGCCGAAAGATGGCCTTTTTATTCCGTCCGATAACGGAAGGGAGTCCCAAGTACTTTTCGGTGTTAATGGGATTCGTCACCCCGAAGATGCTCGAAACTCTATTTTTAGTGATCGGGTCGGTGTTGCTACTAAACATGATCCCTGATTTAGCCAAGTTGACAGCTAACCCGGTTCCATGCTCAAAGATATGTAGGATCGAGTTTAGAGTCGAACATTCTTCTATGGTGGCTTGGCAGAAAAGGATGGCATCGTCCGCAAAGAGGAGGTGCGAGACGGTCGGAGCCCGTCTAGAAACCCGGCAGCCGTGGATGCGGTTCGACGTGGTGGCCTCATCTAAAAGACTTGAGAGACCTTCCAAGCAGAGAATAAAGATGTACGGGGAGAGCGGGTCCCCTTGACGGAGACCCCGTTTGGGGTAAATAGGACCCGTGATGTCGTTGTTTACACGAACGAAGTATCGAACCGACGTGATGCATAACATGACCATGTCTACCCATGTCTCGGAGAAACCCATTTTGGTGAGAATACACCGAATGTAGTTCCAATCGAGCCTATCGTAGGCTTTGCTAATATCAATCTTTAGTGCGACATCCCCACTCTTTTTCCGGGTGTTTCTTTTCATACTATGGAGAAGCTCGAAGGCGAGGAGAATGTTATCGGTAATGAGTCGGCCTTTTATAAAAGCCGATTGATTTTCCGATACCACTTTTGGAAGAATTCTTTTAAGGCGATTAGCAAGGACTTTGGTTAGGATTTTGAGGATGACGTTGCAAAGGGCGATGGGACGGAGATCCTTCATATTGGTCGGGTGATCACACTTGGGGATGAGGGTAATGATGGCGTCGTTAATACCTTCCGGGAATTCTCGTTTGCGAAGCCAAGAGACTGCCGTCGCGAAAATGGTGTCGCCGATCAAGTGCCAATAGTGTTGGAAGAAACGGGGATTGAAGCCGTCAGGACCCGGCGCTTTATCCGGATGCATTTGGAAGAGGGCTTCTTTAAATTCCTCTTTGTAGAACGGGGCGTCTAGGAGTACGTTGTCGCTAACCGAGATAACCGTTCTCACCTTGTCTGTGACGATGTTTGCCGACCCGTTGCTAACCGAGTAAAGATTAGTGAAGTACGTGGTGATTAAGGAAGAAAGCCCATCTGGGTCCGCAACCCACTGCCCATCCTCATTTTGGAGCCGGTGAATGTGGTTTTTTTTTTCTCCTCCCATTGGCGTGGTTGTGGAAAAATTTTGTGTTCAAATCCCCCTCTTTTAGCCAGAAAACTTTCGCACGTTGCCTCCAATGATCCTCTTCCTTGACTAATAGAGAAATTAGTCTTTTACTAGTGGCGTCAAATTCAAGAGCGTTATCGGATGAGGTACAGCCGCGGAGGGCGGCGAAGTGCCTACCACTTGCAGGAGGTCTCCCTTTGTCGTCAATCGAAAATAAGTTTAGAAATTACGATAATTATCTTTTTGAATTTGGTTAAATATTCTGTCGATGTTATTATTTGAATGAAAAAAAAAGTTAATCCCTTAAAAATGTATGTATTTTTTTATATTTTCTATGTTTTAATTTTACTTATGTCATAATTTTTATCACGTTTTATATGACTTTTGCTAAAAAAAACTACAAATAGCTTTTATATGATAGTTTTTTTTCTCACAATTTTCGTTAAATATCACATGCTACTACAATAAAGTGGGGTTTATAGAAGACTTCAAATGTCTAAGCATCCTAGTAACATATTCTATGAGACTTAAGTTTATAGAAACAAACCATAAAATATGTTATCTAAAAGTGTTACAATAAGTTTATAGGACCCATGTACGCGTTTTAACAAGTTGTTAGGATGGTTTTGAAATAAGGTGTCGTGTTAACTATTTTCTATGATGCAAGTTGAAACAGTGTGCTATAAATACAAGTGTCTTATAAAAAAATATGGTTTTATAACACACTTCTAAAAAATGTCCTATAAAATACCTAATATGACAATTTATTTTAAAAGTGTCAAAAAAAACTTGTTAAAACGTTTAAAAACGTCCTAAAACCTATTGTAACCCTTTCAGATGTGACAATTTATAGTATGGTCCTATAAAATTAAGTTCTATAAAATATATTGTTAGAACGCTTAGACATTTCTCACCGTCTTTTCTCTGCTTTTTCGATCCACATATGATAACATCAAATCTCATATGTGATAATAAAAAAAAGGGAAAGGAGTATATTTAAGCTTTCATAAAAGATACCAATCTCATTATATAATCTATACATATAATAAATAAGTAACAAGCATGCTACGTGTCGTCTTCTGGTGAGCCGACTTCAGTATTTTCTCGCCTAAACATGTATCTGGACGCAATTTACATTATAAGTTCAATTAGCACACTCACATTCACTCCTCCTTAAATCTCTCCTTAATTCAATTATTTTAATTTATACGTTACATTTACTACCCTTATAATTAGGTATGTAGTTTACTTTTAATCGCTTACTTTTTATTTTTCATTTTAGACTCATCATATAAACATAAATAATGTATATGAACTTGTTGATCCAAACCCTCAGTGATTTGATAATGACCCTCTCTTAAATACTTAGTGAAAATTGTAAGTAAACAATATGTATCAGAGTTTCACTATCGCTGATAAGTACTAAGATCTTCCAGTACCGCTGATAGGAACTTTCGCTCTTTAGATTAAACATTCAGCGAAACTGTTCATCATTAATGCGCTGAGTCTGTTCAGTCATTATGATGATCGCTGATAAGTTAGTTGTTTACTTATGATCCCTGAAGACAAGTTTCACGTCAACAAAGGTTCTACGCTGAAGTCGAAGATCAAGCTCAAGAACCAGCGACAAGTCTCCTAAGGAACTGATGCGGATCAGCGAAGACTCAGATTTGTCCACTCAACGTGAAGTATCAAGTACAAGACTTCAGCTATCGCTGAACTTTATCATCTGCTGAATAGTAAATGATAATCGCTGAATCAATGAAAGCTGATCACGAAGTCCTCCGTACAAAGTACTTTTGTCTTAACCACCCTTGCACGCCTCCGTACGAAATGTCAGAAAATAACCTCCGAATATCTGAAATCGTACAACCACTCTGATACTACACTGTTCATCCTTACGGCTACTAAGGTTGTCAACAAAGGTCAATGACATGCAACCAACCAGCTGATGACACGTGTAAAGTGTATACTGACTTGCATTAAATGCATGCAGTATATAAAGAGATGAACTCATTTCATTTTGAAGTAACTTGCTAACTCTGGACAAGTTCATATCTCTTATCTCAAGATAGGTTATTATTAGTAATTTCCTTATCTTTCTTAGTGCAAGAAACCTTAGTGTTCCAACTTGTTTAGATTTAGGTTTATCCTTAATCTTGTCTCCGCAACAAGCTGTAAATTGTTAATGATTTATCAATAAACAATTTAGAAAAGTAAAATCTGTGTGTTTGTATTCAACCCCCCCCCCCCCCCTCTACAAACTTGTATAGGCCTTCGGGACCAACAAGTGGTATCAGAGCAGCTTTGTTTAATCTCATAAACAAGATCTAATCTAAGATATTTCTCTTCCTTGCTATTATCTGAAAATGGCCAACACAAACACACATTATATAGACAATGGTTCTCTTGCAAAACCCCCTAGATTTTCCAGAGACAACTTCAACTTGTGGAAAAATAGGATGACACTCTTCTTAGAAGGTGTAGACCCTACTATACCTTACTATCTTGAAAACGACCCACACATCCCTGTAACAATTGATCCTTTAGTTCCAGCCACTGCAAATAGACCTGCTATTCCAGAAAGGCTGATTCCTAAAGAAATCCATCAGTGGACCGACGAAGATAAGAAGAAAGTGGCTATAGATACAAAAGCCAGATCCATACTATCCATGGCCCTTCCTGACGAAGTCTACCATTCCGTCATGAACCTGAAATCATCAAAAGCCATGTGGGACACAATATGTGTTCAGTATGAAGGAACGTCTGAAGTCCAGGACTCAAGAAAGATCAACCTGGTAAGACAATACGAAAGCTTCATTTCTGGTAAGAATGAAACTCTCTCTGAAGTTCACAAACGTTTTAATTGTTTAATTATAGATCTGAAAACCGTTGGTAAGGAATATTCTAACTTTGAAGTGCTGACAAAGTTTCTAGAATGTTTACCTGAAAGCTGGGACAATTATTCCATGTGTCTCAAGCTATCAAAGGATCTAAGATCAATGACCCTTGCTACCTTATATGGCACGTTGCTGAATCATGAGCAATCTATCCATCTTAAGAAGAATCTTGTAAAAGATTCCAAAAGCACCCCTGTTGCTTTATTCTCAGAGGAACCTTCTACTCAGCGACCCTCGGTCACTATCACTGAGTTAGAGAGTAACTCTGAAAGGTCATCAGATTCTGATTCTTCAGATGATGATGAATCCTTGGCTCTCCTAACTAAAAAGTTCAGGAGATTCGCCAAGAAGAAAATGTTTAGAAAGAACAAAACTCTTTCCATAGTTGACAAGCCGAAAACATCAGTTTTTGTTGATAAGGCTACTGCTACTTGTTTCAACTGCGAAAAGACAGGTCATTTCGCTAATGAGTGCAGGTCAAAGAAAATCATGAGACCTTCAGCTTTTACAAAGAAATCCTTTGTTCCAAGGAATAAAGATGACAAATACTCAAAGCTGAAGGAGAAGTATGCAAAGCTGAAAAGCTTTAAGAAGAAAGGAAAAGGCCTGATGGCTGACTATGATTGGGCTGCTTCTGATGAAGAAGCATCATCATCTGATTCTGAAGATGATGAAGCAAATCAATGTCTCATGGCTAAGATTGAAGAAGAGGAAGAAAGTTCAAACATTCCCTCCACTTCAACATCTACCATTCAGGTATCACCTTCTTTCTTTACCAATATTGCAAATATTGATGAAGCTGATAGTCTCCGTAAGATCGATCTCTTGACTAGAAGTTTATACGAAGCCATGAACGGCAAAACTGTGGTTGAAAACCAAAATCTTGATCTCGCTGAAAAGCTTAAAAATTGCCACTTTCAAATAGAAAAGCTTTCTAAAATTGAAGAAGATTTTAACGATCAAGTATATTTAAATCAGCTAGTCAAAATCGAACGAGCAGAAGCTATCGCTGCATTAGAGGCTGAAAAAGCTACTGTTGAAGGATGGTGTAATTCTTCAACAAAGATCACTGAGATAATTAAGGCTCAGATTCCTCTGAGTGATAAACGTGGTCTGGGTTATAAATATGATACTCCAAAACGAACCACTGAACGTTCAATGCTTAAATTTGGAACGTTCGTATCCTCAGTCGCTGACACTTCATCATCTCAGTGCTCCTCGTCCATTACACCAATCCCTGAGGAAACTCCTACCTCCTCAAAAGGTAAGGAGAAAATGGTTTATTCAAAACCTACCTCTGTCTCTAAAGACAAAGGTAAAGGAATTGTTATTTATCAAAATCCTCAGAAGGGTACCTTAGTACCAAAGCTGAATGCTTCTAAAGCCTCAGTGACCAACCCCTCTGGATCTAGAAAGCTGATCTCTGGATCTATTCAGCGATATACTCCTAGACTCAGAGTGGATGTCCTTGGTAAGAAATCTGAAGAACTGAATGTTCGTCCCATTTCTAAAGCCAATAGTTTACTTGGTGCTGGCACTTCAAATTCAAAATTAAAAGCTCAGCATACACGTGGTCCTAGAACTACTTTTAGTTATAGGAAATGTTATCACTGTGGACTTATCGATCATATTGCTAGTAAGTGCCCCACAGCCACCAAAGCTGAAAAGATAGCTAAGGTGAAGATTGCCCCCAAGGCAAAGAAGACCAACCCTGGTGCAAATCAGGTCAAGGTGACTCCTACCACTGAGGTTAAGAAATTAACCAAAGTGAAGAAAGACAAAGCTGAATCTTCAAATGCTGCGAAGACCGCTGAACCTTCCATTCCAATTACTTCCACTGACAAACGTGTATACATGGTTAAGTGGGTACCTAAGAAAAACTAATCTTCCTTTGTAATGCAGGTTAAGAAGGGTATCTGGTATCTCGATAGCGGATGCTCTAGACACATGACTGGAAAGAAAAGTCTGCTCGCTGAATACAAGGAAGAGAAAGGTCCCTCTGTGACTTTCGGTGGAAATGGAAAAGGACATACCCGAGGGTATGGTGTACTTTCAAATGGTACAACCTCCTTCAGAAGAGTCGCATATGTTGAAGGGCTGAAGCATAATCTTCTGAGCATCAGTCAGCTTTGCGACATGGATAACAAAGTGATTTTCACTAAGGAATCCTGCTTTGTCTCTGACAAAAAGGAGAAGATAGCTCTCAGCGGTTATCATTTGGAAAATGTTTATGTAATAAACATGGACTCAACAACCACTGAGAACTCCTGTTTCTTCTCAAAGGCATCTTCTGATGTCAACTGGCTATGGCACAAGAGGCTCTCACATCTAAATTTCAAGACACTGAATACTCTTTCCTCCAAAGAGTTAGTCACTGGTCTACCTCAGCATTCATACGCCAAAGAGTCTTTATGTTCAGCGTGTGAAAAAGGGAAGCAGACCAAGGCAAGCTTCAAGTCAAAGCAAGTCTCCTCAGTGTCATCTCCTCTACAACTACTCCATATGGATTTGTTTGGACCTGTTAACAAACAATCCATCGCTGGAAAGAAATATACGCTGGTCATAGTTGATGAATTCTCTCGTTACACATGGGTAATGTTTCTCCGTTCTAAGAGTGACACCCCTGAAGAACTCATCACCTTTGTTCGGAAGATGGAAACTCTGAACAATATGACTGTTCGCTCAATAAGGAGTGATCATGGAACTGAATTCAAAAACAGTTCTCTTGATTCCTTCCTTGAGAGTAAGGGTATTTCTCGCAACTTTTCGTCAGTGAGAACACCGCAACAAAATGGAGTCGCTGAAAGAAGAAATAGAACAATTATTGAAGCTGCACGTTCAATGCTCAGCGATTCTCACCTGCCTACTCAGTTTTGGGCAGAAGCTGTCAACACTGCTTGTTTTACGCAAAACAGGTCGCTGATAGTTAAAAGATTCAAAAAGACAGCCTATGAACTTTTTCATGGGAGAAAGCCTTCAATCAGCTTTCTTCACATCTTTGGATGTCAGTGTTTCATACTGAACAACAGAGATGCCCTTGGAAAGTTTGATCCTAAGGCTGATGATGGAATCTTTCTTGGATACTCCTCAGTCTCCAAAGCCTTCAGAGTCTTCAACCGTAGAAGACAAACTGTAGAAGAAACTATTCACGTCACGTTTGACGAATCCCGTTCAGCGAACTCTAAACCGAACGCTGATACAGAAGAACTGAATCAATGGATGTTTGCTCATCTTGGTGATTCAGAGGATATTCCCACTCCTCATGCTCATCCAGTAGAAGATGATAGTCCCACAATCATTCCAAACATGCAGAATAGTGAAGCTGAAACATCATGGGTCTCAGCTGTTCCAATAAACACTATACCTGCAGTTGATCCAAATGTCTCAGACATTCCATCTTTTTCTCAACAATCAGTGAATGAAGTGACAAATGCAAACATTCCTCTCTTAGCTGATAATCCAGAAGTAGCTGAAGCCTCATCTTCAGTTTCTCCAGTTCAGACTGAATCAGCGACGTATGCTCCGGCTCAGCGATGGACTGTAAATCACCCAATCGATCAAATTCTTGGTGATCCCAACGCTGGTATTCAGACTCGTAGAAGTGCAGGTAATATTTGTCTATTTGTTAACTTTATTTCTCTAACTGAACCAAAGAAAATAGATGATGCCCTCAGAGATCCAAACTGGGTCAGCGCTATGCAAGAAGAGCTGACTGAATTCGAAAGAAACAAAGTTTGGAAACTCGTTCGTAGACCAACTGACAAAACGGTGATAGGCACTAAATGGGTCTATCAAAACAAGTTGGACGAACATGGTACTGTAACTCGCAACAAAGCTCGTCTTGTTGCTCAGGGATACATACAAGAGGAAGGCATAGATTATGACGAAACTTTTGCTCCAGTAGCAAGACTCGAATCTATTCGTCTTTTCTTAGCATATGCTGTACACAAAAACTTCACTGTACATCATATGGATGTTAAGTCAGCGTTTCTGAATGGAAAGCTGAATGAAGAAGTGTATGTGGAACAACCTCCAGGATTCTCAGATCCTAAGCGTCCAGGTTACGTTTATAAACTGGACAAGGCACTTTATGGCTTAAAGCAAGCTCCTCGTGCATGGTATGATACTCTCTCTACTTATCTCCATATTGAAAAATTTGAGAGAGGTAAGATTGACAAAACTCTATTTTTTAGAAAAGTGAAAGGTCATATCATTTTAGTTCAAATATATGTTGATGACATTATATTTGGTTCTACTAACCCTGAGCTTTGTACTCGTTTCGCTGATAGAATGAAAGATGAGTATAAAATGAGCATGATGGGTGAACTAACATATTTCCTTGGTCTTCAGATTAAGCAAACTGAAAAAGGAACTTTTATAAATCAGGGAAAATATGTTAAAGATATGCTGAAGAAATTCGACTTAACTGAAAGTTCAGCTATGAAAACCCCTATGGCACCACCGCTGACACTTGATAAGGACACAAAGGGTGTTCCTGTCAATGTCACGCTGTACCGTGGGATGATCGGCTCACTATTGTATCTTACAGCTAGCCGACCCGATATTATGTTTGCAACATGTCTGTGCGCACGATATCAAGCTGAACCTAAGATATCCCATATGAAAGCTGTAAAGCGAATCTTTCGATATCTTAAGGGTACATCGAATCTAGGTCTTTGGTATCCCAAAGACTCAGGATTCGATCTAACCGCCTATTCAGACAGTGATTTTGCAGGTTGCAAAATGGATAGGAAAAGCACCACAGGAGGATGTCAACTCCTGGGTGGAAAGCTGGTAAGTTGGACAAGTAAGAAGCAAAACTCAATGTCCACTTCCACAGCTGAAGCTGAATATATAGCCGCTGGAAGCTGTTGTTCTCAAGTCTTGTGGATGAGAAATCAGCTACTAGACTATGATCTTCAGCTCTCCAAAATTCCAATCTATTGCGACAAAACTAGTGCCATCGCTATAGCAAACAATCCAGTGCTACACTCAAAGACAAAACACATAGAAATCAGATATCATTTTATCAGAGATCATGTGATGAATGGTGATATAGAACTTCATTTTATCCCAACTGATTATCAGTTAGCTGATTTATTTACCAAACCTCTTGATGAGACAAGATTCAACTTTCTCATCAGCGAGCTTGGAATGCTGAACTTTGAAGGGTAAAATCTTCAGCGGTTCACATTTGATCAGCGATACAGTTATACAATCTTGTATAGCCTTCGGGATAAAATCAACTCACATAATCCATTTCATCATCTTCTCTCTGAATAAACTTGGTTAAACTGATATCCAGGTATGTTTTCTCTCTCTGACAATCGCATGTAAATGCAAGATTTCAAAATAAATTTACATCGCTGAATATCTCTTCCTTAACAGCGATATTTTGAAAGTTCTTTAAACCTTCACTGATATTTTCTATTCAGTGCTTCATGTTTTTCAAAAGAGTCCCCGAGCTTTTAAACCTCAGAGACATCCTAAAAGAATGTGAAAGGACAGTTGTGACGTCATTGCAACGGATAACACTAGGCACGATTTCTTTCTGACACACGTTTGCACGTTTCGTTCAAACTTCCAATCAAATGCAAACACGTGTCCGTGTCATGATGAAAACCTTTTCCCGCTCAAGGTTTTCTCTCTCTAAAACTCCCTATATAAACAACTCTTGGTTTATATTTGTCTTTTACGCGAACAATCTTCCTCCGCAAGAAAGAAATTACTGTTGCATTTGTGCTCTCAAATCTTCAAAGAACTGTTCATCATCTTCTTCATCAAAACTTCAAGGTTAATATGTTCTTATTTTTCAAATGCAGATAACTTGTTTCTGATCTTATCTTTGTTTTAAACAAGATCAAACAAAAGAACTTAAAAATAAAATCATTTTCTTTCATGGTTTTATGAACACAACCATTTCATGGTTGTTCTTCAAGTTTTAAATCTAAATCTTAAACTTGTTCTTCATTCGTATCCAGTTTTTCTTTTGAAACTGGAATACAAGAATTTATGGGTTTTACATTTCGTTTCAAAATCATGAAAAACCCTAATCTTCATTAAGACATTTATGTCTGAATGAAATGGACAAAATTCGAACAATCTTAATGGAAATTCTTTCCATACTAAGACAATTCTTATTTGTTAATATCTTTGGTTGAACTGATAATACAGAGAAATGGCATCTTCAAAGATCAATGTCACCGCTGAGTCCATCTCCGCTGACTCTGAGGAAGTGGACATCATCAAAGCCCCTCAGGTTAAGTTCAAGCTGGATCAATTGGATTGGACTAAGGTCAACAACCTCTCTGCGCTTCTCGAGTTTCCTCCTCGAAAGCAAGTCACACATCTGGATGATGCTGTGAATTTCCTGAAAAACTGCTGCATTTCAACAGCCCTGACCATCACACCTCCTGCAAGTCAGCTACTACTATCCCAGTTCTGGTACTCTGCCAGACACACTCAGCTACCCTCCGCCAAAGATCCCTCCAAAACCATCGATTGCATACTCAGCGATACTGAGTATGGTACAATTAAGATAACCCCCGCAATCATTCGAAAAGCCCTGAACTTTCCCAATGCCACCAAAGAAAAACCCTTCGTTCCATTCCCTGACCATAAGAAGCAAGCTTACAAAGATGCCATCATTGCTTTTCTCGACACAATGGGTTACATCTGGGACATTGGAAGGGACAAGAAGCCCGAGAAGAAGCTGACGCTGATAAAGAAGTCCAAAATGCCCAGCGAGATGAATTTCATCTTCGCTCACCTGATCAGCTGCATGACAGCGAAGTCCGGCTCTTCTGATCAAGCCGCACAACCTACGCAAGCTATGGGATACGCACTGCTGAAAGGTCTAAACATTGACTGGGCCACTATTATATATGATGACCTAGTACAACGCGTGGATTCTGCCGCTGACCGACCAGCATGGGTTCCCTACCCCCGTTTCATCAGCGCCATCTTCCAATATGGCCTGAAGGACAGCTATCCTGAAGAGGATGACCTGAAACTTTCTCAGGTTGGCCCTAAGGTGCTCAATTTCAAACCTGTCGCCAACGAGGTACGTCTCTCTACTCTTCTCACTCTTCTAAATTCTCCGCTTTCTGTGGCTCCTTCAGCGACAATACCCATCGCTGATACCCCGGCCACACAATCCTCTCCTTCTAAGAAAAGGAAACCCTCTCACACCCAACTTGATTCCAAAAGGATCAAGAAAACCAAGGAGCAACCCCAACAATCCCATGATGAAGACTCCTCAGCTCATTCTGAAGAGCTGAAGGAAAATTCCGTGGTACGCTCTGCCACACCCATTCAAGCCATCCCTTCAATCCCGGCTTCAGCGTCTCCAAACGCTGAGGTTAGAAACTTGGAAACTACCCAACCTCCCTCAGTCTCTCAAAAGACTGATGAAGTGATTGTCAGCGATTCCAACGCTGAACTCAGTACCCGAATCCCAATCTTATCCTTCGCTCCTCCCTCCACTTCTTTGGACACTCCTCCCGCTAACACTGGAGATGCCATCATTCCAGAAGCCACCGCTGACGCTTCTCAACAAATGATGAAGACAGGACCTGCAGAGATCACCATACCTCACCGTTCTTTCGAAGAGGATATGGAACATTATTCAGGAGTCCGCAACTTTGACGATTTCATCAATCCTCCTGCAGGTACAAATCAACCCATATACACTGTAACTAAACCTGAAACTTCTGAGCTTTCCTTTGTTCACAAGTACTTATGTGTTACAGGTCCTAAT
Organism: Saussurea involucrata; assembly: GCA_033807775.1. NCBI lineage: Eukaryota > Viridiplantae > Streptophyta > Magnoliopsida > Asterales > Asteraceae > Saussurea > Saussurea involucrata. The sequence continues at coordinate 26,605,080 of CM066312.1, forward strand.
TTGGGAGACATCAACGAGTCTCTGAAGTCCGTGGAAACTAAGCTGACTGATCTCACCACCACACTCTCCAACAACTCTACAGCTGTAACAAACGCTGGAGAGAATCTGACGAAGCTGACAACGGTGGTGGAAAAGAAAGCTTCCACAGACGACATCAAGATTGTTGATAAGACTCTCAGCGATTTCGCCAAAGTGCTCGCTGACATCTACACAGACTACACCTCACTCAAACAATCAGTTTCCTTCATGTTCGGCGAAGTAACAACGCTGAAGACATCGGTTGGAGCACTAGAAGGTGATATGTCTGCTGTGAAGACAAATATTCAAACTCTGACGACTGACTTAGTCTCTGTAAAGACCGACGTTGGTTCGATGAAAACAATGATTGAAGAGCTGCTCAACAAGGTAAGAACTCCTGCTCCTGAACCTGCCCCTATATTGGAAACTTTCACAGCGGCGGATCGCACAGAGCTGAAGAAAATCACGCCTGCTATTTCTGGCCTAGAAGACAGAATAGCAAAGCTTGAAGGTTGTGTGAAAATCTCTGGCCCAGAAGACAGAGATAACACCAACGCTGAGTCTACCCATTCCTCCCCCAGTCATCATGAGAAAGAGGGGGAGAAGAGCGCTGAACATACCGCTGAGAAGAGCGCTGAAGATCTGAACAAAAGCGCTGAAGACCTTTCCCATGATGAATCTATCAGGGGAGAGAGGAATGAAGATCTGATCGCTGAAAAACCTCAGGGAGATGAAAACCCTGAGGGAACCGAGAAGCTCGCCTCTGTATCTGAGGGGGAGCAACTCGAAGAAGATGCTGAAGAATCCGAAGCAGAAGATGATGAAGCCATCGACATCCCTGATGATGAACCATCTTCTTTTCCAAAGAATGATGATGATGATGACGAAGATGATTTCTTTATCGTCAAACCTGCCCCAAGGATCAAAGCTCTTAAGGGAATCTTGATAAATGAACCTTCAGGGGAGAAGACAAAGACAAAGCCCTCAGCCTCTGGCGCTGAGAAAGGCAAAGGCCTCGCTGAAGATGAAAATCTGGCGATCTTGCTTGAAAAGCCGGTTTGTCAGGTACACTAATCATCTCTTACTTCATCCCTCCTCTATCATACAAAATCAGTTCTCTACTCCACAACCTCTCTACACATCCACATTCTTTTTCTATCTTTTCTACCCAAGTTCTACCCAGTTCTTATTTGTAAGATCGCTGCGTTTCAGCTAGTCCTCTCCCCTGTTTGAGGATATCGCTGAAGGCTCCACAACTGCGACTTCACCAATAAATCCAGCTGCCGCTGAAGAAATAATCCCAGTCTTGGATTTGATCTCTGAGACTGATAAACCTGAAGAACAAACTCTCTCACACAGAAACAGACCTTCCTTGGCTCCTCAAAAGCTAAGAGAAGAAGAACAGAAGAAAAGAGAAGAAATAATAAAGCGATTCGAGGATCAGCGAATCATTCTAAGGCGTGATCAACTGCCTTCAGTTCCTCCTAAGTTCAGAATTTCAAAAGCTGAATACAAGGAACACCTCAGAGCTGAACGCCTCATCGTTGAAAGAAAGGAAGCTGAAGAGAAAGACAGAGAATACGCCATCAAGCTTACTCAAGAATCTGTCAAAGACCCCAAGCTGAAACGTGTTCCCATTCAAATCCAACGAAAGCTTTGGGAAGAAGCCCAGAAGATCGTGGAAAAGAAAACTGAAGTTTCTCAGACCACCCTGATCTGGTGTAAAGAGAAAATTCACTTCAGATATCGTCCAGCGAAGATCAACAAGGTATTCATCTCTGGAAGAACATCTATCGGAGTACCTATTGTTGACATCAAACTTTTCAGAGAAGATGGCCAATCCGAAGCCTTTCGCGCTGGCACTATAAAAAGGTATGGTCTCTCTGAATGGTTGGAGATGAGGTTAGCTATCCAATCGTCACAATCTAAGTACAAGGATCATTTCGAAAAGCTGATAAACAGACAGATCGATTTGATATCTTCTTGTGTGGACATTCCTCCTCTTCCTGATCTAAAGCTGAAAAGAAAAAGGGGCTCTCCAAAGAAGAAACGTCAAGATTCAAACTCAGGTCCTGTCATACGAAATGAAACTGGAATTGGTTTCTCTCGCGCTGAAGTGCTTGGTCCTGACCCTGATCTATCTGCCCTTGACATTTCTTTGCCACCATGTGAACTTTTCGTCCCTGGTAAAGTCATCAGTAATCCTTATGGAATATTCTTTCTCGACTACGACGGACGTAAATGTTTTCAACGGATCGCTGAGCTTCCAATCACTCCAATCGAACAGCTCAGAGATCTCAACTACTGGTGTGACTTCAGAAAATACATTCAGGCACGACACCTAAAACCCTTGATCTTTAAAGAAGCGCTGAACAAAAGAAAACGAGGCGTAACGGTTCCTGACTGGATGATCCCCACTGAAAAGACGACCCTTGATGAACTTCTCATTAAGGAAGAACCTTTTGAAAACTGATATAATCTCCCTTTTCTCTATTGTATCAGTTATCCTTCTGTACTTGTAAATTATTTCGCTTGTACTTATAATCTTTCTGTTCTTCATTGTAACCTGATTCAAAGTTTTAAAGAAAGATTTCAGCGAACGTACTTTACTCCATCAGTACTGAAAAGATCTCAGAAAACAGTAAAAGGGACAAATATTTTATGAGTTCTTTTTATCCTTATGTTTTCATTAAATAGCAATTTTCTTTGTTGCTATGTCATAATCAAATAGGGGGAGATTGTTGATCCAAACCCTCAGTGATTTGATAATGACCCTCTCTTAAATACTTAGTGAAAATTGTAAGTAAACAATATGTATCAGAGTTTCACTATCGCTGATAAGTACTAAGATCTTCCAGTACCGCTGATAGGAACTCTCGCTCTTTAGATTAAACATTCAGCGAAACTGTTCATCATTAATGCGCTGAGTCTGTTCAGTCATTATGCTGATCGCTGATAAGTTAGTTGTTTACTTATGATCCCTGAAGACAAGTTTCACGTCAACAAAGGTTCTACGCTGAAGTCGAAGATCAAGCTCAAGAACCAGCGACAAGTCTCCTAATGAACTGATGCGGATCAGCGAAGACTCAGATTTGTCCACTCAACGTGAAGTATCAAGTACAAGACTTCAGCTATCGCTGAACTTTATCATCTGCTGAATAGTAAATGATAATCGCTGAATCAACGAAAGCTGATCACGAAGTCCTCCGTACAAAGTACTTTTGTCTTAACCACCCTTTCACGCCTCCGTACGAAATGTCAGAAAAGAACCTCCGAATATCTGAAATCGTACAACCACTCTGATACTACACTGTTCATCCTTACGGCTACTAAGGTTGTCAACAAAGGTCAATGACATGCAACCAACCAGCTGATGACACGTGTAAAGTGTATACTGACTTGCATTAAATGCATGCAGTATATAAAGAGATGAACTCACTTCATTTTGAAGTAACTTGCTAACTCTGGACAAGTTCATATCTCTTATCTGAAGATAGGTTATTATTAGTAATTTCCTTATCTTTCTTAGTGCAAGAAACCTTAGTGGTCCAACTTGTTTAGATTTAGGTTTATCCTTAATCTTGTCTCCGCAACAAGCTGTAAATTGTTAATGATTTATCAATAAACAATTTAGAAAAGTAAAATCTGTGTGTTTGTATTCAACCCCCCCCCCCCCTTCTACAAACTTGTATAGGCCTTCGGGACCAACAGAACTAAAATCATTAAAAAAAACATTTCTATTTTTTACAAATTATACCATTCTAATCGCTTCGTCAATATCTTCGAAATGAGCTTAATATTGAATATTTTTTGATTTAATTATATTATTAAATATCATAAATATATACGAATTAATGTGTCGTGATTAGTATGGGATTTGTTAAAATTAGTATGGGATTTGATACAAATAATCACTAAATTGTCGTGATTTTCTTTTTGCAATTTCATATCAATTTTTACTTCAAAGTCGAATTCCTTCGACGAATTACAATTCTATCAAATTCCATTCTGTCAACGAAACACCCTTAGAATTAACATAAGAGATTTAATTACTTGAAAAAAAAACTTATCAACTGACTTTTGGATTATGAGTTCGAATCTTTTTCAAAAATATAAATATGCAAATATTTTAGTATAGTATATTTAATTATTTATACTTTATTAATCCTGATTATATTATTTCCTCTAATTTTAATTGAACTACATAATATCAGTTATCACAAGATTTTGTATTTTATTTTCGTATGATTGTCTTCTAGCAAATCTTTACATATAGTTACTTAAAAACCTTGACATATAATCAATTAATCATCATATTCAACCAAATATATTCTCTTTTCGTTTTAAAAAAAAGTTATTTTATAAAGTTATTTTAAGCGAAATAACATATCCAACCTCATAGTTTATAATTTTTATTTTTCGAAAAGAAATGTTTATTGTATATTTATAAATGTTTCCATTTTATCTAGATTAACTTATAATATATATATATATATATATATATATATATAGAGAGAGAGATAAGAATTAAAAATTAAGAATTAGATATGGTATATCTACCTCAAGAGTTATATTTTTACAATTATCTTTAGATACATACGTACATATCTATACTTATAACAAATTCAAAAAAAAAATCCATCGTGTATAGTAATCCCAAAAAAATGGGATTTACTTCTAAGTTTAAATTCAAATTACTGATATAGTTTCATTTTTAAATTCAATTTTATTCTAGGGTTAACTTCATTTTGACTAATTAATGATATAGTTTCATTTCTAATTCAAAAACATTTACATCGTGTTATCGTCTATAAATACAAGAATACAGGTTCACCCATCATCGTTATATGTTCTACAAAAACATGGACGTGATTCATAAACTGAAAGGAGTTGTTTATTTATTGTAAGGTATAATAATTTTCACCTCTCGATTTCTCTCCATATGCATTTAAAGGTTCTTTTTTTGTTCGATTCGACTGGGTTTTTTTTGGTCGATTTCTTTCTGATTTGTACTGTATATAACTTCTCAATTACGATTATTTAATTAATCTTTTATGTATTACAGAATAATGGATGAGAAGAATATTACTCTTATTAACGACCTTGATATACAAAAAGATGATTTTACTGTCAAGGTTAGAATCATTCGTTTGTGGAATCAACCACTGTTCAAGAATCTTGAACAAATATATTCCATCGAGATGATATTAATGGATGAAGAGGTAAATAATTACTTGTATTCGAATCTTTAGTATCGTATTCATCATATTTTCTTATTAGCTCTTATTCGTAATATTTTCGTATTATTCATGTATGAACAATGATTGAAAGTGAGAGATTGCATTACATACGTAAGCAGAAAAAATTTCTAAGGTGCGAAACTTATGAGAATTTACGTACTGTACCAGAACAAGGAGAGACGAATGTTTCCAACATTGGACAACGTGTTATCTATACCTTCTTCTTTTACCAGTGGTGCTCGCTACATGATGCAAAACTATTTGGATGCAATGTCACTTTGTAAGTGGTATAGATATCCAAATTTTTTCATAACCGTGACATGTAACCCTAAATGGCCAGAAATTAAAAGGTTTCTTAAAGACACTCTGGTAAATCAAGAAGACTGGCCTGATATCCTTTGTCGATTATTTAAGATGAAGCTTGATGCACTTATTAAAGAGTTGAAAGACAATGCATTATTCGGTAAAGTTCAGGTAGGTATGTTATATTTACGATTATAATTTTAACAAAACGTTAATACTAATAGTTTATCTTTATTAATTTCAAATTTCACTTTTTGTGTAGTTGTTTATACAGTAGAGTTTCAGAAGCGTGGATTGCCTCATAGTCATATATGTCTATTTATGCACTCTGATTTCAAGCTACTTACTATTGAACAAATTGATCCGATTATTTCAGCTGAGATCCCAGACAAAGACGAAGATCCAGATTTGTACTCACTTGTGAAGGAGTTCATGATCCATGGTCCTTGTGGTGAAGAAAACATTAACTATCCCTGCATGATTGATAGAAAGTGTTCAAAAAACTGTCCAAAAAGGTTTTCTGCACACACTTCCATTGATGTTAATGGTTTTCCTCTATATCGCAGATGAAATGATGGACGTTTTGTTGAAAAGTTAGGTGTCAAATTAGATAACAGAAATGTTGTTGCTTATAACAAATATCTTTTGAAAAGATATACCAGGCACACAATAATGTTGAGTGGTGCAATCAGGCTTCTTCTATAAAATATTTGTTCAAATATATCAACAAGGGTCCGGATAGAGCTACTGTTGCGGTTGTAGAAAGTAGTAATGAAGAAGATAATAATAATTCCGTTGATGAAATAAAGGAATATTATGACTGTAGATATGTATCTGCATGTGAAGCTTCTTGGCGTATATTTGGGTATGATGTTCATTACAAGACTTTTTCTGTTTTGAGGCTTCCTTTCCATCTTTCTGGACAACAACAAGTCGCTTTTGGTTCTGAAGATGATATTGAAAATGTCATAAACAAAACTTTTGTAGCGTCTTCAGTGTTCTTAGCTTGGATGAAGTGTAATGAACTTTACGAAGAAGCACGAAAACTTACTTATGTTGAATTCCCTACAGAGTTTGTGTGGAAACTTGAAGAGCGACGTTGGGATCAAAGGAAAAAAGGCTTTTCAATTGGAAGAATTCATTCGGTTTCTCCTGCTCTTGGTGAAGCGTATTATTTAAGAATTCTTTTGAATAAAGTCAAGGTCCTAAATCAATCGAAGACATTCGTACAGTAAATGAAGATATATTTCCTACTTTTAGAGATGCATGTTATGCTATTGGGCTTTTAGATGACGACAAGGAATATGTTGATGCCATTGAAGAAGCAAGTTTAACCGATTCTGGTTTTTATCTACGGTCTTTATTTGCAACCATGCTTATTTCAAATAGTCTGTCTAGACCTGAATTTGTTTGACAAAAAACATGGCAACACTTGGCAGATGGGATTCTTTACAATCAACGAATTGCACTAAATTCTCCATGTATGTTAATTATCTATTTAGGTATTTATACAGTTATTATTTAAATACGAACCAATTTATTGTTTTATTATTTTTTAAATATTATTTTCTTTCTTAAATATTTTTCAGTTATTTTTTCCATGTTATTGTTGTTTAACATTTATATTATATATGTTACAGGTTTATCCCTTAATGATGATCAAGTCAAAAACTTGACATTGTTTGAGATTGAAAAGATTTTACTTCGTAACAATTCCAGCCTAAAATAATTCACCACTATGCCCTACCCTGATGATGATTCTGTTGAGTCTTCAAACAATCGTTTGATTACAGAGGAGCTAGATTACGACATAGCTAATCTATAGAACGAGTTTCGTCAACTTCCAGGTGCTTTAACAAACGAGCAATGAGGTGTTTATGACGATATCATCACAGCGGTTCAAAATAACCAAGGAGGTGTGTTTTTTGTATATGGTTATGGTGGAACAGGTAAAACATTTCTATGGAAGACATTATCTGCATCAATAAGATCTAGAGGATAAATTGTTTTAAACGTTGCTTCGAGTGGTATAGCTTCTATACTTCTTACAGTAGGTAGGACAACACACTCTCGCTTTCAAATTCCTCTAATTCTTAACAAAGATTCTCTTTGTTACATAAAGCCAAACAGTGATGTTGCCAAGTTAATAAAGAAGACTAGGTTGATTATATGGGATGAAGCACCAATGGTTCATCGACATGAATTTGAAGCATTGGATAGAAGTATGAACGATATTTTTGGTAGTCAAGGCATTACTGACTCAGAAATGCTTTTTGGGGGCAAAGTAGTTGTTTTTGGAGGAGATTTCAGACAAATTCTGTCGGTTATTCCCAATGCAAGTAGACAAGACATTGTTAATGCGTCGTTAAGTTCATCTTACATTTGGGAAAAATGCAAAGTCCTAAGGTTAACTAAAAACATGAGGTTAACTGTTGACAATCAAGCTTCTGATATCGAACAAACAAGGATTTTTGCAAACTGGGTTTTGGATTTAGGAGAAGGCAAGGTTGGTAGTGTGAATGATGGTGAGGCAATTATCGATATACCTGATGATCTTCTCATTACCGATTCAACGGATCCTATATTTGCATTAATTGAATTTGTCTATCCTTCTATTCTTGTAAATGTCAAGAATTCATCCTATTTTCAGGAAAGAGCAATACTTGCACCCAATGATGAAGTCGTTCAAGAAATAAATGATCGTTTGCTATCATTGTTTCCAGGAGACGAAAAGGAGTACCTAAGTTCAAGTAGTCTGTGTGAATCAGAGCATCTCCACGAATAGTTTGATGAAACTTTGTACTCACCTGATGTCTTAAATGGTCTTAAATTATCGGGTTTGCCAAACCGTAAGATAGTACTAAAAGTCGGTGTTCCAGTTATGTTACTAAGGAATATTGATCAGAAATCTGGGTTATGTAATGGAACTAGACTACGAGTGTTATCTTTTGGAAATCGGGTTATAGAAGCAGAGATCATATCTGGAAGCAATATTGGAAGCCGAACATTTATTCCAAGAATGTCTTTGACACCTACAGACAAAAGGATTCCGTTCAAGTTTCAAAGAAGACAATTTCCAATTGTTGTATGTTTTGCCATGACCTTAAATAAACGCCAGGGACAGTCATTATTGAAGTTTGGTTTGTTTCTGAGACAACCAGCCTTCACCCATGGTATGTTGTATGTTGCTTTATCTGGAGTAAAAAGTAGGCAAGGTTTAAAAATATTAATTATAGATGATGAAGGTATAATTAGCAATAGAACAAAGAATGGTTTATATAAAGAAGTATTTGGTAATTTATGATACGTGGTTCTTATTTTATTAATATTTTAACTATGTATTTTTCCATAATTTCATTTACGTTCTACTATAAATTTTGTTTTATAAATTCTTAATATTTATACATATTTTTTATTAATTTTTTGCAAAACATTCCTTTTGAAAAAAACTGCCTAAAACAAGGATATTTTGTAACCAGCTGCAAAAAAAACAACTCTGAAGGAAAAAAAGCTTGGAAAAGTAGCATCGTACTTTCGATGATTATTAATATCTGTAAGATAATTTTTCTGGCATGATTTAATTTTTTTAAATTACCCCGTATAATACACGGGTTCGAACCTAGTGATTTAAATAAATTAAAATTTGTTCTTCCATGATAAACAACTCCTCTTTCCCGTAGATAATTTTTTCTCTATGAATCCATGTTTCCTCACCAAAAAATATTTCAGAATTTATATATCATTTTTATTTTTTTTCATTTTTTTTCATTTTTGTGTATATATATCCTTCATTGTTTGGAATTGAGTCACTCTTAATTAGATAACCAGTTTGATAAATAATATTTATTTTTTATTTAATTTTGGATTTTTTCCATTTAAGATATTAAATTCAGTAATAAGAGAGGTAGTTTAGAATCATTGTTGTCTTATTGTATAATCCTCCTTTTCCCTTTCTCTCTATATATTGTTTTATATGTTCCTTACCATACTTATCCGAGGACACATTTCTTTTAATTATCATTTATTGTCATACATACATCATGTTAACTTCAATGGTCATATCTCTTATATTTATAGTTGTGTTGTCGTTTGAAGTCAACTTGAGGAGGAAGTAAAATTATTGTTGTATTTTATTGACAATATTCTTTTTATAATTCTCAATTTTTTTTTGTTAATAAGCATCAATCATTGATAAAATAAAGAGTCTATGCTAACTACTCACTATCTATTATCGCAAAAGACATAGTTGTGGTTTTCGGAAAAGTTAATGCAACATAAAAAATTCTTTTTCACAAGTAAAAACCAAACAACATAAAACATATATATATATATAGAGAGAGAGAGAGAAATGTTCAAACGAAGAGCGTAACAATTTACGAGAAACGCGAGGAGCACCGCCCAATGTACTGAATCACATGTGATTCACTACTGCCGAATCACATGTGATTCACAACTGATCGGGGGGTTTCGGCCCATGTAGTGGATCACATGTGATTCACAACTAAAATCAAAATTCGGACACGCGCGGTTTGTCCCGCGGTTTGCAAAAGCGCGCGGTTTGTCCCGCGGTTTGCAAAAGCGCGCGGTTTGTCCCGCGGTTTGTGTAGTGAATCACATGTGATTCAGTACATGGGTGGTGCTCCTCGCGTTTTCTTAAATTGGTACGCTCCTCGTTTGAACCCGCCTCTATATATATATATATATATATATATATATATATATATAGAGAGAGAGAGAGAGAGAGAGAGAGAGAGAGGCGGGTTCAAACGAGGAGCGTACCAATTTAAGAGAACGTGAGGAGCAATTGACAGTTATGAATCACATGTGATTGGCAGTTGTGGATCACATGTGATTCACAACTGATCTGGACTCGAATTGACAGTTATGAATCATTAATGATTTACAGTGTTGAATCACATGTGATCCGCGACCTGCAGCATCGCGCCACGCCTCGCGCCACTTTTGCGCGAATTTTCGAGAAGTTCCGATTTTTTAGCAGTGTAAATCATATGTGATCCGAAGCACGGGAGTGCTCCTCACGTTCTCACGTTTGGACGCGCTCCTCACGTGAACCTTCTGTTGGTTCCCGTTTTGCTTAAACAAGATTATCAGATCTATTAGTTCAGGTTTAAGGTTTGATGCGGAAGCGTATTTGAAGAACTAACAGATATGTTTGATAGATTTAGAACACAATATAAATAAACAGTGAACAGGAAATAATATCTCAAAGTTTACTGAATATATATATATATCAAGAACAGATTTAAGAACAGTGAGTATGCAAAACTTTAAACAGATATGACTCTAAATGTGCATAAGCTATGTGTTCTTGATGTTTGATTGAAGTGTTCTTGTTTTTCTGTTGTTGTGTATATTTTTTGTGTTAGGAAGAACTCAACACGAGTCTTCCTTTTATACTACTCTTAGAAGACTATGAAGTAGGTCACTGTTCCTTTTACGGCATGAATAGTAAACTGGATGGTGTGAACAGTGGACTGGATGATGTGAGCAGTTGTTTGAGCCATGCGCATTTAATGGAGCAGATGTACTTTTGGTAAATGCATTAAATGGCGCAGACGTCTATTTTGTACCTTGCCCTATTGAGTCCACTCAGAGCTTGACACGTGTTTTGACAGTACTTTTCCATGCAAGTTGATGAACAGGTCTTGGAACAGTAGCAAGATATTATAAATATCTTCCTAGTCTTTTGAGGACCATAGAGGCTCTGTAATGTGTTATAGAGGTTCTGCGGTCTGGTTCCTCTGTAAAGTAGTCTTCACCGGATTCCGAGTCTTTGGTTGTTTACTTCTGCAGAGCTTCTGTCAAGGGTGGCAGAGGTTCTGAGGCTCGGTCCTCTGAGAAGTCTTCTTGGTTCCTTGTCTTCTGATGTTGTCCGCAGAGGCTCTGTTATTGGTAACAGAGGTTCTGCGGTCTCGGTCTTCTGAAAGCGTGCTTCTGTGGTTTCCTCGGTCTTTGATCACTCTTGATCAAACTTCCTTTGATTCTTCTGAGATGCCCGGCAGAGCTTCTGTTGCACTCAGCAGAGCTTCTGTGGAAGTTCTTCTGTACTTGGCCATTTTTCAATACTTCTAATATTTCAGAATATTGGAGCTAACACCTTCCTCTCTCTCTCTCTATATATATATATATATATATATACATATGGATGGGTTGAAATAAAAACTTATTTTTTATAGTGTACGTAAGGACCAAGCTTAGCTATTGATCAAAATTTAGAAAACTAATCAATGGTTAAATCATAATAAGATAAATTGAGAACTTATTAGGGGCAAAACTGAAAATTTCAATCAACACCTATCTTATTTGACTTTTTATTTTATCTTTTATTTAAAAAAATTCTACCTCGTTAAAGTTTAAAATTAAGTTATCTTAAAACTTACTAATATTTTAATTAAACAAATTAAATCACAAACGAGAATTTCGTGCTCTTCGATATAACATCCATCTCGATATAGTTTTTTTTCATTTTAATCGTTACGTGAAATGCTATATATGTGTTATATTCACTATGAATATGTATGTGCAATCCTTGGGTATCCACATTCAGTCTGAATAATAACGGTGAATGTTCATTCAATATTCATGATGAATAATACAGTATTCGAGATTATTAATACAACATTCAGAATGAATAATACACGAATTCATGATTCGTGTATTGTTAGCTCCAAGTATTCCAATGTAAAAGTATTAAAAATATCACAAGTCAGAAGAACATCAGAGACTAAATGTCAGAGACCAAGTCTCCAGAGATTGAGCAGAAGAACAACAGAAGATCATCAGAGACCAAACGTCAGAGACCAAGACAACAGAAGACCATCAGAGCTCTGGCAAATGATCTATGGTGACCAAGACCTCTGTCAAGCCGAAGACTCGTAGAAATTCTCGAAGTGTTAGACTAGTGTTTGTACTTTCCACGTCAGCCCTAAAAGGACAATAACACCTTTACACGTGTCACTCCAGGGTTAGATAGTACACTGTTCTACACTTTATCAGGCTACAAATAGAGAGTAGTGGAGCACACAATTGTAAGAATTACTGTAAGAGCACACTCACTGCACATTTCATTCCATTATTTGTGTACGTTTTGTAGCCTGAGAGAATTCAGAAGAAACACACACACTTAGGTGTGCTTGGTGTTCTTCATAATCAATATACGAGCAGTTTGTTATTTCATTCTCATATTATTTACTGTTCTATATTGTTATTCTCTATTTGTGCTTATTTATGCAATCACTCACTATCAAACAGAATGTTTATGCTTCCGCTATCTTTGATATCTCTGTTTAAGTGAGACAAGGTGAATCTCGGAACCTACAATTGGTATAAGAGCATATTGATTTGCTTAAATCAAATCGATCCAATCTATACATGTTGATTCAGCCTTGTTGATTGATAAGTTTTTCTTCAAAGGTTCTTGGTATACCCTGTTTTACAACCAAAACTGAAACTCTTGTTTTCAAACCACAAATAGTTGTTTAAACCTTCAAGCAAGTTTAGAAAAGTGCTATTTCATTTGATATACTTCCTTTTCATCTCTACTTGTCTCTTTTCAATCTTAAATACCCTTTCTGTTCAAGAAAATCTTCACTGTGTTTTTCTATAAAAATGGAAACTAACAACAACGCCATTTATACTGCTGGTTCTTTAACCAAACCTCCTACTCTTCTGAGGGATGAATACCCTCAATCGAAGATTAGGATGGTCAATTTCTTTGAAGGAATAGACAAAGATCTTATGCGATCGGTCACAAATGGACCATTCCAGCCCATGGTATTGGTTCCATGTGTCCCTGCAGCAGAAACTACTGCTGAGATTCTAGCTCACTTCGAACCTAAAACCACTGGTTTTACCGAATAAGAGAAGTTAAAAATGGAAAATGACTCTAAGGCAGTTAGACTTCTGATAATGGCCATTCCAAACGATATTTTCCAAGAACTTGACTCTTGTGTTACTACTAAAGAAATCTGGGATCAACTTCTGAACCAACTTGAAGGGCGGATAAAAACCTATAAGAACAGAAGGACCCAATGTATTAATGAATACAACGATTTCATTGCTCTTCCCGATGAGACTCTGCAATAGACCTACAACAAATTTAATGTCTTGATTAACAAGTGCATAAAATGTGGTGTTGTCAGATGAAAGGAAGACAATAATGTTTTGTTCTTAAAAAGTTTAAATGATGAATGACTACACTTATCTATGTCTTTACAAGCTAACCAGGACCTGGACACATGGTCACTCACAGATGTGTATGGCACTCTTGCTGCGCAAGAAAAGGATGTTGTAAAACAAAAGGGCAAATCCTCCGTGGGAGGACCATTGGCTTTGATCTCTGACACTAAAGTACCCTCAGAAGGGAAATCTACCAGAGATAATGCCTCTACAGAGAAGAAGGGAAAGGAGAAGGTCCTGAGAAAGAAGGCAAAGAAGAGCCTTATTGCTGAGAGTGATGAAGAAGATGAAATCATGTCAGATGCTGATGAAGAAGATGATATTGCTTCTTGTGCCCAATCTCTTGCTTTAATAACTCAACAGTTTAACAAGAGATTTGGAAAGAAAGTATTTGACAGAAGAGGAAGGTACGAGAGAGAAGAGAAAGAGGAGAAGAGAGGATATGAAAAGAGGATTGCACCTTACCAGAATCAACACAGAACTGCACCAGAACAAAGACCACCTCAATATCAACAGAGGTACATCCAACCAGCACCACAGAAGCCAACGGATGCTGCCCAACCCATCAACCAGAATGATGGTAGATGTTTTAGATGTGGCAAACCAGGCCATTTCTCTGCCAACTGCAAAGGTAGACTGGTAAAAGACTAGGACTACTATAAAAACAAGTACAAGTATAACTTCAAGGAGAGAAGTTATGTTGCATAAATGGAGAATTGGATCTCTGATTCATCTTCTGATGATGAACCAGAGCATGCCAACTTCTGTGGGATGGCTATTGCTGAAGAAATGACAGAGGTGATGATAGAGACAAACTCTGCTGACAAGAACAATGGAGATTTCAAAATGCAGTGCTAAGGTATGTTCCACCTCTGACTCCAAATCTGACTCTGAACTGGAAATGAATGTATCCAAACTTGCTGAGGAATTTCAAGCTTTTAATCAAGAACTTTCTGAAGAAAAAGAACTTAGAAAACTAGCTTAGAAAGATTTATCCTTCTACAAGAGAGAGAGAAAGATCTCTTGGAAATGGAGAAGGAAGAAATCTCAAAAGATAAATCTGAGTTAGAGATCTTACAGAAGCAAAAAGAAATTTCTTTTTCTGACAAATGCAAAGAATATGAGGAAGTTTTAAAGATGAAAGGTGAAGAGGTTAAAAGATCAGAGTATGAAAGGCTAAACTCTGTTGCTCTGAAAAATTATTTTCAAAAAGAAAGGGAAAGTTTTACACCAGTCTTTACAGAGAAAGGAACTTCTGATAAAGAAGTATCAGGATGCACAAGATGTGCACATCAAAATCAATTCACAAATGGACACTCAAGGTCTAGGTTTTAGTGACCTTGATCCTTTCACTGGAAGGAAGAAGATATCTCTGTCCTCAACCTTCTGTGTTGGGAAAGTCCAGATGCATGATTGTACATCCTCTGGTACAAGTGTTTTCAAAAGAACAAAAACCTCAAAAGGGTCAAGGACTAGGAGACTGAACTTCAGAAATGTCAGCTATGACTCCCCTGATCATGAAAAGGTTACAGAACCATCTATTAAGTTAATTCATGATCAAGGAAAAGCGGAAATCATCATTCCTAAGTCTATGAAAAGCCTTGATCCAAAAGAGATCTACAACTTTAACTCTTTCAAGGAACAGAAGTCTGTCACTTCTGTGGTTGGTCCCTCTGATGTAAAATCTCAGAGTGAACTCAATCTAGAAGCGCCGGTCTTCTCTCCCACCTCTGAGGAAGTTAGAACAACTTTTGAAGAGGATCTACAAAGAGTTCTTGAGGAAAACCTCGGTTTTGATGCCTTAAAACCAAAGTTAAGAAGATTCAAAACTTGCACCATCAGAGATCTGAACTTCTCTGACTCCAACAGAGCAAGCTTCTGTCACAAACCCACAAAGACTCTCATCTCTGACAGAGTATCCAGAAACTTTCTAGACTCAGAGGTTGATGAGCAAATTTTTTGTGCTCCAAAAAATATCTTGGACAAACCAAAACAGATATTTTTTGGATCTGGAATTTTAAACAATATCATTTCTGTTCCAAAGAACCAATCCAGAATTCCACTTTGTCCTGATTTTAAGGGTATGGGTGTCAGAATCTTATCCTCTGAGGAGTTGGAAAAGAAGAAGAAAGAGAAAGCCATGAGTACTTCAATCAATCAAACCTCCGTGCCTTATGTTTATAAACCTATAAGATTCACTCCAGAACATAAAGGAAAATGGAAAGTTAATGACTCATCTATTTCTAACTCTGCAGTGAATCGCAGAGGAAACCAACCATTTTGGGCAAAGGAACCCCATCATCAAAGGAATGCCAATTTCCAGAAAACACCCCTAGATATGAAGTTTGTTAAAACCTCTTACTCTAGACATTTCAATTTTCAAAAGACATGTAATCCAAAGACGATGAATCAAAACAACAATTTACATTAATCATTCCCATGTTCTGTTAATTGCAATTGTTTTATGTTTTATTGAAACTTCAGAATCACCTCAATGGTCCTCATTGCATTCTGAACTGGTCACCAGAGAAGAAAAATCCAAAGACCAGATCTCAGAAAGTGCAAGGAAAAGCCTCTGGCAAACCATCCCAGAATTGAAAGCCAGAAGGTAAGTCTGTTAAACCCATGTCTAACAAGAAAGGACCCATTATGCAATGGGTACCTAAGAAAGCCTAATCTGTCTTGCAGAAACAGCATGTTCAAATATGGTACTTGGACTCTGGATGTTCAAGGCACATGACTGGAAATAAGGAGCTACTGACCTCATTCAAATAGAAAATGGAAGGTACAGTAACTTTTGGAGGAGACGGGCAAGGGCAGATTAGAGGTTATGGGGTTTTAACCAATGGTGGAGTATCTGTTTCAAATGTTGCTTATGTAGAAGGGTTAAATCATAATTTTCTTAGCATAAGTCAACTCTGTGATCATGGTTTTGATGTCAACTTTAAGAAAAAATATTGTTCTCTATTAGTGTTGATCCCACAATAAGACTCAACAATGATATATATATATATATATATATATATATATATATATATATATATATATATATATATATATATATATATAACTCGATAGTTCAAACAGATTTATACGCGAAAGCGTTTAATAGAACTAAAGAGAAATAAATTCGGTTGATAACACACACAGGATCAAGAAAGTGAAACACTAATAAAACACGAGTTTAGCTCAATAATTCATCTTCAATTGATTCTTCAAGTTACACCAAGAACACCGTAAGTGTGTGAAATAAGATAATAAGCTCTAATCTGGTATGTGTGCGTGTGTGTGTAGTGCAAGAGTTACCAGAACAGGTCTAGAAGAGACCTTATATTTATACTACTTAACAGGGGACAAGTAGTCGACAGGAAGTACTAAGGTACAAGAGACAAGGTCGTGGGACTGAATCTGGTACACGACGAGTTAGTGCGCCGCCTTCTGCAAAAGCTGCGGCCCTTGAGAGGATGACACGTAGAAAGTGGCAGGGCACGCCTTGTACGATTGATCTTCAGAATCTTCGTACAGCAGAGGCACGCGAGAGGCACACTTGTCTATATCTTGGACTTCAAGTATTCTTTAAGCTTCTGTCTTCATACCACAGAGGCTCTGTCAAGGGTGACAGAGGCTCTGTGGGCTTGTCCTCTGAAAGTCTTCTAGTGAACGATCCAAGTGAAGGTTACTCTTGGTTCTATGCTCTTGGTTTCCGACAGAGGCTCTGTCGGTGATCTTTACTTAGCCTATTTTTCAATACTTCTTAGAACAGAAGTTGGAGCTAACAGTTAGTTTCAGAGTCTGGCCAAGGATTGCTCAGACCTGACAGAAAAGAGAATCTTTATAAAATGAATTTTAATCCAAATCAAAAATCTAATACATAAAGACTCTGTTTAGTTTCTTTGAAAAAAGAAGATGACTGGCTCTGGCATAAAAGATTTGCACATCTAAAATTTTCAAATCCTGACAAGCTTGTGAAACTAAATCTGGTAAAAGGATTACCACTTCTTAAGTTTGACAAAGACCATCTCTGTCCTGCATGTGAAATGGGTAAACTTAAAAGGGCTTCACACAGAACAAAGAGTGATCATAATTGCCCTAGACCTTTGCACATGCTGCATGTGGATCTCTGTGGTCCCATTACCGTGCAAAGTCAGCCAAAAGCAACCAAACAGAAACTCTGCCAAAAGCAAGGTTCTAAATTGCGTGAGGCGTGGTGTGGCAGCGAGGCCAAGCCTCAAACCTTAGAAGTCATGGCGTTTTCAAGGCGTGACTTATGGCGTCAAATTTCTAGTTCATATATTATATTATATATAAAAAACATCTGTTGTAGTGTTACTCAATGAGCCAATAGTATTAAGAAAGTTAAATTAGGTTATATATTAAAAAACTTGCAAATAAGACATTGAAAAAGTAAAGAAAAATCAAATATCGCATTACGAAAACTGCGCATTAGGCCATGGCATGCCACGGGCTTAATGTGGCGTGATACACAAGCCTTGGTGCCATGGCGCGCCATGACATCTGTGCGGCGAGTTTTTTAGAACAGTGGCCAAAAGCAACAAAACCCATACTTAGAAGCACTTCCTGTGAACGATGGATGGGCTGGACTCGACATATTAACCCTTTGAAATCCACATTTGATTCAGACAAAATCAAATGGATGGACCAGACTCGTCATATTTAGGGCATCTCCAGTTCAAACACTATACAAAAATACTAGAAACACTAAAAATGGTAGGACCATTAAACACTAAAAAAACTCAATTCCAACCCAATACTAAAAAAAACACTAAAACATCTTTAATCTATATATATTATAAAGCAGAATCATGGCAAGATGACGTGTCTCTCTAAAATTTGTTTAAAGCTGACGTGTCAGCTCAACATCGTTTCTCTTCATAACCACAATTTGTTAAATGTGTGCTTTTAGGTGCTTTGATTCACCGTGCACATAAAATTTGGAGGTTAGAGATTTTGAATTTCAATCGATTAGAAAACATGGAATCATCCCAACCAGATGCCATACGCTGACGTCTCTCATGACACTTGGAAAATTACATGGTGGTGAAGCTATTGAAATTGATCATGACACTTCCTAACTGTACTTGAATTTTGTTTTGTTTTTTTGCGTCCATAACACCACTTTTTTCCTTCCATTCTCACACCCACGGTAAGATGCACCAACAGTGTGTTTTATTTTAACAAAATGTGTTTATACTTTTGCATTTTTTCTTATTATATTGAAATATTACATCCCGCCGCATTGCGCGGGTACGCTACTAGTACCAATGTAAAATTATTGAAAATATCACAAGTCAGAAGAAAGTCAGAGACCAAGACTTCAGAGATAGAGCAGAAGACATAGCAGAAGAACAACAGAAAATCATCAGAGACCAAGCGTTAGAGACCAAAACCAATAGAAGACCTCCAGAGCTCTGGCAAAGACCTCTGATGATCAAAGACCTCTGTGGAGCTGAAGACTCGTAGAATTCTCTAAGTGTTACACTAGTGTTTGTACTTTCCACGTCAGCCCTAAAAGGAAAATAACACCTTTACACGTGTCATTGCAGGGTTAGATAGTACGATGTTTATCACTTTATCTCTGTTTGGTTTAATGTCAGCAGAGGAGGGGCATTGGTCTTCTGGAGGTAGGAGACTTATCATCTTTACTCCAAGATCAAGTCCCACTTGGAAGTCTGTCATGCTGTAGAGCAGAAGCTTCTCCCTCATGGCCCTTTTGATTTAGTCGTATGCCCTCTGGATCTCGAGCCTGTGACAGAAGTTCTTCCTGGCCCAGCTTAGAAGCTCTGGTAAATCATAAGGGCTGAGGTTTCTTAGATCTGCATCTGAGAATTTGTTCTCAGATCTATCCGCCCTTTTTACATGGTAGAGGTTGTAGTGGAATTGTCCGCCTTTGGTATGTGAGAGCTTGCAGTAGATGACTTATGTGATCTTTGAGTTTGAGAAGACTTAATGGACAGGTTTGGCTTTTTCTCTGAAGAAGTCTTCTCTTATATGCTGAACCATGTCACGTTTTAGAATAGGAGGTGGTAGAGTATCATTGATGGCTCTGCTGTAGAGGTACTTGTACACCACCTCTTCCATTTGTCGCTGAGGTACAGAGGGTGGAGGCATGGGTTTGCGTAGGGCTTCTGTGAGTCTCAGATCCGTGCAACGAACAATGTGAAATCAATAGATGTAAAACAGAGATTATGATTTCAACTGGTCATCCATATAATACTTTCAATAGAGAGTGTTTACAATATGAGAGTAGGAAAGCAAATGAACAACTTAGCCTAAAAAAAAGGCAAGGAAACTATTTATATGACGGGCCCGTGGCTAACAAGCCCACGGCCCGTTTTCTAACAAGGCTCAAAATAAAGAAATACAATACAGACCCTTGAACTTTAATTCAACAACAAATGACCCTAACAATCTCTGTAACAACCCAAATCCCTTATACACAACAAATCACATAATGTAACATAACATTGATATAACAAACGAAACATCATATTACAAGTACGGTCCCGTAGTCTTTTAGAATCAGAAGAGTCCATTCTACTACAAACTTCTTTCTAAATACATACATAACATTTAGTCATTATAATACAACTGCTAAACATGCCAAAATCTTTGTCATATAATCCTTCACAAAAGCCATCCATCGATTACTCTAATTACTTGCTCTTACGCGATCCACCACCTGGAATACATATTTTTAAAACAAAAATGAGGGTTAGACACGATGGTCTAAGTGAGAAAATCCCTGTTAGTTTGAAACCATTTATATAACTTCATTCATGTAAATCACGCAACACAATCACATATATCCAATTAAGCTCACATATCATGTACCTTCCCTTCTCATTCCTCCTGGCCATATTAGTTGGTTGCAAGCCAACTAATAATTTACAACGCTGTACAACATCTACAGCCAAACAACGCTATACGGATTCTATAGCCAAACACACCGGTCCTAAGCCCGGCCAAAGTATTATAACACATTATAATACTCATGTAAATATAATACCTCAATATATTATAATTCACATATCAACACATAATCACCAATTATCACATTCCCAAACCATACGTATATGTATTCCAGTTAAAAACGCTTTTAAAGTAAAACTCACCTGTTTCGCTTATCAAAAACGCTCGCAAGCTTCTTTCAAAAAGATTATATCTTTCACTTCTACTCCACAGTATCTGAAACAATCTGAAATACATATATCGCTTTACTAGCCAATTACATAAAGCCTAACAAGTTCCTATCCTCAACTGTCCCATTACACACGGTACTTAACCCACTACCGGGACTACACAGGGTACCGGGACTACACAGTACCAGGACTCATTGGCACCGGGAGTTCGATCACCGGAAGTTGCTAATATCGGGAGTTCGCTATACCGGGAGTTCACTATACCGGGAGTCTACTATACCGGGAGTCTACTATACCGAGAGTCTACTATACCGGGAGTCTATATACCGGGACTTCCCCGGGACTCTTCAAGAACACAGTCGGTTTCAAAATACTTAGATTCGATTGAAATCAATTCCAATCACTGAAATCGTAACTTCTAAACCGATGGATATCTTCTATTACTGATTACCAACACAAAATATAAAAGAGCTTACCTCAAAATCGAATCCAACCCAATTGATTGATGCGATAACCGTAACTTTCTTCTTCTGCTTCTTTTCTCCTCCACACACACACGTACACTTTCTAAGTTTAGGTTATCAGAATACCATCTGATGTTAAGACGTAATATCAAACCACAACTTACCAAATGAACCTTGAACTTCTCAAATATAACCCAAACATCCCTAAGCTTATAGATTTACCCATAATTACCCTAAACACCAATTATAGAGTAAATAACATTAACGGAATAGGGATTTCAACTAACGGTCTTACCCGGGGTATTACAATCTCCCCCTTTGAATTGAAGTTCGAGTTGGCGCCAGTTTGCAACATATCTTTTTCGTAGCGCGAAGTGTACCTCGAACATTCTGATAGCACGGAGATAGTCGATGCGTTCTTCAACCATTTCCAAGGCTTTCCGAGCAGTTGTTTCTTCTGGATTGGGAACATACGAAAGCCTTCGAGTTTCGGACTCGTGAGATATGATCTTTCGAAGAGCATCTTGAACTTTGAAGAGCGTGCCGTCGCAGAATCTGTCCACCTGACTGAAACGCAGAAAACTTTTCTCTTTCTGTTCGTTGAAGTAGACAATCCCAAATTCAGGTTCTAGAAGCAGAGCGTTCTCGGGATACATCTTCAATTCAGGAGCTTGCAGATTCGGCTTTATCAAATTTACCTTCTTTGCCCTGTTCTCGATTGCCATTTGGAAGCCCGTGAGATATGACATCATAATATTACGGACCAGGAATCGACGAACAGATTCGAGCGCCTTTGTAACTGGAAGCGGTCGGATAGTTCTTGAACGAAGGTCTTTCAGAATAGCGTAGAAGTCGAACGGTCGGAGGTGCTGGAAGTCGGCTTTAGAAAATCTCCATTCATTCCCATCTTCGCGTCTGACGGTGAATACAGGATAAACAACTTTCATAATTTGGCCTGACTCGATGTTGAGCACTTCTGTGATCTGATGCTTGGTTCGTACTTGGCTAACTGGTAGACACCGCTTCATTGCACTTACGTACCGGCGTTGGTATTCGGGGTTAGAACTGTAAATACCAAGGCAGAAGGTCGACTCGATTGGGCGTAGCTTGTGAACGAACAACTTCTTCAGGGATTCCTCCAGGTGAGGAATAAATATCATGATCTTCTCCCAACGGTTTTGTTGCTGTTGAGGAGGTGTCCGATCAGAAGCTATCGGTTGCTGAGGAGATGTCGGAATATCGGCGGTTGTAGTTTCAGGTCTTGTTGAAGTTTCAGCGGGTTGAGCAGAGTGAACGGGGGTACCATATAAATTCTGGAGCACAAACTGGTCGTAGTCTACGTTGTCATCTTCATCAGTAGGGAAAACCAAATTAACCTAGAAATTTGCGGCACTGGCGGCTTTTTCATACCATGCATCTTCGGTTTCCGGGTTGGTCTCACAGTCTGGATCTATCAAGTTGATTGTAGACTCAACTGATGTGTCAAAAGTAACCAGTTCCTGTTCTGTTCCCTCAAGGTTTTCAACCGTCGGGTCTTTATCATTCGAGATATCCATGTCAATTACCATCTCGGCTAAAGGTAACTCGGCTTCAGGTGCTTCTGATGTTGTTGCCGCAGTTGAGGGTTCCTGTTGAACCACAATAGTCGTTTCAGTAAGGATCAGGGCGGTCTCGGTTAGTTCTTGTCTTTTCTCCCCCTCACGGTGATCAAGATCATCCTGGTCATCGTGCTTGCGCTTTAGACCGCCTGCTTGACTCTTGCAGGTATCTTCGAGTGAACGGACTCTCTCGGACAGCGTTGTGAACGCTTGGTTGAAGTCCTTAAGAGTCGAGTCAATGGTATCCAATCGAGTGGTAATGGATGACGAAGGAGCAGTGACCTGGGATTTCAAAACGGATATCAGGTCTGCTTCGGTTGAGGTGTCGGTTTCGGATTGTTGGAGCAGTTGGGCTAGAAGCATCGTCTTGAGGGTGTCCACCAAGTAGGTGGGCTGAGTAGGAGCCGGTGGAGGTGTAGGTGCGGTTTCAGGTTCGACAATTTCCCTTTTCCTTTGATTAAGCTCTTGATTTTGGCGAACTCGGCGGCGATGTGCTGCTCCATTGCCTCGCGGACAGCCTTGGGGTGCTGTCCAGGGACCCTTGTGACACAAAGTCGGGTAATGTAACTCCGGGATCACTTAGATTACCCGTTGAGGCATCTACCTGAGAGGCAGAGCCACCTACGTTCATGGTTGGCGCAGGGATAGCCGTGGTAGGATTTCCGTCCGATCCTCGTGTTCCGCCAGACGGAGACACTACAGACGTTCCGATCGAGTTACGAAGAGGCTCGATTTGGTGTTCCTCATCATGTGTCCTAGCCGAAGAATGTTCAATTTCAAATGGCTCTAGACTCGATGGTGCACGAAATGAAGTCGAGACCAGGGGCTGCTGGGCTCTTATTTCAACACCAGTACTCTCCGAGTGAGAGACCGGTGGAAGTTGTGCTTGATCCCCGTGAGAAACTGAAACATCCGTCTTTTGAGAGACGGATGAGTGGATAAGGGGGTTGTGCAATTGCTCCGCTGGGTCCACGGAGGCTTCTTCAATATCCTGTCCCAACAAATAAGACGGGATAGCAGATGTGGCAACCCGGATGACACTCGGTTGAGGTCGCTCAGAAGTCTCGGTATCTTTGCGGCTTAATCTTTCTCTGTTCGCTTTCGACCGTAACTCTCTCCGTCTCACATGTTCTATGTCCCGGGGAAGGTCCCTCCGGCGCTGGCTGGACCATGGGATTCCCTAACTCTCGTCTATATGCTATCACATGTAGGGCTTCAGGTATATGCATAGCTGGGGTATCCGGTGGGTTACTTACCGGGTAAGTGTCCGAAAAGCCTCAATTTGACAAAAGAATGAAAGATTTTCTGCTCTCCTCGGAGTGAGAATGTTATTTACTTGGGAGACATCAACACAAGGAAAAAACATTTAGACTTTTAAGAAAACAGTGTGATGCTCCCCCTCAAGTGATGGATATAATGATGTTGCTCCCCCTCAGAATATGCCCAATGTGTGAGGTGAAGTGCACACGGGAATGTAGACACACAAAAAAAAAAATCTGGCAGTTGTAAAAAAATTTGTGTGTGACACTCCCCCTCAACAGTAGAATGAACTTACCTGATAGTTGATCATGTTCCCCCTAAACACATGAGCAGCTCGTGAAAACACAGGTATAGACAAACCTCACATCTTCGTAATATTGTTCCTTGTAGATCGTGAGCAGCTCCCTCCTTCCGGTCATGTGTGTGGAGCATCCAGGGTCTAAGTACGACACATGACCGTCTTGCAAAACAAGTTTAGCGGACCTTGGGTACCCATATTTGTCTGGGTTCCGGAGGGTTAGGTTTGACACCCTTCGTAGGAACTTGCTTTGACGTAGGTTGCCTCTTAGGTGTAGGTTTGACCTCAGTAGGAGTAACCCGTTTTGAAGTGGGTTTCCCATCTCGCTGTGGTTTAACCTCTGATTGGGAACCCCGTTGTGAATGATGTTTCTTTTTGTTTTTACGGGGTTTGCGTTTGGGTGTATGGTTTTATATGTGATATGACCCAAACCAATCATTATTATTTATATCATCAAAGTCATTCCAACCACATTTAGAACAACACAAACAATCGTGCGATAATTGAATCAATTGCTGAATGGAGTAAATTTTCATCGGAAAATTAACATCTCTTTTAACAAAATCATTTCTATGATTCCAAGCACAATCGTTTGAGTTCATTCTAGGGTAAAACACAGTATTGAAAGACTTTGATGCTGCCTCCTTGACAGATTCCTTGGCTAGCCACTTTTGGTTATCCTTTTTAGTGCGGCCGTTTTTATTTGAAACAACATGAACAACATGGTCAGTGGCTTTTGAAGAAGCAGTATTTTTGGTAGGCAATTGCTCGGTCTTTTGCCTCGGCTATGATTGTTTTTGAGAAACAGGTTGAGATTTAGAAATCTTAATCACAGCTGGGGCCTTTGTTTTTTAACATCTACCCTTTAGAAAATTGACTGGGCGATTGACCACTGGAGACATAAAATCAGTTTGACTCGGAAGAGGTTTTTCGAAAGGGAACGACTCAAACACTTCTTCAGAATTGCCTTCGAAGTTCATATATTCAGAAAAATTGACATCCGGAATTGCGGGACTTGGATCGGTCGTGGAAGGCGAGGAACACTTAGTGTCAGTGTGCTTTGGGGAATTTGGTGCGGAAGCTAGGAAAAATTCAGAGTTCAAATTCCTTAAAATACTCTTATCTTGAGAATCTTGATCGTCTTGTGTGGAGAATATTTTGCTAATGAAGGCTTTACACGAAGACGTATCAGATGAGGTTGAGGAAAGTTCGGGTGAAATCTGCTTTTCAGATTTGAGTTGGTCAATCTTCTCTTGGAGTTGACCATTTTTCGTATGCTCTTTCATCGCATATGTTGCCAAAGCAGCCAGTTTTGATGTGAGCTTAGTTATTTCACTCCGAAGGATTTCCTGTCCTTCATCCGATACAGATTCGGTTTTGACCGATTTTAGATTCTCAAGTTCCTGGATTAGCGCTTGCCTTTCCTTTTGAAAATTCGACCTTTATTTCTCGAGTGACTCCTCCAACTCGACTATCTTTGCTTCCAAGATGAGAGGGGGAACATAGAGCATGAACTCGTCCGTCTCAGTCTTGGTTGCGGTTTCTTGGACCTCATCCTTTTTGGAGGAATCCTTGGGCTTTGCAACCTTGTAGCAGTCGAAGTAGTCATTCGAGAGATACTTCTTGTTCTTTTGATAAGAATAATTTAAAGGCTCATAAGAAAAAGGAAGTTGTATGTGAGACGTGTGTGCGCGCTTATATTCCTCGATTCCCTCTTCCTTTTCAGGTTCAAGATGACCAGTCCATTGAATAGCATATTCCGGATACTTTTTATCTAACCCAAAACAACCAAAATCATACAAAGTAGGTGTGTTGTAGATACCCTTTTTCAAATAGTGTGGGTTATCGTATCCGATTCCCCATTCTTTGTTGAAGTATGTGAACTCTTTGGGTTTATTCATAAAGATGGTTTGATCAGTTTGACCCCTTTTGTGGAGTTTTGTTTCAAGATCAAGAATTTTAGCAACAAATTCCTTGTACTGAATTTGAAGAGCGGAACATTGATAAACAATTTCTGTTTTCTCATTCATACACTGATCAAACTGAGACTGAAGTTCAGATAATTTGGCCCTTAAGTCCTTAGGTGCTATTGAAAGATTTTTGCATTTGTCTTTTAAGTTAGCATTTTCAGACTTATATTTCTCAGTTATTCTCTTTTGAACATCTAACTTTTCAGATAGAGATCTGATTTCAAGCTGTTGTTCTTTAGAGGTGCCCTTAAAGGAATCTGCCTGTTCAACAAGTGATTGCATTTTATTCAAGAAATCTTGAGAAGTAGATTCACTTACCTGACTTTTCTCACTTTTGTCTCAAAGTTTTCTCTCTAAGAAATCTCTCTTTTTCTCTCTTCTTTCTCTCTAGAACCCTCTCAAGTATTCAGCCATTCTAACCTCAAGACACTCCAAGAACTCAAGAACCTCAAGGTAAACTCATATGTAGTGCAAAGCCTACCCTTTTCTTTGTATTGTTCTTTCATTTTCTTTGAGTTTCTTCTACTCCTACACTGGTTTTAAATATTGTTTTCACTAAACATATCTTTGAATCTTAATGTTTGTAGATTCATCACCATAACACTTTGCATGTTATTAAAAGAGTGACGAATCCATGATCAAACCAAAGTTAATGATCAAAGAAAGAACTTTTTGAATGTTTTCACAAAAAGCTCAAAAGGACCAATTTTTGAAAATGTTTTGACAAGATAACTTGTCTAAGTTGTTTGCATGTAGCTTGTGTAAATTAAAAGGAAGCTTTTCATCTGAAAATGTTAGATTGTTGTGTCAAAAATCGTGGCCAAACAAAAAGAATAAGATCCCATAAAGAACCAATGGAAATGGTGCATTTAATTAAAGAAGATTTTCAACAGCAATCTGTCAGATTTTTCCACTGACTTTGCAAGGCCATATCTCACTCAAATATTATCCAAATAAGGTGAAATCTTTTCTGGAATTAAATTCTATGTGTTAAGATTCGAACCCAAGTGGTTTCACTCAAAAACTCCAAGATTTCGACCTTCAAACATATTTCACAAAAACAGTGCGCAAACAGCAAAGCTTTATGTAGTGATTTTACGTCAAGAATTATTTCATGTACTTATCTACCTTCAAAAATTATGGTTTTATACCAAAAGTTTCCTAACACATTAAGTTATATGGGAATAAAATATCTTAACCCAAATGCCTCTGGAACATATCCAAAAACGAACTGAAATTGACAACAAATTCTGGACAACAAAGGATAACTTTCTGCTATGGTTACAAACTAACTCTTAGACCCTTTTCATCACTTCTTGTGGTGAAATTGCGGTAAATACTAACATATGTAAGTTAATATAACCTACATACTATATGTATATGCATTTTATACATTTTAACTTTTCATTTTGAACCCTTTTCATCATTCTTGTGATGAAATTGCGGTATATATATATATACTATATATAACTCCCAACTTTAGACCCTTTTCGTCACTCGTCATGACGAAATTGCGGTAACCTCAATCTAACATATGTAATGTATTATATATTGATTACTAACTTCGGTTAATTCCTTATAACTTATAAACTTAAACACAACAAAGGCATTTTATGATGATGTGGATAACTAAGCGATATCAAGGACTAAGGCTTAAGCATAGAATCTTACTAGTGTCCTTACCTTCGTAGGATCGAAGTAGGATCGTTGTGCGGGTTGCATCGTGAACCTCTTGGAAACATCTCCGCATACCACCGTGAGTTTTCACAGATCCTTTTTACTATTTTGTACATTTTGGGGTGAAAAGCATGTTACAAATTACTTACGCATCGGTTGTATCATTTACTCAAACTGATTTACATTACTACGAACTTTTATGCGCTATGGTATATATGCTTATGTTAGTTGATTCTGAGTTTGACATTTATTTGAAAGTCCCCGGTA
This sequence comes from Saussurea involucrata, assembly GCA_033807775.1. Lineage (NCBI taxonomy): Eukaryota > Viridiplantae > Streptophyta > Magnoliopsida > Asterales > Asteraceae > Saussurea > Saussurea involucrata. The sequence continues at coordinate 26,633,534 of CM066312.1, forward strand.
CGAACTACATTACCCATTAGCTCATTGTGCGAGCCGCTTGGTATATTATGGATAACGTTATTTGGTTGACACCCCACTCACCTCGCGAGTGCATAATTGCCGACTAACTTATCATGTTTGTGAGGAACATGTGTCTTTGGGGCGTGTACGGTCAGTAGGTTGGGGTAGTGGGCTCATTACTTTAACATATTTGCATACGATATTATACATTGTGCATGTTGACAAACGAACTCTTAATCCATGGTACGGATTTACAAAACTGCTTTATAACTACAACCGAATACTCAATCCACTGTGCGGATTTACAAACTTGCATTAAAACTGTTATGCATACCAAAAACCTGTGAACTATTCAATAGTTGACCCTCTTATTTACATGCTTTTCAGGAAATATCAAGTAAGGTTGAACTTTAGAAGGCACCACAAGTAGCGGCATCCAACGCTTTTCCTTATCATGTCAATTTTTGTTTTTGGACAATTTGTATTTGAAACATGATGTACTTTTGTAAACTTTTGTGATATGATGATTGTGTGTTGTCTTCTACCTTACGCATTGAAACCTTGAACTGTGACATCCCGTACTTCCGTTTTAGCGGGGTGTGAAAGAAATGGTATCAAAGCCGAAGGTTATAGAGAATACCGGTCTTTCATTGGAAAAACCCAACTATAACCAAAATCCAAAACTGACATGAAAACAACTGAACCTACTACTAGTATAACTAAGTCTAGAATGGTATTAACAGACTTTAATTAAACATAGCCTGATCACCTATGTTCGATTAAGGTAGGTTAATGCGAGACTAGAAATGGTTATTGTAGGAGTATGTCAATTTTCACTTGCACTCCCTAGTAACATGCATAGTGCGTAGACATTGCATAGGATAGACATTTCACTTGTGCGATTAGTAATTAAGTACCCTTTTGCCTCAGTTTCACTATGTCGTCATCATCACCATCCTACACTCCCGATTCTTACTCGACCGATGTGTCGAGTTACGTCAATGGTCGACCGCGAGTCAACCCACCAAACATCCGGGAAGATGAAGATTCTAGTAGCACTGAATCGGAGCAAGAAGTGTCAAGTGGCGAGACCCCTACGACGAACTGAGAGTGTTACCGACCTCGGTACCACCGCAACCAACTCCGATAACCTTCCAATGGTTTTCCCCAACGGGCCTCGCGTTAGGCAAATGGCGAGGAAAAGTGTCCCAATTCCTAGAAGGGTCACACTAACATCAACACGTCCGGAGGCACCGGAACCGCAACGTATGGCCACTGGCGTGCCAATCAGGCAAGTGTCCGAGTTGGCTTGGGCAAGGGATCAGCATATAAGGGCGATGACAACCGAGTTGCACGGTTGTTAAGAAAGGGTGACTCATCAAGGCCAGGTCTTAACAGAAATGGTGGAGCTAGCACACCAACTGACCATCGTTTTGACTCAAGCTCTAGATGGTGCAAGAGTGGCTAAAAGAATGGCCATGAGGGCGGAAGCGGCATGCTTGGTTGTGGGGATGGCGCTATTGTTGTTGGTGCTCTTGATCATGATTGGGGCATACTTGGGATAGTACGGATACGAAGGTGGATGGGTTGTAGCTTGTTGGAGGAATTTTTGAAAAACATTTTCTTTACTTATTATTTCCAATTTACGAATTTTAAGTATTCAAGTTGTATTTCCTTTTCAAACAATATGATACCGATGTATGATAAACATCGGAAATTTTGTAATTTCGACATTTAATAGAACGATGAATGGAAACCCATTGGGGGAAACATGAACTTTCAATCAACCCGTCTATTTACCTTATACTTAACATTACTGTTTAAAAATTTCAAGTAATAGTATAAACTTGTGGAAAATACCAGTTCAAAAATTTGTACAAAATTTTAACCAAAACAATTTTTGGCAAATGTGTTTTAGAATCATGCCTCCAAGAAGATCCACTCGCCACACGGGAGATAATCCTGAAAACCAAACACCCGACATCGCACGGATCATAGCACAATGCATACAAGAAGCAATACCTAGCATAGTCACGTAAGTAACCGCCGGCATTAATACTAACCGTGGGAATGAAGGAGGTAGGGGAGGAAATCCGAGTAGTAACAGTACCGGATGCAACTACAATACCGTAGGATTGCTTTCTTGGATCGATAGCATGGAGTCGGTACTCCATATTAGCAAATGCTCGGAAGACCGCAAGGTGGAGTACTCAATAGTTGACCCTCTCATTTACATGCTTTTCAGGAAATATCAAGTAAGGGTGAACTTTAGAAGGCACCACAAGTAGCGGCATCCAACGGTTTTCCTTATCATGTCAATTTTTGTTTTTGGACAATTTGTATTTGAAACATGATGTACTTTTGTAAACTTTTGTGATATGATGATTGTGTGTTGTCTTCTACCTTACGCATTGAAACCTTGAACTGTGACATCCCGTACTTCTGCTTTAGCGGGGTGTGACACGTAGGCCCAGTCTTCCTCTTCTGGTTTTGGAGTTACGAATGCATCGAAAGAGCTTTTTAGCAATTTCTCTGCGGCTTGAGGTTTCTGCTTCTTGGGCTTGGGTTCCTCTATAAGTATTGACTTTCCTTTGTCCTTTGCCTTAGGCTGAGGTTCCTCTATTGGTTTGGGTTGAGTTGCCGCTGTTGGTTTTGTCTGTTGAGCTTCTGAGGTCTTTGTTGGGGGTGCCTCTGGAGTTGGTTTTGTTGGTGATGGGGTTTTGGTTTTAGTTGGGGATTAGGTTGGGGGTGCTTTTGCAGTTTTGCTCAAATATTTTCTTTGTTTTTTAGCTAAGGTTTTTGTTTGGGGTTTCGATTTGGGTTGTTATTCTGTTGTTATGGGTTTGGGTTGTTCTTCTGTTGTTATGGGTGATGGAAGTTTGGTTTCTTCTGTTCTTGGTATTGGTGTTGGGGATGGAAGGTCTTCTTCAGAATTTGAAGAAGAGAGGATCTGGATATGCTCTATTGTTGTCCTCGGTTTAGGTGAGGGCCGGTTTTCAGAAGGTTGATTTGTTTCCACAGAGGTGGGTATCTTCTCTGTGGTCTTCGTTTGGTTTTGTTCTTGATTGGATGGTTGGGTTTCTTGGTTGGGTTTCTTGGTTGAGTGATACTTGGGTTATTGGTTTAATGAAAAGTGGTGGTGCTGGCAAACCTCTGATGTTCGTCATGGTCTTCTTCTCCCCCTCATGATGATCTGGCAAATCATCCGAATCATCGTCAGACTCATCCTGTCCTCTGTTCGAAGTTCCTTCTGCTCGGCATGATGTGGCTGGTTTCTTTGGCTGACTGGCCCCTTCAGCTATCATCTTTGCGCAGAGGTCATCGCAAATTCCTAGCAGATAGGCAACTTCTGCCTCGGATTTAAACCTTAACTTTCCCATAGTGTTCTGGAAGTCCTTTACATAGTTAGCGTTCGTAGTGGTGAAGGCCTTGATGAACTGTGTCATCTCGTTCAAAATACCCTGGCCAAGATCTGTCAACTGAGCTCTGGTCATGTAGTCTGAGGGCTTCATGGCTTGAGTTTCCTTTGTGGTTTGTTCTTGGACTTGTTCTAGGGCCTTTTTGAGATCTTATGCTGTGAGACCCGTAGATGCAGGGGTTTGAGTGGAGAGACTTGTGGCCACTTTACGTGCCTTCTTTAACTCTTTGGAGAGGTTGGTGACAGAAGCTTCAAGTGCAGAGATTGAAGTTGCTTCAGGTGCAGAGGGTATGGTTGCTGCAGAGGTTGTTGCAACATTCTTCATCAAAGTACTGGCATTCTTCACCTCAGTTGAAAGGTTTTCAACTTTGGTGGTTAATTCGTTCAACGCCTTCTTAGTGGATTCTGCAAGAGCATCAAAAGAGCTTTTCAACTCTTTCAACGAAGTGGTCATAGAGGTGATAAGGGTTTGGAATTCATCCCTTGCGACATATGAGCCTGGGGTAACCTCTAGCTGAAAAGATCTATCACCAGAGTGAGTCTCCATTCCTGAGACGCCTTCTTTCGTTCCTGTTTGTACGTTGAGAACGAAAGGACTTCCTCCTGATCCTTGAGCAGAGGTTTTTAAGGCCTCAGACTCTACAGAAGCTCTATCAAGGACCTTATTCTGATCCACTCTAGAGGTGGGGACAGAAGTATCCTTGAGTTGACTAGGGGACTTGTCTAGAGTCCTTTCGTCTGTGTACACTCTAAGCTCCTCTAAAGAGCTTTTGGGTCCAATAGTAGTATGCGTGTCAGAGGAAACGAATTCTTCTGTTGGGATTGCTGGTGTGATCTGGGACGATGGATCATGAATTAGAGAGATGCCCTGTGGAGAGGGCATCCTCTGTTGGGTTTCCCCGGATGTAAGTGGCACAGAGGTGGAAAGAGGTTCCTCTGTCCGGTTTGTTGGGGATAGGTTCGAGCTGTGCGGCTCTTGTTCAATGACTCTTTGTGCCACTAGACTGGCAGAGTCAGCAATGTCGGATGCATTGGGAGGGGGCGATGGTTGTGTGCCTCTACCTTCTGCGGCATCTTTTCTACTCTCTTCCTCTGTCATGCAACCTAGATTCTATGCTTACCCAGGTACCTTCGGCTTCCAGCATTTCTTCTGTGCTCTCAAGCTGTGAGTCGTAGCTTGGAGGAGAGGCAAAGAGATCTGGGTTCATTGGACCTTCTGGGGTGTCTGCTTGATTACCCGTAAGAGTTCTCTCATTTTCCTCCAGATTGGAGTCAACATATGTGACAATGACGTTGGGGTTTGTAGTTGTCCAATCTGGGATGGCTTCTGCGGTCCACCCAGAAGTGTCTAAAGTTGTGGCCATCTCTGTTTGTTCCAGAAATGCAGCAAAATCGTTAGGCTCTGCGTACTGGATAGGAGTGGGGGATTGTAGAGGTTGGTCAGTGATTTCTGCTACAGTGTCTGCTTCCTCTGCGATGCTCTACATAGGGGATCTTGGCTTCTTAGTTTTCTTGGTTTTCTTCCTTTTGGGTTTTGGGGCTCCCTCCTTAGAAGTTTGGGTTTTTCTCTTCTTTTCTTTTGGAGGAGGGGGTGCAGAGGATCCAGCCATAGTTGTTTCTTTTGGTGGTTGTTGGGTTTGTGCTGCGCTGGCAGAGGTCCTTCTGTTTGTTTCTTAGCTTTGGATACCTTCTGTGATTTGGAGGGTTTCTCGGTGGTTTTTATTTGAGTTGCAGAGGTTCTAGCCTTGTTTCTCTGCAACTGGACTTTTTCTTGTTTCAGCCTATGCTTTTCTAGAGCTGTTTCCCACTCTTCTGCGCTTATTCTATCTACAACTTTGGCTCCTATGGGGGCTCTAAGACGCGGGGGTGTCACAGGACTCGGTTTTGGAGTCTGGTGATCGCGTATGTATGTTGTCCTAAGGCCTTCATCTAGGGCTTATGTGAGAATCTTTGATGGCAGAGGCCTGCAGAACGTGTACCCATCTGCGTGCTTTATAGGGGCCATTTTCGACAGAGGGTAGTTCTTCACAATTGGCCCTTCCATTGGCCATTCTTCCAACATAAGCAGAGGCTCTAAGATAACTCCTAGGGTCCTCTGGAATTGTAGAGCTGGTAGTTCTTTGCTTTTAGGGCCCTTTGCCTTCTGTGTAGAGATTATGTGGTCGATTGTGGCAACAAGTTCCTGTATTATGAGAGAGGCATAATCCAGAGGCAGATCATAGTACACCCCGTACATGATTGCCAAGATTTGGTGAGAGCTCTGGCCAGGGCTACCAACCTTACCTGTTAGGCATCTATTGAGTATGGAGAACAGGGTGTTCCACAGAGGAGGGAAGCGTTTCCTCCTAAAGTCATTTCTTTTGGTGAGATGGGTGTTGTAGCCCAACATTTCTGCAAAGTCTTAGAGCTCTCTGTCGGAAGGGGTTTCTGCGTAGTCATTGATACCCAAAAGTCCTCTGGTGGGTAGGTCAAACTCCATAGAGAGCATAGTTCTGTTGAACCTTAGCTCCAGGTTCTCAGAGTTGTCGAGTCTGGATACATAGCTGGTGATTTGTCTGTTCTCGGCATTATAATAGCAGCTCTGCCAGAACTGGTTCAGGTATATATAGCAGGGATTTTGGTTACGTTCTTGGTCAACAGTGTGCTCAAAGGGTGATTTTCAAGTATGTTCAGCAACACTGCGTGTTCTTCCCCAAAAGCAGTTTTAGAGGGAACTAGGTAGTGGTTATTGGGTTTAAGAGGGAGGGTGTTTTCAAAATGGTCATGATCCAGAAAGTCTTGAAGATGGGTGGTCGGAGCAAAATCGACGGAGTTTCCACTATGTTCTTGCTCCAGGTTTCTTGATGGTGAAGGATGTTTTGAATGCTCGGCCTGAGCAGGGGAGTTCGCCGAAGTATTTGTGGTTTCCATGGATGATTTCTTGAAGAAAGGAGTAGGAAATGAGAAGTTGCAGGTTCTTGCAAAGTTCGCTGGAGAGTTTTAGAGAGAGAGATAATCGTAAAAGATGAGGAAGAAGGGTAAATGGGGATTTTATAGGGGGTTAAATCGGCAGAATTTGAAGCGGTAAATAGTGAAAATTGAATGATATTTAGGGTCCGCACTTGAGTACCACAGTTAGGTTCAACGTTTCAGAAGAACGTGTGGAACGCACGTCCAATGAAATCATGCCACGTCAGAAGTGTCAGACTACGACAAGACGGCGTGCGACTCCCATTAATGCTAGGCGCATGGGCGTCTCTATACGCAGATGTTTGTCACTTTGGAAAATAACCCGCACCTACATAACCTTTTTGAGTACCTAAGTATTAGAATCGACAGAAGCTCTGTGGTGGATGAGGTTTGTGATCTGAAACCTTCTTCCATTATCTCTGTGCTTGCACCTTTACCAAAAACATTTGAAAAGACAATTGAAGTGATCGATAGAGTTTCCGTACAAAATTTGCAGTTACAGAAGCTCTGGCTTACAGAGGCTTAATTGAGCTCAGCAGAGGCTCTATGACAGAAAATTTCTAATTATGGAAAGCTCATAAAGCTTTTTGATCATCCAAAGTTTTGACTGTTTTAAACTGTTTTTCTAGGACATATTAGGAAATTGGTGTCCTAGAAAAATGTTTTGGAAAATGGGTTTGTGCGAGGAACTCACTCATAGATTCTCCTTTGTTTGGCAAAGTCTGCGACTTCTGTGGGTTGTTCGACCAATACTCTTCTTTGGCTCCCCCTTGAATGATTAACCTTTGTAGATCAATTCAAGGTCTCCTTCTGCTCCCCCTTCACCTATGGTTGGATCAGATGTGATAAGTAGAGCATAGAACATAGGTCAAACTCACCAGAGGTTATGTGGGAATTGACAGAGGCTCTGACCAATTCCACAGAAGCTCTGTGGGGTACAGAACTTTTAAAGATAAAGAATTTACATATTGAAGGATTGAAATATATACATATGTATAGGAGGATATAGTCTCACTTACAGAGGGATCAACTCATGTTTAGCATACCTAACCTACCCACCAAGAAAAGGAATATTTTGTCATCAAGTGCCTTTGTGTATAAGTCTGCAAGCTGATATTCTGTTGACACAAAGTACATCTCTATTGTGCCCTATTCAACATGATGCTTCAAGAAGTGGTACCGGATATCTATGTGCTTTGTTTTAGAGTGCTGAACATGATTGGCAGAGATCGCAATGGCACTTTTGGAGTCACAGAGGATGGGGATCTTCTTGATTTTCAGACCATAGTCCTTTAGCTGAGTTCTCATCCACAGAACCTAGGAGAAACAGCTTGCAGCAGCAACGTACACAGTTCTGCTTCTTTGAAGTCCAGCTGACTAACTTACCACCTAGGAATTGAGAACTCGCAGAGGTACTCTTTCTGTCAAGCTTGCATCCTCTGTAATCTGAATCTGTGTAGGCCATAAGATCAAACCTAGAGTTCTTTGGGTACCGGAGGCCAAGGTTCTTGGTCCCCTTTAGGTATCTAAAGATCCTCTTGTTAGCAAATAGGTGGGATTCTTTGGGGTTAGCTTGATATCTTGCACAAAGACATGTGGCATACATTATAACTGGCCTACTGGCGGTTAGGTACAGAAGAGACCCAATCATGCCTCTGTAAAGCTTGCACTCTACAGACTTTCCCTCTAGATCTGAGTTTAACTTAGATCCAGTGGCCATGGGGGTCTTCATGACAGAGGCATCAGAGAGTTTGAATTTAGAAAGTATGTCAGAGACGTATTTGGATTGATTTATGAAAATTCCCTCTGATGATTGTTTGACTTGGAGTCCTAGGAAGAAGTTTAATTCTCCCATCATACTCATTTCAAACTCGCTCTGCATGAGTTTTTCAAAATCAGTGCAATATTGTGCATTGGTAGAGCCAAATATAATATCGTCCACAAATATTTGCACAAGCATAATCTCTTCACCTTTTCTCTTATAGAACAAAGTTGTGTCGGTAGTACCTCTTTCGAAATCATTTACAAGGAGAAAGGTTGAAAGTCGCTCGTACCATGCTCTTGGGGCCTGTTTTAGTCCATACAAGTCCTTATCAAGGTAGTAGACATGGATTGGGTACTTAGCACTTTCGAACCCCGATGGTTGTTCGACGTATACTTCTTCTTGAATCTGTCCATTCAGAAAGGCGGATTTGACAACCATTTGATAAACCTTAAAACCTCTGTGGGCTGCGAAGGCTATGAAGATTCTTATCGCTTCGAGCCGTGCAACAGGAGAAAAGGTCTCATTGTAGTCTATCCCTTCTGCCTGACAGTATCCCTTGGCCACCAATCTTGCCTTGTTTCTGAAGACCACCCCATCCTCGTCCTTCTTGTTTCTGAAGGCCCATTTAGTCCCTATAGGTGTTTTCCCTCTTGGCAGAGGAACTAAGGTCCATACTTTGTTTCTCTCAAATTGGAGAAGCTCTTCTTGCATTGCTTCTACCCAATTCGGATCATCTAGGGCTTCAGAAACTCTTTTGGGTTCGATCACACTAATAAAGTTGGTAAAGAAACAAAAGTTTTTTTTAGAGGAAAAACTCCAGGAAATTTTATAGCGACAATAAAAAGAAACAACATGCAAAATGCCAACATCCAAGCTAGACGGCGAAACAATACAACTTGGCAACAACGCCATACCAAGCAAAAATCAACCAAAATAAACACAAACTAACGGATCTAAACAAGCAAGAAAAAGAAATAACAAAATAAGCACTCCAGATCCACCTCCAACCATGGTCAAAAACACCAGCCGGACGAAAAAAGTTACCTGACATCATCAATCAAACAACGTTTCTTCTTTCGCATCTTCCAAGCCACCTTTAAAGAAACAATGGCCAAAATCTCCTTCACGATTTGCATTGCCGGACGATAGACTTTGGTAAAAAGCCTCTTGTTCCGCTCCTGCCACACAAAATAAACAGACGCAGAAAGAGCCAACTTGTAGCAATAGGACTTTAGAGTCATGTTCGATAGAGCCGTAATCACATCATCCCAAGCACAAGGAGCACCATTCCAACCAATCTCTAGACAAACTTCCAACCAAATGTGTCTAGGGAAAACACATTCAAAGAATAGGTGAGAATGTGAGTCCATACATGCCTCACAAAAAGCACATCTCAAATCCGGCGGCTCATCCTTCCAAGCAACAATTCAATCCTGAGTCGGGAGTCTTCGTAAGCATGCAGCCCACAAACAGAATGCATGTTTAGGGATGTGACCCTTAAACCACACATTTTTACACCATGGAATAACCGGCCGCGAACCATCCAACGCACGGTATGCCTCCCGAACTGAAAAATCCACCAAATTATTGCGAACATCAACCCATCGTAACTTATCACGACCAACACTTCCCAAAGGCGGAAGCGGGATATCCGAAAGCTCAGAATAGCGATCCACCCAAGGTTGAGGCCACACTCCTTGGATCTCATCATACAAGTCACGAACCGTAGATAAAGGGGTCAAATTATGCGTGCTAATAAATCGGAACGATATAATAGAGGAAATATGATCTCTACCAATCCATAAGTCATCCCATGCATTAGTATTATTCCCATCACCTAGTTCCACCCGAAAAAATCTCCCCAAATGAGGCCGAAGAGTCATTAGTTTAACAAGAACCCAAGACCACGACGAGGTCCTTCGAGCCCTCCAAAATGGCATACCCCGTAAACAATGCATGTATATCTATCGAACCCACAACGAGTTGCGGTTACTATGGATGTCCCAAACATTCTTTGCAAGGAGGGCACGATTCCAAGTAGCCAACCGTTTTAGACCAAGGCCTCCACACTCACTAGGTCGACATATATTCTCCCACGCGATCTTGCACTTACCCTTACACGAATCTCCTTGGGCCCATAAGAAGTCCCGGAACAAGGCCTCAAGCTCATGAACCACTCCAGATGGGAGCTCAAATATTGCCATCCAATAAAGTTGTAAAGATTGAAGCACGAAGCAATAAGCTGTTTCCGTCCTCCAAAAGAAAGGAACTTCGCCTTCCAGTTATGGATACAATCCCTTACCTTAGTTACCAAAACACCAAAATCCACCGCCCTCAATTTCTTAGGAGATAACGGCACACCCAAATAGCGAATCGGGAAAGACCCCATTTGGAATGGGAGACACGTCATAATAGCATTTCTAGTAGATTTGGGGACATTACGAAAGAAAACTTCGCTCTTCTCAATACTCGGCGAAAGGCCCGATCGAATTTTAAAAATATGAAGAGCCCGCTTTAGAACTTCCACCGATTCAACATCCCCTCTTGTGAACACAAACAGGTCATCCGCAAAACAAAGGTGTGTAACATCAAGTTCCCCACACCCCTTGTGATAGCCAAAGTTTTCCGCCTCATCAATGCACCTTCGAAAAAGCATAGAAAAACCATCCATAACTATAGTAAAGAGATAGGGAGAAAGAGGATCACCTTTCCTGAGGCCCCGAGCACCTTTAAAGAAGCTATTTGTATCACCATTGATTGCAACCAAAAAGGAAGGGGTGGTAATCATTTCCTTGATCCACGCAACCATAACTGGATGAAAACCCATCCTGGCAAGCATATTTAACAGATATGTCCAATCGACGGTATCGTAAGCCTTTTGGATATCAATTTTAAAGGCACACCGGGGAGGACCCGAGTTAATATGATAACCTTTGACAAGCTCATGCGCCATCAAGATATTATCCGAAATACGTCTTCCTGGAATAAAAGCCGATTGGTCCGCACCCACCAAAGTATTCAAAAAATCTTTCATACGGTTTACAATAACTTTGCTAATACACTTATAGATAACCGAACAACAGGAGATAGGACGAAAATCCGACACCTTTGTGGCATTTGTCTTCTTTGGAATTAAGGATAGCAAAGTGTGATTAAGTTCTTTCGCTAGATGCCCTCGGTAGAAAATAAAGAAACAAAAGTTAGCAGTGGCTGGTCTTGTCTTGACTTTTTAAGAAGGATCGCCAATTATTTGGCTCTGAGGATGACTTTTTGTCCATTTAGTCATCCTTGGGAGGTGGTCATTTTCATTGTTGAGTTGAACTTCTGTGGTTGCACACGATGGTTCTGGTGCAACCTCTATTGTATATGGTACTTATGTGCTTGAACATGGTGTTTCAGCTTATCGTGGTATTTCAATAAGAGTTGGTATTGATTCCTCTAAGGATATTGAGACTGAATCCTCGTTCTCCTTTGGTATTGCTTCCTCTGTTGTTTCTGGAGTAGGTATTTCCAGTGCCTTTGTAGTTGTATTCTTGTTCACATCATCTTCTGCTTGCTCCCCCTCGATGCTTGCATTTTCACGATTAATGGAAGAGGGTGACGTATTTGAGGGACCAGTTAGAGATATACCTGAATCAGTCTGGTCAGCAGAGGATGTTTCTCTAGAGGCTCTGGGAGCTCCAACAGAGGGATCAATATCATCGTGGAACATTTCTTCAAACAGCAGATTAAGTTCTGCTTCTCTTGCATTGGAAATGCCAGAGGATTCTTTCTTCAGTCCGAGTTCTGAACTGATTTGCTCAGAAGTCTTTTGATAAGAGTCGTCAAAAGAAACATTAATACTCTCCACGATTGATCGGGTCTGTAGAACATAGACTCTGTAAGCCTTAGAAGTGGCGGAGTACCCGATGAACTTGCCTTCATCTGCCTTCACATCAAACTTCCCTCCAGCTTCTCTGTCGTTTAGGACAAAGCATTTACATCCAAAAACGTGAAAGAACTTGATATTTGGTCTCCTCTGATGATCAAATGGTATGGTGTTTTGATGTGTCTCTTCACTATTGTTGATTGATTCTGGGTGAAACAAGTAGTTGAAACAGCTTCTACCCAGAAAGATGTGGGCAATCCAGATGCTGTTAGCATTGTTCTTGCAGCCTCCATAAGCGTGCGATTTTTGCGTTCTACCACGCCATTTTGTTGTGGGGTGCGTGCAACAGAGAAGTTCTACGAGATGCCTTCTTCTGTAAGATTAGCTTCAATGACAGAGTTTTTAAATTATGTTCCATTGTGGCTTCTTAGCTTTTGTATCCTGCACTCATAAAGAACCTGGATTTTTTTCATTAGATTAATCAGAATGTTTGGAACATCTGATTCTTTCGGACAAATTCCACCCATGTATATCTTGAATATTCATCAATCAACACTAGCATATATTTTTTGCCACCTAGGCTCTGTGTAACAATAGGACCGCAGAGGTCAACATGAAGCATGTACAGAGGCCTAGGGAAAGACACATCAGTCTTGCCTTTATGGGAAGCTCTCTTGAGTTTTCCCATTTTGCAGGCAGAACACAAATGATCTTTGTTAAATTTGACATTTGGCAAACCTTTAACCAGATCAAGCTTAACAAGTTTATCTAGAGTATGGAAGTTTAGATGGCAGAACCTGTTGTGCCATAACCAAGATTCTTCGTTCTTGCAAGCGACAAGACAAAGCTTATCATTTTTGTTTTTGACACTGAAGTTCATAAGGTACATATCACCTTTTCTTTCGGCTCGTAGAAGTTCTACTCCTGTATCTTCCCCTTGCAGAGAGCAAAAGGTTCTTTTGAACAAAACATCAAAGCCTGTATCGCAAAGTTGGCTTACACTGAGAAGATTGTGCTTAAGGCCATCCACATATGCGACTTTGCATACAGTTATATTTTCTTTCTTTATGACTCCATAGCCTTTTATATACCCCTTCTTGTCTGTGTTCATAATCTCATAACTGTCGTACAACACTACACTCATAACTGTCGTACAACACTAAACTCATAACAGTCGCACGATACTTACATTCATAATTGTCGTACAAGTGTTGTAAGACAGTTACTATTCATTTGGTATTGTCTTACAAGTGTTGTAAGACAGTTACTATTCATTTGGTCGAAACTGATATATTTTTCTTATCTTTTTGTAGGTTTGCCGATTTAAAGTCCAGTATTCCGCATTAATTTTTGAACGACAAATTTTATAATTTGTTATCCAAATTTTAATTTTTGAAAATTTTTCTGACTTTAATCGATTTTTCTCGGATTATCGTTTGTGCATATATCTACTTCTCATGAAGTATCTGACAACGATCAATTTTTAATATTTTTAGGTAACAATGGATGAGTTTTACATGGAAGAATATTTTGATCCACCGAAGGTGAGACTAAGTGCTACATGGCAAGAAGAAAAAGAAGAAAACAAAAATCTAAGTCAAACTATTCTTGATAAATCTTTTATAGATCACCAAGAAAAGGTTGATGAGGATAAGAACTCTTCTAATTCTCAAATACTTGAGCTTAAAAAGAAAATCAGTGGTTCGGAAGAAAAGCATAATGAGAGCAAACTTTCTTTGACAGATCTTTCAAATGAAAATACAGAACTCTTAAATAAAATTAAAGATTTGGAAAAGAAGCTGTACTTGAGAGGTCAAACTGACCAAACAATTTTCATGAACAAGCCAAGACTTGTAAGGAATTTCAACAAGTATTGGGGACTTGGTTACGAAAACCCAAAGCATTTGGCCAAAGCTAGTTGTGCATTGCCAACATTGTATGATTTCGAATGTTTAAGATATGCACGATATTAGCCAGAATTTTAAATTCCTTGGACTGGTGTAAAGGAAACTTTATAAGAGGAAAATAGAAAAAGATTCTTAACAACTCATATACAACTTCCATTTTGTTATACTCGTGAGACGTTGAAGACTCTCAACAATCTAAATAAACCACTTCCAGATAACTATTTTGACATATGTGCTACAAAGCCAATCACTCAACAAGTCTTTGAAACTAAGAAATATGTTCCTACATTGGTTCTAGAAGGGAGAATTGTTGAACTTGAAATATCCCTTGCAGAACAAAGGATCAAATTTGAATATGAAAATGATCTCCTTTCAACTGTTTATTCAAATAGTTTTAAGGAAATATCTTCTAGTTTCAAAGATGATGTGAAAAAGGAGACTATCAAAATTTAACATGCTTTGATCAAAAAGTTTTCTGTTTCATCAAAAACCATTTTTGATGCTAAACAAAAGATTGATCAAAAATGTCTCAAACTTTCTAAGAAAGTGGTGGATCTTGAGAATATTCTTCTCTCTGAGCATACTAATTTAGAGAATGAGAAAGTCAACTTTGTAAATCAAATCAATTCATTTGAAGTAAAGTTGACTGAGTTGTTAAAGACAAAAACTGATATAGAGATTGTCCTAGAAAATGAAAGAAAGGAATTTGCTTTGAAAAATTGGTTCAATCTTGAGGAAAGCAACTTTCTTAAAGAACAAAATTGTGAACTTTCTAGAAAAGTGACAACATTGGAAAAATCTTTGAAAGAAGGAAACATTAATACAATTTCTGATTTCGAAAATACTTTTAATCTTGAAAGAGCACAGTTTGAATTTGAGAAAGTCAGTTTTGAAAAGGAAAAACAATCTTATGAAATGAAGATAATTGAGCTTTCTCAATATGTGGACAAGTTAGAAAAGGAATTGGCTAAAGAACGAAGAGAAAATGCTTCCAAAAGGTGGAATACACCAGATTCTACTAAGGATTTTGAAGATCACAATGCCGATTCTGATTCTGATTGTGATTTTGTGCCTAATGATCAAACTTTCAAAACCAACTCAAACCCAAAGGAAAATGATAAAGGAAAAGCTTGTTTATTTGATTTCTCAAAGAAGCTTCCAGACCATTCAGATTTTTTGTTCACAAATGAAAAACCTTCAAGTATTTTTTGTAAAGGTGAGTGTTCAAACACAAAGAAACCACCTTTAGAGAAAAGAAAGAAGAGTAAAAAGTCAAAGATAACTCCTGTTCAAAGTTCTAAAGGTTCTAATTCTAAATTTTCTGTTGGTTCAAATACACCTATTTACAAGCATGTGAAGATGGAATGGCGAGTTAGAGGTACAACACCTTCAAAGAATGATGTACCAAAATCATCTGCTTCCACATCAAATGCCAAGAAGAACAACACTCCGAAAGGTAAGTCTTCTGCTAAACCTAATCCTATTCATTCTGCAAATCATCTTATTAGGTTGGCACATAAGAAAATTTGTTGTTCTTACTGTGGATCAAATGATTTTGTGCATAAAGATTTTACTTCTTATTGGTACGGTACTTACAGTATTCCATCAAAGAAATCTACACCTAACACACTAGGACCCAAGTCCCGTTGGGTACCAAAATCTGCTTAATCTGTTTTGCAGGTTCATCATGTGTTGTACTGAATGTTACATATATATCACACACATGACTGAAAACAGAAGAGAAGCGGTGCAAATTTTTGAAGAGTATATGTACCATTAAGGGGGGGGGGGGCATAAGAAACAATGGTTTCTAAACACATCAGTTTAGAACCCGTACTTCAAAGAAACTTATGGTTTCTAAACATATCAGTTTAGGACCCGTACCTCAACGAGTTTGACTTCTAAACACATCAATTTAGAACTCGTACTTATTTGTTTTAGTCTTTGAATGTTACATCTACTAATCTTGTTCGATTAAGATTTTTGCAGATTTTGAGGGGGAGCTTATCTGATTCTTAATCAGTCTATCATAATTTGAGGGGGAGCTTAAACATTTAACTGTACGTATCTTCTGAACTTAATCTGATATTGTTTGAAAGAAGAACGACTTTCAAGCATGAAAAACATTTTGCTAAATGTTCAAACCACTTCTCGATTCTCAAACAGATTTTATGAATTTGGAAGTGGGATTATAAATGTTTTTCCTATATATATATATATATATATATATATATATATATATACATATATAGATCTCGGATTATCGTAACATCAATTCTGACCGTGTGTTTCCAAAGATTAATACTTGCGTATTATCTTTTCTATACTTTCAAGTATTCTTACACACCGGTTCAGCTTCTTATTGATTTTGTTATTACCATGTTTCAAAATGAAACATTTTTCGATGGTAATACTCCTGTTTGATTTCAAAATTTTGTTGAGCATCATATTCATTTCAGCGTAAGAGCTTCACAGTTTCATTCAAAGATGTTTATATTTATTCATATAAACAACATCCAATTCTTTGATACCCTAATTCTATCATGATTATCATTCATTTTTGATCTGATTGATACATTGTCAGATTCTCAAACAAGTCTTTTGAATTCATTTCATTCTTTCAATATTCTTGGTTTGAGAAATCTTTAAAGATCAAATGCTCAAATCTTCATGATATTTTTAAGGAGCATACATTCTGACGGCAATGTTAATCAAATGCCGATATTCTTAATTATTCAAGATAAACTGTTGAACAACGCAACATTTTAGGACAAAATTTTCATGGGAATCAGTGTGAGATTTTACAAAACTTCTATGGATCCACGTTAACCAGTGTTTCCTACCCAAGAAGTTATCCTTGAGTGATTGAGGGGTGAGGGGTCAAAATCAAAGAGTGGGGGAGATATCTCATACGGTTGAGTATCTCATTATGCTGAGGTAAAATGAAAATGAGAGTTTTGTTAGAAGTGAGCGGATTAAAAACAGAAAGAGGGTGTGAGAACAGAGTTAAAAGAATAAGAGAACTCTGCACCAGCCACTTTCTGAGCCGGGCATCCACATTACTGATTGGTTGATATTCTTTGGTGACCCTCATTGAAATAGGCAACTAGCCCATGCCAACTCTTGCATTTAACCCCACCAACTACTCATTTCTTTCTTAACAAAGAAATGTTTCAATTTTCTTTGGGACGCAACATATCATCTATCTGATCTTCACTCGGAAGGTCTAGATATTGAAAAAGAAGGAAGTTTGCCCCACCTTCGCTCTTCATTCATGCGCATTGAGTCCGTGGAAAACTTGTTGTTGTCTCAATAGTTTACACAATTTGAGCCTATAATTTTCAAGCATAAGTTGCTTCAATCATTTCTACACTTGCACGTACACACAAAGAATTTATTTTCTTGTCATAACTTTCATAGAATTTCCTTTGTGGTTTTTCGATGATTGAATGGAAGCCCTGGAGGAGTGAACATCAAAAAGCTCCTTTCCAAAGTGCATTCGTTGTACTAAGTGGCTCCGTGCAACTTACAGGAATTTTAACTGATTCATTAGTTGTTTCAGGGTTACCACTTTCATATTGTCTGAATTTGAAAAGATTCGGATAACTATTTTTGGAAATGACGGATATTCAGATCGAAAGGAGGAGATTGTTATCGGTATTTTCAAAAACTGCTGAAATTGATATTGAAGTTTTGATGATCATGATGCTCACAATCATCAAATAGGGGGAGAAGATCTGAGAATTTCAATTTCAAGATAAAGTGAAGTTTTTGTTAAAGTCAAGAAGCTCGAGTTAAAAAGTTCAAGATGTTTCAAGATGTTTCGAGATGATTCGAAAGTTCAAAGTTCAAAGTTTGTTATTGTTCAAGAAGACGAAGATACGCAGTTCAAGGTACTCAAAGTTACAAAGATTCGAAGCTCATTCAAGAACATTTACAAAGCTCAAAACCCAGTTAAAGCTCAAAGCATGTTCATATTCAAAGACTGAAGATATTTCTCAAAGATGCAAAGATCTGTGCTACAACGATGCAAAGATCCGTGATACAAAGATTCGATGATATGAAGATTTTATTTGAAGACTTTGACCAACACCACAAAGTTGTGAAGTTTGTGTTTCAAGACCTTGATGACTATTTGACGATGAAGATCCAGTTGAAGACTAAAGTAGTCAGATTCGATTTCTGAAGACAATGCTTATTTGAAGATTCTTCAGAGCGATATTTCGAAGATTGATCTTCCTTCAAAGCGAAGAGGAAGATTGTTCAAAGAGCTAAAGTGTTGAAGATCTGAAGATACAAAGAGCTGAAGACTATCGTCATCTATTTTTTAAATCTTGAATCCATAGGGGGAGATTGTTAGTGCATAAAATGTATTCAAGATTTAATATGTAGTTGTATTATTTGTAAGAGTCAAATGCAATAGTCAAAAGTCAAAGTAAGGGTGTTAAAGGGTCAAAGTCAAGGCAATTAGAGTGGAAAGTCAAAGTATATAAATAGTGAGCTTGTAATAGAAGTCTTAGGAGTTGTCATTGTAGAAGATTCATACGTGAGATTGTAAAGTAAGAGAGGGATGACGTCTTAGAGAGAGAGTTTAGAGAGAGAAAGTGGATCTCACTCCCATTCTTGTACATTTCTCTATTCTAATGAAGATCTAAGTGTGTTCATCATTGTTACTTGATTAGATCTGGGATAACAGTAACTGATCCTCCTCCAAGTTTGTCTTTATATGAGGATAGTAGACCTCTGTCGCCAGTCATGTGCCTCGAGCACCCGGAGTATAGGTAACATATCGGCACATACTGCTTCTGCAACATAATCAGAGATTTTTAGGCACCCATTTCCAAATGGGTCCAGTTTTGTTAGGGGTCTTTAAGGTTGCCTTAGCATCCTTAGGTTTGGGTTTAACTTCTTTCGAAGAACCATCTTGTGTCTTCTTACCCTTGAATTTTGCATTCTTTTTGGGTTTAGAGAGGAAACAGTGAGGGTTGGAGAAGTGTTGATTCAGTTGATACATTTTTTTTTATTTTTTTTGGAAAGGAGGCGGCACTCCTAGAAATATATTACGAAAAAGAAAAAAATACACCTACATGGCGAGGGACTGCCTCCCAATGAAGAAGCACTCCCACCATAAAGGACAGACCCTAAAAGGGGGAGAAAACTTCACTAAACAGAATAAATTACAACTCAAAAATACCAAGCCACCAAAAGCCAAAACAAACAAAGATTTATAGAGCCAACTAACTTCGAGAAGATAAAAACCAAAACTCTAAAAACCCAAACCCGAGCATCCCAGAAGCAAACCGAGCACTCCATCTTCAAGCTGAAAATCTCTTGCCACCATCTCTCCTAGCCGTAGGAACATGAACCACCAATCTAGCAACACGAAGGAACACCACCTTCTTGATTTCCGAGAATAATTGATCAGTCGTTCGCCTCTTATCCGAAAAAAGCCTATTATTCCGCTCTTGCCATAGAAAATAAACTGTTGCTGCAAAAATAAGCTTTGTCCGAAAATCCCTTGGCTGCCACCTTTTCTGATTAATGGCCTCCAAAATATCATCCCAAACATGTGGAATATTAGGTGCTTGCAAATCAGTCTTAATAGCACTCCACACACGAGCCGAGACCATGCAATCAAAGAACAAATGGTTGTGAGAATCCATGCATTGATTACATAAGCTACATAACAGCCCATCATCACGCCAACTTTGCATACGATCTTGCGTTGGAAGCCGCATCCGAAACGCAAGCCAAAGACAAAAAGAGTGTTTAGGAATGTGTTTAGGAAACCAACACATCTTGTGCCAAAAGACCTCATGATGCGGGCCATCAAATGTATTCCACACTTCCGACACCCTAAAAGGCATCGAGATGTTTTGCCTATTAATCTACATAACTCGGTCCCAAACAGCTTGGTACAAAGCCGGAAACGGAGTAGAAGTCAAATCCGAGCATCGATCTACCCAATCTGGAGGCCAACCTTGGATCGACTCTACCACCTCCGCAACCGTACTTAGTCTCGTAAAACCCCCTGAATGAATAATCCGGTATGACAGTTGATACATCAGTTCGAAGCAATGACAATAATTGATATGCGAAGAAATTTGCTTAAACTTTTCATTAAAAATGCTTAATATGGGCACAAAGGCTTTATTATTACAATCTTTCCTAGCATTGGACTTTCTATTACAAAAAGACCTATCTAGGCTAGATTGATTTTTTGAAAATTCTCTCTTTGGAGTAGCCTTCTGTTGTGCCCATCCTATGTGGTGAACTTCTGCCGATTTCACTGTCACAGAAGCAAAATACTTGTTATTTTCCACCCATTTTTCCTTTTGTTGCCAAGTTAGTTTTTCTTGAAATGGCCTAAAAGGTTTTGGAGGTTTTGAACTTTGAGAGAACGTTTCTTTTTGTTGTTTGATTTTCTCAAGCTCAAGAGAGGTTTTTGCTTGTATACACATATCCAAAAAGTCCGAGCAGATAGGAACACTTGTGATTTTTTCCTTTGGAGGAATGGTTTTGTTAAGAATTCCAGAGGGAAGTTTAAAATCCCTCAGATTCACAAGGAACTATCTCTGACTCATTAGAGTCAGTCTCAGATTCGTCAGAGGATGAGTCATCCTCGTATACAGAGGTTGAGTAACAAAGATATCTGTCGATAGAGGCAGGACTTTTTGAGCATGTGCCATACTCACTTTCTTCCTTTCCTTTGGGAATATCTTCTAAAGCAACAGAAGTATTCATCAGGATTTCCTCACAGAGATTTTGTATGAAAGAGGGTGTATCAAGGTTTTCATAGAAGTTGATTTTACCATTTTCCATCAACTCGTTTTTAGAAATATGTTGCAATTTTTCTTCTAAAGAAGCAGGCATAAACTCAGGTGCCTCTGCCGATAGTTTCTTTTCAGAGTCTATAGTGCAGACAAAGGCAACCTGGGTCTGAGTCTTAGGGTCACCAAACTTGAAGATTCCTATCTGATCCTGAGTTTTCAGATATTTCTTTGGTTTGGAGTCTCTTTTGACAGAGTCTGAGGGTGATAAATCTGTGTTTTGATACCACACATTTATCATCTTCAGAGGTTTCCTCTTGTGAGGTTCCCCAGAGATTTTCTGCCTTTTGCTTACGGAGAGTAGATTTGGAAAGCCTGGTTTTCGTATATCCGCAACACAAAACAGAGAAGACAGGGACTTGTCTCTTTTGGTTCCTGTATAGGGATCTATATCACAGAAGCCAATTCCCCTTCTTCCTATTTGTGTATTTATCTTTTCGTACACCTTCTGTGCATCTTGATACTTTTTGATTAAAATATCTCTGCTGAGTAGGTCTCGGTGAAGGACTTCTCTTTCTCTTTGAAATAAGTTTTTAAGAGCAAGTATATTAAGTCTATCACTCTCATTATCCATAAGTTCCTTTGATTTGGCTTTTAAGGTAGAGTTGAGATCTGAAATCTTTTCTTTTAAAGGATTTAGGGTTTTATGCCAATTAGTTTCAAGCTCTTCCTTTTCTAAAGATATTTTTGCCTTTTCTTGAGTGAGAAGTCTTGCTTCTCTCTCAAAGAAGGCAAGCTTTTTCTGAATATTAGCACAAGTCTTTTCTAGTTCAAGGTAATCTTGTGTTGATTTAAGCAAATTAGCTTCAGTTTCATTAGAGGAAGAGTTAGAAGTAGATACCTCACTATCAGAGTCTGAAGAGCTGACTTATACCATTCCACATAACATGGCATTCTTCTTCTCTCCTACGTTAGAAGATTCGTCGGACAGCCAGTTTTCTTGCTCAACCATGAGAGACTTTTGAGCGTAGTTCTCTACCTTCTTTTTATAAAAGGCAGAGTCTCTATGTGGCCGATTGGGTTTGCTCCTGCAGTCTGCTGCATAGTGGCCTGGCTTGCCACAGTTAAAACAACCCTAGTTCTGTGGTGCATTCCCAGCTCTGTAACCCCTGTCTCTGCTGATGATCACCACCTCTGTCATTTGACCTATGTTGGTCATTCGAACCTTCTCTTCCCTGGTTCCTCTGTTCATACTTCTCACCTCGGTCATCTCGTCCATCTCTCTCATACCCAGTCTTCTTCCTGTCACCTCTGCTGCCAAACTCTCTCATCAGTAAAGCTAAAGATTTAGCTATCGAGGCCATCGTTGGCTCCTCTTCATCCACCAGCTCTTCTTCCTCACTATCCACAACCATAACCTTCTTCTTTTTCTCCTTCTTCTCTTCCACAGCCTTCTCCTTCTTGGGCTTTTCCTTCGCCTCTGTAGCCTTGCCAACCAGTGCCAGAGGTCCACCCGTTTGGGCTTTTGTCTGAGCAATCTGGGTTTCTTGTACGGCTAACGTGCCATAGAGGTCTGACAGAGTCCAGGTGTCCAAATCCTGATTAGTTTGTAGCGACATGGACAACTAGAGCCATTCGTCGTTTAGGCTCTTAAGGAACATAACGTTGTTATGCTCAGAGGTTCTATGGATCCCGAACTTCTTGCACTTGTTGATCAGCGAGTTGAATCGGTCGTATGTGGTTTGTAGAGTCTCTGATGGCATAGCTTTGAAAGCGTAGTACTCATTGATACACTGAGCCCTTCTGTTCTTTTGAGTCTTAGCTCCACCTTCTAATTGTTTTTCTAGTTCCTTCCACAGATCGTAGGCAGATTCACATACGTTCAATGATTGGAAAAGGTCATTTGAAATGGCCATTGTCAGAAGTCGCTTGGCCTTATGTGCAAGTTCGTATTTCTCCCAGTTTGGTGCAGACCATTTGTCCATCGCCTTTGGTTTGTCATACTCGGGAACCTCTGGAGTGTCTTCTGTGGCGGGTACTCTTGGTACTGTGACCATGGGAACATAAGGAGGATTGTGGATGTATGTGATGAGTTCTCTATCAGTATCCTCAATGAAGTGGATCATGCGGATTTTCCACTGGGGGTACTCATCTCTGAGCAGAGTTGGGGGCTTGGTTAATGAACTGGCAGTAAATAAATTTGCAGCGTTTGCCATTTTTTAGCAGTTTCAAAAATATCAGAAAACAGAGTATGAAGAGAAAATCTTCAGATGATGGGACATATTTGTTGAAATGAGTTTAGATCTTCAAAAACTTGAACAATGCACTTAATGGAAAGATTTAACCGAAGAAACAGTGCCTATTAATTTGCTAGAGTCGAACAGGTCGAAAATAGCAGAAAAATAGGGGCTGTTTTGTAATGAATGAAAAACAGGTCAAAATCAGTCCATATATCTACCAAAAAGAGTCAAAATCATTGTTAGAGTGGATCCTTTGATATTGAAAATCAAAGTTGGCTCTGATACCAATTGTTGATCCCACAATAGTTCAAACATATTTATATGCGGAAGCGTTTAATAGAACTAAAGAGAAGTATATTCGATAGATAACACACACAGAATCAAGCAAGTGAAACAGTAATAAAACACGAGTTTAGCTCAATGATTCATCTTCAATTGATTCTTCAAGTTACACCAAGAACACCGTAAGTGTGTGAAATAAGATAATAAGCTCTAATCTGGTGTGTGTGTGTGTGTGTGTGTAGTGCAAGAGTTACCAGAACGGGTCTATAAGAGACCTTCTATTTATACTACTTTACAGGGGACAAGTGGTCGACAGGAAGTACTAAGGTACAAGAGACAAGGTCGTGGGACTGAATCTGGTACACGACGAGTTAGTGCGCCGCCTTCTGCAAAAGTTGCGGCCCTTGAGAGGATGACACGTGGAAAGTGGCAGGGCACGCCTTGTACGATTGATCTTCAGAATCTTCGTAGAGCAGAGGCACGTGATAGGCACGCTTGTCTTTGTCTTGGACTTCAAGTATTCTTTAAGCTTCTGTCTTCATACCACAGAGTCTCTGTCAAGGGTGACAGAGGCTCTGTGGGCTTGTCCTCTGAAAATCTTCTGGTGAACGATCTAAGTGAAGGTTGCTCTTGGTTCTGTGCTCTTGGTGTCCGGTAGAGGCTCTGTCGGTGATCTTTACTTAGCCTATTTTCAATATTTCTTAGAAAAGAAGTTGGAGCTAACAAAAAAGACAATCTTTATAAAATGAATTTTAATCCAAATAAAAAATCTAATACATAAAGACTCTGTTTAGTTTATTTAAAAAAAGAAGATGACTGGCTCTGGCACAAAAGATTTGCACATCTAAAATTTTCAAATCTTGACAAGCTTGTGAAACTAAATCTGGTAAAAGGATTACCACTTCTTAAGTTTGACAAAGACCAACTTTGTCCTGCATGTGAAATGGGTAAACTTAAAAGGTCTCACACAAAACAAAGAGTGATCATAATTGCCCTAGATCTTTGCACATGCTGCATGTGGATCTCTGTGGTCCCATTACCGTGCAAAGTCTCTCTGGAAAGAAGTTTATCCTGGTTCTTATTGATGAATATTCTAGATATACTTGGGTTGAGTTCATCAGAGCAAAATCTGATGTGCCAGAGATATTGATAAATTTGTTGAAAAGGATTCAGGTTATGCTAAGTGTAAAGGTACAAAAGCTGAGAAGTGATAATGGGACATAATTCAGGAATGCAAGACTTGAATCATACCTCACAGAAGAGGGTATCTCTCAGAACTTCTCTGCTGCCAGAACTCCTCAACAGAATGGTGTTGTTGAGAGAAGGAATAGCACTCTGGTAGAAGTTGCCATAACCATGCTAGTAGGATCTGATCTCCCAACCAACTTCTAGGCATAAGCAGTTTCAACTGCTTGATTCACCCAAAACAGGGCTATAATAGTGAAAGGATTCAAAAAGACTGCTTATGAACTCATCAACAACAGAAGGCCAAATGTGAAGTACTTTCATGTTTTTGGCTGTGCAGATGCTATATTCTGAATGATAGAGATCAACTTGGGAAGTTTGATAGAAAGGCTGATGAAAGTAAATTCATTGGATATTCTCTAACTTCAAAAGCCTACAGAGTCTACAATATCAGAACAAAGGTACATCTGGAAAGCATCAATGTATCCTTTGATGACAGAACATGAAGCACCTTTGAAAGCAAATCATCAGAGAGGATACATATCACAGAGGACCCCAGTTCGTCAAAGACAAGAGAAGATAATTTCAATATGATATTCAATGATTTCTTTGATGATGAAGATTCCTCTGAGCTCATCAACAGAGGAAATAATGTTCAAGGTTCTGAAGGACAACAACAATCAGGTACATCTCTGATGGGTCCTTCAAATACTTTACCATCCACTTCCTTGACTACAGGTCCAACTCAAGGAAAAAGTTATAGACAACAGTCTGAGGAAGAAGAACCTGAACCATCATCACCCCTGATGACAAACATTGGAAGAAATACCATTTACACAAGTTTACCATCACAGAGCCCTATTGGTACCTTACAGAGCAATGAAGCCACTCTTCAGAGTAGTGTGCCTTAGAGCCCTGCCAATCCTCAAAGCTCGGAAGCTGTCAATCATCCATTTCCTTCAGAAGCACAAACACCACCTCATGTCCATGCTCTTATGACTGGATGGACAAAGGATCACCCACATCATCAGATCATTGGTGCTCCTGAAGATGGTGTGAAGATAAGGTCAGCCACAATCAATGAGGCTTTCTTTGTGAACTTTTTGAGCATGATAGAGCCAAAGAAGGTCTCTAAAGCCCTTGATGACCCAAACTGGGTAGAAGCAATACAAGAAGAGCTTCTGGAATTTGAATGAAATAAAGTTTGGTCCTTGGTTCCACTCCTAAAAGACAAATCTACCATTGGAACCAGTGGGTATTCAGAAATAAGAAAGATGAGGATGGGGTCATCATCAGAAACAAGGACAGACTGGTTGCTAAAGGATACTGCCAAGAAGAAGGCACTGATTATGATGAAACCTTTGCTCCAGTTGCTCGGCTAGAAGCCATCAGAATCTTTCTAGCCTATGCAGCCCATAAAGGATTCAAAGTATATCAAATGGATGTCAAATATGCTTTTCTGAATGGCAAGCTTAATGAAGAAGTATATGTCCAGCAACCTCCAGGCTTTGAAAGTTCAGAGTTTCCAGACCATGTGTACAAGATTGACAAAGCTCTGTATGGCCTTAAACAAGCCCCTAGAGCCTGATATGAAACTCTGTCTACATTTTTGTTGGTAAATCATTTTGAGAAAGGTACAGTGGATACTACCTTATTCATTAGGAGATATAAAAATGATCTACTTCTGGTACAAATATATGTTGATGACATTATTTTTGGGTCTACAAACCAAAAGTATTGTGATAGGTTTTCTGAGTTGATGAAAAGTGAATTCAAAATAAGCATGATGGGAGAACTTTCATTCTTCCTTGGTTTACAAGTAAAAAATCTATCAGAGGCACCTTTATAAGCCAATCCAAATATGTCTCTGATATTATAAGAAAATATAAGCTCAACAACTCAAATCCAATGAAAACCCCTCTTGCCACTGGAGTTAAACTTGACCATGATCCAAATGGTCAATCTGTGGATGTCAAGACCTACAGAGGCATGATAGGATCACTTCTGTACTTAATAGCAAGCAGACCTGATATAATGTTTGTAACCTGTCTCTGTGCCAGATTTCAAGCTAATCCTAAGGAATTAATTTTTGGGTCTCTGGTATCCTTTTAACTCTGGCTTTGAGCTTGTAGCATATACAGATTCAGATTATGGAGGATGCAAGAATGACAGAAAAAGTACTTCTGGAAGCTGTCAGCTACTTGGAGATAAACTTGTGAGTTAGAAATCCAAGAAGCAAAACTGTGTGTCAACTTCTACAGCTGAAGCAGAATATGTTTCTACTGCTAGTTGTTGTTTACAAGTAATATGGATGAAGACACAACTCAGAGACTATGGTCTTGAGTACAACAAAGTTCCAATCCTCTGTGACTCCAAGAGTGCAATAGCAATAACAGCAAATCTAGTTCAGCACTCCAAGACAAAGCATATTGAAATAAGGTACCACTTTATCAAAGATCATGTTGAAAAAGGGACAATTGAAATGTATTTTGTTTCAACTGACTTCCAACTTGCTGATTTGTTTACAAAAGCCCTTGATGAATGGAGATTTAATTTCTTGATCAGCAAGATGGGTATGCTCAACATGTCCTCCTAATCTCTGGACAAAACATCAGAGCCTCTAACATCCATCTCAGAGCCTCTGATAGAGAATTTAGGTAGTACATTTTGTCAGAGCCTCTGTTGTTCTCCTCAGAGCTCTGTTAGAATGCTTTCAATATTTTCTTGTTCTCAGAGCCTCTGATCTGTCCATCAGAGACTCTTATGTTTGTTTCATTTGTGTTCTTTTGTGTAATTTTTTTTAAAACCTTGCATATTTTAAGGGGGCTTAAAAGGTTTAATCTGAGAAATAAGCTCATCACTTAAGGTGAAGTTTGTTAAAAGGTTAGTTTGAGTATTAGTTCATTACTCAAGGGGGAGCAAGTTAAAAGAATAACTTCTTCCAATCTTTATGACTTGGCTTGGAAAAACAAAAAATAACAATTTTGGAGAAGGGAAAACCTATTCTGATAAAAACCACTTTGAATATATCTCTGAACTTTTCTTCAGAATCTGGTCTCTAAGACTTCACCAGAGCCCCTGACATCAACATCAGAGCTTCTGTGATACTCTCTAAAACCAAATCTATGTCTTAAAGGTTCACTGATCATTTCCTCTTCAAAATTAGGACTTTAATGATTTTTGGGTATTAAAGATGAAACATGTAGAAAAGGGTTACTTATGAGAACATAAGAGAAGATACTCAACAAAGTCAGGATGACAGAAGAGCATCTCAACAGAGCTCTGTCATTTTCAAATGCTTTGTGCATTTTCTGAAAAACGTGGACTCTGGGTGCGGGTTATTTCTGAGCCTCAACCACCTGTTACTTACAAAAACCCTAACCGTGACAGTTCCATTTCAGAAAGTTGTCAGTTCATAGACACACACGTGGCTTTCTATGATTGGCCAACTCACAACAGGCTGTAACCACGTCCCATTTAGACGACGTTCCACTATCTGACACTCGAGTACTCGTCAATCGTTATCTCTGAGAAATGATCGAGTATAAAAACCCAATTCAAAACGCATTTCATTCTATACGCATTCAAATCATCTGAGATCTTAGCATTTCTCTCTCTTATTGCTTCCAAACCCTTTGTGTTCATCCAAGCTTCAAAACCTGTAACTATGGCCGCACAAAACTCAGCTAAATCAAGTAGAGTCGCACCTGTCGATCATATCGACATCCAACCATACCTCCTCAACAACAACAACTTCAGAGTCAATCTTGACCAAACAAAATACGAACCACTATACCATGTCATCCTTGAATTCTTCCACCGATGTGAACTTTTCAATGCCCTCACTCTGGCCGACACTACAGTGCCACAAGTCTACGTGCAACAATGGTGGACTACCTGTCAATATATCGAAGAACAAGGCGGAATCATTGGCAAAGTAGACGTTGGTGCTCGAGGAGGAGCAGGAATAGTAAGAATCAGACCATGAACACTACAGAGACTGTTCAATATCCAAACCCCTAAACAACTTCACATAGAGGCAAACAAAATCCCACCAGAGCAGCCCACACTCGTTGAGTTTGTGAGATTCTTGGGCTATAATGAAACCATTAACAAGGTTAGTGCATTAGGAAGCACCTACCCCCACTATGGAACTTCATGTTCTCTGTCCTCAACCGAACCCTTACATCAAACTCTGGTAGTCTAGACCAGTCCAGCCCTGTCATTCTAAAAATAATGTATGACTTGTACTTTGAAAGACACTTTGATTATGCCACCATCCTCTTCGAAGAACTTCAGACGGTGGTAGATAACAAGAACAAGGTTCTAGCAAGAGGAAAGGTTGTTGGAGAGGACAAGGCGCTGAAATAAATCATGTTCCCATTTTATCAGTTTAGCCATCAGAGCAGCGTTCGAGAAGCTGCAATTACTTCAAGAAGGGGTACCCACTCCAATCTGGACAATGGCTTCCTTCAAGCCTACAAAGTCAGGTACGTATCCCAACACTCGAAGAGTCCCTAGGACAATGCTCAACTTGATCCACCCCGATCAAATCTCCTTAACCAATTATAGACATGCTGCTCAACCTCAAGAACCTGAGGTGAGATCCCCAACATATTTAGGGTCTGAGCCTCAAACTTATGAACTCTCAGAGGAAGAAGAATATAAACCATAGGTCAGAGTACCCTCGGAGGGGTCTAACTAAGAGAGAGTAGAGGAAGAAGGTGAGAACGACAACAGAGCATACTCATAGGAGTCTGTGTCAGAGGGAGTCTCTTCAGAGAAAAGGGCAGAAAGTTCGACCTCCTCTGAAGAAAGTGAGGAGAGTGACAGAGAGATTCCTGAGCTTTCTATCCTTATAGGAACCGAGAGACATGTGAGTGTAGCAGAAGATGTTCGAGCGAACACACATGTGTGATTTACGACTCCTACCCCGACTCCCACTGCTAGCACTCCATCTATCCATGGTGATCTAGACTAATTGGATATTGAAACAGAGGTGCACACCTCGAACCCCAACCATCCCAAACCATCAGAGGCAACTGTTTATGCCTCTGACATGCACATAACCGGGGAAACCAACTTGAATAGTGCTACCTATTTGCCCCAGGGTAATGATAAGTCACAACCATACGATGATGCCTCTGTCGCTCATCTCACCAAGGAGGAACAACTTAGAAGTCTGGGTAACTTCAGGTTTACCTGTAAGGATTGTCTTACTTAGTGACAATATGAAAGCCTTGTCGCACAAGGATTAGATTGCCTAGATCGCAACACCAACTCCCATATTTACTTCACTTTCTCAGATTCTGAGGATGAGGGAGCAGAAGCAAATAGAACATCTCGAGATGCTTTTCCTCTGCGAGAACATCAAGGATCAGGTGGAAGTCCTCCCAGACCCAACGTCAATGCAACTCTGATAGGAAGCCTCTCAGGACTCGAGAGAAACTTGGAGTCATGTCTTGACCCCAAGATTACCCCTTCTGATCTCATTACAAAAGTGGAGTTCACAGACTTCTGTAAGGAGATCAGAGACTCCTTGAATGAGTATAAACTTACAACATAAGTGCTAGTGATCAGAGGAAGGCTGCTGATGATTTTCTGAAGAATGAACTGAAAGATGTCAAAACTCAGTTAGCAGAGACATCTCAGAAGCTGGCAGATCTAGAGAAGAAAAGCTCTGAGGAATCACAGAAATTGCAGTTAGAAATTACATCTCTGAAATACCACCTGACAACCTACCAGAGGGAGAACTCCACCAGAGTCACTCCACCTTTTTATGCGGAATTATCAGAGGAAAACATCAGCGCTATAACAGAGGTAATAACCAAATCAAAATCTGCTGCTATTTCCAATATACCAACTCCTATTCCATAGCCTACACCTACTACTACTACTACTACTACTACTACTACTCCTATACCTTCTGCTGCTCGTCCCAATGATCAACTTATCACAAGAGCCTATATGGGAGACTTTAAGAAATAGGTCCTCATCAGAATGATGACCATCTCTGCCAAGTTCGTGGCTAAAGCACAAGCAACTGAGAAACATGCACGCCTCACTTGAAGTCCACAAGATGTACTTCTCTAATCAAGTTGATGAGATCAGAGCTGCTGTCGCAGAGGTAGAAGACAAGTAGAAAGACGCTGCCAAGAATTTCGATGACTTGGTATGCGATATTGCCTCAAGGAAAAGATCAGTCGCTGGAGAGCCATCTACAAGAGATTTCGAGAGGCCACGACTTATTGCTGACAACAATGATGAATCAGAAGATGCAGATGGGTCGTCATAGCAACAAAATGGGGAGAATGAAATGAATGCTGAAGTTGATTATACCTTCAGAGACACAACCCTCAGAACCGATACAGCAGAAGCCTCAACCTATGCTGAACCCAACACTGAAACCATTATCATCGACTCACCAACTCCCTCACCCACCAGAACCGAACTAGAGAGGCAAACCAAACCTCTGCTGATGAAAACATGATCCAAACCAACGCCTTTACAACCATGAATGTACATAGCTTAACCACAGAAGATGAAGCCAAGAAAAAAATGGCTGAAAAAGAAAAGGAAGACTGATGGAAGGGCAAAACGCAAGAAAGCGTTGAAAACCAAATCAAGCCTAACCCTGAAATATTCTCAGAGACACCAACTCAAGTACCAACTCAACCTTCACAACCACCACCAGAGAGTTCTGCACGTCAAGAGCACCCTCCTTCACTTGAAGAGGTATTCTCTTGTCTCTATGCTGACAGAGACTTAATCTCACAAGACTCCAACCCTATCAATCCACACCTCAATCCCAAGAGGGCACGCACACTGTTAGAAGAAAGGAGGAGATTCATCAAAGAGAAAACTAACATAATTGGAGGAGTATAGTCATAGATACCGATCACAAAAATCCAATGGATCAACCACAAGACATTCGCCTTTAATAGAGTTCTCTACCATGATTACGTTATGGAAAGATCGGACAACAAAATACATGTGTTCAACAACAACGATCTTGTCCTCATCAACCCCTATGATCTACTCCAGTTACACTCCTACTGCATCAACTTCTTAGATCGATAGAAGACTGCCAGAACTGCAAAGTATGAGGTCGAACTAGCCATGGAAGAACATGTGAACCTTAGAACCTAGATAGATTTCCAACACGACATCACTTTTGAACTGAAGAAGCTAAGCATTAGATCCCCAAATGGGAGTCTTGATGGTTTTGAACACTATCCCTCAGGATCTCTGGTAGCTGAACCTGAAGCCTTCATCGTTCGACAAAGGGGAATAAAGAAGGCTATACGCTCTGCAGAAGTACCCAAGTATTCTACCAAGTCTCCGAAGAACTTGAAGAAAATCATGCAAGGAAGAGTTGGGAATAGAAAGTGTCTAGAAAAAGTCATCAAAAGCTTGGTCAGAAACACAGATCTTACCCTAGAGTTTAGGAATTTAATTACGAAATTCAATAGGATTCTGAGAGGCAACTGGTATGACTAGATTTGCTTTCTTTTGTATTGTAATGTACTTTATCCTTTTAAAAGAAGTAAATGGTTTTATAGAGGATGACTTTCTCCTCTATGTCTTTATTTAGCGTATCTCTGTAGAATTGCAAAGTTTGAATTTTCAATACTTAGGGGGAGATTGTAAGCTCCAAGTATTCCAATGTAAAAGTATTGAAAATATCACAAGTCAGAAGAACGTCAGAGACTAAATGTCAGAGACCAAGACTTCAGAGATTGAGCAGAAGACATAGCAGAAGAACAACAGAAGATCATCAAAGACCAAACGTCAGAGACCAAGACAACAGAAGACCATCAGAGCTCTGGTAAAATGATCACTGGTGACCAAGACCTCTGTCAAGCCGAAGACTTCTAGAAATTCTCTAAGTGTTAGACTAGTGTTTGTACTTTCCACGTCGGCCCTAAAAGGACAATAACACATTTACACGTGTCATTCCAAGGTTAGATAGTACATTGTTCTACACTTTATCTAGTATAAATAGTGAGTAGTAAAGCACACAATTGTAAGAATTACTGCAAGAGCACAGTCACTGCACATTCCATTCCATTATATGTGTACGTTTTGTAGCCTGAGAGAATTCAGAAGAAACACACACACTTTGCCATTTCTTGTAATTATCCTGTTTAGGATATAAATAGTTTGCTTAGCTTTCTAATTAGGGTTAATGACCTAATCATAGTTTCTAATTACCTTGTGTACGGCTACTGCATTCTACAGCTTTTTGTTCATCAATACAAGTGAGATTTATGACTTTCATACTGAATTGTGTTGATTATATGATTTGCACTTGTTAATCTGGGATCCACAATTGGTATCAGAGCTGAAAGACGATCGATTCAAAGGTGAATTTTCTCAACTATGGTCATTCAAACTTTGTCGACTGTTTCCTTTTCAAAGGCTATTCTTTTGTTTTGATTCAAGTGTTAAAACTTGAAATTAATGCTTAAGAAAGTCTCTTTATTGCATTTCTAGAGTCATATCAAAGATTCTTCGTGTTTAATCAAGTTTGAGTTAGTCAATTTTTGAGATTTCTATTTTCTGGGTGCTACACTCTGTTTTCTTGAAAAATCTCATTTTTTGCTTAAAAGTGGGCCATTATCAAATTTGGTTAGTTGTTTGTGAGCCATTTAGTTGTTGGTAGAATTGCGTAAGTGTTTGCAGAAGTTTACCAAAGGTTTCAAGCCAAAAAGTTGCGATTTTGGTCTCCAGGTACGTTTTTCTTTCGACCATACTTTGAATACGGGACTCAATTTTCTTGAATTCTGGTTCCTTTCCCGTACCAGATTCATAATATACCAGATTCAATTCCGGTTCCGAAAATTTACCGAATTCAAACCGGTTCCAGAACATTTACCGGATTTAATATCGGTTCCGGAATTTTACAGGGAATCGAACGCGGCTCTGGTCCCTTATCCGCATCATACCGGTTCCGGTTCTAAACCCGAATTCGGTCCCGTTCCGATCTTGACACCGGATTTCGTCCGATACGGATCTCCTTGACTCCGGGTCCGGATTTTCTCATACCGGATCTATCACTCTGGAATTCCCGCTCCGGATCCCTAGTCCGGAACTCAGCTCTACACACTAAAGTTAGTTTCTCTTTACACCTGTTTTAATCTGTTTTCCTTCTTTCCGTGTTTATATTCTTACTTATTCTTAGGATTGCGTTAGCTTATTGCTCCCTTAGGATTTCGCGTTAGTTTTTGCCTTAGATTGTGTGTTAGATCACTCCGTTTACCTTTGAATCATCCTATTCGTCTTATGATCACACACAAGTGCCCGAAAATGAACACTCAAGACGCGTTAGCCATAGGATCTGAACTCAAACCTCCGATCCTGTACCGAGGGGAGTACAATGTCTGGAAAGACCGCTTCATGTGTTTCATTGAGACCAAGCCTCTATTTGAAGAGATTCTCCGATCACTGACACACGGAACTATTGCTCCACCCATGATGGACATTCCAACGCAAGAAGGCGGAGTTCCAGCTCGTCGGGTGGTCAAACCTTATGACAAGCTGACTATCGAAGAAAAGAGGAAAGTAGATGGAGATAAACTGGCAAAGACTTACCTCGTCCATAGTCTACCAAACAACATCTACTGTAGCATCGACATCCACAAAGACACGGCAAAAGGAATGTGGGACCAGCTCGCAAAGATTATGCACGGAAGTCGCGAGGAGAATCAGCTAAAGATCCCTAACTGCCTTACTCGATATGACGCGTTCAAGGCCAAACAAGGGGAATCACTAACTGAGACTTACGAACGATTCTGCACACTCATCAACGATCTTCACAAGAACAACATGTTTAAGACGAACCTCGAGTGTAACATCATGTTATTAGACAACCTTCAATCTAAATGGAAGGGATTTGTCCTCCATGTTCGTCACAACCGTTCCTTAGAGAATGTTCCGCTGCACGAACTCTACGAGATGTTGCTACAAGACGAAGATGATGTTCGTGAACTGATGGGAGATCAGAAGTCTGGAGAAAAGATAAAAGAAGACCCTCTTGCTCTCATGTCTCACAAAAAGGACAAACAAGTCCAACGAAGTTCGTATAGAGAAGAAGCACATAGTGAGTCTGAGCATGAGGACGTAGAACCGGAAAGTGATTCCGATCCAGAGCTTGACGACATCAGGAAAGCGGATGCCTTACTATCCCGGGAGTATGCTAGGAAGAAGTTTTTCAAGAAACCATCCAACCGTGGATAGTCGCTGCCATGTCTGGTATGGCAGTTTTTCCTTCGGTGATTGCCCCTCAAGAGGCTGATGTTGGTCTTGTTGGGGCTGATCAGGGTGATCGTGGTATGGTGGGTTTGGATGAACATCTCGCAAACCCTAATTCTGCAGCACCTAGCGTGCATGGGGTGCATGGGGTTCTTGATGGCAAGGGTTTGGATGCGCAACCCATAAACCTTAATTCATCTACGGCTAGTGTGCATGGGTTGCATGGGGATCCTGGCGGCATTCCTAATCGCGAATCGGTTTGGAATCGATTATCTGGGGTGAATAAGGAAAAACATTTATCGTATGGGGATGTGCAGATTTTGAAGAACAATAATGGAGCCAATTCGAAGGGTGTTTCGTTTGCATCGGTGGTTAGTGCTAATGAAAAGAGTACGAATGGAGCTTTGGAGTTCTTTCCGTTGGCGGATAAAGGTATGTCTCGTATTGATCTTCCATTAGAATTAACGGAGAAAGCTTCGACTCTTTATCGAAACACGCTGTATGGATATTTTTTGGGTCCTCGATTGTACTTTCCGTCTGTAAAGAAGTCTGTTATGTCGTTATGGAGCAAGCATGGATTACAAGACGTCATGATGAACGAGACAGGTTTCTTATTTTTCCGGATTGGTACTAGCGAGGGCCTTCGTCTCGTCCTTGAAGGTGGACCTTGGATGATGAGGGGAGTACCCCTTTTTGTCTTCCCATGGGATCCTCAGCAGGGTCTTATTAAACCTGAACATACTTCTTGTCCACTTTGGGTCAAGATTCATAATATTCCACTTGTGGCTTTCAATAGAGAAGGGGTTAGCCGTATTGCTAGTGCAATAGGTGTCCCAAGGATGATGGATGATTATACTGCTAAGATGTGTCATGACGCGTGGGGCAGGCCGGGGTTTGTGAAAGTCTTGGTTGATGTGTGGGCAGTGGGTGAATTGAAACGGGAACTACAGGTTGCTGTTCCGAATCTGCATGGAGGTAAGGAGATGCTTGTCTCGTTGAAAGTTGAATATTTATGGGAGCCTTCTCAGTGTTCTCACTGTAAGGTTTTTGGTCATAAAACCTCTTCGTGCGTTAAGGCGGAAATTGCGAAGAAGGGTAAAGAACAGGTGAAGGGTGGAACGGACTCTGAGGGCTTTACTTTGGTATCAAATCGCAAGAAATCTCAGCTGAAAGAGGTGTGGAG
This sequence comes from Saussurea involucrata, assembly GCA_033807775.1. NCBI lineage: Eukaryota > Viridiplantae > Streptophyta > Magnoliopsida > Asterales > Asteraceae > Saussurea > Saussurea involucrata. Next base: position 26,669,355 of record CM066312.1, read on the forward strand.
ACCGGTTCAGAAACATGTTGGTTCTTCCTCGGGGACACCAAATGAGATGGCAAATGCGACTGGTTCTGTCGACGTTCATGTGGAACCACATGTGGAGGAGGATATCAAACTGATAAGGGGAAGGTTAATATGGTGAAGACTTGCAATCCGAGTGAGGGGCAAGGGGCTGTCCTAGAGGTTGTGGATGGAAATGCTAAGAGTATGGTGCATGGGGCCAAGGATGGTAATATTCAGGTCCAAAATCAATCTGTCCAACCAAAACTTCATGGTATACTTAAGAAACCAGCTCCATCTAAAATGGAGGTTCACCCTTCAGTTCTTCAAACGAGAGTAAAACGGTCAGTTGTTATTGATACTTCCAACTCGTTCGCATCTTTATCTTCGGACGATGAAGATGAATCAGAAATCAATTTAGATGAACTGAATGGCATGGGAGGATCGTTGGCTTCGAATAGTGGTGGGTTTTCTCTGGCATCGGGTGTGAACGATGCTGCCCCCAAATCTTTGTAATGACGAATCTTGGTGCATGGAACGTGCGGGGGTTGAACTCCCTTATTAAGCAGCGAGAGGTAAAGAATTTTATTCACTCTTAGTCTTTGTCTTTATGTGCTATCTTGGAATCTCATGTCCTTGCTCCAAACTTGCCTAATATTTCACGACATGTTTTTGATTCCTGGCCTTGGGTATCAAATATTTCTTCTTGTTTGCATGGCACTCGTATAGTCTTGGGGTGGGACCCTTCGGTTTTTGACATTATGGTACTCAATATGTCAAATCAAGTTATGCATTGCAAAGTACATTTCCGTAATTCGCACCGTATGTTTTATGCTTCGGTTGTCTATGCGGTTAATTCTTTGGAGGGTCGTCGTTCTATTTGGCAAGATCTTACGCAATTTAAATCCATGGTCAATGATGACCCTTGGTTATTGTTGGGAGATTTTAACGCACATCTCCACCCGGATGAGAGTGAAGGTGGTTCATCGACTCGTGATCTCGGTATGAATGAATTTATGGATTGTGTGGGCACTCTTGAGGTTTTTGATCCACGTTATACTGGGATTCGGTATACATGGGTGCAGAAACCGAATGGTGGTGGTGGTATTGTTCGAAAGTTGGACCGTATTATGATCAACGATTCCTTTGAAGATTTTGTGGGCAACACGGTTGCTAAATTCTTACCGAGAGGAGTCTCGGATCATAGTCCAATGGTTGCATCTTTGGAAGGCAGTTTGGTTCGAGGTACGCGACCCTTTAAATTTGGAAATTTTATTACACGTCACCTGGATTTTCTAAAAACAGTCCAAACGGCTTGGAATTTGAATGTTCATGGTACCTATGCATTTTCTGTTACTTCGCGACTGAAAGCGCTTAAGAAACCACATCGTGCCTTGCGTAATGTGCATGGCAATGTTTCTAAACGAGTAAGTGATTTAAGAATTGAGGTGGATGAAGGCCAAAAGGCGGTAGATTCTGACCCGTCTAACCTGATTTTACATGAAGATCTTGCACATGTCCTGTTAGCCTTTCAAGAGGCTTTGCATGTGGAAGATGATAATTTTCGTCAAAGGGCTAAGGTTCGCTGGCTTGCGGAAGGAGACATGAATACTTTTTTTTCCACAAAGATGTTAAGGAGAAAAGGACTTTGAACCGTATTGATTCGGTGATGGCTTCGGATGGTCAGGTTTTTCCTGGACCGGGATTTGAAAATGTTTTTGTTGATTATTTCCGTTCCATTCTTGGCGAGATAGATAATGATGTTTGCCCGAATTTTCCCTTGGATCTCTTCCCTAATCGGTTATCTATTTCTGATGCTAATTTTATGATACGACCCATAACCAAAGATGAGGTTAAAAGTGCTATGTTTGCTATTGGTGATGATCGAGCTCCGGGATCGGATGGCTTTTCGTCCATATTCTACAAAGCATCCTGGGACATTGTGGGAAAGGATGTGGAGCTTGTTGTACATGATTTTTTCTATCGTGGTCGCCTAGCTAGAGAGCTAAATCACACGTCCATATGCCTTATTCCTAAAATCCCGAATGCTTTTTGGGTTACGGAATTTCGGCCTATCTCTTTGTGTAATGTGATTTACAAGTGCATCACTAAGATCATTTCGTGGAGAATCAAGGATTTTCTTGATAATTTGCTTAGTTCTAACCAATCGGCTTTTATTCCCGGACGACGAATTACGGATAATATTCTTATGGCACATGAATTGGTGATGAGTTATGGACATAGTACTGGCCCTCCGAGATGTTCTTTTAAGATTGACATCCAAAAGGCATACGATTCGGTGGATTGGAGGTTTCTTTCCGGGGTGCTTCAAGGGATGGAGTTTCACCCAATTATGCATCATTGGATCATGGAGGTCGTTTCTACTACCTCCTTTTCGGTTATGGTGAATGGCCAATCCTATGGGTTTTTTTAAGGGTAAGAGGGGTATTAAGCAAGGATGTCCTCTTTCGCCGTATCTGTTTACTCTTGTCATGGAGGCCTTTACGTGCTTTCTTCGCCGATGCATTATAGAAGCTTCTGATTTTCGATTTCATAAAGGTTGTTCTAGACTTGGCCTTACTCATCTTTGTTTCGCTGATGATCTTATGGTTTTCACGAGGGGAGATGTTATGTCAGTCCGGGTTATTAAACTTGCTTTAGATGATTTTGCAAAGGCTTCGGGGCTGAAGCCAAGTATGGCCAAAAGTTATGTGTACTTCTCGAATGTGGATGAGATGGTCCAGGAGGACATTACGGCTATTTTGCCTTTTCAGCGGGGTACACTTCCATTCCGATATTTAGGTGTTCCACTTTCCTACAAACGTCTTCGTGTCACTGATTTCAACCCCCTTATAATAAAGGTATGTGATAGAATTTCGAATTAGAAGTCGAAGTTCTTGTCGTTTGGTGGTCGTTTGCAGCTTGTGAAATCAGTTCTCGAATCTTTACAACTCTACTAGATGATGGTGTTCACCATACCTTCTTCAGTGGTTCATACTTTAGAACGATTATTTCGTGATTTTCTTTGGAGTCAAGGTGATCCGTCGAGGGGTCGGGCAAAGGTTGCATGGGATGATGTGTGCAAGCCAAAGAAAGTGGGCGGATTGGGGCTTAAAGGACTAACCACATGGAATCGTGCGCTTCTTACTTCACATGTGTGGGATATTTTGAGGAAGAGAAACTCGGTTTAGGTGTCTTGGATATACGAGTACCGGTTACGTGGTGCTTCATTCTGGACAATGCCTATTATCTCGTCGTCTACTTGGGTTTGGTGAAGACTTTTGGCACTTCGTGACTATGTTCGGCCATGATTTATGTATATTATAGGGGACGGCCTCTCTACACATGCATGGGAGGATACATGGTTTGAAGTTGGTCATTTATCCAAGTACCTTACATATCGCTTAATCCATGATGGGGGGAATGAGCGGAGTTCTAAGGTGGCGGATGTTATTACCTTCATGCAACACTGGCCACCATTGTGCGTGCAACGGTGTTCTGATTTGGGTACAATTTCGATTCCTACCATTCACCCAAATATCCATGATCAGATTATGTGGCGCAATACCCATAATCAACCGGTTCCTTTCTTGGTATCAGAGGTTTGGAAAGTGTTGGAGGGACCGTATCAGGAAGTTATTTGGCATAAGATGTGTTGGTTCCCAAAACATATCCCAAAACACTCATTTTGTTTATGGTTGGCATTTCGTATGCGGCTGCCTACTCAAGACCGTATGCAAGTTTAGAGAAGAGATGATATGACTTGCAGTCTATGCCAAAATGGTTTGGATTCTCACAATCATTTGTTTTTTACTTGTGCGTATTCTGCTAGTGTGTGGAGGTCTATAAAGCTGGAAATGAATGCCATGTTGGTTTCGAACTCATGGGAGGAGATTATGGAAGATATTCATCATAGACGGTGACATCCGGGTGAAATTCGTCCAAAATTATTATTTGCATCAACTGTTTATCTTATTTGGCAGGAACGTAATCAACGATTATTCACGACTAGACGAAGGAGTGTTGATCAGCTCGTTATGGAGATCAAGAAGGTGGTTATGATGTGAATGGTGGTGATGGCTGGCCGACGATCCATGGCCGCGAGAGATGTTGCTACACGAAGATTTGTTAACCATGGTGTATCTACGCATTGATTCTGGAGTTGGTGTTTCGATTTTGTGGGGTCTTTATGTTGCTGGTTTCATTGTTTGCTTAGGTTTATTTGGTGCTATGTCTTTATGTATATTTTGGTTGCTAGCACTTTGGTATTATTTGTCGAAGATGTTTGATTTCTTAGTTGGACTCTTATCCGCGTATTGGTTTTGTCCTTTACTGTGGGTGGAATTCCTTTTTGGGAGGGAGTCCCTCGCCGTTTAGTTGCACTTTTCTTATTTGTCAATATATTGCCAGGAGTGCCACCTCCTTTCCAAAAAAAAAAGTATGAAGGGAAGCGTAAGTCTGATGATGGAAGGAAGAAGACTGAGGAAGGAAAGAAGTCAGAGGGAAAATCAGACGAGCGAGATACTGATGAACCAGTAAAGTGTTACAAGTGCGGAAAATGAGGACACTTTGCCAAAGATTGCCGTAAACCTGTGGTGCGCAATGCCGAGTACTACAAGAACAAGATGTTATTGGCAAGGCAAAAAGAAGCGGGAAAAGCCTTACTGGTGGAAGATGATCACTAGCTCGTATTGACTGAAGATGAAGACGACGACGAGGAAGCTCACATGTGCTACACCGACATCAACCCGGAAGAATCCGAATCTGAAGATGACTCTTCCAAAAAGAACAAGGACAAAAGCGAATGCTAGGTGTGTGGTTCTTCTAAAGCTAACCTTATTAATCAGATGCAAGTTATGGTGCGTACCTTAGATTCTTTTAAACTAAAGGTTAAAACCAAAGATGCCTAAATATCTAAGCTAGAAACAGATGCTAAAATTAAATATGACACCATAGACAAGCTAGGTATTGAAAAGGCTAAAGACAAGTGTGTGATAGATAACTATCAATCCGAATGCTCAGCCATTTCAAAAAGAGTTTAATCCCTAGAGACCCAACTATCTGAATTCATACAAAAGTTAGAAAAGTCTCAGGAGGAGTATTCTAAGAGTGTTGTTATTCAAGAGAACGTTCGAAAAGAAAATGAGTTGTTGACCACTAAGCTTAAGGATCTTGAATCCAAACTTTATAAACTTGGTCAATCGGAACAAACCATCCACTTGAATAAACCAAAGGAATTCAAGTATTACAACTCACAATGGGGACTCGGATATGATAATCCGTGTTACCTCAAGAAAATCTTATCTAAGGTTCCCACCCTTTATGAATTCAATTTCATGGGCCTAGATAAGCAATATCCTGAGTATAAGATCAAGTGGACTAAGCCGTCCCAGGAGGATGAGGAAAAGGAAGATCTTAAACGAAATACAGGTATTTCTCTACCAAAGGTAGAGGCAAAGCCTAAAACTGGTAACTCTAATTATGAAGTTAACACTAAATCGAAAGATGAGCCACCTAGGAAAAATATAAAAGTACAAGTTCCTTTCGTGTATGAAACTCTAAATGCGTCTTATTTAAAAAGCAAAACCCCTTACCTCTCAAATGATTACTTCGACATCTGTTCTCTTGCTAAAACTGTGAAAACTCTGGTTCCCGTTACGGCAACACCAGATGTAGAATCTAACGATAAATCAGAGTTCAAACGTTATGTTCCACCTCTGATTTTCGAAAACATCATTTTTAAACTCGAAGAATCAATTGTGAGGGATAAGATTATTTTTGAAACCGAAAGAACTGTACTTTTATCCACTATAAACAAGCTCAAACAGAACAAAACCGAGTCATTATCCGAATCAGAGCGAGTTATAAAATCGAGATTGCAAAATTAACTTCTCAACTGTCCGCCTTGTCTGCAGGAGCTTTAAAAGGAAGAATGGCTAAGGAGAGTCCAGAGGATACTCCAATGAAGCCTGCCACTCCTGAAACCATATTGGTTGACTCGTCACCTATTTGTTTGGATAGTTCCTCGTGTAATGACACCAATGATAAGAATTTGAGCTAAAAAGATAAAGGTAAGGCAATTCAACCCGATTCAGTTCAAAGGAATCTTTTTCCAGTTTTTTATAATGCCTTTGCGGATGACTCCTCGTCCGCCTTTAATGGTGAAACCCCATTTGACTCTGCACGACGGTTTTCTAAGTTTATGAATTCCTCTGCTTGTGATGATGATGATGCTTCAATAATTGATTTTACTCCAAAGCTTGCTAGTCACACTCAATTTTTAGAAAAAATGCCCACACCGGTTATTTTTTGAAAAAGGAGAGTGTTCCAACTCTAAAACCATTTCCGAGACCATTTCTAAATCTAAATCTAAACGTCGGTCCAAGAAACGAGCTAAAACCGGTAAGAGTTCTAAAATACAACCATATTACTCAAGCTCCTTTGACAATAACTCTAATGTCATTTACGATAGAACGGGTCGGGGGAAAGCAGTTCAGAAAGAGTTGGTAGAGAAGAAGCCTAAGAAGACCAAGTCATTTAATTCGTTTTCGCACATTAGGAAAAACAATAACAATCATGGTTTTGCTTTAAATAACTCTGTTGAACATGGTTTTGAATTTCCGTTTAAACTTACTTTCGTTCGGCAATTGATTAAGATTTCTCGTGATTGTGTGTGTTGTTCAATGTGTGGAATGAATGATTTTGTCGAACATAAACATGCATCTGATTGGTTTGGTACATATCATGTGTTCAATTCCCGTCTATTCGTAATTCTTCTAAATCTAAAAAATGACCCAAATCTAAACGGGCCCCGAGAAAAGGTGTTGCACCTAACTCACAAGGACCTAATTACATATGGGTACCTAAAAACCCCTAAATTCTGTTTTGCAGTCCGGTCATGTGTGGTTTTTAGATTCCAGATGCTCCAAACACATGACTGGTAAATGGGAGCTGCTCACCAACTGCAAGGAGAAGTACTGCGGTGACGTACGATTTAGGAATGACAACGTAGCCCCGATCATGGGCTGTTAGGGTCAAAATCAGGTTGAATAGAAGTTCAAGGGTTAAACTGTTAATTAATCATTTTGAGCCTTTTATGTGTAACGGGCCATGGGCTTGAATGTCATGGGCCCATGGTATATAATGTTTTGTAAGCCTTAGTTATAGGAGAGTTGTCAATTTACACATTCAAACGTATTGTAATTCTCTCTGATTAATGAAAGTGAATTGGATGACCAATTGAAATCATACTGGTTGCATTCTACATATTGATTTCTACTGTTCGTTGCACTGATCTGGAACTCACAATTGGTATCAGAGCATACGGACGATTCGATTCAATGTGATAAAAGGTTTCTGGTAAGAATTTTATTCAAGTTTTCGACTGTGTTCTTGGCATTCAAACTCATATTTTGATTCTATGAAAATTGCTTATTCTCTCTTATTGCATTCCGTGAGTATCATCAGTATAATCGATTCTGCAATTTTTCATTGTCCAATTCGATCATCTTAGTTGGTTTTAAACAAAATCAATTTCACAAGTTTTTGGTCTCTGTTCTTGCAAAAATCAAAATTTTCTATCAAAAACTTGTTATTTGGCTTGAAAATTCGATTCGGGTATGGTTAGTATTGTGTTTTGTAGAGTTTCTAACCTTTCAGGAATGATTCTAAGCAACCCTAAACGATTTCCAATCGTCTTGGAAACCACAGCCGAACTTACCGGACACCACAGTCGTGGTTACCGGATCCCATCACTCTGTTACCGGGTAAGTTTTTTTATTGCTTTCACTTGTTACCGGGTATCTCCAAGTTACCGGGTAATCTATCACTTACCGGTTATTTACATACTTTCTGGACATCCATCCGAACAAGTTCCCGGTAAGTGTACACGGTAACCTCATTCGGTAACTGCCATTTCATCCGGTATGTTCTCTCACCCGGTAAGCGAGTTATTTGTTTCTAATTTTTATCGGTAAGTTCTTGATTTATTTGATTCATCCGGTAAGCTTGTCATCCGGTAGCATCCAGTCATCCGGTAAGCTCATCATCCGGTAAGTTCTCTCACCCGGTAAGCGAGTTATTTGTTTCTAATTTTTATCGGTAAGTTCTGGATTTTGTTGACTCATCCGGTAAACATGTTTCATCCGGTAACACTCAGTTATCCGGTAATCTGTATTTACCCAGATTCTTCTGCTGATTGAACAATTTCTCACACAATCTGATCCGGACACTTCAGATCAGACACCTTTATCTGGATTCCTATCCGGTAAGTTCAGTCTAGTCAATTTCTTACCAGTGTTAGCATAAATCACTCTTAGAACCTGCGTTAGGACACCACTCTTAGTACCTTGCGTTATGATCTCACTTTGAATCGAAACCATCGTCTGACGATCACATTAGTGCAACTTAAGATGTCTTCGTGCGACGCTCTCGCTATCGGCACCGACTCCAAGCCGCCTTACCTCTACCATGGTGAATACAGCCAGTGGCGAGATAGATTCTTGATCTTCATTGAGTCAAAGGATAACTTCGAGTTCATCTGGCGAGCTCTAACTGACGGGCCAATTCCTAAACCCGTGAAGACTATACCAGCAACTGAAGAAGGTGGAGAAGTTCGATATGAGGACAAGACATACGCAGAAATGACTGCGGACGAAAGAGGCATGCTTGAGGGCGAAAAGCATGCCAAGAGGTACCTTGTTCAGGCTCTACCTAACACGATCTACACTGCCATAGACAGCTACAAAGATACAGCAAAGGGCATGTGGGATCCTTAACCTGTGTTTACCCAGATTCTTCTGCTGATTTAACAATTTCTCACACAATCTGATCCGAACACTTCCAGATCAGACACCTTTATCTGGATTCCTATCCGGTAAGTTCAGTCTAGTCAATTTCTTACCAGTGTTAGCATAAATCACTCATAGAACCTGCGTTAGGACACCACTCTTAGTGCCTTGCGTTATGATCTCACTTTGAATCGAAACCATCGTCCGACGATCACATTAGTGCAACTTAAGATGTCTTCGTGCGACGCTCTCGCCATCGGCACCGACTCCAAGCTGCCTTGCCTCTACCAAGGTGAATACAGCCAGTGGCGAGATAGATTCTTGATCTTCATTGAGTCAAAGGATAACTTCGAGTTCATCTGGCGAGCTCTAACTGACGGGCCAGTTCCTAAACCCGTGAAGACTATACCAGTAACTGAAGAAGGTGGAGAAGTTCGTTATGAGGACAAGACATACGCAGAAATGACTGCGGACGAAAGAGGCATGCTTGAGGGCGAAAAGCATGCCAAGAGGTACCTTGTTCAGGCTCTACCTAACACGATCTACACTGCCATAGACAACTACAAAGATACAGCAAAGGGCATGTGGGATCAGGTGGAGAAAATGATGCGCGGGAGCAAAGTCGGGAACCAACTGAAAATCAACAGCTATATAACCATGTTTGATGGGTTTAAGCAATGCACCGACGAATCCCTCTCCCAGACCTATGAACGTTTTTGTCTCCTTCTCAACGAGCTACACAAAAACCACATCACTCGATCAAATACGGAAAATGCACTCAAGTTCCTTAACAACCTCTTGCCTGAATGGAAAGTATTCGCATCTCACGTCAAGCACAACCACTTGATGGAGAACATTGGCATACACGAACTCTATGAGATGCTTCTTCAGGACGAAGATGAAGTGATGGAGATTCTAAACGAGAAGAAATCTTCATCCAAGCCACCTGCTGATCCACTAGCTCTTATGTCTTCAAAACGAGGAAAATCTTCTGGCCGTCGTTCCAAACGTGCCCAAGAGCCAAGTGAATATGAGGAAGAAGAGGACAGTGATTCTGATCCTGAGTTAACAGCCATGAAGAAAGCAATGGCTCTGCTCTCCAAATCCTTCCAACAACAAAAGTTCTACAAGAAGCCCACATCCAATAATCAGCGCTATTCCACTTCCTCCAACAAGCGCCATGATTATCAGGATAAGTAAGAAGGCAAGAAGAAGTCCGATGAGCACATACAACCTAACAAGAAGGAGAAGACCAAGAAAGAGGATCACAAGCCCAAGACAAAGAAGGACGAACCTGTTACTTGCTACAACTACGGGAAGTTGGCTCATTTTGCCAATGACTGTAGACAACCTGTCGTGAAGAATGCACACTATTACAAGGCAAAACTCGCATTGGCTGAACAAAAGGAAGTAGGAGAAGCTCTATTTGTGGAAGATCACTATTGGCTGGGTCGTTCTGATGTCGAAAGTGATTTTGAAGATGCCGACGCTTTCATGCGCTACCACTCTCCTCTAGAAGAAAAGACAAAGTTGTGACAGGTATGTGAACCCATCTATCAAGATTTTTATAACCGAACACAGCCTCTTGTTGAACGGATAGATTTCTATAAGGCCACCGCTAATGATCAACTACTTGAAATTAAGTCATTAACTGAAAAGCTAGATGTTCAAAAGCGGATAACTGAGAAACACAAGTCCGAAAATGCTAATTTAAAAGACAAATGCAAAAATCTTTCAATAGCACCTAAGGACTTAAGGGCCAAAATATATGAACTACAGTCACAACTAGATCAGTGTGAGAATGAGAAAGCAGAAATTGTGTATCAATGCTCTGCTCTTCAAATTCAGCACAAGGAGTTTGTCACTAAAATAATTGATCTTGAAACCAAACTCCACAAAAGAGGTCAAACTGAACTGACCATTCACATGAATAAACCCAAGGAATTCACTTACTTTAACAAGGAATGGGGAATCGGATACGATAACCCACAATACTTGAAAAAGGGTATATTCAAAAGACCTACACTGTATGACTTTGGTTGTCTTGGAATAGACAAAAAGTATCCAGAATATGGGATAAAATGGACTGCTCCTCTTGAACCTGAAAAAGAAGAGGAAACTGAGGAATATAAGTGCAAACACACTACTAAAATGCAACTTCCTTTCTGCTACTAGCCCACAAACTATTATTATGAGAAAAATCCAATGAAATACCTCTCGAATCACTATTTTGACTGCTATAAGGTTGTGACGCCCAAGGATACCTCCAAAAAGGATGAGGTCAAAGCAACCGAACCCAAGACTGAGACGGATGAGTTCAAACTCTATGTTCCCCCTCTCGTCTTGGAAGCAAAAATAGTCGAGTTAGAAGAGTCACTCGAGAAGGAAAGGTCTTGTTTTCAAAAGGAAAAGCAAGCGCTTATCACAGAACTTGAGAAACATAAATCCGAGAAAACCGAAGCTGTAACACCCTAAAATTTGGAACGAGCAACTAACTTTAAAATTCAATAATCAACCAAAATAGATAAATTCAATTCTACAATTTATTCCTCAAAATACCTTGGAATTAAAAACATTATAATTCCCCAAAAAAAACAACCTAAACGGGTGTCACTTAACACAACACAAGTTGCTAGTCCAAACAAGTGCGGAAGACTTCACTAAACACTTCACCTCTCGTGCACACTACTAGCACCCGCCACTTCATAATGTTGCTAGAGTTACCCCAACCTGAGCCTGTTGCACATGCCGACAAATAAAAAGGGTTAGGCTTACGCCTAGTGAGTTCAAGCATTTTATCATGACTACATAAAAATCATAAATCGGAAGGTTGTGGTTTTAGTCATGATTTAGATAAATCTTTGGTTGAAAGTTGCGACAAAGATTATTATTTCCAAAGGGTTTCCCAAGCGGGCATAAATGACTCAATTTCCAACGTACACAAAATCTAGGAGAAAGGTTCCCAAAGTGTATAAAACGTTTTCTAAAATGAATTCCAACTCCAACTCACTCAAAACATGTTTAGACGTAAATATCCCAAGAATTATAAACATGGACAAAATTCCAATATTTAAAACATCCAAATAAATGAGGCATAAAAACTCTGTCAATGAACCATGAAGACATTTCATATAAATAAAGTACGTCACAAAAAATATGGATAAAAGTAACTACCCAAATACAACACCTTTCGGTGATGGGGGACACCCGATTCCATCGAAAGTGACGGGCACACAAAGTCAAGTCACTCGCGATGTTACTGGATTACACCTCAAGTCCCGACCTTAGTTCCCATGCCATAAAGACATCACAACCTCAAGCCCCGGTCATTACTTCCATGCCATAAAGACATCATCAGACCAAAATAAATTGCCTTTATTGCATACCCCGTAGAGTTACACCTCAAGGACATACAGGGCACCTTAGTGCATATCCAGTCTAGACGAGTTACACCTCAAGGACTTCAATGTCCCTTATTGCCTACTCGCTAGTGGCCCCCACGACCTACGCATATAATCATACGTCCCCATAGTCCTCTCCTCGTGCACAAAGAGATAGACCATCAAATAAAGACTGACTCACTTGCCTATGGATCCAATGCAAAACAGTCTACCAAAACATGCTCAACCCGGAATGACAAAACACCTAAGCATGCAAATATCAATAATGTGCAATAAAATGCATCTAAACATCAGTTAGGTAAACAAGTATCACAAAGCCGTTATTAACACAAAACCTGACACGGTTAAGCAAAAAGGGTTTTCCTAAAAGGACTCACACCTTTACAATTCTCAAAATAACTCTTGACACTAAATCGGGTGTTTCCCACATGGTTTATAAAATCAATTTACGTACATGATTAAACCGTCAAATAAACCTCATTTTGAGTAATTAACCTTTTAAAGACAAAATATGATTTCTAACCATCCAAATATTCAAAAGCCTCAAATATGGGTGTTTTACACATTTATGAAGATAAACATTTCAAAAGAGTTAAATTATCCAAATAACTCAACCACGTATATTTTCAAATAAAACACACAAATGTTTGGAAAATACTCATTTTGGCATGTACAAAGTTTTCGCAAAGTAACTTGAACTCACATTGCTAGATTTAAGCTAAATCTAGAGTTCTCCAAACGTAAGCTCCTTTGAAGAAGTTTGCATCCTCAAGCCAAAACCTCTAAAAACCACTCAGGTTTTGATGAAAACCTAGAAAACCCCAAAATCTCTAGTGATGTGGATGAAACTTGTTCTTGCATCAATGAATGAAACCACTAGCATAAAATGGAGAAGGAACACATTAATCTCCATGAAAAAGCCCTAAAATCAGTTAGGGTTTGTGAGAGAAAGAGGGAAAACGATTTGGAGAGAAGAGAAGAGATTTGAGAGACTTACCACCACCCAAACACCCTTGAATATTCCTATGAACTTCAAAACTCTTTCTAGATCCGTGAATAGCTCTCAAAATCGGAACCATAGCAACTTGAATCGCCAAAATCGGAGTTGAAATGAGAGAGATATGAAGAAATGAAGTTTTGGGCTAAAAATCTCGTATTTATGCTCCAGGTACCCGACGGCTAAAGTGACGTGCGAGAGTGACACAAGTGTCACTTTCGCTGGGCACTCTCGCCGTGGTCAAATAGCTCTCGGTACAAAACCGGCGAGAGTGACACGCGAGAGTGACACAAGTGTCACTTTCGCTGGTCACTTTAGCCGAGATTGTACCAAAAGTTGTTTTGGCCATAACTTCTTCGTTTTAACTCCATTTTCGCTCCGGAAAGGCCCGTTGGACTCGTATTTGAATTCTTCATCCAACAAAACTATAAAATTTAGGATTTAATCCAAAATCCTATTTTTCTTAAAGATCGGTTCCACACTGATTCGAAATTGTGCTTATCCAAAAATTACGGGTGTTACAATCCTCCCAACCTTATAAGGATTTCGTCCTCGAAATCTATATCCTTTACAACCCAAGGTTAACTGACTCAATGTCGACATCAATTCTTAACTGAAGTCAAATTTCCCCCACACAGTCTAATAAGACCATTCTTCGAACGATTTCCTACCAGCAAAACCCCTCCAAGTACATTGTACTTATGTCCGGAAGAACACCCTAACCACTGGAATAACTTCTAGTTAGACGACTTCGGTTGTCTCCCAACCTTAGAATGTTCCATAATTCTTGATTTCAGTTTTAGACTCTAATTCACCCCAAGGTTTATTCACTAACGAATCCAACTGAATCATCAATTTCGATCATTCCTACCATTAACTGCCGATTAACTCCAACGAGTTCTAATAGACTCCCAAAGTTCATCTCAAATGAATCATCAAACCGACAGGTTCATTAACCACACACGAAGGTCATTCCACCAAAACCATTCATCACAAAAGGGCATCTCATGGTTACTACTACCATCACTATCATTCTTTTAAAATCGGCTACAATTCCCCGATTACACTAATGGTGTTTGGCCTTAAGCCCCAAAATTTGATACCTAAATATACCCCATACCTCAAATAGGTTACTGCGCATTTATTCTCTTAATTACAAAGGGCATCATCCCCTTAACCGATACCATTCGGCCTACAACACCAACACGCGTGGAATACCCAACCTTCCACCGTCGGCGTGTCACACGCACTCGTTCTTAACTGGGTTACTTAACCTTTCCAAGGTCCTAAGGAGTTCAAGGTTTTCAAGTGCGTTATTCAATAAATATGCCAATTAATCAGACTTTTCACAATATTTTCAATGCAAGGATTTTCATATCAAATACACCGTACACAAATAAAACTACTATCGTCAAATTGGTAGTTAGCTAAAAACGGACACGCTCGTCCCACATGTGAAAATCATGCTGAAAATTATTTCATTGCAGTTCAGGTTATTCACAAAACGCAAAAGCGTAATAAACAACTTCTTTAAAATTAACCGCCATGGTTCTAGTATGGATTGACTCATGACATGCACGTAAAGTAACTGCCCGACTTTGAACATGGTGTAACAAAAGGCGTGCACGTATTTCAAAAGAAGTCCAAACGACATTTGACTCCAAAATTTCTTTTCCAACCATAAGATGGCATGGAACAAGATTTACCAATCAAATTCGTGCGCGTCAGTTTATTATACAAAACAAGGAAATGATTCCTAATTACACCTCAGTCAAAACACAAAACGACCTGTGTAAGCTCCAAATTTAAAGACAAAACCGATCCGTTTCCATTAATTGAAAATATCGACTAGAACATCATGAGAAAATTTCAAGTTGGGGTAGACATGCAAACTTGTAACACTTCTTAGAAATTTCCTTGAAATGAAATAACATGCACCAATTAACTCACACCAAAATTTCAAAAGATGGGGTTCTTTAAATTAGTTTCCAAAATTTCCTCAAATGGTCACATAACGACACACGAGCAAAATGTATTTGACAAAACTGCACAAAACAATGTATTTTCCAAAAACTAGGAGGAAACAGGTGCTATTAAATGGTGGACACCAAAAAGGGTCAAACCGACTTCAAATCTCGAATTTCACTAACGGTGCGCGTCAATGTTCAAAACATAAGAAATTATACGCACCATAGTTTTATACAAACAATTTTCTAAAATATGCATCACGAAGTATTTCCTCAAGGTTTCATACTTGGAACATAAAATGTCAAAATGTCGGTGCTTAAAATGTATTTGTAAAAGATATACTCAAAATACACATTTGCTCCAAACCAAAAAGGTTTTCAATTTTCCAAAATATTCGGCAATTCAAAATTGACCAAAGTCAAGGACTCGTGCTTTCGCGTATTTCAAATATCGCGTATCGTAAACCACCCGTGATCCCCAAACCATTAAAACATACTTTGACCAAATAGCCTTTCATTTAAACAAGGAATAAAGGAAACATTTTCATGCATGACTCGTTTATCAAAGTACTAAGAAACAATGGTTACCAAGCTATGCATACCCCTAAGTCGATGTAACGCCTTTACATAAAATGATAATAAAACATTTAACTGACCGAAAGCGCACCAAGCAAATTATTGTGAAATGTCACCCAAAATGTTCTTTCATGCATCACTTAAGCCGCGCATAAATCAATCCATACACTGAACTATATGCAACGAAATACTTAGTAACACAAACCTTTTGCAAGAAAAGTTACGCAACACTAGAGTTCCCAACTCATTTCTTTTTAGTCGCCTTATGGCATAAAATTAATTTTTCTCAACAAAACTCGAGTGGGACCAAATGCCCAACTTAACTCATAAATTTTCACATAATTAAGTAGAGTATGCACATTATAAAATTGTACTCACGCGACCCAAAACGTCGTTCAACAAAACTCCATGAACTTCAATGGACTCAATGACTCCAAGTCAATAAAATAGCACCAACGTTGTGCTTCCAAAGCCAAATTGCTATAAGCAAGATCATGAATGAGACGCCAAAATTCCAAAAATCCCTTTCCATGGTAATACCATATAAACAACATTATTTAACAACTCACCTTAAACAAATTCCCAAAATAACTTTACATAGACATAATGGAAAATAACTTTCTGTCCAAACTCTAACATATGTGGAGGAGATCCAATGTTAAAGTCACAAGCCGTAGTTATTGCCCAACATCTTAAACATCGTAAAATATGATTATCATTATATCCAAAACAAATGTTGAACAATGTTGATCCAAACCCTCAGTGATTTGAT
This sequence comes from Saussurea involucrata, assembly GCA_033807775.1. Classification (NCBI taxonomy): domain Eukaryota; kingdom Viridiplantae; phylum Streptophyta; class Magnoliopsida; order Asterales; family Asteraceae; genus Saussurea; species Saussurea involucrata. The sequence continues at coordinate 26,685,851 of CM066312.1, forward strand.
AATGACCCTATCTTAAATACTTAGTGAAAATTGTAAGTAAACAATATGTATCAGAGTTTCACTATCGCTGATAAGTACTAAGATCTTACAGTACTGCTGATAGGAACTCTCGCACTTTTAGATTAAACATTCAGCGAACACTGTTCACCATATCGCTGAGTCTGTTCAGTTCTTATGGTGATCACTGATAAGTTAGTTGTTTACTTATGATCCCTGAAGACAAGATTCACGTCAACAAAGGTTCTACGCTGAAGTCGAAGATCAAGCTCAAGAACCAGCGACAAGTCTCCTAATGAACTGATGCGGATCAGCGAAGACTCAGATTTGTCCAATCAACGTGAAGTGTCAAGTACAAGACTTCAGCTATCGCTGAACTTTATCATCTGCTGAATAGTAAATGATAATCGCTGAATCAACGAAAGCTGATCATGAAGTCCTCCGTACAAAGTACTTTTGTCTTAACCTCCCTTGCACGCCACCGTACGAAATGTCAGAAAAGAACCTCCGAAAATCTGAAATCGTACAACTACTCTGATACTACACTGTTCATTCATGCGGCTACTAAGGTTGTCAACAAAGGTCAATGACATGCAACCAATCCGCTGATGACACGTGTAAAGTGTATACTGAATTGCATTAAATGCATGCAGTATATAAAGAGATGAACTCACTTCATTTGAAGCAACTTGCTAACTCTGGACAAGTTCAAATCTCTCAAGATAGGATTTTATTAGTAATCTCCTTATCTTTCTTAGTGCAAGAAAACCTTAGTGTTCCAACTTGTTTAGATTTAGGTTTATCCTTAATCTTGTTTCCGCAACAAGCTGTAAATTGTTAATGATTTATCAATAAACAATTTAGAAAAGTAAAATAGTGTGTTTGTATTCAACCCCCCCCCCCCTTCTACAAACTTGTTTAAGCCTTTCGGGACCAACAAGTGGTATCAGAGCGGATTTGTTTAATCTCATAAACAAGATCTAATCTAAGATATTTCTCTTCCTTGCTATTATCTGAAAATGGCCAACTCAAACTCAAACACTCACTATATTGACAATGGTTCTCTTGCAAAACCCCCTAGATTTTCCAGAGACAACTTCAACTTATGGAAAAATAGGATGACACTCTTCTTAGAAGGTGTAGACCCTACTATACCTTACTATCTTGAAAACGGTCCACACATCCCTGTAACGATTGATCCTACCGTTCCAGCCACTGCAACTAGAGCTGCTATTCCAGAAAGACTGATTCCAAAGGAAATCCATCATTGGACCGATGAAGACAAGAAGAAAGTGGCTATAGATACAAAAGCCAGATCCATACTATCCATGGCCCTTCCTGACGAAGTCTACCATTCCGTCATGAACCTGAAATCCTCAAAAGCCATGTGGGACACAATATGTGTTCAGTATGAAGGAACGTCTGAAGTCCAGGATTCAAGAAAGATCAACCTGGTAAGACAATACGAAAGTTTCATCTCTGGTAAGAATGAAACTCTCTCTGAATTACATCAACGTTTTAATTGCTTAATTATAGATCTTAAAACGGTTGGTAAGGAATATTCTAACTTTGAAGTTCTGACAAAGTTTTTAGAATGTTTACCTGAAAGCTGGGACAATTATTCCATGTGTCTCAAGCTGTCAAATGATCTAAGATCAATGACACTTGCTACCTTATATGGCACATTGCTGAATCATGAGCAATCTAGCCATCTTAAGAAGAATCTTGTAAAAGATTCCAAAAGCACCCCTGTTGCTTTAATCTCAGAGGAACCTTCTACTCAGCGACCCGTGGTCACTATCACTGAGTTAGAAAGTAACTCTGAAAGGTCATCAGATTCTGATTCTTCAGATGATGAATCCTTGGCTCTCCTAACTAAAAAGTTCAGGAGATTCGCCAAGAAGAAATTGTTTTGAAAGAACAAAACTCTTTCTATAGCTGACAAGCCTAAGTCATCAGCTTTTGTTGATAAGGCTACTGCTACTTGTTTTAACTGTGAAAAGACAGGTCATTTCGCTAACGAGTGCAGGTCAAAGAAAATCATGAGACCTTCAGCCTTTACAAAGAAATCCTTTGTTCCAAGGAATAAAGACGACAAATACTTAAAGCTGAAGGAGAAGTATGCAAAGCTGAAAAGCTTTAAGAAGAAAGGAAAAGGCCTGATGGCTGACTATGATTGGGCTGCTTCTGATGAAGAAGCCTCATCATCTGATTCTGAAGATGATGAAGCAAATCAATGTCTCATGGCCAAGATTGAAGAAGAGGAAGAAAGTTCAGACATTCCCTCCACTTCAACATCTGCCATTCAGGTATCACCCTCCTTCTTTACCAATATTGTAAATATTGATGAAGCTGATAGTCTCCGTAAAATCGAACTACTGACTAGAAGTTTATACGAAGCCATGAACGGCAAAGCTGTGGTTGAAAACCAAAATCTTGATCTCGCTGAAAAGCTTAAAAATTGCCACCTTCAAATAGAAAAGCTTTCTAAATTTGAAGAAGATTTTAAAGATCAAGTCCATTTAAATCAGCTAGTCAAAATCGAACGAGCGGAAGCTATCGCTGCATTAAAAGCTGAACAAGCTACTGTTGAAGGATGGTGTAATTCTTCAACAAAGATCACTGAGATAATTAAGGCTCAGATTCCTCTGAGTGATAAACGTGGTCTGGGTTATAAATATGATACTCCAATTCCAACCACTGAACGTTCAATGCTTAAATTTGGAACGTTCGTATCCTCAGTAGCTGACACTTCTTCATCTCAGTACTCCTCGTCGATTACACCAATCCCTGAGGAAACTCCTACCTCCTCAAAAGGTAAGGAGAAAATGGTTTATTCAAAACCTACCTCTGTCTCTAAAGATAAAGGTAAAGGAATTGTAATTTATCAAAATCCTCAGAAGGGTACTTTAGTACCTAAGCTGAATGCTTCCAAAGCCTTAGTGATTCATTCATCTGGTTCTAGAAATCAGACCTCTGGATCAGTTCAGCGACCTACTCCTAGACTCAGAGTAGATGTCCTTGGTAAGAAATCTGAAGAACTGAATGTTCGTCCTATTTCAAAAACCAATAGTGTACTTGGTGCTGGCACTTCAAATTCCAAATTAAAAGCTCAGCACACAAGTGGTCCTAGAACTAATTTTAGTTATAGGAAATGTTATCACTGTGGACTTACCGATCATATTGCAAGTAAGTGTCCCACAGCCACCAAAGCTGATAAGATAGCTAAGGTGAAGATAGCACCCAAGAAGACCAAACCAGTTGCAAGTCAGGTCAAGGTGACTCCTACCGCTGAGGTCAAGAAATTGACCAAAGTGAAGAAAGACAAAGCTGAATCTTCAAATGCTGCGAAGACTGCTGAACCCATTCCAACCACTTCCACTGACAAACGCGTATACATGGTGAAGTGGGTACCCAAGCAAAACTAATCTTCCTTTGTATTGCAGGTTAAGAAGGGTATCTGGTATCTCGATAGCGGATGCTCTAGACACATGACTGGAAAGAAAAGCCTGCTCGCTGAATACAAGGAAGAGAAGGGTCCCTCTGTGACTTTCGGTGGAAATGGAAAAGGACACACCCGAGGGTATGGTGTACTTTCAAATGGTACAACATCCTTCAGAAGAGTCGCATATGTTGAAGGGCTGAAGCATAATCTTCTGAGCATCAGTCAGCTTTGCGACATGGATAACAAAGTGATTTTCACTAAGGAATCTTGCTTTGTCTCTGACAAAAAGGAGAAGATAGCTCTCAGCGGTTATCGTTTGGAAAATGTTTACGTTATAAACATGGACTCAACAACCACTGAGAACTCCTGTTTCTTCTCAAAGGCATCTTCTGATGTCAACTAGCTATGGCACAAGAGGCTTTCACATCTCAACTTCAAGACACTGAATACTCTTTCATCCAAAGAGTTAGTCACTGGTCTACCTCAACATTCATACGCCAAAGAATCCTTATGTTCAGCGTGTGAAAAAGGGAAGCAGACCAAGGCAAGCTTTAAGTCCAAGCAAGTTTCCTCAGTGTCATCTCCTCTTCAACTACTCCATATGGATTTGTTTGGCCCCGTTAACAAACAATCCATCGCTGGAAAGAAATATACGCTGGTCATAGTTGATGAATTCTCTCGTTACACATGGGTAATGTTTCTCCGTTCTAAGAGTGACACCCCTGAAGAACTCATCACCTTTGTTCGGAAGATGGAAACTCTGAACAATATGACTGTTCGCTCAATAAGGAGTGATCATGGAACTGAATTCAAAAACAGTTCTCTTGATTCCTTCCTTGAGAGCAAGGGTATTTCTCACAACTTTTTGTCAGTGAGAACACCACAACAAAACGGAGTCGCTAAAAGAAGAAATAGAACAATTATTGAAGCTGCACGTTCAATGCTCAGCGATTCTCACCTGCCTACTCAGTTTTGGGCAGAAGCTGTCAACACGGCTTGTTTTACGCAAAACAGGTCGCTGATAGTCAAAAGATTCAAAAAGACAGCCTATGAACTTTTTCATGGAAGAAAGCCTTCAATCAGCTTTCTTCACATCTTTGGTTTTCAGTGTTTCATACTGAACAACAGAGATGCCCTTGGAAAGTTTGATCCTAAGGCTGATGATGGAATCTTTCTTGGATACTCCTCAGTTTCCAAAGCCTTCAGAGTCTTCAACCGAAGAAGACAAACTGTAGAAGAAACTATTCACGTCACGTTTGACGAATCCCGTTCAGCGAACTCTAAACCGAACGCTGATACAGAAGAACTGAATCAATGGATGTTTTCTCATCTTTGTGATTCAGAAGATGTTCCCACTACTCATACTCATACAACTGAAAATGATGGCCCTACTATCATTCCCAATATGCAGAATAGTGAAGCTGAAACATCTTGGGTCTCAGCTGTTCCTATAAACACTATACCCGCAGTTGATCCAAATGTCTCAGAAATTCCATCTATTTCTCAGCAATCAGTGAATGAAGTGACAAATGCAAGCATTCCTCTCTTAGCTGATTATCCAGAAGTAGCTGAAGCCTCATCTTCAGTTTCTCCAGTTCAGACTGAGTCAGCGACGCATGCTCCGGCTCAGCGATGGACTGTAAATCACCCAATCGATCAAATTCTTGGTGATCCCAACGCTGGTATTCAGACTCGTAGAAGTGCAGGTAATATTTGTTTATTTGTTAACTTTATTTCTCTAACTGAACCAAAGAAAATAGATGATGCCCTCAGAGATCCAAACTGGGTCAGCGCTATGCAAGAAGAGCTGACTGAATTCGAAAGAAACAAAGTTTGGAAACTTGTTCGGAGACCAACTGACAAAACAGTGATAGGCACTAAGTGGGTCTATCGAAACAAGTTGGACGAACATGGTACTGTAACTCGCAACAAAGCTCGACTTGTTGCTCAGGGATACAGACAAGAGGAAGGTATAGATTATGACGAAACCTTTGCTCCAGTAGCAAGACTTGAATCTATTCGTCTTTTCTTAGCATATGTTGTACACAAAAACTTCACTGTACATCAAATGGATGTTAAGTCAGCATTTCTAAATGGAAAGCTAAATGAAGAAGTTTATGTGGAACAACCTCCAGGATTCTCAGATCCTAAGCGTCCAGGTTATGTTTATAAGCTGGATAAGGCACTTTATGGCTTGAAGCAAGCTCCTCGTGCATGGTATGACACTCTTTCTACTTATCTCCACCTTGAAAAATTTGAGAAAGGTAAGATTGACAAAACTTTGTTTTTTAGAAAAATAAAAGGTCATATCATTTTAGTTCAAATATATGTTGATGACATTATATTTGGTTTTACTAACCCTGAGCTTTGTACTCGTTTCGCTGATAGAATGAAAGATGAATATAAAATGAGTATGATGGGTGAACTAACATATTTCCTTGGTCTTCAGATTAAGCAAACTGAAAAAGGAACTTTTATAAATCAGGGAAAGTATGTTAAAGATATGCTGAAAAATTTCGACTTAACTGAAAGTTCAGCTATGAAAACCCCTATGGCACCACCGCTGATACTTGATAAGGACACAAAGGGTGTTCCTGTCAATGTCACGCTGTACCGTGGGATGATTGGCTCACTACTGTATCTTACAGCTAGCCGACCCGATATTATGTTTGCAACATGTCTGTGCGCACGATATCAAGCTGAACCTAAGATATCTCATATGAAAGCTGTAAAGCGAATCTTTCGATATCTTAAGGGTACAGCGAATCTAGGTCTTTGGTATCCCAAAGATTCAGGATTCGATCTAACCGCCTATTCAGACAGTGATTTTGCAGGTTGCAAAATGGATAGGAAAAGCACCACAGGAGGATGTCAGCTCCTGGGTGGAAAGCTGGTAAGTTGGACAAGTAAGAAGCAAAACTCAGTGTCCACTTCCACAGCTGAAGCTGAGTATGTAGCCGTTGGAAGCTGCTGTTCTCAAGTCTTGTGGATGAGAAATCAACTACTAGACTATGATCTTCAGCTCTCCAAAATTCCAATCTATTGCGACAGCACAAGTGCCATCGCTATAGCAAACAATCCAGTGCTACACTCAAAGACAAAACACATAGAAATCAGATATCATTTTATCAGAGATCATGTTATGAATGGTGATATAGAACTTCATTTTATCCCAACTGATTATCAGTTAGCTGATTTGTTTACCAAACCTCTTGATGAGACAAGATTCAACTTTCTCATCAGCGAGCTTGGAATGCTGAACTTTGAAGGATAAATCTTCAGCGGTTCACATTTAATCAGCGATACGTTTATACATTCTTGTATAGGCTCTGGATAAAATAAACTTGTACAATCCATTTCATCATCTTCTCTCTGAATAAATTGGGTTAAACTGATATCAAGGTATGTTTTCTCTGACAAAACGCATGAAAATGCAAGATTTCAAATTCTTTCATCGCTGAATATCTCTTCCTTAAACAGCGATATTTTGAAATTTCTTAAAACCCTCACTGATATTTCTATTCAGTGCTTCATATTTTCCAAAGAGTCCCTGAGTTTTTTTTTCAAAACCTCAGAGACAACGAAAGAATGTGAAAGGACAGTTGTGACGTCATTGCAACGGATAACACCAGGCACGCTCTTTTTCTGACACACGTTTGCACGTTTCGTTGTCTATCCAATCAAATGCAAACACGTGTCCGTGTCATGATGAAAAACTTTCCCGCTCAAGTTTTTCTCTCTCTACTCTCTTCCTATATAAACACTCTCAAAGTTTATATTTGTCTTTTACGCGAATCAATCTTTCTCCGCAAGAAAAGAACACTGTTGCATTTTGTGCTCTCAATCAACAAGAACTGTTCATCATCTTCTTCATCAAACTCAAGGTTAATATGTTCTTATCTATTATCAAATGCGAATAACTTGTTTTCGATCTTATCATTGTTTTACACAAGATCAAACAAAAGAACTCAAAAATAAAATCATTTTCTTTCATGGTTTTATAAACACAACCATTTCATGGTTGTTCTTCAAGTTTTAAATCTAAAATCTTAAACTTGTTCTTCTTTCGTATCCATTTTTTTAAAACTGGAATACAAGGCTTATAGGTGTTATATTCGTTTTTTTTTTAAAAAAAACAAGAAAAAACCCTAATCTTCATTAAGACTTTTTGTCTGAATGAAATGGACAAAATTCGAAAAATCTTAATGGAAATTTTCTTTCCACATTAAGATATTTCTTATTTGTTAACATCTTTGGTTGAACTGATAATACAGTGAAATGGCAACTTCAAAGCTGAATGTTACCGCTGAGTCCATCTCCGCTGATTCTGAGGAACTGGAAATCACCAAAGCTCCTCAGGTTAAGTTTGAGCTGGATCAACTAGACTGGACAAAGGCAAACAACCTTTCAGCGCTTCTCGAGTTTCCTCCTCGGAAGCAGGTATCCCATCTAGACGACGCTGTAAATTTTTTGAAGAATAGCCCCATCTACACAGCACTGACAATCACACCTCCTGCCAGTCAGCGTCTATTATCCCAATTCTGGTATTCTGCCAGACACACCGACCTACCCTCAGCCAAAGATCCATCTAAAACCATCGACTGCATACTCAGCGATACTGAGTATGGCACCATCAAGATAACCCCCGCAATAATCCGCAAAGCTCTGAAATTCCCTAACGCTACCTCAGAAAATCCTTTCATTCCATTTCCTGACCACAAGAAGCACGCTGACAGGGAAGAAATCATTGCTTTCCTTGATGCGATGGGTTACATCTGGGAGACTGGAAGAGACAAGCTACCTGAGAAGAAGCTGACGCTGATAAAGAAATCCAAGATGCCCAGCGAGATGAACTTCATCTTCGCTCACCTGATCAGCTGCATGACAGCGAAATCCGGATCTTCTGATCAAGCCGCTCAACCTCAGCAGGCCATGGGTTACGCACTGCTGAAAGGTCTCAACATTGACTGGGCCTCCATCATCTATGAAGACCTCATTCAACGTGTTGATTCTGCCGCTGACCGACCAGCATGGGTTCCTTACCCGCAATTCATCAGCGCCATCTTTCAATATGGCCTGAAGGACAGCTATCCTGAAGAGGGTGATATGAAACTCTCTCAGATTGGCCCTAAAGTTCTCGACTTCAAGCCTGTCGCCAACGAGGTACGTCTCTCTACCCTTCTCACTCTACTTAATTCTCCACTTTCTGTGGCTCCTTCAGCGACTATACCCCTCGCTGATTCCCAGGCCACAAAATCCATTCCTTCTAAGAAAAGGAAACAATCTCTTACCCCTCTTGATTCCAAAAGGATCAAGAAAACCAAGGAGCAACCCCAGCAACTCCATGCTGAAGACTCCTCAGCTCATTCTGAAGAGCTGAAGGAAAGTTTCGTGGTACGCTCTGCCACTCCAATTCAAGCCATCCCTTCTAAACCTACTTCAGCGTCCTTAAACACTGAGGTTAGAACTTTGGAATCTACCCAACCTTCGTCAGTCTCTCAAAAGACTGATGAAGTACTTCTCAGCGAATCCAACGCTGAACTTGAAACCCAACCCCAATTCTTATCCTTCGCTCCTCCCTCTACTTCTTTGGACACTCCTCCAGTCAAAACTGGAGATGCCATCATTCAAGAAGCCGTTGAAGCTTCTCAGCGAATGACGAAGAAAGGACCTGCAGAGATCTCCATCCCTCACGGAACTTTTGAGGGAGATATGGAACACTATGGAGGGACTCGAAACTTTGATGAGTTCGTCAACGCTCCTGCAGGTACAGATCCCACCTTAAACACTGTAACTAAACCTGAAACTTCTGAGCTTTCCTTTGTTCACAAGTACTTATATGTTACAGGTCCTTATTTGGGAGACATCAACCAGTCTCTGAAGTCTATGGAGATGAAACTTACGGATCTCACCACCGGTCTATCAAATAACTCTACAGCTGTAACAAACGCTGGAGAGAATCTGACGAAGCTGACTACTGTGGTGGAAAAGAAGGCCTCCTCTGATGACATCAAAGACCTTGATAAAACTCTCGCCGACTTTGCCAAAGTGCTCTCCGACATCTACACTGACTACACCAACCTCAAATCATCAGTTTCCACCATTTCCAGCGAGGTTACAACGCTGAAGAAATCGGTTGGTACACTCGAAGGTGATATGTCAGTGGTCAAGACCGACTTGGGCTCAGTGAAGACCGATCTTAGTTCTGTCAAGACAATGATCGAGACGCTGGTGAACAAGGCAAATAATCCAGCTCCTGCTCCGGCCCCTGCACCTGTTTTGGACTCATTCACCGCAGAGGATCGCCAAGAGCTGAAGAAAATCACGCCTGCTATTTCTGGCCTAGAAGACAGAATAGCTAAGCTTGAAGGTTGTGTGAAAGTCTCTGGCCCAGAAGACAGAGACAACACCAATGCTGAATCTACCCATTCCTCCCCCGCCCATCATGAGAAAGAGGGGGAGAAGAGCGCTGAACAGGAGAAGAGCGCTGAAGATCAAAATAAGAGCGCTGAAGACCTTTCCCATGATGAATCTATCAGGGGAGAGGGTAATGAAGATCGGATTACTGGACCTCAGGGAGATGAAAACCCTGAGGGAACCGAGAACCTCGCCTCTGTATCTGAGGGGGAGCAACTCGAAGAAGATGCTGAGGAATCCGAAGCAGAAGAAGACGAAGACATCGACATCCCTGAAGCTGAACCATCCTCCTCTCCAAGGAACGATGATGATGATGATGAAGATGACGATGATTTCTTTGTTGTCAAACCTGCTCCTCGAACCAAAGCTCTTAAAGGTATTTCAATAAAAGAACCTTCAGGGGAGAAGACAAAGACAAAGCACTCAGCCCCTGGCGCTGAGAAAAGCAAAGACAAAGGCATCGCTGAAGATGATAATCTAGCGATCCTACTTGCAAAGCCGATTTTTCAGGTACACTAAACTTATTTTTCCTTCCCTGATCATCTCTGAAAAATCAGTTATCCATTCCACAAACACCATACACATCCACATTTTTTTTCTATCTTTTCTACCCAAGTTCTTCTACCCAGTTCTTATTTGTAAGATCGCTGCGTTTCAGCTAGTCCTCTCCCCTGTTTGAAGATATCGCTGAAAGATCTTCTATTGCGACTTCACCAATAATTCCAGCTACCGCTGAAGACATAATCCCAGTCTTAGATTTAATCTCTGAGACTGATGAATCAGAAGAACAACCTCTCTCGCACAGAAACAGACCTTCCTCAGTTCCTCAAAAGAGGAGAGAAGAAATGATAAAGCGATTCGAGGATCGGCGAATCATCCTAAGGCGCGATCAACTACCTTCAGTTCCTCCTAAGTTCAGAATTTCAAAAGCTGAATACCAGGATCATCTCAGAGCTGAACGCCTCATCGCTGAAAGGAAGGAAGCTGAAGATAAAGACAGAGAATACGCCATCAAGCTCACTCAAGAATCTGTCAAAGACCCCAAGCTAAAGCGTATTCCCATTCAAATCCAACGAAAGCTTTGGGAACAAGCCCAGAAGATCGTGGAAAAGAAAGCTGAAGTTTCTCAGACCACCCTGATCTGGTGTAAAGAGAAAATCCACTTCAGATATCGTCCAGCGAAGATCAACAAGGTATTCATCTCTGGAAGAACCTCCATCGGAGTACCTATTGTTGACATCAAACTGTTCAGAGAAGATGACTCATCTGATACCTTTCGTGCTGACACTGTAAAAAGGTATGGTCTCTCTGAATGGCTGGAGATGAGGTTAGCTATCCAACCATCAAAATCTAAGTACAAGGATCATTTCGAAAAGCTGATAAACAGACAGATCGATTTGATATCTTCTTGTGTGGATATTCCTCCTGTTCCTGATCTAAAGCCGAAAAGAAAAAGGGGCTCTCCAAGGAAGAAACGTCAAGATTCAAACTAAGGTCCTGTCATACGAAATGAAACTGGAATTGGTTTCTCTCGCGCTGAAGTACTTGGTCCTGATCCTGATCTATCTGCCCTTGACATCTCTTTGCCACCATGTGAACTTTTCGTCCCTGGTAAAGTCATCAGTAATCCTTATGGAATATTCTTTCTTGACTACGACGGACGTAAATGCTTTCAACGGATCGCTGAGCTTCCAATCACTCCAATCAAACAGCTCAAAGATCTCATCTACTGGTGCGACTTCAGAAAAGACATTCAGGCACGACACCTAAAACCCTTGATTTTTGAAGCTGCTCTGAAGCTAAAGAATAAAGGAGAAAAGGTTCCTGACTGGATGATTCCAACTGAAAAGACAACCCTTGATGAACTTCTCATTAAGGAAGAACCCTTTGAAGGCTGACAACAATCACCATTTTTTCTCTATTGTATCAGTCATCCTTCAGTACTTGTAATTTATTTCGCTTGTACTTGTAATCTTTCTTATTCATATTGTAACCTGATTCAAAGATTTAAAGAAAGATTTCAGCGAATGTACTTTACTCCATCAGTACTGAAAAGATCCCAGAAAACAGTAAAAGGGACAAATATTTTATGAGTTCTTTTTATCCTTATGTTTTCATTAAATAGCAATTTTCTCTGTTGCTATGTCATAATCAAATAGGGGGAGATTGTTGATCCAAACCCTCAGTGATTTGATAATGACCCTATCTTAAATACTTAGTGAAAATTGTAAGTAAACAATATGTATCAGAGTTTCACTATCGCTGATAAGTACTAAGATCTTACAGTACTGCTGATAGGAACTCTCGCACTTTTAGATTAAACATTCAGCGAACACTGTTCACCATATCGCTGAGTCTGTTCAGTTCTTATGGTGATCACTGATAAGTTAGTTATTTACTTATGATCCCTGAAGACAAGATTCACGTCAACAAAGGTTCTACGCTGAAGTCGAAGATCAAGCTCAAGAACCAGCGACAAGTCTCCTAATGAACTGATGCGGATCAGCGAAGACTCAGATTTGTCCAATCAACGTGAAGTATCAAGTACAAGACTTCAGCTATCGCTGAACTTTATCATCTGCTGAATAGTAAATGATAATCGCTGAATCAACGAAAGCTGATCATGAAGTCCTCCGTACAAAGTACTTTTGTCTTAACCTCCCTTGCACGCCACCGTACGAAATGTCAGAAAAGAACCTCCGAAAATCTGAAATCGTACAACTACTCTGATACTACACTGTTCATTCATGCGGCTACTAAGGTTGTCAACAAAGGTCAATGACATGCAACCAATCCGCTGATGACACGTGTAAAGTGTATACTGAATTGCATTAAATGCATGCAGTATATAAAGAGATGAACTCACTTCATTTGAAGCAACTTGCTAACTCTGGACAAGTTCAAATCTCTCAAGATAGGATTATATTAGTAATCTCCTTATCTTTCTTAGTGCAAGAAAACCTTAGTGTTCCAACTTGTTTAGATTTAGGTTTATCCTTAATCTTGTTTCCGCAACAAGCTGTAAATTGTTAATGATTTATCAATAAACAATTTAGAAAAGTAAAATAGTGTGTTTGTATTCAACCCCCCCCCCCCCCCTTCTACAAACTTGTTTAAGCCTTTCGGGACCAACAAACAACAATGAAATAAGGCAAAACAAATCTCGGCGGAGTTTGCGACTCTCACAATAAAGTGGTTTCGTGCACATTAAAACCATGATTCAAAATCTTGTGTGTGTGCCAAACATTTCCCAAAATTCATAACACAATCCATATAGGATTTGAAACACAAGAAATAATTGATGCAGTTTATTTTCAAAATAAGCTTTGTGCATGACTCAGTCGGCATTCAACGTCTCCACTCATACTCCTCCAAAATTCTCTGATCCACTATTGGCATCCGGATACTTTAACCTCTTAAGGCAAGGTCGTAAATTACATCAATTATCCTTATGGTTTTTCCTCAAATCAAAGCCAGCTCAATAAGCCTGTGGTTCTAGTCCAACCATCAATCTTGACCCGAAACGGTCTACTTAAAGCAAATATCATGCTTATCATCACTTCAAGTGACTAATACTAGAATCGTCCATCTATTCAAACGACTACTAGCTTAGAATCTCCTTCGCTACCCCAACGATCATCATATTAAAGTAATTCAAGTATGCACATGTACTAGTAGGTTCACCATGGCACTGGCCAGGTGTCACTATGAACGCACCATACATGATTATCCGTGTTACTCTCGACAAGATTCTCGTTTCTAACAACACCCATTGACCTCGAAACATCCTATCTTAAAGTGCCTAAAGGTGAATTTCACTCTCATTTACTTAAACAAACGCTAGTTTGAGTCTAGGTATCCAAAATCAACACCTAAATCTCTCAAACTTATGCTCTGATACCAACTTGTAACACCCTAAAATTTGGAACGAGCAACTAACTTTAAAATTCAATAATCAACCAAAATAGATAAATTCAATTCTACAATTTATTCCTCAAAATACCTTGGAATTAAAAACATTATAATTCCCCAAATAAAAACAACCTAAACGGGTGTCACTTAACACAACACAAGTTGCTAGTCCAAACAAGTGCGGAAGACTTCACTAAACACTTCACCTCTCGTGCACACTACTAGCACCCGCCACTTCATAATGTAGCTAGAGTTACCCCAACCTGAGCCTGTTGCACATGCCGACAAATAAAAAGGGTTAGGCTTACGCCTAGTGAGTTCAAGCATTTTATCATGACTACATAAAAATCATAAATCGGAAGGTTGTGGTTTTAGTCATGATTTAGATAAATCTTTCGTTGAAAGTTGCGACAAAGATTATTATTTCCAAAGGGTTTCCCAAGCGGGCATAAATGACTCAATTTCCAACGTACACAAAATCTAGGAGAAAAGTTCCCAAAGTGTATAAAGCGTTTTCTAAAATGAATTCCAACTCCAACTCACTCAAAACATGTTTAGACGTAAATATCCCAAGAATTATAAACATGGACAAAATTCCAATATTTAAAACATCCAAATAAATGAGGCATAAAAACTCTGTCAATGAACCATGAAGACATTTCATATAAATAAAGTACGTCACCGAAAATATGGATAAAAGTAACTACCCAAATACAACACCTTTCGGTGACGGGGGAGACCCGATTCCATCGAAAGTGATGGGCACACAAAGTTAAGTCACTCGCGATGTTACTAGATTACACCTTAAGTCCCGACCTTAGTTCCCATGCCATAAAGACATCACAACCTCAAGCCCCGGTCATTACTTCCATGCCATAAAGACATCATCAGACCAAAATAAATTGCCTTTATTGCATACCCCGTAGAGTTACACTTCAAGGACTTACAGGGCACCTTAATGCATATCCAGTCTAGACGAGTTACACCTCAAGGACTTCAATGTCCCTTATTGCCTACTCGCTAGTGGCCCCCACGACCTACACATATAACCATACGTCCCCATTGTCCTCTCCTCGTGCACAAAGAGATAGACCATCAAATAAAGACTGACTCACTTGCCTATGGATCCAATGCAAAACAGTCTACCAAAACATGCTCAACCAAAGCCAAAACCTCCAAAACATGCTCAACCAAAGCCAAACGTAAGCTCCTTTGAAGAAGTTTGCATCCTCAAACCAAAACCTCCAAAAACCACTTATGTTTTGATGAAAACCTAGAAAACCCCAAAATCTCTAGTGATGTGGATGAAACTTGTTCTTGCATCAATGAATGAAACCACTAGCATAAAATGGAGAAGGAACACATTAATCTCCATGAAAAATCCCTAAAATCAGTTAGGGTTTGTGAGAGAAAGAGGGAAAACGATTTGGAGAGAAGAGAAGAGATTTGAGAGACTTACCACCACCCAAACACCCTTGAATATTCCTATGAACTTCAAAACTCTTTCTAGATCCTTGAAGAGCTCTCAAAATCGGAACCATAGCAACTTGAATCGCCAAAATCGGAGTTGAAATGAGAGAGATATGAAGAAATGAAGTTTAGGGCTAAAAATCTCGTATTTATGCTCCAGGTACCCGACGGCTAAAGTGACGTGCGAGAGTGACACAAGTGTCACTTTCGCTGGGCACTCTCGCCGTGGTCAAATAGCTCTCGGTACAAAACCGGCGAGAGTGACACGCGAGAGTGACACAAGTGTCACTTTCGCTGGTCACTTTAGCCGAGATTGTACCGAAAGTTGTTTTGGCCATAACTTCTTCGTTTTAGCTCCGTTTTCGCTCCGGAAAGCCCCGTTGGACTCGTATTTGAATTCTTCATCCAAAAAAACTCTAAAATTTAGGATTTAATCCAAAATCCTATTTTTCTTAAAGATCGGTTCCACACTGATTCGAAATTGTGCTTATCCGAAAATTACGGGTGTTACAGAAGCTGTGTCGGATGAAGGACAGGAAATCCTTCGGTGTGAAATCAACAAGCTCACATCAAAACTGTCTGCCTTGGCAACAGAAGCGATGAAGGAGCATACGAGAAATGGTCAACTCCAAGAGCAGTTTAACCTACTCCAAAATGAAAAGTAGATTTCACCCGAACTTTCCTCCAACTCATCCGATACATCCTCGTGCAAAGCTTTCATTGGAAAAATGTCTTCGCAAAACGGTAAAGAGTCTCAAGATAAGTGTGTGTTAAGGAATTTGAACTCTGATTTTTTCCTAGCTTCCGCACCGAATTCCTCGAAACACACAGGCACAAAGTATTCCTCTATCCCTCGACCAGTCCAAGTCCAGTGATTCCGGATATAGATTTTTCCGAATTTATGAATTCCGAGGGTAATTCTAAGGAAGAGTTTGAATCGTTCCCCTTCGACAAACCTCTTCCAAGTCATACTGACTTTCTTTCACCAGTAGTTAATCGACCGATCAATTTTCAAAAGGGCGAATGTTCTAAACCAAAGACCCCGACTGTGATTAAGGTTTCTAAAATTGAGTCACATTCTCAAAAACAATCACAGCCGAGGCAAAAGACCAGTCGATCAACTGATAGAAATCCTGTTTCCTCAAAATCCACTTACCATGTCGTCAATGTTGTTTCAGATAAAACCGGTCGAGCTAAACATGACAAACAAAAGTGGCTAGCTAAGGAATCTATCGAGAATGTGTGCATCAAAGTCATTTAATACTGTCTTTTATCCTAGAATGAACAAAAATGATTGTGCTTGGAATCATAGGAATGATTTTGTTGAACACGACATTAAATTTCTGATTAAACTTTATTCCATTCAGCAATTGATTCATTTATCGCATGATTGTTTGTATTGTTCTAGTTGTGGTTGGAATGACTTTGATGACATTAATAATACTGATTGGTTTGGGTCATATCATATGTATGATTCTACACCCAAACGCAAACCCCGTAAAAAAACCAAATACAAAACGAGGTCCCCAATCAGAGGTTAAACCCAAGCAAGAAAGGAAACCCATTTCAAAACGGGTTCCTCCTACTAAGGTTAAACCTACACCCAAGAGGAAACCTCCCTCAAAACAGATTCCTCTAAAAGGTGTAAAACCTAACCCTCCAGGACCCATTTTCAAATGGGTACCTAAAGTCCGCTACACTTGTTTTTGCAGGACGGTCATGTGTGGTACTTAGATTCTGGATGCTCCAAGCACATGACCGGAAGGAGGGAGCTGCTCACGAACTACAAGGAACAATATTGCAGAGACGTGAGATTCGGAAACGATGACAAAACGCCGATTTTGGGCTACAGCGACATTGTCCAAGACAAGATCACCATCAAGAAAGTTTCATACGTCGCGGGATTGGGACACAACTTGTTCAGCATCGGCCAATTATGTGATAAAGATCTCGAGGTCAGATTCAAAGCAAAAAGGTGTAGCATCCTCGCTGACGCCGGAACGTAGATACTTGTTGGAACGCGAAAGACCAACCTCTACACCATCGACCTTGCAGCCCTGAAGACTGATAACTCTGTCTGCCTGATGTCAAAGGCCAATTCCCAGCAAGCGTGGATTTGGCATCGATGTCTCTCGCACTTGAACTTCAAGAATATCAACAAACTGGTGCTTGGCGGACACGTGAAAGGCATGCCCAACCTTCAATTCGTGAAGGATCGACTCTGCGGGGCATGCGAAATGGGAAAGCTGAAGTGAGCAACGCACAAGCCGAAGGCCGCTCTGAGCACGTTCCGGTCCCTCGAACTTATCCATATGGATCTGTGTGGACCCATGCGTGTTCAGAGCATCAACAAATGCAAGTACGTCCTGGTGATGGTGGATGATTTCTCACGCTATACTTGGGTTAAGTTCTTGCGCTCGAAGGACCAAACCCCGGAACTGATTATCAACCATCTGAAGACTATCCAACTGAACCTTCGACAATAAGTTCAGACCATCAGGACCGACAACGGGACGGAGTTTAAAAATCAAACGGTGAACGAATACCTCACTTCAGTCGGTATCTCGCAAACCTTCTCAGCCGCACGCACTCCTCAACAAAACAGAGTGGTGGAAATACGCAATCGTACCCTAGTCGAAGCCGCTCGCACAATGTTGTCTCAGTCCAAGCTACCTTTATTTCTCTGGGCCGAAGCGGTGTCAACTACATGCTACACGCAAAACCGCTCTATCATCAATAAGCGGTTCAACAAGACACCGTACGAAATCATTAACAACCGCATTCCGAACATCAAGTATTTCCACGCATTCGGATGCACGTGCTACGTTCTTAATGACAAAAAGATTATTGATGTTGTCTTGCTAAGGTTAGCGTGGAGGGAGCGGATCAAGTTAGCTAATGTTCATAATGGTGGATGATCTTGTTTTTTATTTGGCTAGTCTTTGTTTGTGTTGGTGTCTAGTTTGTTTGAGAGTTGGTGTTTTGTCGCTTTGTCTTTTTTGGTAGCTTGTTGCTGGTCTTGGGGCTTTGTCCAAGGCTAGTTCGGGTTAGCCTGGGTCTGTCTTGTACGCTTTGTTTTTTCTTTTGTTTTTAATATATCTGCCTGGAATTTTTCCGTTCAAAAAAAAGATGATCTCGGCAAATTCAGTCCGAAGGCAGATGAAGGAGTTTTCATAGGATACTCCATGTAGGCTAAGGCGTAACACGTTTACAACAAACAGACCAAAACCGTTACTGAGAGTGTAAACGTGACATTTGACGATGTCGTGGACTTGGTTTCTAAACAATCAGTTCAGAACCCGGTTTAACTGGTGTGATGGCTTTCGACCTTTCACGTTTGGGAACTGCACAAACGGCAATAAATCCGAATCACGCATCTACGTCGAATGCTCAACTTTCTGATTTAGATTTACTGTTTCAATACTTTTATGATGATATGTTTAATGTTTCCACCCCTCGTGTCTCAGCGCAACCAAGACTTGAAGCTGCTCAAATCGAGGATTCGGCGAATCTATCCGGTCCGCCGCCCTCGACTAGCTCTCCAACAATCACTGTGGATACACCTCAACCTTCATCATCAACATCATCTGATACAACCATCCCCCCGGAGGAACCAGTTCAAAACCTGGAGATCGCTCCTGAAGATTCGTCCTCAACTTCACTCATAGATCAACGTCTGCTTTCCTCGGAACCAGAAGTTGCCCAGCCTTCGATGAATCCACCAAAGTCTCCTCCGAGAAACCAACCTGCTACACTTGAAGCCGTATAAGACCTTCCGACTGGTGGATACGTGGATCCGGACACATCACACCCCACTCAGCAGCCTCTTCCTCACACCACCAAATGGACAAGAGCTCATCCCATGCAACAAATTATCGGTGATCCCAGTACTCCAGTTCAAACACGAGGCGCATCGGCCATCTTCTGCCTCTTCTCTGGATTCCTGAGTAAGATCGACCCTACAACCGTTTCCGAGGCCTTAGAAGATCCGGACTGGGTCATGGCCATGCAAGAGGAACTCAATCAATTTGAGGCCCTCAAAGTATGGCGACTTGTCCCACGTCCAAAGCACAAGACGGTGATCGGCACTAAATGGATCTTCTGTAATAACCGGGTATTTTATCGATTTAATTAATTTTTATAATTTTGGTTTTAAGGTAAATTTAGGATTAGTATTATGGAGTTATAAGTTAAAGGAGAATAATGTAATTTTTATTGGAAGTTGGAGGGTAGATTGTGCGAATTAAGAGAAGTTTGGGGTTCGTTTGGTAAATATCTATAATATATAGATATTATAGATATATGTATATTATGTGTGTGTTTGTGTGGGAATTAAAAGAGAAAGAGAGAGTGAGAGACGTCAGAGAGAGATAGGAGAAAGTAGAAGAGAGAGTTTCAACTAATGATTTAAGTTATCATCTTCAAGGTATAGTCTCTCATCCTTTTTCTTCTTTACTTTTTCTCCATTTTTGGTTAGATTAGCATATGGTGTGGATTGGTTAATGATATGTTACTTGAGTTTTAATCCATGAGGTAGATTGCAAATAATGTTGGGATTGATTCCATATGAGTTTTGATCAATCAGTAAGATGCTTCATCTTGAATTCTTGATAAATCTCAATTTTTCCATGGATAGAGTTTTTGGGTTTAAAATTGGGTTGAGTGCATATGGGTTTAGAGTTGTTATATGGATTTCTCCATGTTATTTGATGTTAAAACCTCAATTTATGATGCTAAAAATCCATAGAAATGAGCCAAAACGACTTGGAATTGTTTAGGGTTCGAGTTGGGGCTGTTTGCTGTCAAACAGAGGTCCGCGCCGATCTCGGCGCCAAGCACAGTTTTAGCATTTTTCCGATTTGGTTTCTCGCGTACCGGAGTCGTTTTAAGGCGTAATATAGGGGTATGGGTACTCGTTTTGAGTGTAAGATTGCATTTGAACACATTGAACATATTTGTAAGTGCCAATTACAAACCTAAAGTCTTTTGATTGATGTCGGTTGTTCGGTTTCTAGCTTGGTTGTGTTTCGGGAGTGTCCGGTGAGTTGTTAAGGTTGTCAATTGTCATAGTGAGTCTTGTATACATATAAGTATGTGGATTTCATCAATGTGTATATATTACAGGCTCGGTTGCCCCTTGTTAGTGTGGCTTAGGTGGCGTTCGGTTGTGGCATTATTTTGCCGGTTTTGCTCAATTGTATCGTTTGCGCGTGTGTGGCTTCAAACTATCATCAAGGTGAGTTTTACTTTAAAAATGCTTTCAAATTGGGATACATATATATATATATATATGTTTATATATATATGAGATGGATATATGTGGATTGAAAGGATGATATATGGTTTGATTATGTGTTTATAAATGACAATATGATATATTGAGATATATATTGTATTTATAATGTGATGACGTGTTTATAAATGAAACATATCATATAGTGAGATATGATTGGAATGTGACAGATAAGGTGAATATGTGTATATATTGAAATAGAATATATTGAGATGTATATTTTATTTATATAAGCTTTGCACTTCACGAGTGCACTTTTAGCCGGGTTTCGGTGTGCGGACCGGTGTATTGACGGGTTCCGGGGTGCGGACCGGTGGTGTTGTTGGTCGTAAATTCAGTACGGCGTTGTTGGTCGTAATTTCAGTACGGCGTTGATAATTTATTAGTTGGCTTGCAACAAATAATATGGCCATTTGTGGAGAAATAAGTTGGAAGGGATGTACACGATGCACGAGTCTTGATTGGTATTTATATACGTGTGGTATATGTGTGTTATACAAAGGTTTTATATAAACTATTTGGATATATGGTTTTATATAAATTGGGTTTAATTGGGTTGTTAGCGGGTTGGGTTGGTCGGGTTATGCCGGTTGACGGTTTTTTGTACATCCCTAGTTACTAGTTGACATGACAGTTGATGTAACTGCATGGCTTGTGTTCAACGCTGGCTTGGTGTTAACGTTGACAGGACTTCCACCCTGTCTCGTGAAGCACCAACGAATGGCGACAACACTCGGGGTGTTCCGATTAGAGCACGAAGTCCAATGGTTTGTGTCACCAACGGTTGAGTGACTGGCGATTGTGTCCTAGGGAAGGAAGTATAGCCAAACGGCTCTAGACTCAATGTGGGTCTAAACGAAGTCGATGGCCAGGGCAGGGGGCTATCTATTTCAATACCAGCTAACACCGAGTGTGTTGCCGATAGACCTTGTGCTTGATCCCCGTGAGAAAATAAAACATTAACTTGTTGAGAAGTTAATGAGTGGCTTGGTGGGGTTATGCAATGCATAGTTGGGTCCACTACGTCTTTTTCAATGTCTAACGGCGACGAACGCACGTTGACAGTGGATGTGGCAACCCGGCTGGACGCGGTTTGGGAAGGATCTTTATTTAATTCTTTTGCAGATCCTGTCTCGCACTCACCAAGTTTTTTTCTTTCCATATCACACAAGCTCACATCATTTTCTGTTTCAACTAAAACGCCCTCAGCCAACCTTGTATCTCCTTACGAACCGGCGTTCTCAGAATTTAAAGAAACAGAGGCGACATCATCAACCTCAAATCCATCATCAGGATTTTCATCGTCATCATCAGAATCTTCATCATCTTCAGCCTCATCATCTGCTTTGGTTTCTGAGCTTAAATCAGAAATAACAAATGCTGAGTCAGTTAAATCTATATCATCATTAGAGTCAGAAGTACCAATACTTTCTTCTTCTTCTGCCACGGACGCATAACCAGGAGCACCCCCATCTCCATCACCCCTCACATTAATATTTTCTCTCAACTCAACCTGTTCAGGAACCCCAGTATCCTGAACCTGCTCACCTAGTGCTATACTCTCACTCCGCTCTCCTAATTGGTGTGCACCCTGGGTAGGTCCCTCCGGTATTGGCCGGACCATAGGTGCATGTTCTCGTCTATACTCACTCACGATTAGTGACTCCTGGTTAGCGTAAGCAAGTACAATATCCGGAATAACCATTATATGATGAAAGTTGATGTTAGAAGGAACTCTTATATAATGCATCCATTGTTCTAGTCCTTAGACTGCATTTGCTCTTCTTGGAATATTCACATTAGAGTTCATGATGCTCTGGATGATAATTTGTAGAAAGCGTTGGAATGGCACGAACTTGCGAGCTTTTATTGGATGAGCTTTATCTGTGACAACTTCAATCAGATCATTCCAGATTAGAACTGCAAAGTCTGTCTTCCGGTTGAATGCGATGGCATGAAAAATCCTCAGAGTTGAGATACTACACCTGTCTAACCCAGTATGCTTTGATGTCATACAGCGGTTGATTATGCTAAATAAGGTGTACCATACGGGAGGTAGGTACTGCCTCTTGAAGTTAGAAGCTCTGGTCAAGTCTCCACCATCTACGTCTTTATATCCCAATGCCAAAATGTCACGGCATAGATCAACTTCAGAGATAATATCTTCAAAATTAGTAGAACGTGGTAGCTCCAGAACAGTTCTTAATCTCTTCAGAGTCAGCTTTGAATCGAAATGATCGATCTTCAGAGTCAGCTTTGAATCGAAATGATTAGACTCACTGACTGGATAGAAAGTCAGTGTCTTCCATCACTGTTGTAGATAGATCAATGGCACTAATTATGTCTTCTCCAAGGCAGTTCTGAGTGGATGACCCTTGAGAATTTCCACTATAATCTGATGGTCCATCCAAACGGCCATGTCAAAAGTAAAATTGTTGTGTGAAATCTTCAGAAAATATTTTGGAAGGCTCAACTCATCATCAGGGTTTCGTGCATTCACAGATGGATGAGAGGATCGGTGTGATGGCATAACAATATTTTCATCAGATGAGTTACAATCACCATGTTCCTATAAACGTGCCATTGAAACTGTTCTGGAATATGTTAGAGTTCTAGTGAAAAACAGACAATTGACCTTTTGAGAAAATTTCTCAAAAATTGTAATAACCGGACTCTTTTTGGAATAATTAAAGAAGTGGTGTGATTAGTGGGAGGAATAAAGTAAAGATGGTGGCTAGGGTGTGAAAGATGAAACTTGGAGGACCTTGGTGTA
Source organism: Saussurea involucrata (assembly GCA_033807775.1). Taxonomy (NCBI): domain Eukaryota; kingdom Viridiplantae; phylum Streptophyta; class Magnoliopsida; order Asterales; family Asteraceae; genus Saussurea; species Saussurea involucrata. The sequence continues at coordinate 26,709,158 of CM066312.1, forward strand.
AAAATGAGAAATAGGGTTAAAACCCCAGAACCATTTACTCCACATTTTTTAAGGGCGGCTGAGAGTTTTGTGTGTGAAGAGCATTGCATTTGGAAAGGGAAGCTTGGGATTGGGAGCTTAAGGGTGTGAATCATCGTCATCAAGGTACCTTCCTTCTCCTTAATCCCTTAAGTTTTTGTATGATGTTTCAAAGCTTATTGCGGACCATGTTGTTGAGGTTTTGATTGGGAGACTACTTGATTGGTATCTCTCAAGAAGAAGTGAAATGTGGTTTCTGTGTGTGTGTGATAACCTAATTTAATCAGTGTGGGAATTGATTAAAGTTGATTGGTTTAATCACTTGTAGACTCAACTTCCATCTCTATTGGTTAATAATTGGATTAGAGGGTTTTTGGTTGTGTTGCGGTTGTGTGTATTCGGAAAGTCGCCTTAAGGGTTTTCCGAACCGGGAAGAATTCCGGAAGTTAATGGAATCCGATTAGTTGTCCGGGAGACGTACTCGGGAATCAGTTTACCAGAATTCGATTCCGGATGTTTCATCCGAAACCTTTGGGAAATCCGGAGGTCTGTACCGGAAGTCAATACCGGAAAGGGCGAGAATCTGGGAAAGTCCGGATTATTTGTCCGAAAAAGGGGGCGGATCCGGAAGGCAGTGTCCAGAATCCGGACTGTCAGTATCCGGGACTTTGTGTTTTTGGAGTATTTTAGGGAGTGTCTCGTGGGTGTTGGCTCTGAGTGAATTGTGGAGTGGCTTATTCACTCTTGTGTGTTGGGTGATTGTGTAGGTGTATGGTTAGAGTGAAGTATTCTCAAGTGAGGAGGTTTTAGCATGGACGCCAGGTGAGTCTTTCTAAACCGAAGTTCTGACGATACTTGCTTTTATTGCTCGTACATTTTATATTGTATTGCATGTTTTCATGTGGTTTAAATTATGAAAGTTGAAGGTGTGTTATTTATACTGTGGTATGCATTGGTTCGGGACTAGGGGTGGTTTATTATTATACCATATGGGGGAGTGTGTCCCATACGAAATATATAACATGTTACGTATAACTACGAAGGGCGGGTGTGTGCCCTAACACGTTCTCACAAGTGTGTTCGTGACCAAAGTGTGGATCATCAGCATGTGGGTGTTTATTTAAAACTGATAAGGGCGTAACTGTTCATAATTTCTTATAAACTCTTTTATTGGACATGTGTGGTGTGATATTGATATCTTGAGGGATCTCATTAGACCTCGTGGTCTAACCCTCACTTTTCAAAATGTAAAACCCCTTTCAGGCAAGCAAGTAGTCAAGGGCTCGAGTAAGGCCATGGGCAAGATGTGAGCTGGAGCTTGCGTCTAGTGGAACTAGAAGATTTTCCTTTTTAATTATTTAGATACATCTCTCAACTGTAATTAGGGTTATTTTCCGCGAACCTTAGTTTTGTAATCTCAAATGTGATACTTATGTTGGGCCATTTTGGCGTTTATATTTAAAGTAGTGGTTCTTGGCGTGTTCTTTTGGTGTGGGGTTGTTACAGTTGGTATCAGAGCACTAGTTTAAGAGATTTAGGTGACCGGATGGGCCTAAACTTAAATTGAAGAGTTGGGGGACACAACTGAGATATAGGAAGGCTATAGGGAAGACCTTTATCATTGAGAATTCAGGACGAGTGTAGTGAGAACTCTCATGTAAGGTAAATTCAAATCGCATATGGCCAATATCATTATGAAATTACAGGTGCATGGGTATGTTCGATTAGTGTTGTTCGGATGTGTAAATCCCAGTTTGATCAGGTAACAATAAATCAGTAAGAAATAACACGAACAATTGATGATTTCAACTTGTCATCCCTCTCGTATTCATGATTCAAGATAGTTACAAAGGTTTGAATGAAAAACACAACTATCTCTCTCTAATGAATCTCTCTCTAACGAATCTCTAGGAATGGCAAATCAATTGCTAACCTAATTCTAAGGTTAAGGAAAACCTTATATACCAAGGCTTTACACAAACAAGGCTTAAGCCCATTAAGCCAATCTAAGCCCATTTAATGTAATTAAGGCTTTTACAAATATTAATTAATCTAATTAAGCTCTATATAATTATTTATATATCTTTCTAATATGTAGGACATTTATGGTCCTAACAATCTCCCCCTAAAGATATATAAATAAAAATCGGTCTTGAAACCTTCAAGTCTTGATCTTCTCTTCCTTTAGAATCTTTGAAATGCAATGATGTTGCTTGTCTTCATGTCTTTCGACGCTCCCCCTTGAATAAAGCTCTTGATCTTCATATCTTCAACTTGAAGAACTTGTAGAACCAGTATGCTCGATGGAGGAAAATTTTTGAAGCGAACACCACTTGATAAGGAATGAGAAGAATTGATTACATGTAAGCACTTTGATCACTTGTATGCACTTTGAAACTCTTTGGATCTCGGAACAGATCAAATAACAGAACGGTTACTCCCCCTTTGCTTTTGCATGGGGACTTCTTTACTCCCCCTCGGCTTTACTCTCCCTCGGCTTTTGCTAACTCCCCCTCAACTTGATATTCAGTGTCTTTGAATATGTACCCTTTCTCCCCCTCATGATGAGTATGAGCATCCGAAGCATCATGCACGTTCAAAGACAAAAGTGACGAGTAGCAAAAATCCAGATAAGAACATTTAGTAACCAGAATGGGGTAATCAACTAACACAGAAACACAAAAGTAGCTATTATCACAACAATTTAAAAAATTGTATGGCCTATGTTCAGAGTTGGCAACGGGGTATCTCTGATAGGAGTTCCAGTTATCACTGAAGAAAATTTGAAAAATTAACCTCTCAAACTGTTCCGGCCATATCACAAAGATATGCAATGTGAATCACAAAGACTCGTGCATGTGTGAAAGAATTAAGATTATATCTGTTAGGCTCAAATATTGACATAACTTGGGACGCAAGTTAAAAATCAATTGACACATTGATTAGAATATGAAGTTCGGAGACCGGAGCTGATGTCTTCCTTTTTTCTTAATATCTAAGACCTCCGAGTGAGGAATAGATAGAGTATGTACTAAATCTTCGTGAATATATGAAACAAGCATCTTTTGTTTGATACTTGAGTGGATGGGTGGGGTGACACGAGTTATCGACACTGGGTCCATGGCTGTTTCAATATTCATCTCCAACGAATGAGAATGAATAGATTGTGTGGTAACCCGGATAACTGACTCGGTTTGGTAAAGACCAATAATTCTTTTAGGTCCTGTCACGGCCTCACCATATTCTTTTCTCTCCAAACTCATCTATCAAGCTAGACCCCTCACTGTTGTCTATAAAGGATGTGTTTCTTGGGTAGGTCCTTCCGGTTCTGGCTTGACCATAGAAACAGTATAATTCCTAACACTCCTTTCATGCATCGAGTAAATCAGTGTAGTAAACAATGAAGTACGAGTTCTAAACTGAATTGTGTAGAAGTCAAAGCATTTTAAGTCCGAGTTCTGATCTGAGGTAATCAGAAGTCATAAAAATCATTTGAAATATAGAATTTCAAGAAACAGGAACAAGCGCAAAACAGAAGGACTCAGTAAGCACAGTGTTTGCAAAAATGATACAATTATCAGAATGTTTAATTGTGAAGAACAAGTCACAATTATTATATCAGATAAGAATGGAATCATTTTGCAAGAAATAGCGAACATGGAAAACAACTAGGAATTCAAACGAGTGTATTTCCATCGAAAAATCAACGAAAGTGTGAGACATGGAAATAACTAAGTCAAGAAAAAGTGACACCTGGCAATCATGGAATTTAAAATTGCAGAATGACAAACACATGTAAGTTATCCAGAATGAATTTCCACGGTCTTTGAATTCAGTTGAAGTTCACTTACCTTTTATACGATAGTACTCCCCCTCGAAATTGGCATAACCTTTGAATCGTCATGTGATGTGAATAATAGGAATTAAAAACGCACATGACATTCCTACAAAACAGATTAGAGGGATTTTGGTATCCATCTTTTGATGGATCCTTGTTGGTTAGATTCCCTATGAGGACCTGGGATACTATAAGTACCATACCAATACTTTGCATGGTCTTTCTTCATAAAGTCACTTGTTCCACAAAAAAAGCAACACAACTTCTATGTAGTTAAGCTGAACAGTTTGTAAACAGAGTAAACTCGATCAGTTTTCACAAAAGGTTTAACGTGGAAAGCTGTGTTGTTCTTGTCACTTTTACCAGATACGAATGACTTTGGAGCAGGAGTGGTACCTTTAACTCTCCAAACCATGTTTACTTTCTTGAATGATGGATTATCTTTCTCATCAACACGAGAATTATAGAAAAGATTGGAATGTCGAATCTGATCTTTTGAAAAATCATTTGATTTGACAAAATTCTTTGAAGAACGAATTGAAGAAAATGAACTTGAAGCATAAGAAGGTTGAACACCTTTGAAATTGCTTTCTTCAAGTTTCTTGACTTTAACGGATAAAGCATTTCGTTCATTGAGAATAAAATCAAATTTCTTTTGAAAATTAGATTTAACCATTTGTTCCTTCAAAATCTCGGTTGCTAATCCAGATAATCTCTGTGTAAGTTTAGAAATCTCGGACTGAAAAATCTTTCTCTCTTTTGAAAAATCATCTTTTAAACATTTTGCTCTAAAACCTTCAACTTTCTGCTTTTCAGACTCTTTGATTAGAACGTCTAATTCTTTCTCCAACTCAGTTATTTTTAAAGAAAATTCTCCATTCTTTTTAGAAAAAGATTTGCGTTCAGTTTCAAACTTTTCTCTTTCAAAAAACAAAGTTTTTTCAAATCGGAGATTTGTGTTGAAAGTTTTAGACATCTAAGCTCAAGACTTTTCTTCTCTTCAAGAGATTTGGTTGAAAACCCAGATTGCTTTTGTAAAAGCAATTGTTTTTCTTTTTCAAAACTTTCTTTCTCCTTTTCAAAAACCTTTTCAAAAGTAGATAGTTTACTTTTAAGCTAAAGGTTTTCACAGTTCAGGAGTTTACCTTTCTCTTCTTCTTCCGCAAGCTTCTCAGAACTATTCCAGATTTGAGATTTTAGTTCGTTCAGTTCTTTGACGTACTTGTTGATCAAATCATCTGCTTGTTTGACATTCTTTTCATATCGTCTTTCTTGCTCTTTCTCAGTCTTCCTGATATCATCTCGTGATGATAGAACAGATAGCTTCTTTTTCAGCTCAGTATTTTCAGTTTCTAATAAACTCTCCTTCAAGTCAGACACTTCTTTGTCTTTTGTCACTTGGTTTAGAAGCTCAGTGAATTTCTTTGACAATTCAGCATGGTTATTACATAACCTAATGTTGGCTTTAGCCTCTTGAAACTTCTTGTGTAAATCGTGAATTTTGTCTCGTGTATAACAAGATAGATACAAAAGAAAATCACGCCTGTCATCTGAATTAAAATAATCCATTGTTACCTGAAAAATTTGATCGTTGATCGGTGTTATTTTGAAGAATCAAAATTTGCAGAAGAAAATAAAAAATTAAATCAGAAAAACAAATTTATAAAATAAATTCATTTCCAAAATTTAAAAATTGATTATTGACGGTACGAACGAAATCAAACTTCGATGGTGAAACCTGCGAGAAAACAAACCAAGTTAGATCGAAAATAAGCTCAAAAACGTCGCAAAAAATATTGTAAATCAATCGTTAAGAAAAATTGCAACTTTCGTTAAAACTATTAATCACGAGACATGCGGTAACTCGGGTACCGACGAGAACTTACCAACCCAACTTACCGGGTGATTGAGTACACTTACCGGAAAAAAATAAAATTAAGTGAACTTACCGGATGATGCAGATTCTCGCAAGTAATGATAATGTTAGCTTCAATCTTCCTAATCATAGAAATACTTAGAAGTAGTGAAAAATAGGCTAAGTATAGAAAAGCCTCTCACAGAGGCTCTGCCACTTCTTCCAGAAGATCAAGTCCAGAAAGCCATAGAAGCTACAGAGGTAATCACAGAACCTCTGTAGTGCGCAAGAAGAAGATCAACTCGGAAACAAGTGGACTGCTCCACAGAAGGTCAGACCATAGAACCTCTGTAATGCCTTACAGAGCCTCTGTGGTCTGCTATGAAGACTTGGAAGATATTACTGGATACGTTCATCAACTTGCATGGAAAAGTACTGTCAAAATACGTGTCAAGCTCTGAGTGGACTCAATAGGGCATGGTACAAAATAGACGTCTGCGCCATTTAATGCATTTACCAATAGTACATCTGCTCCATTAAATGCGCATGGCTCAAACAACTGCTCACACCATCCAGTCCACTGTTCACACCATCCAGTTTACTATTCATGCCGTAAAAGGAACAGTGACCAACTTCATAGTCTTCTAAGAGTAGTATAAAAGGAAGTCTCATGTTGAGATCTTCCTAACGACGAATAGACAAGGAATCACTAATACTCTCAAACTTTATTGTCAAATATCTGAGTGTTATATTCTCACACACCAACAGTTCTTAATCTGTTCTTCGTGTTGTTATTATATATTGAATAACAGTAACTGTTCAAGAAATCCTTTTCATTCTTTACTGTTTTCTTTATATATGTGCGTTCTAATATCTATCAAACATATATGTTAGTTTAATACGCTTCCGCATCAAACTCTAAACTCAACTAATAGACTGTTAATCTTGATTAAGCGTATCTGGGTTCCAACAATTGGTATCAGAGCCTTCCTTGATTTTCAATATCAAGTGATCCACTTATCAAGACTCTTGATAGATATTACTGAGATTTAAAATTGTGTCTGGAAACTGCTTAAACCCAGAAAATCTTCAAGCTCATCGAAGTAACTCTTTAGTCATACTTTCTTTCTAAAATCTTCAAATGACAAATACAAATAATTTCTTTACTACTGGTTCTCTCACTAAACCTCCTACTCTCCTTCGAGATGAGTATCCTCAGTGGAAAATAAGAATGGTCCATTTTTTCGAGGGTACTGAAAAAAATCAAGTACAATATCTGTACAATCCTCCTCCTATTCCCATGACAGTAGTACCTCGTATACCTGCTACTGCTGAATCTGCCGAAATCCAATCAAAAACCAAAGCCAAAAGGGGAGTGGTCAACCGAAGATAAAGCAGAAGATGAAGTTGCTCAGAAAACCAAGAGGACATTAATTATGGCAATACCCAACGAACTCTTTCAATCCTTGGATTCATGTGAAACAGCGCATGATCTGTGGAAAGAACTGGAAAGACAGTTGGAAGGAGGTGCTAAAACACAAAAAAAACCGAAGAGCACAGTACATCAATGAATATCATGCATTCAAAGCCTCTGCAACAGAATCTCTGCAAACAACATACGACAGATTCAACTCTCTAATCAACCAGTGCAGAAAATCAAGCATTGACAGAACTTCTGAAGAAAACAATGTCATGTTTTTTAAAGAGTCTAAATGAAGAATGGCTCCAGCTGTCTATGTCCCTACAGACAAATCAGGATCTAGACACCTGGACTCTCTCTGATCTTTACGGAACATTAGCCGCACAAGAACCTCAGATAGCACAGGCTAAAACACTAACCATTGCACCATATGCATTGGTTAGTAAAACTAAAGAGGATGCACAGAGACCAAGAAATGATAAAGCCACAGAGGAGAAGAAGAAGGAGAAGAAGAAGATGGTGATAATTGACAGTGAAGAAGAAGAAGAGCAAGCAGAAAAGGAAATAACTCTTGCGTCACTAGCTAAATCTTTAGCTCTATTGACAAAAGAGTTCAGAGGAAACAGAAGAGGTTCCGGAAATGAAAGATATGATAGAGAAAACCAGGATGACAAAAGAGACAACAGAAGAGATGACAGAAGAGGAGAAGAATCAAGTGGCCGACAGAGGTCAAGCGATAGAAATTACAGAGGGAATGACCGACAGAGGTCAAATGACTCGGTAAGCCACACGCAGCAAGAATGCTACAAGTGCGGCAAACCTGGTCACTATGCAAATGAATGTAGATCAGAGAAAGGCGGAGACCTACAGAAGTCCAATGATCGAACAGGAAACACTCCTCAAGGGTGTTTTAACTGCGGAAAACCAGGCCATTTTGCGAATGAATGCAGAAGCAGATCAAATCGCCCACAGAGGGACTCTGCTTTCTACAAAAAGAAAGCCGAATATTATGCTCAAAAATCCTTAATGGCAAAAGGACATTCTGAGGAGAACACCGAAGACTTCCAGTCAGACTCTACTTCTGACGATGAACATACCGCTAATGCCCTCTTCTGTGGCATGGCAGAAGTCGACTCCTGCACTGACTCTGAGGTATCCACTTCAAATTCCAACTCTTGTATTACCTCTGTAGATGATAATGCACTTAGAGTTAACATTGAATTAATTGAACTGAAAGAGATAAATCAAAGTATTCAGAAAAGACTCACTTTCAATGAGAGAGAAGTACGGCTTCTCACTCAAGAAAAAGCAAAGATTTTTGAGGACAAAGAGAGAATAGAAAAGAATTGGAACAAAACTCTAGATCCTTTAAAAAAAACAAATTTCTGAATTAACCAATACTTTAAAAGATAAAACAAAAGAACTTTCAGTTTCAAGGAGCGAAACTACTGACATAAGAGCTCTTAAAGAATACTTTCAAAGAGAAAGAGAGGTATTATGGCAAGATTTACTCAGAAGAGAAGTTTTGCTTAAAAACTATAAAGATGCACAGAAAGTTTATGAAAAAATAAACTCACAAATAGGGAGACGAGGTATAGGGTATGATGATATCACCCTAGGTGTTGAAGGCAAAAGAAACAAACCTCTGTCCTCGTTATTTCTGATTGGAAAAACAAACAAACCAGATTTTCCAAATCTAATCTCTGTAAGCAAACGGGCGAAAATCTCTGTGGATCCTTACTTGAAGAAACATAAGAAGATGATTAACGTGTGGTTTGAAAACACAGACTCATCATCTTCAACCTCTGTCAATAGAGGTATCAAACCAAAGAAATATCTGAAAACACAAGATCAGATTGGTATCTTCAAGTTTGGTAAACCAGAGACCCAAACACAGGTTGCTTTTGTCTGTTTGATAAACGTTGAAAAGAAATTATCAGCAGAAGCTCCTGAGTTTAAACCCATTTTTTCAGAAAAAAACTTTAAAAATTTAATTGAAAAAGAAATTTTGGAAATATGGAAATCAAGCGTTTTAGAAAATTTCTGTACATCTTCTATAGATAAAACTCTCACTGAAGAAATCTTATTAGAAACCTCTGCAATCTATGAAAACTATTCTACAGAGGAAGAAAGCTCGTACGATACATGCTCAGAAAATCCAGCCTCTATTGAAAGAATTGACTCAACCTCTGCATACGAGGACGATTCATCCTCTGACAACTCAGAGACTGATTTCAAATCAGGGATAATTCACTGTGACACAGAGGATGTCAAATTCTCCTCTGAAGTTCCTCACGGAACTATTTCTCCAAAAGAGAAACTCACAGAGATTCCAATCTGCCAAGATTTTCTAAAATTGAATCTACATATCAAAACCTCTGCTGAGCTTAAAATGTTACAGAAGACCTCTATTGATCCTATAAGTTCTAGATTTTCAAAACCCAAGGTTAATAAATCTTTTTCTTCTGTGACAGTGATGAAAGAAGTTCACCACAGAAGCAACCCACAGAAGGCAGGTCCTAAACAGAGCTTTTGCAAACAACATTCGAGTATTCATAGATCTTCTAGTAATAGGAAATCAAATGTAAAGAAAGAATGTAATGCCTCTGTGGCTGAGTTTAAAAAGTTCAATGAAAAGTTCAAGCAAATTACATCTCATATTCAATACTGTCATTGCTTTGATCTTATGTCTAAACTTAATAATCATTTTTCAAGTCAAGTCTGTTTACTCTCTACGACAATTCAAAAGTCAAATCCCACAAAGAAACAATCTGACTCTTCTGCAGAGAACAAAATGTATTTCAAGAATGCCAAGGCAAACTTGAAAAACTCTAACAATATTGGACCCATATGGATATGGGTACCTAAATCTCTGTGATTGTCCTGCAGAAGAAGTATGTGCCAATCTGGTATCTAGACTCCGGATGCTCAAGGCACATGACTGGTGACAGAAGTGCACTATCCACGTACAAAGAAACACAAGATGGTGGATCTGTGACTTTTGGAGACAACAAAAAGGGACACATAAAAGGCTATGGAGTCATAAGGAAAGAAGACGTTTCTGTATACAAAGTTGCATATGTGGATGGCCTTAAGCACAACCTACTCAGTGTAAGTCAACTTTGTGATACAGGATTCAATGTGTTGTTCAAAAGAACTTTCTGCTCTCTACAAAGTGAAGAAACAAGTATGGAACTTCTGCGAGCTGAAAGAATAGGTGATCTATATCTAATGAACTTCAACTCAAAGAACAAGGACAAAGTTTGCCTTGTTGCCTGCAAAAGTGAAAAAGCCTGGTTATGGCACAACAGGTTCTGTCACTTGAATTTTCACACATTGGAAAAACTGGTCAAACTTGATCTAGTTAAAGGTTTGCCAAATGTTAAATTCAATAAGGATCATTTATGTTCTGCCTGTGAGATGGGAAAACTCAAAAGAGCTTCCCACAAAGGCAAAACAGATGTGTCTTGCACCAGGCCTCTGTACATGCTTCATGTCGACCTCTGCGGTCCCATTGCAATACAGAGCCTAGGTGGCAAGAAATATATACTTGTCTTAGTTGATGAGTATTCACGTTTCACATGGGTTGAATTTATTAGAAAGAAATCAGATGTTCCAATTATATTGATAAATCTAATGAAAAGAATCCAAGTTCTTTATGACTGCAAAATACAGAAGTTAAGAAGTGACAACGGCACAGAATTCAAAAACTGTGTCATTGAAACTTATCTTTCAACAGAAGGAATTTCACAGAACTTCTCTGCAGCTCGCACTCCACAACAGAACAGTGTTGTCGAAAGAAAGAATCGCACACTTGTGGAAGCCGCAAGAACTATGATGTCAGCATGCGGATTATCAATGAACTTTTGGGCAGAAGCAATTTCTACTGCGTGTTATACTCAAAATCGATCAACCACTGTGAAAAGACACTTCAAGACGCCTTACGAATTGCTTAACAAACGGCGGCCAAATTCCAACTGTGAGGTATCTACTTCAAATTCCAACTCTTGTATTACCTCTTTAGATGATAATACACTTAGAATTGACATTGAATTAATTGAACTGAAAGAGATAAATCAAAGTATTCAGAAAAGACTCACTTTCAATGAGAGAGAAGTACTGCTTCTCACTCAAGAAAAAGCAAAGATTTTTGAGGAAAAAGAGAGAATAGAAAAAGAAATGGAACAAAACTCTAGATCCTTTAAAAAAACAAATTTCTGAATTAACCAATGCTTTAAAAGATAAAACAAAAGAACTTTCAGTTTCAAGGAGCGAAACTACTGACATAAGAGCTCTTAAAGAATACTTTCAAAGAGAAAGAGAGGTATTATGGCAAGATTTAATCAGAAGAGAAGTTTTGCTTAAAAACTATAAAGATGCACAGAAAGTTTATGAAAAAATACTCTCACAAATAGGGTGACGAGGTATAGGGTATGATGATATCACCCTAGGTGTTGAAGGCAAAAGAAACAAACCTCTGTCCTCGTTATTTGTGATTGGAAAAACAAACAAACCAGATTTTCCAAATCTAATCTCTGTAAGCAAACGGGCGAAAATCTCTGTGGATCCTTACTTGAAGAAACATAAGAAGATGATTAACGTGTGGTTTGAAAACACAGACTCATCATCTTCAACCTCTGTCAATAGAGGTATCAAACCAAAGAAATATCTGAAAACACAAGATCAGATTGGTATCTTCAAGTTTGGTAAACCAGAGACCCAAACACAGGTTGCTTTTGTCTGTTTGATAAACGTTGAAAAGAATTTATCAGCAGAAGCTCCTGAGTTTAAACCCATTTTTCAGAAGAAAACTTTAAAAACTTGATTGAAAAAGAAATTTTGGAAATATGGAAATCAAGCGTTTTAGAAAAATTATGTACATCTTCTATAGATAAATCTCTCACTGAAGAAATCTTATTAGAAACCTCTGCAATCTATGAAAACTATTCTACAAAGGAAGAAAGCTTGTATGATACATGTTCGGAAAATTCAACCTCTATTGAAAGAATTGACTCAACCTCTGTATACGAGGACGACTCATCTTCTGACGATTCAGAGTCAGATGTTACATCTGGGATAACTCTCTATGACACAGAGGATGTTAAATACTCCTCTAAAGTTCCTCACAGAACTATTTCTCCAAAAGAGAAAATCACAGAGATTCCAATCTGCCTAGATTTTCTAAATTTGAATCTACATGTCAAAACCTCTGCTGAGCTTAAAATGTTACAGAAGACCTCTATTGATCCTATAAGTTCTAGATTTTCAAAACCCAAGGTTAATAAATCTTTTTCTTCTGTGACAGTGATAAAGGAAGTTCACCACAGAAGCAACCCACTGAAGGCAGGTCCTAAACAGAGCTTTTGCAAACAACATTCGAGTGTTCATAGATCTTCTAGTAATAGGAAATCTAATGTAAAGAAAGAATGTAATGCCTCTATGGCTGAGTTTAAAAAGTTCAATGAAAAGTTCAAACAAATTACATCTCATATTCAATACTGTCATTGCTTTGATCTTATGTCTAAACTTCATAATCATTTTTTAAATCAAGATTGTCTACTCTCTACGCCAATTCAAAAGTCAAATCCCACAAAGAAACAATCTGACTTTTCTGCAGAAAACAAAATGTATTTCAAGAATGCCAAAGCAAACTTGAAAAACTCTAACAATATTGGACCCATATGGATATGGGTACCTAAATCTCTGTGATTGTCCTGCAGAAGAAGTATGTGCCAATCTGGTATCTAGACTCCGGATGCTCAAGGCACATGACTGGTGACAGAAGTGCACTATCCACGTACAAAGAAACACAAGATGGTGGATCTGTGACTTTTGGAGACAACAAGAAAGGACACATAAAAGGCTATGGAGTCATAAGGAAAGAAGACGTTTCTGTATACAAAGTTGCATATGTGGATGGCCTTAAGCACAACCTACTCAGTGTAAGTCAACTTTGTGATACAGGATTCAATGTGTTGTTCAAAAGAACTTTCTGCTCTCTACAAAGTGAAGAAACAAGTATGGAACTTCTGCGAGCTGAAAGAATAGGTGATCTATATCTAATGAACTTCAACTCAAAGAACAAAGACAAAGTTTGCCTTGTTGCCTGCAAAAGTGAAGAAGCCTGGTTATGGCACAACAGGTTCTGTCACTTAAATTTTCACACATTGGAAAAACTGGTCAAACTTGATCTAGTTAAAGGTTTGCCAAATGTTAAATTCAATAAGGATCATTTATGTTCTGCCTGTGAGATGGGAAAACTCAAAAGAGCTTCCCACAAAGGCAAAACAGATGTATCTTGCACTAAACCTCTGTACATGCTTCATGTCGACCTCTGCGGTCCCATTGCCATACAGAGCCTAGGTGGCAAGAAATACATACTTGTCCTAATTGATGAGTATTCGCGTTTCACATGGGTTGAATTCGTTAGAAAGAAATCAGATGTTCCAAATATATTGATAAATCTAATGAAAAGAATCCAAGTTCTTTATAATTGCAGAATACAGAAGTTAAGAAGTGACAATGGCACAGAATTTAAAAACTCTGTCATTGAAGCCTATCTTTCAACAGAAGGAATATCACAGAACTTCTCTGCAGCTCGCACTCCACAACAGAACGGTGTTGTCGAAAGAAAAAATCGAACACTTGTGGAAGCCGCAAGAACTATGATGTCAGCATGCGGATTATCAATGAACTTTTGGGCAGAAGCAATTTCTACTGCGTGTTATACTCAAAATCGATCAACCATTGTGAAAAGACACCTCAAGACGCCTTACGAATTGATTAACAAACGGCGGCCAAACATCAAATTTTTCCATGTATTCGGATGCAAATGCTTCGTCTTAAACGACAGAGATTCAAGAGGAAAGTTTGATGTAAAAGCAGATGAAGGCAAATTCATTGGATACTCTGCCACTTCCAAAGCCTACAGAACATTCCTTACAAAATCTCACAAGATTGTAGAAAGCATCAATGTTTCTTTTGATGATTCATTCCAAATGACTTCTGAACAAATCAGTTCAGAACTCGGAATTAAAGGGAAATCCTCTGTCATCTCACGAGCAAAAGAAGACCTGGATCTTCTATTTTTAGAGATGCTCAACGAAAACATTGATCCTTCTGTTGGAACAATCAGAGTTTCTGAAGAACCATCCTCTGTCGGACAAAATCCTACAGGTTTGTCTCTAACTGGTCCTAAATATGCTTCATCTTCTTCTGTACATACTACAGATGCAATTGCCGAAGCAGAAGAAAGTGCAGAAGAAGAAACATCAAGGAAAACGACCACAGAAGCTGCACAAACCACAGAAGAACCAATTACAGAGGAAATCGAGGACCAAGACTATACGTCCTCAGAGGAACAAACTCCACCACCACTCATACCAATCATTCCACAAACGGTAGAATCAACTACCAAGGCACGAAGAACAACAGAGGCTACACAAGAAGAAACACAAGAAGTCTCTAAAGAAAGTCTGAATGACATTGATGATCATCTTCCACGCACAACTCAATGGACAAAAAGCCATCCTCCAAGCCAAATAATCGGAGAACCTTCTGACGCAGTAAAAACAAGGTCTGCCACTGCTAACTTTTGTTTCTTTACAAATTTTATTAGTGTGATAGAACCAAAGAAGATTTCTGAAGCCCTAGATGACCCAAACTGGGTAGACGCCATGCAAGAAGAACTTTTGCAATTTGAGCGTAACAGAGTATGGACTCTAGTACCTCTGCCAAGAGGAAAACAGGCCATTGGGACTAAATGGGTCTACAGAAATAAGAAGGATGAAGATGGAGTGGTCATCAGAAACAAAGCAAGATTAGTAGCAAAGGGATACAGACAAGAAGAAGGCATAGACTACGATGAAACTTTTGCCCCTGTCGCACGGCTCGAAGCAATAAGAATATTCTTAGCCTTCGCAGCCCACAGAGGTTTTAAAGTCTATCAGATGGACGTAAAATCAGCTTTTCTCAACGGTGAAATCCAAGAAGAGGTCTACGTTAATCAGCCACCAGGATTTGAAAGCTCAAAGTTTCCAAGGCATGTATACTACCTTGAAAAAGCTTTATATGGACTGAAACAGGCTCCACGAGCATGGTATGAACGACTTTCTACCTTTCTTCTAGTCAATGGTTACAACAGAGGTACAACAGATACTACCTTATTCTATAAACGCAAAAGTAGTGAGATAATGCTTGTACAAATATACGTAGATGACATAATTTTTGGGTCTACTAATTCAGAAGAGTGTAAAAGATTTGAAAAACTCATGCAGAGTGAGTTTGAAATGAGTATGATGGGATAATTAACTTTCTTCCTCGGACTCCAAGTCAAACAATCATCAGAGGGAATTTTTATAAATCAAGCTAAATATGTCTCTGACATTCTTTCCAAGCATAGTTTCTCTAATGCCTCTGCAATGAAAACTCCAATGGCCACTGGAAACAAGTTATTCTTAGATTCAGATGGCATCTCTGTAGAATGCACTCTCTATAGAGGCATGATTGGATCTCTGTTATACTTAACAGCAAGCAGACCTGACATTATGCATGCCACATGTCTCTGTGCACGCTATCAAGCTAATCCAAAGAAATCACATTATGATGCCGTAAAGAGAATCTTTAGATACCTAAAAGGGACCAAAAATCTTGGTCTCTGGTATCCACAGAACTCTGGTTTTGGTCTTAAAGCTTATACAGATTCAGACTATGGAGGATGCATGCTCGACAGAAAGAGTACCTCTGGGAGTTGTCAATTCCTAGGTGGTAAACTAGTCAGTTGGACCTCCAAGAAGCAGAATTGTGTTTCCACATCCACTGCAGAAGCTAAATACGTTGCTGCCGCTAGCTGTTGTTCTCAGGTTCTATGGATGAAGACTCAGCTAAAAGACTACGGCCACATTCTGTTCAAAATACCCATCTTCTGCGATTCCAAAAGTGCTATTGCTATCTCTGCCAACCCTGTGCAACACTCAAAAACCAAGCATATCGATATAAGGTATCACTTCTTGAAACATCATGTTGAATACGGTACAATCGAAATGCATTTTGTGCCCACAGAATATCAACTCGCTGACTTATTCACCAAAGCACTAGACGAGAAAAGATTCAACTTCTTGGTAGGTAAGATAGGAATGATTAACATGGTGTGAAAATCCTCAGTAAGTATAGTTTTATATTCTGTAAATAATAAGTAAATACATTGCTTAATTTATTGCTTTGATTAATTCTACTTCTATATGTAAATTCTTAAAACCTTAAATAGTTCTTAAAATCACAGAGCTTCTGTAAGTCAACTCAGAACCTCTGACGACCCCTACAGAACCTCTGAAAAACCATGACCTATGTTCTATGCAAAACTTATCATTCTTTGATCCAAGCATAGGTCAAGGGGGAGCAAAAGGAAATTACTTGATCTACAGAGGTGATTAGATCAAGGGGGAGCAAAAGAAAATTCTTGATCTACAGAAGTGATTAGATCAAGGGGGAGCAAAAGGGGCCCTGAGATGATCTACAGAGGTAAAATCTCTCAAAGGAAAGCCGAAGAAGAATGTCGATAATTCTCCATCGACAGAAGAAAGACAAAACTGCCGAGAACAGAAGAACCAAAAGGTATGTCTCTCGCATGAAAGGTTTTTAGAAAACAGTTTTCTAGGACAAGAATTGTCAAATATGTCCTAAATATACTGTGAATAACATTTCAAAAATCAAAAGTTCAAAAGATTCAACAAAATTCGAAATAGGAGAAATTTAAGGTCATAGAGCTTCTGCTGAGCTCAACAGAGCTTCTGCAGGAAATATGCTTTGTGATCACAAATTAACCCTCTGTCGATCTTTTGGAATGTTATCTCGAAAACCGACAACACACACCATGACCTTCTCGAACAAAACGTTTATCAATATAGTTTTATCGGACACCAACCTTCAAAAATGTGCGAAAAACATCTCTTAACACAGATCAAAAATTGGATGATCAGAAAATTAATAGAATTCAAGTTATAAGATTTTTTCTCTCATAGAGCTTCTGCTGGCTCTCACAGAGCTTCTGCAAGTTCCATCAGAGCTACAAAACCTCTGTGAGTAAAATTTCTTGACAAAATCCTATTAATCCTCTCCAATATTTTTACAAACGTTTTCGTTCAAAGAGGAATCTTCAAAGTCATGATAACAATGAGATATATGAGAAGGTTAAAACTCTAAGATTTTCAAAATCACAGAGCTTCTGTAAAACACAAAAGTTCTGCCATTTTGTTATCTGTGGTAATAACGGTTACTTTTACTGAGAGTGAAACTCATATGGCTAAGAACAACTCCACGCGCCTAGCATTAATGGGCCGCGCACGATGTCCTGTCATCTTCTGACATGGCCTACGTGTCCCATTTTCATTGAGCAAACATGGAACGTTTTTTTTGGTAAGTTGAACCCGCCGCTCAAACTCGAGTGCGGATTCCAAACTTTAATCCATTGCCATATATTTTACCCTTTCGAAGTCTACCGTTTTACCATCCTATAAAAACAAACCTTACCCTCTCATAAAACTTTTTACAAACTCTCATCTTCTTCTCCGGCGATACCCTGCAAAACACTTGCAAATGGCTTCATCTTCTCGAGCTACATCCTCTGAACTCTCTCCGGCGAACTCAACGGAAAACTCCCCTGCTCATTCAGAACATTCTGAAAACCCCAGCCTTGCAAGAGATATTGAACAACAAGATTCCGGGGACTCCGCAGACTTTGCTCCGACGACACACTTGCAAAACTTCATAGCTAAGGATCATTTCGAAGCCACTCTTCCTATCAAATCCAACAACTGTTATTTGGTCCCCTCACCCACTACTTTCGGCGAAGCCCATGCCATACTTCTGAACATCATGGAAAACCATATCCTCTTCCCTCTACTATCAAGAACCCCTAACAGAATTCCAGTCCGTTATTTGAACCAATTTTGGCAAAGCTGCCGATTTGATAAAGACGATTCTCTTATCAAAGGGTACATTTCAAGACCTGATAAATCTGAGCATCTTGAAATCAAGTTTAACAGAACAATGTTCTCACTTGAATTCAACCTACCAACAAGGGGTCTTCTGGGATTGAAAAGTTATGCAGAGCAACCAACAGACGAAGAGCTCTGTCGATTCGTGGAAATGCTTGGGTACAACACCCAACTACGGAACAGAAATGACTTCCGCAGAGGCCGATTACCACCTCTGTGGAACACTTTGTTCTCTATTCTTAACAGATGTCTGACAGGAAAGATAGGGAGTATTGACCAGAGCTCACATCAAATCTTGAGCATCATGTATGGGGTTTACTATGATCTTCCACTAGATTATGCGACCATAATGATGCAAGAGATCATAAACACCATCGACAGAAAGAACAACTCGAAAAGGGTCAAAGAGAACGATCCCAACTTTCTACCACCTCTGCAATTCCAAAGAATATTGGGAGTACTGTTCGAACCTCTGCTGCTAATCCAAAATTGGCCAATGGAAGGGCCAACTCCCAAACAGTTTCCGATGAACAAAAATACCCCCACTGATCATGCTGATGGCTACTCACACTGCAGACCTCTGTCAAAGAAACTTCTGCGCTACGCATCGAACATATCCCTTAAGAAAGAGTATATACGCGATCATAGACTCCAAAACCGAGTCCTATGACACCCCCGCGTTTAGGTGTCCCCCTAGGAACAATGATAGCAAAACCTCTTTCCACTCAAGCAGAAAAGGATCAAAAGTTAGCAAAACACATGGCTATTCAGCTCAGCTTCATAGCCAAACACGCAGAAATAATGGGAAAGAAGTCTTCATCAAGAACCTCTGCATCTACTCCAAAAGCAAAGAAGAGAAAAACTGCAGAAGGCACCTCAACAAGCACTACAGAAGATCGACCTTCACCTCCCCATGCCACAGAGATTGGCTCCTCTGCTCCTCCCCTTTTCACAAAACAGAAAAAGAAGAGATCCAAATCAACAGAGGAAGGGGCACCAAAACCAAAGAGGAGGAAAACCAAAAAGAAGCATGGTAAAACACTTAAAAAGTTGTTTACCATTGCAGAAGAGGAAATCATAGAGGGAGAAACTGCAGAAGAAGAAGATGCAGAAGTAGGAATGACAGAAGAAGGATATCAATCACCCTATCAATCTCCAGATAGATTTGCTCACCAAGGAGACCTGAATGATTTCCTACAGAACCCCGAAATTGCAAACACCCTTAATACAGCAGGGTGGACGGCACAACCTCTCGACCACCACACTCCAGAAGAACAAGATTTCTTCATTTCTAGCATTGACACACATCTACACGAAGATGACACAACACCTAGAAATCAACCAGCCAAAACCCCTGTGATTTTACAAAACCCTTTCATTCAAGGATTGGACGTCCACAGAAGAAGTCCAAACCAAGCTTCAGAAGAAACAGAACAAATCGAAGCTGAGTGGAATACAACTAAAGTTACAGAGGCAACGGTTGTAGAAGAAACCACAGAAACAGGGATAGAAATCTCAGAGGTAGATTCAGATGAAGAAGAGGCTATCTGGATACGAAAAGGTCTCTATCATCCTCATGTCATGAGATTATACGGATCTCATCACATGTATGACTCCTTGCGGACAGAGCAAGGAACTTCCACAGAACCAGAAGAAGAAACAAGAAAAGATGCCGAAGTTGAAGAAGGCACACATCAATCACCCCTCCCAGTGCAACCCACATTTCTAACTCCGCAGGTCTAGCTGCAGAAGGAGTTATTGAAAAAGAGCAGCACAGCTCGATCCCAAACCAACCCATCCAGCCAGAGGTTACTCTTTCAACCTCTGTGCCCACAGAAACCGGGGAATCCATTCCTAGGGAGTCTCCTCAAAGAGACTCACCTAATGTTCGTGATCAATCGCCCCAGATCACACAAGAACACCCTACAGAGGAATTTGTTTCCTCTGACACGCACTTATTAAGACCCACACTTCTTTCAGAGAGAAGTAGAGAGCACAAAGACAAAGAGACTCTGTTAAATCCCAAATCTCTAGCAATAAGATATGAATGTAGTGAGAGAGAATTTAGAGAGCAAATATGTCATCCATGTATTGAGCTCAAAGGATTACAAAAGGTTTCTAAAAGATTACAAAAGCTTACTAACAAATGAACTAGACAAGCCTATTTATACCCATGACATACAAGGTATAAAGGCATTCACAATACTGTATAGACTCATACAGTACATTGACTTTACAGTAAATCTTGAATACAATAATGCTCTAACAATCTCCCCCTTTGGATTCAAGATTTAAAAAATTTGACAGCAGTCTTCAGCTCTTTGTAAAGTCAATCTTCTTCAACAGACACTTTATCAAACTATCTTCAAGTAGCTTTATCTCCACTAGTTCACGGCGAACTATATGCTTTGACACTCTTTAAGAACTCAGCTTTGAAGAATCTTCAGACAAACATGAAAAGTCATTGTCTTTTTCTTTGAAAAATCAACCTTCTTCAATACAATCTTCAACAGATTGTCTTCAAGTCTTGAACATGGATTTCATATCTTTATATAGAACCATCAATTCGGAACAAGATAAATCAGAAACGATTAGAGTTTGGATCAGAAAGATGTGAAACCATCCACATTGTTGAACTTTTAGGTGTAAGCGCATTCCGATAACCACTCAGAACTAAGATAACCAAATTCAGCAACATTTGGACTTCACATGATCCTTCTCCCCAATCTTCAGTCTTTGTTCACGAATCTTTGACTTGAAATATATTTGACTTGAAAGCTCTTTGACATGAAATTGAATTAAACATTTCTCCCCCTTTTTCGATGAAACTGAGCATCATTATCATCGAAAACCTTTTTCAATTTCAGTCGTGTCTTTGAGTATTGCTAACAATCTCCTCCTTACAGAATAACCTTGCTCCCCCTCAAAATAAGAATTCTGGAGCAATTTATTTTCTCCCCCTGAAAGTATGCATATATTTCAATAACGCACAATATACAGATTTTAAAAAATTTACACAAGGAAAATAAAATTCATTGAACTTCATTTTATAACTACTAACATTTGATCATTTGAATGCTTTACAAAAGAAATTCAACTTAATGAAATTTAACAATATTTCAATCAAATGAAATCAAATGCATGTGTTTGGATTCAAAAAACAAGACATCATTGCATATCAAGTTACAAACGTTCAGTTTCAACCCCTTTATTAAATCTATTTGGTGTGCTAGCATGCGAAATATGATTAGCATCAAGCGTATGCAATTCTTAAACATATAAGAATACTTTGCTCTACTCACACTATGTGTCCAAAATCAGAATTTCATAAATTTACGGGTTTATCGCGACTTTGTATTTTCCCAAGTTTCAAGAGATGTGTGCTCATTGGCATCTTTTGATTTTGTGCACATTGACATCTTTTGATTTTGTGCTCATTGGCATCTTTTGATTCTGTGCTCATTGGCATCCTTTGATTTTGTGCTCATTGGCATCTTTTGATCAAAAAGTTTAGTAAGAATAAGATACACCGTTAAACATGACTTTCTATCTGGTTCTATAGCAGGATTTGGGTTAGCAGATCCTAGACCAGTTGGCCTTAGGTGCTAGGTGACGAGCACCCCTTAGAACTTAATTTCCCAAACCAGAAAGGCCACATCGATATATCTTAAACCCATTTGTACCAGTAGAACATGGCTTTATATCTGGTTCTATTGCAGGATTTGGGTCAGCCGATCCCAGACCAGTTGATCTTAGGGACTAGGTGTCGAGCACCCCTTAGGACTTACTCTCCCAAACCAGAAAGGCCACAGGCACAAACTTTCAAACTAAATGATAGTGCAACAATTTTATCTCAATCACTTGGTTCTAAAATATAGTGCTTCTCCCATATTTTCATTTCCATCCATCATTCTGACATATAGGCTTTTTGAGCATTATATTCTATATAAGTCCGAATTCACATAACTTTGAGCATTCAACATAATTTCATTCATGTTTTGCTGACCTTTCGATTAATTTCAGAAGTGAAAGTTGAAACAAATATAACTCGGATAAAACAAAAATACTTGTAAAATCATCTTTTAGCACACATTTAATTCATTGAATGAAAATTGAAAATTTTATCTCATTGAATTAAATTTGTAAAGATTCAAGTTTTCAAAGTGGTAGAAGCAAAATATAATCCAATGTTACCTTTTACCACGTTCCTTGAAACAGAAAGATGTAACAGTTAAAGATATCACCTGAGAAGTGTGAGTTCTAAACTGATTTGTTTAGAAGTCTTAGTCTTTGAAGTACGGGTCCTGAACTGATTTGTCCAGAAGCCATAGTCGTTGAAGCACGGGTTTTGAACTGATATGTTCAAAAGCCAATAATATTTGTCTCCCCCTTAATGGTACAAATATTTTTCAAAAAATACGCCGCTTTTCTTCTGTTTTCAGTCATGTGTGTGGTATGTATCTACAATTCAGTACAACACATGAAGAACCTGCAAAACAGATTAAGCAGATTTTGGTACCCAATGGCATTTGGGTCCTAGTGGGTTAGGTGTAGATTTATTTGAAGGAATACTATAAGTACCGTACCAATGAGAAGTATAATCTTTATGCACAAAATCATTTGAACCACAGTAAGAACAACAGATTTTCTTATGGGCCAACCTAATCAGATGATTTACATGATGAATAGGATTAGGTTTAGCATAAGATTTACCTTTTGGCGTATTGTTCTTCTTTGCATTTGATGTGGATACAGATGATTTTGGCACATCTTTCTTTGGAACTGTTGTGCCTTTGATTCTCCATTCCATCTTCACCCTCTTGAAGACTGGAACTTCTTCAGATTTGGAAGTATTAATTTTAGGCACTTTAAGAATATCATCCGATTTATCAAACAGAGGATTATAGAAAAGATTAGACGAACGAATCTGACCTTTTGAGAAATCTGTTGATCTATTAAGTTGTTTAGAAGGAATGTTTTTTAAACTTGAACTTGAAGCAGTTTTAAAAGAACATTCAGAATCATTTGAATCAACAAATGGAGTCTGAAAGATAGAATTATGACTAGCCTGCTTTGAGACATCAAATTTAAAAATGACATCTTCAAGTTCTTTAACTTTGTTTATCAAAACATTCTTCTCTTTAAAAGTTAGATCAAATTTCTTTTGGAGATCAGATTTTATCAATTGATCCTTCATAATATCAGCTGATAAACCAGATAATCTTTTGGTAAGATTAAGAATCACATCTTCAAAATATATGCGTTCCGATTCAAAATCTTTTTCCAAAAACTTTATTTTATCAGTAATCTCTTTGAAAATTTCCATATTTTTCTTTTTAAGGGTTTTACTTTCCTTTTCAAAGAGATTTTTCTTTTCCGTGAAATCTTTTCTTTCCTTTTCCAAAAGATTTTCTAATTCAGAGATTTTCATGGAAAGTTCAGAACTTTTGATCTCAAAAAAATTTCGTTCAATTTCAAATTTAGCTTTTTCTTTTTCGAGCTTGTCTTTTTCTAAAAATAAAACTTTCTCAAAGTCTGAAACTTGTTTTGAAAGTTTTATACATTTCAGCTCAGTCTCTTTCTTTTCTTCAAAAACTTTCTTTTCTTCAAAAGAAAAATTAGACAGTTTTGTCTTTAGATCGGCATTTTCACTGTCCAAAATTTTCCCTTTATCTTTAACTTCTTTTAATTGAGCATGTAACTTTAAGTTCCACTTCACTCTCTTTTCTTCTCTACTCTTCAAATCGGCATTTTCTTTTTGAAGAGTTGTTACTTTCTCTTGAAGATTCTCGATTTGATCGTGCAGACTTGAGTTGTCTTTCTTTGCTTCAAGATCTGCAATATAAACTTCAAGATCAGTTATTCTTTTAGTAAGTTTAGCATTTGAAGAAGAAATGTCTAAAATTTGTCTTTTCAGATCAACATTTTCTTCTTCCAATGCTTTATTTAAAATAGGAGTTGAAGAATTTGAAGCATTATCTTTAACAGGAGTTTCTGATATAGGAGATGTTTCTGATAAAATAACTTGTTGCAAAATTCCATTATTTGCCTTAGCTTTTTCAAGTGGCTTTGGAGGTGTTTTTGTTATTATGACTTGTTGCAACACTTCATTATTTGGTTTAACAGATACATGTGAATTAACAGATGTTTCTGTTATAATGACTTGTTGCAACTTTACATTTGGTTTAACAAAAACTTTTGCAATTGGAGGAATCTCCTTTTTCAGAGTTTGCTTCAAATCTTCACCACTGCTTTTAACAATAACTTGTTGTAAAACCATTTTGAATATTGCTAGAAATTGATCGTTCAGAAGATCAAGCAGACAGTGTATGAAAATACACAAAAAAATTATATAAAAATTTTTCTTGAAAAGCTCTTACAGTGTATGAAATACACTATAGGAAAAATTTCGGGATAATTTTTTTTTTTTTTTTTTTTAATCAATGAATTCGAATGTATAAGGGTTCGAATTCAATGAATTCGGATGTATAAGGATTCGAATTCAATGAATTCGGATGAAGAAGGGTTCGAATTCAATGAATTCGGATGAAGAAGGATTCGAATTCACTCAATTCGAATGAAGAAGGATTCGAATTCACTCAATTCGAATGAAGAAGGATTCGAATTCACTCAATTCGGATGTAACTGGGTTCGAATTCACTCAATTCGAACTTAACTTGGTTCGAATTCACCCAATTCGGACTTAACTTGGTTCGAATTCACTCAATTCGAATGTACTTAGGTTCGAATTCAACCAATTCGAATCCATAAGGGTTCGAATTCATCCAATTCGAATCCGCAAGGGTTCGAATTCTCTACAATTCGAATCTAATAGGATTCGAATTCTATGAATTCGAATTCTTCTTGAGTCGAATTCTACACTTATGATGCCAAGAACAATCCGAATTCTTTATGAATGATCCGAATTGAGTATGAATGATCCGAATTCACCAAGAATGATCCGAATTCTGCACTTCGAACTTCAAAATCACTTAATCTGCCATAACTTCTTCAATTCTTGATCAATTGTGATGAATCTTATATCAAATTGTTCGTAATTGAAATCCGCACACTTTTTCTGTTGATCACAATTCACAATTCGATCAATTTAATCGAGTTAAGATCCAAACAGTGAACTTGAAGTTTTTGAAAAAATATTCAATAATCGATCAGATCTGTCAATTCTGTGCAGATTTTGATGTTTATGCAAGAATTAAATGTGTTTAGAATCCAAATCCGAGTTGAACGATGCAAAGAAATGATTCAAAAACTCAAAATCTAGAAAAACTCCATGTCTGAATGATAAGACTTCAGATGAACAGTGTTTTCTTCTTGGTCCGAATTCTTCAAGAACAGTGTAAAAAATCTTCAATTTGGTCTTCGATCTGCTTGTATCTTCTGTTTAGCTCTGATACCAATTGTTAAATCCCAAATCTCTAGCAATAAGATATGAATGTAGTGAGAGAGAATTTAGAGAGCAAATATGTCATCCATGTATTGAGCTCAAAGGATTACAAAAGGTTTCTAAAAGATTACAAAAGCTTACTAACAAATGAACTAGACAAGCCTATTTATACCCATGACATACAAGGTATAAAGGCATTCACAATACTGTATAGACTCATACAGTACATTGACTTTACAGTAAATCTTGAATACAATAATGCTCTAACAGACTCTAGACAAGTCTCCTAGTCAACAGAAGGATATTCCAATACCCACCTCTGGAGTGGATTTGGACAATGTTCTTCTCAGAACTTCTGTAGGGATTGAAACTCATGTTTCTTCTCAAGGATCAGAAGGAAATCCTTCCATTCTCAACATACAAACAGGAATGAAAGAAGGTATCCCAGGAACAGGGATTCACTCTGAAGACGAATGTGTTCCTCCAGAGGTTACCACCGGAACACAAGTCACAAGGGATGAGTTCCAAACCCTTGAGACCTCTGTGAACCAAACCTTGAAAGAGTTGCAAATCTCTTTCAAATCTTTTGCAGAGACAACATCACTGGCACTGCTAAACCTGAACACCAAAATGGACAACCTGTCCACAGAGGTGAAAACTGCCATCTCACAGATGAAGTCTGCTGCTACCGCATCCACCACTTCTGCCGCAACAACTACTCCTTCTTCGATTGAGAACTCCATCAACAAGTTCCTTGATCAATTGAACAAACAGACTTCAGTGTCAACGGGCATCACTCCTGCAGATCTACAAAAGGCCCTACTAAAAGTTCAAGAAGAAGCCATGCGAAATACCATGCTGATGCAACCCAAAGACTACATGACAAGAGCACAGCTGACAGAGCTTGGGCAGAACGTGATTAATCAAGTGACAGAAGTCATCCTTTCCTTCACCACTGCCAATGCTAACTTCGTCAAAGATTTCAGAGAAAGTGTAGGAAGGATGAGATTCAAAACAGAGGCAGAGCTAGCAACTCTTCTTGGCCTCTGTGACGATGTCTGCGCGAAACTGATCGCTGCTGGACCCACAATGCCAAAGAAACCCGATGCTTCCTGCAGAGCAGAGGGTACATCAGACAAGGGTCAGGATGACTCTGATGATGATGACCATCCTGGTCCATCAGATCATCCTGAGGGGGAGAAAACTACAGAGAAAACTGCAAGCAGAGAACTTACAGGTCCACCAATAGCCGCAGAACCTCTGAGTCAAGCACCTCCAGAACAGACCCGACAACAACAAACTCAACAAACCACAGAGAATACACCCATCTCTGTGGATTCAACCTCTGAAGAACCCAACACTACAGAAGCAGATAAGCAAACCTCAGAGGCAACAACCGCCCCTGAGGTAATCATTTTGCAAGAAACAGATGAACCAACCACAGAGAAAACACCCACCTCTGTGGAAACACCCCAAACCATACCCAGAAGAAAGTCGATTGCCACCAAACCAAAAAGAGCAACGACCTCTGCTTCTGACATTCTGAAAAGGATGCACACAACAATAAGTGATCGTATGGTGAAGAGAGAAGAAGAAAGGCACAGGTTCACCTTAGCCTTCAGAATGGCAAGAAGATTCAATGAAAACACTTCATCAACAGAAACTGAGCTCACAGAAGAAGTCACCAAACAACCTCCAACAGAGGTTACAGAGCAAGACAAGCCAACAGAACCATCGCCACAAAAGTCCTCTAAATTACAATCGTCAAAATCCACAGAGGCAACCTCCATCAAACCTACAGAAGTACAAACCTCAAATCCCACAGAAGCAACAGGTTATGCCACGACAACAAAAGATAAAGGCAAAGGGATACTGACAGAGGAACCTAAGAAGAAGAAAACATTGTCAAAGCCAACAGAGAAACTGATGAAAAGTGCATTTGACGCCTTTCAAACCCCAAAACCCGAAGAAGTTGACTGGGCACATGGATTGAAGCCTCTGTCAGAAACTCCTTTAACTGGTAGAGCTGCAGAAGTTGTTCAACATATGGAGAGTCTCAGAAGACAAATTCCACGACCTGGTCCAACACATGAAGAAATGGAAGAAGTGGTATACAAATACCTCTACAAACAATCCTTTCAGACAAACTATCCAATAGATCATGTGACAGATCCAAGGATCAGAGAAGAATTTGAGAACATCTTCACAAGAACAAAGCCAAGAGCCAAAGCAGATGTCTTCTCAATTCACAAAATCAAAAAAGTGATCTTCTGCAGATTCTCCTTCACAAGAACCTATCCAAGGGTCATGTACAATCTTTACAAAGTCAGAAGAGAGAACAATTCAGAGTCTACCTTCGCTGATGCTGACTTAAGAAACATCAATCCATACGATCTACCTGACCTTCTGCAATGGACAAAGGACAACTACAACACAGAGGCAAACACCAGAGCCTATCAAGTATTGAGAAAAGCGATGAGGGAAAAGCTTCTGCTATACAGCATGATAGATTTTCAGCTGGGAAAAGATCTTGGTCTCAAACATCTAGATCTACGACCACCAGAAGATCGCTGCCCACCAGACGCTGTGCCCAACTCAATCATCAGAGAACCAAGATTTGGGTTAGTATTTCAAAACCCAAAACACCAGGTTAAACTTTTTGTACTCATGGATTGTCAGAAGTACGCAACCAGTACTCTGAGCAAATTCAGAGCAAGCCTTGTAAAATACAGAGGTACAGAGAAAATGGATAGAGATGATGCAGATACTTTCATCAGAGAAATAGACTCAACAATCCGCCTAAGAGAACTCTGCATCAGATTCTTCAAAGAGATCAGAAAAGTCGGCAGAGACAACAGAAGCTACAACGATTTCAAAGATGCCAAAATCTGATTCTCAGACCTCCAATCTCTGCAAACAAAAGTTTATCTTTCATTGTACTCAAATGTAAAATGCCTCTGGCATATTTCTAAATGAGAAATTTCAAGGTATTGTTTAACCTTTGTCTTATCTAACTTAGCCTAACTAAACACAAAGTCAAATTTTTATTTTTCACTACTTAGGGGGAGATTGTTAGCTTCAATCTTCCTAATCATAGAAATACTTAGAAGTAGTGAAAAATAGGCTAAGTATAGAAAAGCCTCTCACAGAGGCTCTGCCACTTCTTCCAGAAGATCAAGTCCAGAAAGCCACAGAAGCTACAGAGGTAATCACAGAACCTCTGTAGTGCGCAAGAAGAAGATCAACTCGGAAACAAGTGGACTGCTCCACAGAAGGTCAGACCATAGAACCTCTGTAATGCCTTACAGAGCCTCTGTGGTCTGCTATGAAGACTTGGAAGATATTACTGGATACGTTCATCAACTTGCATGGAAAAGTACTGTCAAAACACGTGTCAAGCTCTGAGTGGACTCAATAGGGCATGGTACAAAATAGACGTCTGCGCCATTTAATGCATTTACCAATAGTACATCTGCTCCATTAA
Organism: Saussurea involucrata; assembly: GCA_033807775.1. Taxonomy (NCBI): domain Eukaryota; kingdom Viridiplantae; phylum Streptophyta; class Magnoliopsida; order Asterales; family Asteraceae; genus Saussurea; species Saussurea involucrata. The sequence continues at coordinate 26,738,172 of CM066312.1, forward strand.
ATGCGCATGGCTCAAACAACTGCACACACCATCCAGTCCACTGTTCACACCATCCAGTTTACTATTCATGCCGTAAAAGGAACAATGACCAACTTCATAGTCTTCTAAGAGTAGTATAAAAGGAAGTCTCATGTTGAGATCTTCCTAACGACGAATAGACAAGGAATCACTAATACTCTCAAACTTTATTGTCAAATATCTGAGTGTTATATTCTCACACACCAACAGTTCTTAATCTGTTCTTCGTGTTGTTATTATATATTGAATAACAGTAACTGTTCAAGAAATCCTTTTCATTCTTTACTGTTTTCTTTATATATGTGCGTTCTAATATCTATCAAACATATCTGTTAGTTTAATACGCTTCCGCATCAAACTCTAAACTCAACTAATAGACTGTTAATCTTGATTAAGCGTATCTGGGTTCCAACAGATAACTTACCGGATGCGATGAGATAACCAGATGAACACACTTACCGGATGAAGATGTTTGTCCGAATGGGGAGCTTACCGGATAAACCCGGTAACTTGATGTTTTATCCGGACACTGCGGCTGGTGTTGCAATTCGGATCTGGGATCGATAGGGTTGCTTGATTTCACTCCTGTAGGGTTAGATTTTGACCAAAAACACAAAAACAAACACACCCAAATCGATTTATAAGCAAAATATATCCTATTTTCCAAAAACCACCACAAAAATTTAAGAACACCAAAACAATTCAAGAATTGATTTTTAAGTTGAAAGATTAAAGCCTTAGAATCCTTGTAAACACAGATAAAGACTAGATTAAAGCAATTAAACAATCGAGATATGACAGAAAAATATTTAATCGATGAAAAAACTTTGCAAACCCGATTGAAGAACGATTTAACCACAGAAAAACTGCACTATTACGAAAATAATCTGGATGCCGTCTAGACCTCTAATGATTAATCCAACCGTTCAGAATGTGAAACGGAATGTCGTGGAGCTACTGTCAAAATTTCGTGACGATCCGACGGTTCAATCTCCGGGAATAGGCAAAACGGCTCGCTGTGTTATTCCAGAAAATTCACTACGAATTTTAAACTTTTTTTTGCTTTCGTTCGATTTCTTTCGTATCTTCAAATCACCGATTCTGCTCTGATACAAATTGTGAATCCCAGTTTGATCAGGTAACAATAAATCAGTAAGAAATAACACGAACAATTGATGATTTCAACTTGTCATCCCTCTCGTATTCATGATTCAAGATAGTTACAAATGTTTGAATGAAAAACACACCTATCTCTCTCTAATGAATCTCTCTCTAACGAATCTCTAGGAATGGCTAATCAATTACTAACCTAATTCTAAGGTTAAGGAAAGCCTTATATACCAAGGCTTTACACAAACAAGGCTTTAGCCCATTAAGCCAATCTAAGCCTATTTAATGTAATTAAGGCTTTTACAAATATTAATTAATCTAATTAAGCTCTATATAATTATTTATATATCTTTCTAATATGTAGGACATTTATGGTCCTAACAGGATGATCGATGGATGTGGCAGTGTGTAGTGAGTCCTAACCTTGCGTTGATAGCAAATGTTTAGTGTGTCGTACGAGATCGTCTTTGGTGTAGATGTTGACACCTTCTAGAAGGATTACTGTTTGAGTTGTTGGTGGTCCGACGTGAGGTAAAACCTCTTGGGTTTATAAGGGAAGAATAACTGATTGGAGATGAGCTCCTAGTTTCTAGTGAGTTTCCATTCTGGGAGTTTGTGATGTTGTGCAATTGGGATCTTGAGAGCTTCAACTCAAGAATCGAGTAGTTGAGTTGAGACTTTTGATTCTCTAGTCGGTGGAAGGGTGGCAATGGTAGTTGAGAAGTGATAGCCGTGATTGATTGTTAATACGGAGCAAGGATAGGATGAAAATGGGGCAATTGTTGGTTAGCCTTTGTGGGTCGAAGTGAAGCCGCATATTTTTGCAAGTCGGTAGTCAGGGTGGTAACTAGGTAGTTGAGACATACAAGTATGCTGGGAAACACCGATACCAAAGGTTGTCGTAAATGTGAGAAACCTGATTGTTTGGTCGAAAGTAGGGCACTGATGTTAATTTGTTGTGACTGCAAACGGTTGACCTTCCTAGAGCGAATAGCCTTCAATGTAAAGTGAGTCATGCATTGTGTTTTCAAACAAGTTACATGAGCATTTCATGTCAAAAGATATATGTGTGCGTGTGTGCCTTGTGAGTTTCTTGTTTTGAAAATGAGTTGGCGCGTGCAAGTGTGTGTTTGAAATAAAAGACAAATTTATTTATGTCGTGTGATAAATTTTGAACTTGGGGAATGGTGAATTATTTCACCTCTTTTTATGAGTGAGTTAACCTTTGTTGAGAAATCATGACAACATTTGATTGCATGGTTTTATACGTGAAATTGGTATGGACACGTTGTTGTCATATCAATAAGTGTGAGAGTCGACTAACTCGCTCAGTGTGAGTAAGTTTGCCGTATTTTTATAATCACATGAAAAGAGTTTCAGTGAATACATCTTTTGGTTGCATCAAAATTAATTTGGCTAGACAAGGTGGTGACGTATCATGGGTTGTGTGTGAGCGATCCTTGAGTTCGATATGGGCGTAGCTATTCTTATGGCGGTGTCGTGTCATGCATACCAAACCTTGTCTCACGATGTTGTACTTGTTAAATTTTCAAATGAGAAAAACGATGTAAATCATTGTGTCGTCATGCATGAAGGCTATGAACTCGCTAAGTAGTGGGAAATATCACATTCAAGGATGAAGAAAGGTTTCGAGAGTGGAAATGTGTTGTTGATCCGTCGATGGTCGATTCATGACCTTGGCTTTCCTGTTGGTGGAAGGCAGTGAATAACAGAAATTTCCGTCTTTGACATTAGTGATGTTTGTATTATGGTAGTCTGTACTCTTGTCCAAGTAATTTGAGGCATGGTTGGTGGCGGGTGGTGTGTCCCGGGCGAAATTCGAAGCGGGCAAGATACTTCTAAAAGTAGCTTGTTAATAAGTAGCATTGTAGTATGATGACGAATGGTATCGGCGTGAAGCCGGAGTTTGAGGTGGTCTTGTATTTAGGCTAATTGTCAAGTAAGTCTTGTGCCTCAAATGTGAGGACCGTAGGGCACAAAGTTATTTACGATGTGCGAGAAGAAGTAGATTCTAATGGGAATTCTCGTTTGTCGGCGACACCGTTGAAACATCATCATCTTGTCAGCCGTTGATGTTGAAGTCAACGACTCTTGTTGATATCATTGTCAGGCAGCTGGAAATGGAAAGGTAACTCTGGTGTGATTATTTTGTCGGATTTATACATGGATAAGGGTCGGTTGGGAAAGGTGTGTATCTGACAGGATGCTGGACCGCCTTATGAGAGTGTTATGAAAGTGGAGGATCGCTAGTTGAATAGGTTATTTTTCTACGTGGTTGATGTTTTGTTCATGAATGAAGTAGTTAGCACAACTCAGGTGGGACACGTGGATTGTATTGGTCTGCAGGGGAGCGTCTCACCGTTTGGTTTATTTGAGCATATTTCGTGTGGATCCCGAAGAGTTGTCTCGGGACAAAGACTAGTTCGAGTGAAGTAGACATCTTAATTTTGTGGCTCATCTATATTTGAGGATGTCAAAGTCGTGAGATAACTTTATTTCAAATATGTGTTATGGTTGGCATGGAGAAGGCAAGGCCTATTGTATGTACGATTGATCGTGAGGGTTGTGCCTCTAGTGTAACGTTGTGGTGTGGATAAGTTAGTGGTAACTTATACAACGTGGACGTGCAAGTTATTGGTGGTAATGAGTTCATGTGAGGTTAAGTGGTGGGCTGGCGTTGTTGATATGGGATAAGCGTAAGAGGGAATCTTTGCTCGAAGATTGCTGTTAAGTTATTCAAAGGTGGCATATATATATGTGTGATGAGATGCATGGATGTTTGCTTGGTGTTATTGTATTGCTAGTTTGAGAATAAAATAGTGGAGTAGTAGTTGGTGGCTAACTAATGGAGAAAATTGTGTGCTCTTTGGTCGCGATGAGGGATGGGCAAATATATCATGTGCCGATGAAATATTTATGAAGGTGTTGGATTGGTTAATTCATGATGGTTCGTAGTAGATACGGAATCTTTGGAAATGTTGAATTATTCCTTGTGTGTAAAGGAATTCAAAGGAGTGGGTACATAAACTCCTAGTGGGAGTATGAGAAAGAGAATTTGCATGTATGTTATGGTTTTAAGGGTCAAGGAAAGCTAGCTGGGGTGGTTGGTCAAAAGTGTGCACCATCTAGCGAGTCGTTCTTTGGAAACATGTTTTATGTTTTGAGAAGGAAGTGGAAGAAGGAAGTTGAATGTAGTGCTCGGAATGAAGGAACATTGGATTATACTTGGTAGTAGTGTGGGAAATACTGCAAGTGAGCTTGTCGTTCGATGTTAAGCTAATGGGAATAGTTTTGAGTGAGCATGGACACTCCTTCCTGTTGAGTGGGTGAAACATGAATTTATTTCATATGTGGATGGACGATTGTTGGATGTAAGGAGAATTTGAGTGTGTGTCTTCAGGATTTGGTTCTGTTTGGATTGGTGGGAGCGTATGAATTGGTTAACATTGATGAGTTGTAGTCAATGCGATTCGGGAAAGAAAGAATTATCTGTGTTAGACATATGTCGTGTTGGGGGAAGTGCTTTTCGAATTGCGTCTTATCTGATCAAGAAGCTTATAATTGCGAGTTATGGTGACATTCAAGGTTGACCTTGTGTTACGATTGGCAACTGAGTGTTCGTTATTTTATTAAGGGATTCGTGTTGCTGTGACGTTAACTTTGGTAAAATCCGTTCTTTTAAGAAAGAGACGTTATGTGTGAAACCCTTAATTTGACGTGTTTTAAAACCGTGAGTCCAGGTGTGTGGATGATATTGTGTACAGTTGGCCTGAGGCGTTATTTTTACGTTACGCGAATTTTCTGGGGTAAGATTTGTAGTTAACCGAAAGTGTGATAATTCATTGGTATATGCCCTATTGTTGAAGGGTTATGCATAGTGGGAGCAATAGAATCCTTAGAGTAGCAAAGAGGTTGGCATGTGCAGTTATCTGTGAATCTTCCAAGAATAAAGATGTATCGTGGGAAAGAGGCATTTGGTGAGACCAGAGGTCGCGTGGTTTATTGCCGATAAGTCAACCAGATTTGCGAGAAGTTGAGGGTGGCTCAAGACCGCCACATGGTATATGTGAACAAAAGGAGGAGATCGATTGGATTTCTAGGGGGTGACAAAGTGATGCTTAAAGTTTCGTCGTGGAAAGGGGAGCTAAGGCCTAGGTATGTCGGGCCGTTTATCACCACCGAGCGTGTGGGTGAAGTGACGTATAAGTTGAAGATGCCCAAGGAACTTCGGGGAGTTCATTCGACATTTCACGTGTCGAATCCGAGGAAGTGCTTGGCCAAGGCAAGTATGGTCGTAGCATTAGAAGACATTTATGTGGATGAGAAGTTGAATAATGTTGAGGAACTGTTGGTGATCGTGGATCGCAAAAACTGGAAGTTGAGAACTAAAGAGATACCTCTTGTGAAGGTTTAGTGGTGCTACCATAAGGGTCAAGAAGCGACTGGGAAGTGGAATCAGACATGAGGGTCCGTTTCCCTCGCTTGTTCGAAGATGAAATTCCGAGGACGGAATTCTTTTGAGGGGAGGATGCTGTAATAACCGGACTCTTTTTGAAAAAATTAAAGAAGTTGTGTGATTAGTATGAGGAATAAAGTAAAGATGGTGGCTAGGGTGTGAAAGATGAAACTTGGAGGACCTTGGTGTAAAAATGAGAAATAGGGTTAAAACCCCAGAACTATTCATTGCTACTCCTCATTTTTGAAGGGCTTAAGTGTGTGAATCATCGTCATCAAGGTAACTTCCTTCTCCTTAATCCCTTAAGTTTTTGTTTGATGTTTGGAAGCTTATTGTGGACTTGTTGTTGAGGCTTTGATTGGGAGACTACTTGATCGGTATCTCTCAAGAAAAAGTGAAATGTGGTCTGTGTGTGTGATAACCTAATTTAATCAGTGTGGGAATTGATTAGAGTTTATTGGTTTAATCACTTATAGACTCAACTTCCCTCTCTATTGGTTAATAATGGGATTAGAGGGTTTTTGGTTGTGTTGCGGCTGTGTGTATTCGAAAAGTCGCCTTAAGGGTTTAACGAATCAGCAAGAATTCCGGAAGTTATCGGACTCCGATTACTTTTCCGGGAGACGTACTCGGGAGTCAGTTTACCGGAAGTCGATTCCGGATGTTTCGTCTGGAAACCTTTGGGAAATCCGGAAGTCGGTTCCGGAAGCCAATACCGGAAAGGGAGAGAATCCGGGAAAGTCCGGATTATTTGTCAGGAAAAGGGGGCGGATCCGGAAGGCAGAGTTTGGAATCCGGACTGTCTGTGTCCGGGACTTTGTGTTGTTGGAGTGTTTTAGGGAGTGTCTCGTGAGTGTTGACTCTGAGTGAATTGTGGATTGGCTTGTTCACTCTTGTGTGTCGGGTGATTATATAGGTGTGCGGTTAGAGTGAAGTATTCTCATATGAGGAGGTTTTAGCGTGGACGCCAGGTGAGTCTTTCTAAACCGAAGTTCTGACGATACTTACTTTTATTGCTCTTACATTTTATATTGTATTGCATGTTTTCATGTGGTTTAAATTATGAAAGTTGAAGGTGTGTTATTTATACTGTGGTATGCATTGGGTCGGGACTAGGGGTTGTTTATTTTGATGCCATATGGGGAGTGTGTCCCATACGAAACATATGAACTTGTTTCATATAGTTACTAAGGGCGGGTGTGTGCCCTAACACGTTGTCACAAGTGTGTTCGTGACCAAAGTGTAGATCATCAACATGTGGGTGTTTGTTTAAAACTGATAAGGGCGTAACTGTTCACAAATTCTTATAAACTCTTTTATTGGACATGTATGGTGTGATATTGATATCTTGAGGGATCTCACTAGACCTAGTGGTCTAACCCTCGCTTTTCAAAATGTAAAACCCCTTTCAGGCAAGCAGGTAATCGAGGGCTCGAGTAGGGGCATGGGCAAGATGTGAGCTGGAGCTTGCGTCTAGTGGAACTAAAAGACTTTCCTTTTTAATATTTTAGATACATCTCTCAGCGGTAATTAGGGGTTATTTTCCGCGAACCTTAGTTTTGTAATCTCAAATGTGAGACTTATGTTGGGCCATTTTGGCGTTTATATTTAAAGTAGTGGTTCTTGGCGTGTTCGTTTGGTGTGGGGTGTTACAAAAATATCCTAAGTCTGTGAGTTGTCGCACAACACACCAAAGTGTTATCGCATAAAGAGGTTACCGCACAAAGCTTAGGCGATGAGAAAAGTTATCGCACAAAGCTTGGGCTATAAGATTGAATCTCTTTAATGAGCGACAACTTTGAATTTTTGAATACACATGTTGGGAGATAATTATGAAAGATTGAATCTAACATGAACTTCCAACCCAGATTTCTATGATGTTAATGAAATAAGCACAAACAAAGTTAACCCTAGTGTCGTTTTACTAAGAGTGAGCCTATCTTATCATCTTTTTGCATTAAACTAACACATAGAGTGAAAATCAATGAGGAATATGAACAGTCACATATATCGACTGTAAACTCGATAAAATACCATTCAATCGATCAATAAGAGTAGGAAACAGAAAGAAAATGATCGATTAACAAACCTGAGTCAAGTTTGAATGTAATCCACAAGAAAAACAACAACAAGTATCGAAAACTTGCAGAGCACTCGAGAGAGGTTAGGGTTTCAAGTTGGTTATTGGAAAAAGTAAAAAGTTTAAATGAACGATCTATATATAGAGCTTAGGGTTTTTGGACACGTGGCATCAAATGAGTGGTCCAAACGGTTGACCCGTCACGTGTCAAGTTCTCGCCTAAAAGATGGGCGACAAGTTCATCTTCATCGCACGACACTTGGGCGATGAAGGTATGCAAAGTTCTCGACTAAAGCATAGGCGATGAGCACTGTTCAAGGATTCTTATCGCACTCCACTTAGGCGATAAGAACTTCTTATCGACCAAAGGTTGGGCGATAAGTACTGTTCATCGATTCTTATCGCTCAAGACTCAGGCGATAAGACAAGGTTCTCGACCATAGCTTAGGCGATAAACAAAGTTATCGACCAAAGCTTAGGCGACAACTTTTATACTTAGACATTTTTCCAAAATTTTCAACTTTTTCAACTTTTCAAAATTTTATTTTCCAAGTTAAAAGATGTCCAACTTTTAACTGGTTTCTCTCAGAAGACTTTGAAAAATCATTTTGCTCCACCTAAAATGATGCATAGAATTTTCAAAGTATGTTTTCATCATAAAGGGTTTGCACAAAAATTAAGATCAGAAGACTTACTCTCATCTTCAATAATATGTATGAACAGCTGGACACAAACACATATATTATATGAACCATATAGATATGTGAAATATCATGCTCCCTTTTACCAATGATCAGTAACTTTTTACTGATACTCCCCTTGAACACAAGCACACACATTATTTTTCATAGAAACCATGAAGAACATAAGAAACAGAAATAGGTAAACAACTATAAAAATTGAAATAAACTTTGTATACTACAAAAACATAAACTTTTGAAATAACATAATAAAGATTCAATAAGATGAAAATTAATATTTTTCAATCAAGATAATAAATTGAATAAAAAATAGAGATTTTCAACTGAATGAATGAATATTATGAATATTCAAACCTTCATGTTCAACATGCCAAGCTTTGAGATTAAAAATTTGAAACCTTTTTCATCTGAAGCTTTTGTGAATAGATCAGCAACTTGAAATTCTGTAGAAACGAAGTAAAGTTCAATAGTACCTTTCTCCACATGGTCCTTGATGAAATGATATCGAATATCAATGTGCTTCGTCTTAGTATGTTGGACAGGATTCATAGAAATGGCAATAGCAGACTGTTGATCCAAACCCTCAGTGATTTGATAATGACCCTCTCTTATATACTTAGTGAAAATTGTAAGTAAACAATATGTATCAGAGTTTCACTATCGCTGATAAGTACTAAGATCTTCCAGTACCGCTGATAGGAACTCTCGCTCTTTAGATTAAACATTCAGCGAAACTGTTCACCATAATACTCTGAGTCTGTTCAGTACTTATGGTGATCGCTGATAAGTTAGTTGTTTACTTATGATCCCTGAAGACAAGTTTCACGTCAACATAGGTTCTACGCTGAAGTCGAAGATCAAGCTCAAGAACTAGCGACAAGTCTCCTAATGAACTGATGCGGATCAGCGAAGGCTCGGATTTGTCCACTCAACGTGAAGTATCAAGTACAAGACTTTAGCTATCGCCGAACTCTATCATTCGCTGACAAAGAATAATAGATCGCTGAATCAACGAAAAGCTGATCATGAAGTCCTCCGTACAAAGTACTTTTGTCTTAACCACCCTTGCACGACTCCGTACGATATGTCAGAAAAAGAACCTCCTTATTTTCTGAAATCGTACAACCACTCTGATACTACACTGGTCAACATGCGGCTACTAAGGTTGTCAACAAAGGTCAATGACATGCAACCAATCAGCTGCTGCCACGTGTAAAGTGTAAACTGCAATGCATTAAATGCATGCAGTATATAAGAAGAAGAACTCACTTCATTTTGAAGTAACTTGCCAACTCTGGACAAGTTCATCCTTCTTATGTTGAGATAGGTTATTATTAGTAATTTTCTTCTCCTTCTTAGTGCAAGAAACTTAGTGTTCTAACTTGTTTAGATTTAGGATTTATCCTTAATCTTGTTTCCGCAACAAGATGTAAATTGTTAATGATTTATAAATAAACAATTTAGAAAAGTAAAATCTGTGTGTTTGTATTCAATCCCCCCCCCCCCTTCTACAAACTTGTATAACCCTTCGGGACCAACAAGTGGTATCAGAGCGGATTTGTTTAAACTCATAAACAAGATCTAATCTATACTAAGATTTCTCTTCCTTGCTATTTTTGAAAATGGCCACCAACACAAACACAAACTATATAGACAATGGTTCTCTTGCAAAACCCCCTAGATTCTCCAGAGATAATTTTAATCTATGGAAAAATAGGATGACTCTCTTCCTACTATGCCTTATTATCTTGAAAACGGCCCATTTATTCCTGTAAGAATTGATGCCGCAGTACCTGCCGCTGAGAATAGACCTGCTATTCCAGAAAGGATGGTACGCAAAGATGTTCATACGTGGACTGACGAAGATAAGAAGAAAGTGGCTATCGACACAAAAGCCAGATCCATACTATCCATGGCTCTTCCTGACGAAGTCTACCATTCCGTCATGAACCTGAAATCCTCAAAAGCCATGTGGGACACAATATGTGTTAAGTATGAAGGTACTGCTGAAGTCCAGGACTCTCGAAAGATCAACCTGGTAAGACAGTATGAAAGTTTCATTTGTGGTAAGAATGAGACTCTCTATGAAGTTCACCAACGTTTTAATTGCTTAATAATAGATCTGAAAACTGTTGGTAAGGAATATTCTAACTTTGAAGTGCTGACAAAGTTTCTAGAATGTTTACCTAAAAGCTGGGACAGTTATTCTATGTGTCTCAAGCTGTCAAAAGATCTAAGATCAATGACTCTTGCTACCTTATATGGCACAATGCTGAATCATGAGCAATCAAGCCATCTTAAGAAGAATCTTGTAAAAGATTCCAAAAGCACCCCTGTTGCTTTAATCTCAGAGGAACCTTCTACTCAGCGACCTTCGGTCACTATCACTGAGTTAGAGAGTAACTCTGAAAGGTCATCAGATTCTGACTCTTCAGATGATGATGAATCTTTGGCTCTCCTAACTAAAAAGTTCAGGAGATTCGCCAAAAAGAAAATGTTCAGAAAGAACAAACCTCTTTCTATAACTGATAAGCCAAGATCATCAGCTACTGTTGATAAGGCTACTGCTACTTGTTTTAACTGCGAAAAGATTGGACATTTCGCTAACGAGTGCAGGTCTAAGAAAGTATCGAGAAACTCAGCGTTTCCCAAGAAATCTTTTATTCCCAAGAATAAAGATGACAAATATTCTAAGCTGAAAGAAAAATATGCAAAGATGAAAAGCTTCAAGAAGAAAGGCAAAGGCCTGATGGTTTATGATTGGGCTGCTTCAGAAGAAGAAGAATCATCATCTGACTGTGAAGATGATGAAGCCAATCTCTGTCTTATGGCAAAGATTGAGGATGAGGAAGAAAGTTCAGACATTCCCTCTACTTCAACCTCTGCTATTCAGGTATCACCTTCCTTCTTTACAAATATTGCAAATATTGATGAAGCTGATAGTCTCCGCAAAATTGATCTCTTGACTAGAAGCTTATATGAAGCCATGAATGGCAAAACTATAGTTGAAAACCAAAACCTTGATCTCGCTGAACAACTTAAAAACTGTCACCTTCAAATAGAAAAGCTTTCTAAAATTGAAGAAGATTTTAAAGATCAAGTGCATTTAAATCAGCTAGTCAAAATCGAACAAGCAGAAGCTATCGCTGCTTTGAAAGCTGAAAAGGCTACTGTTGAAGGATGGTGTAACTCTTCAACAAAGATCACTGAGATAATTAAGTCTCAGATACCCATGAGTGATAAACGTGGTATTGGTTACAAATATGAAACTCAGGAACCAACCACTGATCGTTTCATGCTCTTATTTGGAACTTTCGTATCCTCAGTCGCTGACACTTCATCCTCTCAGTGTTCGTCCTCCAGACCGCCTATCCCTGAGGAAATCTCTGCCTCTTCAAAAGGTAAAGAGAAAATGGTTTATCCAAAACATATCTCTGTCTTTAAAGATAAAGGTAAAGGAATTGCGTTGAACCAAAATCCTCAGAAGGGTACTTTAGCACCAAAGCTGAATGCTTCTAAAGCTTTAGTGATTTATTCCTCTGGATTAAGAAATCAGATATCTGGATCTACTCAGCATGGGTCTATTCAGTGATCTACTCCTAGACTCAGAGTGGATGTCCTTGGTAAGAAATCTGAAGAACCAAGTGTTCCTCCCATTTCTAAAGCCAAAAGCTTATTTGGTGCTGGTCCTTCTAATTCAAAATCTAAAGTTCAGCATTCAAATAGTCCTAGAACTATTTTTAGTTATAGGAAATGTTATCACTGTGGACTCACTGATCATATTGCTAGTAAGTGCCCCACAGTCACCAAAGCTGATAAGATAGCTAAGATGAAGATTTCCCCCAAGGCAAAGAAGACCACTGAGGTTAAGAAATTAACCAAAGTAAAGACTGACAAAGCTGAATCTTCAAATGCTGCGAGGATTGTTGAACCTTCCATTCCAACTGCTTCCACTGACAAACGTGTACACATGGTTAAGTGGGTACCCAAGAAAAACTAATCTTCCTTTGTGATGCAGGTTCAGAAGGGTATCTGGTATCTCGATAGCGGATGCTCTAGACACATGACTGGAAAGAAAAGCCTGCTCGCTGAATACAAGGAAGAAAAGGGTCCCTTTGTGACTTTCGGTGGAAATGGAAAAGGACATACCCGAGGGTTTGGTGTACTCTCTAATGGTACAACCACCTTCAGAAGAGTCGCATATGTTGAAGGGCTGAAGAATAATCTTTTAAGCATCAGTCAGCTTTGCGACAAGGATAACAAGGTAATCTTTACCAAGGAATCCTGCTTTGTCACTGACAAAAAAGAGAAGATAGCTCTCAGCGGTTATCGTTTGGAAAATGTTTATGTAATAAACATGGACTCAACAACCACTGAGAACTCCTGTTTTTTCTCAAAAGCCTCATCTGATGTCAACTGGCTGTGGCATAAGAGGCTCTCTCATCTGAATTTCAAAACACTGAACTCTCTTTCTTCAAAAGAGTTAGTTACTGGTCTACCTAAACACTCATATGCCAAAGAGTCTTTATGTTCAGCATGTGAGAAAGGGAAGCAGACCAAAGCAAGCTTTAAATCAAAGCAAGTCTCCTCAGTGTCATCTCCTCTACAACTACTCCATATGGATTTGTTTGGCCCTGTTAACAAACAATCCATCGCTGGAAAGAAATATACACTGGTCATAGTTGATGAATTCTCTCGTTATACATGGGTTATGTTTCTCCGTTCCAAGAGTGACACCCCTGAAGAACTCATCACATTTGTTCGGAAGATGGAAACCCTGAACAATTTGACCGTTCGCTCAATAAGGAGTGATCATGGGACTGAATTCAAAAACAGTTCTCTTGATTCCTTCTTTGAGAGCAAGGGTATTTCTCACAACTTCTCTTCAGTGAGAACACCACAACAAAATGGAGTCGCTGAAAGAAGAAATAGAACAAGTATTGAAGCTGCACGTTCAATGCTCAGCGATTCTCACCTGCTTACTCAGTTTTGGGCAAAAGCTGTCAACACTGCTTGTTTTACGCAAAACAGGTCGCTGATAGTCAAAAGATTCAATAAAACAGCCTATGAACTATTTCATGGGAGAAAGCCTTCAATCAGCTTTCTTCACATCTTTGGATGTCAGTGTTTTATACTGAACAACAGAGATGCCCTTGGAAAGTTTGATCCTAAGGTTGATGATGGAATCTTTCTTGGATACTCCTCAGTTTCCAAATCCTTCAGAGTCTTTAATCGAAGAAGACAAACTGTTGAAGAAACAATTCACGTCACATTTGACGAGTCCCGTTCAGCGAACTCTAAATCGTCCGCTGATACTGAAGAACTAAATCAATGGATGTTTTCTCATCATGGTGATTCAGAAGATATTCCCACTCCTCGTGCTCACACAGTTGAAGATGATGGTCCAACTATCATTCCAAATATGCAGAATAGTGAAGCTGAAACATCATGGGTCTCAGCTGTTCCTATAAACACTATACCTGCTTCTGAAACCAATATCTCAGATATTCCATCCACTTCTCAGCAATCAGTGAATATAATGACAACTGCATCCATTCCTCTCTTGGCTGATACTCCAGACGTCGCTGAAGCTTCATCTTCAGTTCCTCCAGTTCAGGTTGAGTCAGCGTCTCACGCTCCGACTCAGCGATGGACTATAAATCACCCAATTGATCAAATTCTTGGTGATCCAAACACCGGTATTCAGACTCGACGAAGTGCAGGTAATATTTGTTTATTTGTAAATTTTATTTCACTAACTGAACCAAAGAAAGTAGATGATGCTCTCAAAGATCCAAACTGGGTCAGCGCCATGCAAGAAGAGCTGACAGAATTCGAAAGAAACAAAGTTTGGAAACTTGTTCGAAGACCAACTGACAAAACAGTGATAGGCACTAAATGGGTCTATCGAAACAAGTTGGACGAACATGGAACTGTAACCCGCAACAAGGCTCGTCTTGTTGCTCAGGGATACAGACAAGAGGAAGGCATAGATTATGACGAAACATTTGCTCCAGTAGTAAGATTAGAATCTATTCGTCTATTCTTAGCATACGCTGTACACAGAGACTTCAAAGTATATCAGATGGATGTTAAGTCAGCGTTTCTAAATGGAAAGCTGAATGAAGAAGTCTATGTGGAACAACCTCCAGGATTCTCAGATCCTAAGCATCCATGTTATGTTTATAAACTGGATAAGGCACTTTATGGCTTAAAGCAAGCTCCACGTGCATGGTATGACACTCTTTCAACTTATCTCCATATTGAAAAATTTGAGCGAGGCAAAATAGACAAAACTCTATTTTTCAGGAAAGTAAAAGGTCATATCATTCTTGTTCAAATATATGTTGATGATATTATATTTGGCTCGACTAACCCTGATCTCTGTACTCGTTTCGCTGATAGAATGAAAGATGAGTATAAAATTAGCATGATGGGTGAACTAACTTATTTCCTTGGTCTATAGATAAAACAAAATGAAAAAGGAACTTTCATTAATCAGGGAAAGTATGTTAAAGATATGCTGAAGAAATTCGACTTAACTGAAAGTTCAGCTATGAAAACCCCTATGGCACCACCGCTGACACTTGATAAGGACACTAAGGGTGTTCCTGTTAATGTCACGCTGTACCGTGGGATGATCGGCTCACTATTGTATCTTACAGCTAGCCGACCCGATATTATGTTTGCAACATGCTTGTGTGCACGATATCAAGCTGAACCTAAGATATCTCATATGAAAGCTGTAAAGCGAATTTTTCGATATCTTAAGGGTACAGCGAATCTAGGTCTTTGGTATCCCAAAGACTCAGGATTCGATTTAATCGCCTATTCAGATAGTGATTTTGTAGGTTGCAGAATGGATAGGAAAAGCACCACAGGAGGATGTCAGCTCCTGGGTGGAAAGCTGGTAAGTTGGACAAGTAAAAAGCAAAACTCAGTGTCCACTTCCACAGCTGAAGCTGAGTATGTAGCCGCTGGACGCTGTTGTTCTCAGAACTTGTGGATGAGAAATCAACTACTGGACTATGACCTTCAACTCTCAAATATTCCAATCTATTGCGACAGCACAAGTGCCATCGCTATAGCTAATAATCCAGTGCTACACTCAAAGACAAAACACATCAAAATCAAGTATCACTTTATCAGAGATCATGTGATGAATGGTGATATAGAACTTCACTTTACCCCAACTGATTATCAGTTAGCTGATCTGTTCACCAAACCTCTTGATGAGACAAGATTCAACTTTCTCATCAGCGAGCTTGGAATGCTGAACTTTGAAGGATAAAATCTTCAGCGGTTCACATTTGATCAGCGATAGGATAAAATCAACTTGTATAACCCATTCTATACTCCTCTCTATCCTGATTCGCTGATATCAAGGTATGTTTTTCTCTCTGACAAATCGCATGTAAATGCAAGATTTCAAAACAAATCTAATCGTTGAATATTTCTTCCTTATCAGCGATACTTTGAAATTTCTTAAAACCAACTGATATTTCTATTCAGTGCTTCATGTTTTCAAAAGTGTCCCTGAGTTTTTCAAAACCTCAGAGACAACCAAGAATATGAAAGGACAGTTGTGACGTCGTTACAACGGATAAACCCAGACACGTTCTTCTTTCTGACACACGTTTGCACGTTTCGTTTACTTGCCAATCAAATGCAAACACGTGTCCGTGTCATGATGAAAATCTTTTCCCGCTCAAGATTTTCTCTTTCTAAAATCTCTCTATATAAACAAATTCTTCGTTTATATTTTTCTCTTACGCGAACTTCTCCTCCAAGCAAAGAAAGAATTCACTGTTGCATTTGGCTCTCGATTTTTCAAGAACAACTATTCATCTTCTTCAAACATCAAAGGTTAATATGTTCTTATTATTTACCAAATGCAAATAACTTGTTTCTGATCTTCTCATTGTTTTAACAAGATCAAACAAAAGAACTTCTTAAAAATAAAATCATTTTCTTTCATGGTTTTATGAACACAACCATTTCATGGTTGTTCTTCAAGTTTAAATGCAAAAATCTTAAACTTGTTCTTCACACATTCGTTTTTCCAGAATCCCTATCTTCAAAGGAAACTGGAAAACAATATTTTTATTGGGTTTGAAATTTCGGTTTTTAAAAAAATAAAAACCCTAATCTTCATTAAGACATTTTGTCTGAATGAAATGGACAAAATTCGAACCATCTTATTGGAAAATCTTTCCACATTAAGATTATTCTTATTTGTTAATCCTTTGGTTGAACTGATAATACAGAAAATGGCATCTTCTGACATTCCCAAGAACACCAACGTTGAAAACACTTCTGCTGATGACACTGCTGAGGAAATGGAAATCCTCAAGGCTCCTCAGGTCAAGTTCTTTCATGACAAGTTGGATTGGACTAAGGTAAACAACCTCTATGCGCTTCTCGAGTTTTCTCCTCGAAAGCAAGTCACACATCTAGCTGATGTTGTGAACTTCCTAAAGAATTGTTGCATCTCCACAGCCCTGACCATAATACCTCCTGCACATCAGCTTTTGCTCTCACAATTTTGGTACTCAGCCAGACACTCTCAGCTACCCTCAGCCAAAGACCCCTCCAAAACAATCGATTGCATCCTCTGCGATATCGAATATGGCACCATGAAGATTACCCCTGCCATCATTCGCAAAGCTCTCAGCCTTCCCATCGCCACCAAGGAAAAACCCTTGGTTCCCCTCCGTGACCCCAAGAAAAACTCAGACAGGAAAGCCATCATTGCATTTTTCGATGCAATGGGCTATGTATGGGAAATCGGCAGAGACATGAAGCCTGAGAAAAAGCTGAAGATTATCAAGAAATCGAAAATGCCCAGCGAGATGAATTTCATCTTCGCCCATTTGATCAGCTGCATGACTGCCAAGAGCGGCTCCTCTGACCAAGCCGCTAAGCCTCAGCAAGCAATGGGATATGCTTTGCTGAAAGATCTCAACATAGATTGGGCATCGATTATCTATGATGACCTGGTTCTCAGAGTGGACACCGTCGCTGACAGACCTCCATGGGTTCCATATCATCGGTTCATCAGCGCTATTTTCCAAAGAGGCCTTAAAGACAGCTACCCAGAAGAGGGTGACCTGAAACTCTCTCAGGTCGGCCCTAAAATACTCGACTTCAAACCAGTGGCGAATGAGGTACGTCTTTCTACACTCTTGACTCTTCTTAACCCTACTACTTCTTATACTTCTGCAGCTCCTTCAGCGGACAAACCCACCGCTGATACCCCAGCTGCTACCTCCATTCCTCTTAAAAGGAAACATTTTGACACCCAACTTGGTTCCAAAAGAACTAAGAAGACCAAGGAGCAACCCAAGCAAACTCCTGCTAAAAACTCCTCAGCTTCTCCTGTTGAGCTGAAGGAAAGTTCAGTGGTACGCTCTGCCACATCTGAACAAGACATCCCTTTAATCCCGACCTCAGCATCTCCAAACGTTGAGGTTACAAACTTGGAAACTACCCAACCTCCCTCAGTATCTCAAAAGACGGATGAAGTGATTCTCAGCGATTCCAACGCTGAACTCGGTAACCAACCCCCTTTCTTACCCTTCGCTTCTCCCTCCACTCATTTGGACCCCACTCCAGTTATCACAGCTGCACCTGTCATTCCTCCAGAAGCTAAAGGAACGACATAAGTAGGACCTACAGAGCTGTCCATACGTTCACGTACTCTCGCTGACGATATGGAACTTTACTCAGGAACCCGTGATTTTGATGAATTCACCAATCCTCCTACAGGTACTCATCAATCCCTATACACTGTTACTAAACCCCAAACTTCTGAGCTTTCCTCTGTTCACAAGTTTTTATATGTTACAGGTCCAAATTTGAGAGACATCAACACGTCTCTGAAGACAGTAGAGACAACGCTGACTGGTCTCACGTCTACTCTTTCCGACAACTCTTCAGCTGTAACAACCGCTGGAGAGAATCTCTTAAAACTTACAACCGAAGTCGGAAAGAATGCCTCCAAAGCTGACATGGAGAAGGTTGATCAATCACTGAGCAACTTTGCCAAAGTTCTCGCTGACATCTACACAGACTACCTCGACATCAAGAAATCTGTAGACACCATGTCCAGCGAACTCACAACGCTGAAGACATCGGTTGGCACACTCGAAGGTGATATGTCTGCTGTAAAGACTGATGTCAGTTCAGTAAAAACTGATATGAGTTCTGTGAAGACTGATGTCAACATGATGAAGAATGACATCTCTTCAATTCAGAACTTGTTGAAGCAGATTCTGACCAACACGACCGCCCCTGCACCTGCCCCTGCACCTCCATCTTTTACTACGGCGGATCCTGCTGAACTTGTGAAGATCAATCCTGGTATTTCTGACATGGAAAACAGATTATCAGCGATTGAAATGTATATAGGGATCCCTGGCCAAGAAGACAGGGAAACCACACGAGCTGCTGAATATTCTCATTCCTCCCCCAGTCATCATGATAAAGAGGGGGAGAAGAGCGCTGAAGACCTCTCCAAAAGCGCTGAAGTCCTTTCCCATGATGAATCTATCAGAGGGTGAGAAGATAATTGAAGCTGAAGCAGCCGCTGGACCTCAGGGAGATGAAAACCCTGAGGGAACTGAGAAGCTCGCCTCTGTATCTGAGGGGGAGCAACTCGAAGAAGAAGCTGAAGAAACTGAGTCTGAAGCTGAAGATGAACAAGCCATCGATTTGTCTGATGCTGAACCATCCTCTTCTCTAAAGAATGATGATGACGAAGATGACGATGATGATGATTCTTTTATCGTCAAGCTTGCTCAGAGAACTAAAGCTCTTAAAGGGATTCTGATAAATGAACCTTCAGGGGAGCGGACAAAGACAAAGCCAACAGCATCTGAAGCTGACAAAGGCAAAGGAAAAGGTGTCGCTGAAGATGAAAATCTGATGATCTTGCTTAACAAGCCGGTTTGTCAGGTACATTAATCTTACACAACATCCCTCCTCTATACACTTTATCAGTTCTCTACCTCCGCAAACCTCTATACACAATCCCATTCTTTTCATCTCTGTTCTGCCCATGTTCTTACTTGTAAGATCGCTGCGTTTCAGCTAGTCCTCTCCCCTGTTTGAGGCTATCGCTGAAGTTCCAACAGCTGCGACTTCAACAACAATCCCAGCTCTCAACGCTGAAGAAATAATCCCAGTTTTGGACTTGATCTCTTAGACTGATGAACCTGAAGAACAGACTCTCTCTCACAAAAACAGACCTTCCTTGGCTCCTCAAAAGCTAAGTGAAGATGATCAAGAAAAGAGAGATGCAATGATCAAGAAACTCGAAGATCAGCGAATCATTCTAAAGCGTGATCAACTTTCTTCTGTTCCTCCAAAGTTCAGAGTTTCCCAAAAGGAATACAAGGAACACCTCAGAGCTGTACGTTTAATCGCTGAAAGAAAGGAAACTGAAGAAAAAGATAGAGAATACGCCATCAAGCTTACTCAACGATCAATAAAAGACCCCAAGCTGAAAAGAGTTCCCATTGATGTTCAACGTCAACTATGGGATGATGCTTAAAAGATCGTTAGAGAAAAGACTAAGGTCTCTGACACGACCTTGGAATGGGCTAAACAAATGCTGACCTATCGATCTAGACCATCCAAAACCCTCAAAGCAAACATCAGAGGAAAACTGTACGCCGACGTTCCTGTTGTTGAAGTGGATGTCTACAGAGATGACAAAACCAAGCAAACTTTCTATGCTGCTACCTTAGAAAAGTTTGGTCTCTCTAAATGGTTAGAAACAAAATTAGCCATTCAGGGATCGCGCTCAAAGTTCAAAAGCCATGTCGAGAAGATCTTAAACAAACAGATCGACCTGCTTTCTTCTGCTGTGGATATTGCTCATACTCTTCCTCAACAAATAAAAGTCTCTGCTAAGAAAAAGAAAGTCTCTGATTCAGGTCCTCCTATACGGAATGAAACAGGTATTGGTTTCTCTCGTGCTGAAGTTCTTGGCCCTGATGCTGATCTCTCAGCGCTTGACACCTCCCTACCACCTGGAGAAACTTTCATTCCTGGCACAGTTGTAAGTGATCCATATGGTATATTGTTTCTAGACTACGATGGAAACCATCACTTTCAACGTATCTCTGAGCTCCACCTCGCTGCCATCGAACAACTCAGAGATCTCTTATACTGGTGTGAAGTCAGACGCGACATCAAAGCTAGACACCTGAAGCCCTTGATTTTTGAAGAAGCTCTGAAGAAAAAGAATCAAGGAGTAGATGTCCCTGATTGGATGATTGACACATCAATGACCCTTGATGAACAACTCATTAAGGAAGAACCTTTTGACGGATAGGATCGCCTTGTAATTCTTTCTATCCTTATCTGTCTACATCTTTTGTACTTGTAATTTTTCCACTTCCCTCTGTAATCTTTACAAAGTTTAAAGAAAAATTTCAGCGAACGTACTTTACTCCATCAGTACAGAAAAGATCCCAGAAAACAGTAAAAGAGACAAATATTTTATGAGTTCTTTTTATCTTTATGTTTTCATTATATAGCAATTTTCTCGGTTGCAATGTCATAATCAAATAGGGGGAGATTGTTGATCCAAACCCTCAGTGATTTGATAATGACCCTCTCTTATATACTTAGTGAAAATTGTAAGTAAACAATATGTATCAGAGTTTCACTATCGCTGATAAGTACTAAGATCTTCCAGTACCGCTGATAGGAACTCTCGCTCTTTAGATTAAACATTCAGCGAAACTGTTCACCATAATACTCTGAGTCTGTTCAGTACTTATGGTGATCGCTGATAAGTTAGTTGTTTACTTATGATCACTGAAGACAAGTTTCACGTCAACATAGGTTCTACGCTGAAGTCGAAGATCAAGCTCAAGAACCAGCGACAAGTCTCCTAATGAACTGATGCGGATCAGCAAAGACTCAAATTTGTCCACTCAACGTGAAGTATCAAGTACAAGACTTTAGCTATCGCTGAACTCTATCATTCGCTGACAAAGAATGATAGATCGCTGAATCAACGAAAAGCTGATCATGAAGTCCTCCGTACAAAGTACTTTTGTCTTAACCAACCTTGCACGACTCCGTACGATATGTCAGAAAAAGAGCCTCCTTATTTTCTGAAATCGTACAACCACTCTGATACTACACTGGTCAACATGCGGCTACTAAGGTTGTCAACAAAGGTCAATGACATGCAACCAATCAGCTGCTGCCACGTGTAAAGTGTAAACTGCAATGCATTAAATGCATGCAGTATATAAGAAGAAGAACTCACTTCATTTTGAAGTAACTTGCCAACTCTGGACAAGTTCATCCTTCTTATCTTGAGATAGGTTATTATTAGTAATTTCCTTCTCCTTCTCCTTCTTAGTGCAAGAAACTTAGTGTTCTAACTTGTTTAGATTTAGGATTTATCTTTAATCTTGTTTCCGCAACAAGCTGTAAATTGTTAATGATTTATAAATAAACAATTTAGAAAAGTAAAATCTGTGTGTTTGTATTCAACCCCCCCCCCCTCTTCTACAAACTTGTATAACCCTTCGGGACCAACACAGACTTACTGTCACAATATATTGGGATTTTGTCATACTTACAGCCAAAGTCTATCAGTTGAGTCTTCATCCATAACACTTGTGAACAACAGCTGCGACCGCAACATACTCAGCTTCCGCGGTAGATGTTGACACACAGTTTTGTTTCTTAGAAGACCAACTTACTAACTTGTCTCCCAATAAGTGTACGTGACCAGTTGTGCTTTTCATATCCAGAAGGCTTCCGTCGTGATCAGCATCAGAATAAGCAGTTAGTTCATAGACCGTTCCCTTTGGGTTCCACAAGCCAAGGTAGGGTGTGCCCTTCATGTATCGGAAGATGCGTTTAACCGCTCTAAGATGTGACTCTTTGGGATTTGCCTGAAATCTCGTGCAAAGACATGTAACAAACATGATATCTGGACGACTAGAAGTTAAGTACATAAATGAACCGATCATACCTATGTAAGTCCGCATATCTACTTTCTTACCATCGGGATCTGGACCGATTTTGGACCGTGGTGCCATCGGGGTTCCAATAGATGTACTATTCTCCATCTTGAACTTCTTCAAGATATCGAATACATATTTCGATTGGTTTATGAATATCCCCGTTGAAAACTGCTTCACTTGCAATCCGAGAAAGAAGTTAATCTCTCCCATCATGCTCATTTGAAACCTGGTCACCATGAGGTTAGAAAATCATGTACACAATGCTGGATTAGTCACACAAAAAATAATACCTACATAAAATTGCATGATAATAAAGTCACCTTGGTCGCGCTTTATGAACAGTGTCATCTTGATCTTACCTTTATCGAAACCGGACTCAAGTAGAAAGGTGGATAAAATCTCGTACCACGTTCGAGGGGCTTTTTTTAAACCATATAGTGCTTTGTCCAGAATATCTATGTGATTCGGATGATCTTTATCAACAAAGCCTTCAGGCTGAGAAACGTATACCTCTTCCTTGAGAATACCATTCAAGAATGCTGTTTTTACGTCCATTTGATAGACTGTAAAATTCTTGTAAGCCGCAAATGCTAAGAATATCCTAATGGCTCCAATTCTAGCGACTGGAGCATACGTTTCATCGTAGTCAATGCCATCTTGCTGACGGTAACCCTTTGCTACGAGTCTAGCCTTATTTCGCACGATTATTCCATCTTCATCCTTTTTGTTCTTGAAGACCCACTTTGTACCTATGACACTTTTGTCCTTGGGTTGAGGCACTAACCGCCAAACGTTTAAGGCTTCAAACTGATTCAACTCATCTTGCATTGCTAACACCCAATCTGGATCTTCCAAGGCTTCAGATACGGTTAACGGTTAAATATTGCTTAAGAAGATCACAAATAGACACTCGTTTACGGTAGCTTTCAAAGCTGATCTCGTTTTGACTGACGAAGAAGCATCACCTATTATTTGATGAATAGGATGAGCTTTCGTCCATTTAGTCGAGTGTGGGTGTGGAACATATGGTAACCGAACATTTTCAAGGTCTGCACGTATTTCTTCATCAACTAATGGTACATGAACATGAGCATTTGGAGATTCTGGAGGATTATCATTTGAAAGAATTGGTTCTCTAAAAGGTTCTAATGGTTGCTGAGGATATATCTGTCTATGTTGGAACATCCTCAGATGTAGGAATAGAATCTTCCACAGTAGTAGCTTTAGTTGCATCCGGCTCTGTATTGTCATTTACAGCAGAATCTGTTGTGGATGCAGGTTTCTTCCTGTTAAGAACATTTGAAGAAGGATTGTAAGTACCATAATACTCATCATAAAATTCTTCAAATAAAGTATGAAGATCAGATAAGTGAGATTTAGATGTAGACGGTTGATCCTGATTTTTGTTTTAAACAGATTCTGAACTGATGTGTCCAGAAGCCAATACGCCAGTAAATACGGGTTCTGAACTATTATGATCAGAAGCCAATTCTTCAGTTTAATCAAATTTAACACTAACACTCTCAACGATCATCTTCGATTGCTTCAAATACATTCTGTATGATGCGGCAAGAGAAAGAATATCCAACGAAAATACCCTCTTCAGCTTTTAGACTGAACTTTTTGAGACTTCCTTGTCTTTTTGCACGAAACACTTACACCCAAAAACATGAAGATGTTTTATGGTAGGTTTCTTGTTATTTATGATCTCATACGGAGTATAACACGCAGTTGCCACAACTTCTGCCCATAAGAACAAAAGTAGATTGGCATATGTCAGCATAGTACGCGCCGATTCCACTAAGGTTCTATTGCGTCGTTCGACTACGCCATTATGTTCAGGTGTTCTGGCAGCAAAGAATTGTTGAGTAATCCTGTTAGATTCTTAAAAATCTCCCAAGACACTGTTTTTAAACTCCGTGCCATTATCTGAACAAACAATCTTGACAGACATCTGCATGTTGTTTTGTGTTGACTAGATGATGTTGATTAGATGGTCAAACGTTTCGTCGTTTGTGCGAAGAAAGTTTGCCCATGTGTATCTAGAATAGTCATTGTTGGTTCCTATTTTACTTAACAATTATATTTATATCTTTTAGTTCGGAAGCGTTTTAACGAACTAAGAAGATATTCAAGGTAGAAAGACACACAATCAAATACGTGAAAATAGTAATAACACAAGAACTTTATCTCAAAGATTCACTGTATATTGATTTAAATAAGAACACCAAGAACACCGAAGGTTGAATAAAATTATGCTCTAAAGGGTGTGTGTGTCGTGCAAGGTTTTTTAGAAAGAGCTCAACATGAGCCTTCCATTTATACTATTTATCAGGGGACAAAGGGGAGACAAGAAGTACTAAGGGTACAAGACATGATTGTGGGACTACTAAAGGTACAATGTTAATGTAGTGCGCCGTCTTCTGCTAAGGCTGAAACTTATCAGAGGTTGACACGTGGAGTTGTTAGGGCACGCCTTGTACGAACGATCTTCAGGATCTTCGTACAGCAGAAAACGTGAGAAGCACGATCGTCTTCGTATTAATCTTCAGATTATCTTCTAAGTCTTCAGTCTTCATACCACAGAGGCTCTGTCAAGTATGACAGAGGCTCTGTGGCCTTATCCTCTGAGAACGGCTTCTGTTGATTCTTCACTTCGGTCCATTCGGTGACTTGGCAGAGGATTTTGTCGATGACTATATACTTAGCCTATTTTTCAATACTTTTATAACTACAGAAGTTGGAGCTAACAATCTCCCCCTAAGTATTGAAAAATAAAAAGTTGAAAAATGCATGGTTTTCCAGGCTAAGTACACGACATAAGGTATTTGACCTCTGTTGAAAGTTTACTCTTCATATAAGATTGTGCCAGAGACACTGACATTTAATTACAGTATATGATATGAAAAGTAAACAGAGGAAGGTTATGGATGTCAGACTCTTGCGTTTGGGAAGTCGTTGAACTTGTGTCCTCTGAGTCCTCCATCTCTGAGCTCACGGTATATTCTGATGCAGAGGTTTCTGAAGTTGATGACGGAATCAATGACCTCTATCAATCTGTCTGCTAGAGCTTGATCCATGAACTCTGTTCCTCTGTGCTCCAAGAGGTTGGCTCTGAACTCTACCAAAGTACTTGTCGCATATTTTTGACAGTCAACCTCTAGCAATAGCTTCGACTTTCCAGCAGGATCTTGAAAGAGGTACCCAATCCTTGGAAAGGTAATGATAGAGTTTGGTCTGGCAAAGGAGGGGCAGTCGTCTTCTGGAGGTGGGACACTCAAACCTCTTACCCC
The DNA here is from genome assembly GCA_033807775.1 of Saussurea involucrata. Taxonomy (NCBI): domain Eukaryota; kingdom Viridiplantae; phylum Streptophyta; class Magnoliopsida; order Asterales; family Asteraceae; genus Saussurea; species Saussurea involucrata. Next base: position 26,763,848 of record CM066312.1, read on the forward strand.
AAGGTCGAGTCCCAGTTGGAAGTCAGTCATGCTGTACATCAGAAGTCTTTCGCGCATGGCCATCCAGATTTCTTGGTAAGCTCTTTGGACTTCCAGTCTACGGTTGTAGTTCTGCCTTTTCCAACTCAGAAGATCAGGTAGATCATAGAGGTTTAGATTTCTCAGATCTGCATCTGAGAATGTGGTTTCTGATCTGTCCATCCTCTTGTCTCTGTAGAGGTTGTAGTGAACCTCTCCTCCGTGGGTATGGGACAACTTGCAGTAGATGACCTTGTCTATCTTGGAGTTTTAGAAGACTTCTTTGATGGATTTGGCTTTCTTTCTGTAGAATTGATCTCGTAGTTCTTTAAGAAAGTCAGGGTGCAGTTTAGATGGTGGCAGAGGATCGTTGACTGCTCTGCTGTATAAGTACTTGTGCACCACCTCTTCCATTTTTCTTTGCTGAACAGGAGGTGGCAGCATAGGTTTCCGCAGAGCATCCAAGTCACTTTTCAGTTTGGCCAATCGATCTTCTGTAAGTTTTGCCTTTGGATCCATTATGAGATTGGTTGACAGAGGAATGAGTCCATAAGCCCAGTCTTCTTCTTCAGGCTTCGGGGTGACGAAGGCGTCAAAGGCACTCTTCATCAGTTTCTCTGCTGGTTGATGCTTTGGCTTTTTCTTCTTCGGTTCCTCTGTCATGATGGACTTTCCCTTATCCTTGGCCTTAGGCATTTGTGCTTGTTGAGATTGGGTTGCCTCTATAGGTTTTGTCTTTAAGGTTTCAGAGGGCTTAGGTGGGGGTGCTTTTGTAGTTGTAGGGGTTGGCTCTGTTGGTTTTGCAGCGGTCTTAGTTGGAGATGTGGGTTTGGTTGGTGAGGATTCTGAGGTTTTGCTCAGATATTTCCTTTGTTTGTGAGCAATTGACTTGGTTCTGGTTTTAGGTGTGGGAGACGAAGGTTTTGTCGTTTCAGCTTCTGGTCTTGGTGAGGGGAGCTTGTCTTTTGTTGGTTTTGATGATATGGATGGTTGTTCTTCTTCGGAGGAGGTAAGGATTTGGAATTCTTCAGTTGGTTTGTGGGTTGGAGATGGTACATATTCTACAGGTATAGAGGTTGTTTCCACAGAGGTGGGTGTTGCCTCTGTGGTCTTCTGTTGGGTTCCTCCTTGGGTTTCAGATTGTGGTACTTGGTTTAGGGGTTCTGCTGATATTGGTGGTGTAGGTAAACCTCTGTTCGCAGATCTTTCTTTTCTCTTCTCCCCCTCAGGATGATCTGATGGTCCTTCTGAATCATCATCCGAATCATACTGCCTTCGATCTGCGGTACCCTCTGCTTAGCACGATGAAGATGGCCTCTTTGGTTGGGTGGCCCCTGCAGCTATCATATTGGCACAGAGGTCGTCACATATACCGAGCAGGTATGCAACCTCTGCTTCGGAGTTGAATCTTAGTCTCCCCACACTTCTCTGAAATTCTTTGACGTAGTTCGCGTTGGCCGTGGTGAAGGGTCTGATGAATTCTGTCACTTGATCGAGTATCCCTTGCCCAAGCTCTGTCAGCTGAGCTCTGGTCATGTAGTCGAAGGGCTTCATGGCCTGAGTTTCTTTTGTAGTATGCTCTTGGACTTGCTCTAAGGCTTTCTTTAGGTCTTCTGGAGTTAGGCCCTTACAGGTAGGGGTTTGTTCCTTCTTCAGCTGGTCAAGGTGATCTCTGACAGAGGCCTGAAATGCACTTGTAGTGGCTTTTTCAAATTCAGAGGTGGTATTGGCAGCAGCGGTTGTTGCAGTTGAATTCATCTGGGCGCAGGCATTTTTCACCTCTGTGGACAAGTTGTCCACTTTGGTGTTCAGACCAGTAATGGCCCTCTTCGTTGAATCTGCAAAAGAGTCAAGAGAGCTTTTCAACTCTCTCAACGAGTTTGTCACAGAGGTGACAAGGGTTTGGAACTCATCCCTTGAGACATATGGACCTAGTGTAACCTCTGGGGGAACACATGCATCCCCAGAGTTTGTCCCTGTTCCTTGGATACCTTCTTTCACCCCTGTATTGACGTTGAGGGTGGAAGGATTTCCTTCTGATCCTTGAGCAGAGGTTTTTGAGGTCTCATGCTCTACAGAAGTTCCGGTAAGAACTTTGTCCTGATCCACTCCAGAGATGGGTACAATAATATACTTAGGTTGACTTGGGGACTTATCTAGAGTCTCTTCGTCTTTGTGCTCACTAAGCTCCTCTGAAGAGCCTTTGGGTCCTAGATGTGTGCGTGTGGCAGAGGAAACGAATTTCTCTGTTGGGATTTCGGATGTGATCCGGGGCGAGGGATCACGAACTAAAGGCAAGTCCTATGGAGAGGACTCCCTTGGAATGGTTTCCCCGATTTTAGGTAGCACAGAGGTGGAAAGAAGTTCCTCTGTCTGGTTTGCTTGGGTTGGGGTCGAGTCGTGCTGCTCTTGTTCAATGACACCTTCTGCCACTAGACTGTCGATGTCAGAGATGTGGGTTGCACTATGAGTTGGTTTGGGTTGTGTGCCTCTACTATCTTCGGCATCTTTTAAAGCTTCCTCTGCAGTCATATTCTCTAAGGTAGAGGTTTCTATCCTAGTCTCCACTTCTGTGCTAGCCTCTACCTCTACCCCGATTGCCTTTGGCTTCTACCATATCCTCTGGGCTTTTCCTTAGTACATCATATCCGGGATGAGAGGAATGGAGGAAGGGGTTCAGGATTACTTCTGGAGTATTAGCCTGAATACCCGCAGGGGTTCTGTCCTCTTCGTCCAAATCAGAATCAACGTCTGTGACTCTGAAGTCTGGGTTTTCATTTGACCATTTTGAGAGGGCTTCACAGTTCCACCCTGAGGTATCCAAAGTATTTGCAATTTCGGGCTTTTCAAGGAAGGCTGAGAAGTCCCATTGATCTGCATAGTTGATGGGAGTTGGGGATTGCAGAGGTTGTGCAGGGGCTTCTTCTTTCATTTCAGTTTCCTCTGCGATAGTCTGCAGAGGTGAGTGAGGTTTCTTGGACTACTTCTTACTCTTCTTGCGCTTAGGTTTAGGGGCACCCTCCTCAGAAGACTTGTGTTTTCTCTTGTTCTTCTTATCTTTAGGAGGAGGGGGAGGTGCAGAGGATCCGACCTCAGTTTCTGCTGGAGGTGATTTTTGGGTTTGTGCAGCACTGGTAGAGGTGCCCTCTATAGTTTTCTTTGCCTTTGTGACCTTCTTTGGTTTGGAGGGGGTGGCAGAGGTTTTCCTCTTGGAAGCTGAGGTGTCTAGTTGGCTTCTCTGAAGATGGAATTTGTCCTGTACTTCTTGGTGTTTTGCATAGGCCGCTGCCCACTCCTCTTCGCTCATCCTAATCACTACTTGGGTTCCTATAGGGACTCCTAAACGCGGGGATGTCACAGTTCTCGGTTCTGGAGTCCTGTGATCGCGTATATATTCTAACTTAAGGTTCTCATCACTAGCATATCCCAGAAGTGTGGTTGGCAGAGGTCTGCAGAAGTTGTATCCTTCCAAGTGCTCTGTTGGGGTGTTCTTTGCCATAGGGTACATTTTAACAGTTGGTCCCTCCATTGGCCATTTTTCAAATAGAAGCAGAGGCTCTATAAGAACACCTAGGATTCTCTGATATTGTAGTGGGGGTAGATCTTTGCTTGTAGGTCCTTTTTCCCTCTGTGAGGATATTCTATGGTCGATAGTGTTAACCATTTCCTGCATCATTAAAGTGGCATAGTCCAGAGGCAAATCAAAGTACACCCCATACATGATTGCCATGATTTGGTGAGATGTTTGATCTGGACTACCCACTTTACCAGTGAAGCATCTGTTTAGTATAGAGAAAAGGGTATTCTGTAGAGGTGGGAACCTGTTTCTTCTGAAATCATTCCTCTTCTTCAATGTTATGTTGTACCCCAACATCTCTGCAAATCTGCAGAGCTCTGTATCAGAAGGATCCTCTGCATACTTTTTGATGCCTAGGAGTCCTCTGGTGGGTAGACCAAACTCAAGAGAGAACATAGTTATGTTGAACTTGAGTTCAAGGGATTCGGATTGGTCAGGTTTAGAGATGTATCCCTTGATTTGTCTATCTTCTTGGTCGTAACGACAGCTCTGCCAGAATTGGTTGAGGTATCTGGCAGGGATTCTTTTGACGGTTTTGGTTAGCAAAGGATAAAGATAATGGTTTTCCAGAATGTGAAGCAAGATGGCATGTTCTTCCCCAAATGCAGTTCTTGAAGGGACAAGAAAGTGGTTATTTGGTTTGAGGGGAAGAACACGTTCAAAGTGTTCATGTGCCTGAAAATTTTGAAGGTGGGTTGTTGGAGTAAAGGCCACTGACTCACCTGAGTTGTCTTGTTCTATATTTCCGGCCTTGTTCGGGTTCTGAGAGTGCTCTGAATGGGCTGAGGAGTTCGCCGGAGAGTTGGAGGTGGAAGCCATTGCTTTAATCTTGGAGAATGTGAGTATAAAATTGAAGTTGCAGGTTTGCAATGTTCGCCAGAGAAGAAGATATCAGTAAATTCGTAACAGGAATGAGAAATGAGGTGAACGGGGTTATATAGTGGGGTAGAAACGGATAGAATTCCGTGGTAAAAAAGTGAATTCAATGTTGGTTTGGGGTCCGCACTCGAGTTCTACAGCTGGAGCAACGTTTCAGAGGATCGTGTGGCATGCACGTCCAATGAAAATGTGCCACGTCAGAGGTGTCAGAACATGATTAGACGTCGTGCGTGGCCCATTAATGCTTGGCACGTGGGCGTTTCTACTTCTGGATGACTGTCACTTTTAGAAATAACCCACATGTTACAGAATTTCCATAAAAAGCCAAGTATCAGAATGACAGAAGCTCTGTGGTGAAATGAGCTCTGTGGTCTGAAACCTTCTTTTTATCTCCTCTTAGCTTGCACCTTACCAAAACATTTGAAAAATACATTGGATTGATCGATAGAACTTTAGTGCAAAATTTGCATTCACAGAGGCTTTGAGGCTCTATTAGAGCCAGCAGAGGCTCTATGAGTGGAAATTTCTAATAACTAAAAATTCATGAAACTTTTTGATCATCTAAAGTTTTCATTGTCTTATACACTGTTTTTAGGACATATGTGGAAATTGGTGTCCTAGAAAACTGTTTTGTAAAAAGATTTTGTGCGAGATACTCATCTTTTGACTTACCTTTGCTAGGCAAAGTACCTGACTTCTGTGGATTTGGCTTACCACAACCCCTCTTTGACTCCCCCTTGAATTAGCAACTTCTGTGGATGAATTCAAGGTCTCCTTCTGCTCCCCCTTGACCTATGCTTGGATCAAATAAGATAAGTAATGCATAGAACATAGGTCAAACTCACCAGAGGTTTTGTGGGAAACGTCAGAGGCTCTGAGCAATCTCACAGAAGCTCTGTTGTGTACAGAACGCTTGGTGATAAAGAATTTACATACTGAAGAGTATAAATATGTACATATATACAATAGGATCAAGTCTTACTTACAGAGGTCTCAACTCATGTTTATCATACCCAACTTACTCACCAAGAAAAGGAATTTTTTCTCATCAAGTGCCTTGGTGAATAAGTCAGCAAGCTGGTATTCAGTGTTCACGAAGTACATCTCTATTGTTCCTTCTTCAACATGATGTTTCAGAAAGTGGTAACGGATATCGATGTGCTTTGTTTTGGAGTGCTGTACTGGATTTGCTGAAATCGCTATGTCACTTTTGGAATCACAGAGGATGGGTATCTTGTAGATATTGTGACCGTAGTCCTTTAGTTGAGTTCGCATCCATAGAACTTGGGAACAACAGCTAGCAGCAACAACATATTCAGCTTTTGCCCTAGATGTCGATACACAGTTCTGCTTCTTTGAAGTCCAGCTGACTAGTTTACCACCCAGGAATTGACAACTCCCAGAGGTGCTCTTTCGGTCAAGTTTGCATCATCCGTAATCTGAATCTGAGTAAGCCGTAAGATTAAAGCCAGAGTTCTTCGGTTACCAGAGGCCAAGATTTTTGGTTCCCTTTAGGTATCTGAAGATCCTCTTTACAGCAAGAAGGTGTGATTCTTTTGGATTTGCTTGATACCTTGCACATATGCATGTGGCAAACATTATATCAGGTCTACTAGCGGTTAAGTATAAAAGAGACCCAATCATGCCTCTGTAGAGCTTGCACTCTACAGTAGTTCCACCTGGATCTGAGTGTAACTTGTTTCCAGTTGACATGGGGGTCTTCATGACAAAGGCATCAGAGAGATTAAATTTCGAAAGAATGTCAGAGACATATTTAGCTTGATTTATAAAAATTCCCTCTGATGATTGTTTGACTTGGAGTCCTAGGAAGAAGTTTAGTTCTCCCATCATACTCATTTCAAACTCACTCTGCATGAGTTATTCAAAATCAGTGCAGTGTTTTGCATGTGTATAACCAAAAATAATATCGTCCACATAGATCTGTATGAGTAGAATATCATCACCTTTTCTTTTATAAAACAAAGTATTCTCAGTTGTACCTCTTTCGAAATTATTCACGAGAAGAAAGGTTGAGAGGCGTTCGTACCATGCTCTTGGAGCCTGTTTCAGTCCATACAGAGCTTTGTCGTGAAAGTAAACATGATTTGGGTACTTGGCACTTTCAACAGGTGGCTGATGGACCTTCTTGAATTTCATCTTTTAGAAAGGCAGATTTTACATCCATTTGAAAGACTTTGAAACCTCTGTAGGCTGGGAAGGCTAAGAAGATTCTTATTGCTTCGAGCCGTGCGACAGGGGCAAAAGTTTCATCGTAATCAATGCCTTCTTCTTGGCGATATCCCTTGGCCACCAATCTCGCTTTATTTCAAATGACCACCCTGTCCTCATCCTTCTTGTTTCTGAAGACCCATTTAGTCCCTATTGCTTGTTTCCCCTTTGGCAGAGGAACTAGGGTCCATACCTTGTTTCTCTCAAAGTGTAGAAGCTCTTCTTGCATAGCATATATCCAGTTTGGATCATCTAGGGTTTCAGAAATGCGTTTTGGCTCGATCACACTGATAAAATTTGTAAAGAAACAAAAATTAGCAGTGGCTGATCTTGCCTTGACATTCTCGGAAGGATCACCGATTATCAGGCTCTGAGGATGACTTTTAGTCCATTTTGTTGTCCTTGGAAGATGGTCATTAGCGTCATCAAGTTGAACTTTTGAGGTTGCACATGGTTGTTCTTGTACAACCTCTGTGGTAGAAGGTACTTTTGTGCTTGAACTTGGTTCTTCAGCTTGTGTAGGTATTGGAATTAGAGCTGGAATAGATTCCTCTGATGCGATGGAGACTGAATCCTTATTTTCCTCTGGTATTGGTTCCTCTGTTGTGGCTGGAGTTGGTATTTCCAGTGCCTCTGTTGTTGTATCTTTGCTTGTGTCATCTTCTGATCGTTCCCCCTCGGTATTAGCATCTGTATGATTCATAGAAGAGGATGAAGTATTTAATGGACCAGTTAGAGATATACCTGACTCAGTCTGGTTTACAGAAGATGATTCTCCATAGGCTCTGACGGTTCCAGCAGAAGGATCTATATCGTCGTGGAACATCTCTTCAAATAGCAGATTTAGGTCTGCTTCTCTTGTCTTTGAGATGCCAGAGGATTCCTTCTTCAGACCGAGTTCTGAACTGATTTGTTCAGAAGTATTTTGAAAGGAATCGTCAAAAGAGACATTGATACTCTCTACTATGGTTCGAGACCGCAGAAGATAAACTCTGTAGGCCTTTGAGGTGGCAGAGTACCCTATGAACTTGCCTTCATCTGCTTTCACGTCAAACTTTACTCTAGCTTCTCTATCATTTAAGACAAAGCACTTGCATCCAAAAACCTGGAAGAACTAGATGTTTGGTCGTCTTTTGTTGATCAAGTGATAAGGTGTCTTGATGTGTCTCTTTACTATTGTTGATCGATTTTGGGTGTAGCAAGCGGTTGAAACTCCTTATGCCCAGAAAGAAATTGGCAATCCAGATGCTGTCAGCATAGTTCTTACAGCCTCCACAAGCGTGCGGTTCTTTCGTTCAACCACACCATTCTGTTGTGGGGTGAGTGCAGTAGAGAAGTTCTGAGATATGCCTTCTTCTGTGAGATAGGATTCAATGACAGAGTTTTTAAATTCTGTGCCATTGTCGCTTCTCAACTTTTGAACCCTGCACTCATACAGAACTTGGATTCTTTTCATTAGGTTTATCAGATTGTTTGGAACATCTTATTTCTTTCTGACAAATTCTACCCATGTGAATCTCGAGTATTCATCAATCAACACAAGTATATATTTCTTGCCACCTAGGCTTGTGTAGCGATTGGACCGCAGAGGTCAACATGAAGCATGTACAGAGGCCTAGGGCAAGACACATTAGTTTTGCCTTTATGGGAAGCTCTTTTGAGTTTACCCATTTTGCAAGCAGAGCACAAATGATCTTTACTGAACTTAACATTTGGCAGACCTTTGACTAAATCAAGTTTCACAAGTTTGGCTAGAGTATGGAAGTTCAGATGGCAGAACCTGTTGTGCCATAACCAGGCTTCTTCGTTTTTACAAGCAACAAAGCAGAGCTTGTCTTCTTTGTTCTTGACACTATAGTTCATAAGATATAGATCTCCCCTTCGTTCAGCCCGTAGAAGTTCGACTCATGTGTCTTCTCCTTGCAGAGAGCAGAAAGACCTTTTGAACATTACATCGAAACCAGTATCGCAAAGTTGGCTAACACTGAGTAGGTTGTATTTAAGGCCATCCACATATGCAACTTTGCAAACGGTTATGTTTTCCTTCTTGATGACTCCGTAGCCATTAATATATCCCTTACTGTTGTCGCCAAAGGTCACAGATTCTGCATCGTGTTTATCTTTGAAGGAGGATAGTAGACCTCTGTCGCCAGTCATGTGCCGCGAGCATCCGGAGTCTAGTTACCAGATCGCCACATACTGCTTCTGTAAAACAATCAGAGAATTTTAGGTACCCATATCCAAATGGGTCCCTTTTTGTCAGAGGTCTTCAAGGTTGCCTAAGCATCCTTGGGTTTGGGTTTAACTTCTGTTGAAGAACCATTTTGTTTCCTCTTTCCCTTGAATTTAGCATTCTTTTTGGGCAAAGAGAGGAAACAGTGTGGGCTAGAGAAGTGTTTATTCAATTGATGCATAAGCTCAAAACAATGACAGTAATTGATTTGAGAAGAGATTTGCTTGAACTTTTCATTAAAAACACTGAAACAGGGTACAGAGGCTTTATTACAGTCTAATCTAGATTGTTTGTTTGAAAAATCTCTGTGGAGAGTAGCCTTCTGTGGTCCCCTTCCTCTGTGGTGAACTTCTGCGGGTTTCACTGTCACATGAGAAAAAGTTTTGTTATTTTCAACCCACTTACCCTTCTGTTGCCAAGTTAATTTTCTTTAAAAGGCCTTAAGGGTTTTGAAGTTCTAGAACTTGTTGGATTTTGAGAAGACACTTCCTTCTGTTGTTTGATTTTCTCAAGCTCAAGAGAGGTTTTGGATTGTATGCACATGTCCAAAAAGTCTTGACAGATAGGAACACTTGTGATTTTCTCCTTGGGAGGAATAGTTCTGTTAAGAACTCCAGAGGGTAGCTTAAAATCCTCTATGTCACAAGGTACTATCTCTGACTCATTTGAGTCAGTCTCAGATTCATCGGAGGATGAGTCGTCCTTATATACAGAGGTCGAGTCACTTAGATCTCTGTCGACAGAGGCTGGACTTTCAGAGCATGTGCCATACTCAATTTCTTCATTTTCTTTGGGACTATTTTCCAAGTCAGCAGAAGTATTTATCAAGATTTCCTCAGAGAGTTTTTGTTCGACAGAGGATGTACAGAGGTTTTCATAGAAGTTGTTTTTACCGATTTCCACCAACTCGGTTTCAGAAATGTGATGCAGTTTTTCTTCTGAAGAAGCATGCATGAATTCAGGTGCCTCTGCCGATAATTTCTTTTCAGAGTCTATCGTGCAGACAAAAGCAACCTGTGTTTGAGTCTCGGGGTCACCAAACTTGAAGATTCCTATCTGATATTGTGTTTTCAGATACTTCTTGTGTTTGGATTCTCATTTGACAGAGGTTGAAGGTGATAAATCTGTGTTTTGATACCACACGTTTATCATCTTCAGAGGTTTCCTCTCGTGAGGTTCCCCATAGACTTTTCGCCTTTTACTAACAGAGAGTAGGTTTGGAAATCCAGGTTTTCTTGTACTTCCAATGTGAAATAGAGAGGACAAAGACTTTTCTCTTTTGGTTCCAGTGTATAGATCTATATCACAGAAGCCAATTCCCCGTCTCCCTATTTGTGTATTGATTTTCTCTTACACCTTTTGTGCATCTTGATATTTCTTAATTAAAAGATCTCTTCTGAGTAGATCTTGACAGAGGACTTCTCTTTCCTTTTGAAAATAGTGTTTAAGAGCTAGGATATTCATTCTGTCGCTCTCAACGTCCATAAGTTCTTTAGATTTAGCTTTTAAGGCAGAGTTGAGTTCATAAATCTTTTATTTCAAAGGATTTAGATGTTTGTTCCAATTAGTTTCAATCTCTTCCTTTTCTTGAAATATTTTAGCCTTTTCTTGAGTGAGAAGTCTAGCTTCTCTCTCAAAGAAGGTAAGCTTCTTCTGAACACTATCGCAGGTCTTTTTAAGTTCAGTGTATTCAATGGTCAGTTTATGCAAATCAGCTTCTGCTTGATTAGAGTAAGAGTAAGAAGTGGATACCTCACTATCAGAGTCAGAGGAGCTGACTTCTGCCATCCCGCAGAACAGGGCGTTCTTCTTTTCCCCTTCATCAGAGGATTCGTCTGACTGCCAGTTTTCCTGCTTCACCATGAGCGACTTCTAAGTATAATACTCTGCCTTCTTTTTGTAGAAAGCAGAGTCCCTCTGAGGGCGATTTGACTTGCTCCTACATGCAGCAGCATAGTGGCCTGGCTTGCCATAATTGAAACAGCCCTGGTTCTGGGGTGCATTCCCAGCTCTGTCATTTGACCTCTGTTGGTCACCACCTCTGTCACTCTTGTCATTTGATCCTTCTTTTCCCTGATTCCTTGAATCACCACGATCATCTCTTCTATTGCGTTCATAACCAGACTTCTTCTGGTATCCTCTGCTGAACTCCCGGGTCAAAAGGGCTAAAGACTTAGCTATCGAGGCTATAGTTGCCTCCTCTTCTTCCACCACCTCCTCCTCTTCACTATCAACGACCTATACCTTCTTCTTCTTCTCCTTTTTCGGCTTCTCTTTAGCTTCTGTAGCCTTACCAACAAGTGTGATTGGTGCACTGATTTGAGCTTTTGCTTGTGCAATCTGAGGTTCTTGGGCTGCCAACGTTCCATAAAGATCTGACAGAGTCCAGGAATCTGAGTCCTGATTAGTTTGTAGAGACATACACAACTGAAGCCATTCTTCATTTAGGCTCTTTAGGAACATGACATTGTTCTCCTCGGAGGTTCTGTGAATCCCGAACTTCTTGCACTTGTTGATCAGAGAGTTGAACCGATCGTATGTTGAATGTAGAGATTTTGTCGGCAGAGCTTTGAATGCGTAGTATTCATTAATGCATTGGGCTCTGCGGTTCTTCTGAGTCTTGGACCCTCCCTCCAATTGTTTTTCCAGTTCCTTCCATAGATCGTATGCATATTCACACGCATCTAGGGATTGTAAGAGGTCATTGGGGATGGCTATTATCAGAAGTCTTTTGGTCTTCTGAGCAACTTCATATTTTGCCCAATCTGGTTCGGACCACTTATCCTTGGTCTTTGGTTTCTCGTGCTCAGGAATCTCTGGTGTGTCATCTGTGGCAGGTACACGAGGTACTGTGATCATTGGTACGAAAGGAGGATGGTTGATATAGTAGACGAGTTCTTTGTCAGTACCCTCGAAGAAGTGAATCATTCGTATCTTCCATTGAGGGTACTCGTCTCTCAGTAGAGTGGGTGGCTTGGTTAAAGAACCAGCGGTGAAGAAGTTGTTCTTGTTCGCCATTTTAAAAGAGGTTTGAAAAATACAAGAAAACAGAGTATGAACAGCAAACTTTCAGATGATGGAGTGGATGCTTTGAAATGTGTTTGTAAGCTTAAAAACCTTGAACAATGCACTAAGATGGAGAGTTTTAACCAAGGAAACAGGTTCTGTGAGTTTACCAAAGTCGAACTGGTCGAGAATGGCAGAAAAACAGAGTCTGTTTGAAATAAGCGAAGAACAGGTTAAAATCAAACCAAGTTTCTACCAGAAATCATTGTAAGAGAGGATCTCTTGATATAGAAAATCAAGGATGGCTCTGATACCAATTGTTGGTTCATATTTTACTTAACAATGATATTTATAACTATTAGTTCAAACAAATGAGAGTGCAGAAGCGTTTTAACGAACTAAGAAGATATTCAAGGTAGAAAGACACACAATCAAATACGTGAAAACAGTAATAACACAAGAAATTTATCTCAAAGATTCACTGTATATTGATTTAAATAAGAACACCAAGAACACCGAAGGTTGAATAAAATTCTGCTCTAAAGGGTGTGTGTGTCGTGCAAGGTTTTTTAGAAGAGCTCAACATGAGCCTTCTATTTATACTATTTATCTGGGGACAAAGGGGAGACAAGAAGTACTAAGGGTACAAGACATGATCGTGGGACTACTACAGGTACAACGTTAATGTAGTGCGTCGTCTTCTGCTAAGGCTAAAACTTATCATAGGTTGACACGTGGAGTTGTCAGGGCACGCCTTGTACGAACGATCTTCAGGATCTTCGTACAGCAGAAAACATTAGAATCACGATCGTCTTCGTATTAATCTTCAGATTATCTTCTAAGTATTCAGTCTTCATACCATAGAGGCTCTGCCAAGTATGACAGAGGCTCTGTGGCCTTGTCCTATGAGAACGGCTTATGTTGGTTCTTCACTTCGGTCCATTCGGTGACTTGGCAGAGGCTTCTGTCGATGACTATATACTTAGCCTATTTTTCTATACTTTTATAACTAAAGAAGTTGGAGCTAACAGTCATCAACAACCACCAGGACATATTTCTTGCAGATAATAATTTGAGTCTTCATCGGTCCACATAAGTCAACATGTAACAACTCCAAGACACGTTTTGTTGTTGGTTCAGGCTTCGACTTATGAGGAACTCTTTTCATTTTCCCCTTCTCACAAGCATCACACAGATTATCCGCACCAAACTTTAACAAAGGAAGACCACGGACTAACTCACCCTTTACCAATTTGTGCATATATTTGAAATTTAAGTGAGACAGTCTCCGATCCACAGCCAACTTTGTTGAATAGAAGCTTTCGATTGAAGACACATCTGCTTCAGGTTTGACCACCGACAAGTTGATTGTGTAAAGATTGGATTTCCTTGTGCCAACCAAAATTTCTTAACCTTCGTCGGTTCTTACATAACATCGTTTCGCCTTGAAATTCACTTCCAGATCTTTATCACAAAATTGTCTGATACTGAAGAGATTGTGTCCAAGACCTTCAACATAGCTAACCTTCTTGATTGTAATATTGTCGTGCACAATGTCACCATATCCTAGAATAGGCAAGAACTGATTTGTAACACCTCGAATTTCCATTATATGTTATTTAATATGAATGGGGTCTAAGTGTATTTAAGTTTAAGCTTTTGGACTTTTTGTAAAATACATAACTCAAAAGGGGTTGAAATTCAAGTGATCAAAGTTTAAAGGTAATTATGGAAATTTGGAACTTGAGGGTGTATTTGGTCATTAATGGAAAGCGAGGTGTTAGATAAGGTGAGGAAATATGAGTTGAGAAATATCTTAACATTCGGATTTGGAGTCGGTCAAGAGCAAAGCAGAGAGAAAGAAGAAGAGAAAGAAGAAGGAAAAAAGAAAGTAATTTGATTTTGGGTAAGAAATACAAGGGATTCTGCAAATTTGATTTCAGTTTGTAAGATAGTATCTACAAACTAATCTGATTCCATCTAGGTACAGCTTGATTGGAGTTTTTAATTTGGAGTTTGAATTGTGCAGAAGAAGTGGGTTTAAAGTTCATACAGGTGAGTTCATTCACTCTTTTTTTTAAATCCATGTCTTCTGTCAAATTAAGCATTAAGATGTTTGTATAAATTGTTTTGGGGCTGAATGAATGTGTTTAAAATAAGCTAGATGGAACAAACATGAGTCTGGATGGAATTTTTAGTGTGCACGCCGAAGTTACCGGACAAAATGATAAGTGTCCGGTAGTCTTTATCAGTGGTGTCCGGTAGTGAATTATTCGGTAACCCCTGTGTGAAGGTATCCGGACGAGGCATGACACCCGGTAAGTTTTTCTTTCCTTTTGTATCCGGTAAAGCGTTAGTTTCAGGATAAAATAGATTCCGGATGGTATCAGGATTACTTTGGTTTCCGGATGTCATCCGAATTGAATATGTTTCTTGTATAACATCCAGATAAGACTAGTATCCGGTAAATATTAATGCCCGGTAAATTTTGTGTATCCGGTAAGTTATGATGACCGGATAGTTTGTGGTGTCCGGAAACCTTTGGTGTCCTGTCACTTTTGATGTTCCGGATACTTTTGAGTTTCCGGTAACTTAGAGTTTTGATAACTTTTGGGCAGGGTATGATTGATAAATTGAAATACAATCATAGTAGCTTGAACATACCTACTGTGGGATGTTAGTGTGTTAGGCTTGAAGGTTTGATTTAGTTTGATGCTATGCTTGTGTATAGTATGTGTAATGGATCCATAGGCATTAGTAGTGTTTGTAACGTGGAATAGGCATAAAGTAAAATGTAATTCCCGTTGACCTGAAATGTGGAATAGGTATAAAGTAAATTGTAATTCCCATTTCGTAAAGGTGATGTGAAATGAGGAATAGGCATAAAGGAAATTGTAATTCCTATTTCATAGTGTGACGTGGGATGTGGAATAGGCATAAAGTAAATTGTAATTCCCATTTCGTATTGTGAGTAGAAATCTTGGAATAGGCATAAAGTAATTTGTAATTCTGATTTCTATGGGAAGGTCAAAGATAGGCATAAAGTAAATTGTAATCTCTACTTCTACTCCAAGAAATAGGCATAAAGTAACTTGTAATTTCTTGGATATGAGCGATGATCTAGAATCTATAATGATTCGTAGTAGGCTCTCGAATGTGATGATATGACTTTCTGAATGTTAGTCATACTCATGGAATCGGGTATGATCCCGTCATCGCAAGATGAGTATGGGTATGGTGTGAATGGTGGCAAACCAGGTTGTTTATACGCTTTGAATATCTGAGTTTCCAAAACTGTTAAAGTTTTTATTTGAAATTGGATGTTCTCACTAGGCATAAGCCTAATCGTTTCAAATTAAATTTTCTTACCAGGTACGAGCTCGGGGAGGTAGACGGGAAGAGGGACGAGAGTTTTTGGTATTCAACTTTTGGTGCTAAGTGGAGAAGCTAGCTTATGCGAGGATGCTTTTGAGGAATTGCCTAGACAACCAATTTAATCTAATCATAGGTTGTTTTGAGAATTTGAAATGTGTATATATGAACCCTCATAGTTAATTCTGTACTTATGTATAAAAAATTGAATATGTTATGATTAACCTTGTTGAACTTTAAGGTTTAAATTGGCCCTGATTTTAGGGTGTTACAATATGGTATCAGAGCTGAAGTTTAAGTGAACTACGTATGGTAGTGAGATACCAAGACTTAAGTTGAGATGAATTAAGATATGATTTGTGAGATAGGGGTAGAAGTACAAAGACGGGATAGTCTTAGACTCGACGGAAATACGTGAATTAAGTACTGTAACGATGGTAACGTGAATTCTTATGTATAGTATGTTCGCAATTTCAATTAGCTACTGTCATTATGAATATATTGTTACACAAGCATACTTGTTTCTAAATTGTTACAGTGACTAATGAATGTTAAAGTATGTTTCTTGTGTTTGGGTACGTGTAACCATTTCTTATGGTTATTTCTTTATGCTATATCAGAATACAATGGTGAATACGCCAACCAGATCCCCTAATTCGTCGGAAGATAGGGCAGTAATTGATTAGTCGGTGGAGAAGCAACCAGAAATGGGTGGAACTCACGAAAGTCCACCGAGGCCACCTCTAATGGGAGGAGTAGATAGTCAAGCACAAAGAACAAGTACCGGTACCTCTAACCCAGTGACAACCGAGTATGCGATGGAATCTCGCATGATGGAAAATATAATGCGAGCAATGAATACAGCGCTGGCACAACAATCAGAGATGTTCATGAAGGCGTTAAATGATCGAAGTACTGAGTTACGACGACCGAAGGCGAGTACGGGTGTAGTAACTCCACCTCGCATTCCTGTAGTGAATGTTAAGAGGAGAGTGGAGAGACTTTGCTCATATAAAACGTTTCTGAGTTGCAAACCACCGGAGTTTGCTGGAGCAGATAATCCGGTAGCATGCATGAACTGACTTAGAGAGATGGAACAGGCTTTTCGAGCTTGTGAATGTGACGAGGAGTCAAAGGTCAGGTTTGGATCACAAATGTTACGGGGAAATGCCTTAACCTGGTGGAACATTATGACGTCGACAGTAACAGCTCCAGTTTTAGCTGCCATGACGTGGGAGTCGTTTAAAAAAAGATTCTGGAGGAGTATTGTAATGAAAATGAAATGGATAGAATCGAAGAAGAGTTCCGAACTCTAAAGAAGGGTACTTCTTCTGTTCGGGAGTACACACGTTTATTCATGGAGAAGTTAAATTTACTGGAGCATGTGGCTCCAACTGAGAAGGAAAAGATTAAAGCTTATCTGAAGGGCTTGCCAGCTAACATGATGTCGCGAGTACGGAATTCTAAGGCCTCGACATTGAGGGAGGCGATCGAAGAAGCTAAAGTGATATTAGAGGTTTATGCTAAAGATAAGGAGGAAAAGACACAAGGGGGAGAGAAACGAAAATGGGAAGGCCGGTCGGAGTCTTCTCAGAAATCTAAATCGTTTGGCAAGAATGTTCGTTAAGAGTCTCGTCGGGAACCAAACTGGTGCCAGAAGTGCCAAAGTAAGCATTTTGGCCCGTGTCGGGTGGGAGGAAGTGAATGTTTTAAATGTGGGAAGTCTGGGCATCAAGCTGCAAGCTGTGCTGTTCAAGGGTTGACCTATTTTGAGTGTAAACAATCCGGTCACTTCCAAAGGGACTGCCTAAAGCTAAAGAAGGGTGGAGATCAGGGAAGGAAACCAAATACTCCTAAGCCAACGGGCCGGGCATTTCATATGACGGCGGAGGAGGCGAAGGAGTCCAAAGATGTTGTTTCTGGTACATTTCTTGTTAATTCCATTCCCGTACGAATATTATTTGACTGTGGCACCAATCTGTCGTTTGTATCAAAATCGTTCTACCACAAGTTAGATATGCCTGTCACTACATTGGAAGATGCCTTAGTAGTCGAGATAGCTAACGGGGGTCAAGTCTTAGTTCGTGAAAGACTTGAGGGTTTTTTGATTTTGATAGGAGAAAAGAAATTTCCGACTGACTTGTCGTTGATGGAAATTAGGGGGTTTGATTTAATTGTGGGTATGGATTGGCTGGCAATCAACCAGGCAGAAATTATTTGTGCAAAGAAATAACTTCAGATTCCTATGGCTGACAAGGATGATGTATTCATCTTTGGGGAAAGGAGAAAAGGGGAAGTCCCGTTAATTTCTGTTGCAAAGGTGCGTAAATGTCTGGTAAAAGGATGTTCATCCTACCTAGCGTATGTTCTTGATGTGAAGGCAGAAAAGAAACAAGTGGAAAACATAAGGGTAGTACGTGAATTCCCAGACGTATTCCCTGATGATCTTCTAGGTCTACCGTCTAAACGACAAGTAAAGTTTTGAATTGATCTTGTCCCTGGATCGGCACCGATAGCGCGTGCACCGTATCGTTTAGCGCCAGCCGTAATGAAAGAGATGATGTCTCAACTACAAGAGCTTCTTGACAAGGGATTTGTTAGGCCAAGTTCTTCACCTTGGAGAGCTCCGGTATTGTTTGTTAAGAAAAAATATGGCACTATGAGAATATGCATCGATTATAGGGAGCTGAATAAGGTGACTATTAAGAACAAGTATCCGCTTCCAATGATTGATGATTTGTTTGATCAACTCCAAGGTGCGGGATGCTTTTCAAAGATTGACCTGAGGTCGGGGTATCATCAGGTGCTAGTAAGAGAGGAAGATGTTCCCAAGATGGCGTTCAGAACAAGATACGGGCATTATGAACTTCTTGTGATGCCATTTGGATTGACAAATGCTCCAGCCGTGTTCATGGATTTGATGAACAGGGTATGTCGACCATTCTTAGACAAGTCTGCCATCGTGTTCATTGATGACATACTTGTTTATTCAAAAAATGAAGTCGATCATGAATGCCACCTTCGTGAAGTCTTGGAAGTTCTAAGGAAGGAGAAATTATACGCAAAATTTTCAAAGTGTGAATTTTGGTCAAAAGAGGGACAATTTCTTGGTCATGTGATTACTTCTGAAGGAGTCAAGGTAGATCCGGCAAAGATAGAGGCAATGACGAACTGGGAAACACCTAAGAGCGCGTCAGAAATAAGGAGTTTCTTGGGTCTAGCAGGTTACTACCGGATGTTTATAAAAGACTTCTCAAAGATTGCTTCTGCCTTGACCATGTTGACTCGGAAGAATGTAAAGTTTACATGGACTGAAAAGAAAGAGTCAGCTTTCAAGACATTACGACAGAAGCTGTGTGAAGCTTTTGTTCTTGCACTACCAGAAGGAACGGAAGATTTGGTCGTATATAGTGACGTGTCAAAGATGGTTTGGGGTGTGTGTTGATGCAACGAGGCAAAGTGATTGCTTACGCATCAAGGCAACTCAAAGATCATAAAAAGAATTACCCCACCCATGATTTGGAACTTGCAGCAATAGTGTTTGCATTGAAACTGTGGTGACATTATCTGTATGGAACAAAGTGCACTCTCTTCACTGATCATAAGAGTTTGAAGCATGTCTTTGATCAGAAAGTAAATTGTAATTCCCGTTGACGTAAGATGGCGAATTCTCTCTCCCTCTCGGCGATTAGGGTTTTGGCCGGCCGTCATGGATTTTAGGATTCCGGTGGTATTCTCCGGCGGTTTTGGGTTGTTTTCGACTATTCTCTTGTTCGTTTCATGCTTTATTCTCGTTTACAAGGTTTTTTCTGTGCGTTTCTCGTGCTCGTCCCTGTTCGTTTCGGTTTGATCGGCAACGATTAGGGTTTGGTTGATCGGCGGCTGGTTCCGGCTAGGGTTTTCGTTAAGGTCTCGCTTTGTTTAGCTCGACTGAACTGTGTTTCCTTGGTCTTCGTTGGCCTTTTTGATTACTTGCAAGTTTCAGTACCTAGGGTTCCTATGTCTTCGTTACTTGCGCCATAAGTAGTTGGGAGGGTCTTCAGCACTAAGGCTTCAGTTCGGCTCTTGGTATTCAAGTTTGATCAGTTCTAAGGATATGGCTCCTTCGTATGGGATGGGTTTGACACCTGAAGAACTGGCTGGAGGCGGTGAGAGTGCAGCTAGGGTTCTGTTCGATGATAATGTGGTGCAGCATGCAGATGGGGTAAACACGTCTGGTTTGCATCCGCATAGGATTGGGGCGATTCCTAACCCTAACCCTAATTTACATGCGGCTCACGTGCATATCTTGCATGGCGATGGTGGTAAGTGCTTGGCTACTGTGGGTCAGGTGGATTGTGGTTCGGTTTGGGATCGTCTGTCTGATCCCATTGTTTGTCCTCCTCCTTCGTTGGCTCACGGCGAAACAAAGATTCTGAATTAAGATAGTGCGTTTCACCCGGCTTCGTATGCTTCGGTGGTGAATTCAGTTAAATCATCAGGTAAGCTTGATTTTTTCCCGTTACCAGAGAAGAATATGTCTCGGATTGATCTTCCTCTAGAATTGACAGAGAAAGCTTCAGCTCTCTATTCGAACATGCTGTATGGTTACTTTCTTGGACCAAGAGTCTGTTTCCCAGTGGTAAAGAGGGTAGTAATGTCTCTTTGGGCTAAGTGTGATTTGCAAGATACCATGATGAATGAAACAGGTTTTTTATTTTTCCATTTTGGCTCGGGGGATGGTCTGAGGCAGGTTTTGGAATGTGGCCCGTGGATGGTGAGGGGAGTCCCTCTCTTTGTGTTTTCGTGGGACCCTCAGCAGGGTCTTGTGAAGCCTGAGCACACATCGTGTCCCTTGTGGGTGAAAATCCATAATATCCCGTTAGTAGCTTTTAACAGAGAAGGAGTTGGGCGCATTGCTAGTGCTTTGGGTATCCCAAAGATGATGGACGAGCATACCACTAAGATGTGTGATGATGCTTGGGTCGACCTGGATTTGCAAAAGTCCTTGTGGACGTGTGGGCATAGGGGGAACTCAAACGTGACTTACAAGTTACCGTGCCTAATATACATAGGGGTAAGGAGATGAGGGTCCCTTTGAAAGTCGAGTATCTCTGGGAACCTACACAATGCTCCTTTTGCAAAGTCTTTGGCCATAAGACTGGCTCGTGTGTGAAGGCCGAAGTTGCAAAACAGAAGGGTAAAGAGCATGCTAAGGAGGGTAAAGATTCGGATGGTTTCACTTTGATTTCTAATCGAAGGAAGACTCAGCCAAAGGAATTTTGGCGCCCAAAAAAGAGTGTGGGTTCTTCGTCTGGGGTGTCCAACGAGAAGGTTGATGTGGAAGTTTTTGATTTTGTCTCGGAGGACTCGGAATTAGCCAAAGGGAAAAGCAATGGGTCTAACGATAAGGGGCATCATGTTACCATGCAGGGAAAGCCTAGCGAGACCCTTGGTAGCAACGGACAAAACAGCTTGGATAGTGTGGGTGATAAGGAGAATGGACCTCAAAGGGTGGTACAACTGAAACTTCGGGGTATTCTCAAACCCCCGGCTCCTTCTAAAGTTGAGTTGCATCCTTCGGTTTTGTTTGCCAATGCCAAAAGGAATTCCTCGATCAAGACTTCTAATTCTTTTGCGGCTCTTATGACGGATAATGTTAATTCGGCTGTCTCAGCAATTCTTAAAGATCATTCGGTGTTGGGTGTGCATGATGTGAGCTCATCTTCACATGAAGGGGAATCTCGCGGTTCTGTGGCTGCTGATGAATCATGGGACTTGAATGGTGTAGGGTTGGGTGATCCGATGGCATCCGGTGGGGATGATGCTACTCCTCAAAATGTTTTATGATGAAGTTTGGCGCATGGAATATTAGGGGTCTAAATTCCCTAATTAAACAACGAGAGGTTAAAACCTTTGTTCAATCGTGTGGTTTATCTTTTTATGCTGTTTTAGAATCGCATGTTCTTTTTACTAATCTATCTGCTATTTGTCAATCGGCATTTGGTTCTTGGTCTTGGGTGTCTAACCATCTTCGTTGTGTTCATGGTACGAGAACTATTGTGGGATGGGACCCTTCGGTTATTTCGGTTATGGTGTTGTCGATGGATTCTCAAGCCATGCATTGTAAGGTTGTTATCCACGCGATTCATGTCTCATTTTATCTCACGGTAGTGTATGGGGATAATAACCTTGTGGCTAGGAGATTGCTTTGGGGGATTTCAATTCCTATTTGCATCTGGATGAAAGTGAGGGTGGCTCATCTAGACGTGATATGGGGATGGTGGAGTTTATGGATTGTGTTGGCCAGCTTGATGTTTTTGATGTTCGGTATACCGGTATTAAATTTTCTTGGGTCCAAAAACCAAGAGGTGGCAATGGATTGGTTCGGAAGCTTGATCGTATTATGATGAATGGTGGTCTTGAGGACGCTTTTGATAAAGTGGCAGCGGAATTCCTCCCAAGAGGAGTTTCAGACCATTCTTCAATGGTGGCTTTCATCGATTGTGGTAAATTTTGAGGTACGAGTCCGTTTAAGATTGATAATTTCGTTACTCGCTATCCTAATTTCCTTCATGTTGTTGCATCTGTTTGGAATGTCTCCGTTGAGGCGAATTTTGCTTTTCGGGTTACGTCTAAACTCAAATCTTTGAAGCAACCCTTGCGGGCATTGCGTAATGAGCATGGTAATGTCTCTAAACGAGTCAAAGACCTTCGTATTAAAGTGGAGGTTCAAAAACCGGTTGCCTTGGATTCTTCGAATATAATCCTTCAATAGGATTTGGCACATGTTCTTTCCGCTTTCCAAGAGGTGTTACATGTGGAGGAAGAAAATTTTAGGCAACGGGCGAAAATCAGGTGGCTAAAGGATGGGGACGCCGATACGTCTTTCTTCCACAATGTCGTGAGAGAGAAGAGGAACCATGATCGTATTATTTCGGTGATGGATGTGCATGGTCAGGTGACATCTGGTGATGGTGTACCTATGGTTTTTCACGATCATTTTCGGCGTATCTTTGGTGAGGTTGATGTGAATGTTAACCCTTTGCTTCCACCAAATTTCTTTAGTAATCGGCTGTCGGTGGAGGATGCTAATTTTATGATTAGGCCAATTACTAAAGATGAAGTTAGGGAAGCCATGTTTAGTATTGGTGATGATCGGGCTCCTGGATCAGATGGGTTCTCGTCCAAATTTTTTAAAGCATCTTGGGACGTCGTGGGGAAAGATGTAGAGTTGGCGGTTCATGATTTCTTTTATCGTTGTCGTCTAGCTAGAGAGCTGAATCATACTTCTACATGCCTTATCCCAAAGTTGCCTAATGCGTTAAGAGACACGGATTTCAGGCCGATCTCTTTATGCACGGTAATTTATAAATGCATCACGAAGATTCTCTCTTGGAGAATTAAAGAATTTCTTGATAAGTTGGTTAGCCCGAACCAGTCCGCCTTTATTCCCGGAAGAAGGATTACGGATAACATCCTTATGGCTCATGAAATTGTTGCGGGTTATGGTAAGGAGAATGGCCCTCCGCGATGTTCGTTTAAAATCGATATACAAAAAGCGTATGATTCGGTCGATTGGAGGTTCCTTTCGTTAGTATTGGATGGCATGGGGTTTCACCCGATAATGCAAAACTGGATTATGGAAGTGGTCTCTACTACTTCGTTCTCGATTATGGTAAATGGTCAATCGTATGGTTTCTTCAAGGGGGCGAGGGGTATCCGCCAAGGTTGTCCTCTCTCACCGTACCTATTCAACTTTATTATGGAGGCTTTTACGTGTTTTTTCAGGCAACGAGTTGAGGCTAATCCAGATTTCAATTACCACCGTGGCTGCTCCCGAATCAACCATACCCATTTGTGTTTTGCGGACGACCTTTTGGTGTTCACTAGAGGATATCCGGTGTCGGTTCAGGTTCTTAAACAGACTTTGGTTGACTTTGCCAATGCTTTGGGACTTTGGCCTAGCTTGGCAAAGAGTTCAGTTTATGCATCGAACGTGGAGGAAAGTGTGATGGATGCTATCACGTAAATTCTGCCTTTCCAACGAGGATCTCTTCCGTTTAGATATTTGGGTATTCCTTTATCTTCTAAGCGGCTTCGTGTCTCGGATTTTCACTCTTTGGTCTTAAAAGTTCGCAAGCGGATACATAATTGGAAGACTAAATCCTTGTCTTTTGGTGGAAGACTTCAGCTCATTAAATCCGTCTTGGAGTCACTCCAATTATATTGGATGATGGTGTTTACCATTCCATCTTCGGTGATCCAAGAAATTGAGAGACTTTTCCGTGACTTTCTTTGGGCCAGTGGCGACCCTTCACGAGGAAAAGTGCGTGTATCGTGGGATGACGTTTGTAAGCTAAAATCAGCGGGTGGTTTGGGCCTGAAGAGGCTGAGTTTATGGAATAGAAAATTGCTAACGTCCCATGTGTGGGATATCCTTCGCAAAAGGAGCTCTATATGGATTTTGTGGCTCTATGCATATCGACTTCGTGATACACATTTCTGGTTGGCCCAACTTAGTTCTACAGCGACTTGGGTGTGGCATCGTATTCTGGCGCTTCGGGAGTATGTCAGATCATTCTTCATGAATATGGTTGGTAATGGGGTGTTAACGCATGCTTGGGAGGATAAATGGCTGGATGTTGGCCATTTATCCTCTTTTCTTTCTTATCGGTTTATTCACGCTAGTGGCTTTCTTCCTTCTAGCAATATGGCGGAGGTTATATCCTCGATGAATGATATGACGGCTTGGCCGATAGGATGGCTTCAACGGTGTGATGGGGTTGCTTCACTCCCGGTCCCTACTCTCTATCCGCTTGTCAAAGATCAGGTTATGTGGCTTAACTCCAATAACCAACCAGTTTGGTTTATGGTTTCGGGGGTTTGGAGGACGTTTGATGGGCCGCATGTTGAGGTCCCGTGGTCTCATTGGTGTTGGTTCCCAAAAAGTATCCCGAAACATAGTTTTTGTTTATGGCTTGCGTTCAGGAAACGGTTGCCTACTCAGGATCGTTTGCAACCTTGGAGAGATGACGTTTTGACTTGCGGTTTGTGTAATACTATGGCTGACTCGCACGACCATTTGTTCTTTGGCTGTCCTTATCAAATTCTGTATGGTGTGTGATCAAACATGAGATGAATGCTCCTTCTATTCCTGACGGATGGCGAGAGATTGGTGACGAAATTCTACACAAAAGGTGGCAGCCGAGAGATAGCCATGTCAAGATGATTTTTGCGGCTTCCGTCTACTTTATTTGGCAGGAGAGAAATGCTTGTTTGTTCACGGACAATAAAGGGACTCCTCCACAGTTGATTGCTGAAATTTTGAAGATCGTTCGGTTGCGGTTATTGGGCTTTGAGAAGATACAGCCCGGGGGTCATTCGCGTTGATTATTCCATCGTGATGAAGACATCGTTGGTGGTTTTAGTTCGGCCTTATGTGGGGTTGGTTTGTCTCGCGTTGGTTATTTTCTTTGCTATGCGTTTTGTTTCGATTACCTTATGTTTGTTTTGGATTTGTGCTTTATGGTTTAGATTATTCTTTTTCAGTGGTTGCTTTAGTGCGGTTCTCCAACCTGGGCTGGGCATGTCCTTAGTTTTGGTTGGAGTTCCTTTTTGGGAGGGAGTCCCTCGCCTTTTAGGTGTATCATTTGTATTTGCCAGGAGTTCCGTCTCCTTTCCAAAAATTCCCGTTGACCTGAATATGGAATAGGCATAAAGTAAATTATAATTCTAATTTCGTAAAGGTGATGTGAAATGAGGAATAGGCATAAAGGAAATTGTAATTCCTATTTCATAGTGTGACGTGAGATGTGGAATAGGCATAAAGTAAATTGTAATTCCCATTTCGTATTGTGAGTAGAAATCTTGGAATAGGCATAAAGTAATTTGTAATTCAGATTTCTATGGGAAGGTCAGAGATAGGCATAAAGGAAATTGTAATCTCTACTTCACTCCAAGAAATAGGCATAAAGTAACTTGTAATCTCTTGGATATGAGCGATGATCTAGAATCTATAACGATTCGTAGTAGGCTCTCGAATGTGATGATATGATTTTCTGAATATTAGTCATATTCATGGAATCGGGTATGATCCCGTCATCGCAAGATGAGTATAGGTATGGTAAGAATGGTGGCAAACCAGGTTGTTTATACGCTTTGAATATCTGAGTTTCCAAAACTGTTAAAGTTTTTATTTGAAATTGGATGTTCTCACTAGGCGTAAGCCTAATCATTTCAAATTAAATTTTCTTACCAGGTACGAGCTCAGGGAGGTTGACGGGAAGAGGGACGAGAGTTTTTGGTATTCAACTTTGGTGCTAAGTGGAGAAGTTAGCTTATGCGAGGATGCTTTTGAGGAATTGCCTAGACAACCAATTTAAGCTAATCATAGTTGGCAGGATTAGATTAATAGGTTGTTTTGAGAATTTGAAATGTGTATATATGAACCCTCATAGTTAATTCTCTACTTATGTATAAAAGTTTGAATATGTTATGATTAACCTTGTTGAACTTTAAGGTTTAAATTGGCCCTGATTTTAGGGTGTTACATGATTGTCGCAAAATCTGACTCGACCACCGTTTTTCTCTATATAATTCGACATAATTTCTTTACGTCCGGTCATGTGTTTAGAAGATCATGAGTCTAAGTACCATAAATTATTGGTCTGCAAGCAATCAGATCAAGCAGTTTTAGGTACCCATTTGAAAATGGGTCCTTTTTGGTTAGTTGTGCTCGACACCTTTTTGGAAACATGTTGTCTTTTTTTCTTCGAAAAATCATTTTTTATATGTGAATTAGGAATATAGTAAGAATTAAACCAACAACATGAATCACGTTTAGCAGAAAAATCACTCCGACCACAAGAAGAACAAAACCATTCAACATTTGCAAAACTAATCAATTGCTTATTGGAATATTTCTTGGTGTGGAGACGCGGAGCGCTCTTTTTTGTTCTCGAGTTCACAACCAAAACTTGATATGTTCTCGATTCGTATCGATGGGTGTTGGGTTACGCTGATGAAGAACGTGATGCCTTACGACATTGAAGAAGGTGGTGTCAAGTTACGGACTTACGGTGTCGAGGTGTTGTACACACTGGAACGTATATAAATATTCATAATGAATATAACACATGTATGACATTTCACCTAAAAACGATTAAAACAAAAAAAATATATATCAAGATGAATGTCATATCAAAGAGCATAATATAACAAATTTGTTAGATTAAAATATTAGTAATTTTTAAGATGATATATTTTAAACTTTAAGGGGGTAAAAGTTTTTAATTATAAAAGAAATTAAAAAGTCAAATATGATAGGCGTGAGTTTAAATTATTTTTCGTTTTTTACCCATAATCACCTTAATCAATAAGTTTAATTAAAAACTCAATATAATATAAGTCGTTGGATCAATAGAGATAGAGGGGGCAAGATTTGTCCCTACGTACATAATGAAAATTGATTTTTATTTGAACTTTCCCCTCTCTCTCTCTATCTCTCTCTCTCTCTCTCTATATATATATATATATAAATATATATATATATACTAGTTATATACTCGTGTGATGCAACAGGATGCAATCAAGTACGCTATTATTTAAATAAATTGAAATAAAAGTTAGATCCAAAATGATAACCGAGCCAACAAACGAACAACGATTATCAAGATTTGTGTCGTAGACATGCTTTCCATCACAAAATAGATGGAATGTTTGATTTGATACATAGCTTAATAAAAGAATTATGAATAATACCTTCAATATTGTATTATAGAAATAGCACAAACCAAATGAATGTTCTAAATATTTTTAAGGCGATATAAATCATTTTATAAGTATACTAGTGTCCGGTACCGCGCGTTGCGCGGTGATCAAATTTTAGTTTAGGAAAAACGCAAATTTTGTTTACATTGATTAGGCAAGTGCATACGTAATATTAACAATGATGAATTTGAGTGTATGAATTTTATTTTCCCTCCATTTAGCTTTTAAAATATTGGTTTCAAGTTTACATAATCAAATTGATTATTAAATATGTTATATATGTGTATATTCTGAAGGGAAACACTGTATTTCAGTTGTTCGTCAGAAGATTGTAAGAACCTTTATACCCCTCACAACAAATCTCTTATCGATCCATAATATGTCCAGTCAATGAACATATATCGCACAAATTCATATATCTTAAAAACTTACATGTAATACTTAATATACAAAGATTTCTTGTAAATACGTGAACAATTACACATAATAGCATGTATCATAATTAACTACCTTGAAAAAGAAATCAACTATACATATAATTTGAAAGAGTGACCACATCAATGATAACAAATCAAGAAGTGAAACTAAACCTGTAGATTATTGTTTTTGGACAATTTATGTGAAAAATTTTACATAAATGAGAATTAAAGTGATAATAAATCATCGAATTGCAATACAGACAATATAAAGATTTTATGAAATAAAAACACACAAATGGGATTCTCTCTCTCTAGGGTGCGATTAGGGTTTCATGGCGTGGGCATGGTTTGATCGTTTTTTGGGGGTGTTGGGTGGTGTTCTTGATGATTTTCTTATTGGTTTCTTCATTCTTAGCTCCCTAAGGAGGTGTTTGTCTTTCGTTTTAGTTTTTCAAGAAGTTTTCATGAGTTTTTAGTTTTATTCAAATTCGACGGCTAGGGTTTCGGCGCTGTTTCTACTTCGGCAACACTCCTCGTCGACGGTGTTCTTGGCTGTTTGGTGCGATCGTTTGGGGGAGTTCGTGTTTCTAACATCTTCGTTATCAATCAAGATTGATCTGTGGGATTCAGCACCTTGGTTAAAGCCTTGTTCTTCGTTTCCCGGATTAGGGTTTCCCTAATCTAGGGTTTCTCTTGTTTGATTTCAGCGTGTTGGCTTCGGACTCTTACTCGACGATGGCTCCTATGGCTGCTGATGTTTTTGGTTTGGGTGGTGGCAACGGAGATGCGGTAGGGGTTGGTAAGAAGGACGCTTTGTCCTCTCTTGGTGGTGATGATGGTGGTTCGCAGGTGGGAGATGATCTGCCGTGCGTGGGTAGGGCTGACGTCACTATGACGCACTCGACTAAGGTGTTGCATGGGTTCATGATGACGAAGGAGGGTGTGACGTTTTCGGAGGCTGATCGGAATGTGCAGTCGGCGGCGACGGCTGTTGCAGTTGAGAGGGGCGGAAACCCTAATTCTTTGCATGGGACATCTAGGGATGACGTCCCTCCGGACGTGGGTCTGCATGGGGCTGCATAGGGGCAGATCCCTAAACCTAATTCCATTACGGAGATGGGCGTGCATAGTGGTTCAGATGCGGATGTAGGTGGTGGTGTTGATCGACCTTCGGTTTGGAATCGCCTCTCTAATCCAGATGGACAAATCAAGAAGCCGTGGGTGTATGGTAATGTTTCGATTATGAAAAAACCTCAAAGTGCATCGTATGCGTCGATGTTAAGTGTTAATGAGACAAACACTTCTGGCTCCTTAGAGTTCTTTCCGTTGGCTGAAAAAGGTGCGTCCCGTATTGATCTTCCTTTAGAGTTAACAACGAAGGCTTCGGCTCTCTATCAAAATACGTTGTATGGCTATTTTCTTGGCCCGCGATTATACTTTCCATCTGTTAAGAAGGTAGTGATGACGTTGTGGGGAAAATATGGTCTTCAAGATGTTATGATGAACGAGGCATGATTCCTGTTTTTCCGTTTTGGAAGTGGTGATGGTCTGCGTCAAGTGTTGGAGGGTGGTCCTTGGATGGTGAGGGGTGTTCCGCTGTATGTATTTCCATGGGACCTACAACAGGGTCTTATCAAACCCGAACACACGGCGTGCCCTCTGTGGGTGAAAATCCATAACATACCCTTAGTGGCCTTTAATCGGGAGGGAGTTGGTCGAATTGCGAGTGCTTTGGGTGTTCCGAAAATGATGGACGAATATACAACCAAAATGTGTGATGATGCTTGGGGTAGACCTGGTTTTGCGAAAGTTTTGGTGGATGTTTGGGCGGTGGGGGAGTTGAAGAGAGAGTTGCAGGTGGCTGTTCCGAATCTGCATGGGGGTAAGGAGACGCTTGTATCACTGAAAGTGGAATATATTTGGGAACCTACCCAGTGTTCTCATTGTAGAGTTTTTGGTCACAAAACAGTTTCGTGTGTTAAGGAAAAAATTGCAAAGAAAAAGGGTAAAGAACATGTGATTGCTGGGATAGATTCTGAGGGCTTCACGCTGGTTACAAACCGAAAGAAATTCCAACCAAAGGAGATTTGGCGTAAAAAGAATGTGGGATCCACTTCCGGGGTTGTTCACGAACGGGTTGACGTGAATGTTCCTATGGCTGGTAGTGTGGAGCCACAAGTAGTGGAAGTCACTAACGATAATGTGGTGACGAGTGAGGTGGTGGAAGTAGATGTTTTGCGTGCTGGTCCGCCTCCTATTGTGCATGGGACTCCTCCAGCTGTTGAGAGCGTTCTTACTAAATTAGGGGTGCATGGGGTAGAGGACGGGAATTGTAAGGTTCCAAAAGTTGTAGTTCAACCATTGCTCCGAGGGATCCTTAAAAAACCACCTCCTGCCAAAATGGAAGTTCACCCTTCGGCTCTTCTTGGAAAGGCAAAACGATCGGTGTCCATTGATACATCAAATTCGTTTTCGACATTATCGGATGATGAAATTGGGGAGGAGATAAATTTTGATGAAGGGGTAGGTATGGGAGACTAAATGGCCACAAAGGATGGTTCTGTTCATTTAGCGTCGGGAGAGAAGGACGTTAATCCAACACCTTTGTAATGATGAATCTCGGTGCATGTAATGTGAGGGGGTTAAATTCCCTTATTAAGCAACGTGAGGTGAAGAATTTTATTCATTCTCATGCTCTTTCGTTTTGTGCAGTATTGGAATCTCCTGTCCTTGCTCATAATCTACCTTCTATCTCTCAACATGTTTTTGGTGCTTGGACTTGGGTGTCGAATCTCACTCATTGTTTACATGGTATGCGTATTCTTATTGGGTGGAACCCGAGGGTGTTTGATCTTATGGTGATTACTATGTCGAACCAAGTTTTGCATTGCAAAGTGCATCTCCGTACGTCTAATTGTTCCTTTTATGTTTCGGTTATTTATGCGGTCAACTCTTTGGAGGGTCGTCGTTCATTGTGGAAGGATCTAGAGCATTTTAAATCCATGGTTAATGACGAACCTTGGTTATTGTTGGGTGATTTTAATGCTCACCTTCATCCGGATGAAAGTGAAGGTGGTTCCTCGTCTCGCGACTTGGGTATGCATGAATTTCTGAATTGTGTTGGTGTTCTTGATGTTTTTGATGCTCGCTATACGAGGATTCGATACACTTGGGAGCAGAAACCTCGTGGGGGTGGTGGTATTGTCCGAAAGCTTGATCGAATTATGATTAACGATTCGTTTGAAGATGTGGTTGGTAATACGGTTGCTAAATTCTTGCCAAGAGGAGTTTCGGACCATAGTCCAATGATTGCTTCTTTGGAGGGCCGTTTGGATCTAGGTTAGTATCCTTTTAAATTTGACAACTTTCTTACTCGTCACCCGGACTTTCTACCGATGGTAAGAGCGGCTTGGGATGTGCAAGTGGGTGGCAATTATGTGTTTCGTCTTACATCCCGATTGAAAGATTTAAAGAAACATTTGCGTTCTCTTCGTAATGTGCATGGCAAGGTTTCTAAGCGTGTGCATGATTTGAGGATTGAGGTTGATGAAATTCAAAGGGTGGTGGATTCCGATCCATCTAACCCGGTTTTACATGATGATCTCCCACACGTTATGTTAGCCTTTCAAGAGGCTTTGTAGGTGGAAGATGAGCTTTTTCTTCAACGGGCAAAAATCCGTTGGATTGCCGAAGGTGATTTAAACACTGCTTTTTTCCACAAAGTTGTTAAGGAGAAGAGGACTTTGAACAGTATCGATTCGGTGATGGATACTACTGGTCATGTTTTTTCCGGTACGAGATTTGAGAATGTTTTCGTGGAGCATTTTCGGTCTATACTTGGTGATTTGGATGACGACGTCCTTCCGGAGTTACCCATGGATTTCTCCCCTAATCGGTTATCTATTCCAGATGCTAACTTCATGATTCGCTCGATTACAAAGGATGAGGTTAAGCGTGCTTTGTTTGATATTGGTGACGATCGGAGCCCCGGGTTCGGATGGTTATTCGGCAAAGTTCTTTAAGGCAGCGTGGGATATTGTGGGAAAGGATTTTGAGCTTGGTGTGCAAGACTTATTCTATCGTGGCCGTTTAGCTAGAGAACTGAATCATACGTCCATATGTCTAATTCCGAAGGTCCCAAATGCTTTTCGTGTT
Organism: Saussurea involucrata; assembly: GCA_033807775.1. NCBI lineage: Eukaryota > Viridiplantae > Streptophyta > Magnoliopsida > Asterales > Asteraceae > Saussurea > Saussurea involucrata. The sequence continues at coordinate 26,795,487 of CM066312.1, forward strand.
ACGGAATTTTGGCCTATTTCTTTGTGTAAAGTGATTTAAATATGCATCACTAAGATCATCTCTTGGAGGATTAAGGAGTTTCTCGACACATTGGTTAGTCCTAACCAATCGGAGTTTATTCCTGGGAGAAGGATTACTGATAATATACTTATGGCGCATGAGTTGGTGGTGGGGTACGATCGTAGGAATGGGCCTCCGCGGTGCTCTTTTAAGATTGACATCCAAAAGGCGTATGATTCGGTGGATTGGAGGTTTCTTTCCTTGGTGCTACAAGGGATGGGGTTTCACCCTATTATGCACCACTGGATAATGGAGGTTGTGTCAACCACATCTTACTCGGTTATGGTGAATGGGCAGTCTTATGGGTTTTTTAAGGGTAAACGTGGGATTCGACAAGGGTGTCCTCTTTCCCCTTATCTGTTTACTCTTGTTATGGAGGCTTTCTCGTGTTTCCTTCAACGACGAATTATGGAAGCTCCTGATTTTTGTTACCATAAGGGTTGCTCTCGGCTTGGCCTTACTCATTTATGTTTCGCAGATGATCTCATTGTTTTTACGGGAGGTGACGGGAGTCAGTTCGGGTTTTAAAGACTGCTTTGGACGATTTTGCGAAGGCATCGGGCTTGAAGCCAAGCATGGCTAAGAGTTCTGTGTACTTCTCAAATGTTGATGAGGTGGTTAAGGATGATATTACGGCTGTTTTGCCTTTCCAGCGGGGTGTTCTTCCTTTTTGGTATTTAGGGGTCCTGCTTTCTTCAAAACGCCTTGGTGTAACTGATTTTAATTCTCTCATTTTGAAGGTTCGTGCTAGAATTCTAAATGGGAAGTCAAAATTCTTGTCCTTCGGGGGTCGGTTGCAGCTTGTGAAATCGGTGCTTGAGTCACTCCAACTTTACTGGATGATGGTTTTCACTATTCCATCTTCGGTTGTGCATACGGTGGAAAGATTGTCCCGGGACTTTCTTTGGAACCGAGGTGATCCATCTAGAGGTCGGGCGCGGGTAGCTTGGGATGAAGTCTTTAAGCCAAAGAAAATGGGTGGATTAGGGCTTAAAAGATTAGCCACATGGAATCGTGCTTTGCTGACTACACATGTTTGGGATATCTTGCGGAAAAGGAATTCGATATGGGTTTCGTGGATATATGAATACCGTTTATGAGGTGCCTACTTTTGGACATTAACTGCTGGATTGTAATACCCCGGGTAAGTCCGTTAGATATTTTACCTATCCGTTAAATTAATTTAACCATAAGATATAATGATTTGGTTAATTTGAGATAAGTTATAAGGTTAAGGGTGTTTTGGGTCATTTTGGAATAGTTTGAGCCAAGAAGGTAAGTTGGACCTATATTATCTCTTAGGCCTCTACACTCATCAGATACCTAAAATAGAAAGAGTGTGTGTGTGTGTGCGGGAGTTCTGGAGGCGAAAAGAAGCAGTGGACGAAACCTACGGTTAGGGCTTCGATTGATTTCGTTGGAAGCGATTTTGAGGTGAGTCCCTTACATATTGTGTTGGTAATCATGTATAGAAGATATCTATCGGTTTAGAATTTCTAATTTCGCGTCTTGATTAGATTTCAATCGATTTCTGGGTAAGTGGAAACCGACTGTGTTCTTGAAGACTCCCGGTGGAGTCCCGGTACTGTCGACTCCCGGTAGTGTGGAGTCCCGGTATTGTTAACTCCCGGTGATCGAGACTCCCGGTACCAAGGAGTCCCGGTACTGAGAAGTCCCGGTACTCTGTGCAGTCCCGGTAGTTTGTTAAGTTTTGACATACAGTTGCAGTGGGTATAAACAGTGGAGGTTTTGTACTTATTAAGCTTTATACGATTGGCTTGTAAGGCAATAAATGTACTTTAAATTGTTTCAGATTCTGTGGAGTCGTGGTAAGAGATAAGACCATTTTGAAAGGAGCTTGCGAGCGTGTGTAATAATCAAAGCAGGTGAGTTTTACTTTAAAAAACGTTTTAACTGGAATACATATACGTATGGTTTGGGAATGTGATAATTGGTGATTATGTGTTTATATGTGAATTATAATATATTGAGGTATTATATTTACATGAGTATTATAAGGTGTTATAATACGTTGGCCGGGCTTAGGACCGGTGTGTTTGGCTATAGAATCCATATAGCGTTGTTTGGCTGTAGATGTTGTACAGCGTTGTAAATTTATTAGTTGGCTTGCAACCAACTAATATGGCCAGGAGGAATGAGAAGGGAAGGTATATGATGTGTGAGTTCAAATTGATATATTTGATCGTGTTGTGTGATTTATATAATTAAGGTTTATATAAATGATTTCAAACTAACAGGGATTTTCTCACTTAGACCCTTAGGTCTAACCCTCATTTTGTTTTAAAAATATGTATTCCAGGTGGTGGATCGGGTAAGAACAAGTAATTAGAGGAATCGAGGGATGGCTTTTGTGAAGGATTGTATGATGAAGATTTTGGCATGTTTAGCAGTTGTATTACAATACTAAATGTTATGTATGTATTTAGTACAAAGTTTGTAGTAGAATGGCTTCTGCTAATTGTAAAAGACTACGGGACCGTACTTGTAATATGATGTCTCTTTTGTTATATCAATGTTATGTTACATTATGTGATTTGTTGTGTATATGGGAATTGGGTTGTTACAAATGGTATCAGAGCCTTGGTTTAAGGGATTTAGGTATTTGTATCTGTACCTAGACTTATACTGCATGTGAAGTAGGATGTCCCTATCATTATAGAACCTTGGGATGATGAAGTATAAAAGGGAAGAAGGAACATCATGTAAAGTAATTTCAAATTACGCTTGGACAGTGTAATCATGATCTTACAGGTACATGTTTGAACCAGAATACCTTGTTATATAGGGTATGTGCTTATGTGTGTATTAATTTTGTTTGAATCTACAGAATGGCAAGTGGTACTAGATGAAAGAACCAAGGAGGAGGAAATCCGAATAGTACTAATCCGCCAATAGGAACAGGGGACAGGGGAGGCAGAACTGGGGGTAGAGTCGGGGGTAGAACTGGGGGTAGAGTTGGAGGTCGAGTCGGAGGCAGAGTCCAGCCACGTGGTACAGAGTTCGTTACCAGGGATGATCTAATGGAAGAAAATGGAAGACTGCAGGCTAGCATACAAACAATGTTTGATCGAAACCGTCATAATGAAACTGAAATACCGGATCCCGGACCGGAAGATGAAATGCCTCTCACACCGACTGTTGTACCAGTACAAAGGAGGTGCGACTACAAAATGTTTTTAAGCTGTAGACCTCCGACCTACTCAGGAGACAGGGATCCCGTGAAAGCAATGAGATGGATGAAGGAAATAGAATCTATTTTTAAGACGAGTAAGTGCGCTGACGAAGATAGAGTATTGTATGGAGCAGCAATGTTAAAGGGGGATGCTTTGTATTGGTGGGAATCTTTTATTCATTCTAAAGGATCTGATGTTTACTCTACCCTCTCTTGGCAATAATTTGTGATAGCCGACAGGGAACAATTTTGTCCCCAAGCAGCCGTCAAACAACTGGAAGGGGAATTTATGAACTTGCAACAAGGAAACTTATCCGTTCAAGACTACACCGCTAGCTTTCTGGAAAAGTCTAGGTTCGCAAAATACTACGTTGCTACGGAGACGATGAAGACGGAAAGATTTATCTTTGGGCTGAACTCAGAAGTCAGAAGGCTAGTGACTGCAAAAGGACCCGATACCTTCTCAGCTGCAGTTGATGCCGCGGAGAATGTTGAACGAGATATTAGAAGGGATTCTGGCGATAAAAGTATTGGGAAGAGAAAGTGGGAAGGACCACAACACGATCCGAAGAAGTCCCGGTTTCGACCGATGGAAAGATCATGTCAGAATTGCAACCGTGTCCACCAAGGAAATTGCCAAGGTGATTTACGAGCGTGTTATAAGTGTGGGAAGACTGGGCACGTCATCGAGGATTGTAAGGTAACGCGGTTATGTTTCTTATGCAATTCTCCGGATCACCTTCAGTCGAACTGTCCGCGGGGGAGGATACAACAAGGTGGGTCTTCGGGTAGGCCAGCGATTGTTAAACCAGTAATACCAAGACTGGAACCGCCAGTAACCAGGGGTCGTGCATTTCAAATGACCGAGAAAGAAGCGGGGGAAACTCCGGATGTGGTCACAGGTACATTTTTAATAAACTCTACACGTGCTAAGGTGTTATTTGATTCCGGTGCAAACCGATCGTTTGTGTCTCCTGCATTTGCTGCTTGTCAGTGTTTCAAATCTAAAATGCTAGAACATACTCTATCAGTAGATACGGCAAATGATAATCAAGTGTCGGTTAGAGAAGTATTTGATGGCTGTGTGATAAATATAGAGGGGTGTAGAGTGCCGATACAATTGTTTCCTATAACTTTGATAGAGTTTGACGTCGTAGTGGGAATGGACTGGTTAGCCGAGAATCAGGCTAACATAGTGTGTGATAAGAAGTTAATAAATGTGATATTACCTGAGAAGGGACCAGTAGTGATTTATGGTGATCGTAGGAATCATCAGTCTAGCCTTATATCTATGATAAAATCCCGTAAGTGTGTGAATAAGGGTTGTCAGAGTTACTTGGCTTTCGTGATAGATATTAAGCCAGAAAAGAATAGGATGGAAGATATTCCTATTGTTAGTGAATTCCCCGAAGACTTGAATAGTCTTCCGCCCGTTAGACAAGTAGAGTTCGGTATAGACCTGATTCCTGGAGCCACTCCTGTAGCCCGTGCACCTCCAGAGATGAAATAGATGATGGCATAACTACAAGACTTATCCGATAAAGGATTCATCAGACCCAGTTCTTCGCCGTGGGGAGCACCAGTGTTATTTGTGAAAAAGAAGGATGGTTCAATGAGAATGTGTATCGACTACCGAGAACTGAATAAGCGCACGATAAAGAACAAGTATCCGTTACCCCGAATTGATGACCTCTTCGACCAGTTAGTTGGAGCTTGCTATTTCTCCAAGATTGATCTAAGATCCGGTTATCACCAGTTGAAAGTTAAAGAAGAAGACGTTCTAAAGACTGCTTTTCGAACAAGGTATGGACATCAAGAATTCTTAGTGATGCCGTTCGGACTGACGAACACTCCAGCTGCCTTTATGGATTTAATGAATCGGGTATGTAAGCCGTATCTCGATAAATTTGTTATTGTATTTATCGATGATATACTTATCTACTCCCGATCCAAAGAAGAGCATGCGCAACACCTTCGTTTGATCTTGGAGTTACTAAAGAAGGAAAAGTTGTACGCTAAATTTTCGAAATGTGAATTCTGGCTACGAGCAGTTCAGTTTTTGGGGCATGTAGTTTCCGAAAAAGGGATACAAGTTGATCCGATGAAAGTGGAAGCAGTTGAAAAGTGGGAACCGCCGAAGACAGCAACGGAAATACGTAGTTTTCTGGGTTTAGCCGACTACTATCGGAAATTTATAAAAGACTTCTCTCGTATCGCAACGCCTTTGACTAAGCTGACTCGAAAGAACCTGAAGTTTGAATGGAAAGCTGAACAGGACGAGTCATTCCGGATATTGAAAGAGAAACTGTGCAGCGCGCCGATTCTATCACTACCTGATGGTTCGGAAGACTTTGTTGTTTAAAGTGATGCGTCAAAATTGGGATTGGGATGTGTACTTATGCAGCGTGGAAAGGTTATTGCTTATGCTTCTCGTCAATTAAAGGATCATGAAAGACAGTATCCTATGCACAACATGGAGCTTGCAGCAGTCGTCTTCGCGTTAAAGATTTGGAGACATTATCTGTATGGTTCCAAATGTCAGATTTATACCGATCACAAGAGTCTCCAACACCTCTTTGATCAGAAGGAACTGAATATGAGACAAAGGAGATGGCTAGAATTGCTGAATAATTACGACTGTGAAATCCTTTATCACCCGGGAAAGGAAAATGTGGTGGCGGATGCGCTGAGTCATCAAGAAAGGAGTGGAACAATAAAAGTTATTTCGCTACGAACTGAACTCCTACCCAACATATTTGACGAATTTGCAGAAGTGTCAAGCGGAGGCTTATCAGGATGAACATCTGAAATCAGAACGGTTAGCGGGGATGTCAGCATTGCTAGTAAAAGATGATCGTGGGTTATTGTGTCTGGGAAACAGAGTGTGGGTACCTCGTTTGGGTGGGTTACGTGATCGTGTTTTACAAGAAGCTCATCAATCCCGTTTCTCTATTCACCCAGGTACAAACAAGATGTATAAAGACCTAAAGCAATTATATTGGTGGCCGGGGATAAAAAGAGGGATTGCTCAGTATGTGGAAAGATGTGATACTTGTAAGAAAGTAAAGATCGAACACCAAAAGCCGTTTGGTCAACTACAACGGCTAGAAATACCTATGTGGAAGTGGGAACAGATTACCACAGACTTCATCACGAAGCTACCAAGGACTCCGAAGGGATTTGATTCTATTTGGGTGATCGTCGACAGATTGACAAAGTCTGCACACTTTCTACCAATAAAGGAAACCGATTCGATGGAGCGATTAGCTAAGTTGTAGATTGACGAAATAGTAACTCGACATGGAGTTCCAATCTCGATCATTTCTGATCGTGATAGTCGTTTTACTTCAAGATATTGGAGAAGTTTTCAAAGGGAAATGGGGACACAGATAAAGTTAAGTACGGCTTATCATCCCCAAACAGATGGTCATAGTGAACGAACGATTCAGACCTTAGAAGATATGCTCCGGGCTTGCATTGTTGATTTTGGGGGATCATGGGATAAGCACTTACCGTTGACCGAGTTTGCATATAACAACAGTTATCATTCCAGCATACAAGCGGCACCGTTTGAAGTACTGTATGGTAGGAAATGCCGAACGCCTCTATGTTGGAACGAAGTGGGAGAAAAACAGTTAGCAGGGTCGGAAATAGTTCAATTAACTGCTGATAAGGTTACTCAGATTCGAGAAAGATTGAAAGTGGCTCAAGATAGACAGAAGAGCTACGCTGACCGACGTCGAAAGCCTTTGGAATTTCTAGTCGGGGATTTCGTAATGTTAAAAGTTTCGCCATGGAAAGGAGTCATCCGATTTGGGAGACAAGGTAAACTTAGCCCATAGTATATCGGACCGTTTGCGATTACAGAAAGGATCGGTGAAGTAGCTTACCGATTAGATCTTCCACCGGAATTGAGCAGGATCCATAATGCATTTCACGTATCGAACTTCCGAAAGTGTTTGGTTACTCCAGATCAGTCAGTCTCCCTACCAGAGATACAAATCGATGAAAAACTGAATTATGTGGAAGAACCGGAAGCTATAGTTGATCATAAAGTCAAAGTGCTGCGGAATAAAGAGGTCAGGCAAGTGAAAGTTCAGTGGAGGCATCATAGAGGTCAGGATGCTACGTGGGAATCGGAATCGGAAATGAGAGCCAAATACCCTCATCTTTTTACTTAACTGAATTCCGGGACGGAATTCTTTTAAGGGGGGGGATGATGTAATACCCCGGGTAAGTCCGTTAGATATTTTACCTATCCGTTAAATTAATTTAACCATAAGATATAATGATTTGGTTAATTTGAGATAAGTTATAAGGTTAAGGGTGTTTTGGGTCATTTTGGAATAGTTTGAGCCAAGAAGGTAAGTTGGACCTATATTATCTCTTAAGCCTCTACACTCATCAGATACCTAAAATAGAAAGTGTGTGTGTGTGTGTGTGCGGGAGTTCTGGAGGCGAAAAGAAGCAGTGGACGAAACGACGGTTAGGGCTTCGATTGATTTCGTTGGAAGCGATTTTGAGGTAAGTCCCTTACATATTGTGTTGGTAATCATGTAAAGAAAATATCTATCGGTTTAGAATTTCTAATTTCGCGTCTTGATTAGATTTCAATCGATTTCTGGGTAAGTGGAAACCGACTGTGTTCTTGAAGACTCCCGGTGGAGTCCCGGTACTGTCGACTCCCGGTAGTGTGGAGTCCCGGTATTGTTAACTCCCGGTGATCGAGATTCCCGGTACCAAGGACTCCCGGTACTGAAAAGTCCCGGTACTCTGTGCAGTCCCGGTAGTTTGTTAAGTTTTGACATACAATTGCGGTGGGTATAAACAGTGGATGTTTTGTACTTATTAAGCTTTATACGATTGGCTTGTAAGGCAATAAATGTACCTTAAATTGTTTCAGATTCTGTGGAGTCGTGGTAAGAGATAAGACCATTTTGAAAGGAGCTTGCGAGCGTGTGTAATAATCAAAGCAGGTGAGTTTTACTTCAAAAAAACGTTTTAACTGGAATACATATACGTATGGTTTGGGAATGTGATAATTGGTGATTATGTGTTTATATGTGAATTATAATATATTGAGGTAATATATTTACATGAGTATTATAATGTGTTATAATACGCTGGTCGGGCTTAGGACCGGTGTGTTTGGCTATAGAATCCGTATAGCGTTGTTTGGCTGTAGATGTTGTACAACGTTGTAAATTTATTAGTTGGCTTGCAACCAACTAATATGGCCAGGAGGAATGAGAAGGGAAGGTATATGATGTGTGAGTTCAAATTGATATACTTGATCGTGTTGTGTGATTTATATAATTAAGGTTTATATAAATGATTTCAAACTAACAGGGATTTTCTCACTTAGACCCTTAGGTCTAACCCTCATTTTGTTTTAAAAATATGTATTCCAGGTGGTGGATCGGGTAAGAACAAGTAATTAGAGGAAACGAGGGATGGCTTTTGTGAAGGATTGTATGATGATGATTTTGGCATGTTTAGCAGTTGTATTACAATACTAAATGTTATGTATGTATTTAGTACAAAGTTTGTAGTAGAATGGCTTCTACTAATTGTAAAAGACTACGGGACCGTACTTGTAATATGATGTCTCTTTTGTTATATCAATGTTATGTTACATTATGTGATTTGTTGTGTATATGGGAATTGGGTAGTTACATGGATCGACGTCTACTTGGGTCTGGCGTAGGCTTTTAGCCTTATGTGAACATGTGAGACCGAGATTCGTGCATATCATTGCGGATGGGAGATCTACGCACGCGTGGGAGGATATTTGGCTAGAGGTTGGTTACTTGGCCAGGTTTTTATCGTACCGTTTAATTCATGATGGTGGATTTGCGCTGAACTCTAAGGTGGCGGGCGTTATTGTCTCCATGCATAGTTGGCCAATGAGTTGGGTGCAACGATGTGCTGAGTTGAATGGTGTGCATATTCCTACTTTATCTCCGAGCATACCTGATCAGGTTATGTGGCGTAACACTCATAATCAGCCGGTTACTTTTATGGTGTCAGAGGTTTGGAAATCTTTTGAAGGGCTGTTTCAGGAAGTTCCATGGCATAATATGTGTTGGTTCCCGAAGCATATCCCAAAACACTCTTTCTGTTTGTGGTTGGCGTGTCGGATGCGGCTGCCAACCCAAGATCGCATGATTCTTTGGAGAAGTGATGATATGAACTGTAGTCTTTGCCATATTGGTCTGGACTCTCATAACCATTTATTTTTTTCTTGTTCGTTTTCTGCTAATGTATGGCAAGCTATCAAAGGGGAAATGCACAGTTCTGCGGTTGCAAATACTTGGGAGGAAATCCTTGCTGATATTCTGCATAGAAGATGGCACCCGGGGGAGGTTCGAACAAAACTTCTTTTTGCGGCTACTATTTATCTGATTTGGCAAGAGCGAAATAACCGGTTATTTACGACTAAACGACGGACTGCTCATCAGGTTGTTATGGAGATCATTAAAGTGGTGAATTTGAGAATGGTGGGTGTGGGTGACCGTAGGAGTTGGACTATGAGAGATGGTGATCGAAGGCGTCATGTGTCCCATGGAGTGCAGATTCATTGATTCTTCGGGTCCATTTGGCCTTGTGTGGGATCCTTGGGACGGTTTTTATTTTGGCATTTTGGTTTTGAATGGTGCTATTTCTTTGTGTTTATTTTGGTTGTTAGCTATTTGGTATATTTTGTCTAAAATGTTTGAGTTCTTAGTTGGGTTCTCATCCTTGTATTGGGTCTGTCCTTTACTGTGGGTGGAATTCCTTTCTGGGAGGGAGTCCCTTGCCGTTTAGGTGTATTTTTCTTCTTTTTGTCAATATATTCCCAGGAGTGCCGCCTCCTTTCAAAAAAAAAGATTTTATGAAATACTATATAGAATGACTTGCATATAATAGTACATATGTACCTTGGTGATGAGTTTTCATATTCTTCAACATGTTTAACGATCTTTACATTATGTTTAGAGATTACATCATTTGTTTTTTTTTCTAATTATGTTACTTTCTATGGAAAATACAATATATAATTAGTGTAAAAGATTGACACAAAACCAAATAATTTGACGATAAATTTCTTTTAATTGACATTAGTCTTTGACTTATATATATATATATATATATATATATATATATATATATTGGGTCCCCGTCTTTTGTTAACCAACCTATTGGTACTAACCATGCTAACCAATCTCAACCAATCAGAATTCATTTTCTTTTGATGTTTATGTCCACGCCTTCATTATTTTATGGGGGCAGAATATGTATTTTAATTCAATATTTCATATAATTATTGTTTCCATAATTCTCTCACTATTAAATTTGGTAGGTATCTTGTTTCCTTTGTGTTTATCTCTTGATTATAAGTGAATAATTATTAATGGTAATTATCTAAACAATATTTTTCTCCTTTTATGCACCAAGATCAGATCTGTTTTTTTTTCTTGAAGAGTAAACATTCATCTGGGTTTGCAGCATTATTAGAAGAAGAAACATGTTTTTGTTGTATTTGCATATATGCACATACACAAGTCTGGATATATGCATATCTTGGTGCATATATGCACATGAATTTGCATATATGCACATGAATTTGCATATGAGCTCTTGTGCATATATGTATACACACAATTCTGGATATATGAATATCTTGGTGCATATATGCACATGCATTTGTGCATGAATTTGCATATAATCTCTTGACGCAATTCACTGTTATCTCTGGCATAAACACCTATATTAAAACCCCACCCTAGCTAAACTCTCCTACAAATACGGTCCACTTATGACCATTCGATTGGGCACCATCACCACTGTGGTCGCCTTCACACCCCACACCGCCAGAGAAATCCTCCAACACAATGACGACGTCTGCTTCGGCCAGATTGTTCCAGACGCCATCACCACCTTAGAGAATCACGACATGGCTCTTTTAGATTGAGTAATCATTAGATTTGGATCGTTGTTTTTTAACTAAAAATTTTAATATAGATCTGAGATGAAAACATAAAATGATGAAAGATTTAAGAATAAACAGAAGTGGTGATGAGACCTTCTTTGGAGGTGAAGATGGCGGTGCTGGTGGATCTATATCCATGGACACTAGTTAGGCCGGAGGTTAGATGTTGGTCGGAGATCTGCCAGAAAACAAGACAACGACGGAGAATCTAACGCTATGGTTTGAAACGAAGATAAAAAAGGCAAAACGACAAATCGATGGATGAGAGAAACTGGATGTGAGAAACAGGCAAAACGTAAACAGAGGCAAAACGTAAACAGGTAAATTGGATGTGAGGAAAAGGAAAAACGTAAACAGAGAAACTTACCTTGTTTATTATTGTTGTAACGACCCAAAATCCCAAATACATACAAATAACATATATTTCATAATATAATTTCATTAAAAGATACACATCTAAAATTTACGGTCCCGAAGTCTTTAACAACATAATAACTACTTCCGTACAAACTTTTTTGCTAATAAATTACATGATCATCACTAAGCAAAATAGATCTTAACACATCATGGATCTTCATTAAGCATACATCTTCAAAAGAAAGTCCTATATACTCCTATCACTTGCTCCATGACCTGGAATACATGTTTTAAAACAAAAATGAGGGTTAGACCTAATGGTCTAAGTGAGAAAATCCCTGCCATTTTTAAAACCATTTGCACAACACCGTATATATCACAAAGACAATTATCAATCATACTCACTCATCGCGTAATTTCCTGTTTCCTTCCCATGGCCATATTAGTTGGTTGCAAGCCAACTAATAAATAAACAACGCTATACAACAACTACAGCCAACAACACTATACAACAACTACAACCAACACACCGGTCCTATGCCCGGCCAATGTATTATAATATAATATAATACTCACGCAATTACAATATCTCAATATATTATAATTCAAACATAAACATAGTCACACCATTTATCACATATCCAATACACACATATATGTATTCCAGTTGAAAATGTTTTGAAGTAAAACACACCTGTTTTGCTTATCACCAAAAATCTTTCCAAGCTATTACCAAGCACTCCAATTTCTTCAGTCCAGTTTCACAGAATCTGTACCACATAAATACAAATATTTCTTTTAAAGACTAAAATCTCTAAAATCCTGAAATCATCGATTCAAGTCGCAATCAACCACTGAAATACCTCATGTCGCAACACACTACACCTATCGCAACCAACTACTGCGACAACTCCCTCATGTCGCAACCAACTGTTGCGACATAGCACCAAGTCGCAACCCACTGTTGCGATATCAATAAGCAAGTCGCAACTCAAGGTTGTGACATTCATGAAGATCGCAACTATCAACCATGTCGCAACCAACTGTTGCGACATACTTGAATGTCTCAGTCCACTGTGTTCATCCTAAACCCATAAATTAAATCTTTTAAGCTACGCATGTTGCTGGAAATATGCAGATATGTTTAAGACTATTAACATAACCTAACCATATGCTCAGATTTTCCAAAACATCCCTAAATCATCAAAACCCACTTCAAAACTCATGTAAAACTTAATACACATAAAAGAGAGAATTATAAAGATTAATACCTCTGTTTCTTGATATGATTCCTAAACCCAGCTGTAACAATCAGTATCCTTCTTGTTCTTGACCCTTCTTCTTCAATATCACTCTCCTTTCTCTCCTCTTCTCTAGCCGTGAACAATAAACACACACACACACACACACTTAGGACTTTTTGCTAATAGTGTTTAAATGAGACACCTCCTTGTGCCTATAGGAAAAGTGGCGGTGGTGGTGGAAAATATCTCCACACTCACCAAACAACCCCCATACTTATCTTATTTGGCAAAACTTACCCCCAAACTTCCAAATAAAAATTAAAACTTACCCCTTAACTTCTAACTCCATAAAATACTAAAATCTTTAAATAAATAAATAATATACCTGGTTATTACAATATCTCCCCCTTAAAAGAATTTCATCTCGGAATTCAGTTAAGAGAACAGATGAGGGTATTTGGCTCTCATTTCTGACTCTGATTTCCACGTAGCATCCTGACCCCTATGAAGTCGCCACTGAACTTTCACTTGTCTTATCTCCTTATTCCGCAGAACCTTGACTTTTTGGTCAACAATAGCTTCAGGTTCCTCCACATAATTCAGCTTTTCATCAACTTGTATATCTGGTAGAGACACTGCCTGATCTGGTGTAACCAAACACTTTCGAAAATTTGACACATGAAAGGCGTTGTGAATCCTGCTTAACTCTGGTGGTAAATCTAATCAGTAAGCTACTTCCCCAATTCTTTCGGTAATTGAAAACGGTCCAATATATCTCGGGCTAAGTTTACCTTGTTTTCCAAATCGAATGACTCCTTTCCAAGGTGCGACTTTTAACATTACAAAATCTCCAACTTGGAACTCTAACGGTTTCCGGTGTCGGTCGGCGTAGCTTTTCTGTCTGTCTTTAGCCACTTTCAATCTTTCCCGGATCTGAATAATCTTATCTGCTATTAACTGTACTATATCTGGCCCTGCTAACTGTTTCTCTCCCACTTCATTCCAACACAGAGGCGTTAGACATCTTCTACCATACAGTACATCAAACGGTGCCGCTTGTATGCTGGAATGGTAACTGTTGTAGGCAACTTCGATCAACGGCAAATGCTTATCCCACGATCCCCCAAAGTCGAAAATGCAAGCCCGTAGCATATCTTCTAAAGTCTGGATTGTTCTTTCACTCAGACCGTCAGTTTGAGGATGATATGTTGTACTTAAATTTATCTGCGTCCCCATTTCTTTTTGAAAACTCCTCCAAAATCATGAAGTAAAACGACTATCTCGATCAGAAGTAATCGAGATTGGAACCCCATGTCGAGTTACTATTTCGTCTATATATAACTTGGCTAATCGTTCCATCGAATCAGTTTCTTTTATTGGTAGAAAATGAGCAGACTTTGTTAATCTGTCAACGATTACCCAAATAGCATCAAATCCTTTCGGAGTTCTGGGTAGCTTTGTAATGAAGTCAGTAGTGATCTGATCCCATTTCCACATCGGTATTTCCAGACGTTGTAGCTGACCAAACGACTTTTGATGTTCAATCTTTACCTTCTTACAAGTAGTACAACTTTCCACATGTTGAGCAATGCTTCTTTTTATTCCCGTCCACCAATAAAATTGCTTCAGATCTTTATACATCTTATTTGTACCTGGATGAATAGAGAATCTAGACTGATGAGCTTCTCGAAGTACCCGGTCACGTAAACCACCCAAACAAGGCACCCAAATCCTGTTCCCCAGAGATAACAACCCACGATCATCTTTTATAAGCAACGCTGATATCCCCACTAACCGTTCTGATTTTAAATGTTCTTCTTGATAGGCTTCTACTTGACACTTCTGTAATTCGTCAAAGATGTTAGGTAGAAGTTCAGCTCGTAGTGAAATAGCTTTTATTGTTCCACTTCTTTCTTGACGACTCAATGCATCGGCTACTACATTCGCCTTTCCCGAATGATAAAGGATTTCACAGTCGTAATCATTCACCAATTCTAGCCATCTTCTTTGCCTCATATTTAGTTCCTTCTGATCGAAAAGATGTTGGAGACTCTTGTGATCGGTAAAAATTTGACATTTAGAACCGTAAAGATAATGTCTCTAAACCTTCAATGCGAATACAACTGCTGCAAGTTCCATGTCGTGTGTAGGGTACTGTCTTTCATGATCTTTTAGTTGACGAGAAGCACAAGCTATAACCTTTCCACGCTGCATAAGTACACATCCCAATCCCAGTTTGGAAGCATCACTATAGACAACAAAGTCATCAGAACCTTCAGGTAAGGCTAGTATCGGAGCGCTACAGAGTTTCTCTTTCAGTACCCGGAATGCTCCATCCTGTTCTGATTTCCATTCAAACTTTAGATTCTTTCGAGTCAGCTTCGTCAAAGGCGTCGCGATACAAGAGAAGTCTTTTATGAACTTTCGATAGTAGCCGGCTAAACCTAGAAAACTACGTACTTTGGTTGTCGTTCTCGGCGGTTCCCACTTTTCAACTTCTTCCACTTTCATCGGATCAACTTGTATACCTTTTTCGGAAACTACATGCCCTAGAAACTGAACTTCTCGTAGCCAGAATTCACATTTTGAAAATTTAGCATACAACTTTTCCTTCTTCAATAGCTCCAGAATCAAACGAATATGTAGTGCGTGCTCTTCTTTGGATCGAGAATAAATAAGTATATCATCGATAAATACAATAACAAATTTATCGAGATACGGCTTACATACTCGATTCATTAAATCCATTAAGGCAGCTGGAGCATTCGTCAAACCAAACAGCATCACTAAGAATTCATAATGACCATACCTTGTGCGAAAAGCAGTTTTCAGAACGACTTCTTCTTTAACCTTCAACTGCTGATAACCGGATCTTAGATCAATCTTGGAGAAATAACAAGCTCCAACTAACTGATCGAAGAGGTCATCAATTCTGGGTAGCGGATACTTGTTCTTGATCGTACGCTTGTTCAGTTCCCGGTAGTCGATACACATTCTCATCGAACCATCCTTCTTTTTCACAAACAAAACTGGTGCTCCCCACGGCGAAGAACTCGGTCTGATGAAACCTTTATCGGATAGGTCTTGCAGCTGTGCCATCATTTCCTTCATCTCTGGAGGTGCCAGACGATAAGGTGTACGAGCTACAGGAGCGGCTCCAGGAATCAGATCTATACCAAACTCTACCTGTCTAACGGGCGGAAGACTATTCAAGTCTTCGGGGAACACTTCTGGAAATTCACTAACAATTGGAATATCTTCCAACTTACTCTTCTCTAGCTTAGTATCTATCACATAAGCTAAGTAACTCGGGCAACCTTTATTAACACACTTACGGGCTTTTATCATTGATATAAGACAAGACTGATGATTTCTATGATCACCATAAATCACTACCGGCCCCTTCTCAGGTAAGACAACATGTATCAACTTCTTATCGTAAACTATGTTAGCTTGATTCTCAGCTAACCAATCCATCCCCACTACCACATCGAATTCGATCAAAGCTATAGGAAATAATTGTATCGGTACTCCACACCCTTCTATATTTATCACACAGCTATCAAATATGTAATACCCCGGGTAAGTTCGTTAGTTAAAATCTCCTTTCCGTTAAGTTTAGTTAACTTTAAAGTTGGATGTGTAGGGTAAGTTTGGGTGAAATTATAAGTTAAGGGTACTTTGGTCATATTCGAATAGTGCAAGCCAAAAGTGTATATTAGGTTTGATATACACCCTTGTAGACTTCAGATATTTCACAAACCTAAAAATCAGATTTCTCAGTGTGTGAGTGTGTGTTTGGAGACGAGAAGAAGCAGAAGAAGAGTTCGTACGGTTAGGGCTTCAATTGGCTTGGTTGGAAACGATTTTGAGGTAAGTCCTTTATGTTTTATGTTTATAATCAGTAGTATTAGACTTCTATCGGATTAGAATGTTTAATTTGTAGTTGTATAGGTTTAATTTGGATCTGGGAAAAATGGAACCGACTGAGTTCTTGGGAGTCCCGGTATAGTGAAGTCCCGGTATAGTAGACTCCCGGTATGGTCGACTCCCGGTACCATGGAGTCCCGGTATTGTCGACTCCTGGTGATATGGAGTCCCGGTACTGGAGAGTCCCGGTACAGTGGAGTCTCGGTACTGGAGAGTCCCGGTACAGTGGAGTCTCGGTACTGGAGAGTCCCGGTACAGTGGAGTCTCGGTACAGTAGAGTCCCGGTACAGTAGACCCCACAAGGGCGTTGCCCCTTGACCCCATCCGCTATCCGGGTAGCGGAACCCCCGTGATAAGTCGCTGAAGGGAGAACTGTTGAGGATAAGATTTTAGTAGGCTTTATGTGTTTGACTAGTAAGGCGATATATGTATCTTAAATTGTTTCAGATTCTGGGAACTTTGAATGAAAGATTGGATTTCTCGAGAAAAGATTAGAAGGAAATTTGATAACCAATCGAGGTGAGTTTTACTTTAAAACGTTTTCAACTGGAATATATATATATATATATATATATATATATATATATATATATATATATATATCTGTGTTTATATATATATGAGATGGATATGTGTGGAATGGATATACGATCAAGGTGTGAATATTTTGTGTTTATAATATAGTAAGATATTATATTTATTGGTGCATTACACTACACAAGTGCACAGTAGCCGGGTTCCGGTGAGCGGACCGGTGTGTTGCCGGGTTCCGGTGAGCGGACCAGTGTGTTTCCGGGTTCCGGTGTACGGACCGGTCTATTGCCGGGTTCCGGTGTACGGACCGGTGATGTGTCGTAGTTGTTGTACGGCGTTGATTTATTAGTTGGCTTGCTACCAACTAATATGGCCATGGTAACGAGGAATGAGGAGGAGTTGAGCACGATGCACAGTCTTGATGTGGAAATTAAAATACGTGTAGTATATATATGTGTGACGTTTATATGTTTTCCAGGTCGAGGAATTGATAGCGGCAAAGGAAAGAATAAGGTGTAGACTGCCTTCGTGGACCGATGTTGATTAGGAAGTTTTATGTAATTTGTAATTTCGAGACTAAAAGAGACCGTACTTGGTTTGCTATGTAACTTTTGTTGTAAATCAATGATATGTGTGCATGTTATGTATTATGATGTATGTTATGGGATTTGGGTTGTTACAAAATACTTCTTTAACCGACACTTGATTATCATTTGCAGTATCTACCATTAAAGCATGATCTAACACTTTAGGCTTTAAATGCATATAAGCGGCAAATGAAGGAGACACAAACGATCGGTTTGCACCGGAGTCAAATAACACTTTAGCACGTGTAGAGTTTATTAAGAATGTACCTGTAACCACGTCCGGGGCTTCCTCCGCTTCTTTTGCTGTCATCTGAAATGAACGACCTCTTGTTCTTACTGGTTCTAGTCTCGGTACTACTGGTCTGACAACCGCTGGTTTCCCTGACGTACCCCCTTGTTGTATTCTTCCCATCGGACAATCAGACTGTATGTGATCCGGAGAATTACATGAAAAACAGAACCGCGTTACACGACAATCCTTAACAACATGCCCAGTCTTCCCACACCTATAACAAACCCGCGAGTCAACCTGACAATTCCCTTGGTGGACACGGTTGCATTTCAGTCAAGGTCTTTCCGTTGGTCGGAAAGGTGGATGGTTATCGTATCTCTGAAACCTGAACTTCTTTGGATCGTGTTGTGGTCCTTCCCACTTCCTTTTTCTTGTACCTTTGTCGCTAGTATTTCTTCCTTTATCCTGCTCCACGGTTTCCGCGGCATCTACTGCAGCGGAGAAAGTTTCGGGTCCTTTAGCAATTACTAAACTCCTGACTTCTACATTCAACCCGAAGATAAACCTTTCAATCTTCATGGCCTCCGTGGCAACATAATATTCTACAAAACGAGATTTTTCCAGAAAACGAGCAGTGTAGTCCCGAATAGATAAATTTCCTTGCTGCAAGTTCATAAACTCCCCCTCTAGTTGTTTAACCGCTGCATGAGGACAGAACTGCTTCCTGAAAGCTATAAAAAATTCTTCCCACGAGAAGGTAGAATATATATCAGAACCTCCCGAAGAAATATGAGCTTCCCACCAGTATAAAGCGTCACCTTTCAACATTGCGACTCCATAAAGCACCCTATCCTCTTCCGCGCACTTACTAGTCTTGAAGATCGCTTCTATTTCCTTCAGCCATCGCATAGCTTTCATTGGATCCCGGTCTCCTGAATAGGTCGGAGGCTTACAACTGAGAAACATTTTATAATCACACTTTTTCATTACTGGTACAACAGTAGGAGTAATAGGCATCTCTTCTTCACGTGTAGGATCTGGTCTTTCTGTTTCAGTATTATGAGTCTGGTTAAACATAGCCTGGATATTTTCCTGTAATCTTCCCATTTTGGCCGCTAAGTCGTTTCTCGTAACAAACTCCGTACCGCGCCCCTGAACCCTGCCCCCAATTTTGCCTCTGCCTCTTTCTCCCCCTCTTCCCCTTCCTCCGGCTGTTGGATTGGTTCTATTCGGTTTCCTCCTCCTTCCCGATTTGTTTGTCTCGTACCACTTGCCATTCTATTGATTTAGACAAGGTTAATATACACGTAAGCACATACCCCATATAACAAGGTATTCCAGTCCAAACATGTACCTGTAAGATCACAATTACACTGGCCAGGTGTAATCTGAAATTACCTTACATAATGTTCCTTCTACCTTTTTATATTTAACATCTCAAGGTTCTACAATAACAGGGACATCCTGCTTCACATGCAGTTTAAGTCTAGGTACAGATACAAATACCTAAATCCCTTAAACTAGGGCTCTGATATCATCTGTAACGACCCAAAATCCCAAATACATACAAATAACATATATTTCATAATATAATTTCATTAAAAGATACATATCTAACATTTACGGTCCCGAAGTCTTTAACAACATAATAACTATTTCCGTACAAACTTTTTTGCTAATAAATTACATGATCATCACTAAGAAAAATAGATCATAACACATCATGGATCTTCATTAAGCATACATCTTCAAAAGAAAGTCCTATATACTCCTATCACTTGCTC
Organism: Saussurea involucrata; assembly: GCA_033807775.1. Lineage (NCBI taxonomy): Eukaryota > Viridiplantae > Streptophyta > Magnoliopsida > Asterales > Asteraceae > Saussurea > Saussurea involucrata. The sequence continues at coordinate 26,815,380 of CM066312.1, forward strand.
CATGACCTAGAATACATGTTTTAAAACAAAAATGAGGGTTAGACCTAATGGTCTAAGTGAGAAAATCACTGCCATTTTTAAAACCATTTGCACAACACCGTATATATCTCAAAGACAATTATCAATCATACTCACTCATCGTGTAATTTCCTGTCTCCTTCCCATTGCCATATTAGTTGGTTGCAAGCCAACTAATAAATAAACAACATTGTACAACAACTACAGCCAACAACACTGTACAACAACTACAGCCAACACACCGGTCCTATGCCCGACCAATGTATTATAATATAATATAATACTCACGCAATTACAATATCTCAATATATTATAATTCAAACATAAACATAGTCACACCATTTATCACATATCCAATACACACATATATGTATTCCAGTTGAAAACGTTTTGAAGTAAAACTCACCTGTTTTGCAGTAAAACTCACCTGTTTTGCTTATCACCAAAAATCTTTCCAAGCTATTACCAAGCACTCCAATTTCTTCAGTCCAGTTTCACAGAATCTGTACCACATAAATACAAATATTTCTTTTAAAGACTAAAATATCTAAAATCCTGAAATCCTCGATTCAAGTCGCAATCAACCACTGAAATACCTCATGTCGCAACACACTACACCTATCGCAACCAACTACTGCGACACAATACCATGTCGCAACCAACTACTGCGACACAGTACCAAGTCGCAACCAACTTGTTCTTGACCCTTCTTCTTCAATATCAGTATCCTAAACCTCTGTCTTCTTGATATGATTCCTAAACCCAGCTGTAACAATCAGTATCCTTCTTGTTCTTGACCCTTCTTCTTCAATATCACTCTCCTTTCTCTCCTCTTCTTTAGCCGTGAACAATAAACACACACACACACACTTAGGACTTTTTGCTAATAGTGTTTAAATGAGACACCTCCTTGTGTCTATAGGAAAAGTGGCGGTGGTGGTGGAAAATATCTCCACACTCACCAAACAAACCCCATACTTATCTTATTTGGCAAAACTTACCCCCAAACTTCCAAATAAAAATTAAAACTTACCCCTTAACTTCTAACTCCATAAAATACTAAAATCTTTAAATAAATAAATAATATACCTGGTTATTACAATTGTGATCCGACTTCTAATCAGGTAACAATGTAAGAACACAAGAGATTCTTTGGAGGTGAAGATGGCGGTGCTGGTGGATCTATATCCATGGACACTAGTTAGGCCGGAGGTGAGATGTTGGCCGGAGATCTGCCAGAAAACAAGACAACGACGGAGAATCAAACGCTATGGTTTGAAACGAAGATCAAAAAAGGCAAAACGACAAATCGATGGATGAGAGAAACTGGATGTGAGGAACAGGAAAAACGTAAACAGGGAAACTGGATGTGAGGAAAAGGAAAAACGTAAACAGGGAAACTTACCTTGTTTATTATTGTGATCCGACTTCTAATCAGGTAACATTGTAAGAACACAAGAGATTCTTCATAGATTGAGAAAGATACAAGAATTGAGTTAAGATCTACTTTCTCTCTCTAGTTTCTCTCTCTAGGATGTCATCCATCCATTTACACGTATGAGACTTCTCTACTCAATTTCTATTACAAGGTATCTATTTATACCTTTGACTATCTCACTTAATACATTGACTTTGCCTTATACACCCTTACTTTGACTTTTACAAAGACTTTGACTCTTTACAATTATTACAAATACACATTAAATCTTGAATACATTTATGCTCTAACAATCTCCCCCTATGGATTCAAGATTTAAAAATTGATGACGATAGTCTTCAGCTCTTTGTATTCTTCAGATCTTTATCACATCAGCACTTTGAACAATCTCCCTCCTTGCTTTAAAGGAAGATCAATCTTCGAAAAATAACTCTGAAGAATCTTCAAATAAACGTTGTCTTCAGAAATCCAATTTGACTGCTTTAAACTTCAACTGGATCTTCAAAATCAAATAGTCATCAAAGTCTTGAAACACAAACTTCATATCTTTGAAGTGTTGGTCAAAGTCTTCAAACAAAATCTTCATAACTATGAATCTTCGTAACACAGATCTTTGAATCATTGTAGCACGGATCTTTGCATCTTTGAGAAATATCTTCAGTCTTTGATTATGAACTGGTCTTTGAGCTTTAACGGGCTTTGAATATCTTGAACTGTGTATCTTCACTTCTTGAACAATGAATATCTTTGAACTTTGAACTCTCTCGAATCATGTCAAAACATCTTGAAACATCTTGACTTTTTATCTCGAGCTTCTTGACATTAACAAAAACTTCTCTTTATCTATAGAATGACTTTATGAAATACTATATAGAATGACTTGCATATAATAGTACATATGTACCTTGGTGATGAGTTTTCATATTCTTCAACATGTTTAACGATCTTTACATTATGTTTAGAGATTACATCATTTGTTTTTTTTTCTAATTATGTTACTTTCTATGGAAAATACAATATATAATTAGTGTAAAAGATTGACACAAAACCAAATAATTTGACGATAAATTTCTTTTAATTGACATTAGTCTTTGACTTTTATATATATATATATATATATATATATATATATATATATATATATATATATATATATATATATATATATATATATATATATATATAGGGTCCCCGTCTTTTGTTAACCAACCTATTGGTACTAACCATGCTAACCAATCTCAACCAATCAGAATTCATTTTATTTTGATGTTTATGTCCACGACTTCATTATTTTATGGGGGTAGAATTGGTATTTTAGTTCAATATACCATATAATTATTGTTTCCATAATTCTCTCCCTATTATATTTGGTAGGTATCTTGTTTCCTTTTTGTTCATCTCTTGATTATAAGTGAATAATTATTAATGGTAATTATCTAAACAATATTTTTCTCCTTTTACGCACCAAGATCAGATCTGTTTTTTTTCTTGAAGAGCAAACATTCATCTGGGTTTGCAGCATTATTAGAAGAAGAATCGTGTTTTTGTTGTATTTGCATATATGCACATACACAAGTCTGGATATATGCATATCTTGGTGCATATATGCACATGAATTTGCATATGAGCTCTTGTGCATATATGCATACACACAATTCTGGATATATGAATATCTTGGTGCATATATGCACATGCATTTGTGCATGAATTTGCATATGAGCTCTTGACGCAATTCACTGTTATCTCTGGCATAAACACCTATATTAAAACCCCACCCTAGCCAAACTCTCCTACAAATACGGTCCACTTATGACCATTCGATTGGGCACCATCACCACTGTGGTTGCCTCCACACCCCATGTCGCCAGAGAAATCCTCCAACACAATGACGACGTCTGCTTCGGCCAGATTGTTCCAAATGCCATCACCACCTTAGAGAATCACGACATGGCTCTTTTAGATTGAGTAATCATTAGATTTGGATCGTTGTTTTTTTACTGAAAAGTTTAATATAGATCTGAGATGAAAACATAAAAAGATGGAAGATTTAAGAATAAACAGAAGTGGTGATGAGACCTTCTTTGGAGCTGAAGATGGCGGTGCTGGTGGATCTATATCCATGGACACTAGTTAGGCCGGAGGTGAGATGTTGGCCGGAGATCTGCCAGAAAACAAGACAACGACGGAGAATCTAACGCTATGGTTTGAAACGAAGATCAAAAAAGGCAAAACGACAAACCGATGGATGAGAGAAACTGGATGTGAGAAACAGGCAAAACGTAAACAGGGAAACTGGATGTGAGGAAAAGGAAAAACGTAAACAGGGAAACTTACCTTGTTTATTATTGTGATCCGACTTCTAATCAGGTAACAATGTAAGAACACAAGAGATTCTTCACAGATTGAGAAAGATACAAGAATTGAGTTAAGATCTACTTTCTCTCTCTAGTTTCTCTCTCTAGGATGTCATCCATCCATTTACACGTATGAGACTTCTCTACTCAATTTCTATTACAAGGTATCTATTTATACCTTTGACTATCTCACTTAATACATTGACTTTGACTTATACACCCTTACTTTGACTTTTACAAAGACTTTGACTCTTTACAATTATTACAAATACACATTAAATCTTGAATACATTTATGCTCTAACAATCTCCCCCTATGGATTCAAGATTTAAAAATTGATGACGATAGTCTTCAGCTTAGGGGTGAGCAAAACCCGACCGACCCGAAGAACCCGACCGAACCCGACTCGAAAAATGCACCAAATCCCCGAACCCGAAATATCCGATACCCGAACCCCCGAACCCGAATATCCGATTGCCTTATAAAGATCGGGTTGGGGTTGGGTTTTCCCACCCGATCCGACCCGATTATCCGAACTTTTTAAAAAATAATTTTTTTTTACTAAATTTAAAATAAGTATATAACTTTCTTGTTGGAATTTTTTAGTAAAAATATGGTTTTTACTAAACTTTGGACACATTTAAATATATATATATATATATTTATGTGTGTTATATATAATTAACTCTTAGTGGGTTTATGTTCTTCGATATGAGAGCTTCGAAACGATATAAAATGCGTCCAAAACGGAGTATGTGTGAATGAGATATCTATACTCAAAGTTGAGTAATTGGATGAAATTAGCAAAAACCAAGTTGGGTGTAGGAAGGTGTCCCACATAGGAAGAGAGAGTAAACTTTCTTTGGTTTATAACCAAAGAAGTGTGAGGAGTTGACAAGTTCTTTGATTGGTTTTTCTCTAGTTCCTACCCGCGCGCAGGGGGTGGGGGTGCCGATTGACGATTTCGTAAGCTAAAATCGTCGAACTTGTGTGTGAGAGCGACCTGCAGACACGAATGCAGCTCCAAAATCTTGTGCTCACGCAGCTCGGTTTTGCTAAAATTCTTTTGACCCAGTTTTTTTTTTTTTGCTGTATTCCCTAAAAAAACCCAAGAACCTGTTCAAATTGGGCCAAAAAATTAGGCTGGACTTTTCAGGCCCAACCCCGACTCCTTGACCGATCCGAAACCGAATCCGATCGCCCCAAGCCCGAAAATCCAATCTGCTTATCGGACGATTGTCGGATGGCCATACCCCACCCCGATATCCGATCGGGTTCGGTATTTTGGGCCCCGACCCGTCCGTTTGCTCACCCATACTTCAGCTCTTTGTATTCTTCAGATCTTTATCACATCAGCACTTTGAACAATCTCCCTCTTTGCTTTGAAGGAAGATCAATCTTCGAAAAATAACTCTGAAGAATCTTCAAATAAACGTTGTCTTCAGAAATCCAATTTGACTGCTTTAAACTTCAACTGGATCTTCAAAATCAAATAGTCATCAAAGTCTTGAAACACAAACTTCATGTCTTTGAAGTGTTGGTCAAAGTCTTCAAACAAAATCTTCATAACTATGAATCTTCGTAACATAGATCTTTGAATCATTGTAGCACGGATATTTGCATCTTTGAGAAATATCTTCAGTCTTTGATTATGAACTGGTCTTTGAGCTTTAACTGGGTTTGAGCTTTAACGGGCTTTGAATATCTTGAACTGTGTATCTTCACTTCTTGAACAATGAACATCTTTGAACTTTGATCTTTCTCGAATCATCTCAAAACATCTTGACTTTTTATCTCGAGCTTCTTGACTTTAACAAAAACTTCTCTTTATCTTGAAATTGAAACTTTCATATGTTCTCCCCCTTTTTGATGATTGTGAGCAACATGATCATCAAAACTTTAGTATCAATTTCAGCAGTCTTTGAATATACCATTAACAATCTTCTCCTTTTGATCTGTTTATCCGTCAATTCCAAAAATATTTATCCGAATCCTTTCAAATTCAGACAAAATGAAAGTGGTAACCCTGAAACAACTAACGAATCAGTTAAAAAGCCTGTAAGTTGCACAAAGCTACTTAGTACAACGAATGCACTTTGGAAAGAAGCTTTTTGATGTTCACACCTCCAGGGCTTCCATTCAATCATCGAAAAACACTAAGGAATTTCTATGAACGTTATGACAAGAAAACATATTCCTTGTGTGTACGTGCAAGTGTAGAAATGATTGAAGCAACTTATGCTTGAATATTATAGGCTCAAATTGTGTAAACTGTTGAGACAACAACATGTTTTCCACGGACTCAATGTACATGATTGAAGTGCGAAGGTGGGCAAACTTCCTTCTTTTTCAATATCCAAACCTTTCGAGTGAAGATCAGATAGATGATATGTTGCGTCCCCAAGAAATATGAAACATTTCTTTGTTGAGAAAGAAATGAGTAGTTGGTGGGGTTAAAGCAAGGGTTGGCATGGGCTAGTTGCCTGTTTCAATGATGGTCACCAAAGAACGTGAACCAATCAGTAATGTGGCTGTCCAGCTCAGAAAAGTGGTTGGTGCAGAGTTCTCTTATTCTTTTAACTCTGTTCTCATACCCTCTTTCTGTTTTTGGTATCGGTTCCTCTGTTGTGGCTGGAGTTGGTGTTTCCAGTGCCTCTGTTGTTGTATCTTTGCTTGTGTCATATTCTGTTCGCTCCCCCTCGGCATTAGCATCTGCATGATTCACAGAAGAGGATGAAGTATTTAATGGACCAGTTAGAGATATACCTGACTCAGTCTAGTTTACAGAAGACGATTCTTCAGAGGCTCTGACGGCTCCTGCAGAGGGATCGATATCGTCGTGGAACATTTCCTCAAATAGCAAATTTAGGTCTGCTTCTCTTGTCTTTGAGATGCCAGAGGACTCCTTCTTTAGACCGAGTTCTGAACTGATTTGTTCAGAAGTCTTTTAAAAAGAATCGTCAAAAGAGACATTTATACTTTCCACAATAGATCGAGACCGCAGAAGATAAACTCTGTAGGCCTTTGAAGTGGCAGAGTATCCTATGAACTTTCCTTCATCTGCTTTCACATCGAACTTCCCTCTAGCTTCTCTATCATTTTGGATAAAACACTTGCATCCAAATACATGGAAGAACTTGATGTTGGGTCGCCTCTGATTGATCAATTGATAAGGAGTCTTGATGTGCCTCTTGACTATAGATGATCGATTTTGGGTATAACATGTTGTTGATATAGCTTCTGCCCAGAAGGAAATCGGCAATCCAGACGCTGTTAGCATAGTTCTGGCAGCCTCCACAAGTGTTCGGTTCTTTCGTTCAACAACGCCATTTTGTTGTGGTGTGCGTGCTGCAGAGAAGTTCTGCGAGATGCGTTCTTCTGTGAGGTAGGCTTCAATGACAGAGTTTTTGAATTCTGTGCCATTGTCGCTTCTCAACTTCTGAATTTTGCACTCGTACAAAACCTGGATCCTCTTCATTAGGTTTATCTGAATGTTAGGAACATCCGATTTCTTTCTGACAAACTCCACTCATGTATGTCTTGAGTATTCATCGATCACCACAAGTATGTATTTCTTGCCTCCTAGGCTCTGCGTAGCGATTGGACTACAGAGGTCGACATGAAGCATGTACAGAGGCCTAGGACAAGATACATCAGTCTTTCCTTTGTGGAAAGCCCTCTTAAGCTTGCCCATCTCACATGCTGAGCACAAATGATCTTTACTGAATTTAACATTCGGCAGACCTTTAACAAGATCAAGTTTCACAAGCTTTTCTAAAGTATGAAAGTTCAGATGGCAGAACCTGTTGTGCCATAACCAGGCTTCTTCGTTTTTACAAGCAACAAAGCAGAGCTTGTCTTCTTTGTTCTTGACACTAAAGTTCATAAGATATAGATCTCCTCTTCGTTCAGCCCGCAGAAGTTCAACTCCAGTATCTTCTGCTTGCAGAGAGCAGAAAGTTCTTTTGAACATAACGTCGAAACCAGTATCGCAGAGTTGGCTAAAACTTAAAGGATTGTGCTTTAGGCCATCCACATATGCAACTTTGCATACTGATATGTTTTTCTTTTTGATGACTCTGTAGCCTTTAATATATCCCCTCTTGTTGTCGCCAAAGGTTACAGATCCTCCATCATGGTTGTCTTTGTAAGAGGATAGTAGACCTCTGTCGCCAGTCATGTGCCGCGAGCACCCGGAGTCAAGATACCAGATCGGCACATACTGCTTCTGCAAGACAATCAGAGATTTTTAGGTACCCATATCCAAATGGGTCCCTTTTTGTTAGAGGTCTTCAAGGTTGCCTTAGCATCCTTGGGTTTGGTTTTAACTTCTGTTGAAGAACCATTTTGTTTCTTCTTTCCCTTGAATTTAGCATTCTTTTTGGGCAAAGAGAGGAAATAGTGTGGGCTTGAGAAGTGTTAAAGCAGTGACAGTAATTAATACATTCAATTTGCAGTGACAGTAATTAATATGCGAAGAAATTTGCTTGAACTTTTCATTAAAAACATTGAAACAGGGTACAGAGGCTTTATTACAGTCTATTCTAACATCTGACTTCCTATTACAAGAAGACCTATGTAGACTAGATTGTTTGTTTGGAAAATCTCTGTGGAGAGTAGCCTTCTGTGGTCCCCTTCTTCCGTGGTGAACATCTGCAGGTTTCACTGTCACAGAAGAAAAAGATTTGTTATTTTCAACCCACTAACCCTTCTGTTGCCAAGTTAATTTCTCTTTAAAAGGCCTTAAGGGTTTTGAAGTTTTAGAACTTGTTGGATTTCGAGAAGACGCTTCCTTCTGTTGTTTGATTTTCTCAAGCTCAAGAGAGGTTTTGGCTTGTATACACATGTCCAAAAAGTCCGGACAAATAAGAATACTTGTGCTTTTCTCCTTAGGAGGAATGGTTCTGTTAAAAATACCAGAGGGAAGTTTAAATCCCTCTGAAGCACAAGGAACTATTTTTGACTCATTTGAGGCAGTCTCATATTCGTCAGAGGATGAAACGTCCTCATATACAGAGGTTGAGTCACTAAGGTCTCTGTCGACAGAGGCTGGACTTTCAGAGCATGTGCCATACTCACTTTCTTCCATTTCTATGGGACTATCTTCCAAGTCAACGGAGGTATTTATCAAGGTTTCCTCAGAGAGTTTTTGTTCGACATAGGATGTACAGAGGTTCTCATGAAAATTATTTTTACCGATTTCCATTAGCTCATTTTAAGAAATATGTTTCAAATTTTCTTCTGAGGAAGCTGTCATGAACTCAGGTGCCTCTGCAGATAGTTTTGTTTCAGAATCCATAGTGCAGACAAAAGAAACCTGAGTTTGAGTCTCGGGGTTACCAAACTTGAAGATACCTATCTGATCTTGTGTTTTCAGATATTTCTTGGGTTTGGAGTCTCTTTTGACAAAGGCTGAAGAGAATAGATCTGTGTTTTCAAACCACACATTTATCATCTTCAGAGGTTTCCTCTGGTGAGGTTCCCCAAAGACTTTTCGCCTTTTGCTGACAGAGAGTAAGTTTAGAAAACCAGGTTTTCTTGTACTTCCAATATGAAATAGAGAAGATAGGGACTTGTTTCTTTTGGTTCCAGTATATGGATCTATATCACACAAGCCAATTCCCCTTCCTCCCATTTGTGTATTGACCTTTTTGTATACCTTCTGTGCATCTTGATATTTCTTAATTAAAAGATCTCTGCTGAGTAAGTCTTGATGAAGGACTTCTCTTTCCTTTTGAAAATAGTGCTTAAGAGCAAGAATATTCATTTTGTCGCTCTCAACATCCACAAGTTCTTCAGATTTGGCTTTTAATGCAGAGTTAAGTTCTGTAATCTTTTCTTTCAAAGGATTTAGATGTTTGTTCCAATTTGTTTCAATCTCTTCCTTTTCTTGAATTCTTTTTGCCTTTTCTTGAGTGAGAAGTCTGGTTTCTCTTTTGAAGAATGTAATCTTTTTCTTTATGTTTTCACAAGTCTTTTTAAGTTCAGAGTATTCAATGGTCAGTTTAAGCAAATCAACTTCTGTTTCATCAGAGGAAGAGTTAGAAGTGGATACCTCACTATCTGATTCTGATGAGCTGACCTCTGCCATTCCACCGAACAAGGCGTTCGTCTTGTCTCCTTCATCAGAGGATTCAATTGACAACCAGTTCTCCTGTTCCACCATCAGTGACTTCTGAGCATAACATTCTGCCTTCTTTTTGTAGAACGCAGAATCCCTCTAAGGGCATTTGGGTTTGCTCCTGCAGTCAGTAGCATAGTGTCCTGGCTTGCCACAATTGAAACATCCCTGGTTCCGGGAAGCATTGCCAGCTCTTTCGTCTGACTTCTGTCGGTCACCACCTCTATCATTCCTGTCATTCGACCTCTGTTGGTCATTAGAACCAACTCTTCCCTGGTTTCTTGACTCGTACTTCTCTCCTCTATCATCCCTCCATCACGTTCATAACCTTTCTTCCTGTATCCTCCTCTTCCAAACTCTTTCGTCAACAGAGCTAAAGACTTAGCTATCGAGGCCATCGTTGCCTCCTCCTCCTCTACCAATTCATCCTCAGAACTATCAACCACCACCACTTTCTTCTTCTTCTCCTTCTTCTCCTCCACAACTTTCTCCTTCTTAGGCTTCTCTTTTGCCTCTGTAGTCTTCCCAACAAGTTCCAGAGGCCCAGCAATTTGAGTTTTTGCCTGGGCGATTTGGGGTTCTAGGGCTGCCAAAGTTCCATAAAGATCTGATAAGCTCCAGGTGTCTAAGTCCTGATTAGTTTGAAGGGACATAGACAGCTGGAGCCATTCTTCGTTGAGGCTCTTTAGGATCATGACATTGTTCTCTTCAGAGGTTCTGTGGATCCCAAACTTCCTGCACTTGTTTATCAAAGTGTTAAACCTATCATAAATTGCCTGCAGAGACTCTATCGGCAGAGCTTTGAAGGAGTAATATTCATTGATACATTGGGCTCTGCGATTTTTCTGAGTCTTAGCCCCTCCTTCCAATTGTTTCTACAGTTCCTTCCATAGATCGTATGCAGATTCACACGCATCTAGGGATTGGAAGAGGTCATTGGGGATGGCCATTATCAGAAGTCGCTTGGCCTTCTGAGCAAACTCATATTTCTCCCAGTCGGGGGCAAACCATTTATCTTTTGTCTTAGGTTTCTCGTGCACAGGAATCTCTGGAGTGTCGTCTGTGGCAGGTACACGAGGTACTGTTATCATGGGAACGAAAGGAGGATTGTGAATATAATGCAGAAGTTCTTTGTCAGAGCCCTTGAAGAAGTGGATCATTCGAATCTTCCACTGAGGGTACTCATCTCTGAGCAAAGTGGGTGGTTTTGTTAAGGAACCGACAGAAAAGTAGTTGTTGGTGTTCGTCATTTTGAATGGTTTTGGAAAAGCCAGAAAACAGAGTATGAACTGAAACTTTCAGATGATGGGTCAGATTTTTCGAAAAGAGCTTATGAGTGTAAAAGCCTTGAACAATGCACTAAAATGGAGAGTTTTAATCGAGAAAACAGGTTCTGTAAGTTTACCAAAGTCGAACTTGTCGAGAATGGCAGAAAAACAGAGTCTGTTTGAACAATATGAAGAACAGGTTAAAGATAAACCAAGTTTCTACCAGAAATCATTGTAAGAGAGGATCTCTTGATATAGAAAATCAAGGAAGGCTCTGATACCAATTGTTGATCCCGATTTTACTCAAGAATGATATTTATATCTAATAGTTCAAACAAGTAATGGTGCGGAAGCGTTTTTAACGAACTAAAAGATATACTATGGTAGAAAAACACACTTAAACCAAGTAAACAAAGTATAAATAAACACGAGATTATCTCAAAGATTCACTTTGTATTGATTTAAATAAGAACACCAAGAACACCGAAAGTATAAAGGGAATTCTGCTCTAAGGTGTGTGTGTGTTGTGCAAAGCTTAATAGAAGAACTCAACATGAGTCTTCTATATATACTATTCACCAGGGGACAAGCTCTAGACAATAAGGGCTAAAGGTACAAAGACACGATCGTGGACTGCAACAGGTACAACGTTAATGTAGTGCGCCGCAAATCTGCAAAGGCTGTAACCCATCGGATGATGACACGTGGAATGTGCAGGGCACGCCTTGTACGAATGATCTTCAGTTTCTTCGTACAGCAGAGGCACGTGAAAGGCACGAACATCTTTGTCTTGATTCTTCAGAATTCTTCTAAGTCTTCAGTCTCCATACCACAGAGGCTCTGTCAAGTGTGACAGAGGCTCTATGGCCTTGTCCTATGTGAACGTCTTCTGCGGAGTCTTTACTTGAATCTTTTATCGGTGTCTTGGCAGAAGTTCTGTCGATGACTACATACTTAGCCTATTTTTCAATACTTGTTAAACTACAGAAGTTGGAGCTAACAGTTTTGAAAATTCCTTGTTGAGAGTAGGCTTCTGTTGACCCCTTCCTCTGTGGTGAACTTCTGCTGGTTTCATTGTCACAGAAGTAAAAGACTTGTTATTTTCTAACCATTTTCCCTTTTGTTGCCATGTTAGTTTTTCTTTAAAAGGCCTAAAAGGTTTTGGTGCTTTTGAACATTGAGAGGATTTTTCCTTTTCCTTTTTAATTTTCTCAAGCTCAAGAGAGGTTTTGGCTTGTATACACATGTCCAAAAAGTCTGGACAGATAGGAACACTTGTGATTTTCTCCTTGGGAGGAATGGTTCTGTTAAGAATTCCAGAGGGAAGTTTAAATCCCTCTGAATCACAAGGAACTATCACTGACTCAATTGAGTCAGTCTTAGATTCGTCAGAGGATGAATCGTCCTCGTATACAGAGGTTGAATCACTTAGATCTCTGTCGACAGAGGCTGGACTTTCTAAGCATGTGCCATACTCGCTTTTTCCTTTTCTTTGGGACTATCTTCCAAGTCAACAGAAGTGTTTATCAAGTTTTCCTCAGAGAGATTTTGTTCTATAGAGGATGTACAGAGGTTTTCATAAAAAATATTTTTACCGATTTCCACCAACTCATTTTCAGAAATATGTGACAGTTGTTCTTCTGAAGAAGCAGGCATGAACTCAGGTGCTTCTGCCGATAGTTTCGTTTCAGAATCTATTGTGCAGACAAAAGCAACATGTGTTTGAGTCTCAGGGTCACCAAACTTGAAGATTCCTATCTGATCTTGAGTTTTCAGATATCTTTTGGGTTTGGAGGCTCTTTTGACAGAGGCTGAGGGTGATAAATCTGTGTTTTGATACCATACATTTATCATCTTCCGAGGTTTCCTCTTGTGAGGTTCCACAGAGACTTTCTGCCTTTTGCTAACAGAGAGTAAATTTGGAAATCCGGGTTTTCTTGTACTTCCAATACAAAATAGAGAAGACAGGGACTTGTCTCTTTTGGTTCCAGTATATGGATCTATATCATAGAAGCCAATTCCCCTTCTTCCTATTTGCGTATTTATTTTCTCGTACACCTTCTGTGCATCTTGATATTTCTTAATTAAGAGGTCTCTGCTGAGTAAGTCTTGATGTAGGACTTCTCTTTCCTTTTGAAAGAAGTTCTTAAGAGCAAGAATGTTCATTATGTCACTCTCATTATTCAAAAGTTCCTTGGTTTTAGCTTTAAGGGCAGAATTGAGTTCTGAAATCTTTTCTTTTAAAGGATTTAGATGTTTATGCCAATTAGTTTAAATTTCTTCCTTTTCCAAAGATATTTTTGCCTTTTCTTGAGTGAGAAGTCTGGCTTCTCTCTCAAAGAATGTAAGCTTTTTCTGAATATTATCACAAGTCTTTTTCAGTTCAGTGTAGTCTTCTGTCAATTTAAGCAAATTTGCTTCGGTTTCATTTGAGTAAGAGTCAGATGTGGATACCTCACTGTCAGAGTCGGAGGAGCTGACTTCTGCCATTCCGCAAAACAGGGCTTCTTCTTCTCACCTTCGTCAAAGGATTCGTCTAACTGCCAGTTTTCCTGCTCCACCATGAGCGACTTCTGAGCATAGTAATCTGCCCTCTTTTTATAGAAAGCATAGTCCATCTGAGGGCGATTTGGTTTGCTCCTACAGTCTGCAGCATAGTGGCCTGGATTGCCACAGTTGAAGCATCCCTGGTTCTGGGGTGCATTCCCAGCTCTGTCACCGGACCTCTGTTGGTCACCACCTCTATCACTTCTGTCATTTGACCTCTGTTGGTCATTCGCATCTTCTCTTCCCTAATTCTTGGCTCATACTTCCCACCCCTATCATATCTTCCATCACGTTCATATCCTGACTTCTTCCGGTATCCTCTATTACCGAACTCTCTTGTCAACTGAGCTAAAGACTTAGCTATTGAGGACATTGTTGCCTCCTCTTCTTCCACCAATTCCGCTTCCTCACTGTCAACAGCCAACACCTTCTTCTTCTACTCTTTCTTCTCCTCCACAACCTTCTCCTTCTTTGGCTTCTCCTTTGCTTCTGTAGCCTTACCAACAAGTGCAGGAGGCCCACCGGTTTGAGCTTTTGCTTGTGCAATCTAAGGTTCTTGGGCAGCCAGTGTTCCATAAAGATCTGACAGAGTCCAGATGTCTAGGTCCTGATTAGTTTGCAGAAACATAGACAACTGGAGCCATTCTTCGTTTAGGCTCTTTAGGAACATGACGTTGTTCTCTTCAGATGTTCTGTGAATCCCGAACTTCTTACACTTGTTAATCAGAGAGTTAAACCTGTCGTATGTTGACTGCAGAGATTCTGTTGGCAGAGCTTTGAAAGCATAGTACTCGTTGATGCATTGGGGTCTGCGATTTTTCTGAGTCTTGGCTCATCCTTCCAGTTGTTTCTCTAGTTCCTTCCATAGGTCGTAGACTGATTCATAAGCGTCTAAAGACTAAAAGAGGTCATTTGGGATTGCCATTATCAGAAGTCGTTAGGCCTTCTGAGCAATTTTGTATTTTTCCCAGTCAGCTGGAGTCCATTTATCCTTCGTCTTTGGTTTTTTATACTCAGAAACTTCTGGATTATCATCTGTGGCAGGTACCCGTGGTACTGTGACCATAGGAACATAAGGTGGATTTCGGATATAAGTGAGGAGATCTTTATCAGTACCCTCAAAGAAATGAATCATTCGTATCTTCCATCGGGGGTACTCATCTCTGAGAAGAGTAGGTGGCTTGGTTAAAGACCCAGCAGTAAAGAAGTTGTTTGTGTTTGCCATTTCGAGCAGATTGTGAATACCAGAAAAAACAGAGTATAAACTGAAAGTTTTCAAATGATGGTACTGATTCTTGAAAAAGGTTTGAAGCTTTAAAACCTTGAACAATGCACTTAAATGGAAAGATTTAACCACAGAAACAGATCCTGTCAGTTTACTAGAGTCGAACAAGTCGAGAATTACAGAAAAACAGGGGCTGTTTAGAAATAAATGAAGAACAGGTCAAAATCAGTCCAAACTTCTACCAAACAGAGTCGTGATCATTGTTTAGAGTGGATCTCTTGATATAGAAAATCAAGGATGGCTCTGATACCAATTGTTGATCCCGATATTGACTCAACAATGATATTTATCTCTAAAGTTCGAACAAATAAGTATGCGGAAGCGATTTAAAGGAACTAAAGAGATATTCTAGGTAGAAAATACACACAGAATCAAATACGTGAAACAGTAATAACAAGAGTTTAGCTCAATGATTCACTATGTATTGATTAATCAAGAACACCAAGAACACCGAGAATGTGTGATACAGAATAATATGCTCTAATCTAGTGTGTGCGTATTGTGCAAAAGTTACTAGAAATGCTCTACAAGAGCCTTCTATTTATTCTACTTTTACAGGGGACAAGTGAGAGACAAAAAGTACTAAGGTACAAGACACGATCGTGGAACTGCAACATGTACAACGTTAATGTAGTGCCCCACAATCTGCAAAGGCTGCAACCCATCAGAGGTTGACACATGGAATGTGCAGGGCACGCCTTGTACGAATGATCTTCATGATCTTCGTACAACAGAGGCACGATCGTCTTTGTCTTGATCTTCAAAAATATTCATTCTTCTAAGTCTTCATACCATAGAGGCTCTGTCAAGGGTGACAGAGGTTCTGTAGCCTTGTCCGCTGAGAAAGTCTTATGTCGAATCTTCACTTGGTGTCTTGGCAGAGGCTCTGTCGATGCTTTTACACTTAACCTATTTTTCAATACTTCTTTAAACATAGAAGTTGGAGCTAACAAGTTTTTTAAGTTGGATAGACGTCTTTAAATATTAATCAATGACTATTAATAATTATCATCGATAATTTTAGTTTATATAAACTTATATAGAGATAAAAAAGGGGAAGATATTGCTTTTAAATAAAATGACTTATATATATCTATACTACTTATATATGCATGCTGATCAAATGTCTTAAAGACAACCTTTTATGCATTATGTACAACTATTTTATGCACAAAATTCAAAAATCTCTTAATTACAATTCATAAAGCACATTGTACAACATTTTGATGCTAGTTTTTTAAATCGGGCCAATGTGAAGATGCAGGGTGCAGCCCATACCGCCACACTCTCTGACCCTCTGTCCTCAAGCCATACCTTCTATCAAAGCCCATACTTGTATGTCCTCACACCATACCCTCTTACCTTCTACCTCAAACCCATGTTTTCTACCTCAAACCCATGCTTTACGTGGTATATAGACATGTATGTGTGAGAGAGAGAGCACCAGTCGTCCATTCCCGCTCCAAGAATGGCTTGCGATCCTCCTCTCTTCACAATCTGGACGACCACTGATGGAAATCGAAGGCAACGCCGTTTATATCGTCATTGTGGTATGGCTCTGTCCGATTTTGGGTTTTTTGGCCCAAAATTGCATTTTTTCTGTTGTTGCTTTCCGGGATCGAATATGAGGGTGGGTGGGATAGGATTGTTGTTTGGAGGTCCTTTTTGACTCCGATTAGATGTCTTTTGGGGATTTAGATAGCTTTCCGTGATCGATTAGTAATGGGTATAATTATCATGTGTTACTAGACTGGTTTTATTTGGGTGTATTTACGATTTAATGTTATGTATTTGCTCAAGTCTGACAATCAACCAGTTCGATATCGGTTCCATATGAAGGGAAGCGGCGGAGAACGTGCTAAAGAACCTTCAAGTGCTACCGTTGTCTGGTGGTGCTCCAGTTCCATCCTCCACCGTTAAGAAAAAGGTTTGCTCTCTCTGATTCATTATCCGTTCCATATGAGATATTTTATTGCTAATATGACTGGTTTATTTCTGTCTCATTCTGATGTATGTGTTCATATAATATGGTCATGAAAAGATAATAAAGTAATCAAGTTTGTTTTAATTTTCTTGTTGTACCATCTGATATGCATATTCCACATGCTTATTTTATTTGAAAGATTCACTATTTTTAGAGTTCTAAAGTTGTGTGCATTTGTGTTTATACCACTTGAAAGTGCTTCAGTTTATCTGTATTCCTCTTTGTAACCCTTTAAAAGTTTATATATATATATATAGACAAGTACATCAATTATGTCTGCACCAGTATAAGAGAATACAATCATAACCTATAATTAGGTTGAGAGGATTGAATAGGTCGGCATGGCTAATTTTTTGCCTAGCATAACCTTATTAATTGCATTTTGATGCAAGAAACATCTTTACATTGGTAAATTTATTGTTTTCACCGCTTCTTGTCGGTGGTTTCCGCCTGTCCTCTACCTTGTGCCATCCTTTCACCCTAACTTGAAATAAATCTACTCCCAAAGTTTCTCCTATTTTTATTGCATAAGGTACCGGTCAATTTTTTATCTTTGCTTAGTAGCCTGTTGTTTGGTTATTCAATTTTACAGTGCTCGTATCTATATATTTAAGAAAGTCTTAAAAACAACCCATAATGCATCATGTATTGTTTTTTAATGCATGAATTTTTGAATCTCTAAATTACAAGTGAACATGCTTAATTTCAATTGAGGTATACATTTGCATCAAACCCTTTATATTCTTTCCAAATCCAATTCACGACAGTTTGGGTGGTGATTTTGGGCTTCAAAGGTGTTGTTTGCGTTTAGAGATTTCGTTCCTTTTTGTAAGTTTCGTTATGAATGATTTTCAATTTTACTTAACATATTCTCCAGGTTTAAGGAAGAAGATGAAGACCACGATTCGTAATCTCTGTGTGCCTGCAATTTCATCCTCAAAGTCTGTTGCTTATTTTGCCCTTTTTGATGTATTTTGTTGCATAACTTTTAGATTTTGTGGGTTTCTAAGTTTCATTGGTAGAATGTTGTTGGTACACTTTTGCAATCAACGTGTAACCATTTTGGAAATTTGAGAGTGTACATGTATTTATGTTGGTTAGAAAGAAGTATTTTTTGCAAATTTGATTCTCGAAATCAGTGATATGTCCGGTTCTCATTTATTATGACTCCTAAAGAGTTATTAAGCATGTAAGCTTTTTTTCGTCCATCAAAATCCATTTAGTAGTTTGTCTATTAAATTAAAATCCATATGTATTTTATCTTCGACATGTTTTTATGTGAGTCCATTTCTATCTACTGACCATCCAAACAACAGTTGGAATGTGGATGTATTTTCTCATTTACTAGACCATTTGGATGATGGCTACATAATAGATTTTGGATGGCCAAACTCAAATTAATGGATAAATGTCATATTTTAAATAGTTTGTGGATTAATTCAAGTGTAGATATGTGATGCGAGTGATCTATGCACCTTTTAGGAGAGTTCTTTAGCCTGTTCATATTTGGTGCCTTTTTGAAGATGGAATTGAAGCACTCAGTCAAAATATGCTTGTCATGAGCTGCAGTCTGCAAGTTTCACTAGAGATGTGATTGTGTATCCCACCGATGTTCCACAACTTTACTTGTAGCTTTATGTTCATTTTATCTGATATGAATGGGACTTTAGTATACAAAAGTGGTCACCCAAGGCATGTTGTACTGTTGTTGTTTATGATTGTTGTTTTTGGTTAAATACCACTAATAGGGCTGCTTTTATGAAAGGGTATGATGTTCTTTTTGTTGTTTGCTTTTCTTATTCATAAATTTATATATTTCAATTTTTAATTATCCGAGTAGGCTTTAGTATACAAATTAAAGTTCAATCGGGGTCTTCTTAATATGAGTATTTCGTTCTTCAAATGACACATGAAGTTAGTATTGCAAGTAATTTTCACCCATGCAATAGTTGTTTGATATCAAATGGACTTCAAGTATGCTTATCAATTCTTAAAAGTTCTCTTTTTAATGCATATGGTAAGCTAATGGACCGTTTGCCAAGTGCTTACCCGGGTAAGCACTTAATTACCGGGTTAGATTTTAGTTCACCAAAACGGTATCGTATGCAAGAATTTTCATGGTAGGTGGCTGGAGGAGAAGGAGACCACATTGAAAAGATACGAGATTAACGCGCTAATTTTACATTCTTCTCGGGTAATCTATTCTATGGTTTCGTGCTTCACTCCCACAACTTTTGTGTTTGATCATAATCGTGTTTGTTTAATCATAATCGTATTTGATAAGCAATTTAGTATCCATTTCTTTATGTTTTATGGTTTTTGGGTATCAACCAAATGATAATTTATCTGAATTATTTGATACGGTTTGAAATATGGTTTTTGGTTGTGGTTGCTCTACAAGACAAGTTTACCAGGATGCACTGAATGAGTAGTCTTTTATATTGGGTTTCTTGCTGATTAATTATATATAGGTAGATGATGGTATGGTTGGGGATAGCTAAAGGAGATGCTTACTATTATATGGGACCATAACAACTCTCTCCAAACTCATCTCAAGAAACTAATGCAAGGCAGAATTATTAGTCTTGCATCCAAAGAAACGAAAGTTGGATGAAACAGTTGAGCAAAGTTTGTGGAATCGCCCAAATGAGGTGTTACCCAATACGGGCATTCAAAGAGTTTACGTCAAAACAGACCAACTGATTCCTCTATTGTCGGTTGTATTCGTTGGATAATGATGTATGTTATTTTGTAATTTATATTTACAAAGTGGTATCTTTCTCTATCGAGGTTCGATCCAAGTGAAATACAACATTTCATCATCTTTGTTTTTCTTCAAAATGCATTAATTCCAATCCAAAGTCATTCTTTTGTTAGTATTTATTATATGGAACCGTTGTCGTTTATGACGATAATTATCGAGTTTACAGTTTGACTCTATTGTTTTAATTTATTATCATCAACTGATACATTAAAATTGTCTCCAAATAGATTCAGTTGGATTATTATTTTGTGGTTTGTATCACGAGAAAGGAGCAAGTGTGTGGTAGAGTTAATTGCTTTAACTAGAAATGTAACAACCCAATTCCCATATACACAACAATTCACATAATGTAACATAACATTCATATAACAAAAGAAACATCATGTTACAATTTCAGTCCCACAGTCTTTTACAAATAAAAGAAACCATTGTACTACAAACTGTGTACTATTTACATACATAACATTTAATATCATGATGCGACTGCTAAACAAGCCAAAATCTTCATCTTATAATCCTTCACAAAAGCCATCCCTTGGTTACTCTAATTACTTGCTCTTACATGATCCACCACCTGGAATACATATTTTAAAACAAAAATGAGGGTTAGACCTTGTGGTCTAAGTGAGAAAAATCACTGTTAGTTTACAAACCATTTATATAAACTTCATTCATATAAATCACGCGACACAATCATATATATCTAATCAAGCGCACATATCATGTACCTTCCCTTCTCATTCCTCTCCTGGCCATATTAGTTGGTAGCAAGCCAACTAATAATATACAACGTTGTACAACATCTACAGCCAAACAACGCTATACGGATTCTATAGCCAAACACACCGGTCCTAAGCCCGGCCAAAGCATTATAACACATTATAATACTTATGTAAATATAATACCTCAATATATTATAATTCACACATCGACACATAATCACCAATTATCACATTCCCAAACCATACATATATGTATTCCAGTTAAAAACGCTTTTTAAAGTAAAACTCACGTGTTTTGATTATTACACACGCTCGCAAGTTCCTTTCAAACTGGTCTTATCTCTTACCACGACTTCCACAGAATCTGAAACAATTTAAGGTACATATACTGCTTTACTAGCCAACATATAAAGCTTACCAGTTCCTGTTCTCAACTGTATCACTAAACTTAACAACTACCGGGACTATACAGAGTACCGAGCTTCTCAGTACCGGGACTTCACAATACCGGGACTCTTTGTAACATCCCTTAATCCCAACATACAAGTTTCATATAATTCACCACAAAATAACATATCATACTCCAAATATGGTCCCTTAAATTCTACAATTAAGTCTTTCAGTACAAACTTTTTCGAATAAAGTAAAATACATAACAACTACTAATTATAACTAAAATCTTCATAATCATTCAACATCCACAAAAGCTAACATGATAAATCCTATCATTGTCTCTTGTTTGCTCCATGACCTGGAATACATATTTTAAAACAAAAACGAGGGTTAGACCTTGAGGTCTAGTGAGAAAAATCCCCGTTAGTAAAAGAAAACATTTGCACATAATTCACGTAAGAATACCAAATATGACTCATGCATCATGTATCTTTCCATCTCTATCTCTTTTCTTTTCCTTGGCCATATTAATTGGTAGCAAGCCAATTAATTAATTTACACCGCTGTACTAAATACAGCCAACACCACTGTCCCTTTGTACAGCCAACTTTCACCGGTCCTAAGCCCGGCCAACTAGTACTCATACAATGTAATATTCATATAAACACTATATGCACCATATTACATTAAATCACATATATGTATTCCATTTGAAAACATTTCAAATAAAAACTCACCTCGTGCGTTATTACAAAAACTCTTTCAAGGTAATTCACGTAAGTCGCCCCTTCACCGAATCTTGATTTACTGCAGTTTGTTCCTAGAATCACAACAGCAACTTCTTAATTCTTCCTTCTTCTTCCTTTTTGCCTTTCTCTCGAACTCTCTCCCTCTCTCTCGACCGTATACACTTACACACACTTACACCTTTGAATAATATCTTTTAATTGAGACATGACACCTATCCTATGACTAATATGTCGGTTTTGGCAATGAGACCAACCAAACCCTAGACTTGTCTCACTTGGCAAAACATACCCCCAACTTCTAAATAATTAATAAAACTTACCCCTTAACTTCCCACTCCTTAAAATACCCACCTAAACTTATAAAATTCCAAATTTAAATTAAATAAAATACCTGGTTATTACAACATCTCCCCCTTAAAAGAATTCTGTCCCGGAATTCAGTCAAGTGAACAGATGAGGGTATTTGGCTCTCATCTCCGACTCTGATTCCCATGTCGCATCCTGACCCCTATGATGTTTCCATTGAACCTTTACCTGCCTGATCTCCTTATTCCTCAATACTTTAACCTTGTGATCAACTATCGCTTCCGGTTCCTCCACATAGTTCAACTTTTCATCCACTTGTATATCCGGTAGAGATACTGCCTGATCTGGTGATACCAAACACTTTCGAAAATTCGACACATGAAACGCGTTGTGAATTCTGCTCAACTCCTGCGGAAGATCCAATCTGTATGCTACTTCACCAATTCTTTCTGTAATTTCAAATGGCCCAATATACCGCGGACTGAGTTTACCTTGTTTCCCAAAACGTATGACTCCTTTCCAAGGTGAAACTTTTAACATCACAAATTCCCCAACCTGAAATTCTAACGGTTTCCGGCGTCGATCTGCATAAATTTTCTGTCTGTCTTGTGCCGTTTTCAATCTATCCCGGATCTGAGTAATCTTATCTGCTGTTAACTGTACTATTTCTGGCCCTGCTAACTGCTTTTCCCCCACTTCATTCCAACACAAAGGCGTTCGGCATTTCTTACCATACAATACTTCAAATGGTGCCGCCTGAATACTAGAATGATAACTGTTGTTGTAAGCAAACTCTATCAAAGGCAAATGTTTATCCCATGATCCTCCAAAATCAACTATACAAGCCCGAAGCATATCCTCTAACGTCTGAATTGTTCTTTCACTTTGTCCATCAGTCTGTGGATGATATGCTGTACTCAACTTGATTTGTGTTCCCATCTCTTTTTGAAAGCTTCTCCAAAACCTAGAAGTAAAACGACTATCTCGATCAGAAATAATCGAAATTGGTAATCCATGTCGAGTTACTATTTCATTAATGTACAGTTTGGCCAAACGTTCCAAAGAATCGGTTTCTTTTATCGGCAAGAAATGAGCAGACTTCGTCAACCTATCCACAATCACCCAAATAGAATCGAATCCTTTTGAAGTTCTTGGTAACTTGGTAATGAAATCAGTTGTGATCTGATCCCATTTCCACACTGGAATATCTAAGCGTTGTAACTGACCAAACGGTTTCTGATGCTCAATCTTTACTTTCTTGCAGGTAATGCAGTCTTCCACATGCTTAGCATTACTTCTTTTCATCCCCGGCCACCAATAGAATTGTTTCAAATCTCTATACATTTTATTTGTACCTGGCTGGATGGAGAATCGAGATTGATGAGCTTCTTATAGTACACGATCACGTAATCCACCCAAACGAGGTACCCAAATCCTATTCCACAAACACAACAACCCACGGTTATCTTTCCCAAGTAATGCTGATATCCCAACCAACCGTTCAGATTTTAAACTTTCTTCTTGATAAGCATCTACTTGGCACTTCAGTAATTCGTCAAAAATGTGTGGAAGAAGTTCAGCTCTTAAAGATATCGCCTTTATCGTTCCACTTCTTTCTTGTCGACTTAGTGCATCTGCCACCACATTCGCTTTTCCTGGATGATAAAGGATTTCACAATCATAATCGTTCACTAACTCTAGCCACCTTCTCTGCCTCATGTTTAGTTCCTTCTGATCAAAAAGATGTTGGAGACTCTTATGGTCCGTAAAAATTTGGCACTTGGAACCATAAAGATAATGCCTCCAAATCTTCAAAGCGAAGACAACTGCTGCCAGTTCCACATCGTGAGTAGGATATTTCCTTTCATGGTCCTTTAATTGACGAGAAGCATAGGCAATTACTTTTCCACGTTGCATGAGTACACATCCCAAACCTAACTTAGAAGCATCGCTGTAGACCACAAAATCATCCGAACCTTCTGGCAATGCTAATATCGGCGCGCTGCAGAGTTTCTCCTTTAATATCCTGAATGCCTCGCCCTGTTCTGCCTTCCATTCGAACTTCAGATTCTTCCGAGTCAGCTTCGTCAAAGGTGTGGCAATACGAGAGAAATCTTTTATAAACTTTCGGTAGTAGCCGGCCAAACCCAGAAAACTTCGTACTTCTGTTGCTGTCTTTGGCGGTTCCCATTTTTCAACTGCTTCCACTTTCATCGGATCGACTTGTATACCCTTTTCAGAAACTATATGCCCCAAAAACTGAACTTCCCTTAACCAGAATTCACACTTTGAAAATTTCGCATACAACTTTTCTTTCTTCAATAGTTCTAAAATCAAACGAAGGTGTTGCGCGTGCTCTTCCTTAGATCGGGAATAGATAAGTATATCATCAATAAACACAATAACGAATTTATCAAGATACGGCTTACATACCCGATTCATTAAATACATGAAAGCAGCTGGAGCATTCGTCAATCCAAATGGCATTACTAGAAACCCATAGTGACCGTACCTGGTGCGAAAAGCAGTTTTCAATACGTCTTCTTCTTTGACCTTCAACTGATGATAACCGGATCTTAAATCAATCTTGGAGAAACAACAAGCTCCGACTAATTGATCGAAGAGGTCATCAATTCTAGGTAGAGGATACTTGTTTTTGATTGTGCGCTTATTCAATTCTCTGTAGTCGATACACATTCTCATCGAACCATCCTTCTTTTTCACAAATAAGACTGGTGCTCCCCCACGGTGAAGAACTTGGTCTAATGAAACCCTTAACGGATAGATCTTGCAGTTGTGCCATCATTTCTTTCATTTCTGGAGGCGCCAAACGATACGGTGCACGGGCTACAGGGGTGGCTCCAGGAATTAGATCTATACCGAACTCTACCTGTCTAACGGGCGGAAGACTGTTCAAGTCTTCAGGAAATACTTCTGGAAAATCACTAACAATTGGAATGTCTTCCAACTTACTATTCTCTAGCTTAGTATCTATTACATAAGCTAAGTAACTCTGACAACCTTTACTAACACACTTACGGGCTTTAATCATGCTAATAAGATTATACTGATAATTCCTACGATCGCCATAAATCACTACCGGCCCTTTTTCAGGTAACACAACGTTTATTAACTTCTTATCACAATTTATATTAGCTTGGTTCTCGGCTAACCAGTCCATTCCCACTACCACATCAAACTCTACCAGGGCTATTGGAAATAACTGGATCGGTACTCCGCACCCTTCTATATCTATCACGCAACTATCAAATACTTCTTTAACTGATACTTGATTTTCATTTGCCGTATCTACCAATAAAGCATGATCTAACACTTTCGGCTTTAAACGCATGTAAGCAGCAAATGAAGGAGACACAAACGATCGGTTTGCACCGGAATCAAATAACACCTTAGCACGTGTAGAATTTATTAAGAATGTACCTGTAACCACGTCCGGAGTTTCCTCCGCTTCTTTTGCTGTCATTTGAAATGAACGGCCTCTTGCTCTTGCTGGCTCTAACCTCGGTGATGTTGGTCTAACACCCGATGCTCTTGTTGACGTGCCACCCGATGGTATTCTTCCCAATGGACAATCTGATTGAAGATGATCTGGCGAATTACATGAATAACAAAATCTAACCACCCGACAGTCTTTAGCAATGTGCCCAAACTTCCCGCACTTATAACATTTTCTAGGATCTACCTGACAGCTTCCTTGGTGAAAACGGTGGCACTTTGGGCAAGGTCTTTCAGCTGCTCTAAAAGGTGGACGACTATCAAATCGCTGAAATCCAGACTTCTTCACATCGTGTGGTGGTCCTTCCCATTTTCTCTTTCCCGCACAATTATCCCCAACATCCCTCTTATTGTCTCGCTCCACATTTTCCGCAGCATTGACTGCTTCTGAAAAGGTATTAGGTCTCGCTGCAGTTACCAACTTTCTAATCTCCGAATTCAATCCGAATACATACCTTTCCATCTTCATCTTTTCCGTGGCAACATAATATTCCCCGAAACGCGACTTTTCCAAGAAACGGGCAGTGTAGTCTCTTACCGATAAATTTCCTTGCTGTAGGCTCAGGAATTCCTCTTCCAACTGTCTAACTGCGGCTTGCGGGCAAAACTGTTCCTTAAATGCTCTCGAGAATTCGCCCCAAGTAAAAGTTGAATACACATCAGGTCCTTCAGAGTCAATAAGGGCTTCCAACCAATACAAGGCATCTGCTTTCAACATTGCTGTTCCATATAACACTTTATCTTCTTCCGCGCATTTACTGGTCTTAAATACGGCTTCAACCTCCTTCAGCCATCGCATTGCTTTTACTGGATCTCTGTCCCCTCCATAATTGGGTGGTTTACAGCTTAAAATCATTTTATAATCACACTTTCTGGGTGCTGATGTGACAATAGGTGCAATAGGCACTTCGTTTTCGAGGGTAGGGTCTGGTATTTCTGTTTCCGAATGGTGATTCTGGTTAAACATAGCTTGTATATTTGCCTGAAGTCTTCCCATTTCAACTGCTAGGTCATCTCTTGTAACAAACTCTGTGCCTCGCCCCTGTACTCTGCCCCTTGACCTACCTCTACCTCTTTCTCCCCCTCTTCCCCTTCCACCGGCTGTTGGATTAGATCTATTCGGATTCCCTTCCCCTTCTCGGTTTGTTCGTCTCGTTCCACTTGCCATTCTGTTGATTCAAACAAGGTTAATATACACATAAGCATATACCCCATATAATAAAGTATTCTGGTTCCAACATGTACCTGTAAGATCATAATTACACTAGCCAGGTGTAATCTGAAATTACCTTACATGAGGTTCCTTCTACCTTTTTATATTTATCATCCCAAGGTTCTAAAATAACAAGGACCTCCTACTTCGCATGCAGTTTAAGTCTAGGTACAGATACTAATACCTACATCTCTTAAACTAAGGCTCTGATACCATTTGTAACATCCCTTAATCCCAACATACAAGTTTCATATAATTCACCACAAAATAACATATCATACTCCAAATATGGTCCCTTAAATTCTACAATTAAGTCTTTCAGTACAAACTTTTTCGAATAAAGTAAAATACATAACAACTACTAATTATAACTAAAATCTTCATAATCATTCAACATCCACAAAAGCTAACATGATAAATCCTATCATTGTCTCTTGTTTGCTCCATGACCTGGAATACATATTTTAAAACAAAAACGAGGGTTAGACCTTGAGGTCTAGTGAGAAAAATCCCCGTTAGTAAAAGAAAACATTTGCACATAATTCACGTAAGAATACCAAATATGACTCATGCATCATGTATCTTTCCATCTCTATCTCTTTTCTTTTCCTTGGCCATATTAATTGGTAGCAAGCCAATTAATTAATTTACACCGCTGTACTAAATACAGCCAACACCACTGTCCCTTTGTACAGCCAACTTTCACCGGTCCTAAGCCCGGCCAACTAGTACTCATACAATGTAATATTCATATAAACACTATATGCACCATATTACATTAAATCACATATATGTATTCCATTTGAAAACATTTCAAATAAAAACTCACCTCGTGCGTTATTACAAAAACTCTTTCAAGGTAATTCACGTAAGTCGCCCCTTCACCGAATCTTGATTTACTGCAGTTTGTTCCTAGAATCACAGTAGCAACTTCTTAATTCTTCCTTCTTCTTCCTTTTTGCCTTTCTCTCGAACTCTCTCCCTCTCTCTCGACCGTATACACTTACACACACTTACACCTTTGAATAATATCTTTTAATTGAGACATGACACCTATCCTATGACTAATATGTCGGTTTTGGCAATGAGACCAACCAAACCCTAGACTTGTCTCACTTGGCAAAACATACCCCCAACTTCTAAATAATTAATAAAACTTACCCCTTAACTTCCCACTCAAAATACCCACCTAAACTTATAAAATTCCAAATTTAAATTAAATAAAATACCTGGTTATTACACTCTTTGGTACCGGGAGTTCGATCACCGGAAGTTGCTAATACCGGGAGTTTCACTATACCGGGACTCCACACTACCAGGAGTCCATCGGGAGTCGTCAGTACCGGGAGTCTATCGGGACTTCCCCGGGACTCTCAAGAACACAGTCGGTTATTTTCTCAGAAATCGATTGAAATCTATACCAATCACAGAAATCGTAACTTCTAAACCGATAGATATCTTCTATTACTGATTACCAACACAAAATATAAAGATACTTACCTCAAAATCAACTTCAACCAAATCAATCGATGCTTTCTCCGTATGTTTCCTTTCTTGCTTCTTTTCGCCTCCAGAACTCCCGCATACACACTCTTTCTATTTTTAGGATATCTGAATACTATCTGATGCTTAAGAGGTAATATCAAACCACACTTACCAAATGGACCTTGAACTTCTCATTAATGACCCAAACACCCTTAAACTTATAATTTACCCAAACTTACCCTGAACATCATATTTTATAGTTAAATTATCTAACGGACTTACCCGGGGTATTACATCATCTCCCCCTTAAAAGAATTCCGTCCCGGAATTCAGTTAAATGAAAAGTTGAGGGTATTTGGATCTCATTTCCGTCTCTGATTCCCACGTGGCATCCTGACCTCTATGATGTCTCCACTGAACTTTCACTTGCCTGATCTCCTTATTCCGCAGCACTTTAACTTTACGATCAACTATAGCTTCCGGCTCTTCCACATAATTCAGTTTTTCGTCGACTCGGATATCTGGTAGAGAGACTGCCTGGTCTGGAGTAACCAAACACTTTCGGAAGTTCGATACATGAAACGCATTATGGATTCTGCTCAATTCTGGTAGAAGATCTAATCGATAAGCGACTTCTCCGATCCTTTCTGTTATTGCAAACGGTCCAATATACCTAGGGATAAGTTTACCTTGTCGTCCAAATCTGATGACTCCTTTCCACGGCGAAACCTTTAACATTACGTAATACCCAACTTGAAATTCCAATGGCTTTCGGCGTCGGTCAGCGTAGCTTTTCTGTCTGTCTTGAGCCACTTTTAATCATTCACGAATCTGAGTAACCTTATCGGCGGTTAGCTGAACTATTTCCGGCCCCGCTAACTGTTTCTCTCCCACTTCGTTCCAACACAGAGGCGTTCGGCATTTCCTACCATACAGTACTTCGAACGGTGCCGCTTGTATGCTGGAATGATAACTGTTGTTGTAAGCGAATTCGATTAACGGTAAATGCTTATCCCATGATCCCCCAAAATCAACAATGCAAGCCCGGAGCATATCTTCTAAAGTTTGTATCGTTCGTTCACTCTGACCATCTGTTTGGGGATGATACGATGTACTTAACTTTATCTGTGTTCCCATCTCTTTTTGAAAACTTCTTCAAAATCTTGAAGTAAAACGACTATCACGATCAGAAATGATCGAGATTGGAACTCCATGTCGAGTTACTATTTCATCAATGTACAACTTAGCTAATCGCTCCATCGAAACGGTTTCCTTTATTGGTAGAAAGTGTGCAGACTTTGTCAATCTGTCGACGATCACCCAAATAGAATCAAATCCCTTCGGAGTCCTTGGTAACTTCGTGATGAAATATGTGGTAATATGTTCCCATTTCCACATAGGTATTTCTAGCCGCTGTAGTTGACCAAACGGATTTTGGTGTTCGATCTTCACTTTCTTACAAGTATCACATCTTTCCACATACTGAGCAATCCCCTTTTTTATCCCTGGCCACCAATAGAATTGCTTTAGGTCTTTATACATCTTGTTTGTACCTGGGTGAATAGAGAAACGGAATTGATGAGCTTCTTGTAAAACACAATCACGTAACCCACCCAAACGAGGTACCCATACTCTGTTTCCCAGACACAATAACCCCCGATCATCTTTTACTAGCAATGCTGACATCCCCACTAACCGTTCTGATTTCAAATTTTCATCCTGATAAGCTTCCACTTGACACTTCTGCAATTCGTCAAATATGTTGGGTAGGAGTTCAGTTCGTAGCGAAATAACCTTTATTGTTCCACTCCTTTCTTGACGACTCAATGCATCTGCGACCACATTCGCCTTTCCCGGGTGATAAAGGATTTCACAGTCGTAATCGTTCAGCAATTCTAGCCATCTCCTTTGTCTCATATTCAGTTCCTTCTGATCAAAGAGCTGTTGGAGACTCTTGTGATCAGTATAAACTTGACATTTGGAACCATACAGATAATGTCTCCAAATCTTCAACGCGAAGACAACTGCTGCAAGCTCCATGTCATGCGTAGGATACTGTCTTCCATGATCCTTTAATTGACGAGAAGCATAAGCAATAACCTTTCCCCGCTGCATAAGTACACATCCCAATCCCAGTTTTGACGCATCACTAT